>JALMGA010000020.1:0-2535000 GCA_023333525.1 Aspidoscelis tigris stejnegeri | reverse complement strand
GGATGGATGGATGGATGGATGGATGGATAGATAGATAGATAGATAGATAGATAGATAGATAGATAGATAGATAGATAGATAGATAGATAGATAGATAGATAGATAGATAGATAGATAGATAGATAGATAGATAGATAGATAGATAGATAGATAGATGGATGGATGGATGGATGGATGGATGGATGGATGGATGGATGTTTTATACTTCAGCAGCCATTTCAATAACAGGACATGGGCAAGCAGCTGAAAGTGAAGGCCAGTAATACATGCTGAGGGAGAGGCAGGGAGAGAGGGAGAGGAAGCAGAAAAAAGGGGGAGGTAGAGGACAAGAGGGAGGGGGAGAAGAAGAGTTGGCTTTTCTGCCCCACTTTTCTCACCCATTTAAAGAGACCCAAAGCAGCTGACAAACCTTCTGTTCTTCTCCCCACAACAGAACATCCTGTGAGTTAGGTGGGGCTGTGAGTGCTCAGAAGAGAGATGTGACCAGCCCAAGGTCACCCATCTGGCTTCGTGGGGGAGTGTTGAATCAAACCTGGTATTCCCAGATAGGAGTCTGGCTCCCTAAACACTACAGCAAACTGGGAGAGGGAGAGACGGAGAGAGAGAAAGGGAGAGGAAAGGGAGGAGAGGAAGAGAGAAGTGAATAAAGTGAGCTGAATAACACATGAAAGGCCCCCAACTGGATGTCCCTTAGGTGTTTTACAAAAACAAGGGGGTGTTTGTGTTTGTTGCCCCCCTCTTTCCTTTTTAAGACAGGCTATAGATGGCCTCTCTGTTGGCTCCCTTCTCCAGGTCCCATTTAAGACAGATTTCCCTCATTTGCTGCAGTGTGTGCGCAAGAGGCAAGCAGATGTTAGGCCCACTGGGTATTTCATGAGACTTCTGATGGATCTCCCATGTCCTTTCCCCAAAGCCAGGGATGCTCCTTCTCTTCTGGGCTCGTTCAGAGCGACCCCACCTTCTGAGCTGGCGTCCTGGTTTTGCCCTCCCCTCCTATGAGGCTTTTTTGCCCAGCTGTTCTCTGTCCACAGGGATCTCGCCCTCCTTTGCTCTGGGCTGTCAATCCCGGTCATTAACTCTGATTTGCATCTCCTTGCTGCATGCCATCTGACCTTTCTTTGTGAGCTGTTCCCTACCAGCATCAAAGGGGAGCTGCCCCAATTAGGCCATAGAAGAGCCAGCATGAGCGGCAGAGGAAGCCCTGCCGCGTGTGGAGCGTCAAACGAGCTCGCTTGGCCTCTTCTGGTTCTTCCCGTGAAGGTGTCACCTCCCTTCCCTCACTCCCTGAACGCTCCGTGGTGGGACAGGAAGCCATGGATGTTGGGGCGTGGAATAGGAAAGCTTTGTGAGCATTTCTAATGGGAAGCAACACACAACCCAGGAGAAAATAGGAAGGCTTTGGGATGCCCCAAGGATCCTTGTAATTTTGGATCCACCCTTGACAGGAAATGCACAAGACCCTTTGGTCTCCGAGCCAGTTTGGTCTAGTGGTTAGGCAGCCGGACTCTTATCTGGGAATACCAGGTTCGATACCGCCTGCCCCCATGAAGCCAGCTGGGCTAGTCAGAGCTCTCTTCTGAGCTCTCACAGCCCCACGTACCTCACAGGGTGCTCTGTCATGGGGAGAAGAATAGAAAAGCTTTGTCAGCCACTTTGAGTCCCATTATATGGGTGAGAAAAGCAGAGTAGAAAAGCCAACTCTTCCTCCTCCTCACTGAAGCCAGCTGGGTGACCTTGGGCTAGTCATAGCTCCCACAGTCCCACCTACCTCACAGGGTGTTCTGTTGTGGGGAGAAGAATAGAAAAGCTTTGCCAGCTGCTTTGAGTCTTCTTAAATGGGTGAGAAAAGTGGGGCAGAAAAGCAATTTCTTCTTCTCCTTCTCTTTCTCCTTCTCCTTCTCCTTCTCCTTCTCCTCCTCCTCCTCCTCCTCCTCCTTCTTTCCTGATCAGCATGTATCAAGGGGAGATAAAGGAAGATAATTGTCCCAGGTCAAATTCCATTTTCACTCTTGTGTTGATGACACAAAGTGCTGGTCAGGAGCAGCTCTCTTTCTCCAAAAACTACACAAAACATCACCAGAATAGGATGGTTACAAAATGGGATGTTGCAAAGACACTCGCCTATGGACGATCCATTCATACCCAAACTTGGCACGAAGGCGTCCTGCAGATGCCATGAAGCCACAATCCTTCATGATTTGGATTGCTCATGCCTTGTAGATATGCGCACATTTTTTTAATATTCTATTCAAATTGAATTGAATACCCGAAAATCCTATTTGATTCGAATCTTTTAAATTCTAATTTAACAAGATTCACATCTATTTGTTCAAATTTTTTATTCAAATCTGCACATACAAATGTCGACAACATTCGTATGTACACGTACGTCTCTTCCCCACATCCGTACACATCCGTACACGTTTGTATGCATCCCATAGTTATCCCGTATGCAACCTGTTTTATTCCCGTATGGATCTGTACAAATGCATATGGATGTGGGAAAGATGTGGATCTTCAAGTATGCATCATGTACGAACCCACACACATACAAATGTCTGGATAATCTGAATGAATGGATCCGAAATTCAAATTCGATTTGAATGTTTGATTTGAGTTCCAGTGTCAAAATTCAGTACATTCGATTGGATTTTGAATACCTATGAATATTCGTGCACATCCCTACTGCCTTGATTTGGGTCTGCTTCGAGGTCCTTGTCCTCTGCTTTTAGCAGACAGAATAAAGCAGCTAACTTTCTCCTCCAGCTCCTCCGCCAGGTTCAATCCACTTGCAAATGTTAATTAACTGCCACTCACTTCCCAGGGAGGCTACATTATAAGGTCTTTTCTAGCTTCGGAGGATTTGGGGGATATAGCGTTAGGCCTGTAGTGGTTCAGAAGCCCTTAAATCTTCTGTTTTTCCGGTGTTCCGATGTTAATTACAACTCAGGCTCTTAGCAAAAGGCGTCTGGCCTGGTTTTTTTTTTAATTTTTTTATTTCAAAGGAATCACTCTGGAAACATATTAGACAATCCCAGAAAATAAACTCAAAACCTGCAAAAAATGTAATCCAAAGAGAAGGAGTCTGAATCCTTGACATTTCACTATGTGAAAACGATTTCTTCCTTTCTTTTCCTGTGCAGGCTGAAACGCTTCTCTGGAAGGGAGAAAAGCGTCTTGATGAAAACCCAAGGCTGTTCTTCCTGTTTGTTTGAGGAAGGAGGTTAATGGGCTGATGGAAACGTGTTGATGGTTAAGCTGTTTCTGTGATAATGGACACTTCAGGCAGATTATGCTCAGAGGTGCGGAATGATCCTAGCGGATCCCTCGACTCCCTGTGGCCCGAAACAATTCTAAGTAGTCAACCTTTTACTAGTGCAACCGATAATGATGTGTTCATTTTAGAGAGCAGGGCTGGGATCTGGATAAGAAATTGGGAAAAATTAGGATGGGCACGAATCTTCTACACGTTTTAAATTTTGAATGTTCCAAAACATTCGTTGGAATTATTTGAATCACTTGAATGAACAGATGTGTATGATACGAACATCATACGTATCCGTACGCATTTGCGCTTATAATACGGAACGGAAACGGGATTCATACAGGATAAAACGGGATGCGTACGAAATGTGTACAGATACGTATAACACATACGAATGTTGTCGAAATTCGTATCTTCAGATTCGAATCTCACAATCGAATGAACAGAATGGAATGTATTGGAATTAAATAGGTTTTTGCTGCATTCGGATTCTAAACATTCGAATGGAATAAAATGTTTTGACATTCGATTTGACTCAAATTTGAATGCAAAACACATGCACAACCATTTGTGCACATCCCTAGGAGAAATCCAAAAAGTATCAACAGTTACCTCACACAGTTACCTCACAGTTAGATGGGTGGCCTGCACAGATCCAAATTACAGTTATAGGGCCTTTTTGCACAGGCTCTAAAAATGGATTTAGAGCCAGATGTGGGAAGGATTTGGACGTGACATCTGCACAGGGAACCCAATTAGGGTCCCTTTGAGGATGCCATGTCCACACGTTGGCGCGCAAAACCGGTTGCTTAAACTGGTTTTGCTGCCGAATCCCACCCAGCCCTGACCAGTCAGGAGGCATGCAGCACGCAGGCGCACAGCCTCCTGGGATTCCCCGGCCAGAATCAGGGCGACACTGAAGAGGTAAGGAGGGGATTGCATGGGCTCTCCCCTGGGGGGGCTAGGGAGAGGTTTGGGGAAGCTCCCCCTGGCTCCAGAAGCAGCGATCCGCCACTTCTGGCGTGAGGGCGAGCCCGGACAGCAGAGTCCCCCAGCTCGCCATGCTTGGCTCCAAGGAGCCAATCATGACGGGCCAGGGGAGGGCCCCGGGTAGGCACAGTTTCTCTGTGTGGACGGATCCTAAATGGATGCGTTTTCACAGTGAAACACCCTTTAAGGCCACATGATGTGTGTGTTTTTTTTAAACACCCATTAAGCACACATTAGAGACAGATAGGAGTGGCCGCGGCCGCCCCTATCTGTCTTTAATGGGTGCCGCTGTGTGGACGCGGTTTGCCACATGTGTGCTTAATGGGTGTTACTGTGCGGACGCTACGTGCTAAAAGCGGCTTAAAAAGCTGCCGCTGTGCGGATGCGTACTTCCACATGTGTCCTTAATGGGTGTTTAAGGGCATGTGAGGAAGCACCCATGAAGTCTAGTTTGCTTCAGGAACAAGATAACTAGATCTAATGTGCAGGAACCGTGGAAGTGGAAGGTCAATGGAGATGGGGCCAATTTCTGTGGATGCTGCCTGATCTCCAGAGGGCGTTCCTCAGGGTCTGCGTGATGGAGGAATCTTCATATATATATATTTAATTTATTTATATAAGGGAAATTTATTGGGGGAAGTTTAAGGAAAATCCCGTCAATATCACTCTGATGTGTTTCAATGATGAAGAATCTTTTCTTTCTTTCTTTCTACTGTTTGTTTTTTTCTCTGGAACGCAATCCATTTTTCTGTAGCTAACAGTAGGACAGTTCCCGTCCCAACGCCATGTTTCTATCACCACTAGGTTTTAAATTTTATTGCTTTAAAATATCTTTTTCATCCTATCTTTTGAACCACAAGACACCTCTGCCACAGAGCTGACAAACCAAATACATATTGAGACAACAAAATAATACAATACAAAGTCATGCAGAGAACAATCAACTCGAAATGAATTAAATCCAGCCTTGGCGAGCAGAAGGAACTTGAGAGGAGAGGGAAATGACAGGAATGATACTGAGAGACCCTCCCAAAGCTCACAGAGTTTCAAAACAGACCTGGGAAGGAGATCTCAGTGTTCATTAGGATGCCAAGTTGCCTCAGGCGGATTGTGACACCACTTGTGGAAGGAGCTGCTTGTGGGCCATGAATCCCCCATTTGTAGCTTAAATATGAGGAATTATGGAGCCATGCCTTCAAGGAAGAACTTGAAGTCTTCTTGGTTCTTCTGATATTGTGCCTTTGGGATGTTTTGCCTCTGCTGTCTGTGACTGCTGTCCTTGAAATGATGCCGTCTGGTAGATGGCTGGGATGGCTGGTAGATGGCTGGGAGACCCAGCCATTTTCCCGAGGAGCAAATGCAGTAGAGCGGCCTCCAGTGGTCCAGGTCTTGAGAGGAGCATATGACGGAAGCCATTAGCTAAGGAGTGAGCCACGGAGACTGCTCTTGCCTTTCTGATTGATCAACCCACCTGCAGATCACCTCCTGATGGATGGCATCTGAACCCCCAAAGCTTATGGATTTTGAGCACCTTGGTGGAGTGCGTCCATAAGCCTCTCCTGGTGGTGAAAGCTGGTCTGTGAACTTCCTTTGAAGGCCGTGTGGTGCTGCTGCATGGACTCCAAAGGATGTTCTCCAAGCAGCTTCCAGGAAGGCGAAGGTCCTTCAAGAAGAGGAGTTCAGAGGCTGGCTCTCAGTAGGGAGGGGGGCTTCCAGCTACCCTCAGCAGCAAACGATGCTGAGCAGGATCAGGACTCCTGTAAAATGATGAAAGGAGATTCAGGCTGTTTCTCCATGGACTCCCTTCCTCCAACGACCTCATTTCCAGACTCTAGCTCAAGGACCTATGATGTGAGTGACCTTGAATTTCTGAAAAGACAGCCATGCTTCTTTTTTTCCTTTTTTTAAACCCAGGATTCATAATGCCTCTGTAGAGCTGAAGTGAAAAGATCTTTTTTTAAAAAAAATAACTTGTTCCCATTTTAGCTCATGAATAATACCCATACTTCTCAAGGCCTCTGATAGACCTCTGGGCTTCTGTTCTGTCTCAGCTGTGGTTCTCTTCCTCCAACCATTATTCTGTGTTAATTACTTTTCTATCCTGCTCTTCCCACATGTCTGAGAGCAGAATGATGGAGACAGCCAAGTAGCGCTGAGGCGCTGACCAAAGTCCATTCATTCTGTGCTTGGATTCAGCCTTGGCGTGAGTCCCACAATTCCTCTGGAATTCAGGTGCTCAGTCCAATTCTGTGCTGCTGTTTTATTACACTAGGACCTTTGTGTGCTTGTTTTACCTGGTCATTTGGTCATGCAGTCCAGGCATGTGCACAAATCGGAGGTTTGAAAATCTATATTCGTACAAATACATTGCGTCTGAATGTGGTAAAATTCCATTCGATACGAATCTATGTACGTATTTGTATGAACATCTGATACATATTTGATACGAACAGATACATATCTGTTATGAATAGATATAGATCTGATACGAACAGATATTATCTGATACGAATAGATACGCATTAGATATGTTTCCCCAGCTTAACAAATGTCTGAACTATTGGAATGTTAGTATATGAATGTTGTAGCATTTAATTTGAGCACATTCGATCGAATTTCAAATACCTATGAGTGTTCGTGCACATCCCTACTTCTGTATTACTATGAAAGGTATAACAACTCTGACCTTGATTCTATGGGCCTTTTCCCACTAGGGCTTAGAACCCTCCTAAGACCCCATTAGGAACCTGATTGGTACCAATCGGAAAGGCCCTGTCCCCACCTGGACTCCATCTAAGGGCCCATCTGCAAGGCCCTGTCCCCACAAGGGCAAGGGAAATCTGGATATAATGGGTTCTTCAGACCCTTAAATCCGGATTTTCTGTGGATCTGTTTAAGGGTGTCCACAATGGGATCTTCAGCCATGAAGACCACATTTTCGGACACCCGTGGGCACCACTAATCTGTTTGATGGGGTCCAGACATGCAGGGCCTGGGCCAGGAGGAGCAGAGCTGCGTGCACACATGGTGTAGGCTCCCCCCCGCCAGTCGTGGCTATGGAGCCTTGCATAGGCTCCGTAGCTGCAAGTGGCATCCCTGTTCAGGGCAGGGGGAGGGGCTCCGATCCTGCCCACTTTTGCATGCAGCAAGGATCAGGGCCCCAGTGCTCTCCTTCATCTCTTGGAGGACCCCATCCATGCAAAAATGGGGTATACGGCAATCCTACTTATGATGGAAGGCTATTTCTTTGCCACAAGCACACACACCTGCAAACCAAGAAGGGCCAAAAACCAGGCATCTAGAGGTTGCTTCACTCCAGCTTCTATAAGCCCACTCACTCCACCTGGCTAATGACAATGATTGGTGGGGTTTGTATCTCAGAAACATCAAGGAGGCCACCCTAGAATAGTAGGTCTTACCTACATATGCATCAGACCGAACCTCCAAGATGGCTCCATGGAGCTAACAAGCATCTGTTTGCATGTGTCCCATTACTGGGTTTGACTTAAACTTTGCAACATTTTCACCTCCCCAAATCACAAGGAACAGAGCTTCTGCACATTTAATGGTTGCGTGAAAGCTGATCTTTTCAGCAAACGTTGCCTGAATGGCAAACTACATCTCCCGAATGCTACCCTTCAACCTGGCACCTAAAGAGGTTGGAAGGAGCGCCTGTCCAAAAGGCAACCTTACCAAATTCCCAAAGCATTGAAATTCCAAGGATTAGTTCCAAAGAGTTAATGCCATTCTAGGAGAATTGGATCTCCATTTCTAGGGGCAAAGGTGCTACAAAGGTGAGCATTAATGACAGCTATTGTTCTGCAAGAGACCTGATTAGATATTTTGCATTCTCTCGGGCCTTATGAAGCAAGACAGAGGACACTGCTAATTATAGACGTTCACTGCAGATGGCTGTGCTCCAAACTGATGAATTTGGGGGTGGAAAAATGTGAAAAATGCCTTCAAGGCCCCAAACATTGTAAGCTGATGGTTTTGGAATCATACACTGCGGGTTCCTAATCTTTGAGAAGGTCACTTAGCAGTTACTAGAAAAAGAAGTTTCAAGATTTCATGCTAGCCTAGAACTGGGACTGATAAAGTGGTGATATATGTATATATATTTTTTCTGATGGAAAGAGTGACAAAAATATTATGGTTAAGATCTGCAGTGACCTATTGGAAGACCAATGTCCTGTATGAGCTCAGAACTGTTCTGATTTTCAAAATGTTTGCTTCCAGCTCTATCCTGGTTTGCAAGATATAGGGTGACTTTTCAGAGGGTTCAGTATCTTGTACTCAGATGAATGGACAGACCACTGAGGCCACGGTCACACCTTCCCTTTAAACCTTCTTCAGTCCATCTTCAGATCTGACTCTCTTACGTCCTCTTACTTCTATTCATTTTATTTGTGGAAGTCCAAATGGAGGGTGACAGATGGCAGGCTTAGCTAGCAAACTGGTTTAGGGACATGGGGATACTTGAGCCAGTGAGCCAATTTGGTCTAGGGGTTAGGGAGGCAGACTTTTATCTGGGAATACCAGGTTCGATTCCGCCCTCCCCCACGAAGCCAGCTGGGTGAACTTGGGCTAGTCACAGCTTTCTTCTTAGCTCTCACAGTCCCACCTACCTCACAGGGTGTTGTGGGGAGAAGAACAGAAAAGCTTTGTCAGCTGCATTGAGGCCCTGTCCCCAAAAGACTTATTAGCCCCTCTCGGCTTCCTCTGCTGTCACTCTGTTATAACTGACTTTAAAAGTCCACTTCCGGAATAAGCGCCCCCATGGTAGCCGCGATCTAAACGGACTTTCCATCCCCATGATAGCCGTCTTCTCTTTCCGGGCATCGTTTCCCCCCCGCCCCCTCTCTTGTTAAAAGGAAAAATAGCCAGATCTCCGTCTCCTGAAACGGCTTCCCGCCCCTAGCAAAGGCAGATGATCGCTCATTCATTCACTTTCAGCATTTACTTTCACTCAGTTCTCTGTTAGAAAAGGCTTTCTGCCCCGGCAAAGTCAGCGGCTGCAGGCATCGGCAGCGCGATCCTTCGCTCATTCTCTTTTAAGGCTTTCACAGATCACTTGATAAAAATGTTGCAATTCTGAGCAATTCTGGCTCTTTTTACAAAGGAAAGGAAGCGAACCTGCTGCATTTCTCAGATGTGTGAATGCTTTTTGGCTGTGTGTGCAGGCAAGCAATCCCCGCCCCTTTTGCCACGGAGCGTCCCCAAGGCAGATATAGTGAGCAAAACCCACGAATCGCCGAAAGAGCTCTGGAACTCTTCTTTAAAGTGCACGTATTTTATTGCAGGTGTCTCACTTTCCTAAGCTCCCTAAGCGCCTTGTAAAGCCTGGAATGGGGCCGCTCAGAGGCAAAAGAAGAGTTCCAGCAGACTTTCAATTGCATGGGGACAGGGCCTAAGTCTCCTTAAATGGGTGAGAAAAGTGGGGTAGAAAATCCAACTCTTCTTCTTCTTCTTCTTCATTTTGCAGTGATTGCAGCTGGGCCCACATACGTCCCATGGGCAGACTTTGAAACAGCTTCAGCGCACAAAATTCACCTGTTCCTTGGAGTTCAGACAGGCTTCATCCCTATGAAAAGTTCCTTTTTGGACTGCTTTTAGCTGAGAAACATGGTCATAGTAGTCCAAAGGGGAGGACTTTTTTTCCTGAACTCTGAGGGCCTTCTTGATGGGCCTGGTCCTACAACAAAACTTGGAGATGACCTGTGAATTCTCTCCATCTCTTCTGCAGTCGAATAGAGCGGCACCTACTTTCTGCAACTCTAGTAGCCATTGCTAGATATCTCCTCCATGAAGATGTCTAATCTGCATTAAAAAGTTCTCTTGCTTATGGGTGGGTTAGCAGGAGCCATTGCTGGACATCTCGATGAATGTGTCTCATCCCCTCTTGTGCCTTGTGGCAGCCTCACCTGTGTCACCTAAACAAGTCAGATGCCATCTGAAAGCATATGTGATCTTCTGTTTTCCTTGCAACTGCTTCTTCTCAAACAAAGTCAAGTCTTTATTGCTTAAGCTTTAGCATTCTAAGTCAAGACTGTTGTGCAATTGTTCCTCCTTCATTGGTGGTAGGATGCCCACCAGGAAACAAGCAGAAGAGATCCCTGCTGGGAAGAAGATAGGGCAATTCACCAAGAGTGGCTGTTGGAATTGGTGTCATAAGAAAGACACTCAGGGTAATACACCTTGCAGCCAAAATGTCTGTGGGTGAGCACCATTAGCAATGGCCAAGACTGTCATAGTCCATTTCTAAAAAAAAAAGGGTTATCTTACCACCAATTTAATATTCAGTTTAACAGTGTTTTAAAGGGAAATAATCACCCTTCACCTTTAAAAAAGAAGGAAGAATTCCCCTTCATCATGAATACTTTTTTGGGGGAAGGGGAAGGCAAACAACACTGTTTTGCTTTTTGTATAATTTATCCTGGGTTCAAGAAACATGGAGATAAATTGGGCCTGGTGCTGCTGAGAAAGATATGGAGACATTTGGGAGACTGAGAACAAAGTCAGGTGGGGAAAGATGGAAGGAACTAGAGACGTGCTCAAATGTTGCTGTTTTTTTTGTCATTCTATTCGAATCAAATTGAATACCCAAAAATCTGATTCAATTCGAACGTTTTAAATTTGAATTTAACAAGATTCGATTTGAATTGACCAAATTCAAATTTAAATTTTTGATTCGAATCTGCACATACGAATGTCAACAGCATTCGTATGTTCACGTACACATCTCCCCCACATCCGGACACATCTGTACGCATCCGTACATGTCCTTATACATCCTGTAGTTATCCCGTATGCAACCCGTTTTCATCCTGTACGCATCCGTACAAATGCGTACGGATGCGCGGGAAAGATGGGGATCTTCAAGTACGCGTCATGTGTGAACCCGTACACATATGAGTGTCTGGATAATTCGCATAGATCCAAAATTTGAAATTTGAATCTAATGTTTACACTTGAATTTCGGGACGCTCTATTCAAGTTTGAATGTCAAAATTTGGCCCATTCGATCAGTTTTTGAATGCCTATGAATATTCGTGCACATTCCTAGAAGGAACTGACAAAGTTAAGGCCCTCAGGAAGGAAAGACTGAGGTGCTGGGGTTTAGGATCGCTCTATCCAAATCTGAGGCAACCCACCACAGTGGACCATACTGGTGCGATATTCCACACACCCCCTCCGTCTGGACGCAGCCATGGTCTTCTCCTTCCAGACGTCTTTTCTTCTGAGATGGTAACATCCAAGGGCTGGATTACCCTCTCTATTAGAGAAGAAACGTGGCAGAAGAAAACTTATCACAACGTGTCTGTCTCTCACAAGTCCCTGATGTTTGCCCTTAAGGGTCAGCCCTGGGTCCCCAGCAGTTCCAAAATCATCGGCTGCAATGAAGCTTCAGGCCTCGTTTTCCAGGCTGTTTCATTTTTGCTGGACGTTCTGCCACAATGGACACTTTTTCAAAGCCCGCCAGAAATAATTGGTGACATCTCTGCCTTCCGGCCGATCAATACGGACACTTTCTCCCCCTGAAATAGAACAGAGTCTGGATTTCTCTGGCAAATGAAAAGGCAGAAAAGGGGATTTGCTCAATGCGCAAAGTGTCACAACAATTTGTCACAAGCTGAAAGGGTAGGATGGATCGGAAAGGGCGCTCGGCTTGGGAAGCACCAAGCCTGTCCCTGCAAACTTGGAAGCTGAAGAGTCAGAAAGATGCCAAAAGAGATCAAGGAGTCAGAGCAACTTCACTGGAAGAAAAGCCAGTCTTACCCGAGTTTGCTTTGGGGAAAGGCAAAGAAATTGCAGGAGATCATTGGGTAGGTTTGGAAAGACTTATGTGCTGTGGAGGAGATAAAAGTTTCAAAATCCTAGAGGTGCAAAGCCTTGGGATGCATGCTTGGGGAAGATTCCTCACCCACACGGACTTTTGCTAAAAATTCATTGCAGGGCTGGTTCTCTGGAAATATTTCAGAAGCTTCCAGCAGATGTCCTGGCAAGGAGAATGATGACAGGAGACCTGGCAAGGCGGCTCACTCTTCTGGGCTAGGCAAGTGCATGAATATTTGTAGGCATTTGAAATCCAATAGAATATGCCAAATTTTGACTTTCAAACTCAAATAGAATGTCCTGAAATTTGAATGTAAACATTCAAATTGAATTTTGAACTTCAGATCTATTCGTTCAAATTATCCGGACATTCGTAAGTGTGCAGGTTCATACACGATGCGTACTTGAAGATCTGCATCTTTCCCGCATCCGTACAAATGGGTATGGATCTGTATGGGACAAAAACAGGTTGCATACAGGATACCTATGAGATGCATATGGACATGTACAGATGCATACAGATGTGGGGAAGATGCATACATGCACATACGAATGTTATTGACATTTGCATCTGCAGATTCAAATAAAAAATGCGAATGAATACATTCAAATTTGGTAAATACAAATCGAATCTTGTTAAATTCGAATTTAAAAGATTTGAATCGAATCTGATTTTTGGTTATTCAATTCGATTCGAACAGAATGTCAAAAGAACATTAGTGCACATCCCTATTCTGGGCCTGTATTGGAGATGCTGACATTGTGTTTGGCAACTTGGATTTATTTTTATTTATTTATTTATTTTATTTGCATTTTTATCCTGCCCTATAGAGCCAGTTTGGTCTAGTGGTTAAGGAGCTGGACTTTTATCAGGGAATGCCGGGTTTGATTCTGCCCTCCTACATGAAGCCAGCTGGGTGACCTTGGGCTAGTCACAGCTCTCTTCTGAGCTCTCACAGCCCCACCGACCTCACAGGGTGTTCTGTTGTGTTGTCAGCGCTGCAGATCCTTCCTTTGAAGCCGGCAAGCTGGTTTGTATTTGGCCATTTCCTTGTGGGCTTGTTTTGCTAAGAGCCATCCGGCTGGAATATTTAAACAGACAAATCCAATCAGTAATAATCTGTTTGCAAATATTCAAGTGGAGGAGCAGGCAATATTGATAGCTTAGTTCATTGCCAAGCCTGGAAAAGTGTCAAGACGGGAGGGGGGCTTCAGGCGCTTCCCTACCACCACTTCACCTTTCTCCTGGTCCCTAGGCATCTCCCAGTATTCTTCAGATGTCACTCTGGCTTCAAGGCTCCCCAGAAGTGAATGGTCTGAAGGCAGAGACGAGCAGACTAGGAATGTGCATGAATATTCATAGGCATTCAAAATTCAATCAAATGTGCTGAATTTTGACATTCAAACTCAAATCAAATGTCCCAAAATTCGAATGTAAACCTTCAAATTGAATTTCAAATTTTGGATCTATTCGTTCGAATTATCCGGACATTCGTATGTGTACGGGTTTGTACACGATGTGTACTTGAAGATCCTCATCTGTCCCGCATCTGTACGCATTTGTACGGATCCATATGGGATGAAAACAGGTTGCATAAGGGATAACTACATGATGCATAAGGTGTATTGACGTGTACAGATGTTGGGAAGATGTGTACGACCACATATGAATATTGTTGACATTTGTATGTATGTGCAAATTCAAATCAAAAATTCAAACAAATAGATTCGAATTTGGCAAAAACGAATAGAATCTTGTTGAATTTGAATTTTACAGATTGGAATTGAATTGAATTTTTGGGTACTCAATTCTATTTGAGTAGAATGTAAAAAGAAAATTTGTGCACATCCCTAGAGCAGAGTTTATTTGGGGGCTCAGAAATCAGAAACTGAGCAGAGGTCCACACTCCCACCTGGGGCTTACTCGTCACCATAGGCCTAACTTCTCTCATCGCAGAAAATCTGGTTGGAAAAAGAAGTCCCTGACTCTTTCTTTTCCTCAGAAATTAATTTTGCTTCCCGTGTCTGTGACTGCAGTGATCTGTGTTTCTGGACCAAAATTAGGGGTGACCTGGAAGTTAGAAGCTCAACAGGTGGTGCGTTCAGCAGATTCGAGCACATTATGGTTTGGCAGGGTTGGCAGTGAAAAAGGATGGTTTCTCCGCCATGGTTGAACCCCCAAGTAGGTACCATCAGAGCTTTTCCAGGGAGCAAACAGCCTAGTGACCACAGAGCAGAAGATAGGAGGGCCAATGCCACCTGAAGCTGCTCTGGTAGATTTATGACCACTAATGTAGAGCCAATTGTTTTATTTAACATTTGGGAGCCCTCAGGAGTTACACTGTGAAGATGCAGAGGGTCATCTCAACTAGGAATAGGGATGGGCAAGAATATTTGAAACATTCCAAATTCGATCGAATTTGTTCAAATTCGGACATTTGAATTCAGATTAAATGTCTATACATTCAGCTTTTAACATTCAAACGAATGCAAATGTTTTGAATCATTTGATACGTATTTGATGATACAAATGTCAACAACATTCCTATGTATCCATACGCATCCGTACATATCCTGTTTGTACCCTGTATCCATCCCGTTTTCAGCCTGTACATATCCGTACAAATGTGTATGGATACGAATAAGATGCGTATGGATACCTATGTAATGTATACGTATCTGCCCACATACAAATGTCTGAATAATTTGTATGAATAGTTTGAAATATTTGTATCCATTCGATTAACAATAAACAAATGTCTGGACATTTGATTTGAATTCAAATGTCCGAATTGGATTGAATAACAAATACTTCACATATTGTTGCACATCCTTAGTCAGGAGAGGCAATGCGAATACTTGTCTGTGGCCTGGATGGGGTCAATGCATTGACTCTGAATCCACACGATGGAGTCACTGCACCTCAGGGGTTCTTAAGCCCATGAAATGGGTGCACATCCTGTTCTGGCTGAGGTTGCTCTTCTCTGGAAGTTGCAGCTGTGTCACTGGGGGATACATGCACTCATCACTGTCACCAGAGCCTCAGGTGGCAGCAGCGGCCAGGAACTCTTTTAACCCAGGTGATGAGCTAAGTATGGTCCTTTGTGGACAGAGAATCTGACCACAGTGACCCATGCTCTGGTCTCCTCCAGATCAGACAATTCTGCAACGTGCTCTGTGCTGAGTGGCCCTTGAAGAAGGTTTGTGGATTTGAGCAGACCCCAAAAAACCTGAAAAACTTAATTGTGCATTCCACCATCGCTTGTCTATAAAATACTGTTAGTAGTGATGCCTTTCAACCAAATATTTTGAAATCAAATGGGACTCTTTTTGTGGGCTCCTTTCTAGAATAATAGAGAAAGTGGTGTGTGGACCGGAATTTTTACCAATGAGAAACCTAAAGCAACCTCCAAAGGTTCAGCTGTTTGAATAGTTTTCAAGGAAGATTCCAAAGGAACTCTCAGATGTTGAACTGGTACCTTTTTCCCAGGGCAGGTCCTCCTTCCAGCCTTGGGTTTTCATTGGATTTTGCCTGCAGCAATGTTTGGTGAGTTTTGATGTTTCTTTTCTGAGGAACCACCTGAGGAAAATCAAGGAAAGGAGTTCTGACAATTAGGGTGGAAAAAATGGCTCCATGTGGGAACCCCCCCCCCTCTCTGGCCCAAGTTTTCTCTGAGTTTAATGTGTTTTCAGCATAAACATTATCACAGCAAGTTGTCAAGAAATCATTGACAGAGACATGTTCAAATGTTGATGAGCCATCAAAAATGAAGGCATTTTCACACTGTTGGCCCTCCCCATTAACAAGACTTAATTTTGTGTTCCAGGAAAAAAAAGAAAATTCTCTTTGATCTGCTTCCACCCACTCCATAATGAAGAGATGGTACTTGGAAACGAACCTGATTCCTCACCCATGCTTTGAGGTAGGAGTCTCCGTTTGAAAGACACCTGAAAGATGACTTTGCATCCCTTAAGGGTCTAGGAGAGGGGCTTTGCTGAATCACTCTCTCCTCCAAAACACATCTCACTTGGCCTCCTGGTTGTCATCTCTGGAGACTGACATTTTCTTATGGAAGGAAACCAATTCCTCTGCAGTGCCCAAGGTCCAACCGTTTTGGAAAGGACACCTAGAACGGGAGTACATCTCATCTGCTAAGAGACAAGTTCACCCAAAGTAGCCTAGAAACTGAGGAACATCATGGATCCAGGCTGCCCCCCCCCCAACTCCTTTCCTCCTGAGACTGAGTGCCTCTTCATGAGATCTTGTCCAAATAATATTAGGATCTAGATCTGAGAAATATATCACCAGAAATACAGAGGATTATTTAGTTATTTATGTATGAATATTCTGCACTGTAGTGCTGAACTAGAAATGAGCAGCAGATACAAAGCGACTCAGGCCCTGGTCACACCTATTTGAGACAGGATGTCCTGGTTCATAAGTCGAACTGAGGTTGTACCAGCTCTGTTTACACATAGATTGTTATAGGTCATCCTCAAACCGTCCTCACTCTGGGCTGTATCGGTCACACCTTTCTCCAAGATCGACCTGAGCCTCCTCCATGGAATTCTTGGCTTTCTACTCCTTTTGCTGCGTCAAATCTATCTCCTTTCTTATAGGATGCCATTGTGTCACTCAAGGGAGGCGAGTGTGTGTGTTTGCAGTTCTTAAAGTCTGCTCCCCCACTTCCAGACACCCCAATCCTTTTTCATGTGCCTTTCTTCTTCCTGTGATTAATTAATTAATAATAATAAATTTGCAGAAAAATGCTAAATAGAGGAATTGTACAAATAAACTGAGGAGAGAAGGGGAGATGCCTCATGAGCTCCGCCTGTGCACACTGGCTGAAAGGAAAGACTGGACCCACCCACCACAGCACGGTTTAGCCTCCTTTAGCCCTCCTTCCCACTCACACTGAGGAAGTGAAGATGGCCTGGGGTGCCAGGACAGTCTGAGTCCTCTGAAAAATAGGACTCCGGTTAGTACGATCTAATGGGGCTGGCCAGCTTGGAAAATGAATTGATTAAAAATAATGTGAGTAACATGACCTGAAGATTATCCTAAACTACTAGTGTGACCAGGGCCCCAGTGCTTAAGCCTCTGATGCCCTTGTGTTCTCTCTGCTGAGGATCACCCTAGCAGACCCAGTCCAGATCTCTGTTCTGTCTGATTATCCATCCTGCCCCACTTCCAACGTAGGCAATAGCACCCTTCAGTCTTTGCAGGTAAAGCTGCAAGCAATGCTCCGTCTCTGCAGTGCCAAATTGCACTGCCAGTATTCCTATTGCAGTGCCAGTATGTAGTTCACCATAATCTCATGGCATTCATAATTAACTCTGTCCTGTTTCCATCCTGTCTTTCCAACTATAAAAAAAGTTGAGTAGCAAACTATATAAGCAAGAAGGTGGGGGTTTCCCACTGAGTGACCAGTCAGGGGAGAGCACCCTTGTAGTTAGGATTAGGAATCTTCAAGAATATTTTAAACACCTGAAATTCGACTGAATTTGTTCGAATTCGGACATTCGAATTCGAATAGAATGTCTATACATTTGTTTTTTAACATTCAAATGAATTTGAGTGCTTTGAATTATTTGTACAAATTATTTGGACATTCATGTGTGTATGGACACATACGCATTACATACGTATCTGTACGCATCTTATTCATATCTGTATGTATTTTATGGATATGTAGAGGACAAAAACAGAATGCATATGGACACATACGAATCTTGTTGACATTCGTATCATCAAATACGAATCGAATATTCATATGAATAGGTACAAATGTATTCAAATCAGTTCGAATTTGAAGACATTCGTTTTTTTCTATTCGTACGAATTTGCACATTCAAATATTCGAATAATCGAATTGAATGTCAAAAATTGCATTCAGGTTAGATTGGATGTGAATATTAGCCACAGTGTGTCAAAATAAAGCAGGTTCTTTGGATGCTACTAAAAGACTTCTTTGTGCATTTGGGGAAGGGATGTTTGTTCTTGGAGGGGTGGTTTTAAAAAACCATGTCCAGAAAAGAGTCAGTTCTTTGACCACTTTGAAGCAGAGGCATAAGAAAGGGGCTTCTCTGTCATCTCTGCCTCCTTCCTTAAGACAGTTGCTTGGATGGCGTCGCTGCTTCCATGCTTCAAGAACAGTCAAGCCCATTATTCATTGTCTGAAGCCATTTCCTTCCCCACAGTAGATGCAGCTGGTGTTTCTTGGCCAGTGGTGGGAACTGGATCTGGTTTACTTGGAAAGTCCTGAATGGCTGGTAGACATTCAAAAGGAGACAGAAAGCAGCTTGGCTTCTGCAGTGCAAAGCATGTGGATGAACATCTGGGGAGGAAAGAATTCTATTTTTTCCTCCTTTTTTGCTAATTGGAAAAGGCACAACACCAAAAATTCCCCCGAGTTATGCATGCAGCTTTCCCCGAAGGCATCTTTCCTTACCCCCTATGTTACAGGTTTGGGGTAAAAAATGAAAGTGCTGGATAGGTAGAAAAGTGTTCTTCAAATACTTTGACAAGACAAGATGCAAGCAGAGTTAACTCCCTTTAGTTACTGTTGCTTTTAAAAAAAATGTATTTCCAGAATATTCTCTACATCAGAAATGGCCAAAATGGCTGGGACATCTTTTCTCATGTTTAAGGGGACTCAAAGCACCTGAGAAACCCTCTGTTCTTCTCCCCACAAAAGATACCCTGTGAGGTAGGTGGGGCTGTGGGAGCTCAGAAAGAGAGCTGTGACTAGCCCACGGTCACCCAGCTGGTTTCGTGGAAGAGGAGGAGGAGAGTTGATTTTTATACACTTTTCTCACCCTTCAGGGGATTCAGAGCAGCTGACAAACCTTCTGTTCACCTCCCCAGAACAGATACCCAGTCAGCAGCTGGGGCTGTGAGAACTCAGAGAGAGAGCTGTGACTAGCCCAAGGTGACCCTGCTGGCTTTGTGGAAGAGGAGGAGGAGGAGGAGAAGAGTTGGCTTTTATACCCCACTTTTCTCACCCTTCAGGGGACTCAGAGCAGCTGACAAACCTTCTGTTCATCTCCCCAGAACAGATACCCAGTCAGCAGCTGGGGCTGTGAGAGCTCAGAGAGAGAGAGCTGTGACTAGCCCAAGGTCACCCAGCTCGCTTTGATCCTCCACATTTGGGATTTCCACTGGTCCTGGGGCCAATTTGCACTTAGGCCTCTGGGAGGCAATTAGGACAGCTCTGGCCTAATTGCCTCCCAGAGGCTTAAATGCGAATTCAGCCCTGGAGTCATCAGCAAAGCCTATCGGGTGAAGGTCCAGTATCAGTGGGTGGCAGTGGATTGCCCCGGCTGTACATGAAGCACCTTGTCCAACCCTCCCAGAGTCTGTGGCCAGCCCCTCTGTGCAGCTTGGCTTCTTGCTCTTCCGAGGGTGCTGGCTAGCTCTTCTTCCACAAAAACGTGACATTTGGTTGAATGGCCCACTGAAAACATTCCCCGCCCCCATCCCTGCGCTTCTCCTAGCCAAGAAGAGCCAAGTGAATGTTAATCGGGCACACTCTGCTCCGGCCATGTGGCTCCCACACCTGCTGGCTCCCGCTGGCTGCCGAATGCCTGTGCAGAGTATTAATTAAGCAATTAAAGCCGAGGAGGTGCCCGTTTTGACAGAGGGCCCTGGTTAAATGCTTCCCTCCAAGGTCACCGTTACGGCACCAGCTACTAGGGGCTGCCCTGTTTTTGCTCAAAGGGTGGCACTCTTTGCAGAGCACCTCGGATTGAGTGCAGAGCTAAGCAGAACCACCATGTGGAGGTTTTTCATGCTCCCCCAGCACCATTTCTTATGCCTTCATTCCCCCCCCCCACACACACGCAACTGTCACAAGCGCTTTCTTTGTGCTAGGAAGAAAGGGCTCTTTTGAGCAGCACAGAGATGTTCCAGATAAAATGCATCCTCAAAACCTCCCCAGAACTCTTTTGTCGTCTGCTTTTCTGTTACAGGCGCCCCCCTGCCCCCGGGCAGCGACTCTGCTTAGATGCATATCAAAGCCCAGGTGAAAAGGCCACCGCCACCTTCCCGTTGGCTACAGAAAGGAGCCAGAAGGGGCATCACTGTCGCCCATGTGCCTGTTTAGGACCAGGCTTGGATAGAGACATTGCTGAGGCAGAATGCAGCAAAAATGATCCAGGAAGATATGATGGGAGGGCTTACCTTTGATGCAAACCCACCCAACTTCCTTTCCTTCGCCCCCTTTCTGCTTCCTCTGCTCTGCCTGCCCTCTGCCTTGCTCTCTGCCCTAACCCTAACCTATCTTTCTTTCCCCCTCTTTTGCCCCCCCCAGATGCCCCCTTCAAAATGATGCCGCCCGCCACCCAGGGAAGCAACTGGCCTCTGAAGAAAAAGAGTTGGCAATTTTAGCCTGCTTTTCTCATCCATTTAAGGGGACTCAAAGCTTCTGTTCTTCTCCCCACACCAGACACCCTATGAGGTGGGAATGTGCAAAAATATTCGTAGGCATTCGAAATTCGATAGAATTTTCTACATTTTGACATTTGAATCCGACTAGAATGCCCCGAAATTCAAATGTAAACATTCAAATTGAATTTTGGATCTATTTGGTCAAATTACCCAGACATTCGTATGTGTACGTGCTTGTACATGATGTGAAATTGAGGATCCGCACCTTTCCCGCGTCCGTACGCATTTTTACAGATCCGTACGGGATGAAAACGGGTTGTGTACAGGATAACTACGGGATGCACACAGACATGTACAGACGCGTACGGATGCATACAGATGTCAGGAGGATGCATACGGTCATCTACAAATGTGGTCGACATTCGTACGTGCAAATTCGAATCAACAATTTGAACGAATAGATTTGAATTTGCTTAATTCAAATCAAATCTTAATTCAAACTGAATTGAATTTTCAACTATTTGAATCAACTCAAATAGAATGTCAAAAAAACACATTCTTGCACATCCCTACTATGTGGTAGCTGGGGCTCTGAGAGCACAGAAAGAGAGCTGTGACTAGCCCAAGGTCAGCTGGCTTCGTGGAGGAAGGTCAAATCAGACCCGGTATTCCCAGGTAAGAGTCTGCCTCCTTAACCACTAGACCAAACTGGCGGACATCGTTGAAATTTGCCAGCATGTGAATGAGCATGTGCAGAGTGCAAGGTTCTTCCTCGTGAGTCACCGCTTGGACGGTCCCAGAGCAAATCCAAAATCCCTGGGGTCCAAGGGGCCATGGCTCAAAGGCAGGCTGGAGCGCTCACGTCACGTCTGCTTCTGAAAATACCACACCAGCATTTGGGTGAGAGAAATCACACCTCTGAAATCTCTGTGAAGAGTGATGCAGGCTGAGATGGGGGTGGGGAAGAGGTGCCAGCACTTGATTTTGACAAGGTTTATTCCGGGAGTGCTTCACAGCTTCAGTCATTTCCCGATTTAGAAGCTGAGGCAAGAGTAGTGGATGAGTTCAGCTCATCTTGGGTATTGGAGGGGGTGGGAAGCTAGAAAAACCTTTTCCTCTTCTCCTTTTGTTTTGCTGCCAGCTCATCTCTAAAAAAGCAAGATACAGGGTCCTTCCACAATTAGCATGGACCTCGGGTACCCACACAGCTCACCCAGGCATCTGCTTACCTTGGAGCAACAGCTAGGGGTGTGCAAGAATGCATTTTTGTATTTGAATTCAAGTTGATTTGAATATTTGAATATTCAATTCGATTTGAAATTCAAAAATCCGGATTTCTGAAAATCCAATTCGAATCCAGATGATCTGAATCTGTATTTTCAAAAATTCAATTCAAACTAGAAAATACAAATGTTGGGAACACTCGTATCCGATTTTTGAATTCACACGCATCCTGTTTTTATCGCGTTTGCATCCCACATTATAAAAGCAAATAAACATGATATTCCAATGAGATATAAGGCGTTCTATTCAATGGAATTATTTTAAAATCCACATCAGATTTTTGAAAATCCAAAATCCATTCCAATTCAAAATTTCAGATTTTTTAAAATCTGATTGGAATTTGAATATTGATATTCACTGAATTCAGATTGGGTTCTTGAATTTTTGAATATTCATGCACATTCCTAGCAACAGCTCCCTTCTTTGTCATTTCCCCTCAAGGGATCCAGTGTATCTGCAGATTTCATGACCAGCATTGGCCTCCATCCCATTCAGTGCAAAATGTAGCAGCACATCAAGGCATTGCTCCCTCATTTGCTTCCAAGCCCAATTCAGGTTTTAACTCTTGACTCCTAGAGCTCTAAACAAACTGGGCCCCTAATATCTAAAAGAGCATACTTGCTCGGGGATTAAAATTTGCTGGAGAGGCCACTGTGGGAATGCCACTACCCCCAGAACTAAATAGGTAGGCAACCAGAGACGTTTTCGCACGGGGCTGAACGGAACGCGGAAAAGACAGCTGAGGACACGTCATCCGCATTGCCCGCGCGCGGCTTGCGTTCCGACGTGTCCGCAGCTGTCTTTTCCGTGTTCGAAATGTAGAGCACTTTAAACTGCTCTACACGCGTTCCAACGCGGACGAGCCGCCCGCAGCCATTCGGGAGGAGAAGCGTTCGCGCTTCTTCTGTCTCCCGAACGGCTGCGGGCGCGCCTCCGACGCCGCGCGGCTTTGACAATCAGCTGTTTGTCAAACAGCTGATTGTCGATCTGCCTCCGCGGCTGTCTGCGCGCCCCTGGCCGGCGTTTGCCGGCTAAGGCAGCTTCGGGCGCTTTGAGCATTCGCACCCAGACGCTCCGGAACGCGTTTACACGCGTTCTGGCGCGTCTGTGTGTGAAAGGGGAAAGCGCCCGGAGCTGCCTTAAGCTTTCCGCCTGAACGCGTTCCATTTCGAACGCGATGCAGTGCGGAAATGCCTCAGGAGTGGGCCTTGTCTGTGCTGGCCCCCAGTCTGAAGGCTTGTCTTCATACACTCTGTTTACTTCGGATTGGAATCGGGTCATTCCCAATATGGAATCTAGTTTGAATTGACCCGTCCCCATGCGACTGAGGAAAGTGTGGGTTCAAGCCGAATATATCTGTCCCCATAGCTGAATCCCTGCATTGGGAAACCACGTCTTTTTCTCTCCATCCCCTCTCCGCTGGTAGGAAGCCGGGTTGGTGTCACCGTGCCCTGTCATGCCTGCTGCAGTGAAGATAGGGAAACACCACCAGGTTTCATCACTACACACACAACACACAGCAAAAATAGACAATACTAATAAGGGGCATTATTAATAGGAAGGAAAAGCAGCTCATTGCTTGAAACCGCCACATTTGGAGACAGTTTACCAGAGGCGCACACCTTCGCATGATAGCGAGCACAACCCCACTCGCAACAGGTTCGAGGAATTCTGGCATCTGGTGCAGGGAAGCCATGGGCACGTCGCCCATTAAGGCGATGCAGCGCTCATGCGCAAAACCAAGCCATTACCCACCTGTAGTTTGCTGATCAGGCGATCAGGGAATAATTGTAGCTAGAAAGCCACTCTTAGGACAAATGAGAGCCATTTGACCCCCTCATCATTTCTCTTTTATCGTCATTTGTTAAAAGAAATTCCCAAACAGTTGCGATCGCAGCATGCAAGACAGGGGCAGTGAGCACAGGCAAACCCCCGCCTGCTAATGAAGCGAGCGCCAGTCTCCTCCCTCAATAACCTGGGAGTGTCCCCATGCCTCCAAAATAATCCAGGCTTGCCTCCCAGATTGCAGTGAGAACAGTTTGCAAGGGGGGTTCTTTTGCCGTGGATTTGGCGATTTGTTCTGCACGTAGCCCGGATTGGAGCCTCTGCATGGGGACGCTCCGAGTCAAATTCAGATTCACTTTGGAGTATAGAGTGCATGGGGACAAGCCCTGAGTGACAGCCTCCTTTCCAAGGTGCTTCAAGCTGCTGAAGATGAACTTCTTCACCCAGGCCTTTGGTTAACAAGGCAGCTGCCCGTCTTCACTGGTCACTGCACTGTTTTTAATTCTGCTTTAATTCTCCCCAATCCCATTTCATACTTTGTTTACTGTTTCCCTTCTCCATATCTGTTCGGCTTTATCTTCCAACAGCTCAGAAGTGCACAACAATTAGTTTTGTTCTTCAAAGCAAGGTTCCTTCCCCTGTGCAATTTGCAGGAGCCATTATTACAGCCAGCTTTCTTTATGTGCAGTGCCATGCGTGTAAGGGCACACGGCTGCAGAGTGGGAAGAGCCTGGAACAAGGGCCTCCATCTGCACTGGGATGTCACCCAGTCTGGTGGGCTGCCCTTGCCATCCCTCACTGTCTTGGAAACCCTCCAGCATGGCTGTTTCTAGTCAGCGCGTGCCCAAGGCGGTCGACAGGTTGCAGCATAGGGATGCGCACAAATGTGGGGTTTTTTTGCATTTGAATGCAACAAAAACCGATTTGAATCCAATATATTCGAATCTACTCGTTCAAATGTTAGATACGAATTTGAAGATACGAATGTCGACAAGAATTTGTATGTGTTATACGTGTCTGTACGCATTCTGTATGCATCCCGTTTTATCCCGTCTGCATCCCGTTTTCATCCCGTATTATAATATGATATTTGGACAGATACGAATGATTTGAATTAATGTTTTAGAACATTTGAAATTCGTTCGAATGTTTAAATCCGAATGTGAAGACGTTCTATTCACATTCAAATGTCCACATTCGATCGAATTCGATCGAGATTTTGAATGCTTAGAACATTCATGCATAACCCTATTGCAGTACAACCATACCAGAAAAATTTATTAAGAATAAAAAAATTGCAGCATCAAAACAATCTTGCATGAATATCTATCTATCTATCTATCTATCTATCTATCTATCTATCTATCTATCTATCTATCTATCTATCTATCTATCTATCTATCTATCTATCTATCTGTCTGTCTGTCTGTCTGTCTGTCTGTCTGTCTGTCTGTTCTATCTATTCTATCTATTCTATCTATCTATATCCCACCCTTCACCACATGGTCCCAGGGCAGGTTACAATAAAAATATAACAAATAAAATATTAAAACATACTATTAAAAATATTATCCCCCTCCCTCCCTAACAGGACAGCACCCTCAGGAAGCTAATTAAACAGAAAAAGCCTGGGTGAAAAGATTTTTTTCACCAGGTGCCCAAAACTATATGGTGTAGATGTCCAGTGAACCTCAAGAGGGAGGCTGTTCCAGAGTCTAGGGGCCAGCACAGGAAAGACCCTCCTGCAAGTCCCTATACCTTGTACTTCTGAAGGAACTCAAGAAAGGCTTCTCCTTGAGATCTCAGTGCACAGGCAGGTCTATATGGGAGAAGGCGCTCCTTCAGATATCCAGAGTCCAAGCTGTTTAGGACTTTAAATGTTAGTATTAACACCTTGATTTGGGTTTGGTAGCAAATAGGTAACCAGTGCAGATCCTTTAAGACTGGTGTGATGTGAGTCCAGCCAGAAACTCCCATCAGCTGTCACGTTGCTGCATTCTGCACCAGTTCCAACTTCTGAACAGTTTTCAAGGGTAGCCCCATGTAGAGTGCATTACAGTAGTCTAATCTGGAGGTTAGCAGAGCGTGGAACACCGTGGCCAGGTTATATACTGTATGATCTGAATCAGGCCTATGCAGAAAAAAGGCCCCTGATAACTAGAATAAGGGGGGGAAGGGAAATTGCCAGCCTAACAGCTAAATAATTTCCTTCTCAGAGCCTCCCTTGTGCCAAGAGAGGCATAAATGGATCTTTTGCCCTCTAATTTACAACAGGCAGAAGTAGTTCCTCCCTGTAAGCACTGTGTAATGAAGGGCACATAGTGGGTGACCTCCTGATGTCTAAATGAAGCCTGTTTAGCATCCTGCATCGCTCCCTGGACATCCATTTGGCTCCTCTATTACTGAACTGACTTGACACCTGCTCTTGTCTTCTGTCTCCTATCTGGGGATCACTTGAAACGCTCGAGAGCTGACCTGACTCTTGCAGACGTCGTTTGTGTGTTCTAAACAAGGCGCAGAGGGTTGCGGATTCCATCTGGGCTGCAACATGCACAGACATCCGATCTGGAATCCTGGGTGGGTGTGGGAAAAAAGGAAGCCAAACCAAAGGCCAGTCTCTCATGCGAGGGCTTTTGAGCTGAGAATTTGCCATAGATAGATCGAAGGCTTGCGGTTCTGGTTAGCAGCTCCCATGTCGCAAATCCAAGTGTGATGGTGACTTTGCCTTCAAGAAGGACGTGGGTGTGTGGTTTCTTTTCAGTGCGCGCACAAATGCAGTTTTTGGAATTCGAATTGATTCGAACTGAATATCCAAAGATTAGAATCAATTTGAATGTTTAAAATTCGAATGTATTCACATTCGATTTGAATCAAATACATTCATATCTATTCATATGAATATTTGATTTGTATTTCAAGATACGAATGTCGATAACATTCGTATGCGCCTGTATGCATCTGCACGCATTCATATGCATCCTGTGGTTATCCCGTAGTCATCCCATTTTCATACAGATACAAATAAGATGCGTACGGATACATATGTAATGCGTACGTATCTGTACACATATGAATGTCCAAATAATTCGTGTGAATGATTCAAAAGATTAGAAAATTCATTCAAATCTTAGATTCAAATATATGGACATTCGATTTGAATTCGAATGTCTGAATTCAATAAAATCCGATTAAATTTCAAATATTTCAAATATTCATTTGAATCTCTACCTGCAAGATCTTTGGGAGCTGTAATCTAACAACATTTGGAGATGTTCTGTTGCCCAAATCTGTCTTATAATTAAGAGTGGGAAATGGCTCAGGCTTCCACATCTAGATGATCTTGAACTATATTATTGAAGAGAAGGGAGTTGCTGATCATTTATATCCACATGGTGTTCAACAAAGGGTGTTTTTCCACTGTCTGAGAGTATCCATTTTTGCACCTATTAAGGACCCATTTGGGTGTGAGTCGTATGATCCCATTTCCACCACGACACCCATTTGGGACCCGATTGTTTCGACTGCCACTGGGAAAATCTGGATCAAATGGGTACTTTCTGGGCTTTAATCCGGATTTTCTGTAGACCCCATTAATGGGGTCTACAATGGGGTTTTCAGGCAGAAAATCCGGATTAAAGGGAGCCTGTTTCCACGCTTGTGTGACAATGGGATCTAGAGGAGGCTAGTGGGAGGGGGCACCCATGGGGGGAGCCCCCAAACCTAAGCTTCGAAGTCATTTCGAAGTCACTTCAAAGTCTGTGCAAAATAGCTCCGGAGCGTCTTTGAAGTCTGTGCTGATCTTCAGAGTGAACTCCGAAGTGACTCCAAAGTGACTCCGAAGTCACTTTGAAGTTCACTCCGAAGATCAGCACAGACTTCAATGTTTTGCACAGACTTCGAAGTGACTTCAAAATGACTTCAAAGCCACTTCGGAGATTGCACCCCCTGTCCCCCAAACACCTGGGGTGACAAGCAGACCCTTCATGGGTAGATCCTGATTTCCAAATGGGTGCTCTGATGTTTCCACGGCAGGGAGGCTAGCACCCATTCTTAGATCCGGATTAAAGGAGCGCGGTGGAAAAACATCCAAACTCCTATGAAGTTAAGACATTGGTATTAATAAGGCCGAAGGCATTTCAAGGACCAATTCACCTGAGCTTAGGCAATCTCTTTTGGAGTAGGTTACTACATAGACGTTTTACAGATCAAGGAGTTCTTGCCCCTGTTGGCCTGGTTCCACAGTAGGGATCTGTTATTTGATCTTATTTGGCCAAATTTGGACATTCTAATTTGAACTGAATGTCCAGACATTCAGTTTTTAATATTAGAACAAATGTGAATATTTCAAATCATTTGAACGAATTATTTGGACATTTGCATGTGTAGGGATACGTAAGCATTACATACATATCCGAATGCATCTTACTTGTATCTGTACGCATCTGTACCAATACATACGGGATGAAAACAGGATGCATGTGGGATAAAAATGGGATACGTACGGATGCATACAAATGTTGTCGACATTCGTATCATCAAACATGTATTGAATATTCATACGGATAGATACAAATGTATTTAAATTGGTTTGGATTTTAATACATTCGTTTTTTCTCTATTTGTACGAATTTGGACATTTGAATCTTTGATTGAAATCAACTCGAATGTCAACAATTGCATTTGTGCCCACCCCTACTGCATGGAACGAGTTCCAGATTAAGGAGGCCCTTGATCTGGAACTGTTGTGGACCCATTCAATCGGGTCTCCAAGGGCCTGGCTCTGGATCAAGGGAGGCTTGCAGATCTCAGGAGGGAGGCGTTACTAATGGAAAGTTCCCGTGCGTTATTTCTAGCATCCTTCAAGGGCCAGACCAGAATTTGCAACTTCTTGTCAACTTGCTTTGCGGAGGGACCTGGGCCCCTCCCAGCCTTGCAGAATAAATCCACATTTATAAGAAAAATCTCAGCTTACCTGCTGCGAAGTGATGACACGCTGTCCCCACCCAAACACAGCTCCGTGGCCTCCCATAGGAAGTTGCAAGAGGTGAGTTCCAGTGCCTACCGTCACGTGGGATGAGGCAGCTAATGGGAGCTGAGCTGCTCTTCCTGCACTTGTTGGCTCTTCTGTTCTGTCTGGACTGGTGGGAAGATTCAAATTCACCTTATACTGTGGAGCGAGGGTAAGGGGATAATGCATTGCCACTACGATCTGTTGATCATGGTGTGTGATGCCTCCACAGCATTCCGCTGCGCATTATTAAGGGGTCTGGATGTACCCCTGGCTTCAATGAGCTGGTTCTACCTTGCACTTCTGAGGCTTTTCTGGCAAGGATTGGTGGTACCTAATCTCTGGCTTCACATGCGTGACAGGGAAGGTCACAGTTCAGAAAGGGATAAACAAAGCCCTAAAAGAGTCTGAGAATGGTGGTGGAAGAGGGTTTTGGGTTAGCGCTAGGGATGCACAGGGATATTCATAGGTATTTGAAATCCAACATTTAAACTCAAATAGAATGTCCCAAAATTTGAAAGTAAACATTAAAATCGAATTTTGAACTTTGGATCTATTCGTTCAAATTATCTGGACATTCCTATGTGTATGGGTTCGTACACGGTGCATACTCAAAGATCCGTATCTTTCCTGCATCCGTACACATATGTACGGAATCCGTACGAGACAAAAACGGGTTGCATGCATACAGGATGGATGCGTACAGATGTGTAAAGATGGGGGGAAGATGCATACGAAAGTTGTCAACCGCGGTAAGTGCGGATTTGACTGAAAAATTCAAACGAATAGATTCAAATTTGATAAAAACAAATTGAATCTTGTTAAATTTGAATCTAAAAGATTCGAATCGAAGAGGATTTTTGGTTATTGGATTAGATTGGAATAGAATATCAAAAAAACCAACAACAACATTTGTCCACATGCCTAGTTAGCACAGGTGAACCATCTGCGGGTGACCATGAGAAGTTTGGCTCAGACGGAGGGGCGAAGGTGGTCCTTGGCAAAACCCAGGTGTTCCGAAGGGGGGAAAGGTGGGGATTCTGAAAAGGAAGCTCCTTCATGTGTATCAGCAGAAGGGAGAGGAGCAAGAGAAAGAGAGGGAAGGAAGGAAGGAAGGAGAAAGGGAGGAACAGAAATCTGAAGAGATAAATGGCACGGTTTTTGCAGAATGGCTGACTCAGTGAGGAGCTGGTGGGGGACTGAGCTACAGGGAAATCTATATTAACAATGGGAGGGGGAAGAGGCAGAAGAGAAAAAGATGAAAGGGGAACGGATTCATCTATGAGCCACTTGTTAACAGCTTCAGCTGTCGCCCCTGGGAAATATGAAATGAATAAAATAAGCCCGTAGACGCTTCTCTTTCCGTCTCTCCGGCTTTCATTTGAGCTCATTCCTGCTCTACAGGGTCATCAAGGGAAGGTCAGCGGGCTTTGATTCTAAGTCCACATTGTTCTCGTAGGTTTATCAAGTCCGGAAAAATAAAACGAAAATAAAATAAAATAGAAAAGTTCATTATTTCACCGGCCTGCCAGGACAGCATGGCTTTTCACCTCCCCTAGAAAAGCCACAAAAGGCTTCTTTCGCTCGTTCTGAGCCAGGCAGCCCGGAGTTTGCAAAGTGGATTCTTTGTTGAGGTTGCAGTCCCCCCACCCGCTTCCTGGTTCTTCATCAAAGGGCTGGAATCATGGAATTACCATCCAAAGATTTTTAGAAAGGAGCATATCCAAAATCCAGACCTGCTGGGAAATCACGGGTCGGTAGTTCTGATGGCCCTGTTCCCTCTCTTCACACTCCCAGGCCCTGTTCTTGTCTTTATTGGGTGCTTTTTCATTTGATTTTGATGGTTGCAAACCACCTTGAGACCCTTAAGTAGAGGGCGGGATAAAAGGACAAAGAAAGAAGCAAAGAAAGAAAGAAAAAGGGAAATGACATGGACCAAGAAGAAGATAAAGAAGAAGAAGAAGGAGTTGGCTTTTCTACCCCACCTTTCTTACCCATTTAAGGGGACTCAAAGCAGCTGACAAACCTTCTGATCTTCTCCCCATAACAGAACACCCTGTGAGGTAGGTGGGGCTGTGAGAGCTCAGAAGAGAGCTGTGACTAGCCCAAGGTCACCCAGCTGGCTTCATGGAGGTGTGTAGAATCAAACCTGGTATTCCCAGATAAGAGTCTGGCTCCCTAACCACTAGACCAAACTAGATTCCCTTTACTAGTTTGTGGTGTAGAAACTCAAGGTTTGTGCCTAGATCTGGGAGTTTAAATGCCCCTTGGGCTACAGGAGAGCCCTCTGTGAACAAGGGCCATCTCCTCCTTCTTATCCTAGCCTACATCTAAAAGTTCATGCCATTGCAGTCTTTGGGAAAATGAAATAAACAATGTGATATGCAAAATAAAAAAATCAGGCCCTGGAGTGCCCCTCTCTGGTTTCTTTGACCATCTTTGCCCAGCTCCAGACGAATTTGAAGAATGCAGCACTAGGGCAGGTGTTTTCTTCATGTTCCTCGACGGCAGAACTTGGTCAAAAGGAATGAATATAAATGTATATATGCAAACGGCAGAACTTGGTCAAAAGGAATGAATATAAATGTATATATGCAAACGCCAGGAGCCTTCGAGCCAAAATAGGGGAGCTAGAAAGCTTAGTTATGGAAAATAGGATTGATATTATTGGCATAACTGAAACCTGGTGGACCAGCGAAAACCAATGGGATACAGTCATCCCAGGATACAAACTGTACAGGAAAGACAGGGAAGGGCGACATGGAGGTGGTGTAGCCTTGTATATTAAAGAAGAGATAGAATCTTATGAACTGGAATGTCCAAGTGAGTCTGGCTCTTCCACAGAAGCAGTGTGGATAAAAATACCAAGCCAAAAAGGAAGTCTAACAATAGGGACATGCTACAGTCCTCCCAACCATACGTCCGAAGGAGATGAACAATTGGAGAAGGAGGTAAAGGAGGTAGCCCATAAAGATAGGGTAGTTATAATGGGGGACTTCAATTATCCTCACATAGACTGGGTGAACTCCTGTTCAACTCAGGAAAGAGAGAGAAAATTCCTAGACCTGATAAATGACTGTTCCATGGAACAAATGGTCATGGAACCAACCAGGGGAAATGCAGTCCTGGACTTGATCCTAAGTAATGCTCAGGACCTGGTAAAGGACGTCACTGTAGCTGATCCAATTGGGAACAGTGACCACAATGCAATAACCTTCAACTTAAATACAGGGAGTAAGTTCTTAATAAAGTCTAACACAGAGACCTTAAACTTTCACAAGGGAAACTTCCCCAAAATGAGGAAATTAGTGAAAAGGAAATTGAAAGGGAAAGTCAAAAGAGTTAAAACACTTCAAAATGCATGGAGACTACTTAAAAACACAATAACGGAAGTGCAACTAGAATGCATTCCTAAAAGAAGAAAGGGGACTTCTAGGTCCAAGAAGAAACCAATGTGGCTCACAAATGCAGTAGATGAAGTCATTAAAAACAAGAAGAGTTCATTTAGGAAATGGAAGGCTTGTCCAAATGAGGAGAACAGGAGGGAACATAGACACTGGCAACACGAATGCAAGACGGCCATTAGGAAAGCTAAGAAAGATTTTGAGGAGCACATTGCTAAAAACATCAAAAGAAATAACAAGAACTTCTTTAAGTATATCAGAAGTAGGAATCCAACCAGGAGAGCAGTTGGACCACTAGATAGTAAAGGAAAGAAAAGGGTAATTAAAGAAGACACGGAGATTGCAGAGAGACTAAATGAATTTTTTGCTTCCGTATTCACGGAGGAAGACAGAAGACACATGCCAGTAGCTGAGCCTGTGTTTTCTGAAGAGTTAAACTGTACAGAAATAACCAAGGAAGAGGTCCTGGCATGTCTTAATAAACTAAATGTTAACAAGTCACCGGGACCAGATGGTATTCATCCAAGAGTCCTTAAGGAACTCAAATGCGAAATTGCCGACCTTCTAGCAAAAATATATAATCTTTCCCTAACATCAGGCTCCGTACCTGAGGACTGGAGGGTAGCAAATGTAACACCAATATTCAAAAAAGGATCCAGGGGTGATCCAGGCAACTACAGACCAGTTAGCTTAACGTCAGTTCCGTGTAAGGTGATGGAAACCATTATTAAAGACAAAATTAGTGTGCATATGGAGCAGCAGGCATTGCTGAACAAAAGCCAGCATGGCTTCTGCAAAGGTAAATCATGCCTCACAAATTTGTTGGAATTCTTTGAGAGTGTCAATAAACACGTGGATAAAGGTGAACCAGTAGACATTGTCTATCTGGACTTTCAGAAGGCTTTTGACAAAGTCCCACATCAAAGGCTACTGAGTAAACTCACCAGCCATGGAATAAAAGGACAGGTTCTGTCCTGGATTTGTGACTGGCTTAAGGGCAGAAAGCAGAGAGTAGTAGTAAACGGCAATTTCTCAGGGTGGAAAGAAGTAAAAAGTGGGGTCCCTCAAGGCTCAGTACTGGGACCAATGCTTTTTAATTTATTCATCAATGATCTAGAAAAAGGGGTACATAGTAAAATAGCAAAGTTTGCTGATGATACTAAATTATTTAGGGTAGTAAAATCTGAAAGAGATTGCCAAGAGCTCCAGAGGGATCTCTTAGCATTGGGTGAGTGGGCAACCAAGTGGCAAATGTGCTTTAATCTTAACAAGTGTAAAGTAATGCACATTGGGGGCAAGAATCCAAATTACGTCTATAAACTGATGGGGTCTGAGCTTTCTGCAACACGCCAGGAAAGGGATCTCGGGGTTTTGGTGGACAGTTCAATGAAGGTGTCAACCCAGTGTGCGGCAGCAGCAAAAAAAGCAAATTCAATGCTGGGAATAATTAGGAAGGGAATAGAAAATAAGTCAGCAAGTGTCATTTTGCCCCTTTATAAATCTATAGTGAGGCCACATTTGGAATACTGTGTACAATTCTGGTCACCACACCTCAAAAAGGATATTGTGGAACTAGAGAAGGTGCAGAGAAGGGCAACCAGAATGATTAAGGGTCTGGAACACCTCCCTTACGAAACCAGGCTGCAACGTCTAGGCCTCTTCAGTCTGGAGAGACGGCGTTTGAGAGGGGACCTGATTGAAGTATATAAAATTATGCACGGCATAGAAAAGGTGGATAGAGAAAATTTCTTTTCTCTATCGCACAACACTAGAACCAGGGGGCACTCTATGAAGCTGATGGGTAGGAGCGTAAGGTCTGACAGGGGGAAGTATTTCTTCACACAGAGGGTCATCGGCCTATGGAATGTGCTGCCAGAAGAGGTGGTGACAGCTACCAGTCTCGATGGCTTTAAGGTAGGGTTAGACAAATTTATGGATGACAGATGTATCAATGGCTACTAGAACGAATGCCTAGGTGCATCTTTCAGGCTGAGGGGGGGGGAGGAAATGGGGCGCTTCTAGGGCCATCTGCTGGGACTCGAGAGCAGGAGAAGGTTTGTCCTTGTCTCTGCTTGAGATGCCCATGAGCATTTGGTGGGCCACTGTGTGCGACAGGATGCTGGACTAGATGGGCTGTGGCCTGATCCAGCAAGGCTTCTCTTATGTTCTTATGTTCTTATGTTCTTATGCATTTTAAGTTACATGTGCTTCCAAGCGCTTTATGGGCATGGGAGTGCCCAGATATGCTTCCTGACACTTCTGTGCATGTGCGCACACCCCTTTCAGCCCCCATGCAGGTGCGTTGGACAGGGCTGCAATCGTGTCTCTGTGGGCAGCCTAAAATGCACTACTGCTGGACAACCTGTAGCTAGGGATGTGGACATTCTAATTCGAATCAAACGTCTATAAATTCGAATTTAAACATTCGAATGATGCGTACTTGCACGACGCATCTTGCCCTCGTCCGTACGCATTTGTACGGATCCGTATGGGATGAAAACGGGATGCATATGGGATACATATGGGATGCGTACGGATGTGTACAGATGCGTATGGAATGCGTAATGATGCATAAGGGCACATACAAATGTTGTCGACATTCGTATGTGCAAATTTGAAATGTGAACGAATGGATTTGAATCTAACTTAATGTGGATACATTTGAATTTTAAAGATTCAAATTGATTTGAATTTTTGGATACTCAATTCAAATCGAATCCCCAAAATTGAATTCGTGCACACCCTTACCCATGACCAATGCTGGCTTTTCCAGCAATAGTACAAAGCGGGGGTGAAGAGAGGCTGTGGTAGAGTTGCCTACAGTACATTTGGCAACCCAGTATAGCCGTTGCGTGCTAGCACTATATTCCCACCCACCTCTGCCTGGGTGGTGGAAGTAGGGGGCAGATCTTTCAGCTTTTGTTTCTTCCTCCCGCTAACCTCTGACCTCAGCCTGATCTCGGCTTCCTTTTGGGCCATCCGGGTCCCCAAAGTGCTGCCGTAAGGGGCTGTGCCATCAGCAAGCCCATTTCAATTAATATTAGTTCAATTAGCCTCCAACACAAAGGTTATTTCCTGCAATTTTATGGCTTTTGAATGGTATTTGCGTGGGTATAATTCACTCCTGGCTCAGTTAACTGCTGGAGATAAAACTGGCATCTGGGGTAATATATTCATTACACCTCTCCTCTGGAATGTGCCGTTAAAAAGTCCTTCCTTGGCATGGCTCTAACAAGTACAGATGACTTTTCCGGCTCTTCCTGGCAGGAAGGTGCCAAGCCGAGCTGAATGCCTGGCATTCCTGCCAGAAGTGGAAGAAGCAGCAGGTTATCAGAGGCTCGTTTCAAAGTGGCACTTTAATTCATGCCTGGGCATCAGCCTCAGAGGTTAGGGCGGCTCTGGTCGGGCATTCGTGAGGCATTTCTGGATGAGTTTTTTTTGGCACACTGTCAAAGAAGACTTACTTTTCCCTTGCCTCCCGATCAAGGGCTTGCAACAAAGTCTGATGGAGACAGATTGAGAACTGCTAGGTATTCTGTGCCGAGAAATAGCCGAGAAAGAGGGATATAGTCAGAGGTAGGACCCTGCACCCAAAATGCCTGGAAAGCAGAGGGGGGCCAGTCCAATCCCCAGCATCTCCCCGGAAATAGGCAATGGAAAACCACTTCTGTATCTCTGCCAAGAAAACTGCACAGACGAGCCCATGGAGCTTGTGAGGGGCTGTAGGTCAGTGGTAGAGCAAGCTGCCTGGTTGCTGCTTTCCAGGCAGAAGTAGACAGTGGCAAACCACTTCTGTATCATTGCCAAGAAAACTTTAATTGGGTCCCTCCCTAGGATCCAGATGTTGATGATCTGGATCTTGAAGATCCGAATCTCCAGGAAGACCCCATCTCAAATATCTGGATCTTTGAGAGGCAGTGCAAAAATGGGGTAACCTCCCTGTGGCACAAGCAGTTTACCAATGCCACAGTGTTCTAGGGATGTGCATGGATATTCGAAAATTCAAAAATCCAATTCAAATTCGACAAATATCGATATTTGAATTTGAAACGGATTTTCAAACATCCAAATTTCCAGATTCGAATATGGATTTTTGAAAATCCAATATGGATTTTCAAATGATTTGACTGAATTCAATGTCATATATCGCATCTGAATATCAGGTTTATTTGCACATATAATACAGGATGCAAACCGGATGCAAACTGAACATAAACGCAATAAAATGGGATGCAAATGGATTAAAAAATCGGATACAAATGTTCTCAACACTTGTATCATTCAATTTGAATCAGATTTTCAACAGCACGGATCCGGATAATCCAGATTCGAATCGGATTTTTGAAAATCTGGATTTTTCCAATTTCGATTCAAATTGAATTATACGAATATTCAATTTGGATTGAATTTGAATGCAAAAAAATGCATTTGTGCATATCCCTAAGGTGTTCTGATAAAACTTCCCGGCATTGTTATTATTATCATTTTTGAAAATTCTTTGATTTGGTGTCTCTCTTCTTCTAGTCTTTCAATTATTGCTCCCTCTCAAGAAAATTTAATAATTTTTACCAGTATAACAAGAGCCTGCTATCATCAACCCTGCTACCACAATTAAAAATCTTATTGATGCTTTGTGTAGTTCGGTCTTGTTAATATTTTCCAAAAGTAAAAGTCATGCATTTTTTGCGTTTGATTTAATTTTCTGTTTTAATGATATTGCTTAGAATCAGCCTGGAATTTATTTGTGGCATGTGCAATGCATGCAAACATGCTGTTATGTTGAATCAACTGTGCATGAAAAGAAGATGTGAGCATCACTTAAAGTTTATGCCACATTCAGGCCTCAACCAGACCATGAATTTGTTTCTCTTCTGGACACGCCAAAGCCCATGTCCTGCTTTGTTCTGGTTATGGATTGCTGATGTCCAAATACTGAATTTACTGCCACCCTGATAAAATGGGCTCAGCTCCTCCTGGATATAAATTAGCTCCATTGATTTTGCAAATGCCTCGAGTCTTTATAGCAAAGTGGCATTTCATGAATGTAAGGGGAAACTAGCTGCTTTTTCAGAGGGGAACCAGCAATTGTTCAATACACAGGTATACGTAGATGGACCTTCCAGGAGGTCCTTTAACTCATCTGCCTACTTGAGAGTAGGTGTGTGCAAGCATGCAATTTTTGATATTCAATTCGATTTGAATCAAATATTAGAATGTCCGAATTGGTACAAATAGAGAAAAAATGTATTAAAATTCGAACCAATTCAAATATTCGTATCTATTCATATGAATATTCAATACATATTTGATGATACAAACGTTGACAACATTTGTATGAATCTGTACACATCTGTATGCATCCGTTCACATCCTGTTTTCATCCCGTATGTATCCTGTTTTCATCCTGTATGTATCTGTACAGATGCGTATGGGTACGAATAAGATGTGCACAGATACGTATGTAATGCGTAGATATCCGTACACATCTGAATGTCCGAATTATTTGTACGAATGTTTCAAAATATGTGTGTTCATTCGAATATTAAAAAAATAAATGTCTGGACATTTGATTTGAGTTCAAATGTCCAAATTTGATCAAATAACAAATATATTGAATATTCTGGCACATCCCTGCTTGAGAGTGAACAGGCAAGGAGAAATGATGGATTTTGTTGGAAGGAACGAGATATGAGTCTTTATTTCAGAGATCGGGGAACAGATTGGGGGACAGCAGGAATTCTATATCTTTTTCTTGTGCCCTAAACCAAAGACATTAACTCTTGATCAACCCTTTGCAGGAGGAAGAGGTGTCCTTTTCTTCTGGATCTGTGCTGTCTCTCACTCAAATGCCCTTTGGACTAACCAAGGCGCTGCTTTTAGCCAGTGGAAATTCGGTGACAAGTTTCTTAGAGTGTTCCATTGATTCTGCAAAGACTTTGACAACTGGACTGTTCACACTGGTGGATTAAAAGCGATGTCCTCTCTAATAGCTGGAATGAAGATGAATGCCTCTAGATCTGGCTGGAGGCTGGTCACTCCACCTGCCTGCCCATTGTACTCACACCTGCTCTTGCTACCTTGATCAGAGTCCTTCCATAATCATGAGTGGGATTCTCCCGCCACTTTGTCTCACCTCCTTAATGTTGGAAAGCTTCCTAACATACAACAGTCCTCAATCCTTCCTCGGTAAGTGTAGGCAACTGGTTGCCAAAGCTTCTTCTGTGGAGAGGCATCCCAGGCAGGTGTTCTGCCCCTGGGTTTAAATCTTGGTGCCCGAGGGTCACAGTGCCATAGCCTAGGGGTCCAATCTCACCTTTGGCTCCCTCTCCAGATTAGCATGGGATGGGACCCATTCGTAGGACATACAGACAGTAGGCATGTGCATGGATATTCATCACATTCTAAATTTGTGAGTCAGTTTGGTCTAGTGGTTACCAGGTTCGATTCCGCCCTTCCCCATGAAGCCAGCTGGGTGACCTTGGGATAGTCACAGCTCTCCTCTGAGCTCTCACAGCTCCACCTACCTCTCAGGGTGTCTGGTGTGGGGAGAAGAACAGAAGGTCTGTCAGCCGCTTCGGGTCCTCCTTAATGGGTGAGAAAAGTGGGGTAGAAAAGCCAACTCTTCTTCTTCTTCTTGTTTGAATTTGTATGAATTTGGACATTGGTACATTCAAAGATTGACATTTGGACATGAATTGAATACTTCAATACATTCTTCCGATGCTTTGTTACGTTTGCGAACTTGGGAACGTGAGAAAGGGGATGTCCCCATCACACAGGCAACAGATCCAGAGTTGGATTCAAACCAGAGTGGATTAAAAGTGGATTGAGAGAGGATTTGATGTGGTCAGGGTGGATACGTAGGGGATTCATAGGGGATATGAACAGACTCATAGGTGATTTGTAGCGGGGATTCAAATCGGATTCATACTGAACTCGTATCCTGCCACATTAAAAGGGGATCTATTCGGACAAATACAATTTTTTTTGCATTTGATTTGACATGAATTGAACACAAATAAAAATGTGTTCACATCCTTAAATCATCCAAGTATCCAAGTTCCCCAGAAAATGTTTTCTACTAGGGATGTGCCAGAATATTCAAAATATTCATTATTCAATCAAATTTGGCTGAATTCGAACATTCAAATTTGAATGGAATGTCCAGATGTTCATTTGAAAATATTCAAACAAATATAAATATTTCAAATCATTTGTACGAATAATTCGGACATTTGTATTTGTATGGATACGTATGCATTACATATGTATCCGTATGCATCTTATTCGTATCCGTACGCATCTGTATGGATACGTACGGGATGAAAACGGGATGCATATGGGATGAAAACGAGATGAGTACGGGATGAAAATGGGATGCATACAGATGCCTATGGATATATATGAATGACGTCGACATTCGTATCATCAAATACGTATTCAATATTCGTACAAATAGATACGAATGTATCCGAATCAGTCCGAATTTTAATACATTCATTTTTTCTCTATTCGTACGAATTCAGACATTCGAATATTCGACTCGACTCGAATGTCAAAAATTGCATTCGTGCACACCGCTTTTTTCCGTGTTTATGGCAGTGAGGACATAGAGGCGCACCACCAGCGCTCCATCTGTCCCACACCGATTCGAAAGCGCATGCAACCTCCAGAGCCATCTCCAAGGGCTCTGCAGACCAGGAACAAAAGAGACCCCTTGGGCCGCCGCCATTTGCCTAATGGTTTGTCAAAAAGCCCAAGATCTTAAATTGACACTGTCGGCTTGATGAAATGGCGTCAAGGCTTCAGCCCTGGAGATATTGATGGGCTGCCTGCATTCAGAGTGCCATAAAAATAGTTTACGATGATATAATAACCCTAAATATGAGCTGTATTGGCAAGTGGGGCTTAGAAAGTGAGAGTGCTTTATCCGAGGTGAAATACATTCCCCGCCCTGCTGCCCTAAAAGAACTTCTATAGAGGATTCCTGGTGGAAAGATGCTGACGGCTTGTGCTTCGCTCCAATTTTCCCCTTTGCGGCGGGTTTCAGAAATATCAATAGGAATATATATCTGTTGCTATCGCCAACAAATAAGACATAAATCAAGGAGGCCGGTTTCCCCCTGAGAAGGAGTGTTTTCTGGTTAGAACACTGCAGAGCAAGATCTGGGGTGTTCGCTAACACGCTGTGCTATCTGCAAGGCTAATGGCAAACTCTGCTCTTGCACCAGACACCTTTGTGGGACTGTTCAGCATCACCTGGAAACAGGAAGAGAAGAAGAAAGGTTCCTGCCGCTTCCCTGGCTCCAGTGGGTGGGCAGGCGGGCAGCACCTCTACAAGGAGACAAGACTCTTGATGGAAGAAGAAGAAGAAGAGTTGGCTTTTCTACTCTGCTTTCCCCACCCATTTAAGGGGACTCAAAGGCCATTTCTGCACTTGGCTTTATTTTGGAATATATCGTGGAATAGGGGTCTGCTGTCTTCATGCTACTGCAAACTATGGCAAGTCCCAGGCAAGTCCTGTCGTGGTCTGCATTAGCATGTGGACGACGGACCCCTGTTCTGAGATATAGTCCAGAATAAGGCCAAGTGCAGAAAGGGCCAAAGTGGCTGACAAACCTTCTGTTCTTCTCCCCACAACAGAACACCCTGTGAGGTAGGTGGGGCTGTGAGAGCTCAGAAGAGAGCTGTGACTAGCCCAAGGTCACCCAGCTGGCTTCATGGGGGAGGGCGGAATCAAACCCGTATTCCCAGATAAGAGTCTAGCTCCCTAACCACTAGACCAAACTGGCTCACAGTAGTAGGAAGGTCTGCAGGAAGAGAAGGTGGCTTGAACTCTCACTGAGCTTTGATGTCTGGGTTTGCACACAAAGGAGGAGTAGAGGGAGAAGTGGCCTTGATTTCTCTTTCTCCAACTGTGATTTAAAGCCAGATGAGGCTGCAGGAGTTACTGGCAGCCATGGGCAGTTTCCACGGCTATACCACACTGGCGAGATCCCACTTGCTGGAAGACAAACCAACCAAAGAGTCTGACCCGGTTGCTTGGTGTAGGCCCCAGTGGGCAGCTTTACCCACCAGTTCTATTTCTTAGAATCACCAGGTGCCATGCTGGAAAAACACCAGTGGCATTTGCCTGCCCTTCTGTGTCCTCCATGGGGAAAACAGTGGAGATGAAGCTGAAGGACAGAACCCAGAGACCCAAAGAAGGGATGAAGAGGTTGATTTAGAGTATGACAAATTCCCATAGTTTAAACAACGTGATAGAACCAGATCTTTTAAGATGGTAGCCACGAAGTGACTGCTCTTTAGCACCACCCTGGGAACAAGTGTGACTTAAGGAGGGTCACAGACATGACGTGAGCAGCCCTCGTCGTCCAGGATGAAGAGGTGCCTGGCTGCCAACTAATGTATCTCTCTGCACAGAGGGAAGGCAAGGGAGTGAATTCTACTAAAGCAGGAGTGGTGGTGGTGGAAGGCAGGGCAGGGAGTTCCTGGATCTCCTTTGCTGGCTGTTGCCAGTCTCCACCCTAACCCTTTCATCCTTTCCCCACTGTCTTGCTCCCCCCACCCCCAACCATCTGAACGGTGCTGCCCAATAGCCAATCAATGGTGCAATGTTTTCATTCCTGCAGCCACTGTGGAAAGTATTTGCTCTCATCCACCATCCCTGCCCTGCCCTGCCCTGCCCTGCCTCTCCATCTCCATCTCCATCTCCATCTCCATCTCCATCTCCTTCTCCACCTCCACCCTCTCCTTCTCCTTCTCCTTCTCCACCTCCACCATCTCCATCTCCTTCTCCTTCTCCACCTCCACCTCCTTCTCCACCTCCACCCTCTCCTTCTCCTTCTCCTTCCCCACCTCCACCATCTCCACCTCCACCTCCACCTCCTTCTCCACCCTCTCCTTCTTCTTCTCCACCTCCACCCTCTCCATCTCCATCTCCTTCTCCACCTCCACCTCCACCCTCTCCATCTCCATCTCCTTCTCCACCTCCACCTCCACCATCTCCATCTCCATCTCCATCTCCTTCTCCTTCTCCACCTCCACCTCCTTCTCCACCTCCACCCTCTCCTTCTCCTTCTCCACCTCCACCCTCTCCATCTCCATCTCCTTCTCCACCTCCACCTCCTTCTCCACCTCCACCCTCTCCATCCCCATCTCCTTCTCCACCTCCACCTCCACCATCTCCATCTCCATCTCCTTCTCCACCTCTACCTCCTTCTCCACCTCCACCCTCTCCTTCTCCTTCTCCTTCTCCACCTCCACCATCTCCATCTCCTTCTCCTTCTCCACCTCCACCTCCACCTCCTTCTCCACCTCCACCCTCTCCTTCTCCTTCTCCTTCTCCACCTCCACCTCCACCATCTCCATCTCCATCTCCTTCTCCTCCTCCACCATCTCCATCTCCATCTCCACCTCCACCTCCACCACCTCCACCTCCACCTCCATTTCCATCATGTCCATCATTTCCATCTCCACTAGGAGGGTGCACAAATGCAATTTTTGACATTCAATTCGATTAGAATCGAGTATTCAAATGACCAAATTCCTACAAATTGAGAAAAAATGCATGTATAAAAAACTGTACCAATTTGAATACATTCATCTCTCTTCGTATGAAAATTCAATATGAATTTGATGATACGAATATTGACAACATTTGTACGCATTCATACGCATTCCGTTTTTATCCCATATGCATCCTGTTTTCATCCTGTACGTATCTGTATGCACCCTTATTCGGACATGAATAAGATACATATGGATATGTGTGTAATGCATACGTAATGCATACATATCTGTATACATACGAATGTCCGAATTATTTGAATGAATGATTCAAAATATTTGTATTCATCTGAACATTAAAAAATGAATGTCTGGACACTCAATTCAAATTTGAATGTTTGAATTCGGCCGAATTCAATTGAATAATGAATATTTCAAATATTCTTGCACATTCCTCACCTCTACCTCCACCTCTCCTCCCCCAAGGCACAAGTTCCCTCACAGGTGAGTTCTGCTCTCCAGGTATGTCCAGCCTTCTTCCATACTTTTGTACAAGCCTTCTATCCTTCTCTCTCCTCCCGTTTCCTCACAGCGCCTCCTACATCAAAATCAATTTGGGGTCAAGGTGGACATAAGAATATAGAACCTAAGAGGAGCCCTGCTGGATCAGGCCACAGCCCATCTAGTCCAGCATCCTGTTGCACATAGTGGCCCACCAATTGCCCATGGGCATCTCAAGCAGAGACAAGGGAAAACCTCCTCCTGCTCTCGAATCCCAGCAAATGGCCTTAGAAGCATCCTGCTTTAATGGAGGTAGAGGTTAGGACTCTTTAATTCTTCACTCCTCATTTGTTACCTTGAATGGTCGATTACAGGTGTCCAATTTATAGGCCCTTTCCCAACCTGTCCGCTGAAGATCTTCTTGCATTCATTCAGTATATCCCACCACTGTATATAATCCATGGCCTTGCAGTGGTCTTTCTGGGCGGCCAGAATTAGCAGCTCAGTGAGTTTCTTCACCTCTATTTTAATACCTGTTTTCTCTATTTGTGCTAATATTCATTTCTCTTTGCTCCAGATTACTCTCTGATTGCTCCCGTCAGCTTTGTTGGGCCAACAATAGCAAGAGCTGAAGCGACGTTTGCAAAATAAATTGATAGCCGGCAAAGGGATGTACGAACGAATTGATGGCCTTGTAGTGAGAAGCTTTTACAAACACACACACACCTAGGGACACACACCTGCACGCACGTTCACAAATGCACTCCACGAATCCCGTCGCAAAGGTCACGCTTATTCTGCAGTAATTAAAACCTTGTAGAATCTGCCACAGACGTTTGGAACACCAGAGAGAGAGGCGAGGTGTGCGCGTTGGGAGTAAAGAGGAATTACAAATCATTCCCAGGCAACAGAAAAAGACCTCATCCTGCTTTTTTAAAAGCGCCCCCGAGGCAAACGTGATCACACATTCCAGGCGTGATGGATACCTGCTGCCTCTTCCTACCCTGGTGCTTGGGATTCTCTGGCCTTTGTACCTTAATACACACACACACACACACACACACACTTCCCCCCCTGACACAACTTTCCCCACCTCTCTGCTAGTGCCCATCAGCTGGGAAGGAAGGGAGGGAGGGAGGGAGGAGGGAGGGAGGGAGGGAAGGAAGGAAGAAGGGAGGGAGGAGGGAGGGAAGCAGGGAAGGAAGGAAGGAAGGAAGGAAGGAAGGAAGGAAGGAAGGAGAGAGGGATGGAAAATACCAACAGCATGCTAGGAATAATGAGAGCACTACTGTCCAAAACACCAATGGGTTTCTACAGAATGGTGGCACAACTTCACTGGGCGTGCGTCTCCATGGTCTCTTTTTGCTTCTCTCTTGCATCATATTTTAAAAATGTGCACTGTAATTCTAAATAAAGCGTCCCCATGTGGTTTGGGGCAATGCAGATTTAAAAGTACTGTCCTGTCATCATGCAAACTGCTTTTTGTGAGGCCACATCTTTTTCTCCCCCCTCCCGCGCACTGCAGCGATGACAAGCAAAAACCTCAACTGAACCTCCACAACACAGATCATCCCTTTACTTGGCTGCAAAGAGTTAAAAGCATAACTGAAAGCAGTTCACTCCCTGCAGCTGCCTATGACAGAAGCCATCCAGCTTTCACATTATTGGGAGGGGGAGAGAAATTCTGTGCTTGCTATCAGGGGAAAGTGATGCTAATTATCTTAACAATGGAGGGGGAAACATCTATTTTAAGAAGAAAGAGATCGGTGGTCTTTTTGTGCGCTTAAACAGAATGGAGGGAGGCTGGATGTGACAGCTGGCTGGCTGACAGGCTGCAGGAAGTGATTTGCTTTTAGTTATGCTTGTAACTATGTTACAAGCATTGGTTATGCTTTTAACTCTTGGCAGGCAGGCTGGCTGACAGGCTGCAGGGAGTGATTTGCTTTTAGTTATGCTTGTAACTATGTTATAAACATTGGTTTTGCTTTTAACTCTTGGAGCCAAGGAAAGGAAGGTTTTCACACACACACGTAAAGAGCGAGAAAGATTAATATAGCTGGAAAGACACTTTAAATAAATCCATGTGCATCTCCATGCTCCCAGGATAATCCACGGTTTTCCCCTAAATCGGCTGTGATACTGTTTGAAATGGGTTTTTTTTCTGCCATGGATTTTCCCCCTTTGCGCCTGATGTAGCCCAGAGTAAAGTTGTGCATGGAGATGCTCTGAGGCGAAACAAACTTAAATTTGGAGTATTTTTGGCATGGAGATGTGCCCTGGGACATTTGTAACAGTTTTGCTTATCAGGTTTCCCTGAGGGAGACAGCCAAAGTGATCCCTGGGGCTGGAGGATCTTCCCTATGAGGAAAGATCCCATCATCTGGGACTTCGTAGTTGAGAAAGGAGCTGAAGGAGATGAGACATGATAGAAGTGTCTCAGGTTACATCCAGAGTGACCGGAAAACATGTTTTGATCTGTGCCTTTGTATCCATCATGCTGTTTATTAGTTCTCCTTTTCCCAAGCATCTGTATACTGATTTTTATAAACATTATCACAAGCATATTTTTTTTTGTTTGAAAACAACCCACGGAATTCTAGTAAGTGTGAATTTCTAAGAATACTTGAAATTTCAGTCCACATATTGACTCATCAAGTGAAAATTGTGCAATTTGCTTTAGGAAGTAAACTCAGTAATAGGTATCCTCTTTTAGAAATGCGTTCAGAATCTGGTTGAGCAGATGAGCCCTGAAAGGCAGCAAGGAAAGGAGCTGACTTCAGACAAAGCCCTAAATCAATGAACCCCCCCCCCCCACGATTGTGCTGGACTACAGTTCCCATCATGTATTGCAAATAGCCAAGCCAAGTTCCGAAATGCCTGGCGACCAAGAGTTTCTCCAAGATTTCCGTAAGTGGAGGTGGATGAAGACTTGAGGTCCAAATAATACAGCAAATATATTTTGAAAATTATTTCGGAAGGAAAACCTCCTCGAAAGTTGCAAATTTGTGGAAAAGAAATGAAACAAATGTTTCTAAAATGCCAGTAACCCCCAAGACACTTGGCTAATAAATAATAGAAAAGGAACACTCATTAGTGATTTTCTGGTTTTTTGTTTTGTAGCCACAGCATTTCCACTGCATTCTGTTTGCAATCTGGAGAAAGCTTAAGGAAAATGTTTACGCGACAATTACAAAGGAGGATAAATTTTAGAAGATAAAAACCGAGCAGGAAGCGGAGGAAGACTTCATTAATGGGCTTGTTGGCATTTCTAGTAGAAATGAGGCCCCCAAAGGACTGGAAGTTCCCAAGACAGGCGCTCAATAGGAAAAGGGGAAACCTACCTAGGGGTGGAGGGGATGATGGGGAATGCCAAAAGGATGTTTGTCTCCAGACAGGAAGAGGAAGGGCAGGATCTAAAGAAAGTCTTGTCATCACCTCTTTCCAGCCCTGCCAGACATAGGAGGAGGAGGAGAGTTGGATTTTCTACCCTGCTTTTCTCACCCATTTAAGGGGACTCAAAGTGGTTTACAAAGCTTCTGTTCTTCTCCCCACAACAGAATACCCTGTGAGGTAGGTGGGGCCGTGAGAGCTCAGAAGGGAGCTGTGACTAGCCCAAGGTCACCCAGCTGGCTTCATGGGGGAGGGCAGAATTGAACCCAGTATTCCCAGATAACAGTCCAGCTCCCTAACCACTAGACCAAACTGGCTCACAACAAAGGAGGTAGTCAAAGCCTCCTCACTCTGTCTGCCTGATGTTTCCTTGATGGTTTCTCTGGAAAATACCCGGATGTTGCCCAAGCACTGCCTCCTCACCTTTGTTTCTCCTCTTGATAACATCCGGGTATTTTCAAGGGGGAACAACCACAGGAACAGCAGGCAGACACGGGTAAGCGATCCCTATGTCAGGAAGTATTGCCTCTTGCCTGGATTGTCCGAAATGGTGATGTTTCGGCCTATTGCCTCAATATGCCAGGACTGTACTGGGAGTGTCATAGATACATCTGCCATTCCCATTATGATCATGGGAGACAGGCTAGTTTTAACTCACATTTTGAGGATTCCCCCCCCCAAGTAAACTTTTTCTTTCTTTTCCTTACAGTTTCCCCACTATTTCTGCTCATGTAGGGTTCCCAAATTTTCTAGCTCTGCAGGAAAGCATGCAGTGGAAATGAGATGATTTTTTCGCTGGTTTGTCATATAAATTAAACCAATGCAGTTGTGGTGCAATGCAGTGGCACAGAAATGCACCCATCATGCAACAGGACACGGATACAGGAAGCCAAAGGTGTGGCTGAATGCCGGTGGGAAACCTGCCCTCCTTGTCCCGCACTGGAATGCGGCATCCTCCAAGGTGGTGTAGCACCAGCTACTCTTTCTTTGGTCTGATCCAAGTTGCCTTCACAGCCTCCTTGCCAAAGAGCTGTACCTTGGCAGAACAAAATGTATTACAGAAGTGCATGAATATTCGTAGGCATTCGAAATCTGATCGAATGTGCTGAATTTTGACATTCAAACTCTAATCGCATGTCCCAAAATTAGAATGTAAACATTCGAATCGAATGTTGAACTTTGGATCTATTCGTTTGAATTATCCCGACAGTCGTATGTGTATGTATTTGTACACAATGCGTACTTGAAGATCAACATCTTTCCCGCACCCGTACGCATTTGTACAGATCTGTATAGGACAAAAACAGGTTGCATACGCGATAACTATGGGATGCCTACAGACGTGTACGGATGCGTATGGATGCGGGGAAGAGGCATACAAGTACATACGAATGAAAACACATTGTGTACGGGATAACTACGGTATGCATACGGATGTGTACGGATGTTGAGAAGATGCGTATGTGCACATATGAACGTTGTCGACATTCGTATGCGCAGATTTGACAAAAAATTCAAACGAATAGGTTAGAATTTGGTAAATACGGATTGGATCTTATTTAAAAGATTCAAATTGAATTGGATTTTTGGGTATTTGATTCAATTCGAATAGAATGTCAAAAAAACATTTGTGCACGTCTCTAAAATGCATGATGCTCCAGAGCAACTGGCAGTTGCTCACATTTACTATAAGGAACCAGCTTTTCTCTGGTTATCAAGTTTTGGGGGTGGGGAGGAAACAGGGGGAAATATAGCCCAGCATCCAAGGACAGTCCCATCCTGGCTCCTTCCTGGCATCCTTGCCTTGAGCTTTCCTGTAAGATTCCACACTTTGGTGCTTTGCTTGTGGCTTTGTAGATTCTCCTGTGTGAATTTGGTCACAGCTTGGGCTCTTTCCTGCACACTGCCCCAAACCTGCCAATCTCTTTTTTCTCTTGATGCTCTGGGCCTGGAGGACTGGGGGAAGCTCGTGGCTCTACCAGGCTGGATTTGTGATGGATCTCCATGTGGATCCAAACCATTCCCCAAACCCACTCCGAGCATTCCTCCTTTAAAGGAAGCCAGGAGCCAGCTGTCCACCCCACCAGCTCCAGCTCCGCCTGTTTCTAGGCACCTGTGCCTTCCACCTCCTCACCCCCCAAATCTGCTGAGATTTCCATTTCATTTCCTGCATCTTCTCCATAAGGACAGTTGTCGCTGGGGGAGCGTCTGTGTGGAACACTCTCCTTCATGGGTCCTCTCCCCGCCTCTGCCTGGATCTCAGAATTCAATTAGCGCTTATTAGCATCATTGAATGGCAGGGCTGCCTGTCGCCTCTGCGGCTCAGAGCTCGTGATGGTTTTCTTCCTGTGCGGTCGGTGCCATGAAACAAACCAGGCAGGCTGCATTGATCCTCCTTGCCAGGGGAGAACGGGGGAAAATGAATGACAGGTGGATGAAATGGAGCACCTGGCTCCCAAGAGCTTTGGAAGGATTCAGACAAGCACGTTTCGATTTCTCCTGCGCTTTGCACTCGTTGGAATTTTGTGCCTGCCTCCGCAAGAGAGATGGACAGGACTGGTTTGGCCTCAGACTGACTTGAATCAAACAGGGGTGTTCAAAAAGTTTGAGTTTGAACCAGACACCCCAGCCTGTTTGAAAATGGAGTTTGTGTTTGGACCAAACCAAGGGTATTCTAATGAGCCTAGCAAACACCTGTCTGATCATGGTTCAAAGTTGTCCAAAGGTCTATTTGAAGAAAGATGTTCAAAACTGACTACAATTGTCACTATAATGGATGCTTAGATACCATCTCCAGGTTGGAGAAATAGGCAGGAGGTCCCCCCATTGCAGGGAGCTGAGAGCAAGTGAGGGTTTTGCCTGTTGTCTTCTGCTTGAGATGCCAGGAAGCAATTGGTGGCCACTGGGTGAGTCAGGATGCTGGACTAGACAGGCCGTGGCCTGATCCAGTAAGGCTCCTCTTAGGTTCTTATGCTCTTATAGACCAACCCAGACCCTGGAATTCTATTTGAATTGAATCAAATACCCAAAATTTCAATTCAATTTTTTTACATTCATATTTAACAAGATTCAAATTCGAATCTATTCATTTGAATTTTTGATTTGAATCTGCACACACGAGTGCATTCATATGCATCTGTATACATCTATATGCATCCTGTGGTTATCCCATATGCAACCCATTTTCGTCCTGTATGGATCCGTACAAATGCGTATGGATGCTGGAAAGATGTGGATCTTCAAGTACACATTGTGTACGAACCTGTACACATACGAATGCCCGGATAATCTGGACATATAGATCTGCAGTTTGAAATTTGATTCCAATGTTTACATTTGAATTTCGGGACATTTTATTCAAATTCAAATGTTGAAATTCGGCACATTCAATCGGATTTCAAATGCCTACAAATATTCGTGCGCGTCCCTAATCAGGGAAGAATCTTGACCACAAATGAAGATATTCTGAACAGGATTAATCGCCCAATGGACTTTTTCTGGGTTGGTCAATATTGCTCTGGAATGTTGTCTTTCGTTCCCGTGTAAATGCCTATGGGCAAAAATGAATGTGTAAAAAGAAAATAAAAAACTCCTCTCTTCCCTTGGCATGATGGAGCTGTGGTGATGGATAAATGTTACCTTACTGCTGACATGAGAAATGGCTGGGCCTCCCTAGACACCGTGGGCTTCTGTTTCAGATGTTGAGATGGTTTGACTTTAGCCTTTAAGTGCCTTTCTAACCGTGGTTTTGTTTGAAATCTGTGTCTTTCCTGGATGTGAACGCCTGCCTGTTCCCCTAGACCCAGTGGAGAAATGGGAGGTGCAAATGTGATGGAATAAATAAATAAACATTGCACACAGAAGTGGAGGCAAAAACCCAGCAACTCCAAATTCATTGCAATTTTGAATCCCAGCCCATCAACTGAGATGCAATTAAATATAAATAAAAGCCCCCACATGAACTTGCATGTGGATTTTGCATGTGGAATTCTACCTCAGTATTTGAAATGTGGGTGCTTGAAATTTGCTGACATTTCAGAAGTGGCTAATTATAAAGTGTGTCAAATGCTAAATAACATGATATAGCAGCCATTTCAATAACGAAGAAACGCCCCAGAATAGAAAATGCCCCTGAGAGGTATAGCTGCTGGTCAGTTTCCAGGTATAATTCAATACTTTGTTTGGCATTTTGTTTTGTTTTAAATTGTATTTTGAAGTGTTTTTATTCTTTCTTTCTTTTTAAAAAAATGTGACTTGCCTGAGACCCTTGGAAGAAGGGTGCGCAAGAAAATCAATGTATAACTAAGGTATTTGGGGCCCTGGACCTGTGAAAAATCATCACCTGAATTGCCCCCTCATGGTACAGGAGAACATTATGAAAACTATTGCAGCCATTCTGTGCAGCTGAGTCCAAAAAGGTAGACAGATCTGGAGATCTAGTGCTCTGAATGTGTACGCCTTGGAGCCTTCATCGTCCTTAAGGGCCTGTGTGAAAAGGGACTTAGTTTTAGGGATGTACGTGAATGATTTGTGCATTCGGAATTCGGATGAATACGTCCGAATTCCAAGATTTGTGGATGGATCAAATAGGGCCCTATTCGAAGGGCACTATCGGTCCACAAATCGAATAATCCAGTATCCATGAAGCTTCAGTAGGAGCTTCTATGGATACTGGATGCCCCAGGGACTCCTTATCTCAGCCACCCTCCCCTCCAAACCTCACTGCAGTCCCCTTACCTGTTTTGGTGACACCCCGGGGTTCTTTTTGGGCTCTTTTTCTGGAAGCTAAACACAAGCCTTCCCCTTAAACTGGAAGCTTGTTCGCGGTTCTGGAGAGCCTGGAAAGAGGCCTGGGGTGCCACTGGACTGCTCCCGCCCACCTACCTGGAGCCCACCTACTTGGAGGGGGGCACTCCGGTGGCAGCCCGGGCCTCTTCCAGGGCCCTCTGGAACCGTGAAAGGCTTTCCGGGAGCTAAATACAGGCTGGGCCGCCAGCAGAGCACTCCTGTCTGCCTCCGGAACCCCAGAAGAAGGGGCAGTGGTGCCCAGGGGCAATATGGAGAAGGCGGCAGCGGCAGCAGCAGGTAAGTGGGGGAGGGGTGGGAATGGAGAGGATGGTGGGAATGGGGGGAGGGTTTATTTGTTCCGGGCATGTATATTCGATAGAATATCCATGCACAGATACGAATACCCCCACATCCAGGAGGGGTGTATTTGGCCAGAGCCAAATTTTTCCATATTCTATCTCAACTCGAATAGAATGTGGAAAATGACTCCATGCACACCCGTACTTAGTTTGGAATTGTCCTGGTGACTTCAGAGTGTCTTCCTTTTTGGAATAGTGACCCCAAGACATGGGGAGAGCCTTCTGAATGAAGCTAGTCTGCTCCACCCCTAAACTCCAAAAGACAGGTCCTCTGTCATGCCCTATAAAAATTGGATATAATTTGTCAGGAACAATTCTGGGAGCAAAACTCATTTGGTTTAACCTCCGGTTCCTTGAAGTCTGGTCTCATTCAACCTCACTACCCCAAAGGGAACAGAGGCTCCTTTGGACAACAAAAGGACTCCAGTTCACACCACGGTTCTTCCTTGAAGTGCATCTCCTTGAACAGATGAAAGAAGGAAAACTTGCTGGTTTTGTAACATGCTATTTGATGTGAAACTTTTCTGGAAAGGAGCCCCACCCTCAGACCATCTGGAGAGACGCTGTGATTTTCTCACATTTGTTCCACGGTTAGAAACCATTGCTGCTTAATATCTGGACAGCATCTTCTCAGCTAACAGTTCTCAGCTAACATGGCGCTCCACAGAGTGCCAGAGTCCTAACCCACAAACAAACTTGTGAAATAAGTGTGTGTGTGTGTGTGAAAGAGAGGGAAAGAAAGGGGCAAATGAGCAGAAATAATATTAGCTAATTCTCTCACAGTCATGCAGGGACTTTCAGAATTCTGCTTCCCAGTTTGATGTGACGTCCCATGAATAGCACCCAGAACCCCTTCGGAGACAGTTTTCCTAGGAAGACCTACCTGGATTGAGTCCAAGGTAAAAAACGTTTATCATCTTACTCACTTAAGCTCAAGGGTGATTCGAGTGGGTGGCAAATGGGAGTTTGTCTCTTGCTGTGTGCTGGTTGGTGTGTTTCACTGAAATTCATCACAGTAACATCACAGTTCAGGTGTCAGATGCAGCCTTCAAGGTGATGCAAGGCAAGAAAGGCTTCCATAATCACCTGCACCAGCCCCTCCCGACTGATTCTACACAAAAAACAGGAATGCTAAGCAGAAATGCCTGTTTTTTGTTCCAGGTGAACCTTTGCACAGTGACTTCCAGAGAGCTGTATGTTGGCCTGCAAAGACACACCATGGCCATGATTAAAGGTGAGCACAAAGCCAATTTCCAACGAACCGAATGTGGGAGAGTTCAGCTTCGGCCAAATGCCACCACCGTGGATGTGGAGGGTTTCATATTCGTGCACCAGTGTTCAAACGAATATTCGTGCATGAAATGAAGCAAACCTCCCAACCCTCCCAACCTGCCTCCTTACTCACCTGTCCTCATCGCAGCCACTGCTGCGTATCGTGGTCCTAGGCACTTCCGAGTCTGTGCACACAGCTCTTCAACCGGGCATCACAATCCCCAGGTGGAGAGTTGTGTGCACAAATCCGGAAGTGCATTTTCAGCCTCCAGAGAGCACCAAAATAGGTCTGGGGATGCAACTGCAGTCTCCTCAAAGGTAAGGGTGGGGTGGGGTGGGAGCCCATGGTCACACCCCTGGGACCTATTTCGGTGCTGTCCGAAGGCCAAAACAGCACTTCCGGGTTGGCCTTGCGTGGCCCTGTCCTAGATATGCCTTTTTGACCTCTGGAGAGTGCTGAAATAGGCCCACTGATGGGACTGCAGCCTCACCAAAGGTAAGGGGTGCATTAGAGGGGGGTGGGAGGACACGGGTGCATCCCCAGCGCCTATTTTGGTGTCCTCCAGAGGTCAAAAAGGCACTTCTAGTTCTGCGCACAGCAGAAGGAAGAAGAAGGAGGAGGACGAGGAGGAGGACGAGAGTTCGCTTTTCTACCCTGCTTTTCTCACCCATTTAAGGGGACTCCAAGAGGCTGACAAGGGTTTCTATTCTTCTCCCCACAACAGAACGCCCTGTGAGGTAGGTGGGGCTGTGAGAGCTCAGCAGAGAGCTGTGACTACCCCAAGGTCACCCTGCTGGCTTTGTGGAGGAGGGCGGAATCGAACCCAGTATTCCCAGATAAGTGTCTGGCTCTTTAACCACTAGACCAAACTGGCCGAGGATGAAGTTGTGGTGGTGGTAGCATCAGCATCAGCGTCAGCATCAGCATCAGCAACACAAGTTAGGTGGGGCAATGGGAGGCTGTGGTTGGGGGACTGGGAGACAGTGGGAGGCCTCAGGGGCATCTGTTTTCTGCTGAAGTTTTGACCGAAGCTTCAACGATTACTGGATAATCTGATTCATAGGCGTAGGCCCTGTGAATTCGCAGACATTCTATTCAAATTCAGATGAATTTTGAATGTTTTGAATATTCTTTCACAGCCCCACCTCAGACCCAAGAGGGACTTTATCTAGGAGGCAGAGGATTGGTGAGACCCCTAGGAACAAAACCAGTTCCTCCTCCTCTCCCAGCACCTTCCTTTTGGATTTCACTTTTGCTCCAGCAGCTGTTCCTGCAACGCTTCATCACTCCTGGGACTTCTCCCTGGACTACCAGCTGCCAGAGACAGTTCCAAAATTCCTGTTGCTCAGATTCGATTATGAATTCTTGGTCTTGTTTCTGGAATTAAATAAACAGATTAGGAATAGTCTGTTGTTCCCTCTGCTTTTTATTCCATTAGTTCATGAGCCTCCTCTTGCATACTGAAATGTTCACAGTGCAATTGTATTTATGGAGGAATTCTAATCCACCCACCCCCAGCAGCATTTTAATTCCAGCCTACCTAGTTCATACTTTCTGAACTAATGCATGGACTTCAAAACACTTTGACTACAAAAAACGCTTATATTAAGAGAAAGGCTGCGAAAAATGCACCTGCTTGCAAAATTAACATATAAAACACATTATGTTTGGCAAAATTGCTTTCCCAAATGCATGCATTACGCAAAGCTTGTGCAGAAATATAGGTAGCAAGAAATATGCATAAACATGATACAGATTTCCAGGCTGGGTTTTAAAAGGCAAATCACACAGGGATGCAGAGGTGTACTGAAAGGAGAAGCCAAAATCGTCAATCCCAGTAATGGCCAGAGCAAAGTCCCATCTGTCAAGGAGCACTGGTATCTCAGAAAGTTACTGGGGAAGAAACCTGGGAAGGTGAAACGGCAGCTTTGCTCCCACTTCCTGCACCCCTGGAAGGACTGTCTCTCACCTGGACTTGCCTGCCCGGAGGAGACAGGTGAGATAATACAAGAAGAAATCTTGGTCCCAAGGCTGGTCTAGTGGTTAAAGAGCCGGACGCTTATCTGGGAATGCCGGGCTTGATTCTGCACGCCTACATGAAGCCAGCCGGGTGACCTTGGGCTAGTTACAGCTCTCTTTTGAGCTCTCATGGCCTCACCCACCTCACAGGGTGTTCTGTGGTGGGGAGAAGAATAGAAAGCTTTGTCAGCGGTCTTGAGAAAAGTGGGGTAAAAAAGCCAACTCTTCTTCTGAGTACAATGTCTCCCATCCATGAACTCTTGGCAAGAAAGGGAGTCTGGGGCTGTGTTTCCACTGGCCCTGTGGTCTGGCCTGAATCTGGCTCAAGGGTCCAGTGTCCTGATACTTTTCTCACCCATTTAAGGGAACTCAAAGCAGCTGACAAACCTTCTGTTCTTTTCCCCACACCAGACACCCTGTGAGGTAGGTGGGGCTGTGAGAGCTCAGAAGAGAGCTGTGACTAGCCTAAGGCCACCCAGATGGCTTTGTGGAGGAGGGCGGAATCAACCCTGGTATTCCCAGATAAGAATCCAGTTCCCTAACCATTAGACCACTAGATGAGAGTTAGTTGCATCCAAGGTATTTCTGCAGGCTTGCTGTGAACCTGGCCAAATTCCAGGCTCTGTTCTCCAGAATCCACGGTTCTCCTCCTGTGTGCTGACTCACACCATCCTCTGCTGCCTGAGACAGCAATGAAAGCATGTTGGCCCTTGAGAGCGTCCCACCTCCTCTGGTCCAGGTGCTTCTTGTAATAAACCCACAATGGTTTCCAAGAATGCGCCAGTTGAGCGGTGTGCCTGCTGCACAGCCTCAGCAATGACTGTCCCAGCATGAAAGGCGGGCGCCCAGTATCTTCTGTCCATGTGCAAAGTGGCACCTGGGCCACCAAGTTGGATGAACCAGGTGCATCTCCTGGTCTCCCAGGAAGGGACCGGAAGCAGATGGAGGAGCCAGGCTGTAGACTGGTAGTGTCCCAGCTGCTTTTCTGTGAAGGTTGCAGGATCTCAGCAGCTGAGTGGTAAGGGAGGCGGTATCTAGGTATACGAGGAAAAAATACTTCTGTCAAAACTCTTCATGTTAAGGAGAAGGAGGCACCATACTGGGATTAACAATTAAGGAGAGAGGAACTTGTAATTAGGCCCCCAAAGGGAGATGCCTCCCAGGACTAAGGGAAAGATTAAAACGATGAGCTGGTAGGATTCGCTGTGCTTCTGTTGCCACCTGCGGACAAATCGTGGCGGATATGTCTATCCCCACTTTGCATAAAAAAATAAGGTCCCAGGACTTCCTTCCCACCCGTAAGTGAGTGGTGTGATTTCTTGCTTATCACGACAGGCACGAAACGCCACACCAAAGGCACGCGCAAACTTTGAGATGTCACAGTTTAAGACAGCGGTTCTCAACCTTCCTAATGCCGCGACCCCTTCATGCAGTTCCTCATGTTGTGGAGACCCCCAACAAGGAGGCAGGGCAGTTCAGGTGAGAATGGGGTGGGAAGGCGGCGGACTCGTCACGACCCCTCTGAAAGGGAAGTTCGAGCCCCAAAGGGGTCGTGACGCACAGGTTGAGAACCGCTGGTTTAAGAGATCACCAAGCCAGAGATGAAAACCGCTCAGCAAGGATACCAGTAGGGGTGTGCGCGGATCCAATTTCAAGTTGAATCAAATGTCAAAAAATTCAATTTGATTTGAATGTTTAAAATCTGAACGCAGCAAAAACTGATTCAAATCCGATAGTGCAAATCTATTCATTCAAATGTTAGATACGAATGTGAAGATACAGCATTCATATGTGTTATAAGTATCTGTACGCATTTCATATGCACCCCGTTTTATCCCAAATGCATCCTGTTTCCGTTCTATATTATACGTGCAGATGTGTACAGACACGTATGATATTTGTCCAAATATGTATGTAATACATACATACCTATACATTCGAATGATTCGAATGAATGTTTTGGAACATTCAAAATCCGTTTGAGTGTCTAAATTCAAATGTGAAGACATTCTATTCGAACGAATACAATCGTATTTCTGATTATTAGAATTTTCGTGCACATTCCTAGATCCCAGGGGTTTTCAGAAACATTTCCTGTGCAGTGATGGCATTCAGGGCAGCCAGAATCTGCAAAGGGTGGTTGGAGAGGTGTTTTCCTAAGGCAAACCTACACCACTCATTTTGTTCAAGCTCCCAGGGCTCTACTGTGGATGGAATCCAAACTGTTTCAGGCTATATGTTGCTTTTGGATGGAGTTACTTTATTTTAGCTGCCAGGCATGTAGTTTTGCTTGAAGAACTGGTTGCACATTTATTGACTGTAGGTTGTACAGTAGGTTTTAGTGTTCCAGTTTGGTCTCCTGGTTAGAGTGCTGGTCTCTTACCTGGGGGTCACTGGATTTGATTCTACACTTCTCTACAGAGCCAACTGGGTGACCTTGGGCTAGTCACAGCTCTCTTTCTGAGCTCTCACAGGGTGTCTGTTGTGGGGAGAAGAACAGAAGGTTTGTCAGCAGCTTTGAGTTCCCGTAAATGGGAGAGAAAAGTGAGATACAAAATCAAACTCCTCTTCTTAGGTGCAAGAAAGATTCTCTTCCTTCTACAGCAGGGTGGGCTTCTCGGAGTTCATATTCTCTAGATGCCCAACTTCACTAACTGTCTTGTCTCAGGCAGGCTAGGTTAGTGATGCAAACACGCACGCTTTGCTTGCTCACGGCAGTCTGAAGGGGCTCAACAGAAAACAACGTCCAGCAGTCCAAAGCCAGAGGAATCCAGGAGTCAGGCAGGGTCGAATGACAAAGTCCAGGAATCAGTTTTCACAGGCAAACACAGATGGGGGTTGCAGAGTTGTTGTCTGCAACACTGAGACCAGCGAGGGTGGACTTAAGTAGGCAACTCAGCCCCACACCCGTTTTGGCTCAGCTGTGGAAGACGCCGAGATCTGCGCACCTGCTACTTCTGTTACCTAAGCAGACGAAGGGAAGGGTGTGCCTGAGGCTGAGGGTGGACTGTACCCCAAGGTCTGGCCCCTAACCCTCAAGTTCCGAGCCGCTGTGCTCAGCTTGCTGCTCAGTTTGCTGGGTACCCCTCCTTCGTCCTCAGAGGAGGAGGCTGGGCTGACAGGACAGGGCATGGCATGGCACCAACATGGCAGAAGTAAGAGGAGGCAACCTAGTCACTGAAATATTGGACCTTTAAGTTATGGAGTTGGACGATGGAACACGGGCTTCGCCACTTTCTTATCTATTGTTGAGAGTAATAGAGAGGAAATATTTATTGATTTAATTCCATGGGCTTGTGGAAATAAGACAGTTTGTAGCAGAATATCAACATGCACTAAATGAAGCAGCCCATCTCCCCTCCAGTAATAGTCTTTTATTCAATGTTTTTTAAAATAAACAAAATGGGAGAAAGCAACAAACCATTTCAAACCATACATGCGATTAGAATTCCAAACTCCCACTTTAACTGATGACAATATGGTTGTCTCTTGTATAAGGTTTTGATTTTACATAACTTTCCTTGAATCACTTGTTTTACTTTGGTAAAGTGTGACTGCAGAGGGCAGGTGTTTCAATGGCGGCTAGATGGGATGCCCAGGTTAGAGAAATAGCCCGTTTGCTTGAGATGCCCAGAAGCGCTTGGTGGGCTACTGTGTGAGACTGGACACTGAGCTAGACGGGCTGTGGCCTGATCCAGCAAGGCTGCTCCTAATTCAGGAGGACAGGTGTGTCAAGGGCTACTAGAATGTATGCCTAGGTGCCACCTCTAGGCTGGAGAGACAGAAAGGATGCCTCTAAAAGCCATCTGCAGAGATTCCAGAGGAGGTGAAGTTTTTGCCTTTGGTCTTCAGCTTGAGATATCCGGAAGCCACTGTGTGAGGTGGAATGAGGAACTGGATGGGCTGTGGCCTTATCCATCAAGATGCCTCTTAATACACGGAGGAGCAGGTGTATCCATGTCTACTAGAATGGATGCCTGGGTACCGCCCCCCAGGTTGGAGAGAGGCAGAATGCCTCTAAGGGCCGCTGAGTGAGGCAGGGTGTTGGCCTAGATGGCCTGATCCAACAGGGCTCCTATGATGTTCTGTTGTTCTATAGTGCAATCCAGGAAACATTTAATCAATAATCTGGTTTGGTCTTTGGGATACACTGATTTCCCTCCATGCCGCCTTTGACTTATACACAGTAGCCCCCTCTGGCTTTGACCACATGGTATCATATCTACCAGCTGATCCCCTGACACTCTCAGGGCCATGACGATTTTAGCTCCTTGTCTTGCAGGGTGGGGGCCTGGGGGTGGGGGGCTCCAGCTCTCCAGCCCTCTTGAACTACGACTCCCATCTTCCCCTGACGAATACCTGCCTTCATGGAAGCCAGAAGCTTTCCACCCCCAAGCATCTTCGTCTCACTGAGCAGCTATTTTCTGAAATCCTTGCCCCCCCCCGCCCTCCACGCCCCAAAGAGGGCAAGGAGGGTGGCAAACGGGCGCGGCGCTTCGAATCAACGCGGTGATGCGTCCAACACACACGGGGAAGCCCTGTGCGCTTGCGGCTCAGATTAATCTAGATTAACGCTCCGCTTCCATTCTTCCGCTTTTGGAAAGCACACAACTCAAAGGGATTACGGGATCACGTCTCCCCCCTCCCCTCCCCCCCAAGGGGGCACGCATGCCTCTTCCTCTCCCTCGCGGGCGTGTGAACGAACGAACCCGCTTCGGATCGTCCAGCGGCCGTGCAATTCAGGCTGCCTTCGTGCGTCTCCATGCTGCGCCACACAGCGAGGCGCCTCAGCAGCGCACTCAGAGCGGCTGCTTCCCGGCGGCGTCGCGGCTTTTCCCCCCACCACCCTCGCCGCCCGCGTCCGGGTCCGGGTCCGGCGCCGCCTGCTCGGCCCAGCGGTGACACAGCAGCAGCAGCAGCTTCGGACGGGGCGCGCCTGTTCCTCCCCTGCTGCCGGCCCGGCTGCCTCCACTCCGGCGTCCTTTAGGTGGCACCGTCCCTCCAGGAATGAGCTTCAGCCTGCGCCGCCGCGGCGGAACAAGCCGTCCAGGAGAGCGTCAGTCCTCCCGCAGTGACCCCTCCCTGCCAGCCTCCGCCTCCCCCCTTCCCCAGGCGGGACGGGAAGGGACGGGACGGGGCTGCGCGTGTTTGGCCCCAGCCAGTTAGCCTCGGTCGCTCCACGACGACGACGACGCCCAGGAAAGGTCTCGCCTGGGCGCACAAAGGAAGCCGGGCAGCGCCTGCCTCCCTGCCTTCTCCTCATCTGGCGGGGGACCCCCAACGGGCCGGCCGGCCGGAGGAGGGCCACCGGGCACACCCAAGCCCCCAAACCCCCGGGACCGGCGACCCCTTGGGACGGAGCGCAAGCAGCTTAGCGGGGCGCGCTGCGCTCCACGTGCCGCGCGCTTCCCTGGGCAGGGCGCACGGCAGCGGTGGTGTCGGTGGTGGTGGTGGTGGCGGCGGCGGCGGCTCCTCCTCCCTCCCTCCTTCCTCCTCTTCCCTCTGCTCTCCTTTCCCTCTCCCACCTCCAGCCAGTAAATCCGATCTAGGCCGATTCCTCTCACGTCAAACCACATGATCCCATAAAACATTCATCACCTTTCAGCCTCCCGCGCCCGCCGCCGCCGCCGCCAGCAGCCTCGCCGGCCGGCCGCTCTCGCTCGCTCGCTCGCTCTCCGCGCCCCGCCGCCGATCGCGCCCTAAGCCGAGCGAGGAGCGCCCGGTGGACACGGCACTGGCCGCGGGAGGGGGGCGCCCGGTGCCTGCCCGCCCGCCCGCCTGCCTGCGCGGCAAGAAGCAGCCCTCGCCGCTCGCCTGGATGCTGGCGCCGGCCGGGGATCTGCCGCGCCTCGGTCGCCCCATGAGCCAGGCGCGCAGCGGCGGCGTCGCCGGCACAGGAGGAGGAAGCGGCGGCGGCGGCGGCATCGGCATCGGCCGCCACATCGGGCGCAGGAGCTGGAAGTTTGCATGAGGCTCCGCTGCCGGCTCTGCCCCCTCACCCGTTGCCCGACGCCTCGCGCCTCGACCGAGCCCCTAAGATGAAGAGGGCGAGCGCCGAAGGTAGGCAGGCAAAAGCCAGCGGGCAGCGGGCAGCCGGGCGGGGATCGCTCGCCGCCACTCGACGGCACCGGACCGGACGGGATGGGACGGGCGCGCCCGCCCGCCCAACCGAGAGCTGCGCTTGCGACGGGGATGGAGCCCCAGGGCGGGCGCGGGACGGCCAGCCGGCCGGAGGGCTCCGGACAGGGGCGGGGAGAGGGGGGGTGGCCATCGGGGCTGAAAACCTGTTGGAGGGAGATTCGGTTGGGGGCGGCGTGCGAAGGGCATCAAGTTGGGGTACGGACGGCTGGCGCGCCCTATTGATCCCCGAGGGGGAGCGGATGGGGGTCTTGGGGAGAGGGTGGGAGGAGGAGGAGGGGACCCCGCCCTTGACGGACCTTTCTCTTGGTTCTCCTCTCGCCTGCCTGCCTTGGTGCAGAGACCCGCCGGCTGCCGGACCTGAGGGGGGACTGGTTGGGCCGTGCGTCGGTGAGAGAGAGAGGGAGCCCCGTGGCCAGGTCTGGGGAAGGCCGGGGGCACGAAGGAGTTACGCGCAGGCTTTCGGTGGGACGGAGGGGAGCGCCCATCCTCGCCCCTGTCGGCCTCTGCAAAGGCGGCGGCCGGGGGTGGTGGTCAGAGATGAGTGCCAGGCTCTCGGTCCCCCCATCAGCAGCCCTTAAGACCAGGGCTCAAGCCGGGGGAGAAGGGCCGGGGGGGGGCTACACCCCAGTTGCCTGGGTGCGGGGCGAACGGAGCCTGATGTCAAAGGCAAGGAAGCAGCGCGGCTCCCTGATCTTGCTGGACAATACTGAAGGTGCCTGGGAGTGTGGAAGTACTATAGAAGTGGACGGAGCCCGGGGTGGGGCTCGCGCGGGGGGCGCGAGAAATCTAGCCCCCCCCCCAATAACCCGTAAAGGGTCCAGAGTCCTTGCTCCACAAAGCCTTTGAGCGTGCTTCGGGGGAGCACCCCCTCCCTTCCTCGGCTTGTTCACGAGCGCCCTCTAGAGGACGAGAAGTTCTGCGGCTCAGCCAGGCGCCTGCAGAGACGCTCCTGCCAAGGCGGAAGGGAGGGGTGAGAGAAGCCGTGGCCAGCCCTTGCACCCCCCTCCCACCCCCCACCGCCAGCCCAACAGTGCGACTTGAATTTTGGAAGAGAGGAGAATTCTCCCGGGCCCTTATGCCTGGCTTCACCGGCGCCCCTGGGAGTAGGGGGAAGAGCCCTACCCGCCCCCCCCCCCGCGGAAGGCCATGGGGTGGGCTCCCCTCTTTCCTAGGTGTGCGCGAAACCTGTTTCGCCTGGAGGGAGGGGTCGGGACGGGTGTTCCGGCCCACCCTCCCTTTCCTGGGGTGGATCAGGCCCAGAGACTGTGCAGGGGACGGGCTGGGCGGCGAAGGGCTTGGGTGGCCCGCGAGGTGTTCGAGAGTTGCCCTAAGTTTTCAGCCCGCGCCGAAGTGACTCCCCTTCTGGCCTGTCTACGGAGCGGCTGTGTCTGTCTGTGCGTGGCGTCGGGCGATGGCCAAAGGCAGCGAGGCTGAGCGTTGAGCGCAAAAGGCGGGCTGGACGAGCCAATCTCCGGCTGCGGATTGCGGGAGGCGCTGTCCCTCGAGGAGATGGTGCTGAAGTGGGGTGAGGCACAGGGATCCAGCGGCGGGGCCGGGACAGCGCTAGGAGGCATCGCTGATCGTGGTGGTGGTGGTGGACGCTTGGGGGGGCGCGCGCGAGATGGGGGCAGTGGCCTGGACCAACCTTCCCCGCCCCCCCATGAAGTTAGTCGTCTTGATCTGCGTGGCACCCTTGAAACAAAAGTGCCACGCCCCAAGCGAGCAAACCGTGTTGCGTTGGACGGGGATCACTTTCGTTCCACCCAGCCGTGGAGCCTCCGTGCAGTTGGCATGGAAGGCTGCCGGGCTTGGGCTGGGGTGAGGTTTTGGGGTTGGGGGTTGTTGTTGCTGGGGGACTGTTTGCAAGAGGCGCGTTCTTTGGGGCAGAGATCTCCAGAACTGGCACAGAAGGAGCCAGAGTGCAGGGTGGCCCATTTCAGCGCCCGTTCCCCCCCCCCCACTGCTGATGCTTTGGGGCACCCTTAAGGAGGGGGGCAGGTGTGGGACCTGGGGCTCCATTTAAGCAGGGTAAAGCAATCCCAGCTAGCCCCTTGATCCTGAGGGATTCGTGGCAGCAAAGGAACTTTCAGGGGGCCCATTCGCTTGGGCTAACCTTACAGTTCAAGTCCGTGTAGGTTCTTTTCTCCTAAAGGGAAGACCCTGAAAGGCTTCCTTCCTTCCTCCCTCCCTCCCTCCCTCCCTCCCTCCCTCCCTCCCTTCCACTGTGGCATCCATGGATCAGGGGGTACTCGCAGGAGAGGCATCAGACCTCCCGCCTTATCAGAGGATGTGTTACATTCACATTCAATTTACCGAGCGATGCATCGGGAATCAGATGGAAGATGCTGCTGTATATGGAGATGCCTTGAGAGAGCGGGGGGGGGGGAGTCGGAGGGGGCGTGGAGAGGGAGGGGGAAGAGGAGGGGGAGGGAGGAGGTAGCTGAGCATCAGGTGGAGATATTGACCTAGAACTTCAGAACTTTCTTAGGCAGTCGTCGCTTCTCAGCACAGCTTCTCACAGGGTTGTCATGAGCTTTTTCAGAGAAAGGTGGAAAACAAATGCCATAAAGAAGTCCTGGCTCTTAAGATTGCTGGAGGCTCCTATTAAAGCCCCATGAAATCAGGCACCGTAGAATTCCATCACGAGGAAAAGCAGTTGTCTTGTGGCTGAGAGTTCCGCGGCTTTGGCAAGACCGCTGCTGTGTTCCAACAAGGCATGTTCATCAGATGCGGTGCGCTTGGCGAGCACTAGTGTCTTTCCATTGATGGAAACAGGTCTAAGATTCAGGTTCACGGGAGAAATAAGAGAAGGACACAGTGGCTGGAGAACTTGAACGCTGGAGGGCTTTTGCTTTTAGGCTAAAGGGACTTGACCACAGGGAGGTCTGTAGCCCTCTGGGTATCAAATATACACTAATGGGTGGGGTGCCTGGGAAAATCTTTGGCTTTCTCCAGATGAGGGGAGTATAGCACCATTATGGGGCTGTTATGGTGACATCAGCACATGCGTCTGTGGCAACCACACCACATTTTCACTAGATCCCTCTGAAAAGCACTAAAACCTATTGGTGGAAAATGTCGCACTTGTAGCGGTTTTCCAGCAAGAACTCTTTAACTCGCCCTTTGGATGGAGCCAGAAACACCGGCTGCAGGTGTGCAGAGGTGGCAGCATCCATTTTTGTGTGTCCAGCACTACCTGGATATGCAGCTTATTGTAAACATGCAAAGACAGCGCTGTGGTGAGAACTGTCTGCTAGGAAGCGATAATTTTGGGGGAGGTGTATCCTGCATCATCACTTTCTAGAAGGTTTTCCATCCACTATCTGTGCACGGACTTTGCTGCCTCCTCCCTGGCACTGTACCTGAATTTGGAAAATGTCCAACTCCCATGCTCCAAACACCTATGGGAAATGGATTTCAGATCATGTCTTTTAGCATCTTTGACCTTCACCCCACCGGCCACAAGGGGCACTAGTGTCTACTGTGTCTGCCTGCGTTCTAGCATAGAGGTGTGCAAATCCGGTTTGAATTCAAATAGTTCAAATCAAACTGCTCGGTTCAAAGCAGTTTGATTCAAACCTCACCAGCTCCTGTTTGAAAGGGGCTGGTTTGATCTCACGCGAAGCAGGCTTGCTCGGCCAATCAGCATGGTTTGATCTGGACTGTTTGCATTCGAGCACGACTTACGCTTTAAACTGGGCCTTGTTCAATGTAATTCCAATTGGTTTAAAAAATTTTTTTGAGCCTCAAGCTGTTAGTGAACTGTTCACAAATTGACCCTGGTTGTAGACTGAACCATAGAACCATAGAGCAAAGCTGGACTTCCTCTTTGTTGATGTTTCACTATTGCTTGAAATAGCTGTTCTAGCCTATTTTTGATTGTGATTATGTATAAATTATCTGCTTTCTTGTTTCATGGAAATAATGGATCATCATCATCATCACAGTTAACTAAACACGACATCCATGTATTGTCAGTGCTATAATTATATTTATTTATCTAATACCATAGGTCTTTTCTGCTGGTCTTTAATTATCTGCTGGAAACAGATCTCATGAGTTATGGCATCTCAGAAATATGCACCAAAATGGGAAACAATTTGTGCATTATTGCCTTACAAACAGCATCCAGCTTTCCTCCTTTGTGAATGAGAGAGGGAGAGATTTATTTATTTATTTGGTTTGTATCCTGCACCCTGGCCTGAAGCCCTTGGGGCAGCTTATATAAGCCAAGCATCAACCATTAAAAAACTGATATATATATACCAGGAATACAAAAAAACCCACACCCTTAAAAATACATATATTGCTCTGTATAGTGTTTTAAAATTATGAGACACGGACACCCATTTAAGTTAATGTTTGGAATTTATGCTGAAGGCTATGCACATTTTATCTCTTGCTTTCTGAATTTTCCTTGTTATGATCTAATTATGCGTAGCATTTGCCAGTCCTCTTGGACAATGCCACAGATGGGTGGGGTGCAGGAATATTAAAAATGACATTTAAAGAACAGACGTATGCACCTGTCCCAAGTTTTTGACATCTGACTCACCTGTTCATTGAGTTTTGCCACTGCTTTTTGCAGGTGATTTCTTTGGAGGAAGGTCCTCTTTTGAACTGTTGTGGCATTCCTCTCTCTCTTGTAATGACCTGTGACTTTTGGACCCTGTGACTAAGGGTGTGCACGCATGCAATTTTTGACATTCGATTCGAATAGAATATTCAAATGTTTGAATTTGTACGAATACAGAAAACATGAATATATTAAAATTCAAACTGATTTGAATACATTCGTTATCTATTCTTATGAATATTTGATATGAATTTGATGATATGAATGTCGACATTTGTATGTATCTGTATACATCCATATGCATCCTGTTTTTATTCTGTACGCATCCTGCACCTATCCATATGGATGTGTATGGATATGAATAAGATGTGTACAGGTACATATGTAATGTATACGTATCCATACACATACAAATGCCCAAATTACGTTAATGAATGATTCAAAATATTTGAATTGGTTCAAATATTTAAAAATGAATGTCTGGACACTCGATTAGAATTGGAATGTCCGAATACAGCCGAATTCAATCAAATAATAAATATGTCCCTAGCTGTGACATGGTGTTTGGTCCTTCAAATGTACTTTGCAGACCTGGATCTGCTAAGACTGATGCTTTACACAAGAACCTACAGATGTTTGATGTCCCTTTGTAGAGATGTGCCAAACTGGTTCAGTTTGTTTGTGGTTCACAGTGCACTGGGTGGTTTGCCTGCAAACTGAACTATCCCGGTTCAACATCACCCTGAACCAAGGGGTTTGCTCCGTTCTCATGCAAATCGAACTGCCCTGTTTTGAACTGAATCGAAAACAGTTTAAAACAAACCTGAACTAAGAGTAGTTGGTGGTTTAGTTTGAACCAAATCGCTAAATTTCACTTTGTGTGCGTCTCTCTTCACTGCCTTTTTGTTGGCTTTGCTGCTTACCAACCTTACCAACCAGGACTCTCTGGTTCTTAGATCAGTCTTTCTCTCCAGGATTGATGGGTGAGATTAGAGATGGACTTAACCATCTTTAAGCTCCTGCTGGGGAGAAGTCATAGCTCAGAGGCAGAAAACCCTCTTGGGGAAGCATAAAGTGTTGGGTTCAATTATCAGTGGCTTCAGGGTGTTTGGGAAGATAGTCCTCTCAGAAGTAGAGTCACAGTCAGGGGAGACAACAGCAAGCAGGATGGATCTTTGATCTAAATTGTATTAATATAACTTTCTATATCTTCTCAAGGGATGTGAAATAGAGATTCTTGGCTTCTTGCCAGTTCATGTGACCGTGAAAAAGTTCTTGGACTGGGATGCAGTTGACCGTAGAATGAATGAGTCAGCAGCGTGATGTGGTGGCAACAAAGGCAGACACAATTCTGGCCTCCAATAATAGAAGCCCTGCTAGAAGACAGAGGATTCCAGTTAAATATCAGGGGGAAACAAATGAAATTCTAACAGTAAGAATAGTTTAGCAGGGGAAATTCAGGTGACCCTCTCTGCTGCTGGATGTGTTCAAGCACAAAAGGTGGTAGAAGCATTCCCTGGAATGATTGGATTTGGATTCTTGGCCATCTGTTGTTCTCTCTTAGCTATATGGTTCTATTGTGTGAACATTTTCTTGGGTTTTTTTCTCCTTGCTTGCTTCCATCATAAAACTGGATTTTGACCAAACACCAGATCAGCAGGTCTCATAATATCTCAGGAGCTTTCTAGGTACGCTGTGGAGTTCAGGAATGGCTAAGACCCTGAGCATTTCCAGCTGAGCTCAGTGGCCTTCTTCTGTTTTATCCATATGGGAAATATGAATAAATATGGATTCACCACCTTGCGTGACCTCTGTGGACTGAAATAGGGAACTGGGGCATTTTTTGAAATAGCCCCTTTCTAGTTGTTTTTGGAATGGAACCTGCTAGACCCCAGTTCTTTGGTGAAGCAGCCTTTTCTTGGCACTAGTGTTTGGACAGCGGTATGTCTTTGCCATTTCAGTTTGAGCATTAGATGTCGTTTGTGGGCAGCGTTTGTGACCGAGACTGGACCAATGACATCCTGCCTTTGTGTACACTTTGTGCATTGGCTTTGGACCAATGAAATCTCAGCATTGCTTTACTCTGGAATGAGACTTGAAATGCCGTCTGGTCTTGCAGAGCGATTGCGTGGGCTGTTGAAGTAATATGTGCTTTGGAGGTGAAATGGGAGGAGGAACTTCTTTATCCCAAATACTGCCCTTGGAGTCTGATGGCAGGAGAATTGCACTTCTTCCAAGAATCTCTGGGAACCTTCATAATTGTCCCTGATTCCTGGGTGGCTGCATTGATATTTCCGCTGGTAGTGGAAATATTTACTGATGTTTGGCTTCCTGGAATATTATATTTCAATTTGGTGTTGCTGTGAAAGCTATTTTGGGAAGTCTAGAAGAGGAAAAGGCAGGGCAAGTTTTTTTTTCCTTTTTAAAGAAATAGTTCTACCTATACAACTGTGGTCCCTGGCATAAAATTACTTCCATTACACTTTTTTTTGTGTGAATAGCAAAACCTGCCTTTGCTTGTTTAAACCTCATCAGCATGGGTGAAAAATCATGCAATTTGAGGTTGGTGGCACTGTTTTGTATTCCACTCAATTTTAATCCTGGCAGCGAAGCCATGGATCATCTAGCACTTGCCGTATGTCAGCTCTTGGCCTGATTGCTGCGGGCGATTTTGCTCGTGTGGTGCCCTGGAACTGCAGAATGGCCCTGCGTGATCGTCTTGTTCAAACGGCATGCAATGCCACTTAGCACTGTAGCCCGCACCATGCCGGGGACTTGGCATGTGAACTGGCCCATGGGGCACCAATGAGTGATTTAGGTTAGTAGACCGGGACAACCCTCTGTGCTCCGCGTGGAATCGCTGGGAAGACAGTGTCTCGCCTTTCCTTTGGGTGATTGTGGCGGTTTCTGCGCTTACCTTGGGTGTTTTTCCTCTGTCAAAAGTACCCATTTTTGCACCCATTTAGGACCCATTTGGGTGTGAGCTGGATGACCCCATTTCCGCTACGGCACCTATTTGGGACTAGATAGTTTCCACTGCCATTGGGGAAATCCAGATCTAATAGGTACATTTTGGCCTTTAATCCAGATTTTCTGTACACCCCATTAATGGGGTCTACAATGGGGTCTTCTGCCAGAAAATCTGGATTAAAGGGAGCCCGTTTCCACTGGAAACTGGCAATGGGGTCCAAAGGAGGCTAGGGGGAGGGGATGCACCTTTGGGACTCCCCCAACATTGGCTTCAAATTCAATTCAAATTCAATTCAAAGTGATTTTGAAGTTAACTTCAAAGTGACTTCTAAGTAACTTTGAAGTTGACTTCAAAATGACTTCAAAGTCACTTCAAAGTCCCTTCAAAGTGAATTCAAAGACTGCACCCTCCCTGCATCCCAAAACACCTGGGGTAACGGACCAACCCTTGGGGGTAGATCCGGATTCCCCAGATGGGTGCAAAGGTGTTTCCACAGCAGGGGTGTTAGCACCATTGCTAATGGGTGCTACACCTCCTGTGGAAACACATTGAGTGCTTCCCTTAATCCGGATCTACTAGATCCGGATCTAAGGGCTGCAGTAGAAAAACACCCCTTGCTTATCAGGGCCAGGCCAGGCCAGGCTGGCGTGCCTCTTAGGGTTTTGCACAAATGCAGTTTTCGGGATTTAATTCAATTCATATTGAATACTCAAAAATCCAATCCAATCCAAATGTTTACAGTTTGAATTTAACCAAATTCGATTCGAATTAAGCAAATTCAAATGAAAAATTCAGACAAATAGATTTGAATTTGCACTTAACGAAGGTCAACAACATTTGTAGGTGCCTGTACACATATTCCCGGGGTCCATCTGCAGAGGTCCATCTGCATCCCGTAGTTATCCCGTATGCAACCTGTTTTCATCCTGTACTGATCTGTACAAATGCGGGAAGGGTTTGGATCTTTAATTACACATCGTGTAAGGACCCATACACATACGAATGTCTGAATAACTGAAACGAATGGATCTGAAGTTTGAAATTCAAATTAAATCTTTAAATTTGAATTTAAGGACATTCAATTCAAATTCGAATGTTGAAATTTGGTTGATTCAATAGAATTTTGAATGTGTTTAAATATTCATGCACACTCCTAGTGCCTCTGTCCACTGGATCTACTCCTTCTGTCCCAGAACAAGCTTTCTGCACTTGGAAGGCTGCTTAGGGATGGTCCCTGTGTGGGCGGTAAAGAGTGCTTGATCTTCAGAGCAAGTTTCTGGGTTGTACTATGGGTAACGTTCCTAGCCTTGGAGCCCTGGGATGACCTGCTGAAATGGGTCCCCCTGCCAAGCCAGCCTGTGGAGGCATGTGCCTCCTGCATGCCTACCTGGTCTAGTCTGGTGATCCCTGGAGAACCTGCCTAATCCAGTCTATGCTCTGTCCATGGTGGAGGGAGTGATCTGGCAGAGGCTAAGGTCTCCCTGTAAACCACACCAGCATGCCTCTGGACCTCTTGTGAGCCACGTTGATCTTGTGGTTAGAGGGCTGCACTTTTAACTGGAGGTCCCCCAGTTTGATTCTGCACTCCTCCACCAAGGCAAGCTTGGTGGCCCTGGGCTAGTCACGGCTCTCTTTCTGAGCTCTCCCAGCCTCAGGGTGCCTGTTGAGGGGAGAAGAACAGAAAGTTTGTCAGCAGCTTTGAGTCCCCTTAAATGGGTGAGAAAAGCAGGCTAGAAAAGCCAACTCTGAGACTCATTGAAAGGTTGATCACTTGGGCCTTTCCCCCATGGGGCCCTTGGCTTTTGTTTGCAGATCACCCTCCATGGTTTCCCGGTCCCAGGCATCCATAAGGAACAATTGCTTTCATAACACAGCGTTGCATTGCATCATGGTTAGTGGGGACCGGAGCCTAACATTTCACAAAGCATGCCTACTTCCTGTTCGTATCCTTGCAGCCTTCCAACATCGTGAGATCTGGAGTTAAGATTAGAGATGCTGGTTTAGTGAAATCGAGTTTTTTAGGGTCAGCGAGAGGGGCGCTGTGGGGAGGTCCAAATACATTGTGGGAATCTCCTGGGATCTCCACGAATGAGAAACGCATATTTACCTGACCGTGTGAAGCAAAACCACACTGCAGGAAACAGTGCTCACCCTCTGAAAGGGAGTCACGGTTTTCTGATTATGTAAGAGCAAAACCAACCCGGGCAAGGCTGTGCTGCATGAGCTGATGACTCATATTTTTGGTAAGAGAATATCTCCGTAGAATGGGGAAACCAGAGAGCATATTAAAAGAATATGTGGCTAGTCATCCCCTGTGTTCTTATTTATTGAGTTATTACATTTATATCCTGCCTTCTGCCCTGAGGTCTCGAGGTGTGTTTACAGCAATTCATATGCATAAAAGCAGAATTAAAAGAGATGAAAATGGTACATTACTCCAGCGCAGAGGGATAATTTCCTCTCTGAATCTCTTCTTTGCAAGTCAAAAGGTGCATCTTTGCCAACTGCCTGAATGCACCAAGGAACGGTGCTCGGCACACTTTATAAGGGAGCCCGTCTCACAGCCTGGGGCCATCACAGAGGCAGCCCTGCCAAGAGGTCCTCCCCAGCAGATACAAATTTGGCTTCAGCTTCTCTTTCTAATGCTTGTCGTAGTGGCAGTATCGGGGGCTGAAAAACTGAAGAGAAGGACAGTTTTCCCAGGTTCTCCAAAGTGTAGGGGTTATGGCAGCAATGCTGATTTGTTTCCCCCTTGCATGAATGTTCGCATCGAAGGGACTCAGGGATGGGAAGCAGCTAGAAATGTATGCCTGTTTCATCCAGAGAAACACTCCCAGCATTTTCCAGGTTGCTGCAAGTTGTAGCCCAGGAACATCTGGAAGGACCCTTTCCAGGATCAGCTTTATTGGCTGACCCCTGATGCTAGGATTTTGGGGCAAAGAGACTAACTTTTCCTTGTTCACTTTATCCACATTGTGCTCAATTTCATACGCCTCTGTTGCATGCCCTTTCACACCCTCCTGTCTAAATGGACCCCAATGTCGCAGACTTCCCCTGCAGGGGATCTCCTGTAGACCTTTGGCTCTGTGATTGCCTGGAGGATGCTCGGAAGGAGTTGATTAAACCAGCCTGTGCTCCTCTAGGGGAAAACTGAAGATCTGATCCTGTTAAGAAGAGAGCCTGCAGATCCTCACCGTGAGAACCTGGAAGGACTGCAGAAGCAGCAAAAGACGAGAGCTGACTTAATTAGGTGCACTCTCTTCCTTCCCTCTGGACTCGGTGCGTTTTCTGCTGCCATCACCTTCATTAAGATGTACCTCTGGCAGCCAACACTGCTTCGGATGCTTTTGGAGAGAGGAGGCTAGCAGAGGCATCTGCAGTCTAAGGGTTTGGGCAGAGAGGCTGGTTGAGGCGGTTGCCCGAAGCATCTTTAGCCTGCATGTTAGATATCGTGTGTTGGAGACAGAGAAGGTGGAGCGCCACTCCCTGCCAAGTCTGTTCAGGGCTCGAGGGTCTCAAAGACCAAAGCATGGTTGGGGAGATGCAGAAGAGGCCAAGAGGTGGACACCTACGTGGAAGAGAGCAAGTCCAAAGAAGGGCTACCCAAATGGTGATTGAGTGGTCCTACGAGGAACGGTTGAAGGATTTAGGGACATTTAGCCTGCAGAAGAGAAGACTGAGAGGAGATGTGATTGTGGTCTTTAAGTATCTGAAGGGCTGTTACAGTGTAGAAGGATCGTCCCTATTCTCACTTGCACAAGATGGGGGTGGGGACTAGAAACAACAGCATGAAACTTCAAGGGAGTCAGTACAGATTAGATATTAGGAAAAACTTCCTGACAGTGAGAGCCATCAGTTAGTGGACTAGGTTGCCATGGGAGGTAGTGAGCTCTCCTTCACTGGACGTCTTCAAGCAGAGGGTGGACCTATGTCTGTCTGGGATGGTTTAGGAAATCCTGCATTGAGCAGGGGGTTGGACTTGATGACCCTGGAGGTCCCTTCTGATTCTCTACGATTCTATGAGATTCTATGACAAATTGCCTTGGAGGCTCAGGCTGCCATTGGTCGGTGAGAGAAAAATGCAGGATTTTGCTTAGATCCCTCAGTTGCCTTTCCTGCCAAGTGGCAGGATAAAAGCACAGGGTGAGCATGGTTACTTACCTCTCTGGATGCCCGCTTTGGCGATGGCTTGTTGCATACATCCAAGTATTCCAACGGTGCAAAAATAACTGGAAGTGTGCCATTGAAAACTCCTGTACATGCATGGTGTCAATTTTTGCCTCCATTTGGCCCCATGCATGCTCAGTGGCCATTTCCAAGAAGATGTCTCCTGGAAGCAAAAGTCCAGCTGGGTAAATCTATATCACTGTTCCATGGAAATCCAGGTTGGGTGTTGATCTTTCCAGAATTTTACTCCTTTATCTCGGGATTTCCATGCATACATGTGGCAATCCCAGTTTGGCCCTTGGGTAATCCCATGTCTGGATGCATCCCCATTGATGAAGGAGACAGATTTGTGCTGGTGAATTTTCTCATGGTTGTTTTTGAGCTGGCTCTTCTGTGGCCAGCGGGCCAGATGCTGGTGTCATTCCTTAGCTTGCTCCTCTGTTTCAAGCAAGGGGCTGGATGGGAAACTTGAGTCCCAGCCTCTTCGCCTCGGAGTGCTTGCTACAGCCTCTTTCCTGCATCCACTTGGCTACCACCCTGAGGCCATAAAATGAGAAAGGCCAGGAGATAAATTGTCAGTGACTGAACAATAAATATTTCCCCTCTTGTGCTCTAGATCAGCTTTGTGGCCTCTGAGACCGGAGGCATTTCCGCACTGAATCGCGTTCCAGACGGAACGCGTTCAGGCGGAAAGCTTAAGCCAGCTTCGGGCGCTTTCCCCGTTCACACACAGACGCGCCAGAACGCGTGTAAACGCGTTCCGGAGCGTCTGGGTGCGAATGGTCAAAGCGCCCGAAGCTGCCTTAGCCGGCAAACGCCGGCCAGGGGCGCGCCGGCAGCCGCGGAGGCAGATCGACAATCAGCTGTTTGAAAAACAGCTGATTGTCAAAGCCGCGCGGCGTCGGAGGCGCGCCGGCAGCCGTTCGGGAGACAGAAGAAGCGCGAACGCTTCTTCTTCCGAACGGCTGCCGGCGGCTCGTCCGCGTTGGAACGCGTGTAGAGCACTTCGAAGTGCTCTACATTTCGAACGCGGAAAAGACAGGTGAGGACACGTCGGAACGCAAGCCGCGCGCGGCCAATGCGGATGACGTGTCCTCACCTGTCTTTTCCGCGTTCCGTTCAGCCCCGTGCGAAAACGCCTCGGATCCAGAGGAGGGCAGCTGAGGTTGAAATGGAGCCCAGGGCTTGGGGTGATATGGGGAGGGGTGTCCTTTGGAGGGACAGATGGAAACGGCTCTCTAGACCCTATCAGAAGGATTGCCAACCTGGGCCAGCGCACTGGGTCTTACGGACTTCTCATGTTTTGCTTTGAGTGTTACCCTGTGAGGAAAATAATTAAATCATTTCGGAAGCAACACAAAACAAAGACGGAGCCATATGGCAACTGTTCTTCTCCCCTTCCTGGAGCAATTCAGTGCTGCCTTGAGTTCATTTATGTACCAAGCGCGCTGAGCAGCATGCAAAACCGATCGATTAGTTTGAGGCAAGGTGTATTTTCCCTCATTGAAGTGACAGAGCATTACAAGCCAGATTCGAGGTGGAGGCGTGTTTGAAATTGGCGTGCCGCAATTCTGAAGGTTTGTGGGCACTCTCTGTGGTTAAGCACAGCTTTCCAGGGCTGGGCCCTGTTTCCACGCCACAGTGGATTTCCATGGCTGTTAAAAATGTTTTGACACGCTTGACATCAGTCCATATCCATTCTACTGGGCAAGATTCCTGCGATGGTTGTGACCGACAGCGCAAAAACACTGCACATTTAAATCAGGAAGCGTCTGGCAGCCTCACCCAGCAAGGGAGAGATGTGTCCACAGAAACAGGCTTCTGAACGCACATTGGTCTGAGGCTCATAGGAATCCTTACGTGGCCCAGGTCAGATGCGCATGAACGCACCCAAAGTTGGTGTAACTATCACCCTGAAATCATAAAATAGGGTAAGTACATATCTCACGTTGGTGCGATAGGGCCTTTTCGGTGGTGGCCCCTAGATTATGGAACACTTTCCCTGCTGAAGTGTGTGAGGTGTCTCCTTTGTGTGCAAGCAGAAGATTAGCAGAGACACACCTATTCACCCCGGCCTTTGGCTGACAGATCCAGGTGTGGGTAGGTAAGATCATGGGGCTTTTCCTCTCTCCCTGGATCAACCCCCCTGACGCCCTGACTATGCAGGGCATCGCCCAGCGTCTGTGCCTAGATGCCCCCCTGCATTCCTCCCCCCGCCCCCTCTGAGACCTGTGGGTGCATCCCCTCCCCCTAGCCTCTTCTAGACCCCATTGCCACACAACCATGGAAACAGGCTCCCTTTAATCCAGATTTTCTGCCTGAAGACCCCATTGTAGACCCCATTAATGGGGTCTACAGAAAATCTGGACTAAAGGCAGAAAAGTACCCATATGATCCGGATTTCCCCAGCAGCAGTGGAAACAAATGTGTCCCAAATGGGTGCCGTGGTGGAAATGGGCTCCTCCGGCTCACACCCAAATTGGTCCTTAACGGGTGCAAAAATGGGTACTTTCTGACAGTGGAAAAACACCCCAAACCTCCTTTGTGCATGTCCCTAATCCCGGCATCTCTTGAACTCGGCTGCAGACAACCACAGTTTCTATTTCCAGCCTTCTTTGTGCTCCTTTGGAGTGACAGAGGTTTTTCTTGTCAATGCAAAGCACTCCTACCTCCATCTTTACACTAGAGGGCCATCTGTCCCTTTCCCTTTGAGGGAATGCATTAGTCCATCAGTTTCTTGTCACCCAAAGTCTCCAAGCTATTCAAGAGCAGGGCCTGTTCTTTTTGTCAGGAGGGAGTCACTTTGCAAGCTTTTATTTACCGCTCAACAAGTCTATTTGCACAGCACACAAACACCAGCTTTTCTTTTCTTTCCTTTCCTCGGTGCTGCTTATCACATTGAAGCTGCTTGTATTGAATGCTGCAGAGACCTTTGGTGGGGTTTACTGAAAAAACAATTCTCTCTTGATTCTTCCAAGGGATGGGAAGGCGGGAGCTTGAAAGCATTCCAGCTCAGAAAAGAGGAGGCACGGCTAGAGATGTAGATGTATAATTAGAAAAGAAGTGAATCTTTCCTGCAAGTGACATTGGGGTTTGGACTAGTGGTTAGGGAGCCGGACTCTTCTCTGGGAATATCGGGTTCGATTCCACCCTCCCCCATGAAGTCATCTGGGTGACCTTGGGCTAGTCACAGCTCTCTTCTGAGCTCTCACAGCCCCACCTACCTCACAGGGTGTTCTGTTGTGGGGAGAAGAATAGAAGCTTTGTCAGCCGCTTTGAGTCCTCGTAAATGGGTGAGAAAAGCGGGATAGAAAAGCCAACTCTTCTTCTTCAAATCAGGTTTGGCTAGGAGTGTGCACTGAATGCAATTTTGGGGATCCGATTCGAATCGAGTGCCCAAAAATTCAAATTGATCCAAATGTTTAAAATTTGAATGTATTCACACTCGATTTAAATACATTTGAACCTATTCCTGCAAATTTTCAATCCGTATTTGCACATACGAAAGTCAAGAACATTTGTATATGCCTGTATGCATCCGTATACATCCGTATGCATCCCGTATTTATTCTGTATGCGTCCCGTTTTCATCCCGTACGGATCCGTACAAATGCGTACAGATGCGAGAAAGATGCTTGCGGGCAAGTACTCATTTACTCAAATTTAAAGACGTTCAATTTGAATTTGAATGTTCGAATTTGAACAAATTTGATCAAATTTTGAATATTCATGCACATCTCTAGAGGTCCAGCACACTATTTACTTGTGAAGGCCTCCTTTCCTTTAGGACAGTGATGACCAACCTATGACACGCGTGTCACAGGTGACACACCAAGCCCTTTTGGGTGACACACCTGGTCACACTGGCACCTGGGCGTGTAGTGCTTGCTTGTTCTTGAAGTGTACGAAATACGAACTTTCAATGGAAGATTTAGCAAACAAAATTCAGCAACAAAAGTCACTAATGTAAAGAATTGTTTTTGCTTTTAATAAAATACATATATCAAAAATATAACTTTTTTACTAAAGCTACAAATATCTCAAAATTATGGATATTTCTAGATGTGACACAGCACCCAATTTAAGCTAGGTTTCCTTGTGAATTTTGGCACACCAAGTTCAAAAGGTTCGCCATCACTGCTTTAGGATGGTGACCACATCCCTTTCTGCCATGGATTTCTTGGGCTGAACATGGCGATACTGCCCATTGGTTTCACGAGCTGATATTGTCACATCTCTCCATGCTTCCCAGGTCCCCCTAATCACATTCTCCATGCAGGGAGGGGTGTGGCATTATCGGTTCAAGAAGATAATGGCCACTACCAACATTGGCTGGAAGCCCCCAAAATCCTGTGCAACTTGCATTCCAGTGATCTAAAGCAGCCGCCTTGCCCAGCATTGCCTGATCATGGAGATCTTCCAGGGTGGCCCTTCTGCTCCCCTGGGTGCCCATAGAGGGGAGCTTTGCATAAGGACAGGTTTGGGGTTTGATCCTGGGCTGTGGAACATCTCTCCCCAGGAAATGCAGGAAACACCTGTGGTGCCTGGTTAAAACCTTGTTTTGCCCAGGCATTTTGAGCTTGGTTTGGTGTAGAAGTTTCTAGAAGATTCTATGAGATTCATTTTTTGCTTTTATATTTTTGTATTCACATTTTTGGCCTCACATATCTCTGTGTGTTTCTGTCAGTGCCATTTCTCTCTCTCTCCCCCCCCCTTTTCCCTCTGTTCTGTTCAGTCTGTTTGGCCCTTGCTCAGTTCGTCGTGGTTCCCATAATCCTGCTGAATGTCTCTTTTCTTCCTCTCCGTGCAGAGGTGAAGCATCTCCCAGGTTCCCACTGAGCCATGAAAAAGTGAAGACTGGCCGCATCCTGAATCATCTGGTGTTGCCTTGTTGTTACCTGGGGTGGCAGAACCGTGGGTGGTCAGGGGTGGTCGCTTCCGCTGATCAGCCGCGTCTCCCCATTTCTCCCCTCTCTGCATTCACCACTAATCTCTCTGGCAATGGTGGGGGAATAAATAATTGTAATTACAGAGCCTGGCCACACAACGCATGATAGATTGTGGGAAACCACCGAGAGGAACTGCTTGCAAATGAGGAAGCAGATATGGGGAAGGACCATTAATGGCTGGCTTCATCCATCACAGCAGACAGGCCCCGGCTGATGCGCAGAGAGGAGGGCACCTCATGGCCTGGTGATCCTGCTCCACCGTCAGGCCTGTATGTGCTCTGCCAAGCGGGTGTGGCAACAGACCAGCTGGGTGTTCATCGGTCAGCGTGGCGGAGGCCAGAATGGGGATCTTGGTGGCCTCTGGGATACTGATATGTAGGAGGAAGGTGCTGTTAAGACCAGGAAGCATGCTGGGAGCAAAAGAGTGAGCCAGTTTGGTCTAGTGGTTAGGGAGCCGGACTCTTATCTGGGAATACCGGGTTTGATTCCGCCCTCCCCCATGAAGCCAGCTGGGTGACCTTGGGCTAGTCACAGCTCTCTTCTGAGATCTCACAGCCCCACCTAACTCACAGGGTGTTCTGTTGTGGGGAGAAGAATAGAAAAGCTTTGTCAGCCTCTTTGAGTCCCATTAAATGGGTGAGGAAAGTGGGATAGAAAAGCCAAATCATCATCATCTTCTTCTTCTTCTTCTTCTTCTTCTTCTTCTTCTTCTTCTTCTTCTTCTTCTTCTTCTTCTTCTTCTTCTTCTTCTTCTTCTTCAGCCTGGTACAGGACAGGACAGGAGGACCATTTGGATTTGGCAGGAGGAAAGTGTACCAAAAGTGTCCCTTACTGGCTAGAAATACAAATGGTCCTCCCATTTACCAGCCTGTGCCCATGCATCCGGAGCTGGAAGTTCGATTGCCGCTCAGATGCTGTTGCGAGAGAGGCGCGCTCAGTCACAGGCTAACCCGTGATCAAACGCCCCTCTCCCAATTCTACAATCGATTGGCACTCCTATGCGTGGGTTTCTATGTGATCGATCACAGCATGGTTTGTATGTGATCGATCATCACCAGCAATGCCACTGTGTCTGCACGGACGCCCCATTCCCCACGCACCACACACAGCGAACCGGAAATAGAGCAAATGGTCGCACCACTGGACATCTGTGGTAAGCCCGGGGGATAGGTTGGGACAGGTGTGGAGCATGATTTCATGTTCCACACCTCAGCCACAATTAGGACAGCTCTGGTACGGGCAGGGGCGCTTCTGGGCTGTTGCAGCCTGATGAGAGTGCGTATGCTCTTGACCAGAGCCGTACTAGTTGCACAGCAGAGGCCTAAGTGTGAACAGTCCTTCGGTCTGTGAGAAGGACCAGGTTGGCTTCTCATGGAGCCACCAGAAGCCTGGGTGATCAAGAGAGTGCCCTTAACATCCAGAAGGAATGGATGCCAGAGGGCAGGCTCAGCCGTGAGGCCACAGTCCCACATCAACACCCTCCTTGTTCACATTTATTTCAAGGATTTATATGCTTCCCTTTGCCCAAAGCTCTTGGGGCAGGATAGAAACCCACCATTGTTCTAAACTGGACCCTAGTGCTGTGGTTTGGTACGTGTGTTTTGAAGACCCCAGCCTAAGACCTCTGCCCGCCGCTCGCTACTTTGGTCACGAGATGCCCCCTGTGTGCGTAGTTGGCCATGTGCAATTGTGCCTGCCTTCGTGTGCCTAGGCAGAGCCTCTCTGCGGTGCAACTGTCGGCTCCACTGCCCCTGCCCGGCTTCCTCTTGACTAAGTGTCATCCATTATCCAGCCATTAATTGAGAACTCTGTGGAGGATGTAGGCTGCTTCAGCTTAATAATTCATTGCTCCCTATTCCACGTCCTTGTAAAATCTCCATTAGCCTTGTAACTGTGGCCAGACCCTGCACAGCCTGTCCTGTGGCTAGAACAGCTTCCCTTCCCTTGCAGTCTTCCCTCTTGCAGAGGCCATGTGCAGTTCAGTTGCAACTCTTGGTGCACTCGGTGCAGAACAAGGACTTGAGCCTTGGCCTGCTCCCCTTGGAGACCTGTGGGAGAAGCAGAACTTGGAACAGTTCCATTCCGAGATGGGGGGCTGCGTTCACATCTAAGCTTTAATCTGGCTTCAGTACACTTTCAAGAAGAAGAAGAGTTGGCTTTTCTCACCCATTTAAGGGGACTCAAAGCAGCTGACAAAGCTTTCTGTTCTCCCCACAACAGACACCCTGTGAGGTAGGTGGGGCTGTGAGAGCTCAGAAGAGAGCAGTGACTAGTCCAAGGTCACCCAGCTGGCTTCGTGGGGGATGGCGGAATCGAACTCGGTATTCCCAGATAAGAGTCCAGCTTCCTAACCACTAGACCAAGAGTCAGAGAACACATCAGCAAAGTGACAAGCTGGTTTATTCCAGCATTATCTAACTTAGGAGATCCATAGCCTGGGGGCCATTACTGAGAAGGCCCTCTCCCAGGTGCCCACCTGCCTCACTGCCGAAGGCGGTGGGGCAACCAGGAGGGTCTCCCCTCCAGATCTTAAGGCACAGGCAGTAATGTGTGTAGCTGGGCCTGCAGTATCTGCAGCTTTTGGACCAGGGTGGCTGGATTTGCGTGCTATGGATAAGCAGCCTAACTTTGCTGTTCCAGGGTTAGACTCTGCAAGTAGGTAAGCTGAAGGAAAGAGGTGCGTGGAAGTGACTTGTGAGGTGGCCTTTGCTATGTGAGATCGTGGGCAGCAAGGGCGCCACTGCGCATGATGTGTGCATGCGTGCACAAGCCTGTGCACCACAGTTCAGCTCTCACGCATGCACAGACCTCACAGGTTTCAAGCTGATGCATTTGAGGGACGTCTGTTTGCATGTTGATGTATGTCCGAGGTAGATGTGACATCCAGTATGGTTTCACGCACTGTGGGCTCATTTCTTGCAAACATAAACAGCATTTCCTGATGTGGTGGGAACGCCGATTCCTGTCTGGGTTGCAGCCAAGAGAGGGGGGAGGCAGAGAGGGAGGGAGGGAGGGAGGGAGAGTTTAACTCTTCCCTCCCAGTAGTCCCAGTGAAAGGTCTCCCTCTTCAGCGGCCACCTACGTGTCCTTTGGGTGCCAACAAGATTGGGTGTCGAGGTGAGACGCTGAAAGGGGCTAAATCTCCATTTCCCTTCTGAGCGCCCTGATAATCCTCCGTGCCCTTGATAGGAGTGTTTTCCTTCCGTAAGATCAGCGCTGCATGGCCTTTGGCCCTGAGGCACCATCGGAGAGTAGAACAAATGGGGGAAGTGCTCCAAGACGGTGCAAGAAATGGAGAGCGTGTCATCCCAGAGCCGAGAAGCCATTTGCCGCTGACAAATGACCACCTATCCCTGGGAAAGTGGGTCACTGGTGACAGGAGACAGGCTGCCTTTCCTGCCTGAAATGAATGACTCCCTCTGGGGTTTATTTTTGGAAACCCTCTGGAGCAGGTTACAGCCATTTAGCAGGGGGGACTCGGCACACCGAGAGGAGGCAGGGGTCACCTGCCGGCCGCTATGCCAGATGAGTTGGCTGTGCATTCGGCCCTTCCTGCAAGCTTCGAAACCTCCCTGGGTTCCTTTCCTGATTGCCTCAGGAAGGCAGAACAAGAACTAGCAATGTGCACCAATTTTTTTTTTTTTTGGACATTCTATTCAAATCGCGTACCTGAAAATTCAATTCAGTCCAAATCTGTTAAATTTGAATTTAACAAGATTCGATGTGTTTTTACCAAAGTCGAATCTGTTCGTTTGAATTTTTGATTCGAATCTGCCCATACGAATGTCGACAACATTCATATATGCCAATACGCATCTTCCCCAAATCCATAGGCATCTGTACACGTCTGAATGCATCCCATAGTTATCGTGTATGCAACCCGTTTTCATCCCATACGGATCTGTACAAATATGTGAATCTTCAAGTACGTATCGTTCACAAACCAGTACACATATGAATGTCCGGATAATTCGAATGAATATATCAGAAATTTGAAATTCGATTCAGATGCTTACATTCGAGTTTTGAGACATTCTACTTGAGTTCAAATGATGAAATAGGGCACATTCGATCGGATTTCAAATGCCTACGAATATTCATGCTCAGCCCTAATCAGAACACACATTATTGGTAAGATATCAGTGAACATAAAATATAAGGAACAAGTTTCTTAATAAATTGAACCAAACTGCCCTTTATTTTATTTTATTATTTATATTTCTATCCTGCCCTATACCAAAAAGGTCTCAGGGTGGGTAACAACCTTTAAAATCCAACATATCAAACAAAACAGGTGTGATTCAAACTGGGTTTTTCAAGCAGCCGAGTGATTTGGTTTGCATTTAAACCATTCAAACACTCCAGTTGACTGCGAACTGCAAACTAACTGAGACAGTTTGGCACACCTCTGCTCCAGAGAGAGGCTTCTCTTTGGCAAGGGCAAAGCAAGGTATTAAAGGGACCAAACATTCTCCCTTGCTGTGGCTCACCAGGAGAGGTTCAACTCATGGGACTTGGCTGGAAGCTTCCTGCAGCTCACTACCCCTCTGCCCCGTTCCTTCCCTTTATTGTTCATAGCACGCCTATCAATCTCCAGAAATGGCTCTGGGGAACCCAGCACTGATGCTGGTTTCCCAGAACAGCATTGAGATGGGTCTTTAGAGGCCCGGAATCCTCATCGCATCGGGATGAGCACATCAGAAGCCTGGCCACCCCACTGAGATGTCATTAGGGCTTGGATGTCTTCACCTTGTCTGGAAACAGGTCTCCTTCATCCCCCTTTCTCTCCTGACCCCACACAATTAATTTGTATGGATTTCTGCTTGAAGGCACAAGCTGACTGTGAATAGAGATGTCCACAAATGCGATTTTCCACATTCGATTCAATTCAAATGTTTAAATTCGAATGTATAAACATTCAATTTGAATTTATGTCCGAATTCGAATAAATTCGATCGAATTTGAATGTTACGAATATTAATACACATCCCTACCTGTGAATGTGGCAGTTTGTTCCTAGTGGTGATAAAAGGAGGTGCATTCCTATGTAGCCTGCCAGAGAATGCAAACTTAACCCTCATAGGCTCTGTTCACAACTAAGTTTCCATCCAGCTTCGGTCCACTTTCAGCAGGAGAGAACACATCAGCAAAGTCACAAGATAATGCTGAAAGAAAATTACTGTTCACTATGTTCTTCCATTCCTAGAGAGATGTTTTCCCTCATGCTTTGGGTCAAGGGCAGGATAGAAATATAATTAAATTAATAAGAGTCTGTTCTTAGTTTTGTTTTGAATGCTTTTTAGTTGATGTAACCTACCTGAGACTGCAGGGTATAGAAAGGGATATAAATGCAAACCATGCAGACTTTCACATCCGGAGACTGGCGACATATGCAGTGAAATCCACATTTTTTCAAAGGCTGTGGGTTTCTCTGGAGTGCCCTGGATGGAAGTGTAGAATTTGCATTGAAATGGAGTTCACTGCTTGAAATGTGTCTGAGCGTTAGATTTCCAGACCTCCTCCTGCGTTTGGGCAGGGTCCCAGTTTCTGTCTGCTTTCTACACCACCAGAAAGGGAGCTGCATTTCCAGAGCAGCTCTTAATCAGCAGGAATAGTGTTGTGGTTGGAAACCTGGCATCCCATTTCCCCCAAACCTTGTACTTGTCACACTGGAGAAAGCTTTGGGTCCAGCAGAGAAGCCTTACTTATCACCCTGACCTGATATTTATGCAAAAAGTAACCTTTTAAATTATTCCTCAGTCTCTGGCTCCTTTCAGACCAGGAGACAGTGGCTGTCCTGTATCTGGCTTCCAAGGATGAATATTTTTATTTATAAAAACGTAGCTGCACACTGTGGTCTTTAGTGTTCTTAGCTGGGAGTGATTTTTCTAATTGAAGTTTTAATGTGGAGAAAGGCTCTTGCATACGTCTATTTGTGTATTCAAATGTATGTTCCACCTTGCTTGTAGAAGTCCCAAGGCAGTAAACAACAAGTATCAATATAAATATGGCTATGAATATGAATAAGAATAATATAAATGGTACAACATGGTTTATTGCAGAATCCACTCTGCAAAAAAGTTTCCAAGGGGTTTGTATGGTGAAATGGTTGGTGGTTGGACAGGGGACTGGAAGGCCAAGAGTTCGTATACCTGTTTTTCCTTTTTGCCTGATCTCAGTAGAAGGACAAACTCCCTCCCTCTCTCTCTTTCTTTCCAGTCAGTCAGCCAGTAAAATGCCTGGGCTTGGATGGATTGCTTTGCATGGTTCATCCTACTCCCAGGGGGCAAGTGAAGAACTGTGTGTGAGCTCTTTATGGGGTCTAATGGTTCCCATTGGAGGTGTATTAAGAGACCCACTTCAGCCCTCCCCAGTCACTCACCACTCCCACTTAACTGCAGATAAAACCTATTATAAACTCATCACAAGCTGGAGTAGCAATCACCTTAATTAATAAATGCTCAGGGCTGAAATATGTAGACTCTTTTTCTGCTGGGCACCGGTTGAAGAACTGAAACAGCGGTGGCCTGATCATTTCTATTCATCTGAATCCCAAAGCAAGTAATTTAGGGACAGAAGAATCCAGATGTCTGGTAGGCTCTGATGCTTTATCTCATGCAAAAGGCTGAAATACGGAAAGACATTTGCAGTTCTGTACTCACTGTAAAGGAGAAGGGGAGGGCAGGGATGAGATAGAGAGATAGATAGAAAGAGTCTAGGTCCATCCTCCAGGCTGGGAAGATGGGCAGGATGCCTCCAAAGGTCATTTGCTTGGATTCAAGTGTAGGTAAAGGTTCTGCCCTTGCCTTCTGCTTGAAACGCCCAGAAGCCATTGGTGGGCCACTGTGTGGGACAGGATGCTGGACTAGATGGGCTGTAGCTTGATCCAGCAGGACTCCTCTTATGTTCTTATGAGTCATGGAAGCAACAAATATGAGCTTGGCCAAACTCCGGGAGATAGCAGAGGAAGGAAGGGCCTGGCATTTTGTGGTCCATGGAGTCAGCTGCAACAGAATGACTGAGAAACAACAACTTAAATGAAAATTTCCTTTAAAAATCCCCCTTCCCCAGACAATATAGTTTTTAGACACTTTTCGCCTCTATTTCTTGACTCAGCCTGAGGCCATCACAGTTGTGAAAGCTTATGGGGAAAGCTTTGGTCTGATGCAGATGTGCCAGACCAAAGCTTCATTTGCCAGACAAATGAATGGTGAATCGCTGACTGGCTTCACCTTTGTGCCCTGCACATTGCTTGTCAGTGTGGTGTGGCATGCATTCTGGGTGGAGTGGGGTGTTAAGAGAATCTTCAGGAGCAGTTCTGTATGGCATAAGTTGATGCCAGTGTCTGGCAAGGAGTGCTGATGAGTAGGTCCCCTGAGATGTGATTTCAGCTCATCCTAAAGATGGCCCAAGGTAGTGAGCATTTATCCGCCTGGACCATTCCAGCAACAACCACAACACAACAACAGCCTATGGGAAAATGCTGTCTTTCCTCCCCCACTTTTTAATGCCACCCTTTCCCATTGTGGCAAAAAGGAGGATGTCAGGTGTCCATGGCCTAGGATTTTGCTTCTCCATGCCATTTCCTCTGCAGCAAGTTCCTGGATGAACCATCTTTCTTTGTCCTGAACCTCTGGGGGGAAAGACCCGGAGAGACGCCACATGGTGTTGGGCCTGTATGCCGCCCCTTTGCTCAGCTGCTGGTGTTTTGGAGTATCCAGCCCTGGTCACACAAGTCTAAGACAGGACAGCCTATTCATTAATTCGAACTGAGGTCATGTTAGTGCTGATCACACATAGGTTGTCCTCAGGCCATCCCCACCTTGGACTGCATTGCTCACACCTTTCTGCACGTACACAGAACTCTTGGCTCTCTGCCCCTTTTGCTGTGACAAATCTATCTCCTTTCTGATTGGATGCCATTGTGTCACTCAAAGGAGCTGAGGGTGTGTGTTTGCGGTCCTTTTTAAAGCCTGCTCCCCCACCTCCATGCACTCCCCTTCCTTTTTTATGTGATTTTCTTCTCTGTGCAATTAATTTTTAAAATAATAATAATAATAATAATAATAATAATAATAATAATAATAATAATAATAATAATAATAATAATAATAATAATAATAATAATAATAATAATAATATAATAAATTTGAGTAAAACGCTAGATAGAGGAATCATACACATAAACTGAGGAGAGAAGGGGAGGTGCCTCACAAACTCCGTGCATGCACACTGGCTAAAAGGAAATACTGGGCCCACCCACCACAGCACAGTTCAGCCTCTTTTAGCACGTTCCCCACCCCCCGGCTCACAACTGAGGAAGTGAAGATGTCCTGAGATGCCAAGATGGGCTGAGTCCTCCTCAGTCCTGTAAAAATGAGGACTCTGGTTAAGATGATCTAATGGGGGTAGGCCGGCTTGGAAAACAAATTAAAATAATGTGAGTAACATGGCCTGAAGATGACCTGCGGTCATCCCAAACTACTTGTGTGATTAGGGCCTCCATGATGTTCAGCTTTTCCAGAAAATGGAATGCCTTGGATTGCTGCAGACAGATGCTCTACCTGAGCTTTCCCTGAGCTTTCCCTTTGCTCTGCTCCTATTCTAGTTTATGCCAGCTGAAAAGTGATGGAGGACAGGATGAGTGAGAAGCCCATCCTGATGACACAGTGACCTAGGTGAAGGAAGAAGAGAGGTGAGGGTCTGGAGTTCGGGTTATTTTCCCAGTGTCCAAAGGATGTCCGCAAATGGGAGCAGAAGTTTCCTTCTCATGTTCCTGGTGTGCTGTGTGAGGCTCTCCCCACAGGTGGCCCAGAAGTGCCTCTTGCTAAGCAAGAGTCTTTGCTCGTCTCTTGATTTCCTCTTGTTCAGCTGATGGCTGGCCTTCTCTCTCTGTTTGTTATCTTTCGCTCAATGGCGGCCTGAAAAGTGGCTCTCCTAGGGACTTGGCGCCTTGCTGTTCACAATTCTCCTTTCTTCTTTAGTGCCTGGGTAGCAGCTCCAAGAAGGAGAGGACAAATTATTCCCTGAACCCCCCCACCCAATCTGCAAAGCAGCGTGGAAGCTTCCCCTAGGGATGGCTGGATGAGGTGACACATTCTGAAGCAGGGCATGCGGTGTCACGCCAGGTGGACCATGCTATGCGCTTTGTCTCTGCTCCTGTCCACACCTTGTATGATAGATCACCGACTGCTGGGTGGACAGCCATTCTTTGAAACCCCTGGCTGCCCCCCAAAAAACATCCTAGATCTCTCAGCTCTGCAGGTGTCTTTTGTGGTGCCGTGCATATGAGCCCATGACTGTACATCAAGATTGGACTGAGGGTAATTTGCCTCCTGGGCAATCTTCAGCACACCTGAATGGAAGAAATCAGGACAGAAAGCAGCATCGGTGCTGGAACAACCTAGAAGATGGAAAAGACTTTGTTTTTCTCTTCCAGGCAAGGAGGAAGGGAAGGGAGGCATTAGTACATATGTGACCTCCAGATCTGGGCTGAATTTGCACTTCACCCCATAGTACGCAATTAGGCAACCTCTGGACAGGTGCATCTGCACTGTCAGGTGGTGTTTACACACTAGAAGTGCCCCCTGCCTGCCCAGAGGTTGCCTAATGGCATAGTGGCTGTGGAGCATGAAAATGTGCTCCAGAAGCATACTAACCCTTACCAGAGACTTACCTTTAGCATCCAGTAGGGGTGTGCGCAAATATTTGAATGTATTTGAAATTCGATCAAATTTGTCTACATTTCGACATTTGTATTCAAATAGAATGTCCATAAATTTGGATTTAAAGATTTGAACAAATTTTGCATTTTGGATCTATTCGTTCAAATTATCTGGACATTTGTATGTGTACGGGTTTGTACATGATGCGTACTTGCAGATACGCATCTGTCCCGCATCCACCCACGCTTGTACGGATCCATACAGGATGAAAACAGGTTGCATAAGGGATTACTATGGGATGCATACAGTGTATGGACGTGTACATATTTGGATGTTGAATTGAATCAAATTGAATCCCAAAAAATTGCAATTGTGCACACCCCTAGCATCCAGCCGGTGACCATCTGCGCTCCTGCTGGCTGGGAACATCCTTGGAGCAGCCGTGCAGGCACGCTGGTCACTCTGATGGCTCCCCGATGCGACTGTGACTGCACAGAGCACCATCACAGTGACGGTGCTGATGCACACGCAGTCACGGAGGGCACCACACTCAAGATGGTGGCACCCAGAAGAGGAGCAGGCCAGTGATCAAACACAGGTGAGTTGTTATCAACTAGCACACCTGTATTGCACACCTTTTCCATCCATGGGACAGGAAGGAAAGTGCAAAAACAAATCCCTGGAGTCCTTCTGCTTGTCTTGGATTAGCTGGAGCAAATGCTACTGACTCCAACCTAGGTTGGTTGTGGAAATGAAGCTGAAGACACCGGCATCTGTATGTGGGCCCCCAAACTGTTGGTGAGCAGTCTGCTTAATGTTGACATGTGCACAAATACTTTTTTGACATTCTATTTGAATTGAGTAACAATGCCTGAAAATCCTATTCAATTCAAATCTTTCAAATTCAAAATTAACAAGATTTGATTCATATTTACAAAATTTGAATCTATTCATTTGAATTTTTGATTCCAATCTGCACAATGTCGACAACATTCGTACGAGCACGTATGCATCTTCCCCACATCCGTTCGGATCTGTATGCATCCGTACATGTCCATATGCATCCCATAATTATCCTGTATGCTACCTGTTTTCATCCGTACGGATCCATACAAATGTGTACGGATGCGGGAAAGACCCAGATCTTCAAGTACACATCATGTACGGACCTGTACACGCATGAATGTCTGGATAACTTGAATGAACAGAGCTGAAATTTGAAATTTGATTTTAATGTTTACATTCGAATTTTGGGATATTCTGTTTGAGTTCTACTGTCAAATTTTGGCACATTTGGATTTTGAACGCTGATGAATATTTGTGTACATCCCTGGCTTAATGGTGGAGCAGAACTCCAGTCGTTTAATCTAGTGGAATGTGTGCAGCCAGCAAATAATGGAACGGCTATTGCCGCCACCTTCTTTTTCCCCCTCCTCTGAGAGAAAATTGTCAAGAGTCATTTCAGACATTATTTTTCCAAAGAAACTGAAGGCAAAAATTACAGTTCCACAGTACAGATGTGCCTGGACTTCAATTGGCTGTACAGCTGGAATGGAACCAAACATCCTTTTGTTCAGTTCAATTTTGAACTCCCCCTGCCCAAACAGCCGGGTGTTCGGGTCAATTCGAACACCTATGAACAGTTTGATCCTCGGATCGAACAGGGTGTGTTTGCTACGTTCATTCTAAGACCACCTTGTTGGGTATGAACTTAAACTCTGTTGTCAAATAGGGCAGGGTGTTTGGTTTGAACTCGAAATTTTTGAATATCCCTGTTCGATCGGAAGCTGGACCAGTTTGGCACATTTCTGCTCCACAACTGTGAAAAGCAGCACCATGTGGTTCAGCTATGTGGTTCAAAGAGGTTTGTTTGATTCCCAAATCCTACTCAGGTTGCTGTTTCTGTTGGATTGGGCGACCAACTCATCATGGCAGTGGTGTCATAAATGGAAGGGAGAATGAATGGATCTGTAGTTACGATACATAGGAATACATAAAAAATACTTTGCTATCAAAGGTCTGACTTCTTGCATACGAATAGAATGTAAGAAAATTTGCATTCGTTCAAATAGATCCCCTTTGAATGTGGTGGGATTCTATTCGATACGATGTATCCCATATGCATCCATACGTATCCGATACGTATCCTGTAAGATATCCACTCTGAAAGCGTCCAATCCGGCCTGAATTCACTTGGAATCCATTCTCAAACCATGTCAAATGCACTCTGGATCTGTTGCTCAGCTGTTTTCCCACCTCCCCATTTCATGAATGTTCCGAAGCTTCGTACGAATGTTCCAAAACATTTGCGTTCATACGAATGTTGTAACAATTGATTCGTATACGAATGTCTGAATCTGTCCAAATTCATATGTGTACGGAAGGTTACGTATATTTGTGTATATCCCTATCCCAGCTCCTTTTGCAGCAAATCTCTGTGGTTTTTTTCTCCATCTAAATAAAGATGCAATAGTTATTTGGAAAGTCTGTTTCTCCCAGCGCTTGTGAAGACGGGAGAGCTAATCCACTTTCCTACGGAGGTTTCAGGGTATATTGCTCTCTCTCTCCTCTCCCGGCCCCAGCTTAGCTGCTGATCTATTCATCCTTCTCCTGTGTGCAGCCAAGAAAATGTCCTTGTCTCTTTGCCCTGCTGGCTGTCATTCACTGCAAATGCTTCCCCCCACACTTTGGCCATGCACAGAATAAGTTAGCCCAAGAATTCTTGGAGGGCGCGAGCTTTTTGGTGACTGTGCAGAGAGGCTGATCTGATTTGGGAGAGGTGCCTGAACTCGCGCGCCTGTATGCATATGCACGCTAGGAAAGACACACACACACGCACGCACACACACACACTCTGTCCGCATCCCAGACAAAGGAACCTTGACGCACAACATTTGGAGAGTTAAAGCAGGGAGGTGCTTTAAACCCCTTCATTCTCATTCCAGAAGGTGCCTCTGTCTGCAAGGTCCATTCGTTGCATGATTACACTGCGCTGAAGGCATTTCAGTGTCTGGCTAAGCGCAGGAGTCATTGTCTCTTCTCTGCCAGCTAAGAAGGCAATTTTGTTTAAGGATATACTAGAAAATAGTGATAATTGCCCTGCAGGGTGTTCTCAGCAGCTGTGCAGTGGCAGCCCCTTCTGGGCCGGGGGGGGGGGGAGATGTGATGTTTACTGTTCCCAACCTAATCACCTTGATGTGCCATGCACACATGGCTACAGAGAAAGAGGCCTGCACTAGAGGTATGCACCATTTTTTTTTGACATTCTATTAGAATTGAATCGAACACCCAAAAATCCAATTCAGTCCAAATCTTTTAAATTTGGATTTAACAAGATTCAATTCGTATTTGCCAAAATCGAATCTATTCGGTTGAATTTTTGATTCGAATCTGCACATGCGAATGTCGATAACATTCGTATGGACACGTACGCATCTTCCCCACGTTGGTACACATCCGTATGCTTCCCGTATTTATCCTGTATGTAACTCATTTTTGTCCTGTATGAATCCCTACAAATGCATAAGGATGCGGAAAAGATGCGGACCTTCGAGTTCGCATCGTGTACGAACCTGTACACATATGAATGTCCGGATAATTCGAACGAATAGATCCGAAGTTCAAAATTCAATTTGAAAGTTTACATTCAAATTTTGAGACATTCTATTTGATCTGATTTCAAATGCCTACAAATATTCGTGCACATCCCTAGCTAGAGGCATTTCCGCACTGAATCGCGTTCGAAACCGAACGCGTTCAGGCGGAAAGCTTAAGCCAGCTTCGGGCGCTTTCCCCGTTCACACACAGACGCTCCGGAACGCGTGTAAACGCGTTCCGGAGCGTCTGGGTGCGAATGGTCAAAGCGCCCGAAGCTGGCTTAGCCGGCAAACGCCGGCCAGGGGCGCGCCGGCGGCCGCGGAGGCAGATCGACAATCAGCTGTTTGAAAAACAGCTGATTGTCAAAGCCGCGCGGCGTCGGAGGCGAGCCGGCAGGCGATCGGGAGACAGAAGCGGCGCGAACGCTTCTTCTCCCGAACGCCTGCGGACGGCTCGTCCGCGTTGGAACGCGTGTAGAGCACTTCGAAGTGCTCTACATTTCGAACGCGAAAGAGGCAGCTGCGGACACGTCGGGACGCAAGCCGCGCGCGGCCAATGCGGATGACGTGTCCGCAGCTGCCTTTTTCGCGTTCCGTTTTCGCCCGTGCGAAAACGTCTTAGGAGTGGGACAATCCATGCACCCTTCTGCTACTTTTCTGCGATTGCACAGCGTGCATGCAAAATGGGAGGCGGAATGCAGGCGCTTCAGCCAACCAAGCAGACTATAGCACTGTTTGTTCTGTCCACAAGACATCCAGCAGTTGACCACAGTCACATCTAACTAGCAGCAGTGAAGACTAATCAGCATTGTTGCACCACAGCATTGTTTTCCTATGAGTGCATTACGTGTAAGAATTTGCCAAGGACTGGTTTTCCTTGTATAAGCAGGGTTACTGCATAGTTCAGCATCGCCTTTCTATACTGGCTGTAACCCACGACATGTATTCTGGCCACGGCAGCCTGTTGCTGTCCAGAGCATGACCACGTTAAAGCCTAACCATGTATCTCCTGACCTTTAAGACCCCACAGATATGGAACCTTCCCTTGCATTCAGATTGCTGAATTGAGGCCGGAGCAGCGGTTTAGTTTGGGTCCTCCAGAGGAGGTGGAGAAATCTGGAAAACTCGGTGCAAATTCTGGGTGGTTCCTATTAGCAGAGCAGATAGGACCTTTGGAGAGCCCTTCAGACTGGATAAGGAGCTGGAGATGGCAGCAGAGAAAGAGAGAGATAAGCTGGAGAGGAAGCGATCAGAAATTATCCTTAGCCTGTAAGGTGGAATTTACAGCATTCGTTCAAACACAAGCCGCATCACTGAGTGAATCTGGAACCATCATGGCTGATGCCCAGTTGACTGCAGAGTCACCTCCATGGGTACCTATATGCAGATTTCTTGGCAGGGGTACAGCAGTGGTTTGCTCTTCCTACCCCTGGGGAAAGGATTGGGATTGAACTGGTGACCCCCGGCTTTCCAGACAATTTACCATTGGGCTATAGACACTGCCAGACTCCATGGGCACCTCTGTGCAGCTTTCTTGGCAGGGATACAGAAATGGTTTGCCGGTGCCTCCTTCTGGGAAGAGGCTGGGGATCGAACCGGTGATTGTCTGCTTTCCAGGCAGTTTGTTCTACCACTGAACTACAGTCACTTGTGATTCATTCCACACAACCCAAATCTTCTTTTCCTCGCAGCAGGAACTGTAGCTGGCCTGGTGCCGGAGAAGTTTAAAGTTCCACGGTTCTAAAATATTTATGAACATGAAGCTGTAGTTAGGACTTAAGCCGAGGGCAATACAAGCGAAAGCTTTTTTTTCTTTTTTCTTTTGCGGGGTGTGTGTGTGTGTGTGAGTTGAAATCGAAGGTAGTGAGGCTGAAAAGCCATTACGCTGTAAATGTAAACTATATTAAGTGCTTGGTAGAAGAATCCTTAAATGCCTCATTGTCGTCTGGCTTTGCTTCTGCAAGGCCACTTAGAGGATTACTTGGTGCTTTCCGTCTTCTGCAAAGGCCACCGTTGCTGAACCAGGAACTCTGTGGCAGGGCGAAGGGTTAGCCAAAAGGCAGGAGAATTTGTGGGGAGACCCAATTCAGAGATCATCTTTCCAGGGCGCTTGATCACCCGCTATGACTTCTGAGTGGCGTGCAAATGAGGCCAGGCAAAGTACTAGGGATGTGCATGAATGGTATTCAAACTCGAGCATTCGATTCGATTTGAATGTTTAGAATCTGAATGCAACAAAATCCGATCCGAATTGAATACATTTGAATCTATTCGTTCGAATGTTAGATTCTAATCTGAAGATGTGGATGTCGACAACATTCGTATGTGTTCATACGTATGTGTACGCATTTTCTACGCATCCTGTTTTATCCCGTATGCATCCTGTTTCCGTCCTGTACTATCAGCGCAAGTGCGTACAGATATGTGTGAGAGATTTGTACAGATATGCACGCAAATTCAAAAATTGGATACGAATGTTCCCAACATTCGTATTATTCAATTCTAATTGAAATACGGGCCCATATAATCCTGATTCAAATCAGATTTTCAAAAATTAGGATTTTCAAATTTTGAATTGAATTGAATATTTGAATTGACCCGAATTTGAACGCAAAAAATGGATTCGTGCACATCCCTATTCATTTCATGGCGCCTTATGAATAATGCACACTGGGGTGGTGATGGTTACAAATAGCTCAGCCAGGCACCTTCTGCAGCTGATGGAGCTGGTTTTCACCTTTAGTTCACTCTAGAGCAAAGCTGATGGTATTTGAATGGAATTATTGCTATGCTCTTTTCTGTATTTTAAATGTATGTTTGCTTAATTGGATTTGCATCCTTTCCCATTTCTGAAGAGGCTGAGGCAGCACTAGGGCTGGGCACAAATATTCATAACATTCAGAGTTTGGCTGAATTTAGCCGAATTCAGACATTCAAATTTGAACTGACTATTGGCATTTGAAGATTGACATTTGAATTCTAATCAAACGCTTTGGAACATTTGTACAAATATCTGTTACATGCATGAACCCGGGAACGTGGGAAACCCATCTGCAATGGATCCAGGGTGGATTGAGAGTGGATTCAAAGCGGATTCAGGGTGGATTTGATGTGTTCAGAGCGGATACGTAGCGGATGGATATGGGATTCGTCTCAAGCATTCGGTGTATATCATTCGAATCCTCCCACATTCAAAGGGGATCTATGTGAACGAATACACATTTTCTTGCATTTGTTTTGTATTGAACTGAATGCAAAATATACATATAATAATTCTGCACATACCTAGGCAGTGCACACTGGGCAATGTGCACTAGCCAGTACAACAGACCATCAAGGGTATGAGGAGCCTACCTTCTTCACACTGGTGTGGTCCCTGCCCAAAGGGACAGTCCAAAGGGGTGGGCAGGGCATCCCTTAGGTCACCACCACACCAGTATGCAGAAGAGAACCACCTAGTGCAGTATACTGGCCAGTGCGGAATGACCTTCTAGTTCTTTCCTGCTCCATTTTAACCTGACAACAACCTCATGTGGTTTGAGCTTAGTCCGAGAAGCCAAAGTCACCTGGGAATTTTTACAGGTGAATGGGGATTCAAACCCGCAACCCCTTGGTCCCAGTCTGACAATCTAGCTATTAATGCTTCTTTGAATGTGGTGGAGCTTATCTCTGAGATGTGCAAGAATATTTGAAATTTTCATTATTCGATCAAATTCAGCCGAATTTGGACATTTGAATTCAAATCAAATGTCCAGACATTTGTTTTTAAATATTTGAATGAATATTTCAAATCATTCTTTTGGATAATTGGGACATCCGTATGTGTATGAATACCATAAGCATCTTATTCGTATCTGTGTACGGGATAAAAATGGGATGTATACGGATGCGTGTGGATACATACAAATGTTGCTGACCTTCATATCATCAAATTCATATTGAATATTCGTATGAATAGATACGTATTCGAATCAGTTCAAATTTTAACACATTAGTTTTTTCCCTATTCGTATGAATATTTGATTCAAATAAATAAATAAATAAATAAATAAATAAATAAATAAATAAATAAATAAATAAATAAATAAATAAATAAATAAATAAATAAATAAATAAATAAATAAATAAATAAATAAATAAATAAATAAATAAATAGAATCAAATGTCAAAAATTGCATTTGTATTAGACTGTATTAGATCAGTTTTCTCCTGTGACAAATCGTTGCCAAATTTATTGGCTGATTTATTTGTCTGGACCATTTATTTAGTTTTATACTTATTGGGACTTTTATTCCAGCCTATTGCAAGTGTCTCAAGGTAGCGTACAACACAACAAAAGGAGAAACAAATAAGAATACAGCTAGTCACAGCTAGAATGCCATAAAACCACATGACAAGGTACAGAACAGTGTTACTAAATAGCAAAAAAGCCCAATGATTAAAAATATCATTTAAGTAATCTGAAGTGAGCACTACGTGAACTTCTGGGGGAAGATTGCTCCAAAACCTGGGGCCGCCACTGAAAAAGCCCTGCCTCTAGTGGCAAGTCCTTGGATTTAATGGGTTGATGGAACCTCTAGAAAGGATTCCAGAGGTGATGTTAGCCAGCAGGCAGGCAGGACTACACGGAAGGAGGCAATATGTCAGCTATTTATGTACTGCTTTTAATTCTAATGAAATCTCATGGTTGTCTATATTGTAAATACCTTTGCAATTTATACTTGGGATTCAGATCTTATCCGAAAGGTAGCCATACAATCGTTTATTTTATTTGTTACTAATATCAAAGTGTTCAGACATAGAGGGAAACAAGGATGCAAGTTTTCTGTTTTTTCCTTTTCTTTTTAAAGACATCTCTGGAGCATATTAAGCAGATCTCTGATGTTTTGGAAACTGGAAACCTGACCATTTCAGGGATCCCCCCCTTTAAATAAAAATAATTCTCCCACCCAGCTATGGCATGTCTCTAGGAGGACTTCAGACAGACTTCCAAATGCACTTGCTTGTGAATAAATTATGAACAGACTTCCTCTGATAGAGCAAGCCTTTCAGGCAGTAGATCAAAAAGCAAATTAAATCCTCTTTGGTGTAATTTCCAGAAGAGTGGTCTGGTTCATTTTGAAGATCAGGAGCTGCTTCTTTTTTTCTGAATATGTCCTTTATATCTTACTTTAAGACAATTAGTACAGGAGCTCTGGCTAAAGGTTGGAGCTTGAGGAAAAGATTCCACCCTGTTCCAGGTTTCCTTTACAACTATGTAGTGCTGTGTCCACGTTATACCATAACTATGTCCCACAGGAGCTGCGGAGGCTTCTTCTGAGACCCCTGCCTTTCCCCACAAACTCTGTGCATCAAAGATGTTGCATTTTACTTCTGGAGTAATGCTTTTGGGATTTTTACTCTCTGGAAGTTCTTCCTGGGTTTTGGAGTTTCACATTATCTGGTCTAAATAGCTTTTTTTGCTTTGTTTTGTTTTTCAGAATGAAGCAGAGGGAGGTACAGCATGGTGCAGACAAAGACCATGCAATTTGCAAAAGCTAAGGGCTTTTCTGTAATTGCTGGTACACTCTGTCCACACAGGGTGGTGCATAATCCAGATTTGGGGGGGGGGGTAGAACCTGATCTGGGTTACCAGTATTCTTTGACACTGACAACTACCGGCAGACCAGCACAGCGTAGTCTGTGATAAGGAGACATGTTGAAGGCACACATCCATTTTCCAGACTATTGGGGGACATATTTTGGTGGTGCACCAAAGTGTGCTGTTGAAATGTTTTCCCCAGGAGATCTGAAGCTAGGAACTTGGTCCTAGCCCTTTGAAGCCCTTGGAGGCATATGATTTTCAGGGCTGCCATGCAAAAGGCATGGATCCAGAGTCCAGACCATGCCTCACTGTGGTCCAAACCAGAGGGACCTGCTGGTTTGGATCAGGCAAAGTAAACGTAGAAAGATCCAAAACATTTCTGGAAAAGGTTGAGTAATCTAGCTGTGTTTGTACTGTAGAAAAGAAGACTGAAGGTGATATGACCCCTGAAGTGAGCTCATGACCATCACAGGCTCCAGGATAAAGGAAGATTCAGCTTAAACCTACAAGGCTGACTCCAGTTCAGCCGTTAATCATCCCCGGTTGTTCCGTGTCTGATGCATTCCATCCACACAGGGATGATATACTGACATAACATCGTACCTGCTTGGAGAGCCCACTGGTCATCCACCTGGCCCCAGCTGTCACAGAGCTGTCCGGCAGGGAGAGCATTTGCACTCTTCCTGCTGGACAGCTTTGGAGCCTCGCCCCGGGCTGCTGCCTTTGGGCCATAGCAGCCAGCAGGCTGGCAGCTCCTTTCAGGGCTGGGGCTGTCCAGGGTTTTTGCTGGCTGCCGCCAGCCTCCTTGTTGCCCACCCCCACCCGGGGTGTCACCTGTCAGCTTCCCATGACCCACTTACCTCATCTGTGATGGGTCTGGGGCTTGCTGGCACTCTCTGCTGCTCTCTGCGCAAGCGTGTGGAATGACTGACCACCCCCACACTGACCTGACACTGGCCTGACCCTGGCCCGGTCTTGCCCCACCTCTGAAAGGGGCTGCCAGCCTGCGGGCCAATACGGCCTAATGATGATAGCCCAGGGTGGGCATCTGGCCTCCATGGCTGCCTTTTTGGGAATGCATCCCTTACCGGCCAACGTGAATGGTCAAGCTGTCCCCTGAGTATATGAGCCTTAGGGCAGTTCAGCTATCAGGCTGATGTGCAAAATGCCTCTGATACCTTTACTGTGGATAAATGTACACCAAAGGCTGAAGAAATAGATGAAGACACAGCAATGATGGAACAATTTTGCCACTAGTGCTAGACCCCTGTCCAAGTGAAAGGCAGACATCTGAGGAGCCTGGTTAACTTCTCATCTTTGAGGAGAGCTTCTATGGTGACTCCAGCACCCTGTGCTTTGCCATGGAGGTCATCAGCTGAGTCACCTTGCCACACACCTCAGAAGGTCAACAAAGAAGGTGGATTATGTCTTCAGTGAAGATAAGGTAACTCTCCACAGTGGAAAACCGGCTTATCTTTGTACTCTGGCAAGCCAGCGTCTTAATGGTTCAGCCACACTCTTAATGCAGCTGATTGATGCTAAGACTCCTAGAGCTTCTTAACGCAGCATCATCTTAACTTATGGAGAGAAATGCATGATCAAACACTCTCTGAAACATTTGCCACTTGTTCCCTGAATGATATTCGGATTCAGAGGGTTAATGGGGCTCAGGAGAAGAGAATACTCTTATCACCTGGCATATTTCAGCTGTATTACCCACACTGGTTCTTCTCTTTAAAATGTCTAGGAAAATTGTGAAAGGTAATTGGGCAGGACTGTCACTGCCTTCCCCTTCAGGCCTATTGGTGGTACCACCTAAGAGGATCTTCTCAGTGGTGGCCCCCAGGTTATAGCATGGACTTACTCTTATGGTGCATCAGGCACCATCATTTGCATTTTCCATGCCTGGTTTTGACATCCAAGCTTCGGTTAGGGATGTGCATGAATATTAGTAACATTCGAAATTCGACCAAATTTGGACATTTGAACTCAAATTGAATGTTACAATATTCATATGCTAACATTCAAACGAATATGAATATTTCCAGACATCCGTTAAGCTGGGGAAACATCAGATACGTATCAATTTGTATCAGATACGCATCTGTTCATATCAGATACGTATCTATTCATATCAGATACGTATCTGTTTGCATCAGATACATATGTATTCGTATGGGATAGGTATCTGTTCATATCAGAAACATATTGAATATTTGTACGAATAGATTCATATCTAATATGTAGAATTTTACCACATTTAAATGCAATCTATTCATACCAATATGGATTTTTCAAACATTCAATTCATTTCGTATCGAATGCCAAAAAAACGTTCGTGCACATCCCTACTTTGGGTTAACATTTTAGTGTTTCGATTGATTTTTTTTTAAAAAAAGACTTTATTGATGATTACGCCTTGCCAAACCACGCCTTGCCAAACCAAATCATCTTCCACTCTTTAGCTAGCACAAACTTCCACGCTTAAGCTAAGAATACTTGCAAAGACCCTTTCAGGTATAGTATTTGTAATTTCCTTATTCTCACAACTAAGAACAACTGCCAGTCACTGCCTCCCACTGCAGTTTGTGAGAAGTTTGGGGAAATTCCTTGGGTTTTTTTTGCACTGTAGCTGCCAAGATCTCTGCCCCAGACTTTGCTCATTCATATATATTGTCAAGGAAACGTTTGCTTGCTGCACCAGCTGCATTGGCCAAATTGTCTGACCGGATGAATAAACCTGTGCTGATCTTCCATTTTGCCCGCCACCCGCCCCTCAGTGCTTACAGTTGAGGGACCATGAAAATGCTCATAAAAACCCAACAACTTTCTCTTCCCTGCTTCATACCTTTCTGAGCCTGATCACAGCCTTTTGTCTGTGGCTTGGAGGAGATGCTGGAGGAAGGGACCCCCCCCCCCATTCTGTTGCTATGGCAGCTGGACTGAGGCTTCCATATCTTGGGATGTGCATTAAAATGTGTCTCCCAATGAGTGCCATGCAATGCAGAGAAACAGCACCCCAGGCCCTGGTCACACCTTTAGTTTAGGACAACTTCAGGTTGTCTTCAGGTCATGTTACTCACATTATTTTTATTAAATTTGTTTTCCAAGGTGGCCTGCCCCTATTAGACCATTCTAACCTAGTCCACTTTTCCAGAGGACTCAGTCCGTCCTGGCATCCTAAGCTGTCTTCTCTTCCTCAGTGTCGGGGGGGGGGGGATGGGCTAAAGGAGGCTGAACTGTGCTGTGGTGGGTGGGTTCAAGTCTTTCCTTTCAGCCAATGGGCATGTGTGGAGTTTGTGAGGCACCTCCCCTTCTCTCCTCAGTTTATGTGCATCATCCCCCTATCTAGCATTTTTCTGCAAATTTATTATTATTATTTTTAAAATTAATCACACGGAGAAGAAAAGCGCATTAAAAAAGGAAGAGGGGGCATGGAGGTAGGGGAGCAGGCTTAAAAAAGAACAGCAAACACACACTGTCACCACCCTTGAGTGACAGAATGACATCCAATAAGGAAGGAGACAGATCTGACACAGGGGTGGAGGGTCAAGAGTTCCATGGAGAAAGGTGTGAGCAATGCAGCCCTGTGAGGATGGTCTCAGGATGACCTATAATGATCTACGTGTGAACAGAACTGATATGATCTCAGTTGAAATTATTAATAGGACGTCCTATCCCATCTAGGTGTGACCAGGGCCTGATGGGTGGCAGGATGATGATGATACTGCTTGCTGTCTGCAGTATCTCCAGGCTGGGTCTTCACATACACACTGCCAGGGCTACTGTCTGCCCACACAGGATGCAAGCTGGTATCAGGGACTGGGTGGCCCTCATGGCCCTCTGTTCTGGCTGCTGAAGCCACAGGCAGAATAGAATGGTTGCGTGCAAATGCTAAAAAGAGAGGTCTCGTGGTTAGATTGCCAGATGCTTATCTGGAGGTCTCAGGTTTGAGTCCACACTCCTCCATAAAGCCAGCTGGGTGGCCTTGGGCTAGTCACAACTCTCTGTCTGAGCTCTCACAGCCACACGGCTTCACAGGGGGTCTGTTGCGGGGAGAGGAACAGAAGGTTTGTGAGCAGCTTTGAGTCCCGAGAAGGATGAGAAAAGTGGGGTAGAAAAACCAAACGGCACTTCTCTGGTTCCGTGTTGATCGATGAGATACGTTTTCCCTGTTCACCCCTGTTGGATTCACTCGGGTGTCAGTCTTAGACTTGGCGTAAATTCGGCTCTGTTCAGAAGGTGAAGGAAAAATACATTTTTTAAAGGCAAAAGGAAGAAAAAAAGGGGGGGAGTCTGTGTGTGTGTGTGTGTGTGAGAGAGAGAGAGAGAGAGAGAGAGAAAACACAGAGGACTGGGCATTTGAAATTCTTCAGAGTTTAATCCGCAAATGAAGATGAGTCATTTCTACCATTATTTGGTGACCTTTTCTCACTTTGATTTCTCTCTTGTCAATGCTGGATGACCACAGAAGCAAATGGAGATAAATGGAGACTTCGTGGGGAGGGGGAGAAAGTGGAAGCTGCTGTTTGCAAAGCCCATTCTATATGGCTGCAGGTTTGGTGTTCCCATGAATGCCATTTGCCAGCTTTCCCGGAACATTTCTTCTTTACAGTGGAATAAATTCCTTTCTGCGGCTTATATGGATCCAGGGAGCCATATGTCACTTTTTATAAGGAGCAGACAGACAAGATTGGGGCAGAGTAATGGTGCTTCAGTCCTGCTTCACCTCTATGACTCCATTAGCTTTCCTCACGCAACTCATTGCTGTGAGTTTCAGGGCTCTGGAATTTCGTTGCTGTAAAAATATGTGGCTCAGATGGAAGATGGCCGCATCCATATCCCACAACTGGTGCTACTGTGATGGATGGCAGAAGGGATCTAAACAACAGCCTAGGATGACCCAGCTCGGAGGGCATGAAAAATTAGATGGAAATGAGTGTTTTCCCCTCCTTATTTGGCCTAATGGTTATGGAGCTGGACTCTTATCTGGGAATACCAGGTTTGATTCTGCCCTCCCCCATGAAGCCAGCTGGGTGACCTTGGGCTAGTCACAGCTCTCTTCTGAACTCTCACAGCCCCACCTATCTCACAGGGTGTCTGGTGTGGGGAGAAGAATAGAAAGCTTTGTCAGCCACTTTGAGTCCACTTAAAATGGGTGAGAAAAGCAGGGTAGAAAAGCCAACTCTTTTTCTTCTTTAAATATTCTCAGCATTTTTTTTGAAAAACACAGGCTTCAAATCGGTGTACAAGTGGAATCTTGCTCTGGATGCAAAAGTTCTCAGGTGCAATCTCAACTATATATTTAGAAGAAAGCCCATGTTTAAGGATTGAATCTGGGACCTTCTGTGTGCAAAGCAAGAGGCCCTACCATCAGAGGTACAATCTTTCTGCTTCCAGACCTTTGCCAAGAAAATGACACGGATTCTTCTTCGGTGTCTCAAGGAGTGAGTCAAGCTTGGCTTGAGGGCATTTTGTGTTGGATGCTGAAGACCTCAGCTTTGGGCCCAGTTTGGACTTGCGGCTAGAGTGTCCGATTCTTATCTGGAGGTCTCCTGGTTTGAGTCCACTCTCCCACACAGAACCAGGTGAGTGACCTTGGGTTAGTCACAGCAGCTCTCTTTCTGAGCTCTTGCAGCCCCACCTACTCCTCAGGGGAGAAGAACAGAAGGTTTGTCAGCAACCGAGTCCCCTTAAATGGGTGAGAAAAGTGGTGTAGAAAAACCAATTCCTCCTCCTCCTCCTTGTCTTCTTCTTCTTCTTCTAGTACTACTACTACTAATAGAACACAGTGGGAAACCCTTCCTTTTGCCAGGAAAATGGTGTGGGCTTTGCCTGGGTACTGGAGGGTCAACAGAGGGCTGTTCCTAGTCACTGCTTTATCTTCAGTTGTAAGAGGGGGAGCCTGTATTAGGGATATGCATGAATATTCAGAGCATTCCAAATTCAATTGAATTCAGTCAAATTCGGACATTTGAATTCAAATCGAATGCCTACACATTTGAATTTAAACATTCAAACAAATTTCAAATCTTTCAAATCATTCATATGAATTATTTGGACATTCGTATACGTACGGATACATATGCATCACATACGCATATATATGCATCTTACTTGTATCCATATGCATTTGTATGGATACATATGGGATGAAAATGGGATGCATACTTAATAAAAACGGGATGTGTACGGATGCGTATGGACACATTCTAATGTTGTTGACATTTGTACCTTCAAATGTGAATAAAAAATGCGTACGAATAGATCCTAATGTATTCGAATCGAAGCAGATGTGAATACATTCAAATTTTAAACATTCTAATTGCTTGAAATCTTCGGATATTGAATAGAACTGAATGCTGAAAATAGCATCCGGGCGCACCCCCAAGCTGTATTCCTTATGCCAATCATATGACGAACTGGACAGCCCAATGCTGAACAAAGTGATTGGAAAGACTTCCTTCGACCTGCCTGGCTCCAACTTCCACAGTGCAAGGCTGAGCAATCCAAACTCACTTGCCATCCTTCGTGCCAACTTTCTGAGCAGCCAGTGCTTTATTCCGGTGGGAAAGAGCCCCCGCTAAGCATGGTTAGGTGCTAGATGACAAAATGAGGCGGCGAATTCAGCTTTGGGTAACAGCCTGCTCCCCTAATCAACCATCGAGGAGGAAAAGTGCATTTTAAGCATCTCAGTGGCCTGGGAGCTTGAATGGGTACAAAGAGATCCTTTTCAAAAATTCATGGCATTCTGTACCCTGTTAAATATTTATTTCTTTCAGGAATGAACAGCATCTGATGGCATCCCTCCTTCCCAACTCCTCCAGCTTGCCATGATCCATGCTTTGCACACTAACCAATAAATAATTAAGAGCCCAATATTTATTGTAACAAGCAAGCGAGAGGCATCCATAGGCTTGGGGGGCTGCTGGTGGGTTTTTTTTGGGGGGGATGGATGGCATGATTCCTTGATATGTAGGTTGGAGTGACAAGTGACAAGAAAACACTGTGGTTGACAACCCTGTTTGGCCAGGCTGGAAAACTACAGGTCCTTCCTCAGCACTTGCGATGTACACAAGTATTTGTAACATTCAATATTTGTGTGAATTTGCAGAGATTAGATATTTGTATTTTTAATATTTAGTATACGCTATTAAATATCTTGGATCTCTTAAGTGTTTTAATGGATATCATTGTTTTTAATATATATTGGTTGTAATTTGTTATTTTAAAACTTGTTACCTGCCCTGAAACCTACAGGTATAGGGCAGATAGAAATATAAATAATAGAAGAAGAGTTGGCTTTTATAGCTTGCTTTTCTCACCCTTTAAGGAGACTCAAAGCGGCTGACAAACCTTCTGTTCTTCTCCCCAGAAGAGACACCCTGTGAGGTCAGTGGGGCTGTGAGTGCTCAGAAAGAGAGCTGTGGCTAGACCAAGGCCACCCAGCTGGCTTTGTGGAGGAGTGCGAAATCAAACCAGGAGATGACCGGATAAGATTCCTGCTCTTTAACCATGAAAACAAACTGGCTCACAGAGTAACAAAATTAACCTTTTTAGAGGCTGTACTGACTGTGATCCTGAGTTTATATTCACAAATCCAATTGAATATCTCAAATTCACAAACATTTGCATCAGATAGAAAATCTGGTTTTGTGAATATCCAAAAATCCAATCAAAGCGAATTCGTCTCCTGCTTGCGAAAATAAACAATTTGATCTAATATCCATATTTTGCTGTGTTGTGAAAAAGTTCATTGAAAAGTTCAAAAAACAAAATGCAAAAATCTGGGTTTTTAATTTAATGATTCAATAATAAATGATTTTTTGGTTTATCAATGCAATAGTGAAATGATTGTGATTCCCTCCCCCTAATCCTGAGCAGGACCAAATGTTTTCACAAGTGTATCCTTATTTCCACTTCCATTATGAGTTTATGAATGCCTTCACATTTGAATTTAAACATTCGAATGAATTTCGAATGCTCCGAAACATCTGTTTGAATGATCCGAATCACTCGAATGTACATATGTATCTGTACGAATATCATAAGTATCTGTATGCACTTGCGAATATAATACGGAACAAAAATAGGATGCATATGAAATGCGCACAGATACGTAATACATTGTTGCATTCAGATTTTAAACATTCAATTTGAACAGAATGTTTTGACATTTGATCTGACTCGAATTCAAATGCAAAAAATAAAAATATGTGCGCATCCCTACTGGTTCCCTTGCTAGTGACCCGTCGCTCGCGTGTGGACGGTGGGCAGTGGCGTAGGATGGCTTGCCATTCCTGAATCTCACATCTCAGTCTGGGTTCAGAAGTCTTGTGGGGGAGTTTCATGCTAACTGGGTCACTGCTATCTATCTGCTAAGCTGCTGTGAGTCAGCCGTGTGATGCTTTGCTGGACATCATATTTTCTAAAAAGCAATTACCAATGTGAAATTTCCTCAAGTAGCAAAAGAAGCCCCCCCCCCCCCCGGAGAAACGGGATCAGGTAGCTGATGGAATAGAAAATAGATTTCCCCCATAAATGCCGGTCCAACTAATGCTGGTGGAGGTCCCTGGGACAGTCTTCCTAGCAGTGACCTTGGCTTAGCTCCAGAATGCTGGGGGTGGGGCGTCATTTGTTGGCTTGCCCCTCCATAAGCAGGCACTTAGCTTGAGAATAATCAAAAGAAAAGTAGGTCTTGCTTGTAGAGAAAGCGTAGAAAGAAAGATGGCAGTAAGATGGGTGGGCATCCGGGAGAGGGTCTTCTCAGTGGCGGCCCCTCACCTAAGGAATAATCTCCCCCTTGAGGTGCATCCGGATCCCTCGCTGTACATGTTCAGGAAGGCAGTGAAGATGCAGCACTTTGCCTGGCCTTTGGCTAAATGGGGACACCTTTCCATTCCCAAGTGTAGCCATTGGTAGTTATTTGTAGATACTATCATTTTAATTAGGGATGGGCAAGAATATTTGAAATATTCGTTATGCAGTCGAATTCAGCCAAATTCAGACATTCAAATTCAAATCGAACGTCCATTCATTTGTTTTTAAATATTCAAATGAATATGAATATTTTGAATAATTCAGACAAATAATTCAGACATGAGTATGGGATGAAAATAGGATGCATATGGGTTGAAAACGGGATGCATACCGGATAAAAACAGGATGCATACAAATGCGTACGGATGTGTACAGATGCGTGAGGACACAAATAGTTATTAAATATTCATACAAATAGAAACAAATGTATTCAAATCGGTTTTATTTTTTAATACATTTGTTTTTTCTCTATTCATACAAATTTGGATATTCCAATATTTGATTTGAATCGAATCGAATGTCAAAAATCGCACCCGTGCACAGCCCTAGTTTTAATATAGATTGTTTAATGTTTTAATGTATTGGATTTTAAATTTTGTTACCTGCTCTGAGACCTTCAGGTATAGGGCGGGATATAAATATAAATACATACATACATACATACATACATACATACATACATACATACATACGTACATACGTACATACGTACATACATACATACATACATACATACATACATACATACATACATACATACATACATACATACATACATACATAAATGAGGAAAAGATTTACTCTGTGTGGTGGGTGGGGCTGTGAGCGCCCAGAAGAGAGCTGTGGCTAGCCCAAGGTCACCACTTGGCTTTGTGGAGCAGTGTGGAATCAAACTCGGTATTCCCAGATAAGAGTCCGGCTCCCTAACCACTAGACTAACTCATTCACTTTTCTAGACCTGCCACTGATGGCAAGTCAAGCTACCCACTCTCTGACCTCCAAGGCTTGAGGCAGGTCAGTGTCAGGGCATCGGAGCGAACAAAATCCGTTTCACCCTTTGGGTCATTGCAGAAGCAGATGGCCAAACTACATTTGTTCCTTTCAGAATAAGCTCCCACTACCCAAGGAGCCGAGCTTGTCTCAGATTTGTTGTTGTCTTCCTAGTTCATCAGCACTACCAAGCCCTTGATCCGCCTTCGGTGTCCCTGGGCTTGTTGAAGGATTGCAGCACAAAGTCATTTGCACTGAGCATTTGCCAAGAGCATTTGGGGGGGGGGGGGGGAGCTAGCTTTCTCTTCCCGGAGGTGGTTAAGGAGCTGCAAATCTCAAACTTAACTTCAGCACTGCAAAACGCGCTTTGTTATTTGCAGGAAGTGAAGTGTAAACATGGTGCTGGAAATAGGTAGGCGCCGGGCGCAAGCACCAAAGATTTTGAAAATTCTCTTGTTATTATACAGGCAAAGAGAGAGAGAGAGAGAGGAAGGAAGGGAGGGAGGGAGGGAGGGAGGAATAAAAGGTCAAAATGGAGCCAATAAAGTTTGTAATGCAACCGCTAATGACGCACTCTGAACAGAGAGCACTGAGACGAATTCCATTAATTGCAACTTAAACTAATGTGCAGCCCTCTGCAGCCCTTAATGTTATAACACTTTAATGTTAAACAGGTGGCCCTGTTGCAGTGCGCGATCGCTCCCACCGTGATCCCAAATGCTCTGTATGAGAAATGTGTCATCGTGGTCTTGGCAGGGGAAGCCTGCTTAGGTGCCCTTAGCAACCACATGGTGCCAGGCTCTTCAGTCAGCCACCTGAACAGGGCCAGCTCAGCTGCACAGGTCTCATTGCACCCAGTAGGCCTCCTCTAGGAAAAGGTAAATGCAGCTGTTTGGCAGGCAGATTTCAGGCAATTTTTGGGATTCGATTCGAATTGAATAACCGAAGATTCGAATGTTTAAATTTCAAATGTATTCACATTCGATTTGAATTGAATGCATCTATTTGTACGAATATTCTCTTTGTATTTGAAGATACGAATGTTGACAACATCCGTATGTGTCCGTACGCATCTGTATGCATCCCGTTTTTTTCCCATATGGATCCTGTTTTTGTCCTGTATGTATCTGTACAAACGCGTATGGATACGAATAAGATGCATACAGATACATATGTAATGTGTACGTATCCGTACACATACGAACGTCCAAATAATTTGTATGAATTATTCAAAAGATTCAAAAATTCATTTGAATGTTACATTCGAATATACAGGCCTTCAATTTGAATTTGAACATTCAAATTCTATTGAATTGTATTGAATTTTGAATGTTTCTAATATTCCTGCCCATTCCTACTTTCCATAGAAGAGGCATGCTGCTTGAAAAGTCTGTAGAGCAGGATTGAGAGGCAGCCCAAGCTGGGGACAGCATGAGTGTTCCATGTGCAGATTAGGTGGCACTAGGTTTGGCTCCCTGGGAAAGCATAAGAGTCTAAGAGGAGCCCTGTTGGGCCAGGCAGCAGCCCATCTAGTCCAGCATCCTGTCTCACACACTGGCCCACCAGTGGCCCATGGGCATGTCAAGTCAAAGACAAAGGCAAAGATCTTCTCCTGTTCTTGACTCGCTGCCACTGGCCTTTAGAGGCATCCTGCCTGTCTCTCCAACTTGGATGCAGTACATAGGCATCCATTCTAGTAGCCAGTGATGCTCCCGCTCTCTGTGAATTATCAGGACCCGTGCTCCATCAGGCCACAGCCCACCCAGTCCAGCATCCTGTCCCACACAAGGGCCCACCAAGTGCTTCTGGGCATCTCAAGCAAAAGACAAAGGCAAAATCTTCTCCTGCTCTCAACTCCCTGCAAATGGCCTTGAGAGGCCTCCTGCCTGCATCTCTAACTTGGAGGCAGTTTCTAGGCTTGCATTCTAGTAGCCATTGAAGCAAATGCTCTTGATGAAGCTACCTCAGGAACTGCTAGTTCTCCTGCTGGCAGAGAGCGACTCTTGCTTATTTTATCTCACACTCTGCAAAGTGCTGCAGCATATTGAAGCAAAATGCAATGGAGCTTTCAGCCAACATCCAAAATACAGCCGCACCAGCTCCACAACAGTAGATCGAAACCCCTGATTGGTGAATGTGCAGAAAACATGTGGGACACAGCATACGCACTGCCGGGATGGCTCTCCGCACATTCAAGATGTAGAGCACTTAAAAGTACTCTACACCTGTCCTCATACGTTCAAAGCGTCCTCAGCCAACTAGGGAGGGAAGCATTCACACATGCTTCCCTCCCTGACAGCCGCAGGCACATGTGCCCCGCCACTATTGGCTGAACGTTGAGCTTTTCTACCATGCTTTTCTCACCCATTCAAGGGGACTCAAAGCAACTGACAAAGCTTTTCTGTTCTTATCCCCACAACAGACACCCTGTGAGGTAGGTGGGGCTGTGAGAACTCAGAAGAGAGCTGTGACTAGCCCAAGATCTCCCAGCTGGCTTCATGGAGGAGTGCAGAATCAAACCCGGTATTCCCAGATAAGAGTCCGGCTACCTAACCACTAGTCCTAACTGAATGTGAACAACCCATTTGTTTGATCAGAAACACTTCACTGTTGACCCAAAGAGGTGTTCAGTTCGATGACAAACATCACCAGGCTGAGAAGATTCTGTCCTGAACCACTGCCTACTTTACCTCCAGGAATGCCTGTGTGTGAAGAACTCTACTAACAACAAACCAACAGGCCTTTCTGGCAAAGGGAATCTTTGAGACCAGAGCAATAGGCACCAAAAAACTTCCAAAATATTTAGGGGAAACCTGATAGCACCTTTACAGGTGGGGGTTCCAGTGTGATTGGCAATGCAGTGGAAAAACCGAAGAGGGAAACGTGCTGACAGCGCAGTCTCCGTGTTTTCTATATGGTGCCACTACTTGTGAGCACATTACATGTGGTCCTTTTCACAGAGAGGTAGATTTCTTCATGCATTATGGTGTATTACTTGGACCTGGCAATAAGACTGATTTTCCTTATTCTGAACTTGCTTGCCCCAGATTTTACAACACGCCTCCAAACAGGGCTGCAAATGTGCAATTTTGCTTTAGTGTTTTGAAGGGAAACAGATAGAGAAGCTTTGGGAATGATGCATTTGAAGAAACTGTGCAAAGTGTATACACAGTGTTTACATGCACTTGTTTTAGGAAGCCTGTAAACCTTGGGGTTCAGCTTTCCTATGGTTCAAAGGTGCCTGGTTTTTTTTTTTTTTAAGAGTTTCTCTTTGTACCTGGCATGAAAGAGTCCCAACTGACTCCTCAAAACATCCTTGAATGATGTGGCTTTCTAGTGGCGTGTTGGTTTCTGCCTCTCCACTGCCTCCCTTTCAAGCTCCCGGGAGAGGAACACAATGAAACGTAGAATATTAATAACAAAGGAGAGTCTGGAAATATTGTTTACTCTGCTTTGGTTAATAAATTTGTTTCCACCCATGATCCCAAAATGAAATTAAAAAGCCCATGTTTGCATCGAGGAGTTATGCTACAGATAAAACACGCAGGGCGGAGAACTAATGTAATCGGTGCTGGGGGGGGCGTGCAGAAGGAGATAGATTTTTTTTGGTGGTGGTGGGGGGAGAGAATATGCAGGCATATTTTTATACTGGAGGATTTGTCTGAAAAGAGCTGGGAACTTGGGTCTTTGTATTTTAATAAAATATCATGCTTCCAGAGTTTAAAGCAACCACCCACGCGTTATCCTGGAACGCTCTCTGGACCTCGGTGGCTTTTGAATTCTTCATTTGCAGGCGTTTGCAGCATGAATGGAGATCAGGCACCCTCCCTCCCAACACCAGTGAAATGCTAACGCACCTCCGGGTGAGGCTGGCATGTAACTCAGCCGGCATTTATGACGACCTTTTTAAGAGCTGATCCCTGCATTACATTTTCATTAGGCATGTTATGAAGAGCCATGAATTTCCCTGCTCTGGAGCAGCAGTCGCCCCTTCCTTTCAAAGGCTTATTGGCCCAGTGTGAATAAAAACCATTGTCTTCAGGCAGAAGGTTGGCTCAGGCTGCATCATAGCTGAAAGCGTGCTGTTATAGGGTGATTCCGCACTGGCCAGTAGAATGGAACAGAAAGTGAACTAGAAGCCCCCTTCTGCATGGTGGTTGGTCTAAAGGAAGCCCCACCCAGAGGAGTGGCCTAAGGGGGTGGGACCTAAGGGAAGGTGGAGCTTAAGGGGTAGAAAGGAGTCTCCCAGTATAGCAGCCAGTGCAGAATTGCTCTGACACAAACCATGCCACTGGAACGTACTTGACTAGGAATATATGTGGATATTCATGACGTTTGAAATTCAGCTGAATTTGGACATTCGAATTCAAACCGAATGTTGGTGCATTTGAAGATTGACATTTCAATTCAAATTGAATGTTTAAATACATTCGTACGAAACTTCGTTACGGATTCGTATGGGATTTGTAGTGGGGACTCGAATTAGTATTGAACATTCATATCAACTTCAGATACTACCACATTTGACGGGGATCTATGCGAACACATACTGTATGAATATTCTTGCATTCAATTTGATATAAATTGAATTTTTAAAAAATGGTTCGTGCCATTTCCTAGAATTGATGTTTGCTCCCTGTTCAGGCCTGAGCTAAAGTCCTTTACGAATGTCTACTAGGAAAGCAGCACTTTGAAGGGGCTGCAATGTTTTCCTAGGTGCAAAGAGTGGCCATGAGTGATTTTGAAAAAGGGGACCCGGATGATTCAAGGTGACTGGCCACTCGACTTTGCCAGAGTAGGGATGGGCACGAATATTCGTAGGCATTCAAAATCCAATCAAATGTTATGAATTTTGAAATTTGAACTCAAATAGAATGTCCCAAAATTCGAATGTAATTTTTGAATTTTGGATCCATTTCTTTGAATTGTCTGGACATTCATATGTGTACAGGTTTGTACACGATTCGTACCTGAAGATTGGCATCTGAATGCATTTCTATGGATCTGTACAGGGTGAAAACAGGTTGCATACAGGATAACTACGGGATGCATATGAACGTGTATGGATGCGTACAGATGCGTATGGATGTGGGGAAGATGTGTATGGGCACATACAAATGTTGTCGTTGACATTCGTATGTGCAGATTCAAATAAAAATTTCAGAAATATTTGAATTGAATCTTGTTAAATTCAAATTTAAAAGATTTGAATGGAATCGGATTTTTGGATATTCGATTTGATTCCAATAGAATGTCAAAAAACAAACAAACCCAAAACCATTCATGCCCATCTCTAGGCCAGAGGTCAGTTTGCTTCACGATGCTGACACCAAAGATGCAAGAGGTGGCAAATGCCTAACCCTGGCTCCTCTAAGGTAAAACAGCCTTTGGGATGGACACCCTGGCTTCCTTGACCCACTGCCTCCTATCCCCTCTTCCAGCCATCCGTCAAGCACCTGACGTTACCTGCTCTAAGACGCAGGAAGTTCCAAATAGGAGATGTATTTTCTTTTCTCCCTGCCTTGTGGTAGAAGACATGGTGGAGATGTCTAGAAAACCCAGGTTTAGAGTGGAAGGGAAGCAGTTTCAGTTATTGAGCATCCTCCCAAACAGGATGGGTCCACTTCTCGGTTTCCAGAGGGCATTTGGAATCAGATGGGAAGAAGAAAAATGGCAGAGGAAAGTGTGGGGTGTTGTTGGTGCTCTGTGAATTGAGGTGCATGCACAAATGGTCCTTGCTTTCCCTTCTTTCATTTCCATCTCTGGCAGGGAAAGAAATGAGAACGAAAAGGGCAGAAAGAATTTGCTTGCTGTGAGGGAGTCTAAAGACGTGCAGATCAGAACAAGGGGAAAGGACAAGTCCAGGGCACAATGGACTTCCCGGGCTTTGTGAATGAATCTGTAGATAATTTATGGCTGTGGAAAAGCATCCTTTCCTCTCTCCCTCCCCTGTGTCACAATACCATGGCCTTTTCTGCCCGGTGGTGGTGAAACAGAGGCAGCCGGTAGATCTTTCTGCCACAGCCAGTGGCCAAGTGCTTTGTAAAAGCTGGAGAGACGTAGCAAGTCACGTAAGGAAGTGAAAGTGAGCGTAACAAAACAGGTTTGTCTTCAGCTTACATGCCACAGGCCAAGTGCGACTTTAATGAATGGAATGGGAGGCCTCATCCTTACCGTGGCCCTGGTCACACAAGGAGAAGACAGGACGTCTGATTCATTAATTTGAACCGAGGTCATAGTAGCTGTAATCACATCTGGATCATTATAGGTTGTCCTCAGGCTGTCCCTGCCTTGGGCTGCATTGCTCACACCTTTCTCCGCAATCAACCTGAGCCTCCTCCATGGAACTCTTGGCTCTTTACCTCTTTTACTGTGTCAGATCTATCTCCTTTCTGGTTGGATGCCATTGTGTCACTCAAGGGAGGCGAGGGTGTGTGTTTGTGGTTCTTTTTAAAGCCTGCTTCCCCACTTCCATGACCCCTCTTCCTTTTTCATGTGCTTTTCTTCTCCGTGTGATTAATCTTTAATAATAATAATAATAATAATAATAATAATAATAATAATAATAATAATAATAATAATAATAATAATAATAATAATAATAATAAATTTGCAGAAAAACGCTAGATAGAGGAACCATGCACATAAACTGAGAAGGGGAGGTGCCACACAAACTCTATGTGTGCTGATTGGCCGAAAGGAAAGACTGGACCCCACCCACCACAGCACAGTTCAGCCTCCTTTAGCCCACCCACCCCCACTCACAATGAGGAAGAGAAGATGGCCTGGCATACCAGGATGGGCTGAGTCCTGTAAAAATGAGGACTCTGTTTAGAACAATCTAATGCGGGTAGGCCTGCTTGGAAAATGAATTGAATTAAAATAATGTGAGTAACACGACCTGAAGACGATCTGAGGTCATCCTAAACTACTAGTGTGACCAGTGCCCATGTCCTGCAAGGAACGATTGAAGGACCAAGGAATGTTTAGACTGCAGAAGAGAAGACTGAGAGGAGACATGATAGTGGTCTTCAGGTATCTGAAGGGCTGCGACGGTGCAGAGGGATTGTCCCTATTCCCACTTACACAAGATGGAAGGACTAGAAACTTCAAGGGAGTCAATGCAGATTAGATATTAGGAAAAACTTCCTAGCAGAAAGGGCTATTAGTCAGTGGAATAGGTTGGCATGGAAGGTGGTGAGTTCTCCTTTGCTGGAGGTCTTCAAGCAGAGGCTGGACAGACATCTGTCTGGGATGGTTTAAGAAACCCTGCATTGAGCAGGGGTTTGGATTCAGTGAACCTAGAGGTCCCTTCCAACTTTATAATTCTAGGATTCTATGTGGAAATAAATGCTGCTAGAGAATGAACCCTGCTCACAGCCCTGATGAATGTCAACCAGGAGATGCTATTAGCTAAGCCTGTCTCGAGTCCAGTTCCTTCACTGGATTGTATAATAGGAATACAGTAGGAATATGTTTGTATAATAGGAATATCAGGAACTCCTTCCACAGATAGCTTCCCAAAGCCCTGATAAGGCCCCATGCGTCTGCAAAGCACCCACTCCATCCATTCTCCAGAATCTGGCCTTCCCATGCAAGTGTGGAAGCAGGGGGCCTTATTTGGATCTGTCCCCATTTCAGACAGATATTCCCAGAGACGGATTTGAGAAAAACGGTTTCCTTTAATCCGGCTTTCAGGAGGTATGTGCAAAAACACCCTTCTTTTCCAGCCTGAAGCAGAGGACTAAAAAGAGGAAAATCTCAGAGTATCCCCATTGCAAGGAGCAGCAATGAAGAAGTGAAAACAAGAACTGTGTGACCTTGCTGATTATTAATTGGATGCAGGAAAACCCCTTAGTAGGGGCAGAAGAAGGTTTTGTTTTAAGGGGCAAAAATATTTATTAACTGGTCATGCCACTGCTTGTTTTTTATCCATTTCCTTTTCCCCACTGTCAGTCTCTAGATGGTTTCCAGTCAAAACTGAAAAATACTGCAGAATGACTTCAGAAAAGCCCTTTGGGTTTGTATAATGGGAAGTGTTATGCAAATGCGCTAAGTGGAGAACAATACATAAAAACAATCACAGTATCTGTGAGCATTCTAAGAGAGAACAGCACTATGGAACTCCATGTCAGAATAATCGCAGGGTTACACAAAGGTAGCAGGTGAATTGGATTAATGGCAAGACTCTCTTCTTTCATCCTAGCTCTCCTGTAAAGTGGCTTCCCCAGAGTGTTGAGCCCTGCTTAAGGGCAATTCCAGGAGATGGTAAGCAGAGGAGATGGTAAGCAGAAATGTTGGGTCCCCACAAGGAACTTCCTCTTCTTGCCCAGAGCTTCCTGTTTTGCGAGGAACTTCCTCTTCTTACAAGGAACTTCCTGTCTTTCAAGGAACTTCCTACAAGGAGCTTCCTGTCTTGCAAGGAACTTCCTCTTCCTGCAAGGAGCTTCCTGTCTTGCAAGAAGCATCCTCTTCTTGCAAGGAATTTCCTGTCTTGTAGGAACTTCCACTTCTTACAAAGAGCTTCCTGTCTTGCAAGGAACTTCCTCTTATTGCAAGGAACTTCCTGTCTTCCAAGGAAGCAGTCAGCCACATACTTGTTTACCAGCAGAGACAGCTGGCAGCTTTCTGGGAGGCCAACAATCTCCTATTCATCCTCTTCCTCCCCACTCCTTCTCCTTCCACCTTCCCTGGCTGGACTTTGCTGAGCCTCCCTCTGTGTGCACCCTGAGAATCCGGTCTCCTCATATCTTTGATCTGCCAGTTTGGAAGTTTAAAAAGCTGCCTCCAGGATGAAAAGCTTTCCAATTAATTTGCTAGGGGGATGGAGAGCTTTTGCAGCCATAAAAGTATAATGCTTTGGGCAGCCCAAATGAAGCACAAAATCAACTTCCTCTCCTGGAGTCCTCCTTCCACCTCCTTCACTTTCTGTTTACCAAGAGTTCAATGCGGGAAACTTAGAGGAAGAGCAGTACAGGCTCTAAGGAAAGCTGCCTCAACTAAATCAATGATTGATGAAGGATTTCTTATTTTTAAAGGTGCATGCTAATGCCTGCCTCCATCAATGAGACAGAGAATAATGGGGCCTTCTCCAACCCTGCCACTCATAATCTGGAGTGCGCCTTTCCCTCTTTGAGCTTCCTGAAGGTCACTCTGGGTAAATGCATACCAATGAGGACGCAGACAAATGAGCAGCCTTAATTATAAGGCATGTTACCCAGGATGCACTGAGGAAATACCTTTTGAAGCAGCTTGTCTGCTTACGTTTGATCATCGGTTGCCAAACAATAGAAACAAATTGCAGCAACATGCTCACCCAACTCTGCTGGCTCTCTCCCGACCTGAACATGAATTGCTCACTATCCCAAAGCAAACATTAGAGGTCAAGGAACTCAGAAATAAATAAATAAATAAATAAATAAATAAATAAATAAATAAATAAATAAATAAATAAATAAATAAATAAATAAATAAATGTAGGGATGGAAGATTTAGTTTTTTTAAAAAAAAGTTGTGAAATTGTCTCTTATTTTTCTTTAGTCCTTCCTTCTCCTCCACTCTTATGAGTTGCTGGAGGGAGGGGGACTTGCAAGCAGGAGCTCAGGTGGAATTGGCTTCCTTCTTCCTCCCGTTCCTCCACTCTTAAGTTGCTGGAGAGAGTGGGCTTGCAGGCAGGTGGAATTGCTGTCCTTCCTTCTCCTCCACTCTTTTAAGTTGCTGGAGGGAGGGGGACTTGCAGGCAGGAGCTCAGATGGAATTGGCTTCCTTCTTCCTCCCGTTCCTCCACTTGCAGGGGTGCGGCGACAACTTGCTCTCTGGATCCCTGCCCTTCCTGGCTGATTAAAGCTAGCCGGCAGGGTATGACCGGTTGGGCCCAGGAAGTGGTAAATGCCTCTCTGTGGGAGGTGGTGGTTCCATTGGCCCTTAAACAGGCTGTGGTACACCCCCTCCTGAAGAAGGCCTCCCTGGATCCAGAAGATTTAAACAACTATCGCCCGGTGGCCAACATATCTTTTCTAGGCAAGGTTCTAGAGAGGGTTGTCGCTGTCCAGCTGCAGGCATGCTTGGAGGAAGCTGATTATCTAGACCCATTTCAATCTGGCTTCAGGCCCGGTCATGGCACGGAAACCACCTTGGTCGCCCTGGTTGATGATCTCCTCCGGGAGAAAGACAGAGGGAATGCCACCCTGCTGGTTCTTCTGGACCTCTCAGCGGCTTTTGATACCATTGACCACGGTATCCTTCTGGAGAGGCTACGGAGTTTAGGAGTTGGAGGCAGTGCTTGGCATTGGTTCCGCTCCTATCTCCAAAGCCGATCTCAGATAGTGGTGATGGGAGAGACAGAATCGACACCCTGGGAACTCACTTGTGGGGTTCCCCAGGGGTCAATCTTATCTCCCATGTTATTTAATATCTACATGAAGCCGCTGGGAGAGATCATCAGGAGTTTTGGAGTGAGGTGTCATCAATATGCAGATGATACCCAGCTCTATCTCTCTGTGCCATCTGAATCAGGAGAGGTGGTAGAAGTGCTTGACAGGTGCCTGGAGGCGGTAATGGGCTGGATGAGGGCCAATAAATTGAAACTGAATCCAGACAAGACAGAGGTGCTGTGTGTTACAGGCTCTCGGGTCCAAGTAGTTGGGAGATACCCTGTCCTTGATGGGGTTACAATATCCGGGAAGGGACAGGTGCGAAATTTGGGGGTACTCCTGGACTCTGCGCTAACACTTGAAGCTCAGGTGGAGGCCGTGGCCAGGAGTGCCTACTCCCAACTACGGCTAGTGCGTCAACTGAAACCTTTTTTGGACAGAGATGACCTGGCCACAGTTATCCACGCTCTGGTAACCTCCAGGTTGGATTATTGTAACGCGCTCTACATGGGGCTGCCCTTGAAGACGGTTCGGAAGTTGCAGCTAGTGCAAAATGCAGCTGCCCGAGTGCTGACCGGGACAGCTAACCGGACGCATATCACGCCGGTTCTAAAAGAACTGCACTGGCTGCCAATTTACTACCGAGCCCAATTCAAGGTGCTAACTCTGACTTATAAGGCCCTAAATGACTTGGGCCCCAGATATCTAAAGGAGCGCCTTCTCCCATATCGACCTGCCCGTGCTTTAAGATCTGCAGGAGAGGCCCTCCTGGTTATCCCACCGCCTTCAGCGGTTAGGCGGGTGGGCACCCGGGAGAGGGCCTTCTCAGTGGTGGCCCCCAGGCTGTGGAATGGTCTCCCCTTGGAGGTGCGTCAGGCCCCTTCTCTGTCTGCATTCAGGAAGGCGGTAAAGACGCACCTCTTCACTCAGGCCTTTGGCTAATGCTCTTTATTCTTCCCTCCTTCCAAAGACTACTGTTTTAAACTGTTTTTATATCATTTTTATTCTTATGCTTATTATGTTGGATTTTAAACCTTACGTTGGTTTTATTATAGTGTGTTACAATTTTAATGTGTTTGTTCTTAAATGTTGTTAGCCGCCCAGAGACCCTCGGGTATGGGGCGGGATATAAATATAAATATAAATAAATAAATAAAATTTGTAGCTCTAGTAAAAAAGTTATATTTTTGATATATGTATTTTATTAAAAGCAAAAACAAATAATTCTTTACATTAGTGACTTTTGTTGCTAAATCTTCAATTGAAAGTTGGTATTTCATACACTTCAAGAACAAGCAAGCAATACACGTCCAGGTGCCAGGGTGACCAGGTGTGTCACCCAAAAGGGCTTGGCGTGTCACCTGTGACACGCGTGTCATAGGTTGGCCATCACCGGACTAGGGTTAGGAAGGACAAACAAAGAAATTCAGACCAACCAATTAACATTTTCATTCAAACCAAACGGGGATTCTGACTTTAATCTATGGATCCATTTGAGTTCCAATAATTCCAATTGTTTGATGTTACTAACTTTTGGTATACCATCTATACACCAATATTTGAAAGTATCAGAGGAAAGTATCAGAGGGGGGATGTGCCACAGGGGTGGGCTGACGTCAATCCGGCTTCCAATGAGGAGAGAGGGGGCGGAGAGGAGGGGGCGCTGCTCTCCCATACCAGGGTTTGTCACGGTTCTCATGGGGATGCCCCATCCGCGCCCCATCCATACCAGTCCCATGTTGCCAGGAATGTCATGGGGATGCATGAGATGCATTTCCGGTCCCGTGCCTGGCCCATGGATGCCCAAACAGCACCCAAAGAGTGCCAGATGGCCAGCATGGGGACACAGCCTGAATGTGTGAACTAGACTGGACAAAACTGAAGCAGGTTCCTTTGGTTCAGTCCAATCTTTGAACCAAACCGGCAAGCCTGAGTTTATGCACATCTCTTATCAGGGTGGGAATTGGGGTGAATTATGAGCAAAGGGCTTCAAGATAGCCACTTTTTAAAGAGATTAAGATACAGTACACATTACCTTGGCATGTGAGAAGCCGTGATCATAGCCACCTCCTATGACCAGTATTGCAAACCATCAACTAAAACTGAAGAACACCATTAAACCCTCTCAGTTCCCTGCGAACGGCCTGTAGAGGCAGCCTGTCTCCTTCTCCAACAGCCACTGATAGCCCAGTCCTCCATGAATTTGTCTAAGCCTGTCTTAAAGCTACCCAGGCTGGTTGCTGTCACCAGCTTCTTCCTTCCGGTAGTAAATTCTGTAGACGAATGACCCTCTAGGTAAAAAAAAAAAAGTTCTTCCCCTAGACAGTCCTAACTCTTCTGCCCATCAGCTTCACAGAGTGCCCTCTGGTTCTGGTGATATTTTTCCCCTATCTACCTTTCCCACCCCATGCATGATTTTATGTGGTTCATTCAGATCAGCCTTTCAAGGCTACATATTTCCTCCAATCCTGGGCAGGTCCTGGGCCTCTGAAGACCAAGACCTGGGTCTGTCTCCATGGTGGTTTCACCCATATCCTGTTTGTTGCATTCTAGTTTACCACGGGACTCCCCAGGCTCTGGAGATATTAGTCTCTGAGACTAGATGGGTCTTTAATTTCATTGAAAAGAACATGTGAGAAGCCCCTACAGGAACTACATCTGGGTTCCAGTTCCCCAGGGTGAAGGTCTGGGGCCCAATTGGTGAGCCCTTGCCTGGCACTGCTGCTGCTGTAGCTCTGGAAGCCAACATCTGTGCCAGGACTACAGCGGTAGCTGTTCAGAGACTTGCCAGCGGAGAGTGCTTCTGTGTTTGCAGGATTGTACCCAAAGAAGCTGAGCTTTCCACCACCTGTGGGCTCAGCAAGCTTGTGGCCTTGGGGGTTGGCCCAGGTCCTCATACAACAAGATTCTAAGCGATGGGTGCTTTTAATTTTGGTGTGTGTGGGGGGAGTGTTTTAAAAATCACTGTTTTGTTTATTGTTTAATACTGTTTTAGCTTCTTTCTTTTGTGTGTGTGTTCTGTCTTGTGAGGAGGGAAACATGTGTCAAGGCTGGGCAGGGGAGGGGAGAAGTGTGTCAGGGGGCCACCATCACAGTGGTAACATACAGGGGAGATAAGGCATCAGGAGGCAGAAGGTTAGGAGAAGAGGTGTTAGATGTATTGAAGCTATCACTCCTCTGCCAACCAGTCCCTTGCTCTGGCCATGCTGCTCTTGAAAGCCAGATCAGTTCGAAATAAAACATCAGTCTGACATGGCTTGATTTTGGATGAAGGGGCTGATCTGGCATTCATTACCGTTACCTGAGAGGATGACTTGAGTTTGACTAGTCCTACACAGCTTTTCCCCTCAGGATACTCAGTGCAGCACTCTTCCAGACCAGAGGGGATGGGAGGAGGTGTTGCTGTAGTCCATATGGCTTCCGTCTCTCTCAACAGATGGCCAATTTGCTCTGTGACACTGTTTTAGGGGCTGTTCTTGTTGTTGGGCCAGAGAGACAGAATAGGGATGCTGCTGGTGTACTGTCTACCCCACTGCCCAGCAGCCTCCCTATCTGAGCTGGCTGAGGTGGTCTCGGACATGATGTTGGAAGCCCCTGCCACAGTGGTGTTAGGAGCGTGCTGTCTAGACCAGTGGTTCTCAACCTTCCTAATGCCGTGACTCCTTAATGTTGTGGAGACCCCCAACCACGGGGAAGGGGCAGCTGGGAGGGGGGAGGGAGGGGCAGCAGAAGACTCATCACGACCCCTATGAAAGGGTAGTTTGACCCCCAAAGGGGTCCCGGCCCACAGGTTGAGAACCACTGGTCTAGACCCTTGCCCTTCTTGGCTGATAAAAGCCAGCCAGCAAGTACGACCAGGTGGATTCAGCGAGTAGTGAATGCTTCCTTGTACTGGCTGCCAATTCACTACCGAGCCCAATTTGAGTTGTTAACTTTGACTTATAAGGCCCGAAATGACTTGGGCCCCAAATATCTGAAGGTACATCTACTCCCATATCGACCTGCTCATGCCTTAACATCTGAAGGAGAGGCCCTCCTGGTTGCACCAGCAGCAAAGGGGATAGGCACCCATGAGAGGGCCTTCTCAGTGATGGCCCCTAGGCTGTGGAATGGTCTCCCCTTTGAGGTGCATCTATCATCTTCACTGTACATGTTTAGGAAGGCAGTGAAGACACACCTCTTTGCCCTGGCCTTCAGTTAAATGGGGATACACTTTCCCTTCCCACTTGTGGGCCGATAGATAGATAGATAGATAGATAGATAGATAGATAGATAGATAGATAGATAGATAGATAGATAGATAGACAGACAGACAGACAGACAGACAGACAGACAGACAGACAGACAGACAGACAGACAGACAGACATGTCCTGATGTTAATCATTTCCAACAGACTCTCAAGGTTTTTCTTTATAAGGGCAATTACACTAAGGCGTGGAGAAGATGTCTCATCAGGTAGCTCTGTGAATGACAGGTCCATCTGTCAACAGAATAACTCCTGACACTGCTAGCATGCTTGCAATTTGCATCCTGTTAATTGTCTAACGTCTTCATTACAAGAAACATCAAACAACTGCTTTTGATGGGTATCAACTCCTGAAGGTCCACCAAGAGATTCCTGTTAAACTTCCTTTAAGTGGGTTTCTTTTACGTCCCTGTGAGATTCACAATGATCTTTGTTTTAATAGTTAGATGACAAGGCTGAAGGCATGTAAAACACTCCACCTGGAATGCACTGGCACAAGCATTCCTGACCTACTTCTCTGAGGCTTTGCAAATTCCATCCTGTTCTGTTTTTGAGAAAAATCTGAGACTTACAAGATAACAGTAATGTCCCTTTATAAATCACCGAGGGGGATGTAAATGAAGGGTCATTTTATTGGGAAATGAAATGGAGCAACTTATACCCATAAACAGGGGAATGATAGAACCTGCAGAACCTGGATTGTCTCCAAAGACCGCTGCAATGGTCTCTCCAGGTTGGAACAGATCTTTGCTGTATTAATGGCTATTGAATCTATGCCTAAGTACTGCCTCCAGGTTGGAGAGACAGACGGGATGCCTCTAAAGGCCATCTTCAAGGAGTGGAAAGCAGTTGAAGGTTTTGCCTTCCTCTTCTGCTTGAGATGCCCAGAAGCAATTGGTGGGACACTGTGTGAGGCGGAATGCTGTACTAGATGGGTTGTAATTCATGGAGGACAAGTGTATCAATAGGTAGAAGAATGGATGTCTAGGTACCTCATCCAGGTTGGAGAGACAGGCAGGATGCTTCTAAGGGTCCTTTGCAGGGAGTGAGGAACAGCTGAAGGTTTTGCCTTCATCTTCTGCTTGAGATGCCAAGGAGCAACTGATGGGCCACTGTGTGAGGCAGAATGCTGTACTAAATGGGTTGCGGCCTGACCCCGGCGGGCTCTTAATTCATGGAGGACAAGTGTATCAATAGCTACTAGAATGGATGTCTAGGTACCTCATCTAGGTTGGAGACACAGGCAGGATGCTTCTAAGGGTACTTTGCAGGGAGTGGGAAGCAGGTGAAAGTTTGCCTTTGTCTTCTCCTTGAGGCACCCAGAAGTAATTGGTGGACCACTGTGTGAGACAGGATGCTCAACTAGATGGGCTGTAGCCTGATCCAGCAGAGATCCTCTTATGCTCTGAACACATGCTGACTGATGGTGTTGCTCTCCACATCAAGTCCTCCTTGTTCTAGCAAGCTTGGGACGGCCTGTGAGCTGGGGCAAGGAGGAGCTTCCTACATTATTTGCCAGTCGCTTCCATTCAGATGCCTTCCTTGAGCATCCAGCTGGAGGAATATGTTTTGTGCATGAGGTTTTATTTGTTTGGAGGAGGAAGAAGGCGGCGGCGGTGGCGGCGCACAATTCCCCCTGGGCTGGGTGCTCACCCATATCTGTGGCACTCATCAAAAGGTGTGATCTCACCTGCCAAGCAAAGCATCCCTCTCGTCTCCAATTCCCAACCTGCTTATGTGCTGATTTAATCAGATGATGTGAGAAATGCTTTGATGCAGTTTGAGTGTGTGTGTGCATGTGTGTGTGTGTGTGTGTGTGTCATAACTGGAAGAAAACCTCTGCAAGGCCCTTTAGAGGATGAGAGAAGCCAAGATACCCCTCTGCAGTAAAGCACTGGCTACTGCGGCGGCTGCGGCTGCATTATTTATGGGGCTCGAAATTAGACTCAGAGGATCTGTGAATTCTTCAGTTCAGCTTCCTAATTCCGCCATAAGGAAAGCTCAGGCTGCTGCATGCACGGCGATTGATGGAGATGAGGTGGAGCCCAGACAGGAAGCCGGTGAGAAAATGCCTGAACTGGTCCTGCAGGTAACCAGGTTTGATTTGTAAGCCCAAGTCATCCCTTGAAATGACCCTGCCAGGCACTTAGGAGATCTGCAGGATTTTCATCCAGAGGTGTCAAAAAAGCCTGCCTCTGGTGCCTTATTAAAGCAGGCAGTTTTAGGAGATGAAGCTGTCTGGCTCTCCTTGCTTTTGGATTTCACATGAGATGTATTTGGAGCGCCCACCTGCATGCAAAAGTGTGCTTGGCTGAAATTGGTTGGATGGGGCTGTCTGGATGTGGCCTGAAGTTGGAGGAAGAGGTTGCTCTGGTCCCCACTGTGATGCCAGGCTGGGCAGCCATTTCTCTAGCCTCTGAGCGAGAGCGTGTACACCACCTGTCTCTAAACTGATGTCTATCTTGTCTCTAAGATAAGCCTTAGTTTTAGCTTTAGTTTTAGAACCCTAACTTTAATCAGTTATGCCCTTTTATACCCTCCCTTGGGCTTATTCTCTCCTCCTATTGGCTGATTCCTGGACTTCCCCCTCCAAACTGGAATGAGCAAGTCACACTTCCCTCTGACTTGACAGCTTCCCTAGCTGCACTATACTGTCTTGCTAATCTGATAACTAGGTCTGGGGGGCACATCACACCCACCTCCACCCCTCTGCCTGGATCAGCAAGAGATATATGGCAATAACAATTAGCAGAAGTGGTTTTAGGAAAGGCAAAAGAGAGCAAGGTTGAGAGAGAAACATGGGTATGTTTATTCTTTGGAGAGACTGGGAGTCGCTGCAGGGCTGCCTTGCAAAGGGCTTTGATTTGGATTTCCCCTTGAGGCTAGAAGTTGGACTCAGGAAACTGGATGTGCCCTTCCAGCTGTGCAAATCTTTCTCTCTTTCTCTTTGGCATAACTGAGAAGAAGAAACAGACAGAAAAGCAAACAAACAAACCCAAAGGACAGAAACTAGGGATGTGCAAGAATATTTGAAACATTCAAAATTTGATCGAATTCATTCAAATCCGAATCGAATGTTTATACATTCGTATTTTAAAAATTCGAACAAATTTTGAATGTTTCGAATCATTTGTATGGATTATTCAGACATTCGAATGTGTACGGATACGAACGCATTACATACGTATCCGTACACATCTTATTCATATCCGTATGCATTTGTGTGGATACATACGGGATAAAAACGGGACGCATATGGGATTATTGACATTCATATCTGCGTATGAACTGAACATTCGTACGAAGAGATACAAATGTATTCAAATTGGATTAGAATTTCAATACATTTGTGTTTTTTTCTATCCATTCGAAATTGAACATTCGAATCAAATTCTAAAAGCGCATTTGTGCACACCCCTAACAGAAACCTCCCCCCCCCCCACATGCCGGAGCCAATTTCATCCGGATTGTGCCTCTGCCCCCAATTGTTAGATTCTTCAAGAAAGGCTAGAAATAGTTTGCTGTTGTTCTCCAATAACTCCCCAGGCCACGAGACCATTGTTAAGGTTTTTTTCCTCCCTAATTAAGGTTGTAATTCTTCACAGGTTCCCAGTGTAGCTCTTGAGCAAATGAGTTGGAAAGTAATTAATTCCAGAAGCACCCTCCTCTGCTTCGCCGCTTCCTCGAACAATGATGATTTGTGCCTCAGCACAGAGGGGGGAAAACTATACACCGGCAGCGAAACGAAGCTCACACCTCCAGCCAGGAAAACAAAGTGGATGAATCAAAATTGCCGGGCCGCAAAGTGCATTTCCCGCCTCTGTTGTGGGAAGGCAGTGTGACTTTTCAACCACAAAATGCAACATTCATTCCAGGAGGAAGCCATTCAACTTGAAAGGCTGCTCACTAGCCTTTTCCTATTAGGCTTAGAAACCTCCCTCTGCATCTTTTTTTTTGGGGGGGGTTGTCTACCTAAGCGCTTATAAAATGCAGCTGAGCTCTTATGCAAAGTGGCAGACATTTCTGGAGGTTAGCATGCTCAGTTGAAAGCAACTGGCTTTACTAGGATGGTGGTCACACCTAAGGTTTAATCCAGCTTCAGTTCACTTTCAGAGCGAGAGGAGAACCCATCAGCAAAGTGACCAGCCATTTTCTTTCCACATTATCAATCCCAAAGGTGAATTTTCTGAGTTATTTAACACTGAAAGAAAACAGTTTGTCACTTTCCTGATGGTATTCTCTTATCTGAAAGTGGACTGAAGCCAGATTAAACCTTAAGTGTGACCACAGCCTAGGTCTTGACTAGTAGAACAACCTACCAGTTGGTTCTGTCTCTGGCTTATTAAAAACAAATACAGTTTAATGTTCCATTTGTACAGAAACTTCCATTTCTCAGGTTTCCAGTTTTAAGGCTTTGTTCCAGTGTGCAGATGTGGTTTTGCTAGTTTCTTCCCAGTGAAGGTGCGCGTGACAAATACATGTGCACTCTTCAAATAAAAGGAGCTGTTCAAAATAATAGGAATATCCATGTGATGGCTACATATGTTTGCAGTGAGCCACATGGAGATGCATTGGCTAAACTAAAAACACTGACCTGGATAGGGGTGTGCGCGAATGCAATATTTGACATTCGAACCGAATCGACTATTCGAAGGTTCAAATTAATACAAATAAAATATGAATGCATTAAAATTTGAACCGATTCAAGTACATCCATATCTATTCGTACGAATATTCAATACAATTTTGATGGTACAAATCTCAATAACTTTCATATGTTTTTATCCTGTACGCATCCTGTTTTCATTCCATACGTATCTGTACAGTTGCATACAGATATGAATAAGATCCATATCGATACATATGGAATGCATACGTATCTATACATATACAAATGTCTGAATTGTTCGAATGAATGATTCAAAATATTTGTATTCAGTGTTAAAAAAATGAATTTCTGGATATTCGATTCAAATTCAAATGTCCGAATTCAACCGAATTCTATCAAATAATGAACATTTCAAGTATTCTTGCATATCCCTAAACTGGATATTAGCACCACTGCTGTTCACTGAGTTTTCTTTCATCAAACTATTCTCTCACTGAACAATGAAAGAACTGAGGCAAAATTCCTGGATTTTAGCGTATTTCCAATCTCTCCTATGAATGACTAAATATGTGCCAGAAAATCCACCCGGCTTTTGGGTACTTGGTTTCAGTCTTTGGCAGTATTTTGCATTTGGCAGACTGATGGTTTTTGAGAAATGAGCCACGCAGATGTTGGCAACCGATGGGATTTTCTATCACAGGCCTGTCAAAAATAAAGGATATGATTTCAAAAATGCATTCTTTGTGAATTTTATCTGCCAATTATTTCTGCTCGTTTCTGATAACAAAATACAATTTTGCATGTTATTTTCATTAATGGATTAAACTTGTCGGCCACCTTTCTCCATGTACAGAATTTCCACTGGTCTTGTTTGATGGGTAATTGAATGTTGCTTGGCGTGCATCCTGATTCAGGGAAGGAAACTGTCACAGATGTAAAGTACACCCATTTTTCTCAGTGTCCTTCTATATGGTAATGCACCACCTGTGGACTTCCCAGTTTCCCAGTGTGCATTTGGAAAAAAAAATCCCATGAGATTTGGCAGGCCTTGAAAGAGAATTCTCCTTTTCACACTGCAGCTCCCATAATCTTCAGCTATGCAGCCAAAGACCTCTTTAGCCAAGGGCCATGAGAATTTTCCAGTCTGAGAAAAGGAGCATTTTTCAAATTCCAGGCTTTGGGTCTGGTTAAGAAAAAAAATATTTACTTTTTTGTTTAGGAATTTGATGAGGCTTTTGTGTTGAATTCTGAGAAGATTTTGTGTTATCTCTTTAAGGGCTCTTTAAGTATTTTATGTAGCGCTGCCCTGCTTAGTTCAACAGCAACTCCTGGAGTCACCCAGCAGGAAATCAATATGATGAAGGGCATGTTTATAAATACAAGGAAATCAATGTGCAAATATTATTAGAATATACAAAATGCAGCTTGCCCCTCGTGGTGAATGAATCAGTACATTTTTCTTCTGTGTGGCTTTTCCTTAGAGCTGTTTTTGAAGCGGTCCCAGTGCATGGGTATATGGAACTGCAAATGATTTGATCCAAAATACTGTCAACAAAGCATGCATGTTTTTGACAGTTGCCCCTGGGGACCACAATTTTTTTTGCCAGGTGTTGTGAAATGAAGGGAAAGATGTGGCTTACCTTTGGCTAAAATTCAAGGAAGTCACTGCTGCATTAAGATAAACAAACCCCAAATAATTTTTTTCAAGTTCTGGGAATGTCTTCTTGCCCATGTGATGGATCTCAAGTTGACCTTTTCAAGCCAAGATGTTTTATTATCTTGCATGAAGTTCACAGATCTGCACCAAGGTTGGAACCCATTGGTTCCTCAGACATCTGCAGATTAGGGAGGTGCAAAAATATTCGAAACATTCAAATCGGATCAAATTTATTCGAATTTGGACATTCGAATTCAAATTGAATGTCTATACATTCCTTTGAGTTATTCTTATAAATTATTCAGACATTCATATTTGTACAAATATGTATGCATTACATACGGACACGTATGCATCTTATTCATATCTGTATGCATTTGTACGGATACATACAGGATGAAAACGGGATGCATACAGGATAAAAACAGGATGTGTACAGGTATGTACAGATGCGTATGGACACATATGAATGTTGTCAATATTCATATCATCAAATACAAATTGAATATTTGAACAAATAGATACAAATGTATTAAATCAGTTCAAATTTTAATACATTCATTTTTTCTCTGTTCATAGAAATTCAGACATTTGAATATTCAGTCGAATCAAATGTTGAAAATTGCATTCATGCACACCACTATTGCAGATATCTGTGACTAGAATGAATGCCCAGGTGCTTCCTCCAGGCTGGAGAGGAGGCCATTTGTAGGGAGTCATGAACAGGTGAAGGTTTTGCTTTTGTCTTTGGCTTAAGGTTCCCAGAAGCAAATGGCAGGCCACTGTGTGAAATGCGATGCTGGACTAGATGGGCTTTGGCTTGATCCAGCAGGGCTCCTCTTAGGCTGGATCTTTGAACATAGATTTCCCCTTTCTGTGAATGTCACTGCAATTATGAGAGATACACTGGTAGCAGCTAACAATTGCAGAGGGAAAGTTTTTATAGTCTCGCTAAAAACCATGAGCCTCCATTCTTCTCCCACCCCTGGTTGATTTGAAAGGGAGAGATCGCTTTACGCTATCCATTCTTCACTCAGCTGCTTCAGTGTAAAGCCACTGCCTTCCCGGTATGTAATGTGTACATATCCGTACAAATACGAATGTCTGAATTATTTGTACGAATAGTTCAGAATAATCATATTCATTTGAATAATAAACAGATGTCTGGACATTCAATTCGAATTTGAATGTCTAAATTCAATTGAATAATGAAAATTTAGAATATTCTTGCGCACTCAGAAAGAGAGCTGTGACTAGCCCAAGGTCACCCAGCTGGCTTCGTGAAGGAGTGCAGAATTAAACCCCATGACTGCGAGATATGAGCCCTGCACTCTAACTACAAGACCTATGAGTTCAAGAAAAGCTAAAGCAATGATAAAGGCTTCAGCCAAAGCTGGGGAAATATGCAGACCATGGTCTCTGTAACCTCCAAAAGCCTTTTGCTCAACTTCTGGATTTTTTCTCTTTAAACGAACATTTCTCATTTCAGTTTAACAACCTGGCAATATTTACTCAAACCTCAGCTTAGATCCGTTCTGTTGGTTCAATAGTTTTACTAATGGAATGTCTGAAGATAAAGAATCCGGCATTAACAAAGTCCGTAATCTCATTTGGGTAGTTTGTTGAGGATTTAAGCCATCAAGCTAAGTAAATTCTTCCTTCGACCTCATTAAAGCAATAATCCAGTCAAATAGCAACTGGTCCCGACTTGTAGGTGGCTTATTGCACATGGTCCAAGGTCTTCGCCACACCAAGGGTCAGATAGGATGCTGTGACGGCCAGTGTTTGTTAGCAAGAGAAGGGAGGTAAACAGAGGAGGGACTACGCAGCAATGAGTTGGTGTTATAATTCAACTTTTGAAAATATTTGTTCTTCCAGGGAGCTCAGTGTAGCTTCTTCCCAACTGCATTTTATCCTCTTAACAAACATTTGGGCTTAGGTCTGAAGCACAAATGATCATCAGACCCATCACTGTCCAGTTTGGTGGTCCTGCAAGTGGCTACAGGCAGCATATGTAGGCACACAGCAAAAATCGCCTGTGATAGTCCTGTACTAGTAGCTGGACATCACAGGTGATATGTGAACACTGTCAGGATACTGGGCAGTGCAGAATTGGGTCCAGGTGCGATCACACAGGGCTTTTTCCAATCGCCTCTTTTAGAAAATATGTTTCTTCTGTAGATGCACAAAAATAAAAACAAAACCAGGCATTCAGACAGTGCATGTTTCCACACATTGCTCTTCCTTCGGCTCAAAGCTGGGTAATGCCTTCCTGACAATGACTGCTTGCCACTGATTAGGAGTGCACACGAATGCAATTTTCAGGATTCCATTCGATTTGAATCAAATATATGAACATTCAATTTGAATCTTTAAAATTCAAAATTTAAACAAATTCGTTTTGAATTAAGCAAATTTGAATCTATTTGTCCCAATTTTCAATTTGAATTTGCACTTATGGACATCGACAACATTCTTATATGCCTGTACGCATCGTTACGCATCCTGTAAGCATCCTTAAGGTTCTGTACATGTCTGTATGCATCCTGTAGTTATTCCGTATACAACCTGTTTTCGTCCCGTACGGATCCATACAAATGTGTACAGATGTGGAAAAGATGCGTATGTGCAAGTACGTAATGTGCATGAGCCTGTACACATGCGAATGTCCAGATAATTCAAACAAATAGATCTGAAATTCAAAACTGGTTTAATTTTAAAATTCGAATTAATGGACATTTGATTCAAATTTGAAAGTCTAAATTTGGAAGAATTTTGATTGAATTTCAGATACCTTTGAACATTCGCACACACTCCTACCACTGATTGACCACTTGGCCATTTGTCCCCATTTGTCTCATCTCCCTCTTTTGTGCTTATAAGGCTCCCTGCCCACTGTGATTCAAAGAATCCCTGTTGGTGCCCTTGCACCCTCGGGTTTACCCAATGAACCAAGATTGACTAGCATTCACACTTGGAGTGCTAGTCAATTTTAGGTGCTCCCCCCCCCCCCCCCGCAATTGAATACTTACCTTGATTTGATTGTGTGGCTGGTCCTCTTCAGGGCACTGCCATTTTGGCTGTGGCACCCTGTGCAACTACGCGTGCTTCAGCACCATTGCTATGGTGACACTGATGCTCTGTGTAGTCACAGCTGCATCAGGAGGGCAGCCCTGTTGACCTGGTCCAGCAGAGGTGCAAATGCTCCCTGGCTGGACGCAACAGGTAAGGTTGGGGAAGATGTGGAGCATGGTTAAGTGCTCCAGAGTTAGTGAATGATTAGGAAACTTCTGGGAAGGCAGGGGGCACTTGGAGGCTGTAGCAGCCTCCTCCAAGGGCGGATAAACTTCTCCAGAAGTTCCCTAGCCATGCACTAACAACCCAAGTGCAAAAAGGCCTCTAGTCTCTGAATATGACAACGAATGCTCTCCCAACTTTCCAGACTGGGAATAATATGGGCCTGAATTCTCCATCTTTGTTTCCCACCACCCCAAAATGATCTCTCTGAAATCTTAAGGTGTCTTCTTCCTTCCCAACATTTTCTTTCCCCGAGAATGTGGAATTTGGACTAAAGAGAAAATTACTTCAAAGCCTTGTTGCAGGGAGGAATTAAGGACATAGTTGAACATAGTTCATCCATTTGAGGAGAGTTCTGTTTGATCAGAAGTTTCAGGGGAAAAATGCTCAAAACAATTCAGAAGTTGATTTTTCAACTGGTGCCTCTATTTGACAGCCTGAGTTGCTCACTAGGGATGTGAACAAATGTGAGATTTTTTTTGCATTTGAATTCGAGTCAAATCAAATATCCAAACATTTGAATCTATTTGAATGTTTAGAATCCAAATGCAACAAAATCCGATTAGAATACATTTGAACCTATTCGTTCAAATGTTAGATTCAAATCTGAAGATACGCATCCAAAGTCCACATTTTTGGGAGGGGGAGTAGATCCAGTTTCCCTGGGCTGTATTAAAGTGTTCTGCAAAGTGTAAATGTGCTAGGACAGCCTGGTTAGCCTGCCATTGACCCTTGGAAAAAGTGTCAGATCTAATGTGAGAGTTAATCAATAAGGAATTAAGCACTGAACTCTTGCTTATTGCTAGTCTGTGAGGATCCATGTGAAATGGACCAGAGCACTACAAGTTTTGCTTGCAGATCTGCTTCTCTAGAGCTGCCTGGGACCTAAGAGGCAAAGCTGAGAAGTGTTTGTGTCGTTGCATCCATCCAAAAAGGAGAGTGTCGGAGGGGTCATATTTATGAGCAGCAAATTTTTCACCTAGGGAGCAAATCACATTAAGACAGATCTTGTAAACAAGCTGAATGTTCTACATGGGACCCTTAATCCGGGTTAAGGGACTATGTAGTACCCATCTAGGTTTCCAGATCCGCATGCTAACGTGGAGCTAGGAGCCCCAGCCCTCTGCTGGTATGGCTCTATCTGCTGTAGATGGAGCCTGGTGCAGATTAAGGAGGCCTTAATCTGGATCACTGGTGGACACATTTAATCTGGTCTACCAGTAGACCAGTGTAGCCCTGATCTGGAACACATCAGGACATAAGGAGTGTGGAAGATGGCATGCCTCCCCTGTTTGGGATCACGTGGGGCACCTTTCAGTGATAGATCAGCAGACGAGGCTAATCTACTGATCTGGATTAAAGATAGAAAGGACCCTTTGAGGAAGTGGCTCTCAGAAAGGGTGGAGTGGGTCCCATGGTCCTATTCAAAGGTTGCTCTCTCCATGGCTTCTTCATCCTGTCTATCATCTGAAATTTCCCAGGCTTCATCCTGTTCGGGAAAGGACTACATGCACTTTCTCCAGAGTTCATTCTATTCTCTCCAAGGAAGCCATATGTCTTTGCTGACCCATTCCCCGACTGCCCTGGTCAATGGGGAAATCATCCAGGGCTTCAGAAAACAAACCGTAGTGAGTCACTCTTTTGGAGGCTTGTAGAAGACCAGGGTCAGTCCAAAGGGTCAAGCTGCTGCTTGCTGTTCGGGGCAACAAGGTGCCCTGGACAGAGAACACATTTATTTATAGGCACACATCACATTTCAGACGCGCCTTGAACCCCAAGGGAAACAAAAGGATCCCAGATTAAAACCAGGGGTCTTCAGAACAATTCAGCTCTGTGTAAGGATGCACACAAATATCTGTATCATTCATTATTCGTATGAATTCATATGAATTTGGAGATCAGATTTGAATTGAACGTTGGCACACTCAAAGGCTGACATTCGAATTCTAATTGAATGCTTCAGAGCATTTGTACGAAGCTTCATTACATTAATGAACCTAGGGAAGTGGGAAAGCGGCTGCCCCAGTCACATCTGGAACAGATCCAGAGTGGATTTGAAGTGGATTGAGAGTGGATTCAAAGTGGATTCAGGGCGGATTTGAGATGTTCCGAGTGGATACATATGGGATTCATATGGGATTTGTATCTAAGGGTGTTTTTCCACTGTCACTAGAAGTACCCATTAAGTACCCATTAATGGGTACGTAATGGCATTCTTTTACCCATTAATGGGCACTTAATGGGTACTTCTAGTGACAGTGGAAAAACACACTAAGATTCATATAAAACTCATATGGAACACATATTGAAGATGAAGGGGATCTATTTGAATGAATATGATTTTTCTTGCATTCAATAGGAATCAAATGCAAAAAATAATAAAAATTTGTGCACATCCCTAGCAATGTGTTTTGTTTTTTAATGCATGTCACATGTGCATACTCAACCTTTCTCTCTCACGCACACCTCTGGGTGTAGTTTGCTAAACTTGGATGCAGTGTGTGAAGCTGGTCAGTTCCAGCTTGGGTGAAGTGAAAGCAGGAGCTTTTCTCAGAGCACACGGCGTGAGATAGAAACAGGAAGTTTTTCTTAGAGCACACAGCGAGAGATAGAAACAGGAAGTTTTTCTTAGAGCACACGGCGTGAGGTAGAAGCTTTCTCAGACCAATCAGAGCAGCGGACCAATAGGAAGTAGCCACACCCTCAGGGAGGAGGAGTTATTCTGCTCAGCAGGGCTTAAATAGAAGCTCAAGTGGGAGGAGTTCGTCAGTTCCAGCGTGGGTGAAGTGAAAGCAGGAGCTTTTCTCAGAGCACACGGCGTGAGATAGAAACAGGAAGTTTTTCTTAGAGCACACGGCGTGAGATAGAAACAGGAAGTTTTTCTTAGAGCACACGGCGAGAGATAGAAACAGGAAGTTTTTCTTAGAGCACACGGCGTGAGGTAGAAGCTTTCTCAGACCAATCAGAGCAGCGGACCAATAGGAATTAGCCACACCCTCAGGGAGGAGGAGTTACTCTGCTCAGCAGGGCTTAAATAGAAGCTCAAGTGGGAGGAGTTCGTCAGTTCCAGCTTGGGTGAAGTAAAAGCAGGAGCTTTTCTCAGAGCACACGGCGTGAGATAGAAACAGGAAGTTTTTCTTAGAGCACACGGCGTGAGATAGAAACAGGAAGTTTTTCTTAGAGCACACGGTGAGAGATAGAAACAGGAAGTTTTTCTTAAAGCACACGGCGAGAGATAGAAACAGGAAGTTTTTCTTAGAGCACACGGCGTGAGGTAGAAGCTTTCTCAGACCAATCAGAGCAGCGGCGCGCGAAATTAAAAAAAAACACAAAAAAACCAAAAAAACAATTTTTTTTTAAAAAAGGTACAGTGGGATAAAAAAAAAAATCATTCATACCTTAGCATCACATCTTTAAAATCCTTACCCTAAAAGCAATATGGAAGGCGAGAACACCTGTATTGTCACATGCAATGTATGCGGCATGTTTATGACCCTACCACAACAGATACCACATTTTACCTGCCACAAATGCAAGCTTGTGGCTCTCCTGGAGGAAAGAGTTAAAAGTCTAGAAGAGAGAGTCAAGACACTGAAGCAGATTAGAGAAGAAGAGAACTTCCTCAACAGCATGGAGGAAACACTTCAAAATGAAGGGATAGAAGAACATCGTTCTGTAGTTGCAGAAACTGAGTTATGGAAGCATGTGACCCAAAGGAGCAGGAAGAACAGGAGACATTCGGCACCCTTGCAATTAAACAACCAGTTCCAGATACTCAGTCAGGAGAAGAACACATCTGAAGAATCGACGACAAGGTCCACAAATATTACTCCAATAGGCACTGAGAAACCTCTGGAATGGAGAGGAAGAAATGGTAATGCAAAGAAAAAGAGGAGAGTAGTGGTCATGGGAGATTCACTTTTAAGAGGAACAGAGGCAACTATCTGCAGACCTGACAGAAACTCACGAGAGGTGTGCTGTCTCCCAGGGGCCCGAATCAAAGATGTAACTGATAGCATATCGAGGCTATTCAGACCTACAGACTACTACCCATTATTACTCATACATGTAGGCACAAATGATATGGCAAAAAAGCACTTTGAAAACATCTACAGAGACTTTGAAGACCTTGGCAGAAAAGTAAAGGAACTGGGAGCACAAGTAGTCTTTTCATCTATCCTTCCGGTGGATGGTCACGATAAAAGTAGAAGGGATAGGATTCTTGAGGTGAACAAGTGGCTACGTCGGTGGTGCCGGCAGCAAGGATTTGGATTTCTGAACCATGGAGAAAACTACCTATATGATGGACTCCTTGCAAGAGATGGGTTGCACCTTACAGGGACAGGAAAGAATGTATTCGGGAAGCGCCTTGCTTCGGTTATTAGGAGAGCTTTAAACTAAAACAAAAGGGGAAGGGTAACAAAAAGTCAAGCAAAAATACTCAGTCAATCAAACCAGGCGATATTCTTACTCCCAGAAATAGTACCAATGAACAAACGCATAAATTTTGTAAGGAAAACAGAGGAGGCAAGCTCGCAATAGATAGCAATTACAAACTAAAATGCCTCTACACCAATGCCCAAAGCATGAGAAATAAAAAAGGGGAGCTGGAGATCCTGACCCAGGTAGATAAATATGATGTCATAGGTATTACGGAAACCTGGTGGGATAACACACATGAATGGAACACAAACATCGAAGGCTACAACTTGTTTCTGCGAAACAGACTTAACAAAAGAGGAGGGGGTGTTGCGCTGTATGTTAAAAAAGAAATTGTCTCCTCAGAGGTTCAAGTTTCAGAGAGTGGAAGCTCAGTAGAATCGGTATGGGTAAGAATTCAAGGAGAGAGCAACAGAAAGGATACCATTGTAGGAGTCTATTACAGGCCCCCTGGACAAACAGAAGATATGGATGACCTCTTCCTAGACCAGATGGCTAAACTTTCACGAAAGCATGACATAGTGATTATGGGAGACTTTAACTACCCAGACATTTGTTGGGAATCTCGCTCAGGAAAAAGTCACAATTCTAATAAGTTCTTATCCTCTCTCGCTGACAATTTCATGTACCAAAAGGTGGTGGAGGAAACAAGAGGATTGGCTATCCTTGATCTAATTCTTACCAACAGAGAGGAAATGGTGGAGGATATCAGAGTTTCTGGGGCATTGGGAGGCAGCGATCATGTTATCCTTGAATTCTGGATAATAAGGGAAGGAAAGCATGAGAGGACTCAGACTTCAAAGTTGGACTTCAGAAGGGCGGATTTTGATGGACTCCGGAGGAGGTTAGGAGGGATCAAATGGTTAAATGTACTAAAGGATAGAAATGTCCAAGAAGGATGGGATATTTTGAGAAATGCAATATTAGAAGCGCAATCATTAACAATTCCTCAAAGAAGGAAGAATGGAAAACATCTAAAGAGACCAGGGTGGATAAACCTAGAACTTAAAAACTTGATAAAAAAGAAAAAAGAAATGTTTAAGAAATGGAAGGAGGGATACATATCTAAGGAGGAATATAATGAAATCAGTACAATCTGCAGGGCAAGTATCAGAAAAGCTAAAGCTAAAAATGAACTGAGGCTTGCAAGAGAGACTAAAAACAATAAAAAAGGGTTTTGGGGATATGTCAACAGCAAAAGAAAAGTCAAAGAGGTTTTGGGAAGTCTGCAGGGAGAGAATGGAGAAGTGATCGAAAGTGATCTTGAGAAGGCAGAGATTCTGAACTCCTATTTTGCATCTGTTTTTTCCAAGAGGGATAATGTACATGCAACAGTCCTTCACTGTACTGATGAAGGACTAGGAGAATCAAGACACAAAATCAACACTGAGAGAGTAAGGGAACGCTTAGCTAACTTAAACGAATTTAAGTCCCCGGGTCCAGATGGATTACATCCTAGGGTACTGAAGGAATTAGCAGAGGTAATTGCTGAACCACTTGCTGTAATCTTTGAGAAGTCATGGAGAACAGGAGAAGTCCCAGACGATTGGAGAAGGGCAAACGTTGTTCCTATCTTCAAAAAAGGGAAGAAGGTAGACCCAGGGAACTACAGGCCTGTTAGCCTGACTTCAATACCAGGAAAGATTCTCGAACAAATTATTAAACAACACATATGTCAGCATTTGGATAGGAATTCAATAAATAACAGTAGTCAACATGGGTTTGTATCAAACAAGTCGTGTCAGACTAACTTGATTTCATTTTATGACAAAATCACTGAATGGGTTGATCAAGGAAATGCAGTAGACATAGTATTTCTTGATTTCAGCAAAGCATTTGACAAAGTATCTCATGCGATCCTCATTGAAAAATTGATCAAATATGGGTTTGACAAGGCAACTATAAGGTGGGTTCAAAACTGGCTTAGTAATCGTACTCAAAGAGTAGCTTTAAATGGCTGCACATCCAAATGGATGGAAGTGTCAAGTGGAGTACCACAAGGTTCTGTCCTGGGCCCAGTTATGTTTAATGTTTTTATAAACGATCTGGACGAGGGAGTTGAAGGGAAACTGATCAAATTTGCTGATGACACAAAGCTAGGGGGGATTGCAAACACCAGAGAAGAGAGAGAGAGGATCCAAAAAGATTTAGAGAAACTCGAACAATGGGCTGCAACTAATAAAATGGTATTTAACAAAGAAAAATGCAAGGTTCTGCACCTGGGCAAGAAAAATGAAAAAAGCACATATACAATGGGAGGAATTCGGCTGAGCAGCAGCACATGTGAAAAAGACTTGGTTGGATGTCCTGGTAGATCATCAACTGAACATGAGTCAACAGTGCGAGGCAGCTGCAAAAAAGGCAAACGCAATCCTGGGGTTTATTAGGAGAAGCATAGAGTCCAGATCACGTGAAGTTATTATCCCCCTCTACTCTACCTTGGTCAGACCTCATCTGGAGTACTGTGTCCAGTTCTGGTCACCCCAGTTTAAAAAAGACACTGACAAGCTGGAGCAGGTTCAAAGGAGAGCTACCAAGATGGTGAACGGTCTGCAAACCATGTCCTATGAGGAACGGCTTAAGGAACTAGGAATGTTTAGTCTACCAAAAAGAAGACTGAGAGGAGACATGATAGCTGTCTACAAATACCTCAAGGGTTGTCACAAGGCAGAGGGATCAGCCCTGTTCTCACTCTCTCAAGGAAGGACTAGAAACAATGGGGTGAAACTGCAGGGGAAAAGATTTAGTTTAGATGTTAGGAAAAAATTTCTAACAGTAAGAGTGATCAACCAGTGGAACAGGCTGCCACGGGAGGTGGTTGGTTCCCCTTCGATGGAGGTCTTCAAGCAGAGAATGGACAGCCATCTGTCTGAGATGGTTTAGGAGATCCTGCCTTGAGCAGGGGGTTGGACTCGATGACCCAGGAGGTCCCCTCCAACTCTACCATTCTATGATTCTATGATTCTATGATAAGCATTTATTTCAGAAGGCAATGAGTCAAGAGGGGGAAGGACCTTGGGTGATTCCTTATGGTTGGGGCATCAGCCTCACCCATCAAATCGGGGACCAGCAAGGGCTCCAAATCATGGGAGGTGACCTGGTTGCAGGAGTCCAGCAGTGGGGCCTGAAAGGAGAGATGGGCAGGAATGGGGAGGTTCAGAATATGTGCAAGAATATTCGAAACATTCTACATTTCATCAAATTCATTCGAATTCAGACATTTGAATTGGAATGAAATGTCTATACGTTCGTTTTTTAACATTTGAATGAATTTGAATGTTTCGAACCATTCCTACAAATTATTTGGGCATTTGGATGTGTACGGATACGTATGCATTACATAGGTATCTGTATGCAACTTATTCTTATCCATACGCGTTTGTCTGGATACATATGAGATGAAAACAGGACGCATACGGGATAAAACCGGGATGCTTACAGATGTGTACAGATGTGTATGGACATATACGAATGTTGTCGACATTAGAATCATCAAATTGGTACAGAATATTCATACAAATAGATACAAATGTATTCGAATCAATTTGAATGTGAATAAATTCATTTTTCCCCAATTTATTTGAATTCGAACATTTGAATAAATTCGAAACCTGGGCAAGAAAAATGAAAAAAGCACATATACAATGGGAGGAATTCGGCTGAGCAGCAGCACATGTGAAAAAGACTTGGGTGTCCTGGTAGATCATCAACTGAACATGAGTCAACAGTGCGAGGCAGCTGCAAAAAAGGCAAACACAATCCTGGGGTGTATTAGGAGAAGCATAGAGTCCAGATCACGTGAAGTTATTATCCCCCTCTACTCTACCTTGGTCAGACCTCATCTGGAGTACTGTGCCCAGTTCTGGTCACCCCAGTTTAAAAAAGACACTGACAAGCTGGAGCAGGTTCAAAGGAGAGCTACCAAGATGGTGAACGGTCTGCAAACCATGTCCTATGAGGAACGGCTTAAGGAACTAGGAATGTTTAGTCTAACAAAAAGAAGACTGAGAGGAGACATGATAGCTGTCTACAAATACCTCAAGGGTTGTCACAAGGCAGAGGGATCAGCCCTGTTCTCACTCTCTCAAGGAAGGACTAGAAACAATGGGGTGAAACTGCAGGGGAAAAGATTTATTTTGTTTATTTGTATTTTGTATTTAGTTTAGATGTTAGGAAAAAATTTCTAACAGTAAGAGTGATCAACCAGTGGAACAGGCTGCCACGGGAGGTGGTTGGTTCCCCTTCGTTGGAGGTCTTCAAGCAGAGACTGGACGGCCAACTGTCTGAGATGGTTTAGGAGATCCTGCCTTGAGCAGGGGGTTGGACTCGATGACCCAGGAGGTCCCCTCCAACTCTACCATTCTATGATTCTATGATTCTATGATTCTATGAATCGAATCCAAAAACTGCATTTGTGCACACCCCTAGTTCAGGCAAGTGGACGCACCTGGTTTGCTTTCTTTCATCGCCTTCCTGGTCTCATCTACATTTTAACCCCAGGGCACGGGTGGCTCTGGAGTTCTCCTTGTGATGTGGTCTCAGACCTCTTTACAAAGATGCAAGGCAACCAAAAGCACAAGGCTGGGCTCCACTTCCCACATGGGGAGGAGCTAAGGGCTGGCTTAAGCCAAGAAACATCCTCATAACCCCAAAGGGGATGTTGGTTGAGGCCCTTGTAGTTCTCACCTGCTGCTCAGCGTTGTTCCAGGTGCCTGCATGGTCTTCTCCTCCAGCTACCCACGTGGTGGCGGGAAGGATGGACTCTGGTTCTGCCCTTCCTGGCTGGGCAGCATTTGGCAGTGAGCCTTGCAGTGCCCACCCCAGCCCTGGCAAGTGACTTTCCGTATCCCAGTTGGCAGTGGGGAGGAGCCTGCCTCTAATCCCTGGTGCCAATCTCGGTACCGTACAGTTGAAGCAGCCCTTTTATAGAGAGCAGAGAGAGGATAATTCTTTGATGCTTGGATAAGCAAGGGGTGCTTGGCTTCAGTAGATGCATCCAGCAGACCAAGCCCTTGGGGTGACTTTTTCAAACCAGATCAGCAGACTACAGAGGGGAGAGTAACATTTGCCCTGGTTTGTTCTTCCCATGATGCATGGGCGCCTGGGCATAGATATAGGCAATGCCCACATGCATGTATGAGAAGTTCTGGGTGCTTTGCAAAAATAGGATAGAGGTTGGCTGGAAGCCAGACTTTTTAACGTTCTGTGCATCTCCATTCCTCTCTCTTATCCACTTGAAACAGGGGTGGGTGAATGGGTGAAGTAAATTGGATGAACTGGTTGTTTCTATCTGTGCAGAGGTGAAGCCCATGCCACCCACCAGCAATACCTTTCCGCATCGTAATGCCCCCCATTTTCACGTGGCTGAAACTTGCCCGTAATTTTCCCTATGGCTTTGGAGATAAAGCAGAAACCTGTAGGCTGCAACCATTTCAAAGAGTAATGGATCACCTTTTATCATTCCCCACAGAGACAAAGGCAAGAAAATGCTGTTTGACTCAGCAAAAGGCTTTGAGCAGTGTCTAAGCCCTTTATGTCCAGGCAGGAGAGAATTCTAATGATTATTGATCCTGCTCTGAAGGGAAGCTACATTATCATATCTCCAAATCAATAGAATCAGGAGGGGAGAATCAGGGGGGAAAGGCCACGTCTTGGCAAACAGCAGAAAAATTGCATTTTGCTCAAGCCTCTTAAAAAAACAAAACAAAACAAAAAATAGAGGCACTTCTATTAGGAGTCCCCGGGGTCCTTTCCGTCTAATTGCCATGTTGCCATGTCTGACAATGCGCGCGCACTGGGACCTGCAGAGAGGCAGATAATGGACCTTCTCTAATTGCTTCCCAGTTCTCTGAGTCATCCAACACTATGGAGATGGCAAGGGGGAAGCTTAGCCATTTGGACGGGAGGAAGGAACCGGCTTTTAAGAAAGCTCGGGAGGAATCCATGTAAAATTCAAAGCCAAAACAAGAGAAAAAAAACACACACACAGGAGACAATTGATGGTTTGGAGATGTAACACTTTTCATTTTTTGTTTGTTTCCCTTGAAGAGGTGCTTTTGACTCAAGGAGGGAGTGCAAAGTGTTAATCGGCGTCTGGAGGGAGGTGGCATTTTTGGAAGAAAGGGAGAGGTTCAAAAGAAAGCTTTGAAGCAGAGTGGGGCAGGTTGGAAGGATGGATTCTCAGAAGAGAAGGCAAAGACCCCCTGGCTGAGAATGTGGAGCTTCTGAAGACTGGAGGTTGGCCAAGCAAGGTGGAGAGAGAGAAGAAATGAAAGTCTTATTTCCCATCCTTTGACCATATGTCCCAGGAAGGCTGGCTTAGTAGGGGGACCCATTTTGGCAAAATTGCACTGCTGAAATCAGGCTCCCAGGGGCTCTGAGGAGAACAGAGAGGCTGGCTCCAAAGACTGCATGGAGAGAACAGCATAGGGGTGTGCATGAATGCAATTTTTAGGGTTCGGTTTGAATCGAATGTCTAAAAATTCAATAAGATTCAAATCTTCAAAATTCGAATTTACCCAAATTCGATTCGGATTAAGCAAATGTCGACAATGTTTGTATGTTCTTGTACGCATCGTTACGCATCCCATATGCATTCATACGCATCCGTACACATCCGTATGCATCCCGTATTTATCCCATATGCATCCCATTTTTGGCCCATACAGATCCATATAAATGCATATGGATACAGGAAAGATACGTACCTGCAAGTACGCATCATGTACATGCCCGTACAGATATGAATGTCCAAATAATTTGAACGAATAGATTCAAAAATTCCTAATCAAAAATAATGTTTACATTCGAATTTATGGACATTCGATTCAAATTCCAGTGTCCAAATTCAAACAAACTTGATTGAATTTCGAATGTTTGAAATATCCATGCACATCCCTAGAACTGCTTCCCAAATGCAGATGGCTTGTTCCAGGACAATGGGAGCAATCCAGCTGCTGGAACTGCTCCAGGTTGGCCCGAACCAGGAAAAGTAAGTGTGGAAACACCCATCAATTCAAAGTAGTGCATGCAAGCTCCATCCTAACGGATGAGGCCAGATACAGTTTCTGGCCCTCATGGCGCAGAAGAAGACAGGTATGTGCCCACCTCTTTATCCATGCACCTTAACACAGCAGAACCCTCAAGGCCCCAGATCTTTCTGCTCCGTCTCCGGTGTTCCTCTCTCTTTGTCTCTCCTGTCACGAAGAGAAATCGTGATGGACAGAGTTGCTGCCTGCCATGCTTTGAATTCCCCGGGGATGCTAATTCAAGGTGGCCCATGACAGTGTGATGCTGCTCCATACAATGAGCTTTGATGAGTCAGGAATGACAAAGCAAGCCGGCAGACGTCATCAGTCTGAATTCAGCCTGCAACCCCCCCTGGGCCTCTGCAGAAATGCAGATGATCTGCTGCAGATAGCCCTTGTGCGCCGAGCAAATGGCTTCCACGCTCTGATACGAGCCCTCTTAGGAACCACTGAGTGAGTTATGATAGCAAAACCATAGTACCAGTTTAACTTCCCAGGTGCGATTTCACGAATGAGAGGGCCGTCCTTCGCGCTATTGTTCCCTGAGCGCCTTCCTCATTGCCCCAATAAAACATTCAAGCCATATGTCTAGTATTGACAAAGCAAAATGATCCTAATCTATTGATTGAGATTTATATCCCTGCTTCTCCCAACTCTATACTGTAGGCAGTAATGCTTCTCTAGCGTATGCCAGCGTGCAGGGCCAGAGGAGGGGAGGCAGAGGGCTGAACTGCAGAGGGAGAGGTGAAATGTGTTGAAATCTGGTACCTGTGGCATCCGGGAGCTCCTGTATGGAGCAAGTGTTCCACACACGCAGCTAAGGATGTGCACAGATATCTGTAACGTTCGATATTCGTATGAATTCACATGAATTCAGACATTCATATACTAACAGAATGTTACAATATTCGTACATTGACGTTCCTGTTGGTATGAATGCTTTGGAACATCCGTGAAATGAGAAGGTGGGAAAGCCGTTGTGGCAAGCACATCTGCAATGGATCCAGAGTGCATTTGGCATGGTTTGAGAGCAGATTCAAAGTGGATTCAGGGCGGATTTGACATTTTCAGAGTGGATATGTTTATTTGTTTATTTATTATTTACATTTCTATCCCGCCCCATACCCGAAGGTCTCTGGGCGGGTAACAACCATTAAAACAACAGATTAAAAACAGGATATACATTAAAAGCACTTTAAAAATTCAACACACCTAAAATGGTATATGTATCAATATGTATCGGATGTTGGTTTGTAGTGAATATTCGCACGAATACACGACTCATGTCCTTTTAAACTGCACTTTTTACAATAGTATCGGAGAGCGTTACATATCCTCTCCTTTAGCAGATTACCAATCGCTAGATAATAGAGATAAAGTGTGTAGCTCCTTAGAGGAACTGATAAATTCACTACCAGTCAAGCAGCCTTGTTTATTATCAAGGCTGCCAGAATACGTGCTGCTATGTCTTAGAGATAGTATTTTAATAATGAGTGTAATTAGTTTTTAGTTGTATTTTGTATTGTATTCCTTTGGGTTTTATTGTATTTTATATCATGATATGGTCAGTAGACTAATCATTAAACTTACTTACCTACTTACATTTGTATCAAATAGAATCCTACCACACTCGAAGGGGATCTAGTCAAACAAATACGAATTTTCTTACACTCGATTCAATATGAACCAAATGCAGAAAGCCCCATTCATGCACATTCCTACAGGCAACCCATCACCTGAGCCAATCCAAGCCAGGGGGATTCCTCATCGCAGGCAAAAGTCCACCTTCCCTAAGAGCCTTTAGGTGTTATTCATACGTTTTAATGCCTCATTACACTTGAATGCCAAGTTCAGAGAGTCAGGCCAGGCCAGGCAAGGACACAGAAGTGGGCAAATTGAACAAGTGCCCAGAGATTCAGGTCACTCTGGGTCAAGGTACCTTCCAATGCAGAGTATTTCTCCTGTTCCATTTTTTCCAAAGGAAGAAATGTATTGGGCTTGGGTGGGCTTAGTTAAGCTGAAAGACTGCAGGCTTCTTCCTGTTGACTCTCCAGATGCAACCATCCAGCCTACTGATGGCTCAGGCTGTTTAATCTGGAAATAAGGCCATATTTGTGTCTTTAATCTGGAAATTATGTAAACTCGTGTCTTGCAAAATCGGGGCCCAATATGTCATGCAAATAAAAAATGCACCGTTTGGCATACGGACAAGGAAGCACAAGATGCAGCCGTAAAGATCATAGTGAATGGAAACTTCTTTTGTGGGACCGTCTGCCCCCTGCCTTCAGGACCCCCTCCCTTGATACTCCCAAGAAGAGATGGGAAGGGGCAGCGGGGTCTTCAAGACTACAGGGTCTCTTCTTATTCAACCATAAAATATAGGCGATGGCTTTCAGATGCTAATCCACTGGGTTTAGCAAGGAGACATTCAACTCACAATGGTCCTTTCCCAAGGGGTAGGCCCTAGGCAAAGTGGGAAGGGAGGGGAAGAAGACTGTGGTCACACCTAAGGTTTAATTCATCTTCAGTCCACCTTCAGAGTGAGAGAACACATCAGCAAAGTGACCAGTTATTTTCTTTCCACATTATCTATCCCAAAGGATGCATTTTCTGAGTTATTTAACACAAACAAACAGCTTCTCACTTTGCTGATGTTTTCTCTCACTCTGAAAGTGGACTGAAGGTGGATTAAATCTTAAGCGTGACAACAGCCAGGGGAAAAGCAACAGAAGTTGAGAAAGAAACAGTGCCGGTCCAAGCTCCTCTAGTGAACATTCTTTGCCTTCTTACCCTATGGCCCAAATGAGACTTGAACCGGGACAGGCAAAAGGGTACAACGAAGCCAAGTTAGCATCAATGTATTTTTCATTCCCTCCCTGCACGTATTTATTCACACCCGTCTTATGCTCACTGTAACGCTGGAGGAATGGATTTAATGTTTGCATTTTAAGCTGTTTTGACTTGCATTTGTCAAGGTTGTGCAGTTAAGGCATTCTGCAAAGAGGCATTTCAAGCTAAATATTGTGGATGTTGGCAAAGGATATGCTAATGACCTAATTTGCATCTTGTTCTTCTTTCCTCCTCCCTCCTCCTGTCTCCTTCCCTCCCTCCCTCCCTTCTCATGCTCAGGAAGCAAACTGCTGATTTTGGTGCTTTGCTTGAATTTCCCATCAGATGTGGAATCTTGCCCCGGGGCTTGCGTATGTTACAGTGAACCCAAAATCACCATCAGCTGCCAGCAGCAAGGACTTGGAGTGATCCCAGCAGAGATCCCCATGCAGACGCAACGCATATTCCTCCACAGCAACAAAATCACTTTGATCAGGTCCACCAGCTTCACCTCCTGCAGGAACATGTCCATCCTCTGGATCCATTCCAACAACATCAGCCTCATCGAACCTGGCGCCTTCTTTGGGCTCGACAAACTAGAGGAACTCGACTTAAGCGACAACGTGAACCTGAGGTCCATCAACCCATCCACCTTCCAGAGCCTTGTCCACCTGCACACCTTGCACCTCGATCGTTGTGGGCTCCTGGAGCTCGCCACGGGGCTTTTCCGGGGGCTTTTCTCTTTGCAGTATCTCTACCTGCAGGATAATAACCTCCAGAACCTTCTGGATGACACCTTTGTGGACCTCGCCAACCTCACCTATCTGTTTTTGCACGGTAACAAAATAAAGAGCTTGTCAGAGAATGTATTTCGGGGTTTGGTGAACCTGGACCGCCTGCTCTTGCATCAGAACAGGGTTAGCGTGGTTCACCGCAGGGCGTTCCACGATCTTGGGAAAGTGATCACCTTGTACCTTTTTCATAACAACCTGACGGTTCTCACGGGAGAGACCATGGCTCCCTTGGTCTCCCTCCAGTACCTGCGTTTGAACGGGAACCAATGGGTGTGCGACTGCCAGGCTCGGTCTCTCTGGGATTGGTTCAAGCAGTTCAAGGGGTCTTCCTCGGAGCTTGAGTGCCACTTGCCTGCACACCTGGCCGGAAGAGACCTCAAGCGGCTTCAGAGCAGCGACCTGGACGGATGCAGCGACTCTTTCAACCAGATAAGAACGAGTGTTTTTAGCACTAAGACCAGGTCTGGCAAACTGCCGACGGCTGGCCCCGCTCTCGATCCCCGTGACAATACGCAAAAGTGCTGCCAGCCGGAAATGGATAAATCTTTTATTTATGAAGCCAAAGCCAAGTCAGGCCCGTCCTCGCATAGCAGCCGGGCCTCTCCCAACAATCCTCTGAAGGATAAGGAGAACATGGCCAAAACTAAGTTCCAAGTTGAGACAGACCTTCCACAAAATGGCAGCAACAAACACATCAATGACTCCCCTTTTGGCACCTTCCCCAGCGCGGTGGACCCTCCTTTGACCAACCTGAAACCCGAGTTCCTAGGGCCGATTGAACCTTCCACAGTCCCAACCAAAAAGCGCCAGGGATGCTCAAAAAAGAATAAATCCCGGTCACAGTGCCGGATTGCTCAAACAGCGCAGAGTTCCACGCCACAGCTAGGGCCAACCCTAGAGATTCCCCTTTTGGTGGTGTGGGGCCTGTTTTGGTTTTCTTAAGAACAAGCCTTGCGGTTGGTCGCGTGGTGATACTTTAAGCCAAGACTTCTGCTTTAAAACAAACGATGGGGAAAAAAATAAAATAAAATAAAGCCACTTCCACAAAATGTTGCCGATGAGAAGTAAAGAGAGAATGTGGTTACTCTAAAACTTAACTGGATGCCTTTTATTAAAAAAAAAAAGAAAACACAAACCAACAGCTGTATATAATTTGTTCCTTCTGAAATCTAAGTGTTCAATTTTTATTTTTATTTTATTTTATTGGTCCTTTGAGCTGCACTTTCCCATATGTGGGCTTTAGCTAGAGAAGATGGGTAAAAGCGAAATAGTAGAAAAGAAATTTTACCTATGAAAAGGAAAGCAGAAAAACAGAAAAGGGATGGCAAAGATAAAAAGGGAGAAAGAGAGAAAGAGAAGGAGATATACACCTAAATGTTTTTTTCAAAGTGTTACTTGTAATTTCAAGCTGTCCTTGAATGATGTTGCAAGTTTTCCCATCAGCAGAGGTGACCCATTGATACTGTTTCTGACTCCTGCATTTCTAAATCTTGCGATTTAACTCTCTTTCATTTCCATGATGCCATGTTTACAGAGGGAGCATTTGTTAAAAAATGCTTCTTTTCCATTCACTCAAGATTCCAGTATATATATAAATATATATATATATAAGATATGCATTTTATTTTACTTGTGTACAAGTACAAAAAAAAAAGATATGAAATAAAGATTTCTCTTTTTTTTCTTTTTCTTTTCCTTTATGGCGTTGTTACACAAAGAGGTACATGCTACATGTATATCGATTCTGTTCCTCATTTAAGAACTTGCAATGAAAAGCTGAGGGTGCAACTGGGCATGCTTAAACAGGTGCCACCCAGCCAGGCACCGTGAAGGGGTCTGTTATGGGTGGTGCATTCATGCCAGGAGGAAGAGGGGGCGGCAGGGCAGCCTCGAAAAGCGGCTTTTAGAAAGTAGCCACTTCAGTCCCCCCTTGAGTCACATATGCCACGTACGATCCTCAGAATCCAGATTGAACGCGATTAAGTTGAAAGTAATGGGATCAGGCAAATTTGTGTTAGCATCCAGTTCTATTATTTCGGTTTAGGAAAACCGTTTTAAGTTTGTAATGGGAACCGGGCCCTAATGTCATTATGTCATCGCAAACTAACATCCCTAGAGGAAAAGATCACACAAAATTCATTTTGTGAAATATATGGCTTCTCTTGGTGGAGACCAGTATGGGTGAGGGCAGCCAGAATTCCCCCTTTGCTGAAATCCAGTTTGTGAGCTTCCTGTGAAGTTTGCCCATCTCACAAGGATGCTTTCAGCCAGGAGGAGCGACTTCTCACACCTTCCACCTGTGCCAGCTTTAACCACCTCTTTTACTGCTGTTCATGTACATTTTAGGCCCTTATTCCAGATTATATCCCAAAATAGGTGACTGCCAGCCACATGCTGCTGCCTAATACAGCAGGGCCCTATTTCGGGATATAATCTGGAATAAGGGACAAAGCTAAAGACTCTTTAAACCAGGTCCCCAAACTGAGTAATTCAAGAGAGCAAGGAAAGCTGCAAAATCACAAGGGCTTAGAAAGACAATACAGAGGAAGAAGATGGGAAAACCTCAGTGTCTTCTATTGGGTCCAGGCAGCCATATGGATTAGCTTACATTTCTACACATTTTTGTTTTTTGATACTTGATGGAACAGCCCAAGAGCATTGCACAAAAACTCAGGGTTTGTCCAAGCGTCTAAGTACATCTTTCAGGCTGGGGGGACAAGCAGGATGCTTTTAAGGCCATTTGCTGGGATCTGAGAGCAGGAGGAGGCTTGCCCTTGTCTCTGCTTGGGATGCCCATGGGCAATTGATGGACCACTGTGTCGGACAGGATGCTGGACTAGATGGGCTGTGGCCTGATCCAGCGGGGCTCCTCTTAGGTTCTTATGCTCTTATGTTCTTAAGTGTGCAAAACATGATAAAACAATTGAATGTACTCACATAAGGTGGAGAATATGTGGCTTTGAGTTATACTGCAGGTAAAAAAGATTTTGGATATTTTTTTCTGTCCTTTTCCCCCTCTGATCATGAGTCTTGGGTTGTGTCAATAGAATAGCATCCAAGTCACAATGCTTGTTATATGTATGTTGAGACCTGTTGTGTGAGCCACTTTGGTCTAGTGGTTAGGGAGCTGGACTCTTATCTGGAAATACTGGGTTTGATTCCACCCTCCTCCATGAAGCCAGCTGGGTGACCCTGGGCTAGTTGCAGCTCTCTTCTGAGCTCTCACAGCCCCACCTACTTCACTGGGTGTGGGGAGAAGAACAGAAGGTTTGTCAGTTGCTTTGAGTCCCTTTAAATGGGTGAGGAAAGCGGGGTAGAAAAGCCAAATCTTCTTCTTCTCCTTCTTCTTCTGTTAGTCAATTCCATAAGTGCCTCATTTTAAAGAATCATTCAGAATCAGATGAATGGAGCTGGAAAGATAGTTGTGTGCAGAGATTGATAAAAATGCTAATGATGATAGTCAACTCCTGAGTTTATTATAGAGACATCCAGAAATTGAACCCGGGACCTTCTTTTTTCCTAACTATTGGCTCTACCAGCAGAGCTACGACCACCCTCAGACTGGCATCGGATAGCTGTCTTCAAAAACCTGCAAGCAGTTATATAGGATAAGGTTAACACAGATGCTCCCTTAGCTTAGGGAACTGGGCAAGGAAAAATGAGTTTATGTTACAAGGCACATTCTGGACGGATTCCAAGGAACAAAACGCAGCAATTCTATGATGGAACCAGTTTCTTACAGAAGTTGTATCCATTGTGGGATCTTTGAGCTGGATTATTTCATGGAACTGGAGCTGGATTCCTTCTGTAGGTAAATGTTCTGCATTTATTATTATTATTATTATTAATTTGGGGATACAATCCTCATTCACATGCATTTTTGGAGGATTCAACTTTATTTAACATGCACATTTTACAAGGAAGTTTTGCCAATATTATTCCCTAATAATAAATTTTATTGTGTTTTTTTTTTCAATAAACACATGATTATTAATTTGGTAAACCCTTGTCCATAGAAATGTGTGTATTTCTATCCATTTTGGGGAAGCCTGAAGCACAAAATTCAAGAGCAACTTGAATTTGTAAGAATATCTGGATATCTGTTTGCATGTGTATTCAGCATGGATTTTGCAGATCTCCACTTAAAGCAAGCAAAATAGGGGGCTGCTGTCGACATGCTGCTGTAGACTGATGGTCGGCCAGCGAATAAAAGGCCCAAGCCTCTCATCTCATCCTGCTCTACCTCCCAGTTTTGTCATGGGGATAAAATGGAAGCTTGTGAGAACAACGTTAAAGAAGGTCCAATGGAGCTCAGGTCCTGGCGACTGCATGGACATTGCCTGGCCGCAATGCAGAAGTGATTCCCCATGTTTAGGAGATGCTATGGGACCTTCTGCACGCTAAAGTGATGTTCGGCCACCAAACTATGACCATTCTTTTGAAAGAAAGGCAGGCTAGAAATGCAGGATACAAATGGAGTGCCTTGCATTGTGGCACGAGATGAACTCACAGGGCTGGATGCATGCTCATTGGATCTGTTGAGAATGCCAGAAAGGCTACCCCAAGGAGGGATTCATGTTTTTGTGTATGCTGTCTGGGAGCCCTTGGGAAACACTCTAGTGGCTTGGCAAAATGCACAGGAAGGCTAATGCAGATTCACAGAGTTGTGATGCCCCTGGGAAGTGATGTAAGACTGAAGGAAGGGAGGGAAGGAGAGGTGAGAGGGAGAGGGAGGGAGAGGGAGAGAGGGAGGAGAAGGAAGGAGAAGGGAGGGAGACAGTGAGGGAGGAATGGTAAGGAAAGGAGGGAGACGGGGGAGGGAGAAAGGAAGGAGAGAAAAGGAAAGGAGGAGAGAGGGAGGAAGAGGGGAGAGGAAGAGGGAGGGAGAAGGGGAGGAAAGTGAAGGAGAAGGCAGGGAGACAGTGAGGGAGGAATGAAAAGGAAAGGAAAGAGTGAGGGGGAAGGAGAAGAGGAGAGAAGGAGTAGAGGGAAGGAGAAAGGAGGGAGGGGGTGAGGGAGTTGAGAGATTGGGGTATATTAGCTGATCCTCTTTTCCAAACCTCAATAGCTCATACCTCAAAAGTCATTCAAAAGTCAAAAGCAAAATGGGGGGGAGGGCTGCAGCTGGGCTAGCTCCCTGCCCAGACAAAAATGCCAAATCATGAGGCTTCTGACTGAGCTTTTCAAGGGGGCTTCCCCCACACCAACCCTGGACAGCCCATTGACTCTCTCAAAGCAATCTGGACCTTCTCCCAGCATTTTCCATCCTTTCCTAGTAAATAAAAGTCTCCTGAAAATTAAGTATTTTTTTTCTTTTCAGTTCTTTCAAATATGGGTTCTTGGTTAGTTTTCATCTTGAATCCAGCAATTTCACGCTTTCTAACCGCACAGGCTGACTGCCGGGCTGGAGCCAAATGACTTTTCTAGGGCAATAATTCTCCCCAAATCAAGGGCCCTTTGTGACACCAGCATACCGAGGGCAGACCCCTAATTTGGGATTTAATCCTGAATAGGCCCCAGTGCAGAAAGGGCCAGAAAAAAAATTGGAGGACAATTTCCCCACAAAATATACGGCTGTTTTATCACTATATTCCTGTGCGCTCTTCTTGTAGAGGGAGGAAGCCGTAACTGTTCGAACAGGTAGAACATTGTAAGTAAACTTCTGGGTTTTATTTTTATTTTTCAGAATTGCTGTTTTGTTATTTTCTCATGAAAAGGGCAGAATATCTAGCACATCTGTTTGAAGACCAACAGGTTCAGAATTTGAGAAGTGGAAATGGATGAGCACTTATAACCCGGATTTCCAGAATTTGCTGTGCAAGAATTCTCTGTATCTCTGAAAAATCTCCTGTCTCTCCGTGATAGGAATCACTTTCCGCAAACAGCCAAACGTCTCCACAGCCCCTCACGATTACTAAATCAGCAAGAGCGCAGATGCCAAGTTGCGCCTCCTGACTCGTTCCATATTGTTTTTGAGCCCATTTAATACCAAAATCCTGGGAGATTTTATGTCCTCTAAGCAGAAGGTAGCCGGTGTTCATCATAAATCAACTAACCCAAAGGTGAATCACCTCAGCATATGTTCATCATGCAGGTGACGTGATCCCCTGGTGCTCCGGACCATCTGCTCCTCAGCTGAAGGAACCATCTGGTTCATTGGTTGATATAAGCTAACTTAGATGGACAAGGTAACAAACGTGAGGAGTCCTGTAAGAAAAATGTGACCTTTCGCCATCTACTTGGGTGTTTCCACTGACCAAGAATCTCCAAATTCATTTCCAGTTTTCATCTTATCTCAGATGTGGGGTGGGTCCTAATTTTCAAGGCATTGCTTACATTTTGAAGACTCTCGACATGAACATGGGTAGCTACTGGCCTCCAAAGCACTTTTTCCCTGAAAACAAGTCAACAATACTTTTTATGGACCCTATGCAGGTTTGCCTCAGGACACTGTCTCTCTTACGCATCTCTTACGCATCGTCCTGTTGGAATTTTGTGTGGAACTTTGATATTTTGTGTGGTATTTCATGCACAGGGTTTTGTTCCAGGTGAAACCCAATTGCAGCTTTTTCAGGCTGAGCTTAAGTAAAGGAGAATTTGTTCCACAGCTGGTCTAACTGAGAGATCATTCCTCTCCCCTAAAATTCACCCAGAAAGTGTCTTGTAATTTGAGCCCACTGGACTTTCTTCTGGGATGAGAAAGAGAGAAGGCAAGTCAGGTGTTCAAATGTGGCCATCTTGTTTCCACTTAGGCAGGCCTCTCCTGTTCTAGCATGCAGAAAAAGTCCAGCCCTTGTGCTGAAACAGGTTACAGGCAGGTCCTCTCTACTTGGAGCTGAGCTTACCCAGTTCTCCCAGGCCATTTCCCCATGGTAAAGATGCTCCAAGTGAGTTCACCCTGAAACAGCCCCCATGCAAAGCCCTAATCCGGGCTACCTGAGGGACAAAAAGCAAGAAAGCAAAGTTTTTTTAAAAAAACCTTTATAACTGTTCTCACCCCAAATTATGGGGCAAGAATGGGTTATCCTGCAAGCAAAGGGGCACTCATGGGTTACAATCGTAGCATTAGCAGGTGGGGTTTTGCTGTCCCCGCCGCTGATGCTGCGATTGCAACTGTCCCCCCCTTGCCTGCTTAATCACCCAGGTAAGGGCTTCCTTTACAATCACCTGACAGCTGCCCTGCAGTCAGCTGAGCAGCTGTCAGGTGGGTATAGGGGCTGTCATATGCACACAAGCAGAGCTCCGCTAAAAATATTTAAACAGATGTGGAGGGGGTGGGGTGGAGAAAACTGCAGCACCCCAATGCAGGGATTTACTGTGGTTTTCATGGGGATCGGCGGGTTCAGCTGTCCTCCATTGCCATGGGGACTCCTTAACTAAGATCCGCATTAAGGCTGCCCCAAATCCACCTTTGGATTTGCATTGGCAGCCCCTTGGGGACACGGCCCCAATGTCTTCTCATAGGATTAAGCTCAAAAATCTGCAACTGGCCCCAGTGTCATAGTGCTAAATACAGCTGACATTTAGGTATGTAAAATTATTTTCATAGACATTCAAGTCCCGTCAAACTTCATCAGATCTGACATTTTGCTTTCGACAATGTATTTGAATTTTTCATTGCTCTCCTTCATTGCGAGGAATTATAATTTCCCCTCAGTTAGAGGCTGTTCTTGATGCAGCACAGAATCTCATTGGCCTTTTCTGGAGCCCTATGGCACTGCAGGTTCATATCCAGTTTGGGGTTGATGGAATTCCGTGATCTTTGCTAAGCACATTGCTGCCTAAGTAAGCATCTACCACCCTGTGTACATTCAAGTTCCTTTCCCCTAAGTGTGGCCCTAGGTGTTGCGTAACAAAGTGGCCTATTTTCCCTCTGGCCAGTTGTCAACAATTAGTGGACTTCTGGTAAAGAGTGTCCGCCCATGGAGCAGGCTATTACAGCTTCCAAGCGTGCCCTTCCTCCCCAGATGTTCAATAACTGTTGAATAGGTGTGGAGCATTAAATTGTGCTCCACCGCTTTACCAAAGTTGACCAAAAGCTGGCCTGAGAGTGGTGTGACTATTTGCTCTTCTTCTGGTTCTCTGCGGTCAGTGGGTGGTGGAGGTGGCATCCACGCAGGCCTGGTGGCATTGGTGGCCATGATTAATCACTGACCTTTGATGTTGACCAGACCACAAATCCCTGGGAGTGGTGTCACTGAGTTGTGAGAGGGGCGTTTGATTAGCAACAGAGTAGTGGCCGCTGCACATTCAATCGCAGGCACTGACGTGATAGGCCACAATATGTCCTCTGCTCAAACATGCCCCTCTGCAACAGCATCTGAGCATGTCATGGAACGGCCCATCACGGCAGAGAGGTGGTGGAACATCACAAGCAACATGGGCTGGTAAACAAGAGGACCATTCACACTTCTGGCTGATAATGGATGCTTTGGGGAAGCTTTCCTCATAACAAGTGCAAATGGTCCACCTTAACCAGAAGTTTACTAGCCTGAGTTCACGGTAGCCTAATAAGCTAAGTGGAGAAAGACCCCTGTTCTTGGTCATGGGTCCTTTGTGGCTGTATCTCAGGATAATATTTTGCATAACCCCATGAATCAGAACAAAATTTCTGCTAGATTTTGGCCTATCAGCATTAAGGAAAACCTCATGGGTTTTATGCTCTCTACCCAGAACAAATATTGTAGGTTTGGTCTTTTTTCCGGCTGTTCTGGAGGTCGGAGAGCAAATAAGATCTTAAGACTATGCAATAGAAAACACATTTAAGTGAGCTGCTCTGCAAAAGGCACACGGAGCAGAAATAATTTGCTCATATTCCTACCTGCGTTTGAATATTCTCTTGCTATTCATCTGGTTTCCCATTCTCCGAGGAATGTCACCTGATTACAATTAGCAGCCAGGTTCTGAAAGAGCTTATGGGATTTTATACGTAATACCTGCCAGAAAAAAAAAGGAAGACGCAAGGAGCCCAAAGTTAAATCCTGAGGTTAAATTTCACATCTGATGGGCAGTTTTAGAAATCAGGAGCTCTATAGTCTACAAAGTCATAATGAATTCAAATTTTTTGGGGGTGGTGCTGACTGTAAGTTTTTGTTCCAGCTCTGCTGAGGCCTTTTCTCACCATGGCTGGTAGTCAACAATTAGTGAACCTCTGGGGAAGAGCATCCACACTCGGAGGAGGCTGTTACAGTCTCCAAGCGTTCCCTGCCTTCCCAAAAGTTCACTAATTGTTGATTAGGTGTGTAGCACGAAATTGCGCTCCACACCTTCACCAACCTTAACCATAAGCAGGGCAGCGGCCATTCACACAGCTTTGGGTGCTCCAGGGTTGTCTGAGGTGCTGTGCAAGCATGCTGACACCTCAGATGACCATAGACATGACTGCACATGTGCAGAGCTTCAGCATCATCATTGTGGAGTTGTGGAGGTCCCCGCAGCCAAAATGGCGGCGCCTTGAAGAATACCAGCCCCTCAATTGGGTAAGTATTTAACTGTGTGTGGGGGGAGGGATGGCTAAATGCATACAGATACGTACAAGACATACAAATACTGTCGACATTTGTATCTTCAGATTGGAATCTAACATTCAAACGAATAGATTTGAAAGTATTCGATTTGAATCGGATTTTGTTGTTTTCGGATTCTAAACATTCAAATCAAATTGAATATTTGGATATTCAATTCAATTCGAATTTGATTAAAAAAAACATTCATGCACATCCCTACCCTGGAGCTTCATAGGCTTGTTTTTAGGATTCCCATTATTTGGGTATTGTTTGCCGTGGCAACCTGGGCTGCATTTTCAGCCCCTTTGGCTGGCTTCAGGCATTCTGGAAGTAGCAGAACCCACTTAGCTATTTGGCAGGAGGGTTCTTGCCCCTTCTGGTCATAGATTATGGGGAAAGCAAATGCCCAGAAGCAAGGCCAGCTTGCAAAATGCACAGATGTGCCCCAGTTCTTCTGCCAGATGTGCGCTTGCACAAACAATGGCTCCGCCACCTGATGAAGGGCCAGGAGGTTATGATGCAGCTGCCATGGAACTTTGCTACCATTGCCAGAACTGGGAGGCCAGGGAATTCATCAAGACTTGGCACTGGAAGCCTGAACAGAAACGCTCCTTCAGCAGGCAAACAAAGCACCACGGATACAGCTTGCCGGTTTGTGAATGGCGCTGCAGTGTCCCCTCTCGTAATGGGAGATCTCAGAGGTCAGCCAGTGTCTGATGCAACAACAAAATAATACAGTAATATCTCATAACATATCTCAATTGTTCACCAATTACAAAAAGTATAACTAACAAATAAACATACCCTCCCACCTCTCCTGCACAGAATAGCAAAACATTAATAACCCTTAACTAATATTGTTAAAATGGGAAATCAAACTTATCTTTCCTCTTAGTGCTTGGCTTCCCCTGATGCCCAAACCTTATGTTATAAATTTTTCCCAGTTGCTGAACCAATCAGATTTGAATTTTATTCCACTCAGAAAGAAACTTCTTTGTCTGATAAGATTATGTAACATAAATTCTCACATACAGGCCTCCTAGTTATTTCATGTCCATAGGCTGGAATCTTTCCCTCCCTTTGCTAACACCATTTGGGCAGCTCTCATTGGTTGTTTCATAAGATATTGATCATTTTCAGTACAATTTATTTGTTGCATGATACACATTTCATTATACCATTTAGTCTGGTTATTAATAATCTTGTATGTTTCTATATCAACCTGCTGTCAAAAGCCCCTTGTTCTTGGACACTCCCACCACATATGTATATAAGTAGCTCTTTGCCCGCATCCATGCCAACACTTTGGAGATAAATTTGGTATCATATAAGCCAGTCTTGTAGAAGTGCTTGCCATATCATGTCCCAGGTAGACATGTGCCAAATGGCTTTGGGTTTGAACTGGTTTGAATCAAACAGAGGTGATTGAAATAGCTCTCTGCCTGTTTGAAACTAAGGGGGTGGTCCAATGGATCCAGTGAACATACCCTGTCCGATCAGAACTTGAAGGTATTCAGAAGGGTTGAAACAAACTCAAATCCATTTCTCCAGATAATCCCAATTAACACGTTTAAGCAAACACCTTATTTTGACTCATCATCAGGGCATTTCACTCCCCTGTGAAGGTGTTAACGTACCAGGCTATATGCATAACCTTGAATAACCTCCTTCTGGCCTAAATCCAATATCAAAGCATTGGGCATGAAACACTACAAAACTCTTTCCTTCTTCAGTTGAAGATTGAGCCTAAAATAATTCACCACATGGGCAGATCTCTGCCATAATTAGGGTTCCTTCAAATCAATATAAAATTCAAGGTATGCTTTGAAATCATATTAAGGCAGCCCTGGTAAGGGGTGGATATATGGTCAAAGAATTATATGAAGAAATGAATGCAGCCTGGAAGCAATGGTTATAAGCAGATGTAAGTATCTGAATAGGAGCATGAGCCAGTTTGGTCTAGTGGTTAGGTAGCTGGACTCTTATCTGGGAATACCGGGTTCGATTCTGCCCTCCCCCATGAAGCCAGATGGGTGACCTTGGGCTAGTCACTGCTCTCTTCTGAGCTCTCACAGCCCCACCTACCTCACAGGGTGTTCTGTTGTGGGGAGAAGAATATAAAAGCTTTGTCAGCCGCTTTGAGTACCCTTAAATGGGTGAGAAAAGCGGGGTAGAAAAGCCAACTCTTCTTCTTCTTCTATCCTGCTTGATCCCAGGAGGCACTCTATGGAGCTGATGGGTAGGAGAGTTAGATCTAGGGATGTGCACAAATGTTTTTTTTGACATTCTGTTTGAATCAAATCGAATACCCAAAAATTTGATTTGATTCAAATCTGTTAAAATCAAATTTAACCAGATTCGATTCGTTTTTGCCAAATTTGAATATCTTCATTTGAATTTTTGATTCGAATCTGCACATAGGAATGTCAACAACATTCATACATGCCCATACGCATCTTCCCAACATCCATACACGTCTGTATGCATCCGGTAGTTATCCTGTATGCAACCCGTTTTTGTCCCATATGGATCCGTACAAATGCATACAGATGTGGGAAAGATGTGGATCTTCAAGTATGCATCATGTACGAACCTGTACACATATGAATGTCTGGATAATTTGAATGAATAGATCAGAAATTCGAAATTCAATTTGAATGTTTACATTTGAATTTCAGGACATTTGATTTGAATTTGAATGTTGGAATTCATCACATTTGATCGAATTTCAGATGCCTATGAATATTGGTGCATATTCCCAGTTAGATCACACAAGGGAAAGTTTATTATTATTATTTTGCCTAGAGGGCCATTGGTCTATGGAATGTGCTGCCAGAAGGGGTGTTCACAGCAACCAGCCTAGGCAGCTTTAAGAAAAGGTTAGAGTAATTCATGGGTGATAGGTTTATCAATGGCTACTAGAATGGATGAAATAGGCAGGATACCCTAGAAGGCATCTGCAAGGAGTCAAGAGGGATTTTCGCACTGCAACACGTTCCAAACGGAACGCGTGCAGGTGGGCAGCTTAAGACACTTCCGGGCGCTTTCACCGTTCACACACAGGCACGCCGGAATGCGTTCCGGCGCGCCTGTGTGTGAACGGTGAAAGCGCCCGGAAGTGTCTTGGCCCGGCAAAGGCCGGCCAGGGGCAGGGATTCAGCCGGCAGCGCTGCCGCCCATTGGGTGAGAGCACCCAAGGGGCGGGCAGCGCTGTCAAGCCACCCACCCCGTGCTTCGTGCCAGCTCTACGGGCCCGGATCGGGCCCGCAAGACCTGGCACGAAGATGCCCAGGCACCCGGGCACCCATCATGGGGCCCGGGGCAAGGCCCCTATGGGGCAGGACCCCTTTGAAGATCAGAGCCCCTGGCTCTGATCTCCAAGGGCTCGCCCCGCGCCCCGATGTCGCCCATCTACGGGCTGCAGGCACCTGGATCTAGGCGCCTCCAGCCCGCAGATGAGTCCCCCGCCCCCCCCCAGTCCCCAAAAACCCCACCCCCAACCACCCTCCGGCCCGGATCGGGCCCATCTTCGCTCTGTGGGTGCCCACAGCGAGGCACCCAGAGAGCGAAGATGTTTCCCCCCCTCCCCCAGGGCCCTGGGAGGACGCGCGTGAGACGATCACCTACCTTGTGGCCGTCCAGCGTCCATCTGAGGGTGGCATTGTGGGATCACGCAAGACGCAGCCCACCTAGGCCCCCTATTGGACAAGCAGTTCACGTGAACTGGCAGCCGGAAAGGGGAACCCCGATTCGGTGGGTCCCGTCTACCGGCTTCGCCGCGCCGGTGCAATTGCCGGCCCGGCAAGTCGGGCCCTGGGGGCGTGCCGACGGCTGTCAGGGAGAGAAGCGTGCCAACGCTTCTCTCCTGGAACGCGCTGGGGCGGCTCGTCCGCGTTCGAACGGATGCAGAGCACTTTAAAGTGCTCTGCATCCGGAACGCGTGGAGGACAGCTCCGGACACGCCGGGACGGAAACCCGGCCGCAGCAATGCGTATGCTGCGTCCGGAGCTGTCCTCCACGCGTTCGGGAAAGGCCAATGCGAAAAGGCCTAAGAGCAGGTTTTGCTTTTACCTTCTGCTTGACATGCCCAAAGCAACTGGTGGACCACTGTGTGGGATAAGATGCTGGACTACATGAGCTGTGGCCTGATCCTGCAGAACTCCTCTAATGTTCTTATGTTCAGAGTTGGCATTGAAGGGCTTCCAAAGGGAGAGGCTGGTCTGAAGCAAGGGAAGGAAAGGAAGAAGATGTAACCTGATTTACTACTGTCAGTGGGTCTTGCCGTCTTCCCTCCTTCCATACCTCCTTCCCTCCTCTCTGCCATTTCCATCTGAAGAGCAGCAGCCACCTCTCCCATGGAATATTTATAAGTTGTTTGCAGAAATGTCAGGCAGAGCCAGTGGTTATATTAACACACTTAGAGCAACAAGCCTGGGAAAGTATCTGATGTGATTTTTAGTCAAAGTGCTTTTATGTAATGGTTACAATTGCTTACAAATCCCCGTGACATTTTTGTTGTTCCTTGACAAACAGCCGCTCAGCTGCCTGACAAGGAAAGCGGCATCAATCACTTTTACTTGTTCATTATGGGCTCCCTCTCGCTCCCTCTGTTCTTCCCCCATCATCAGGGCCCAGAATTAACGCCAGATTACCTGGAAGGGGCTTTCTTCTCCATGCATAGCAATAAGGGGAGCATTCTCAAGTTAAATGAGAATGGAGGGAGGGGAGGATGAAAATCAATCACCAAACCAAACTCCCAAGTAGAGTGTTCTTTCCCACTGCCTCAAACCTTTGCACACTTTCCAAAATCCTGGAATGGAATGTTCCAGTCCGGTCAAAATATGTTGGACCAAAACTTCCCAACCCTGCTGCCTGGATCTGCTGCAGGGAAGATGGGTGAGAATGGCATGGTTAGTTATTCTTCACACTTGTATCCCTCTCCTACCTTTCGTCTCCAAAACTCAAGTGGAAGGCTTAGTTCTTCACTCTTCTCCTTTTTATCAACTCTTGTCTCCGGGATCAGACCACAGACTCCAGCTGTTTGCTCTCACAGGGGCAATCCAGATGCGCATGAGATGCCCATCTGAGGACCATTAGAACATCAGGCGTCTCTTAACTTTGGTCTTCAGAGAAATCCTTCTCTGATGCTTGAGATACTCAGAAGCAACTGGTGGGTCACTGTGTGAGATGGGATGCTGGACCAGATGGGCTGTGGCTTGATCCAGCAGGGCTCCTCTAGGTTCTTATGGACTAGATGGGCCATGGCCTAATCCAGCAGGGCTCCTCTTAGGTTCTTGTGCACTAGATCAACTGTGGCCTAATCCAGCAGGGCTCCTCTTTTTTTCTTATGGATGAGATGGGCTTTGGCCTGATCCAGCAGGATTCCTCTTTGGTTCTTATGGACTAAATGGGCCATGGCCTGATCCAGTAGGACTCCTCTTAGGTTCTTGTGCACTAGATCAGCTGTAGCCTAATCCAGCAGGGCTCCTCTTTGGTTCTTATGGACTAGATGAGCTATGGCCTGATCCAGCATTGCTCCTCTGATGTTCTTATGATCTTGGAAGCATTTCCCCAGTGGGCAAGGCTAGTAGGCACTGATGGCCCCCACTCGAGCAAGCATTTGTCCAATCCCTTTTTGAAGCCATTCAAGATGAGGTCTGTTGTCAGATTTAACAGCCATGAAGCCTGTAGCTGAATTATGTGCCAAGTGCAGAAATGCTCCCTTTTTCCTGCCCTTAATGTTCCAGCAAGCAGCTTTATTGTGTCAGCTGTGGATCAGATGTTTTGCCAAAGGGATGGAAGCTTCTGTCCTGTTTTCTTCGCACTATACAGAATTGAGCATCTGTTTCACACCAAGCCTCATCACCTTTTTTTCCCCCTGACCTGAAAAGCCTCCAACATTTCCCACGGGAGAAGTCCTGCAGCTTTTGGAGCCTCTTAATTGTCTTCCTATCATCAACTTCTTCAGCTGTATTGTATCTTTATTTTTTGAGATGGGACAATGAAGTCATGCTCAGCAAAGGCTTGCATGGGAGCTGTACAGTACTGGAACCACCATTTCATTCATCCCTAATGATCCTTGACAACAGAAATAGCCTTTTGCATAGCTGTCACATACTGGGTTGATGTTGTTACTAAGCAATCTACAAAACCATGTAAGGTCTTGGTCCAATATTGCCAGTCTATATCCCATCTGTTTGCCCATCTATTTGGAAACATTTGCTCATCATGCTGGTCCACCCTGAACTGTGTTTGCTCTCCGCTTGGTTTGGAGAGATGATTTTGGAGTCCTTCACAGCACCCTCTTTCTCAGATTTACCGACTGTGAGCAATTTGGTGTCCACCAGGTAACCAAGTTCAGATCAAGCTGAGTGGCAACAGGTGGTCTATGTTTCACCCAGTGAGTTTCATGGCTGAATTTCTCTCATTTCCCAGATCCTTGTTCGGCATCCCAGCTACTGTGTTGCATTAGCTCTAGATATCCAGAACAAATTGAGACCTTGCAGTATCACTGAGTGTTGAAGAACATGGTATGAATGAAAGGTCATGAATGTTGAGTCAAAATTTGAGGAAACAGGATGTGGTGGTAAGAAAGTGCACACATATTTAGGGTCAAAAACCATCCTGGCTTTGATAAGAGATGAAAGCTGAACTTGACATAACAAACTGACTTGAAACACCCGTGACTGTACTGGTCATCCCATAAAAGCATTTAGCTGCACTTATTTCTTCTTTTTGCAAGGGACTGGCAAAAGCAATGACGTACCTCCAAGAGAGAGAGTTAGGACTTTATAGGGCCAAAATTTGTTCAAATTCATTTGAATTAAAATCAAATGCCTATAAATTCGAATTTAAACATTCAAATGAATTTCGAATTTTGAATCTATTCATCTGAATTATTCAGACATTCGTACGTATACGGATATACAGGATGAGCACTTGCAGAATGGAACTTTCCCACACCGGTATGCATCTGTCCAAATCCATTTTGGGACAAAAACAGGATGCATATGAGATAAATACGGGATGTGTACTGTATTTAAATTCGAATTTAAAATTTGCACAAATCGATTTGAATGTATTCTATTCGAATCAAATGTGAATACATTCAGATTTTAAAGATTTGAATCAATTCAAATTTCTGAGTATTCTCGAATCCCGAAAATTGCATTCGTACACACCTCAGGTAGAGATAGGTGAATGAATTTCTGCCTGGCATTGTGGCTGTTAATTAAGGCTTTTGCAGAACTAATCATTCTCAAAAGTCAAAGTTCTAAATTTCAAAGAAAAAGAAGAAAAATGCAGGTTTCAATTCTATGGCTCCCTCCCCACAGTCAACTATATTCTGTCAGAGCTGTCCTGTTGCAAATGGAGACCGCCATCAAATGTATGTCACCCTGGAATTCTCTTTCCATGATTCCCTTCCTGCTGCCGATCTGTTTTTTCATACCGTGTTGGCATTTGCTTGTGGGCATGCTTCATCAAAAAAGTATCAGAGGGTTTTTAAAGCTAGAAGCAATACAAATCAGGTCACCTTAGCCTTATCTGTCCCCACTCCACCTCCCCTGAATGCAAGGTTAGGATGGAGATCCTGAACACTTTGAAAGAGATGTTTTTGTGTCCATGCTCTGCTTTTACTTGTCAAACCTCTCCTGCTGGAGAAGAAAGGACAGAAAGACCTAAAAGGTTTGACCGGGGAGACATATGGCCAGGAAGGGGATCAGCAAAGGCCCACTGTCTCTGAAAATAGGGCCAGAGGCTTCTATGAACATGTTTCCCTACCCATTTATGTAACCAAGGCCATGATCCCGCTTGACTTTTTAAAACTGGAATTAATGTAAATTGGATGTGAATGGGCATTCTGCCCGTTCCCATTTTTTTTTAAATCTGGTTTTAAAAAGTCAAGTGGGGCATGGGGAGGAGGGATGCCAGATGGCGAGCTTGGTAGTGGTGGTGGCGGTGGTGGCAGCAGTGGTGGCTAAAAGGGCAGCCAGGTGTGTGAACAGCATGGGCCAAAAGGGCAGCCAGGTGGGTGAGCAAGGCCAAAAGGGCAACTGGACAGACGAGCAAGTTGGTAGTGGCAGCACCGGCTGAAAGGGTAGCTGGGTGGGCGAGCGGGCAGACAGGGCTCTCTTGCTCTCTCACTCCCGCCACTGCCACTGCCAAGGTGCTCTGGGGACATGAGGAGGAGGGGCGCTGGGTGGCAAGCAAGGATTAAGCAGCAGGTAGATAAAAATGCTTTAGTAGGAACAGAATGGTGAGCACTGCACTGACACCAGGATATTTCTGTACCATTCCCAAAGGAGAAAAAATAAAGTGCATTAGCAGCAAAAACGGGAGTGAGAGCTGCTTTTACAAGGGTTTCTTTAATGTAGGTTTTTTGGGGTTTTTTGCAATTTGCTCCTTGGAAAGTGCAGGAAGCCAATTTTTAATGCGGACAAAGAATTTTCAAAACGTTTTCAACGCGCAATAAAACCCCAGTGGGGACACGCCCCAACAGCAGAAAATACTCCCTCAAATTTCCTTCCAGTCCAGTTTTGAGTGTACTGTATATTTTGGCGTCCACTGTGCAGGCAAGGGATGAAGGAGCTAGGATGAAATGGACTCTGGGAAAGAAAGCAAGATGGTGAAAGCAAAGACTGCAAACACAAATCTTGCCAGGGATTCAAGATACCGCTGGTCTCAACCATTGGTTTGATAACAAAGACTGGGGGCTTGGGACACTGTGGTGTTCAGCCTCTGAGGAGGCCCGCTGACCTTGGCTGTGACTTTCCACCTGCTCCTGGCCAAATCCTGACTGGAAGTATGTCTGTAGACAAGCACACAGGTGCATGAATCTTCCCTGAAGTGTCTACGCAGGAACAAGCACATCTATCCTTCTGAGATCATGGTGCAGTTCACAGCCTCCCACTCCAGTTTGTCTGATTCATTCCCATCCCTTGACAGCATATTTATAGGACAACTCTGTTTTGCTAGTAAATTAAGCACTCTGCTTTTATGCAGCTACTTAGAGTGAAGGGAAAGGCAGTCTGTCCATACCAAAAAGGTATTTTCTTTCATAAGCCTATGGAAGGTAAAGCTGCCTCCAAGTTGGGCTTCTCTCTGAGGACGGTGTGGTCCACCAATAAATCCAACATGGCAACAACATGGACGAGGCCAATGACTGGATTTTCTCAGGGTCTTTCTGGTGGGGGGAATTCCCAATCTAGCTCATACCATCTACAAACATTCCCACGTGGTCTCCCATCCACATCCAAAGAAACTTCTGAGATTAGGCAAGTTTAACAAAAGGCACAACGAACCAGGGATGTGCACAAAGATTTGAAACATTCGAAATTTGATTTAATTCGTTCAAATTTAGACATCTGAATTCGAATCAAACGCCTATAAATTCAAATTTAAACATTTGAATTTTGAGTTTTTGAATCATTTCTATGAATTATTCAGACATTCATATGTGTATGGATACGTAGATGATGTGGACCTGCCCCCGCGCATCTTTCCCGCATCCGTATGCATTTGTACGGATCCGTATAGGGAAAAGGTGGGATGCAAACGGATGTGTATGGATGCGTACGGGTATATACAGACACATATGAATGTTGTCGACATTCGTATCTGCAAATACGGATTGACAATTTGCATGAATAATTTCAATGTTTTCAAATCAAATTGAATGTGAATCTATTCGAATTTTAAACATTCAAATTTTCAAATATTTGATTCAAACTAAATTGAATCCCGAAAACTGCATTCACGCACACCCCTACAACAGTTGCTACTTAATGGCCTTCTAGTGACAAATTGTGCAATGCATTGAGGCAAAGGGCTTTGCTTTTGGCTGAGCCTCTGTGTTTGAGATTTCCGGGGGGGGGGGGAGCATTTTAGTGGCACACCAAAGCACTAAAATGAGTCCTCCATTGGTTTTGAGTCTAGGAACCCTAGTTCCAGGTCCTTTGGAGACCCTGGAACTTCAAAGCTGGTGCAGGCAATGGTCTGGACCAGTGTCATCATGTAGACAGAGCTGTTCAAGACCAAGTTTTGCAAGATAGGCACAGAAAGGGCCCCAGTTAAAAACAGCCCAGATGGTATTTCCCTTTTGTTTTCTGCTTTATGTTTTTTTATTCCTCGCCCTCCTCCTCCTCTGCCTCCGCCATCAGCAATGTTACCCTTTGATTGATTTCTCCTTTGGGAAATCACCTTTTTAGAAGCACTGAGTATATAAGTTACTTGTTTGGATTGCCCTATGTTTGCACAAAATGAATGCATTTGAGTCTCGATTACTGGCAGTCCGGCATTCACTAATGATTCTGTGATCAATTCATCTCTGTCTGTCAGCTCTAAAATAGAATTGTACTTTGGAGGAAAGGAATGCGAGGAGGGAGAGGAGGAAAAAATAATAATCTCACAGCCCCTCGGAACTCCAATCTTACTGCCACATTTTATGAAGAAGTGGAGTTTTCAGACAGATTTTCAGGGTCCGGTTAGGCCAAGATGTTTGATTAGGGATGGACCAGAAAGCCTGGAAGTCCTGCTGATGGTCCTCCATATGCAACTACCTGTTGGACTAGGAGGACCGTTGGACCAGTCCAATGGAGCCATTCTGTGTGTCCTTATGCATCTAAGGGCAGGCTGCTGGGCGACCAAGAACAGAGAAGGATATGTACTTTTGCCCTGTTTTGTGGTCTTCTATATGCCATCAGTTGCAGTTGTGAGAACAGGCTGGTGGTCGGAGCCAGGAGTTCATTTTAAAGTTCTCACCAAAGTCATATTTTGCTTGGGATACCAATAATCCATCTTGGACCTAGACTGGCTTGCTAGCCTTTCCCATGGGTAATCTTAGCCTTAGTGGTAAATAGATGGGCAAGAATATTTAAAACATTTGAAATTCGATCAAATTCATTTGAATTTGGACATTTGAATTCTAATCGAATGTATACATTCTTTTTAAAAAACATTTGAATGAATTTGAATGTTTCAAATCATTCATATGAATTATTGAGACATTTGTGTGTGCATGGATACATACTCATTACATACATATACATACGTATCTTATTTGTATACGAATGCATTTGTTCGGATATGTACGAGACAAAAACAGGATGCATACAGATGCGTACAGATGTGTATGGACGCATAAAAATATTGTCGACATTCATATCATCAAATATAAATAGAATATCCTTATGAATAGATATGAATGTATTTAAATCGGTTCAAATTTTAATACCTTCATTTTTGCTCTATTCTTACGAATTTGGACATTCGAATATTTGATTTGAATCTAACTGAATGTTGAAAATTGCATTCATGGACACTCTTAGTGGTAGAGGCTGACCTAAGAGGTTTGGTTACAACCAGATCCTGGAATTAATTCATTTCCAGTCTACAACTCAGTCAAAATGGACACAGGAGGGACTTTTTCCTTCCTTCCAGCATATTTCCCATGGCCTGTTTCCTATTTCCTCCCAGGCATGGGTCTCCTAGAACAACGTTCGATTTCTTACATCCCGTCAGGCAGAGTGGAATTTGCATGGAAACCAAGAATGTTATAAATGAGGCCTTGACACAACACTGGCAGGGAAAGATCTGTACCGGTGCTTTTGCACTTGTTTCTAAAAGTCATCCAGTGTTTCCCAAGGAACCAGAAAACCCTCCAACAGAGTCTGCCTGCCAGAGAGCAGTGATTAATCTAATACCTGCTGAAATAGCTTCCTCGCTAATATGGGATGCGCTGGATGAATAGCACATGGCGCAGAAATCCATCACCATGCAGATAAAGCAGTTCGCAAGACTGAGAATGTTATGGAAGGAGATTATTCCACTCTTTGCTCGATTGTAATGGTTTTATCTGTACACTGAAATGAATCCTGGCAGCTAATGTGATCCCTGGGAGCAGCATTTATTTGCTTTATTGGTATCAAGGACTTCTTATGGAGCATCCGTTATTTGCAGAATTAGAGATGCGTGCCCTTTCAGGACAGAGGCAGGTTAACCGTTGGCTTAAATTTCACTAATGACCTTTCTGTCCAAAATGCTACAGGGATGGATGGGCAGCTCAGGAATCATGGTGGGCCCTGGGTACGATTGCTCAGCGTGGCTCTCATTCACAAATTTCCCCAACGGTTGCAGAGCCCTTCTTGGTTCATCATCCAGTATCAGACTCGGAAAAATCCTGCCTGAGATTTCACTCTCACCTGTAACACTCAGGTGCGATGATATCATTTGTGACTAGGAGGACAGAACTTGCTGCAAGCATCTCTACTTCTGATGTATAACCCAGATTTAAGTCTTCCCGGGAAAGAGATCGCAGTCACTCCATCAAAAACACTGTATTTCTATTTATTTTCTTAGAAAGTGCTTGTAGGTGGCCTAAACTGGTTAGTCCCATATAGGGCTGTTCACAAATATTTGTAATATTTTACATTCGTACAAATTTGGATGAATTTGGACATTTGAATTTGAATAAAATGTTGGCACAAAGATGGATATTCGAATTTGAATTGAATGTTTTGATACATTCGTATGAAGCTTCGTTACAGATTCGTATGGGATTCATATGGGATTCATAAGGAATCTGTATGGGATTCATACAGGATTTGTATGCGATTTGTATGCGATTCATATGCAATTAGTATCTAACATTCGTATCAAATTTGTATGGAACATTCATATTGAATTCGAAGCCTACCACATTCAAAGAGATTCATTTGAACGAATGCTAATTTTCTTGCATTCAATTTGATTTTTTTAAAAATATGGGCACATCCCTACCCATACCCACTTACCCGCATCTTCTCAGCATTGCTTGGGTATTGCCTGATCAAGAGAGGTAGTGCTAGTGGTTAGGGAGCCGGACTCCTATCTGGAAATACTGGGTTTGATTCCACACTCCCCCATGAAGCCAGCTGGGTGACCTTGGGCGAGTCACAGCTCTCTTCTGAGCTCTCACAGCCCCACTACCTCACAGGGTGTCTGTTGTGGGGAGAGGAACAGACAGTCCGTCAGCTGCTTTGAGTCCCCTTAAATGGGTGAGAAAAGTGGGGTAGAAAAGCTAACTCTTCCTCTTCTGTATATATTGTATATATTTTACTGTTTAATCATTATGACCCACCATTGGCGCTTTTGGTGAAGGGCAGGAGATCAATTGTTAAATGAATAAATAACTAAATAAAACGAACTATCCCCTCCACCAGATGATCAATGGACGGTAGCTGTATGCTGAAGCTGATCTACGTCAATGGCACTTCCAAGGAAGGCTGTTCCACCCCGTAGGCACCTTGGAGAGTGATTCTCTTTGCTGTGCTGAGCTTGCATCACAAGTGCCTTTCCGCTTTGTTGACGGCTTTAATTAGGGCGTGCTAATTTAGTGGCAACAGTGGCAGAAACAGCAATTGTGCAGCCAGCCCCCAGTGTCAGGGCTCTGGAAAATAATTAAGTTACACTTAGTCACAGGTCTCAGGGCAATCATAAACATCCGATGATCAACAGCTTCTGGTCGGGTTCAGATCTGATTAGATCATCTTTGCAACAAGCCTAACTGAGAACCGACCCCAATAAATAACAGAGTAAAGCTGCTGCCCGCTTCTCACACACCTTGCATTTGATGCTAGCAGGGAATGCGGCATCCTCAGGATATTAGAAGTGGCCTTTTTCTTTTCCCCTTGATTTCCTCTGCAGTGAGCATAACCTTTTGAGAATCTTCCAACAGAGCAGGTTCCATTCAGGCATAGCATTTCTGCTTCCTAAGCCCCAGCTGTTAAGTGCCGAAAGTGGCCATGCAGATGTTTCTTCAGCCAACTCCACGCCAAGTTAAAGTCACTTTCTGGTCCAGCTACTAAGGCTGCCTCCAGACGAGCAGAATAGATCAGCAGTTAAAAGTGCAGTCAGCTCCGTATCTTCCCCTAATGCAGCTGCGATGGTTAAGGAGGCGTGCGTCATGCAGGCTGAGGCAGCCAATCAAATTTTGAGCTGGGAATACTGCGCATTCTGATGTGCAGTTGGGGCATGGGCGGCAAACCTGACGCCTTACACTGTTTCAATATATGCTACTATTGTGAGTCCTTTGGGTTATAGGGCAGGATAGGAATACAAATAAATAAGTAAAAGTAAGTAAGTAAGTTCTTGGGAAGAACCCGATGAGAAATGAAGGCCAACATCATCCAAAGAATGGACAACTGTGATATTATCTTGTATACTGATTACCTTGCACCTCCAGTTCTGCTAGATCTTTGGGAAGCATGGGATGGTCAGTGTAACAAACCGGTCCTAAACCTCTTCCACAGCTCCTGTGATCATGATATCATATAGTTTTTGAAGTCTGTTCCATCCAAACCTGCATTGAATCAGAGTACATGGTGCTGGTCCTCCTTGAATCCCCAGATACTGGCCAATGCTGTTTCGTTCACTTTTCCCCTGAATTCACAGTCTGTTGGCACCGGGAATGACCTGGTGAAACAGCATCTGTCCACAATTTGTGTATTTAACCAGCACAAATTCTACTTGGATGCCCTTGAGTGCTGCAGAAGGGCTTGGAGCTCACGTCATTGTGCAAAACAAGAAGAAGCAAAATCGGGTGGGAAGCAAAATTTGGGTCTCTCCCCCTCCACAACGGTCTTGGAGACTCAGCAGTGGAAACACAGAGAGACAACTCCCTCAAGCTCCACTGAAGCTTTGATGAAATATTAAACTGCGGAGTCGCCCTGCCGGTGCGCTGGCGAAAGCTTTTAACATGCCTAAGCACCAGACAAGCAGGAACGAACAACTCCATTAGCACCTTCAACACTTCCCATCCTTCAGCAAGCTGATTTGTTTAAGTCGGATTAGTTCAATTAAAAACGGGGGTGGGGGGGTGGGGGTGGAGAATCTGCAGAGATAACTTTTGGAAGCCTGGAAAACTATTTAGCAAATAAGATACACAAGAGATTAAGGGCATGCACGAATGCAATTTTTGGCATTCGATTCAATTCAAATCTGCTAAATTCAAATTTAACCAAATTCGATTCGAATTAAGCGAATTCGAATCTATCCATTTGAATTTTTCATTCAAATTTGCACTTACGAATGTTGACAACATTCATAGAGACCTGTACACCTCCTCCCACTTTCATACACATCAGTCTGCATCCATGCACATCCGTATGCATCCCGTAGTTATCCCGTATGCGTCCTGTAGTTATCCCATAGGCATCCCGTCTTTGTCCCGTACGGATCCGTACAAATGCGTACAGATGCGGATCTTCAAGTACGCATCGTGTACAAACCCATACACAACTGAATGTCCGAATAATTCGAGCAAATAGATCCAAAATCCAAAATCCAAATCAAAACTTTGAATTCAAATTTAAGGACATTCGATTCAAATTCAAATGTCGAAACTCAGTCAATCCAATTGGATTTTGAATGCATTTGAATTTTTGTGCACATCCCTACAAGAGATGCTTTCGTGGCACTGGCAGATGGGGAGGCAAAAGAGAGGTTTTAAAAGAAGAGAAAAGAACCACGGGCTCTTCCAGCCCTCTCCAGCTTCCCTCTACCTTCCTTCTGCTCCTTGAAGGGAATAATTTGTATTGCTAGCTGAACTGTTAAATGTAGACTTGAATTTATAGTGCATGTGTAATGGGGACTGAAGTTAATACTGCCCTGAGAACCTTTGTCTTGGCAAAGCCGTTAGCTGAGTGCTCCAATTCATCACTTGGGGAGATCTCAAGCCGGGGGCCGCGCCATTCTGAGCAAGGGGGTTACTTGAATTGCTCCTTGAAAAGGCTGCTAACTAAGGCGTGTCCACCTCTGGCTTGGGGAAGTGGTATCTGCCAAACGGAGTGGGATTCATCGCGGAGAATGGCATCTCCTAAGGACTTTCCTTGGGTGGCTGGGGCATTTCACAAATGTTCGAACTATTTGTAAGAATGCCTGAAACGTTGAATTTTAATGTATGAACGTCCCTACATTAGATTTGTATTCGAACGTCTGAATTCGGATGAATTTATACATCCAATAATGAATGTTGCAAATATTCATGCACCTCCCTAGTCTGTGTGCATGCGTGATGATTGGGGTCAGCTCTGCTGAGAAAGCGACACATGGCCAAGGCTATGGTTTTCCCAGCTGTCGAGTGAGGGCTGTGAGAACTGGACCATGTGGAAGCCTGAGTGTTGAAGAATCCAACACTTTCGAATTGCGGTGCTTGGAGACTCCCTTGAACTGCAAGGAGATCCAGTGAGTCAACACTAAAGGAAACCAACGCTGGCTCTTCATTGGGAGGAGAAATACTGAAGCTGACACTCCAGTCCATTGGCCATATCATGAGAAGACCAGACGCACTGGAAAAGGCCCTGATGCTGGGGGATCACTGGATGCTGGGGAAGATGGAAGGCAAAAGAAAAAGGGTGCAGAAAAGGATGAGATGGATCGATGGTGCCATGGAAGCCACAAAGAAGAGCTTGGGCAAACTCCAGGTGCCAGTGGAGGGGAGAAGGGCTTGTTGTGTTGTGGTCCATCGGATCACAAAGTATCAGACTTGCAGTTAGAGTGTGGGGCTCTTATTTGAGTCCACACTCCTTCAAAAACCCAGCGGGGTGACACTGGGCGAGTCACAGCTCCCTGTCTGAGCTCTCACAGCCCCACTTACCATGCAGTGAGAACAGAAGGTTTGTCAGCTACCTGAGTCCCTGTAAGGGTGAGAAAAGCAGGGTATAAAAGCTGACTCTTCTTCTTGATGACTGGGCAACAACAAAACCAAAGGAAGTTGCAATCTAACAGTTTCTGGAGAGGGAAAACGCCAGCATCCTGGGGTGATTTCACACTTCCCTTCCCGTCCTGTGGACGGGAAAGGTGCACAATGAACTACTGTTGACTAGGGCTTGCACTTGTGAGCGCTAGTTGATGACAACCCAGCCTGTGCACAATCGATCGCCAGGCTGCTCCTCTGCCGGCACCCTGCACGACTGCGCACGCATCAGCGCTAGTGACACTGACTCTCTACACAGTAGCAGTCCCATCAGAGGGCCATGACCTCCCCAGCTGGCAGAGGTGTGAATGGCTGCCGTCTGGACACTGTCAGGTAAGTTCCAGTTGCCTGGGGATAAGAGGTTGGTGTGTTCGTGGGGCACAATTCACGATAGGGGAACATCTGGGAAGGCAGGGGGTGTTTGTAAGCTGTAAGCGCCTCCTGCAAGTGCGAATGCACTTGGCCCAGGTGTTCACCTACCGTGAACTATGGGCCAAAGTGCAAAGCGGCCCCTGTTGTCCTCTGCTGGGCTGCAACCCAGATCCCCTTAAAGGTCAAACAAGCGTAGCGCCACCTGGCAACCGGCAATTCTCTGGCCCAGCTGGGCAAACACGGAGTGCAGCGGAAACCTTCTCATGGATGCTTCTTTTGAAAAGGTTGAGCAATGCACAGTGTGCCGGGCGGACGGGGCAGGGGGGTGACGATCAGGTCCTGTTGTGGAATCAATTAGCCCAGTGAGCAAGGAGCACCTAAGCGGCTGTGGAAATGCTATTAGGAATCTCCCAACCCGTCTGCTGCGGCCCTGAGAATAAACTTGCCTCCCTGCTGCTGTGTAAGGCAGTTCCTCCTCCTTCTCTAGGAGAAAGACGGGGGCGGACAGCAAATTCAGGAGGTGTCCGATTCTCCTCTCCCCGCTAGGCCTTCCAAGCTTAGACTGCGGGGGTGGCAATGCCGGGGAGATCCTTCTTCTACACTATCTCCTCCTCTCCTCTCCCCCTTCCCTTATTTCTTCTTTCCTTTTTTTTCTTAGCTTTCTGCAAGTCGAAGAGAATTCCCCATAGGCAGGAGAGAGGCAGAATTACAATTTCTGATGCACTGCCTGCAGTCAATATCTAGCATCCTCCTGCTGGTTAAGGAAGGAAGGCATCTGCCTAGCTCTGCTCTTTGGAGAGCTGGGGGACCACGGCTTCTTCTGGAAAAGGGCATCGGTGGCACCTGTGTATGCACGCACAGAGGCATTTTCTTCCACGAAGAGGGCCAGGGCCAGAGCTGGGGCACTGCACACTGGTGGCAAAGTGGACAGAAAGCTGAAAGGATCTCCCTTTGAGCCAAATCAGTGGGAGGCTTATAGTGAGATGTAATGAAGCTCATTGCCGGCATCGGCCATGAATCACTATGGCCACACTATTAAGAAGAAGAGTTAGCTTTTCTACCCCGCTTTTCTCACCCATTTAAGGGGACTCAAAGCAGCTGACAAATCTTCTGTTCTTCTCCCCACAACAGACACCCTGTGAGGTCAGTGGGGCTGTGAGAGCTCAGAAGAGAGCTGTGACTAGCCCAAGGCTACCCAGCTGGCTTCACGGGAGAGGAGGAGGAGGAGGAGGAAGAAGAAGAGTTAGCTTTTAGACCCTGCTTTTCTTACCCTTTTTTAAAGACTCGAGGCTGCTGACAAACCTTCTGTTCTTCTCCCCAAAGCAGGCACCTGGTGAGGTAGGTGGGGCTGTGAATGCTCAGAAAGAGAGCTATGACTTGCTCAAAGTCACCCAGAATCAAACCCAGTGACAGGATATGAGTCCAGCACGTGCTAATCACAAGACCAAACAAGAGCAAGTATATCCAGTTCCCTCCCATGCACACACACAGCAAAACCCTCAGTGACCCAGATGTTCCAAGGGAAGAAGAGTTAGCTTTTATACCCCATTTTTCTCACCCTTTTTAAAGGGGACTCAAGGCTGCTGACAAACCTTCTGTTCTTCTCCCCAAAGCAGGCACCCTGTGAGGTGGGTGGAGCTGTGAGAGCTCAGAAGAGAGCTGAGACTCACCCAGGGTCACCCAGCTGGCTTCATGGTGGAGGGCGGAATCAAACCCGGTATTCCCAGATAAGAGTCCGGCTCCCTAACCACTAGACCAAACTGACGTACAATTTGGGGCAGTTTGGAGCAGCAGGGCTTGAGATGCAATGAGGTGGGGGATGTAGGTTGCTTATGGACATCTGTGTCACATGGAGGACATTCTCTTCCCATGAGCAACATGGTCAAACATTCTTTGTAACAGTCCAGTTTCCCCATCTGAGTGAATTTCACCCTAATCCTTTGTTTTCTCTTTACCACAAGGCCCAATCCAGAGCCACCCTTTCTGTGCTCCACTGGCCTGCACATTCCCTAAGGCCTGCCAGAAGAGAAACCCCACTATCAGCCGTTAAAGATGCAAGGGCACGTAGGAGGGCCTTCCCTGTGGTGGCCCCTAGATTGTGGAATGGGTTTTAGGGATCTGAATTTTAATCGTGTTTTTATACAGGCTTTATTGAAACCCGCACTGAGAGTGGGAGAGGAAGGAAGAGAGACAGAGACTGAGAAACCTCCTTCCAGTTCTAGAAACTTCCCACACCATTCCATTCTAACATCACTGATTTATCTGTCCCCATTACCTTTTATTTACTAAGTGCTCTGTTTTGTTCCCATTTTTGCTTTTGCTCTTTCCATGTATTCCTTGCTCTGGCTTCCTCCTTTAATTTGCAGCAAAGCTTTCGTCTGTTAGCATTTCCTCTGGCTTTCCATAACACCGTATATTTGGCGATTGCCACCTTTCCATTCACTTTATGGGGCCTTTTCCCTCCTGGTCTCACCAGAGATTTGCAATAAATAAGCATTTCTGAGAGCGTCGCCTGCTGAACAGCACTCTTGACAGAAGGGAATAATACTGATTATTAGGCAGCATGATTGTCAGGCGTGAAGGAAATATATATATATAAACACACGAGAAAACAATTCTAGGAAATGGTTGCGGAATAGTTTATAAAATTATATGTGTTTTGGTCCATTTGCATTCTTCAAAATTATATGAGGCAGAAAGAGTTTGTGGGAAATCAGAAGGCTACCAGACTTACCTTCGGTCAGGGGTATATAATTGTTTTTTAAAAAAATGGAGATGGGGAAAAGAATTGCATTCAGTTCATTCCTTCTGGTGCTAAACCTTCGGCCCATTCTGTATTTTTATCCTGCCCTATACCCAAGGGTCTCAAGGTGGGTTGCAACATATAAAATGAACACATTAAACCAATAACACATTGAGTATATTAAAACCATGGCTGTGTCTGAATATGGGAAGAAAAACATTTTTCCTTTACTTAGCCAGGCAGTGTAAAGAGGTGTGTCTTCACAGCTTGTCTAAACAGATAGAGTGAAGGTGCCCGACGCAGCTCAGGAGGAAGACTATTCTTCCACAGTCTGGGAGCCACCACTGAAAGGGTCCTATTCCAAGTGCCCCCCCTTTTGCTGCTGTGAGTGATGGTACAGCCAGGAGGGCCTCCTCTGTCATACCTTGTGTTGTCAGTGCCTCTTCCTCTGAGGATGAAGAGCCAGTTGCCCTTCTCAGCCAAGCTGACACAGTCTTCCCAGCCCGCCAGCCAGAGCGAGGAAGGCATGTTTCATGGGTTAAATAGGAACAACGAGCCTCTCTCCCAAGATGGAGGCAGCTCAGATACAGATGCTGGCCAACACCCAGTCCAGAGTGTTCTCAGGCAAGAACGAGAGCACCTGAGATGCTCATCACAATTACAGACCAAGCACCTGTGATGAAGAGGGTGTGCCTCTCCCAGCCCTATTTAAGCAACCCCAGTTGGTGTGTATTCTGTGTTCCTGACTCTCTGACCATTTGATGACTACGAGGACTCTTTGGCAAACTGAACTTGGCATTCCTGACAATGCTTTGACTCTTGAACTGGAACTTGGCCTGGCTGCTGCTACCACTAGCCCAGTGAGCACTCGCATATGTGTGCTTGCAGAGCGCTGACCGCTTGGGACACAACATCCTCCCCAGATCTTAAGGCATAGGCAGATTGGTATGGGAGTAGGCATTCCTTTAGATATTTGGGGCCCAAGTCATTTAGGGCCTTATAAGTCAACGTTAACCACCTTGAATTGGGCTTGGTAGTGAATTGGCAGCCAGTGTGACTATTTTAAGACTGGTGTGATGTGCATCTGGCCAGCTGTTCCTCTCAGCAGTCCAGCATCTGCATTCTGCATTAGTTGCAGCTTCTGAACAATCTTCAGGGGCAGCCCCATGTAGAACACATTACAGTAGTCTAGTCTGAAAGTTATCAGAGCATGGATAACTGTGGCCAAGTCATCTCTGTCCAGAAAGAGCCTTAGCTGCCAAACCAGCTGTATTTGGAAACAGGCACTCTTGGCCATGGCTTCCACCTGAGTTTTAAGCTTTAGCCCCATTACGGTGTTAGCTTCTTTCCCAGGGTGGCGGTGGTGGAATCGGTGGGCATGGTCACACCTTCACTTTAAACTGTGGCCTGCAGATAGATAGCAAGAATAAAGCAGCTTTTAATGTGGTTTTTTAAATTTATATTTATATATACACACACACAAACCACATTAAATGCTGTTTTATGATAGCTTATTCACTTCTCAGTTTACCTCTCCGATATTTAGCGATAATTATTTTAGCAGCAACATAGCAAAAATCATTTTCATAAAGCACAGGAGCTGGCAGCCTTCACAACTCATCAAAAAGCAAAGGGCCTTTAATTTGCATATTATGCAGATTCTAAGAGGTGGAAAGAGTTCACAAGGGAAGGAAAACAACAGCAAAGAACATTCTGTCAGGCCTCAGCTCGGCTGGCAAGAAGAGAAGCTTACAAACAGAAAGGAAAAGCCAGCGAAGCTCCTCCAGAGATGACAGTCCTGAGTAAATAAACTGTTAGGTTGCATCTTGTGGGGAGAAAGATGTTTTTCAAATCCCCTGTGGCACAAGCTTGAATGCCAAGTTGGAATGTACATAAACTGAAATCTAATGGTTTGGTTTGAATCGAACCAAACTCAATTCAAACTACTTTTTATTTATTTACTTTTGAAAGACTAAATGCGTGGTTTGGTTCACATGCAAATCAAGTGAACTAGCTACGGTTCACTATTGTTCCCTGGTTCAACACCTCTGGCTTGAGGGTTGATTTGAACCAACTTTTCTGAACAGGCTGTTAGGTTCACTCCATTTTGCTGCAAACTGTGAACTTACTGAAACAGTTTGGAACATGTCTTCTTCCAAGGGTTAACTTCTAAACCTCCATTAGGAATTTGCATTTAAAGCGGGTCCTCAAACCCACTTTTTGCCCAGCACCCCAAGGTCCTCTTTTCACAGGGACTCAAAAAATTCTATCATCCAACCCTGTCATAGAGGACTTAGGGAATGATCAATCCAGTAAGAAATCCATTTCTTCTGCACTGGAAGGTCTTTTTTGATTCAGAGAGAGAAACTTTCTTGTCTGATTTGGTGAACTGAGTTGCTCCCTTATAGTTATGAAAATGAAGATGACATCCATAAGAACATAAGAGGAGCCCTGCTGGATCAGGCCACAGCCCTTCTAGGCCAGCATTCTGTCACACACCATTGCCCACCAGTTGCCCGTGGGCATCTCAAGCAGAGACAAGGGCAAACCTTCTCCTGCTCTCGAATCCCAGCAAATGGCCTTAGAGGCATCCTGGTTGTCCCCCAAGCCTGAAAGATGTACTTAGGCATCCATTCTAGTAGCCATTGATACATCTGTCATCCATGAATTTGTCTAACCCTTTCTTAAAGCTGGTTGTTGTCAGCATGTCTTCTGGAAGCAAATCAATGACCCTCTGGGTGAAGAACTACCCCTTGTCTAATCGGACTTTCCTGCCCATCAGCTTCATAGAGTGCCACTGGTTCTAGTGTTGTGTGATAGAGAAAATAATTTATCAATCTTTTCTATACCATGCATCATTTTATATACCACCTATTTGGATTAGGGGTGTGCACAAATGTAATTTTTTGATTCAATTCAATTCAAATAGAATATCTGAATGTTTGAACTTGTACGAATAGAGAAAAATGAATATATTGAAATTTGAACTTAATCAAATACATTAATATCTATTCATACGAATATTCAATTCGTATTTGAGGATACAAATGTTGACAACATTTGTACATGTCTGTACACATCCGTACACATCCTGTTTTTGTCCTGTACGTATCTGTACAAATGTGCATGTATTGCGTATGTATCTGTATACATACGAATGTCTGAATAATTAATATGAATGATTTGAAACATTCAAATTTGTTCAAAAGTTAAAAAATGAATGTATAGACATTCAAACTCATTCAATCTAATTTCAAATGTTTTGAATATTCTTGCACATCCCTAGATTTGATGTGTGTTATTTTCTCCCTTCTTTGGGTGTCTGTGATGTGTGGAATCGCAAATCCATGCTGGTTCTGAGTTCAGACATGTCCACTAAATGGAGGAATCCAGCCTAAGGTGGTGGCGACGTGGCCCAGTGAGATGATCATGCCACTTTCCTCCATAAACCTTCACCAAAAAAGGCAAATTTTTCAACTAGCTCACTGTAACTGAAGAGAGCCCTGGCCTACCCAGTGAATGTCAGTGAACAACCTAAGTCAACAGAGCTCTTAGATGTGGTTCACTTAGCTCCCAATCTTACATTAAAGCCAATTGCTCGTTAGACAAGATTTCACTAAGCACAGAGCAGTAGAGTAGCTGAGCTTATAGTATATAATGTGGAATGACAGTACAATAATGGACCCCAGGTACAAGCCCCCAGTAGCATAATGTTCACTCTCAACTCGGCAGATGTGAGTGGCTAAAGACAGATTCCTCACCAAGGAGCAATAGACCCCAGAAAGAACATCAAAGAAGGAGAAGGTGGTGGCAATTAAACTGGAGTGGCACCAGTTGGATGACTTGAAAAGGTTACATCGAGCCTCAAATAGTTGATATTACACTGGGGTCCTTGATAAAGCAGAAGGATAATATGAAGATCAGAGAGATGGATTTCAAAGGAAACATTGGGAAGAGGGAGAGATGATACTCCAGTTGAGATCAACTGCACACCAGAGAAGGAAAGCCTGAGAACTTCTCAAGGACCGGCTCTACAGCTCCCAGGTGCCACGGAGTCCCCAATTATGCACTTCCTGCCACGCTGAGTGGAATGGGATGCTGAGTGGAATGGACTGGGACAAAGCCATCCACACTCAGGACTGGGCCCAGCCCTTGAAGTCGGAACCCAGCCTCTTGAGGCTGGAAATTAAAGGTTCCTAGCCTACCTAGTTTCTGGGAGGGCCTTTTTTGGTGTGCACCAACCTCAGGTACCATTTCCTGGTCCAGCACCAATAAGGGACCCCCATGTGTTTATTAATATACTAGTAGACCTCATTTCAAGGTCTACCAGGATAGGATCCCATTTTAGGCTCCCTGTCCCAGTCTATGCTCCATCCAGGATAAGGGGCATGCGCACATGTACACAATCATGCCCCAAGCACTGCTCTTGGGTATGCTTTTGCAACTCTGCAAAATTCAGTAAACTACATATAACTTTTATTAGAATTGCACTGTAGCATCTGGAGAACCAAGATGTTTTGTTTTTGCTTTTGCTTTTATTTTATTTTTTAAAAAATCAAGGCGTTTTACAATTTTTTTAATTCTATGTGTATAAACTTCTTCATGCTCTGATCCCAGTCTAAACAGCTGCACATCTATGCTTTTGCATACAGATGCATCCTCTGCAATCAACCATTCCTAAACTGAACATCTGCCCTGAAATTGTTACCTAATTCTCTCCTGTAAACTGTGCCCCAGAGATGGGTTTTACTCACCCTGACTTCATCTGCTTTTTTGTTCTTCATTATATATATATTTCAAAAAAGGCTCTCATTTAGGGACCTCACACCAGACTAGACTGCTGATAAGAGTGACTCTTTGATTTACTGAAATTATGGAAGATGCTCCTGACCTTGGATGGGAAGAGTGGGGGGAATTTCAGAAGGACCACTGCAGCTCTGCTTAGAAAGGGGAGGCAGGAATTAAAGGATCTACACTGGTTACCTATTCGCTACCAAGCCCAATTCAAAGTAATGACACTAGCCTATAAAGCCCTAAATGGCTTGGGCCTTGGGTATCTGAAGGAGCGCCTTCTCCCATATAGGCCTGCCCAGGCACTGAGATCTCAAGGAGGGGGCCTTCTTGCTGTTCCTTCTTTTTCAGAGGCGCGAGGCATAGGGACATGCAGGAAGGCCTTTTCTGTGGTGGCCCCCAGACTCTGCAACAGCCTCCTTCTTGAGGTTTACCAGCTGCCTACATTGTACACTTTTCGGCACCTGGTGAAAACGTATCTTTTTACCCAGGCTTTTACAGTTTAAATTGCTTCCCCAGGGTGCTGTCCTGTCAGGGAGGGAGAGTGGGGGTGGGAGGAGGGGGGTTATATATTTTAATTATGTTTTAATTTTTAATTATGTTTTAATATTTGATATGTTTTATTCGTATTGTAACCCACCCTGGGACCATTTGGTGAAGGGCAAGATATAAATTTTCCAAAGAAAGAAAGAAAGAAAAAAGAAAGAAAGAAAAGTTATTTCCCCAGGAATTCTTTGAACCATTCAGGTTCGCAAGGAGGGTCCTGTTTTTTTCCAATCGCGTTCTTGGCTATGTGAACAACCACGTGTTCTTTTCTAGTCAAATCAAACACGAACTATTCAATCAGATTTTCAAACACGAAAGACGCTTTGCTCGTCTCTACAATCTGCTGGACCTTCACAAGCATTCCGTCTGAGCGAAAGGAAGCTTTAGCCTAGATTTCAGACCGGAGCAGAGCGTGTGCTGGAAGCCCGAATTTGTGAACATTCATTCATCAAGTGGGAATGAGATCTGTAGGGTGTTGGCTGCTGTTATTGGTTTGTCCCAGTTGGAGGAAATAAACTCAAAATGCAATTATGTGGAACTGGAGAAAGTCTCTTGTTGCAGACACAACAATCGATGAAGTAACTTAACACATGCTTCTGTAGAAATCTGGGACACAACTTTTGTTAAATAATGAGCAGGACACTATCCTGTCTCATACAGTAGCCTACCAATTGTTCTTGGGCATCTCAAGCAGGAGTCAAAGGCAAAACCTTCACCTGCTCTCAGATCCCAACAAATGATCCTTAGAGGCTTCCTGCCTGTCTCTCCAAACTGGAGGCAGTACCTAGGTGTTTGTTCTAGTAGCCATTGATGCACCTGTCCTCCATGAATTTGCCTAACCTTTTCTTAAAGGTATTCAGGCTGGTTGCTGTCGCCACCTCTTCTGGCTGCAAATTCCATAGACTGATGACCCTCTGGGTGAAAAAAATAGTTCCCCTTGTCGGTCCCAACTCTCCTGCCCATCAGCTTCACAGAGTGGCCCCCGCTTCTAGCGTTGCCCCATAAGAGAAAAGAATGGTTTCCTCCAGGGAAACCATGGAGGGTTTGCCTGGAAAACATGGGAAGGTGTTGGCATCTTCCTGTGCACTGAATCTGAGTAATTTTGCAAGGGATGTGCACAAATATTTGTAGGCATTTGAAATTCGATCAAATGTGCCGAATTTCGACATTCGAATCCAAATAGAATGTGCCGAAATTAGAATTTAAACATTCAAATTGAATTTTGAATTTTGGATCTGTATGACTTTGCACACAATGCGTACTTGAAGATCCGCATCTTTCCCGCATCTGTACTCATTTGTACAGATCCGTACGGGATAAAAGCGGGTTGCATATGGGATGCATACGGATGTGTATGGACGTGTACGGATGTACGGATGTGGGGAAGATGCAAATGGGCATCTAAGAATGTTGTTGACATTTGTATGTGCAAGATTTGAATAAAAAATTCAAACAAATTCAAATATTTGAATTTAGCAAGATTTGATTCGAATGTACCAAATTCGAATCGAATCTTGTTAAATTTGAATTTTCGAGTATTCGATTCGAATAGAATGTCAGAAAAACATTTCTGCACATCCCTAACTGTGGCATCTCTGTTTGCCATCTCTCAGGCAGAATCCTGCATTCAAGGGGCAGTCTAGTACAGAATGGAATCTTTTTAATTAGAGGATAGCTTAACATTACCTTGTAATGCATATTTCATAACCCTCTCTTCCTCCATCTGCCACGGCTGCTGAGTTCAGTGTTTTAAAGAGTGGAGGGTGGGAAATCCCCCTTTGATTTTTTTTTCTTTCCTGAGCTGCTTATCTGTAGATGCATTGAGAGTTTTTTCAACAGCAGACAGTGATGCTGGGAAGACAACAATATCTCTGGAGGAAGCCTGGGGCCCCCACCACGCCCAAGACATTCACACCATGCCCAGGTGATGGATATTTGATGACCACAAATGTCTCTGTCTCTCTCTCTCTTTTCTTCTCTGGCTCCTATTATTTTTATGACAGCTGGGCCAAGCCGTTTCCCACTTCCAAAATAATGATTTCTCTAGGGGAGAAACATTTTTCAAAACCCATCTCAATTATGCAAATATATCTGTTCTCCCCTGAAAGCCCACTGCGTTTGGTGAACTTTGTTTACCTTTTCCAGATCCTTATGCGGTACCATTAGCAGTTTCCTCTTTTTATGGATCAGTAGTTGCCCAAGCAAAGCCACTGAGTTCAGGAGCACATGTGGAAGAGTGTGGAGCTAGAAGGAAACGTGGCCGAGAAGCTGCAGAGCAAAGTTCACAGTCACGGCGCACTGGAGCATGCTGGGAATTTTCCTCCACACTCCATACTGCCAAATGTTGCCAGTCACTTCATTGGGTTAAGGCAGAAATCTGAGACCCATCTGTTGTCAGGTAAGCATTAGGCTGTTAGGGCTGATGGGCTCTTTGGAACAACAGAATTCCAGGCCTTGGCATCACTAGGGGCTTTTTCACAGTTGTTGGTGTTCCACACACGTTAGAGCAGAATATGGGAAGCGCCATTCAATACTGGAACATTTTGCCCAACCAAAACAGAGGGCGATCCAGGTCAAGAGGCCCTTGAACCAGATCACCTGTGGTCCTCAATATCAAGAAGTCCAGGTCAACTAGCTCCATCCACTCTGGAAGATGGAAGCATGCAGAAGACACGCTAGCACTGCACCAAAGCACACCATCAAAATTTACTCTTTACTCTACCGTGGTCAGACCTCACCTAGAGTCCTGTGTCCAGTTCTGGGCAACCCAATTCAAGGAAGACATTAACAAGCAAGAGCAAGTCCAAAGGAGGGCTACCAAAATGGTGAGTTGTCTGGAACCATGTCTGACGAGGAACGGTTGAAGGATCTAGGAATGTTTAGCCTACAGAAGAGAAGACTGAGAGGAGACATGATAGCATTGTAAGGATGTGCATGAATGCAGTTTTCAGGATTTGTTTCAAATCAAGTATTCGAAGATTTGAATCAATTCAAATTTTAAAATTTGAATGTATTCACGTTAGATTTGAATTGAATACACTCAAATCGTTTTGTATTAATTTTTGATTTGCATTTGAAGATTCGAATGTCAACAACATTTGGATGTGTCCATACACATCCCATTTTTATCCTGTATGCATCCCGTTTTTGTCCTATACAAATGCATACAAATACATATGTAATGCATATGCATCCGTACATATACAAATGTTAAATTCAAATTTAGAGACATTTGATTCAAATCTGAATGTCCAAATTCGATCGAATTCTATCGCATTTTGTATGTTTTGAATATCTGTGCACATCCCTGTAATGTTTTTCAAGTCTTTGAAGGGCTGTCACAGTGCAGAGGGATCATCCCTATTCTCAATTGCACAAGATGGGAGGACTAGAAACCATGGGATGAAACTTCAGGAGAGTCAATACAGATTAGATATTAGGAATAATTTCCTGACAGTGAGGGTGATCAGTCAGTAGAATAGGTTGCCACGGGAGGTAGTGAGTTCTCCTTCCCTGGAGGTCTTCAAGCAGAGGTTGGACCTACACCTGCCTGGGATGGTTCAGGGAATCCTGCATTGAGCAGGGGGTTGGACACGATGGCCCTAGAAGACCTTTCCATGATTCTATGAAAATGTATCCCTTGGGGAAACCGAGGCTGGGAACTTTTATGATCTGGACCAGGGGGTCTTGCTTGTCCAGACCCACTGATCCAAAGCATGGCACTGCAGTGTTAAAAGGCTCTAAGGTTTTGCTTTCCAAAGGATTATCCATTTTTCCTCCTTCATTTGAAAGCAGTGGCCAGCTGAATATGCACTCACTTTGGACCATGAAAATAGACTTGGACGCATAAAGCACTGGGAGCATGGTGAGAAGGAAGGGTGGGACAGAGAGAAGATGCAGCAGACTGATCTCTTTCCCTGCACGGTCAGTGTGGAAAGTTAAGGGCATCCTAGGACTCTGAAACATCCTGTTCTGGACCTTTCTAGGTGAAGCTGATGAAGATGTCAGATGGTGCATATTGGATGTCAAAGGGGGGAGGGAAGGCTCCACTCCTAATCAGAAGAAAAGGAATAATAAAACTCTGCTCTCCCACCATGGATGGAAAGGAAGTTAGTACTTGGGAAGTGCATTTCCATAACTCTGGTTTCCCCTCGGGGTGGACATTGATTGCTGATTTTTCAAGATCTTTGCCCTCGCTTTCTTCAAAGTGTTCTCTGGACTGCAGAAGTTGCAACTCATTGACATTCTAAGGCAGCCTCTGCAGCCTCTGAAAAACTGCCAGAATGTATGAGGAGCCATTAGTATTGTTTTTTAAAAGAAAAATATCCAGTCGGTGTGCTAATGATGGAGGTGGTGTGGTGCATTTGGATTGTGGAGGGTCACCTCCAAAACTTCCAAGTAAACAACTCTAGGTAGTAGTAAAGGGATGAAACTGACATAAACCAGAAGAGGCTCAAGGGACTTTGCACTTATTTGCTTGTTCTTCTAGATCCTTGATTGTTTTGGCCCCTCTTTTTTGCACTGTTTCCATCTCAAACTGTGTCCACAGGGACCAAAAGCTACTGGTGAAAAAGGCACCAGAGCCTCACTTCCAACAGGGCATCCAGCTTCTGGAAAGCTGTATCTGGATCTGCTGATAGCTGGAATCAGAGATGGTAGGTTTGTGAGTGATTGGCTGGAATTCTGCCCAAGCTGGGCTGTTCCTTTGGAGTGAATGTTGGGATTATGAATGCTCAGCTCAGCAAGTAAATGTACAACAATGGCATGATTAAACCTTTAGATGTAAAACACTACAGAATGCATACTGAAGCACAAGGGGTGGAGGTGTGCTAAATGGAGATAAACATGCACCAAACATGTTGAAAACTATCACAAAGCCCTGCCTAAAACCAATTTGAACAAGAATTTCCATAGAGAATAAAGTTTTGATCCAGCAAGCGGCTCAGCTGAGTCCTTCTTCCTGCCTGATTTTGAAGCTTCCCTGTGAAGTTGTCACGAGTGCTTGTGATTTTTGGCCTCTGGTAATTGAACAAGTCAATTCATGAGATCTAAGTGCCTGGCAAATTTAGTCTTTCTGGTTTCTGCTGTATCTCAAAGACCACAGGAGTTTTGGAGACAGACTAGGAGGCTGGAAGCCTCCTTGCAAGGCATTATGGAGGAAAAGGAACTGCCTTGCTCCGGGCCTACAGTTCCACACAGATGTTGCTCTGAGGAAAAATCAAGGCTTTTGACAGAAATTTCACAGAAAGTACCACCCTATGCTTGTGATGTTGTTCCAACCCTTGTGATACATCTGGACTATTTATTTATTTATTTATTTATTTATTTATTTATTTATTTATTTATTTATTTATTTATTTATTTATTTGCATTTTCATCCTGCTCTATACCTATATATATACCTACATATACATCATATACATATACCTATATATATATGCATATGCATATATATGCATATATAGAAAGGCCAGGGCAAAGAGGTCAGTCTTCACTGCCTTCCTAAATGTGTACAGTGAAGGGGCCTGACACACCTGAACGGGGAGAGTATTCCATAGCCTAGGGGCCATCACTGAGAAGGCCTTCTCCCGGGTGGCTAACCCTTTTGCTATTGAAGGTGGTAATACAACCAATAGCGCCTCCTCCCCTCCAGATCTTAATGCACGAGCAGGTCAATATGGAAGCAGGTGTCCCTTCAGATAGAATCATAGAATCATATTTGAGGCCCAAGTCATTTAGGGCCTTATAAGTCAAAGTTAACACCTTGAATTGGGCTCGGTAGTGAACTGACAGCCAGTGCAATTGTTTAAAGACAGGCGTGATGTGCATCCGACCAGCTGTGCCAGTCAGCAATCTAGCAGCTGCATTCCACACTAGGTGCAGCTTCCAAACCATCTTCAAGGGCAGCCCCGTGTAGAGCACATTACAATAATCTAGTCTGGAGGTTACCAGAGCATGGATAACTGTGATGCCTCAATATCCGGTTGGACATTCAGTGGGGGAAACGGCTCTCTTTCTCTCTCTTTGTGCAGAAAGATTAGCTCCAATTTTCATTTTGTCTTCCATCACAGAATTAATTTGGGATTCCCTCCTGCAGTTTATGCCTTTGCTTAATTCCTCTCACCTCCTCAATGGAAATGTAAAACATACTGTAGATAAACACCGGATGCAACTTAGGTGTCATCAATGTGCACATGTGCAGATTTGCTTATGTTTGCAATTGTTACATCTAACACCAAATGATAGAAAACAAGATGATCATGTGGCATTTAGAGACATCTTCCTCAAATCCACTTAGCTGTGGTCACAGGTAAAGTTTAATCCAGCTTCAGTCCACTTTCAGAGGGCGAGGATACATCAGCAAAGTGACAAGCTGTTTTATTTCAGTGTTAAATAACTCAGATAATTCCCCTTTGGGATAGACAATGTGGAAAGAAAGTTACTGGTTACTTTGCTGATGGGTTCTCTCGCTCTGAAGGTGGACTGGAGCTGGATTAAACCTTAGGTGTGACCACAGCCTTACACTCCAAAGGGAAAACATATCCCTCATTTGTTCCCAATGTAAATACATTCATGGTTTGGGTCCTTGACTAGGGCCCAAGTTTATTCAAAATATTTGTTACTCGATCGAATTTGGCTGAATTCAGACACCTGAATTTGTATCGAATGTCCAGACATTTGTTTTTTTAATATTCAAACAAATACAAGTATTTTGAATATTTTGTATGAATGATTTGGACATTCGTATGTGAACGGATATGTACACATTACATATGTATCTGCATGCATCTTTTTCACATCGGTACACATCTGTATGGATACATACAGGATAAAAACGGGATGCGCACGGGATAAAAGCGGGATACGTACGGATACATACGAATGTTGTCGACATTCATATCATTCCCTCAAGATATTTGCTAAGAACCATATTTATAAAACACTCCAGATCTGGCACCTCTGCCATCATGTGACCTTGGGCCTCCTGGGCTGTGAACCAACTTCTTCCTTACCTTCACACCATCCCTTGCCTGCCTTCCCAGACTTTGAAATGACTTAGAAGTTTAATTGCTGCGTAGGGGTGGTGAGCAAATGTCCCTTGACCGCTACAATAATTCACACGCACTCACCAGGATGGCGGCGACCGCTCCCTCTCCACTTAGCTACCCCAAGAGCTTCGCCAGAAACAGTAAAATTTGCATTCAAACTATTTTATGCTAAATGCAACCAAAGAACTGTAATGCAGGGGGTGGGCAGGCAGCGAGGCGCTGAGGCTAATGGTGCTTGAACAATTCGATTGTAGTGAAATTTTGATTGCAATGAAACTATCAGCTGGTTTCTTGCACTTCTGCAAGGCGGTTGTCCGCTGCAAGAAGGGAGGGAGGAAGGAAAGAAAGGAGGGAGGGAGGGAGGGAGGAAGAGAAGAAGAGGGAGAGATGGAGGGAGGGAGGGAGGAAGGAAAGAAAGAAAGGAAGGAGGGAGGAATTTTTACGGATACATGCAGGACAAAAATGGGATGCATACAGGACACGCATGTGGCCACGCATGAATGTTGTTGACATTCGTTAACTTCAAATACAAATTGAATATTCATACGAATAGATACAAACGTATTCGAATCGCATTGAATGTGAATATATTTGAATTTTAGACATTTTAATTGATTTGAATTTTTGGATGTTCGATTCGAATGGAATCGAATGCTGAAAACTGCACTCGTGCATACCCCTAATGCAAACCGACTCCTCACAGCAAAGGAAAATCAAAGGATCATCTGCACTCAGCGCTCATCTCTGGGCTCAGCAGTGCTCACTGCTGAAATGATTCAGTCCAGCTGCCTTGGCTTGGCCTTAACAAACGAAAGGGCTGGAAGGTGGGAATATGGCCTCCGTTTCCAGGGCCGCTGCCACTTCGGGCTGGACCAACTGTATTGATTCTAAAGTAACCAGATCAAGCCTTATTTGACCCTTCAGCTGTTTCTGTCAAAGATGCCTATAAGTGGCACACTTTTCAATGCAAGAGCAGAGAGGAAAGCGTGTAGGAACCCGTGTCAATATTTTCTGACTTGCTTTCCATCGTGTGGGCTGGTGGCAGCTGAACCTCACAGATGGCAAACCGGGAGGGCAGCAAAGGATGCCTAAATAGAGGTTCCTTTTGGCTCCTGAGCACCAGATGACAATTTTGGGAAAGATCCTCGTTTGGACTACAGTCCCCATCATCCTTAACCAAATGCTGGGCAATGCTGAGAATAAACCTCCGAGAAGAGTCTTTCCTTTCCTTCCCCATGCCCAATAAAGCATCCGTTTGGCAGTGGAAGCAAACAGAACGCCAAAGCAGATGGGCCCTCAAATGGATTTTGCAGAAGGATCATTAAAATTCTGGACCTGGATTTGTACCTTCAAGACCAGGACGTCTGCCTCTCCCAGCTGCCTTACTCAGGGTTGATAAGGAAGAGCTCTTGCAGATGGGTCCAGGTCCAGGATTTGTTTGGTTCACATCTCAGCCCAAAGCAAATTGTCCAGAATGTTTGTGTTGAATTTCTGACAGTTTCTTCTTGCAAACAAAAGTTAGCACCGAGTGGAGGGGGAGAAAAAAAAATCCAGCAATTAGTAATCAAGACTGATTATCCTAAAGTGCTCCACCTTTTTCAAGCAGGTACAGGTGCAATCTGAACAGTTCTTTTGGTAGGAATCATCAAGATGGATACTTATGGACATCCTAAACCACAAGATGGCAAAGAGACTATGGCAGCCAATCCACCAGTAGAGAAAACGCCTGGTCCTGAAAACGCCTGGTCCTGAGGCCGAGCAGGGCGCGGCTGAGTAGATGCCGGCTGACTATGTCTACCATCATCCGGTTTAGTCATTGATGAAGAGAAAATTCAAAATAAAGGGAATAGGAAAATCCCAGCAATAAGGAATTAACAGAAGAACTGGAACTGAAGACCTCAAGTGCTTGCTTTTTGCTGTCCCCTGTTCTCTCCCAAACCTGAGGCCAGGAACCTGTCTAAGATTAATATAATATTGTAACCTGCCCTGAGACCTTCAGGTATAGGAAAGGATAGAAATATCAATCAGTCAACCAGTCAACCAGTCAACCAGTCAACCAGTCAACCAACCAACCAACCAACCAACCAACCAACCAACCAACCAACCAACCAACCAACCAACCAATGATCCTTTATTATTTACAGGATCAGCCCACCCACCCCTGCAGGTACCATAAGGGAAAAGCACCCAGAACCAGAAGGCTATTTTGACCCCCAGAAGGCCTATTTCAGCCTTTGTAGAATGCTGGAATGGGCATGTGATGCCACTAGAGTCCATCCCAAAATGTAAGGGGGCATATGGAAGACGGGCAGGAGGCGTCTGTGGCATCACACAAATATTCCAATGCTCTCAGGAGGCTGAAATAGGTCTTCCAGAGGCAAGAAAAGCACTTCCGGTGCTGAGGTTGCATGGCCCCAGAACCAGAAGAAATGTTCACGATTATTCGTGGTTTCAGGTAACCACAGTAGGAGCTGGAACATATCCCCAGCAGATACAGGGGTTCAACTGTACTTGCCATTTTGACCTGTTTCTAAGTAATCATCTTAGAATGTACATGAATGCAGTTTTCGGGATTCAATTCTATTTCAATCGACTATCCGAAAATCCAACTTGATTCGAATGTTTAAAATTCAAATTTAACCAAATTTGATTCGAATTAAGCAAATTCGAATCTATTTGTTCAAATTTTTCATTGGAATTGGCACTGATGAATGGCAACAACATTCACAGATGCCCATACACATCTTCCCTGGGTCTGTACACATCCGTACGCATCCTGTTGTTATCCCATATGCAACCCATTTTCATCCCGTACGGATCTGTACAAATGCGTACAGATGCGGGAAAGATATGGATCTTCAAGTACGCAGTGTGTACAAAACTGTACATGATCAAATGTCCAGATAATTCAAATGAATAGATCCAAAATTCAAAATTCAAATCAAATCTTTACATTCCAATTTAAGGACATTCAATTTGAATTTGAATGTCGAAATTCGGTCAATGTTTTATTTCGGTCAAGTTTTTATGTATTGTATTATATTTCTGTTTTTGATATGGTCATATGGACTAATCAATAAAATGCTTTACTTAAAAAAAGAATTTCAAATGCATTTGGATATTCATGCACATGCCTATGTCTTACAGATCTTCTCTCTTCTCTCCTTCTCCTGCTTATCTCAGCCTTGCGAAACACGATATGCATTGCCCACAGCCCTTCACTTGCTCACCTTGGACACCCAACGTATTTCAGCTGCCCAATCACTCCTGTGCCTTCCCATCTCATGGTGTTCTCAGTAACAGCCTCCACTTCCATAGTTCAAGGGTTTCTGCTTTCATAGCATTCTGCTTTTACAGCCGTCCGAATCGCAGGAATGACAGTTCCTTCTAATGATTTTGAATTTTGTTGCTTGTGGGCATTAAGCTGAGAGTCAAACTCTAGCAAGGTGAAGTGGATGCAGCCTTACATGATTTTGCTTGGGAGCAGCATTTGTGTGTGTGTGTGTGTGTGTGTTAGCAATTGCCAGAATCGACAGTTTCTAGACCTTCATTCTTGACCTCTTCCAATAAATCTTTCTGCTCCGACTGGCTCCTTGGTTCTTGTTAGGCAGGGTTTGCTTTTGGAAACTGGACATCCATCTCCTTGCTTGGAGTAACGTTCAACAGGCCACACAGGCGTCTTGTAAGAATGTGTCATTTTCTTGGCCCGTCAAAGAGACCTCAAACTTCTCTGAACATTTCACTTGGTTCTCATGTCATCTTCCGTCTGTCAGTGAATGAAGGCTTCTGCATTAAGTGAAAAGGCTATTTGCGAGGCTCTCCAAGGTCCTGAATTTCCCCTCCTCCAGAATTTCCCCAGAGCTGCCCCAAAGAGACCTTTTGCATATTTGGGGGTCGGGGGGGGGGGCAAGATGCAATTTCTGGATGAATTCACTTGGCACTGTGGTGGTTTTTAAAAGGAAATATGGGGGTCCCTGCACTTCCTGAAAAACAAGGGTTAGCTTTTCTACTCCATTTTTCTCACCCTTTAAGGGGACTCAAAGAGGCTGACAAATCTTCTGTTCTTCTCCCCACAATACCCTGTGAGGTAGGTAGTGTGGTGAGAGCTCAGCTGAGCGCTGTGACTAGCCTCAGGTCACCCAACCGGCCTCATGGAGGAAGAAGAAGGAGGAAGAGGAGGACAGTTGGCTTTTCTACCCCATTTTCCCTCACCCATTTAAGGGGACTCAAAGTGGCTGACAAAGCTTTCTGTTCTTCTCCCCACAACAGAACACCCTGTGAGGTAGGTGGGGCTGTGAGAGCTCAGAAGAGAGCTGGGACTAGCCCAAGATCACCCAGCTGGCTTCATGGGGGAGGGCGGAATCAAAGCCAGCATTCCCAGATAAGAGTTCGGCTCTCCGCCACTAGATGAAACTGCCTCACCAGTTTGGCTCACCTTTTGATGAAACCTTTTCTATGGTTTTGTCATTTTTATCACTGGAGAATCATTGGTCAAGAACATTCAGACTTTGCTTCTGACCATGCGGGCACATCGGAATCCGTGTGAACATTACGTATTGTAAACACACCACTGGGGCCATAAAGACAAGCCTGGTCTTTCACATAGATGGACTGGAATAGCATTCAAGCATTTTGCACATATCTGGGACACTGCTTGAACATGTTGAAGAAAGTGGCATTTCTAGCCAACGCTTGGATTGCCAAGTGAGGAACAAGCACAGATATCTATTAATCAAAACCCCTAACCCAGAATAGCTCCTTTTATTAATGTACTGGTTTCAGTTGTAAACCTTTTCCCATTGCATGGTTTCTCTCTCTCTTGATACATTAGCCCCCAAACCCCCAGTGTTATGTCCTTTAAATAGATGTGCTGTGTATTAAAATATACATATTTCAATAGAAACTCTGATGGAAGACGTGGTTAAAAATTATTTTTAGCAAAATTCCCTCTGGGAGCATTCCTAGGCTTCTGTCTTGCCAATGCAATGAAAATCCTCTGCCAGGTTACAACGAGCTCTGCTGTTTTATGGGGGAACTGCCTCTAGGTAAAAAAAAGGGGGGTTGATACCTATAGGAGCAGAATGAGCTCTTCTACACAGTTACTTGGAGAATATGCATATTACTTCACGGCTGTTATGGACTGCTTTCCTAAATGGGCTCTTTTATATGCACTTGTGGATTCTACAGCCCCCAAGGGAAAGTCATAACATCAATAGGCCATATAATCCTGTGGGTTTGCTTTTCTCCTTTCTCCCTTTCCTTCCTGTTTACCTCGCTCCAGTTTCAGGTCCAGGCAAGCTACAGGTTGCAATAAAGCCCTTTGGGGGAAGACCTAAAAGGTTCACTCTTGAGCATGGGTTTTTTTTTCCTCCCAGAAGGTCCCGAGCGGCATGCCCTGAGTGTTTTTGTAGCAGCATATGGGGCAGGCATCTTGGCTTGAAGAACTTTGCAAAGAATACGCTTCTTTTTAAAAAAGAATAGTACACACAGAAGCAGATTGGAAGAAGAAGAAAAAGTTGGCTTTTCTACCCCTCTTTACTCATCCATATAAGGGGACTCAAAGCGGCTGACAAAGCTTCTGTTCTTCTCCCCACAACAGAACACCCTGTGAGGTTGATGGGGCTGTGAAAGCTCAGAAGAGAGCTGTTACTAGCCCAAGGTCACCCAGCTGGCTTTGTGGGAGAGAGAGCGGAATTGAACCCAGTATTCCCAGATAGGAGTCCAGTTCCCTAACCACTAGACCAGAGATCCAGTATACTAGATGAGAACAAAAATTTTAACACTTTCAGGCACAAAGGAGTTTTCACTTGGTTCTTGGTGATTAATCACAATAAACCTCAATTCGGTAGAATTCGTACATACAAATTCGAATTGAATGTTGGCACATTTGAAGATTGACATTTGAATTTGAATAGAATGTTCCAATATATTTGTACAAAGCTTCATTACAGATTTGTTTGGGATTCATATGAAATTCATACGAGGTTTGTATTAGGGGTGTGCACAAATGCAATTTTCAGGATTCGATTCAATGTGAATCAAATATCTGAAGATTCAAATTGATTCAGTTTAAAATTCAAATGTATTCACTTTCAACTTGAATTGAATACGTTTGAATCATTCATTCAAATTTTTTATTTGTATTTGAAGATACAAATGTTGAGAACATTAGAATGTGTCCATATGCATCCCGTTTTTATCCCATATGCATCCCGTTTTCATCCCGTAGTATCCTTACAAATGTGTACAGATACAAATAAGATGCGTACAGATACGGATGTGATGCATACGGATCTGTACACATACTAACGTCCAAATAATTCATATGAATGATTCAAAAGATTTGAAATTTGTTCAAATGTTAAGTTTGAATGTATATTCAATTCACATGTCCAAATTTGATCAAATTTGATTGAATTTTGAATGTTTCAAGTATTTGTGCACGTCCCTAGTTTGTATGGGATTCATACGAGATTCATATGCAATTCGTATAGGATTCGTATGGGATTCATATCTAACAATTGCATCAAATTCGTATGGAACCCTCGTATCAAATTCGAATACTACCACATTCAAAGGGATTTATTCAAACCGATACAAATTTTCTTACATTTGATTCACAAATCGAATAAAAATAAATTAGTGCTCTTCCCTATTGCTCATACCTGCCAATTAACAGGTAAGCTTGACTGATAATTGTGCAGTTTTAATTATAAAATCTGTGTAAGGACATGAAAGCTGCCGGTCATAGCTGCATCATGTCATAGGCAGGTCCATAAATTAATGACATGTTGAGTCAACTGTCAGTCCGTTTCGTGAGGATGGGTGCCTAGTTCTAATATTATAGAAAGAGTCTAGGGGCCTTTTCACATACGTCGCTGAAAACGGCGAAACGTTTTTGAAGGGGAAACTGTTCCAAACAGGAACGGTTTCTTGGAGACCCCGCACGTACGCACACGCACAGGGCAGCGGCGGCACGGCCGGATTTGGAAACGGTTTGGGGTGGGTGCTGTGCGAGTGCACCAGCACCCATCCCAAACCAGCCCTGCTGGTGCCTGCCTAGCTGTCAGAGAGGCAGAGCGCATACTCTGCCGCTCTGACAGGTGGGCAATCCGGCAGCCAGCTTCCCTGCCTTCCCTCTGCCAGAAAACTGACAATCCTCGGTTCTCTGGCAATGGTAAGGCACCCCCCCCACTCCTAGTTTCACCCCACCCCTCCGAGAATACCACCGACGTACCTGATCGTGTGCAGCTCAATTCTGAGGCTAGCCACACCAAGCGCCAATCACGCATGCGCACGCCGTGGCCCTGCAGGTCCCAGCACCCCAGGGATGCTTGGAAATGTAGTCCTGGGCTGCCGGGACCGTCAGCGATTGGCGCCGGTGCTTGTAGCCTCACAATTGAGCTGCACACGATCAGGTACGTCGGAGGGATTCTCAGAGGGGTGGGGGTGAAACTAGGAGTCGGGGGTGCCTTACCTTTGCCAGAGAACCGAGGATTGTCAATTGTCTGGCAGAGGGAAGGCAGGGAAGCTGGCTGCCAGACTCGCCCACCTGTCAGAGTGGCAGAGCTTGCGCTCTGCCTCTCTGACAGCTGGGCATGCGCCGGTAATCCAGTTTTTCCCCCTCCGGTGTGGAAACATTAGTTTCCAAACCGTTTTCAGGGGGAAAGCCAGACGTAAGACCTGATTTTTTAAACAACCATTTTTGCCTGCCGATATGCGGACGCGGCTTCCTCAAAGGGGTCCTAATTCCGTCCCCTATGCAGAAGCCAGGTCTAAATCTGTTCCACATCTGGCTCTAAATCCATTTTTAGAGCCAGTGAGGAAAGGCCCTAGATTTCCTTCCCTTTGGTCTTTCCCTCCCTCCCTCCTCCTAAAACACAGAGTGGGTGGTATAGGTGTTGGGCTGTTATTAAGACAAATAGGTGTGATTAGACAGGTATATCTTAGTGGACCAGAGGAAGAGAAGCAGCCAATTTGACAGCAGTGAGAACCTGGCTGCATTTTGCTATCTCACCTGCAGTAACAGATTGTGATAGATAGTAAAATGAAGAGCAGAATTGCTGCAAAGCCTCAGCTTGAAGAGAAAAGAAATTCACGATCTGCCTTCAGTTGGATATATTTAGCTACTTCCTTTTTGCTTTTGTCATACAAACCAGGGTCTTCATGATTTCAGATTTCCTCTTGTGTCAGCTGGATAATCCCTTGGGACACTGGGGTTTGCTTTGCCCTCCTGTGATAAGCTGCAGAATTACTCAGAGCTGAAACAGCCACTGAAGGGATAATGTACATTGCCAGGGGATTAGCCTGGAGGTATTGGAAAGATGCAGAATGCCTTTGGTCCTAAAGGCCAGAACATTGGCAGAGAAGTTGAGTCAAAATAGGGTGCCACAGAATGGAATGAGCCCAGGTTGGTGGTGTCTAGGAGAGCGAGAAGAGAAAGCCCATGGCACATGCTCGCACCATGCATCAAGAAAGGATTAGACAAATTCAGCGAGGACAGATGAGCCAGTGGCTACTAGAAGGAGAGGCAGACAGGCTTCCCCTCAAGGCCATTTGTGGGTACTTGGTAGCCTGTGAAGGTTTTTCCTTTGTCTTCTGTTGAAGTTGCCTAGAAATAATTGGTGGGCCACAGCATGAGATAGGATGCTGGACTGGATGGGTTATGGTCTGATCCATCGGGGCTTCTCTTAATTTATGGAGGACAGGCATGACAATGGCTACTAGAATGGATGTCTAGGTCCCACCTCCAGGTTGGAGAGAAAGGCAGGAGACCTCTAAAGGCCATATGCAGGGAGTGGAGAGCAGCTGAAGGTTTTGCCCTTGCCTTCTGTTTGAGATGCCCAGAAGCAATTGATGGGCCACAGCATGAGATAAGATGCCAGACTGGATGGGCTGTGGCCTGATCCAGCAGGGCTACTGTTAATTCATGGACGACAGGTGTATGATCCCTACATACCACCTCCAGGTTGGAGAGACAGGCAGGATACCCAGAAGCAACCTGTAGGCCACTGTGTGAGACAGGATGCTGGACTAAATGGGCTGAGGCCTTGTCCAGCAGGGCTCCTCTTAGGTTCTTATGTCCTAAAGCATGGAACCCCATGGGGCTACAATGAAAACTTTTCCCTCTTCAAAGGCTAGGGAAGGTATAGCATTGAACAGGGCAGCAAGATAAAACACAGATGGCCTAGAATCATAGAGTTGTGGAGTCAGATATTTCTTCATGGGTATTTATACCACACAGTTACTGAAATGAACTTCTTAGCTAACTCTGTGTCAACTTGAAAAAGGTGCCCCAGCCTGTTTTTCTGGTTTCTTGAACCAAGGCAGATGAGTCCTTAAGGGTGCATACTAAAAAATACAAATTGACAACACGATTACAATTGACAACTTAAATCGAAGATTTTCCTCTTGCTGATTTAAATTGGCAACTTAAATTGAAGCAAATTAAAACAAGCAATTGGATGAACATCAAACAGCTGCTTCGTTTGGTCTTTAAAACAAGAGGAAGAGAGAAGAAAAGACAAAACTCTCACTTTTGCTGGGAATTAAATCAAACTCAGGTTTGTTTTTCCATTACAGTTTTGATAATTAAGGTCCTAAGTGACTTGGGCCCCAAATATCTGAAGGAATGCCTACTCCCATGTCAACTTGCCAGTGCCTTAAGATCTGAAAGGGAGGCCCTCCTGATTGTCCCACCACCCTCAGCAGCAAAAGGGATGGGCACCCAGGAGAGGGCCTTCTCAGTGATGGCCCCTAGGCTATGGAATAGTCTCCCCTTTGAGGTGTGTCTATCACCTTCACTGTATATGTTTAGAAAGGCAGTGAAGACGCACCTCTTTGCCCTGGCCTTCAGTTAAATGGGGATACACTTTTCTCTTCCCATTGGCAGATGCTCTTATTGTTTTAATGTTTTAATGATATCTAATGGTGTTTGATTTTAGATGTTGTTACCCACCCAGAGACCTCTGGGTATAGGGCAGGATAAAAAAGTAAGATAGGTGGAAAGATGGATGGATGGATGGATGGATGGATGGATGGATGGATGGATGGATGGATGGATGGATGGATGGATGGATGGATGGATGGATGGATGGATGGATGGATGGACAGATAGATAGATAGACAGATAGACGGATGGATGGATGGATGGATAGACAGACAGACAGACAGACAGACAGATTGATTGATTGACTGATTGATTGACTGATTGACCAAAATAGGTGAGATGCTCCAACTTGATCCACATTTTGTTTTTTTCAAATATACATTTAACTTAAGGTTGATGATTATACAGTCACTTTTTCTAAATACTACTTTTCCTTTCTACAGTGAAACATTTGCCTTCAGCAATGACCTGGTGGTCTCAGCTCTCATCTATTCTTAGGGCAAGATGGAAAGAGTGCTTGATTTGGGACCATCAAGATCTGAACTTGCAACATGTTTTGTTTTGTACACAACCATTTGGGCACGAAAGTGGTCCAGGACAGCAAGTGGTCCAGAGGCCTTCTTTCTTCTCACTGGTGTAGTTATAGGTAGCCCCTTCCCCCCACTAGCATGCTGCTTCTGTATTGGATGCAGCAGAGCCTGGACACTGGAATAGGTAACCAAATGGCTGTCTCAACCAGGGTTTGTTTCAACAGGTGTACTGGCAGTCTAGGAGCTGCAGAGGCATGCAGAAGGGGAAACACCTCCGTGGGCTGTTTTGGCAGGTGGGCCCATTTTTGTGGCACAGAAAATGTACTGCCAGAATGCCCCCCCCCCCTCAGACTCTAAGGCTAGGGGTTTTAGTTTCTAGACACCAGAAAGCTTGGAAGCTAGCACTGAAGTTCACATGATCTTTGAAACCGGCCAGAGGGCTTCCTAGAACAGCATTCTAAGGGCAGAAGGCTTCTTCCTGGACATTGAGTCTGCTTCTGATGAAGGAACATCTCCAGGCTGGCCCAGTTCTGCCAGACAAAGCCAGTAAGGTAAGTGCAGGCAGTTCTCATAATCCTCCTGTTATTCTCTGTGAGCTTATTAGCAGCATCCTGGGGTGCTCTTTGCTGGCAAACTGCCTTGGGACTTCTGGGCTACTTCATTTTAGAGTGATGGCGACCAGTAGAGGGGAGGAATCTCATGACCTGAATCTAGATGGTGATTCACCTGCCGTCTTCTTTGAGATTCTGAGCAGTGCATGGCCTGCCCAGCTATGCCCAACCCATTGTCCCAACCAACCTAGATGGCTTTAAGGAAGGGTTGGACAGATTTATGGAGGACAGATGTATCAATGGCTACTGGAGTGGATGCCTAAGTACATCTTTCAGGCTGGGGGACAAGCAGGAGACCTCTAAGGCCATTTGCTGGGATTTAAGAGCAGGTGAAGGTTTGCCCTTGTCTCTGCTTGAGATGCCCATGGGCAATTGGTAGGACACTGTGTGTGACAGGATGCTGGACTAGATGGGTTGTGGCCTGATCCAGCAGGGCTCCTCTTAGGTTCTTATGATCTTTCAAAGAGGCCTGCTGGATCAGACTGAACACTAGGGATGTGCACAAATATTCAAAACATTCAAAAATCTGATCAAATTTGATCAAATTCGGACATTCGAATTCAAACTGAATGTCTAAATTCAAATTTAACCTTCAAACAAAATTTCAAATCTTTTGAATCCTTCGTATAGATTATTCAGACATTAGTATGTGTACGGATACATACGCGTTACATATGTATCTGTAAGCATCTTATTCATATCTGTACGCATTTGTACGGATGTGTACGGGATGAAAACGGGATGCGTACGGATGTGTATGGACACATTCAAATGTTGTTGACATTCATACCTTCAAATCTGAATTGAAAATCCGTACAAATAGATTAGCATGTATTCAATTCAAATCGAATGTGAGTACATTTGAATTTTAAACATTCAAATTGATTCAAATCTTTGGATATTCGAATTGAATTGAATCCCTAAAACTGTGTTCGTGTATAACAGCATTCAGCTGGATTCAACCTCTGCCCATGCTTAGTATCCTCTCCTTAGCAGTTGCCAAGTGCTACTTCTGAGAACTCCTTCTGTAGGTGATAGCTGGGAGCAAATTCTTAGCTCTCCCTATTTTATTTTTATTTTTGTAAATTATATATTTATTTATCATTTATAAAAAAAATGCAACACAGAAATATATAACATTATGTAACCTTAACATGTAACAGAACATTAAAATATAATGTAACATTAGCTGGCTTACAAATAGATTTGAATGTATTCAGTGGTAGAATTTTGGGGGAATAAATGTGGGAATAAAAGACGAAGGAAAAGAGGAATTGGGTCTCAGCTGAACATCCACTTTGGCTTTGTCTATAATTGGAAGCCATTTCCCCATAAACCAGGACTGTTCTTTTTTTGCCATCATCTTTGCTGTGTGAAGAGTCGTTTCACGTCTCTGTCCAGACTCCACTAAGCCATTATTCTTTGGTTAATAAATCTGCCATTTTCCAGTTTAAAGCAATTTTAGCTTTAACTGCCGTTATCACAGATTTGATTAAAGTCTTATTTTTAAGTGATGCATTTTCATGTATAAACAACAATAGAAAGACCACTGTTGGGGTTAAAATAACAAATTGCTATGGTAAAAAACATTAATTTTCCGGTTTTATATTGTGGAATTGTAGCAAGAATATTAATATGTGTAGGAATGTTGTGATGATATGTTTATCATTAGAAGTAAGGGTAAATGGTTGATTATAGTTGAATAAATATTAATCTTTTAGCAATATATAATGGGAAAGGGAGTATGTAAATAGAAATAGATTGAATAGAAATTTTTCCTCTTTTTTGAAAAGATAGAAGGACAAATGAGATGGGGAAAGACTGGTATCTCTTTTGCAACTATTTATGAAGAATTGCTGTAACTATGATTGGTTCGGTGGTATAATTAATTGGTCAGCTGATAAATAAAAAGAGACATTCAGGTGAGCAGGCAAAGAAGAGAAATGATGTGGGGGAAATGGAGGAAGTCATGAAAAGAGCAACAAGAAGTTGGAGAGCTTATTTTTGATGCTAATGTTTAATTATGAATTTTATGTTGTCAAAAAAATCCTTTTAATAAAGAATAAATAAAAATAACAACTGTTGTGTAACAACTGTAAGTATCTCCCGAACGAAACTCCAAAAGGTTTGTACATATCTTAGCTATCATTATTGAGGAAAGATCTATACAAAGCAACTTGCAGCCCTGCAACTTTTCTGGCTGCTCTGTTTGATTACAATCTATCTCTAGGTTATTTTGTTTGGCTGGTGCAGAATCCCAGTTAATCAACTGAGCTGTGAAAAGAGCCACAGCAACTTGAAAATCATTTATGGCCGGGGGGGGGGGGGAGACTCCAATCAGCCTGGTGGATTAATCTTACTCGGCAGATGGACCAAATCCTAAAAGAGACTTTGTATAAATTAGTCAGCAGTAATTTATATGCCATTAAATAAAACAAGATACTGTTTCACCCACTGTTGCAAAATAATGCAACGACACGTTCTAGGAATGAGAAACCACAAGGCTTACGGACATCCATTGTTTCCTAATGTCTTATCACTAAGTGGTTTATGAGACATTGGACAACAAAATCTTAATAAACTTTATGAGCAATGTTCCATGAGATACGGCGCTTGCTGCTAGTGTAGCCATGTTTTTCATTAGGAGCAGGATCTGATTAAAAGGGACCCATTAAAGCTCCTTTAGTGTCTATGAATACAGTCAAATAGGGATATGCATGAATGGGTTTTTTTTGCATTCGATTTGAATTGAATGTCAAAACATTCTATTCAATTTGAATGTTTAGAATCCAAATGCCACAAAATCTGATTCGAATCAAATACATTCAAATCTATTTGTTCGAACGTTGGATTCAAATCTGGATACAAATGTTGTATTTGAAGATACAAATGTCGACAACCTTCATACATGCTATACGCATTTGTATACAATTGGCATACATCCTGTTTTATCCCGTATGCATCCCGTTTTCATTCTGTATTATAAGCACAAACTCGTACAGTTACATATGAGATTCGTCCAGATACGTATGCAATACATCCGTATCTGTACATTTGAAATGTTTCGAATAACTCAAACGAATGTTTTGGAACATTCAAAATCTGTTTTAACATTTAAATTCGAATGTGTAGGCATTCTGTTCAACTTTAAATGTCCATATTCGATCGAATTCAATTGAATTTCAAATGTTTAGAACATTCGTGCACATGCCTGCAGTCAAATGCTCTGCAAAGTCCCTGAAGATTGGATTTTGGAATGAATGGGTGTCAGTTACAATTGGCATGCTCTATTTGGAGTCTGGCAGGATAGATGCTTGTAAAAGACGATGGTTTCTTTTGCCAAGAGGAAACCGCCACTGGATCAGAACAGTAGCCAGTCTGCATCAGCAGCCTCGGTTCAGATTGGCCACCCACATGTCCCTTGGAAGGCCACAGGTATGCGGCAGTGGCTCCTAGTGGTGAAGCACTGAAGAGAGGTTGGAATGAGGTTGGAATAAATAAATAAGGTTGGCCCTGGGGATTTGTTGCCAGCCAACACAGTGCACCACAACTCACTTTGCTGTCTAGGCCTCTTCAGTCTGGAGAGATGGCATTTAAGAGGGGACCTGATTGAAGTATATAAAATCATGCATGGTATAGAAAAGGTGGATAGAGAAAATTTCTTTTCTCTATCACACAACACTAGAACCACGGGACATCTCTGAAGCTGATGGGTAGGAGAGTCGGATCAGACAAGGGGAAGGATTTCTTCACCCAAAGGGTCATCGGTCTATGGAATTTGCTGCCAGAAGACATGGTGACAAGAACCATCCTAGATGGCTTTAAGAAAGCGTTGGACAAATTTATGGATGTCTGATGTATCAATGGCTACTAGAACGGATGCCTAAGTACATCTTTCAGGCTGGGGGAGGAGGCAAGCAGGATGCCTCTGAGGCCATTCGCTGGGATTTGAGAGTAGTTGAATGTTTTGCCTTTGACCTCTGCTTGAGACACCCAGGAGCAATTGGTGGGCCACTGGGAGAGACAGAATTCTGGGCTAGATAGACTGTGGCCTGATCCATCCTTCCCTTATTGAAGGTGTCAGTTGACCCCAGAAGGGTCCCCCAATAATGGTGCATGAGACCGGATTGTTCCAGGAAAGGATCAGCGATATTTATTACCTGCAGGGATGCGCACCCAAAGGTGATGCGTGCCCCTCATTTCAAGCCAACAGTCTTTTATACAAAATTACAAATAGGTGTGTCTCTCCTTCATCATCAGATAAAAACACTCAATTTAATATAGTTCTTAATGCACAGTACCTGGGTGGGGACTGAGAAGGACAGGCTGCAGCTTCTGCCCTGCCCAAACTCCTGTACTCTGTAAACCATAAGTTTCAAGAGATAAGGAACTTCTGACTTAAGCAGAAGGAGAGCAAGAGACGGATCGTTTAAAACAACTTTTATCCCTTCTTATTAGTTTTGCTTATGATCAATACATTGCAAGCATTTATATTATAATTCTTGCTCAAAGAAAAATACCTTTTCTGTCCCGTTAGTCTTGCTCCTAATTTGGACAGAGTCCCTTCTGTCACTCTGCTAGCCTTGAGTTTCTTGAAGCTAACGTACCAAACATTTTACACCTCACTAACAATTAGCGCCTAGTCTTTGTCTGTGTTTAAAGATAAGGCACTTAAGAGGCATTTTAGCTGTTTGGTAGGCGTATCCTACAAGACAGCAAAAGGGAGTTGCAAACAACTTTCTAGCTGTTAGATTATTCCCTATTAATGGTAGAGAATACCATTATATTTATATTTTCACTCTGATATTAAAGTTCTAACTTAACGCAAGCAGAGTATTACAGAAGCAAATTTGCATTAATTAAAGTTCCTTATTTCATCTTAATTCTTCTCCTAACCACACCCTGTTGCTACCTAATTTGTAAGTGTAAATTCTCTTCTCCTTGCCTCCTATGCCTGACATCTGTGGTCAAAAGATAAGATAAAGAACACAGGCAGGCAGGCGTTAACTTGGAGGGGAGAATTCAGCTTTTGAGCTTGGTAATGACAAGCATCTTGCTGTTTTCATTCAAACATTCATTCAAACTGAAGTTTTAAATTAAATAATAAGAATAATTAAAAGAGTAATTAATTATTAGCTCCTATATTATGTTCTTATGCCATTATTTCCTGTCCCAAAAAGCAAGCAGAAGATCCCTGCCTGATCCTACACAGATGCCCCATCACTTGGGCTTCAGCCGGTGGGAGGACAGAATAATTTATCAACAACTGGTCAATAATGCAAAATGGCCATGGATTGAATGCTGTCAAGAAATGGAAGGCATCTACAGGCCTGAAACTAGAGAAACAGCTTTCCTTCATGCCAGATTTAAAAAAAACCCACAAAATTCTGTAGGAACAGAAATCCATACGAATGGATCAGAAGGGACTGAAGGCCTCTCTCATTAAGATCAAAGTTGGTGTGTGTTTTTAGTGTCACAATCGAACGTGGCAGAGGGCTGCTGTACTTTTCTTCACCTTGTAGGAGTCCACATTTAAAGCAGATGGTGAACGGGCTTCACGGCTCCCTGTCTCTTCTGACGGCCTTCTGATGGCCTAGCTTGAGGCCAGTTTCTGATCAGCCAGATCCCTTTTCACTTTGTCACAAATGTCAGAACCTTCTGCTTTACATTTGGCTGGGGCAACTGAACCAAGGATAAAACAGCTGCCCCAGACCTATCTGTTCTAGTCGTGTGAGTAGAAGCTGCTACAGTTCAAGACCTCTTGCTGGAAGAAGCCATGGACCTGGTGATTCTGCCCACCTCCTAGAATGACTTCAGGTTTCAAAGAAGTTCAGCAACCCATATTAGATCTAGCAACCCATATTATCAGGCCAGGAGACCACGTCTAGAAGTGCCGTCGTTGAGACGGACTGTATTGGGCCAGCACCGACAAAGCAGGTCACAGATTTTCAGGACCTTGGACAGGCCATAGTGACAAACACTATACCAGTGGTTCTCAACCTTCCTAATGCTGTGACCCCTTAATGGAGTTCCTCATGTTGTGGAGACCCCCAACCATGGGGTGGAGCAGCTGGGAGGTGGGAGGGAAGGGTGTTGGGAGACTCATCGCAACCCCACTGAAAGGGTAGTTCAAACCCCAAAGGGGTCCCGACCCCCAGGTTGAGAACCACTGCACTATACCCAAGCAGAACTAGGGGTGCGGAAGACATCATTTTGAATGCGTTGTAAAGCATTCAGAATTAGGGATGTGCACAGATATTCATAACACTTGAAATCTGGCCGGATTCAGCCAAATTTGGACATTCAAACTTGAATCGAATGTTACGACATTCGTATGCTAACATTTGAACAGATACAAATATTTCTGGGCATTTGTACAAACTGTTCAGACATTCGTTAAGCTGGGGGAGCATATCAGATACATATCTGTTGATATCAAATATATCAGACGTCTATTGAATGTACGTATGAATACATACGAATAGATTTGTGTTGAATAAAATTGCACAACATTTGAATGTGATAGTAGTTTTTGAACCTTCGATTCATTTTGAATCAAATGCCAAAAAAAAAACCACATTCATGCACATCCCTATTCAGAATGGATTCTTGCACATTCTGAAGGGGGGGGGCAAGAAATGTATGAAGCCCTTGCTATTTTGAGCATGCTATTACACAGCATGTGCTGTCTCTTCCTTAAAGGCCAGTTTTGCAGCCAGTGGAACCTGCTATGCTGGAGCAGTGACTGATAGGTTAAACTTCAGATCAAGCTCTATCTTCTAGCTTGGGCTGTATGGGGGTGGGCATGGGTCAACTTCTGTCCAGGAATCACCACCACCACCACCTCCCCCTCCTCCTCCAGTTTGGTCTAGTGGTTAGGGAGCTGGACTCTTATCTGGGAATACTGGATTGATTCTGTCCTCCCCCACGAAGCCAGCTGGGTGACCTTGGGCTAGTCACTGCTCTCTTCTGAGCTCTCACAGCCCCACCCACCTCACAGGGTGTCTGTTGTGGGGAGAAGAACAGAAGGTTTGTCAGCTGCTTTGAGTCCCCTTAAATGGGTGAGAAAAGCAGGGCAGAAAAGCCAACTCTTCTTCTTCTTTCCCCTCTTCCTCCTCATGGACAATGACCAGCAGTCTGCAAAATAAGATGATCAGAAAGCTTGTTGGATTTTCTTCTTCTTTTTCTGCTGTGCAATTTGGTTGGGCCATTAATGGTGGTTTCTAGGATCTGTGCAGAGCAGCAGTGACTGACTAAATGTCATGAGTGCTGATATCTTCCCTGTCAAGCTGCCACTCAAAGGCAGAAGAACTTCTTTCAGGAAATCATTTGGGAACTGCTTTGACCATTTCCCCTTCCCACCACAGGGTCTCTATTAGAATTCAGCACAGTGCTGCCACCGGCTTCTTTGCCAAGCATCAAGGTACTCAGTGGCTAAAGTAATGTGCTGAGTAGAAATTAAATTCTAAACACTAGGATGCTCTTAATCTTTGTCCCTCACACTGCCCAGATCTGTCTGATCAGCGGAGAGGTGCATGTTGTAATTCCCCAATCGTGCATGTGCTGGTGATGAGACTGGTCACATATGCCAAAGTTCAGAACTTAACAAGCACATATTTCCCCACCCTCGGTCTTCTCCCACTTCAAAGCAAGAGGCAGGGAAGCACACACAAAAATCTCTTCTCTGATTCAGAGGCAATACTTCAAGGCCTGTGTGAGTGACACTGGGAACTCTCCCGAAGTATGTGGGTGGAATAGTCAAGGATGGGAAAATGTTGCAGATTAAATGGTCCCTCTAGCCCCCAACACACACAGAGAGAGAGAGAGAGAAAGGGAGAGAGAGATGTATGCATGCTCTTATTCTTCAATTTAATTCTGTTACAATCCACTTGATTTCTGGTGCAAGGGGAGGCATATTGAAACAATATAGACATGTGTCAAAAGCTCCAGCAATTAAAAAAGGCTCACAGAAAGGATAAGAATCAAATTAAATGTAGCTAATTCTACATAGTTCAAGGGAGGGTAGGGGGGCTGTAGCTAAGGTGAAATAGATGCCAGCAAAAGGAGAGCAAGACCGAGACCAAAATAATGTGTGGAGTGCAATAATGGGTCAAAACCAAACTCAATAGTAATCCAAATGCTCCCCATGGACTCTTCTTTGCCTTCAGGGTTTCCCGGAATAAGCTAGGGCCATTCAATGCTACTTACGCACCTGCCATTGACTCTGCTTCAGTCCAAATGCAATAATGACACCAAAGCCCTTTTCACTCCATCAAAATCAAAGTGTAGTGGCCAGAGATTTAGTCCTTGAACCGGAGCTTCTGCTTCTATTAAAGGAACAATCAGAGGGCCTCTTTCCAACCTGGTCCAACCTGAAGATGATGGGGCTGGAGCAACATCTCATTCAGTGTCAATGGAGATTCATGCATAAATGCAATATGGAGCTGTCCAAGGTACCACTGTTTTGATTCACTGCAGCCCTCAAAAATAGTATTTTCTCTTACTGTTCAGTTGATCGAACATTTATGTATGTATGTATGTATGTATGTATGTATGTATGTATGTATGCATGTATGCATGTATGCATGTATGTATGTATGTATGTATGTATGTATGTATGTATGTATGTATGTATGTATGTATGTATGTATGTATGTATGTATGTATATTTCTATCCCACCCTATATCCGAAGGTCTCAGGGCGGGTAACAACTTTAAAACAACAGATTACAAATCAGCATATATTAAAAATGATAATATACATAAAAACACTTAAAATATTCAGCATAATTAAAACAGTCTCCTAAATATTAATAGTATGTACAGTAGGGGGAAAAATAAACACATTAGCCAAAGGCCAGGGCAAAGAGGTGCGTCTTCACTGCCTTTTTGAATATATACAGAGAAGGGGCATGATGCACCTTGAGGAGGAGACTATTCCATAATCTGGGGGCCATTACGAAAAGGCCCTTTCTCTGGTGCTCACCTGTTTCACTGCTGAGGGTGGTGGGACAAACAGGAGGGTCTCACTTCCAGATTTTAAGGCATGGGCAGGTCGGTATGGGAGAAGGCGTTCCTTTAGATATTTGGGGCCCAAGTCATTTATGGCCTTATAAGTCAAAGTTAACACCTTGAATTGGGCTTGGTATCGAATTGGCAGCCAATGCAACCCTTTTAATACCGGTCAGCACTCTAGTGGCTCCATTTTCCACTAGCTGCAACTTCTGAACCATCTTCAAGGACAGGCCCATGTAGAGTGCATTACAATAGTCCAATCTAGAAGTTACCAGTGCATGGATAACTGTGGCCAAGTCATCTCTGTCCAGAAAAGGCTTCAGTTGATGCACTAGCCATAGTTGGGAGTAGGCATTCCTGGCCATGACCTCCACCTGGGCTTCAAGCATTAGCATGGAGTCCAGGAGTACCCCCAAATTGTGCACTTGTCCCTTCCTGGGCATTGCAACCCCATCAAGGACAGGATGTCTCCCAACCTCACATACCCAAGACCCGGTGACACACAGTACCTCTGTCTTGTCTGGATTCAGCCTCAATTTATTGGCCCTTATCTAGCCCATTACCACCTCCAGACACCTGTCGAGCATTTTACCACCTCCAGACACCTGTCAACTGCCTCTCCTGATTCAGATAGCACAGAGAGATAGAGCTGGATGTCATCAGCATACTGATGACACCTCACTCCAAATCTCCTGATGACCTCTCCCAGTGGCTTCATATAGATGTTAAATAGCCTGGGAGATAAGATAGATCCCTGAGGAACCTCACAAGTGAGTTTCCAAGGTGTCGAATCAGTATCTCCGACAAACACTGACATTGACTTTGGAGATAAGAGCTGAACCAATGCCAAGCACTGCCTCTGACTCCTAAGCTCCGTAGCCTTTCTAGAAGGATACCGTGGTCAATGGTATCAAAAGCTGCCAACACGGTAGCATTCCTTCCATCTCTCTCCTGGAGGAGGTCATTAACCGGGATGACTAAGGCAATTTCTCTGCCATAACGGGGCCTGAAGCCAGACTGAAATGGGTCTAGATAATCAGCTTCTTCCAAGCATAACTGCAGTTGAGCAGCAACAGTCCTCTCTAGAACCTTGCCTAAAAATGGTATGTTAGCCACGGGGCGATAGTTGTTTAAGTCTTCTGGGTCCAAGGAAGCCTTCTTCAGGAGGAGGTGCACCACAACCTATTTCAGGGCCAGTGGAACCACCTCTTCCCTCAGAGAGGCATTCACTGCTTCCTGGATCCACCCGTTCATACCTTGCCGGCTATTTTTTCACCATTATCAACATGAGTCTGATGATGGGGAAAAGACTCTTTGCCAACTGCCTAATTGTTGAGTGCAGTAATGTCTAATGAGTACACTAGGATGCAAAGTGTTCAGACACAGAGCAAGCTTGCAAGAGATATCCCATGCAATTGATCTGTTGGTCCAGGTTGGAAAGAGCCCTCTAATGCGCACAGGAATGCTCACCACATTGCTCAGCCAGGTAATAGGCCAAAGAAGGATGTCTACAGATCCAATGATTAGGTCAGATTGTTCCTCATTAGTTCAAGCCATGAGGCAACTGCCTCTGATGTGCACTTAATTAAGAATTAATAAGCCTGTATCTTGAAATAGAAATATTCATGGCTGGAAGAAAGGATCAGATTTGTTTAGGGAGGGGGTGGCTGAGAAGAAATGTGCCCATTGTACATTTAACTTGATTGCTCAAGTGCTTTCTGACTCCTCCTTTGTTTAATGCCCACAAGATGCAAGGCTGTGGCTTTTAACAAGGGAACTCTGGCAAATTAATTCCATTTGATGCTAAAAATTCATTATGATATCCTGCTTCTCTGGTTGTTCCCTGTTAATGTTTGGGTTTCTTTTCCTCATGATCTTCTGCTCTAATTAAATGCCCCGTTATCACATTTTAAGGAGATTAAGATGCAGTTGGGACTTAATGCATTGCTAGTAGGCAGTAAGGTGCTTCCTTTTGGACCGCGGCTGCTCCAGCAGGATTGGTGCACCACAGGCCCAATGAAGCCTACATATTCAGCAGGGGGTGGGATTTGACATATCCACGATTGCATGAAAACATAGAAGAATGCAAGCTGGTGAGATGTTGATGGAGGAAGGAGAGGCAAAGATGGCTGCCAGGGAAAATAACAGCCATGCTCCAATGCAGTGCTGTACACCAAAATCAGAGACATTTAGCAATGGGACCCCTAAGGAGTGGAGAAGGCAGGAGAAGGACCGTGAAAACAAACTCTTATAGCCTGAACAGTGAGGCATCTCTTGAAATAATATTGGAGGCAATCAAGTGAACTTTCTCATTGCGTGAAGCTAAATTGTACCTCCACAGAAGACATAGCTTGGTCCGAGTTGAGTCCTAAAGCCCCCCCCCAAAAAAAAATCAGGAGGTCCCCCTCCACAAGCAACCGGGACTACTTACATCTAGAACATAAGAACATAAGAGAAGGCTTGCTGAATCAGGCGACAGCCCATCTAGTCCAGCATCCTGTTGCACACAGTGGCTCACCAAATGTTCATGGGCATCTCAAGCAGAGACAAGGACAAACCTTCTCCTGCTCTCGAGTCCCAGTAGATGGCCTTAGAAGCGCCCCAGTTCCTCCCCCCCAAGCCTGAAGGATGCACCTAGGCATTCATTCTAGTAGCCATTGATATATCTGTCGTCCATAAATTTGTCTAACCCTAACTTAAAGCCATCTAGACTGGTAGCTGTCACTACCTCTTCCGGCAGCACATTCCATAAGCCGATGACCCTCTGGGTGAAGAAATACTTCCCCCTGTCAGACTTTATTCTCCTACCCATCAGCTTCATAGAGTGCCCCCTGGTTCTAGTGTTGCGTGATAGAGAAAAGAAAATTTCTCTATCCACCTTTTCTATACCGTGCATGATTTTATATACTTCAATCAGGTCCCCTCCTAAGCGCTGTCTCTCCAGACTGAAGAGGCCTAGGCGCATGGACGTGCATGGATGCCTAGCTTTCCCAGCATGCACTCTCACAAAATCCTGGCTCTTGTGCCATGGGCACAGAGAGGTCCTTTTAATGCACCAGCATGTTCAAGAGAGGCTCCCAGTACATCCAGACTGTTCTTTCGCTTTCACATCAGTTTTTCAAGCTGTGCGTGATCTTTGTGTACTCCCATTCAGAACAGTTTCAGGTCCCTGAGAAAATCTTTTGAAATAACAAAGATAATTTCACACACAGAGATCCTACCCCTTTGGAGAGAGTGTTCAGATATGAAAACCACATGAAATACAGATTCCTACAAAATGAGGAACATCACAAGGCATTAATCGAAATATATACCTTTTTTTTTTAAAAAAAAGACAGAAAATCAAGGTGACCTGACAGGCAACAACTGTAAATATTAGAAGATTATTATGAAATAAGAGTTGGCTGTGTTAGACAGGCTAAGGATATAGAGTTCCTTACATCGAATTTATTATCATCTTTCCTCTTACTCTTTTTCAGCCTGAGAAGGATCAATAAGAAGTCATAATCAGAAGAGATGTAAATGATTTTATTGACTCTGTGAGGAGGTACTCACTACAAATCCTCCAAAATCCCAGGACAGAATAAAGATTAAATAAATAACACCATGGCAATCAAAGTTTGTGAGTAGATAAATCTCCCAGGTTTGCTTGCCGAACTGCAGATGCCTGAAGTTTGTAGAAAATGTTAATTCAGATTTCTGGTGCTGGAATGAAAGGAGGCTTCCCAGACATGAACAGGAAGTTAAGATCTGGAAGAGTCTCTGGGACAGGGATGTGCGCAGATGTTCTAAACATTCGAAATTCGATCAAATTTGACCCATTGTGAACATTTAAATTTGATAGAATATCTACACATTTGAACGAATTTCGAATGTTCCGAAACGTTCGCTCGAATGATTCAAAACATTTGAACGTGCAGATGTGTGTGTATTACATACATATCTGTACGAATCTCATACGTATCTGCACGCATTTGCTCTGATAGTACAGGACAAAAATGAGATTCATATGGGATAAAATGGGATACATACGAAATGCATACAGATACGTATAGCACATATGAATGTGGTCGACATTCATATCTTGAAATACAAATATTGTCGACATTCGTATCTTCAGATTCGAATCTAACATTTGAACGAATAAATTTACTATATTCTATTCAAATTGGATTTTGTTGCATTAGGATTCTAAGCATTCAGATAGAATTGAATGTTTGGATATTCAGTTCGACTCGAATTTGAATGAAAAAAAAAATCTGCATAACCCTACTCCAGGCCATTCTGCACTTGCTGGCATTCTGCACTAAGCAAGCATACAAACAGACTTCCTTCTGCGCATTAGTGCACATTAGAGAGGCTCTGCTCCTTGTTGAGTATGATTCATCCACACAGAATGGAGCATGATCCAAATCAAGAAGTTCCCGATTGCCACTGGACCTGATCTGTTAGATCTACTGCCATACTAGTGAGGCCAACCCCAGATCATAGAGGCATGCAGAAGGCAGAAATCTCTGCGTTCTGGTTTTCAGGGGACTCATTTCAGTGTCATGCCTTCTTGCACTGCTGAAATTGGTTCCCCAGGGCCTCCAGGTTCAGCAGCTTTAGTTTCTGGTTACTGGAGCTTGCAGAGGCTGGTGTTGAAGCCTACATGAGCTTCAAGGGTGGCACAGAGGCTAGTCAACACTAGGGCTGTGCACGAATGCAATTTTTGACATTCGATTTGAATTGAATATTCAAATGTCCAAATTCATACAAATAGAGAAAAAAAGGAATAAAAGCTGTATATAGTTTTTTTCTGTTTGTATTCTTTCTTTTCTTTATAAAAGCATTAAATAAATAAATTTAAAAAAAGAGAAAAAAAGGAATGTATTAAAATTCAAACCGACTTGAATACATTTATATCTATTTGGATGAATATTCAATAATGCTGTCACCATGCAAATTGTGATGTTCCTGTTTAACAGCAATCCACCTCAGCTGTGGGACAGATTGTCTGATTCATTCATCCATCCTGCCTGGACTGGAAGAACAAAGGTGCAGATAGGACCTAAGAAGGTTTGAGCTGGACCTTCTGCAAAGCAAGGCACTTCCAAATGGCGGCTGACCAGCTTCTTTGTAAGCAGAAACCAACCCTTTCTTATTATTCTCGCCCTTTTGCATGACCTTGACCGGGACACAAATCACATGGGCATAATGGGGAACCTTTGCTGTGAGGTGCTATCAGCGGGTTTCTCTATTCCATCTGAACCAGGGGAGGCAATCCAGCTACTTGACCTTGGCCTGGAGGTTGTGACAGACAGGATATGGGTCAAAGAACCGCGACCAAGCCCAGAGGAAGAAGAGATATGGTTCCACCTTGTTAAACCAGCCCTGGCCATTCCCGCAAAACTGCTCATAAGCTGAAAACCTGTGTAATGAGTTCCCAAAGGCATTGCTTACGCTGCCATTGCAGCCTCTTATAAACAAAGGGCTGCCTGTTTTGTGGAAAATGGGTAGGAATTTGTACATCTCTTGTACGTGACATCTCTTGTCATGGCTGCTTGTATAATGAAAGATTGAGGCACTGTGTATTGCAGGCTATACTGCAATACACAGGAGCCCTGATGGATCAGGCCACAGCCCATTTATTTCAGAAGAAGAAGTTGGCTTTTCTACCCCGCCTTTCTCACCCATTTAAGGGGACTCAGAGCGGCTGACAAAGCTTTTCTGTTCTTCTCCCCACAACAGAACACCCTGTGAGGTAGGTGGGGCTGTGAGAGCTCAGAAGAGAGCTGTGACTAGCCCAAGCTCACCCAGCTGGCTTCATAGGGGAGGATGGAATCAAACTCGATATTCCCAGATTAGAGTCCGGCTCCCTAACCACTAGACCAAACTGGCCCACAATACATCACAGTAGCCCATCTTACACAGTGACCATCATTTGCTCCTATGTATCTCAAGCAGAAGATGATGGCAAAACCTTTGCCAGCTCTAGAATCCCCACAAATGCCCTTTAGAGGTCTCCTGCCTGTCTTTCCAGCCTGTAGTACCTAGGCACCTGTTTTAGTCACCATTGAAACACCTGTTGTTCATGAATTCAGTGGAGCTCTTCTAGATCTGGCCACAGCCCAGCTAGACCACCCCCCTCTCTCACACAGTGGCCACCAATTGCTTCTGGGCATCTCAAGCAGGAGAGAAAGACAAAGTCCTCACCTGCTCTTGGATTTCTCCCCTGGAATGCTGTTGCAAGAATAATACTGCAATTGCACAATAAAATTGCACAACCGTCTTCCATTCTGCACTTGCTTTAATAAGCTCCCTAGCATCCAGAGACTTCTTCAAGTCCTACAATTATTAGCAGTTGGCAAAGGAGCTGGATTCTTCTACAACCTGGAGGAGGTACCTCAGCCTCAGTTCTAGCAGTCATTGAAACTAAGGATGTGCACAAATGTTCTCAACATTCAAAATTTGATCGAATGTGGGCATTCAAATTCAAATAGAACGTCTTCACATTCAAATTTAAACATTAGAACAAATTTTGAATGTTCCAAAACATTTGTTTGAATGATTTAAAACATTCAAAAGTACAGATAAGTATGTATTGCATACATATCTGTATGACTCTGATACGTATCTGTACGCATTTGCGCTTATACTACGGGACGAAAACATGATGCATACAGGATAAAACGGGATGCCTACGAAATGCATACAGATACGTATAACACATATGAATGTTGCCGACATTTGTATCTTCAAGTATGAACCTAACATTCAGATGAATAGTTTCGAATGTATTTGATTCAAATTGGATTTTGTTGCATTCAGATTCTAAACATTTGAATCAAATTGGATGTTTTGACATTCGATTTGGCTCCAATTTGAATGCAAAAAAAAAAAAAAGCGCACATGCCTAATTGATACCCCTGTCCTTCCTCAATGAAGAGAAGACCACCTGGATTGGGTCAACCGGCCCCCAATTGCTTACTTATTCAGACACAGATGCTAGCAAAATTCTTCTTTTTTCTTCTGTTTAAAAATTCTTTTTAAAATCATTTTTTAAAAAATCCTTCAAAGCAAAGGGGAGGTAAAGAAAAAAGCAGGTAACACCACTAAACAATTTGAAACCTCACAGCTAAGAGGACATATTTGGATTATTTTACGCATCTTTTGGGTGGGTAAGATCCAATTCACAAGAGGAGTAAATTGTGATTAGAACAGCTGGGGAGGACCATTTGAGAAGGAAAAAAAAGAGGCTTAATTTGGGCAGGTGCTGAAAAAAGGAAATAAAGGAAATAAATGTGGCTGTGGAACTCATAAACGCAAAGCAAAGAAACTAAAACAGTTGCAGAAGGCCTGGAGGATGAGTGTGTATGTAAGAGAGAGGGAGGGAGGGAGAAGGGGAGAAAGGAGGGAGGGAAAAAAAGAAAGAGAGAAAGGCATTCTTCAGAGATCATGGCGAACTTTGAGTCATGACCTTATGAAAGATTGAAGGACCCGGGCATGTTTAGCCTGAAGAAAAATGGACATGGTGCAGCACAACAGCTTTCAAATGTAAATAAAATAATGCTTTGAACTCTATAGTAACCCTTTATCTTCCTGCAATCAGCTACCCATTGGGTTTGGTTTCTATCAAATCACATCACATCCCCAAAATTGAGGTCTGATATTCACGTGGGGGCCAAAACCATCCTCACCGTATGAACCAAACCTCTTTACCTCCACACCCTTAGACCTATTTTTTTGGCCACCGAAGAAGAAGAAGAAGAAGAAGAAGTAGTAGTAGTAGTAGTAGTAGTAGTAGTAGTAGTAGTAGTATTCGGATTCAGCCCATGTTACCGTCAAACAAATGGGAAAAGCCAGATGATACACTCGGTCCTGAATCTGGATTTAAAAAGTCCAGTGGGAACACAGCCCAAATGTGTCTTAAAGAGCGCTAGCATGGATTTAGAGCACATTTCTGATCCACATCTGCTCTACTCCCATGTAGATGATGTGTTCTTAATAGCTCCTTCTTCCAGATTAATAAGCAAGTGTGGAGAGGGCCTAAAAGTTACCAAAGTCACCAAAATCAGGCTGTTAAGAGGAGGTGAGTGAGCAGAGCCTGGTATATCCACCCAAGAACTCCTTTGTTTAAAGTTGCCTACCTGCACCATGCCTCCAAGCAATATGGACTCTACAGCAAAGCCTCTCTGTTCTAAATATTGATAAATGGGATTATTGACCACACTTTTTTCTCTCCTCTGATGGTTTTCAGAAGCAAGCGGAGCTTAATGAATTATTTCTCCTTCTTGTACGTTTTACTCAGTTTCTGGTCTCAGTTAATTCTCCCGTGCATCTAATTGGTTCTCTACTAACGTCTTTATCTTGCTAAATGGAAAGCTGGCATTCTGAAATCCCTCTCTGTTTCTGCTGAAAGACGGGCAAGCCAAGCGTCGCCCCCGCTGCTAGAACTTCACTGCGCCCTTTGCGCAATTAAGCTGACTCAGGGCCGATGCCTGTGGCTGACCGAGACCTTCCTGTCAGAGTCCACTTCTCGTTTCATGTCAAACAGGCCCGCCCCTTGTCAAACCCGGCTGGTGCCAGTGTGGCACGCCGTGCCCGCTCCTAGCTGACTAACCGAGTTCCTCCGTCTGCCAGGAAGAACATGGATCAATAACATAGAAGGATGATCTTTGTGTAATGCTAAATAAATCCGTTCAAGATGGAAAGGTTGTCAGCTTAGCCAAAGGCTGCAGCGAGCAGAGTGTGTGAGTGTACAAGTGAGTGTTTGTGTGTCAGTGTGCTTCCGTTGCTAAGTTTTTAAAACCAGATTTCCTTCTGAGCAATGTCCGTGTTCTCCCCTGAATTGTGAGTTTGCCTTCCAGTCTTTTGCTAACTTTCACCAGCCTTTCTCACTTGCTCAGGCAGGAGATGACAAAGAGGGACCCAGGCTGTGGTCACACTTAAGGTTTAATCCAGCTTGAGGCATCTCTTAGCATTGGGGGACTGGGCAACCAAGTGGCACATGTTTTAATCTTAACAAGTGCAAAGTAATGCACATCGGGACCAAAAATCCAAATTATGTCTATAAACTGATGGGGTCTGAACTTTCTGCAACACACCAGGAAAGGGATCTCGGGGTTTTGGTGGACAGTTCAATGAAGGTGTCAACCTAGTGTGCAGCAGCAGTGAAAAAAGCAAATTCAGTGCTGGGAATAATTAGGAAGGGAATAGAAAATAAGTCAGCAAGTGTCATTTTGCAGGACTAGTTGGTAGGTAGCTTCTCCTGTCCTGGATCAATCCTTCAGAGCAGGTGTCCGGATTACCTGATAAGTAAAGTTCCTGGCCATGGAGCCCTAGAAGGGCCTATTTTGGTGGCACAATTTGGGAGGCATATGCCCTTCTCCTGTCAGGTAGTGTAGTGGATTTGGACTAGCGTCAGATCACTTGTCAATCTCAGAGCTGGACAGTCATTCAGACAAGTAAATCCAGAGGCAAAGTATTTCTTTACTCACTGGAAGGCTCAGCAGCTTCATTTCAGAATCTCTCTGATATAAACTTCCCTTTAAACAGCAAACTAAAGAAAAAAACTTGTTCAACACAGAGCTATTTTTATAGCCCACAATCTGTAAGTCATGAGGTTTCAGAATGATGTCACCTAATTACTGCTACAGCATGAGACTGAATCACAAGACTCTGAGTCATCTGAATCACAAGACTCTGAGTCATGAATTGCTGACTCATTGTGACTCTTCAGTTCCTGATAACAAATTCTAAACTGTTTGACATCTCCACTCCTCCCTCTTCTGCTCCAGAGACCCTTGGAGTACCAGTAGAACTGTTAAAACAAGTCTACTGGTATCCCATTACAGGCGGCCATTTTGGCCACCTAGATCTGGCTACGGTGTGTCCAACACAGATACAGGATGCTAGCAGGAGCATAGACTCTCCATAAACCACACCAGCATGCAGAAGGGAGGCCTCTGGACCAAAGGTAAGTGCAGACAGCCCAGCAGAAAAGCCTTCCCTCCCTTCTCCTCTTGCCCTATGCAAGAGAAAAGATAGGATGAGGAGGAGAAGTGTTGGCTTTTCTACCCTATATTTAAGGGGACTCAAAGCAGCTGACAGACCTTCTGATCTTCCCACAACAGATACCCTGTAAAGTGGGTTAGGCTGCGAGAGTTCAGAAGAAAGCTGTGACTAGCCCAAGGTCACCCAGCTGGCATTGTGGAGGAGTGCAGAATCAAGCCTGGTATTCCCAGATAAAAGTCTGACTCCCTAACTACTAGACCAAACTGCTGGGAGAAGATCTAAGAAGACGAAGAAGAGGAAAGGGATTTTCGCTTACATCCATAGTCCCAAAAAATTGGAATTATTATTTATTTTTGTGCATGTTCACTTTGGCTAAGAATCATGGGAGCTCTTATTCCGGAGAGGAAACTGTTCCATATTCTGGCAATCGGACCATGCAAAGCTGAACCAGTGCTTTCACAATTCTTTTAAAATAATACTCTTTTTCCTTGAAGACTTATTAAAACAAATCAATAAATAGCCAAACATGCATCCGAAGGCTATTCAAAACCCACATACCTGGAAAAATATTGGAAGTGATAAATGGTTAGTGTGTCTATATAAGTAAGGCAAGTATAAGTACCCAATTTGAGGGCTACAACAGTCTTTGAAAAAAATCACAGCATATTTGAAAGCAGAGAAAGAGATTGTTCAACCAGGGGCATTTTCTGAAAATTGGTTAAGATTGGATACTTAACAGGTTCTGATCAACCTGGATGATAAAACAGAGAAGAGAAGGAGGGGAGAAGTGGAGAACAAAGCATAGGCCAGATGGGAATGTTTTGCCTATCTGCTTGAATAATCCTGAACTGGAAGACATTGTGGCAAGAGATGTGCAAAAATGTTTTTTTGATGTTAAGAACATAAGAGAACATAAGAGAAGCCTTGCTGGATCAGGCCACAGCCCATCTAGCCAGCATCCTGTCGCACACAGTGGCCCACCAAATGCTCATGGGCATCTCAAGCAGAGACAAGGACAAACCTCCTGCTCTTAGAAGCGCCCCAGTTCCTCCCCCCCCCCAGCCTGAAAGATGCGTCTAGGCATTCGTTCTAGTAGCCATTGATACATCTGTCATCCATAAATTTGTCTACCCTTACCTTAAAGCCATCTAGACTGGTAGCTGTCACCACCTCTTCCAGCAGCAAATTCCATAAGCCGATGACCCTCTGGGTGAAGAAATACTTCCCCCTGTCAGACCTTACTCTCCTACCCATCCGCTTCATAGATGCCCCCTGGTTCTAGTGTTGTGTGATAGAGAAAAGAAAATTTCTCTATCCACCTTTTCTATACCGTGCATAATTTTATATACTTCAATCAGGTCCCCTCCTAAACGCCGTCTCTCCAGACTGAAGAGGCCTAGACGTTGCAGCCTGGTTTCATAAGGGAGGTGTTCCAGACCCTTAATCATTCTGGTCGCCCTTCTCTGCACCTTCTCTAGTTCCACGATATCCTTTTTGAGGTGTGGTGACCAGAATTGTACACAATATTCCAAATGTGACCTCACTATAGATTTATAAAGGGGCAAAATGACACTTGCTGACTTATTTTCTATTCTCTTCCTAATTCTTCCCAGCACTGAATTAGCTTTTTTTCGCTGCTGCCGCACACTGGGTTGACACCTTCATGGAACTGTCCACCAAAACTCCGAGATCCCTTTCCTGGTGTGTTGCAGAAAGCTCAGACCCCATCAGTTTATAATGTTCTATGCTCATTGAATCGAATATCCCAAAGTCCAATTCGATTCAAACCTTTTAAATTTGAATTTAACAAGATTCGATTTGAATTTACCAAATGTGAATCTATTTGCTTCAATTTTTTATTCGAATCTGCACATAAGAATGTTGACAACATTCATATGTGCACGTACGCATCTTCCCCACATCCGTACCCATCTGTATACATCCCGTAGTTATCCCATATTCAACTCGTTTTCATTCCGTACAGGTCCATACAAATGCATATGGATGTGGGAAAGATGTGGATTCTTCAAGTATGCATCATGCACGAACCCATGCACATACTGATGTCTGGATAATTCAAATGAATAGATCCAAAATCTGAATTTAGATTTGAATTTTGGGACATTCAATTTGAGTTTGAATGTTGAAATTCGGCACATTCAATCGGATTTTGAATGCCTATGAATATTCATGCACACCCCTAACTGTAACGACTAGCCTGGACAGCTTTAAGAGAGGGCTAGACAAATTTGTGGAGGACAGGTGAATCAAAGGAAAGCAATTAAAAGTCTGTTAAAAAGGTTCTTTTGCCTCTGAGTGCCCCCATGCCTGGCTTTTCTCCAAGCTTCCAGCAGCACAAAAGGAGGAAAATCATGGTAAAAAGATTGCCTTTTAAAGAAGACTACCAGAGCACTTTTTGGTTTTCCTGGCAGCATTTACCATGGGGACGCTCCGTGGCAAAAGGGGTGGGGATTGGCGGCCAAGATCTCTGAAAAAAGCACCCTGGCTCTGCTGCTGCCCACACACACAGCCTTAAACGGTCACACATCTCCCAGAACTGCAGCCGCTTCCCTTCCTTTTCCCTTTCTAAAGATCAGAACTTTTAAAGAGCCAGAATTGGGGAGAATTGCAACATTGTTATCAGGTGTGAAGTGGGTAGATTGCTACAGTGTAACAACTGCTGTACGGGTGGATTTTGACAGTGAAATCACTTCCTTTGGAAGCAAAGGGCAGGGGAGACAAACAGAGAACTTGTAAATAACCATGGTTATTTTTCTGTTTTTCACTTCCTGATCAGAGCCCATAGAGATCAGAGTGAAAGTGTGAATGAGCGAACAATCGCACGGTCGATGGCTGCAGCCGCTGCCTTTGCCGGCACAGGAAGTCATAGCCTAATGAATTGCTTCCACCTGAACGCTGGCTGCAGCCCAGCTGCCTTTGTGGCGGGGGGGGGGGGGGACGACGACGGACGGCTATTTTTCTTTTGGACTTGTTGGGGGTTGTCTTCCTGGTTGTGGCCGCGTAGAGCGCAGTCCCTCCCCATTCCTGCTGGCACCCTATCAACCAGGAAGGAGGCAGGGAGAAAAAGATGTGGGGAAGGAAAGCACTCTTCCGTGGGGACTGTAGGTGCATTTTAAACGTATGTTTTGCCAAGCCTCATGCGGACGCAAATAAGTTGTTTGGGTCTGCAGCCAAAGGCTACTAGAATGGATTAGAGATGTGCACAGATGTTTCTGTGTGATTCATACCAAATCAAATGCAAGAAAATTTGTATTCGTTTGAATAGATCTCCTTTGAATGTGGTAGGATTCGTATTCAATATGAATTCGATATGATTACGTATCCCATATGAATCTCCTATGTATCTGCTCTGAATGTGTCAAATCCACCCTGAACCCACTTCGAAACTGCTCTCAATCCACTTCGAATCCACTCTGGATCTGTTGCAGATGTGACTGGCACAGCTGCTTTCCCACCACCCGAGGTTCACAAATGTAATGAACCTTCAGGCAAATGTTCCGAAGCATTCAATTTGAATTAGCATGTCCATCTTCAAATGTGCCAACATTAGACTCAAATTCAAATGTCTGAATTCAGATGAATTCGGACAGATTTCCAAACCTAGAATGAATGTCTAGGTACCTTCTCCATGATGGAGAGGCAGGCATGATGCCTCCGAAGGCCATTTGCAGGGTGTTAGGTTTTGCCTTTGTCTTCTGCTTGAGGTGCCCAGAAGCAATTGGTGGGCCTCTCTGTGAGACGGGATGCTAGACTAGATCGGCAGCGGTCTGATCCAGCACTTTTATGTTTCCAAACTTACATCATTCCATGGCAGTCCCAACCAGACTGGCCAGGGCTGGAATGGAATGCTGAAAGTTGCAGGTGAGGAACATCTAGGGGCCTGAGTTGACCATCCCTGTCTTAATCAAACACGGATTCAGCAAGCAGCCGATGACGCGTCTGTTCCAGAAGAAGAACACTACCATCACATTCCCTTCTAAGCTGGGCAGAGAAACGTAGTTAAATTGGTTTAGCAAATGAATGATGAGCCTCCACCAAAAACAAAGGCCATTTTCCAGCGCAGTGCCTTGAAGCATCAGTGCAAGTCTTCATTGCCGGGGCAGATGGCTTCTGCAGTTGTGTGCTGCCAAAGGCGGGGGGGCGGGGGGCGGGGAGGAATCACTGATATAATGGAAATGGGAAGATGGCATGAAACAAATTGAGTTTAATGCCAAAATAAATAACCCAGGGGCTGCCATAGTGATTGGATTATTCATTTCTCTCTCTAACCCAATGAAAATCCTTCATTTATTTATGCAAATGACTGAGCAATCCTGGGTTTGCATTACTCGAAGCCCTGAGAGATTGTAACACTGTTCTAGGTGCAATTCTAGACCCAGGGCAATAAACATGCCTCCATATTTAGATAATTAAACATGCCCGTGCACACACAACACAAAAAACTGTACGGTTCTGTCCTACACAGGAAAACAAAACGTTCCTTATTAAGTTGGGAAAGCTGATTTGAGGAACAGAGTGAAACATGTCAAAATCCATTCCATAACCAATGAAAGGATACTATATATATATTTCAAAAGCAGAAGGAATTTCAACACTTCTCTGCACCCTTAAGATACAGTAAGCACCCCCTCCCCCAGAGGATGCTGGATGGTCTAGTGGTTAAGGAGCCAGACTTTTATCTGGGAATACAAGGTTTGATTCTGCACTCCAGCTGGGTGACCTTGGGCTAGCCACAGCAGTCTTTCTGAGCTTTCACAGCCCCACCTACCTCACAGGGTGTATGTTGTGGGGAGAAGAGCAGAAGATTTGTCAGCTGCTTTGAGTCCCTGAAATGGGTAAGAAAACAGGGTAGAAAAGCGAGCTCTTCTTCTTCTTCTTCTTCTTCTTCTTCTTCTTCTTCTTCTTCTTCTTCTTCTTCTTCTCCTCCTCCTCCTCCTCCTCCAGTTGTTCCAAATAAATATCCTTGCTGATTTGGGGCCTGTTGGTCACACAGAGGAAGATCAGTGTGACCTAAGTTGGAGATGCCAGTAAATGTCCGGTAAGGTTTGGAGCCTACCATCCGATCTCCCTCTGTGAGCCAGTTTGGTCTAGTGGTTAGAGAGTCGGACTCTTATCTGGGAATACCGGGATTGATTCTGCCCTCCCCCACAAAGCCAGCTGGGTGACCTTGGGCTAGTCGCTGCTCTCTTCTGAGCTCTCACAGCCCCACCTACCTCACAGCATGTTCTGTTGTGGGGGGAAGAACAGAAGGTTTGTCAGCCGCTTTGAGTCCCCTTAAATGGGTGAGAAAAGCGGGGTAGAAAAGCCAACTCTTCTTCTTCTTCTCTGTCCTTGGTGCTGTGTCCAGCTTGCCTTTTTTGTTGTTTGCCTGCATTTGAGCAAGGCAGTCATCTGAAACTGCTGAGGTTTTTAGTCCCTGCTAAGTATTCACAGGAGCTGGCACAATCCACGTTGTCAGTTCCACACAGCTAACCCATTAGACTAATGGAGCAGCATGCAACGCAATCAAACTGGCTGTGCTCCTCATGGGTTGCTTTCTCCGACAGCTAGGGATGAATTAAGGTCAATCAAGGAGGGAGGGAGAAAAAAATATCACGCTACTTTGCTTCCAAGAAAAATAGCATGGGAGCTTGGCCTTGCAGCTGGAGGTGTCCGGAAAGAGACGTCCACTGAATGAATGATCAATGCAGGAGAAAAGAAAAACAATTAGATGCACTCCCAAGGGGCCAAAGACATGGCCTCCAAAGGATGAGAAAGTGGTGGCTGATCTTCTCCATTGACGGACAGTAGCATACTGAAGCAACCAACAGGAAGAAAGTGCCAAGGAGTACCAACTACATGGCTAAATTGGACCGTCAAAAACCCAGTTACCGTCTTCTTTCCTGTAGAATCTAGAAGCTTATGGGCTGAACATGGAGATGAACATCTTCCCCTAGTTGAGTGTCCACAACTGCAATTTGGAGTTTTAGATGCCCTGAAACGAAAGATGTGGAGGAGGAAGGAAGGAAGGTGAGAGGGTCTCCATCAGTAGAAATACGGTCCCCAAAAGACAAGAAGTCGCCTTCTATTTGGTGCTCCTTCTGGGTAACTCACCTTTAGGGAGGAGTCAGACAACTTGGAAATGATGCCGACCATGCCTTCTTTATTCAGGAGAGTTTGAATGAGTTTGTTCTCTAGGGGAGAAGTCTGAGGTAGAACAAGGGATATGGTAGCCTTCCTGGAATGCCTGAAGAGGATGACGTTCTCTGTGAAATAATGGGTCCATTCTGGTGGGCTTTCAGGAAAAGTAAGCACAAGGGTAAGGGCAGTTCAACAGTGACAGAGGTTCTCTATGAAGCTGGTCTTCTCCATCTCACTGGGAGAGTTTAGGTGGACTCTGCAGAAGCAGTGGTGGGACAACCTTGGATATGAATTCCTCTGGCTAGAATGGAAGGAATTCTCTGCACTGGAGAATCTTGTGTGCAAGTAATGATAGAGAGGGCCTCCTCCTTTCCCAGATTGTGTCTAGACGTTTGGGTTGGATAAGAGGAGTGAGCCAAATCTACTGAACACGCTCAGATTTATCAGCATTCTGCTCCTTCAGGAAACTGTTTCCTGGTTTCTCTTGTTTCTCAGTTCCCTGTCAAGCCATTTATCATATGACTGACTGGGCAGGTGACCACGGCACTCTTGCCATCCAGCAATTAGCTGGGCACCATCCCAAGCCCCAGAGCCAGACGCGGACTCATCTTGTGGGGAAGGAGAAGGAAAAGAAGATCGCCAAAGCAACCTGAAACAGCTTGGCACAAAGGGAGGCAAACGTGAGCTCTGCCAGAGTCGCCTGGTACTGCCAGCGAATGCGAGGCTGTTGTGGGAAGCCTTCCAGGTTTCAACTGTTTGTTATGTTATCTGGTCTCGCTCTTCCCCAGTTGGTCTTGGCTGAGCTATGGCGCCGTCTCAGAAATAAGCCCTGAGAGCTAAGGGCCGCCACCTGCCTCCAGATCCTCCTGCCCAACCTCAGTTTCCCTCCCTCAAGCAACAGATCCAATCTCTTGGAAATAATTACAAATGTATCTCGAGCCAATCGTATGCTTGCTGACTGATTCGTCTTTGTCCAGCCCTCCTGACTCACACAGGGCCTTTCTGCACTCGAGGGCTGTGATCTGGACCAGAGGGTCTGGACCAGCCAGGCTTGCTGGTCTGGATGAGACAGCACCAGTGCAGAGAACTCCTTCCATTCTAGCCAGAGGAATGCAGATACAAGGTTGTCCCACCAATTCTTCTCCAGAATCCACTTAAACTCACCCAGTGAGATGGAGAAGACCAGCTTCATAGAGAAGCTCTATTACTGTTGAGCTGCCCCTTACCCTTGGGCTTATTTTTCCTGAAAGGCCACTGTAATGTATCCATTATTGGCCCTGAAGCTTGCAAATATTTTGGAGCTAGGATCTAAGCACACTGTGCCCACAGGGGACCCGTTTATGGTGGTGTGCTTTGGTGTGCCACCAAAATGATTCCTCGGTAGTCTCGAAGACAGAAGTGTGCCTAGTGCATGCCTCCATGTTCTGAATTGGGGCCCACTGGTACATGGTAGACCTGTTTAAACACATCTATTGGCAATCCAGATCAAGGCCTGCTGGATCTGGATCATGCTTCATCCTTCGCAGATGGAGCGTACTGACAGTAGACGGGGCCTCATTTGGGATGGCCCATGGTACAGAAGGGGAGCCCATAGCCTATCCTTTAAGCCAGCCCAATGGTAAGTGCAGAAGGGCCCTCTGAAAAGTGAGAGTTAACGAAGCTTCAAGCACAGTTCTGCTAATGACCGCATCCGGGTACATGTAGAAGCTGCAGAGTTGTTTTGGAGAAGGCAAAAAAAAAAAAAAAAAAGGCAGATGGGTTTTTCCCCACTTACCTCCCTTAATCCAGATCTAAGATGATCCAGATCAAAGAAATGGGTCCTTCAACTAATCCGGATTTAGTAGATCTGCATCTAAGGAGGTACCCGATGCGTCTCCATGGGCGGTGTTGCACCCAATAACAATGGGTGCTAAGCATGCTCGTAGTGGAAATGTCAGAGCACCCATGTGGCGATTCCGACACTACCCATATTGGGCCCATCCGTCACCCCATGTTTTTGGGAGGGCGACGCACCGGGAGGGGGGGGGGCAAACCCTAGAGCCGCTCTGGAGAATCTTTAAAGATTGTGGCAAATCGCTCTGGAGATTCTTCGGAGCTTGGCCAAAGCTTCATAGAAAGGCCCCATAGAAATGGCCTAAGCTCTGAAGTCTGTGCCATTCTCTGAAGTTTTCTTCAGAGATTAGGCACCAACTTCGAAGCTTTGTGCAATGTATATACTGGACTTCATGGCCAAAGACCGGATTGTAGACCTCTTTAATGGGGTCTACAGGAAATCCGGATTATAGGTCCTGAAGGACCCATTTAATCCAAATTTCCCTAGTACAGATGGAAACAAATGCGGCTCTAATGGGGTCTGCAGTGGAAATGGGGTCTTCCTGTCCTGAGCCTAATGGGTTCTTAATGTGTACTTAGTGCTAGTGGAAAAAAACTCCAAATTTCTCTTGGAGGAGTAACACAGGAAGGCACTAAAGGTCTTACACAATTCACAGTTTTTTATCACCATTTCTGGAAGGAAAAAAAAAGGCTTGAAATGACAATCCATTTCTGAACAGAATTTGGAAACTTTGGATTTCCGAATACCTCTTGCCTCTTTAATCCATATTTTATGTACATTTGAACTTCACCTCCATCTGTCCAATCTCTCAAACTGTAGGCATTAGGCAAAGTCTTCTGTAAGTGATGTCTGGATGCATTCAAACTTCATTTGAACTCTGTTCAAAGGGTATCCACGTATCCGCTGAAGTCCAGCTGAATTAAAAATGGCAAGTTCAAAAGAAAAAAAAATCATGTCCCTTCCCTCTCCCTCTCCCTCATCACCATCACCATCATCACCACCTCAACCACCACACCACCACCAAACTTCACATTTATGGTCTAGCTCCATCCCTACAGATGCCTGGCTTCATAATTATGAAACCTGGATTTCCATCCACCAAGCTACTGAGCTGGAAACATACAAACACACACACATACAAGAACACACACAGTTTGAAGTCTCCTTCTGAATCTATCACTTACAAGCCAATGGATTTATTTGTACTCTTAGCCCGATCAATGCAGAAAAGTTCAAAGAAAAGTCCAACCGTCTTCTAGCTGACCTAATAGAATCACCATTATGCCATCAGGGGCTGAACAAGCTTCAAGGATTCCAGGCTGTGTCAAAGACAAGGAAAGCACAACAAACTAGGGGCATGTGTGAATGCAATCTTTGGAGTCGATTTGATTCGAATTGAATATTTGAATGTTCACATTCAAAGAAATAGGGAAAAAACTAATGTATTCAAATCTGATTCAAATACATTTGTATCTATTCATATGAATTTTATATTCGTATTTGAAGATACGAATGTTGACAACATTTGTATGTGTCCATACACATCCGTACACATCCTGTTTTTATCCCGTATACGTCCCGTTTTCACCCCATATATATCTGTACAAATGTGTACAAATACAAATAAGATGCATATGGCTACGTGTGCAATGCATATGTCCTTACGCATTTGTACACATCCTGTTTTTATCCCATATGTATCCTGTTTCATCCTATATATATATCCATACAAATGTGTACAAATACAAATAAGATGCATACAGATACACATGCATACAGATACAGATTTAGTTTAGATGTTAGGAAAAAATTTCTAACAGTAAGAGTGATCAACCAGTGGAACAGGCTGCCACGGGAGGTGGTTGGTTCCCCTTCGATGGAGGTCTTCAAGCAGAGACTGGACGGCCATCTGTCTGAGACGGTTTAGGAGATCCTGCCTTGAGCAGGGGGTTGGACTCGATGACCCAGGAGGTCCCCTCCAACTCTACCATTCTATGATTCTATGATTCTACCCATTAAGTACCCATTAATGGGTACGTAATGGCATTTTTGTACCCCTTAATGGGTACTTCTAGTGACAGTGCAAAAACACCCATGTAATGCATATGTATCTGAACACATATGAATGTTTGAATAATCCATACGAATTATTCAAAACATTCAAAATTCATTTGAATGTTTAAATTTAAATGCATAGACATTCATTTTGAAACTGAATGTCTGAATTTGTTCAAATTTGATTGATTGAATTTTGAATGTTTCTCATATACTTTCATGTCCCCACAACAAACAGCTTCTAGCCCAGGGATGGCGAACCTTTTGAGCTCGGTGTATCAAAATTCGCAAGAAAACAAGCAAGCACTACATGCCCAGGTGCCAGGGTGACCAGGAGTGTCACCCAAAAGGGCCTGGCGTGTCACCTGTGACACGCGTGTCATAGGTTGGGCATCACTGTTCTAGCCAGTCCTACCCAGGGAGGGAGGGAGACCTCATTGTGGTTGTTCCATCCCTCTCTGACCCCACTGGACCAGAATACAGGTTGTAATGCCCAGATGTGGGCAGAAATTATCAACTATCCCTGCCTACTTTTAAAGATATGCATTCCTCAGTTTAACACTATTGGTGGTGATGTTCAATTTATTTGCTCAAGCAGTGTTTTATTTGTTTTAAGCTTCTCTACAGCCTCAAAAGACAAAAGAGCAGACATTGTGTTTTGGGGAAGAATAATTTCCTTCTCCAGGAATCCATCTAAAGACAATCATCCAAACGCATGTTGGGTAATGATCACTCGGCTTCAAATTAAACAAGTGACACAGAACACAAAACCAACAAGCAGGTTTTTGAAAGGGCTAATTACCTTCCCCACACTTGAAACTTCAAAAAGAGTATTTTTCCCCTTCCCGCTTCCCAACCAGAACAGGGATAAGATTTGTGGCCTGGCACTTTCCCACAGGAACGGCCTCCAAAAGGCGAACGAGTCCCCGGGGACTTGAAATGACAAATCAATCTTCATGCAAACTTTAGAAGACAGAATTTTAATAGCCCCTGATGCTGACGGGCTAAGGAACAGAAGGACAGGTTTGAATGCTTCAGGGGAGAAAAATGGCTTGAATAAGAGTGAATAAAGTGAATAAAATAGGTTTGAAAGCGGATTAAAGGAGGTACCTGGGTGATTTGACCACCTGTTGGTTCCCCCAGCCTGCTCCTGGGCCACATTAAAGGCCAGAAAAGGTACAGTTTGGTCTAATGGTTAGGGAGCAGGACTCTTATCTGGGAACATCGGGTTCGATTCCACTCTCCCCCATGAAGCCAGCTGGGTGACCTTGGGCTAGTCACAGCTCTCGTCTGAGCTCTCACAGCTCCACCTACCTCACAGGGTTTCTGTTGTGGGGAGAAGAATAGAAAAGCTTTGCCAGCCACTTTGGGTCCCCTTAAATGAGTGAGAAAAGTGGAGTAGAAAAAGCCAAGTCTCCTCCTCCTCCTCCTCCTCCTCCTCCTTTGAAAATGCACTTTGAAGGCTCTTGCATCTTTCAACCAGATTATGATGATTAGCATAGAAAGCACAGGAGCAACAACAATGAGGTGATGGACCTTCATCAGGGAAGACTGTCCCACAAAGGACAATGCTTCTCCAGGCAAGCATCAGACATATCTGCCCTGAGATGCCCAATAGAAGGTGAGGTGGGTACTCTGGTTTCTAGGGAGACCAGAGCAGATGTTCAGCTCAGTGTGAATATCCACAAACATGAACCATGTGATTGAAATTATGAACACAACCTGAACTTTGCACATCTCCATGACAGCTTCCAGATTAGCAGATTAAATCCGCAGAAATAATAATAATAAAAAAGTGCAGCTTACCTGCTGCAACATGACGATTCCTTGTCGGCATTTAAGAGGGGACCTGATTGAAGTATATAAAATTATGCATGGTATAGAAACGGTGGATAGAGAAAATTTCTTTCCTCTGTCACACGACACTAGAACCAAGGGGCATCTATGAAGCTGATGGGTAGGAGAGTCGGATCAGACAATTGGAAGTATTTCTTCACCCAGGGGGTCATCGATTTATAGAATTTGCTGCCAGAAGAGGTGGTAACAGCTACCAGCCTAGATGGCTTTAAGGAAGGGTTAGACATATTCATGGATGACAGGTGTATCAATAGCTACTAGAATGAATGTCAAGGTAGATCTTTCAGGCGCAGGGGGAAAGCAGGACCCTTCTAAGGCCATTTGCTGGGATTCGAGAGCAGAAGGTTTGTCCTTGTCTCTGCTTGAGATGCCCATGAGCATTTTTTGGGCCACTGAGTGTGACGGAACGCTGGACTAGTTGGGCTGTGGCCTGATCCAGCAGGACTTCTCTTATGTTCTTATGTTCTTGTCCCCACTCCCAATGGAGATCTGCAGTTTCAGCGGCTGCGAGACTTATACTTTGTATTTCTATCCCGTCCTGTACCTGAAGGTCTCAGGGCGGGTAACAATGCTTTAAAAATTCCAAACATTAAAACATAACAATATATATTAAACAGTAATACCTACAACAACATTTATAATCCAGATTGTTAAAACAAACCAAATATATATTGGATGCAGTACTTGTATATGAAAGAGATGCGAAGCGTGATTTGAAATCCAGCAGGTCAGCTTTGGGGATATTCAAAACACATTTGAGTCAAAGTGATTTGGAATAATGCTGGATATTTAGGAGGAGGATTTTAGTATCTGGTTACATTTGATTCCCTTTCTGCTTTTCCAAAACTCGGTGGAGAAGGTTGGTGGACAGAGAGAGAGGAGGAGATAACATGAGCAAAGTGCTGAGATTGTTTTAGATTCCGTTCAAAAATCCCCAGTCACAATTAGACGTGTGCACAAATATTCAAAGGTCTTCGAAATGTAATCGAATCAACCAAATTTTGACATTTGAATTTGAATCGAATGTCCATAAATTCAAATTTAAAGATTCAAACAAATTTCAAATTTAGGATCTATTTTGTTCTAATTATCTGGACATTTGTATGTGTACAGGATTGTACATGATGTGTACTTGCAGATATGCATCTTTCCCGCATCTGTACACATTTGTATGGATCAGTACGGGTTGCATATGTGACAACTACAGGATGCATATGGATGTGTACAGATGTCTACGGGAAGTGTAACGATGCGTAAGGGCACATATGAATGTTGTTGACATTCGTAAGTCCAAATTCAAATAAAAAATTCAAGTGAATAGATTTGAATTTGATTAATTTCAATCGAATTTGGTTAAATTTAAATTTTAAAGATTTGAATCGAATTGAATGTTTGGATATTCAAATCGGAATACCCCTAGTCACAATGATTCTGAGAAGGTGTGATCTCATCCAGAACAATTTCTTCCTACAAACCCCTTCAACAAATTGCATCTTGTGGCCATTTCTGAACTTTGTCTTTTTGCCAGGACTCCCTTTAGCCTAATCCGGGGTTGCTAGTTAACAGCAATCTCTCACAAATCCTATTGTTTGGGTTTCTAGAAAACCCCAGAATGGACGAATTGGTTTAGAGGTTGCAAGGCAGTAAACAGAGCATGAATTGTTATAAATATAAGCCGCCACCACTGAGAATATGCGTAGGATTTCCAGATCAATGCAGCATTTCCTGTCAAGCTCAGCGGCTGACACAGGAATACACGGCCAGATGTTGAGGGACGCTCAACCCATCTGATGTTCTTCCATTTCATGGGGGTGTGAGGAAAGATGGTTGCAAGAAGTGCACTAAATCACATCTGATGACATAGAATCACAGGGAGTGACTTGTGAGACCGCCTGAAAGTCCTCTGGGGCCTTGTTGTGAGTTTCTCTTGTCAGTTATTGTGAGCTACCAAGTAGAAAGAAAACGTTGAGTTGCTATTTGGGAAAAAACAGATTGGAGGACCTCAGCTGTGATGAAATGTGGCCAGCATTGTCAAGACAGACAGGACCCTCAGTGTGTGTGTGTGTGTGTGTGTGTGTGTGTGTGTGTGTGTGTGTGTGTTGCACAGGTATGGATCTGGCCTGCATTGGAGTCATCTCCTTTCCTGGTGGGGTTCTAAACCAATCCTTCCTATCCTGTAGGCCCTTTTATTTCCTCAAGGATGCCTTTCATCTTAGACTGCAACCGTTTGTGGAGTTTGTCACCCCAGGGGATCATAGCCTCCTTTTCCATATATTCTTATTCTACAAGAATCTCAATTTTTCCTCAGAAAAAGCTCTTCTTCTTCCTTGGCCACTGAGGGCACGTGGGAATCTCAACTGAGCATTTCCCAAAATGAGACTGAAAGGTGCTGAAACCCTCCAAGAGATCCCTTGGTTTCTGTCCAGCATCATGGTCTTTCTTCTCTCAGCTATGACATGCCGTCTGTGCCATTTCTGAAGTTTCCGGAAGATGTCTCAGCCCTCGACTCCAGCATCCGAGACAGAGTAATGAAGAGAAAGTGCAGGGTTGTATGAAACTCCTGCAATTTATTTCATCTCCATCTCTCTCACAAAGTATCCGCATTCGCTGACTGAAGGCGTGCATTGTCAGGGAAATAATCTACTGTGTTCCAGTTGTTTTTTTGAAGTATTAAACAAGATTTTCAAATGCAGGCTTCAAAAGCCACTACATCATTGCTGTCTTGTGCTGAAATTGCAAACCTGGGCTTAAAATATCACAAACACTCTATTTGCCAGGAGCTCAGGGGGGTCGCATTAAAATGAGATCTCCACTAGATGTCAATCTTCTGCTGAAGTGGTGACATTGTATCTTCTGAGGGTCTCAGGGGCTAATTATTATTGGCTGTCCATTAGGGATGATAAAGATGCCTTGAAATAAGGTTCTTCCTTCCACACACAACCCATATTTACCATAGTGTCGAGATGAACTTGAACTTCGTTCAGAAATCAAACTGTCGAGCAGTTTAGGACCATACCTGAAGGGTGATAGGCTGTGAAGATGACTCATGGCAGATTTTCCACCATGACTGAGTATAGGAGCATCCCAGCCAGTAGGCAGGCAACCTTTGGCCCTTGACGTGATCCATTGCAGGAATACTTTGTTTAGGGGTATGGGTGTAAGTTCATATAAGTTTATACATATCTGGGACTTCCTGCCACTGCTTGGCTTCAGTCTTCACACAATCACTTGACGTTGTCGTGTGAGTCGTGCTTCTTTTGCAATTTAGCCAAGTGCTTTGTTGGGTTGGGCATATGTGCCAAACTGGCATGCAAAATGGCAGACCCTTCCCTTGTCCATAAGCCACTCTGAACTGACAAAGCCCATGGGGCTTTTGAACTGAGAAGCACTGAACAACATCAAAGCAGGTGGACCCAATGCCTTAAATCTATGCAGTCAGATACAGTACAGTTGCTGTGCTTGAGTCCATCCCCGTTCCTTCTTCCGCCTGTGGAGTAAACTGGAGAAAACACAGGCTGTGTACCCATGGTCTCCAATTATTGTTCTACGGAATCGGGGCATCCTTAATCCAAACTGTAGTTTGAATTAAGATGTCCCCATGCAATTGAGGAGAGCGTGGGTTGAAGGTGAATCCACCTGTCCCCAAGCAAATGCGGTAAACCCCTGCATCGGGGGGAACCACATCCACCCCCTCTGTCCTGATTGGAAGCCTGGCTGACATCACCATGTCCTGTCCCGCCCAGTGCAGCAATGACAGGGGAAATCCCTGTGAAACACGTCCAAGTTGCACCTCCAAAAACACAACACAACATACCAGAAATAAAAGGGGGGGAGAAAAAAAGGGGGCATAATATGATGGTAAAAGGGCTCATGGATTGAAGCCGCGGCTCTGACTTTAGCGGATGTGCGCATGTCCGCACGACAGCAGGCACACCTCTGCTTGACAGCTAGTCTCGTGTTCACATCAGCCTCCCTCTAAACCTTTGCAGATTGGATCTATTTTCTTATCCTTTGTTAAACAATCCCCTTCTGGTCCCCCATATCTCCGGCTACTACCATTAATCCTAGCTTTGAAAACCATAGCTCTCTGCCAGAACCATAGCTTTGGGCAGAGAATGAGTGATCCAGCGCTCATGTGGAAACTCTACCCCTGTACCCACGCGTTGCCTTGCCGATCCGGTTTATCAGACAATGGGGGGCATGCTTTTAGCCAGAGGGAGCAAATGAGAGCTCATTCCAGCTTAATTTCTTTGCTGCCTTAATTTCTGGCCCCAAGCAGTTGCGATCACAGCGCACATGGCAGGGACAGCAAAACCCTGCCAGCTAATGCTCTGATCACCAAACTCCTCCCCCAATAAACCAGGAGTGTCCCCATGACTGAAGATGACATGTGATTGCCTCCTAATTCAGAGTGAGAACAGTTGGAAAGGGGGAGGGGTTGCTGTGGATTTGTGCCTTTTGCCCCAAACGTAGCCCGGATTAGAGGCTTTTCTTGGGGACGGTCCGAGGCAAACTCAGGTTTACTTTGCATCCTCTGGAGCTCACAGCAGAATTGGAGAAGGCAGTGCTCCTCTCTGAGACCACAGGTGCCATTCCAGTGTAAGATCAGTGGTCTTCACTAGCAATGTGCACAATTTTTTTTGACCGGAACATCTAGCCAGATGCACATCACGCCGGTTCTAAAAGAATTGCACTGGCTGCCAATTCACTACCGAGCCCAATTCAAGGTTTTGACTTTGACTTATAAGGCCCTAAATGACTTGGGCCCCAAATATCTAAAGGAACGCCTTCTCCCATATCGACCTGCCCGTGCCTTAAGATCAAGTGGTGAGGCCCTCCTGGTTGTCCCGCCACCTTCAGTAGTGAGGCTGGTGGGCACCCAGGAGAGAGCCTGTTCTATGATGGCCCCCAGAATATGGAATAGCCTCCCCGTCGAGGTGCATCAGGCCCCTTCTTTATATATATTTAGGAAGGTGGTGAAGACGAACCTCTTTTCCCTGGCCTTTGGCTGAGCTGATTATATTTCCCATCCAGGCCACACATAATCATTTTAAACATAATGTGTATTGTTTTAAAGTTGTTGAATTTTTTAAGTCTTTTAATGTACATTCTGTTTTAATTTGTTGTTTGAAGGTTGTAACCCGCCCAGAGTCCTTCGGGTATGGGGAGGGATATAAATGTAAATAATAAATAGAATAAATAAATAAAACATTCTATTCAAATCGAATTGAATACCCGAAAATCTGATTTGATTCAAACCTTTTAAATCTGAATTAACCAAAATTTGATTCGCATTTATCCCATTCGAATCTATTTCCCCACATCTGTACACATCTGTACACGTCTGTACACGTCCGTATGAATCCCGTAGTTATCCCATATCCCAGATCCAAAGGGATGCAAAGACATGAAAGAATGCAATGTGTGATGCCAGGATCCACCAAACACAGCCTTTTATTTCTGCTCATGATTCTCTCCCCCCCCCTTCTTTTTCAAATGTTGGCCACAGAGTTTCAGACACCTTAATTTTAACCCATCCCTGCACGCTCATTTCCAGGGGCCCCTTTGCTACACTTTGATTTGTTTGGTTTGCTTTGGTCTTAGGTTATGTCGCAACAGAGCTCTGAGTCACTCTGCTGCATCAGAGGTTGTTATCTACAATTAGCCTAATTGCACATCAAGGAGCAACCTTTCCGAATGTGGAGGCGAGGCCCTCATTCAAAGAGATGGAAATTCCTGCCTGCAGCCAAGCCAAGGTTCACCGGTGCATGGGTCACACTCCTGGCTTATCCCTTACCACCTTCTGCTCCCCTGAGTTTCCCTGCAACTGCAGTCACAGGTACTACATGGTGGGGTTTCTGCAGAGAAAAATAGCAGATCTGGCACAGCACCCAGGCAGAGGAAGTATTTCTTCACCCAGAGGGTCATCGGTCTGTGGAATTTGCTTCCAGAAGAGGTGGTGACAGCAACCAGCCTAGATGGCTTTAAGAAAGGGTAAGACAAACTTACAGACAACACATGTATCCATGGCTACTAGGGTTGTGCAAGAATGTTAGAAACATTCAAAATTCGATAGAATTCGTTCGAATATCAACATTCAAATTCAAATCAAATGTCTATAAATTCAGATTTAAACACTCGAAGGGACTTTGAATTTTCAAACAAATCGTTCAAATTATTCAGACATTTGTATGTGTAAGGGTAAATACATGATGCGTACTTGCATGTACGCGTCTTTCCCACATCTGTACACATTTGTACGGATCCATATGGGATGAAAAGGGGTTGCATATGGGATAAATATGGAATGCATACGGATGCGAATGGGATGCGTAATGGTGCATATGGACACGTACGAATGTTGTCAACATTCATAAGTGCAAATTCGAATCGAAAATTCAAACAAATAGATTCAAATTTGCTTAATTCAAACCAAATTTGGGTAAATTTGCATTTTAAAGATTTGAATTAAATCAAGTTTTTGGATATCCGATTCAAATTGAATCCCAAAAATTGCATTTGTGCACACCCCTAATGGCTACTAGAGTGGATGCCCAGGTGGATCCTCCAGGCTGGGGGCTCAGGCCTCTAAGGCCATTTGTTGGAATTGGAGAGCAGGTGAAGGTTTAATTTTTGTCTTCTGCTTGAAGAAGAAGAATAGGAAGAGGAAGAGGAAGAAGAAGAGTTGGCTTTTCTACCCCTTTTCTCACCCATTTAAGGGGACTCAAAGCAGCTGACAAAGCTTCTGTCCTTCTCTCCACAACAGAACACCCTGTGAAGTAGATGGGGCTGTGAGACCTCAGAAGAGAGCTGTGACTAGCCCAAGGTCACCCAGCTGGCTTCATGGGGGAGGGTGGAATCAAACGCAGTATTCCCAGATAAGAGTCCAGCTCCCTAACCACTAGACCAAGCTGGCTGCCCAGAAGCAACTGGAGGGCCACTGTGTGAGATGGGATGCTGGACTAGACAGACTGTGGCCTGAACCATCAGGGCTCATCTTAGGTTCTTCTGCTCAGGGACACTTTCTCTCCATTTGAACTTGACTGGTATGGTTTTTATTTATTTATTTATTTGCAGAATCCTTCCTTCACTGACCTTTCTGAGGCCAAAGTTGAAATCCCGGGATCAGCATTCAGGGAGTTGTTTGGTTTGGGTATAAGTTTACTGTTGCTAGAAGAAAAAGCACTTAACTCTCAGCCTTTCCCTATGGCCTCACCTTCTTCATCCCCCTGTGAAAAAATTCTTTCCATCCTTGATTGGTCCAGGCTGCTGTTGAAATAGCTGCACTTAAAAGGACAATTCCTTGATATAGATTCTGACAGCTTAAACTTGGTTATTTCACTCAGTCTGGGGCCGGTGTAATTTCTCTCTCTCTCTCTTCCCCCTAATATACAGCTCCCTCCTCCTCCTCCTCAAATGCTGTTATGTCTCTGTATTAGATTAAAAGGCCCCATTCAACATAAAAGAGACACAGCATTCATCTTAATTTCCACTTGGGGAGTGGGGGGGAACCTTCAGAAGGCAATGACATTTCCAATCAATTAACTGCCTCATCTTTCCTCTCCCAAATTAACTTCCCCCTCCCCTTGTGAAGTACTTCGCCAGCCCAATTTGCAAAGAAATAATGCCTTGAGGAAGAAACAAGACAACCTTTGATTGGAAAACAAATGTAATTTAGGAAAGATCAGCTCTTCGTTTGTGGGACACTCGGACCATTAGCAAGTGCCCAGTGTTCTTCAGAGGACTTTTACTGGGTCCGTCCGCATGCCCTGCACAGTTCAAGCTCCTTTGCAAAATGAAACTGCAGGTATTTAGGCATGTGCGCCCTATCCCACAGTGCAATGCTACCACTATCAGATCTGATCAAGCATGTGCCAAGCACAATAAACTATATAGAGAGGGAAATGTCCCTGTGTGCTGAATGAGATGGCTCTGCCCATGAAGGGGCCAGTAATGGAGGTGGCCATGTGCATAGCGATGCAGGTAGGTTCTCCACTCACCTGTGCATCACAGCTCAAGACACTGCAGGTAGAAGCTGGACTTATGTGAAGCACCCATCAGGGCTTAGTGTCTCTGCCTGGTTCAATTGTTTCAACCGATGTTTGGCACAATCCTAGAACAGATGCTAAATCTTACCAGTTGACGTACCTGTAAGCCAGTTTGGTCTAGTGGTTAGGGAGCTCTTCTGAGCTCTCACAGCCCCACCTACCTCACAGGGTGTCTGTTGTGGGGAGAAGAACAGAAGGTTTGTCAGCCACTTTGAGTCCCTTAAATGGGTGAGGAAAGTGGGGTAGAAAAGCCCATTCTTCTTCTTCTTCTACCTGCACTGGCTTGTATACTAAGAACCACCTCGCCATTACTCCAGCATCACAGAGTCATGGCAACTGAATGTCCACACAGGGCACAAGCCCATCCATTAGAAAGCAGGCAAAAATGGGGTGGACAATTGTCTGGTTCGAAAGGTGAGTACTGGATCTTGGGTGTTTTTCCACTGTCACTAGAACTACCCATTAATGGGTACTTAATGGGTACTTCTAGTGACAGTGGAAAAACAATTACTTTCAGTGGAGCTGTCCAGGTGCTGAATCTCCACCACCATGGGCTGTTTCCAACCCTCGTTGGTTTTGTTTATTGTTGTATATTTGGGACAGGGCACAGATGCATGCATTTTAATGAGTCCACCTGTAAGAAACTGAGGGAACCATGCATCCCTCCATAGTTGGTTATTCACGCAGAATAAAGAAAACAGTGGGTGACATTCCAACAGAAATCCACTTCTTTTCTTCATCATGTAATAGAACTGAAAATGTTTTCCTTCACTCCTCCACCCACAGCTGGATGCTGCTGTGGAGGGCAGAGAGCAACTTCACTCCATCTTCTCCTTGTCAGACACATAGATGAAGATGTCTTCTCCTCTCCATATTCTGAGGGACTCTCAGTGTGGATTTAATTTCAAGGACTGTCACTATCATCTCGATGAGACTGAGTTGATTGATGTCCTTTCCAAAATGCAGCACCCAGAACTAGGCACAATACTAGATGTACCCCAACCACGATGCTCTTGTTCCAATGCCTTTTCGAAAGCTCCCCACATGCTGGATCTATATTCAGCTTATGAACAATTAAAACACCGAGGTCATCCAACTAGCCACCCTCTACCAATCCTGCATCCGTGCCTTTGAATCTCTTGAACCAAAGTGCAGAAATCTGAAGGATTTTCTTCCCTTGGCTTCAGAACATCATCCTGGCCTGTCAAAATAATTTTGAATCATTATTCTGCCTTCTAGGGTGTTAGCTGCGCCACTCAGCATGGTGCTGTTGGCAAATGTGATAAATATCTATTCCACTCTTTCTTTCTTTCATGTGTTGAATGGCACAGAGCCTGAAACAGATAATGTGGTTTTCCAATGAAGATCTCCCTTTAGGGTGATGTACAACCCTAATGAGGATTCATCAGGACACTTTGTCAAATATTCCTCCAAAATTGAGAGACTCTTAAACACATAATGTGTCAAGCTAATAACTTGATCTAAAATAAATGAGAATGAAGGCTGGTCTGGTGCCTAGGAATGAACGTATTCTCTCCTAGATGTATGCACAGTAAACATTTAATAATCCATTTGAGAATTTTGTCTACTATTGGCATCTACCTGATTGTTCTCCAGTAGATCAGATCTACTTTCCAACCCCCTTCCTTTGCTCACGTTAAGGCCATTGGCCTGCCTGAAATATTCTCTGAACTTACAAGAACTCTAAAGTTTACAGGCAGCATCCAAAATAGGGATGTGCACGAAAGGGTTTTTTTGCATTCCAATTCGAGTAGAATCAAATATCAAAACATTAGATTCGAATGTTTAGAATCTGAACGCAATAAAAACCTATTCAAATCCAATACATTCAGATCCATCCATTTGAGTGTAAGTTTCGAATCTGAAGATATGCCAACAACATTCGTATTTAAAGATAGGAATGTTGACAACATTCGTATGTGTTATATGCATCTGTACACATTTCGTACGCATCCCATTTTATCCTGTATGTATCCTGTTTTCATCCTGTATTATAAGGGCAAATGCGTACAGATATATATGATATTGGTACAGATACTTATGTAATACATATGTATCTGTGCATTCGAATGATTTGAACGAATGTTTTGGAACATTCAAGATTTGTTTGAATGTGTAAATTCGAATGTGAAGACATTCTATTCAAATTCGAATGCCCACATTGGATTGAATTCGATTGAATTTCGAATGTTTACATCCCTAATCCAATGTGCACATCCCTAATCCAAAATAGTCTCTGCTGTCTTCCTAAGGATCCTGGGACATAATTCATCTGTCCTAGAAACTTGGATTCATTTAAAGTGGACAACCATTTCCTTGGCATCACCCTTCGTACACTGAGCTATCAGTTCCTCCTTTTATGGCTTGCTCTTCGGTTTTCAGCTGATCAAAAGTCTCTTCCTAACAGAAGACTCAGGGGGAAATGTAGTGAATCCTTTCCCCTTCAGTCTAACACTTGTGAACTGAATCCTACTCTCCTGTCGGAATATTTGTAGGCATTCGGAATCTGATTGAATGTGCTGAATTTCAACTTTTGAACTCGAACAGAATGTCCCAAAATTCAAATGCAGACCTTTGAATTGAATTTCAAATTTCGGATCTATTCGTTTGAATTATCCGGACGTTTGTATGTGTATGGGTTCATACAGAATGCGTAGTTGAAAATCTGCATCTTTCCTGCATCTGTATGCATCTGTACAATCTGTACAAAAATGGGTTACATACGGGATAACTACGGGACACATACAGATGTCTTTGGATGCATACGGGTGTGTACAGATGTGGGGAAGATGCACGCGTACATGTACATACGAAGGTTGTTGGCATTTGTATGTGCAGATTTGAATCAAAAATTCAAATGAATAAATTCATATTTGATAAATACAAATTGAATCTTCTTAAATTTGAATTTAAAAGATTCAAATCGAATCAGATTTTTGGATATTCGATTCAATTTGAGTAGAATGTCAAAAAAAAATATTGTACACATCTCTACTTTGGAACACCATGTAGGGTTATATTGGTATTTTATCCAGGCCCAGAAGGTTTTCAGAGTATTACTCAGAGGAAAAAAAAGAAAATGAAGACTTGGCTTTTCTACCCTGTTTTCCACCCATTTAAGGAGACTCGAAGTGGCTGACAAACCTTCTGTTCTTCTCCACACACGAGACACACTGTGAGGTAGGTGGGACTGTGAGAGCTCAGGAGAGAGCGGTGACTAGCCCAAGGTCACCCAGCTGGCTTCATGGAGGAGGAAAAGAGTTGGCTTTTTTACACCACTTTCCTCACCCATTTAAGGGAACTCCAGTGTGGCTGACAAACCTTTGGTTCTTCTCCCCACACCAGACACACTCTGGGGTAGGTGGGGCTGTGACTAGCCCAAGGTCACCCAGCTGCCTTCCTGGGGCAGTGTGAATAAAACCCGGCATTCCCAGATAAGAGTCCAGCTCTCTAACCACCAGACCAAAATGGCTCACAAGCTCAGCAGGGAGTTTTGGGGAAATGCTCTTTCTCACTGCTGGGAGAAGCCTGCTGGAAGAAGTATTACAAATGATCAGATCAAAGGTAATTAGATTTTTGTACACATAGTATTCTGGTCTGTAGGTCTATCACTGGATTGTCAAGCACAAATGCTCTGTTTGCATCAGACAATATCAGCAGAGGGATCAGTATTCAGTAGGCATGGACGGCGCTTGCAGCGCTCTCTCGCCATTGGCAGGCCCTCTTTCTTCATTTCTGTTACCACAGCCCCAGGCAGAGACCTATTTATTCTTTCCTCTGAACAATTCATTCAATTCTCAAGGTGCCAACACTTACAGCTTTCACGCAGCTACTATAGACGTATATCTTCACCCAGGCATTCCTTGCGTGAATGGTTTATTTTAGAAAGGTGCAGAGTTTGGCTCATGTTCAAACATGTGGCTGAAGAGTTGGTGCTCGAGGCTGTTCGCATTGAACTGAACTAGAGGTTGTGCAAGTATCAGAAAATTATACTGAACCTAAATAGTTGTGTGAACACAAGTATAGATAATATATTTATTTATATAAATCTATTAGGTAGAAATATGAATGAGTGAGTGAGTGAGTGAGTGAGTGAGTGAGTGAGTGAGTGAATGAATGAATTGAACAGTTCAAGTTTGCTGTTATTTTGCTCTTGAAATTTCAACGGAAAAATTGGTATTTTGTTTTGTCTTCAAAGAAGTTCAGAATCCAAGGCAAACCCATGTGTGTGATTAAATGGTTTGTCGACAAGTTGAACAGTTGGATTCTGAACTGAAAACCATGATTTTCATTCAGATGCATCCCTACTTGCATTTCTGTAAGCATCCAATCAATTCTAACATTTCCAGAGGGTTTAGCCTTATTTGCTTCCTTTTCCAAACCACTTTTGAGATTTTTGCAAAAGGCTGCAAAGAAATGTTTTTTAAAAAATAAATTATTGGTGCAGAAAAGGGTTGCAGCCCTTTTGACCTCTCTTCTTTGTGGAAGGAGAACTATCGATAGTCTTTGAATATAAAAATAAACTCAGTTATATTATAAGTGTTCAGTTCTGACTTCTGGCCCCGCTTATATTCATGAATTTATGAAGTTCAGAAAATGGATTGCGCACAATGTTCTTTATGGTTTTCAGGGTGATTCCACACTGCCTGATAAACCAAACCAGGCCCCAGTTTGACCTAGTGTTTAGGGAGCTGGACTCTTATCTGGGAATACCGGGTTTGATTCTGCACTTCTCCATGAAGCCAGCTGGGTGACCTTGGGCTAGTCACAGCTCTCTTTCTGAGCTCTCACAGCCCCCCCCACTTCACTGGGTATTCTGTTGTGGGGAGAAGAACACAAGGTATGTTAGCCGTTTTGAGTCCCCTTAAATGGGTGAGAAAAGCAGGGTAGAAAAGCCAACGCTTCTTCTTCTTCCACCACAAAGCCAGCTAGGTGACCTTGGGCTAGTGCCAGCTTTCTTTCTGAGCTCTCACAGCCCCACCCACCTCACAGGGTGTTCTGTTGTGGGTGGAAGAACAGAGAGTTTGTGAGACGCTTTGAGTCCCCTTAAACGGGTGAGAAAAGCGGGGTAGAAAAGCTAACTTTTCTTCTTCTTTCTGCATGCTGGTGCAATTGAAGGGAGGTCCTGCCCCGGGGCAGGGGGTCTAAGGGGGCAGGACTTTCCTTAGATTGCATCACCATGTGGAAAGGAGAGCCCGGTATGCTTGCTGGTCTGTCAATACCGGTCAGTGCGGATTCACCAGTAATTCTTTCCTCCTTTCCTTTTTCTAGCGGGGAATATTCTCCGTAGCTTTTGTGTTAACTAGATCTCCCTGGCCCTGGAAAGCTACCCAGCCTCGGGCCAGCTAATATTTAGGTTCTGTCTTTCTCAGCCGTCTGCACTCATCCAGGTAGGGACTTCCTGGGCTGCTCCCTCTCCCCTCTGTATTTCTAAGACAGGTGAAAGTCCTTAATCATCCAGTTCATTAATCGGCCATTCCCAGGAGGTCTGGCGAAAGAGCAAACTTGTATATCTTAGCCTTGCCATTCTGACAGTGCCTCATTCCTCAGCTACGAGATAGTCAGCATGGGTACCTTTTAAATGTCAGTAAATCTGCTTGCCTGTATCTCCCCATCACCTTGCACTGAGAGAGCGTGGAGTGGGTGGCAGAAAGCCTTCCTGGAAATGACTTGGCAGGGAGATGGCTGTGGGGGCTGATTGGAAGCCAGGCCTTCCCTTCCGTTTAACCTTTCCCGCTTTTTTATTCTTTTTTAACTTCATATTTTGCAGCAGGGACCAGCAGGTGGAATAGAAATGGTTTATATTTAATGGGCTGTCCAGTGGTCCCTTCCAGTGCAGAGGTGAGTCATCTTCTGGACATGCATGTATGTATGCATGCAAGGAAGGAAGGAAGGAAGGAAGGAAGGAAGGAAGGAAGGAAGGAAGGAAGGAAGGAAGGAAGGAAGGAAGGAAGGAAGGAATCCATATGAATTCATGCAAATTCAGACATTCGTATTCAAATCAAATGTTGGGACATTCAAAGATTGGCATTCGAAGTTGAATCAAATGTTTTGATACATTTGCTCATTTATGAATCTGGGGAAGTGGGAAAGCGGCAGCCCCAATCACATCTGAAGTGGATCCAGAGTGGATCAAAAGCAGATTCTGAGTGTGTTCAAAGTGGATTGAGAGCAGATTTCATGCTTTCAGAGTGAATATGTTAGGGATTCATATGGGATATGTAAGGAATTTGTAGGCAATTCATAGCGGGGATTCGAATTGGATTATTCAATACGTATCGGATATGAATGAATATGTCTCTGATATGAATGAATACATATCTGATACGAATAAATACATATCCAATACATATCTGATATGTATCCGTATCATATCCACATTCTGAAAACGTCAAATCTGACCTGAATCCACTTTTAACCTGTTGTCGATCCACTTTGAATGCAATCTGGATCCATAGCGAATGTGACTGGTGCTCTATTTTTCCACACCCCCAATCTAACAAATGTCCAAACTATTGGTACAAATGCCTGGAAACATTCATATTCGTATGAATGTTAGTTTACAAATATTGTAGCATTCAGTTCATGTTCAAATGTCCAAATTTGTACGAATAACAAATGTTATGTATGTATTTATTTGCATTTCTATCTCAACCCATACCCGGGTAACAACAGATTAAACAACAGATTAAAAACAAGATGCACATTAAAAACACTTTAAAAATTCAACAAATTTAAAACAGTACACTCTATATTGCATTAATAGTGACCGTAACTGGGGTGGGGGGAAATATAATCACCTCAGCCAAAGGCCAGGGCAAAGAGGTGTATTTTTACTGCCTTCCTAAATATATATAAGGAAGGGGCATGACACACCTTGAGGGGGAGGCTATTCCATAGTCTGGGGGCCATCACCGAAAAGGCTTTCTCCTGGGTGCCCACCAGCCTCACTTAATTGTGCTACACATCCCTATTATCAATGCCTCTAAATGTTTATGAAAATCCAGAGCAAATAAAACAGACAAATGAGGCATAATTCATACAAATGGGGGACAAGTTGAGTCACATGCATGTGTGAAAGGCACTGGGACGGGGACTTCCAATTAAGGGTATTCGATGTATCTCATTGCTGCATCAACTGAGGGCGGCAGGGATAGCATGCATGTTGTATCTTTTCTGGACAGGGAAGGCAACAGTATGATGCTTCAGACTCAGGTGTCTGAAGGGTGCCTTGCTTTATTCTGCTTGCCTGTTTACCTGACCACAAGACCCGATCTGCAAGGCACTGGGGGGCTGTTAGGGATGGGCAGGAATATTTGTAAACATTCCAAATTCTTATGAACTTGGCCGAATCCAGACATTCAAATTCAAATTGAATGTTGGCACATTTGAAGATTGACATTTGAATTATAATCAAATGTTTTGATGCATTCGTATGAAGCTTCGTATGGGATTCGTACAGGATTGAACCTCCGTATTGAATACAAATCCTGGCAAATTTGAAGAGGATCTATTTGAATGGATACAAATTTTCTTGCATCGGAATCGATGCAAATCAAATACAAACAAATGAACAAACAACATCCGTGCACATCTCCACAGCAGGCCTGCTTCTCACAATAAAATCCCAGGGGAAACCTTGCTTCCAGTAAGCGTCTTCCCAAAGTCACTCTGAAGCATTTTACACTCCATACCTGTGTGTTTGTGCACAGGGCTCTGTGTGGATGTCCATTAAGATCTCTACTAAAAACAACGCAAAACCCTTCAAAAAAGGAGACACTAAAACCTGTCTATTCATCACCAGAGTCAGAAAATCAATTGTTTTTATGGCTCTGAAAAATTAAAAACATTTCCTGCATTTTATTAAAGGGTACATCTCCGCCATGCAAAGCGTCAATAATGGATGATATCACCTAGGAAATGTTCATTGGGAAGAAAAGAAACTTTCTACAGTCCATGCCTTCTGGGAGGTTGACATAAGAGCATAAGAGGAAGCCTGATGGATGAGACCACTGCCTGTCTAGTTCACCCCCCCCCCGTCTCACCCAGTGCCCCACCAGTTGCTTCTGGGCATCTCCAGCAGAAAACAAAGGTAAATTTTTCAGGTGCCCTTGACTCCCTGCAAATGGTCTTTAGAGGAATCTCTCCTCTCCAACCTGGATGCAGGACCTAGGCATTATTCTAGCAGTCACTGATACACCTGACCCCCATGAATTACGAGGAGCCCTGGTGGATCAGGCCTCAGCCCATCTAGTGCAGCATCCCATCTAACACAGTGGCCCACCAATTCCTTCTGAGCATCTCTAGCAGAAGTCAAAGAAAAACCTTCAACTGCTCTCAGCCCCCCACAAATTTATTATTTATTTATTATTTACATTTATATCCTGGCCCATACCCGAAGGTCTCTGGGTGGGCCACAACCTTCAAACAACATATTTAAACAGAATGTACATTAAAAGACTTTAAAAATTCAACAACTTTAAAACAATACACATTATGTTTAAAATGATAATGTGTGGCCTGGGTGGGAAATATAATCAGCTCAGCCAAAGGCCAGGGTAAAGAGGTGCGTCTTCACTGCCCTTCTGAATATATATAAAGAAGGGGCCTGACGCACCTCGAGGGGGAGGCTATTCCATAGTCTAGGGGCCATCACAGAAAAGGCTCTCTCCCGGGTGCCCACCAGCCTCACTACTGAAGGTGGTGGGACAACCAGGAGGGCCTCACCACTTGATCTTAAGGCACGGGCAGGTCGATATGGGAGAAGGTGTTCCTTTAGATATTTGGGGCCCAAGTCATTTAGGGTCTTATAAGACAAAGTCAAAACCTTGAATTGGGCTCGGTAGTGAATTGGCAGCCAGTGCAATTCTTTTAAAACCGGCGGGATGGGCATCCAGCTAGATGTTCCGGCTTTTAGGGCCATCTTGCGTTGCAATTAAAGCTTCAGAGGCCATTTGCACTGACTGTGTACAAACACACACATACACTCTCATGAGAAACATTGGATCTCCCACACTCCATATGGTTGGTGGTGGATTTCAAATGGACCCCCCACTGCCCTTCTAGTAGACTGCTGTACTTGAAGATTCAGTGCACTCTAAACCACCAGACTGGCTGTCTATGCTCAGATTCCACCTGTGACCCGCTCTTTCCAGGTGGCTACTGATGGAATACGCGGCAACCATACGAATCCTCTGCAGATGGCTGCCCAGTGCTCTTGCGCAACCCAGGCGGAAAGAAAAGTGAGCAGAGGCAGGGAAGACATCTGGGAGGGGTGAATCTACACGCCTTTGCCTCTGTTTAGATTCCCCTACTGTATGTTTGTATTTTAAAAAGAAAGGAAGAAAGAATGGAAGAATGGAAGAAAACAGCCCCCTGCTTTTAAACATAGTCATTGAAACGCTCCAGCAGAGGAGAATTATTAGAAGTGTCGCAGTTGGATCCCATTAAGACTTCTGACCCATGCTGAGCGAATCTCGGAGAGATTAAATGCGTGTCATAGAGGTAACAGATCCTGGGGCTCCTAATTCCTGGTGCAGTCAATCACCCATTGGTCGTCTAGTGGGGAAAAAGGAGAAGGAAGGAAGGAAGGTCCCTTCTGAAGCTCTCTCAGCACATTTTATGCAGTCTTAGGCTTGTTTATATACTAAACCACCAGAATCCTTCCTCATACAGGCAGCTAGTGTGGTGGGGTTGCCTCACATATCCAGTAAGGGAGTGCACAAATGGGGTGTTTTGTGTTTTTTTTTTTTGCATTCAATTCAAATGCAAGAAAATCTACATTCATTTGAGTAGATGCCCTTCAAATGTGGTAGGATTCGAATTCAATACGAATGTTCCATACAAATTCCCTACGAACTTTAGATAGGAGTCCCATACAGATCCCATACGGATCTGCTATGTATCCCATAAATGCCCACTCGGAACACGTCAAATCCACCCTCAGTCCACTTCAAATCCATTCTGGATCCATTGCAGATGTGAATGAGGCAGCCGCTTTTCCACCTTCCCAGTTTTCACAAATGTGGGCCAACATTCAATTCGAATCCAAATGTCTGAATTCAGCCAAATTCATACTAAGGACGAATAATATGAATATTCGTGCACATCCCTAATATCTAGTTTACATCTGAGTATTTCCCAAAAACAAGACTGAAAAGTGTGGGGACGTCCATGCAACCCCTTGGTTTCCATCCAGCCCCGTGTTCTTCTCCCACCTCCGGCCTGCTGTATGTACTACTTCTGAAGAAGCTCCCACCCTGGACTTTTCAAAGAGATCCTTTGGCGCCCATCCGCCTCTCTCAGCATCACTGCTCATTTCCATCGCCACGTTCCTACAGATGCCATTCAAAGGGACTGGCCACCAAAAGCATCTCTTTCTTCTTTAGAGGGCAGCCAGCCAGCTTCCCAACAGACAATCAGTTTCAGAAGCAACTTTCCCCTGCTTCTTCTTTGTAGGGAATACCATCGCTCGGAGGCATCAATGTGCTGGCGTCTGAAAGTCCTCAAAGAGATTTCTTGCTTTTGGAGGCGAGTCTGAGGCAGAGCACAGGAGCTGGAAAAACCAAAGTAATTCTTCTAATAAATTTAAGTGCATCCGTTTGTGGTTATAATTGGTGCCTCCCGTAGACAAGACGGTTCCTGAGCTCTGCGGGGAAAAGAGACCCCACTCTCATGGGGCCATTTGCTTCTCTTTGGCTTTCCTCGAGGACTTCATTGAAGCCTGTCTTCAAAGTCTCAGAAGTCCCATTCCCGTAAAGCACTGAATAGGGAGCAGCATTGGCAAGAGAGCATTTTCAAACACACATGGCCCATGCAACTGACATTTCTACAGCTGCCTTGGACCACAAGGTGAAATCTGGAGCAAGTATGCCTGGTGGCAGCAAACAAAACCCCATTTTTCACTTCCTTTTTCCTCAAAATTTCTTGCCCTGGTCTGGGCAGGAACAAGGAACGGGAGGGAACACAATACCTTAGTGCATTTCCTTGCCATGTCTTGGATTTCAATTTGGGTTCGAAAGAGGATTCAAAAGCTTGTCGAACTCTCTTCAGTTTGCATAGTTTTTGTTTGCTTGCTTTCTACTTAAGATGGCCAAGAGGAGTTTCTCATGGTCCATACCTCCTGGAAGGCTGACATCGAGGGAGGGGGGGTTCAACTGACCTCCCTTAATCTGGATCTAAGATGATCCAGATCTAAGGAATGGGTCCTTCAGCTAATCTGGATCTAGTAGATCCCCCATAGGTGTGCCCCCCCCCAGAACCCATTGCCCGATTGTGGTGGAAACAGGTTCCGTATAATCCGGATTTGATACCTGAAGACCTCATTGTAGAACCCTTTAATGGGGTCTACAGGAAATCCGGATTATAGGTCCTGAAGGACTCATATGATCCGGATCTCCCTAGAACAGGTTGAAACAAATGTGGCTCTAATGGGTCCTTAGTGGGTCCTTAAGGGGTACTTAGACCTAGTGGAAAAACACCCAGGAGGAACCCTATGGATGAGACCACAGCCCATCTTATGCCTAAGAACTGGGCAACAGAACTTGAAACAAAACACACTTCAAAGGTGTGCAAGAATATTTGAAATATTCATTATTCAATCAAATTTGGCCAAATTCAGACCTTTGAATTCAAATTGAATGTCCAGACATTTGTGTTTTTTAATATTTGAATGAATACAAATATTTCAAATAATTTGTACAAATAATTCAGACATTTGTACATAATATATGGATCCTTATGGATTTTATTCATACCTGTACACACCCAGATACGTAGGGAATAAAAACAGGATGCGTATGGATACATACAAATGTTATTGACGTTTGTATAATCAAATACATATTGAATATTCGTTGTCGGCAACATTCATATGTGCCCATACGCATCCGTATGCATCCCATCGTTATCCTGTATGCATCCCATTTTCATCCCGTACCAATGCGTACCACTGCATATGGATGCGGGAAAACTGTGTAACGGGCAAGTACATATCATGTACCTATCTGTGCACATATGAATGCCCAAATAATTTGCACAAATAGATTCAAATATTCAAAATTGGTTCAAATGTTTTAATTCAAATTTATGGACATTCAATTCAAATTTGAAGGTCCAAATTTGAACGAATTTGATCAAATTTCAAACATTTCAAATATTCGTAGCAAGTACACCGCTCCCAAACTCCCACTGGTTCCTACCCAGCTGTTTTTCCCCTTAAAACCCTCTCAGCCTTCCAAGCCGATTTGTAAAAGTTGCATTGCACGAGATGAGCGAGCTGAATCTTCTGCTCATGTTAAAGAGCTTCATCCCATTTCAGCAAGGACTTCTTTCTCACCACACCCCTGTGTGCAAAAACCACATCCTCGGCACATACAGTGCCTGACATAAATAAGTTCTGTCGCTTATCCATGTTGTTGAAACCAAAGCCTATAACCTGGCTTAAAATTCATCCACTGGTTTTAGAAATGACTCATATGAAAGCTGAAACCCTCCCAAATAAGGTTTTTTAAAAGAAAATAAATTTGCTTCACTGCTGAAATATTGATCATTTAATGAACACAGAAAGGTCTGATTTTGGCTAGACAAAAGTTTTGTCGCCTACAAAAAGTAATGTGAAAATCAAACAGATAATTCACTTCAAATACAAAGATATGTTTCATAACATTGGTGAATGAAGTTGTGGTGCTATTAGAGCCATATTTAATATTTTGTGTGACTTCCATGCGCTTGAAGGACTGCATCCATGCGTTTCGGCAATGATTCATACAATTTATTGATGAAGTCATCAGGAATCGTAAAGAAGGCAGTTTTAATGCCTCCCAGAGTTCATCAAGATTCTTTGGTTTTGTGTTCCAAGCTTCCTCTTTCATCCTACCCCAAACATGCTCAATGATGTTCATATCTGGTGACTGGGCTGGCCAGTCCTGGAGCACCTTGATCTTCTTTGCCTTGAGGAATTTTGATGTAGAGATGGGTGTATGAGATATAGCACCATCCTGCTGCAAAATGTGACCCCTTTTAAGATTGGGAATGTAAGAGGCAGCTAATACTTCTTGATATTTTAGGCTATTGATATTGCCTTCCACCTTGCAAATGTTTTGCACACCCCTATACTGAATGTAACCCCAGACCATGATCTTTCCACCACCAAACTTAACTGTTTTCTGGGTGTATCTTGGATCTATATGGGCTCCAGTAGGTCTCCTGCAGTATTTGTGGCAGCTGTGGTGTAATTCAACTGAAGATTCATCTGAGAAATCCACCTTCTGCCACTTTTCCAGCGTCCATCCGTTTAGTAGGCTGTGGGCCTTGGCAAATGCCACACGGTTTTTTAATAGCATTTTGTTTAGTGCTGGCTCCTGGGCACTGATTTGACCATGGAGGCCATTTCGAGACAGAATCCTACAAACTGTTCTAGTTGACACAGGGACTTGAGGTGACCAGGCCTGTTGGAGCTCTGCTGCAGTGGAAGAAGGGCTGGCTTTTGATTTTCGAACCAACAAATGTTCCTCCTGAGCAGTCATCTTGCGGGGTCTGCCGGACCTGGGCTTGTCAAAAACATTGCGAGTCTCTTCAAATCTTTTTTAATTCTTTGTACTTGATGCTGAGACACATTAAAGGTGCCAGCCACCTCTGTAGTGGATCTGGTCTTCAGCCTCTTGATAATAAAGGCTTTGGTTGCAGGGTGGATTTTTGGCATGTTGTCAGAGGTCAAGTTGCAGTTCAAGTGAAGGTCTGGGGTGCTGGAGTTCTTTTTATACACACCCACTAATTATCCAATCAATTAGTGAGCACAGGTGAGGCTGTAAACTAGGATTAGGTGCATTATATGACAAGGCGACAAAACTTTTGTCTAGCCAAAATTAGACCTTTCTGTGTTCATTAAATGATCCATATTTCAGCAGTGAAGCAAATTTATTTTTTTAAAAAAAACCTCATTTGGGAGGGTTTCAGCTTTCATATGAGTCATTTCTAAAACCAATGGATCAATTTAAGTCAGGTTATAAGCTTTGGTTTCAACAACATGGATAAGCGACAGAACTTCTGTCAGGCACTGTACAGGAGACACATAAATAGGATTTATTGGCTTTCCTCCCTGCAATTGTTTAATATCTCGCTTGCTTGTGAATAACAGATTGGAAAGTGGGTGTTTGCAACAGTGTGCCCAACCCAAAGCCTCCCTCTTGCTACAGTTGGGCATCAGATGTGAAATGGAGCTCAGAAAAGTCTCTTTAGACTGGCCTGTCCTTGGGTTCCCCCTTGTGGCTCAAAAGGGATCCTTGGTGCCTTGAGGGTAGAGGTTTCAGAAGCCCATCAGGTCTGGTACTGCCAAAGGAAATCAAGTTTGGATTTCAAGAACTGCTCATGGTTCTTGGATATGTGCAAATTTTGAAGATGTCTTGCACTTTGGCTTCACTAATGGCACTCAGCTGCTTTGTCTACTCACAGGAAGCAGGACATCCTCATCAGCTAGGCGGAGGAGAGACTGGCCCCATCAACTCTCCCTGCTCCAACCGCCAGCTAGAAACAGCCATTCCACTCAGTTGCTTCGTCTACTCACAGAGAGCAAGGCATCCTCATCAGCTATCTTCAAGAAACTACCCCTTTTGTTACTGAAGAAGAACTGCTGCCCCACCCTCCCTCAAAGTACAAGAACAAGGCTGAGAGGAGGAGGAAGAGCTGCCTGATGCTGCCCTGGGTGGTGCTAAACAGCAGTCACTTTGAGGCTACCATCTAAAACTCAAACGTGCGGCAACCACAACCAGTACAGACAGTATCCCCAGCACTGGAGACCTCCATGTGACTACCAACAGAACGACCAAAACAATGACGAAGATGAAGAGAACCAGGGTGATGAGGCCCAGGGACAGCAGCCTCTTCGATGGTACCGATGTCTGGTCCTGAGGCCGAGCAGGGTGGGGCTGAGTAGATGCCATCTGACCATCTCTACTATCATCAGGTTTACTCATCAATGAAGAGAAAATTCAAAGTAAAGAGAATAAGAAAATTCCAGCAACAAGAAATGAGCAGAACTGGAACTGAAGACCTCAAGTGCTTGTTTTTTTGCTGTTCCCTGTTCCCTCCCACACCTGAGAGCAGGGACCTGTCTAAGATTCATATACTATTGTAATCTGCCCTGAGACCTTCCTGTATAGGGTGGGATGGATGGATGGATGGATGGATGGAAGACACTGGAAATGCTGGTTCTCTAAAGTTTGCACTTATAAATGTGAGGTAAGCCAATTTATCTCCCCTTCTGTGTGCATATGGTTGTGTGTATCGTACGCGCAAGCCAAAAAATTGCACAGGGTCACCTGCTAGTTTCATTCTGGCTAAGAGCAAGAGCTTAGCAAGGAGATGTAGGAAAAAGAGAACTTTGCAGAGAGCCATAAGAGCTGTGGGAAAGGGCTAGAAATTCTGCTGCAAGAGAGGAGTCAGGAAGCTTTCCCGACCAGCCTGGGAAGGCAGAAGCTAATGGGGCAATCCAAGTAGAATGGCCCCCAAGGGAAAGGAAACATATTCCCGTGATCAGCTTTTTTCAAATAATATTAAGCTGCTTAATATATTTCCCCAGAGGGACAAAAGAGGAAGAAGGTAAAACCACCAAATAGAATTCTACATGGACTAAAAAGCAAATGACTCCTGATATTTCTTTGAATAACTGGAACGTATGGAAGTTTAGGGAGATATAAAAATCCCATACCTTTGCTCTGGATGATTCCTTACCAAAACGGTTTCCATCAATTTGGTGAAGTATTATGGGAACTGTGGGCCCAAAGGCAAATGTTTCTAAGCTTTATACACACACAGGTTTGCACCATCACTTTTCAAGCTAGGTGGTCTCATGCCATGCAGCCCTGATCTAGTGGTTTGGTCTAGGGGTTAGGGAGCCAGACATTTATCTGGGAGTACCAGATTTGATTCTGCCCTCCCCCATGAAGCTAGCTGGGTGACCTTGGGCTAGTCACAGATCTCTTCTGAGCTCTCACAGGCCCACCTACCTCACAGGGTGTCTGGTGTGGGGAGAATAGAAAAGCTTTGTCAGCCACTTTGAGTCTCCTTAAATGGGTGAGAAAAGTGGGGTAGAAAAGCCAACTCTTCTTCTTCTTACCCCCAGCATCTTCAGAAATAATTTTCAATACCAAATCAGCCTCATTCCCTTCACCAGCACACTTGGGTGGTCAAGTGCAGATTGGTGGAGGAATATTAAGGGACCAGTCCTCTTAAAGGGAGACCCACCAGTCTGATGAGTGTCAAGAGTAGGTGTATTCCCAAGCTGGGAATACCACACTGGCTCCACCAGGACTACATTAAGCAGTTCTACTAGGCTCTAAGTCTGCTCAGTGGGCAATCCTGCCAGCTGCAAGCATGGAAATGGAGTGAGTCAGGGAAAGAGAAGGAACAGACCTCCAACAGTAGCAGCTGCCTCCGGTTTGAAGCCATTTGACTCAGCTGAGTTGGTGGTGCAAACAAGAGGCATGAGGTCCTTCTCCTTTTGGATTGTGCTTGGTAGAAAACCAACACAGACCAGATCTAGACCCATCCCCTGCTTCACCCATCTTTGCACAGAAGCCCCCATGAAGGAAGCAAAACCCAGAAGACCTTCAGCTCCATGGACCTTGTTTTATAGAAATGATTTTCCATGTGCAGCAGAAGGAAGGTGGATTTTTTTTTAAAAAGAAATCTTCACACTTTGAAAGTGGAGACTGTAATGGAGGAAGAGGGAAGCCATGTAGAGCTCTCTAGCAGCCTAAAATTGCCATTTGGAAAAGGTAGATTGAATTGTACGGAACTTCAACTGCAGAAAAGAGGCTATTTCCTATTAGCAAGACTCCACTTTAGGAAGAGACGGTAAATACATCACACACCTTGTGCCTCATCACTTCTGCAGCATTAAGTTTTGGGAGCCTGGGGCTTTTTAAATTACATCAGTTTATTTCAGCCCGACCTTCCATTAAATCAAGCCCATTTCCTTCCATGATCGAATATTATCTACACATCCTTCTTCTGCAAAATAAAGAGGGCGGGGGAGGCATTAAGAGTCCCAGCAGTTTTGTATTGTCACACACAAGCTGCTGTAATTGTCAAGGCCTGAAACACACACCAGATTTTACAAGGAAAACACTGTATTGAATGAATGAATGAATGAATGAATGAATGAATGAATGAACGAACGAACGAACGCATGAGTGGACAGGCAGATGGGTGGATGGATGGTTGGCCATCTTCATAGCTGAGGAGGCGGTATGTGGGAAGGACATTTCTCTTTAACCCCTCTATGGCAGGAAGAGAAGATGCTGACTTGGCCATTTTGTAGTACCAAAGACCATTCGCTTCCTCCCTTTCTACAATCCTGCCCAGATGTATAAATTTTGTGATGGGGCTTAAGGACGGCTAGCCAACATAGACACCCATAGGGCTGAACTGGCACAGTTGATCTGTGTTTCACAGCAAACTTGGCCCTTTGCACGGCCCTGTGTTCGCAAAACCCCAGTTGTGTTGAAGTGTTTTGGAAAAGCAAAACAAAGGAACAATCCATTAGCCACACTGCTAATTCCCTTCCCTTTGCCCTCTGAAAGTACAGGTGAAGACAATGATTTCCATACAGCCTGGAGAACATGAAGTCCTTGTGGAAAGAAAGAAAGAAAGAAAGAAAGAAAGAAAGAAAGAAAGAAAGAGAGAAAGAAAGAGAGAAAGAAAGAGAGAAAGAAAGAGAGAAAGAAAGAGAGAAAGAAAGAGAGAAAGAAAGAAAGAAAGAAAGAAAGAAAGAAAGAAAGAAAGAAAGAAAGAAAGAAAGAAAGAAAGAAAGAAAGAAAGAAAGAAAGAAAGAAAGAAAGAAAGAAAGAAAGAAAGAAAGAAAGAAAGAAAGCCCTTGAAGAAGATGTTCTGGGGCTCCAGGCCCTCAGTCATAAATACAGGTCTGACATTAAACAATCTATTAAGCAAGCCTGACATTAATCTAGGGAGGTAAAAGGGAATATAAAATCCACTTCTCAAAAGTCACCTTCCTTACCCACCAGCTGTCCTGCCCCCAACATTTGCCTCCTGTATTCCCTGCTGTTGATCTCACAATATTTGGTGTGTGTGTCTTACTTACATCCTAAGGCCTTTTTGCACGAGGGCAAATGGAACACGTGTAGGATGCCCTGGGATGGAGGATACACCCCAGCCTGTCCTAGGGAGTCCACTCGTGTTCCAAGTGTAGACCACGAAATTGTGCTCTACACTTGACCCAGGGCATTCGCGGCCATCCCCAGCGGACCCACAGCTGTTCAGGAGAGAGAGCGTTTGCACACTCCTTTCCTGACAGCTGTGGACCCCACCTCTGGCTGCCCCCATTGGCATGCCTGTCCGATCCCTTCCCCAGGTTCCTGTGGGTTCTAGGGGACTGGAACCCCCCCCCCCAGGCTTTCACCTCTCCAGGCATGGGCCTACGTGGAGATGCACTTACCTCGCCGCCAGCTCTGGTTGCCCAGCTACCCGCAGGTGGGTGACGATGACAATAAACCGCACTTTATCATCCCCAAATCAAGCCAGCCCAAGGAAACCGCTGGTGCAGCTGTGCAGCTTTGCAATGCAACCCAAGCCCAGGAACTGTAGAATCAACGAACAGGACTGACGGCAGGGAGGAGAAGATCTCAGGAAATGATCTCCAGCCAGGAGGGAGACTGTATGGGAAGTGATCCATGGGCCCCGGATAGGAAAGTTACAATTGCCCAAGGCGTCACACATATTTCCTCTCTTTCTCTTCCTGCTCCATCCATCAATTTCCTTTTCCGTCTCTTGGTAATAGGCTTTGAGAGGTCTGCATTGCCTTTAGTGTGAAGATTCACGTTGGGGTGAGGAGCCCTGTCTTCTGCCCTTTGAATTTTGGAACCTGACTGATTGATCAGGAACACAGATGACTTCAAGCCTCATCTTTGAGGCATAAAATAAGGCTCAGCTGATATTTACAAGGTTTCCTTGAGCTCCTCTTTGCCTCCTGTAGGGACATCTTGGCTGCCTTGTATCCTCATGTAGGGGCATCAGGCAGCTCACAGATGTGGTGATGCCCCATTTCTAGGTGCCACTGGTATCTGGGACAACATTGTCCTATAGGTATGTGTAGTAACTACAAAAGCTGCACAGTTTCCTTAGTTTCCCTTCCAGCCTCCAACTATTATTAAGCCCCTTGCTGACCAAGAAGAGCGCCAGGACATTTCCTCCTGCCCCTGCATGACCTCAGGGCATCTGTGGTTCTGTGCTGAATGGGCTGCCAGAAGTTGTGAGTGGAGGTGATCCAGAATGACAGAAGGAGTAACCTGCCCATCATGGAGTCCGAGCACATGTTTCTAAGGACAGTTTTCCTTTTCTTCCTGTTTGAGGATTTTCCTCACCTCTGACCACAGGATGTGACATCAGAAGGGCCCCTGGCTTGCCCACCTGACACAGCTCCACCAATCACCTCCCTGGATTGTGCCTTTACATCACTTCCTCCACGCCCCCTCCTGTGGTGGCCTTTTTAAACCTCTGCAGAGAAGTAATTCACTCTCTTTTTCCCCTGCTGTAATTCCTGTCTCCATGTCTCTTCTTTTATCCTGAGAGAACCGCAACAGGGATGCGCATGAATATTTGTCACATTCAAAATTTGTCCAAATTCGGACATTTGAATCAGAATTGAATGTTGGCACATTCGAAGATTGACATTTAAATATGAACCAAATGTTTCTATACATTCATATGAAGCTTCATTACATTTGTGAACTTGGGGAGTCGGGAAAGCGGCTGCCCAGTCACACTTGTGATGGATCCAAAGCGGATTCAGAGTGGATTCAAGGTGGATTGAGAATGGATTTGACACGTTCAGAGCAGATATTGTAGGGGATGTGTAGGTGCTTTGAAGCAAGGATTTGAATCCGATTCTGAACATTCATACTGAATTTGAATCCTACCACATTTGGAGGTGATCTATTCAAGCGAATACGGATTTTCTTGCATTTAATTCAATATGAATCAAACATGAAAGAAACATTCATGCACATCTCTAATGTCTTGGGCTCTGAACGGAGGCACTCCTGGTTCCGGCTGGAAATGGAGAGGCAGAGGTATCTTTTCCAGAGGGCAGCTGTGGTGTCTTCCCAAATTTTGCTGCAATGGATCCACCTTGCCAAATGGCTGAAGACCCAGCTAGAGTTTCTGTTGGTTTCTTGGAGGGGGATTTTTTCCCTCAGGTGTGGCCTTCCTGTTCTTCTTCTGGGTACCTCCTGGAAGTGTGGATAACGGGAACCTGTACAGAGAATCGTGGCTCCTTTTTCCTTCCTCGCCTCCCAGTTTTCCCAGAAAGCCTTAGGAACAACTAGGCACAACAGCCTAGTTGGGAATGTCTTTGACACCTTATGATTACCTAATGCATTCTTGGGGTTAAAGTTTGTAAAAATCTAGGTGAGCCAGTTTGGTTTAGTGGTTAGGCAGCCAGACTCTTATCTGGGAATGCCGGGTTCGATTCTGCCCTCCCCCATGAAGCCAGCTGGGTGACCTTGGGCTAGTCACATGCCTCTTCTGAGCTCTCACAACCCCACCTACCTCACAGGGTGTTCTGTTGTGGGGAGAACAGAAGGTTTGTCGGCCACTTTGAGCACCCTTAAATGGGTGAGAAAAGTGGGGTAGAAAAGCCAAATCTTTTTCTTCTAATTCAGGAGAGGGCAGAGGTGCAACCTGCCAACACAACACATGTTCACACTGAGCTTCAGAAGGGCACATGTGTGTGTCATTCATTCTGAAGCCTACAACGAACATTTTCTTCTTGATTCCTCCACAGACGATGATATGGATTTTACTGTTGTTTTATGTGATTGTTTTATAAGGTTTGTAAGTCACTTTGATTGTTTTATAAGGCTCGTCAATGGCTTTGGGACCTCTGGGGTTTGAACCATCTGCAAAATTTAATTAATAATAATTCTCCCTGGCGTTTGAACGCTCGATTCATAAGGTGTTATAATAAACAACAGCAAGAGTGAAACATTTGGGCAACCAAATGTATTTTTAAAAGATAAAAAATGCATGAAGCAAGGATTTGTAATGTAACAAAGCCTGTAGTTTCCCTTAAGGACTCCCTGATATTGAGGCGGGATTGCATTTAATCAAGGCATACAGCCACTGAGCTTAACAGCTGATTAGTTTTTGTTCAGGCAAACTTATTCAATGTACACACACGCACTCACAGTCTGCCAACAGTGATCTCTCTTTTGAAACGATCCTCAGAGCGTATTGTTTGGCACCCACTTTACCTTTGGCTGAACAATCGTGCAAATGCTGGAATGAATGGATTTTATGTTTCCCTCTTGCCTGCAGGAACATCACAGCTGGGAGGTTGTATCCACATAGCATGCTGTCACAACTAGGGATGTGCACGAATATTCGAACACCCAAAATTCGATTGAATTCAACTGAATTCGGACATTCAAAATTTGAACTGAATGTCTATACATTCAAATCTTTCTAATCATTCGTACAAATTATTCGGATGTTGCTATGCGTACGGATATGTATGCATTACATATGTATCCATACGCATCTTATTTGCGTTGGCACTCTCTTTTTCCCCTGCTGTAATTCCTGTCTCCATGTCTCTTCTTTTATCCTGAGAGAACCGCAACAGGGATGCGCATGAATATTCGTCACATTCAAAATTTGTCCAAATTCGGACATTTGAATCAGAATTGAATGTTGGCACATTCGAAGACTGACATTTAAATATGAACCAAAAACAGGACAAAAACAGGATGCATATGGGATAAAAACGGGATGCATACGGATGCATACAGACACATAGTAATGTCGTTGACATTTGTATCTTCAAATACGAATCGAAAATCCATGCAAATAGATTTGAATGGATTCTAGTTGAATGGATTCAATATTTGAATCGAGTCAAATATTCAGATATTCAATACGAATAGAATACAACAGAATCCTGAAAATTGCATTTGTGAACACCGTAAGCCACAATGGCCTTGAAGCTGTCTGGGCCTCCCTGGGCTGCCCCTGCTAGGCACAACTTAGACCTCACCTAAAATGCAAGGAACAGCCCAGGATCAGGGGGTCTATTTGCACTTGGCTTTATTCTGGAATATATCCCAGAATAGAGGCCCACTGTTCACATGCAGGTCAGGCTACCTCAGGCTTCAGGTGAGGCCTGCCAGAGTCTGCATTAGCATGTGGACAACATGACCCTACCCTGAGATATGTTCCAGAATACAGCCAAGCGCAAACAGGCCCCTCGTCTTCATACCTCTTCCAGGTGCGCTGTGCGGGATTGGGGCATGGACTGCATTCATCTATAATTTCCCAGAGGGACGTGCAAACCTGGCTTGCAGGTGTCAGAGGAAATAAGCCTTTGCAGGCAGACTTATAGACCACCTTGGCCCTGGGACTCCAACATTTGTGTACCAGCAAATGCTTCCAATTGCATCCCAGCCCAAAGTGGGATCAAAATATTTCTTACCATCATATCAGTACACAAAGAAGGTAAGTCCCGGGCAAGTTGGACTTCATGCCCTTCCCACCTCCAACTCCAGGGTGGTTTGGAAAATGTCACGGTATTTTAAAAGGCAATGAACTATTCCCCCATACTTAAAGCACAGCATCAGCTCAGCCAACCCAATGCAATAGGGATGTGCCCAAAAATCTAATTCGATTCAAATCTTTTAAATTCGAATTTAACAAGTCAATTCAAATTTACCAAATTCGAATCCATTTGTTTGAAGTTTAGATTCGAATGTGCACGTACACATCTTCCCAACATCCATACACGTCCGTATGCATTCCATAGTTATCCCGTATGCAATTTGTTTTCATCCCGTGCGGATCCGTATAAATGCGTACGGATGCGGGAAAGATGCGGATCTTCAAGTACGCATCGTGTATGAACCTGCACACATACGAATGTCCGGATAATTTGAACGAATAGATCTGAAGTTCAAAATTCAATTCAAATATTTACATTCGAATTCTGGGACATTCTATTCAAGTTTGAATGTCAAAATTTGGCACATTTGATTGGATTTTGAATGCCTACAAATATTTGTGCAGCTCCCTACAATGCAACCCATGGATGCTAGCCAGAATGTAAGTCCCAATTGCAAACCAATTTATGGACTTTTTCTTTTCTTTTTATTAATGAAAAAGCGGCATTGGACCTTCTGATTGCATGACGTGGAGTTTTCCAATATATATTTTTTAAGACTTTAAAAAACGTACCTGGAATGGCTCCCATCCCATAGTGCATGGCCGTCCCCACCTCTAAAACTGGGTTCTAGGTGCTTGGTGGTTCCCCTCACAGCTTGTTAAATCCTCTGACCTCACAGTCCTAAACTTCTAAAAGGCAGAAAAATTCACGTGTAGCAGATGTGGAGCTGAGCAAGGCAAAAGGCAGGAAATTAGCGTTTCACTTTCTTTCGTGTGATTTTACTTAAGGCGATTCCACACTGATTGGCATGCCAAACCATCAAGCATACTAAGTGGGGTCTAAGGAAGGTCCTGCCCCCAGGGGGTTTAAAGGGTGTGGCCTAAAGGGGCGGAGTTTCCCTTAGACCTCATCATCACCCTGCGGAAGGGAGGCTCCTAGAATGCTTGTAGAAACGAAATACTGGCCAGTGCATCATTTATGTTTTATGATCTGCTGTTACTTTGTTGAATGTGTTCCACTAATATATAGAAGAAAATGGGAGGAGGGAGAAGAAAAGGAAGAGGAAGAACATGACAGTTTTCCTACAGCAACAACAAGGTGAAAGAGGACTGCTTCCCTTAAAATGGTAAAAACGGGACGCAAAAATGTATTAGATCTATTTGCTAGCGAAACATATGCTTTTTCATAGTCCCTTGTTTGCAGAAGGATGCACGTATAGATGCATACCCATACTGAAGCCGGTCAATCCAGATGTTAGACTAGAGAAACGAGAAACCTGGATGGATCCGGACCGGGAAGACCTGCCCTTCCCATGCAGGGACAGAATATCTCTGGCGCCTTTCCATTCAGTAAGAAGAACAGAGGCTTCCCTCGCCTTTCTTCTAATGCACGGCTTCTCTTTGCGAGGAAATTAACACAGATGATTTAATTGATTTAATTAATATGCACAATTGGCTGAGGTTTCCTTAACGGCTGCCTTTCCACCGCCGAGAGCCCGCCGTGCTGGAGGAGCGGGATTTTGCTTGCAGCCAGCAGAGGGTGTGTGTGGGGGGGGGGGGAGGCCTGGCTGAGCTGCAAGCTGGCGGCGTCTTGGCTGATGTGTTTGAAGTGCTTCTGCTACGGAGGAGGGCCACTTACACACTCCTCCGTTTCACCACAGCTTTATCAATAATGCAGCACCTTCCCCTGTATGTTCTTCAGTCAAAGGCTCGGCTGAGTCTATTTGTAACTCAATAGCGCCCCAGTCAATAAGCACCTGTGGTTATGTATTATTCTGCTTCCAAAGATGTACATGTCTGTAATGACAGAGGTGAAACCTCAGAAGGAGAGAGAGTGGGGCAGAGAAGGATGGAAACAGGCCAGAAGAGCGCGAGCCTCTGTCTGCACACGAGTGGAGAGATGCCTCCTGCCCCTTGCACAGATTCCTAAGGGGGTGAGCAAAAGACCTGGCATGGGAGGAAGGCATTCAGGCAGCTCACAAGGACCTGGTGGAGAGGCTGAGGTGGACTGTTCAGCCAGTCAAGCCCAGAGCCGGTTGTTTCACTGTTTTTCTTGATCATCATTTTATGGCTACTCCTATGCCTTAAATTGGCCCTGGAAAACTCTTGGCAGACCATGGGGTGCTTCCTGATGTGCATTTGAGTCACAAGTCTGACTGTAACCTGAGTCACTGTCTTCTTCTGCAGCAGCTGCAATCTCCTAATAAACCTCAAGGGGCAGGTTTGTGTAGAGTGTGTTGTATTGACCAAATCAAGTGGTAATCAGGATTCGCGTTGACCAAATCAAGTGGTAATCAGCCCATGCATTGACCAAATCAAGTGGTAATCAGGCCATGCACTGACCAAATCAATTGGTAATTAGAGCATGCACTGACCAAATCAAGTGGTAATCAGGATTCACATTGACCAAATCAAGTGGTAATCAGGCCATGCACTGACCAAATCAAGTGGTAATTAGAGCATGTGCTGACCAAATCAAGTGGTAATCAGGACATGCGTTAACTAAATCAAGTGGTAATCAGGACATGCATTGGCCAAATTAAGTGGTAATCATTGCATGCAGGATTGAAAACAAGCTATGCCTGTAGCAGAAATGCCTGGAGTTCAGACACTAATCAAGATTGTTTCTAGTCTCTCAATGCACCTCCAATAATTGTTTGGAATGTCAGGACAATAGCCCAGGTCCAGCACTTACTGTCTTTGTGGGTGTGTGATCCCCATCCACCACTGGGGTCAACACCAGGTTCCTGGACTTGAAAAATGCTCAGCCAGAAACTTTATCTTTTGATGGGATACAGCCTCAGTCATTTTGTGTTTTAACAAATTAATCCCAGATCTGAAAGATTGTCACAAAGAAGATGGAACAGAAAAGACTTCCAGATGGCAAAGCTAGAATTAATGAGTGAAAATTACTGAGAGGGAGTTTTCAGCTAAGGATTAGCAGAAACATTACCAGCCCAGCCCAGATTATTTTTATTGTAAGACAGCACTGAGCTGTTGGATATCGGCAGATTCTCACTGAAGGAACAGCTAGTTTCAGAAGACGGTGGTTCCTCCTCCCCCTTCCCCCATGTTGGATCTGGAATTGGCTTTTAAGAATACCACTGGCTGCAGAAAAAGCAAATCATTAACATGCAGAAATGAACATACTTTAGGCATATGATTTGGGCAGGTGAAGGGTGCAAGGCTGAGAGAAGAAAGGAAAGACAATAGATAATAGACTCAGGAGATGGGAACTTATGGGTCATTTGCAAGTGGCTGGTTTTCCTCCTTTGAAAAATCTCATGGTTCTTCACATCACCCATTTAACGCTTTTGAGGGTATGTTCTTTCAGGTTAGTTTCCATGGGCCTTCTTTGCACATTGATAAAATATCGTGCAAGACTGCAGAAGCAAGGTAGGCAGGTTTTGCCTTTGGCTTCTGCTTGAGATGGCAGGAAGCAGTTGGTGGGCCACTGTGTGAGACGGGATGCCGGACTACATGACCTGTGTCCTGATCCAGCTGGGGTCCTCATATGTTCTCGCCTAGAATGGATATCTAAGCACAGCCTCTGGGTTGGAGATATAACCAGGTTGCCTCAAAAGGCTGTTTTGCAGGAAGTCAGGGGCAGGTGAAGGTTCTGCTTTTGTCTTCTGCTTGAGATACCATTCATACACATCCCGTTTTCATCCCGTATGTATTCGCTGAGTCCTTTGGCTAAATGTTGGTCATGTTTGCCCGCCCCCGCCCCCAACTGCACATGCTATTGTTTTAATTGATACTGTGCTGGTTTTTAATGTGTTGGTTTTGAATTTTAATATGGATGGTTTTGTTTTGTTTTTGATATGCTGGATTTTAAAAGCTGTTACCTGCCCTGAGACCTTTGGGTATAGGGCAGGATATAAATATAAATAAGTAAATAAGTAAATAAATAAGCTTGTAATGGGAATGCGGCCTCAGAAAACAAGGGGATGCGTGATTGTATTGCAAGGCATGCTGCTTGGGGCAGTGGGGGTGGCAGAGACTGGCCAATAAGACTTTCCTCCTAGGAGGTTCTTCATCCAAGGCCTCCACCTTCCCAGAGTCTGTCTTCTCTTGGCTATCAGCATGCACTGACCCAAAGACACCATGCAAAAGGGGAGCCTCGAGCACAGAAGTGTTACCTTTTGCCAAGGCAAGCTGTGGCTTTTATCCACCCAGACAGAGAAACAGATGAAAGCCTGCAAAGATGCTACAGGTCACAAAGCCAAGGCATACCTACTGGATTGTTTGAAGCTAAAATTCTGAAACCGTCTTTTCTGTAGCCTCCTCTCTGAATCAGCTTGCACCCACCTGGAGTCGAAATGGAGAAGAAAAAGTCCCTGAGCCATCCTCACAGTGGGCTGGTCCGATTGTGAAGGACAAAACAGCAACCTAGCAGCAGAAGAAGAGGAAGATCAGGAAGCGATTAGTGAGGCCATCAATCTGCAGCACTTTCCCTAAACAGCGTGCCAAAAGGATTGCACATTGGAGCCACATTCCTGCCTCTCACTGTCAGTGAGAGGCACAGTGAAGCATCAAGTTTCCAAAGATTAGTCAAACACCTATTCTACAGGAGAAAGGGCATCATCAATTCTTCAGTATCAGAGACAGCCCCAAATGGCTCTGATATAGGCTGGTATCTGTAAATAACTCACGCAATGCAAAAGAAGGAAAAATATGCTCACCGTTAGATTACTGTGCATTTCCTTTTGATGGATGGCCTCCTGTTCAAAATGATCAATACATACATTTGCAAGGAGCCTGTATGCACTTACCTCCTTGCATGAACTCAGGGATGGAAATCACATAGTTGAAGAGGTTCTGCACCCAGTTACACAATCCTTTTTGCTAAAACCAGTGTGGTGGTAAAGGGGAATGGTTGAAAGAACACAAATGACCCTGGCATGCTGCATGGATGCATGATGCATTAGACTGATCCTAGGGTGGTTTAACAGGAGTAAAAGAAGAACATTAAATACCAACATTTAAAAGAGAGTGAGGGAGAAAGACCGTAATTAGGGACGTGCAAGAATATTCAAAACATCCAAAATTTGATTAATTTCATTTGTTTTTTTAACATTCAAATGAATTTGAATGTTTTGAATCATTTGTACAGATTATTCGGACATTTGTATGTGCACAGACACATATGCGTTACATATGTATCCATATGCATCTTATTCATATATGTACGCATTTGTATGGATACATAAGGGACAAAAACAGGATGCATATGGGATGAAAGCGGGATGGGTATGGATGCATACGGATGCGTACAAATGTTGACAACTCATTTGTGCACACCCCTAACTGTTGTAAGCGTCCACCATAATAGGTAGAATAAGTTATCAAAAGTTTGGGTACATAAGAATGTTCTCACCCAAACCCAGAATTTCATCATTAAAGAGCCCGCCTGGCATATTTTGGAGGGGGGGTTATTTCATAGCCTGGGGGCTGCCACAGAAAAGGCCATCTCTTTGAGTGTAACACCAGCTACCTCAGACAGGGATGGTACTGCCAGAAAGGTGAAGATGTTTAATGACAGGCATGACTAACCTTTTCAGCTTTTCCTTAAGATGTCACTTGTAATAAATGAGGTATGATAACACCTGGTAAAAGGAGCAGCTCCGGGGCAAATTTGGGACTTAAGAGACAAATAGAAAATTTTAAACAATGTTTTACTTCATTCCAAGGACAAGACTTGTATGCCCCTTCTACAGACAAGAAATAATGACTCTTAGAGCAACTTTCAGTATAGTTTGGATAGGGTGAGAAGCCACAGAGACTCCTGTTGCCAATAACAGCCCAGAAATGATTGCTAGGGGCAGCTGACCAATCGAGTCCATGGAAAGTCAGGCTGGCAGCAGACAATGAGAGGCAAGCATGAAAGGTGGTGATGATAAGAAGCAGCAAGGTGGAAGACCTTTAGTCGTTTCTTTTTTAAATTGTGTGAATGCAGGAGGGTTTTCTGGGTCCATAAGTAGAGCGATCCCTTGTAAATCATTGCCCCAAACAAGCCCAGTGTGATCACACAAACAATTTATTCAGAGACAGTGGTTCTGAAAATCCAGTCCTAATTTGCAAGTGCCAAATTTCTCTTCCATTTCTAATCATTCATTACAGCATTCTTCTGAGTCAATTGCAGTAAAAGATCCCTGGGTAAAAGCAGTTCAGAATTTCCACCAAAAATAGGTGGCCACATGAGCTGGATCATATCGCACAACATTCAAAACTTATTTTTCTTTATGTACAGATTTAGTTGTTTCTGCTCTTCTCCTTTTACTTATTTTACAGTTTTTAATAATCTCTCTCCACATCCAAAGCCCATGACCACAGCTTGACCAGAGTTTGATGACCCTTGAACCTGGCTATGCACCTTCAAAGATGAATCCTGGGAAATGGACATTTCTAGTCTTTTCATAATCAACGGTTGGACAACCAGCTAGAAAAACCTGAGAAATTATCTTAGCAGGCAGGTAGAAGTTACTGTAATGTGGTCTTCCTGGGAGAAGTTAGAGAATGAACCTGTGACCTTCTCCTTCCATGTCTCACTCCATATTATGACCACTTTCCTCAGGCTGTACTCAAGATGGCGCTTGAAAGCCTTAGTGTGAGAAAAGTTTGAAAACAGTACATCTTGGAAGTTCAAATATGAGATTCCAACCCCATTCCCACTCCCCAAAAATATGAAAATGTTGGGTCTGGGCAATTCTTAGCTGCAGGACAAACTCACACCACTCATTTTCAGTAGAGACAGCCCTTGAAATGAAATAGTCGCCCTTGGCATGAAGCCATTAATGGGCAGAATAATGAAATAGCTGGATTTCTGCCTCCTGGTACAAGCCTTGGTATAAAAGGTAAATCCCACAAGTACCTGATATTCTTTTGGATATCCATTGCCATAAGCTCTTGGTTGCAGGATTTTTTCTGGCTTAAAAAAAAAAAATCAATCCTGTGTATTTTGCAAAAAATAGCCTATAAGGATATGTTGCTTCACAAAACTACCCTCATGAAAACTCTCTGGGAAAAAAAAACTTGCAATATCATTTCTGGCTTCTAATAGCATGTTTATTGCCAACGATAAAGGCTGAAAACCCCCGCTGCTTCGGTAGAGAACTTATTACTCAATGAATAAGTAGTAATCTCGCTGGAGATTAACTTCCCCTGCAATTTAGCAATTGCCAGGGACTGTGAAACCAAGTTATTTAGAACTTCACCTGCCTTTTTTCAATTAGGGAAATGAAAACTTTAGGTGTAGGTTAGAAATAATAATAATCATCACAAAACGGCCTTTCTGTGAATAAAGTGGCCACTGGTGGGACTGGTTGGATGATTTACTTTTGCAGACAGAAATCCCACAGCTCAGCATCTAAGACGTAAAGGGAATGTTGAATAAAGAGGAACTCCTCAGTCTACAAACAACGTGATTTTTCACCCGTTATCATGAAGTGGTACTGTTTACCTGTATTGTTTAATTTCTTTATCAACTGACGTTTTCAATAAACAAATATAGTTGGGCGCCTGTATCCATGTGGGATAGTACCAGATCCTACCAGGGTTACAAGAAACCGTGGACGCTTGAAATGCTGGGAAATTGTGCAAGATTCCTACTGATTTCTGGGAAATTGCACAGAATTTCCCATAATTTCCCATGATTCCTAGGAAATGGTGCAAAATTTCCCATGATTCCCAGGAAATTGCACACAATTTTGTGCTATTTCTGACAGCCCCAGGCCTCCACAAAGCTTCTGGGAGGACTAATCACAGCAGCATGTGTGTTTGTGTATATGGGTGTGGTTTGTGTGTTAGGCTGGTCCGGTTGACCACGGATAACTGAAACTGGATCAATGGATATAGAGGCCCAACTGTACATACATAAATATGTACATGCATACATACATAAATATTTGTAATTATTGTGAAATACCTTAGTAATTCTATAATTATAAATAATAAGTACATATTTTGCTCGTTTCAGAATTGATGTACCTTACCCTAAAATGTGCATTTTGATTATTTTCCAAGCCAAGAATCCTATTGCAAAAAGAGAGATGCCCAGTCTGGAACAATAACAATTTACTGCATCCTGTATTAACCCAGGAAATGCATAAACTAGGTCAGTTTGCTTAAAAATAATGTCTTGTGCAGTCCCTAAAGCTGCGACTTCAGCCAACCAATGGTAAAATATACAAACCAAGAGTGTTCATTCCCCATTTCATACATTTAAGATGGTGTGGATAAAACTGCTCTTCTGGAATCATAACTTATTCTTAAGAAGTCAAGAGATAATTAAAACAAAGATTACTTTGCTAACTAGTTTCTACAGTATATGAAAATATTTACAGTCATTATCATGTATAAAACAAGGGAAATTTGTAAGCAAGTTTTATAGAAAATCTAAATGCATGCACACGATCAGAAAAACTATGGGGAAAAAATCCTGGCTTCCAAGGAGAGAGAGAACATTTTGGGGTACACAGCACAAGCCTTTCCGGTCCAAACCACTAAATGAAGAAACTGTGACTAGATGATGGACATACTCCAAAATCTGAAGTTTCAGGGCGGAGAGAGAGAAAGAGAGGTGACTTCCCATTTTTTTAAAAAATGGATTTTGATCATTCCAATATATGAAATGGGCACAGATATGGGTGAATGATTCCACAGTGGAATTCATGGTTGCCCCCAATGGACTTGGAAAACAGGTATAAGCACCAGTCTATGAACAGACAGACCCAGGAAGAAGTTGGCTTTTCTAACCCCCTTTGCTCACCCTTTTAAAGTGGCTGACAAAGCTTTCTATTCTCCTCCAACAGCCACCCTGTGAGGTAGGTGGGGCTGGGAGATTAGAAGGAAAACTGTGACTAGCCCAAAGCCACCCAGCTGGCTTCATGGAGGAGGGAGGAATCAAACCTGGTCTTCTCAGATAAGAATCCGGCTCCTGAAGCACTAGACCAAACTGGCTCAGGGAAGGCTTTTCCTGCGTTGTTCAGTACTAAGAAGCCATGAAGTCCACTACTAGGGCCTATTCGCACTTGGCTTTATTCTGGAATATATCCTGGAATAGGGACTTGCTGTCCATATGGTAGTGCAGGCTTCAGCAGGCCCAAAGTGAGGTCTGCCAGAGTCTGCATTAGTATGTGGACTACAGACCCCTATCCTGAGATATACTCCAGAAAAAAGCCAAGTGCGAATAGGCCCCTGGACTTCGTCAATCTGAGCGTTAGTGAGAGGTCTCACCCACTGTTGGTGTGCTTCAACCCTGTTGGATGGACTACAGTGTAATCCTGATTATTATGGCTTATGGTTATGATTAGGGATGTCCGGATTGAGATCATCAGTAGACTTTGACACCAGTAGACCCACAACTACCCAAAGCCCCATTTCATCAGTGCAGCAAAGCAGGGACTCCTAAGCTAGGAACTTCCATTCTTGGCTCTTCAGAGGCTCTGATCTGGCCAATTGGCAAATGCTGATACCAGGGTTTACTATTAGACCAGCGTGGCCTAGTCTGGAACATGGAGCTGTACAGAATACACACTTCCATCTTTTGGAATAACGAGAGGTTCATTTCAGTGGTGCATCAAAGCATGGTCCCAAAATGGCTTCCCGGTGGTTACCTTTGAGGCATTTGGGGCAGGCCCGGGTTGCTTTAGCACCATTTACATGGTCCAAACCAGCAGACATGGCTGGTCCACACCCACTGGTTTGGACCACGGAGAGGTGAGTACAGAAGGGCCCCAGGACCTCTTCTTAACAAACACATTTCTGCACCTTTAACTGAAATCTGAGAAGTCAGTTATGCATAATGGATGCATACATGTAAAAAATGTGCACCCAGGCAAATGAACACATTCAAATGTGTGTCCAGACTTTCAGAAGAATGCCTGCAAGCTTTTGTGCAAAATAAAATCTGACTCCATGGCAGACCTAAGGCCTATTTGCACCTAGACCCTGGCATACAAGTAGGCCAACCCTGGGACAGGCCATTCGCTCTTGCCCAGCCTGCCCCAGGGGTGGTCTACTTCCATCCAGGGTGGGGTGCACAAAATCATGTTCCACACATGGTCCAAGCCGTCCGTGGCTGTCCCAGAGCAATTTGGCAGGGAGAGCATTCACACTCTCCCTGCTGGACAGCTGTGGAGTCCTGCCCTGGGTTGCCATCATTGGACCATATCGGCCCCCCAGCTGACAGCCCCTTTGGGGGGCGAGACCAGGCCGGGGCTGTCCTAGGGTTCCACGGGCTGCCGCCACACTGATCAGGCTGACAGCAGCCAGCAGGGGCCTCCTTAGTGCCCACCCCCACCTAGGGGTGCAAACCACCCTCAGTCCCCCATGCCCCTCTTACCTTGCTGGACCCCTGGCTCAGTCTGGATAGGTCCTGGGGCTTCCTGGGATCTATTGGCTGCTCTTTGCACCGGTGTGCCCAGCAGTAGACCACCCCATGCAGCAGCCTTTTTTGGGCTGGTACAAGTGGGGGACGTATCCACCATTCACACATTGGGAACACATCCATTACCAGCCAATGTGAATGGTGGATCTGTCCCCCCCGCGTGCACCAGCCTTGAAGCTACACCCACAAAATACTTCCTTTCATCCGTAGTTTTATTATTATTATTGTCCAGCTCACGCTTGACTTACTGGTTACTGCTTCTCCTTTTCCAGTTACTGGAAGAAAGATCTCAGTAGGTACTAATCGGCGCCCATTTCACTGGTGCTCAACTAGTAAATTCAGACCATTAAATCCATACATTCCCACCCCTTTGGATGCCTTGTGGCCCAGTGGGCTTTGTGAGCGGCTTCTCCCCAGTGGAAAACTCCCAGTGATGCCTGTTTATTGGCATGGCGCCTACCAGGAAATATATGCAATTTGTAATTTTGTGGCAAGCTTGGCTGTTTTATAACCTCTCTCAGAGCTCCGCTCCCCCTATAATCAGATTATGAAATCTTTAGCGTTACCTTAATGCAAACAAACAGATCATGCAGAGGGTGATAAAAATAAAATACCATAATAATAATAAAAAAAAGACTATAAGCCAGAGAAATGCATCTTGCTCCGCTAATATTTGCAGACCTACAGAAAAAGCCCCAAGAGACAAGAGCCAAACACAGCTGTTTTCTTTTCTTCTACCTTCTCTTGTCCCTGGAAGGGGCGAAGAGAGGAAGACGCTGACGGCAATCGAGACGTCTGAATGGTGGTTCATCACGAACGAGCCTTTTCTGCTTTGGAAGGTTCTTCTGGTCTTGATCCAATTTGCATGTGCTCATTCATTAGCCCCCCCACTCTATCTCTAGATTAATCTGTGCTTTTAAAAAACAAGCACAAAGATGGGAATTCACGCCTGCCTTCAGAATGCATCGCCTAAGTACGTTTTGCATAAAAGATATCTTCGTATGTTCTTTGATGCTTTTGGATCACAATCAGCATTGCAAATTTCAGAGATGAGGGAGAAATCTGAACTCTACCAGTGTGCCAGCATGAAGAAGTACAGTTCCTGAGTCAGTATCAGAATCTGAAAAGGAGAAAACTCCAAAAGGACCCATAAAATTTGGCAAGAAGACCGTGTCTTATCAGTCTCAGAAGCTAGAGAAGGTTGATCTTAGGCCTTTTAATGCTTCAGCCACTAGTCAGTCACTAGCAGGCATGTGCACAAATACTCGTAGGCATTTGAAATCTGATCGATTGGGCCAAATTTCAACATTCAAACTCGAATAGAATGTCCCGAAATTTTAATGTAAACATTTGAATGGAATTTCAAACTTTGGATCTATTCGTTCGAATTATCCGGACATTCATATGTGTACAGGTTCATACACGATGCGTACTTGAAGATCCGCATCTTTCCCATATCTGTATGCATTTGTACAGATCCGTACAGGACAAAAATGGGTCGCATACAGGATAACTACAGGATGCATACGGACGTGTACGGATATGGGGAAGATGCATACGTGCATGTACAAATTTTGCCGACATTCGTATGCGCACATTTGAATCAAAAATTCAAACAAATAGATTTGAATTTGGTAAATTCAAATCGAATCTTGTTAAATTTGAATTTAAAACATTTGAATCAAATTGGGTTTTTTGGGTATTCGATTTTATTCAAATGGAATGTCAAAAAACCATTTGTGCACACCTCTAACAATTAGTGACCTTCTGGGGAAGGGCATCTGCACCTGGAGGAGGCTGCTACAGCCTCTGAGCATGCCCTGCCTCCCCAGAAGTTCACTAATTGTTGATTAGAGGTGGAGCACGAAATCCTGCTCCACACTTTAACCAACCTTACCTATAAACTTACCTGGAGCATCTGGGCAGTGGCCATTTGCACCTCTTCTGGTGCTCCGGGGTCATCTGAGGTGCCATGCAAGCACTATGGCTCCTCTGATGACCATAGACGTAACTGACACACACACAGTCGCGGAGAGCTCCACAGCCAAAATGCTGGTCCCTTGAAGAGGACTGGGCCCACAATCAAATCAGGTAAGTATTCGATTGTGTGTGTGTGTGGGGGGGGACAGCTAAAGTTGACTAGCACTCTAAGTGCCAGCAGAAGTTCATTGCACTTTTTTCCCATCTAGTGGAAGGGAAGGGAAGTGTGAAATCACCCCTTGACTAGTAAACATGGAAGGAATAGAGAATTCAAACTTTTTTCTTCCAACAGGCGTGGTGTTGTTGATTCAAACACCTCCAAGGGCCTTCAGACTGGGATCGAATGGGGTTTGCTTGATAGGTTCGGTAGAATATCTCCTTAGTTTGAATTGGAACTCTGTTTTTAAACAAGCAGGGTATTCAGCTCCAACTTGAACCTTTCCAACGCTCCCTGTTTGATTTGAACTGATTCGTACCTGAACTCGTTTGGCAGATCTCTAATGGGAAATCTCTTACAAACGTCCATGGTCTACCTTGAGTGGTCAGGAAAGCACTCTTGGGGGAAGTGGCTCAACATTCCTTAGGCAAAGACTCCAAATCCAGGAAATAAGAAGGGAGAAAAAGCAAAGACCTGGAAAGCGAGGATGTGCAAGAATATTCAAAATATTTGTTATTTAATCGAATTCAGACAAATCCAGACATTCGAATTTGAATTGAATGCCCAGGCATTCATTTTTTAAATATTCAGACGAATATTAATATTTTGAATAATTCATATGAATAATTCCGACATTTGTATATATATGGATTACATACGCATCCATACACATCTTATCCGTATTTGTACGCAACTGTACAGATACGGACAGTATGAATAGGATGCATTTGAATATATGCAAATGTTGTTGACATTCATATCATCAAATATGTATTGAATATTCATATGAATAGAAGAAGAAGAGTTGGCTTTTCTACCCCGCTTTTCTCAGGCATTTAAGGGGACTCAAAGAAGCTGACAAAGCTTCTGTTCTTCTCCCCACAACAGAACACCCTGTGAGGTAGATGGGGCTGTGAGAGCTCAGAAGAGAGCTGTGACTAGCCCAAGGTCACCCAGGTGGCTTCATGGGGGAGGGCAGAATTGAACTCAGTATTCCCAGATAAGAGTCCGGCTCCTTAACCACTAGACCAAATGAATGAATCGGTTCAAATTTTAATACATTAGTTTTTTCTCTATTTGTACAAATTCAGACGTTCCAATACCGTATTTGATTCGAATTGAATGTACAAAATTGCATTCATGTGCGCCCCTAGAAGAGAATACAAGGATCCGTGTTTTGCTCCTAAACAGTTAAACTATGGCTGTAAAATTCCAGGCAATCCATATGCTCAGATGTTCCAGCAACGAGACTCGCCTTCCTGAGACAAACAGTAAACATCAATCTGAGATTTAATTATTCCCAGCTTAACAGGCCATCATGTAAAACACAAACCTCTACGGATAATAGAGACACAAGGCAGAAGCCGATGAACAATATATCCAGGGGGCTTTGTTAATGGAGCGCTCCCCTGCGCTCTATCGACAGGTCAAGGGCTTTGCTTCCCACGGAAAAATCAATCGGAAACCCGAGTGATACTTCGACGCGGCACTCTACGCCCTGCCAGGGAAATCAATGAGGGAGGGGCACGTTATTTACCTACTCGGGATGTCTGCAGGCGTATCAGGGCAGGGGCAGCTGAGTTCAGCAAGCTGAGCAGGATGGCCCTGGTGCCGTTAAATGATCCTATGGGCCACAGCCATGGTGTCTGGGGATGTGAAATGCAGGGAGAAAAAGAAACGGGAAGAACAGGGAACTGCGGATGAAAGAAACAGAAAACACTGGATGTTCATCCCTTTTGGGATTAAAACACCGGCCATGAGAACGTAAGAGGAGTCCAGTTCGGACCAGGCTACAACCCATCTAGTCTCACACAGTGGCTCACCAATGAGGAAGTAGAAGACAAGGGCAAAACCTTCACCTGCTCTCCATTCCCTGCAAAGGGACTTCAGAGGCATCTTGCCTGTCTCCCCAGCCTGGAGGCAGTTCCTACTAGGCATACGTTCTAGTAGCTCTTGGTATATCTGTCCACCATGAATTTGTCCACCTTATAAGAACCAAGAGGAACCCTGCTGAATCAGCCACATCCCATCTAGAGCAGCTTCCTGCCTCACACAGTGGCCCACCAACTGCTTCTGAGCATCTCAAGCCAAAGACAAAGGCAATACCTTTGCCTGCTCTCAACAACCTGCAGGTGGCTTTTAGAAACATCCTGTCTGTCTCTCCACCCGGGAGGTGGTACCCATGCATTCACTCTAGCAGCCATTGGTATCCTTGTCCTCCAAGAGGAGCCCTGCTGGATCAGGCCACAGCCCATCTAGTCCAGCATACAGGTGTGCATGAATGTTGTTGTTGTTTTTGACATTCTATTCTTTTTAAATTGAATACCCGAAAATCTGATTCAATTCGTATCTGTTATACATATCTGTGTGCATTCGTATGTATCCCATATTATCCCATATACATCCCGTTTTAAACCCATATTTTAAGTGCAAGATACATATAAGTTTTGTGCAGATTCGTATACGACAGACACAAATCTACACATTCAAATTATTCAAAAATCCATATCGGATTTTTGAAAATCCATATTTGAGTTCAAATAAGCAAATTCGGATTTTTTAAAAATCTGATTTGAGTTTGAATGTCGACATTCATCAGATTCAAATCAAATATTCTAATTTTTGAATATTCATGCACAGAATGTCCAGATAATTCGAACAAATAGATCCAAAGTCCAAAATTCGACTCGAATGTTTACATTTGAATTTTCAGACATTCAATTTGAGTTAGAATGTCGAATTTCGGCACGTTCGGTCGTATTTCAAATGCTTAGTCCAGCATCTCATCTGACACAGTGTGCCACCAATTGCTTCTGGGCATCTCAAGCAGAAGACAAGGCAAAACCTTTACCTGCTCTCGGCTCCCTGCAAATGGCCTTTAGGGGAATCCAGTCTGTCTCTTCTCTGCCTCTCTATCTTCCTTGACGCCTCCCAATTTGCCTTCTCTTGGCTTCTAAAAACAACCAGACAGAGAAAAACCTTCCCAGATGCCCTGCAATGGTATCAGTTCTGCGACTGAACAGGTGGGAAGCAGTTGCCAGCTTTATGCATCATATTCACGGAGCTTTTCAAACCATCCACTGTCAGTTTCTCCTACAGGTGACACTTAGCCATGTGGGACCTTAGCTACCAAAAATAACCCCATGCATTGCATGATCACTCAAGCGGGGCTTCTTCCATGAGTTTTCCCTCTGCCCAGTATCCAAGGGAATACTAGTCTTCTAAGATTTATATATAAAGAGACACCTCTTCACAATGGGAGTTTTTGTGTTGCCTTGAAAATTATACCCTATCCACAGCGCTGGATCGCTTTTCTAATGAAATACACAAACTGTTTTCAAAGGGAAACAAGATGTCTTTCACACACCAACTGTTGCTTTGCTGCAGTGCCAAAGCTGAATGACGTATTAACATGTTAATCTCCTTTGGTGACAATGCTGGACTGAACGTCAAGAAAAAAACGCATCATGCAGCTTTAGAACATTGCATATACCTGTCAGCAAGGAATACTTTTATAAAAGGATTAAAACTTAACAAAAAAGTTAATGCATTTTGCCAGAACTCTACAGTGCAATGGAACTTTTTTTTATTTTTAATGTATTTTTCAAAAAGTTGTGTTTTTTAAAGAGATGTATACAAACTTTCCCACATCCATACATGTTCGTATGCATCCCGTAACTATCCCATATGCAACCTGTTTTTGTCCCATATGGATCCATACAAATTTATACGGCTGCGGGAAAGATGCATATCTGCAAGTACGCATCGTGTATGAACCCGTACACATGTGAATGTCCAGATAATTTGAATGTGTAGGCCCAAAATTTGAAATTCGTTTGAATTTTTAAATTCAAATTTATGGGCATTCAATTTGAATTCGTACGCCAAAATTTGGGCAAATTCAATCAAATTTCAAATACCTTTGAATATTCATGCACATTTCTAATCCCAAGTCTCCAGAAAGGACCAACCCCAAAGTGGGAAATTCTATCCTGGAAAAAGCTTTGGGTGATGGGGAAGTGGTGGCCACATCTGGCCAAGTGGCCGCTCTGTGTTGACCATAATTTCTCATCTGGATGGAACTTCAGCCCCACCAGCCATAGTGCCAGCATTGCTGAGAGCCAGGAAATATGTTCAAAATGAAGACAACTCCACCTCCGAATGGAAGGAATTAAATTCACCAGCCTAAGTTCTACTCACTAGCATCAGGAGGCCAGATTCCTCAATGGTCAGTGTATGTGAGACAGCATTAGTATCATGGGTAATAGAACCTTTACTGGGCTATGAAGGGAGAAAACAGTGCAAGCAGGATCCAAAATGAGAAATGTTGCGTAAATATATTGTTCCATCTCCTCCTCCCTGTCCCCCCCCCCCGAAATACCCTCCATGTCTTTGGAGAAAGAGGGCTCGTATTTTACCAGATCAATAGCTCAGACTGAGAGAATATAGATTTTCTTGGTCTCAGGCAATATAGAAATGCAAAGCAATCCAAGGAAGAGGCCAGAAAGAAAGATTTGCTTTTTTCTTTTGTGATTGTGGCAGAAACACTGACTGATGCCATAAAGGGTTTTCTTAGCATCAAGGAAAACAAGTTTCATCTACATAGATCATTGCATGAAGGGTAGATTAGGCAGCTAGAAAACAAGGACTGCATCCAGAAGTTTGGCTTCTTAGGGTTTTTTTTCCCACTAGCACTAAGAACCCATTAAGTACCCATTAGGGACCCATTAGGCTCAGAGCAGGAAGACCCCATTTCCACTGCAGACCCCATTAGGGCCACATTTGTTTCCACCAGTTCAGGACCTATAATCCAGATTTCCTGTAGACGCATTAAAGGGGTCTACAATGGGATCTTCTGGTTTCAAATCCAGATTATACGGAGCACATTTCAACTGTGACCGAGCAATGGGGTCTGGGGGGGGCTCTGGAGGGGCACCCCCATGAGGGGTGCCCTGAAAGCCAAGGCTCTGAAGCTTGTGCACAACCTGCAAAGATGACTCTGAATCTGGCTTCCCCCAAAGCCTAGAGTGATGGGCAGACCCCACGTGAGTCGATCCGGATTTGCCACGTGGGTGCTCCGGCATTTTCACTGCAGGCAGGCTAGCATCCATTGCTATTGGGTGCTGCACTGCCTGTGGGGATGCATCAGGTACCTCCCTTAATCTGGATCTATTAGATCTGGATTAGTTGAAGAACCCATTCCTTAGATCCAGATTATCTTAGATCTGCATTAAGAGAAGTCAGTGGAAACCCTTATTCCACTATATTTGGATGGTTGGAACGTGCTTTATCCCAGAATATCCATATATAGTGGAATAAGTAACTACCGTCTGGAGGCAGCTTCACCCCCCTCCACAGTGTTGTCTGTCCAATCAAGGCCTCACATGAGGAGAACTTCAGCCAGGCATCACATGGCTCAAGTTTAACAGATGACCCACCATGAAGCCAGGTTGTCTTCACTAACATACAGAGGGGCAGAGAGATCATTGCCATGGAGATTCTTATTAACTGTTTTGATTTCCACACTTTCTCTGGAATATCTAGCAGAATAAGTAAGCATAATGTGTAGATGGTGTGCACAAATGCAATTTTTGGGATTCGATTTGCGTACCCAAAAATTCAATTCGATTTGAATCTTTAAAATCTGAATGTAACCAAATTCAATTCAAATTAAGCAAATTTGAATTTACACTTACGAATGTCAGCAACATTTGTATGTGCCCATATGTATCCATACGCATCTGTACACGTCCATATGCATCCCGTATGCAACCCATTTTTGTCTTGTACACATCCATATAAATGAGTACAGATGTGGGAAAGATGAGTATCTGCAAGTACGTGCTGTGTACACAAATGTCTGGATAATTCAAATGAATAGATCCAAAATTTGAAATTCATTTGAATCTTTAAATTAGAATTCATGGACTCTCTATTCGAATCTGAATGTCAAAATTTGGGCAGATTTGATCAAATTTTGAATACCTTTGAATATTTGTGCTCACCTGTAGGATGTAACATCACTGAAAACACATTCATATCTGGTTGGCAACCTGTCCTATTGGGTGAACCAGACCCTTGGGTCTCCTACCAGACAGAAGACATTCTGGGTGTTTCCACACTGGTCGCATAAACTCCATTAAACACACATTAGACACACATACAAGACACTTACAATCTTACCTTCCGCACTGGAGGACAGATGAGGGACCCTTCCAGGCAGCCGCTTCCACACAGTGGCATGCAAGATCCGTCCTTATTGGGGTCTCGCCGGCAAAAAATCCATCCTCCGGGAAGACCTGAAAAATCAGGTCTTCAATCCATCCCCCGTCTTGATCCGTGTTGAAGCAGGACACTACCACACAGGGAGAGGTGAGGGGATGGATGTGCTGGCAGCCGCCATCTTGGGAGGGGCAGAAGCAAGCCGGTCTGCCTCTGGAGCCCCTTCCCCACGTGCCGTGCACCGGTGGAAACATGCGGTGACTGGCAGCTGAATGCTCCGGTCCTGCGGCTCCAGGGGTGGCACCGGTGGCGTGGGAGGCTGGCTTCCTTTGGGAATGGGTGCTGCGGCCTCTGCACAGCACCCAGAAGATCCATCCTGCAGGATCCATCCTCCCCATGCGTGTGCGGATGTGCAAGGCCTCTTTGGATCTGTCCCTATTTTGGATGGCTCCTCTGGAGGACAGATCCTCTGGAGATCGGGTCTAGGGGGGACTCCGGGGGGGAATGGATTTTCTTTAATCCTTTTTTCAGTGGCCATTGCAGAACCACCCTCTCTCCTTTCTGGTCACATTTTTTCTGGCCTGGTGCATTAATATTAAACTCTTGTCTCTTTCTCTCTTTCTTTCTTTCTCCTCCCAATCCCGGTCTCTGATCAATACCAGCGCTATCACCTGGAAATCAAGCCTTTTCCTTTATCTTGGAGAGACACAAATGCTTCAAAACTCACCAAAGGTTAAACGGTTTCAAATCCAGCCAATTCCCCAATGCTAACAAAGGAGGCCCCCAAAACAAACAGCAATGCGCTTCTCCAAGAAAAAAGTGACAAGGGAGTTTCATTAGTGTGGACACTTTCCTTTCTCCTGGTTCAGTGTTCACGGAATCTATTGGTCCCACTCGGCTGGGTGAAGGAGAAAGGTCAGGGTGCCAGAGCCATGGCTTTGATTTGGGGAGATGATTTATAAAAGGAGCCACACGCCCAAGAAACATCTAGATAGAAGAACATGGTACCATTTCATGTCCCCACAATAGTTTTCCTCCAAAGGCTCAGCAACAGTTACATTGTTGACCAGGGACTAGGACAGTGATGGCCAACCTATGACATGCGTGTCACAGGTGACACACCAAGCCCTTTTGGGTGACACACATGGTCACCCTGGCACCTGGGCGTATAATGCTTGCTTGTTCTTGAAGTGCACGAAATACCACCTTTCAATTGAAGATTTAGCAAATGTAAAGAATTATTTGTTTTTGCTTTTAATAAAATACATATATCAAAAATATAACTTTTTTTGCTAGAGCTACAAATATCACAAAATTATGGATATTTCTAGATGTGACACAGAACCCGATTTAAGCTAGGTTTTCTTGCGAATTTTGACACACCGAGCTCAAAAGGTTAGCCATCACTGGACTAGGACATCCTTAAAGAATCACAACTTTCAACCTATTAGCATGCCTACTGCAATACTGTTAAGATTATTACAGTCCTGACAAGTAACAGACCCATCTAGGAACTACGGAGAGAGAAGATCAGAGAAGAAGCCAAGAGTTGCTCAGGTTGATGGAGTGTTTAGCGAAGCTAAGAGAACTCAAAAGGTGGACTCAGAGGATCGGAATTGCTCTCTGATCTCTCCCAAGTCCAATCATAGTCAAATAAGAAAGCAAAATAGAAGCTTTATGCCAGTACTGACGAGGGGTGTGCACAAATGCAATTTTCAGATGCAATTCAAATCGAATATTCAAATGTTTGAATTCAAACAAATTTTATGTATTCAAACTGACTCAAAAACATTTGTGTCTATTTGTACAAATATTCAATTTGCACTTGAAGATACGAATGTCGACAACATTCATATGTGCCTGTACGCAACCATACACATCCGTACAAATCCCGTTTTTATCCTGTACACATCCCGTAACCGTCCCGTACGTATCCGTACAAATGCGTATGGATGAGTATTTAATGCGTATGTATCCATAAACATACAAATGTCCGACTAATTCGTACAAATGATTAAAAAATACGAATGTATGGAAATTTGATTTGAATGGTATGAAACCCACCTGCCTGCTTACAAATGGCCAAAAAAAAACAAAAACAAAAAAACACCGGAACAAATTGTCAAAAAAATCTGGGTTTTAAGCCGGATTTTTTTTTTTACCAGCACCAAGGGCTCTTGCAGCTGTCCCAACTGTACTGGGGCACCATTCCACCCTTACACCTGGCGTTCCTCCATCTTTCATCATCACCCCACTGCTTGCTTTCCTGGCCGTTTTCCAACAGATAGAGGGAAGGGGCAGGTGGGACTCTGGAGACGAAGAACGACAGGGAACTGAGGAGAGACGGCGGGAGAAGAAGAAAACTGGGTGGTGGGAACAGGTGGGAGACAACGAAACAGGGCATGGGGGGGGGAGACTGATGGCAGAGGACAATGACAGAACAAGGCAGGAAGCAATGAATGGTGTGTGGTGGGGTGTTCCCATTACTTAAACATTTGGATTTTAGCAAGATTCCACTTGAGTCCTGTTAAAAAAATCCGAATAGAGATTCCCTGGATTTCTGGACATTAAGTCTGCAGAAACAGGGAATCCTGTCCTTGTGTTGGGATGGTGGGCCCTCGAACCAGATTCAGGCCAGACCAGAGGGCCAGTGGAAAGGCAGCCAAAGTGCACTGGAGGCTGTTAGGCATCAGATGGCAAGCTGCCCAGCATTCTGGCTGGTAGTACCCCACCTTACTTTGGTAAGATAAATCTGCATATAAGCGGTACCCAATGCTTCTAGCTAGCAAGTTATGTAATTCTGCAACCTTCTTTTTAGTGATGCATGAATGAAATAGCGACTCTTTCCCTTTTATCTTGCTTTGGAGGCTCAGGTAGGAAAAAGGGCTTTGCAACTACGCATCATCATTTACCCACTCTTCCAGGTTTGTGCAGTTCTACCCTGACACTTATTTACTTCAGAAGGATTCAAGCATAAAAGGGTCATCATTCCTTTTCATTAGTTACCTTCTCCCTATCAACCCTTTTTAAACTTGCAGCATCAACATCTAATACTTTTCTCTTCTCCATCAGTAAACGTATTGATTATCTTACAAGTGGGATGAGCATTAATAATGTCTGTTTTTTACCTGCGCTTACGCCTGGGTTTGAAATCAGAGAAAGGGCTATTGTGAGAGAAGGCAATCTGGGACCTTTCCCAGCATCCATGTTGGCTAACAGACACTGGAAGCCTCATGAATAGGCCTCACTACATCAGGATTAAATTCAGCATTTGCCAAACGTTCATAGAAGATAGAATGCATCAGTGTTTCACCTTAACAACTGGTCTCTGGGCAAAAGCGTCTTTCAAAACTTAACGTGCCCAGCTAAAAAGCAGAGGCCTATTCACACGAGGGCCTCTGGAACACAAGTAGGACACCCTGAGATGGAGCATTCGCTCTGCTGGGCCAGTGGCTCCATTCGGAACCACCCCATCCCATCCCAGCGTGCCCACTAAGGTTCGGGTTCCAGGCACCCACTCAGGTTTGCACTCTACACCCGTTCCAAGCCGTCCTGGGCCATAACACAAATGTACGGGAGGGAGGGAGAGCATTCACACTCTCTTTCTCCCAAACAGCTGTGCCCCCCCCCCCCCGTTGCTGCTATTGGGCCGAAAACAGCTCAACAGCTGGCAAGCCCGCACAATTAACTTACCTTGCCGGGCCCGGAGTGCTCCTTGCACAGCCTCAAGAATGATCTGCTGCTCTCTGCACAGGTGTGCACACCAATAGACCAACCCCATGCTGTCAAGTCAGGTGAGCATGGGGCCGAGCTACCGGGAGCACGCGTGCCTCTGCAGACTACAGCACATCACTCCCCAGGCCGCAAGAGGAGTACCCCAGGCCTGACGAGGTAAGTCATCGCATGCAGGGTGGTGGTGGTTCGAACCCTTGGGTGCCAGCTGGGCACCTAGGGGTTCACTGCCAGCCACTGCAGTCTGATTGGGACTGCAGAAGTTGACAGGACACTGGGGCACCCTCAGCTTTGTCTCCCCCTGCCCCTTTTGAGGGTTGAGCGAGACCAGACTGGCGATGTCTTTGGCCAGGGCGATGTGCTTCTACATGCGGTAGACCGGAGGCCTTTTCGCATTGGCCTTTTCCGAACGCGTGGAGGACAGCTTCGGACGAGGCATACGCATTGCCCGAGCGGGGCTTGCGCCGCCTCGTGTCCGGAGCTGTCCTCCACGCGTTCCGGATGCAGAGCACTTTAAAGTGCTCTGCATGCGTTCGAACGCGGACAAGCCGCCCCGGCGCGTTCCGGGAGAGAAGCGTTCGCACGCTTCTCTCCCTGACAGCCGTCGGCACGCCCCCAGGGACCGACTTGCCGGGCCGGCGATTGCGCCGGCGCGGCGAAGCCGGTAGACGGGACCCACCGAATCGGGGTTCCCCTTTCCCGTCTGCCAGGGTCAGTGACCCTGGCAGATGGCACAGGGGAACCCCGATTCAGTGCGTCCCGTCTGTCGTCTCCGACGGACCCGGGAAGAAGCCACCAGCATCGGCGTCCTGTCGCCCCTTTCTGGGGTGGCAATAGGTCGATGTTGGGCTCGCTGGGGGCGAGGAACGCCTTGGGCGGCCGGAGCGCATCGCTCCGGTCCCCCAAGGGTCCCCCCCGCCCCCATCGAGGCCATCTGCGGGGCGCGAGTGCCCCGCAGATCATCCACCACCACCCCCAGTCCCCAAAACCCCCACCCCCAACCACCCTCCGGCCCGGATCGGGCCGATCATCGCGGTGAAGGTGCCCACAGCGGGGCACCTTCACCGCGAAGATGTTCCCCCCCTCCCCCAGGGCCCTGGGAGGACGCGTGCGCGAGGAATGACTTACCTCGTGGCCGTCCAGCGTCCAAATGAGGGTGGCATTGTGGGATCGCGCAAGACGCAGCCCCCCTAGCCCCCCTATTGGACAAGCAGTTCACGTGAACTGCTTGTCCAATAGGGGGCCTAGGTGGGCTGCGTCTTGCGCGATCCCACAATGCCACCCTCAGTTGGACGCTGGACGGCGACGAGGTAAGTCCTCCGTCGCGCGCGCGTCCTCCCAGGACCCTGGGGGAGGGGGGAAACATCTTCGCTCTCTGGGTGCCCCGCTGGGGGCACCCACAGAGCGAAGATGGGCCCGATCCGGGCCGGAGGGTGGTTGGGGGTGGGGGTTTTGGGGACTGGGGGGGGGGTGGCTGATCTGCGGGCTGCAGGCGCCTAGATCCAGGCGCCTGCAGCCCGTAGATGGGCGAGATCGGGGCGCGGGGCGAGCCCTTGGAGATCAGAGCCAGGGGCTCTGATCTTCAAAGGGGTCCTGCCCCATAGGGGCCTTGCCCCGGGCCCCATGATGGGTGCCCGGGTGCCCTGGCATCTTCGTGCCAGGTCTTGCGGGCCCGATCCGGGCCTGTAGAGCTGGCACGAAGCATGGGGCGGGTGGCTTGACAGCGCTGCCCGCCCCTTGGGTGCTCTCACCCAATGGGCGGCAGCGCTGCGGCCGAATCCCCGCCCCTGGCCGGCCTTTGCCGGGCCAAGACACTTCCGGGCGCTTTTACCGTTCACACAGAGACGCGCCGGAACGCGTTCCGGCGCGTCTGTGTGTGAACGGTAAAAGCGCCCGGAAGTGTCTTAAGCTGCCCGCCTGCACGCGTTCCGGTTGGAACGTGTTGCAGTGTGAAAATTCCTCGGGTCCACGTGGCTGTAGTGAAAAAAGGCCTCAGGAGAACCACGTGTCTGCATTGTGATGGGCCCTTCTCCACTAGGGGTGTGCACGAATGCTATTATGGGATTTGATTCAAATTCAAATTCAAATTCAGATCAAGTCTTTGAATGTTCAAATTTGAACAAATAGAGAAAAAACAAATGCATTCCCATTCAAATCCGATTTGAATAGATTTGTATCTATTTGCACGAATATTTGATTCATATTTGAAGATACGAATGTCGACAACATTCGTATGTGTCCATACAAGCCCATACACACCAGTACACATCTGCACACATTCATACGCATCCTGTTTTTATCCCGTATGCATCCTGTTTTTGTCCCTTACGCTTACGAAAAAGATGCGTACAGGTATGTCTGCAATGCGTACATATCTGTACGCAGACAAACGTTTGAATAATGCATACAAATGATTTGAAACATTCAATATTCATTTGAATGTTAAAATACAAATGTATAGACATTCAATTCGAATTCAAATGTCCAAATTCGAACAAATTTGATCGAATTTTGAATGTTTAGAATATTCTTGCGCTTCCCTGTTCTCTGCCGACCATGTCAGTGGCAGCAAGAAATTCTGTCGTCCAAGGAGTTGGCTGTCAGCTTGTTTAGGCTTTAGTGTTTAGGAGGTATCTGTCATCTAGACAGCTTCCTGCTCCTTTTCTCTCCTTTCCTGTAGCCCGGCTGTTTCCCATTAAGCGGACATAAAACCTGGGCAGGTTGCAAATCTCCTCTGTTTGCTGTTGCTGTGTGAAAGGAAAATGCTTCTTCCATCTCTGCTCCTTTAAGTCAAAGCCTGGGGGCATAAATCCTATCCGATGGGAAGATACACGCGAGGCCCATTTACACAGGTCTTTAATTAAAGAGCTATGCCAATAGGAGCATAGAGTTATGTGATGTTGTGGCGGCAACCGTCTGCCATTCAAAGCATGTAGTAAAAAAATGTGTTTGCTCCAGGGAGGAGATGCAGTTGGCTTTGTAACTGAACGACAGGGACAGGGGGATGCTCTAAACATTGCTAAATAGCTCACCAAGAATCGAGAAAGCAAAGCCTGCTGGTAAGAATCGTGGCGCGGTTGGAACACTGCAGTCTGCATTGTGGTGCCAATCCTACACATCAGCCACCAGCCCTGAATCTTGCATGAACTTCAACTCCACACCTGTGTGAAGCTGTGCAAGCTTCATGGGGCAGAGGCCTATCAAGGGCCACACTAGAGATGTGCATGATTTTTATTTTATTTTATTTTATTCGATTCATACTGAATCCAATGCAAGAAAATTCATATTCATTTGAATCGATCCCTTTGGAATGTGGTAGGACTCATATTCAACACCAAGGATGTACACAAATTTTGGGGGGCATTCAATGTGAATTGAATATTTAAATATCTGAATTCCTATGATTAGATAAAAAAACAAATGTATCGAAAGTCAAACCGAGTTGAATACTTTTGTATTTATTTGGACGAATATTCGATACATATTTGATGATACAAATCTTTTACGCATCCATATACATCCATACACATCCCGTTTTCATCCTGTACACCAGTGGTTCTCAACCTGTGGGTCGCCACCCCTTTGGGGGTCAATCTGCTCTTTCACAGGGGTCATCTAAGACCATCGGAAAGCACATAGGAACCAAGACATGGCTCCTTTATCCATCTCCAGGCGGGTCCGTCCACATGCAGATATGCCCATATACGAGTACCTGGCATGATGACATCATTGCGCCAACCTCATCACATACACCCCATACAAATACAGTAGAGAGCAGCCACTGTGTAGAAAGCAGCAGTATTGGAGGTAAAAGGACACTTTTATATTCAGCTGTGGTTGATGTGAATACTATGCTTTAATTATGCTCAATTTGTAACAATGAAAATACATCCTGCAATCAGATATTTACATTACAATCCATAACAGTAGCAAAGTTACAGGTATGAAGTAGCAAAGAAAATAATTTTATGGTTGGGGGTTAGGGTTAGGGTTAGGTTGGGGGTCACCACACCATGAGGAACTGTATTAAAGGGTTGCGGCATTAGGAAGGTTGAGAACCACTGCTGTACACAGATACGAATAAGATGCATACAGATATGCATGGAATACGTACAAATAATTTAAAGCATTCCTATTTGTTTGAATACTAAGAAACAAATATCTGGACATTCAATTTGAGTTCGAATGTCAAATTTATCAGAATTCAACTGAATAATGAATATCTCAAATGTTCTTGCAGATTCCTATTCAATATGAATGTTTAATCCGATATGAATCCATACAAATTCCATATGAAGCTTCATACGAATGTATTGAAACATTCAACTTGAATTCAAACGTCAGTCTTCAAATGTGCCAACATTCGATTTGAATTCATACAAATTTTGAATGTTGAGAATATTCATGCCCATCCCTGCGTCACATGGTCCAGCCTATTTTGGGAATGCAGAGAAACTTCTGAGTTCAAGTCGTGGCAGTTTTCCATTACAACTACTGCCTCAGCTTCACATTCCTAGAGGCTCATGAGTTTTGACACTGGAAAAAAGTGCTCTCCAAAGGGGGGAGGGGGAATTTACCTGCCAAGACTCCATCACCCAAAAGCAGGTTTTATAGTCAAGGGTGTTGGGTGGAAAAAAGAGAAGTGAAGTGTAAACCAGGCAGAAGGCACTGCAACAAATCAGGAGTGTAATTTCAGGCCGTGGCAATTTTATTGGGCCGGGAAAGAGAGAGAGGCAGGGGAATAAATGGGCAGATCAGAGAAGGGTTGGGATAATTTAGCTTGGAATGGTAGTAAAGTTCAACAGGCAACACGGATAACGTAGAACTTAAGTTACTTGTAGAGACATCCAAAGTGACACTGTGACTGCAGATTAGGGAGGAGGAGGAGGAGGAGAAGAAGAAGAAGAAGAAGAAGAAGAAGAAGAAGAGTTGGCTTTTCTACCATGCTTTTCACACACATTTAAGGGGACTCAAAGCAGCTGACAAACCATCTGTTCTTCACCCCACAACAGAACACCCTGTGAGGTAGGTGGGGCTGTGAGAGCTCAGAAGAGGGCTGTGACTAGCCCAAGGTCACCCAGCTGGCTTCGTGGAGGAGTGCAGAATCGAACTGGGACTGACACTCTAACCACAAGAAGAAGAAGAAGAAGAAGAAGAAGAAGAAGAAGAAGAAGAGTTAGCTTTATTCCCTGCCTGTCTGACCCTTATGGGGACTCAAAGTGGCTGACAAACATTCTGTTCTCCCCACCAGAGACCCCCTGGCTGTGGTCACACCTAAGGCTTAATCCAGCTTCTGTCCACTTTCAGAGTGAGAGAAAACATCAGCAAAGTGATGAGCTGTTGTTCTTTTTTTCAATCCCACACAGAAGCCCACGAGTTGCTTCTGGGCATCTCAAGTAGAATTAGGGCAAAACCTTCACCTGGGGTGTCTTCTTAAATGGGTGAGAAAAGCGGGTTAGAAAAGCCAACTCTCCTCCTCCTCCTCCTCGAGCTGGAGGAGCTCCTGTAAGAGGATGACTGAGCCAGAATGGTTAGGAATTCAGAGGAGAGACGCAGAATCAATTTTTTCGCAAGAGATGCCAGGGTGCATTCAGGGTGCCAAGCCAACTGAAGACGGAGGGGGTGGCGGAGGGAGCGAGTTATTAATTTTATCTGCTAACAGACCCGTGATACAGTTTCAGAACTTGCCAGCAGCTGTATTTATCAGCTGGAGAGGTGGGGGGGCAGGTTCCAGGACAAATAACACAAGCTGCCCGTGACAGATAATAATTGGGCTGTGCAAGGCTGTACAGACTGGCATTTCTCATTTCACCGCTGGGTTTGCACAGGACTTGGCCCTCTTCCCTTGTTCTCATTTAATTTCTCTGTCGAGATTTAGCCGTCCGTTTCTGGCTGCGCATCTGATAACCGGAGCTCGAGCAAGGCCAGGCACACTGGCGCTCCAGCTCCCACGTTCTTGCTCCGGAGCACCCATTTGGAAATCCGGATTTACCCATGAGGGGTCTGCTTGTCACCCCAGGTGTTTGGGGGGACAGGGGGTGCGATCTCCGAAGTGGCTTCGAAGTAATTTTGCAGTCATTTTGCAGTCACTCTGAAGTCACTTCGAAGTCTGCGCAAAACAGCTCCATTGAAGTCTGTGCTGATCTTCACAGTGAACTTCGAAGTGACTTCGGAGTCACTTCGGAGTCACTTCAAAGTTCACTCTGAAGATCAGCACAGACTTCGAAGACGCTCCAGAGCTATTTTGCACAGACTTCGAAGTGACTTCGAAATGACTTTGAAGCTTAGGTTTTAGGGCTCCCCCCCCCATGGGTGCCCCCTCCCCCTAGCCTCTTCTAGACCCCATTGCCACAGAAGTGTGGAAGCATGCTCCCTTTAATCTGGATTTTCTGCCTGAACACCCCATTGTAGACCCCATTAATGGGGTCTACAGAAAATCCGGATTAAAGGGCAGAAAGTACCCATTTGATCTGGATTTCCCCAGCGGCAGTCAAAACAATCGGGTCCCAAATGGGTGCCATGTTGGAAATGGGATCATCCAGCTTTCACCCAAATGGGTCCTTAATGGGTGCAAAAATGGGTACTTTCTGACAGTGGAAAAACACCCTAGATGTTTTTTTAAATTTACAGTGCATAAGGTATCTTCGGGATTAGCTGCTGACCCTTTCCCTGTTTCCTTCCACCATCCCTCCTCTCCTCTTCCTTGCGAAATCCCTTTTCATCAGCCGCTGCTTGAAGGACAAACAAGCAAGACAGCCCCCTCTGCCTAGTTTCAGCTGTCACATAATTATATTTCCCCCCCACCCTCCCCGTCACTTTCTCCTCCCAAAAGTGATGGGAAGTCAGCGCCGAATGCAGGGGAGGGCAGCCTCCCTTTCTCAGCCATGCTGCTGGGACTCATTTCTGCCCTTGCTTCCCATAGTCCCTTCCCGCCTCTGCAAAGCAGGCCCTGGGGGCGCTCAGCTGCAGAACGCCTCGGCTCTGAGACAGGACGAAACGGGTGGGAAAGCTCTGTTGACGCTGCGGTGACAGGCGCCCGGCGGGGATAGATCTGTGGAGCCTGTGAGATCAAGCCGGAAGACCGAGCAGGCTGCTGGGGGAAAAGCAATCCGAGACTGCCCGGTTGGCATGATCGCCAGTACAGCGTCTGGGGAAGAAATGCTCAGAGCGTATGGTGGTCAGGTCTCAGCAATGGCAGGATGCGAGGAAACCCAGCAGCAATTGCAGGAGGGGAGGGATCGGGGATCCTCCAGACTAGCGGTGTGCACAAATGCAATCTTTGGGATTCAATCTGATTCGAATCAGATATCCAAAAATTCCATTCCATTCAATTTAAAATTCAAAATCTTACCAAATTCGATTTGAATTAAGCAAATTTGAATTTATTCGTTTGAATTTTCGATTTGAAATTTCACTTACAAATGTCGGCAACATTCATATGTGCCTGTACACACAGTTACGCATACCATACACATCCGTACATGCCCGTATGCATCCAGTATGCATCCCATATTTATCCGGTATGCAACCCGTTTTCATCCCGTACGGATCCATACAAATGCGTAAGGATGCAGGAAAGATGCATACATGCAAGTATGCATCATGTACAAACCCATACACGTGTGAATGTCCAAATAATTTGAATGAATAATCTGAATATTTGAAATTCGTTTGAATGTTTACATTTGAATTTATAGACAATTCGAATTCGAATGCCAAATTCGAACAAATTCAACTGAATTTCAAAGGTTTCAAATATTCATGCACATCCCTACCCCAGACTGCCATTTATGGGTGCAGATAAAAGCCCAGGAAAGCTAGGGGCTTTCCCTAAGAGCCCTGCACCTTTTCAGCACTGCTCCATTACACATTGAGTAAACCTTCGGTCTATGGAATTTGCTTCCAGAAGAAGTAGTGACTAGAGATGTCCATTAATATTGGAAACATTAAAAATGTGATCGCATTTGTCCAAATTTGGACATTTGAATTTCAATCAAATGTCCATAAATTTGAATTTAAACATTCAAATGAATTTTGGATTTTTGAATCTATTCGTGAGAGTTATCCGGGCATTCTGTATGTGCACAGATACGTACACGAAGCGTACTTGCCCATGAACATCTTCCCCACAGGATAAAAACAGGATGTGCACGGATGCGTACAGATGCATAATGGCACATAGGAATGTTGTCGACATTCGTATTTGCAAATATGGATTGAAAATTTGCACTAATAGATTCAAATGTCTTCTAATCAAATTGAATGTGAATACATTCAAATTTTAAACATTTGAATCGGGCCAAGTTTTTGCATGTTCGATTCGAATCACATTGAACCCCCAAAATTTCATTCGTCCACACCCCTAGTGGTGACAGCAACCAGCCTAGATGGCTTTAAAGGGTTAGATAAATTTATAGACCACAGGTATACCAATGGCTACTACAGTGGATGCCTGCATACCACCTCCAGGCTGGCGAGCCAGTCAGGATGCCCCTAAGGCCATTTGCTGGGATTTGAGAGCGTTTGCACTACAGCCTTTAGTGAACAGTTAGTGAACCTCTATGGAAGAGCACACATACGTGGCAGTAGGCTGTTCTAGCCTCCAAGCATGCCTGCCTTCCCCAGGTGTTCACTAATCATTGATTAGGTGTGGAGTACAAAGTCATGCTCCACACATTAAGCAACGTTACCCAGAAACCTACCTGAAGTGTCTGGGCCAGGAGCATTGGCTCTTCTTCCGGTGCTCCGGGGTTGTTTGAGGTGCCATACAAGCATGCTGGCACCTTGAATGACCATAGATGCGACTGTGTGTGCGCAGACTGTCAGCATCATCAAGGCGATGACGCTGAAGCATGCACCATCATGGAGGGCACCACAGACAAAATGGCAATACCCAGCAAAGGATAGGCCCCAGGATTGACTAAGGTAAGTATCTGATCTTGAGGGGAAGTCAACGTTGGTTAATCGCACTCCTTTCCTGTCCTGCGGACGGGAAGGGAGATGTGAAGACACTCCAGGAGAAGGTTTTGCCCTAATTATCTTCTACTTGAGATGCCCAGAAACAATTGGTGGGCTACTGTGTGGGATGGGATGCTAGACTAGATGGGCTGTGGCCTGATCCAGCAGGGTTCCTCTTAAGTTCTTATGTTCTTGCCAAGCAGTGAAGGTACCTGCTTGCTCCACAAAGCCTCTACTGCCGTTATAGGACCTTAGTGGGTGGGTCTGCAGCATGCATTGGCACATGGGTGCATGCAGTCACAGGCATGCATGTGAAGTCACAGTGCATGCACCAATGCTCCCTCAGGCTCTCTGCACAGATGTGATGGCATCACCACACTCTAAGAAACAGCAGAAAACCGAGTTCATGAAAGGGACTCAAGCGTCAGGTACTATGAGCACTCAAGAGATGACATCCCAGGAGTGTTTCATCAGAGGGTTGGACGGCGTCCAATTTCTGTTGTGCCAGTCATTTGCATTGTACTCTGAACATGGCTTCGGAAAGAGAGTATTTAGATATATCACATGCACACACACGCTGTTCTCAGCAGCAATGCAAAGTTAAGCTTAAACAAATAAACAAAGCTGCCTGTTATGTAATCTGTCTTCTCTTTCTCTGCAGCTGGTTTTTCAAGATGCAGATCTTGGCAAGGCTTTGATTGCAAAGAACAGGGCACTCAGTACCTTGACAGCTTCTTCAATCTTGATAGGAATGAGAGTCCCAAATTTTAGGGCATGACACTGGGGAATATTCTGGGATCTATGAAGCCTTGAGAGGTTCTTAGATTCTCTGTGACTGAGGGTTGAAATAAACAGCTGGCAATGGGCGCATTCTCTCCCTTATCCTTTAATGCTTGACACATTGGGCAAAGGGGGCATCAGACCCAGACCTTCTTCTGGGCCTAATAGTTTTTCATCACCCTTGGGAGAAGGAGAAAGAGAAGGAGGAGGAGGAGGAGAAGAAGAAGAAGAAGAAGAGTTGGCTTTTCTACCCTGCTTTTCTCACCCATTTAACGAGACTCAAAGTGGCTGACAAACCTTCTGTTTTTCTCCCTACAACCGACACCCAGTTAGGCAGGTGAGGCTGTGAGAGCTCAGAAGAGCGCTGTGATTAGCCCGGCGATTTTGGATGCAGTTTCATCCTGTGAAAAAATGGTAAAGCAAACACCATATGTGATTTAGCTGCAGGTATTAAAAGAAGTGAGATACAAAATTCAATAAATAAACACACCAACTCCACCATTCATAAATTGCTTCCCCTTCCCCATATCACATTTTTGGTCCAATATGGAGGCTGGAGGCTGTTATTCCAAGCATAAAAATGTATGCATTTCTCAGCTCCAGGGAGGAAGGCAAAGCGATTGCCATAGCAGATCACCAAAGAACTATTCCATATTTGATAACAGAATGTGTTGCTTCTTTTTCCAATTATTAACATCAGGTTCCCAGGTTGGTATGGACCATAAAAGTCTGGAACTTTAAGTTCATCTCTGTTTCCGCAGGCGGTGAGAAAGGCTACATCCAGACATTGGTTACTTATTCTATGTTTGGACATACTAGAATATTCCATGCTTTCTTCTGGAATATCGAAATATAGCAGAACAAGTAACTTATCCCTGTGTGCAACCAAAGAGGCTAAATTTCATATGTTCAGGAAATCAGGGAAGAGAAGAAAAGGAAGAAAAGGGAGGAGGAGTTGGCTTTTATACCCCACTTTTCTCACCCATTTTAAGGGGACTCATTTGAGTGAGATGGGTCACTCCAAGGGGGCTGCTCCAAATCATCTTCTCCTTTTGTGGGAGCTGCCAACCAGAATCAACTTTGGGTTGCACAGAACCCACTAGGGATGTGCACAAATGCAATTTTTGGGATTTGATTCGATTCAGTTTGAATTGTTAAAATTTGAATATATTAACATTAAATTCAAATTGAATAAATTCAATTCTATTCATTTGAATTTTTTATTCGAATTTGCACATACGAATGCCAACAACATTTGTATGTGCCTGTACACATCTGTACGCTTCCCGTATTTATCCCGTGTGCATCCTGTTTTTGTCTCACATGAATCCGTAGAAATGCAGACAGACGTGGGAATGGTGCATACGGGCAAGTATGCATGTACGTATCTGTATACATACAAATGCCCAAATAATTCAAACAAATAGATTCAAAAATTCAAAATTTGTTTGAATGTTTGAATTTGAATTTATAGGCATTCAATTCAAATTCGAATGTCCAAATTCGAACGAATTTGATCGAATTTTGGATGTTTCCGTGCACATACCTAGAACCTAGACTCTTCCAATAAAGAAAGGTTGGCAACATGCTTGAATATTGGGTAGAGAACATAATGATCCTCTAGGACTGACCCAGGTTCTCTTCCTCCTCTGGGTGGCTGCTACTTGAATCCGGTTCATCCCTTTGATATCACTTTTGGCTCAATTCTGTCATAGAGCATCTGTTTCTCTTCTGCCTCATCAGATTAAAAAAAGGGCTGCCAGCTTTTGTGAATTTTTGGCAAACAGGGTGGGACTCTCTAGGATCGCTGCACATTTTCTGATCCCTTTGTGTCGGCTTCCAATCTGAATTCTATCCCCTTCTTTTCAATCCCTTCCAAAACAAGAAAGCATTGGAAATGGCAGAAATGTCAAGGTTTATCTAGGATCATAGCTACTGTTGTTTAGAAAAGGGACATTTTCCAACTTCAGAGCCATACCATAAAGAGCAGTGGAGCAGGCAGCTGTGTAAATTGCTTGGAAATTCATTTAGGCAACCTTTACATTAGGGATGGGCAAGAATATTCAAGACATTCAATTTCGTTCAAATTCGGACATTCACATTCAAATGTATTTATTTATATTTATATTTATATTTATATTTATATTTATATTTATATCCCGCCCCATACCCAAAGGTCTCTGGGTGGCTCACAACATTTAAAAACAAACATTAAAACTGTATCAAACAATACTAAAAGTAGTACAAGGTTTAAAAAATCCAGCATAATATTAAAAAAGAAAGAAAGAATGATACAAAACAGTTAAAAACAGTAGTGTTTGCAGTGGGGGACGCGTAGGGAGCAGTTAACCAAAGGCCTGAGTGAAGAGGTACGTCTTCATCGCCTTCCTGAACATGAACAGAGAAGGGGCCTGATGCACCTCCAGGGGGAGACCATTCCACAGCCTGGGGGCCACTACACAGAAGGCCCTATCTCGGGTGCCCACACGCCTAGCTGATGAAGGTGGTGGGATAACCAGGAGGGCCTCCCCTCCAGATCTTAAGACGCGGGCAGGTTGATATGAGAGAAGGCACTCCTTCAGATATCTCTGGCCCAAGTCATTTAGGGCCTTATAAGTCAGAGTTAGCACCTTGAATTGGACTCGGTAGTGAATTGGCAGCCAGTGCAATTCTTTTAGAACTGGGGTGATATGTGTCCGGCTAGCTGTTCTGGTCAGCACTCTAGCGGCTGCATTTTGCACCAGCTGCAACTTCCGAACCGTCTTCAAGGGAAGCCCCATGTAGAGTACATTACAATAGTCCAACCTGGAGGTCACCAGAGCATGGATAACTGTGGCCAGGTCATCTCTGTCCAAGAAAGGTTTCAGTTGACGCACCTACCATAGTTGGGAGTAGGCACTCCTGGCCACGGCCTCCACCTGAGCTTCAAGTGTTAGCGCAGAGTCCAGGAGTACCCCCAAACTTCGCACCTGTCCCTTCCTGGGTATTGCAACCCCATCAAGGACAGGGTATCTCCCAACTACTTGGACCCGAGAGCCTGTAACACACAGCACCTCTGTCGTGTCTGGATTCAGTTTGAATTTATTGGCCCTCATCAAGCCCATTACCGCCTCCAGGCACCTGTCAATTGAATGTCTATACATTCCTTTTTTTAACATTCAGATGAATTTGGAGGTTTTAAATCATTCATGTGAATTGTTCAGACATTCATATGTGTACAAATATGTACACATTACATTTGTATCCATACACATCTTATTTATATCTGTACGCATTTGTACGGATACGTACGGGATAAAAACTGGTTGCATAAGAATGGATATGGATGTGTACAGACAAATACGAATTTTGTTGACATTCGTATCATCTGATACGAATTGAATATTCATACGAATAGATGCAAATGCAGTTGAATCTGTTCGAATTTTAATACATTTGTTTTTTCTCTATTCATATGAATTCGGACATTCAAATATTTGACTCAAATTGAAGTGAATGTCAAAAACTGCATTTGTGCACACCCTTATTTTGCATAGATTGGCTCCATATGGGAGAGGTTGCGATGCAGGGCAGAGCGCAGATGAAAATTGGCTATTTGGCTTACCATCAAACTGAATGCCTGTTTTGCCCGACGGACGGCTTTTCCAGCCAACCAATTTTTTCCATTGAAAAAATCACTGTCAAGAGCAAAACCAGTGAACAAGAGCTGTTTGATCCAAGTGGAAGACTGGTTCAGTTTGAATGGATTTTCTATATGGACAACTGCATGTTCAGTTCAATGCAAAGGGCTTCAACTGCAAACCAGTCTGCACATGTCTAGTGGGATCTGAAGCACCATCTGCTGAACAAGGAGATATTTGTAGCTTTGGAAGGAGAGACCAAAGTCAGGCTTTATCCCTGTGGCTAATTACCAAAGGTTCAACAGAATCTCTTTTTAATATTGCCGATTCCCTTGACTAACCTAAGCCCCGTTAATTTCAATGGGATTTGCAGTGCAGTCCTACCTGAGTGGTGAAAAACATCATGTGCAAAACATTCAGTGCTTAACAGGAGAAGCTTGCTGCCACCCAGACACCAAAAGCTGAAAATATTCACCTCCAAAGGCATTGTACACCCGTGCTGTGCTTTTGGAAACTATTACCTAAAATAATAAAAATAGTAATTCAGGCATAATCTCTCTCTCTTGTCTATTTGTCTATCAAGTGTTGAGGAATTGGCAATACTTTGTGACTCTGAAAAAATAGCACAACTCACAGTGGAAAGCTGCAAGGTAGATGCATTTCTAGCAGCAGGATAAAGGGCTAAGGGACTCGAAGAAGAGTAGAAGAAGAGTGAGAAAAGCAGGGAAGAAAAGCCAACTCTTCTTCTTCTTCTTCTTCTTCTTCTTCTTCTGCATGCTGGTGCAATTGAAGGGAGGTCCTGCCCCGGGGCAGGGGGTCTAAGGGGGTCAAGAAAGATGGACATTTTGAGAAATGGCTCTTTGCTAGCACCACCTAAGTTTAGCAGGACAAGAAACTCACCTTTCCTTTGGGTGACCTGAAAACTACCTGAAGCTTTTATTCTATTCTTTTTTAATCCATTGGAAATGAAACAGATGGATTGGCATTAGACCAGGTAAATTGAATTTTCTGTTTCTCCCTTTTTAAAACCAGGGAGTTAAAACACCACTCTAAATCAATTAGAAGAAGCCTGGAGCCGGTCAGGAGACTGATGAATGGAAGGTTTTGCTTGCTTCTGTCGGTGAGGAAAGGCTGGAAATCTTCTTCCCAGAACAGGAGGTGAGCAGAAGGTTGGCCAATGTCCCCAGGTGGCTGATGGCTCGAGAACAGAGTTCACCAACCTGAATTCTCCAAAGGGGATGAGGTTGCACATCACACCAGTTTTAAAAGTGCTGCATTGGCTGCCAATTTACTACTGAGCCCAATTCAAGGTTTTGACTGACTTATAAGGCCCTAAATGACTTGGGCCCCAAATATCTAAAGGAACGCCTTCTGCCATATCAACCTGCCCGTGCCTTATGATCAAGCAGTGAGGTCCTCCCAGTTGTCCCACCACCTTCAATAGTGAGGTTGGTGGGCACCCAGGAGAGAGCCTTTTCTGTGATGGCCCCCAGACTATGGAACAGTCTTCCCCTTGAGGTGAAGATGCACCTCTTTGCCCTGGCCTTTGGCTGAGATGATTATATCCCCCCCAGTACAGACACTATCATTGTAAACATATAAAATGATATAAGCGGGGTAGAAAAGCCAACTCTTCTTCTACATGATGCGTACTTGCAGATATGCACCTTTCCCACATCCATACACATTTGTACGGATCTGTATGGCCCAGCACTGCATCCACTGCACTCAGGTCAGGCTAGAGAGGGTTGCTGAGAATCTGTATTGATCTGGACGCAAGGCATTAAGAATGTGCACAAATATTCATAGGCATTTGAAATCCAATCGAATGTGCCGAATTTCAACATTTGAAGTTGACTCAAATTTCCCAAAATTTGAATGTAAACATTCAGATAGAATTTTGAACTTCAGATCTAGTTGTTTGAATTATCCAGACATTCGTATGTGTACGGGTTCATACACAATGCGTACTTGAAGATCCACACCTTTCCTGCATATGTACACATTGGTATGGATTCGTACAGGACTAAAACGGGTTGCATATGGGATAACTACGAGATGCTTACAGATGTGAATAAATGCGTACGGGGTGCATAACGATGCGTACGGGTACATACACTTTCATACGGATCCCATTTTTACCCTGTATGCATCCGGGTTTTGTCCCATATGGATTCATACAAATGTGTGCGGATATATATAAGAGGCATACAAATATGTATGCAATGCGTACGTATCCTTACATATATGAATGTTTGAATAATTTGCACTAATAGTTTGAAATATTCAAATTTGTTTGAATAATAAAACACAAATGTCTGGTCTTTTGATCCAAATTTGGCCAAATTTGATCTCATAATGAATATTTCGAATATCCTTGTCCGTCCCTAGTTGGAACTCTTAAAGGTAGAGAAAGGCAGCTCCTTGCAAGAGCCACCTGAGTTCCAGGTGAAGATGACCCTGCCTCCAGCCCCAGATAGAGGCAGTTCTTTAGGCTGACACTTTTGCCTATAGGAAGGTGGAGAAAGAAGGCAGAGGAAAAGCTCATGTATGGCCAGAGAACAGCCTTCCACCAGAGCCTCTGAGCAACTCCTAGCAAAAACACAACAAATTAGAGGCATTGTTATTGTGTTTTGCCTCCAAGCCCTGAAATCCGCTTTTGCTTCTAGTTAGGTATCTGGATAAGGGGTATGCAGGAATGTATTTTTTGTATTTGAATTTGAGTCAAATCGAATGTCAAAACATTCTCTCTGATTTGAATGTTTAAAATCCAAATGCAACAAAACCTGATTCAAATCCATTACATTCGAATCTATCTGTTTGAATGTTGGATACGGATTTGAAGATAACAAACGTCGACAACATTCGTATGTGTTATATGTATCTGTACGCATTTCATATGCATCCTGTTTTATCCTGTATGCAACCCATTTTTGTTCCGTATTATAAGTGCAAATGCGTACAGATATGCATAATATTCGTACAGATACCTATGTAATACATACGTGTCTGTACATTTGAATGATCTGAATCATTCGAACGAATGTTTTGAAACATTCAAAATGTGTTCAAATGTCTAAATTAAAATTTGAACCAATTAAAATTTGAATGAATTTGATCGGATTTCGAATGTTTAGAATATTCGTGCACATCCGTAATCTGGATGCAAAATTTAAGACTAATAAATGTTGATTTTAGCAATGATTCAGCAAAGTAAACTGCCATCTCTTTCATCAGAAGCCTCCACTGTTCTTACATTAAGGAACACTTGAGTACTTTTTGAACCCAGAGAAAAATTCTGTTCTTCATTTCCCGTCCCTTTAATATGAAGCAATACAAGTACAGAAGGAAACAATTGTTATGTTATCAAAGGAGGGCTAAGAGTACAGCTGATCCCTCTTAATCCAAATTGGATTAATTATTTTCAGGAAGGAGATTATATTTGATCAAGAGCTAAACGAGCTGAAGTGGATTGCAAGATTTCATGGTGTGCTTTTGGCACGGCGGGGTTTATAAACGTCAAAAACAACTTCACAAGACAATGGTGAACTGGAAAATCCTTCTCGGCTCTGCTGTTCTGCCCTTCCAATCTCTATTAGTAAAACAGAAAAGGTTTTTCTGCAGGCTTTCAGCAGGTCTGCAAATTGTTGATACAGCAGTCTCTCTCTCACACACACACAAACACACCAAAATCCATTCCATTCATTTCCAGCACTAACAGCACCAGACAGGTGAAATTTCAGACAAGGTTTGGGGTGGGATGGGAACCATGACATGTCCAGCACCTTGGCTGTGTTCCCATACAAGTTTAAATCTGAACTGAATACATTTTCAGAATCAGGAGAACCCATTTATTTTTTTATTCCTGGACTTTATGACTATCCTACAAAAATCTGCGGAAAAATACTCCTCATAAAAACTGTTCTCAGTCCCCTTTTGGAGCCCAGCCCACATTACTTTTTCGCCTTTGGGAATGCTACCAACTATTTGGGATGGAGATCTGTCTTTCTGGCCAATGCCTGCCAGATGTGCAATGAGGAGAGATAGAGTCACAGGAAAACTTTTTAAAAACACAAGCCTCAAGTGATACATTGTAGCAAGGCTGGCACAGCAGGGAAAAACTAAGCTTCAAGCCTCCATTTTATAGAGGGGAGGAAAACTGAAAGGGAGAGTAATAGCCTCTCCCCCCCACCATGCAAGCTGTCTTTATTTTGAAGGGGAATTGCTTTGCGCTGATGGTTCTTTCACTCCCCTGTTTAAGTGCAAAACTGCTGTGTTCCCAGCAACATGAATGGAGGGAAGGAGCTTCTGATTTGAAAGGAGCAGGCTTAACGGGTTGGACAGGGGCAGAGATTAAAAGTTCCTGTTTCTCCATGCTGGGGCTTTTTGCAGTTTGAGTGAGAATGCCAGTATTCAGATTCAGCCCGTGTTATCCTCAAGCATATGGGGACATGCAGAATGTGCACTCAGTCCTGAATCTGGATTTTAAAAGTCTAACTTGGATTAAAAAGTCAAGTGGGAACACAGCCCTAGTGAGGCCTGGAAAGGGAGGCTGGACATTCTCATTCTTTCTGCACTGTGGAGATAAAACTTAAAGTTGTGCATTTTAAGAGGAATATCCACACACCATGCTGTGATAAAGGCTGAGCCTGTCAACAGCCACCCTGGGGGACTTTTCATTCTTGGCTGTAATTCAGGTAATCAAAAGTGGTTGGAGCAATTATAGGATCTCTAACCCTCCATAGATAAGAGAACGAGTTAATCCTTTGGATGCTGAAGCCAGGATTTGCATAAGAAAACCATTGCCTGTTTTCCAAATTTGGCAGCAGCTGAAACATAAATGCCTAAACAGTATACTTCCAAAGGCATGGAAAGGTTGAAGAACTGGAAGTATGGAATGCACTGAATCCATCCAGAGCACAACTGTGGTTGGAAACTTGTGTAGATATCCATCCATCCATCCATCCATCCATCCATCCATCCATCCATCCATCCATCCATCCATCCATCCATCCATCCATCCATCCATCCATCCATCCATCCATCCATCCATCCATCCATCCATCCACACACAGATACACACCCATCCATCCATCCATCCATCCATCCATCCATCCATCCATCCATCCATCCATCCATCCATCCATCCATCCATCCATCCATCCATCCATCCATCCATCCATCCATCCATCCTCTTCAATATTTACAACTGCATTTAAAACTCATCAGAAGTAGGGATGTGCAGAAATATTCCTAATATTCATTATTTGTACGAATTCGTATGAATTTGGACATTCATGCCCAAATCGAATGTCATGGCATTCATACACTGATATTCATATGGATACCCATGTTTTGGAACATTCGTTCAAGTGTTTCAGACATTCATTAAGCTGGGGGGGAAAGTGAGGGGGAAGCACAGACACAAGGGTTTTGTATTTAAGAAGGGAGGGCAGGGGACGGTAGTCCAGCGAAAGAGAGGGAGGGGGATGTGTGGCTGCATAAGTCAGAAGAGCCAGGAGGATTGGAGACTCAGAGCCACAGTGATTTTGCATTGAAGAAGACGAAGAAGAAGAAGAGTTGGCTTTTCTACCCTGCGTTTATCACCCACTTAAGGGGACTCAAAGCGGCTGACAAAGCTTCTATTCTTCTCCCTGCAACAGACACCCTGTGATACAGGTGGGACTGTGAGAGCTCAGAAGAGAGCTGTGACTAGCCCAAGGTCACACAGCTGGCTTCATGGGGGAGGGTGGAATCGACCCCGGTATTTCCAGATAAGAGTCCAGCTCCCTAACCACTAGACCAAACTGGTTTACAGGAGGGGGATCCCTATCTCTTCTGTTATGCGTGTATCTGTATAGGATACATATCCAGGATGCGTATATAGGATATGCAAATAGAATCCCACCAGATTTGAAAGGGTTCTATTTGATGGATCGTCTAACATTTGATTCCTTACAAATCGAATGTGAAAAACCCATTTGTGCCCATCCCTAATCGGAAGCAACTAGGCACAAATGCAGCCATGCGCCCAGCTGCAGCCATCTGCATGCATCAGAGATGTGCCAAGTGTGGTTTGCATTTGAAAATGTGATCAAGCAGCTCACATTTGTGGATGTTTGCATCACACTGAAGAGGTGGTGGTTCACATTTCCAGATATTTGATCAAACTGAGCCAGTTGCAAACATGAATTATCCGATCAAACAGTTCAGGTTCTCTGTGGTTTTCTCCTTGAAAAGGTTTTTTTTCCTCCGCTGGAAAAAAATGTATCTTTTGTTTTTGAGCAAGTTCCAAATCAATTGCAAACAGATGCTTGTTCAATTAAATAGTGTGCAGTTGGCTTAATAAATGGGTGTTCAGTTCTCCATCAACCTGAACTGACAGTTGTTGCTCAGATGCATCCTTAGTCTGTTTGTGTGTTTGCCACATTTTCCATAAAATGCTCAGGCGCAAAGCAATGCCACTTTCACAGGACCAGTTGCTGTGGTAGCTGACCAAACACCACTTCAAAGGCCAGTGGGCTGTTCTTCTTTCCCATTCCTTTGCTGTTTTTTTTTCCTCTGCTCCCAAATGCCAATGGAAGACAAGCTATGGATGTGCACAAATATTCATCCCATTCAAAAATTTGGCCAAATTCGGCTGAATTCAGACATTCAAACTCAAATCGAATGTTACAATACTTGTATGCTAACAGTCGAATATATACAACTGTTTCTGGACATTTGTACAAATAGTTTGAACATTTGTTAAACTGGGGAAACTTATCAGATACCTATTGGTTCGTATCAGATACGTATCTATTCATATCAGATATGTATCTGTTCACATAGATACGTACTGTATCTATTCATATCAGATACGTATCTGTTCGTATCAGATATGTAACTATTCATATCGGATATGTATTTGTTCGTATAATCAGATTTGTATCTGGTGGTTATCAGATGTGTAACTATTTGTAACAGATACGTATTTGTTCATATCAGATACGTATCTATTCGTATCAGATACATATCTATTCTTATCAGATATGTATTTGTTCATATCAGATATGTATCTGATTGTAACAGATGCATAACTATTTGTATCAGATACATATTTGTTCATATCAGATACGTATCTATTCGTATCAGATACTATCTATTTGTATCAGATATGCATTTGTTCATATCAGATATGCATCTCTTCATATCAGATACATATCTATTTCTATCAGATACGTACCTGTTCATATCAGATATGTAACTATTCATATCAGATATGTATTAGTTCATATAATCTGTTTGTATCAGATATGTAACTATTCATATCAGGCCCCGTCCCCAAGCAATTTAAAGTCTGCTAAAACTCTTCTTTTGCCTCTGAGTGCCAGGGTTTTTAACGAACTTCTAGAGCTACAAAACGAGGAAAATGAGCAACAAAAAAGTGCCCTTTAAATAAGACTTTCAGAGCTCTTTTTAGAAGTTGCGGGTTTTCCTTGCAACATTTACCTTGGGGACGCTCCGTGGCAAAAGGGGCGGGGATTGCCGCCTGCACACACAGCAGTAACGCAAGCAGCTTCCCTTTCTAAAGCTCACAACTAAAGAGCCAGAATCACGCAGAATTGCAACATTGCTACAATCGCTATGAGGTGTGAAATGGGTGGATTATTGCTAGGGGTGGATTTTGACAGCGATAACAGGGAAAGTGGTGAGTGAATGAGCGATCGTGCACTGGACAGGGTGGATGATGACAGCGATAACAGGGGAAAGTGGTGAGAGTGAAAGTTTGCCAGCACCAGAAGCCATTTTGGGGGGCGGAAGATCTGGGAGACGAACAGAGAACTGATGGCTATTTTTCCTTCGGACTTGTCAGGGATTGTCTTCCTGGTTGTGGCCACGCCGAGCGCAGTCCCTCCCCATTTCCGCTGGCACCCTATCAACAAGAGCAGGGGCATGGAGAAAAAGATGCGCACAAAGAAAACACGGCTCCCATGTGGACGGAAGGTGCGTTAAAAATGTGCATTTTGCTGAGCCTCGTGGGGACGCGTATTCCTGATTTGCATGGCACTTTTAAAGTCCACTGGAATAGAGTGACAGTAGAGAGGCAAATAAGTCTTTTGGGGACCCAGCCATAGATACGTATTTGTTTGTGTCAAATACGGGTGTTTTTCCACTGTCACTAGAGGTATCCATTAAGTACCCATACTCTATATATTCGTTCGTATCAGATACGTATAGGATACATATTCATTCATATCTGATATGTATCGAATGTTTGTACAAAAATGTAAAAATAGATTTGTATCAAACAGAATTTTACCACATTTGAATGCGATTTATTTATACGAATAGAGATCTTTGAACATTCTATTCATTTCAGATCGAATGCCAAAAATAATTTGTTCGCCTCCCTAGAACAAACCCCTTCAATATCTGTGACTGCTTCTTGTTCTCACTGCTTCAAGGGGCTGAAATCTGATCACGGCTTTCTTGCCCTGTCTGCAGCCATGCCCCTTAGGGGTGGAAAGACACGTCCCCCACCTCTCTTGGAGGGAGAGCACAATCTCTTCTAGGGATGTGCATGAATGTTCATCAGGGTTGCAACATTCACATTCGAATAGAATACTGGCTACATTCCAACACTGACATTCAAATGTGGAGCAAAGGCTTTTGGGGCATCCATTTGAAACGTCATTCTATTCACCAAGGTAGTGAGAAGGGATATGCACAAATGGGTTTCTTTGCATTCAGTTCATACTGAATCAAATGTAAGGAAATTTGTATTTGTTTGAATAGATCCCCTTCATATGTGGTAGGATTCTATTTGATATGAATGTATTCGTACAAATTCATACGGATATCCCATACGAATGCATATGTATCCAATACGTATCTGATACATATTCAATATGTATCCCATAACTTGAAAGTGTCAAGTCTGCCCTGAATCCACTTTGAGTCCACTCTCAAAACATGTCAAATTCACTCTGGATCCACTGCAGATGTGACTTTCCCACCTCCCCATTTCACAAATATTCCAAAGCTTCGTACGAATGTTCAGAAACATTTGTATTCATATACAAATGTCTGAATTCATCTGAATTTGTATGAATAAGAAATGTTACAAATATTCATGTTCACCCATACTAGGGAGGCAGCAAAGGGCCTGCCCAGACACATTTACAGCAGATTCTGAGCGGATTCAAAGTCGATTCAGAGCAGATTCAGAGCAGATTTCAGAACAGATTCAGAGGGTATTTGGAGGCACGATTGGCAGCATGAATTTGCAGCAGATTCGAATCCTACCTTATTCAACGTGGCTCTATTTGCACTTTGACTTTCGGCAGGGGAGGGGCTTTTGGCTGCACCCACCCACACCAACCACCACTGACATTTATTTAGTGTATGACAAATTCACGTCGTTTAAACAACGTGATAGAACCAGGAGATCTTTTAAGATTCTCTGGTGGCCGCACCTTCAAGGCTTTAGATGGTAGCCTCGAAGTAACTGCTCTTTAGTGCCACACGGGGAAGACCTGTGACTTAAAGAGTGTCATGGAGGCGAGCAGTCATGGACGTGAGCACCAACATGCCCAAATGTGGCTTTGCCTTTTGCTTTTCTGGCATCTACAGAAACGCTTCTTAGCAGTGACCCTCAGGATGGGATCTGCCACTGATGGATGAAGCTGCAGGAAAGCCATTTGTCACTCCCAAAGTAGCTGCGTTCGCCCTGCACTGAGCTTCTTCTCTCGCAAGAATATAAAGCATGAGAAGGTTAGTGTTAAACATATACTTAGAGATTATTTAAACAGAGAGAGCATCTTATAAAAATAGATTGGCTTCCTATGCATGGATTCCCCTGCCTTCCTGACTGCATCTAGCCAAATGAAGAGACAAACTAAGACGCGAATGACATGCAGTTGGAGAAGATACCCAGCCGCTCAGAGGTCTCAGGGTGTCACCGGGCTCGTTGTCAAGGGAACAGAGAAAGAAATGGGCTCTGCTAGCCAAAGGGAAGAGTTTACCTTCTTCCCACTTCTGGCCCAGTTGACTTTCTTTTGGGGTGCAGAAAGAACAGGATAGCAGGGGATCCCACCCAGGAAATGGGGCCAAGACCAGCCTCCCCAAACACTTTTTCTAAACAGCACCCACACAAAGGAATGGACAGTTAAAAGCGCTACAGCTGCTTTTTCTGGCCTGGTGGCAGGGCACAGGGAACATTCTTCCACCAGTCCTCATCAGTGATGTGCAACAATATTTGAAACGTTCAAAATTTGATCGGATTTGTTCAAATCTGGACATTCAAATTCGAATCGGATGTCTATACATTCATTTTTTAAACACTAAAATGAATCTGGATGTTTAAAATAATTTGTACGAATTATTTGGACATTCCTATGTGTACAGACACGTACACATTACATACGTATCCATACGCATTTGTACAGATACATACGGGATGAAGATGGGATGCGTACAGATGCTGTTGACATTCATGTCTTCAAATATGAATTGAAATGTATTCGAATTAGATTCGATTTGAATAAATTCATTTTTTCTCTATTTGTTCTAATTCAAACATTCAAATATTCCATTTGAATCGAATCCAAAAATTGCATTCGCGCACAGGCCTAGTCATCATGGAACTGGTTCCTGACAGTTCTTCACTGGCCCTTCACTTTTCCTCCCAGAGCCCTAGGTGCTAAATCATCTGCCTGCCTGACCATTTGCTGCTGCTTAGGCCTTCAACCAGGATCAGCTGCTGGTGAGGCTCTTGACACCTCCATGCAGTTTTCTTGGCTCTAATACAGAAGTGATTTGCCATGATCCTCTTCTGAAGAGGTGCAAGGGGTTAAACAAACAAATCTCTTCCTTTCCGGACCATGCTCTGCCATGGAGCTACAGCCATACCACTGTCCATATTCTTACAGAAGAGCTGGTGATAGTAACCCACCAGGACAGATTTAAAAAAGGATTAGATGAATCCAAGGAAGACAGGTGTATCAATGGCTACTAGAAGGTACTACCTCCAGGCAGAATGCCTTTCAAGGCCAATGGCAGGGATTTGAGAGCAGGTGAGATGTCTGCAGTCTTCTGATTGTGATGCCCAGAAGCTATTGGTGGGCCACTATGTGAGATGAGATTATGGACTAAATGGGCTGTGGCCTGATCCAGCAGTGCTTCTTTTAATTCATGGAGTAGTACAGTGGATGGAGAGACAGGGAGTCTTCTGTTGGAGATGCCCAGAAGCAACTGTTGGGTCACTGTGTAAGGCATGATGTTGGACTAGATGGGCCACAGCTCAATCCAACTGGGCTTATCTTAGGTTCTTATGTCCTTAATAAACCTCTCTCCAGCTGAAACCTGAGGGCTTTTCAGCTGTAGTGCAGTAAGGCTAGACCACTTGGGGATGCTTTCCCCATTCACATCTAAGCAGGTAAGGAATGCGTGGGGACATGTTCCAACCTGCCTTCGTGCAAAAGGGGAATCTGTCCCCGTGTGGCCTCACCTGAAAAGGCTAGCGCAGGGGCGGGATGCAACTCCCATGTCTGCTCCCACATTGGGTCGAATTTGACCTGGGGTGGGCAGGCCTGTTGTGTTCCTTCCCCTGGTTCCTGCAGGTTCTAGGGGACTGGATCGGGTCCCCTAGGGCCCACAGGAAACCCCCGGGCACCCATCCCCCAGGCACCGGCCTACACGGAAATGCACATGCACGTGAGGCACTTACCTTGTGCCTGCCGGGTTCTGAAGTGGCCAGCAGGCCGGCGGTGCCAATGAGAGTTGCTGTTGCACGCAGGCGCACAGTGCTGCTGGCCACGCTCACCACTTTGGAACCCGGTGGGCACAAAGTATGTGCCTCGCGTGTGCACACATGTCTCAGTGTAGGCCCGTGCCTGGGGGGGTGGGGTGCCTGGGGGGTTCCTGCGGGCCTTAGGGGATGCGATCCAGTCCACTAGAACCTGCAGGAACCCAGAGAAGGAATGCGACAGGCTGCCTGCCCTGGGTCCAGCCAGACCCAATGGGGACAGACCTGGGGTGGGTCCTGCAGCTGTCAGGGAGGGAGTGTGCAAATGTGCTCCCTTCTGAACAGCTGTGGGATGGCCGAGGATGGGCGCAAACACTCTGGGCTGGGTGTAGGGCATGATTCTGTACTCTACACCCAGAACGCCTGTGGGTACCTTGGGATGGGCTGGGGTGGTTCCAAACTGAACAGCCAGCCCAGCGGAGTGAATGCTCCATCCCAGGGCAATCCTAGATGCATTCCTCTGGCCCTCGTGCAAATAGGCCTCAGGTGGGCCTCCTACTTCCTGACCATCTCTGCCCTTCACCCCACAGCCCAATTCCCTCTGTGTGTTCTGAACGACTGGAATGGGACAGGATCCTTCCCAGCTGCTGAACAGCTCTCCCAGGTCTTGCTTTTCCTCGAAGTAGTAGCTCCTTTTCCCTGCCCTTCTCATTTGACTGGAGCGTAATGAGCCTCGCTTGCATGTCTGAAGACGGTCTGAATTATGCATTTACTAGGAAACACATGGTTTGGAGACAAAATAAAAATAAAATTAAGCCACAAATCACCAAATTAAGTTATTAAATATAAAGGAGTGCAGCGCATCTTCTGACAGCAATAAGTATGCTCTGTTTGGGAGGGGGTTCCATACATTTCCTTGAACTGCTGAGTTTCTCCATGGCAAAACCTTAGGAGCTTGAATTGTTGCTTTAATTCAGCCGGAGTGGGTCTGCCTCTCCATTACTTTTTAAGGGGGAAGAAATCCCTCTAAAATAGATTTATGTTTCTTCACTTTTTATTAAATCACTAAAAAAAGAAGAAGAAGAAAAAAAAGAAAAAATCCGAACTGGGAAAGGACTAAATAATTTATGACCCTAGCTAGAGGGGAAGGAGGACCAAAAGGAAAACAAAATTTGAGTGCTGGGGGTGGCTGAGAGGGTTTTGGAGACACCGTTTTTTCTTTGGCACCGTGCGGCTGGCAGATGAAACGTGGATATGCAAATTGACATTGCTGGAAAGAGTCGGCCTCTATGGGCTTTCTGTTCTGATTTAGGGAAAACCGATGACGATTCCTGGCGAGGAATTTTAGGCGGAAGAGAAGCCAAGCCTGATGTAGCTGAACAGAAGGGCAGGAAGCAACAGCTGGTCTTGACCTGCAGCCCACGGCTTGGAAAAATTCCTTCTTGGGATGGGGATTCTGTGGTCCCTGGTCAGATGTCGGAATACACACGGATGTCCTAAACATTAGAAATTCAATCAAATTCGATTGAATGTGGACATTCGGATTTGGATAGAATGTCTACACATTTGAACGAATTTTGAATGTTCGGAAACATTCAAATGTACAGATACGCCTGCGAATCTCATACGTATCTGTACACATTTGCGCTGATATTACGGCATGAAAACGGGATGCATACGGGATAAAACGGGATGCGTACAGATATGTATAATATATACAAATGTTGTTGACGTTCGATTTGAATTGGATTTTGTTGCATTCAGATCCTAAATGTTTGAATCGAATCAAATGTTTGGATATTTGGTTTGATTCGAATTCAGATTGGGAAAAAATCATCCATGCACATCCCTAATCAAATGATCCTTTTGCCAAGGGATCATGGGAGTTGTAGTGCAATAAAGCGATGTCTACCAACTCTGATGATGGCTCTTTGCATCAGGTTGGGTGGAATCTCCTGATCCCTCCCCCAGATATTGGGTCACCCTTCTGATGGTCAGCTTCTTCAATCCAGCTTGTGTTTTCCTCTGGATAGAAAATCTCCTTCCTTAATTGCCCTAAGGCTAAATCCTGTGCATCCAAAAATACCCACCCTCTTCCCATTGGCATGATGGGTTGCCATGACAACTCTGAGCTCGGCAGAACCTGGTATTGTATTGATGCCCTTTGTGAAGGAACTGACTCTTCTGTACATGTACTCTCTGTTATATATCTGCGAGTCCATCAGCAATAGTCTCATTCCCAGTTTTTCTTCATAAAAACATAAGAGGAGCTCTGCTGTCTCAAACCACAGCCACAAAGTCCCACACAGCGGCCGACCAATGGCTTCTGGGCATTTCAAGCAGAAGACAAGGGCTAAACCTCACCTGCTTTCAAATCCATGCTAGTAGAGGCATCCTACTGTCTCCCCGGCCTGGAGGATGTACCTAGCCATCCATTCTAGTAGCCATGGATATACCTGTCCTCCATGAATTTGTCCAACCCTGACTTGAAGCTAGCTAGGCTGGTTGCTGTTACCACTTCTTCTGGCAGCAAGTTCCATAGATCGATGACCCTCTGGGGATGCAAATCCAGTCCATTTTTCAGGATCATCTGATCCTATTTAAATGTATATTCTAGGACTGTCCCATTAAAATCTATTTGATTGAATTTTTCATTCAAATCTGCACATACAAATGCCGACAACATTCATATGTGCTTGAACACGTCTTCCCCACGTCTGTGCACATCCATATGCATCCTGTAGTTATCCAAAATGCAACTCGTTTTCATTTTGTACGCGTCGGTACAAATGTGTACGAATGCAGGAAAGACACAGATCTTCAAGTACGCACCGTGTACAAACCTGTGCACATACGAATGTCAAGGTAGATCAAACGAATAGATCTGAAATTCAAAACTGGATTTGAATGTTTACATTCAAATTTTGGGACATTCTATTCAAATGTCAAAATTTGGCACATTCTATCAGATTTTGAATACCTATGAATATTCGTGCACATCCCTAGTTCAGATCCCCCCCCCCCGGGCTAATATATGCCCTCCTTTGCTAGAATTACATTCCTAGGCCTTTCTGATGGGCTAGACAGCTTGCTCATGGAAAAGGCACTAAGGAGAGGAGGGGTGTCTGCTAGGGGATGGCCTACGATTGCAATAATGAGAGTCATTGTTTAATAAATAGTGAACGCAGCGTGTCATGCATTATGCATGGCAAAATATTACTAAAATATTCAATATCACGAACTTGTGAATATTTCATTCAATTATTCATTAATAATCCTTTGTTGGCACCGCATGTGTGATGAGTTAACACAAAGCAGAATGTCGTAGAAGAAGAAGGGGAAGGCATTCGGGTGAGGAATGGAAAGAGACGGATCCACCAGTAGGGAACAGTTCTCAGATGCACACATACTATTCCCAGCTATGGTGATGTCCAGGGAAACCTGAAAAAGTAGTAAATCCTCCGTAGTGAATCTAGTGCAGCGATTCTCAACCTTCCTTATGCCGTGATCCCTTAATGCAGTTCTTCATGTTGTGGAGACCCCCAACCACGGGGGGCAGGGCAGCTCAGGTGAAGATATACAATGGGAGGAATTCGGCTGAGCAGCAGCACATGTGAAAAAGACTTGGGTGTCCTGGTAGATCATCAACTGAACATGAGTCAACAGTGCGAGGCAGCTGCAAAAAAGGCAAACGCAATCCTGGGGTGTATTAGGAGAAGCATAGAGTCCAGATCACGTGAAGTTATTATCCCTCTCTACTCTACCTTGGTCAGACCTCATCTGGAGTACTGTGTCCAGTTCTGGTCACCCCAGTTTAAAAAGACACTGACAAGCTGGAGCAGGTTCAAAGGAGAGCTACCAAGATGGTGAACGGTCTGCAAACCATGTCCTATGAGGAACGGCTTAAGGAACTAGGAATGTTTAGTCTAACAAAAAGAAGACTGAGAGGAGACATGATAGCTGTCTACAAATACCTCAAGGGTTGTCACAAGGCAGAGGGATCAGCCCTGTTCTCACTCTCTCAAGGAAGGACTAGAAACAATGGGGTGAAACTGCAGGGGAAAAGATTTAGTTTAGATGTTAGGAAAAAATTTCTAACAGTAAGAGCGATCAACCAGTGGAACAGGCTGCCACGGGAGGTGGTTGGTTCCCCTTCGTTGGAGGTCTTCAAGCAGAGACTGGACGGCCATCTGTCTGAGATGGTTTAGGAGATCCTGCCTTGAGCAGGGGGTTGGACTCGATGACCCAGGAGGTCCCCTCCAACTCTACCATTCTATGATTCTATGATTCTATGATTCTAAGATGGGGTGGGAAGGCAGGAGACTTGTTGCGACCCCTCAGAAAGGATAGTTTGACCCCCAAAGGGGTCGCAACCAATAGGTTGAGAACCACTGATCTAGTGAGACCAATGCCCAGCTAGAGGACATATCTTCTGGGATACCACCAGGGACTGTTGACATGACGTCAGGTTGCATTCACAGAAGGTTGCATTCAACTTCCAAAATGGAGGAACCGATCGCTACACCTGCTAAGCTTAACCCAAGCCAGAGATGTGCACAAATGTTGTTGTTTTTGACAGTGTATTCGAATTGAATCGAATACCCCAAAATCCAATTCAATTGGAATCTTTTAAATTCAAATTTAACAAGATTTGATTCTTATTTACCAAATTCGAATCTATTCGACTGAATGCCCAAAAATCCAGTTTAATTTGAATCTTTTGAATTCAAATTTAACAAGATTCGATTTTTATTTACCAAATTTGAATCTATTCCTCTGCATTTTTTATTTGAATCTCCACATATGAATGGCGGCAACATTCGTATGTGCATGTACACATCTTCCCCACATCCATACATCTCCGTATACATCTGTATGCCTCCTGTAGTTATCCTGTATGCAACCCGTTTTTGCCCCGTATGGATCCGTACAAATGCATACAGATGTGGGAAAGATGAGGATCTTCAAGTACTCATAATGCACAAACGCGTACACATACAGTAATTTGAACGAATAGATCTGAAATTCAAAATTCGATTTGAATGTTTACATTTGAGTTTCAGGACATTCTATTCACGTTCAATTGTTGAAATTCGGCACATTTGATTGGATTTCAAATGCTTATGAATGTTCATGCCCATCCCTAACCCAGACACCTTGAGCAAGAAGGTGCTATTGAATAGGTGCAGTGATGCCGCCTTTATGCTAAGAAGCAAACGTAAAGCAAGATCAGCTTGTCATCCATGCTCCTGTGAAGGACAATTTCCCTTCTTCTGCCCATCAAAGTTGCAAATGAGAAGGTCACAAGAACTTCTCAGGAGGGCGGAAGGATTCACAGAGGCCTCTTTGTTTTCAGAGGGTTCTTTAGAAAAGCTCAGAAAAGAGCCATAAAAGTATCTTGGCCAAGATCAAGTGGCGGCAAGGGTTGAACACACAGCCAACCGGACCGCCCAGGCTCTTAACAGCGCATGTTCTGCTCCATTTGAAACACAAATGTCAGTCGGCACTGCGGGGAATTTCTTCTCCACTCGCCCTTTATTGCCATCATAAATCTCCTCCTTTCTCCCCTACTTCCAAATTTGGCCCTCTAGGACTTATCAGTATGTGGTTTCTTCTGAAACACAGAGATAGACTAGAAGCAGATGGTTACTGGCATGAAACACCTGGGAGAGCTGATCTAAAGTACAAACCTTTCCTGCAATTACCTTTTCATGGTTTGAACGAGGTTCACTGGTTCAGACCATGGAAAGGGGTGGCCTGGAACAGCACTGTCCGCATGATGGTACTGATCCAGATCTGGCCCCAATTGGGTTCTAGGGGATGCATTTTGGTGATGCACATCTGTTTGGAAATGTTTGTTTGGGGTGGAATCTTTCTACTTACAGCTGAAATTACTTCCCACAAATGTCTCGGGCATGACGTTTCTACTTTCAGTGGTATGACACACCCGGCAGAGAGTGTGCCACTAAAGGAGGAAGGGCCAAATTCATGCCACAACACAGATATCTCATCCCCTTCTTCATCAGGGACTAGGGGTGAGCACAAATGCAATTTTTGGGATTCCATTCATTTTGAATCGAATATCTGAAAATTTGAATTGATTGAAATGTTTAAAATTTGAATGTATTCACATTCAATTCGAATACATTCAAATCTATTTGTGTGGATTTTTGATCGGTATTTGCAAATATGAATGTCGACAACATTCGTATGTGCCTGTACACATCTGTACGCATCCATACGTGTTCTGTATTTATCCCATATGCATCCCGTTTTCATCCCGTACACATCCATACAAATGCGTACGGATGTGGGAAAGAGGCGCATGGGCAAGTACACATCATGTACATATCCGTACACATACAAATGTCTAAATAATCCGTATAAATGTTTCAAAAATTTATTGTAATGTTAAATTCAAATTTAATTTGAATTTGAATTTGTAGACATTCAATTCAAATTTGAGTGCCCAAATCTGAAATAATTCGATCAAATTTTCAATGTTTTGAATATTTACATGCCCCAAATGTGGTACAATGGATCCTGGAAGGCATCTGTGACACATCAGTGTGGACACTTCCAAAACTCCACAGGACATGTCCAGAGCATGTGAACAAGGGGTGTTTTCCACTGTCAAAAAGTACCCGGAGATCATTCCCCCTGTCCCCAGAGACACCTGGGGTGATGGACCGACCCCTTAGCAGTCGATCCGGATTCCCCACATGGGTGCAAAGATGTTTCCATGGCAGGGGAATTAGCACCCATTGCTAATGGGTGCTACACCTCCTGTGGAAACACATTGGGTGCTTCCCTTAATCCGGATCTACTAGATCCGGATTAATAAATGTATCCATTCCTTAGATCCGGATCTTCTTAGATCTGGATCTAAGGGCTGCGGTGGAAAAACACCCAAGATGGAAAGATCAGATGAAAGTCTTTGGTGGTGTTCCTCAAGAGATGCCTATCTGGGCATTCCTGAGATCTGTCTGCACTACGGATGTGCATTCTAATTTGAGTCGAATCGAATGTCAAAACATTCAATTCAATTAGAATGTTTAAAATCTGAATCCAACAAAACCCAATTCGAATCTGATACATTCAAATCTATTTGTTCAAATGTTAGATACAAATTTGACAATTCGAATGTCGACAACATTTGTATTTAAAGATACAAAGTTTCTTTATTATTATGTAATGTATTATTTGTGATTCCATAATGTATTATTTATTATAACATGTGATCTATTATTCGATGCTGTACTATTTTTTTCTGTATTATGTAAACTTGGAGAGGGGAGAGGAGGAGGACCTGGCATTATTGCCCATTTGTTCCCCTCCCCCAATGTTTTGTATAATTGCATAGTGTATTCTTTTGTTTATATATATATTTTAAATATATTTATTTAATGTATGTTGCATTACTTTGTATTGTGCTTTTCGTAGTTATTGTAAACCACCTTGAGTAATTTATTTGAAAGGTGGTATACAAATAAACTGAATGAATGAATGAATGAATGAAATGTTGACAACATTCATATGTGTTATATGTATCTGTACGCATTTTGTATGCATCTCATTTTCATTCCGTATTATAAGTGCAAATGCGTACAGATATTTGGGCAGATACATATGTAATACATACATATCTTTACTTTTGAATGTTTTGAATCTTTCAAATGGATGTTTTGGGACATTTGAAATCTGTTTGAATGTTTAAATTCGAATGTGAATACATTCTATTTGAATTCAAATATCCACATTGGATCGAATTTGATCGAATTTCGAATTATTAGGGCATTTGTGCACATCCTTTGTCTCCACCTACCCTTCCACGTACCAGGCAAAGCCCTGCGTTCCACCTCTTTTCTAGCCATAGTGTTTGACAGCCAGATGACTTGCCCAGGGTCTGAATTATTTGGTTTAATTATAGGGCATCGCCCTTGAAACACCAGATCTCCAGTGGGCATTTTGCATGGTTAAGCATTAACGATGGCACTATTATTTTAATCGGTGTTTCCACTGCCACTTCAGAGCATGATGCTTAAAACTCCCAAACCCTCCAGAGGGTTTATCTTTTCAGAGATGTTTTTCCACCGCTTGCTTGATAGGCTTCATTAAATATGAAAAAAAAAAAAAACCTTCATAAATTTATCTGCAGGTTGCAAAACAGCCTCTTGTACGACTGTTGCCTTGGCCCAATCATCTCTGTGTGGGGCGCAATGGCTTTGTATTAGCTTCTTCACAGGGCTCCGTCATGCGTAAGACAAGAACTACAGCAGGACGGACACTTTGTTTTCCACATCAATCTTGCCCCATAGTGGGACTGCTCAGGAGTTTTGCTAGAAGCAAAATGTTGATTTAGAAACCGAGGCCACCGCTTGGAGAGCAAGGGACACCCCCCAGGGAACACACACACACACACACACAGGGATTCTGATGCCTCACTCACACATGTTGAAATTGGGGAGGCATGATAAAATATTTTTAGAGACCCCCAAGGAGGATATAATACGATGTTGGCAAACTGACTGGAGGTGGGTGTGAATCTGGAACAGTCCAGATGATGAACACTTTGAGTAGATGGACCCTTTAGAAGGAGGAAGAAGAATAAAGAAAAGGAGTCAAAGCAGCTGACAAACCTGCTCTTCTTTTACAGCAGACCCCTTGTGAGGTAGGTGGGGCTGTAAGAGCTCAGAAAGAGAGCTATGACTAGCCCAAAGTCACCCTGCTGGTTCTGTGGAGGAATGTGGACTCAGACCAGGAGACTACCAGATAAAGAGTCTGACCCTCTAACCACAAGACCAAACTGGGTCAGAAGTTGATACTCCCAAGTCCATTGCCTGTGTTGTTCCATAGACTGGATAGAGCCATTGGTAGCTACAAACTGGGGTGGGTGGAGAGAAAGTTGCCAAACTCCAGCAATAAATCTGGTTATTGGTCAGTCTCTGTGGCACTACCCCACTGAAAAGAAATATTGGGATAGGCTGCATCGTTTTGGTTTCAGGGTGCAGAATTTTCCAAGGCCAGTACTGCTGCATTCAATTGCAGATGGAATAGAGAAAGAGAGAAAAGGGATAATTTTTCTAGGGTGCTAGGGTGCTCAGTTGTGATGGGTAAGCAAGGTACATTCTTCTCCATGCTGGCCTTTAAGAAAAATAAATGGCTTCAACTGCTCCAGGTTCACATGGATGGCTGAACTTCCAGCAGGCATTGGATATATCCAGAATTCAAACACATCTAGATGTGGTAGCAAATGTCCAGGAAAGCTGCCAGCACACACACAAAAACACAGCTGATAAAAGACAGCTCACTTGCCAAGGCAGCAACTTCAGCAGTAGAGCCAAAAGTCCAGAGAAGAAGTAAGGTAACAGTCCGTAGTCCAGGATTTATGAGGGCAACACAACAGTCCGGTCCAAGGTCAAGGTAGTTAAGTATTCAAGGTCTGGGGGTCAGATACGGCAGACTTCTCTAAAGGAAAACCAATAGTTTCTGACAAGAGGCCTGGGCGTCTGCCCGGTGGTTTATCTTACAGTTTTCAGATCACAGCTATAGATTATTTGCATGTCTCTCTGCAAGTCTCTTCGACCGTCTTAACCCTTCCTTCTCTGCTCTCCTCTGCTTAAAGCTAGGGATCTCTGGGCTCTGCTGTTCCATGTCTCCCACGTCTTGCTCTCCTGCTGTGGCAAGGCTGGGCTGCTGAACCCCAGACTCCACTGGGGCTGGGAGGTCAGAACTGGGTCCTGGCACCACCTCAGGTTCCTCCTGCACCTGAGGAAGTAAGTCCTCCTCATCTTCTGAGTCCTCCTCCTGGCTGACCATGACAGCAAATATAAACATATTGATAATCACTGTCCTTGATTTTTGGTATTTTGAGAGTTTTCTCCCTTATTTTTCAACTGGACTCTCAATTGCAGAGAGACTGGTGGTGTTTTACGGTCATGACTCAATTTGCAGATACAATCTGGCTACTGGCACCTGATGAGTCACAAGTCACAAATATTCAGGATATTCATTATTCGATCGAATTTGGACAAATTTGGACATTCAAATCCGAATAGAATGTCCAGACATTCATTTTTTAGTATCCAAATATGAATATTTCAAATTATTTGTACAAATAATTTGGACATTCATATTACGGATATGTATGCATCACATAAATATCCATACACATCTTATTTGTATCTTATTTGTGATGAAAACAGGATGTGTATGGTATAAAAATGGGATGTGTATGAGATTTGTATCATCAAACACATATCAAATATTCATATGAATAGATACAAATGTATTAATATTGGTCCAAATGTCCAGACATTAGTTTTTTTCTGTATTCACACAAATTTGGATATTTGAATGCTCAATTCGAATCGAATCCGAAAATTGCATTCATGCACACCCTTAGTCCCAACAGAGATGAAACTGGCTGGGCACTGCCTCTTGGTGGTCAGTAAAAGTACTAGTGTTCCTGGTGGCTGCCCCTAGTGAATCTTATATTCCTAAGACCAGTTGGCATTGCAGAAAAGAAAGAATGCGTCACAGTGACACTGTGAAGATGGAGATATGGGAAAACAACTTAGTCAGGAATTATCTTCCTGTCTGGATTGCCATCTGAGCAGAATTACTGGCCTATCGCTGACCATCTTTCTTCCCTAGAAGATGGTACCCATCCCTTCTTCAGCTGCTAGATCTTGTAGAAGAAGGCTTAGAGATTGATCCAGCAGCTCAATACGCTAATTGAAGTCATCACAGTAAATGGTCTCTGTGCCACTACAATGCTGTGGGAGCCATCAGATTCTGCTGCCGAGTCTCCAGGATTGGATCTCCTGTTTGTTCAATAGCAATAAACTTCCAAAGTTTTATAGGGTCATAAAAACACTACAAGTCCTTCCATTTATGGCCTGTGTATAATTTACTTGGGAAGGTTTGCTCTCTAATGGCGCAGCACAAGTGATTGGAGTTCTATTAGCTGGAAACATTACATCTACATTTTCAGAATTCTCATAAATAATTCTGCCATGTGGAAAAACACCCCAGACTGAATTGCTGCGTGAGGAATGGATAGAAGTAGGGGAACCTCAAATGATTGTGGGGGAAGGAGAGAGAAGGGAAGAGAAGAGATTACTATGTGGGTGTCACAGACATCAAGGGAACTCTGGGTTAGGGATGTGAATGAATGTATTTTTTGCATTTGTTATATGTATCTGTATGCATTTCGTACACATCCCGTTTTATCCCGTATGCGTCCAGTTTTCGTTCTTTTATAAGTGCAAATGCATGCAGATATGTATGATATTCGGACATATACGTATGTAATGCGTATGTATCTGTACATTCGAATGAATGTTTTGGAACATTCAAAATCTGTTCAAATGTCTAAATTAAATATGAAGACATTCTATTTGAATTCAAATGTCCACATTCAATTGAATTTTGAATGTTTAGAACATTCATCCACATCCCTTCTCTGTTTTTTTTTTTAAATTAAATTGCTTTAATCAAAGCAGGCAGAGATGTTGATAACACAGAAGGCGGAATCGCTCTGATCTTTGTCAAAACAGTGATTTCACCTTCTCATGCACTGATATGACATGCACAGCAATCTACACTTTGAAAAGATCTGGTGTAATTCTCAAAGAAGTTCTGCTGGATGACAGTTGTTCAGAGTATGAGGTAAATCCTCCAGAAAGCTTTATATTTCAGGTAATATTCAGGAGATATTACTGCAATATGGATTTATGGACCGAATTTCTGCGGGTGGGTGGGTGGAAATCAATATTCAAAGCAGCCAGCATAAAAATATACAAGAAAATAAACTGCCTATAAAAACCACAGCATAAGATAACTCAACACAAAGGATGGGGTTTTTTTAGAAGAAAAGGAAGGTTTAGCTCAGTCAAAGGAAGTGTGGGGATTATCCAGAGTTGTCTACCTCTTCTTCAAGGATGGTTCTGGGAACATTAACTGAGCAAAGGTCTAAACAACTCAAGGTCCTTCTGATGGGCCCCTTGTTAGTAGGGTTGACTTCTGTGAGAGAAGCGTTCTATGTGAGCCAGTTTGGTCTAGTGGTTAGGGAGCCAGACTCTTATCTGGGAATACCAGGTTCGATTCCAACCTCCCCCATGAAGCCAGCTGGGTGATCTTGGGCTAGTCACAGCTCTCTTCCCCCACCTACCTGACAGAGTGTTCTGTTGTGGGGAGAAGAATAGAAAAGCTTTGTCAGCCACTTTGAGTCCCCTTAAATGGGTGAGAAAAGCGGTTTAGAAAAGCCAAATCTCCTCCTCCTCTTCCTCCTTCTATCTAGAGTACTGCATCCTGTTCTGGGCATCTCAGTTTAAAAATGACATTGACAAACTAGAGCAAGTCCAAAGGAGGCCTACCAAAATGGTGAGTGGTCTGGGAACCATGTCCTACGAGGGACGGTTGAAGGATCTAGGAATGTTTAGCCTGCAGACGAGAAGACTAAGAGGAGACATGATTGTGGTCTTCAAGTCTCACAAGGGCCATCACAATGCAGAGGGATCGTCCCTATTCTCACTTACCCAAGATGGGAACAGCAGTATGAAACTTCAAAGGAATCCATATTCGTACAAATACTTCGGAAATGGGTAGGTGGGAAAGCGGCTGCGCCACTCACATCTGCAACAGATCCAGAGTGCATTCGACATGGCTTGAGAGCAGATTCAAAGTGAATTCAGGGCAGATTTCACATTTTCAGAGCAGATATGTTACAGGACATCTATCAGATACGTATGGGATATGCATGTGTTCATATCAGGTATTTGTACAAATTTGTATCAAATACAATCCTACGACATTCAAAGGGGATCGCTTGGAACGCACATGATTTTTCTTACATTTGATTTGATACGAACTGAATGCCAAAAACAGAACAAAAAAGAAACCATTTGTGCATGTCCCTAATCCATAGATGGAGGCAGGAGAAGAGGACAATGTGACTGAGCAGGCAAATATTTCCTTTGCAAAGTGATGTGCAGAAGAGAGCAAGCGCTGTGCCAAAAAAACCTTTCCTGAAAAACTGTGAGCACTTTCAACTCCTCATTCATGAGAAAAAGAAAAGGGAAAAAAAGGGGGGGTTACTCATTTGAACCACAAACAGGCAAAGCAAATCTGGAAGGGAACGGAGGAAAGCAGAAGAGACTGGCAACGTAAACATTCCCAGCTAACAGATGATTATATTTCAAAGGTAATTATGAAAGCTTCCAAAGACTAAGGCGAATGTATTGAATCTCACAAAGCAAAGATAATTTATTCATGAGAGGCAGATCTGCAAGGTTGCCCAGGCAAAAGGAGTCTCTCCATATTCATGTGGATTATTAACATGATACTTGGAAGGGCTTGTTTTTCAGAGGGATTTAGGGAGAAGAGGCCGTGCGTGGCAAAGATGGCAATCGCACTGATAATGTTCTCTAAAGCTTATGGGAACTGTAGTCCAAAGCATGAGGTTGGACGTTCCTTAAAGTATGTTCACGGGAGAGGAACAATGGGGATTGGTCTTAAAAGGCCTCTCCACATTTACCTGTAACACACTAGAGTTGGAGGACTTGCCCACTTCTGGAGGAGGAGATGGAGGCCATGCTCCCTGCTAGCAGGATGATTCTGCATTGGGTGCACCCTAGTATACCCAGTCCAGGTGGCCAAAAATGGCCACCAGACCAGAACAGCAGTATACAGACATAAGACATGAGAACTTAAATGGAGCCCTGGTGGATCAGGCCACAGCCCATCCAGTCCAGCATCCTGTCTCACACAGTGGCCCACCAGTTGCTTCTGTGTTATCTCAAGCAGAAGGTGAAGGCAGAACTGTCACCTGCCCTTGATTCCCTGCAAATGGCCTTTAGAGGGACCCTGCATGTCTCTCCAACCCAGACTAGTAGCCATTGATACACCTGTCCTCCATGAATTTGGCCATAAGAGGAGATATGCTGGATCAGGCCACAGCATGTCTAGCCCACCGTCATGTATAGTCCACCAATTGTTTTGGGACATCTCAAGAAGAAATTGAAAGCAAACCGCCCTTCTGCTCTTGATTCCCTGCAAATGTGTTTTGAGAGGCATCCTGCCAGTCTGTTCACCTTGGAGGTGGTACTCGGGCATCCATTCTAGTAGCCATTGATGCACCTGCCCTCCATGAATTTCTCTAATCCTTTCCTAAAGACATCCAGGCTGGTTGTTGTCCCCATCTCTTCTGGCAGCAAATTCCATGGGCTGAAAAATTGCTTCCCCAGTCCCAACTCTCCTGACCATCAGCTTCATAGAATGACCTCCTGATGCTAGCACTGTGTGATAAACTTGTTTTAAGGTCATCTACTTTTAACCTACTTTTGTAGGTGAGTGCAAAAGGAAGTCCCTCAAAGAAAGCTCACAAAAGTGGCTTTCATCAAGGGAAGTACAGTAGTGTCTGGTTGCATTCACCAGCACTGGCAGCCACTGGATTACCATGTGGCCTTACCATAAGAACATAAGAGGAGCCCTGCTGGATCAGGGCACAGCCCATCTAGTCCAGCATCCTGTTGCACACAGTGGCCCACCAATTGCCCATGGGCATCTCAAGCAGAGACAAGGGCAAACCTTCTCCTGCTCTCAAATCCCAGCTAATGGCCTTAGATGCATCCTGCTTGTTCCCCCAGCCAGAAAGATATACTTAGGCATCCATTCTAGCAGCCCTTGATACATCTGTCATCCCATAAATTTGTCTCACCCTTCCTTAAAGCCATCTAGACTGGTTGCAGTTGCCACCTCTTCTGGCAGCAAATTCCATAGACCGATGACCCACTGGGTAAAGAAGAAGAAGAAGAAGAAGAGGAGGAGGAGGAGGAGGAGGAGGAGGATGGTGATGATTTGGCTATTCTACCCCGCTTTTCTCACTCATTTAAGGGGACTCAAAGTGGCTGACAAAGCTTTTCTATTCTTCTCCACACAGCAGAACACCCTGTGAGGTAGGTGGGGCTGTGAGAGCTCAGAAGAGAGCTGTGACTAGCCCAAGGTCACCCAGCTGGCTTCATGGGGGAGGGCGGAATCGAACCCGGTATTCCCAGGTAAGAGTCCAGCTCCCCAACCACTAGACCAAACTGGCTAAGAAGTAAGAAATCCTTCCCCTTGTCTGATCCGACTCTCCTACCCATCAGCTTCAGAGATGCCCCCTGGTTCTAGTGCTGTGTGACAGAGAAAAGAAATTTTCTCTATCTACCTTTTTATACCAAGCATGATTCTATATACTACCACCTGGTCCCCTCTTTCCAGGCTGAAGGGGCCTAGATGTTGCAGTCTTATTTCATCATGGAGGCATTCCAGCCTCTTAATTATTCTGGTTGCCCTTTTCTGCACCCATTCCAGTTCCACAATATCCTTTTTGAGGTGTGGTGACCAGAAGATATCCTAGGTCTTCCTTGCCACAACTCCTATGCGTGCCTAATCAGAGTCACTCCTAACTTCGTAAGGGCTTCTGAAAGTGCAGGCAAGGTGGTGTCTGTTTTGTTCAGCAACTTGATCCTTCTGCTTCATATTCAAGCACTGACTCAACATTATTCAAAGAAGCAACACAGTTAGAACCTTTCCAATTAACCTCCATTTTGCATTGAACGCATTGATTTCCCCTTCCTGTTTGCAACATTTGATACTTTTCTTCACAGAAATTCAATTTGAAGGTGCCTGCGTGCCACAAGCAACTCACCTGCACTTTAGTTCAATAAAGGAGAGAGTAAAAGCTGCCAAATCAAGATAGAGTTGCTTCTTCTCTTGAACGTAAGAGGAGCCCTGCTGGATCAGGCCATAGTCTGTCTACTTCTGCTCCAGCATCCCGGCTCACACAGTGGCCCATCAGTTGCTTCTGGGTGTCTCAAGCCAGTTTGGTCTAGTGGTTAGGGAGCCAGACTCTTATCTGGGAACACTGGGTTCGATTCTGCCCTCCCCTATGAAGCCAGCTGGGTGACCTTGAGCTAGTCACGGCTCTCTTCTGAGCTCTCATAGCCTCACCTACCTCACAGGGTGTTCTGTTGTGGGGAGAAGAATAGGAAGATTGTCAGCCACTTTGAGTCCCCTTGAATGAGTGAGAAAAGTGGGGTAGAAAAGCCAACTCTTCTTCTTTAAGCAGAAGGCAAAGGCAAAACCTTCACTTCCTCTCCGCTCCCTACAAATGGCCTTTATAGGCCTCCTAGCTGTCTCTCCAACCTGTAGGCCATATTGAGGCACCCATCCTAGTAGCCACTGGCACACCTGCCCATGAATTTGTCTAACTCTATGGTTTTTCCCCCACTTACCTCCCTTAATCTAGATCTAAGAAATGGGTCCTAATCCAGATTTAGTAGATCCGGATCTCAGGAAGTAACCGATGCGTCTCCGTGGATGGTGTAGCACCCAATAGCAATGGATGCTAGGCAAGTTCCCATGTGGAGCATCCATCTGTCCCCCAGTGGAAGACGCAAAAGCCATGTGGAGCAATTGGCTGCCACTCATGTCCTTCAAGCCCCGTTTCGGGGGGGTGACTCATGCTGGGGGGGGGGGGGAATATCCGGATCTGCTCTGGAGATTCTTCGGAGATTAGGGCAAGCTGCTCTGGAGGTTCCCTTGAGCTTGGCCAAAGCTCTATAGAACATCTCCATAAACAGGGCCAAAGCTCTGAAGTCAAGTCAAGCAGGGTAGAAAAGCCAGCTCTTCTGCTGCTGCTGCTTTCTCCAGCTGACAGCTTCAAAGCCTGTACCATTCTCTGGAGTTGTCTCCAGAGCCACCTTCAGAGAATAGGCACTGGCTTTGAAGTTCTGGGTTTCGGGGCACCTGCACCCCAACATGGTGCCCTCCCCTCCCCCCCCGAAGCTCACCCCGGACCCGTGTGACCTGATCTTAGTGCAAATGTGCACCATGTAATCCAGTCTTCAGGGCTGAAGACCGGATTGTAGACCCCTTTAATGGGGTCCGCAGGAAATCCATGTAGGACCTGAAGGACCCGTTCTATCCGGATTTCCCTAGAACAGGAGTGAACAATTTGGGTCCTCATGGGGTCTGCAGTGGGAACAGGTATTTCCTGCTCTGGACCTAATGGGTCATTAATGGATCCTTAATGGGTACTTAGTGCTAACGGAAAAACCACCATAAGAACAGGCCACATATTTAGTTGTGTACACTCACAGAGGTCATCCAATTCAAGAACTTCTAAATGAGACAGCCGCATTTCTTCTCTTCATTATCTTTACCCCTTTCCCCGTTTTAAAGTTTTGGCCTAGATTGTTTATCATATTCCTCCCCCGCTTCAGCATCATGTGCCCAGTGCACGTTCTCCTCTCTTCAGTCCATCTGCATTTGGCTCATGCGGAGCTTTGCAACCGTTCAGAGGTTGGATTTAGTGCCACGTTTGCTTTGCTGAACCACCCTGCTAAAGCATTCCTTGGGAAAACAGAGCTATCTCTTAAGTAATTAGAGTAATTAGAATGATTATTTGCCTACACTTAGCTAGGGCTACGCACTGGAAACGTGTCTACATCTTCATTATCTGGGCAACTTCTTTAGCACTGGGAAGATGCGTCGGTTCTTGACTGTGATCATGGCTGAGAGAGCCATCTTGTGAAGTTGCTAGTAATAGCAAGGCAAAGACTCCACTTGCAACTTGGCCTGCAGAGGTTGGCAATCTTTAGCTAGGAGCAGCAACAGCAAACTGCACCTTCACTTTTCATAGTAGACCCTGGGCAGCTTGGAGGGACCACCCTTCATTGGGCAAGACCTGTTTCCTACAGATTCCACTAAGAGCTCGGGACAATCCATAAAACACACACAGACACACACACACCCCTTGGAGGTAAGAGAAGCATCTTTCGGGAAGGAGGCTGTTTTCTTACCTTCCCTTATGGAATGATCTCCACTCTGAGATGTGCCAGGTGCCTTCACTCTGCATGTTCAGGAGATCAATGGAGACACAGCTATCTCCCCTGGCATTTGGCTGAGAAAGCCAGCGTCCCCTCTGCTGTTAGTCACTGTTACTGTTTCTAATGCGTTCATTTTATATTTGGCTTTCATGGCTGTAACTCACCCTGAGATGCTTGGTTATAGGGTTGGATAAAAATGCAAAGAGAGAGGAAGGAAGGAAGGAAGGAAGGAAGGAAGGAAGGAAGGAAGGAAGGAAGGAAGGAAGGAAGGAAGGAAGGAAGGAAGGAAGGAAGGAATTTGATTGAATTTTGAATGTTTCAAATATTCTTGCACAGCCCTAGTAACCACCAGGGAGAATAGACTTTACTGACTTTCTTAGGCAGCTGCTGGAAGACCTCTGAGCAGGGCAGGGTGTCCTTATCTTCTGGGTCAGGCCTTCAGGTGCAGCTGCTTTCCAGAGTGAAAAGGGGCTTCTGGAGCAGACAGGGCACTGGTAAGACTCAGCAGGGCATCTCAGCGCCTTTCTGGGCAAGATAGGGGTTCCCTTTCTTAGGCCCTCTATGCATTTGCTGGTGCACAACGGGAACCCCTTCACACATCAGTGTGGAATATGGGAGGTGCTATCCCCCACTGCTATACTCCATTCCTGTGGGATGAAACGTAATCCGGATCAGAGGGGGGATCTGGATCACTGTAGTCCTCAACCAGACCAGAAGGCACAGCTCCATTTTCCGGCTACTTGCAGCACCTATCTCTCTTTAAGGATCCCAGTTGGGATTCCATCTACAGCCCTCCAAAGGGCCACACTGAATACCTCTGAGACCTGTGAGATGTGTGCATGACTTGAATGGCACCAGAGCATGCTGTGTAGAGGCTGCTATGCACCAGCATTCTCATGCAGGCAAAACTGCTCTGCACTGTCCCCACTGGTTTGGATCATGGCATTTCAATGCATAGCGGCCCTGAGTCTCTGCCTACAGCTCTCCTTCTATTCCTTCTGCAGGGAGCATTTTACTAAAGCCTGAAAAACGGGTAGGGAAGGAACCCCCTCATCTCCACCCCCAGGCATGGTGCAGCAATTTAAGAGCAGCATGGAGGCCCCCTGGGGAACTTCTGAAATTGCCAGAGTAGGGATGTGCATGAATATTCATAGGCATTCGAAATCCGATCGAATGTGCCAAATTTTGACACTCAAACTCAAATTGAATGTCCCAAAATTCAACTGTAAACATCTGAATTGAATTTTGGATTTCAGGTCTATCCATTCAGATTATCCGGACATTGGTCTGTGTATGCGTACTTGAAGACTCTAATCTTTCCTGCATCCATACGCTTTTGTATGGATCCCTATGGGACAAAAACGGGTTGCATATAGGATAACTACGGGATGCATACAGATGTGTATGAATGTGGTGAAGATGCGTACATACATGAATGTTGTCGACATTCATATGTGCAGATTCGAATCAAACATTCAAATGAATAGATTCGAATTTGGTCAATTTGAATTGAATCTTGTTAAATAGAATGTCAGAAAAGCATTCATGCACATCTCTGCGCCAGAGTGACTTCGCCACCTGCCCAATGCAGAGACAGTTCTGAAGAGGCCCCATTGGCTCAGGATTGTCTGATAGGAGTAGAGTCCAGCTGTGGCCAGGCAGCCTCGTCGTGCCTGCAAAAAAAACGCAGCCAGAAGCCACCGGGATTGCAGGCTGCACATAACTGGCTGGATCAAGGCAACATATGGGCCTTCCATCCCACCCTGCTTTTCTGAGCTTAATTGGATCATCCATTTTTGTTATATTAACATTCTGGGACAGCAGCTAATCCTCCCAGGAAGCCTGGAACATTGCAGATTAAAGCACTTTTCAGGACCTGCATGACATGGCCGGCTAAACAATGCAAAGAGCCCAAGTCCCTCGGAGACTCTAGACTGGCTGGATTGGGTGGCACAAACTTTTTACTTTTCTTCCTCCCACCCACCCTCCTGTGTGTTATCTTTAGATCTATGGCTCTCCCTCCACCCCCCAAGTTCTATTTGTCACAATAATCTCTCCCAAAGAATAGAAATGCCTCCATAGAACACCTGCTTGGGGCTGATGGGTGGGTTTTTAAAAAAGATTTAAGGACGAGATTTCTTCCCAAAGAGGAACTGGGGAGAAACAAATCATGGCTGGATTCAGACCTCAGCCCTGGCTCCCAGGTGGCTGTTCCTCCCCTCGCCTCCCAGTGCCAAATGTTTCTTCTTCACCTCTACTGCTAAGATCCAGAGGACTTTCAAGGGCAGGCTTGGGAAAGAAGTTGAGAGTTGGGTGGATGTTTTCCTAGCAAAAGCTCTGGGAACCCTGTGAGGAACAGGGTCAAAAATGGAGCAGGGAGATGGAATGCCAGCCCTCAATGCACAAATTAAATATATATAATTAAATAAATACAAAAATTAAATATATGATAATATATATATATATATTATCATTCAGTAGTTTATGTCCTGTGCCTGAGGCTTCCTCAGCGCATCAGGCCACAGCCCATCCAGTCCAGCATCCTGTCTCACACAGTGGCCCACCAATTGCTTCTGAGTATCTCAAGCAGAAGATGAAGGCAGGCCTTCACTGCTTTTGACTCCCTGCAAATGGCCTTTACCTGTTCTCAGGTTTCTCCCCTGGAATGCCAGGGTAGAAATAATATTACAGATTGCACAACACTCTTCCCTTTTGCACTTGCTTTAATACGCTCTGAAGCATCCAGGGACTGTTTGCTTAAGGGTTATGACCAAGGCTGAAGTTGTGCGATTCTGTCTTCAAGTCCTACAATTACTAGCAGCTGGCAAAGGAGATTTTTCCAAAATGTTCACCTTTGGATTGGCAGACTAATGCATGTGACTGGAGAGTCTGCAGTCATTTTAATACTTATCTATATCTATCCATCCATCCCCCTCATCTATCTATCTATCTATCTATCTATCTATCTATCTATCTATCTATCTATCTATCTATCTATCTATCTATCTATCTATCTATCTATCTATCTATCTGTCTGTCTGTCTGTCTGTCTGTCTGTCTGTCTGTCATTCAATTCGAATCAAATACCCGAAAATCCAATTCAATTCAAATCTTTTAAATTCTAATTTAACAAAATTTGATTTGAATGTACCCAATTTGAATCTATTCGTTTGAATTTTTTATTCAAACACATCTTCCCCACACCCGTACACATCTGTACGCATCTGTACACGTCTGTACACATCCTGTAGTTATCCCATATGCATCCCGGATCTTTAAGTACACACTGTGTACGTACCTGTACGCATACGAATGTCCAGATAATTCAAACATATAGATCCAAAATTTGAAATTCAATTCAAATTTCAGGACATTCTACTGGAGTTCGAATGTCAATATTTGGCACATTCGATCGGATTTCAAATGCCTACGAATATTCGTGCCACATCCCTAATCCAACCATCCATCCATCAATAACACAAAGCTATAAGATACATTTGTATGCAAATTGAAATAAACATATGATGATGATGTTATTTTCTCCTGTTGTGATTTCCTTCTGATTTCTCACATTAGTTTCCCTGGGCAAGTCGATGAATCAGACTCCAGGTAGGCGCAGAGGTTCAAAGAGAGTCTCCATCTGTCAGCAGTATCGATTCTCTCCTGCACCTTTTGATTTATGTCTTTAATCAAATGGACTCAACTACAGCAGGGGTCTGTGGACTGCTTCCCCCCACCGATCTCTTCTTGCAGCAGTGTGGTTTAGCAGCACCCATCAGACAACAGGACGCTGAAGCAGCAAGACGGCCGCCATTAAATAATCATGAGAGACACCATTAAGGCAGCCTGTTGGGTTGGGCAGAGGACAGAGGAGGTGATACCAACTTGGGCTGGAGCTATTAACCATTGGTTGGAGGAGACCCATCAGAATGCACATGCTGGAGTTGACTTCATACCTTGGAAGCCAAGAGGAGAGAAGGAGGAGGAGGAGGAGGCTTTTATACTCTGCTTCTTCACCCATTCAAGGAGACTCAAACCAACTGACAAACCTGTTCTTCTCCCCACAACAGGACACTCTGTGAGGTAGGTGGGGCTTTGAGAGCTCAGAAGAGTGCTGTGACTAGCCCAAGGCCACCCAGCTGGCTTCATGGGGGAGGAGAAGAGTTGGCTTTTCTACCCTGTTTTTCTCACCCATTTAAGGGGACTCAAAGTGGCTGACAAACCTTCTGTTCTTCTCCCTGTGAGGTAGGTGGGGCTTTGAGAGCTCAGAAAGAGGGCTGTGATTCACTCAAGGCCATCCAGATTACTTTGTGTAGGAAGAAGACACCCTGTGGGAGCTCAGAAAGAAAGCTGTGACCATCCCAAGGCCACCCAGCTGGTTTCGTGGAGTAGCCCAGACTTTGAGATATAAGTCCAGCACTCTAACCACAAGACCAAACCACAAGAAGGTTGGAAGGCAGATGGGGGTCCTTAAAGCTTGGGGGGGGGCATCTATTTTTCCAACTCACAAGCACTTCATCACAGAGGGAAGATTGCAAAGCATTGATGTTGGTAGCACATGTTAGTGGGTTATTTGGACTCACTGCAATGTAAGACCTTAAGATCTGGAAGAAAGGCCCTTCCAGGTGTCCCACCACCCTCAGCAGCAAAAAGCATGGGCACCCAGGAGAGGGTCTTCTCAGTGATGGCCCCTAGGCTTGGGAATAGTCTCCCTCATGAGGTGCATCTGTCTCCTTCACTGTACACACTTAGGAAGGCTGTGAAGGTGAACCTCTTTGCCCTGGCCTATGGTTAAATGGGGAAACACTTTCCCTTCCCTGACCCTGTTGCATCACTCGCAGGTCCTGGACAGACTGAGTGTCCAAAAGCTGCCCAAAAGGAACCACTGACCATTGCGGAAAACTAATCCAAAGAACAGGGCTGCCCTGCAGGCTTTAGAAGTTATTTCTGGGCTACTCAAAAGACCAAAAATGTTGTTATCAGATGGGAAATGCCAGCTTAGGAGGCCTCCAATCCCAACCCACCCACTGGCGTCCGCGCCCAGCAGACCAGCTGTCTCCACTCTTTCGGCAAAGTCAACTTAGGGCAAAGCGGGACTTTGCGATAAGTTAATGTGAAAAATCACTCCCTAAATGAGGGCAGATCCTCCTCAGCCCTACTGAGAATGATTAGAGCAGCCGCTTCTTAGCCTTTAATTCAACCAGCTTGGGATTTGCGCTTTATTTATGAGGATAATGTTGGCCCTCGCTTCACCCCACATGCAAAGTTGTAAATTAAGCCTGGCAGAGCATGTCCGAGGCCCTTGCAATTCTGCAAATTCTTCTTGACACAGGAGGCAACACTTCCCAAGTGGGACCTCACCGTGATTAACATCTCATGCAAAGAGGAGGCAGAAATACTGGCCGCCGGCTGGCTAACTGCTGTATTGGATGAACTGGGCGTCCCAGGAAAAGAAAAAGGGTCAATGTACCAACGTGAAGCATGTGCTGAAATCTCCCCAAATGTGGGGAAATTTGTTGTATTATGCACTAGTTCCTATGTCTTAGCCATATCTAAGGCCATGGTTCACAGTTAATGCTTAAACTCGCGATGTGCATGAATATTTGTAACACTCAAACTCCAGCCGAATTTAGACATTCAAACTCGAATCGAATGTTACGATTTGTACGTGTCCATACGCACCGGCACACATCTCGTACGCATCCCGTTTTCATTCCATATGTATCTGTACAAATGTGTACGGATGCGAAAAAAGATGCATACAGATACGTATGTAATGGGCATATATCTGTACACATACAAATGTCTGAACAATTTGCGTGAATAATTTGAAACATTTGAATGTGTTTGAATGTTAAAGAACAAATGTATAGACATTCTATTCAAACTTGAACAAATTCGAACTAATTCCGCATGTTTCAAATATTCATTCACATCCCTAGTATATTGCAAGATTGATATCGAAGGAGGGTTTGGGGAGGCGTGAATGACTCTCTAACAGAATAAGCAGCCAAATTGGCTGTTTCAAAGAAGGATATTGGATAATTCTGAATTCGTCAGCTACTTATAAGTTCTTTTTTCCATCACCGCAGAGTCACTAAATAGAAACAATTTTATGTATTGCCACTAAACATCAGGCAGGGCCATTTTAGCAGCTGGAATTTTATTTTACATTTAACTTTCTTATTGAGTGCAGTGTATTTAACTGGGTCTTTCAATGTATCACAGAGTAAAAATAAATAATAAATAAGTCACTGGTTGGTTTGCTTTCATGGTTTCCCCATTCTCTCCTCCCCCCCCCCCCAACTGTTTGCTTTCTGGACATACACTTGCGCACACAAACCCCCAAGGGTCTGGATGCCGATATTTAAAAGTCTCCCACACTTTGAGAGGAATTGCATTTAGGACTCATCCAGCTTGCGAAGTCTTCTACCCCAAAGGGAAATGTGAGGGATTTTCCTTTATTAAATGAGAGATTTAGTTCAAAATAAGTCAAATTCCTAATTCCCAAAGCTTTCTATCCGCTTAGCGGACATTTTCTCTTAATGCCATTTCATGCCGCAGTTCCCAGTTTAAATGTCCGGGGTCCAGCATTGGTCCAAGTGTAGCTTCCCAAGCCAAAGGGCTGTGCGGAGAGAAAGAGACCTGCCCAAAATCATGATCCGCTCTTGGACTAACCAGCAGCTCTAGGGCCCCATTTGCAGCGCAACAGCTTCAAGCCAGGAGTCAGTTTCTACCGTAGCCTTTGGAAACTGCTTTCATCTCCTACTGCCCTTGCCAAATCAGTACTAGGGGTGTAACTTTTGGGATTCGATTTGATTTGATTCGAATATCTGAAAATTCAATTCAAATCTTTAAAATATGAATTTACCCAAATTCGATTTGAATTAAGCAAATTTGAATCTGTTTGAATTTTCAATTCGAATTTCCACTTACGAATGTTGACAACATTCGTAGGTGCCCATACTCATTGCTACGCATCCCGTACACATCTGTATTCATCCTGTATTTATCCTGTATGCAACCCATTTTTGGCCCGTATGGATCCAAACAAATGCGTACGGATGCGGGAAAGATGCATACTTGCAAGTCTCCTATGCTCTTTAATATCTATATGAAGATGCTGGGAGAAGTCATCAGGAGTTTTGGAGTCAACTGCCATCAATACGCTGATGACATCCAACTCTATCTCTCCATTCCTTTTGATTCAGGAGAGGCAGCTGAAGTCCTTGATTGCTGCCTGGAAGCAGTAATGGGCTGGATGTGGACCAATAAATAGAAACTGATTCCAGACAAGGTGGAGGTACTGGGTGTCACTGGGTCCAAAGTCTGGGAAATTAAGGGGTACCCAATTCTTGTTTTGCCCCAGAAAAATCAGGGCTGTGATTTGGGAGTGTTTCTGGATCCATCGCTGTCATTTGAGTCCCATGTGGCAGCGAATGCCTACCATTATCTTCATTCAGTCCTCCAGCCGAAGCCTTACGTAGATCGGGGTAACTTGGCCATTGTGACTTACGTTCTGGTAACCTCAAGACTAGACTACTCTAATGTGCTCTACGTGGGGCTACCCTTGAAAACGTTTGGAAGTTGGAACTGCTGCAAAATGCAGCAGCTCATCTGCTGATGGGAATCTCTGGCCGGACTCATATCATGCTGGTCTTAAAGGATCTGCACTGGTTACCTATTTGCTACCGAACCCAATTCAAGGTGTTGATGCTAACATTTAAAGCCCTAAGCGGCTTGGGCCCTGGGTAGCTGAAGGAGCGCCTTCTCCCATATAGACCTGCCCGTGCACTGGGATCTCAAGGAGAGGGCCTTCTTGGAGCTCCTTCTCTTTCAGAGGTTTGAGGCATTGGGACATACAAGAGGGCCTTCTCTGTGGTGGCCCCTAGACTTTGGAACAGCCTCCCTCTTGAGATTCGCCAGGCACCTACATTGTATACTTTTTGGCACCTGGTGAAAACATATCTTTTCAACCAGGCTTTTGCCATCTAAATAGCTTCCTCAGGGTGCTGTCCTGTTAAGGAGGGAGGGTAGATGTGGGAGGGAGGGAGGGGGTGATATATTTATTATTTATTTATTTTTATATGCTTTATTCTTACTGTAAGCTGCCCTGGGACCATTTGGTGAAGGGCGGGGTATACATACATACATACGTATCTGTACATTCAAATTATTCGAATAATTTGAACGAATGTTTTGGAACATTTGAAATTCAAATGTGAAGACATTCTATTCAAATTTGAATATCCACATTCAATTGAATTTCAAATGTTCAGAACATTTGTACGCATCCCTACCCAGCAGCTGCAGTCTGTTAGACAAGCAAGCATGCAAGGCCTGTTCCTCCTCTCCGTGACTCTCATTTGCCGGTATTCTGCGTTTTCCCTCTGCCCCCTCCTCTCTGCCATGATCGTCTTCATTACAGCCAAGCTGCAGTTCCCCCTAGAAGTACTAACGCCTTATCTTGTCATTCTGTTTGTTAGAGAAATGGTATGTGAATCCCTACAATGATGCATTTAGGAGCTCATTCATCCTGGGCCTCCAGGTCCCCCACGACTCTATTCTCCTCCAACACCAGCTCATCTACCTAAGGCTTTAAGAAATCAGCTGGATTCCAGGAGCTAATTGGCCTACTGACACGGTGTTCGCAAGCCCGCATAGCAGGCTATATGATTCCGTCATTTGCAGAGCAGAACTTAAATCCCTCTACACGTTCCATCCTAAAGGCTTGTGAAATCCGCTTGCAGGGGGGTTCTTATTCCTCCCCCTTTGTATTTTTCTATATTTTTTATCTTAGTGGATTAGTGCCTTATCAGCCTGTGTTGCTATCATGTGAATGAAGATACGGTACAGCTAATCCTTGCCTCCGTGCTTTGACATACAGTATTGGCAGCAAATAGGGAGCCTAGAATCAGAGATAAGTCATCACCCACCCACCCCCAGGAGGGAAGATCCCAAATGAAACAGGAAGGCACTAAAGAATCATTGGGTTTCCTCCTCAAAGGAAAAACAGCTATTCCTTGCTTCTGTATTGTGCAAACTTGTCTCAAGCAAACTAATCAGGACTCTGTAGTGGCTGCTATCAAAGGATGATGGATTCAAAGGAACCTCACCTGGCCCACCCGCTCTGCAGGTAATACCAGCCCCAGACACCAGGGTAGGGATGCACACAAATGGTCCAAACACTCAAAAATTTGATCAAATTCGATTGAATGTGGACATTCAAATTTGAATAGGATGTCTGCACATTTGAATACAAACATTTGAACGAATTTTGAATCTTCCAAAACATTCATAAGAACATAAGAGAAGCCCTGCTGGATCAGGCCACAGCCCATCTAGTCCAGTGTCCCATCACACATGGTGGCCCACCAAATGCTCATGGGTATCTCCAAGCAGAGACAAGGACAAACCTTTTCCTGCTCTCGAATCCCAGCAAATGGCTTTAGAAGCATCCTGCTCCCCCCCCCAGCCTGAAAGATGTACCTTACTCGTTCAAATAATTTGAATGAGTTGAACGTACAGATATGTATTTATTACATACGTATCTGTACGAATCTCATATGTATCTGTACACACTTGGGCTGATAGTACAGGATGAAAACTTGATAAAACAGAATGCGTACAAAATGTGTACAGATACGTATAACACATACGAATGTTGTCGACATTCGTATCTTCAGATTTGAATCTAACATTCGATCGAACTGATTCAAATTTCTTCAATTTGAATTGGATTTTGCTGCATTTGGATTCTAAACATTTGAATCAAATTGAATACTTGGATATTCAAATCAACTCAAATTTGAATGCAAAAAATACATTCGCGCACATCCCTGCACCAGACACCTTTCTGCACTGAGCTGATTAGGATGCTGTGAACTAGGGCTGGTAAAGTTCTGGTAAAATGGACCATTCACACTTGTCATGAGGAAAGTAGGTGAGCATGAATGCAATTTTCAGGGTTTGATTTGATTCAAATCAAATATACAAAAATTCAAATTGAATTGAATGTTTAAAATTTGAATGTATTCACATTTGTTTCAAATGCATTTGAATCTATTCAAGCAAGTTTTCAGTCCGTATTTGCAAATACGAATGTCAGCAACATTCCTATGTGCCTGTACGGATCCGTATGCATCCCGTTTTTGTCCTGTACAGATCCTTACAAATGTGTACAGATGTGGGTAAAATGCTTACAGGCATGTCTGAATAACTTGTGCGAATGATTCAAAAATTCAAAATTTTGGAATCATTCAAAAATTCAAACATACGTATCTGTACAAATATCATACGTATCTGTACACATTTGCGCTTATAATACGGAACAAAAACAGGATGCATACGGGATAAACCAGGATGCATAGGAAATGTGTACAGATACGTATAATGCATGCAAATGTTGTCGACATTTGTGTCTTCAAATCCGTGTCTAAGATTCAAACAAATAGATTCAAATGTAATGGATTTGAATCGGTTTTTGTTGCATTTGGGTTTTAAACATTCTAATTGAAATGAATGCTTTGACATTCAATTCGACTCAACCTCAAATGCAAAAAAAACCCATCCGTGCACAACCTTTCTGGGTCATGAATGCCAAAAACAACAACCACGCTTTCAGGTCACAGCTCAAAGCTAACAATGAAGATGTCAAACTCCATGACAAGAGGGCTGAAGCCTTGAGACAAGATCCCTTGAGGAACCAAGTCAGGTTTTAATTACTCCTACATTCAAGGCGTTCAGCACCAGTGGCAACCCAAGAATTACTTACAATTGTGCCGTGGAGACAGGTCTGCATCTCTCTTTCTCTCTCTCTATTAGGGATGTGCACAGATATTCTTAACATTCAAAATTCGAACCAATTTGTACAAATTTGGACATTTGAATTCAAGTCAAATGTTGGCACATTTGAAGATTTACAATCAAATTCAAATCTAATATTTCGATATGTTCATACGAAGCTTCGCATGGGATACGTATGGGATTCGTATGGGGTTTGTATGCATTCGTATGGGATTTGGAAGGGATTCATATGGGATTGAACATGTGTATCGAATTCAAATCCCGCTACATTCGAAGGGGATTTATTGGAACAAATACAAATTTTCAATATGAATCAAATACCCCCAAAATCATGCACACCCCTACACTCTCTATATCAGTGGTTCTTAACCTTCCTAATGCCATGACCCTTTAATACAGCTCCTTATGTTGTGGTGACCCCCAACCTAACCCTAACCCTAACCCCAACCATAAAACTATTTTCGTTGCTACTTCATAACTGTAATTTTACTACTGATATGTATTGTAATATAAATATCTGATATGCAAGATGTATTTTTGTTGTTACAAACTGAACATCATTAAAGCATAGTATTCACATCAACCACAGCGGAATATCAAAGTGTCGTTTCACCTCCAATACCACTGCTTTCTACACAGTAGGGGCTCTCTACTGTATCTGTCTAGGGTATACGTGATGGGGTTGGTGCAATGATGTCATCACACCAGGTACTCGTAGGTGGGTGTATCTGCATGTGGGCGCACCTGCCTGGATATGGATAGAGGAGCGGTGTCTAGGTTCCTATGTGTTTTCTCATGGTCTTAGATGCCCCCTGTGAAACAGTAGATCGAACCCCAAAGGGGTCACGATCAACAGGTGGAGAACCACTGCTCTCTATATATACAAGCATTCAAAAGGGTGTTTTGCCGACCCCTAGACGTGACATAAATACTGTCAATTACTGTGTCTGTGTGCTACTTTATTTTATTATTTTTTTAAAAAATTGAAAATAGATGAGTATATATATAGAGAGAGTCCCCCTCTCAGTCCACTATGGAATCCTCAAACAATCAACTTGCCTGAAGCCTTAACTAAATTACACCACATTGAGTCCCAATTTCTAAAGCTCAGACAGGTATTTTAGAAAACTACCTGCCGAGAACTGATGCGCGGGCAGGAAGTCCGTGTGTGGCCCGTGAGGGTGGTTTTCAGAGTGATAATGCTCTCTCCTGAAAATGTGAGACTTGGGGAGGGAAAACATCTCTAAGTCTGGATAATTGATGACTTTGCTGAGCACGCAAAATGAAATTCAAGGAGATGAAAAGAAAATGATACCATTATGTATCGCTGGTGGATACTATTTCACAGATGGTAACTTTTTTATAATTAAATGTTGTGATGAAGTATCTAAGAGCTGAGATGGCATGTTTAATTTTACACAAAAACAGCTCTTGAACAGTTGCTGCTGTCTCCTCCAGACCTTCCCTCAAAGTCCCTTGGGTAGGCCAGATATGGTGCTCAGAGGGCAGCTAGCAAAGAAGACTCCTCTTTCTTTAGCCAGTGCTGTAAGTGGCCTGAGAGCTGGACAGAAGACCACATGCTTCTGTTCATTGGACTGACCACTGAGGTTTTGAACTTCTGGCTCGTATAGAAACTTTGGATGGTGACCTTTTTGCTGGCCTCCAGAAAAGAATTCTGTCCTTCTTCTGTATAACCCCTAGCTCTTCTGATGGTGATGTTGCTTCCTATACTTCCTCACCATTTCTATCTCACAATCTACTCCAGTACCCTTCCTGTTTGTAACCGGTCAGTCCAACTCCTGCTCCCACCTGAATGTTCCACCTGTTACCTGCTTCTGATGTGACTCTTTCCAGATGTCCAAGGGGCAGCCCTGGGGCAGACTTGAGACTCCAAGACATTGACATCCTTCCTTAATTTGTTCTATTTTGGGCTATTTTGTTGACTCATCCCAATGACATTTTCTCAGGTTGGATGTGCACAAATATTCATGACAGTCAAAATTCGTATGAATTTGGCTGAACTTGGGCATTCGTACTCAAATTGAATGCTCGCCCATTCAAAGACTGACGTTCGAATTTGAATCAAATGTTTCGGTACATTCGTATGAAGCTTTGTATGGGATTCATAAGCATCCATATGCATTCATATGAGATTGAATATGAATCCCACTACATTCGAAGGGGATCTATTCAAATGAATACAAATTTTCTTGCATTCAATTCAATACGAATTAAATAAAAAAAATCGAGGAAGAGGTGGTAACAGCTACCAGCCTAGATGGCTTTAAGGAAGGGTTAGACTAATTTATGGATGACTGATATATCAATGGCTACTAGAATGGATGCCTAGGTACATATTTCAGGCTGGAGGGACAAGCAGGATGCTTCTAAGGCCATTTGCTGGGATTCGAGAGCAGGAGAAGGTTTGCCCTTGTCTCTGCTTGAGATGACCATGGGCTGTTGGTGGACCACTGTTTGCGATGGGATGCTGGACTAGATGGGCTGTGGCCTGATCCAGCAGGGCTCCTCTTAGGTTCTTACATGCATATCCCTAGTTGGGTGGCCACAAAGTACCGGTGCACACGTCCTGTTTCCTTTCCCATTCCAGCAGCTTCTGCTTCTAATTAATTTCCTTTCTGGAACCAGTGCACAAAAAATGTCCTACTGGGAACTGAAGAGGTCATTGCAGAATTGGCAGGAGGGTGGCCATCTATTTATGAATTTCTCTCTTGCCTGAAGCCAATTCTACTGGGTACACAGAAGAGAAGGACAAAGCTACAGAACAACAATATGCCATTGCACTGTCCAAACACCTTGAAATTACCACACATTTCCAGAGTCTATCATGTGAGAACCCAGGACAGTATTATAAATTATGAAGTGTTTGCTATTTCCTTTCTGTTTGACTGGAGACTGATTTCCTTCCAAAACATACAGAAGGTTAACAACCCCTGAAGAGTGTTAGTTTTGTCTGATAGGGTTTCCACCCGCCCTTGTGACTAAATGCCAACATGTTTAGATATAGGCTGCAATGGGGAATTAAGTCAAACAGATTAACTAGATAAATAAATGCTATTCTCTCCCCCCCCACACACACACTTTTCTTCATTGTTGGATGCAATGGAAGACACTCCTACACACACACACTTTACCATAGATGGCAGTTAAATAGGCCCTTTCACATCTACACCTTCATGGTTAGATAATCAAGCTTTAATGCTAACTGCAAATTCCAAGTACATTTGGAAAAGTTAATCTAGATAGATAGGCAGACAGATGAGCAGTTCTCCTACAATGTACTGACAATTTGTCTTTACCAGCAATCTGACTGTCTAGGAAGTCCAATCTAATGACCTTGACTCAAAAGTGGAAGTAGGGAAATTAGTCCCAGCCACTGATGCTGGTGTTTGAAAGAAGCTAAGCCTGGGGCAATGGGGTGAGACATACAAGACTTCAAGCTGATTGTTTGGAGAGTCACCACTGATGTCGCCCTCTGACCTTGACTGAATACACAATTCATGTACTTCCCATTTTATTGTGTCTGTCCAGAACTACAGTGAGCATGCTAGGCAGGCAGGCAAGCTAGCAAAAGGACAGGGGAAGCCAAGGGTGAAGCATGGAAAAGGATGGTTGGAAGAAGAAAGATGCCAAGATGTCAGCTTTGGGAACACAAAGCATCTTTGAAGCTCTCCATGGTGCTGAAATTGGTCTTGCTACTTTGCTCTGTGGGTACCCATGCATAAGTCAAGAGCATTAATATGTTCTTTGTTCTCTGTATCACTGGAAATCTTGGCATTGGCTGTCCCCCTCTCCTGGGAAAAGGCTTACCTCCCAGTGATATGTCTCTTCTCTGGTTCCACCTTGGCTGGACTGCTTGGTTTGGTACCTTTACTGGGAACAGCTGAATGGACAATGGTTTCCATAGGTAGGCAGGGGTGACCTTCAGTCCACATAGTGTTCAACCTACTTAGTCTTCATTTGCATACATGAAAGACACATGTATTTCATTCTATAGCCACATATTAAGAAAGGGCAAACATGTGGTCCTGATACAGTCTGTATCCTGATTGTATCCAATTCAAGTTTATTGCCCAATAGTGCTATAGAATTCCCTTAATTTTTCAGATGAATGCATTTTGTGTTTTGTTTTGTTTTTAAGGCAGTAAGGTACCAAGAAGACCACTGGAAAAAAAACAACAAGCACCAAAAAGCCAGGTTTGTTTAAATACACCTAGGCCATGTCCCCATGCACTTTGTTTAGCCATCCCTATGCGTTTGCTGATAACACGGGCTGAATTCAAATACGAGTGGCCCCATGCAAACCACGCTAAACCCCTGCATGGGGGAACAGCATTTTTTTCTCTCCACTCCCTCTCTCTGGTAGGAAGTCAGGCTGATGTCACCAACCCCTGTGTCATCCGCTTTATTGATGGCAGGGAAATGCCACCCAACAGCTTCTTTCCCGATCACAGCACATAGGACTGAAAGGCAATAAAGATATGATAATAATAAAAATAATATGAAAAAGCCAAATCACTTTGCAAAGCTGCTACGGGGTTTGGCAGCAGTTTACTGGAGGTGCGCACCTCATGCCTGGCTTGGCGATCAGGGAGTTGGGGTGGAATAATGGTCATGGAAAGAGACTTGTGGGATGGTGATTGCATCTTTTGCTGTAAAACTGGGATGCTCCATTATTGTATGCATGCTTCAGAAGCTGCTATTTGTCTAGCACAATCCCCTGACTTGGCAATCGGGGGAGTGGGGGAGTGGAAAGAGACTCATTTCTGTTCTGTCACTGTTTATTGCCAAAAATGTCCAGACAGTTGTGATCTCCAACGCATAGGAGAGGAACGGCGAGCATAGAACATGAAACCCACCTGCTAATGTCATGAGCGTCAATCTCCTCTGCAAATAGCCCAGGAGTGTCCCCATGCGTGGACTCAGCCTCCAAAATAATGTGGGCTTGGCTCCCAAACCTTAATGAGAAGAGTTTTCTAGAGGACTAAATTTAGCGCAGATTTGGGTGATGTGGACCACATGTAGCCTTGTTTGTAGGGGGCTTTGCATGAGGATGCTCCTTGCCAAATTCGGATTCAGACTATATAGTGCATGGAGACACAGGCCTATTGAAATAAATGTGGGGTGAATTTCGACCCAGTTTTAAAATATATATGAGGCAAACCTTTGGTGTTAATGAGATGATTTCTGCAGCTTTTGCTGGGTGGGCGGGAGGGAGGGAGGGAGAGAGAGAGAGAGAGAGAGAAAGAAAGAAAGAAAGAAAGAAAGAAAGAAAGAAAGAAAGAAAGAAAGAAAGAAAGAAAGAAAGAAAGAAAGAAAGAAAGAAAGAAAAAGTGTGTGAGAGAATGTCCTAAATAGATATGACTATAAGATTAAAGAAAATCCCTATAGCAAAGTACTTTTGCATGTAGTTAAGGAAGAGCAGTTTATGTGCATCTGCTAAGCTCTGCAAGCTAGAATACTTTCTGAATATATTCAGCTTCTCATCCCCAAGGGAGCGTTCAGGAGCAAGTCCACCGTTCTCCAAGCCCAAGGGATGGGAAACAGTTTTTCTTCCTGCCTGTCAATACCATGGCACTTTAAAAACAAATTTACCTTTCTCCTTAGCTTGATACAGAAACATTTCCATCTGCAAACAAAATGAATAATAACCACTTTGTGAATAATATTGTAAAGATTTAGAATCAATAGAAAAGGACAAATATCCTGCCAATAGTTTTCAAGGATGACAGGAGAAATATGTTCTTCAGAACCTATTTAGCTTGCAGGCTGAAATTAAGCTGTTTGCTCTAATTCACTGACTGGCTCTGTAGAAGTTTCTCTTCTTCTCGTAACTGCAGTTATGGCTGCAGCCTTGGGAAAGGCAGGCTTTTAATTGTCACGATCAACAGACAGAATGGCAAGCCATCTATTACGTTTGCTTTGAAGGCTGTTTGTTTCAACTGATTCTTAAAGGAACCTTGCAAGGTGGGCCCTTTCTGTCACCTTCCCTGGGGCAGAGGTTGAACGTGAAGCCTGACCCCTTGGATACAGCTGACCAAAGTCAAGGGTCCACAATGCCTGCCAGTTGGTGGGCAAATCTGTTACCACGAAGGCACGAAGTAGCCTAGGGATGGGCACAAATGTTCTAAACATTCAAAATTCAAATTCAATTGAATGTGGACATTTGAATTCGAATAGAATGTCTTCACATTTGAATTTAAACATTTGAACGAATTTCAAATGTTCGAAAACACTCCTTCAGAGGATACAAAACATTCAAATGTGCGGATACATATGCATTACATACGTTTCTGTACGAATCTCATACGTATCTGTACAAATTTGCGCTGATAGTACGGGATGAAAACGGGATGCATATGGAATAAAACGGGATACGTACGAAATGCATACAGATGCATATAACACATACGCATGTTGTCGACTTTCGTATCTTCAAATACAAACGTTGTCGACATTCGTATCTTCAGATTCAAATCTAACATTTGAACGAATAGATTCAAATGTATTCAATTCAAATCGGATTTTGATGCATTCGGATTCTAAACATTCAAATCAAATTGAATGTTTGGATATTCAATTCAACTTGAATTCGAATGCAAAAAAAAAAAATTGTGCACATCCTTACTGTAGCCATCTTGCGGCGGGTTCTTCTTCCCCTGAGGCAGTTGGTAGTGATCAGTGGTTAAGGTCTAATGCTTTTCATGATCTTCAAACAACTGTGGAAAAGGGATGTGCCTGAACGAAAATCACATGTTTGGTTTCCTGTCAAACTGAACGCCTATTTGTTTGGTTTACGGCTGAATTGTTTAATCAAGCAAATGTTCACACTCGATTTCTGAGATGCCTATCTACATCTCAGGAAAGGTCAGGGAAAGCGTTTGGCCCTGGACTGGCCAAAATGTCTTTTCCCCAAACCACCACTGAGACCTGGTTCCAAGGGACTTCTTGCCTATATCGCCATCATTCTCAACCATGGCCAATCCATTGCTGGACCAAAGTCCAAGCTCCTTGTGAGCCAGTTTGGTCTAGGGGTTAAGGAGCTGGACTCTTATCTGGGAATACCAGGTTCGATTCTGCCCACCCCCATGAAGCCAGCTGGGTGGCCTTGGGCTAATCACAGCTCTCCTCTGAGCTCTCACAGGCCCACCTGTGGGGAGAAGAATAGAAACCTTTGTCAGCTGCTTTGAGTCCCCTTAAGTGGGTGGGAAAATCGGGGTAGAAAAGCCAACTCTTCTTCTTCTTCTTCTTCTTCTTCTTCTTCTTCTTCTTCCACATCTAACTGACTTAGGCAGTTCTTTTCAATAATTTACCCATCTTCTTTTTTTTAAATCCACCCAACCATCCATGGGTGTGGCCCCTTGGTCTTTTCTGGTGTCTTGATATCCAGATGCACATGAAATTCCCCCTCAATGGAGCTGTTTTCTAGGTCTTCAAGAATAGAATTGTGTTTTTTGTGTGTGTGTGTGTGAATGCAATGCAATGCAGCAACATTAATCCCAGCCCTCTCTGTCCCAAGATGCTTTACTAGTGCCTGAGTGGAGGCCCCATCAACAACTGATCGATGTTCTTTGCTTTCCCATCAGTCAGAGAAGGTCAAACCTAATCCAGATTTATTGTGTTTGGTAGCATCTGCTTCAGGCCTAAACCAGTGAACTTTGGCACATTTACAAATGTTTTTGCTGACCTCAGGAAGGAAATCTTATTAAAGGGGGGAAAAAGGGACCATCATAAAAACAGAGAAAGGACAACTCAGATCATCAAGGGATTAGAGCAGAAGCAGTTTGAGAAGCATTTTGGTGAGGGCAGCAGGGTAATTCAGGGCAGATCTAGGCAAGTATGAAGACTTGCTTTGATCCATCGCAGAGCCTTCAGGCAAAAAAGCTCCCCAAGATGCTGGTGGGACCTCCAGCCAGGGCTTTGCTCTGGTTACACCACCCTTGAGGACCCAGGACAGAGCACTTCCCTGTTGTGGAGAAAAAGATGCTTTCTAGCTTACAGGGAGGGAGGAGAAGATAGGATACAGGGGGAGGAGGGAGGAAAGACTGGATAAAAGGAAGGAAAGAACAAATGACAGTACAGGAAAAAAGGAAAGAAAGAAAAGATAGAATAGGATAAAGGGAAGGAAGGAAAAGATAGGACAGGATAAAAGGAAGGAAAGAAGGGAGGGAGGGAGAAAAAGATAGGACATAAGGGAGGGAGAGAAGGAAGAAAAAGGTAGGATAGGAGAAAAGGAAGGAAGGAAAGAATAGGAAAGGAAAAGGAAAAGGAAAAAAGAAGGAAAGGAGGGAGGGAGGGAGTTAGGAAAAGATAGGAAATAAGGGAGGGAGGGGGGAAGGAAAGAGGGAAGTAGGAAAAGGGGAGGAAGGGAAGGAAGGAAGTCTCCATACTTTGCTTCATAATATAAAACTTGCATTATTCACCCCAAAATTGATTAACCCTCCCTTTTCTCTAAGAGAAGAAATGTCTTCATTTAATTTCTTCATTTAAAGTGAATCGGCTCAGGAGGATTTCCCACTGCGAAGCCTGTTGACGGCCATTCCCTAAGCACTCCTCCATCTCTTTATCTGCCTGTTTATGTTGCAGCCCGTCCTCCGCCAAAATTCCTCCCAAGCAGCTTCCCTACAGGAGAGCCATGGGCTTCCCCTCGCACATGGTAAAGGGTTGCAGCTTCAAACAAGCTGGTTTCCTTCCCCCTCAAGTCCATGCCCATGATTCCTCATTCCTGAGGGACACCGAGCAAGCCTTGGCTTGCTCGACTCTCCCATGCCTCCCTCCTTTTTGTGCTAATTTCTAAGGGCACAGTTACCTACACCTGTGGCTGCTAGGCAGCGCCGGCACCCACAGTCCACGTTGTCAGCAGGAGCCGTGTTCCTGTGCTGCGATTTCCAGCTGCCAAACGGAGAAATGGAGTTTGACAGCACACCAAAGGGGCTCCCAGCTGCCGTGAAGGGTGGAAGCGCCAGAGATATGGTTGTTCTCAAGTGCTCCAAAGGCTCTGCCCTCTGAGGCATGGGGGTGCAGCCATGAAGCTCATGTGAGCTCCAAGGATGCAGTGTGAACCCATCTGGATCAGCGTAGTTGGTGGAGATGGCCCTGTTCTCACTCACACCCTTGTCGTGTCACACAGAAGAGTAGCAGCAGCCACAGTAGCCAGTAACAGCAAAAGTCCAAGTCCAAGTACCTTGGGGGCTTGAGAGTTAAACGCACAGTCAAAAGAGTTCCAGGGTTGAAGTTAGCAGAAGGTCAGAGTTGGTCAGCAGTCAATCAGGAAGCAAGGTCGTGGATTCCCAGAGCTGCAGGTTTATGAGTGTTTGCAACAAAGCTTATCAGAATGTTCTGCCTTAAGTGAGTGGGTCAGAGTCACGCCTCCTTCACCACAGGTGATGGGTGCAGATTCTAGCTGATTTGCACAGCTGCTCACGCTCATGTCTCAGGATGGATTTGGATTCAGTATTGGGGTTTCCATTAAATCCCCCAATACCCTGAATCCACCCCGGATTTTCCAGCCCTGTCCCCATGCCAGTTTTCTAGGAAAGAAAACTCCTGTTCCTACAGGGAATTGAAGCTGAGCGAACGGGGACAGCCAGCAGCCAGGTAAGTGAGTGAGGGGAGTGCAGCCTGGCCACGGGCTGTCCTCCTTCACTTGGCTTTAAACTGAGCCAGCCTTTTCTTTCTTGGGGAGGGAAAAGGAAGGAAGGAAGCCAAGGATGTTAGGAGGAGGACGCTGTCAGTGGCTGCCTTCCTTCCTTTTCCCTCCTCCCCCCCGCCTGCCACCTGCCACCGCCGCATCTGAGGGACGACCTCCCCTCTGTGCACCCCCTCACTCCCTTCCTGGCTGCTGGATGCCCTCCTCTCAGATGCGGCAGCATCGGGCGACAGGCAGGGGGGAGGGAAAAGGAAGGAAAGAAAGAAGGCAGCTGCTGACGGCCTCCTCCTCCTAACATCCTCGGCTTCCTTCCTTCCAAAGAGAACCCACAGGTGTGCACAAGCACACCTGTGAGCAGCTGCCCACCTCCTCCTCCTCCTCCTCAGCTGCCTCCCTTCCTTTTCCCTCCCCCTGTTTCAACAGGGGGGAAGAAAAGGCTGGCTCGGTTTAAAGCTGAACGAAGGAGGACAGCCGGGAAGTGTGAGAGGAAGGCAGCCGAAGAGGAGGAGGCTGGCAGCCACTCGCAGGTGTGCTTGTGCGCACCTGCGGGTTCTGTTTGGGAACAGCCTGATGCGCAGCTGGTGCTGTTCCCAGCCTCCACCCCTAACCTGCAGCAGAACCCGGATCCGGGTTCGTTCCGGGTTGGCCTGCGGGTGGGATGTGCCCTCAGACCGGTCGGCGAAGGTGGTCACCTGGTATGTTCTGAGGCTGAGCTTCTGTCCTTTGGAAGTAAGGGCTCAGCACCCCAACTAGCTGCTTGTGTGAGGCACTCCTCATCTTGCCTGGCCAGGTAGCCTGCTGGGCACTGGCTGGGCATTGCAACCACCCCTTCATCCTCAGAGGAAGGGGCACTTATGGCAGGGGACATGGCAATCCTGATCCCTGAGGTTGGGACCGGTGGTTTGCCTATTCCACACCCACTGACCCCAACTCAAGGCCGGCGAGGGCAGAAAGGGCCTTTAGACTTCAATTATCTGAGCCTCAGAAATCCTGCTGAGCTCCAATTTCTATTCAGTTTGAGATCCACACACCTCTTGCTGCCTGCCCTGTGAAAGTGCGCAGGCTTAAAGAGAAGCCGCCCAAGAGCTCCCACAGGCTTGGTTATGGCTCTTAGCCAGAACCCCTGAAATCCTATTGCGCACTTAGCACGAAGCCCAGAACGTTATCCAAAAGAGTAATCCTGTCGTAAAATGTTCTAATCCAATGTTCTATCGGCTTCAGATGGGCCTGCAAAAGAGAAAATCCAATAAGCCCCATGTACCCTTTTTGGAACTACAGCCAGCTTAGGGCGAGGGAAATGTGAAAAGAAGTCGCAATGGCTTTGCTTTCCCAACTTGTTCAATAGGCAGGGTTGCCTCCTCTGGGGCAAAAAGGCAGAGTGAGAAGGGCTGGGAAATAAGAGTAAGGAGGTCTGCCACGATACCCAGCGATCCAGTTAGTGCCTGCCCTCTCTAGGAGAAGCTTGGCCCTGTTAGGACGCCGTGTTCGTGCAACGGCCAAGTGAATACTACAGTGTGGACACAAAACACTGGTAGCAAGCGTTTCAACAGTAAACTAAAACAAGTTTATTATTATACACAAGCAATACTAGAAAGATAATACGGTTCAGGTAGTTGTTGGTTTAAATTTGCAAGTCTCTTAAGGCTAGGAGCTACCCCTTTCTCTAAAGGAAAATAGTTCCCCTTTTAAAAGACAAACCTCTCCACGTTCCTCCCCCTCTGACTTGCTTTGCCACTGCTCAAGCCAAGCCAGTGTACCAGAACGTGGCCCTAGATGATCACAAGGCCCAGTCCGTCCTTGCTTCTCCGATCATCCAGCCTGGTCAGTTGCTAGCGAAGTCTCCCTCGGAGCCCCAATCTTCCTTGATTGTCCCCTTCAGAAATCGCTCAGCCAACAGCCCAATGGTCAGCTACTGGTTCCAGCTCCCTCAGGATTCAGCTCCTCTGTTCCCTTCAGCCTCAGTCCCAGCACGAAGACACCTGGTCAACTACTGGTCTGGCTCCTTCAGGTTCAGCTCTTCTTCTCCTTTCAGCTCTTGTCCCAGCATGAAGACATAGTCTGCTGTCTTCTGTGATCCTTTATACTCATCCCCCTGACCCTGATTGGCTCTAGCCGCAATAAAATGCTGCTGGAGACTCTTAACAGAGGTTGCTGTCTCTCCAGCCTGATTGGTGGGAACTCCTAGTCTAGCCCCTCCAGCACTCAGATCCCCGGACAGCTTTTCCCTCCAAAACCTTACTCCAGCCAATCATTGCAACAGGGCCCGCACAGGATTTCCCGCCCTTTTTGCAGCCAAAATCCTGGGTTTGCAACAAGCTGTTTGCACCAAGGCTAAACAGTTTGCAGCCTGTACCCCTGAAACCGTCACAAGGTCTCATCCATCTGTTACGGTCCCAATGTAAGTCAAACTCTCCTCAATGAGGAGGAACTGAGATGAGTCGTTCCCCCAATCTGTTGTCCTTATCTAGTGACAAATTCATATTTCTTACCATTCAGAGGCCTAGCAAGGGGAAGGCAGCCCCAACGTCATGGTGGGCCCCACAGTGATATCAGCAGTGATGCCATCACTTGTCCTATGTGATGGCATCCAAGGCCCTATCCTCTCCAGGACCCAAGAAGGCCAGGAAGGTCAGCCAGAATCAAGGTGAAGGCTCACTTTAGTGCTCACTTTAGAAGGGTGCAGCCTTCTATTACTTCCAGCTTGGTGGACCAGTTTGGTCCAGTGGTTAGGGAGCCGGACTCTTATCTTGGCATACCAGGTTTGATTCTGCACTCCCCCACGAAGCCAGCTGGGTGACTTTGGGCTAGTCACAGCTCTCTTCTGAGCTCTCACAGCCCCACCTGCCTCACAAGGGGTGCGTCTTCATGGCATAGTTATCTCGAATTCAAAACGTTTTGAGTTTGCGCAGTTCAGACGGCACTTCGGATTAACACGGTATTTCCGTGTTAAAGGACCTTATCCCGATTAGAAATAAATCCTGATCTCAACAGGTCTCACTCCGGATCGTGCGTCGATACGTGTTTCCTTTTTAACTGTGTGGACAGTATCGTTCCGGGATGAGATTCAGTGTTAAGGCTGTCCCGCCCCCCCCAATCGCACTGTAACCAATGGCTGAACGTATTAGAAGCACGTCATGTTTAGGGTTTCCTTCATTGAAAAAATCCACCCTCAAACACCCACTATAAACCTCCAGTCCTTAAAGCTGAAACACTGTATCAATCTAAGCACTTCACACCTTAAAAACAATGTTGCAATTTTGCGCAATTTCAGACCTTTGAAGGTTCGGAACAGTCGCTTTCAGCCCCCTTAAGGGTGAGAAGGCTTGTCAGCCACTTAGTCCCTTGAAGGGTGAAAACAGAATGTCAACCGCTTTGAGCCCCCTCTAGGCTACTTTGCCTCTGCCTCTGGTCACACCTAAGGTTTAATCCAGTTTCAGTTCACTTTCAGAGTGAGAGAATACACCAGCAAACTGACAAGCTGGTTTTCTTTCAGGGTTAATAACTCAGAAAATCCACCTTTAGACTAGATAATGTGGAAAGAAAACTACTGGTCACTTTGCTGATGGTTCTCTCACTCTGAAGGTGGAGTGAAGCTAGATTAAACCTTAGGTGTGACCACAAGCCAAGGTTTTAATCCAGCTTTGGTCCCTGTGAGGTGGGGGGGCGGAGTTCCCTCCCGGCCACGGGGGGGAAGAGCAAGCGAGGAGCCCCCTTCGCCCTCTTGTCCACCCCTTGGCTCTCCTCCTCTGCGGGGCAAAGTGGCGGAAAAGCGGGGGGAAAGCGGCGGCGGAGCCCCAGGGAGAAGCCGCTAGCGCCGCAGCGCCGCAGCGCCTGGATGAATGGATGGATGGATGGATGGATGGATGGATGGATGGATGGATGGATGGATGGATGGATGGATGGATGCCACAGCTGCCGCCTCCGCCGCCGGCTGCTCTTCCCTCGGCGCGAGGCTGGAAGGAAGGAAGGAAGGAAGGAAGGATGCACTTGCTGAAGTTCCATGCTTTGCACAACTGTTAAAAAAAGATAGGAACCTTGACTTGGATTTCTATACCTCTTTATAATAATGCTACCCCATACCAAACCTCCCAGAAGGAGAAGGAACTGGCATTTCTCACCCATTTAAGGTGACTCAAAGAGGCTGACAAAGCTTCCATTCTTCACCCCACAACAGATGCCCTGTAAGAGCTGTGACTAGCCCAAGGCCACTGAGCTGGCTTCACGGAGGAGGAGGAAGAAGAGTTGGCTTTTTTACCCCACTTTTCTCACCCATTTAAGGAGGCTCAAAGCTGCTGACAAACCTTCTGTTCTCCTCCCCACACCCTGTGAGAGCTCAGAAGAGAGCCATGACTAGCCCACAGTCACCCAGCTGGGTTCATGGAGGAGGGTGGAATCAAACCTGATATTCCCAGATTAGAGCCTGGCTCGCTAACCACTAGACTAAACAACACTTCTGCTTGACTAAATGGCCAAGCACCAGAGCATGAGAGTGTTTTAAAGATCTCATGTGGGCAGCATTTTCATACAGTTAAAAAAAGAAGTGTCTTTTTTTGCCTTCTGCCCCAGATTGGGCATCCTTTGTTTGGGGGTGGCAGTGCCATGCAAGCCCAGGAGGAGTGGGTGGTGATGCAATGGGAGGCCAGGGGCAGCCTGCTTCAGGATGGGAAGTGGAATCTAATCTGGAATTCCCAGATAAGATTCCAGTTGCCAGGATATTAGGGCAAAGCGGACCATGGATAGGTGACCACTAGGAAATCCAATAGGGCAGGATCAATCATGTCCCAAAATCCTGCACCGCACTACCAGGCCTGGCCATGGGTCAATAAAGTTCTGTGCATGGGGAAAGTTCTGATCTCTGTTACTTTCAGAATGAGAGAATATGTGGTCACACCTAAGGTTTAATTCACTTTCAGTCCACTTTCAGAGTGAGAGAATATATCAGCAAAGTGGCAAGCTGTTTTCTTTTAGGGTAAAATTCACCTCTGGGAGAGATAATGTGGAAAGAAAATTACTGGTCACTTTGCTCATGTTTTCTCGCTCTGAGGGTGGACTAAAGAAACAGCTTTTTCCTCCCCACGTTCAGGCAAAGTTATGGCTTTAATATGTTTAATATGAACACATTAAAACCAATGTGTTGTGACCCGCACTGAGAGCCTTGTGTATAGAGTGGGATAAAAATATGAATGAATGACACCCCACCACCCTATGCCTCTTTAATGTTTAAAGCCCCGGTCCTTTGATACAGAGCTGTATTGAAATTGCGGAAATTTGCAACATTGATAATCAGGAGTGTACCATATACACCGGCTTCGGGAGGGCGGGAGACGTGAGATGCTCATGCAATGTCTCCCACCCCCCAGATACCCCCCCTTCCTCTCTCTCTTTGGGAAAGGGGGGTCTTCTTAGGAACCCCTCCCTCTCTCCTCTCTCTTTTTGGGAAAGGGGGGCTTCTCAGATACCCCTCCTTCCTTCCTCTCTCTTTTTGGGAAAGGGGGGCTTCTCTCACTTTAGAATCCCGTCTGTGCAAGGACGACACCCCCCCTTTGCTAGTCCCCCCCAAGACTCTTTTCCTTGGTGCCTTAGCAATGCCTCCCTTCCCCTCCCCACCCCCACCCAGCTGCTGCTGCCCCCTCTCCCCCCATCCTCATCTTCCTCATGCCGCAGCGCCTGGATGGATGGATGGATGGATGGATGGATGGATGGATGGATGGATGGATGGATGGATGGATGGATGGATGGATGGGTGGGTGGATGGATGGATGGATGGATGGATGGATGGATGGATGGATGGATGGATGGATGGATGGATGGATGGATGGATGGATGGATGGATGGCTGCTGCTGCTGCTGCTGCTGCTGGGAAGGGGGAGGGTGGACTGGGCAGGGAATTCCCGGCGGAGCATGACGCAAAGAGAAGGGAGGGTGGGATCCTGGCAGGGAAAACCAATCACAGGAGAGAGTGTGGGCAATGGGCAGGAGGACAATGCTGCCATGTGGACTCCGAGTATTGATCCCGCGTTAAGGCTGCCATCGGAACCAGATCAACTTGCAAGTCGTCTGGACAGCTTTGTTCCGTTTCTTTTATTTCGAATTCTTTAAACTGAAATAACACATGCCATGAAGACGCGCCCAAGGTGTTCTGTCGTGGGGAGAAGAACAGAAGGTTTGTCAGCCACTTTGAGTCCCCTTAAATGGGTGAGGAAAGTTGGGTAGAAAACCCAACCCTTCTTCTTCTTAGCTCTCAGGAATTCAGCCTCCCATGAGATGGCTGCAAGCTGTTGCTCTTCTCTCCATTTCTTTCTTGGAAAATCATACAGTTCAGCTCTGTGGCAGGCAAAAGACATGTATCAAATAGTGGGGGGGGGGATGCCCATTTTGCAGCCCAGGTACAGTTCCAAGAGACACCATCTTATCCAAAAATGGTTCTTCCTGGGCCCAAGACCACCCTGGACGCCCCTCCTCTATACACCATTCTCTGCCGCTCTTTTCTTTCAGCCGAATAGCCAAGCACAGGGTGGAGTCTACAGGGAAGGGAGGCTGAATCCCATACATCTCGGGCTGTGGGCACACTTAAGGTTTAATCCAGCTTCAGTCCGCTTCTAGCAAAGCGACAAGCTGTTTTTGTGTTAAATAACTCAGAAGATTCACCTTTGGGATCGATAATGTGGAAAGAAGATTACTGGTCACTTTGCTGATGTGTTCTTCTCTCGCTCTGAAGGTAGACTGAAGTGGGATTAAACCTTAGGTGTGACCACAGCCTCGGAGACTCCAGATCTGCACCAATTTGGAACTGGATTCCCTGGTATCAGAGACTGTTCCAGCACTAGTGCAGCGAAAGAGGGAAGGGAGGTTTGCTTTTAATAACCCCCTTTGGAGGCTTGGGGGAAATATAAATAAATAAAGCTGTGTGGGTCCCTTCTCTGGGCAGGTAATCCATTCCCCATTTTTAATTGCTTGCCTGAATCCATTTGCAAAGACCATGTAAATCTTTCTTTTTTTCCATTCCTGCGCATCTATATTATCTGGCTTGACGTTCCCCATCGAGTCCTGTTAAGGAAAAGCCGACCGGTGGCTCATTATCGGCGTTTACCTGTGTCAGCTCTTTGTGCAGCCCCTGTGTCAAGGCAACATTTCCAGGCTGTGGAAAGAGCAGTCAGCAGAAATTGCAGAAGGACTCCCATGGGGAGAGTTGCAAATTCATTGATAAGCACTGCTCCTTCCCTCACTTTCTCTTGTGTGTATGTGTGTGCATGAGAGAGAGAGAACAGGAACCCAGAGTGTCTGTGTAGTGAAAATTAGCCTAAGAAGCTTTCTGTGCTCTGCAGATGGAATCTTAGTAGCTCCAGAAAGCACTATTGCCAGTTTGGTCTAGTGATTAGGGAGCCGGACTCTTATCTGGGAATATTGGGTTCGATTCCGCCTTCCTCCATGAAGCCGGCTGGGTGACCTTGGGCTAGTCACAGCTCTCTTCTGAGCTCTCACAGCCCCACCTACCTCACAGGGTGTTCTGTTGTGGAGAGGAGAACAGAAGGTTTGTCAGCCGCTTTTAGTCCCCTTAAATGGGTGAGAAAAGCAGGGTAGAAAACCCAGCTCTTCTTCTTCTTCTTTCGGTGGCAAGTGTAGAAAAGCTCTTACAGATGACTGAAGAAATCAGGCACTGTATTAAGGAGTATTTAAAGTGAAAACCCATGGAGCACTTTAGCGACCTCTCTACTCATACACAGTATGGAATCAGCAGTGTCCTAAAAACCAGCACGTGGAGGCTACAGAATGAAGTCTCAGACCTTGAAGATATTCTGTGCCGTTAAAAACTCAGAGACATGAAGGAAAATGCCCAGGAGTCTTTCAGTATGAATGTAATTACAAAACGGGGAAAATTACATTGGAACAGTCAAGCCCTCTCCAGCAAAAACAGAAGAGCCAGAGAAATCTTTCGGTATCACAAAGGCATTTCTTATAAAACAGAATGCAGCACAAAACCTCTTCTGAAGCAGTGGGCAAGGCTCAGACAAGAGAAAGACCTTTTTCTAAAGCAGACAATGAACCTGATATTACTCAAGGATCATCCAGAAATAATTGCTGCATTCAGATATTTATTGCTGAACTGGAAGTGTGGCTACAATGGAACCACCTTGAAGGAATGAGATCTGAGAAGGAACAAAACCTGGCAACCGAAAAGGGAAGATTTCCAAACTCTATCCAGGACTTGTAAGCTCAGCTTTTAGAAGAGAAAAGACCCAGGATTCCCCTAAAGCAATGATCAGAAGAGATTGGGAACAGAGCAAGCACGCTGTGGACACACAACACACGACCTTCAGATGAGAAGGAATTTAGCAGCAACTACACTAAGAACTTCAGTGCAGAACCAGGGAGCATGTTTTCTAGAAATGTGCATGAGCTGAAATTTAGTGGTTTAGTACAAATTAGGGATGTGCACGAATATTCAAAACATTTAAAATTTGATCGAATTCATCGAATTTGGACATTCACATTCGAATCAAATGTCTTTAAATTTGAATTTAAACATTCCAATGAATTTTGGATTTTCAAATCTATTCATTCAAAATACTCAGACATTCGTACGGGTACGGGTACATATGGGGTGCGTACTTGCACGTATGCATCTTTTCCTCATCCATATATATTTGTACGGATCTGTATGGGACAAAAACAGGTCGCATATGAGATAAATATGGGATGCATAGGGACATGTATGGATGCGTACCAGCATATACAAATGTTGTTGACATCCGTAAGTGCAAATTCGAATGGAAAATTCAAATAGATTCAAATTTGCTTAATTCGAATTGAATTTGGTTATATTCAAATTTTAAAGATTCAAATTGTATCAAATTTTTAGATATTCAGTTCAAATTGAATTGAATCCCAAAAATTGCATTTGTACACACCCCTAGTCCAAATCAAACCACCTGCCTTTGGTTCAGATTTGCTTTGAACCGGGTTTTTTTTTTAACTACAGGGAAGTTCAGGTTGCATACAAACCATAGTGAATCCCCCTTGGTTTGTTATGATTCACTTGGTTCCTTAGAGCACCCCTGGATTCAAGTTGGCTTCGAACCTGTTTTTTTTTAACTACAGGGTGTTTTGGTTCACCTGCAAACCATGATGACTAACAAGTTTGCTATGAACTGACCGAACCAGTTGAATCTAAATGATCATATGCAGCCATCAGCTGGATGCTCTACTTAGGATCTGAGGCACAAGGAGTTTGGATGGTGTTTGTAGTCCCTAGCTAAGCAGATCTTTGGTCAGTCAACAGAAGTACATGTGAAAAAGACTTGGGTGTCCTGGTAGATCATCAACTGAACATGAGTAAACAGTGCGAGGCAGCTGCAAAAAAGGCAAACACAATCCTGGGGTGTATTAGGAGAAGCATAGAGTCCAGATCACGTGAAGTTATTATCCCCCTCTACTCTACCTTGGTCAGACCTCATCTGGAGTACTGTGTCCAGTTCTGGTCACCCCAGTTTAAAAAAGACACTGACAAGCTGGAGCAGGTTCAAAGGAGAGCTACTAAGATGGTGAACGGTCTGCAAACCATGTCCTATGAGGAACGGCTTAAGGAACTAGGAATGTTTAGTCTACCAAAAAGAAGACTGAGAGGAGACATGATAGCTGTCTACAAATACCTCAAGGGTTGTCACAAGGCAGAGGGATCAGCCCTGTTCTCACTCTCTCAAGGAAGGACTAGAAACAATGGGGTGAAACTGCAGGGGAAAAGATTTAGTTTAGATGTTAGGAAAAAATTTCTAACAGTAAGAGTGATCAACCAGTGGAACAGGCTGCCACGGGAGGTGGTTGGTTCCCCTTCGTTGGAGGTCTTCAAGCAGAGACTGGACGGCCATCTGTCTGAGATGGTTTAGGAGATCCTGCCTTGAGCAGGGGGTTGGACTCGATGACCCAGGAGGTCCCCTCCAACTCTACCATTCTATGATTCTATGATTCTATAAGTATAATACACAACCCGAACAAAGTACCCCAAAGTGCCCATGTGAACTTTGCAAGCTAAGCTTGCTAGCAGCCATTCTCCAGGAAAACTGGTTTGGTGGGAGTTCATGATTTCAACCAGAGTAGGAACCAACTTAAATATGTGAGGTCAGGGGTTCACTGCAAACTCTCCCAAACTCCTTGGTTGCTCTGTGAACCCATGTCAAGATTCTTGCATGGGTGAGCACCTTCTCCCAAACTGCTTCCAAACAAGGGTGGAGAGGCCATATTTGGAATATTGTGTACAATTCTGGTCACCGCACCTCAAAAAGGATATTGTGGAACAGGAAAAGGTGCAGAAAAGGGCAACCAGAATGATTAAGGGTCTGGAACACCTCCCTTAGGAAATCAGACCTCTTCAGCCTGGAGAGATAGTGTTTAAGAGGGGACCTGATTGGATTAGATAAAGCCATGCATGGTATAGAAAAGGTGGATAGAAGAAAAGTCTTTTCTCTATCACATAACACTAGAACCAGCTCCTCCCTCAAATTGCACAAGGCAGCCAACCAGATTACAGGCTTTGCAGCATGAAATTGGGCATTTTTTGCATGCAGATACAATTTGCATGCAAAAGCTATCCCAGCTAAATAGCAACACCGTGTGCTGTCTGCGTGTGCTTCCATCAAGTATGAGGTGAGGCAGACTGCACATTGCATAACTTTTGATGCCACAGAACAGGCTGCAGGGGTCCACCTGCAATCTCTATTCCTCTTTTGCACCTCTATGACAAAGACAAAAAGCCAGAGAGAGTTGTAGGCTACATCATTCCAGGCACACTGACGGAAGGGCACAGGAGATGCTGTGAGCATTGCAGCAGCAGGAGGAAAGAGATGGAAATAGACAGTCTCCTGTTTTAGGATTCTTGGCAAACAGAGAGAAGATTGCAGGGTAGCTACGTGCTGGGCTCACTTTCTCAGTATATCTGCCAGCAAGGCACCTTCCCTGATAGGTAACCTTCTTTTAACAACCAGCTTGGAAAAATAAAGGCCTTGATAGCTTCAGGGGCCTAGCTGGAACTGGGTTTTTTGTCGCTTCCATTATGCCAGGGAAACCAAGAGGAGGCCAGGATATTCAGGTCTGGGTAAGATCATCTGCATACTTGTAGGAGCACCTTTATGGCAGAGCAGAAGATGAAGATGGCACCAAAGAGGTGTGCACAAGTGAAAATCACGTTTGTTTAGTTCGACAGCAAACAATTTCATCGAACACATAGTTGTTCAGATTCCATTTCAAGCTTCTTCAAGCCTCTTTATAAATCTACGATGAGGCCACATTTGGAATATTGTGTACAATTCTGGTGACCACACCTCAGAAAGGATATCATGGAACTGGAAAAGGTGCAGAAAAGGGCAACCAGAATGATTAAGGGGCTGGAACACCTTCCTTACGAGATCAGGCTGCAACACCTAGACCTCTTCAGCCTGGAAAGACGGTGTTTAATAGGGGACCCAATTGAATTATATAAAATCGTGCATGGTATAGAAAAGGTGGAGAGAGAACATTTCTTTCCTCTATCACACAACACCAGAACCAGTGTTAGGAAGGCAGTGAAGATGCATCTCTTTGCTCTGGCCTTTTCTTTAATTGGGATATACTTTCCCTTCCCACCTGCAGATGCTGTTTGCTTTCATAAGTACAGTTTTAATAACGTTTGACTTTAAATGTTGTTACGTGCCCGGAGACTTCCAGGTAAAGGATGGGATAAGAATGCAAATGAAATAAAATAAAATAAAATAATAAAACTCTGAAATGGGTATCAAAATTAATTTTTCCTTTAAAAAACTGGTGGGGAATTTCTCTCCCCCCCCCCCCCCAGGGGACAGTGGGTCAAATTCCACTGCCTGCTCCCCTATCTGTAAATAAGGTGGAATATGTCAGTGGTGCACTCACTAAAAAGAGCAGCTCTGGCTAGATGGGACAGATCCATCCATCTTACTTTAAAAGTGAGGGTTCTTTGACGTGTGTGGGGTGGTGGGGGTAGGTGCGGCTAGCAAGGTTCTTGTTTGCATGCTGTTGATTTTTTTCCTTTCGCCCCTGTTTGCATTCACTCATAGAAATGTGCTTACTTTGCACAGAGGTAGAGCAAGTGATAACCAGTAAAGTGAATTTACGGAGAAGGAAATTTCACTCTGTTCTGAATTATGGGTGTCATAATGCATTGAAACCAGCCCTGCAAAACAATTGACTTGGTTGTTTTGCATTTATGGCACAAGGATGATTTAAGCTTCTAGTGGGAAAGGGGGGGGATCCTGCATCTTTGAAGAGCATAATGGGGAAAGTATCTTAAAAGAGATGTAGTATCCAGGGGCTGTGTGGAAATATATATGTTGTTTCAGCTGTTGGAAAAAGAATAGGAATATGATCATCTAGCTCCATCTGAGTGATGGAGGGCCATGAATCGAGATATATGGCCCCAAGGCAGAGCTTTACCAAGCTCAGATGACTTCCACAGAAACTGCCCAACTAATGTGCAGTTAACGGTGGCCATAATGCTCTTCATTACCGCTTGAAAGGGTGTTAAAAGTTCCAGGAACCCAAACCTGTTTTTCCTTTCTTTCCTTTTAGCATCATGAGCTTTTTAACATCTGCATTTCCATCTCGATTTACTGGAAGAGGAGGAGGAGGAGGAGGAGACCTGGAGCCAGCTCTACGAATGGTTAAAATGAGGGAATATTTGAAACATTCGAAATTCGATCGAATTCGGACATCCAAATTCGAATCGTATGTCTATACATTTGTTTTTTAACATTCAAATTTGAATGTTTCAGATTATTTGTACAAATTATTCAGACAATCGTATTTGTATGGATACGTACGCATTATATACGGATACATACGCATCTTATTTGTATCCGTACGCATTTGTACGGAGACATACGGGATGAAAACTGGATGCATACAGGTTAAAAATGGGATGCGTACGAATGGGTGTACTTATGGGTGTGTGCAGACACATACGGATGTTGTCGACATTTGTATCTTCAAATATGAATAGAATATTCATACGAATAGATACAGGAGGGGGAAGCAGGATCAGAGAAGCAGAAAGGGAGGCAAAGGGTATGTATATGTGTAGGACAGAAGGGGAAGTGGAATCAGGGAAACAGAGAGAGAGGCAAAGGGTGTGTGTAAGATAGGAGGGGGATCCATATATGTTATGTATGCATTTGTAAATTATCCATATCCAGGATCCGTATCTGATACGTATGCGTTCATATTGGATATTCGTACGGATTCATACAAATACATTCGCACTGAATAGAACCTTACCGCACTCGAAGGGGATCTAGTCAAACAAATATGAATTTTCTAACATTCGATTCCTTATGAACCGAACGCCAAAACCCACACTTGTACCCATCCCTAATGGGGTTGATTTCCTTTCACGTTGACTGATTTGATCTCCTTGCAGTCCAAGGGACTTTCAACAGTCTCCTCCAGCATTACAGTTTGAAGCCTGCAGCCGTACAAAGGCCCATCCTATTATGCCAGGGATGTCAAACCAGTGGAAGACCCTTGCGGTTGAGGTCCCACCACCCTTTACAGCATTCCGAAACCAGGCCTCCGTTTCCTTTTAGACCCTCCACAAATTCAACTCCTAAAAATAAAACTGCGGAGGAAAACGGTTCCCTCTGAAATCTTATCCGGCTATGTCCTTTGAAGCCATGCATTTATGAAGATGTTTGCCAAGCAAAACTCAAATGTTTTTATTCACAAGAAGAAAGGAGGAATTTGAAAGGCAGGCTCAAATGTGTTAAAAATCCAGGTCTATGAAAGAAAAAGACCAGGAAGCTGCTAAAATGTTGTAATGATTGCCGGTGCGGAGACAATTTCTTCTCAAATCTTCTGCTCAGCAGACAGCTAAGGGCTAGATTTCCTCAAAGGGGACAAAAGATTCTAAGTTTCCCCCTCAGTGACTGTGGTCAACAGCTAAGAGGTGGAAACCAAGAGGAGCTCAGAGAGAATGAATATTTCCCTTCGCCTCATGTGGCTAGAGAGAAACATTTTGGAGCTGGAACCTAGCCAGACGCGGGAAATGATTTCGTGTTGCTTCAGACTGATAGAATACCACAGAGCGGCCGGCATGTAAATGGACTTATCATAGCCAAATCCTTTTTTGCTACACATCACCACTATGGAAGCTGATGGGGTTTTGAAATAAAAAAAGGGGGAAAGCAGTGGGGGAAACTCTCCGAAGACAGTTCCTGATATAAATGGTGGTGAAACCATAAGCAACCTCTGAACTTCCCTTATCAGGACATTGGGTGGTTCAGCTAACTATGGCCGTTTCTGCTCTTACCTGCATGATTCCGGTCTAGCGTGGACCATCCTAGGCCAGTTTGGTCTAGTGGTTAGGGAGCCAGACTCTTATCTGGGAATACCAGGTTCGATTCCACATTCTCCCATGAAGCCAGCTGGGTGACCTTGGGCTAGTCACAGCTCTCTTCTGAGCTCTCACAGCCCCACCCACCTCACAGGGTGTTCTGTTGTGGGGAGAAGAATAGAAAGCTTTGTCAGCCGCTTTGAGTCCCCGTAAATGGGTGAGAGTGAGGAAGAGTGGAAGAGTGCAGAATCAAACTCGATATTCCCAGACAAGAGTCCGGCTCCCTATCCACTAGACTGAACTGGCTCATTAACATTGCAAAAGAAAGAAAGAAAGAAAGAAAGAAAGAAAGAAAGAAAGAAAGAAAGAAAGAAAGAAAGAAAGAAAGAAAGAAAGAAAGAAAGAAAGAAAGAAAGAAAGAAAGAAAGAAAGAAAGAAAGAGAAAGGCTGTGTATTAACCCTACATTTTAATCTAGCTTCAGTCCACTTTCAGAGTGAGAGAACACACCAGCAAAGTGACTCGTTGTTTTCTTTTGGCATTCTCTAACTCTGAAAACCAACTTTGGGATTAGACAATGTGGAAAGAAAATGATTGGTTGCTTTGTTAAAGGGCTCTCTCACCCCGAAGATGGACTGAATCTGTATTAAAACCTAGGTGTGAACACAGCTAAAGAGAGGTGGGCCAGACTTTGGACAGGTTGAGGTCCATTGTGCCTTTAGAAAAAGGCTTAGGTTGGCTATAATTGCAGAGATTCCAACAGGAGCTAAATTTGCAAGCTGATCAATACCTTCCCTCCACTCATTCATTAACAGTATGAGAATTCACCAATTGATGATGTGCAGAGATCAATTTGGGTCCTGGCTAATTGTACAAGGTCACTAGAAGGCAAGTGGATTTTGCAAGGCTGGTGCCATGTGTAGGGAATATGACCTGGAATGACATCCCCTTCTAATGTTGGTGTTTCCCCCCCCACTTCTGTTGCACTCAATGGGCAATTTTCACTCTGTGACCCCATAATTCTGTGCATTAAGGGAAGTCATAGGAGCTTTCATTCATAACAGGGTTCTTTCTTTTCCATTTTCTGGCCCTATAAAGATGGCTCACACGCCCCAAGTCTGTTTTATGCTACTTCCTTTCCAAAGCCAACTCACATTTTACTTTTAAGCCAAGAGTTGCATCTGCAAAGCTTGGAAAAGTTTGAGACCTGAACATGAGGATGAGTAACTATGGATGAGTAACTCACTCACCCGAGCCCATTTGGTTGGACACAAGTTACTGTGTATGAACACAGCCTTTGCCTTTCATGTCATCCATACTAGGGATTTGCACGAATATTCGTAGGAATTCCAAATTCGATAAAATGTGCCGAATTTCGACATTCAGACTCGAACAGAATGTCCTGAAATTTGAATGTAAACATTCAAATAGGATTTCAAATTTTGGATCTATTCATTATCCGGACATTCGTCCGTGTACAGATTCATACACGATGCATAATTGAAGATCTGCCTCTTTCCCGCATCTGCACGCATTTGTACGGGTCCATACAGGACAAAACCAGGTTGCACACGGGATAACTGTGGGATGCATACGGATGTGTACAGATGTCGGGAAGGTGTGTATGGGCACACACGAATGTTGTCGACATTTGAAGGTGCAGATTCAGATCAAAAATTCGAATGAATAGATTCAAATTAGGAAAAAAAAACAAATTGAATCTTTTTAAAGTTGAATTTACCAGATTTGAATTGAATCAAATTTTTGAGCATTCGATTCAGTTTGAATAGGATGTCCAAAAAACATTTGTGCACATCCCTAATACATACAGAAGCTGCCTATACAACCGGCAACATGTAGCTAGATTGCAGACAAACCAGAGAAATGGTATTCTCTATGTGGACAATAATTCAATGGGTACAAAAATGCCATTAAGTACCCATTAATGGATACTTAATGGGTACTTCTAGCGACAGTGGGAAAACACCCTTGGAAAACACTTGTGCATTCAAACAGATTTCACTTTTGAATCAGTTGTCTGTTCTGCACTCAAAAGCTGAATTTCTAAAAATCCATTTGAATCCAAGCTGTATCTGGATTTCTGTGTCATCCCTGCAAACAGGAAAAGTCAGAAGGAAGGGATCCATGCACAGGGGTGAAGTCCCCACTCTGGAAAGGCCTCATTCGGCAGTAGAAGTAAAGTCAAGTGGAAGGAAAGATATAGAATCATAGAATCATAGAATGGTAGAGTTGGAGGGGACCTCCTGGGTCATCGAGTCCAACCCCCTGCTCAAGGCAGGATCTCCTAAACCATCTCAGACAGATGGCCGTCCAGTCTCTGCTTGAAGACCTCCATCAAAGGGGAACCAACCACCTCCCGTGGCAGCCTGTTCCACTGGTTGATCACTCTTACTGTTAGAAATTTTTTTCCTAACATCTAAACTAAATCTTTTCCCCTGCTGTTTCACCCCATTGTTTTTAGTCCTTCCTTGAGAGAGTGAGAACAGGGCTGATCCCTCTGCCCTGTGACAACCCTTGAGGTATTTGTAGACAGCTATCATGTCTCCTCTCAGTCTTCTTTTTGATAGACTAAACATTCCTAGTTCCTTAAGCCGTTCCTCATAGGACATGGTTTGCAGACCGTTCACCATCTTGATATGCCAAACTGGTACTGTCCATTTGTACCGGGGCACTTCTAAGGCCATTTGCTGGGATTCTAGAGCAGGAATAGGTTTGCCCTTGTCTCTGCTTGAGATGCCCATGAGCATTTGGTGGGCCACTGTGTGCAATGGGATGCTGGACTAGATGGGCTGTGGCCTGATACAGCAGGGCTTCTCTTATGTTCTTATGTAGTTCAAAGCAAATCAGGGTGTTTGCATAGTTCACATGCAGACTGAATTACCCTGTTGTCCGCAAGGGGACCCAGTCATAAAAGCCACTTTCGCCTCATTCTGTCTCTCTGAGCTGGTGGTTGCCGGTGAAGAAAGGATGTCCATATGGAAAAGGCAACCTGGATCCCATCCACCCTGGCAATTCATATATTCATAATAAGGATCAAGCTAGGTCTGGGTGGGGAGAGAGAGAGGCTGAAGAGCAGGCCTGCCTTGGTTGGATGCAGACATGAACACATGCTCCTCTTAGCTCTGAGCTCCTTTGGAGTTTTACAACCACAAGCATGACCTGTTATCTGCCATCACTACGGAGACAAATGAGATACCACTAAAATGATTATGGTTATGATCCAGGCAAGAGGCGGCATGAACAGATGGACTCCTAATAGCCATGCAAATGTTGTTAGTAATAAAATATAGATGCTGGGAGAAGGTAGAATGGGAGAGGTCTATATATATGGCTATGGAGCAACATCATTTCTTGCAAAGCAATTGCACCATCAATTAACACAGGGCACTAAAGTATCCACCACCATCTCCTTAACAGGGGATGATGCTAGAGCATAAACGCTGCACAAACATACTTTTGGATCTCAAAGAAAACTCACAAATCAGCTTTCAGTAAGGGGGGATGCGCCGATCCTGGTGCTGCAGACAGACACGCACAGACAGCAGCTGAGAGAGGCACACTTGCAAGTATTCATTGGTGTTCTGCCCAGGAATTCTCCAGTTCTACCCCCATCGTTTTGCTTTATTTGACCCATATGCTCAAAAAGTATCCATGTGTTTTCCCCACAATGGAAACAACAAGCAATAAAAGGCGACAGAAAGGCACTGTTCCTGAGCAAGAGGGAGAGAGAGGAAAAAAGAAGAAGAAAGGTCTCCCATAAGGCTGTTCCTTTGAAACGGGACCTATGTGGGTGCAGGATAGGACCAGCCCATACTGCCGTCAGGTTTGGCAGGACACTGAAGTCTCATGAGGTTTGCTTTGAGGGTGTGTTCCCATTCAAGATTTAAAGTGCTTTGAAATCATTTGTAGCACTCACCATTCCCAAAGTTTTAAAAGAATCTGCAGTTTCTGAGGATTAAAGATCCCAAAACATGGATTATCTATATTTGGATCCAAATAGTTTGCACAGCTGAATTTAGAAATAATCCTCACTATTTAGCAAGGGGAACGCAAGTGGGTTTTTTGGAGAGGGAACCATGATTTAGGGGTGTTCTCTTCAGTTTCCCCTGATTCAATGATAAGCCCTGATTTCCTTTGCCTGGCTCTCCACCATCAAGCTGCCTGAAAGGAAGGGGAGAAGTAAAGAATCAACAGAGCCTGCAGATTGTAACAGTGTAACAAGAATACAGTGTATCAAATTGGCAGCTTCTGTCCTGGGGTTGCAAAAGTACATGTACTGCATACTCCTTCCTTCCTTCCTTCCTTCCTTCCTTCCTTCCTTCCTTCCTTCCTTCCTTCCTTCCTTCCTTCCTTCCTTCCTTCCTTCCTTCCTTCCTTCCTTCCTTCCATTCATGCCTTTTGCCTGCATCCCTGCCATTTCATGCTGAACGAACCAGCACAATCCTGCCTGTTTCCCTCCCTCCCTCCTTCCCTCCCCCTGCCATTTTGCACTGCCAATCTAGCACAAAACAAAAGGGAAGTGATCTTCAATCTTCTACTACCTTGTTAACAAAAAAGAGCCTGTGCTACGATGTGGGGAGAAGCTGCCATGATCTGAATCAGGGACAAGCTTATATAAGGGGTAGGGTTTGAATTGCCCACCCCAATGAAGTCATGGTAGGACAGTGCTCAATTGCTGACTGCATAAGGAAGGGGTTCTGCTAAGGGGAGGAGGGAGTGGAGAGGGTTTCTCTCTTGAGAGTCTGCATTAGTGGGAATGCAAACAACCAGACCTTGCTGCTGATTTTTTTTTTAAAATCCTGGTTTAAATCCTGATTAAACTGCCCAGTGGGAACCTGACCTGGGAGTCTCCATGGCTCAAGAAAGGGATGGATGGAGTAGCATCAGGCAGGTTGAATTGAAAAGCCTGGCAGCAAAGGACTGAGTGTGTTGCAGGCATCCCCAGCGCATCAAGGATTCTTTGTTATGGAGAGAAGTCTCCAATTAAGAATTCAAATTCACTTCCTATTGGGGAAACCAATTATTTGCAGAGCGGAATGGGAAGGCTTTGTTTTTCCTTAGTTGCAGAAAGAGCGTGCACACACACACACACACACACACACACCTTATTTTTTAAAAAAGCCCACTCCCTGTGGAGCTGCAATTTTTCCCCACATAAAGCTCTCTTAGTGCTAGAGATGGACAGAGCAGCCTAATTCTGTTCTATTTATATTTCACGGGCATTCATTTCTAGGTCCATTCTGTCCTCATTTCATGCCATTTGGTTTCTATTATTATTTTTTTTATGAAACTCTGCATTACAGGTCTTGTAACATAAAATAAATATTTCCTTACTGAAATGATGCATTTTATGTCATTTCTATAATTAATAGGATGCTCTGAGGGGACCCTTTTCCATAAGAAAATGTGCATTTCACTAAGAATGTGCCTTTTTGTACCCGAGCACTGAAAAGCAAAAGTTTTTAATGTGCAGAACATTCATTTGATTCTATGGTATCTCCCCCCCCCACCTCTTTAGATCACACGTGGCGCAAAGCAACATCTGCTTCAGACAGATTTCTCCACCAGCCATAATCGTGGAAAAGTTCAGAGTCATTGCACCATCTGTAGTAATCCGAACCAATCTCTGCTCTTAGATATCACAGAACTGCACATTGAAAGGCCCTATAAAATTTTATCACAGGACAGAATCACTTCCTATCAAGGCCCCCGTTGACCCAGAAGAGGTGGGGGTTGTGGATCCGGTGGGAGAGTTATTGAGTGAGGGTTCCATGAAGAGATGGACTTTTGTTTCCGTTTTAGTCTGCTGCCGAGCTGAAGTGATGGTTCCTTGCACTGCCTGCTGATTTTCTAGGGACACGTTCCCACTTGACTATTTTAGAAGAAGAGTTGGCTTTTCTACCCTGCTTTTCTTACCCATTTAAGGGGACTCAAAGCGGCTGACAAAGCTTTCAATTCTTCTCCCCGCAGCAGAACACCCTGTGAGGTCGGTGGGGCTGTGAGGGCTCAGAAGAGAGCTGTGACTAGCCCAAGGTCACCCAGCTGGCTTCATGGAAGAGTGTGGAATCAAACCCAGTAGTCCCAGATAAGAGTCCAGCTCCCTAACCACTAGACCAAACTGGCTCATTTTAGTCCTGGCTGGACTAGTTTAGTCCTGGTCGGACTATTTTAATCCAGGGCCGAGTGCGCATTCTGGGCTGTTCCCATTTGTCTGGTAACAAACTGGGCTGAACCTGAATATTACTGTTCCCACTCACAGAGAACAGGACCTTTTAATCTCAGCCCCCCTAGCGCAAACCCTGTAAATAAACCTACCCTAGTCAATCAGCTGAATGGAAGAACACAGGGCGATCCTAAAGCAATCACACTTTCCCTTTCACTCACTCACTTTCAGATCGGAGGTTCCCGGTAATGTTACTTCCATCCATGTTACTGGGAAGACAGCAAGTTCCAACTCAAGCAGAGCCAGGGGAGCTACATTTCTAGTAGCTGCTAACAATCAGAGAGATACATTTGTATCAAGGTTTGGAGAGCAGCAAAAAAGTTTTAAAAGCAAAGCTCCCAGCCTAGCCTCACTTCCCCCCCCCCCCCACCATTTAGTGTTAATCTAGGCCTTTGCCTTTTCTTGATTGGGGCTCTAGCATTGTGGACATGGTGCAGGGAGGGGGGAGACCTTCACAGCTGTGAAATCCCACCCACTTCTGGCAGGCATTGGCCAGAAGGCTAGATCTCCACCCCGAATAGTCTGGTAGCATTCCCATTTGGGGGGGGGGGATGCAGATTGAGAAGAGTTTATCTCGGGACTCTTTTTCTGTGGATTTTCTCAGGATAGTCCACATAAAATCCAGGAATAAAAAATTAAATGGGAACGCTGGATACCGAATTTGGATTCAATTCGGATTTATAGAAAATTAAATGGGAACGTTGGATACCAAATTCAGATTCAATTCGGATTTAAACATCCATGGGAACGCACACTAACTGTAAGAGTCAATCCACTCTGTGATTCAGCCTACCAGTTTGACTGAGCAGTGAATGGTGTGTTGCACTATAGTTTTCCTTTTGGGGCATCTTCTTTCTTTCTTTCTTTCTTTCTTTCTTTCTTTCTTTCTTTCTTTCTTTCTTTCTTTCTTTCTTTCTTTATTTATTTATTTATTTATTTTATTTATGCCTTTTATCCAGAAGTTGGAAGCTGTTTAGCACCACTGCCGTCTTTCCTAGCATAACCAGATGCCAGAGTTCAAGCGCGGAAAATAATCTGGATGGGAAAATCATTTAAATAAATAAACAAATCACAGCTGGAAAGACTCAACAGGGTAAAACGAGAGACATATTTTTAATGGCAAGGACTGGAAGGCAGGCATCCAGAGAAAGACGGTCAGGTTTTGCAGGAAGGGCTTCGAGGAGAATAAGGAATAGAGCCACCAGGTACAGTAAAAATGAGTGTTAAAATTTTTAACACAAGGGTGGATTATGATACATTGTTAAAGTTAATTAAGCTTAAGAACAGAGCCACAAATCTTTATGGTGAACATGGCTATGAATTTGGATGTTCCATTAGAAGAATACCTTGGAGACGCTCCTTCTCCTTTAGTGTCCTCACTGGAGTTTACAACATCTCTTGGACTGTCATGAAATTGGCAGCTAATCACGGTCCCCCAGGGAGGAATATAAGGACCTAAGAGGACTTCTGCAGGATCAGGCCACCGCCCATCTAGTCCAACATCCCATCTTGCGCAGTGACCCATCAGTTGCTTCTAGTCGTCTCATGCAGAAGACAAAAGCAAATCCTTCACCTGCTTTCAAATCCCAGCAAATGGCCTTCATAGGCATCCTGCCTGTCTCCCAGGCCTGGAGGTGGTACCTCGGCACCCATTCTAGTAGCCATTGATACAACTGTCCTTCTGAATTATGAAGAACTCCACTGGACTGGGCCATAGCCTATCTAGCCCATCGTCCTGTCCCACACAGTGGCCCACCAGTTGCTTCTGAGCATCTCAAACAGAAGGTGAGGGCAAAATCTTGATCTGCTCTCAAATCCCAGCAAATGGCCTTGAGAGGCATCCAGCTGGTCCCCCAGCCTAGAAGATATATCTAGGCATCCATTCTGGTAGCCATTGATACATCTCTCATCCATAAATTAGTCCAACCCTTCCTTAAAGCCATCTAGGCTGGTCGCTGTTACCACCTCTTCTGGCAGCAGATTCCATAGGCCAATGGCCCTCTGGATGAAGAAATACTGACAGGGGTTGAGAAACTCTTCATATGGCTTTCAGATTCTCCCAGTAAGCCACATTGAAAGTCTCCTAATTCTTACTAGTTGCCTAAGACCAGAGGCCAACATTGGCCCACCAACTGAAGCTCCAAGTGTGGTGAGATGTAGGTAGGACTGAGTATATAGGTGCCGGAGCAGGACAGACCTGGACATGTAGCAGAAACTGAGCCAGAAGACAGTCCCAGTAGGTATTTAAAATTTGATCAAATCTGTGCGAATTTTGACATTCAAACTCTAATCAAATGTCCATAAATTCGAATTTAAAGATTTGAATGAATTTTGACATTCGTATGTGTACGGGTTTATAAACGATGCATATTTGCAGAAATGCATCTTTCCCGCATCCGTACGCATTTGTACGGATCCGTACGGGACAAAAACGGGTTGCGTACGGGATAACTGCGGGATGCATAGGGACATGTACGGATGCGTACGGGATGCATAGCATTGCATACAGGCACATATGAATGCCGACATTCGTAAGTGCAAATTCGAATAAAAAATTCAGACAAATAGATTTGAATTTGCCTAATTCGAATTGAATTTGGTTAGATTCTAATTTTAAAGACTCGAATTGAATTTTTGGATATTCAATTCAAATTGAGTGAAATCCCGAAAATTGCACTCATGCATACCGCTAGGCCCCACTAGCATGAACATACCAGCTGCAGAAGCAAGAAAAGAGCTTCTCAGAATAGATAAGTTGCTTCCCAAGACTGCCTAGGAAACTTTCTAAATGCCAAATCAATTCTGAATCAAGCTGAAGGGAATTCACCTTACAAGGCCTCTACCTGATAAGCACATGGAAAACAAAACCTGCAGAATTAGGAGAACGAAGCTGAAGGTGGGGAGGAAAAGCATCAGGGAGGGAACCTGCCCTTTTCCAACACACACTAATACAGCGTAACAACATGCCAACACAACACTATCACACAATAGCACTGGAACCAGGAGACACCGTGTAAAGTTGATGGGCAGGAGAGATTGGAGCAAGAAGGGGAATAATTTTTTCACCCGAAGGGTCATCGATCTACAGGACGTAGAACCACAAGTGAGAGCAACCAGCCTGGGTGTCTCTAAGAAAGAATTAGATAAATCCATGGATGATGGTGTGTCAGTGGTTAGAATTAGGGATGTGCATGAATTTTTTTTTCATTTGCATTCGAATCGAATCAAATATCCAAACATTCAATTCCATTTGAATGTTTAGAATCCAAATGCAACAAAATCCCATTTGAATAGATTACATTCAGATCTATTCGCTCGAATGTTAGATTCGAATCTGAAGATACAAATGTTGACAACAGTTGTATGTGTTATACGTATCTGTATGCATTTCCTACGCATCCTGTTTTATCCCATATGCATCCCATTTTTGTCCTGTACTATCAGCACAAATGCATACGGATACATTTTTTAAAAAAAAAATTATTAGTTTTTTATTACAATTGCTTTAAACCCCCCTCCCCCTCCCCCCCCAGGTAATACATAGTTCCAAATTTTAAATACAATACATTGAAAAGTGTGGCGTATCCGGCTTACGCCACGAAATGCGAGGGCTCTGGGAAATGGGGAGCAACAGCAGCTTGCTGCAGCTCCTGAACGCCAGATGTTGCGAAAGTCTTCAAATTACCTGACTGGCCCAGATAATTTGGGAATCAGGCCCATGTGTTTGGCCTGACCCTGAGAGCTAGAAAATGGGGAGGGAGAGAGAAGAGGCAGGACGCAGAGATCAGCTGGAGGAGATCGTTTATTTCTGTGCAGGGCTTTAAATAACCCGCCACAGAGGGGCGGGGAAGGAAGTGACCTCAGGAGAAAATCCCGGGAGCTGATAGGTGGAGTGCATCAGCTGAGCAGGTCAGGCGCCTTCTTATGTCACATCCTGTGGCAGACAGGAAGAGAAGGTCTGTTTTCTGCGGGCAGCACATGGCTAGCGTCCATTAAGCCCTTAGGCTATGAGTCCAGCCCCTGCTGGTGTTGAGTGTGCACTGCACGCTTGTAGAGACAGGGCGATTCCTTTTACTCTGAGGCTTGATGAATGGCAGGCTGAAGCCAGGAGAAAACCCATGCAAACCTTTGCGATTACTACAGAAAAGGCTACACAATTCATAATACTACATTGAAAAAATTAAACGTAACTTCATTTTCTCACTTTCACTCCTAAGCTTATTATCTAAATATATTTTAACTATCATCCATTTTTGTTTACATATTCTAACCCTATCCAAATTACTTATATTATTCATACGACTATTCGATAAGCACAAATGCATACGGATACATATGAGATCTGTACAAATACATATATAACACATACTTATCTGTACATTCAAATGTTTCAAATCGTTTGAACGAATTCATTCAAATGTGTAGATAATCTATTTGAATTCGAATGTCCACATTCAATCGAATTTCAAATGTTTAGAACATTTGTACACATCCCTAGTTACAATGGGTACCTCTTCCAGGCCGGAGATGCCTCTAAAGGCCATTTTGCATGGATCTGAGAGCTGGTGAAGGTTTTTCCCTCATCTTCTGCTAGAGATGTCCAGAAGGAATTGGTGGGCCACTGTGTGAGACGGGATGCTGGCCTGGATGGGCTGTGGCCTGATCCAGCAGGTCATCTCTTTTGCTCTTATATTCAGCATCTCAAAGGTGAGCTCATAACTTGTTCTATGTACCATTTGGAAAGGTTCCGTATGGTTTAGCTGCATGGAGACTGTGCCCATGGCATTCAAGGCTCTGTGCAGACAGATTCAGTCCCTGTGCAAACCCTTCCTTGTGAATTTGTGCTGCCAGCTGCCAAATCTGCCTTTGCTTGCTTGTTTTGTGCCCGATGGAAAGTAAATGGGAACGACTCGCCAGTACGCCGGTCATGAAATAATCGTCTGCCACAGTGAAACTCCAATCTCCGCGTCAAGGATGCTACCTGCTCATTAGGCATTCTGAGAATGGAGCTATGTAGTACAGGTGGTGCGTTGACACTGTACAGATGTGGAGAATTAAAAAAGAACCACGACATTAAAGCATGTTCTGAAACAGCACTCAAAACCCCCGCGGTGCATTATGGGGGGGGGGGAAGAAGAGTGGGATGAGAAGAACGAGAAAGAAAATGAAGAGGTTCTTGTGGCAAACTCTCTTAGAGCTCCTCAACAGGTAGAGTCGCCCTTTATCAAAGGAATCGCTTCCCTGCCACCATCTTTGATGACGACCCTGAAGGGCAGAGGATCCCGTTGGACTGCCCAGAGTTTGGGGGGTGGGGGTGGGGGGAAAGAGAGAGAGAGAAAAGAAGCACCCTCATTCTGGGAGAGCCATATTTTGATTACAAAATCAAATCAAGCACGTGAAACTTTCCATCTCGTTGACTCGCTAAATGCGGCCGTTGAGTGGATAAGGAGCCGCTGTTCAGAGGCTTGCAAGACAGGGGAGAAAAAGAGAGAACATTTGGTACTGCTGAAATTCAATTATAACAAAAGCAATCTGCAATTATTGCTGAGGAACCTCCCCTCCCTTCCCCAACCGCCTAGGCGGGGGGGGGGGGGGGATACATAGGGCAGAACAATCATTGCTGCATTAGCCAGAGACAAGCATGGGTTGATGAGCCCCATTTAACTCTTCTGCATCTGTTTTGTCTTCTCCCCAAAGGAAGTGGGAAGGACCCAAGGCAGCATCTACATGGGGCAACCCCCCCCCCCCGCCCTCTCTTTCTCATAAGAACCTAAGAGAATCCCAACTGGATCAGGCCACAGCCCATCTAGTTCAGCATCCTGATGCACGTGGTGGCCTACCAATTGCCCATGGGTGTCTCAGGCAGAGACAAGTGCAAGCCTTCTCCTGCTCTTGAATCCCAGCAAATGGCCTTGGAAGCATCCTGCTTGTCCACCAGTATTTGGGAAGACAATATTAGGGAAGGGGCACCGAGTATGATAAAAGGGGTCTTTGAGGGAGAAAGCTTGCAGGTAGCCAACCAATGAAACATGGTAATTCCAAAAAAAAACCCCAGGGCCAGAACAAGGGGAAAAGGACTGTGACATAAGAATGGAAAGAAGGCAGCAAGTACCATGGGAGTGGCTATAGGTAAGTGGAACAGCAAACAACCTGGAAAGCAAAGAGTTGCTGGTTCGATCCTCAGCCTCCCCCCAGAAGCAGGCAATGGCAAACCACTTCTGTGCCTCTGCCAAGAAAACTGCGTGGAGATGTCCATGGAGTCTGGAGAAACAAATATCACTGGATCTATACCTCGCAGTGAAACCAGTGGGGCTCCTGTCCTATGTCACAGCACACTGGCAAAGCTTTATCCAAACAGCCGTCCATGCACTTATGGACCATAATGGATGTCAGTTTTGCTGCCTTAATGTGAAATGCTCAAGCTATGCATCCAAACAAATATGACAAAATGATTGGCTTTTAGACTAATAGGCAGACAGCCACCTCTTAATCTTTGTATGCGCCTGCATATTAATGCTCCCCACAATACACGCAGAAGTTCTCCTATGCAAGCGTAATTAATATGAACAGGATCTGTGCTTAGATCTGATGCATCTGCCCACCGAAGACTTAGCTAGTTTTCTTGGCTGATGTTTGCAAGCAACTTTTCCCAGTTGTAGGCTTAGAAGATGTCAATAAACAGGAAGCAGAAGGCACTGGGTAGCGAGGTTGGAACACAGCAAGAAAAACATCCATTTATTCCTTGATTGTTTCACTGGCTGAGCATCTCATTCATTCCGGGCTTTGTTCATTAAAATCATGTTTATTTCATGTCCAATTTGATGGCTCTCCATTTGGCTTGCCTATTCATTTCCATTTCCTATTCAGTTCCAGGTGTGCAGTGGACACCTGCTAATTTCTAGCACTCTCAACCCTCTGGCATGAAATGTTCAGGACGTCTGTTGCCACTGTTGCCTCTGAGAGGGTCACGTTTGACATGTTGAGGGCAGATAAGAAAAGGAACCCCATTTTTGAAATAACGGAGAAGAAGAAGAGCTGACTTTGGTGATCCAGTTTGGTCTAGTGGTTAGGGAGCGGGACTCTTATCTGGGAATACCAGGTTCAATTTTGCCCTCTCCCATGAAACTAGCTGGGTGACCTTGGGCTAGTCACAGCTCTCTTCTGAGCTCTCACAGTCCCACCTACCTCACAGGCTGTTCTCTTGTGGGGAGAAGAACAGAAAGCTTTGTCAGCTGCTTTGACTTATGGATCCTAATGCTAGTTTGGGCAGACAACACATGTTGGCTCAACACCGAAGGAAAGGATTCCACTTCACATTTACCCACCACCACCACCACCAAAAAAAAAAGAAAAGAAAATTTCTGACGCCATTCACAGAAACAAGCAAGCTTTTGAATCTGCTCCCATGCTATCAAGGGCTCCAGATGTTGCCTTTAAAAATTACAGCGCGCGCGCACATGATGCCTTGGGTGGGGGCGCCCAAGTAACAAATTCAAAGCATCTGGAGCAGATTAACCAATTTCCATCCATCTTTTCATTTAGGCATCGAGGCCCCGGGTTCCTGGCTTAGCGGCTCTAAAAGCTTGCTTGCCCTTTTAATTCCCCCATTTGAGGCCTAATCTCCGTTTGCCGCTCTCCATCCCTTCCTGCTCTGCAAAATCTGGTTTCGGACTTAGCCGAAAGCAAGGAGGCCACCTGTCGCTTCCCCGACAGCAGCTGGAAGGTCCCCGAAGCAGCTTTTCAGGAAATGGAACCCGTAAGGCAGAAAGTTCTGTGAACATCCAGACCGCAATCCCCAAACCTAAAAGCGATTGTGCACTGAATAGGCAGGAGACATCCTGGTTGAGGGTTACTGTGAAAGCTATGAAGCCTACCTGGGGGGAGACACACCAGCTCCTTGACTTCTGGATGAGCACTAGCCAAACAGGCTAACCCTGAAACGGATCCTGCCATCTCATAGTTACATTTCATGTTCGTCTTTCTCATCAATTCCACCTTCTGTGGGGAGTTTGGATAGCCTAATGACATGTGCATCGAAGTGGGTTCTGGAAATAAAAGGTTCACCTCCCTTGTGGGACAGTTTGGTGTGGTGGTTAGGGAGCCAGTCTCTTATCTGGGGACACCAGGTTTGATTACACACTGCAAAATCCAAACCCAGTATTTCCAGATAAGAATCCGGCATCTTAACCACAGGACCAAACTAGCTCACATTCCCTTATTATACATACAGAAATTGCACAGGGAAAGAGAAATGTGCAAGTTTGGAGCTTCCAACAATCTGATCAAACCGAACCAGTCATGAACATGACTGATTTAATCAAACCAGCAAGCCAGTCTGGTCTGGTGGTTAGGGAGCCAGATTCTTATCTGGGAATACCAGGTTCGATTCTGCCCTCCCCCATGAAGCCAGCTGGGTGACCTTGGGCTAGTCACAGCTCTCTTCTGAGCTCTCACAGCCCCACCTACCTCACACGGTGTCAGTTGTGGGGAGAAGAATAGAAAAGCTTCGTCAGCCCCTTTGAGTCCCCTTAAATGGGTGAGAAAAGCAGGGTAGAAAAGTCAACTCTTCTTCTTCTTCTTCTTCTTCTTCTTCTTCTTCTTCACTCGCATTCACTCCACCTTTGCCCTTGAAAAAAGGGCTTTTTTCCACAATAGAAATGGTATTTTTGTTTCCAAATGAGTTTGAAACTGTACACACAAAACCATTTGTTTGGGTAAACGGTTTGCTGTTGGGCCGAACCCATGGGTGTTTGGTTCAACAGTGAATTGGACTCACAATTTCCATTTGTGTGCATTCCTTTACACTCTGGCCAACCACTCCCTGCTAGGTATGAGCATGACCATTTGAAACATTCAAAATTCGACTGAATTCGTTCGAACTTGGACATTTGAATTTGAATCGAATGTCTATAAATGCATACGGGATGCGTAATGACGCATATGGGCACATACGAATGTTGTCGACATCGGTATGTGCAGATTTGAATCGAAAATTTGCCCAAATAGATTCAAATTGATTTGAATTGCCATCAAATGTGAATACATTCGAACTTTAAACATTCAAATTGATTCAAATTTTCAGATCTTCTATTCGAATCGAATCTTGAAAATTGCATTCGCGCACACCCCCTAACACAGACAACCATTTGATTGGGTAAACGGTTTGCCGTTGGGCCAAACCAACGGGTGTTTGGTTCAACAGTGAACTGGACTCAGAATCTCCACTTGTGTGCAACTCTTCACGCACCTGCAAACCGCTCTCCCTCCATCTCTCTTGGAACTTTTGCATGTCACCTGTTTCACTGCAGCCTCCAAGGCAGAGGAAATTCCTGCTCCCTGCCTTTGGCCCCACTCTGCCAACTATTGTGTTAATTCAGATGACACCCAAACCCTGAAAGGAGAGCACCCCCTACAGGTGGGAGCGGGGATTCCAAGCGGAGATGCTATTCTGAAACGGAAGGCAGACGGCTCCACTACTTTTGCAGAGGCTATACAGCCTCTGAACTCCTGGCCTTCGCTCACTAATAAAACTAACGTGCCCTATGGAACAAAAAAAGCAGTTATTATTACTTTGGTGTTTCCAGACCTAGGAGGGGATAATTTAGGAGCCATTAAAAACTAATTCTCTATAATATGACGCTGAAGCAGGGTGATTGAATGGAGTTTAAACAGTCGCCACCGGAGGAACTCTGGTTATTAAGCTTTCAATCCATCATGCCCTGTCCGCACCGCACAAGAGCCATTTTAGTGGGCAAAGAAAATGACCACGGACAAAAAGAAAAGGAAAACCAGGCAGGGGCGAGAACTCCCCATGCCCATTCGCACAGGTGTGAGAGGAATCAGAATCTCATTGAATTCTTTCCTTTTTTCTTTCTTCCTTTCTTTTGCAGTGCGTACAGCAGCAGAAGAATACACTTAAGCTCCAAATGAACTTGCAAAGGTGTCTGGCCTTTTTCTACAGGTGCAAAAACACTCTGAATCTAATCTAATCCTTCAATCCTTCCTTCCTTCTTTTGCAGTGTGTACAGAAGCAGAAAAGTGCAATTAGGCTCTAAAATGAACTAGCAAAGGTGTCTGGTTGTCTTACGCAGGTGTAAGAACATTCTGAGTCTGACCTAATCCTTCCTTTTTTCCTTCCATCCTCCCTTCTCCTTCCTTTGTCCTTTGTTCCTTCCATCTTCCCTTCCTTCTTCCATCCTCCCTCCCTCCTTTCTCCTTCCTTTCTTCCATCCTCCCTCCCTCCCTCTCTTCCCTCCCTTCGCCTTCTTTCCTTCCTTCATTTGTTCATTCCATCCATCCATCCTCCTTCCCTTCCCTCTTTTCTCTTTCCATCCTCCCTTTCTTTCCTTCCTTCCTTCCATCCTCCCTCCCTCCCTCCCTCGCTCCCTTCCTCCCTCCCTCCCTCCCTCCCTCCCTTCCATCCTCCCTCCTTCTTTCCTTCCTTCTTCCCTCCCTCTCTCCCCCCTCCCTTGGCAGTGCACACAGAAGCAGAAGAAGGCGATCAGGCTCCAAGCTAGCTAAGGTGTCTAGTGGCCCATAATCCATCTTGAGCATTTAAGTTTTATCTTCATTTTAGTAAACTCATTTGCCTAAGCGATCAAGTTATTCATCCATCCACAAGGGCGAGTGAGCCATGGGCCACCCAGCAGCTCTGGACTCAACCCTCAAACATATGGGGCACGTCACCATTTATGGCTGATGGAGCCATCACTGAGGCAGCAGGAAGCAGCAAACAAGGAGCTGATCAGAGAAGGTTGGATTCGGCAGACACATGACACACCCTACACTTTCTTTGGCCGTGGTCACACCTTTGCTTTAAACCTTCTTCCGTTGACCTTCAGGCCTGACCAGTCACACCTTTTCATTTCCATCTATTCTATCTGTGGACTCTCCACTAGGGATGTACACAAATATTCAAAACATTTGAAATTTGATTGAATTTGCTTAAATTTGGACATTTGAATTCAAATCAAACGTCTATGATTTTGAATTTAAACATTTGAACGAATTTTGAATTTTTGAAAGTCATGCAGATTATTCAGACATTCGTATGTGTACGGAGACATACACGACGCGTACTTGCCTGTACGCATCTTTCCCGGATAAGTATGCATTTCTATGAATCCGTACAGGACGAAAATGCATACGGGGAAAATACAGGATGCATACAGGATGTGTACGGGCACATATGAACGTTGTCAACATTCATATTTGCAAATATGGATAAAAAATTTGCATGGATAGATTCGAATGTATTTGAACCAAATGTGAATACATTCAGATTTTTGAACTGATTTGAATTTTCAGATATTCGATTTGAATTGAATCAAATGAATCAATTGTACATTGCATTCACGCACTTCTTTCCACCCTCCATTTGGACTTCCCTGAAGGCCCTTTGGTAGCCCCATCCCAGCCATTCAGAGTAGCCTTCACTCAGGGTTTGCTGGTTGGTTTCATCTACCTCCTCCAACCTTCCATTGCTACTGAGTTCTTGCTTTTCCCCCCCCTTCAGGCCACATTGCCTCTCAACTTGATCTGTGGGCTCCCCATCATTATAGGAAATCCACCAGCTTCCTTTCTAGCAAAGGTCTCCATCAACAGCATTCCTGGAGGCACTATTGGAACACCAGTCTGGTCTAGTGGTTAGGGAGCCGGACTCTTATCTGGGAATACCGGGTTCAATTCTGCCCTCCCCCATGAAGCCACCTGGGTGACCTTGGGCTAGTCACAGCTCTCTTCTGAGATCTCAAAGGGTGTTCTCTTGTGGGGAGCAGAATAGAAAGCTTTGTCAGCCGCTTTGAGTCCCCTCAAACGGGTGAGAAAAGCAGGGTAGAAAAGCCAACTCTTGATCTAGTGGTTGGTCTACGGGTCAGTACACAATGCGTTCTTGAAGATCTGCACCTTTCCCGCACCCATACACATTTGTATGGATGGGTACAGGACGAACATGGGTTGCATACAGGATAACTATGGGATGCATACGCACATATACGGCTGCTTATAGATGTGGACAGATGTTGGGAAGATGCATACGGGCATCCGTGCATGGTGTCGGCATCTGTAAGTGCAAATTCAAATCTAAAATTCAAACAAATAGATGCAAATTAGCCTAATTCAAATCAAATTTTGTTAAATCTGAATTTAAATAATTCAAATCAAATCAAATTTTGCTACATTCGAATCGACTGCAATAGAATGTGAAAAAAAACATTCTTGCACATCTGCAGAGAAGTCTTTTCCCTCTTCCTGCTCCATCTTTATGGACCATCTTTCAATGGTCCCCGGCCCTTGAGAGGGGACTATTAAAAGGCAGTTTGCCAGAGGAGCAAGACACACCAGACAGAGAAAGTTTTACAAGCACCTTGCAGTGCCCTTTTGCATAAATAAATCTACTCCATTCATCTCCCTGCTTTAATGGAGGTGAAAGGCACTTGTGATAAATACCTAGCTAGAGAAGAAACACATGGCAGAGAGAGCCAAGGTTATGTTTATCATAAATTCCTCTGCGCTCTTTTTTGGAGGGAAGGAGGCTCAGGTGACAGGAGACGGGAAGGAAAGCGCACAGGGAGAGAGAATCCACCCTTTTCACACTTCCGACATGATTTACTAGCACAAGAGTACCTTTTGCATCACGTACCGGTTTTATTTAAGCGACACTGAAAGTGTTGCAGGCAGGTGTGTATACAGTGTATATTGAAGGCAGCAATGAAACATAAGCCACTTGACGTGGGACAGGAAGCCTTGGGTAAACCTGGATAGAGCTGGAATGCGTTTGGCTTCCGTAATAGCTACAGAGCAAGGATGTCCACGAATATCTGGCGAAGTTGGAATTCGTACTAATAGGTACAAATTCTGAGATTTGCGGATGGGTCGAATTGGGGCCACATTCATAGTAGGGATGTGACCGGATGTTCTAAACATTTGAAATTCGATTGAATTCAGTCGAATGTGGACATTCAAATTTGAACAGAATGTCTTCGCATTCGAACGTAAACATTTGAACGAATTCCAAATGTTCCAAAACGTCGGTTCGAATGTTTCGAATTTACAGATACGTATGTATTACAAACGTATCTGTACGAATATCACACGTATCTGTACGCATTTGCGCTCGTAATGCGGAACGAAAATGGGATGCATCCGGGATAAAATGGGATGCATACAAAATGCGGACAGATATGTATAACACATACGAAAGCTGTCGACATTTGTTATCTTTAAACACAAATGTTGTCAACATTCATATCCTCAAATTTGAATATAGCATTTGAACAAATAGATTCGAATATATTAGATTTGAATCGGGTTTTGTTGCATTTGGATTCTAAACATTCAAATCAAATTGAATGTTTTGACATTCAATTAGACTCAAATTCAAATGCAAAAAAATCAATTCTTGCACATCCTTAATTCATAGGCCCTATTTGTCTATGAATCAGATATTTAGGTATCTCCCGCAGGCCTCCAGCCCCATTGCCACACTTACCTGCTGCTGCCACCATGTCTTCACCCTAGGCCTTCCGCTTCTACGTGCGTGCAGAAACAGAAGTGCTTTTCCGGCTTCTACAAGGGCTATTTCAGAGTCTAGAAGGCCTATTTCAGCATCCGGAGAACAGAGAAATAGGCCCAAGGCCACCACCGAGGGTGCCCACCTGCCCACCCACCTCCCACCTGCCCCCTTACCTGTGTGAGATGGGATGCTGGACTAGATGGCCTGTATTCTGTCCCAGCAGGGCTCCTCTTAAGTTCTTATCTTCTTATGAAAGGATGTTCACTGGAAATTGGGGATTGCACAAAATTATTTTTCAGAAGCCACATGATTCCCCACGGCACTTGTTCTCTTTCAAATACCTGATGGATCCAGTTTAAACTTCATCCACCCATGCAAATCTTCAAAAAGAAAGAAAGCGACTACTAAAATAGTCAAGCCATTATGCCAGGCAGAGGTGCTATAGACAGAGTTTCTTCCCCTACCATGACTGAGCACGGCACTATCTCATTTTAGAGGGATGGGCAGATGGGCCGGACATAATTTTGGACATGGCTGCTTTTTCTGGGACTTTGGACCACTCTGCTATGGTTTGCACAGATGGCACAGCATGATCGCCAAAGGCTGATCAGCAGGGATCTGTGTTAGTGGCAGAAACAGCGACAGAACCAATTATAGCCCTTTGGTTAGTTTTGGGCTCTGCCTCCTGAATGCACACACTAATTTGCCCTTCGGTAGCCTGTCCCGACAGAAGATCCTCTGCCCTTCAGCTTAGAAGTCATTGGAAGAGGCAACTACATTGCCCCAGCCATATATGGCTTATCACAAGATGGTTGAAACATTTGTAAATTGTCCAGAGCATCATGGCGCAGGAGGGAAGGTTATAAATAAATAAATACATACACACACATGCATGCATGCATGCACACACATACATACACACACAGACACACACAGACACACACACACACACACACACATACATACATACATACATACATACATACATACATACATACATACATACATACATACATACATACATACATACATACATACATACATACATACTGGAGATGTACACAAATATTCAGAACATTTGAAATTTGATCAAATTTAGACATTCGAATTTGAATCAAATGTCTATAAATTCGAACTTAAACATTTGAAAGAATTACGAATACTAGAATCTATTTGTTCAAATTGTTCAGACATATGCACAGGTATGTACATGATGCATACTTGCACATACACGTCTTTCCCGCATCCATATACATTTGTGCGGATCCGTATGGGATGAAAACGAATTGCATATAGGATAAATATGGGATGCATACGGACATGTGTACGGGGTGCATAACGATGCATAACAATGTTGTTGACATTCATAAGTGCAAATTCGAATCAAAAATTCAAACAAACAGATTTGAATTTGCTTAATTCGAATCAAATTTGGATAAATTTAAATTTTAAAGATTTGAATCAAAATTGCTTTCATGCACACCCCTAATACACACATACATAGCGAGCAGACTGGACCCCTCCGATACTTGGATGGGTGGCCACCAGGAAATTCCAGGACAATATACATGGGAGCAGGAGTAAACGGGGGGAGGGGGGGGACAACTGCTGCATAAATATGCCCAGGCAGACAGCATGAGACAGGCTTGTATTGAAGACATTGGCTTTTCAACAGTATTGCTTTTTTGGGTGGGGGGGTCCTGAAAAGGGTAAGCATTTGTGCACATTTCGCTTAACATAAAATTTCCATGCAAAGTCCATTACAAGGATTAGTAACTGGGAAATAACTGTGCTCAGGATACACCTTTGTTTGTTAAATTTATACTCTGCCTTTTTCAATTAAGATGTCCAAGATGGCTGCCCCTAATAAATTAGATAATAAAGAAAAACTAGTCAATAGAAGAATAAGCATAAAAAGCAGGAAGAGGGCAAAATCGATAGAACAATCAGGTAAGGGTAAATGAAAAGTCAGAGAATGTCAACCAGTTTAACGCATAATTAAATGAAGTTACCAGTTAAAGCCTAGAGGACGAAAATGTAGGAAGACAGCAGGTCAAGGACCTCTTGAAAGAAAAGTAAAAGTTATTCTCTTGTCAGCTGAGGGCTATCAAGACATGAGGAGAAGATGAGGAAGAAGAAGAGTTTCCTTACCCTTAAGGGGACTCAAAGTAGCTGACAAACCTTCTTCTCCCTACAGCAGACAGCCTGTGGGGTAGGTGAGGCTGTCTGAGCTCAGAAAGAGAGCTGTGACTAGCCCAAGGTCACCCAGCTGGCCTCGGGAGGGAGGAGGAGGAAGAATAATTGGCTTTTATATCCCACTTTTCTCACCCTAAAGGGATTCAAAGTGGCTGACAAACCTTCTGTTCTTCTCCCCATCCTGCAGTCCGAGATGGTTGGGAAGCACCTGGCGTGGGAATTAACACAAAGGCCAGCAGAGTGATCTTGTTTGCTGCCTATTACTGTTGTATAAAGTCCAATTTAATTCTTTGTGTTTGCAAGCAGGGAGCCGGTTTGGTTCCATCTAATTCCCTGATATCCAAACAACTGCGTGTTCAGTTCAACACAAACAGCTCCAAACGCGAACTATTCAACCACTGAGCTTTTCAAACAGGAAACACACTTTGGAGATCTTTATTAGAAAGGCTGGCAAGAGGACAGCCAAAAGAACAGACACAGAGCAGCTATGGACTATTCAGAGAAGTAGACGGGAGGCTCTTGTCCGTAACATTGGATCTTTAAGGCAGAGGATTATGAAACGCCCCTGCTCAAATATGGGGCCGGAGGAAGTGTTTATGTTCGCCTTTTTGTTGCCCATCAATGCTCTGCTAACAGGACAGTGGAAATCTGTGTGCGTTCCTTATTGGTGTTAGCTGTGAGCATTTTTGACCACGTCTCAAAGTCATTGTGTGCTTGGCGACTTACAATATTGTCTCAATAGAGGTATAAATGCTTGTAATGAATGCAATTTCAGTGTTCAATGGAAGCCCCGAATTGTGAAATAAATATGCATGTGTTTCCTCTCTGCCCAGCTGCAGAAAATTGCCCCCACAGCTCCTTTGGCTACATCCAGCTGATTTCTGTGCCTCCCCTTCCATGGAAATACAAGCATCGATTCCAACTGTGTATAAATACTCGCTGTGGTCTCTGGGGAAACCAAGGAGGAATAGATAGAGAAGATCTGCCTTCTTCTGCCCGGGGCTAAAATCCCAACATTAATCCTGTAATGTCTGCAAAATGCTTTGATATCTCCACATGAAAGGCAGCCGATCAATGCAAATGTTTTTGATTATTATTTTGATTATTGTACTTTGTGCCCAGAAGGTTCTTTATGCTGAGCTGAGATCAGCCCATCCCAAGTGTAAAATAATAATAAGAATGTGGCAGCTTTAACATTCCGGTGGAACTTGCTGTGTTCAGAATCAATACATTTGAAACAAGGCAATGGAGTGTGTCAGGGCACTGAAACTCTGCGGTTATGGATCCTAATACAGGTGTTCATGATCTTTCTGAATTGAATGAAACCAATTCGAACAGGGGCTGGTTTGGTTCAAATCGGAACTATTTTTCTTTAAACTGCAGGCTGTTTGGCTCGGTTCAAACACCCCTTTGAACCTCAATAGAGCAGGGAGTTTCTGCTCGGTTTGTTAGGAGACCCCCTTTGCCCAGTTTGAACTCTGTTTTGGAACAGGGAGGGGATCTTTGGCTCGCACTTGAACTTTTCAAGCATCCTGTTTTATGGTTCAAACCTGAAACCAATTTGGCACTTTTCTGCAGCCTCAGATCCAGGGCAAGGCAGGAGGAAACATTCAAAATATTGAATGTCTGAAACATTCAAAATTCAATCAAATTCATTCAAATTCAGACATTCATATTCTAATCGAATGCCTATACATTCATTTTTTAACATTTGAACAAATTTGAATATTTTGAATTATACATTCGAATAATTAGGACATTCGTATGTGTACAGATGCTTACGCATTGCATACATATCTGTACGGATCTTATTTGCCTCTGTACACAGGGAAAATGGGACGCATATGGGATAAAAACGGGATGCATACGAATGCGTACAGACACATACGAATGTTGTTGACATTCATATCATCAAATACAAATAGAATATTTGTACAAATAGATACAAATGTATTCGAATCAGTTTGAATTTGAACACATTCTTTTTTTTCTCTCTTTGTACGAATTCAAACATTTTAATTGAATCGAATGCCGAACCTTGCATTTGTGGGCACCCCTACAAGGCAGCTTGGGAGCTGAGGGCCAACACTGAGCAGGCCCTGTGGAAACTAATGACATCAGAGGCCTATTCGCAGTATGGCCTCTAGTCAAGAATGAGTGAACTTCTGGTGAACAGCATCCACACATGGAGTAGGCTGTTACAGCCTCCAAGCGTGCCCACCCTCACTAGAAGTTCACTATTTGTTGATTAGGCATGGAGCATGAAATTGGGCTCCACACGTTAAGTGATGTTTACCAGACACTTACCTGAAGTGTTTGTGGCTGGAGCATTTGCACCTTTTCCAGTGCTCTCGGGTCGTTTGAGGTGCTGCGCAAGTGCGCGGCACCTCTGATGACCATAGACGTGACTGTGCGTGCACAGATAGGCAGTGTTGTCAAGGCAACGGCACGGACACATGCATGGTTGCAGAGGGCATCGCAGCCAAAATGGCGGTACCCAGCAAAGGACTGGCCCTGGGATCGAACAAGGTAAGTATTTGATCGCAGGGGGAGGGAATAGCCAAAGATGACTAGTTGATGGGAAAGGGTGGAGTCCACCATTAAAGGGAGTGGCACCTATGGATTCTGCTACCAGGAGCTCCCAAATTTTCTCCCACACAACTCTCTGTGCCAAAATCTGCTTCCTATGTCCATGCGAAGAAGAAGAAGAAGAAGAAGAAGAAGAAGAAGAAGAAGAAGAAGAAGAAGAAGAAGAAGAAGAAGAGTTGATTTTTATACTTCACTTTTCTCACCCTTAAGGGGACTCAGAGCGGCGGCTGACAAACCTTCTGTTCTCCCCACCACAGAACACCCTGTGAGGCAGGTAGGGCTGTTAGAGCTCAGAAAGAGAGCTGTGACTAGCCCAAGGTCACCCAGTTGCCTTCATGGAGGACTGCAGAATCAAACCCAGTGATTCTCAAATAAGAGTCCTGCACTCTAAGCACAAAAGCAAACTGGCTCAATGTAGGTGGCTTGCAAACCCAGGACCCACCACTGCATAACCTGTGGATTGTCGAAGGAACAGAAAAGCAGCCTCTAGCCACACCTGATGTCCCTTTGACATGGAAATTCAAGCCCTGGAACAAATCCCAAACTCCACAAAACAAGAAGCATCTTAAAAGCAAAAAACAAAATTCTCAACTGTGTGATGCAAAATACCATCAGTTTGCTCCCCTGCATGTAAAGGTAAGGCAGAAGGTCCAGGTAGCTGCAGAAAACAAAGCAAAGGAAGAAAGAATAGTGCCGAGTTCTATACACCTTTATGTTAAAGAAAGAAAATTTTCTGTTTGTTTTCATTTCTCTCTTGCTTCTTCCACAAAGCAAGTCCGCCACCCTAGAATAACCTTGTTCAGGAGTCTCTTTATAGAGAAATGAAACTCTCTGGCTGTTTGAGTGAGCGGGTCACTCAGAGAACAAACAGCAAAGCAACTTAATAAGGGCATGGCAAAGAGAAACTGCAAAGAGGAATCCAAAAGAGCAGACGGAGCAAAACCCAGGCAGGATCCTTTAACCTCCTTCTGTCTCCGAGACATCATCTGTTGCATTCTGCTGAGTGACTGTGGAGCGTCTCAGCTTAAAAGCACCCAGAGACGCCATTGCGCCTTTCACCTCAGCAAGAGGGGGAAAGGAAGAAAAACCACACTTGCGAAGAGCCTCGGCTCCCCTCAGCAAGCTCTGTGTGAGCACGCATCAGATACGCACATGAGAAGCACAGCGAGAGAAATCTCTCTGTTTGGCAGCAGGAATAATTGCTTTGTGCGCGAAGCCTGCTCTTCAGATTTTCAGTATGCAAGTTATATGTGTCTGGAAAAAGGAAGGAAGGAAGCAAAACACTCTATCTTTTCTTCACTTAAAAAACACCCTGACAACTTAACAGCAAGTCACAGAGCCCTGTTCACACAGGGAATGTCTGGAGGTAACAGATGTATTTTCAACAGGTACCTCTTAAGATATGGGGTGTTTGTCCACTGTCAAAAAGTACCCATTTTTGCACCCATTAAGGACCCATTTGGGTGTGAGCCGGATGACCCCATTTCCACCATGGCACCCATTTGGGACCCGATTGTTTCCACTGCTGCTGGGGAAATCCGGATCATATGGGTACTTTTGGCCTTTAATTCAGATTTTCTGTAGACCCTATTAATGGGGTCTACAATGGGGTCTTCAGCCAGAAAATCTGGATTAAAGGGAGCCTGTTTCCACTCGTGACAGGCAATGGGGTCTAGAGGAGGCTAGGGGGAGGGGATGCACCCATGGGGGAGAGCCCCGAAATCCCAGCCTCAGAGTGATTTTGGAGTCATTTCGAAATGACTCCAAAGTCACTTCGAAGAGACCGGCAAAGACTTCGAAGAGGCTCTGGAGCTGTCAGCGCGGTCCATCCGCTATTAGCACAGACTGCGCAGACTTCCCTCTGAAATCCCTCTGAAGCAATTGGCAAAAGGCTCTGGAGTCTCGCTACCGGTCTCTCCAAAGATCAGTGCAGACTTTGGAGGCACTCCGGAGTGATTTCCCACTGACATCGCAGGCGCTCCGGGGCTCTTTGGCGCAGACTTTGGAGGCATTCCGAAATGATTCCAGAGTGGCTTTGAAGTCTGTGCCAGTCTCTTCGGAGGGACTTCGGAGATCGCACCCCCCTGTCCCCCAAAACACCTGGGGTGACAGACGGACCCATGGGGGACGATCCGGATTCCCCACATGGCTGTAAAGGTGTTTCCACGGCAGGGGCGGCGGGAAAGTGCCTCACCGATCACATCTGCAACGGATCCAGAGTGCATTCAGCATTGATTGAGAGTGGATTAAAAGTGGACTCAGGCTGGATTTAATACATTCAGAGCCAATATGTTGCAAGATACGTATCAGATACATATCAGATATGTATTCTATTGGATACGTATTGGATATGTATTCATTTGTATCGGATATTTGTGCAAATTGTTACAAATATATTTGTATCAAACAGAATCCTACCACATTTGAAGGGGATCTAGTCAATGAATACGAATTTTCTAACATTCAGTTTGTTACGAATTGGATGCCAAGAAACCCATTTGTGGACATCCTTACAGTAGGGATGTTCATGAGTGTATTTTTGAGCTTCAAATGTCATAAAATCCGATTCGATTCTGATATTTAGGATCCGAATGTCATAAAATCTGATTTGAATCGATAACATTTTAATCTGTACATTTGAATGTTAGATTTGTATTTAAAGATACAAATGTCAACATTTGTACCTGTTATACATATCTGTACGCATTCTGTATTAAAATCTGTATGCATCCTGTATTATCCCATATGCATCCCATTTTAGTCTCGTATTTTAAGCACAAGATACGTATAATTTTTGTGCACATTTGTATACAACAGATATAAATCTACACATTCGAATTATTCAAAAATCCGTATTCGAGTTTGAATGTCAACATTTGATGGATTTGAATTGAATATTCAAATTTTCAAATATTTGTGCAGATCCCTACCCTACAGTGGAGCAAGGGTGTTTTTCCACCGTAGCCCTTAGATCCAGATCTAAGGAATGGGTACATTTATTAATCCAGATCTAATAGATCCAGATTAAAGGAAGCACCCAATGTGTTTCCACAGGAGGTGTAGCCCCCATTAGCAATGGGTGCTAACCCCCCTGCCGTGGAAACACCTTTGCACCCATATGAGGAATCCGGAGCGACCCCTAAGGGGTCGGTCCATTACCTCAGGTGTCTCTGGGGACAGGGTGGGGGCGATCTCTGAAGTCCCAGCTTTGGAGTGGTTTCGGAGTCATTTCGAAATCATTTCAAAATGACTCCAAAGTCCCTCCGAAGCAATCATCATGGACTTTGGAGAGGCTCCAGAGCTGTCAGCGCGGTCCATGCACTATTAGCGCAGACCACATGGACTCCCCTCCGATGTCTCTCCAAAGAGATCCACAGAGACTTTGAAGCCACTCTGGAGTCTGTGCTGATCTCTTTGGAGAGACCGGCGGCGAGACTCCAAAGTCTCTGCTGATTGCTTCGGAGGAAATTCGGAGTCTCGCCGCTGGTCTCTCCAAAGAGATCAGTGCAGACTTCAGAGGCACTCCGAAGGGACTCCAGAGCAGCTTCGAAGTCTCTGCGGATCTCTTCGGAGGGACTTCGGAGTCATTTCGGAATGATTTCGAAATGACTCCGAAATCACTCTGAAGCTGGGACTTTGGGGCTCCCCCCCCCATGGGTGCATCCCCTCCCTCTAGCCTCCTCTAGACCCTATTGCCTGTTTCCTGTGGAAACAGGCTCCCTTTAATCTGGATTTTCTGACAGAAGACCCCATTGTACACCCCATTAATGGGGTCTACAGAAAATCTGGATTAAAGGGCAGAAAGTACCCATTTGATCTGTATTTCCCCCACGGCAGTGGAAACAATCGGGTCCCAAATGGGTGCCGTGGTGGAAATGGGATCATCCGGCTCACACCCAAATGGGTCCTTAATGGGTGCAAAAATTGGTACTTTTTGACAGTGGAAAAACAACCCAAGAGTCTCATTTGTCCCCCTCTAACCTTTGTAGAAGTCAGGTGAACTTTTTAAAGAAGGCCAGTGCATGCAACATGGCTAGCGTTATGTTTCTAGAATCTGTATATTTTTTAAAGAGTGCCGTTGTAGTGGAAATTGGCTCAATTTGATTTCTGCAACCCTCATTTCACACAAAAAACTCTAAGCTCCAAAAACCTTTATGCGTTCGCGTGCGCGCGCGTGCGCAACACACACACACACACACGCCCAAACCTCATAATTCTCACTGCACAATTTCCACAGTAAACCAAAAATTTTTTACCAAGGAGCTGCTGGGTATATACTGATTGCTTTCACTGGCAGGAGAGCAGGTCAGAAATAGCAGTGGCCATTTAAGGGCAGGAGGCCTGAGCAAGCAGCTGTAACAGTCTTGCAAGCAAGAGAATGATCTGGGCGCCAGGAGGTCCTGAGCAACAGAGTGCCAAACATGTGGCTGGGAATGCTATTCATAAAAAAAAAAAGTGTTAATGGTGAATGGAAACTCAGAGAGCAAATCTAAAAACAGAAAGGACATCACGCAAAGGAAGCTGGACCGAAAGGCATTAGAATTTAGGAAAGTGCCTTTTGCTTCTGACTTGAGAGAAACAAAACATCATTGTCGGAATGTGCACAACTTTTTGTAGGAGTTTAATTTATATTGAATGAAAAGCAAGAAAATTTGTATTCGAAGAGGTCTCCTCTGAATGTGATGAGATTATGACTTCAAAATGAAAGTTCGATACAAATTCAATTAGAATCCCAGCTACAAATCGCAAACAAATCGCCTCTGTATTCGATCCGTGTCCAATCCACCCTGAATCTGCTCTCAATCCACTTTGAATCCACTCTGGATCCGTTGCAAATCTGACTGGCCCGGTCGCTGTATCACCTCCCCAGGTTCATGGATGTAACAAAGATCTGTTTGAATGTTCTGAAGCATTTGATTCAAATTCAAATTCAAATGTCAACCTTCGAATGTGCCAATGTTTGATTTAAATTCAAATGTCTGAATTTGTCTGAATTCATCATGATGGTAACAGATACAGTTTATGCCACACTTTCCCCCTTGACAAAGCTGCTGAGTAGGGAGCCAGTTTGGTCTAGTGGTTAGGGAGCCGGACTCTCATCTGGGAATACCAAGCTCAATTCTGCCCTCCTCCATGAAGGCAGCTGGGTGACCTTGGGCTAGTCACAGCTCTCCTCTGAGCTCTCGCAGCCTCACCTACCTCACAGGGTGTCCGGTGTGAGGAGAATAGAAGGTTTGTCAGCCGCTTTGAGTCCCCTCAAATGCGTACGAAAAGCAGGGTAGAAAAGCCAACTCTTCTTCTTCATCTACTACTTCTTCTTCTTCTATTCATTCAAAAGTTAGATTCGAATCTGAAGATATGAATGTCAACAACATCTGCATGTGTCATACATATCTGTACTCATTTCGTACGCAAATGCATACAGTATGAAATGCATACAGATACATATCTGTACATTTGTATCTTGTACATACATATCTGAATATTTGAATGTTTCAAATCATTCGAATGAATGTTTCAGAACATTTGAAATTCGTTTGAATGTTTAAATCCGAGTGGGTAGACATCCTATTCGAGTTCAAATGTTTGAATTTGATCGAATTTCAAATGCTTAGAACATTCATGCACACGCCTAATGCATAGAGAGAAGAGGGTCTGTGGGTGGGAGAGACCCCATAATCCGTTCTCTCTTTTGCAAGCCATGTGTTTAATGTTTAATTTGGCAAGCAATTACAGATTTCAGGAACAGAGTCCATTCTGCTTCCCCCCCTGGCCCTAATCTGCTTCAGCAAGGGGCCAAGAGGGACCCAGGAAGCCACCCGAGGGCTTGTCTTATTACCTGGAACATAATTGAACATCAGTGTTATCCCTGCGCATAAACAGAATTTATGCTAGTTAAACAGGCCCAGACACTATTAAGGAAATTAGCTGAAAGTCTCCTGATAAGCCGGCACATTCATTATGCTGTGAAATGGAATTTGATGTTTCTGGGTGATTGTGGCGTCAAAGCAAAGCAGCGCCTGTCATGGGTCTTGCTATTGCCCTTGATTTCTGGGAGGATTGTGCCAGGCTTATGGGTGCTTTTACCAATGCTGCCTAATGCACAACCCATCACCTCTTGCCATTGCTCCCTGCCCACCTGAGTCTGGTGGGATTTGGAGTCAAGCAATGTCAACATCAGGAGAAGAAGAAGAAGAGTTGGCTTTTCTACCCTGCTTTTCTCACCCGTTTAAGGGGACTCAAAGCAGCTGACAAACCTTCTGATTTTCACTTGGCTCGAGCTCTTTCAGCTAAGGATATTCAACACATTCAAAATTTGATCAAATTAGTTTCAATTTGGACATTCAACTTCGAATCGAATATCTATACATTCATTTTTTAACATTCAGACAAATTCAAACACTTTGAGTTATTTGTTTGAATTATCCGGACGTGCATATGTGTACAGATACATATGCATTATATACATATCCATACGCATCTTACTCGTATCCATACATACAGGACAAAAACGGGATGCATATGGGATAAAAACGGGATGCATATGGATGCATACAGACACATACAAATGTTGTCGACGTTCATATCATCAAATATAAATAGAATATTCGTACAGATAGATGTGAATGTATTTGAATCCATTTGAATTTTAATAGATTCGTTTTTTCTCTATTCATACAAATTTGTACATTTGAATATTCAATTTGAATCGAATGTCACAATTGCGTTCATGCACACCCCTACTTTGAACTGCTTCTAAGTCCACAAGCAATGCCAAAGCAGATTAATTCAGATAGGCCAGTGTTTCCCAAAGTGTGGTACGCGTACCCCCAGGGGTACAGGAAGAGTTTGGTGGGGATCACGTGGGAATATCCACTGCACCGTGCTTAGCTGCACCCACAGAACAAGGAAAGAAATAGGCGCGTATCGCAGTTTTTACATGGGAACTGGGGCCGTCGTACATCGTATCGCAACTCATTATGGCGGGAACTTCTGCGCATCCTTCGCGCAACTCGGGATCAGCCATTTTTGAACTATGGGAGCATTAACAGTTGACATTGAGCCACGGAGCTGTTTAAACGCCGGAGTGTATGTACCAAAAAAAAAGAAAAAATAAATATATTTTGATTTTTATTATAGCATATGTTTTTTATGAGGGGTACTCAGCGTTACGAAGATTATAGAAGGGATACACATATGTCAAAAGTCTGGGAAACACTGAGATAGGTCAACGATAGAATGACATTGCATTATCTCTTACTGCTGGAGAATCCTTTCATCAACTGAAAAATCTCACACATCCCCTGTGTTTGCGCAACAACGTCCACACTAGAGATGACATGAACTCTTTTTCTTTTCCTGGTTTGCTTCAGTTCAAACACTCCTTTGTTCAGTTCAAATCTGAACATTTTTCTTTGAACACGCATGGTGTTTGGTTCTATCCGAACACCGTCAAATTCGGATCGAACGGGGAGTGTTCAATGGGCTTGTTTGAACACTCCTTGTTCAAACTCTGTTCTCCAAGAAGCAGGGGGGCTTGGTTCAAACCTGAACCTTCCGAACACCCCCTGTTCAATTCAGACCAGTTTGAAACCGAACCACTTTGGCACAGCTCTGGTCCATATATATTGCCAACTCACCCTGGGCCTTTTCTTTGTTTTTGTTCACTCCCTTCCCTTCCAGCATAAATTTATTTATTTGTTTATATTTCTATCCTGCCCTATACCTGTAGGTCTCAGGGCGGGTTACAACAGATCAAAACAATAATATCCATAAAAACACTTAAGAAATCCTACATATTTAAAAATGTATGAGTTTAAATTAGTTTTTCCCCAACATTTCTACTTGTCACCTGTCATTTTCCATATATATGTACAGGCAACATTAGCATATATAAAATAGACATTGAATTCGCTAGGGGATGAGCCAGTTTGGTCTAGTGGTTAGAGAGCTGGACTCTTATCTGGGAATACTGGGTTCGATTCTGCCCTCCCCCATGAAGCCAGCTGGGTGACCTTGGGCTAGTCACAGTTCTCTCCTGAGCTCTAACAGCCCCATCTACCTCACAGGGTGTCTGTTTTGGGGAGAAGAATAGAAGCTTTGCCAGCCGCTTTGAGTCCCCTTAAAATGGGTGAGAAAAGCAGGGTAGAAAAGCCAACTCTTCTTCTTCTCTGGGTGCTCCTGCCTGCCCCTCCATTCGGCATTAGTGGGAACCCTGCTGGAGTTAAAGAATCTCTGTTTTTTCTAATTAAACCCCAAGCAGAGCTGCTCACATTCCCCAGCAGAAGCTCAAGTGGCCCCTATCGCCCCAAAATGCCAAAGGCAGCTGCAAAAAGAATAAAATGGAAACCGGCTCCCCTGCGCCTCTCTTGGCTTCGCAGCGTGGAATCTGCAGCAGGAGGAAAGATCGCATTTCTGACCCGCATTCAATCATCCTGCCACTGCAAGCGATCATTATTCAAGGTGACAGAGGCGCTGAAAAGAAATGACAGTGCCTGCCGAGGATGCAAAGACGAGGATGACATTTTATGAGAATTTCCTCCTTGGACCCAAGGTCACTGCCATCATCCACAACAATGCCTGAACCTTGAAAAGTCCCCCTCAACAATCTGGGCTTGGTCAAGGGAGCAGGCACCCCTGGTTTGTTCTCTTTTTGGGGGGGAATAATTCTAGCAGAGATGTGATTTTATCACTTTTGAATTTAAAAGCACCCTTTACATGCTGGCTGCCTGGCTGAAGGACCCATGCAAGTTGAAAAAGTTGAGGGGTTTTGTATACAGATCCACACGAATATCTGAAACATTCAAAATTCAATCAAATTCGGAGATTCAAATTCAAATCAAACGTCTATGCATTCTAATTTAAACATCTGAACAAATTTCTAATCTTTCAGATCATTCGTACAAATTATTCCAACATCTTATTTGTACCCGTACGCATTTGTACGGATGCATATGGGATGAAAACGGGATGCATATGGGATGAAAACGGGATGTATAAAAACAGGATGCATACAAGACAAAAACAAGATGCATACGGGACAAAAACAGAATGCATAAAAACGAGATGCATACGGGATAAAAATGGGATGCGTATGGACGCATACGGACACATACAAATGTTGTCAACATTTGCATTTTCAAATACAAATTGAAAATTCATATGAATAGATTTGAATGTATTTGAATCTAATTGAATGTGAAAACATTCAAATTTTAAACATTCGAATTGGTTCAAATCTTTGGATATTTGTTTCAAATCGGATCGGATGCCGAAAATTGCATTTGTGCACACCTCTAGTTTTATATGTTTCTTTGGGGAAGGGGTAAGATTGGTAGAAGCAGGACAGACAGACAGACAGACAGACAGACAGACAGACAGACAGATAGATAGATAGATAGATAGATAGATAGATAGATAGATAGATAGATAGATAGATAGATAGATAGATAGATAGATAGATAGATAGATAGATAGAATCGCATTTCCTGTTTATAGGGAAAGAGAAAAGGCAGGGAAACCTTCAAGACTCCATTACAGGTAAAGTTTTACCAGTTTAACAGCCTAGAATATCTTTGATTTTTTTACATTTTTTCCTGTTTTAAAAGAATTTTCATGGTTATAGGAAAGTGGCAGCTAAGTGAAACTTCCATGCCCCTTTCTGCCACAGAGCATAAAGGAAGAAGAAAGAATTTCCTCAGACCAGCCAAAACGTCTTTTCTGTGAAAAAACATGAACATTTATTCCTCAAAATTCTTATAGGCGTTCTTTCTTTTTCAATATTTAAAAATGTATGCAGAAGCATTATTTATAATGGCATAAAAATATAGTTTGAGGGCAATTGCAGACCAGCAGTGTGTTCTAGAGAGAAATCCATTAAAAGAAGCTTTAGATATGCATATTGAGAGGCAATGAACATTTGCAATGTTTACATGCAGCATTTTTTTCATATATTCTTACCAACTGTCTGCAAAAACAGGGATGGAAAGGCGTTTTGTCTGAATGCAAATGAAAGAATAGCACATTTAGGTTGGGCTGTCTCTCCCTGGATTGGGGAAGGAAGGATCCCCTCTTTGGGTTATCCAAAATCCCAACCTCCTTCAAAGAGACAGAGGTTCAAACTCAAGTCAGGAAACCTCTCCCTTAGTAGCAAACAACACCATGGAACCTTGATACGGAGACAACAATCCTAGGGTCCTTCCACATTTGCTACCAAAAAGCGGATCTAAAAAGATCAGCTTTTCGACGGATCTGAGGGACCCCCACGCATCCGCACACATGCGGGGAGGACGGATTCCGGAGAACAGATTGGAGTGGGTGCTGTGTGGATGCAAAAAATACATTAGTGCACGCCCCTATTTGTATCTATTCATACAAATATTTGATTCATATTTGAATGTTGAATGTGTCCGTACGCATCTGTACGCATCCAGTTTTTATCCTGAATGCATCCCATTTTTGCCCCATACAGATCCGTACAAACGCATAAGGATATGAATAAGATACATGTACTGCATCCGTATCCATACACTTACAAATGTCCAAATAATTCGTATGAATGATTCAAAATATTCAAATTTGTTTGGATGTTAAAAAATGAATGTAAGGACATTCAATTTGAATTCAAATGTCCGAATTTGAACAAATTATATCGAATTTTGAATGTTTCAAACATCCCTAGCTAGTAGCAGTTGTGGATTCTAGGCAATGCCCCGACTCAGCTGGGTCCTCATAAGCTTCTACTTACACCCAAGGCCACTAGGTGGAGCTCTTTGCCAAGGCTTCCACCTGCTGCCAGCTCACAGCTCTTTAGCACAGTATTGAAGAAAGGATAAGCATTAGGGATATGGAGACTCCAAACAAAAGACTGGGCTGTTGTCACACATGCTGTCCTATCCTGTAAGGGCAAAAGCAAAGTAACACAGAGGTTCTGGCCCGAGGCAATGATCCAAGTCAGACAACCAGACAGCTTGCACCTGAGATGGGCTTCTCAGATGGAAGATCAGGCTCTTTTGAACATATGTTGAACTATGAACTAAGGTAACTACATCCACAAGTACAGCAGGCATTAGTTGGGTAATGCAAAGTTATGAGTCTCATTTAAAAACAAAAATGGAAGTTTCCAGTCACTAGCAATTAGCCTTGGAACTGGGAGTGTGTCAAAAACATGATGTTATTTACCTAGGAAGGAAAATGGCCACAAAGTTGATTCAAAGGACAGAATCACAGGGCGGCGGCAGGTGAACACACATCTCTGATTGGGAAAGGGATATGCAGAAATGTAAACATTCATAATTCGACCGAATTCTATCGAATGTGGACATTCGAATTCGAATAGAACATCTTCACATTCAAATTTAAACATTCAAACAAATTTTGAATGTTCCAAAACATTCATTCTAATAATTCAAACATACAGTATCTGTACAAATATCATACGTATCTGTACACATTTGCACTTATAGTACGGAACGAAAACGTGATACATACGAAATGCGTACAGATACATATAATGCATAGGAATGCTGTTGACATTTGTATCTTTAAATACAAACACTGTCGACATTTGTATATTCAAATTCAAATCTAACATTTGAACAAATAGCTGCAAATGCATCAGATTCGAATTGGTTTTTGTTGCATTCAGATTCTAAACATTCAAATCGAACTGAAAAAAACACAGGGCGCATCCCCATTACAACCTTATTTCGATTTCAAACCGTTTTCAATCCTGGCAGACCCCACGTCAGTTTGGCTTAACACGCTTTCTGCGTGTTAAATCGCTCCAAAGCGTTGTAAATGTTAATCCTCATTTCAACAGGTCTCACTCCAGCTCGTGTGCTTGAAACATTTTACATTTTTTACTGTGGGGACCATACGGTGTTAAGGGATGAGAATCCGTGTTTAGGATTTCCCTCCCCCAATAGCTTGTTTCCAAAGAAAGTGATTTCATTGAAAAAAATCCACCCCTCAAAACAGCCACTATAAAAATCCACTCCTTAAAGCTACACTGTAGCGATCTACCCACTTCAACCATATAACAATGTTGCAAATTTGTGCAATTCTGAAAGTTCTGACCTTTAGAAAGGGACAGGGAGGGAGGAAAGCTGCTGCGTGCCCTGAGCAATGAGGAGAGGAGGGGAAAGAATAGGTGGCTGTCCACTGCCGTTTTTCTTCCATCCAGGCAAGCGGCAGCCACCCACCCACCCAGCTAGGCTCCCTGAAGGGGTTCCTTATGGGCAGCGCATTCATGCCAGGAGAAAGAGGGCAGGGCAGCACCGAAAAGCGGCTTTTAAAAAGTAGCCACTTGAGTCCCCCCTTGAGTCACGTACGCCACCTACAATCCTCAGAATCTGGATTGAACGCGATTAAGCTGAAAGTAATGGGAACAGGCAAATTCACGTTTGCATCCAGTTTTATTATTTCGGTTAAAGAAAACTGGATTAAGCTTATAATGGGGATACGCCCACATTCGTGCACGTCCCTAAATCGGGAGCTTTCCTTTCAACTCCCCAACGTGACCTTTGATCTGCAACAACACCGACTATTCAGATTCACAGACAGGCACTGAGCACATGAGCCGGGAGACCTGGAACCCAAACGCTGTGTCTTGGGTACTCTCCAAGAAAAGAGAAACCTTGACCCTGAACCCATCTCCTATTAGCATTTCTCTAGCCAGTCGGGATAGAGGAGCAATTGATGAGCTGCTAACACTCTAGATTACCTTTGAAATCCTATTTGGAGGTGATATATGGTTAGCTGAGGCCTGGTGTAACCAATGCTTCTGTGGAGTCGGAGGCTCAGGGGTCCCTTGGTTTCCACCAATATATCACTTTTCCAATCTGGTGTCACTTTGCCAACGTAAGGCACCTGAGCCATCGGGTAATTCCTGTCGGACTTTTTTAACGCACGTCCTGACAACACAGTCAGGATTTATAAGGTTTACCTTGTCCTTGGGCGGCTGTAAAACAGAACTAAAAAAAATGGTAAGAAAACTGCTGCTTCACTTCCTCCCCTCCAACCACTCCTGCTACCTCCAGAGAAAGGTCAAGACGGGGGCACTGAGCATCGATGCAAAGATGGACAGTTTTAATACTCTTCCCAAAAACCCACTGGGGCAGGCGATGGCCAGTGTGCATGCTGAAAATCCACCTGGGTGCTTCCTTCCAGGTTTATTATTATTATTATCTGCCTGGCAGCTTTTTCAGGTTGTTTTCGTTTTTCTTAAGGCACTCCCTTGTCTCGGGAGGTATCTCAAAGTCAGGCACTAGGTGGGCTAATGGGGGATATAGGAGCATAGGCAGGGGTCAGTTTGCCCAGAGTTACTCCGCTTTGAATTTCACACACGAAACACGAGCGGACGGATCTGGGAGTGATTTGGCAAAGAGGGACTTGTTAGATTCAATATCTATACCAGAGGTTTGGAGGAACCAGAGGCTTGTGTAAAAGGAGGAAGAGGAGGAGATAAAAGGTATTTTGGCTTCTGAGAAGGGAATTGAGGAGCCCTTTTAAGATCAGGTTGTCTTTTAAAAATATTTTTATTAACTTGTTTCACATATTTAACAAACTTTTATAACAGTCATCATACTGTCATATACATATATATAAACATCAGAGGAATGAATTAATGAGGAAACATTTGAACCAAATATTAAATCTATAACCATAACAGGTTAAGATAAGATTATCTATTCAATAATTAGGTTCATTGGTGCGCATTCCCAGTACCTTCCTTTGATTCTTCATTATGTTCGTGAAGTGGCTAAGCGGCTGCCCAGTCACACGTGTAGCAGATTCAGAGCAGATTCAAAGCGGAGTTGAAGATCATTCATAACAGATTGAAATCCTCCCATATTCAAAGTGGCTCTGTTTGCAGGAATGCAAATTTCCTTCACATTTGCTTCGATGCAAAGTGAATCCCCCCCCCTCAAAAAAGAATTAGATGCACATACATAATTACCAGACTAATTGGGTCTATATTCTGGGACTGTGTTGGCTCACATCTGGCAAATTGGGTACAATTATGAAACAATTAGGGCTTTTGGACCATGCCTGGGTGCAGCCCCCAATATAAGAATTGTGACTGAGCACGAACAGGTAGCAGAAGGACCTACAACCATCCTGTCCTCCAGCCATCCTGCCTAGATGGCTTTAAGGTAGGGTTAGACAAATTTATGGATGACAGACGTATCAATGGCTACTAGAATGAATGCCTACGTGCATCTTTCAGGCTGAGGGGGAAAGCAGGATGCTGCTAAGGCCATTTGCTGGGATTCGAGAGCAAGAGGTTTGCCCTTGTCTCTGCTTGAGATGCCCATGAGCATCCGATGGGCTACCGTGTGCGACAGGATGCTGGACTAGATGGGCTTTGGCCTGATCCAGCAGGGCTTCTCTTATGTTCTTATACTCTTAGACTACCTGCCTCCCTAGGGTGCTGAACGCTTTCTCAAGGAAGTGACCTCATGCTAGGCAATTGCTGCCTGCAATAATGGCTGGTAATTTAGTTATGGGAGCAGCAACCACAGACCCCATCAACAGCCTCCTCGTATTTCGGAAGCCTCCCATTTTGCAAATGCATAAAATGGAGCACTCCCGATTACTATATTTACCACACAAAGCAATTTACTCCAAGCGAACCCAGAGATTAAGCTTCTTCCATTGCCTGTTGACCTAGGGAGAAAGGTTTCTAATGAAACGGGGGGAAAAAACCACACAACACAAAGGCAGGAATCACAAATAAAGGAGCCCACAAAACCAGGGAGTTAGAAAAAGCTGAAAGAGATAGGTTTGGCTCATTCCCTGCTGATTTGGAAGCTGGTTCTGTCTGGATGTGGCTTTCCTAGAAACCCACAAGGAGACACAAGAAAGGGAAGCTGATCAAAGGCAACTGACACATTTCACCACGGGTTGTGAAAGTAGCCTGGGGTTCCCTGCATCGTGGAGTCTTCATGGCACGTCTGATAGGGATATCCTCCTTGGTTGAGGAAACGTCTTCTAGCACTACAAGTCATGTAGGTCAAGATGATGCAATTTGTGTGCAATCGGAGATCCTCATGGGGTGAGAGGGAGCATTTCCACTGCTTCCTCCACCTTATAAGACCCCTTGTTGCCTTCTCCACAGCCATTTTAAGGAACAGCTGGAGACGAGGATTGTGCAATAATATTCTAAACATTCTAAATTCGATCAAATGCATTCAAATTCAGGCATTTGAATTCAAATCGAATTATACATTTGTTTCATCTTCAAACTAATTTTGAATCTTTCAAATCATCTGCAGTAATCATTTGGACATTTGTCTGTGCACAGATTCGTATGCATTACATATGGATCCGTATGCATTTGTACGGATACGTACGGGATGAAAACAGGGTGCATACGGGATAAAGACACATATATGCATACAGACACATACAAGTGTTGTCGACATTTGTATATTCAACTACTAATTGAATATTAGTACGAATAGTTACGAGTGTATTCGAATTGGATTCAAATTTGAATACATTGTGTGTGTTTTTCCTATTCATTTCAAATTGAATCAAATCCAAAAATTGCATTCGTGCACACCCCTGTTGGAGACTGCATGGAAAGGAGAAGGTCCTGGGTTCGATCCCTGGGCTCTCCTCGGAAACAGGCAACCGCAAACCCATTTCTGTATCTCTGCCAAGAAAACACAGATGTGCATGTGAAGGTGCCCACAGGGTCAACTACAAGTCAGCCGCTACTCAGTGGTACCCAAAAACAAATGGAGAGCCAGGAAGGCCTTTCAGAAATATTTCCTGGCTATTTGCCCTGAAATTCCCCTTAGCTCCCAGCAAACAATAGGACACACACACACACAGCTGGATGTGCCACGAAGCAAAAGCAAAAGAAAGCTGCATATGAGGTTGGAAATCATTTCATAGCTGCCTGGTAATTGCTTTATTTCGAAGCAGAGAGAGCAGGGTGATCCCTCTGAGAAATAATTCTACCCTCTTTTCCTCCTTGTTAACCTAAAACGACACCCAGGACTAAATGGAAGGTTGATAATTAGCGTCCAGTAAATAGGGAAGACACCAGCAGAAGCAGAAAGAGAGAGAAACGGTAGCATACTATTTGCTTTTTTAATAAGAATACCGTATTTTCCGGCGTATAAGGCGACTGGGCATATAAGACGACCCCCAACTTTCCAGTTAAAATATAGTTTGGGATATACTCGCCGTATAAGAAGACAACACCCGGCATATAAGACGACCCCCGACTTTTGAGAAGATTTTCTTGGGTTAAAAAGTAGGCTTATATGCCAGAAAATACAGTAAATAGAATTTTGCTTGCTAATAAGTATGAGTAGGGATGTGTTTCCTACGAATACGTACAAATAGATTTTGTGTGGAATATAATTTTACCACATTCAGATGAGATCTATTTATAACAATACAGATTTTTGAGCATTCAATTCATTTCAAATCGAATGCCAAAACACATTTGGGCACATCCCTCTCCCTTCCATGCTAGAATTCCCCTTGTCTTTTCCGTATGGAGATCAAAAGAAGTGTTGGATCTTTGAATATAGATTACCCCTTTTGCCAATTCCACTGTAATTACGAAAGATACGTTACATTGGCCGCATCCCCATTAGAAGCTTAATCCAGTTTCCCTAAACCGAAATAACAGAACCGGATGCAAACACAAATTTGCCTGATCCCATTACTTTCAGCCAGAATCGCGTTCAGTCCGGATTCTGAAGACTTACGTGACTCAAGGGGGGACTCCAGTGGCTACTTTTTAAAAACCACTTTTCAGGGCTGCCCTGTCCTCTTCCTCCTGGTGTGAACGCGCCACCCATAACAGACCCCTTCACGGAGCTTAGCTGGGTGGCTCAGTAGCTGCTGCTTGCCTGGATGGAGGAAAAACGGCAGCGGACAGCCAGCAATTCTTTCCCCTCCTCTCCTCATTGCTCAGGGCATGCAGCAGCAGCAGCAACAAACATTCACACATCTCCCCAAACCAGCAGCTGCTTTTCTTTCTTTTCCCTTTTTCGAAGGTTAGCACTTTCAATGGCAAGATCGTTATCAGGTGTGAAGTGGTTCGATCGCTACAGTGTAGCTTTAAGCGGTGGATTTTACAGCTTGCTTTGGAAGCAAGCTATTGGGGGAGGGAAACTCTCATCCCTTAACACGGAAGGGTTCCCACAGTAAAAAATGTAAAATGTTTCAAGTGCACAAACCGGAGTGAGACCTGTTGAAATGATGATTAACATTTACAACACTTTGGGGCGATTTAACATGCGGAAAGCGTGTTAAGCCAAACTGACGTGGGGTCTGCAAGGATTGAAAATGTTTTTAATTCGAAATAAGCTTGCTGTGGGGATTCACCCATTGTAACAGCAGGCAGAATCTGACAATAGGCAGAGGGAATCTTCTTTTTAGCCCTGTTCGGTCCTGAGCAGCTCATTCAAAGCAAAGAAGAAGGAAGGGAGAATCCCCTCTTCTCTCTTTGAACCTGTGCAGGAACTATGATCCTCCCTTCTCCTCCCACCCCACTACCCTTGGTCCTTTAGTAAATTCAAGGAGCATCTAATTTGATAGAGGGAGGGATCAGTCTGCTCTTTCGCTCAGCTGATTCTGCGCAACGCTGCTGCCTTCCCGGTAAGATTTTCTCCTTGGAGGAGCTGCCTTGCTGGCAGGATGCATAAATGGCCATTTCAGTGTGCTCCCTTCCCCATAGCTATGGCTATTAATCGGAGGCAGGCTTACAGGGTTTGGATCCCCACCCCATTAAGTCAAGGTATGAGGCAAAAGAGAAGGGGCTTCCCCTCCCCCTGTAAATCCACATAAAAAGCTATAAATGGGAACGGGGGGGGGAACGGAGCTCAATGCTGATTAAATTAATCTGGATTTAAAACCAATTTTTTTTCTTGAATGGGGACGCAGCCATACAGACTTATTTGATGTCCTTTTTATTTTATCTTCCAACTGTGCCGGAGAAGGGATTGGCCTGGGCAGCAAAGCAGTGAGACAAAGAGATTAGCATTGTTAACTCAATGCAAGACCTGTTAGCAGGATGCGCTCCTAAAAAAAATGCAACATAATTAATTAGCCTCAAGGTTTTTTGTTTTTTAGGTAAAATAAAATAACGGGGTGGGGGGGAGGTGGGTTTGAAGTGTTTATTGCAGGATCAAGTTCCCAGTTTTATAAGCAGATAGGGAAATAGGGTTTTATAAGCAGTGTTGGGAATGACATGGCGGAAACAGCCGCCATGGGACCGGATCCTAATTCATAATTCAGCAGACTAATCAGAGAACATCTTCTCTGGCTCCTTGGCTGTAATGAAAAAACGTGAGGTGACAAACGATGAGCCTGTTTTGTTTCTGAAGGATCCTGCTGGCAATTAACTCCCGTCCGCCGGAGCCTGTGTAACTAGTCTAATGAGGTGGCCTGTGTTATTACGGAGGCACGGAGAAAGTAGGGCAGCCTAAAATAATTGTCTTAATGATAAACACAGAGCAGCACCGTTTCAATACGGTTGGGCTGGGAATTCATTTAGGGAAGAGAGAAAGAGAGAGAGAGAGGGAAGCTTTGTTCAGAAGAAGCCTTCCTTTGGGCTCCGCACTACCAGGGATGGCTCTCAACTGCTGCCCCTGTTGACAAGCGTACCGGCTGCTCTAATGGAGAAGTCCATTAGCCGTTCCAACTGAGAAGCCTACAGACGCTCCAGTTGAAAAGCCTACTAGCTGCTCCAGCTGATAAGCCTATAAATTGTTCCAGCTGATCAACCCATGAGCAGTTCCAACTGGAAAGTCTCACCTGTTCCCTAAATCCAAGATCGACTTTGCTTCTTCACACCGCCTTCTTTGGATCCATTTATTCTTCTCAGATATGCTGGCTGTGATGTTTCTGGTACCTTTAGACCTATTCGCATGAGGACTTTTGGAACGTGTGAAGGACGCCTTGGGACATAGCGTTCGCTCCTCTAGGCAGGCGGTTCAGTTCGGAACCGTCCCAGCCCGTCCCAGAGAGTCCACACGCATTCCGGGTGTAGAGCAGTTAGTACTGCTCTACACCCGGCCCAGGCGTCCACACACCTCCCTCCCTGACAGATTCGGACCCCACCTCCGGCCACCCCTATTGGGCATGTCGGTCATGTACCTTCCCCAGGTTCCTGCAGGTTCTACAGGGCAGGATCATGTCCCCTAGGGCCCGCAGGGACCCCCACGGACACCCCCACACACACACACAGGGATGGGCCTAAATGGGAAAGCATGCGAGAGAGACACCTAGCTCATGCTCACCGTCCTGAAATGGCAGTCCGAGTGCACCTGCACATGCCGGCCACTCTGACTGGGTAGCTAGTTCGTCTGAAGTGCAAAAAGGCCTTTTGTCTCCAGGCTTGCACTTCAGTAATTCTTCTTTTCTCCCTCCCCTTCTCCCCTTGCATTTGTTTCCCACCTAATCCCATTCTTGCACGATGGTCCCTTCTGGTCCTTCCCTGACCAAGGAAAATGCAAGTCGAGGTCATTTACTTCTGAACAAGATGGCCGCCCATATTTTGCCAAGTCAGATTTATAAAACCCTAGACAAGGGATATAAAATAAATTGAACATAAAAAATTTAAATGTCTTTTATGAATCTACTGGCTTCTACAAGGACACAGTGTTCACAAATAATTGAGGGAGTGTTAAATATGCATGATGGAATGTTACTGATGGTCAAGTCCTCCTCTGGATGGAAATGGCTGTGTAGCCGCCGACGAGATGGAATTCATGCTCCCGTGAGCACCAAGGGAAAAAGTTTTTATGTTCAAACTAGTAACTCGAGATACTGCCTTGAAACCTGAAACTGGCATTTGGTAGGCTTCTTTGAGGACAAAGCACACAGGCATTGATAGGTCTGTCTTTGTGATCTGGGAGAGGCATGTGTGATGAATCCTAATTTCTATCATACATTGCATTTGAAAGAGTTTTATGTGATGAATATTCTTCTTCCTTCCATTTTATCCTTCTAACAGCCCTGAAGGAATGGCAGTTTGCCCTACACAATGGTGTTCATAGTCTCGATACTTTATTCCATAAAGTTCTCCTGACTTGTTTTTTTGGGGGGCAGGTGGGGGAATCAGGCCCTTGAGTAACTTTCATACATTTTGGGGAAATCAAGATGGCTTGTGTGCCACAGATATTTCTTTACTTGCACTGCATAATGATGAATAGAATCCTGAATTCAGCCAGCAAACTACAGGGATAGCAGAAGAGGACAATCAAAGAAGGGAAGAGGATTTCCAGAAGCCTGGCATTCAGACAAATGAGAATCCAGCAGACACATAGACTTAGACCTGCCCTACAGGCCATTCAAAAGAAAAAACATAAGACCTGTAATAGGAAATAACTTGAAGCCAGAGAAGAGATTAGCCGAAAATCAAACCACAAGAGTGTTAGTTCTCCACACTTTCATGCAACACTTAAACTGGTTATCATTATCAGACTGGTTTATCACTGTCAGAAGCACCCTGGCAGAGAAGTTACTCAGTGGTCCAGTAACATGAAGAACAAGTACAGTTACAGCTAGTGCCTAGGGAACAAAGAGCGAGAGACACAGCGGCCAGTCTTGAAATGGAAAACTCAGCCGAAAGAACTCTCTGGTTTGATCTTGTGGTTAGAGTGCCGGACTCATATCTCATAGTCACTGGGTTTGATTCCTCACTCCTCCATGGAGCCAGCTGGGTGACCTGGGCTGGTCACAGCTCTCTTTCTGAGCTCTCACAGCCCCACCTAGCTCATAAGGTTTCTGTGGTAGGGAGAAGAACAGAAGGTTTGTCAGCCACTATGAGTCCCCTTAAATGGGTGTGAAAAGCAGGGTACAAAAGCCAACTCTTCTTCATAACCCAGGAGACAGGCATACTGTTGGGTTTATCCATCCCTTTAGAATGCCACCACCTAGATGGGATGCACCGTAGAGTGAACAGTGGACATGGAAAAATATGCAGGGAACAGAGACTTATTGTTGCTATCTTGCCACCCTCCACCATAAAACCTTGAACACACGGGTTTTGTGTTGGTTTGTTTCAAATCAAACAAGCATTCCCGTTTTTTGCTTCCCCATATGTGGCCATGGGCAGGACTAAACCATCCTAGGGATGTGCACAAATGTGTTTTTTTGCATTCAAATTTGAATCAAATATCCAAACATTTGAATTGAATAGAATGTTTAGAATCTAAATGCAACAAAATCCAACTCGAATCGAACATTCGAATCTATTCGTTCAAATGCTAGATTTGAATCTGAGGATACAAATGTCGACAACATTCGTGCACATCCCTAAACCATCCTAGACAGCATGCAAGGCAAGCGCGGACTCCCAAAAACCTTTGTTCAGGACACCGCGGGCCTTTATCACCAAGGCTAGATGCTCTGGGAAAACACTTTCCTTACAAAACCATCGCAAGTGAGACTCGCTCCATAAATGACAAATAAACCTCATCTGGGTTATTGCATTGCAGCTTTAGTGGGCCCCGTTGATTTCTCCTGCTGGGAAACCGAGGTGAATCCTCAGCAGTCACTGCTTATTTCTTCCCGTTACTGGAGCAGAAAGGAGGCCGCGCTTCTTTGCAACCACCAGACCTTCCCTTTCTCGCCAGCCACCCTTGTTTTCCCTTTCCCTCAATGGCTGTAGGTTAATCCCTTTATGGAAACCTCGCCTCCCAACCCCCCTGAAGCTCTGAGAGGAGCATCATAAAGATTACAGATAGCTGTAAATCTCATCTGCCTCCTACTAGGAGCAGACTGAGCTCCGTCGCTTCATCTGCAACTGTGCACAAACATGTGGATCTCCTAATTAATTCACAGCATTACCCTCTTCAGTGCCTCTGGGAGGTTAACCCATTACACGTTGCCCCAAAACAGGAGACCACCAGAGCTCAAGTTCATGCTGCGTCCTTATCTGCCTCCCTATCTGTATCAGGTGGAAAGAAATGTCAGAGGAAGTTTCTGGAATTCGATGGCTAAATTATTAGCCCAGTCGTTGACAGCTGGTGTAGGTGGGTGCAGCCGGAAGTCCCGTCCCCTGCTGAAAGCAAGTTCACAAGCTTCCTCTGAAGCCCATGCTTGGTTGATTCAGGTTTCTAAGGATGGATTTCAGCAGGTCAGAAGGAGTTGTAGTAGAGGTCCTTATATCTCAACGCACAATGGACAGTGGACATCATTTGAGTTGGGTGACGGAAGTTGCAATAAGACAGGAGATGACTTTTGAAAATCAGCCTTTTAAGACAGTGGTTCTCAACCTTTCTAACAGTGCAACACTTTAATACAGTTCCTCATGGTGTGGTGACCCCCAACCTAACCCTAACCCTTACCCCCAACTATAAAATTATTTTCCTTGCTACTTCATAATTGTAATTTTGCTACTGTTATGAATTGTAATATAAATATCTGATATGCAGGATGTATTTTCATTGTTACAAATTGAGCATAATTAAAGCATAGTGTTCTCATCAACCACAGCTGAATATAAAAGGCTGCATCCCCATTACAAGCTTAATCCAGTTTCCCTAAACCGAAATAATAGAACCGGATGCAAACGCGAATTTACCTGTACCCATTACTTTCAGCTTAATTATGTTCGATCCAGATTCTGAGGATCGTAGGTGGCGTATGTGACTCAAGGGGGGACTCAAGTGGCTACTTTCTAAAAGCTGCTTTTCAGGGCTGCCCTGCCCTCTTCTTCCTGGCGTGAATGCGACACCCATTACAGACCCCTTCACCGAGCCTGGCTGGGTGGCTGCCATTTCCCTTAATGGAGGAAAAATGGCAGCGGGCAGCCAGCAATTCTCCCCATTGCCCAGGGCACACAGCAGCAGCAGCTACTCAAGCCCCCTTGCTTTAAACATTCACACATCTCCCAGAATCTGCGCAAAATTGCAACATATACACATCTGTTCATAGCAGAAACATATCAAATGTTTGTACAAATACATATGAATAGATTCATATCAAATAGAATTTCACATTTGAATGCAATCTATTTATAAGAATATGGATTTTTGAACATTTGATTTCTTTAGAATTGAATGCCAAAGAAACATCCATGCACACATCTCTATTCAAAACCCTCCTCCCGCCACATGCTTGGTGCAACCCTCCAACTCTGGCTGTGATCACACCTCCATTTTAAAAATTCTTCAGCCCATCCTCAGGTTTGATTGCTCACACATTTTGATTTCTATCCATTCTATTTGTGGAGTTTCTATTCAGGAAAGTCCCAATGGAGGGCGGAAAGTCCAGAAATAAAATGGATAGAAATGAAAAGGTATGGGTAGTCAGACCTGAATATGAAGGGTTTTTTTTTAATTGATTTTTTCACAACTTAAAAGTTCATCCTTCCATACATTTAACACCATGCATTATTATTACATCCAATTGTTATTATTGATGACTTCCTCCAGTATCTTTGCTTCTTATCTCTTCTTCTTTTGCTTCCATAATTTTTTTCTTTTTCTTTGCAGCTGACCACTTAGTTATCAGCCAATCTCTTGTAGATAATTGATGCAGGGTTTCCAGTATCTATTGTTCTATAAGGGTGTTTTTCCACTGTCACTAGAAGTACCCATTAAGTACCCATTAATGGGTACAAAAATGCCATTACATGCCCATTAATGGGTACTTAATGGGTACTTCTAGTAACAGTGGAAAAATACCCTAAGATTTGTTAATTTGTCCATCTCTGCTAATTCAGTTAAATAGCCATTCCTCTACTAAGAGAATTTCAACATCCTTCCATTTCTGTGCATATAATATTCTTGCTGCAGTTACCATATATAAAACCAAAGAGTTCATATTGGGTGTTTTTCCACTGTCACTAAAAGTACCAATTAAGTACCCATTAATGGGTACGTAATGGCATTTTTGTACCCATAATGGGTACTTAATGAGTACTTCTAGTGACAGTGGAAAAACACCCATTGTCTAAACTTTCATCTAATATAATTGTTAATATTGAGTTATTCAGATCTGTTAATATAGCAGCTATAGTAAATCATCAGCAAAAGTTGTTTTTTGTATTCTTTTTTTACTTTGACTCCTTTAATATATGAATTATGTCTGATAGCCCTGTTTAAAACTTCCAATGTCAATATAAACAATAAAGGTGAAAGAGGGCATCCTTGTCTTGTTCCTTTTTGAATAGCAAATTTCTCTGTAATGAACTAGGTCTGTAGTTTTTCAGCTGAGTTAAATCCTGTCCTTCTTTAGGTATTTGAGTAATTATCACTTTCTCCCATGTATCTGGTACTTTGCCTCTATTCAAAATGTTGTGCATTATCTCAGCTAATGTTGGTATGGTTTCTTCTTGAAGACTCTTATAATAGATTGCGGATAGACTGTCCGGCCCTGGAGGTTTGCCTACTTTCATTTTCTTTATTGCATCGATCAATTCTCTTGCAGATATTGGTGCGTTTAATAAATCTCATTTAGTTCATTCTTAATATACACCTCTTGGTAAAAGGCATGCATAATTTCCTTTATTTTTGAACCATTCATTATTTCTTTATCTCCTTGTTGCAGCTTTAATATCATGTCCAAATTTAATTTTTTGAGCATATTAAAAATTCTTCTCTATTTGGGTGCATTCAACCTGTTTACACTCAAAGTTAATAACTTACATTCCGTTTTGGTCATATGAATTATTAGGTTCTGGTGTCTGTGGTGCTGGTCCTGCAGCTCCTTGATTCTGAGACTTGTTCGGTTGTACGTCATCTTCCATCAACTGAAGAAAGTTTAAAGTGAAGGTGTGGCCACAGCCTAAGGGTGAGTTTCGACTGGCCATTTAGTCCAGCTTGAATTTGGTTTGAGCCTCCCCCTCCCAACACTTTGAAAGTGATCCCCCATTTCTGCAGACTAAAGGTCCCAAAATCCAAGGAATCCCTATTTGGATTATAACTTACTACTGAATCCTGGAATAATCCAAATATTTATCAATGGGAATGCAGCAAGTTGCTGTTAGGGTCGTTTTCTCCCTCCCTCCTTCCTGGTTTTCCCCCTGGCCTCAGCAGCACATCCTTTGTGGGCCATCCTTTTCTTTGGAAAACAGGATCATGACAGCCTGTGGTTGGGCACCAGCCAAGGCCAATTTCCCCTTGTGTTTCTCCTCCCTCCTCTTTCTCTTCCTCCTTCCCCGGAAGCCATGGGAGGAACCATAGGAAGACAGTGGTGGGGCTGTGGAGCACCATCCTCACCTCCTCACAAAGGTTTGATCCTTTGCCCACCTGCCCATCCCTGCCCACCCATAGCCCCTTCCTGTCCTGCTCTGCGACCCTTGGAGCTTCAAAGGGTGGGCCTCGCTGGGTGCTGCAGCAGTAGCAGGGTTGCATCTGCCATGACCCCCAGTGAGGGCAGGAGGTTCAAGAGCAGTCGGGACACTCATAAGCAGACCTGGCTGCTGATTAACAAAAATCCAAATTAAAATATGACTAGTCAGAACTTGGCCTTAGAGGAAAAAAAACACTCATGATAGAGTTGCTATTTCTGGTGCATCTCACTGGAAGCCTTCCTTAAAAGATGCATTTATCCACCCCTTAAAGAAAGACTTTGCTTTGCATTTTGTGACAGTTGCATTAGCTTTATTTAATGAGACATTTTAGCTTTTGAGCACCCAACAATCCTAGTTTAATTAGACATCAGAAAGTTAAGCATTAATTATTCTAACAAGTGAGAAGGAATTAAGTGCAACTAATTAACAATCTGTCTTCCCTGAAAGAGAGAAAAGAAAGATCCATATCAAAATAAGGTGGGGGGCAAAAAATGGGTTTCCGCCACCCTCAGAAGCTCACTTGCAGGTCCTTCGGCCAAACCAGAAGCAGACCAGAAAGAGAACTGAAATTCTAACTTTGCAATTGCGTCTTTCGCCTGCAATGTTAAATTTTTATAGAGGCTTGTTTAGATAACACTTGAAAAAGCCTTGTTTGTGAGTGGAAAACAGCAGGTAGCAAGCAAGCCTTGTTCTCTTGGGTTCTAGAACTGATGGAGATGGCCAGTTGTTGACCAATTAAGGAAAGGATTGATCCTTGGAATGAAGGCAACAGCAAATATAACAAGATCAGACTTGGTAAGGCGATGGTCTCTAAACCCCCTTTGCAGTTTTGCCAGAGGTCAAACACAACAAAGCCATTATCTTCCTTGAAATGATATTTGGCTGTGAATGCTGGATTCTGGGGGAAAAGGGGGGGGGGAGAAGGTCCTTTAATTGTGGATCTGGAGGAATCCACTAAAAAAATGATGGCCTGCATGAAGACCCTGGTGATCAGCCCTGGATTAGGGGTGTGCACAAATGCAATTCGACTCAAATCAAATACCTGAAAATTCAACTCAATTTGAATGTTCAAAGTCTGAGTTCAACCAAATTTGATTAAAATTAAGCAAATTTATATCTATTTGTTCAATTTTTTTATTCGCATTTGGACTTACGAATGTCAACAACATTTGTAGATGCCCGTATGCATCTTCCCTGGGACTGTACACATCTGTACACATCTGTATGCATCTGTACACATCCATGTGCATCCCATAGTTATCCCATATGCAACCTGTTTTTATCCCGTATGGATTCATACAAATGCTTACGGATGTGAGAAAGGTGCAGATCTTCAAGTATGCATCATGTATAAAGCTGTACACATACAAATGTCCAAATAATTCAAATGAATAGATTTGAAATTCAAAATTCAAATCAGATCTTTAAATTCGAATTTAAGGACATCCAATTCAAATTTGAATGTCAAAACTCAGTTGATTCAATCGAATTTCAAATGCATTTGAATATTCATGCACATGCCTAGTTGGAACTAAGGTGAATATTATCAAGCAACAACTCACATGTAATGATCACTTCCTCTCTATGAAATCAGCATCCCAGTTCCTCAGTAGATGCATTACACACGTCTTCATCTTCATATCTAGAGCGCTCACTGATCTAGCCAAAGGTCCTTAGGAAGACTATTCCAGAGATGTGGGAGCAGGTCTTGAAAAGCTCACATCCATGACATACAGTGCAAGCAGACAAAGGGTGTTTTTCCACTGGCAGAAAGTACCCATTTTTGCACTGATTAAGGACCCATTTGGGTGTGAGCTGGATGACCCCACTTCCACCACAGCACCCATTTGGGACACATTTGTTTCCACTGCCACTGGGGAAATCCAGATCATATGGGTACATCTCAGCCTTTAATTCAGATTTTCTGTAGACCCCATTAATGGGGTCTACAATGGGGTCTTCAGCCAGAAAATCCAGATTAAAGGGAGCCTGTTTCCACATTAGTTTGGCAATGGGGTCTAGAGAAGGCAAGGGGGAGGGGGCACCCTTGGAGGAGAGCCCCCAAACCTAGGCTTTGAAATCATTTCAAAATCATTTCAAAGCCATTTCGAAGTTGCCTTCGGAAATTAGCACAGGCTCCGAAGACAAACCTCCGATAACAAAGGGAGATCAAAGCGGACTGTTACCTTCAGGCATAGAAAGAGGTACATATTTAATGAGGCTGACTCATCCCTGCTCACAAAGAGCTCATTCATATGCAGGCTCTCACAAGGGGTTTGTCTTCGGAGCCTTTGCTAATCTCCGAAGTTGCCTTTGGAGGGACTTCGGAGCCTTTGCTAACCTTCGAAGGCAACTTCGGAGGGATTTCGGAGGGACTTCGGAGATTGCACCCCGTTACCCAAAACACCTGGGGTGACAGGCAGACCCCTTGTGGGTCAATCCAGATTCCCCACATGGGTGCAATGGGTGCAAAGATTCCCCACGGCAGGTGGGTTAGCACCCATTGCTAATGGGTGCTACATCTCCTGTGGAAACACATTGGGTGCTTCCCTTAATCTGGTTCTACTAGATCTGGATTAAGGAATGTACCCATTCCTTAGATCCGGATCTTCTTAGATCCGGATCTAAGGGCTGCGGTGGAAAAACTCCCAAAAGCCTAGTGTGTGTATATGTATAGAAATGATTGTGCTTATCTGGTTTAAATGAAGCAGAAGATGGATTGAAAAGGCTCACAGAATGTCAGAGCTATGAGACTGTGGTCAAGGTAGCTCAAGATGGCTGACGCAGGTGTCCCCAGTGGAGAAACCATTGGGATTCTCAGATCCTTGGGAGAAAGGGAAACCCTTGATTTTGGGGTTTCATCCAGTGGGTTTTTCCCCTAAAGTTCTTGTAACCAGGAAGCTCTTTACTCTCCAGATTGTGGGGCACAGAAGGCTCTAGTGATCTGAGGACACTACTGGATGCCCATTTGGAAGCACTCAAGGAGACCCAAGGTAGGTTTGCTTGGTGCACGGATGCAATTTTTGGGATTCAAATTCAAATTGGGATTTAAAATTCGAATGTATTCACATTCGATTCAAATATTCAAGTATTTATTCGTACAGATAATGGATTTGAATTTGAAGACATGAATGTTGACAACATTCGTATGTGTCTGTACGCATCCGTACGCATTCCGTTTTTGTCCCGTAAGCATCCTGCTTTTGTCCCGTACGTATCCGTACAAATGCATATGGATGCGAATAAGATGCATACAGCATACAGATACCTATGGTAATGCGCATGCATACATATGCATACAAATCTCTGAATAATGCATACAAATGATTTGAAAATTCAAAAATTCATTCAGATGTTAAATTCAAATGCATAGATATTCCATTCGAATTCAAAAGTCCAAATTCAATTGAATGCAATCAAATTTTGAATGTTTCGAATATTGTGCACATCCCTACTTAGGACCAATGCAGATACCCAGAAAAGGGCACTAAGATGCAAGTAGTGATGGCCTTGAAAAATGGCACATGAACCCCTTCTGTTTGCAGACACTTTCACGTCCCTTGAATTGCAGGGCATCTCCATGTGGCATGGATCCTTTTGTTAAAGAGCCCTTGCTTTTCCCAGCCACCCCCTCCCCAGTGCAAAGTGCAGCATCCCTTCCCAGTCACTTCTGTCTCACTTGCTGAGTTTTATTGCTGCATCATTTGTGAATTCAGGAGGCAATTAATTAGCCATGTAAGCAAAGCCATCTCTCCCTCCCTCCCTCCCCTGGCAGATGTTGGAGACTTTGCGCAGACGGCCATGTGCATCGGCTCATTCCACAGCTGTCTGTGTGCTTTCCCAGCCAACACAAAGGAAGCTTTAATCATGTCATTACGAGGGATTTGGATGCCACCAAGCCCTTCCTGACTTATCTCCATCAGCTTGGAACAAGGATGCATATGCCCCGGGTACAGCTCAGCCTGGTACCACAAGGCAGAGGCCTCCAAGGAACTTTCAGGTCTGCAAGCCTCAGGGCTACTGTGGACTGCAGCATCTCCCACTTGTAAAGCCTGGAGTTATGGAGGGATTAAACTAATCTCTCTATTAATTGCAATCTCGCCGCCTCTCAACAGCAACAGGCACCGCTGCACATTTGTGGACCCTTTGCCAGCACCAGGGAGAAAGAGGAGGGCTGGGGGGAAACCCCATATGCCCCTGATGCAAGACAAACTTCTGAGGCAACACCAGATGGGGAGGTTGGAGGCAAAAGGCCATGTGCAAAACATCCCATGGCATCCTGAAGCCCCCTGCTCTCCATTTCACCTTTCAGAGCATGAAACATCCACACTTCTGCTTTTGCCAGCTGGAACATCTACTCAAGCTGTGGTCCTGCAGCTGCATTAAGCCCATAGCTTCTGGTGCCTCCAGGCAGTTCAGCACGGGCATGTGCTTCAAAATTTGTGACTTGCTCTGGGGCCTTTTGGTGAATAGTGGGATAGAAGAAGAAGAAGAAGAATTGGCTTTTCTACCCCATTTATCTCACCTATTTAAGGGGACCCAAAGCACCTGACAAACCTTCTGTTCTTCTCCCCACAAAAGACACCCTGTGAGGCAGGTAAGGCTTTGAGAGGTAAAAAAAAGAGCTGTAACTGCCCCAAGGCCACCCAGCTGGTTTTGTGGAGGAGGAGAAAGAAGCGTTGGCATTGATAGCCTGCTTTTCTCACCCTTAAAGGGACTCAGAGTAGCTGACAAATCTTCTGCTCTTTTCCCCACAACAGACACCCTGTGAGGTAGGTTGGGCTGTGAGAACTCAGAAAGAGAGATGTGACTAGTCCAAGGCCACCCACCTAGCTTCATGGAGGTATGTGGAATCAAACAGGGAGACTCCAAGATAAGAATCCAATGTGACTGCAAGATATGAGTCCAGTAATCTAACCACAAGACCAAACTGGCTCACTTGGTTAATAGATACAATTATCCCAAAACATGAGATGCTTCCTTCCAAAGCCTCTGGAAGGCTCCAGATATTCTGCCTATTCTATACGCCTGGAAGTTCTGTTTTTCAGGTGCCTTGGTCTCCACCCTGCCAGTGTCAATGGGCAACAGCCATCACTGAATGCCCGTCTCTGTTTCACGTCTCTCCCCGCCCTTGAGTCTGTGCCCCTGAACACTTGCTGTCCTGGCTTCACTAGGGATGAATATTCAATGGGCTTCTGATCTCAAATTGACTTTCTTCAGCCGCATCCCCATTACAAGCTTATTTCACTTTCCCTAAACCGAAATAATAGAACCGCATGCAAATGCGAATTTGCCTGTTCCCGTTACTTTTAACTTAATCGCGTTTGATCCAGATTCTGAGGATCGTACGTGGCGTACATGACTCAAGGGGGGACTCAAGTGGCTACTTTTTAAAAGCCGCTTTTCAGGGCTGCCCTGCCCTCTTCCTCCTGGCATGGACGCACCACCCATAAGGAGCCTAGCTGGGTGGCTGCCGCTTCCATGGATGGAGGAAAAATGGCAGCGGGCAGCCAGCAATTCTTTCCCCTCCTCTCCCCATTGCTCAGGACACACAGCAGCAGCGACAACTAAAGCCCCTTTGCTTTAAACATTCACACAGAACCTCAGCTGCTTTCCTCCCTCCCTTTCCCTTTCTAAAGGTCAGAACTTTTAGAATTGAGCAGAATTGCAACATTGTTATCAGGTGTGAAGTGGTTCGATCACTACAGTGTAGCGGCTGCTGTTAAGGGTGGATTTTTACACCGAAATCACTGTCTTTGGAAGCAAGCTAATGGGGGAGGGAAACCCTAAACATGGATTCTCATCCCTTAAAATGGTAGGGTCCCATTTTACTAGGGTCCCCACAGTAAAAAATGTAACACGTATCAAGCACACGATCCGGAGTGAGACCTGTTGAAATGAGGCTTAACATTTACAATGTTTTGGAGCGATTTAACACGTGGAAAGCGTGTTAAGCCAATCTGACGTGGGGTCTGTGAGGACTGAAACCGTATTGAATTCGATATAAGCTTGCAATGGGGATGCGGCCTTCCACTCCTGCCACAAATGAAATACTGCTCAATATTATCAGCTACTCAGTGTATAAGGAATGAAACTGGTTTCATAGACTATTGCAGGGTCAATTCGCCTGAAAAGTCATGAACAAAAGGTTCCTTCCTACTTTGACTGTTTCATTTTAGGGGTGTGCACGAATGTAGTTTTGGGGATTCTATTCTATTCTAACTGAATATCCAAAAATCCAATTCGATTCAAATCTTTAAAATCCGAATTTACCCATGTTTGATTCGAATTAAGCAAATTCAAATCTATTCATTTGAATTTTCAATTCGAATTTGCACTTACAAATGTTGGCAACATTCGTATGTGCCCGTACACATCGTTACGCATCCTGTATGCATCTGTACACATCTGTAGATGTCCATATGCATCCCGCAGTTATCCTGTATGCAACCTGCTTTATTCCTGTACGGATCCATACAAATGCATACGGATGCGCGAAAGTTACGTACATGTAAGAAGCATTGTATACAAACCCGTACACATACAAATGTTCGATCAAATTTTGAATGTCTTCAAATATTTGTGCACATCTCTAGTTCATCTGAAATTCTCATGGTGCCAGAGATTTGCCAGAGATTTGCTACAGTTTCAAGAGCTGCAGTTGAATCTCCTTCCTCTCCAGTTCCAGACAAAACCCTCCTGAGTTTACCAGATCATTATGAAGATTGCTGGGTGCAACTATGCATTATGTTCCTATTTGGGAAAGTTCTTGTTGCAATCCAGCTCTGAATCCTTGGCTCTGGGAAACCTGGGGGAGGCAGCTTATGGCTACCTCGATCGTGGCTGCAGTCCTGAGAACCACAGCGATACTTGGTTACAACCCAAGGACTGCAACGATACTTGGTACCAGTAGTTACTGGTACGATCACTGGGTGTTGCGAAAGTAAATCCCTTATATGCCACCGGCATGCTTATAAGAGATCACCATGTGCTCCTATGGTGAGTTAAAGGCGGAGAGCACTGGGGAAAGAAGATAGGCGGGAGACAAGATGAGCTGGACAGAGAGACTTTATTTCTCTGCAGAGCTTTTTATAGCCCCCACAAGAAGGCGGGGAAGGAAGTGACCTCAGGAGAAAATCCCAGGAGGTGATGGGTGGAGTGCATCAGCTGGGCAGGTCAGAAGTCCTTCTGATGTCACATCCTGTGGCAGGCAGGAAGAGGGAGGTTGTTCTCTACACAGGCCATGTAGCTGGGCAGCCATTCTGCCCCCAGGCTAAGAGTCCAGCCCCTGCTGGTGTTGAGTGTGCACTGCAAGCTTGTGGAAGCAGGGAGATTCCTTTTACCCTGAGGCTTGAGAAGCTGGAGGAAAAACCTGGGCAAACTTGCAATTGCTACAAGTTCTGGTTGTGAAGTTCCCACGATCTATTGGAACCTGACCTCTGGTTCTGCTGACCACCAAGCCAAAGTATTTCTTCTTTGGCATCCCATTAAACATTGGAAGCTAATGCACCCCTTCTGTGCTACCAGCGTCTTTTCGAGTTGCGTTATGCACTTCCTTCCTGGAATTTCCTAAGCATGGAAATCAAGCTGGAGCCCAGTCATTGTTTCATTAACTCTCTCTCTCTTTTGTATTTAATTGCATTAGCATATGGTTTCTACCATAACTCCAGTGGTTCTTGAGATGCTTCAGGGAGGTATTAATAAAGACAGCTGTCATATGTGGCTCTCATGTTATTCATGGTACATAAATTCCTAGAGCCACAATTTGCATAAAACCTGGTCCTTGGATTAGGAGAGAGTTGTTTTGCCAAAAATAAATAATGTCAGGGTACACAGTTTTCTATTTTGGAAAAGGTGAGCACGAGTTCTCTCTTTTCTCCCTGTGAACCGGAAGATTGATGTGCAAGACTCACCTGCTTAGAGGGAAACGACACACACACATACACACCTGGAAATGTGGCAAGTGTGCTGGACCATCTGGCACCAACAGCGTGGCCATGTAGACATTTTCTGAACAAGTCTGAACACAAACTGAGTTGATCTGAATTGAGGTGTTCCACCGGTCCAAGCTTGAATCAAACCATGCCCAGGTTTGAGAAAATTGGTTCAAACCTGAACCAAGTCAGAGGACAATCAGCTCAGTCTGAACTGAACCAGTTCATGTCCAATACTATTTCGCCCTTCGAAAGGGATTCTTTAAATGTAATTTTCCATTTCTGAATGTGTTTGAACCAGTCTGATGTACAATTGAACTTGTTTAAAGAGGTTCCGTTTGAATAGGGCAACAGTTGGTTCAATTCAATTTGAACCAAACTGATTTATTTTTTTACATTCATGTGCATCTCAATGGCTGAGGACAGAATCCAACCCTGAAGTAGTCTACAACATTTCTGTAAGAAGCGGTATGGCGGATTGGGAGCAAGAAGATAATAGGAAGGCATCCACACACAAAAGGAGCAGTGTGCAGTAGGGATGGGCGCAAATATTCAAATGAATTTTGAATTTTTGAAACATTTGTCCAAATTATTTGGACATTCATATGTAGATAGATACATACATGATGTGTACTTGCCTGTATGCATCTTTCCCGCATCCATACACAATTGTATGAACCCGTACAAATAAAAAACGGGATGCATATGGGATAAATCTGGGGTGTGTTCAGATGCACAAATGTCAACATTCTTATTTGCAAATACAGGTTGAAAATTCATACAAATAGATTTGAATGTATTCGATTCAAATGTGAATACATTCTAATTTTAAAGATTCAAATTGATGAGAATTTTCAGATATTCAATTTGAGTTGAATAAAATCCCAAAAATTGCATTTGTCACATCCCTGGTGTGCAGCCGGAGAGCTTTGGTACAGGGGTGCATTGATTTCTCGAGTCATTTTTCAACTTTTTAATGTTAGATTTAAAGAAAAAAGATCTATCCCACAAAACCAATAAGTTATATACATACAGTACACAATATATAGTATACATATAAAGGCTACAAGACCTCATCCTTGTAAGCCAGTTTGGTCTAGTGGTTAGGGAGCCGGACTCTTATCTGGGAATACTGGGTTCAATTCCAGCCTCCCCCATGAAGCCAGCTGGGTGACCTTGGCTAGTCACATCTCTCTTCTGAGCTCTCACAGCCCCACCGACCTCACAGGTTGTCTGTTGTGGGGAGAAGAACAGAAAGCTTTGTCAGCCACTTTGAGTCCTCTTAAATGGGTGAGAAAAGTGGGGTAGAAAAGCCAATTCTTCTTCTTCTAAGATCTGTGCATATAGAATACTTAGCTTTATTGCTTGCTTTCTGCATCCACTTTGCACTGAGATGAAACCCACTCTCAATGTTCTAAATCCAGTATTTATTTTCATTAGCTCCAACCCTCCTTAAATGCAAGTCTCCAAGTATATCAATAGGAATATCTTACTCAATTGACTTTCGCTAAGATTTGCTTGGGTAATGAACCTTGCCTTTGACTCTCATTAGTGCAACTTACTTTGACTAATCAAAAACGGAGGTTGGACAGCGTCGTTCACATTGGAAATCAAGACCAATTAAGTCAAAGTTTCTTAAGCAAGAATTAAAGGGGATTTGGGACTTGGATGGAAAGTCCTAAACAGGGATGCTAAAGCTGCCCTTCCGAACACCCTTCCTAGGCTCATAACAAACATGTGGGCAACAGGTGACTTCTGGGGTCTCGAAATACCCCACCTTTTAACCTGTGGAGGGGGCGACTTCTGGGGTCTCAGAATACTCCACCTTTCAGCAAGTGGCCTTTTTGAAGCAGGGAGGAAAGACCAGCTAGGGATGTGCAAGAATATCCAAAATATTCATTATTCAATCGAATTCAGCCTAATCCGGACATTCAAATTCGAACCGAATGTCCAGACATTCATTTTTGAATATCCGAACGAATACAAATTTTCTAAATCATTCGTACCAATCATTCGGACATTCATATGTGTACGGGATACGTACGCATTACCTACGTATCCATACGCATCTTATTCTTATCCGTATGCATCTGTACCGATACGTAAGGGATGAAAACAGGATGTGTTCTGATTTGTACGAATGTTGTAGCCATTCATATCATCAAACACATACCACATATTCGTACGAATAGATACGACAGTATTCAAATCGGTTCACATTTTAGTACATTTGTTTCTTCTCTATTCGGACATTTGAATATTCAGTTCGAATCAAATTGAATGTCAAAAATTGCATGCGTGCACAACCCTAAGACCAGCCTGTGGGTGAAGGCATAAGAGAGACTGAATGGTAAATGCCTTCTTTCACACCTAAGCCTCAGAGAGCTTGTAACGTCGCCTGTTGGTGCTTGTTAACCACCTTAAGTTGATTTATTCTGAAACAGCTCTGTTGCTTTTCATCAGCTAATTCATCCGCTATTGTTAGCTTCACTGGTTATCGTGCACTGTCTGTCTTTTGCAGGCTGATCGTTTTTTATGCTTCCTTGTCATCATCTCTCTTGGTTAAGGTGGAATTCTACTAAACTGATGCATTGCAGTTATCGGTGTTTGCAGAAACTTTGAATCCAGTGGAACTTTTAAAATTCATTATGCATGTCAATGTGTCCCGTCCCATTATTGCTGTTTTTCTATGAATTTCAGATGTCAACAGCCATTCTTTCCCCCTCTCTTGTCTCCTTTTTATTTCGTTATATATGACGGCTACTTTGGAGTCTGTTTCTGACATCAGTCTTCAACTGCAAATATGAAAAATGAAAAGAATAAAAGAGGTACAAACTGAGCTGGAGTTTCTGGAGACTCTGATATGCCCAGACTAACAGAATGTATTTCTGAACACTGTCCTGGGTGTGGCGCAATTTTGCTAAACTAAGCAAATGTGCAAAACTGAGTGAGAAGAAGTACCGTTGGCTTTTCTACCCTGCTTTTCTCACTCATTTAAGGGGACTCAAAGTAGCTGACAAACTTTCTGTTCTTCTCCCCACAGCAGATACCCTATGATGCAGATGGGGCTGTAAGTGCTCAGAAAGAGATCTGTGACTAGACCAAGGCCACCCAGCTGGCATCGTGGAGGAGAAGGAGGAGGAGGAAGAAGAAGAGTTGGCTTTTCTACCCTGCTTTTCTCACTCATTTAAGGGGACTCAAAGCAGCTAACAAACCATCTGCTCTTTTCCCCATAACAGTCATCCTGTGGGACAGGTGGGGCAGTGAGAGCTCAGAAAGAAAGGTGTGACCTGCCCAAGGTCACCCAGCTGGCTCTGTGAAGTATGCAGAATCAAACATGGTGACTACAAGTTCGGAATCCAGTACTCTAACCACAAAACCAAAATGGCCAGTATTTTGGGAGAAAACCATTCCCTGAAACACTCAGGTTAAATTATCCCTTGTAGGGTTGTTGATCTCATTTAACTTTGGGAAATAAAATGTGACTGAAGATAGGAGAGCTTTAAAAAAATGCTAGAAAAGTTCTGACAGAAGGAAAAGCTAGTAGAATACTCAACCATACATTGGAAGGGACTCTCATACTTTGAGATCTATTGGAATGTGTAGCTTGTCTGCCCTGAACCAGGTCTAACTTGATGGCCTGGAGAACAGCCAATTCCATCTTATTTATGATTCAAGGACATTCATCAAATGGGCAACTCTATTTCCATTATGGGCTGATTTTGTTTTAAAGAGCAATCCACATTTAAAAGTGTAAGTACTATTTTAGGTGAAATATATATTCATACATAAGGAAATAGGCACTTTTCACAAAATATAGAAGAAGAAGAGTTGGTTTTTCTACCCTGCTTTTCTCACCCATTTAAGGGGGCTCAAAGTGGCTGACAGACATTCTGTTCTTCTCCCAACAGACACCCTGTGAAGTAGGTGGGACTGTGAGAGTTCAGAAGAAAGCTGTGATTAGCCCAAGGTCACCCAGCTGCCTTCATGGAGAAGAGCGGATTCAAACCCAGAATTCCCATATAAGAGTCCGGCTCCCTAACCACTAGACCAAACTGGCTCTAGTGGGAACCTTTTGTGCGATCCTATCACACTAAGATTCAAATTCAAAAATCCTGCAAATAAATATAAATTGATTATGAAATGCACAAGAACCAGTCTGCACAATGCTAAAAAAAAAACCCCAAGAAATGTAGATTGGGGAAATTTCTCCTGCTTAAGGGATCACACTTAAAGATGCAATTAAACAGGAAAGCTGTGACTCGTGAAAGCTATGGTAGCCAAAATGTTAAGCAAAAAGCATTATTTGACAATTCAAAAAAGAGTTTCCCAAATGTGGGGCAATTTCCGTGAAAGCCCATTTCCTGGCGATCATGTGGTTTTTAAAATGCCTTCAAGATAACTTTCTGCATCAAGAACCAATAAAATAGTCAATTTATTACATCAATAAAACAACACACAAATAGCATAAAAAGCATGGTTTTCATGAGAGCCACAGAATTTCACAAGAACACAATGTGATTGGGATAAATGTCACAGAACTTTAGTGTTCTCCTCTCCATTCTTTCACTGAAATAAGAGTTCACCTGACTCCCCTGAAAGCCATAAAGAAGCAAACCTATTCCACTTCCTCCTTCAGCCAACTTTGGCTACCAAGAGATTTTCCTCAAGCCTTTCTTCTTTCATATTCCAGAAACCCATAGATGTCACTACACCAGTGGTTCTCAACCTGCGGGTCGCAACCCCTTTGGCGGTCGATCTACTCTTCCACACGTAGGAACCAAGACACCGCTCCTTTATCCATCTCCAGGTGGGTCCACCCACATGCAGACATGCCCATCTACGAGTACCTGGCGTGATGACATCATTGCACCAACCCCATCACATACACCCCATATGAATATAGTAGAGAGTAGCTACTGTGTAGAAAGCAGCAGTATTGGAGGTAAAAGAACACTTTTATATTCAGCTGTGATTGATGTGAATATTATGCTTTAATGATGTTCCATTTGTAACAATGAAAATACATCCTGCATATCAGATATTTACACTACGATTAATACCAGTAGCAAAATTACAGTTATGACGTAGGGGTTGGGGGTTAGGGTTAGGTTGGGGGTCACCACAACATGATGAACTGTATTGAAGGGTCGTGGCATTAGGAAGGTTGAGAACCACTGCTCTACACCTTAGAACAGAAGAGGAGTCTTGCTGGATCAGGCCGCAGCCCATTTAGTCCAGCATCCTGTCCCACACATTGGCTCAGCAATGGCCACTGGGCGAAATGTAAATAAATAAATAAACCTACACTTACTCTCAAATCCCAGCAAATAGCCTTCAGAGGCATCCTGCCTGTCTCCCCAGCCTGGAGGATGTACCTAGGCACCCATTCTAGTAGTCTTTGGGTGTTTCTCCACTTACCATTCTTGATCCAGATCTTTGATATGAGGTCCTCAATGAATCCAGTCATTGAAGATCTAGATCTTTGCAAAGACCTAATGCTTCTCCACCGGCAGTCAAACACCCGATGCCAATGGGTGCTAGGTTTGCAGTGTGAATGCCGAAACACCCACCAGGTAAAGCCGTTCTGCCCTCAGTGGAAGGTGTGCTTGTGGCATGGTGCGATTGGCCAGTGTGGACATCACTCAAGGCCCACTTCTGTCAACAGTGGGCGTGGCAGAAAAGTAAAGTTTTGCAGCAGGTTACATAGCAGCTATGAATAGCCAAATTGCGTAGGTCACCTACGAAGATGCCGTTGGACACAAAGGGCTGACTATTTAATGGCTAGGCAGATAGATCCATCTACGTAGACAGCCACATCACAACTAAGCAGCCTGTGTTTGACTTTGTAGGCAGCTATGAAGGACATGCATGGCTACGTAGATGTGAGTGGTGAGGCTTGGCTGGAGCTGCCTTGCTGTAAATGGTGGCTGCTAAGCCTGCCCTGGGACCCCATTGCCCCATTTGCAGTGCGAACGGGTTCCCTTGGATCTGCTCTTCAAGGCTGAAGACCAGATTGAAGACACCTCTAAAGGGGTCCACAGGAAATCCAGATTTAAGGGCCTGAGGACTCCATTCAATCCAGACTTCCCTTATGCTGGTATGAACAGATGGGGTCCTAATGGGGTCTTGTGTGGGAACAGGGTCTTTCTGATCAGTACCAATCAGGTGCCTAATGGGTTCTAAATGAGTGTTTCCTGCTAATGGAAAAAAAACCCACTGATACCTTTTTCCCACTGGGAAAACACCAAGGGCAGTGGGGAAGAGGAACACTCCTGAGATATCCCCAAACCAAGGGGGATAAGAAAGAGGCTTCCAATGGGTCCTTCACTCTACTTTTACCATCTTCACGTGTCCTCCACTGAAATAGGCTGTTCTGAGAACTCCATGACTGAGCAGGAAAGAGATCTTGGTGTTAATGGCAGAAAGCTCAAGGAAAGTTCAAACCCAATGGCAAGCAATGCCATGTTTCCCTGATTCATGCTCCTGAGCAAGTGCTCTTCAAAAGATGGGAAGCTTCACTGTCATTCCTAGAGAGCTTTAGATGCCAGAGGAGAAAGATCAAAATCGGGACACCAGAAGTAAGACCCTAGATGATCTGTTCCAGATTCACTCAGGTCAAGTGTAGGAACGCACAAGAAACTCAACATGAAACAGGAATTCATAAAAACTAAACATTTGAGCTTTTGGATGTTTTGATATTCTGTCCATTTGAACTTCTACTACGTTCAGACTTCAACCCCGGTTTGCTGAAATACATGAACAGAGTTCAAAGGCAGTTTCGACTACCTTTGCCTGCAGATATAGACAAGTGTGTACAAATGTCAACATTATATACAGTGCACCCTTATATAGCAGCACAGTGGTTCTATTTCAGGAAATGATTGCAATATGCAAACCATAATTAGAGCCAGAAGAATTGTACCATACAAGATACATTCCATAACTAGGGATTAGGGGGGTGCACAAAGGCATTTTGTGCATTCAAATTCGAGTCAAATCGAATATTCAAAAATTCAATTTTATGTGAATTTTAAAAATCCAGATTTTTGGAAATCCAATTTGAATCTGGATTATTTGAACCTGCACATTCAAACTCGAAAATACAAATGGCGGCAATGTTCGTATCCGACTTTCAAATTCGTGTGCATCCCGTTTTCATCCTGCATTATAAGCACAAATGCGCATTATATTTGTACGCAATATCTGCAGATCTGTCCATTTGAATTATTCAAAAACCTGTATCAGATTTTCGAAAATCCAAAATTTGTTAGAATGTGCAAATTTGGATTTTCACAAATCCAAGTCGAATTCGAATGCCGATATTTGATGGATTCTAATGGGATTTTTTAATTTTTGAAAATCTGTCCAAATCCCTACTAGGGATGTGCATGAATGGTTATTCAATTCATAACAAATGAAATGTTAGAAAATTCTTCTTCATTTGAATAGATCCCCTTTGAACGTGGTAGAATTCTACTACATACGAATGTATTTGTACGAATTTGTATGGATGTCCAATACAAATGTAAACATATACAACACAAATGCGGATACAATGTGCAAATGTACATGTATATATCCCATACATATCCCATAACATATCCACACTGAAAGCATCACATATGACCTGAATCTACTTTTAATTAGGGATATAAATGAATATTCATAGCATTCAAAATCTGATCAAATATGCCAGATTTTAACATTCAAACTCGAATAGAATGTCCTGAAATTCAAATATAAACATTCAAATCAAATTTCTAATTCTAGTTCTATTTGTTTGATTTATCCAGATATCCATATGTGTATGGGTTCATACATGATGCATACTTGAAGATCTGCATCTTTCCCGCATCTGTACGCAGGTGTACAGATCTGTACGGGACCAAAACAGATTGCATACAGGATAACTACGGGATACATACGGACATGTACAGATGCAAATGGATGTGTATGGATGTGGGGAAGATGCAAAACAAAAATTCAAATGGATTTGAATAGATTTGAATTTGGTAGATTCGAATCGAATCTTGTTAAATTCGAATTTTAAAGATTCGAATCAAATCAGATTTTTGAGCATTTGATTTGATACAAATAGAATGTCAAAAAAAATCTGTGCACATCTCTACTTTTAATCCACTCTCGATCCATGTCGAATGCACTCTGGATCTGCTGCAGATGTGACTGCCACAGCGGCTTGCCCACCTCCCCAGTTTCACAAATTTCCAAACTACTCGTACAAATGTTCATGTACAAATGTCGTAACTTTCAATTTGTGTACACCTGTCCAAATTCGTATGCATAACGAAAGTTACAAATATTTGTTCACATCCTTATCCACAAACCTACAGCAAATAAATGTTATAAGTGGAGCATCTTTATCGCATTGCTCATGCACAGTTTTATAGAAGTTCATTTAAGCTTGATAGAAAACTGAGTTCAGCCTCTGTTTGTTTGTTTGGGCAGGCAGATGAGGGCCACCTTTCAAAACTGGTTTGAATTAAATATTGGAATTTAATATGGTGCTGGATGAGACAGATTTTGAATACTAATTCTGAGCTTAAACCAGAATTATTTTTATTAGGTATGGTTGATGAAAATTTAAGCGAAGTAAAGACCTTGATATTGTATATGGTAACAGCGGCAAGACTGTTATATGCACAAAAATGGAAGCAAGAAGAATTACCTACTGAAGAGGAATGGATAATCAAATTGATGGAGATGGCAGAAATGGATAAACTGATGAACTTATTAAAAGATAAAACAGTGAATAAGTTTATAGAAGATTGGGGGCCTTTTATACAATTTCTTTGGGACTGGGTATTTCGACAGAAGGCTTTGGCCTTTAGGAGAAAAAGTAACAAGTTTATGAAGGGAGCAAAATGTAAAAGATCAGAAGAAGAAGAGTCTGAAGAACGGAGGAAGTCACATAGAAAAGCTTCTTTTTAACAACTGAAATGGTATATGACTATATATGGAAATGTATCAATGAAAATAAAAAACGGATGATAAAAGAAACTGGTTTGAATTGCATTCTTGCCATCGTCGAAGTTCAAGAATGCAGAAATGCAAATTGAACCAATTTTGGAAATCTGGTTTGCTTTTTAAGCAATTATATTGACCATTAATAGATCCTACAGGGGTTTTCAAGCCATAAGACATGGCATAAGATTGGTGTTTTGTTTCTGAAAAACTGAATTGACAATAAAGTTGAGCCAGACCCCACATTTTGAAAATCAGTGTGGGGGGACATTGAAATTCTGCTAGTTATTCACTAGATACCTGCATGCAGTTTGAGTTTTGATAAATGACACTGAAGAGACAACTTGGATGGATAACGGCCTTCACACACAGATTGCTACAATGGACTTCAAATGTAGTTGGCAAGCATCTGGTAGATGGATGTGGAGGAGGAGGTACTTTAGACAGCCTTTCGACATTACCGCCTGTGATGCATGAGCGAAGCACTGAATGAGCAGACATAAAGGTTGGAGTCAGTGGGTGTTTTTCCACTGTCAGAAAGTACCCATTTTGCACCCATTAAGGACCCACTTGGATGTGAGCTGGATGATCCAAGTTCCACCACAGCACCCATTTGGGACCCAATTGTTTAGACTGCCGCTGGAGAAATCCGGATCAAATGGGTACTTTCTGGGCTTTAATCCAGATTTTCTGTAGACCCCATTAATGGGGTCTACAATGGGGTCTTCAGGCAGAAAATCTGGATTAAAGGGAGCCTGTTTCCATGGTTGTGTGGCAATGGGGTCTGGAGGAGGCTAGGGGGAGGGGGCACCCATGGGGGGGGGAGCTCCAAAACCTAAGCTTCGAAGTCATTTCGAAGTCACTTTGAAGTCTGTGCAAAATAGCTCCGGAGAGTCTTTGAAGTCTGTGCTGATCTTCAGAGTGAACTGCAAAGTGACTCCGAAGCCACTTCAAAGTCACTTCAAAATTTACTCCAAAGATCAGTACAGACTTCAATGGAGCTGTTTTGCACAGACATTGAAGTGACTTTGAAGTGTCTTCGAAGTCATTTTGAAGTCACTTCAAAGTCACTTCAAAGTCTGTGCAAAACTTTGGAGATTGCACCCACTGTTTCCCCAAACACCTGGGGTGACAAGCAGACCCCTCATGGGTAGATCTGGATTTCCAAATGGGTGCACCGGTGTTTCCACGGCAGGGAAGCTAGCACACATTGCTATTGGGTGCTAGACCACCCATGGAAACACATTGGGTATTTCCCTTAATCCAGATCTACTAGATCCGGATTAAGGAATGTACCCATTCCTTAGATCCAGATCTTCTTAGATCCGGATTAAAGGAGTGCGGTGGAAAAACACCCAGTGTCACTTGTATCCAAAGTCAGGACACAGCAGAAATCAGGATGCCTGAACTTTCCAATATCTGTTCAAAGCAGGAGATCATCATATCATCAGGGAACTAGGGCTGTGCACAAATATCCAAAGGCATTCAAAATTTGATTGAATTGGCCAAATTTTGACATTCGGATTCAAATCAAATGTCCTTAAATTTGAATGTAAGGTTTTGATTCAAATTTCAAATTTCAGATCTATTCATTTGAATAATTCGGACATTCATATGTGTAAGGGTATGTGTACTTGAAGATCCGCATCTTTCCCGCCTCAGTCCGCATTTGTACAGATGTGTGCTGGATGAAAACGAGTTGCATACGGGACAACTATGGGGTGCATACGGACACGTACGGATCCGTAAGGGAAGATGTGTATGGGCATCTACAAATGTTGTTGACATTTGTAAGTGCAATTCTGAATGAAAAATTCAAACGAATAGATTCAAATTTGCTTAATTCAAATTGAATTTGGTTAAATTTGAATTTAAAAGATTCAAATCGAATTGAATTTTCGAGTAATCAATTCATATAAAATCAAATCCCCGAAACTGCATTTGTGCACACCCCTACAGAGAACCATAGAATTGGAAGGGACCTCCAGGGTAATTGGGTCCAACCCCCTCTCAGTTCAGAATTTCCTAAACCATCCCAGGCAGATATCTTGTGGACCTCCAGTGAAGAAGAGCTCCGCACTTCTTGTGGCAACCTAGTCCACTGACTGATCAGTCTTAGGGTACTTTTCCACTGTCACAAAAAGTGCCCATTAAGTACCCATTAATGGGTATAAAAAGGCCATTACATACCCCTTTATGGGTACTTAATGGGTACTTCTAGTGACAGTGGAAAAACACCCTTACTGTCAAAAGGATTTCTCTACTATCTGCTCATCATCTACTTTCCTGCAATCTCAACCCTCTGCTTCTAGTCCTTCCTTCTTGTGCAAGGTAGAATAGGATTGTTCCCTCAGCAGTGTGGCAGCCATTCAAGAGACTGGAAGACAGCTTCCCTGTTTCCCCTCATCTAAATGCACTGATTCCCTTTACCTGCTTCTCAATGGACATGGGGAGCAGATCACTCACTGCCTTGGTGGCCATGCTTTGAGCTTGCTCCAGTTTGTCAATGCCTTTTAAAAACTGGAGTGCCCAAACATACAGACCAACCCTGAAGCTTTCAAAGAATAATTTCACTGGCTACAGTTTTCCCAGCTTGTGGAGTTTTTCGCTTTCCCAGTATGGTTCTCTCTTGTCTAGGGATGTGCACAAATATTCGAATTATTTGTTATTCAGACAAATTCAGACGAATTTGGACATTCGTATCCGAATCGAATGTCCAGGAATTCGTTTTTTAGTATTTGTATGAATACGAATATTTTCACTTATCCATACAAATAATCCGGACATTTGTATGTGTACAGATACGTATGCATTGCATACGTATCTGTACGCATCTTGTGTGTATCTGTTTGCATCCATACGGGTACATACGGGATGAAAACAGGATGATTACAGATGCGTACAAGATTTATATTTATTTATTTATTTATTATTTACATTTCTATCCCACCCCATACCTGAAGGTCTCTGGGCAGGTAACAGCAGATTAAAGTAAAATATACATTAAAAGACATTCAACAAATATAAAACAATATACAATATGTTTAAAATGATAGTGTTTGTACTGAGGGGGGGGACATAAGCAGCTCAGCCAAAGGCCAGGGCAAAGAGGTGCGTCTTCACTGCCCTCCTAAATATGTATAGGGAAGGGGCATGACGCACCTCGAGGTATCATTAGATACATATCGAATATTCAAACGAATAGATACGAATGTGTTTGTGTTGGTTTGAATATCCATTCTCTGATAATATGATGCTTTGAACAGATATTGGAAAGTTCAGGCATTCTGATTTCTGCTGTGTCCTGACTTTGGATACATTCGTTTTTCTTTATCCGTACAAATCTGGACATTCAAATCTTCGATTTGAATTGAATTGAATGTTGAAAATTGCATTGCTGCACGCCTCTACTCTTGTGTCATTTTGAAGGAGAATTCCATCCCTGGTGGAGCAGACGTTCCACCAAAACATTGCCTGTGCTGCTGGCGATATAAGGCTTAACCAAAGATAATCCAATCTCATCTGGACAGATGCAAACCGCACGGCATGATAAATGGAGGCCAGGCCTGCCTAGAGCCCTCGTGCAGGGCCCAGAAGAAGTGATGGATGAGGCCACATTAAGAGAACTAAACATGTGTGGCTCACCTAAATGAGAACTAATGAGAGACAAAGGCATCAGCAAATATTTGTGAAGGGTGTAAACAAGAGACAAAGATGGTGTCCTGCTCTCTGCTACAGAATAAACTGAGATGGAGCTATAATGATAGAAATGGCTGCCAGGGCTGGGGACCTCCTACTGATTCCTCCATAAACAGATTCTGCCCTTGTCCTATTCCAGATTCTACATGCCCCCCTCTTTCACTTCCAAGATAAACAAAAGAAATTGGAGGGCCAGAGATCTTAAGCCATATGGGTCTCCCCTCCCTCGCAACTTTTTTTGCAGGAGGCAGGGAGATCCAGCAACGTAGGATAGGCAAAACCTCTGTAGGCCACCCTCAGCTTCTGCCAGTGCCCAGCAAAGAAGAAGAAGAGTTGGTTTTTATAACCTGGGCTGTGTTCCCAAACATATTATAAGGAGCTTTGAGACTTCCCAAAGTTTTAAAAGAATCCATAGTTTCTAAGGATTAAAGGTCCCCAAAACACAGATTATCTATATTCAGATCAAAAGAGGCCTCAATGCTGGATTTAGAAATATTCCATTTTATTTAGCACAGTGGGAGTGCAAGCTTTGTTGTGGGGAGGGAACCATGCTTTAGGGTCATTCTCAGTTTCCCCTGACCCAAGGAGAAGCTGTGATTTCCTCTTCTGTAGTCCCCTCTTCTCTGGGCTCTTCATTACAGGCTAAGGAAATCTGACACTGACTGAAAGGGGGGGGAGGAGATGAAAAATGAACAGAGCCTACAATAGCTAAGGCACACACAACTATGTAACAAGATCAGACAAATGTAGCAGGGTACTTCTAGTGTCAATGGAAAAACACCCATTATCCCATGTTATCCCTTGCTAGTGGGTTATTTGGTTCCAGTATGGAGGTGACCTTGCTCCTTCATCACTCATTCCCATGACATGAGCTTCCATATTTGTAATTGTGATTTATAAATATACAGGAGTGAGTGAAAGTACAGGAGTGAGTGAAAGTACCTGATTTCAATAAGAGGGACTCTCCGGCAGTGATCAGACTTTAGCAGCTTCCGTCATGGGGTTGCAAAGTGTGTCAGCTTTGTGTAAAAGGCTGCCTGTTCCCTCCGTTCCTCCCGTCCTCTCTGCCACCAACTCCTTTTGCCCTGCTCCCTGCCATTCTGTGCTGGTCTGATCTACGATCTAGCACAAAATACCATCATAAAAAGTGAAAGTGATCTTTAATCTTCTACTGCCTTGTTAACATGAGAAAGAAACTGTGCTATGGTGGAGGGAGAAGCAGTGAACAAAAACTGCTGCCAAAGGACTCCATGATCTGATATGGGGGCAGGTTTATATAAAGGGTAGGGTTTGAATTGCCTGTCCCAATGAAGTCAGGGTATGACGGTGTCCAATTTCTGACTTCATGGGGAGTGGGTTCTGCTGAGGGGAGGAGAGAGGGGAGGGGGTTCTCCCCTGCTGGGCACTGAAGAATGGAGAGTGAGTCCACACTACAAGGTAACAGTGGGAATGCAAAAAAACAGACCTCGCTGCTGATTTTTTTTGGGAAAAAAAAAGGTTTAAAACTGGATTAAATTACTGAGTGGGAACTTGGCCCTGCTTTTCTTACCTTTTTTTAAGGGAACTCCAAGCAGCTGACAAATCTCCTGTTCTTCTCCCCACGACAGACACCCTGTGAGGTAGGTAGGGCTGTGAGAGCTCAGAAAGAGAGCTGTGACTAGCCAGAGGCCACCTAGATGGCTGCATGTAGGAGTGTGGAATCACACCAGATAAGAATCCAGTACTCTAACCACGAGACCAAACTGGCAGAAAGTCTTCCTTTGCACACAAATGTAATAAATAAATGCATAAATGCATACCTTTTTCACTTAGACCTTCCCTGGATGTTAACGTGGTCCCTCGACAGATTTCTCGCTTCAGTTTGGTTCTGTTCGGTTATCCACTGGCACTGTTTTACATTATTTTAATGTAGGTTTTGATACTGAGAACTTGTTCAGCTTGTTTTAATCTGCACCAGTATGAGTTATAAACATTAAGCAATTTGTAGGTGGTGGGATTATTGCATCCTAATTGTTTTTCATCCCTGCAGCCAAATCAGCTACGGTTCTTACGAGACTTTTTTCCTGGGTGGTATGGTAACTGTGTAAAACTGTGCTTTGGAACAGCCTGCATACACAAATGTATCTACACCAGGGATGTACATGAATATTTGCAACATTAGTTATTCATCCAAATTGGACACAAATCGAATGTTATGACATTTGTACATTAGCATTTGTACAAATACAAATGTTTTGGACACTCATACCAATGTTTCAGATATTCGTTAAACTGGGGAGGTGGTAAAGCAGCTGCGGCACGCATCTGCGATGGATCCAGATTGCATTCGACATGAACTGAGAGCAGATTAAGAGTGGATTCAGGTCAGATTTGATGCTTTCAGAGCATGGATTTGTTATGGGATATGTATTGGATATGTATCTGTTCTTATCGGATACATATTCATTCTTATTGGATATGTATTTGTTCATATCCAATACATATTGGATATCCATACGGATTTGTAAGAATACATTCGTATCAAATAGAATCCTACCACATTTGAAGGGGATCTATTCAAACAAATACAGATTTTCTAACATTCGATTTGTTATGAATCAAATGTCAAAAAAACCATCCATGCACATCCCTAATCTACACTTTCACAAAGCTGGGGTACACAACTACCCCATCTGTGTTAATAAGGGTTACACACTAATAGACACACATACAGTTTGGTCTAGCCAGTTTGGTCTAGTGGTTACGGAGCTGGACTCTTATCTGGGAATACCAGGTTCGATTCTGCCCACCCCATGAAGCCAGCTGGGTGACCTTGGGCTAGTCACAGCTTTCTTCTGAGCTCCCGCAGCCCCACCTACTACATAGAGTGTTCTGCTGTGGGGAGAAGAACAGAAGGTTTGTCAGCCACTATGAGTCCCCTTAAATGGCTGAGAAAAGTGGGGTAGAAAAGCCAACTCATCATCATCACATACACAATGCCTCTCTTTTGATAGATATGAAGAAATGGGTAACGGAGATATATAACTTCAGATGAAGAACTGGTTAGTTTTACTAAACTGGATTTCAATACTGTCTACACAGCAAAGACACAATTTTAACTCTAGCAATATTATTGTGAGCAGGGGGAGCAGGAATTTGTTCTGCACTGCAATGGCCCAGAAGGGGCTAAGAAGTTTCATCTCTGAATAGCTTTTTATATTCTATAGCAGCCAACGCTGCTGGATGAATCCCTAGAGAACACCGCTTCTGTTCTTTTGTGCCATCTTTGTATTCCTTTCATATGGAGAGCTGATATTAATCCAAATCCACCTAGCAGGATTTTTTTTTCCGCAGGTGAATCTCACGGCAATTTATATTCTGTCACATGTTAAGCCTGACACTTCTTGCAATAATTCAGAGCCAGCAAGGGCGCCTTCCAGAGGGACTCAAAATCAGCTTCATTTGACAACATTGATAAAGGGATTATTCATGTACTGCTGGGTACCTTTGGTCGGCCATAGCAGGTGGGTTTGAATTCAGGGGAAGCCAACACGAAAAAAAAGCAACCCTAGACCCTCCCTCTTAAGAAGTGAGTCTCAAATTATGGTCCTCCAAGGATTCCTGAATGATTTAACTCTCAGCACTCCACAGCTGCCCCAGAGGAATGCTGGGAGTGGAATCTGGGAGGTCTGATTCAGGAACATCTAGAGAAGCACTACATAAGAACATAAGAGAAGCCTTGCTGGATCAGGCCACAGCCCATCTAGTCCAGCATCCTGTCGCACACAGTGGCCCACCAAATGCTCATGGGCATCTCAAGCAGAGACAAGGACAAACCTTCTCCTGCTCTCGAGTCCCAGCAGATGGCCTTAGAAGTGCCCCAGTTCCTCCCCCCCCCCAGCCTGAAAGATGCACCTAGGCACTCGTTCTAGTAACCATTGATACATCTGTCATCCATAAATTTATCTAACCCTACCTTAAAGCCATCCAGACTGGTTGCTGTCACCACCTCTTCCGGCAGCACATTCCATAAGCCGATGACCCTCTGGATGAAGAAATACTTCCCCCTGTCAGACCTTATTCTCCTACCCATCAGCTTCATAGAGTGCCCCCTGGTTCTAGTGTTCTACATGAGAACCGTTGCTCTAAGGCTGAGACTGAACCAAGCTGAGCCTCACAACGAGTAAGGGCGCATTCCCATACAAGTTTAAATCCAAATAGAATCCATTTTCGGGATCTGGAGATCCCATTTATTTTTAATTTGCGGACTTTATGACGACTATCCTGCAAAAATCTGCAGAAAAAAAAGTACTCATAAAAACTGTTCGCAGTCCCCTTTTGGAGCCCAGCCTGCACTATTTATTTGCCTTTCGGAATGCTACTGGACTATTTGGGGTGGGGATCTATCCTTCTGGCTAATGCCTGCCAGATGTGGGTGGAATTTCACAGCTGTGGAGGTCTCCCCCCTCCTCTCGCTATGCCTGCTCGGAACACACTGCAGTTAGGAGGGATACAGCTGCAGGAAAGCTTTTTTAAAAACACAAGCCTCAAGCGATACATTGTTGCAAGGCTGGCACAGCAGGGGAAAGCTAAGCCGCTAGCCTGCAAATTACAGAGGGAAACACAGGGAAACTGAAAGGGAGAGTAACCTCTCCCTCCCACCCCTCTGTGCAAGCTGTCTTAGCCTCTGTCTTGAAAGGGAATTTGCACTGTCATTTCTCCATTTAAGTGAAAAAGTGCTGCCTTCTCGGCAGAGAGGGAGCTTCCAATTTGAAAGGGAGAATGAGAGTGTGAAAGGGATGTTTGCTCTGCAATTACCTTACCCTGTTATCCTTTGCCCAGCTGATTCTGAACAGGGCAGGCTTAGCAGGGGTCGGTCGGGGCAGAGATTAAAAGGTCCTGTTTCTCTGTGCTGGGGATTTGGGTGGTGAGTGGGAATGGCAGTATTCACACTCAGCCCATGTTATCCTCAAGGAAATGGGAACACCCAGAATGTGCCCTCGGTCCTGAATCCGGATTTTAAAAGTCCAACCTGGATTTTTAAAAGTCAAGCGGGAACACGCCCTAAAAGTCTTGAAGCCTTGACACGAAAAAGAGGGGGAAACAGAAGAACAGATGCACCAAGCCTGGGACAGGAGAAATGGTTAGGTGGCTAACAGTGCATCCAGGAACTGTTATTAGCACTAAGATGTCTGGGGTTACTTGCGCTGCTGGGTCTTATGAATCCCTCTGAATCAGAAAATTGGCTTCTTTGGTAAGATGTACTTTATGATAATAATAAGAAAAAAAGATCCGGGGAAAATGCAGTCTGGCAGACCCAGGCAAAGCTGTTGGTCTACAAGCTTCCTTAGTTCCTATATAGCCTGGAACCACTTCAGATATGAAGGAAGGCGCTGTGCTTTGCTCTTCTCTTGGAGCCAAAGCTAAAAGATGATGAATAAAAATAACAAAGACAAAGGAGTGAACTCCAGTGGGGGGAACGGAGGCAAAAGAAGCAAGAGAACCGGTAGAGGAAAATAAAATAACTTGGGCTGTCAGGAGGCCAGGATAATGAAGAACAAATTGAGCGCTGCAGGTTTAGAAAGGAGAATGCTTGTCTCGTATGGCCACCATGGGGGCGGTTTCTCCTGGAACAAGGAGAGAAGCAGTAAGGCTGCATCTGCTGTTTTGTGTCATGGACGCTGGATGTGAAAGTGTAAGGCTGTGGTCACACCTAAGGTTTAATCCAGAATCAGAACACATCAGCAAAGTGACCGGTCATTTTCTTTCCACTTTATCTATCCCAAAGGTGAATTTTCTGAGTTATTTAATACTGAAAGAAAAGGGTTTATCACTTTACTGATGCATTCTCTCACTTTGAAAGTGAACTGAAGCTGGATTAAACCTTAAGTATAACCACAGCCCAGACGACAGGAGGTAATGCAACTGTGGGATCTAAAGAAAATCCTGCAATTGTTTCCACGGATGCAGGGGGAAATGGTGGGGTTTGGGCTCCATTAGCAATGTGCACAAATAATTGTAACATTCAAAATGTGTTCCAATTCAGATGAATTCAGACATTCATATTTGAATCAGATGTTGGCACATTCGAAGATTGACTTTCAGATTCAAATATGTTTCAATACATTCGTACGAAGCTTTGTTATGGATTTGTATGGGATTCTTAAGGGATTCATATCTAACATTTGTATTGAATTCATATGAAACATTTTATTGAATTCAAATCCAACCACATCTGAAGTAAGGGTGTGCACAAATGGAGTTTTTGGGATTCGATTCAATTCAAATACCTGAAAATTCAAATTGATTTGAATCTTTAAAATTCAACTGAATTCATATTCAATCTGAATTGAATACATTTGAATCTATTTGTGCAAATTTTCAATTCAAACTTGCACACACGAATGTCAACAACACTTGTATGGGTCCGTATGTAACCATACGCATCCCGTATTTATCCTGTATGCATCCCATTTTCATCCTGTACAGATCTGGACAAATGTGTACCAATGGGGAAAAGATGCGTAAGGGGAAGTACACATCATGTACGTATCTGTACACATACGAATGTCTGAATAATTCAAATGAATAGATTCAAAATTTGGTTCAAATTTTTAAATTTGGGCTTATAGACATTCAATTTGAATGCCTAAATTCGAACAAATTCGATCGAATTTTTAATGTTTCGAATATTCGTGCACATCTGAAGGGATTTATTCAAACAAATATGTAATTTCTTTTGCATTCGCTTCAATATGAATCAAATAAAAAAATTGTGTATCTCTCAGCCCCCATCCACTTCCCTGTGCTTTCTTTCACACATGTGGTTGGCTCCTCGAAATCTGCAAGAGGAACAACCATAGAAAGAGCTGACAAGATAAGAAGGGTGTCCCTTTCAAAGAAAACCCAGAACTTTTGCTGGATTTCCCATAACACTGAGAATACAAGATATCATCTCCATCTCTATCCCACCTGGGAAGACTGTGGCCTTCCCAATATAATCCCAAGAGAACTGTGGCTTTTAGTATTCATCTGGAGGCACCTTGAGAGCTAAACGAAAGAGAACTTTGAACCAACTGAAGACGTGTCCAAACTAAATTCGGGCAACCAAGGGTGTGTCCAGCCATAACGAAGCTGCACGTTGGAATGCGTAGCCCAGACGCGGGCATCACATTTGAGGCCCGATCCTGGGCAGCGGAAGCACGTTAGCCGCTGTTACTTTGAATTTACCTTGCTGCGGAACTAGCAACACTCGCACTGCAGTATAAGGTAAAACCTGAATGTTCCCGCCAGTCGGGACAGGACTGCAAGAACACTGAATGGGAAAACCAGAACTCTAATTAGCTGCCGCTTCCCATGTGACGCGTGCCACAGAGGTCTCGTCGCTCCCAAAGAGAAAGCCACAGACTTCCATTGGGACTGGGGACAGAAAGTAGTCACCTTGCAGCAGGTAAGCTGTGCATTTTTCAACAGCAATCTGAAAGCTGCCCAAGTGCTCAAATGAACATTGTTAAGAGAGGGAGAAGGCAGGCCTCCCGACTAAATTCTCTCTTTTCCCTGGAGTGTTTGCCTTGGGGAGAAGACTCAAGCATTCCTTCCTTCCTGGCGCCAGAAGCCCATTGGTCTAGGGCCAGTTTGGTCTAGTGTTTAGGGAGCTGGACTCTTATCTGGCAATACCAGGTTCAATTCCGCCCTCCCCCATGAGCCAGCTGGGTGACCTTGGGCTAGTCACAGCTCTCTTCTGAGCTCTCACAGCCCCACCTACCTCACAGGGTGTTCTGTTGTGGGGAGAAGAATAGAGAGCTTGTCAGTCGCTTTGAGTCCCCTTAAATGTGTAAGAAAAGCAGGGTAGAAAGGCTAACTCTTCTTCTTCATTGATACATGGGAATGAAAATCCAGCCAAACAAACGCCACAACTCGATGCTAGATGCATGATGTTTAAAGCCCAAGATCCTTTGCATTTCCTCTGCTTTTTTTTTGCAATTGTGTTTGACATTAACCTTTGAAATGAGAACTCTGTCAAGACATGTGTCGAGGAGGCCAGCATTCATTATGTTTCCATCTCCGCTACAAAAGGCTTTTCTGTTGTGTCTGTGTACATTTGGTTTCCCAGTGAAGGAGGAGCACTTCTCCGGGTCACAGGTAAGGTCATCCCCTCCTGCATGAAATATGCATCGCAGTGTACTTGAGAAGAACTGTGCCTTTCTTCTGCACAGAGTGTGGTGGCCGAGGTTGGCCCTGAAGCTTCTCTGATGCTCTGATCTGGTGAAGGACGGGGCCCTGGTTGTCATTCCATGGGTGTAATTGGCTTTTGGAGCAGAGAACTTTGTTGCTCAGAATATTTACCAGCCCCTGGTGACATCTGAGACAGGCTGGGAAAGATAGGAAGGGAGGAGGAAGGGATCTCGTTCTGGCTGATACAGAGCACACTTGAACTTCAAAAAAAGAGGAGTGACAGGTGTACCGTGTATTTGAGGGCAGAAGGGAGCCACAAACCACTTTAGCTTCATGCGCCATGACAGGGGAGCTGTTTCTGCAGGGAGTGTGTTTCCCTCGGCCTGATGAAGCCATCTTATTCCTCAGATCAGTCATCCCTCTAGCTTGGATGTGGTTACATGGATAGATGGGACCAGACAGAACACTCAAGGGATAACCAACTTGGAACAGACTTCTGTCCATCTGAATACCTGGACACAGGAGGGTCAGGGCCACTCAGCTGGGACAGGATAGACTGAGAATCCAGGCTTGAGAAGACGGTTGGCAATATGGCATGAGTCAGGAGGAGAATTCGGCTGGGCATGAGGATGGGGGATATTACTGAGGGTCCTTGGTCTTCTGTTGCAGCCAAGGCATGGGCTGTGGTTACACTTAAGGTTTAATCCGGCTTCAGTCCACTTTCAGAGTGAGAGAAAGCATCAGCAAAGTGACAAGCTATTTTTTCAGTATTAAATAACTCAGAAAATTCACCTTTGGGATAGATAATGTAGAAAGAAAATTATTGGTCACTTTGCTCATGTGTTTTCTCACTTTGAGGGTGGACTGAAGCCAGATTAAACCTCAGGTGTGACCAAGATGGAGAGGCCTTCTCAGACTATGACTCTCAAGCCTTTTTATCCCACCCTTCACCAAAAGGTCCCGGGGAAGACCATTTTATTCACCCAGGCATTTTACAATGTGCCAGGCTATACTGGGTGTGGCAGAGCCCAGGGAACGGGGAGTGGCTGTGGGATTGCCATGGTCTATAGGATCACATAATCACTGGTGCTGCAGGGCTCCACCTCCTCCTGCTTGCAAGGCCAGCTGGGAAACAGTCCAATGAGTGTTGCCTCGTCCCTATGTCCTCCTTCCATTCACCTGCCCCTTCACCCCTTTCTCCGATGGCTACAGAACTGAGTTCGTTCAGTTCCACCCAGACTTTGGGTGGTTCATATTTGTCAACTAGAACTTTGGCACATCTCTAGTATGAGTAAATGCCAGGTCAGTAGGAAAAAAAGCATCTTCTTATTTTACTTTAGGGCCCTGTCTTCAAGCAGGACACCAAAATGGCAGATTGGTGGTTGCCCATTGTCCAAGCCAAGCATGTGGACAAAGGCTGGTAGAACAACCAGTTGAATGTTCCAAGTTCACTGCCACAAAACTATGAAAAAGATGGTCGAGAAACCTCTATACTCCACAAATGGCCACACAATGTTCTCTATGAGCATTCAGAGTTTCCTTCCAATTTGATGGACTTGGGGATGCCCTCCATGCTTTACACCTGAAGCACACTTTGACCACTTCTCCACTTAGCATGGTTAATCCAGATTTAGAAGATCCAGATCTTTGGAAAGGGGTCCTAGCTGAATCTGGTCCTTGAAGATCTGGATCTTGGTGAGGACCCCATGCGTCTGCCCTGGCCGCCTAGCACCCGATGGCAATGGGTGCTAGACAGGGTCACAGTGTGAACGCAGAAGCACCGATTCAGAGGATCTATTTGGCCTGTCAGCAGTGTGGCACAAACCCTGGCACAATTTCCATAGCCCGCTTCAACGTAACTACACAGGACGTGCAGGGCTCTGTAGCTGTGAGTGGTGGGGCACTGCAAATAGCAGCCACTAAGCTTACCCCTGGACCCCATTGGTCTGGTCGCAGGGTGAATGCGTGTCCTCTGAACCAGTCTTCATGGCACCAAGGAACCATTAAGGACACATTAAGGACACATTAGGCACCAGTTTGTTACTGATCAGGAAGACCCTGTTCCCACTTCAGACCCCATTAGGACCCAGCATGTTCAGACCTGTTCAATGGAAATCCAGATTGAATGGGTCCTTCAGGCCCTGAAATCCAGTCTTCCTGTGGACCCCATTAAAGGGGTCTTCAATCCGGTCTTCAGCCTTGAAGATCAGATTAGACAGCGCACGTTCACACCGTGATTGGGTCAATGGGGTCCAGGGATAGGCTCAGGGGGGGGCACCCTTGTCAAGGTGCAGGTGCCTTGAACCCAACGCTTCAAAGCAGGTCACTATTCTCCAGAGATGGCTCTGGAGACAGCTCTGAAGATGAGCACAGACTGTATTGCAGAGCTTGGGCCAGGCTCTGGAGATTCTCCAGAGCTGCTTGCCCCAGAATCTGAAGAATCTCCATAGCAGCTCTGGAGATTCGCCCTCCCCAGTGCCTGTCAACACACACGCACACAGAAACATTGCTTAACTGACGTATACAACAGCCAATTGCTCTGCACCACCTTTGCTTATTCCGCTTGGGGACAGGTGGGTGCTACACATGGGTGCTACACATGGGTGCTCTGGTGTTCCCACTGCAAGCAAGCCTAGCACCCATTGCAATTGGGTGCCACACTCCCCATGGAGACACATCAGGTACTTGACAGGATCCGGATCTTCTAAATCCGGATTTGTTGAAGGACCCTTTTTTTAGATCTGGATCATCCTAGATCCAGATTAAGGGAGGAAAGTGGGGGGGGGGGGGAAAGCCATGACTGAAGACACTTTTAAAGGGGTCTACAGTAAATCCAGATTTAAGGGCCCAAAGGCCCCATTAAATCTGGATTTCACTTCTGTTGGTGTGGACAGATAGGGTCCTAAAGGGGTCTTGCATGCAAACTGCGGATGACAGATTGGTCCCAATGGGTTCTACATGGGGTTTCCATTGCTAGTGGAGAAGCACCCCCCGGTTCCGTTTTCTTTCTGGCATTTCTTTCTGCAAAAGTACAACTCTCTGCTGCTCAGAAAATATCCATCCATTAGGCAGGCACTCACTTTCACACAGACACACACATGACAGACAGTTACTCCCAATTGTCTTCATAAGGCATTCTGCTTTTCAGCACCAGCAAAACCAAACCCCAGTGGAGATGAAGGCGAGTTGATTGGGTCATCGCTGCAAAAACTTGCCAAAAATATCATTTCAAGGCAAAAATGATTGAGCCTCCGCATGCCAACCCCTTCTAAGCAAAATACGGGGAGGTAACCATGGCAACGTCCCTCAGAAGAGCCTTCACGCAAGGCCTGAGCTTTGTCCAATTGTGGTGGAGGGTGTTTGTGAGAATCCACATCCTTGGGGATTGTTAAAAGGGAGCACGTCGTGAGGATCTCTGGCGCATTTAAAAGGGCTGCCTTGGAGAACAGTGGGCCAAGGCGGCGGCGGGGGGGGGGGGGGAGAGAACGAGGGGAAGGAGAAAAGGGGGCACATACTAATCTCATTATACATATCTATTGACCCATCTGGCAATTGGTGGGCCCCACAGATAATTAAATGTGCAGGAGAACCCAGCATTGTCTCTGGCTTTGCTTTAAAATATGGCCGTGAATTACAAGAGGCATTTCTGCCCTTTTGTTCTGGCTTTCTGGGAACAGATGCATGGGAGGAAGAGGACACTGATGGTCCACAGAGGAGGAGGAGGAGGAGAAGGAGAAGAAGGAGAAGAAGAGTAGTTGGCTTTTCTACCCCGCTTTTCTCACCCTCTTAAGGGGACTCAAAGCGGCTGGCAAAGCTTTTCTATTCTTCTCCCCACAACAGACACCCTGTTAGGTAGGTGGGGCTGTGAGAGCTCAGGAGGGAGCTGTGACTAGCCCAAGGTCACCCAGCCGGCTTTGTGGAGGAAGAAGAGTTGGCTTTTCTCACCCATTTAAGGGGTCCCAAAGCTGCTGACAAACCTTCTGTTCTTCTCCCCACAACAGACACATCGTGAGGCAAGTGGGGCTGTGAGAGCTCAGAAGAGAGCTGTGACTAGCCCAAGGTCACCCAGCTGGCTTCGTGGCGGAATCCGGCTCCCTAACCACTAGACCAAACTGAGCTGGTGCCACTGAATTGTGTTGGACATTCTTGCTGTTTAAGGCTCAATGAAATGTCACATTCAAGCAGGAAACAAGGGAAAGGAGATGCCTTAATTGGCGTTCCTAACTGCCACATTCCAGGGTGCAACAGACATCTTTGGTTGGAGAATCATGTCCAGCTGGCTCACACATAATGGGAGTAAACAACTGGAGAGCTGATGGGAGACAAAGGGTTTTTTCCCGCTTACCTCCCTTAATCAAGATCTAAGGTGATCCAGATCTAAGAAATGGGCCCTTCAGCTAATCCAGATTTAGAAGATCCGGATCCAAGGAAGTACCCGATGCGTCTCCATGGACATTGTAGCACCCAACAGCAATCAGTGCTCATAGTAGGAATGTCGGAGCACCCATGTGGAGCATCCATCTGTACCCAAGTGGGAGATGTCTGTCACGCCACTTTTTTTGGGGGGGGGGGCAATGTGTCTAATCTGGATTTGATGCCTGAAGACTGGATTGTAGACCCCTTTTATGGGTTCTACAGGAAATCTGAACTATAGATCCTGAAGGACCCATTTAATCTGGATTTCCCTAGTACAGGTGTGAACAAATTGGGGTCTAATGGGGTCTGCAATGGAAATGGGGTCTTCCTGCTCTGAGCCTAATGGGTTCTTAATGGGTCCCTAATGAGTACTTAATGGGTACTTAGTGCTCGTGGAAACCCCCCCTCACAGAAACAGAAATAATAACGCAAAATACATTCTACGGGACCCACCTGAGTCGTGTTCGCCTCTGCAGCTGTCACTGGTGTGGACACCAAGAAAGCCATGTAAGTGGTCCTAGGTTCAGAAGAAAAGAAGAATCAGGGGATGGAAGAAACTGTGGACACTGGGTCTCTCCACTCCCTGCCCACAGGTGTACTTCAAACATAGCTTCATCTAAGGCAATGCTAACACTCAGAATTTTTTTTAAAAAAACCTCAAAGGTGCCTCAGAGATGATCTGGTGGTACACCTATCACATGTGGGTTAGACAAACTCATTGGGGTATCAATGGCTGCTAGAATGGATGCCCACCCAAGTACTCCTTCTAGTCTGAGAGGCAGACAGGAGGCCATTTGCAGGGATGTGAGAACAGGTGGAGGTTTTGCCTCTGTCTTCTCCTTGAGGTGCCCAGAAGCAACTGATGGAGCACTGTGCAAGATGGGAAGCTGGACTAGATGGGTTGTGGTCTGATCCAGAAGGGCTTATCTTAGGCTCTTATATATGTGTATGCTTGTACCTTCTCTAATGCACATTAAAGATCAGAAACAGCACTTCCAAAATTCATTAGAGGTGGATTGGGGACGGGATGAGAATAGAGAAGTGCACAAATGGGTTTTTTTTTTTGCATTCAGTTCATAACAAATCAAGCATAAGAAAATGTGTATTCGTTCGAAAAGATCCCCTTCAAATGTGGTAAGATTCTATTCAATACAAATGTATTCATGTAAATTCGTAATGAATATCCTATACAAACACATGTATATCCAATATATCCGAGATGTATCCCGTAACATATCCACTCTGAAAGCATCAAATCTACCCTGAATCCACTCTGAACCCACTCTCAAACCATGTCGAATTCACTCTGAATCCATTGCAGATGTGACTGGTGAAGTCGCTTTCCCACCTGCCTGTTTCACAAGTGTTCCAAAGCTTCGTATGAATGTTCCAAAACATTTGTATTCCTACGAATGTCAGTGTACAAATGTTATAACATTCAATTTGTATACGAATGTCTGAATTCGTACAGAAAACAATTGCTACAAACATTTGTGCACATCCTTAGATGAGAACACTAGTGCCATGTGCTACAATGCCTCCAGGGTGCTTTCAAGATGCAGCCATAGATATAAGCATAGGATCTCTCTCACACATACACGCACACACTAGGGGTGTGCACAAATGCAATTCTCAGGATTCAGTTCAAATCGAATATCCAAAGATTCAAATCGATTTGAATGTTTAGGGGTGTTTTTCCACCGCAGCCCTTAGATCCGGATCTAAGAAGATCCAGATCTAAGGAATGGGTACATTCCTTAATCCGGATTTGGTAGATCCGGATTAAGGGAAGTACCCAATGTGTTTCCACAGGAGGTGTAGCACCCATTAGCAATGGGTGCTAATCCCCCTGCCATGGAAACACCTTTGTACCCATGCCTGTCACCCCAGGTGTTTTGCGGGACAGGGGGTGCAATCTCCGAAGTCCCTCTGAAGTCCTTCCGAAGTTGCCTTCGAAGGTTAGCAAAGGCTCCAAAGTCCCTCCGAAGGCAATTTTGGAGATTAGCAAAGGCTCAGAAGACAAACCCCTTGCGAGAGCCTGCATATGAATGAGCTCTTTGTGAGCAGGGATGAGTCAGCCTCATTAAATATGTACCTCTTTCTATGCCTGAAGGTAATAGTCTGCTTTGTTCTCCCTTTGTTCTCCGAAGTTTGCAGCCTGTGCTAATCTCTGAAGGCAACTTCAAAGTAACTTCAAAATGAAATCGAAATGGCTTTGAAATGACTTCGAAATGATTTCGAAGCCTAGGTTTTGGGGCTCCCCCCATCAGTGCATCCCCTCCCCCTAGCCTTCTTTAGACCCCATTGCCAAACTAATGTGGAAACAGGCTCCCTTTAATATGGATTTTCTGGCTGAAGACCCCATTGTAGACCCCATTAATAGGGTCCACAGAAAATCCGGATTAAAGGCTGAGATGTACCCATATGATCCGGATTTCCCCAGCGGTGGTGGAAACAATCAGGTGCCAAATGGGTGCCGTGGTGGAAATGGGGTCATCCGCCTCACACCCAAATGGGTCCTTAATGGGTGCAAAAATGGGTACATTCTGACAGTGGGAAAACACCCCATATGTGTTTGTGGGGGAAATGGTGGGACACTAGTGGCCCCTAAGGGAGTTTCTCACCTTTTCCTCCTGCACCTGGAAACAGCCTACTTTTCTGCTTTGCAGCTTCATTAACAGAGGAGCATTGGGGAGGAAGAGAAGGAAAGAAAAGAACCCCATGATGAATGGAATGTCACTTAAGCAGTCGTGCCTAGTTACATTAACCCACATTAGTAATACATTTAGCGTAAATTGCTCTCTCCTTTCAATATAATTAAAAGATACACAGAGTCTTACAGGAGTCCTGTGCAATTTATTAAAAGATTATTACTTTGGGGAGCATGCTGTATTAATTATCACCATTATTTATTGGGCTGTTACCATTAATTCATGATCAGGTTCGCATTGTGGCAAGGATTTCTGTTTGTTACATTCGTAGGAAGTAAGGGAACAAGGGTAGAAATTCCACTGGAACTTTTCTAACCTCTTGCCCCATGAATCTGGAAAAGGTTTTCTTGGGCAGTGGTCACACCTTCGCTAAACCTTCTTCAGTCCATCTTCAGGTCTGACCCTCCACACCTTTTATCCATTTTATTTGTGGACTTTGCACCCTCCGTGCGGACTTTTCCTGAATGGAAAGTCTACAAATAAAACAGATACAAACGAAATGGTGTGAGCAGTCAAGTCTGAAGACAGAATGAAGAAAGTTGAAAGTCAAGGTGTGACCATGGCCTTGAAGCTATACTTTTTATATATTTACTAACTGCAACATTCACCTTTGCACAGGTTAACAATCACCCGATCACTCCAAATGTTAATAGCTTTCAAAATTCAGATTAATATATCTTTGGAGAAGCTTGGACCATAAGATTTGGCTCAGCAAACATGCAAAGTGTCTTCTCTATTACAATCGTGTCCTTTGGAGTTATGTTGAAAACCCACAGACGGACCCACTGTGGCAATTATGGATGTGCGTGAATATTCAAAACATTGGAAATTAAGTCTAATTCATTCGAATGTGAACATTTGAATTTGAATTGAAAGTCTATAAAGTCAGATTTAAACATTTGAATAAATTTTGAATTTCCCAAAACATTTGTACGTATTATTCAGACATTTGTATATGTACAGATGAGTACATGACGCGTACTTGCCCGTATGCATCCTTCCTGCCTCTGTAGGCATTCGTACGGATCCATACGGGATGAAAACAGGATGTGTATGGGATGTGTACAGATGAGTACGGATGCGTTGTCGACATTCGTATATGCAAATCTGGATAAAAAATTTGCATGTATTGAAATCAAAAGTGAATGGATTCGATTTTGGGGTATTTGATTCAAATCGAATTGAATCCCGAAAATTGCATTCCTAGTGGCAATTACACCCCTAGTGGCAATATGGTGGAGAACAGCAGCCACTTAAATTCCTTTCAAAGAAACCTGAGATGGTGTACAGGACAAAACAGTAGAAAACCAAATGAAGCCATGCCTAAGAAATGAAAACAGAAAAGTCAATTTTGCAACCTCAAAAGCTCAGGTAAGGAAAGGAGATCTTTATTATATTCATGTTTCCCTATTTTTTAATTTATTTTTTTAAAACATAAAAATTTCTTACATTTTTCTCATATCACATTATTGCATTGCCTTAATATACTATATGACTTCTATATTTTTCCGGCTTCTCTTTTTGATATCACTTATTTCTTTGCTTCCCTTCATGTACCTTGTTGCTTTTCGGCTGACCCCTTAATTTTTAGTCAAAACTGTCCATCATTACTTCTATTAATAAAGGAGCTCCAGTCTTTTGTAGACTGATCTGTTGTTCTGTCTTTTAGTAAATTTGTTAATTTGTCCATTTCAGCCATGTCCATCAGCTTCCCCATATATTCCAGCATATAAGACGACTGGGCATATAAGACAACCCCAACTTTTCCAGTTAAAATATAGAGTTTGGGATATACTCACCATGTAAGAAGACGCCACCCAGCGTATAAGACGACCCCTGACTTTTGAGAAGATTTTCCTGGGTTAAAAAGTCATCTTATACACCAGAATATACTATAATTAGCCACTCTTCCTCCTTCCATTTTTCTGCATACAGTAATCTAGCTGCTGTCACCATACATAAAATCAAAGAATTTATATTATCCAAAGTATTGTCTACAATTCCCAACAGAAACAATTCCGATTTGAATATAAAAGATCTTTATTATATTCTTTCGCTAATCTTCATAAATCAAATTTAAAGAAAGAACATGAAGCCCAAACTTCAAAATCCAAATCAGTTAGGATTTGGTTTTGGGTGGGTGAGCAGAACAACCCAGACACCATTTCATTGCTGTAGAGCAAAGGAGAAAATGGATCAAGGTAATTCCGCTAATGCCTCTAATGCAATATCACCAACAATATTTACTGCCAAATCAGCCCATTTCTTCCAATTACTTCTCACATCACTTAATGATAAACATAGTATACAGCTTTCCAGCCCATGCAATCTCAGCCATTAGGTTTGTTAACTCACAGACAGGCCATGACGCTACAGATTTCTGACATTAGATATAATGATGGTGGATTTCCTCCGCATTTCTAGCACGGATTCTGATACAGGTGGGCTTCATTTCCTAGTTCTGCACAGCGATACAAGGTCAATGTAATAACTAGCCCATTAAAATGACCCCCCCACACACACTTTTTTAAAAAATCTTCTTCTGCTACTTCAGCATCTGCTTGCAGAAGTTTCTATAAATACAGAAGATCATTCAGCAAACCGTGGGTTTGTTTCTTGAGGTTTTTTTTTTAAGAAGTTGGTAACTCTATTAACATTGGATTGCCTCGTTCTTTCATAAGCTCTCTTGAACCAAACTGAAATGGAATTAAGCGGGCATTGAGTCCCAGCATGGGGGAGGCCTACTGGTTGCTTAGCAACACAATGCCCCCCCTCAATTCCCCATGACCCTGCTGGGTATGTCCCAATAGGATGGAATCAGTTGTTCTATGAATATAATTTGCAGCTTTTCCTCTTAGGCACTAATTAAGTTGATTGATTACCAATGCATTTAAACAGCTTTGGGAATAGACACAAACACAGTTCTGGCCCGTAATTAAGTTCACACTCCACCCACCCCTCCCACTATAGGTTCCACCATGGCTGCAACCGAATGGAGAGGCCTGAAGGTACCAAATGGAAGAGCATAAATGAATGGACTCACATAGTGATAACTGACTAGTAACTGTAGGCAGGAGACCAGAAAGGTCACATAGAAAAGGGCAATGGCCTCTTCTCTATCACTGCAAGACACAGACCTGGGGCGACTTTGCACTTTCCTTCCCATCCACTGGACAGTAATGAAGAAGAAGAAGAGGAGGAGGAGGAGGAGGTCACCCAGCTGGCTTCATGGTGGAAGAAGAAGAGTTGGCTTTTCTGCTCCGCTTTTCTCACCCATTTAAGGGGACTCAAAGCGGCTGACAAAGCTTTCTGTTCTTCTCCCCACAACAGACCACCCTGTGACACTGGTGGGGCTGTGAGAGCTCAGAAGGGAGCTATGACTAGCCCAAGGTCACCCAGCTGGTTTCATGGGGCATGGCGGAATCAAACCTGGTATGCCCAGATAACAGTCCGGCTCCCTAACCACTAGACCAATCTAGAGAGGAGTGTAATCACCCAACATTAACTAGATCCCGCACATGCAAGCTCTAGGAAATTACAGCCCATGCACCGCTTGATTGTAGGGATGTGCACAAATGTTCTAAACATTTGAAATTCGATTGGATTCGATCGAATGTGGACATTCGAACTTGAATAGAATGTCTAAATATTCAAATTTAAGCATTCGAATGAATTTCAAATGTTCCGAAACATTTGTTCAAATGATTTGGAACATTCAAATGTACAGATATGTATCTGTATGCATCTCATATGTATCTGTACGCAGTTGCATACGAAATGCACACAGATACATCTGACACATACAAATGTTGTCAACATCCGGATCTTCAAATATGAATGTCAACATCCATATCTTCAGATTCGAACCTAACATTTGAACTAATGGATCTGAACGTATTCGACTTGAATCAGATTTTGTTGCATTCGGATTCTAAACATTCAAATCAAATAGAATGTTTTGACATTCAATTCGAATTGAATTCGAATGCAAAAAACACATTTGTGCACATCCCTACTCACCTGTGACTGACTCCGGGGCTGGTCTTCTTCAGGGCACTGCAATTTTTGTGTGCGGCGCCCTCCACAATTGCATGTGTGTCAGCACCATTGCTATGACAATGCTGAGGCTCTGTGCACATGCTGTCACATCTATGGTTGTCTGAGGTGCCAGCGCATTTGCGCAGCATCGCAAGCAGACCCGGAGCACCAGAAAATGTGTGAATGCTCGCCAAAGGACGTGCCAGGTAAGTAATTAGTAAAGGTGTGTTCCACACCTAGTGCATGATCAGGGAATTTCTAGGAAGGCAGGGGGTGCCTGGAGGCTGTAACAGCCTCCTCAAGGTGCAGATGCTTTTCCCCAGAAGTTCCCTAATCATGCACTATGGGCTGTAGTGTGAATAGGCCCTTGGTTTCCTAGGCAGTAGGGCCCAGTGAAGGTAGGGAACAGCAAAAGGGGGAGAGTTGGCTTTTATACCCCACTTTTCTCAACCTTTTAAGGAGAGTCAGAGCGGCTGACAAACCGTTTGGTCTTTTCCCTCCAACAGACTCCCTGTGAGGTAGGGCAGGGCAGTGAGCGCTCAGAAAGAGAGATGTGACTAGCCCAAAGTCACCTAAGCTGGCTTTGTGGAGGCGGCGCCGGCGTTGGCTTTTATACCCCACCCTTCTCACCATTAAGGGGACTAAGGCTGAGGAGATACATTCTCCCCCCAGCTTTAATTCTTATGAATACACTATGGAGCGCACGGCTTATATCAGAATTTTTAGCTAAGTACCTTGTTTTAATTTGTATTGTGTTTTTAATTGTGTTTTAAATATGTTTTAATCTGTATTTTGTTCTTAATATGTTTTTAAATATGTTGTTTGATCTGTTGTTACCTGCCCAGAGACCTTCGGGTATGGGGCGGGATAGAAATGGAAATAAATAAATAAATAAATAAATAAATAAATAAATAAATAAATAAATAAATAAATAAATAAATAAATAAATAAATAAATAAATAAATAAATAAATAAATAAATAAATAAATAAATAAATAAAAGCAGTTTTTCAGACACCCTGTGAGGTTGATATGGCTGTGAATGCTCACAAAGAGAGTTGTGACTAGCCCAAGGCCACCCAGCTGGCTTTGTGTGGGACTGTAGAATTGAACTGAATGAACACCAGACTTTCCTTCAGAAGGGATGTATGATTTCACTTATCTCCACCGGCTGCTCCTGATGGTTCTACAATCACCTCTTGGGAATATTTTGGGATTTCCCCATGGATCAGGGGCTGATCTGAGTTGTGGCTTCCAACTCTGCCACTCCACAGAAGTCAAGCTGAGAGTAAAGCTATAACGTTTCTTGGCTTATTGGTGTTACAGTTGACATCCAATCCATTTCAGAGCAATTCTCTGGGTAGCAATGGCTTCACTCACAAAGCAGATTGCAATAAAATACACTCACTTTAACAGCAGCTTTTGAAAACTCTTTCTGTCAAACATCTGCTGAATGCAGGTTCAGTAGGCCTTGAACACAAGGTGGCTGCACTAGGGGTGTGCGCAAATGCAATTTTGGGGATTCGATTTGAATCAAATATCCAAAAATTCAATTCAAGTCTTTGCAATTTGAATTTAACCAAATTCTATTCGAATTAAGCACATTCTAATCCAGGGTTTCCCAAACTGTGGGTCGCGACCCACTGGTGGGTCACGAGCGAATATTGAGTGGGCCCTGCCTGTAGAACGACACACCAACCGACAGAGCCCTTATTCATATTGGTAACGTTTAAACTTCCTAGAGGTGGGTCCCGAGTTGGTAAACTTATATTAGATGGGTCATAGCCCAGACAACTTTGGGAACCACTGTTCTAATCTATTCATTTGAATTTCCAATTAGAATTTGCACTTAGGAATGTCGACAACATTGGTATGTGCCCGTACGCATCATTACGCAATCTCCATACACATCCATATGCATCCCATACTTATCCTGTATGCAACCCGTTTTCGTCCCGTACAGATCCGCGCAAATGCATACAGATGCGGGAAAGATCCCAATCTGCAAGCACGCATCATGCGCGAACCAGTACACATACGAATGTCCAGATAATTTGAATGAATAGATCCAAAATCCAAAGTTCCATTCAAATCTTTAAATTCAAATTTGTGGACATTCTATTTGACTTGGAACGTCAACATTTGGTCAGATTCAATTGAATTTCAAATACATTCAAATATTCATTCAATATACATGCCGAGGCTGCATAGCTGTGCACAAACTTCTTTTCTCAATTAAAACTAGCAAAATTGCATTTCAACTCTAATTTGTGCTATTGAGTAGACTGGCCCTCATCTCAAATGCATGAAGGCAGTTTAAATACAATTGGAAAGGGTTTGTTTTTGTTTTTGTTTTGTAAACAGTTCAGAACCCCTCCCCCCAAAAAACTATTTTTTGTAAACAGTTCAGAACCCCTCCCCCCTCAAATTTGTGCCAAAATTATTATTTATTTATTATTTGTGTTTCTATCCCACCCTATACCCAAAGGTCTCAGGGCGGGTAACAACACTTAAAATCAAACATATATTAAAACAACAACAGTGTATATTAAAAGAATAACAGGGTCTGTAAAGTGGGAAGAGACAGTACATTCCCAGTATATTCAATCTCATTCAAACACCTGCCAAATTCCAGCAGCTGTTTTCCTGTTCTGTTGAATTTTCTCCATTGCCAGAAGCTTGTTAAGCTAAAACAGGCACGCTGGTCGACCTTTAACAAGAGGCAAACTTGTCATTTTATTCTTCCACCTTCCTTCCAAGATTTTTAAGGGAAGAAACACTGGCATTGGGTTATCTTCTGCTCATGTTTGCAATGTGCTAACCTTGACTTATAAGCCACTAAATGACTTGGGCCCCAAATAGCTAAAGGAACACCTCCTCCCATATCAACCTGCCCGTACCTTAAGATGAGGAGGGGAGGCCCTCCTGGTTGTCCCACCACCCTCAGCAGCAAAATGAGTGGGCACCAGGGAGAGGGCCTTCTCAGTGATGGCCCCCAGGCTAAGGAATAATCTCCCTCTTGAAGTGTATCCATCTCCTTCACTGTATATGTTCAGGATGGTGATGAAGACACACATCTTTACTCTGGCCTTCAGTTAAATAGGGACACACTCTCCTTTCCCACTTACAGACACTCTTGTTTTAATATATGTTTTTATCTGTTTTAATATATTTGATTTTAAATGTTGTTACCTGCCCTGAGACCTTTGGGTACAGGGTGAGACAGACAGACAGACAGACAGACAGACAGACAGACAGACAGATACATGACAGACAGACAGACAGACAGACAGATAGATAGATAGATAGATAGATAGATAGATAGATAGATAGATAGATAGATAGATAGATAGAGTAATGGTAAATAATAATTATTATTATAATTCTTGTCCAATTCATCACTGTATTGGCAGATTTTTGGCAATTTTGGGAAAGGAGAAGGTCTTTACACTTAGAATTCTTTTATGTTTTCTGGCTAAGAGGACACCATTTATATCATGCACAGCAACTGTACGACAATAAAACTTCGTTCTTTGTTCTGTTTTTCCCAAGATCGCTTACTTTCTCCTGATTAGGGGTTAGGGCACAAATATTCAAAGGTAATCGAAATTTGATCGAATTTGTCTGAATTTCGACATTTGAATACAAATTGAATATCCATAAATTTGCATTTAAAGATCTGAACACATTTTGAATTTCAAATCTATTCATTCGAATTATCTGGACATTCTTATGTGTACGGGTTCTTACATAATGCGTACTTGCAGATACGCATCTTTCCCACATCCGTACGCACTTGTACGGATCCGTATGGGACAAAAACAGGTTGCATACGGGATAACTATGGGATGCATACGGATGTGTACAGATGAGTATGGATGCATACAGGATGCATAATGTGTATGGGCACATATGAAAGTTGTTGACATTCATAAGTGCAAATTCGAATAGAAAATTGGAACAAATAGATTCAAATTTGTTTAATTCAAACTAAATTTGGTTAAATTTTAAAGATTTGAGTCAAATTGAATTTTTGGATATTCGATTCAAATCGAGTCGAATCTTGACAACTGCATTCATGCACACCCCTACTCCTGATACCTGTTTCCTGCCAGCCCAAGGGGTCATGGCGTTCCACTCTGAAGTGGAAACAGTTCTATAAACAGCTGGTGCTTGCATGTGGTGAGATTGGAACTCTCTCAAGATGCCATCAGAAAGCACCAAAGCAGCTAAATGTGCCCGGTTTCGGTGCCCGCTCCCTCTGCCATTATTCTGCTTTAAGACTCTCAGACAACATGAACAATGATGGAGTAAATAAAAGTATCATCTGTGGGTCTTATGCTCAGCGGAAAAAGAACCAGTTAAACGACCTAGCCACTACAATTTCCATAAGATTTTTAAAAAGATAGTTTGCTTCCTGCCAAAACATTTCTAATGAGCCCTCAGGGCAACATACAACCAATCAAATAACAAAGCAGTAAAATTCACTTATCTGCAAAAGCTGAAAATACAGAATTAGCCAACCAAAACTCTGTTAAGAACTGCTCTTCTGCCTAACAATAACAATGAAATGCAAAACACAGCAGACTCTCGTAGCTAAGAAAGCCTCTCTGCTCCGGCTAGACTAACCCATGACTCACCATTGTTGCTGTAGTTCTAAATGCAAAAGTCCAGAGTAGTGCACAAATGTTTTTTGTTTTTTTGCATTTGAATTCTATTCCATTCAAATGTCAAAATATTTTATTTGATTCGAATGTTTAGAATCCGAATGCAACAAAGGGTGTTTTTCCACTTCAGCCCTTAGATCCGGATCTTCTTAGAATGGGTACATTCCTTAATCCAGATCTAGTAGATCCAGATTAAGGGAAGCACCCAATGTGTTTCCACAGGAGGTGTAGCACCCATTAGCAATGGGTGCTAACACTCCTGCTGTGGAAACAGCTTTGCACCCATGTGGGGAATCTGGATCGACCCATAAGGAGTCGGTCCATTATCCCAGGTGTTTTGGGGGGCAGGGGGGTGCAGTCTTCAAATTCACTTCGAATTCACTTCGGAGTCACTTCGAAGTCTGTGCAAAATAGCTCCGGAGTGGCTTTGAAGTCTGTGCTGATCTTTGGAGTGAACTTCGAAATGACTTCGGAGTCACTTCGGAGTCACTTCGAAGTCACTTTGAAGTTCACTCCGAAGATCAGCACAGACTTCAGAGGCACTCTGGAGCTATTTTGCACAGACTTCGAAATGACTTTGAAGTGACTTCGGAGCCTAGGTTTGGGAGGGGGGCAATGGGTGCATCCCCTCTCCCTAGCCTCCTTTGGACCCCATTGCCTGTTTCCTGGAAACAGGCTCCCTTTAATCCGGATTTTCTGGCAGAAGACCGCATTGTAGACCCCATTAATGGGGTCTACAGAAAATCCGGATTAAAGGCCAACATGTACCCATTAGATCCGGATTTCCCCCATGGCAGTGGAAACAATCGGGTCCCAAATGGGTGCTGTGGTGGAAATGGGGTCATCCGGCTCACAACCAAATGGGTCCTAAATGGGTGCAAAAATGGGTACTTTCTGACAGTGGAAGAACACCCAAAATCCGGTTCGAATCAAATACATTTGAATCTATTCATTCGAATGTTAGATTGGAATCTGAAGATATGGATGTTGACAACATTTGTATGTGTCATGCGTATCTGTATGCATTTCATACGCTAATCCATACAGATACATATCTGTACATTCAAATGTTTTGAATCATTCGAATGAATGTTTTGGAATATTTGAAATTCGTTTGAATGTTTAAATTCAAATGTGTAGAGGTTCTATTCGAGTTTGGATGTGAGCAGTCAGACCTGAAGATGGACTGGAGAAGGTTTAAAGCAAAGGTGGGACCACTGCTGGAGTTTTCACATGCGGGTCCTTGAGGTCTCCAGGAGGGCACAAGGCTCAGATGCTTGGCACAGAAAGAAAGAAAAGGAAGGAAGGAAGGAAGGAAGGAAGGAAGGAAGGAAGGAAGGAAGGAAGGAAGGAAGGAAGGAAGGAAGGAAGGAAGGAAGGAAGGAAGGAAGGAAGCTAGAAACCTGAGAAATGCATGGTGGAGTCAGAACTGGGGCCCACCTGGTCCAGCAGTCTGTTCTCATGGTTGCAGCACGTGGGGACACACCTTGCCCCCTCACAAGTCTTTCAGTGGATAACCACTGGATCCATAATATCATAAGAAATGTCCTACTGGATCAGATCAGAGGACCATCTAGTCCAGCAGCCAGTTATGTACAGAAGCCCACCAGCAGGGTGTAAGCACATGCTCCACCCTGCTCACAAGTATTCTCAGCAACAGAGAATGCAGCCAGAAGCCCTTCTGAAGCTCCCATGGCACCCACAAATTTACATGTGCATCCCCCAGGGGCACCCCCCAGAAAACCTCACTTGCTTGGCTGCAAGATCATCAAAGAAATCAACAGAGCAGGACTTGCTCCCAGCAGTGCCCCTCCCTCCTCCAACTGCCATCACAAGGCGATGAACCATCTTGCCTGAGAGGAGTGGAGAAGAGGCAGCAGGCTGGGCTGCTCTGCCATCTTGCTCCCAGCAGTGCCCCTCCCTCCTCCAACTGCCATCACAAGGCGATGAACCATCTTGCCTGAGAGGAGTGGAGAAGAGGCAGCAGGCTCGGCTCTGCCATCTTGCTCCCAGCAGTGCCCCTCCCTCCTCCAACTGCCATCACAAGGCGATGAACCATCTTGCCTGAGAGGAGTGGAGAAGAGGCAGCAGGCTGGGCTCTGCCATCTTGCTCTCAGCAGTGCCCCTCCCTCCTCCAACTGCTCCCATCAGAAGATGGCAAAGAGACTACAGCAGCCGATCCACCAGTTGAGAAATCGTCTGGTCCTGAGGCCAAGCAGGGTGGGACTGATACCGGCTGACCATCTTTACCGTCATCCAGTTTGTCATCAATGAAGAAAAAATTCAAAGTAAATAGGAAAATTTTCAGCAATAAGAAACGGAGAGAAAAATTGGAACTGAAGAGCTCAAGTGCTGGCTTTTTGCTGTTCCCTGTTCCCTCCCACACCATTTTCCTTCTGTTTCTTGTCTCTTTAGATTGTAAGCCTGAGGGCAGGGACCTGTCTAAGATTAACATAATATTGTAACCCGCCCTAAGACCTTTGGGTATAGGGCGGGATAGAAATACAAATAAATAAATAAATAATAAGAGTTTCCACCTGTGCTCCCCCTGACTGCCGATGTCACCTGTCTCTGGTTCACACATAACATGTGCATAATGCAGATGCAACATTAATGGGGTGCACATATTGGTGTCCATGATCACATGCAGGCAGCCACTGATGGAGACATGAATGGCCACAGCAGCCATACTGGTGGGGAGAGGAGTCAAACTCCCATCCGTTTATCAGTGGCAGGTTTTGACACACCTGTATGCCACACTTCCCAGTGGCAACCATGGTATGCATTACATGGGGTGGACACCAGCAGAGGTACCGGATTTCCCATAAGTCCCCCTGCTTCCCTGTTTTTCCTCTTATGCATAGAGGTCATTCTGTCCCTCTACGGCCACTATTGTTCCACAGCTGAGTTTCTAACGTCCGGTGTGCCAAGCGAAGGAGGCAGCCCAGTGTGTAATTATTGTCTGGAGGATTGCAGGATAATATTGCAAAGTGGAGATCTCTATGTCATTAGGAAATCTCTCCAAAGGCGCTGTTTTATGGGTTAGGCTTCAAAACCATTCGCATAATAAGCCATTCCTCAAATCTAGATTGCTAATTAAAACCATACATTATCGTCAGCTCCCCTATTGGTATGGAAGTGCAGTTCTACCTCATTAGATGGTAATAAATGCTTTTTTAAAAAAAGCTTAGAAGAAACAGAAAGTCTTATGGAACTTTTGAGAGAGAGAAAGAAAGCGCAATCAGGATTTTCACCCCTCCTGGTGCTAAAACAAAAGCAAGGTGTCTAAACACTGTAATCTCAACCACACAGGCCACATCCCCACTTGACTATTTTAAGGCAGATTGGACTATTTTAATCCAGATTCAGAACTGAGCGCGCATTCTGGCTGTTTCCATTTGCTTGACAGTAACACGGCAGTTCCCATTCAAACTGCCCAAATCTCCAGCATGGAGAAACAAGACCTTTTCATCTCTGCCCCTTGTCCAAACCCTGTAAGCCTGCCCTGCTCAGAATCAGCTGAGTGAAAGAACAGATAGGGCATAGCAATCACTCTCCCTTTCAAATTGGACGCACTCTCCATTCACCACGTTACCATGAAGGCAGCAGCTTTGCACAGAATCACCTGAGCAAAAGAACAGATCTCTCCCTTTCAAATCAACGAAGGGTGGGTTCAAAGAGGTTCAAAGAGCACAGGTTCAAAGAGAGAAGAGGGGATTCCCTTCCTTCTTCTTTTCTTTGAATGAGCTGTTCAGGATGGAGCGGGGCCAAAAAAAGATTTTCTCTGCCGATTGCTGTAACAATGTAGTGTATCTCTCGTAATTACAGTGGCATTCACAGAAAGGTGAAATCTATGTTCAAAGATCCAACACTTCTTTTGATCTCCAGGACTCTAGCATTGCAGGGGTGGGAAGGACAGGGGACAGGCCTTCCCGGATGTGAAATGCCACCCATCTAATGCCACGTCGACAGTGGTGGGAGGCATTGGCCAGAAGGATATGGGGGGACAGCCCAAAAGGCAGATCTCCTCCCCGAATAGAACGTCTGAAGACCAGTCAATTCCAGGCTTAGCTATCAAAATGATTAAGCACTTTTGAGTACATTTGAGAGTGTTTTCATCAAAGGCTTCCAGAAACCAGTTATTAGTGCATTAATTTGGCAACCTTTTTCAAACTGCATGACTTCTTTCTAGGAGATCACAGGGAGGACCAGTACAGACTGAGCAATGGTGGATTTGGCTAGCAAAATGTCAGGACTTCTGGGTTGATTGCTCTGCTGCAGGCCCCATCCAGAGCCGCACAGATCGTATTGCTGAATAGTGTCTGAGCGATGCTGCCATGCTGATGTCCAGAAATGATGGAGTTAATCAGATCCTGACATACACCATGAAGTAGCCTTTCTTGTTAGAAGGCCTCCTGTAATTTTTAAGAACTAAGTGAAAGTAAATATAAAAAGCAAGCAAGCAAAATACTCTTGCCAGGTAGAAGTTAAGAATCCCCATTGGTCCATAATGATAGAAGTGGGTGGCATGCCACCGTGCCCACCCTTGAGTCCATGTTCCCTTTCGCCTTCATGCATGGTTAATCTGTGGAGTCTACAGATGTGCTGGATTGGTTTTGGTTTAAACCAGTTTGAATCAAACCAGGTGAGTCACAAAAGTTTTGGGTTCAAGCTGAATACCCTGCCTGTTCAAAAAACAAGCTCAAATTCACACCTAAAGGGGGTTCAAATGAACTTATCGAGCACCCCCTGATCAATCTGTTTGAAGGTGGGTCAAACTGAACCAAATGCCATGCCAGTTCAAAGCAAAAAGTGAACAAAGCCAGAAAAAAGATGGTGCCCATCTCTAGCAGAGTCCATTTCATGTGGGTTTATAATGCTTTATAATGTCTCAGTTCCCATTAAATCTACCTCTTTGCATCTTTGCTTCATTAGTGCCTTGACCTCAGCTCCATAAATCCCAGGGCTGCTGACCACCTCCCAAAAAAACTGCCCCCCATCCACTTGTCTACAGACCTCAAACCATGCAGCTTCTGCAAAGGGCTTGTTTTTAGCTTTGCTTCCCTGCAACCTTATTAGAATGCGCGTTTTCCCAGGCAACCTCATTTGAACGTCGCTTTTGAAAGGCAGACATTTTATGGCCTCTTCTTTGCCTACCAAAAGGTCTTTGTCTGTATTTGGAAAACACAACGTCTGAAAAATGGAGCAGAGATCAATGTTGAGGAAGATGAATCACAAAACCTTCCCAGGGGAGAGTCTGGCCTTCTTCAGATTGGAGGGAAGAAGAGCTGCAGTCGTTCCCAGAGACACACAAACCAAACCAGACTCGACACCTTTCATCTTGCAAAATGGATCCAGGACTTTAACTCATTTTGGACATGCCAGACATCAGGGTACCCAGGAGATGCATTAAGTCTTCCCTAGGATGATTCACACAGCCAAATGTGAGCAAGAGGAAATCTCGCCCAACGGCTGGAACAGAACTCTCTGCCAGCATGGTACGCTGAACAAGCAGATGGGTGAAAGAGAAGCATATGGCTGAGCTCAGGTGCGCCTACCTGATCGTGGGGGGTAGTTTCTCAGAGGACGTCCCCAAGGAAAATCCTGACCTTTTTTCTTCATAACATTCCACGCCGCCTCGCATACAGGCCCAGCCTGCAATTTTCTTCCATCGTGTCCAAAATTGATGCAAAAACTGGAACAGCACGAAGGCATGAAATATGGCCAAGCATCCAAGGCAGTTGCTACCAATGGCAAACAGAGGGACACACTGATCCCCAATAAATGAAGAACATAAGGGGAGACCTGCTGGATCAGGCCACAGCCCACCTAGTCCAGCATCCTGTTGCACACAGTGGCCCACCAAATGCTCATGGGCATCCCAAGCAGAGACAAGGACAAACCTTCTCCTGCTCTCAAATCCCATCTTAGAAGCCTTCTGCTTGTCCCCCCCAACCTGAAAGGTGTACTCAGGCATCCACTCTAGTAGCCATTGATACATCTGTCATCCATAAATTTGTCCAACCCTTCCTTAAAGCCATCTAGGCTGGTAGCTGTTACCACCTAGATGGCTTTAAGGAAGGGTTGGCCAAATTCTGGGGCAATGTTGTCTTCCTCTAGAGAACACGAGTACTTCTCCTCCCACCAACTGGGTGGACAACCTGAGAAGGCCAGTAGTATGTTGCTCTGCTTCAAATAGAAGGGGATTAAAGGGCACAACAGGTATAGGATGTTGGGTAGAGATAGAGTCCACAGGTTCTCAGGGGGAAGCCAGAATCAAAAGCACAGGGGACCTTTCTGCCTTCCTTTCTAAGTTATTTATGAAAACAGTGCATCACACTTTATGCTGCAAATGTGTCTGATCAAGCCAATTCACACCCAGCAGTAGGCAATGGCAAACCACTTTTAATTCTCTATCAAGAACATTAGTATGGAGGTGGCTATGGAGTCCAGGAGCTCAGTGGTCAAGCAAACTGCCTGGAAAGAGGAGGGTTGCTGGTTCGGTCTCCAGTCTCTCTCCCGAAGTCAGCAACGGCAAGCCGCTTTTGTATCTTTGTCAAGAAAACTGCATAGCGATGCTGTCAAGCAAGAATCAGCCATGACTCAGAAGTACCCAAAAACAAAAGCAACTGCTTGTTTTACTCTTTAAGTTCTGCATTAACTCAGATTTCAGCTTTTCTTTCACTTTGTGTGGCTGAAAATCATGCAACCTGTGGGCAGAGGGGGTTATTTTGCACCCCAGTAATTTTTAACCTGGGTGGCCAAATGATATAAGGCACTGGCCTGATTTCTGCACTGATTTCTACCTGGAAATGTACCTGATTTCTACTTGGAAAATCATAAAATTGTACAATATCATCATATATTTTCAAATCACCTATATTAAAAAAGCATCTACACTTTCCTTCAGTGGGGGTACAAAGTTACCCCACCCATAACGAAAAGGTTTAGAAAGAAAACAAACAAACAAAATTGCAAATAAAGCCCCCAGGAGATCAGATCTCATTCTACCTGAACGCAATGGGTGCAATCCAGGCATGGTGCTGTGCTGCTCCCCCCCTTTTTTTTCTTTTAAATCATCTCATTTAAATTAATTAGGCTGCATTTCCTGTAGCTATTAATCACTCAGTATTTGTTAATGTAATTACCACTGTATTGATCAATGGGTGGAATAATGCTTTGAATAACCAGAATTAAAATTAAACTTCCCAATTATTAATAATAAGGATGCTTACTAAGTGGGAGTGAAAAGACCTAGGCGAGATTAATTCTTGCAAAGTTAAGAAGGAAAAAGCTGCCTCTAAAGTGTGCCGAAGCTCAGCTTGTGAAACTGCCAGGCCTCCGCCCCCTCGTCCCAGCAGGGTAGCACTTCGCACAACTGCACACTTGAGCCTTTGTTGTGGAGAAATGATATTTATTGATTTAGAAGACTGATATCCCACCTTCAGTCAAACAATCCTTCTGCTAGCTGCAGTGCACACCTCTTGAATTCTCCTGCACACATTTATGCAACCAAAAAACCACCAGGTGTTGGAACCAAGGGTGAGTTCCCACTTGACCTTTTTAATCCTGGTTGGACTATTTTAGTCCCTGTTGGACTATTTTAATCCGGATACAGGGCCAAGTGTGCACTTTGGGCTGTTCCCATTTACCTGATGGTAAACCGGACTGAACTTGAATATTGCCTCCCCAAGTCCCCAGCACGGAGAAATAGGACCTTTTAACCTCTGCCCGCCCCCTAGTGCAAACCCTGTAAGCCTGCCCTGGTCAATCAGCTGAGTGGAAGAACAGACACACACACAGGGTAGTCACACTTTCCCCTTTTCATGCCCTCCCTTTCAGATCGGACGTTCCCAGTAGTGTTACCTCCATCCACATTACTGGGAAGTGCGCATTTCTGCTCAAGTTGATCAGCAAAGAAGCAGAGCACAACCAGAAGGCTGACAGTTCATGAGGGGGAGAGTGGCCTGACTCACGGTTTTGCTTTTAAAACCTTTTTGCTTGATACATATGTATCTTTCTGATTATTGTTACCAGCTGCTAGAAATGTAGCTATGAGAGATCCATACCTAGTAGCTGCTAACAATCATCAGAAAGATACATATGTATCAAGCAAAACTGTGAGTCATATCGTTATCCCCCCTCCATTCATGGAAAATCCAAGCCTTTGCCTTTTCTTGACCGGGGCTCTAGCATTGAGGGCATGGCAAGGTAGGGGAGACCTTTACAGGTGTGAAGTCCCACCCGTATCTGGCAGCTATTGGCCAGAAGGCTAGATCTCTGCCCCAAATAGTCCAGGAGTCTTCCCATTTGGGGGGGGGGGGGAAGAGAGTCCAGTTTTCCTCAGGACTTTTTTTCTCCAAATTTTCAATGGATAGTCCTCATAAAATCCAGGAATAAGAAATTGAATGGGAATGCTGAATACTGAATTCAGATTCAATTCAGATTTAAATGCCTATGGGAACACATCCCTAGTGCTCTTTTCAGCAAGGAAGTGGGGAGCAAATTCCTGGCACCTTCACTTTCTCAGATGGAGGGACAGGGACAAAGTGGCCTCCCCTTTGCCATAATGACCTTCCTGGCGGCCAGGAATACAACTTTTTAGTGCCTCTTGTTTTCCTGGGGCGACAGATGGGGACCATGTATGGTGATCTCCACTGCTGGAACCCACACACAGCTTAAAATCAAGGCATCTGACCATCACAAAATTCTGGTGGCAATCAGACATGGTTAAAAGGGTGAATCCTGGGAGAATCAGGAATGCCAGATGTTTTACCCCTGCACAGTCCCTATGTATACTTATGTATACTTATGTATGTATACTATGTATACTATGTATACTTATACTTATGTATAAATGGTTAAAAAAAATGGCAGCCCTTTCCTCATAATGGGTAAAATTAAACCCAGAGCTACTCTTTCTTTCAGGTGCATTTTCGAAAAGGGGCAATTAAAAAAAGACCTGTCTGATCGCACCCTCTGATGCTGCAAAGTTGGTCCTCCAAATAAGTGTTAAAATGTATGACAGCTTCCATCATTCCTTGCAATCGGCCAGAACAAGTGGAGCTCATGGGAGTTGTAGTTCAGTCACATCTCAAGGGCCAGAGTTTGCAGATTCAGAGTGTAGAGATGCTCTAAAACAAGGATTCAAAATCGGAACTTTTCCAAGCACCCCTCTCTGCCTTGCCAGTGATAAAAATGCATACATAGTAAATTGAGACCTCACGCTTTGCTGCCTTTTCAGACAGCTCCGTGTCAACTGCCCAAGGCTGAGATTATTTACTGCAACTTAAATAATCCATTGGCCTAAGGATTATGGGACTTGTAGTACAGTAGCTAAGGATCATGGGATTGTAGGTCCCAAGTACATTAGATTCCCCAATGGGCAGAAAACGCATCATCTCCTGACCATATTCCTGGAAAACCCACTCAAATGCCTGGATGATCCCTATAGTTTCTAACACTTGCAGAATAACATTGCCACTTTGAGCTTTGCCAGAACTGGAAATCTCCATATTCTGAGGCCCTCTTTAGCTTTGTATTCATCCCCATATTGTCACCCTGGGCCAATAATGTTCTGATTAATGCCAGGGTCTGGTTATTAGGCAGCAGGGAAGCTCTTCCCGGTTTTTAAAGGGAAAGCATAGCAATATTGCGCTTATAGATTCATATGTTGTACCCCATTCATATTTGATTATGTTTTCTCTGCTGGGAATATTAAAAGCATTATTGTATTCCTGTTTTGCTAGCTTTATCCAGAAAACCCACCGGGAACGTGAAAGATGGCAATAACATCTACTTTCACACATGCAGGAAAAGTCACTGCAACTCTCTGGGCAAATGAGTCCACCACCGAGGAATATGGTCAACCCAGAGATGCTCTGGGCAACTGAAGGGGCGTTGACCTAGGAAGCAGATAACCACCAACCAGAGGAAGCAGGTGATAACCACCAACCAGAGGAGCAGATTAACAGGCCCTGATGAGGGAGATGTGGCAATTTCATATCTATTTTACTGATTATCTGGTTTAGTTCTTTACTGGTTTAGTTCTTCTTCGTTTAACTTTGGGTGTGTTGGGCTCTAATCTGAGACTGTACAGTACAGGGCAAGATACACATGGAAGTTAGATTTACAGGGGTCTGCAGACCTCTGCAATTTGGCACGCCCACCACTGCTCTGATAAGAACAAGGGTGAAGAACCCAATAGTTGGCTTTAGGGCTGTTTTGGCTTCCCTCACACTATGCTTAAGAAGTCTGACCTTTTTTCTTGAAGAAAAACTTCTGGTGGTCAAACAGTCAAAGATGGAATCACGAGGACATGTTCTTACCCCCCAATGCATGAGATGGGAAGTTGAAAGTCCTAGGCATGTTCGTGATGAGGTATAGACCAGAGCAGCTAAGGGGTGGGATACCTGGGACACCTTTTCAGACAGGGACAACCACAGAAGAAGAAGAGGAAGGGGGACAGGAATGGGGAGGGGGAGGAGGAGGAGGAGGAGATGGAGAATTGGCTTTTAAAACCTGCTTCTCTCGCCCATTTTTGGGGACTCAAAGTGGCTGACAAACTTTCTGTTCTTCTCTCCACAACAGACACCCCTCCTTCTCCTCCTCCTTCTTGGCCTGTACTGACTCATGAGCTGTATTTGAAGGTCAACAAGCTGCTACTTTCCTGGCACTTGGAAAGGAACACAGTGCTATAAAGTGACTCCATGGCTGTGGTCACACCTAAGGTTTAATCCAGCTTCAGTCCACCTTCAGAGCGAGGGAACACCTCAGCAAAGTGACCAGTAATTGCCTTCCCACATTACCTGTTCCAAAGGTGAATTTTCCGAGTCATTTAACATCGCCATGGGCACCAACCTCATTTAATACTGCACATGGAATGCACAGTCCTGACTGAGGCATCACTCACGACAATCGATGGATCATCGTGGAGCCACATTATACGATCGGGACGGCACATTGTCCTTAGTGTGGAATGAACAAGTCCCACTGCACTCGTATGTGTCAAGATTGAATTGTTACCCTAATGCAGGCAGGACGGCGAGAAACGGCTACGAGAGGCCACCTTACAGGAGGTGCAGCTCAAAATTTGATTGGCTGCCTCAACCCACATGACAGTGGCATACTGCCTCAGCTCTTGCAGCTCCAATACCGGAAACTATGGAGCTGCCTTCCAGTTGGGGCAACCGGTCTTCCCTGCACAGTGAGTTTACTGCACTTTTAGATTAAACTCTAGATTTATACTGCAAGTCTGGAGGTAGCCAGTGTCACTTTGCTGATATATTCTATCACTCTGAAAGCGGACTGGAGCGTGACCACGGCCTCCAGCCCATGCTACCTTCACAACACTATAGAAAAGTGTCTCTTTAATTCTTCCCCATCTTCCTCCTTCCCCCAGGACTAGGGATGTACAGGAATATTTATAATGTTCAATATTCATAGGAATTCGTACAGACTCAAACATTCGTACACCGACATTTGTATTCGTATGAATGCTCCAGAGCATTTGTGAAAGTGGCTGCACCACTCACATCTGGATCCAGAGTTCATTCAACATGGATTGAGAGTGAATTCAAAGTTGATTCAGGGTGTATTTGACGCTTTCAGTGCAGATATGTTGCAGGATACGTATCGGATACATATTCTCATATGTAGAAGTTTTTGGTCTGTTATGCCATGGGCATAACAGCCCAAAAACTTCTACAAATGAGATTGAATCTAGCCATGAAAACCTAGATATGTCCATTGCAAACCTCTATGGGGATATGTATTCGTTCGTATCAGATACTGTGGCGACCCAGCCGATCCCTCCCTTCCCCGGCCTCCACAGAGCAACGCAGGTTGGAAGGGAGCTGCCAGTTTCTACCAGGGTTTGCCCTCAAAGTTTCCCCTCACTGGCATCCTGCTTTATATGCCTGTGTATTGGCTCCCTGAAAGCAGCAAGCAGACCCTTGAGTAAAGCTAAACACTTGAAGTTTATTGTTACAACAAAATAAAGAAAAGAAAGCAAGCTTGAAGTTTAGCTTTAAAGTCTCTGATTACTTGAAAAGAAAAATGTTTGTAATCTCTCCCCCTTTTCTCTCTAAAGTTCCACTGAAAACATGTAGTCCCTGTAAGGCTCTAAGAATAAGCCAAATAGGGCACAGCTTTCCCTCTCAATTCTGAGAGCTGTGTTTCTCTGAACCAGGAAAGGGTGTCCTGCAGCAGTCCTTTCCCTGCTTCCTAGGGCTCTTCTCCCCTCTAACTCTGAGCAGAGTGGCCCACACACTCTCACATGGATCAGTGCTCCCTGATACCCCCTCTTCACCAAGACCAGAGATGACGAGCTGCCTCGGCCGCCTGGTTTTATAGTCCGCGATTCGGCGGCTGTCATTGGTCCATTTTCGGTGGGTTGGCATGGCTTCTTCTGATGCTCCACCCCTGCTGTCAATCACGGGGCTTGGAAAGCCCACCAAGCCACTGTTCTGCTGCTAAGCCCTGGCATGAACGCCACAGATATTCATACAAATCCGTACAAACAAATACATTTGTATCGAATAGAATCCTACCACATTCAAAGGGGATCTAGTCGAACGAATATGAATCAAACACACACAAAAACCCATTTGTGCGCATCCTTACCCAGGACATACGTTTACAATCTGTTGTCACGATGCTGCAGAAGACTGGCAAAAGAAAAAAAAACCTGCTAAAGCACACGCTATTGAATGGCGCGGAGTCACAGCACAGTGTCAAAGAACCTGTTTCCCATGCAACTGAATAAAGAGAACCAGAAGAAATTGTATCTTCACATTCCTGCCCAGGAGCAATAAGAGAGGAGGCCTTTTATCCACCTTGAGAGAAAAATTGTACCCTTCTTCCATTAGAGAGAGGGACCATTTTTCTTGGTGTACAATATTTCAAGGCTATCAGTGGCCCCTTAATTACCGCTTGGTTTTCTCTCAATAAACGACTGTCACTAAAGGGAAAGAGGAGAGAGAGAGAGACCGACCCAGACAAAGGTTACCCAGAGAATAATTTTTGTCAGTCGCAGTTTTTTCGGATAATAGCCCAAAGTTCAACAGCATCCACACTGCTGTTCCCGCTTCAATTGATTTTGTTAAAGTTCACACCCGCACCGCCGGCTTGTGACCATGGCAATTGCATCTAGAGGACCTTCCTGGAAGGTCTTTGCCATTCTAAGCAGGTAACCAAAGCAGTGGCCACTGAGAACGGGCGCCGGCAAAAGCAGAACTGGCCTAATGGAGGGCCGGGAGAGTTTGTTTCCCGATTACGAGTAAATACCTAGCAGTAATTACAACTTTAAATTCTAAGTGGTGATCTATAGAAGTAATATTGCACATACAGGCGGGAGGGGAGCTCTTGGCCAGCGGGGAACGGAGTGTTGGCAGAAGAATTAGATTAGTGGAGAAATGAAGGCAAGGTAGTGAAAATGAAAAATGAACAGGGCTTTAGCCAGTGGTGCGTGGCTGACTCAACCTGCCGGCACGTCAAGAGCAGAATGTATCGCTGGCCCATCCAACTCCCATTTGCTAAGTGAAAGATAGAGTTCATCTCGAGTCCTCGAGAACCACGGTGACATCCAAATGCACCTCATCACCATCATGAAAAAAATTAATGTGTCCCAGGCAGGCGAGAAAACAGTACGAGGGAGATTCTGTGTGCAGCTTGCCTGGAGAAGATAGGGAAGGGATTACATAAGAACTTAAGAGGAGGCCTGCTGGATCAGGCCACAGCCCATCTAGTCCAGCATCCCGCCCCATAATTGCTTGTGGACATCTCACCTGCTCTCAAATCCCTGCAAATGGCCTTTAAGTCATCCCGCCTTTCTCCCCAGCCTGGAGCATCCATTCTAGTAGCCATTGATACACCTGTCATCCATGAAGTTGTCCAAACTGGACCGGACAGCACATCTTTCCTGCAGCTTCTGGGTCACTCACCCATTGGCTACCACTACACAGGAGCTAAGGGGGGGGGGGAGAGGAATAGAAATCAAGTGAGTCAGGAAATTAACTCCAGGACCCATGGGATGATAAGAAGTCAGAACTCAAGAATTTAGCTTTGAACCACAGAGACAAATGACTCGGAGTGTTCAGTCCCTCAAATGTACACTGTTTGCTTGGACTAGAATGGGTGCCTAGCCACCACCTACAGGTGGGAGAGAGACAGGATGCAGACAAGAGCAGATGAAGGCTTTGCCTTTCAGGCTGGGCTGGGGTGGGGAGCAGGGCACTTCTAAGGCCATTTGCTGCAATTCAAGAGCTGGAATAGGTTTGTCCTTTGAGATGCCCACGAGCATTTGATGGGCCACTGTGTGCAACGGGACGCTGGATTAGATGGGCTGTGGCCTGATCCAACAGGGCTTCTCTTATGTTCTTATGTTCTTAAATGCTACTTCATCATGGACTCTGTGTGCTTCCTCTGATCCTCAACCACACCAGTGGGGGTGGGTCCCCTAGCTGGTCTTCAGCAAAGCACCTGCATTCCTCACTATCCACATAACGCACCATCTGTTCCTCTTTCCCATCTTCTCCCAAGGCGTTTCCCGCTGACGTTCGGCAACCCAACGTTCAAGGTGTTAAAAGTCTCTCCAAACAGGACTTACCCAAGAGTAATTACTTTTGATTTACCTGCAATAAATAGTGCTGTGTTTTTGCCTTTCCACTAATTGAAGTTATTTATTTTTAACAAAGATTAAATGTCCTTCTGGAACATGGTATGAATGGGATCATCTGTAGGGAATCAATAGCCAATCCCTCACCTTCTCTCTCTCTCTCTTACAAACACACACACACACAACACACACAACACAGAAGATTAATCCTGTCCCAAAGGTTTTTCCTGCAGGCTTTACAATGGAAGCAAAGTTACACATAACTGTCCAAGGGAAATCTCTATCTTGCTGGATCTTTTGCGCAGAGAACACCTGACCGCAGGTGGAATTTCAGCCATATGGAAAACACACCTGTTTTGGGCATGCTCAGAGAGTTAGCAACTAAGGTACAATTTAAAGAAAGAAGTTTCCCACAGGTTTATTTATCATTATGGTCTCCACAGTTTACAGTATTCTGCAGTCAACATTTTTATTTGTTTGTTAGTTTCAGCTGCCAGCTAATGTTTACATCTTTGAACGCGGCTTCTGTGTTGTTGTTGTTGTTGTTTTAAATCCAGATCCATACTTGGGGGGGGGGAAAGAGAGGGTTCTTTGTTCTCTCCCCACCCCCTTTTAAAGTATTTGACTGTGATGTATTATTTATGCATTTTTTAAAAATTGTATTGTGATATTGTATGTTTTGTTATTTAACTGCAAGTTACCTAAAGGCTCTGGTGTGGCCAACACATAAATTCAATAAATGAATAATATATAAGGCAATTGTATATGTTGCCTTTCAGGCCCATGAAAGCTCCTCAGAGTGGATCACATCATAAACCAAAATTCAAAAATATAGCACAAAGTTCACAAATAGCCATTCCATCTTGGGGAAAAAAGAGGAAGAAAGAAAGAAAAGAAAGGGCAGCAGAAAGAAAGAGAGAAATAGCAGCAGCTATTAAATAATGGCTTAAAATTAAAAGCCCAGGTGAGGCTTTGAAGAATTGGCTCCAAACATGGATGGAAACAGTTCTTTTGAGCTTATTTCCACACAACCAAGGCGGATGCCACATATGCCCTTGTTGTGATCCGGCTTCACAACCTGAATCCAGGGCTCTGGGAACCAGGGGATAGCAGCCAGTGAGCTGGGGCAACTGGGGCAACATTTGGGGAGCTGCTGTGATTGCTGGGTGTTGTGGTAGATAAATCCCGGGCTCTCGACCGGCTCAAGCCCTGGAGATCAACCACATGGCTGGCCAACCCAATTGTATTAGAAATTGGGGAAGGGTAAATGAGAGACTGGAGACAGTTTCAGGTGGAAAAAGACCATGAGTTTATTCCTGCGGCCCTTGAAATAGAGCAACCCTACGGGGTGTGGAGAAAATGACATAGATGCAACATCAAGGAAGATCGGGTGAAAGCTAGGGTCTCGCAGGTCAGAGGCCCTGGTGATGTCACATCCTCTGGTTGAGGATTCCATTATTGCCTAAGGGCAACTGCACAGACTGGAAAGAATTCAGCATCCTGGTGGCAATGAGTGTGTACTACAACTCTATGAAACAGGAAAAAAGACACTCAGCCCTTTAACTTGAGGATTGTCTTCTTGATCAGCGAGGGGCTTAATAATTAAGTGGGGGCTGGAAGGGAAGCCAGGGGGATAGTCTAGGCAGACCAGTAGCCACTACATGCCCTGTACGGATGGGGTCACAATGGCGAAATTTTGTTCCTCAGACCACCATAGGAGATAAAAATGAAACTGAGGTCCCAGTACCTTTATCAAATCAATGTCCTTCCATGCTACCCGGCGGAACAATTGCTGAGCTACAAGCTGATTGAAAACACAACACTGGATGCCTAGTTGAAGGCCAACATCAGGATGTGCCTGCAGATATTACGTCACGGAGGACAGATGTATCCATGGCTACTAGAATTGATGTTTAAGTTCTGCCTCCTGGTTGGACAGATGGGCCCTTCTACACTTAGCCTTCTTCTAGAATATATATCTCAGGATAGGGGTATGCCGTCAGTGCTAGGATGCAGACAGCAGGTCCCTTTTCCAGGATGTATTCCAGAATAAGACCATGTGCAGAAAGGCCAATGGGTAGGATGCCTTAAAGGGCCATTTGAAGGGGGTTGTGAGCAGATGAGAATTTTGCTTTTGTTTTCTGCTTGCGGTTCCAAGAAGCAATTGGTGGCCCACTGTGTAGGGTGCTGAACTGGATGGGCTGTGGCCTGATCCAGGAGGGATCCTCTTACATCCAAGCTTCCAATCAGCTTCCAAGCCAAGCAATTTATGTAGCAATTCAAGACAGGCATGAGTAAAGGGTCATTGGAAAGAGGTTGGCTTTCTAGTAACATCCTAGCCTAGGAATGAAATATTTCCAAACAAAACCCTTATGGTCAGATATCTGTTGCTAATTAATCAACTGAAATTGCAATTGATTCTTTTAATGATCAAATGGATGGAAGTCTCAGTGCTCAGCCAGTGTATGAAGAGTGTATTCATTTCCAACAAAATCCACATAAGTCCATCTCTTCTGTAAGACTTTCCCCCCGCACACACACACCTTAATACTAAATGTCACCCATGACAGCCAAATCCCTAAAGAAGCTAAAGCTTCAAGGAACAACCAGATGCCACGGCCCTCTGAATTACAATTCCCTGCCCTGCCTGCTTCTCAACAGCACTTAGAAAACCATGAAGACCAACCGCTCCTTGATGGCCATCCATCACTCCCCTAGCAGACGTGACGCAAGTGCAGAGCTTCCAAGCTTGGAAAAAAGTGTTGACATATCACATCCACCATTCTTCATTTCTTGGCCATTAAGGCCAACCAGCTCCCAGAGGCTTCATGCTTCTCTTTTGCTCGATGGTTGAGCCAAAGACGACCCCGAGAAAAAAACGTTGACTGCATTTCTCAAGCCTCAGATTCCCCTTGCACAAAAACTCCACGTTCAAAGTTGGTGTATCACAGGGAACTGGATTGCACCCTGGCCTTGGAAAGTGATGGAGGCAAGGATCAATCTCAGACAAAAACACCAGAATAGCTCCATCTCTTTCTAGGGTGTTATTAATGCCAGGAGACCTCAAGGCAGATCCAGTGGTTTTGATTAGGACTGTACACGAATGCCATTTTGGACATTTGATTTGAATATTCTAATGTCCAGATTCGTACAAATAAGGAAAAAATGAATGTGTTAAAATTTGAACCAATTCGAATACATTTGTATCTATTTGTACGAATATTCAATTTAGATTTGATGATACAAATGTCGACAACATTTGTATGTGTCTATATGCATCCGTATGCATCTGTATACATCCTGTACATATCCATTCAGATGTGTATGGATACGGAAAAGATGTATACAGATATGTATGTAATGCGTACTTATCCGTGCACATGTGAACGTCTGAATAATTCATCCAAATAATTTTAAACATTCAAATTTGTTCAAATTTTAAACATTCAAATTTGTTCAAAAACGAATGCATAGACATTCAATTCGAATTCGTATGTCCAAATTCAAGCGTACTCAACTGAATTTTGAATGTTTTGAATATTCTTACATAGTCCTAGTTTCGAGCATGCCATTTCTGTTGGAGAAAACCACAGAATCAAAGAATCATGGAGACTAGATTAGAAGGATCATCTAGTCCAGTGGTTCTCAACCTTCCTAATGCCGCGACCCCTTAATGGAGCTCCTCATGTTGTGGAGACCCCCAACCACAGGGTCAGAGCAGCTGGGAGGTGGGAGGGAAGGGCAATGGGAGACTTGTTGTGACCCCTCTGAAAGGGTAATTCGACCCCCAGAGGGGTCCCGACTCCCAGGCTGAGAACCACTGATCTAGTCTAACCACCATAGGGAGGGAGGGCTATATTTTAAATATGCTTTAACACTTCATATGTTTCTTTTCTTTTTTACAACTGTGACTCAATCTGATACCTTTCAGTGAAGGATGGGATATAAATTATTCAAATGAATAGCAAATAATAAATAAAATTTAGGACAGTTGTCTCCTGTGATCTACAGTTTCACATGACAATTTTCCTTTTGCACAGTTGGTAAAATGTGACTTTTCTTCCCTAACGTGGTTTCTGCTGTGTAGTTTTGTTTTTGCACAGCCAGTAAAAAAATATTTCACAGATCCTGGAAACTTTATTTTATTTATTTATTTATTTGTATTTCTATCCCGCCCTATACCCGAAGGTCTCAGGGCGGGTTACAATATTATATTAATCTTAGACAGGTCCCTGCCCTCAGGCTTACAATCTAAAGAGACAAGATACAAAAGGAAAATGGTGTGGGAGGGAACAGGGGTGCTCTGGCGGCAGCAGAGTCCTTGCAAAGGTAAAAACTTTTATTTTATTTTCCTCCTCCATTCCCCACAGGCAAGATGGTTCCTTCATGGCCCGTCTGGTGGCAGTTGGGAGGGAGGGGCCAATGCTGGTTGCTTGATGGAAGGTGCTCACCCAGCTTCCTTCTCTCTTCCTCTCCCAAGGCAAGATGGTTCCTTCATGGCCCGTCTGGTGGCAGTTGGGAGGGAGGGACCAATGCTGGGAGCTTGATGGAAGGTGCTCACCCAGCTTCCTTCTCTCTTCCTCTCCCAAGGCAAGATGGTTCCTTCATGACTTTCAGTTAGACATGTGCAAGAATGTTTGAAATATTCATTATTCGATCGAATGCGGCCAAATTCAGACATTCAAAATCAAATAGACTGTCCAGACATTTGTTTTTTAATATTCAAACAAATGCGAATATTTCGCATCATTCATTTGAATAATTCAGACAGTCATACGTGTACACTACACACATATCTGTACCCATCTTATTCGCTTCTGTACGGGTACATGCAGAATAAAACGGGATGCGTACGGGATAAAAACAGGATGCGTACTTATGCATACGGATGTGTACAGATACATACGAATCCTTAGACATTCATATCATCAAATTCGTATAGAATATTTGTACGAATATATATGAATGTATTTGAATCGATTTGAATTTTAATACATTTGTTTTTCCTCTATTCATACAATTCAGACATTCAAATATTCGATTTGAATCTAATTGAATGTCAACAATTGCATTTGTGCACACCCACCCTTTCATTGACATGATCTGGTGCCACCAATTTGCACTGACCAACTGGACCTCCCTCCGTGATGTGACTGATGCACCTGTTTGCTAAGATCTTCCCTCCAAATTTCCCTTGGCATGCATGAGTTCAATAGAGCATATCGCAGCAGTCTGTCCTCAAAAGGACCTCAGCGTGGATCACTGTGGCCAAGGTAGCCCTGCTGAACCATCAAAAGCTGAGACGGGGCATGTTTTAACTACCATCCATTGGTGACTGGATGCTAGGGTCACGCTCAGACAAATTTCATGCAGAATTGTTGGGTTCTCTAAAACTCAGACCCTTCTGGCACTGGGCCTTATTCTAGTTTATATCTCAGACTAGGGACCTGGGCCCTTTCTGCACTGGGCCTTATTCCATATTATACCTCAGGATAAGGATCAACTATCTGCATGCTGGTGCACACTATGGCAGGCCCTACTGGGACTTGCCATGGTCTGCACCAGTATGTGGGGATAAGTGGTCCCTTCCCAGGACCTGATGTAGTCCATACTAACATGTGGACTGCAGCTCCCTGTTCTGGGATGTCATTCTGATTCCAAATGCAGAAGGGGCCTGAGACAAGGTAGCAAATCCTTCTTTGGTCCAACATGGAGTGAAGGCAGAAGATGCCACAGAAAGATTCACACAGAGACAGAAAGGTGAGGGCCTTTGGCTTCTTGGGCTGAGGTTCTTTTGTAGATGAACCTTTGTACCCACTTGCCCGCACTCACATGCATTTGGTATGCCATGCACAAACAGGCAGGCACAGGGCTTTTCCTCTCCTGGTACTGATATGCTTACAAGCGCAAGGAATGGCAGGCGGATGTCGCTGTCCCTTTGTGCCTTCCACAAAGAAACAGCTGGTGCAATGACAATCACAGCTCCTTTTCCAGCTGAGAAAGTCACACAAGAATGATGAGCTTTCGGAGGAAAGGATCTTCATGCTCAAGAGACTCAGTTGGGGAAGAGAGGACCACTGGGCTCATGCCAAATCAACGTTGCTTTTGCCATCTGTTTTCTCCAAATCAGCCCTTGGTTTCCTCCCCTCTCTGTGTCCTTCCCTTTTATAAAGCACTTCTGCACAGGACTAGCGGGCCAGGCTGTCTCTTTTGCAATCTAAATCAAAGCAGCAGCCTTCCAAAAACCGGTGGCCAACAGACCAGCACTGTACCAACGGGCAGATTTTTCAGAAAGGGCCAAAGGTAGGGGTGTGCATGAATATTCATAGCATTTGGAATTTGTACAAATTAGTCCTAATTTCAGAGATGCAAATTCGAATCGAATGTTGCCACATTTGAAGATTGATATTCGAATTTGAATCGAATGTTTTGGAACACTCCTACAAAGCTTCGTTACAGTTGTGAACCTGGGGAGGTGGGAAAGCAGCTGTGCTGGTCATGTCAGCAACAGATCCAGAATGGATTTGATGTGGACTGAGAGCAGATTCAAAGTGGATTCAGGGGAGATTTGATGTGCTCAGTAGTGGATATGTAGGTAATTTGTAAACAATTCATAATGGGGATTCAAACTGAATTTGTATCAAATGTTCATATCAAATTCAAATCCTACCACAAAGTGTAATCCCATTTAACCAAAGAGGTGTGTCTTCACCGCCTTCCTAAACATGTACAGTGAAGTTGATAGACACACCTCAAGGGGGAGACTATTCCATAGCCAAGGGGCCATCACTGAGAAGGCCCTCTCCCGGGTGCCCATCCCTTTTGCTGCTGAGGGTGGTGGGAACACCAGGAGGGCCTCCCCTCCAGATCTTAAGGCACAGGCAGGTCAATAGGGAAGGTGTTCCTTTAGATAGTTGGGGCCCAAACCAAGGGACTTATAAATCAAAGTTAACGTCTTGAATTGGGCTTGGTAGCGAATCAGCAACCAGTGCAACTCTTTTAAGACCGGTGTGATGTGCGGCCGTCCAGCTGTTCCAGTCAGCAATCTAGCAGCTGTATTCTGCACTAGCTGCAGCTTCCAAATCACCTTCAAAGTTGCAACATGCCTGACCAGAAGAAAGACCCACAGCCATGCTCTTCCTTCCTGGAATCTCAGTGGCAGTTCCAGCCTCTATGACTGTCCTGGAAGCGTTTCCAGTGCAGAATGGCAGAGCATCTAGTGGGCAATCCGTCTGGTTAAGCTTCCAATCTAACCCAGCCTGACACATTCAGAAATAATCAGCAAGAACTAACCGTGGTCTTCCGAGCTCCATGGTAGTCGTGGTAGGAGGAGGCGTCTTTGGGGAATACACATTCCTGGGAAAATACTGATGATCACCAAGGCTCTCAGCTGACAGAAATTTTATATTTAATAATTCAAAGAGCAGAGACGGAGCAAGGCACATTTCAAAAGATCCATCCATTTCCAGCTCTGCAACGGGTGACGAAAAACCCAAGCAACAAAGCCAAATGGAGCCTGAATTAAACAGGCAAAGATATTATCAACAGATAAATGCACTGAAGGTGGTTCAGAATACTAAAGGGTGAAAACTGTTTCTGGTTACAAATCTCCATGGAACATCAGTACAGTAAAGTCAAACACCACTTGTAGACAGGAGGTACAAGGCGACAGCGGAGACCCAAACGTCTTAATATAGGAATCTCCACTCCTCTCCACCCCATATCCTTTCTACATAGGGAGAGGAATTTTTTCTGCTCTGCTTTTCACAATATCATACTGCGCTTGCAGACAGCAACTGGCAACTGAAAGGTCCATTTCTTGGAAATTTGCAATGCCTGGATTTTAGTTTATCCTGCAGATCAAAGAGACTTTGGAAAAGAATTCCAGTTATGCGGTAATGGAGCTAATTGAAATGTTCAAGTTTGAATAGACTTGATTTTTCAGACTTTTACATTTAATAGTTGCATGTGGATCCACAGGCAACTCTTTGCCCTGACCTTCGGTTAAATGGGGATATACTTTTCTCTTCCCACTGTGGGATACACACAAATATGCTGTTATTGTTTTAATGTTTTGATGATGTTAAATGATGTTTGATTTTAGATTGAACTAAAATTTAAAATGTAAATAAACGCATACATGTGTACATGCATACATACATACATGCATGAATACATACATACATACTGCTTAGATCTGTGTGCATTGTACGCAGACACTTTGTCATCCTAAGTTCTTGGAAAGAATTTGATGTGAAGTGAAGGCCAACACCAGCTAAAGAACTGGCAGATGTGATATCACGTTATAAGTAGTAGTAGTAGTAGTAGTAGTAGTAGTAGTAATAATAATAATAATAATAATAATAATAATAATAATAATAATAATAATAATAATAATAATAATAATAATAATAATAATAGAAATAATAGAAAGTGTGATGAAACGCTGGAAGACTGAGCTTTTTGTCGGAAATGAAAGCTACGGACTGATCAACATCAAAAGGGGCATCTTCCAGGGGGATTCATTGTCCCCACTCCTTTTCATCATCGCTATGATCCCACTGTCACTCATCCTAAAGAAAACAAACCTGGGCTATCAAACTGCCAGGAATTCACAGAAAATCTCACATCTACTGTACATGGATTACTTGAAGCTTTATGGAAAATCTGAAATCGAGATCCAGTCACTGACCAACACAGTGCGAATATTCAGCAGTGACATTAGTATGGAGTTTGGCCTGGACAAATGCGCCACAGTGGCACTGAAGAAGGGGAAGATTACTGAAAGTAAAGGCACTGAAATGCCAAATGGTCAAGCCATCAGGTCCCATCAGACAGAAGCCTACAAATACCTTGACATCTTGCAACTGGATAACATTAAGCATGGTGCCACGATGCCCAGCGATCCAGTTAGTGCCTGCCCTCTCTAGGAGAAGCTTGGCCCTGTTAGGATGCTGGGTTCGTGCAACGGCCAAGTGAATACTACAGTGTGGACACAAAACACTGGTAGCAAGCGTTTCAACAGTAAACTAAAATAAGTTTATTATTTTACACAAGCAATACTAAAAAAAGATAATAAGGTTCAGGTATTTGTTGGATTAACTCAGGTTTAACTCAGTAAGTCTCTTAAGGCTAGGAGCTACCCCTTTCTCTAAAGGAAAATAGTTCCCCTTTTAAAAGACAAACCTCTCCACGTTCCTCTCCCTCTGGCTTGCTTCTGCCACAGCTCAAGCCAAGCCAGTGTACCAGAACGTGGCCCTAGATGATCACAAGGCCCAGTCCGTCCTTGCTTGTCTGATCATCCAGCCTGTTCAGTTGCTAGTGAAGTCTTCCACCAAGATCTTCCAGCCAAAAGACCCCTGATCTACTTCTGGTCCAGCTCCTTCAGGTTTTCAGCTCTTCTTCTGATTTCAGCTCTTGTCCCAGCATGTAGACCTAGTCTGCTGTGTTCTCAGTTCCTTTATACACACATCCCTGACCCTGATTGGCTGTAACCGCAATAAAATGCTGCTGGAGATTCCTAACAAAGGTTGCTGTTCCTCCAGCCTGATTGGTGGGAACTCCTATTCTAGCCTCACTAGCACTCAGATCCCCGGACAGCTTTTCCCTCCAAAACCTTACTCCAGCCAATCACTGCAACGGCCCGCACAGGATTTCCCGCTCTTTTTGCAGCCCAAGTCCCAGGGTTTGCAACAAACTGTTTGCAACAAGGCTGGCTATCGCAGCTTGCAAGAAGCCTGCAAGGCCAGAAAGCAAAGCAGTTTGCAGCTTGTACCCTGAAACCGTCACACATGGCCATGTGAAATCTGTGGTCAGTAAAGAGTACATCCAAAGGACTAGAAAAATCTTGAAAAGTAAATTGAATGGCGGTAACACCATTAAGGCCATAAACACCTGGGCCATACCAGTCATTAGATACACTGCGGGAATTGTGAACTGGACTCAGCTGGAATTGGACAACTTAGACAGAAAAACCAGAAAACTGATGACGATCCACCATGCACTACATCCTCGGAGTGATGTCGACAGGTTGTACTTGCCCAGGAAAGCAAGCGGTAGAGGACTTTTGCAAGTGAAGCAAACAGTGGAAGAAGAGAAGCATGCATTAGCAGATTACGTGGCAGAAAGCAAAGAATCAGCTTTAATTGAAGTCAACAACCAGAAGCTTTTCAAGGTGCAGCAAACCAAGAACCAGTACCGGAAAACTGCAATTCAATGTCGAACGGACAGCTGGCACAATAAAGCACTGCATGGACAGTTTCTGGAGAAGATTGAAGGCAAAGTGGACATGGAAAAGACCTGGTCTTGGCTTACGAATGGAACATTGAAAAAGGAATCAGAAGGACTGATTCTTGCTGCACAAGAACAAGCAATAAGAACAAATGCCATCAAAGCCAGAATTGAAAAATCAGTAGAAGATCCAAAGTGCCGACTCTGCAAAGAAGTTGATGAAACAATCGACCATATACTCAGCTGCTGCAAGAAGATCGCACAAACTGATTACAAGCAGAGACATAATGCTGTAGCACAAATGATCCACTGGAACTTGTGCCAAAAGTATCATCTGCCAGTGGCAAAGAACTGGTGGGATCACAAGCCAGAAAAAGTTGTTGAAAACCAACAGGCAAAACTACTTTGGGACTTCAGGCTTCAGACTGACAGAAAACTGGAGCATAACACCCCTGACATTACAGTTGTTGAGAAAGAGAAGGTGTGGATCATCGATGTTGCTATTCCAGGTGACAGCAGAATTGAGGAGAAACAGTTGGAGAAGCTCACCAGATACGAAGACCTCAGAACTGAACTTCAGCGACTCTGGCGAAAACCAGTGAAAGTGGTCCCAGTCATCCTCGGCACACTGGGCGCGGTGCCAAAAGATTTCAGCGGGCACCTAAAAACCATTGGCATTGACAAAATATCCATCTGCCAACTACAAAAAGCCACTTTACTGGGGTCTGCTCGCATAATTCGCCGATACATCACGCAGTCCTAGGTGCTTGGGAAGTGCCCGACTGGTGATATAATACGAAATCCAGCATAGTCATCTCGTTTGCTGTGTGTAACTGCTGTTTTACATCATCATCATCATCATCATCATCATCATCATCATCATCATCATCATCATCATCATAATAATAATAATAATAATAGCTCTGATTATCCTAGGTCTTTGAGAAGGATCCTATGATCATAGTACAAAGCTGGCCATGAGCATCTATCAAACTGTGCACTGATAATAATGTTTCTTCACGAGCAAAATTGTTTGATGGGGGAAAGTACAGAACAAGATTTCTTTCATGCCTATTTTACAGGAAACTACACTGAAATGCACTGGAAAATGTGCATTTCATGTTTAAACACAGACCTTGGATGAATTATTTTGAATTAGTAGCACAAAACAGCAAAGTAGATTTATGTCTGAGCACTTGCCTGACAGGAAGAAGGTGAAAAAAAGTGTTTCTCAGTCTATCCCTAATGTTTACCAAGTAGTAAAATAAGCTGACCAGCACCAGTTTGGAAGTTGCGCAGTTAAGCATATTCTAGACCGCATTTCAGGAATGGATATTAACCCCCACACACCAGAATCCTAATTGACCCCAAAGGAGCATTTTACAACCTTTCCTTGCAAAATGCGCTATTTCATACCCTGAGTGTTCCCTAATGCTAAAGAGAACAATTGTTTTATAGCATTCGAAATAGCACTTTCCACAGTGGGTGTTTTAAAATCTGAGCATTATCTGAAAAGGCATCGGGGTGTGATCTAGCCAAATTGCAATGGATGGGAGAACACAAAGCAAAGCATAGATAAAGACAGAGGGATCCTGATGGGCCAGCTGCCAGAATAAACCGCTCTTTTAACATTGAACCAGCAACTCTGTCCTGATTAGGGATATGCACAAATTTGGACCGGTGTGTGTGTGTTCAATTCACATCGAACCGAATGCAAGAAAATTCATATTTGTTCAAATAGATCCCCTTTGAATGTGGTAGGATTTAAATTCGATAACAAATGTTCGATACAAATTCAATTCAAATCCCCACTATGAATCACATACGAATCCCCTCAGAACATGTCAAATCTGCCCTGAATCCACTTTGAATCCACTTCACTCTGGATCCTTTGCAGATGCGGCCGGTGCAGCCACTTTCCCACCTCCCCAGGTTCGGGAATGTAATGAAGCTTCTTACAAATGTTCCGAAGCATTTGGTTCAAATTTGAACGTCGTTCTATTTGAATTGGACGAATTAATATGGATTTCGAACGTCCCTGGTCCTGATTTCAGTGTCGGCACAATAGCCAGACTGCATTACCTGATGTGGATAGGGAAAGGTTTTTCTTCTTCTTCTAAAATCCTAGAGCCAGGAGTCATTCAGCGGAACGGAGGCCTGGGAGAATCAGGACAAAGGAAGGTTTTGGTTTTCTTTTACACAGCGCATAAAATTGGTCACCAGCTTGGATGCCAGGTTTCAGAAAATCATTAGTCCAGTTCATCGGCATCATGGCTATTAAGGAAGATTTGCTGTGACGTAGCACTGCTGCTACCTCTGGCCACAGGAGGCAATGGTAGGGATAGGTATGAATATTCTAAACCAGTGATGGTGAACCTTTTGAGCTTGGTGTGTCAAAATTCACAAGAAACCTAGCTTAACTCAGGTGTCGTGTCACGCCCAGAAATATCCATAATTTTGTGATATTTGTAGCTCTAGTAAAAAAGTTATATTTTGATATATAACAAATATTTTGATAAAAACAAATAGTTCTTTACATTAGTGACTTTTGTTGCTGAATTTCATTTGCTAAATCTTCAATTGAAAGTTGGTATTTCATACACTTCAAGAACAAGCAAGCACTATATGCCCAGGTGCCAGGGTGACCATGGGTGTTTTTCCACTGTCACTAGAAGTACCCATTAAGCACCCAATAATGGGTACTTAATGGGTACTTTTAGTGACAGTGGAAAAACACCCCATGTGTGTCACCCAAAAGAGCTTGGCATGTCACCTGTGACACGCATGTCATAGGTTGGCCATCACTGTTCTAAACATTCAAAATTCAACCGAATATGGACATTCGAATTCAAACAGAATGTGTACAAATTCAAATTTAAACATTCAATTTAAACAATGAATTTTGAATGTTCCAAAGCACTCATTTGAATGATTCAAAACATTCGAATGTACAGATACATATAACATACGAATGTTGTCAATGTTCCTATCTTCAAATACAAATACTGTCGACATTACCAGCTTCAGATTTGAATCTAACATTAGAACGAGTAGATTCAAATGCATTGGATTCAAATTGGATTTTGTTGCGTTCAGATTCTAAACATTCAAATCGAATGTTTGGATATTCTATTCGACTCAAATTCATGCACACCACTAGGCAATGGTGTGTCTGGGAAGGCCAGTGGCTAAAAGACTGCAAGCCAGGCAAGCTGTGTTCTCCTGTCCTGCTAGTGAGCTTCTGGCTGGCCACCTAGAGGACAGATTGCTGGACTATGTGGTCTGTTGGTCAAGCCCAGTGGGGTGCAGCTTTCCTTGAGATGCAATTGCCTCTCAGCCTGGCCCACCTCATAGGGCTATGTTGAGGACCCAATGCAAGGAAGAAGCCAACATGTGCCCGCTTGAATTCTGCAGGAGAAACAAAGGTCATTCATAAACCTTCTGGTCTGTGTTCACACTTCAGTTTTAATCCAGTTTAGGTCCACTTTCAAAGTGAGGACGATGCACCAGCAAAGTGTCAACCTGTTTTCTTTCAGCATTATCTAACTCAGGCTGTGGGGCACACCTGTGGCTGTGCTTTCGCCTAAGTTTTAATTCAATTTCAACCTGCCTTCAGAAAATGAACAGCAAAGCGCACAGCCATTTTATGTTCACGTTATCTAACTCAAAGATGGGTCTTGAGTTAGAGCATGCTAAAGGATATCGGCTTGCCGCTTTGCTGATGTGTTCCCTCATTCTGAAAGTGGCCTGAAACAGGATTAAAACTTTGGTGTGAATGCAGCCTGTAGGTTTAATCCAGCTTCAGTCCACTTTCGGAAAGAGAAAACACATCAAGTGGTTTTCTTTCAATGTTAAAGGATTCAGCAAATTCACCTTTGGGAGAGATAATATGGAAAGAAAATGACCGGTCACTTTGGTCTCGCTCTGGATTAAACCTTAGGTATGACCACAGAAAATTCACCCTTGGGTTAAATAAAATGGAAAGAAAATGGCTTGTCATTTTGCTGATGTCTTCTCTGACTCTGAAAGTGGACCAGGCCCGGATTAAAACTTCGGTGTGAATACAGCCCTTGACTTCCTAGTCAAACTTGGCCCAGTTTATATTTAGTAGCAACTAGGGACATGCACAAACATTGGTAACATGCAAAGTTCAGCCGAATTCAGCTGAATTCGGACACTGAAACTTGAATCAAATGTTGCGATATTCGTATGCTAACATTCGAATGACTACGGATGTTTCCAGACATTTGTAGGGATAGTTCGTGCATTTGTTAAACTGGGGAAACTTATCGGATACATATTTATTCATATCAAATACGTATCCGTTTGTATCAGATACGTATCTATTTGTATCAGATACGTATCGAATGTTCATATGAATATGTACAAACAGATTCGTATCGAATAGAATTTTACCATATTCGAATGTGATCTATTTGTATGAATACGGATATTCGAGCAGTAGATTCATTTTGAATCGAATGCCAAGAAATATTTGTGCACAGCTCTAGTAGCAACACCTGCCCCATCTTCCTGTCCACCCCTTGATCTGCATGCCCAGGAAATAAATTTGTACACAAGGGTGGGGGGGCTTTGAAATGGGAATCAATCTGCCTGGTCGTCTGTACCATTTAGTCTCCGGTTCCTCTAACTTCATGCCAACCTCTGTGCCTGATACAAATACATCATGGACCGAACAGTTAATATCATTCTTAAAAATTGCCAGAGATTCATATTTAAATTAATGCAAAAAGCAGCAGATTAAAAGGTCCACTTTTCAGCTCTGGTTGTATCCCCAATAACGCGCATCATGAATCACCAGCAAATTATTTTCCGAGAAGGAAGCTGCTAAATGTCTAATTATGTTTAATCTCATCTAATGAGAATCGAAATCCTATAAAAGGGTGTGTGATAGGGATGGGCACGAATGGGTTTTTTGGCATTCAATTAGTAAGGACTCTAATGTTAGAAAATTTTTATTCGCTCAAATGGATCCCCTCTGAATGTGGCAGGATTCTATTCGATACGGATGTATTTGTATAAATAATTAAATGCATACACACCTAAGTTTAATCCAGCTTCAGGACACTTTCAGAATTAGACAGTGCATCAGCAAAACAGATTTGGAGAAACAGAGAGGTGAGGGGTGTGTGTTTAAGACAAGAGGGGAAGCAGAGAGGTGAGGAGTATGTGTAAGACACTAGAGGCAGGACGATCAGAGGAAACAGAGAGGCAAGGGTGTGTGTAAGACACTAGAGGCAGGACGATCAGAGGAAACAGAGAGGCAAGGGTGTGTGTAAGACACTAGAGGCAGGAGGATCGGAGGAAACAGAGAGGCAAGGGTGTGTGTGTAAGACACTAGAGGCAGGAGGATCGGAGGAAACAGAGAGGTAAGGGTGTGTGTGCAAGACACTAGAGGCAGGACGATCAGAGGAAACAGAGAGGCAAGGGTGTGTGTAAGACACTAGAGGCAGGAGGATCGGAGGAAACAGAGAGGCAAGGGTGTGTGTAAGACACTAGAGGCAGGAGGATCGGAGGAAACAGAGAGGTAAGGGTGTGTGTAAGACACTAGAGGCAGGAGGATCGGAGGAAACAGAGAGGTAAGGGTGTGTGTGTAAGACACTAGAGGCAGGACGATCAGAGGAAACAGAGAGGCAAGGGTGTGTGTAAGACACTAGAGGCAGGAGGATCGGAGGAAACAGAGAGGTAAGGGTGTGTGTGTAAGACACTAGAGGCAGGAGGATTGGAGGAAACAGAGAGGCAAGGGTGTGTGTGTAAGACACTAGAGGCAGGAGGATTGGAGGAAACAGAGAACCGAGGGGGGTGTTTAAGACAGGAGGGGAAGCAGGTTCAGAGAAATAGAGAGAGATGGGGGGTGTATAAAACTGGAGGGGGCCCCATATCTGTTATGTATGCATTTGCAGGTGTGGTGGAAGGGATAGGAAGCAACATAAAACGTGCCTTAAACTCTGTATCTCCCTCTCTCTTTCTCTCAAGAAATTTTTGAAAAATTCTGGGGGAACAGGACTGTGGTCACATCTCCACTTGAATCCTTTTTCAGTCCTTCTTCACACCTTTTAGTCCAATCTACTTTATCTGTGGACTTTCCTCCCTTCAATCAGACTATCCTAAGTGCTGATTTTTACAGTTCTCAAGCCGTTATAAAGTGTTAATCCGTTCTCATTTTTGGGTGTGAACAGGAAGAGGACTAAAAGGGGCTGAACTGGACTATAGTGGGTGGACACTGCATGCATTTGCCTTCCCTTTTCACCCAGTGTGTGTTGACATGCTTTTGAGTGACAGAACCTTTAGCCTATCGGAGCGCAGGGAATGTGGTGACCCTGGAAGGATGATCAGGTACTGGGTGTGATCAGGGTTAGTGTGTTTTGACTCCTGTTTCTTAGTAACATGGACTGTTTCATCAAGGTGTGAATACAGTAGGGATGTGTTCGGTTCATATCAAATAGCATAGAATGCAAGAAAACACGTACTCATTCGAATAGATCCCCTTCAAATGTGGTAGGACTTGAATTCAATACAAAGGTTCAGTACGAATCCAATTCAAATCTCTGCTACAAATTGCCTATGTATCCCCTAGTATCCAGTCTGGACATGTCAAATTCGCTCTCAATCCACTTTGAATTCACTCTGAATCCGCTTTGAGTCCACTTTGGATCCATTGCAATTTGGATCCATCTGCAATCCATTGCAGATGCGGCTGGGAAGCCACTTTCCCACCTCCCCAGGTTCATGCATGCATCGAAGCATTCGGTTCGTATCTGAATGTCGGTCTTCAGACGTACTAGCATTCAATTTGAAATCGAACGTCCGAATTCATACAAATTCGTACAGATTTTGAATGCGATGGACATTGGTGCCCATCCCTAGACGACGACCCAGGTTCCCTTCTTCTCAGAGCAGGGCAGGGCTGCTTGGCCTTCCGTTTTGCCCACTGGCGGTGCAGTCCAGAAGCAACACGCTACCAGATGGTTTCTCTCCTCTTGCATCGGCGTTGTTATTATGCGGTGTAAGTACAAGGGAGAAGGGAGGGTTTGCTGGAGAGAGCAAAGACCCACAAAGAAGACAAGCACTCGGTGTCCTCCACTTTAGAAGAGACGAGGGCGAAGAGCTCAAACAGAAATGACACACTTCATTTAAATATGCGCAGCAGGCTGGGGTGGGGGGAGGAGAAGGGTGGCTGCGGTTGCATGTCCCACTCTGAAAAGCCAGCCACCTTAGCTTTCATTGTGTTCACAAACACACGAATCTCCTGCCACCCTCTTTTGCTTGAGCAACGATGTTTATTCCCAAAGCGCAAAGCAAACCGAGAGTGCTGCAGAGTTGAAAGAATTCGCCCCCCACAGTGCACTCTTGTTCGGTCTGTGGCAGGTGGGCGGACACTGGTGGACGCGATAAGGGCCCGATCAAACTTAATTGGATGAGCAACCAATTCGCTTTCAACTCCCCCCTCCCTCCCCCAGACCTCGTGCTTCTGGGAAGAGATGGAGGGTAGACAGAGAGAGAAACGGAGTGATGACTCCCTTGGAGAGGATCATTACAGAAAGCCACAGGTCCACGCGAAGAGCGCAAAGCTCTGTTTTTCTCTCGCTGGCATCGGCTCCGATGAGCCCCAGGGACGCCCCGTTTCAGGAGATGCCCAGAAAATGTCTAAATCCTGGAGCTGTGAGGTCTGCATCTGAATGAGGCTGTCTCATCAATGTGGCACAGCGGAGGAACAAAAACATCACCTTTGCCTGGAGGCATTAAAGGCTGAACTCAAGAGAGAAGGTCATTTTGCCCAGAGAAAGGCTTGGGGACAGGGTAGCATGGGAGAAGAGGAGACTCTTGACACCCCTGGTGACCGAGGCTGCAAATGCCACACAGCAGGGGTCTTGGTTGTGCTCTTCTTTTCTGGTGCAAGAGGCTAGGCCCTGTGAAACACATACCTGGCCTTGTTCGCTGTTTCTTAGGACCACAGAAAAATTTGGAAAGACCCCACTAGATCAGACTACGTGCATATTGAAGCCCAGAAGCAGAGGATTGTTGCAGCCCCCTTGCCTCGCCCAAAAACCTCCCTGCAGGTGGGTTTCAGAAGCATAAGGACATAAGGAACACCCTTTTAGACCAGACCAGGGCCCCTGTTCTCACAATGCATATGGAAGCATGAGAACATCGGAAGTGCCTCATTAGGTGCAGCCAGTGGTCCATCCCATCCATCAGCTTGTTCTCACAATGGCAGCCCGTTGCACGGGGAAGGCAACTTGAGCGGAGCAGGAATTCACCGCCCGCCCCTCTCGTCCGTCTCCATCGGCTGGCCTTGAGGGCATAACCAGGCGAGAAATGCCCCAATGGGACGTGGCACTTGACCGCCAGGCCCCACAGCCTCTCCTCACAGTGGCAGCAAGGTTCCCACACCCCAAAGACCTAACCTCGCCAACATTTAGAGACAGTTTCCACTAGACAAGAGGGATCTTGGCTTCGCTGGAGGACTTGACATTTCTGAGCAGGCTCATGTGCCTGGAATGCCAATGGGTTAGGAGAGTCTGCGCACAGCTGCCTCTATGGAGCTTTCCCGCTGAAGCAGCAGCTTTGGCGGATTCCCATCGGCACTCCTCGTGCCAGATGCAGGGAAGGCGGCTTTGTTCTCCTTGAGGCCGATTCTTTCCCCCACCAGGTATTTTGTGTAAAGTTTAAGGAATGATATTGCATCTCAATTGCTGAGCAAAATGGTCCCTTTTTCTATTGCTGCCCCCTGTGGGAATTTTCCATTTAAGAGGCCTGACTGTTGATAGAGTGTTAAGCCGCTACTCATTCATGCCAGGTGTATTTGTCTCCATTATAGGAAATAACCTACATTTATAGGGTGCCTTTCATCTCAAAGGCTCCCAACGTGCAACACAGAAGACGGATAATAAAATAATAATTGAGCGGCTTTGATGCCTCTGTGGGTGGATCTCCAAGCACTCCAACAAAAATTAATGAAGGGAGGAATGAAGCGCTACACTAGAAGCATTATACGTCTGTACGAAGCCACATGGGATACGGGCAAGGCCTGAAGATGTTCTTGGCACTCGCCCGGGTTTGCAAGTGAACATGCGGCTGGCAGAGCAGGGGAGAGCGGCCACAAAGCCACTCTCCTGCTTCCTCTGAAATCCACGTGGCAAATCTGGTTAACCAGCTTCACCTGAACCTGGTTCATCGGCTTCCCCTGAAAACCACGTAGCAAACCTGGTTCATCGGCTTCCCCTGAAATCCACGTAGCAAACCTGGTTCATCAGCTTCCCCTGAAAGTCATGTGGCAAACCTGGTTCATTGGCTTCCCCTGAAAACCACGTAGCAAACCTGGTTCATAGGCTTCCCCTGAAAGTCATGTGGCAAACCTGGTTCATCTGTTTCCCCTGAAATCCACATAGCAAACCTGGTTCATCAGCTTCCCCTGAAAGTTATGTGGCAAACCTGGTTCATCGGCTTCCCCTGAAATCCACATAGCAAACCTGGTTCATCGGCTTCCCCTGAAATCCACGTAGCAAACCTGGTTCATCAGCTTCCCCTGAAAGTCATGTGGCAAACCTGGTTCATTGGCTTCCCCTGAAATCCATGTAGCAAACATGGTCCATCGGCTTCCCCTGAAAGCCATGTGGCAAACCTGGTTCATCAGCTTTCCCTCTCCCCACCAGCCACATGGTGTACTGGCTACTGAGTTGTGTGTGTCAGCTGGATAGAGGCTGTCCCCTGTAGACCAATCCTAAAGTGCCTCTCCTGAGCCAGAGCAGGGCAATGCAGACCAAGATACATCTCTGCCCAACTGGAGACCTTGAGGACTTGGTCTCTTTCTCTTTTCTTGTCTTAAATTCGACTGAATGTGGAAATTCGAATTTGAATAGAATGTCTACACATTCAAACAAATTTTGAACGTATGAATGAATCTCATACGTATCTGTACACATTTGTACTGATAGTACTGGGTGGAAACAGGATGCGTACTGGATAAAACGGGATGCGTACAAAATGCGTAAAGATACATATAACACATACGAATGTTGTCGACATTCGTATCTTCCGATTCAAATCTAACATTTGAACAAATAGATTCGAATGTATTCGATTCAAATCGGATTTTGTTGCATTCGGATTCTAGACATTTGAATCGAATTGAAAGTTTGGATATTCAATTCGAATTCGAATGCAAAAAATACATGCTTGCACATACCTCATCTTAAACTTCCCTGCTTTCAAGCATCATATCCTTGGGGCTTGGCAGAAAGAAAACAAAGCTCTCTGTCCTCTCAAGTCCCATCATTTGTCTTTGTCTTCTTTCACCCGGCCTATGCCTTGTGCCTCCTTCCAATTCGGTTTGATTTCTCCACACAAACCACTCTGCCCTGCCACCCATCTATCCCCATCAGTCACACGGCACTTCATTTCTATCTCTGCCGGGTGGGAAGAGGAAGAAAAATGGATTCCAATTTGCACATCAAAAGGAAGCCATGTGTGCTACTGGGGTAATTAATAAGAATTAAGAGCCTTTCAAAAGGCATAGAGACCGGGTGCCAAAAAGGGAACCAATTAATATTATTCTTGATGAGGAATGCCCCCCACCCCATACGCTTGGGCCTAAAAGAGTGGGCTTTGTGCAATACATAAAAGCATCCTTCTCTCTCTTTGCTCCCCACCCAAAATGAAATGAAAATGAAAATTCAGGACAACAGACACCTTTAAAATGCCACAGAAATCCACACAGAATCATCTCATTCCCAAGCAGTACAAAGCTGGCCAAGGAAATAAAAAAAAGTTACTAAGGTTGTCTCAAACCCTGGAAGATGTGAAAGCCATTCACCGTGGTCACACCTCAGGTTTAATCCAGCTTCGTTCCGCCTTCAGAATGAGAGAACACATCAGCAAAGTGGCAAGCTGCTTTTTTTCAGTGTTAAATAACTCAAAAAAAAATCACCTTTGGGATAGATAATGGGAAAAGAAAATTGCTGCTCAATTTGCTGATGTATTCTGAAAGTGGACTGAAGCTGGATTAAATCTTAATCCAGTACGTTGCCTCCCCATTCACTAAATAGTCTGAATCGAATCCAAATTTGGCAAGGAACGTCCCCATGGAAAGCCCCAAACTGGGCGACGTGCAGACCAAATCGTCCAAATCCGAGCTAAATTTAAGCCCCTTGAAAACTGTTCTCGCTATGATTTGGGAGGCAAGTGCGCATTATTTTGGATGACAAGTCTGTGCATGGGGACAATCCTGGGCTATTTGGGGAGGAGTTAGGGCTAGCGGGCAGGTTTCACTTCCTGTGCTGTTATTCCCGTCCTGTGCACTGGGGATCGCAACTGCTGGCCATTTTTAAACAGTGATCAAAAAACGAACCTCTTCTCTCCATGATCCAATCGCTGGGCAAATGTAAAACAACTGATCGCCCCAGTTTGCCATCTGGCCCTGGTTGTCCCATGAGCCTCTTCCCACAACCCTTATTCCACCCCCGTTCCCCGATCGCTGGCAAGCAGCTTCTGAAGGTTGCAAGCTAAAAAGCTAACCAAAACCACTACAAAGTTCAGAGGCAGCTTAGCGGAGAAGTGCTCCTCCACTAAACTGTTGTTTGCTGGTGATCAGGGAGTGGGTGCAGAATAAGGGTTGTGGGAAGAGGTTCATGGGACAAGAAGGGCCAGATGACACACACACACCCCTTCGCTGCATCATTACTTGCCAAACTGGGGTGATCAGCTCTTTTATGTTTGCCCAGCGAACACATGGGGATGGGTCAATTCGGACTCGCCTCTGTATTTGGAATAAATATAGTCCAATTCAGACTAAGTGGAGTGCAAGGGGATGCAGCCTATTTCTTCACCCAGAGGGGCCATCAGTTTATGAAATTTGCTGCCAGAAGAGGTGGTAACAGGTACCATCCTAAATAGCTCCAAGGAAGGGTTAGACAAATTTATGGATGACAGATGTATCAATGGCTACTAGAATGGATGCCTAAGTACATCTTCCAGGCTGTGGGCACAAGCAGGCTGCTTTTAAGGCCATTCCCTGGGTTTTGAGAGCAGGAGAAGGTTTGCCCTTGTCTCTGCTTGAGATGCCCATGGGCAATCGGTGGGAAACTGTGTGCGACAGGATGCTGGACTAGGTGGGCTGTGGCCTGATCCAGCAGGGCTCCTCTCATGTTCTTAAGTTCTTAAGTGCAACCACAGCCATTAAGGAGACAGTTGGCTTAGAATCCACAGAAGTAAGGATTTGCTGGAGATAAGATAAACCTTGTCCTGTAAGGCTTTTTTAAAAAAGCAGCACAAACATGGAAACTTTTTTTTTTAGGGGGGAGTTGACTGACAACCTGGAGTGGGGAGAAAAGTGTTTACACATGCTTTTCATTTCCTTCTTCCAACCATTAGGTGCTTATTGGTTTTCCTTCCTCACCCTTCCTTTGAGGGAAGACGAGCCGGTTATTAAAGTTGCATTTCATGGCCTCTCGGTGTTCTGAGCATCAGGGGAAAACCTCTGACAGCCACTCCGCCGACCACCTTGGGGTCAAAAGAGCAACGGTGGCAGATGAAGCAATTACATGCGGGGGCTGGCATGATCAGCCGCATGGTCGCTGCAGAGACTTGAATCTGCCACACCAAACTCTTAAGAACCTAAGAGGAGCTCTGCTGGATCAGGCCACAGCCCATCTAGTCCAGCATCCTGTCTCACACAGTGGTCCACCAATTGCCCATGGGCATCTCAAGCAGAAGACGAGGGCAAGCCTTCACCTCCTTCAGCTCCGCCTGGCAGTTTGATTCTCCAGCACTCTGAAGTGCAGAGGAGTGCTGAGCCTAGAAGGCCACCTGGCCAAGCTTGGCATGCAAAGACCTGGAAGGAGAACGCTGCCTCCCCCACCCAGCATTTTGTCAAACAAAGATGTCCTTCGAAGTCACAATCTCTCTCAGGAAAGAAACTCATGATTGGTCCCTTTGGGGCACGCAAAGGTATGGTTACCCATAGCAACCACTTTCCTGCATTTCCAAACTCCAAGTGAATGGAAGGTCAGTGCCTACTTTAGAGGTCCAAACTGGGGATGCACACGAATTATTCGTGCATTCGGAATCTGGGCAAATACATCAGGATTCCAAGATTTGTGGATGGATCAGATAGGGCCCTATTTGAAGGGCCCTATCCGTCCATGAGTTGGATAATCCAGTATCCGTAGAAGCTTCAGTAGAAGGGGCTCCTTCTTGGGGGCTCCCCCCCCCGGGCCAACCTACCTCAAACCTCTCCTCCTCCCCCCAGGGCCCACTTACCTGCTCCAGCAGTGCTCCAGGCCTCTTGCCAGGGCCTCTGGAAGCTGGAGACATGGCCTTCTGGGACTGGAAAGTCCTGTTTCCACTTTCTGGAAAGCCTTTTGACTTTCCAGAAGCCCCAGGAAGAGGCCCAGAGCACCACACAAACACTCCCGCTCACCTCCCCAGAGCCCCCTTACCTTTTGGCTTTCCAGAAGCTCTGGGAAGAGGCCCAGAGCATCACATGAGCATTCCCGCCAGCCTCCCCAGAACCCCCTTACCTTTGGGGGCATTCCATTAGCGGCCCAGGCTCCGGGGGACGTGGCAGCAGTGGCAGCGAAGTGAGGTAAATGGGAAGGGGGAGGGGAGGGGTGGGAGGGCTGGATTAATTCATTCCGTGCACTGATCCAAATACCCCCACATCCGTGTGTGTGTTGGGGGGGGGGTATTTGGCCGGAGCCGAATATTTCCCCATTCTATTCTCCTCAAATAGAATGTGGAAATTGGCTCCATGCACACCCCTAGCGCACACCTGGGGAGAGAGGTAAAGTCTTCGACATGGGACCTGTGAGCAGACATGCCACATTTCTTAAGATGTTTTGGAGATGAGTTGATGACCAGCAAAGGACATCTCACGCAGGCCCATTCTTGCTTAGCCATAGCGGTGTTAGTCTCTCTTAGCCCAGCTTTGGGAAATGGGTTAAATCCCCTGGAGGGAAAGGGGAACATCCTTGGAACAAGTGAGGTGATGGGGAAATTCTGACTGCAAAGACTCCTCTCCTGTTTTTGCGGGACCTGAAGAATGCTACAAAGATCCCCTTCAAGTTTGTACAGTACAAGCCAAACTCCTGTTCTCCAACAGTAGAAGAAGACCCTGGATCTCCGGTGCTGCTATGGGTTTTGCAGTTGGCAGAGAGAAGAAACTTGATGAACAGGTGCCAAAATCCCTTCCCTTCCCTGTTTAATTAAGAACAGGCAAGCATGCTTGCAGAATCAGATGACGAATGGATGTAGAACTTCCAGGGAAGGTAACTATTAGGGTTAGAAAAGGTTCTTGGCTGGAGGAATTTGCCCAAATCTGCAGTTTGATAAAAAGGGAGAAACAGAGCCAACCAGGCCCAGCAACAAATGCTATAAGCCCACAATCTAGAGCAGAGGAGATATTGAGACCAGTAATATTTGGAGGTACCCTCTGGATCAGAGGGATACATTGGGACATTGGAAGGAAGCGTACACTGTCTGCATCAGTGAAAAAGGGCAGCAGCCCCTAAGAACCACGTAGGAAAGACTGAATTTTTGCATTTGTAACTTTGTCACTTAAGTCACTTTGGAAGATTAGAAGGACAAAAAAAGGCACTAAAGGTCAGCAAATCGATCCACCAGAGTCCGAAGACTGTTCAGCAAGGATGCCAACAGGCTTGCTTTATTTGGCAAACAATAAAGAATGAAAGAATCTGCTGAGTTTGGCATCTTCATCATCCATTTCAGTGCTATGGGGGCTGGAAAAATTGGGAGAAAAATCTAGTTGTTGGTTCTTGAATTCTGTATATTTATCTCTGCAAGGTCAGTGAAGAAGAATTCCATGAAACATTTGGGAGCAAAATAAGCTGATTTCTATACACATATTTGGGAATTTCTCTTCCACTTCCTCCTTTTCCTTTCTTCTTCCATTCCTGCCTTCAACTAGGGACATCCAAGAACATTCAAAATTTGATCAAATTCGTTCCAATTTGGACATTTGAATTCAAATCAAATGTTTATACATTCATTTTTTAAACATTCTAACGAATTCAAATGTTTTGAATTATTTGGATGAATTATTCGGATATTCAAATATGTATGGATAGGTATGCATTACATACGTATCCATACGCATCTTCTTGTACAGATACGTACAGGATGAAAAATGAGATGCATATGGGATAAAAACTGGATGCGTACAGATGCGTACAGACACATAATGAATGTTGTCGACATTCGTTTCTTCAAATACAAATTGAAAATTTGTACGAATAGATACGAATGTATTCTAATCGGATTCAAATTTGAATACATTTGAATACATTAAAAAATTGCATTCGTGCACACCCTTACCTTCACCACACTCAGTGCGCATTGGAAGACACTTTTCAGACTCTGACAAACCCAGGACTGGAGATCAAATTAACTGGCAAGGAAGCCAGGGGCATTTTTTATTATTATTATTTTTCAAAGTCCCACTGCACGTTTCCCTCTGTGTAATGCATTGAGAAATTAAATTAGTGGAAGTCCTAGGTTATTGGATAGGATATTAATTTGAGGAGATAAATTGCAGTTACTCCAGATGTTGTACAGGGAATAATAAATGGGGTAATTAAAGAGAATTAAATTGATCTGGAGCAAAATCTCTTGGGATATGAACTAGGGATAAATGAACGGGTGAGGAACTGGTTGGGGAAATTTTGTTGAATTATGAATAACGTAAAAAATTCACTTGGAGGGATTTGAAAGAGAAATTCTAAATTCCATTGCAAATGCACATTTGGTATTAAAGGTGAAAGAAAGTAGAAACAGAGATGTGCATGAAAAAATTCACACGTTCAAAAAATTCAATCCATTAATCCATTTCATTGTCAAATAACTTAATTTTTAAAAAACAGATTTTTGAAAAAAAAATTACAAATACCATTTATGTCCATTAAAAAGCCCTTTTCATGATCAAAAGCACGGTGAAACAAGAATGTTCTATGAAATTGTTTGTTTTCACAAGTGAGAGACTGGTTCCTTTCAATTTAAATTTTTCTTATCTGAAAAACCATATTTTTGTTTTGATGTGAATCTCTGCAATTGTGAAATATTGAAATCTGTGAATGCAAATCGGGTTTCGCACACCCTCAACTTACTGCAGAAGGGGGGGGGCCTTCTGGCTACATTCACTCATGCTTACCCCCTCTGCCTGTTAAACACAAGGAGGTAGTCTCCACCTGGTTGAAGCTCAGTGCTTTAATATAGGGGTACGCACAAATCCAATTTTCGACATTTAATTCAAATTGAACATTTGAATGTCCAAATTTGTACAAATAGAGAAAAAAATGAATGTGTTAAGATGTGAAGTGATTCAAATATGTTCGTACGAATAGGTGATATTTATTTGATAGTACGAATTTCAACAACATTCGTATGTATCTGTACCCATCCCGTTTTCATCCCGTATGGATACAAATAAGAGGCATATGTTACAAATAAGATACGTACTGATACGTATGTAATGTGCACATATCTGTATACATGCAAATGTTCAAATTAGCCATACAAATGATTCAAAATATTCGTATTTGTTTGAATATTAAAAAATGAATGTTTGGACATTCGATTCAGATTCGAATGTCCAAATTTGGCCAAATTCGATCGAACAACGAATATTATGAATATTCTGGCACATCCCTAGTTTAATACTTATTAAAAGGTTACAGTTCTTCAAGGATCAGGCAGTTCCCTTCCCTTGTCTCTTCCAATTGCAATGTTTTCCTCTCTCCCCTTACTAACGATGTTGAGCTGTTGGTGCAATAGGACTTCCTCCCATTTTAATGATTCTGCCCTGGGCCATTATGGGAGTTTGTGTCTCACTCCTCCAAATTTGAGCAAGAAACCAGAGCAGTAAATACCAGCCACAAACACTATTGTTGCATTTCCCTCACAAATGCAGTGGAGAACCAGAGCGAAACTATCCTGTTCCAAAAGCACGTCCCTGTAATAATACCAAAGGCAACATTCAATAAAAGAAGCATATTTCTTCCATGCTGGAAGTTCTACCTTGGTGCTCAGGGTTATGAAACCTGACTCCTGCTTGGGTTTTGCTTTCAGGAGGAGACTCCAGCCCATTCCACATCCTGTACCTTCTGAGGAACCAAATCTGGGAGGGGGGGGGAGGAAGAAGAAGAAGAGTTGGCTTTTCTACTCTGCATTTCTCACCCATTTAGGGGGACTCAAAGCGGCTGACAAAGCTTCTATTCTTCTCCCCACACCCTGTGAGGTAGGTGGGGCTGTGAGAGCTCAGAAGAGAGCCGTGATTTGCCCAAGGTCACCCAGCTGGCTTCATGGGGGAGGGCGGAATTCAACCCAGTATTCCCAGTTACTAAACTGCCAACTTCAGCAGCTGAAAAGTTTGTGATGTTGCACTAGCAGGAAAAGAAAATATCTTCTCGTTTTTAAGACCCCTGCGATGGGCCACGTTCGAAAATCCAGCTTTATGTTTTGCCATCACGTTTAATGTTCCATTTGTTTATCGTCTATGGGCCATGTGAACAAACTTGAAGAGTAAAGCTGAAGAATTTTTCTGATCATAGATTTTTCTGGTCATCAACAGCCTCCAACCTATTTTCTTCGCCCATAATAATGCTGTATTTCTATTTTCTGACCCCCCCCCTCCTGCTGCTTTCCCAATGCCAGCAGTGCTCAGAAATGTTGCCACAAGTAGTTCCTTTAATAAAAGTACAGACAGTATAGAAATGCTACAAAAAGCTTGAAAAATGACCACTTGAGAATACAGATACGTATATACCTACTTTATTGTAGCTGGATCAGACAGATGATTCACTCCGGCCGTCTCATGGGAAAAGGATTTGATTATGTTACTATGCAAGTGACTGAGCCTCCATTCAAGGGTCAGAAAGGGGCCCTGGGGAAACATTTTGCTGGTCTACAAACACTTGGGCCATGTTCCCATACACATTTAAATCTGAATCAAATCCGAATTCAGTATCCAATGTTCCCATTTAATTTTCTATAAATCCAAATCAAATCTGAATTCGGTATCCAATGTTCCCATTTAATTTTTTTATTCCTGGACTTTATGAGGACTATCCTGTGAAAATCTGCAGAAAAAAAGTCCTGAGAAAAACTTATTGGTTCCCTTTTGGAGCAAAGTCTGCTTTTTTCCCCTCCCAAATGGGAACGCTCCCAGACTATTCAGGGCAGTCATCTATCCTTCTGGCCAATGCCTGCCAGACGTGGGGCAGATTTCACAGCTGCAAAGGTCTCCCCCTCCCCTCCCCTCCCCTCCCCTTGCCATGCCTGCTCTGAACGTGATTGCAAGAGGAGAAAAAGATTTTTAAAGCACAGACCAACCTCAAAAGATACAATAATAGCAAGGAAATTCATTTAAAGCCACCAGCCTCAAGAGATTAATTTGTAGCAAGAAAAGGATGGCAGAGCAGGGAGGGAATAACTTCTCGTTCTCCCCCACTCTGTGCAAGCTGTCTTTTAGCCTCCAATTGCTTTCCACTGTCTGCTCCTTCACCCATCTGCTTGAGCACAAACTTGCTGTCTTTCTGGTAACGTGAATAGAGGTAATGTGATCAGAAACGTCCGATCTGAAAGGGAGGGTGTGAAAGGGAGAGTGTGACTGCCCTGTGTATGTCTGTTCTTCTGCTCAGCTGATTGAGTGGAAGAACCCTCAGGTTTATAGGGTTTGCACTGGGGGGGGGGTTAAATTTGGGCAGTGAGTGGGAACAGCAATATTTGGTCTCAGCTCGGTATATTGTCAAACAAATGGGAACAGCCCAGAATGCACGCTTGACCCTGTATCCAGATTAAAATGGTCCAATCAGGACTAAAAAAGTCAAGTGGGAAAGTGGCCTTGGTAATTCTGGCAGTCACTGTGAAAAGCTGTAAAATTAAGGAAGTCACCGTGCTGAGCCGTCAGTAGGAATGAGGCACAAATTTGCCTCCTGTTGGAATTCGGATAGACCTTCTAAAATCTGAAACTTGAAGAGTGTACATATGGCATTCCCAGTTTGGTCTGAATGGCAGCTGCCTCCATCCAAATGGTTGGGACACAGAGACTTCAGATGAGGCCAGATACCTTGCCTCTTTCGCAAGGTCAAGGAAGAAAGGTTACAAACTCCATGCAAAGGCTCCACCGGCCAACACCAGGGTTCAGCTTACAAAGCAGTGAGCCAGTCTGGTCTTGCGGATAGAGGTCAGTGTCTTAGCTGGTCACTCCCTCAGCCCCACCAACCACACAAGGTGTCTGTTGTGGGGAGAAGAACAGAATGCTTTGTCAGCTGTTTTGAGTCCCCTTATATGGGTGAGAAAAGTGGGGTAGAAAAGCCAACTTCTTCTTCTTCTTCTTCTTCCTGTTGAGAATTTTCCCTGCCTCCGACCACAGCATGTGACATCAGAAGGACCTATGCCCTGGAAGAGAGCAGCTTTGCTCCAATCACCTCCCCTGATGTTGCATCAATGTCATTTCCTCCACACCCCATCTTGTGTTGTATAAAAACCCCTTCCCACCATTACACTGGATCTCCTTTTCCATCTACTGCTGTCTTCCGACTCTTCGTTCCCCTCCCTGTTATTTCTTAACTATCGGGTCCACCATCCGGGTAGAGCATGTGGTGGGTCCCCAGGACTCATGCTGGTCGGGTAGCCTGGTTTTATCTATCCCAACAACGGACACAAGAGCAGCAACCCTTGCCACTGTGTCCCTTCCTCTCTGGCCGTTTCTGCCATGTAAGCCAGATATGTGGCACAAGGTTACACACTCCTTAGAGCACAAGACAACAATTTTGCAAGAATCTCCAGAACTCCATCAGGAAGCATTCCCTATCACAGGGCACAAACAAAGTGTGGTTCTGAGGGTGGCTATGGGCCAGCATTGATCCCAGCTGCTTTCTTTGATTTTTGAAAGAAGAAGAAGAGTTGGCTTTTCTACTCCGCTTTTCTCACCCATTTAAGGGGACTCAAAGCGGCTGACAAACCTTCTGTTCTCCCCACAACAGACACTCTGTGAGGCAGGTGGGGCTGTGAGAACTCAGAAGAGACCTCTGGCTAGCCCAAAGTCACCCAGCTGACTTCATAGAGGACTGCAGAATTAAACCTGGTATTCCCATTTAAAAGTCTGGCTCCCTAACCACTAGGCCAAACTGGTTCACAAGGAAGTCTCTCTCTGTGTGTGTATCTCTATAGCCATTTTGCTCATTAGGTTAGGAAAAACAGCACCTTCCTGTGTTCCCAGAGAAGGTTCTGGTGGTCTCTCCCCAGATTTCCAAGTCCTAAGCCAGCAATTGGGATGAGGAAACTACTTGCAGTATAAGTCTTTCTGCCCCCTATAATGACGAGGCATCCAGGACCAATTCCAAGTGGAGCTCTGGTTAAGGCTGCACTTTTGGAAGTGGCCTGGGCTGCCCTCTTGAGGTCATCTGGAGCCAAGCATGGCTTCTCGTCCTCTCTGACCATGCCCAGGAGTTTGCAGAGGGGAAGGCCAGGGTGAGCAATGCCACCTAACCCTAGTTAATCACATATTAAATCCTGCAGGAGATCTGACGCACACAGTAAGATCTTTTGTGTTGCCTTTTCTGCACCCATGTTGGGCCCTCAGGATAAAAGGGCTTTTTTAAAAAAATAAAAGCAAATTGGAAGAACCAAAGCAAAACAGCCTTGGAGTTGTTATTAGAGATATGGAAGAATATTCAAAATATTCGTTATGCAATTGAATTTGGCCAAATTCGGACATTTGAATTCACACTGAATGACCGGACATTAGTTTTTTAATATTTGAACAAATACAAATGAATAATTTGGACATTCATATGTGTACAGATATATATGCATCCGTATGCATCGTATTCATATCTGTATGTATCCATGTGGATACGTATGGGATAAAAATGGGATGCATACAGATACATATGGACACATACAAATGTTGTCGACATTCATTTCATCAAATGCGTGTCAAATATTCATAAGAGTAGAGACAAATGTATTCGAATCGGTTCAAATTTTAATGCATTCACTCTTCCCCTCTATTTCTACAAATTTGGACATTCGAATATTCAGTTTGAATTGAATGTCAAAAATTGAATTCATGCACACCCCAGTTGGTATGCTGCTTACTAAATAACAACTACATCCAGCAAGAGGTGGTTCAACCCACCACTTAAAAGCAGAGGCTGGGAGTGCACCCAGAGGCCAGCTCATTTGTAGGAGCCCAAAATCTGCTACAAATGGGATTGAAACTGGCTCTGAAAGCCTACATAAGACCATCCAGATGGCAGTTAGTTATTCCGCTATACTTGGATATTCCAGAATAAAGCATGGATATTCTGGAGCATCCATGCTTTACTCAGAATATCCACACCTAAGTAACTGACACCTGCATTTAGCCTGAAAATGCCAAGATTTCAAAGGTGGGGAATTCTTCCACCTGACTCGGATGATATTTTTAAATGTGTTTCGTTCTTCCCAGTGGAATTTCAACAGGGTTTCACTGTGCTGGATAACCTCTGGATAATTCCTTTAAAGCACACACAAATACAAAATGCATTTCACATTCACAGGCCACACCAAGGGTGGCTGGCATGATGAACCGAACTAGACATCTACTTGAGGTTTACCTTTGGTGGTGGGCCACTGGGGCTTCAGACTCCATTTCCTGCCATCCAAGGTGGACCAACTTCATTTCATGAGCCAAGCCTCAAGGACCTGGGCATAACATTTTTTAAAAAAGGAGGCTAGAACAGGAAAGTCGTTTTGATGATGAACCGAACGCATGAGTTCTGCTTGTGAATTATTACTAAAATAATTTGGATCCAGATTGAAAAGTTGGATTCTGGCACTGGTACCAAGACCATAGGGATACAGGGGAAGGAGGACGTGGTACCTAACCTGATCCATCTCTCTCCCCTCACCACTTAGAAGAAGAAAAGGTGGCTTTTATAGCCCTCTTTCCTCACCTTTCAGGGGACTCAAAGTAGCTGACAAACCTGCTGTTCGTCGTCCAACCACAGATACTCTGCAAGATGGGTGGGGCTGTAAAAGCTCAGAAAAAGAGCTGTGACTAGCCTAAGGCAATCCAACTGGCTTCATGGTAGTAGTAGTAGTAGTAGGTTTTCATACCCCACTTTTCTCACCCTTAAGGGGACTCAAAACATCTGACAAAGCTCCTGTTCTTCTCCCCACAACAGATATGGCTGGGGCTGTGAGATCTCAGAAAGAGAGCCGTGACTAGCCCAAGACCACCCAGCTGCCTTCATGGAGGAGTGTGGAATCAAACCAAGAGACTGCCAGATAAAGAGCCAGACACCCTAACCACAAGACCAAACTGGCTCAAATTAAGCCTTGCCCTGTGCCCTGCACACTGGTTGCCATGATCCTGGGGGCCCAAGGATGAGGGAAGCCCCCAGAAACGGACTCAGTCAGTCTTGTTCCTTTAACCAGTGACCCAAAGGCCTGGAATGGATTCTTGCTCCCAGTGCCTGATAACTGGGATAAATCTTGCAGCTGGAATGACAGTGTTATGAGCCACGTGGTTTGCCCTTCTTAGGCCAAGATATTTTGGGATGCACAGATGCTGAGTTGAGTTCTAGCACTCAAATCTTTAAAGCTTATCAAAGCCTTCTCTCTCTCTCTCTCTCTTCTGTTTGGAGCTCTGCACGTTCTTAACCACCAAGATCTTCTTATGTATAATAAACACAAAAAGGTCTCTCTTCCCAGATTTCCTGCTAAACCTAGAGATGATTATAAGCTAAATCCCCCACATATGGTCCTGATGCCATTCTTATGAAAAGCAAAACAAAAAACACTTGCAGATTGGTTGCAGAGAAGTTAACCCCCTCGCTCCAAAGCAGGGACCCCTTTCAAAGCTACTCGAGAAGCCATCCACACAACTTCAACAGGGACCAAGGACTCTTTCTGAGCAACACGCGGAAGGACCTCTTCAAAAGCAAGCAACGCAACACATCCACGGCATCTGAGTCGCACAACGGCCCAGGGCGAGCAGCCACCCAACACAACAGCAGACCATCTCTGAGGATTATATGGGACAACAACGGCCACAAACAGCCCAATGGCTCATTGTTTTAACAGCTTGACCACCGAGGGCGATGATGATGGACAACCATCAGGAATGGACCAACAGCCAACAACATACTTGCATATAACCAACCTAACAGTCATTCACCAATATCTATAAGAAGGGTGATAAGTGATGTGAGGCTACCAGTTGCATTTGACTCTTCTAGCAAGGTCCATGAGACCTTCAGTTGCATTTCACTCTTCCAGAAAGGCCCATGAAACCATCAGTTGCCTTTGACTGTTTTGGCACCCTGTCCTCTACAGATGGGTATCATAGCCATATCCAAAAGCCTAGCTCCAAAGCAGAACTCTGCAACGTGGCATAACAACCTCAAAACTGGGAGAAATGAGGTGGAAACCAGTCTTGGAAGCCTTTGTCCTTCCATTAAGAACCTAAGAAGAGCCCTGCTGGATCAGGCCACAGCCCATCTAGTCCAGCATCCTGTCCCACACAGTGGCCCACCAGTTGCTTTGGGGCAATTCAAGAAGACGGCATTTGCTACATTCTTTCAGGAAACCCTGGGCTTTTAATACTGCTCTTATATATTGTTGTTTCAATGGCTTTCACTTGGCCTTGGAATTTACTTGTAAATGGCTCTGGAATTTTCACGTGGGCCTGCTCTGATTTTCTACCCCTTCTCTAAGTGTGGGCTAATGGATGTGCCCCATTCACCAGGACCATGGAGCGGTTGGAGCTCAAAGCCTAGAGTAGGGATGTGCACAGATATTAAAATGCATTCAGAATTCGATTGAATCAACCTAATTTCGACATTTGAATTCAAATCGAATGCCCTTAAATTTGAATTTAAAAATTCAATTCAAATTTTGAATTTCGGATCTATTTGTCTGAATTATTCGGACATTTGTAAGTGTACGGGTCCGTACATGATGCATACCTGAAGATCCACATCTTTCCCACATCTGTACGCATTGATACAGATCTATACGGGACAAAAACGGGTTGCATGTGGGATAACTACGGGATGCATACGGGTGTGTACAGATGTGCATGGATGTGTACAGATCTGGGGAAGATGCGCATGGGCACCTACGAATGTTGACATTCGTAAGCGTAAATTCGAATGAAAAATTTGAATAGATTCGAATTTGCTTAATTCAAATCGAATTTGGTTAAATTCAAACTTTAAACATTTGAATTGAATCAATTTGAATCAAATCTTAAAAATTGCATTCGTGCACGCCCCTAACCTCGAGGAAGAAGAAGAAGAAGATTTGGCTTTTCCACCCCACTTTTCTCACCCATTTAAAGGGACTCAAAGCAGCTGACAAACCTTCTGTTTTTCTCCCCACAACAGAACACGCTGTGAGGTAGGTGGGGCTGTGAGAGTTCAGAAGAGAGCTGTGACTAGCCCAAGGTCACCCAGCTGGCTTCATGGGGGAGGGTGGAATCGAACCCGGTATTCCCAGATAAGAGTCCGGCTCCCTAACTCTCTTTCCGCGCAGCATTCCTTCCCGAGCGTCTTCCCCTTGAGGCTTCTTTCCCCACCTGCAAAATGCAAATAGCGAGACGGGAAGGCGATACACATCCGAACGCATGCAGACTACGTGTGCAGAAAAGACATCCGTCTGGGTCAAGAATTAGCGGCTCTTCCGTGCTTCTGGGCACTCCGCCAGCGCAATCCCCTCAAATCTGTACACTTGCTCCCATCCCCTGTCCCAGTTGCTTCCCTGGCAGCAAATCTTTTAAGTCCTTAAATAAATAAGAGCCACCTTGGCCACTCAGCTGCGAAGAAGACCTTCCCGGATGGATTCCCTTAGTAACGAAAAGACACATGCCCGCCTGCGCATGAGGCAAGGGCGACACTGTGTGGTGGATGTGGGTATCCCACTCCCGTCAAAAGACTGTAGGTAAATGTTTTGAGACCACAAGGGCCCCTCTGGGCCTGTCCAGCTGGGATGGCGTGTGCCTAAATGTACGCAAGAGCCAAAATGGCATATTTGGTTCGCCACTGAACCAAACACCTGGTGTTCTCTGCAACAGCAAACCGTTTGACCAGACAAGCAGTTCCTTGCATTCAATTTCAACTTCTTTGAAAACAGAATTTTTTTAAAAAACACCACTTTCCCCTTTAAGGGCAAAACTGCCGCAAACTATTCATCTTCATGAGCCGGGAAACAGTTTGGTTCGACTGAATTCCTGCATATTCGAACCACCACAAGTTCTGCCCGCTGCAAACGTCTGTGAACATGAACTGGTTGATTGGCTTTTGGAACATGAACCAGACTTGCACTTCTCAGTGTGAGCCTCGTGGCAACGTCGCCTTCGCGTCAGACAGAAGAGAGAAGGCCAGGAGAGCATTGCACGGGATGGCCTACTCCGTGGGGTCATTGTTAAGGCAAAAACAGGAGGGATACATAAACAGGTTCACAGCTCTCAGCTTCTAAGAAGGAAGGTGGAAGGCAAAGAAATAAGCTGTGGCTATAACTCCCAGCTCAAAATCTTCCTCACCTTTGAGACAGTTTCAAGTGAGGGAAGCAGTGAGGGGCGTTTTTGCTTTGGTTTTAGCCTTCAAAATGTTTTGCAACCTTTTGCTCCACTTGGGCTTCCAAGTTTCTTGCTCACCAAACCAAAAGCTGTGTTTGAATGCAGCTTCATAGACAACTGTCCACCATGTAAACAATCATAATGTTTGTGTATAACTATATACAACCACATACAAAGCCTGCCGGAGACAAATTTCATCTCAGTGCTGTGAGAACTGACAACAGGGCCTTCTCTGTTATGGCCCCCGGGCTGTGGCATGCCCTCTCTTCTAAGGTGCATCAGGCACATCTCCTTCATATATTGACACAGCTGGTAAAGATGCACCCCTTGTCAGTCAGAGGGCAATGATCCAATTTTTCCGGATAGTGCGGTATTTTAAATGGCTTTTAATTCCTAATTTTACACGTGTTTTAATTGCTGTAAGCTGTCCTGAACTTCAGGGAAAAGGGCTAGATAAATGTTGAATTATGCAAAGCAGTGGGAAGTTTATTTCTCTGTTTAGAAACTGATTAATCTGTCATATACCACAGTCTCAAGGTTAACGAAGGGATTAAAAACAATAAGATAAAATAAAGACAAGCACACATTAAAATTGGACAAATCATATGCAGCATATAGAGCCCTGCTTTGCTCCAGGAAGAAGAAGAAGAAGAAGAAGAGGAAGAAGAGGAAGAAAAAGAAGAAGAAAAGGAAGAAGAAGAAGAAGAGGAAGAAGAAGAGGAAGAAGAAAAGGAAGAAGAGGAAGAGGAAGAGGAAGAGGAAGAAGAAGAAAAGAAGAAGAAGAGGAAGAAGAAGAGGAAGAAGAGGAAGAAGAAGAAAAGGAAGAAAAGGAAGAAGAGGAAAAGGAAGAAGAAGAAGAAGAGGAAGAAGAAGAAGAAAAGGAAGAAGATGGGGATGTGCAAGAATATTAAAAGTATTTGTTATGTGATCGAATTTGGCTGAATCTGGAAATTTGAATTCGAATTGAACGTCCAGACACTCATTTTAATATTCGAATTAATACGAATGTTTCAAATTATTTGTTCAAATGATTCAGACATTCTTATTTGTACAGATACGCACACATTAAGTATCCGTACGCATCTTATTCACACCTGCACACATACATATGGGATGAAAACGGGATGCATACAGATGCGTACAGATGGCTGAGCAGCAGCACATGTGAAAAAGACTTGGGTGTCCTGGTAGATCATCAACTGAACATGAGTCAACAGTGCGAGGCAGCTGCAAAAAAGGCAAACGCAATCCTGGGGTGTATTAGGAGAAGCATAGAGTCCAGATCACGTGAAGTTATTATCCCCCTCTACTCTACCTTGGTCAGACCTCATCTGGAGTACTGTGTCCAGTTCTGGTCACCCCAGTTTAAAAAAGACGCTGACAAGCTGGAGCAGGTTCAAAGGAGAGCTACCAAGATGGTGAACGGTCTGCAAACCATGTCCTATGAGGAACGGCTTAAGGAACTAGGAATGTTTAGTCTACCAAAAAGAAGACTGAGAGGAGACATGATAGCTGTCTACAAATACCTCAAGGGTTGTCACAAGGCAGAGGGATCAGCCCTGTTCTCACTCTCTCAAGGAAGGACTAGAAACAATGGGGTGAAACTGCAGGGGAAAAGATTTAGTTTAGATGTTAGGAAAAAATTTCTAACAGTAAGAGTGATCAACCAGTGGAACAGGCTGCCACGGGAGGTGGTTGGTTCCCCTTCGATGGAGGTCTTCAAGCAGAGACTGGACAGCCATCTGTCTGAGATGGTTTAGGAGATCCTGCCTTGAGCAGGGGGTTGGACTCGATGACCCAGGAGGTCCCCTCCAACTCTACCATTCTATGATTCTATGATTCTATGATTCTATTGATACGTACGAACGTTGTCAACATTCATATCAAATTCATATAGAATATCCGTATGAACAGATACGAACGTATTTGAATCGGTTCGAATTTTAATACTTTTTTTCTCTAGTCGGGAAAATTCGGACATCCAAATCGAACTGAATGTTGAAAATTGCATTTATGCACCCTAGAAGAAGAGGAGTTGGCTTTTCTAACCCACTTTTTTCACCCATTTAAGGGGTCTCAAAGCAGCTGACAAACTTTCTGTTCTTCTCCCCACAACAAAACATCCTGTGAGGTAGGTGGGGCTGTGAGAGCTCAGGGGAGAGCTGCGACTAGCCCAAGGTCACCCAGCTGGCTTTGTGGAGGAGGACGGAATCAAACCCAGCAATCCCAGATAAGAGTCTGGCTCCCTAACCACTAGACCAAAGAGGAAATGGGAGGATGGATTCACTGACCATTGAAAAAGATGCTTTTTCAAAAAAGCACACCGGTGTCATGGTTCTCCTGATCCCATTTTGAGCCTTACCCAAAAAGCACCTTGCTTCGGAAGAAAGTGACTTCCTACTGGTATCCTGGTGAAAATTTGCACAACAACAACAAAAAAGATCTGTGGGCAGGTGGAAATTAATAAAGGTTATGTCAGTCATGAGTGGGAACACGGGAGGGCAGCAGTTTGGGTCACAGGAGGGTCAGAGCTGTCCCTTGAAGGCTGCCAGGGCAGCAGTGAGAGCTTCTTCGGGGACACTCACGCCGTCTGTGCCGCCTCCGTTGGTCCACTGGAAAGAAGAATCAGGCAGAATTGAGACCCTCCTCCCCAGATGGAGCCGCTGGGGGTCCCTCTGAGCCTGTCCGGGGCTTCACTTCTTGACAGAAGCCAAGTATGCAAACCAGAAAAGGGCAACGACGTTTCCAAAGAGAACCTGGAACTGGAGGAGATGGAGAGGCAAGGTAAATATATCAGGCATGCAGATTTAGGCCGGGAACAGAATTCGGGCAAACTGGATAGCAGGATAAGAACATAAGAGGAGCCCTGCTGGATTGGACCATAGCCCGTACAGTCCAGCGTCCTGAACCTATTTTACTATGGTGGACAAGAGCCAATAGCTGAGAAATGCCCAATGAAAAAGCATATAAAGTTGGCACCCAGCATACTTCCGCTGGGAGGCTATTCAAAAGCTGGGGGAGGGGGTACACTACAGAGAAGGCCCTGTCTCATGCTGCAGCCCCTCACACACCTCAGAGGGTAGCCGACGAATGCTGCAACCTGGACAAGTCTCCGAACTGCTCTGGACTAGGGATGTCCACAAATATTCGTAGGCATCCGGAATCTGATCCAATGTGCCGAATATTCTGACATTCGAACTCGAATAGAATGTCCCAAAATTCAAATCGAATTTCACATTTCAAATCTATTTGTTCAAGTTATCCAGACATTCATATGTGTTAAGGCAGTGATTGGCGAACCTTTTGAGCTCAGTGTGTCAAAATTCACAAGAAAACCTAGCTTAACTCGGGTGCTGTGTCACTTCTAGAAATATCCATAATTTTGTGATATTTGTAGCTCTAGTAAAAAAGTTATATTTTGATATATGTGTTTTATTAAAAGCAAAAACAAATAATTCTTTACATTGGTGACTTTTGTTGCTGAATTTCGTTTGCTAAATCTTCGATTGAAAGTTAGTATTTTGCACACTTCAAGAACAAGCAAGCACTACAAGCCCAGGTGCCAGGGTGACATGGGGTGTCACCCAAAAGGGCTTGGCATGTCACCTGTGACACGTGTGTCATAGGCTGGCCATTACTGGTGCAGGGGTTCATATACAATGCGTGCTTGAAGATCCGCATCTTTCCCGCATCCGTACGCATTTGTACGGAGGCATACGGGACAAAAACGGGTCGCATACGGGATAACTCTGGGATGCCCATGGATGTGTATGGAGGTGGGGAAGTGGTCGACATTCGTACGGGCAGATTCGAATAAAAAATTTGAACAAACAGATTCGAAATTTAGTAACTATGAATCGAATCTTATTAAATTGGAATTTAAAAGATTCAAATGGAATCGGATTTTCGGGTATTCGATTCAAATAGAATGTAGAAAAAACATTTGTGCACATCCCTACTCTGGACAAATTTGAGAGAAGGGCCAGTTTGATGTGGGTGTGAAAATCTCCACCCTAGACTCTGGCATGAGGAAGAAAAGAGCATCGGCCTGTTCTCAAGCGTTATCGCGATAACAGAACACAACGGCGGCAGGCAAGCGCCAGGAATATGAAGCGTCCATGTTCTGTTCCATTTCCCAGCCTACGGCCTCCACGCTCGAGGACCTAGAATCGCAGCCATTCCCACCCAGTGCTTCCAGCTGGTTTGGATGGGGACGCCCAGTCCCTCCGGCCTGAGCCTCCGTGCTGACTGGGAACCCAAGGGAGGGAAACTCACCTGCAAAGGAACGTAGGTCAAGTTAATAAACTGGACAGGCGTCCACACTTTCCAGTTCATTTTGAGGGAGGTCCAGTAAGAAGACTTGAGCCTCTTCACAAAAGCAGATGTATCCTTCCCCTGGAAGACAGGCAGCAGTAACTTACTCGGGCGAGGGGGTTGCACCAATGGTCAGCCATTCTACCCTTAATGGGACACTGTAAGGGAGGCCATGTTGAGAAAAAAAGTTCCTGGCCTAAGAGTATCCTGTGAGATTCACGGTCAAGCTGGGATATGTTTGGCTTCTGCTGAGGTTCTTGCTGATGATGGCGACGCTTGCTGTTTTTACTGTGCTTATTATGCTCAACATGTTTATGTATGCCACCTATCCAAGAATAAGCCACCATACAATTTACAAACAATACAAAAAGCACCTTAAAAATAAGCAGATAATGGTTTTGTTAGAAGTTACTGAAAGGCACAGAAAAGAAATGAAAAGAGAGATAGAGGAAGGAAGGAAGGAAGGAAGGAAATGCAACTCAGGATGGGAGGGGGAAAATGGGTAGAGATAAAATAGGGAAGAGAATACAAACCTAAGAGTAGCCCTGCAAGATCAGGCCACAGCCCATCTAGTCCAGGATCTGAACTGCTTCTGGGCATCTCAAGCAGAAGACAAAAGCAGAACCTTCACCTGCTCACCTCTGAATCCCTGCAAATGGCCTTGAGAGACCTCCTGCCTGTCCCCACAGTCTGGAGGGGGCACCTGGGCTACTAGAATCCAGGAGTCCGAGCTCAAAATGACTCAAAATTCCTGGCCTACTTGTAGCCTGAATTCGAAATACCTGCTCTTGCCCTGGGAAGGTAAGCAGAGAACTCGGGCTACAATTCCCCGTTGCCTTGGCCGTTCCATTCATTGGTGTGAAGCTCCCAGGCATCGGTGTCCTGCCTTAGGAAGAACTTCACAGCTGCCCACCCTTCTGTTAGCATTGCCCTTGACCTGGCAACCCCCTTCAATGCCCAAATGCCATGTGGACGGCAGCAGCGGACAGGTATAGGAGAAGGGGACCTCCTGCCCCCAAGAAGTCTCCTTCAAGGCTATTCCCTCCAAAAGTTCATCAGACGGTTTCCCTTCACCTAAGGGAGGATTCCCTGTTTCTCCGGGCCTCACCCTGCTCTTCACTTTACCCTCAACACACAGCCTTGTCCTATCTGTAAGCCACCTTGGCAGTAGTTAGACTAAAAGGCAGAGTGTAAGCCAGGCAGCATTGCAACAGGCCAGGAGATGGCAATTTCCAGATATTCCTGGACCACAGCCCATCTTGTCCGTGGCCAGGCAGCCTGGAGCAAATGACAACTGGAGCTATTATGCACCCCCAATTTGCCTACTTATTGCCTGTGTTGGCATCCAGCCAAAGAAGAGGCCTATGGTTTGGAAACCGGTAAGCAAGCCAACAGCCAGGAGCAACCTGCATGCTTTTCAACGCAACAGTAAGACCTTCCAGATGTTTCCGAAAAAGCCACTAGCCGATGATGCCCAAAGGGCCACCTGGGGTGCATTTCCACTGGCCCTTTGGTTCAGCCTGAATATGGCTCAAGGAGAATAGCCTAAGCCTAAGCCTAAGCTAAGCCTAATCTTAAGCCTAACCCTAACCGGACTCACTGCAGGATCCTGTTAAAATCCGAATATTTATTAATGGGAACACCACCCCTGCTGATCTCCTCCACCACCACCCTACATTAACCTTCTCCCCGTCCCCTTTCCTCCATCTTTCCTCATCTCCCCCAGTGCTTGCCTTTCCTCACCCACTTTCATCTGTCTGTTGGAGAATGATGGAGAAGGCAAGCAGTGGAATGGCAATGAAAGATGGGGGGGGGGAGAAACGTCTGGAGACAGCGCCCCAATGCAGCTGGGATGGCTGCAAGGAGCCCTCAGTGCTGGTGAAAAAATCCAGGGTTACAACCTAGATTTTTTTGACTGGTGGAAACATAGCCCTGGTGTCCTTCACCTCCAGCTACAGAGACCTCAGCCTGCTGCATAAGGTCTCTGGAGGCCACCTCACCCCTTGGACCTCCTGGGGCCACTCTCTGCTCCCAGAGTCAAGCAAGGGGCTGGTATGTTGAAGGACCTTCTTGCGGCCATGGCGCGGATCCAGGCACCTCACCTCTAGGAAGTTCATGACGAAGTAGAACAGCAGTAGGAAGGCAGGAGCAACGATAAGGCGATCCAGGAGGAGTTTCCTGACGATGGCAAAAGGCACGTCCGAAGGCATCTGATGCTCCAGGTAAAGGTAAAAGTAATGGCTCAGCGGCCCCGTGAACAAGAGCCTAGCGAGGGAAGAGGGGGAAGAAATGGTGGGCTCTGCAGAGCTACCTCACTCGGCCTCATCAAACAACTGCAAAGCTCAACCTCAAAGTAAATATCTGACACCCCAAAGCCCTTCCAAGCAGCTGCTGGATGAGATGCTGTGAGGTCACAGAATGCTCACAAACACTCAAGCACAGAACGTTCACAAACACTCAAGCAGTGATGTCACAGAATATTCACAAACACTTGGGCAGTGACATCACAGAATGTTCACAAACACTCAAGCAGTGAGGTCACAGAATGTTCACAAACAGTCGAGCAGTGAAGAAGAAAAAGAGTTGGCTTTTCTACCCCACTTTTCTCACCCATTTAAAGGGACTCAAAGCGGCTGACACAGCTTCTGTTCTTCTCCCCACAACAGAACACCCTGTGAGATGGATGGGGCTGGGAGAGCTCAGAAGAGAGCTGTGACTAGCCCAAGGTCACCCAGCTGGCTTCATGGGGGAGGGCGGAATTGAACCCAGTCTTCCCAGATAAGAGTCTGGCTCCCTAACCACTAGGCCAAACTGGCTCATTCTGTGAAGTCACAGAATGCTCACAAATGCTAAAATTCTGATGCCACAGGATGTTAACAAACACTGAAGCTGCTGTGGGCCAAAGGGCCAGTAATTTTGTGGGGTGGGATGGGGGGTTCTGTATGTGTGCCTCTCTTACCACTGACACATATGGGACAGGAGGGTTTAGCAGTCCAAATTAGAGGACAGTGGGAGTAATGGACAGTTGGGAATTTCTGGGGAAAGATTTGTAGGCTGAAAGGAAGAGTTATGGGCCCGATGAGCCAGAAATCCGGAAATGGTGGTTTGGGCCTGAGAACAGAGAAAAGAGAAATACTGAGGAGGCCTTTGGGCAGGATAAACACTAACAGGTAAGGGATGAGCCGGTGGCAAGGAACGCACTGCTGGATATAGATGACTATTGTAAGAGACTGCAGCTAGCAAGCTGAATTCTCAGCTTCCAGATGCAAGCGGCAACCACACATGAACAGGCTGCATCCTTTTGAAAGAGCTCAAAGTCCGGGGCCCTTTGTGTCCTTGACCTATCTGCAACACCGGCCTGTGTGCTTTGCAAACGCCAGGCAGCCTCCCGCCAAACCAAACCCTCTTCCGACCCGGTACTTACCCATAGATGGCAAACCTCAAAGGTCCCCGCAAGTCAAGGCCTCGCCTTTTCTGGCTCTTGTCGACGAACTGGGACAGGAGGCTTCCAAGAGCAGACAGAAGGGCACTAGAGCAGGAAAGGTAAGTTAAAGATTTCTGCAGAGCCCAGGGTCTCCCAGTTCATGGTTGCCTAAGCATCTAGGGACCAACTGAAGGAGCAAAGACCCGAACCAGATGCAACGTTGTGACTTCCATGGGTTGGCCGCCTGTGATGTTCTCTCTTTCCACACACATCCCAAAAAAACAGCCACACTAGGGGTGGGCACGAATGCAATTTTCAACATTCTATTCGAATCGAATATTCGAATGGCCGAATTGGTACAAATAGAGAAAAAACGAATGCATTAAAATTTGAACCGATTTGAATTCTTACGAATGCAATTTTCAACACTCAATTCGAATGGAATATTCAAATGGCCGAATAGTACAAACAGAGAAAAAAAACACGAATGCATTAAAATTTGAACCAATTTGAGTACATTCATATCTATTCATATGACTATTCTATTTGTATTTGATGATACGAATGTCGACAACATCCGTACGTGTCAGTACACCTCCATATACATTTGTACGGATCCCATTTTCATCCCGTATGTATCCGTACAAATGCATACGGATATGAATAAGATGCATACGGATATGTATGTAATGAGTACGCATCCATACATGTACGAATGTCCAAATAATTCGTATGAATGATTCGAAACATTCAAATTCGTTCAAATGCTTAAAAACGAACGTATAGACATTTCATTCGAATTTGAATGTCCAAACTCAAACGAATTCTATCGAATTTTGAATGTTTCGAATATTCTTGCACAACCCTAAACCACACAGCTGTAGCACTAGGACAGTGGGTGTTAAATTCCCCCCTTTGTGCTGCAACCTTCGCATAAGATCCATTCAGCAGTCAATTTTTGCTCCTGTTCATTTATAGATTTCTTTCTTTTTTTTTTTTAAAGGAAAGAACCCCTCTGCATGAATAAGCACAGAGATGCAAACACAATTTAATCCATGTTATAAAAATTGCGTTTCAGGTACAGTAATTTCAAGCTATGCTTAATAAAATCAACGCTAAAGAGAAACATAAAACAAAGCCCACCAGACTATTAAATGTTTTGTTGCTTGTTTTGAATAAGTTATTCAATAATTGGCAGGTACACAGAATAAAGTGAACAATCGGAGCCTCGGCCATCTCCCCCGTGGCCTTTCTGGGTCAAATTCAGACCAACGAATTCAAATCAATTGCACTGTATGCAAAGATAACTAAAGTCTAGACCAGTGGTTCTCAACCTTCCTAACGCCACGACCCTTTAATGCAGTTCCTCGTGTTGGGGTGAACCCCAACCTAACCCCCAACCATAAAATTATTTTTGCTGCTGATTCATAACTGTAATTTTGCTACTGTTATGAATCGTAATGTAAATATCTGATATTCAGGATGCATTTTCATTGTTACAAATTGAGTGTAATTAAAGCATAGTATTCACATCAACCACAACTGAATATAAAAGTGTCGTTTTGCCTCCAATACTGCTGCTTTCTACCCAGTAGCTGCTCTCTACTGCATTTGTATGGGATGCCTGTGATGGGGTTGGCGCGATGATGTCATCACTCCAGGTACTCGTACGTGGGCGTATCTACATGTGGGCGGACCCCCGAGATGGGTATAGGAGCGGTGTCTCGGTTCCTATGTGTTTTCCGATGGTCTTAGATGACCTCTGCGGAAGAGTAGATCAACCACCAAAGGGGTCGCAAGCCACAGGCTGAGAACCACTGGTCCAGACTGAATAAAATCCAGCTGCCCAGACTCAGAAGTTACGTCCGTGTTTCCCTGAATGTGACGCGCTTTGAAAATATTTTCCACCTTAATCGTTTCCCCATCATTTAGTGATACGAGTTGCGGAGATACAGAGCTGGCTTACAATCACTTATTACTGGAGAGAGACTGGGGATCGAACTGGCAACCCTCCACTTCCCAGGTTTGCTCTACCACTCAGCTACGGCCCTCGCAGGCTCCATGAGAATCTCTACGCAGTTTTCTTAGCAGAAATGTAGAAGTAGTTTGCCATTGCCTGCTTGTGGGAAGAGGCCAAGGATGTGCACGAATGCAATTTTCAGGATTCTGTTCTATTCGAATATTTAAACTTTGAATGTATTCACATTCGATTCGAACTAAATACATCCTTATCTATCCGTACACATTTCTTATTTGTATTTGAAGACACGAATGTCAACAACACTCAAATGTGTCCATACCCATCCGTACGCATCCCGTTTTCATCCAGTATGCATCCCATTTTTGTCCCGTATATATCAGTACAAATGCATACTCATATGAATAAGATGCATACGGATATGTATGTAATGCGTATGGATATGTACAAGTACAAACGTCCAAATTTGTTTGAATGTTAAATTTGAATGTATAGACATTTAATTCGAATTCGAATGTCCAAATTTGATGGAATTCAAATAAATTTTGAATATTTCAAATATTTGCGCACATCCCTAGTGGCAAAGCTGTTTGCTGTTCAACTGAACTACACCTCCTCCCTTTCTACTGAGATAATGATGATGATAACAACAACAACAATAATAAAAAAAGAAGTTGATGAAACAATCGACCATATACTCAGCTGCTGCCAGAAGATCGCACAAACTGATTACAAGCAGAGACACAATGCTGTAGCACAAATGATCCACTGGAACTTGTGCCTAAAGTATCATCTGCCAGTGGCAAAGAACTGGTGGGATCACAAGCCAAAAAAAGTTGTTGAAAATGAACAGGCAAAACTACTTTGGGACTTCAGGCTTCAGACCAACAGAAAAATGGAGCATAACACCCCTGACATTACAATTGTTGAGAAAGAGAAGGTGTGGATCATCGACATTTCTATACCAGGTGACAGCAGAATTGAGGAGAAACAGTTGGAGAAGCTCACCAGATACGAAGACCTGAGAATTGAACTTCAGCGACTCTGGCGAAAACCAGTCAAAGTGGTCCCAGTCATCCTCGGCACACTGGGTGTGGTGCCCAAAGATCTCAGTGGGCACCTAAAAACCATTGGCATGGTCAAAATATCCATCTGCCAACTACAAAAAGCCACTTCACTGGGGTCTGCTCGCATAATTCGCCGATACATCACGCAGTCCTAGGTGCTTGGGAAGTGCCCGACTGGTGATATAATACGAAATCCAGCATGGTGATCTCGTTTGCTGTGTGTAACTGCTGTTTTTACATAATAATAATAATATATAGGTTTATAGACTACTTCAGAATTTCAGGATGGGAAGCAATATATATAAAAAAATCCATTTTAAGTAAAAAGCTATATTGTCATCACGCCCTCCCTTAAGAGTGCTGTGAAAATATTTCCAAACGGTATTTTGCATGTTCATAGCAGATCCCTGTCGCCAAATTTAACTGTTCACTCAACCAGCTACCAACTCCATAAAGAAGCATTTTTCCAAGAGCAAATATCAGGATCCCCAGCATGGAAAGCTCTGCTCACGTTGTCAGTAAGAGTCGCTTCACAGGGGCAGAAAAACTGATTATGGGTGTTTTTCCACTGTCAAAATGTACCCATTTTTGCACCCATTAAGGACCCATTTGGGTGTGAGCTGGATGACCCCATTTCCACTACGGCACCCATTTGGGACCCAATTGTTTCCACTGCCGATGGGGAAAACGGATCTAATGGGTACATTTTGGCCTTTAATCTGGATTTTCTGTAGACCCCATGGGGTCTTCTGCCAGAAAATCCAGATTAAAGGGAGCCTGTTTCCACTGGAAACAGGCAATGGGGTCCAAAGGAAGCTAGGGAGAGGGGATGCACCTTTGGGACCCCCCCCAACATTGGCTTCGAATTCAATTTGAAGTCACTTCGAATTGATTTTGAAGTTAACTTCAAAGTGACTTCTAAGTAACTTTGAAGTTGACTTCAAAGTGACTTCAAAGTGAATTCGAAGACTGCCCCCCCCTGCCCCCCAAAACACCTTGTGGGTCGATCCGGATTCCCTAGATGGGTGCAAAGCTGTTTCCACAGCAGGGGTGTTAGCACCCATTCCTAATGGGTGCTACACCTCCTGTGGAAACACACTGGGTACTTCCTTTAATCTGGATCTACTAGATCCAGATTAAGAAATGTACCCATTCCTTAGATCCGGATCTTCTTAGATCCAGATCTAAGGGCTGCAGTGGAAAAACACCCTATGTTCACAGACAGCTAGCCATAGGATGGTTCTTGAGATGTTGGGAAACTATGGCTTCCATCTCTTTACTACTGCAAGGGCTCATGGGTGGTGGTGGTTGTAGTTTGGTGGCCCCAGTCCAAAATGTCGTTGGACTAAAGGCCATTTAAGCTGCATGAGACATTCCCTGCATATACAGGTCTATAAGGAAATGGTGGAGACAAATGCACAGAGAAGTCAGGTGCAAATGAAATATCAACCTACAGAACACAGTGATGGAATTCAAACTTAAGTGGATTGAAAACAAGTCTAACCAGCGCCTGGAGTTATATTTCAGAGCACTATATTCCTACTATCTGTGCAAATGGTTCACACCTAGGATCATGGAGAGACTATAATTCCCAAAAGAACGCTCTCCAGACTGCCACTATTTATTTCAACAAAGCTCCTCCAACATGCAAAACGCACCCCTCTTGGGATACTCAGAGGGTACACAGCTCCAGGGGTGTAAGTACCATCCAGATAAATGAGACCTCCTTCCCAGAGAAGACGCTGAGGATCTGTACAACCATCGGCACTCAAGAGTTGAATAAATCTCTTCCACCAGAGGCTGTTAAACCAGCTGAGCAAGACATTGTTACATTTCACTCCCAGGAATGATCTGACATTCAGCAGGCAGGGGAATTTGATGTTGCTTGATAAAGGCTTGTTTTCGTTGCACCTGCTTAGAGCAGCATTTGCTATGCAAATGAAAACCCATGCACAAGCTTGCTTAAGCTGAGTTGAATTACAGAATTGGAAGGGGTTCCCTCGAGGCCATGGAGTCTAACGCTGCTTAAATCCGGATCAAAGCATCTTTGACAGACACCTGTCCAGCATCTCTTACTCAACACATCCTGATATATTTCCTCTCCAGAGAAGCACTGCTACCACTAACTTATCACACAACCCTAAAACCAGGAACACTCTATGAAGCAGACGGGCAGGAGAGTTAAGACAGACAAGGGAACTTATTTATTTTTTTCCACCCAGAGGACAATCAGGATAATCAGTCTATGGAAATGGCTGCAAGAAGTACATAAAAACATAAAAGGAGCCCTGCTGGATCAGGCCACAGCCCATCTAGTCCAGCATCCTGTCCCACACAGTGGCCCACCAATTGCCCATGGGCATCTCAAGCAGAGACAAGGGCAAACCTCCTCCTGCTCTTGAATCCCAGCAAATGGCCCTAGGGGCACCCTGCCCATCCCCCAGCCTGAAAGATGTACCTAGGCACCTATTCTAGTAGCCATTGATACATCTGTCATCCATAAATTTGTCAAACCCTTCCTTGAAGCCATCTAGGCTGGTTGCTGTCACCACCTCTTCCATAGACCGATGACCCTCTGGGTGAAGAAATAGTTCCCCTTGTCGGATCCAACTCTCCTACCCACCAGCTTCATAGATGACCCCTGGTTCTAGTGTTGTGTGCTAGAGAAAATAAATGTTCTCTATCCACCTTTTCTATACCATGCATAATTTTATATACTTCAGTCAGGTCCCCTCCTAAACATCATCTTTCCAGGCTGAAGAGGCCTAGACGTTGCAGCCTGGTTTCATAAGGGATTTGGTTCCAGACCCTTAATCATTCTAGTTGCCTTTTCTGCACCTTTTCCAGTTCCACAATATCTTTTTCGTGGTGTGGTGACCAGAACAGTACACAATATTCGAAATGTGGCCTCACCGTAGACTTATAAAGAGGAGACCAGCCAATATAGCTTTGTGAAAGGGTTAGATAAATTCATGGACGACAGGTGTATTAATGGCTACCAGAATGGACACCTAGATACTTCCTTCAGCCCGGAGAAAAGGCAGGATGCCTCTGAAGGGCCTTTGCAGGGAACTATGAGGAAGTGGAGGTTTTGCTTTTTGTCTTCTGCTTGAGATGCCCAGAAGCGACTGGTGGGCCACTGTGTGAGGCAAGGTGCTGGACTAGACAGGCTGTGGCCTGATCCAGCAGGGCTCCTCTTACATTCGTAGAGTAAGGAACATTGTGGAATGACTTAGAAATGGAGATATCCTCAAAGAGATGCCCAACCAGACTGAAATTATTTTCCAGGATTCTGAGACTACACACCTATTGCTGAAGCCCAAGACAAAGAATGCCTTACAGATAGTGAAGAAGAAGAAGAAGAAGAAGAAGAAGAAGAAGAAGAAGAAGAGTTGGCTTTTCTATCCCGCTCTTCTCACCCATTTAAGGGGACTCAAAGCGGCTGGCAAACCTTCTGTTCTTCTCCCCACAACAGAACACGCTGTGATGTAGGTGGGGCTGTAAGAGCTCAGAAGAGAGCTGTGACTAGCCTGAGGTCACCCAGCTGACTTCGTGGGGGAGGGTGGAATCGAACCCAGTATTCCCAGATAAGAGTCTGACTCCCTAACCACTGGTCCAAACTGGCTCATTGCCACTAGACCAAATGAGGAAGGAATCGCTTTGCACACCTTGAACTTTTTCTACCACATAGGAACACAGAGTCCAATGTTTTGCAGGGCCCCAAGCCAAGCGTGACTCCTGGCAAGCGCATGGGCAAGTCCACACACTGTTTTCGCCCACAGACAGAAGCGTTATGGCTTCCAGATTTGAGCTTTCCCAGCCTGGCCTCCAGCATCAAGTCTAGTTGAGTAAACCCTGAGTGTGTTTGGGACCAAGTTGTGGCAGGAAATCTTCCCTGGTTGGGTGGAATTAATTGTTACATAGGAGGCCTGCCACGGACTGCGTACTTTCTAAGGTACAAATGGCATGTGAAATGGCTTGAGCTCCCCCCCCCCCCGTGGTTTAAAGGTGACCCAAATGCAACCAGTCCAGTTCTCACACTCCTTGGTATGGGGCGCTGCTGAAATCCAAGATGCAGACTTCTAGGGCTACAGCCACAGCGGCTGGACTCCTTAAAGTGCTTTTTATAACTCTTGCTTTTTAAATTTAGTCAGTAAACGGCTTGGAAATGTTGGTGGGGAGTAAATTAAACAAGCTCCCAGCTTGCCAATTTTGCAGCACCTCGGGAGTTAAACTTTACTGCAGATCTATAGAAAGGAGGCAGGGAGGCTGGTTCATGCGGAGGGAAAATGCAAAGCTCAGATTCCCCTGTTCACACATAGAACCGAGCTCAGGACTTAACCCTTACTAGGGCACTGGTGGTCAGGGAAGTTGCTTGGACCTCACTTGTCCGTAAACCTGGAAGTGAATGGAGCGAATCCGCCTGAATTTGGCCCAGGAGGTTTTCCCCTAGGTGCAGGGTCACCCTAAAACTGCAAAACCGTGCAGTGCAAAGAAACGCATCTACAATTCACTCTGCCGAAGTGCAAGATTAGTGGAAGAAATTCCTTGCGAAAAATGGAGCTGGAAAAGAGCAGGATTGCACCCCAATGGCAGCCCAAATCCCCAGCAGCCCTCTCTCTCACCCCTTCCCCAGGGACGCTCGGTTAGCTGAGCGTTCACAGCTACATTTGTATCCAACTTCAGTCTACTTTCCTGTTTGCTTTTGGCTTTATTTAACTCGGAAAACCCACCTGTGGGGTAGACAATATGGAAGGAGCATAAGTCACTTTGCTAATGCGTTCCTCCACTCTGAAAGCGGACTGAAGCCGGATTCAGTCCACTTTCAGAGTGAGATAGCAGACTGGCAGAGCGACAGCCTGTTTGCTTTTGGCTTTATTTAACTCGGAAAACCCACCTCTGGGTTAGACAATACGCAAGGAACAGAAGCCACTTTGCTAATGTGTTCTTCCGCTCTGAAAGCGGACAGAAGCTGGATTCAGACCGCTTTCAGAGTGAGATAGCAGACTGGCAAAGGGACAAACTCAGCGCCACCTGAATCGGAGTTTTAGGGTTCCTTCCTCGAGTTTTGCAAGTAAGCAAGCGCCGGGACGGACCCCTTGCGGTGAACCCACTGCCCGGCCCGGGTCTTAACCCGTCTGCAAAGGGTGCTGGTGCCCCTGTGCATGTGCAGAGTGTCGCCGAGGAACGCACCTTGACACAGCTTTAGTGAGCACCGGGTAGAGGCGGAGCAGCAATAGGTAGCGAGCCAAGAGCTTCTGGGGCAGCGAGCCCGGGACGGGCTTCGAAAGCACCGGCGACATGGCGCGAAACCGGGTCGGTGCGCGTCCTGCTACACCTGGGAAGAGGGGTCCAGGAGGAGGCGCTCCGTGCGCAGGCGCAGGCCCTTCAGCTCCGCCCACACGCCATAGCCTCCCATCTTTTCATCCAATCAAGAGGAGAGGCATGGCTAAGATTTGAATAATGGGCGTGGCAGGAAAAGGGAGACCCCCCCCCCCCCCAAACCGGCAGCTACCTTCTCATACTCAGCAGGGCTCGCTATAAAAGCGTGGGGAGAGGGAGGTGGAGTCTCTGTATTATGCAAATATAGGGACCACCTCTTCTCCCATTGGTTAAAAGCGCAGTAGTCGGGTTCCCGGCGCAGAGCCCTGATTGGCTGACGATACGAAGAAAAAAAAAGAGAAGCGGTGACGTTCAGGGCGGGGGTTGCACTTAGGACACGGCGAGGGGGCGTGGTCAGTCTTTTCACCGCCGATCTTGCTTCTCGGATTGGCCACTAAGGTCCGAGGAGCGGGAACGCGATTGGGCCGCGCGCCTCAGGCCCGCCCCCTTCTGACTCCAGCGCGGGAAAGGAGGGGGACGGGCGCGCGAAACTCCGATGGCGAACTGGCGGCGGGGCGGCGGGGATCGAAGGCGGCGGGGGGCGCCGGAGCCCCCCTCGGGGGACGATCAAGGGGAGGCGACGCGGTGAGGAGTCAGGGGAGCCCAGGGGAAGGGAGGAGGGGAGGTCGAGAGGACTTCTGAGCATGTGCAGAGGGCGTCCTGAAACATGCCCAGGGTGCTGAGCATGAGCAGTGATGCCGGCTCCCTGCCACGAAAGCAGGCAGTGGGCGCTGCGCTTGCTGCTATGGCTTGCCAAGGCTGGGACTGCTGACACTTGCGGCGGCGGCAGCTAGAAGGGTGCCCCTGAGCATGTGTAGAGGAAGAAGGGAGCACTGCCTTGGTGCATCTTTCACAGTGGGCTGCTTCTCCAGAGCAGCCCAGCAGCCCCATGCGCTATGAAGCATGGTAGAAAAGCCAACTCTTCTTCTTGGCTCTCCACCGCTTCGTTACCCCCGGGGCTGGTAGAGGAAGGTATTTGTGAGCAAGTTTGGTCTAGTGGTTAGGTCTGGGAATACCTGGTTCGATTCCATCCTCCTCCATGAAGCCAGCTGGGTGACCTTGGGCTAGTCACAGCCCCCTTCTGAGCTATCACAGCCCTACCTACCTCACAGGGGTGTTCTGTTGTGGAGAGAAGAACGGAAGGTTTGTCAGCAGCTTTGAGTCCCCTTAAATGGGTGAGCAAAGTGGGGTAGAAAAGCCAATTCTCCCCCTCCGTTTGAAGCAGCGGGAGGGCTGGGGAAGAGAATTATCCTGCCTCCAGGAGCCCAGGTAGAGGCGGTGCATGATGGGCGGCACGTCTGAAACTCAGCCATGCCAAGTTGAGCATTACTTTACACTGGGGCTGTGGCCACACCTAAGGTTTAATCCAGCTTCAGTCCACCTTCAGAGCAAGAAAACACATAAGCAAAGGAAGCAGTAATTTTCTTTCAACATTATCAATCCCAAGGGTGAATCTTATGACTTATTTAACACTGGAGAGGGGGGGGGGGCAGCTTGTTGCTTTGCTGATGTGTTCTCTCTCTGAAAGTGGACTGAAGCTGGATTAAACCTTACGTGAGACCACAGCCTGAATGCTGGATTTGGTAACGAATAAGTAACTAAATCTTCCCCTGTCGCCTGCAAACCTTTTAGATAAAAAGCTTCTGTAGCGGCATATGAAAAACAAGAAAACAAGTTAGGAAAGTGTAAACTGAAAGTCCTGCATCATTTTTAGCGTGAGAGTTTATGTTAGAGGTTCCTTTTGTTGCTGCTTAGATGATCTCATCCTTTTGATTTTCCACCAGTGTTCATGTCACACTTTCTTAGGCAAAGTAAATGTAACTTTTTGCACTAAATTATGTTGTCTGCATTCTATTCTGTATTTTGTTTATATAGTTGTTACTAAAGTAACTCGTAATGGTCTTGTTGGCTGAATTTTGAGTAAAAAATAGTCTTTAACTCTTGACTTCATGCCTCCCTTAGCCTGGATTCTAACACTAGGAATTTTGTTCAGCTGGTGTTTTGCATTGAGGGAAATAGAAGAAGAAGATTTGGCTTTTCTACCCTGCTTTTCTCACCCATTTAAGGGGACTCAAAGCGGCTGACAAACCTTCTGTTCTTCTCCCCACAACACAACACCCTGTGAGGTAGGTGGGGCTGTGAGAGCTCATAAGAGAGATGTGACTAGCCCAAGGTCACCCAGCTGGCTTCAAGGGGGAGGGCAGAATTGAACCTGGTATTCCCAGATAAGAGTCCGGCTCCTTAACCACTAGACCAAACTGACTGTAGACCAAATAGTTTGCTGTTTCCTGCAGAGTTTCCAGAAAGCTTTAAGATTAAACCTGAGAATCTCTGGAAAAGCTACTGCTGTGCTTGGTGTCTCTCTCCGTAGCAGTTTTGCTCATAGCATTAATGACACTGATTCTTCCCGCAGGGATGATGCCTCTTCGGTCTCTGCCCTCAGGCGTTTGGAGCGCAGCCAGTGGACGGACAAGATTGATGCTCAGTTTGGCTTCGAGAGAATCAGAGAACCTGGAGAAAGGACGGGCTGGCTGATTAACATGCATCCTGTAGGCACTTCTCTGATTCCCTTTACTTCATCTTGGTGGTTTCGATTAAAATGTCTTACGTGGTGTTTTTTCCCTGTGGTTGACATGGAGGGAGTTATGTCCCCATTCTAAAATGCTGCCAAGAAGTCTGTCCAGAAATCAGGGATTATAGGAAGACAGCTGCCCCTGAAATTGCTTTTCTAAGTCACAATCCCATTTCTCACAATTCCTTCCCCCCACAATCCCATTCATAATAGAGGCAGGAGGGAAAAACATAACTCGGACTTGGGGTAGAGAGAGATGTTTAGGCTCAAGGGAATGTAAAGATTGCTGCATTCTATCTTAATGAAGAAGAAGAGTTGGTTTTTCTACCCTGCTTTCTTGCCCATTTGAGGGGCCTCAGAGCAGCTGACAAACCTTCTGTTCTTCCCCACTCAACAGGCATCCTGTGAGTAGGGCTGTGCACAAGTGCATTTTTCAACATTTGATTCAAATCAAGTATTTGAAGTCCAAATTCGTATGAATAGAGAAAAAACAAATGTATTCAAAATTGAACCGATTCAAATGCATTTCTATATATTCGTACAAATATTTGATTCGTATTTGATGATACAAATGTCGACAACATTTGCATGTGTCTGTATGCATCCGTCTGCATTATCCTGTTTGCATCCTGTGTTCGTCCCGTACATATCTGTACAAATACGTACGGATGTGAATAAGATGCATATGGGTATGTATGCAATGTGTACATATTTGTACACATGCAAATATCTGAATAATATGTACAAATTAAAAAACCAAAAGTATAGACATTCCATTTGAATTCAAATGTCCAAATTCGAACAAATTTGATCAAATTTTGGATGTTTCAAATATTCTTGCACATCCCTACCTGTGAGGCAGGTGGGGCTGTGAGAACTCAGAATGGGAGCTGTGACCAGCCCAAGGCCACCCAGCTGGCTTCGTGGAGGAGTGCAGAATCAAACCCTGTGAGTGCGAGATATGAGTCTGGCACTCTAACCACGAGACTAAAGTGTCTCATTGATCTTCAAATTGATCAGTTAGTGAGCAGGGAAACTGCCATCTCCCTAAGCTGATTTGTAGGGATGGGAATATGAAACAGCAATATTGCCACAATCTTTTGATCCACCAGATCTGGTAGGCAGGAGCTCCCTGTACCGCCCCTGTTATGGTTGCAAACAGCTATAAAGGATCATAATAAAAAGGGCTACTTGCCCCTTTCTGGTATCGTGAGAAAATGGCTGTTAGCTCTGATTTCTACAGTTTTTCCTCTGTTCTTAATGTCCCCCTTGGTTGGTTAGTGGAGCCAGGTTGATCTAGTGGTTATGGAGCCGCACTCCTATATGGGAATGCCGGTTTTGAGTCCGCCCTCCTCCATGAAGCCTGCTGGGTGACCTTGGGCTGGTCACAGCTCTCCTTGGAACTGTCACAGCCCTGTATACCTCACAGGGTGTCTGTTGTGGGGAGAAGAACAGAAGGCTTTGTCAACCGCTTTGAGTCCCCTTAAATGGGTGAGAAAAGCAGGGTAGAAAAGAACTCTTCCTCTTCAGCGCTCCCGTAAAGCATTGGTTCATAATAATATTCTAAATGCTTCTCATGGCCACTTGCAGGGAGTCAAGAGCAGGTGAAGGTTTTGCTTTTGATTTCTGCTTGAGATACCCAGAAGGAATTGGTGGGCCACTGCGTGAGATGGGATGCTGGACTAGATGGGCTGTGGCCTGATCCAGCGCACATCCTCTTAGGTTCCTAGTACTGCTCCTAATGCAAAAGAATTCAAACTGGCCTTTCCTAATGACCAGCAGGAGCCTCTACAAGGCCAGTGTCTGAAAGGTGGAAGCCCCCATGTGCACCCTTCACAGAACTTGGCCCAAGAGACTTTTGAGGAGCGCTGTAGGTCACGATACTCAGCTTGGAACTAAACAATACAGTCCCTGAAAGCGCAGGGTAGGATGCTAGGCAAATGCTGTCTCACTGTTTCACTGGCTGCTGTTGCGGAATTCTTCGTTTCAGACGGAGATTTTGAATGAAGACAAGCGCTTGGTGTCTGCTGTGGATTACTATTTCATTCAGGATGACGGAAGCAGATTCAAGGTGAGTGCATTTTCTTTTAACTAGGAGGACACCTCTAGCAAACCAGGATTCACACCAGCTAAGTTTGTGTGAGCAGTTGCATTTCAGAGTAGAAATCAAAACTCTGGGTTGTATGAATAGATACAAATGTATTCAAATCGGTTTGAAAAAACAAACTTATTCAATTTCAAACCGATTCAAATACATTTGTATCTATTCATACGAATATTTGACTCGTATCTGAAGATAGGAATATCGACAACATTCATACGTGCCCCTATGTGTTTGAATTTTAAGCATTTAAATCTATTCGAATAGAATATCTGAAGATTCAAATCGAATGCTGACAATCGCATTCATACACACACTCAGTTGTTGAGTGTTCTTGTAACTTCTATGACCGTCTCCGCTTTTGCTCTTTCCTAGGTCGCTTTACCCTATCAGCCCTATTTTTACATTGCAACCCAAGAGGTTAGTGTGCAGCCTGCGCCTTTTGCCTGAAATTGCAAGCCCTGGTCCATGTAAAATGGGGGTGACAAGTTGGGGGTGGGGAAGAAGGAATAGGCCAAGGAGGTGGACTCAGCGTGGAGATTCCTACAAGCAATGGCAAACAGATGTTTAAGGTGTGTGTGTGGGGGGGAGGAAATGGCCCATTTCTCAGACTTCCGTGGTCATCTTGGTGTCTTTTAGGGTTGTGAGAGAGAAGTGTCGTCTTTCCTTTCAAAGAAATTCCAGGGCAAAATAGCAAAGTTGGACACTGTGCCCAAGGAGGATTTGGACCTGGTAAGAAATGGATTAGGTTTATGATTTCTTTCACTGTTCTGGCACCTTTGCTCTAGGCCTGGGAGAGCAATGGCTCTAAGAGGCCTGCAGGCTTCATTTCCCCAGTCTTTCTGCCTTAAGGCATACGGAGTATAAACAAGATGGGGATTGTTTCTGTTCCCCACTACATAAGAACATAAGAGGAGCCCTGCTGGGTCAGGCCACAGGCCAGCATCCTGTCTTACAGGCCAACATCCTGCCACAGGCCAGCATCTGTCGTCCATACATTTATCTAACCCTTCCTAATTTCTTCTAAACTACAACTATTTTTTTTTCTGAGTACCCTTCTATCATTCTCATATTGTTGGCTGTTTCACGTATAGTATTATGCGCCCTGCAGTCCTTTTTAGTGTGCTCAGACGGCCTGATTATAGTGGCAAGACTTAGTTTTATACAAACTTCAAGCGACTCGTAAGGTTTTGCATTGCAGATGGTAGAGATGCATCCATGCGGCTGTCTGAGAGATAATGCAGAAGCTGGGTGGCATTGCTGTCCTAAGGACTTCGTGCACGCATAGCAGACGCTGTGACTTCGTGCTGCTGTAATTCAGCCTTGCCTTTCGGTGCTTCGTCCTCTTTTAGTTTCTCACTCTCTCCGCTTCAGTTCTGTGTTCCCTGCTCAGCATCCCAGGGAACCTGTCCAAGCTCATGCTCTCTTCTACTCTTCTCCCCCTTGGCAGCCAAATCACCTTGTTGGGCTGAAGCGGAACTACCTCAAGCTCTCCTTCAACACTGTGGATGACCTGGTCAAGGTGCGCAAAGAGATCTCGCCTGCGGTGAAGAAGAACAGGGAGCGTAATCAAGCAGTGGACATGTACACTTCCATGTTGACCAGGTAGAGGAACCTAAAGTCTGGCACAAGATCAGCCCTCTGCATGTTCTTGCTTTCACACCAGGCCCACAGCATTGTGCGGCTAAGCCGGAAAGCGCAGTTTTTCCGTTGTTGCTGGTTGTCCGCACAAGTGGACTTTTCCTTTCTAATGTGGTGACCCTCTCTGACCTGCAGCGCTCTCACGGGGGGCAGCCTAACAAGTAAGGAGGAGGAGCCCTCCAAGAAGACCATGGACCAGATGGACAACATAGTGGACATGCGGGAGTATGATGTCCCTTACCATATCCGACTCTCCATTGACCTGAAGATCCACGTGGTGAGTCAGGAACCCCTGGGCTGCCTCTAGAAAAGACTGTGCTTTCAGAATGTCATTTGCCATGAATGCCACCATAGTAGGAGTGTGCGCGAAGGCAGTTTTCAGAATTTGATTTGGTTCAATCGAATCAAATCGATTCAAATCTTTAAAGTTCGAATGTATTCACACTCGATTCAGAACGATTCCTCTGAATTTTCAATTCAAATTTGCACATACAATTGTCACCAACATTCGTATGTGCCCATACGCATCATTATGCATCCTGTACACATCCGTATGCATCCCGTATTTATTCCGTATGCATCCCATTTTCGTCCCATATGGATCCGTACAAGTGCCTACGGATGCAGGAAAGAGGCGTACGTCCAAGTATGCATTGTGTGCATACCTGTACACATAGGAATGTCCAAATGATGCAAATGAATAGAATCAAAAATCCAGAATTTGTTGTAATGTTTAAATTTTTATTTAGAGACATTTGAATGTCCAGATTCCAACAAATTTGACTGAATTTTGAATATTTTAAATATTCATGCACATCCCTACACCATAGATCAGTTCGAGCACCAGTGATTGCCGCCAACCCCACCAGAAGATGCCAGAAATCACACCTGATGCTGCTGTTGGCTCTGGGCTTTCGTTTCTTTGCCCCGAGTGTGGGATGTGAACAGTGGGATGCGTTCATTTTCAGTTAGGGCCTGCAAGCTGCACATCAGCAAAACTTCCAGGCTGGGGAGCAGGCAGGATGCCTCCAAAAGCCATTTGCAGGGAGTGGAGAGCAGGTGAAGGTTTCCCTTTGGCTTCTGCTTTTGACACACAGGATGCTGGACTGGATGGGCTGTGGCCAGATCCAGCAGGGCTCCTCTTAAGTTCTGAGGTTCTAAATATTCCCAGGTCCCGCCTTGTGATCCGGAGGAAGCATGCTCCTATTTTTAATTTTCCCCTTTTGCAAAATTTGTAATCAAGGGATCTGATTCAATGCAGTTAGATGTGAGAATGGAGTTAATACCACCAGCCGCTGCTTTGAAAACAGACCTATCCAGTTCCGGTGGAAACCGACCGTGCTGGTTTTGGTCATGCACCCCCCAGCCAGGATATCTAGCCTCTGAGTTCCCTTTTTAGGCTAAAAGCCTCTTGACCGAGCTGGTCTTCTGTTGTGCCTTCCACCATATGCATGTAACAGATGCGTCAAAAGAAAAAGTAAGTAAGTGTGTGTGCATTTTTTTTGCAGGAAGCATCTACACCCAAGTTAACGCTGGTTGCTTCTCTTCTCCTTCAACAGGCTCACTGGTACAATGTCCGCTACCAGGGCAGCAGCTTTCCTCCGGAAATCACCCGCCGAGATGACCTGGTGGAACGGCCTGTGAGTCTTTTCTTGGGGGAAACGTCCTCCACCAGACCTCTGGGGTTCCTCAATGGGTCTTTTAATGTGCATTCCATCCAGCGGAATTCCCAAGGCTTCTTGAAGGTTGCTGGGTCCTGTGGATGGGGCAGAAGATCATTTTGCTCATTGGGAGTCATTCAACTCCTGTACACTCCCTGGAACGTGATCGAGGCAGCTTGGCATTTACTGCAGCAGTTGATGACCACTTGAGCCAGTTTAGTCTAGTGGGAATACCGGGTTTGATTCCACACTCCCCCATGAAACCAGCTGGGTGGCCTTGGGCTAGTCACAGCTCTCTTCCAAGCTCTCACAGCCCCACCTACCTCACAGGGTGTTCTGTTGTGGGGAGAAGAACAGAAGGATTTGTCAGCTGCTTTGAGTCCCCTTAAACGTGTGAGAAAAGTGGGTAGAAAAACCAACTCTTCTTCTTTCTAGGACCCTGTGGTCCTCGCCTTTGACATCGAGACCACGAAACTCCCCTTAAAATTTCCCGATGCGGAAACAGACCAGATCATGATGATCTCCTACATGATAGACGGCCAGGTACGTCCTCCAAATGGTTCTACAAGGAGGCAAGGAACAGCGGTGGCGTTAGAGTCTAGTGTTTTTCCTTGGCCCTGATGCGTGAGACATAGGAAATGCTTCATGCTTTTCTCTCATTCGCCTATATCCGGTTCCTTCCTAGCTTTTCAAGTTCAAGTCTAGCCTGTTTGCTTTTGCATCTTTTGCCAGCAGGAACATTTTAGGGCAGTTCGAGCTAGTTAGGATAATCTCTGATTGAGTGGGAAGACACTTTGTTAGTAGAATTTATTTTTTAAAAAGATTATCGGATATAGAAGCATCAGCTAAGAACCCCTGGTTTTTGGTCTTCATCTTCTCAATCTATTAAACCTCCTTCCCCCCTCTTCTCTCTACTCAGGGTTACCTGATCACAAACCGAGAGATTGTTTCAGAGGATATTGAAGACTTTGAGTTTACTCCCAAGCCGGAGTATGAGGGGCCTTTCTGTGTCTTCAATGAGCCAGATGAGGTGTGTAAGGATCCCTGTAGAAGACTGACAATTTTAAAGATGCTAAGGAATGCATTATATGTATTATTATTAATGACAGGAACGTTATAATGCGACACAGCCTCAAATGTGTCGGATTTGATATTTCATAATGCATCGGGGTCTTCTTCCCAAAATCCTAAGATGATGTTACGTACCAGCAGATAATGTGAGCCAAGCCCAATAGGGTGGCCTTTTGCAATTGAAAGATGGTAACCTTGTCGATGTCGAGCTGTTTTTAAGTGCCAAGGTCTTTTGGAATGGCACCCAGTGTGCCAGTCACCACTGGGACCACCACTGCGGGCTTGTGCCAGTGTCTCTGAACTTCAATTTTTAAGTCCTTGTATTTTGTATTTTTTTCTGTTTAACATAGATCCTACTATCTCCTGGTATCAATGGGCCACACCCTCTTTTTTTCTATAATGGTAATATCAGGGGTGTTGTGTTCCAAAACTTTGCCAGTTTGTACTCTGAAGTCCCACAATATGTTCGCCGGTTCATTTTCGACTGTTTTTCGGGCCTATGATCCCACCAGTTCTGTGCTGCTGGCAGATGGTAATTGTGGCACAGATTCCATTGGATTATTTTGACGACAGTGTTGTGTCACTGTTTGTAATCAGTCTGAGTGATCTTTTTTTCAGCAGCTGAATATATGATCGATTGTATCTTCAGCTTCTTTGCATAATTTGGCACTTGGTGTCCATGGCTGATTTTTTGATTTTGGCTTTTATCGCATTGGTCCTGATTTAGGATGTGCATGAATGTTCTAAACGTTCAAAATTCAGTTGAATTTGATCGAATGTGGACTTTTGAATTCAAATAGAATGTCTTCACATTTGAATATAAACATTCGATGAATTTTGAATGTTCCAAAACATTCGTTTGAATGATTTGAAACATTCGAAACTACAGATACGTGTGTGTTACATACGTAACTGTGTGAATCTCATACGTATCTGTATGCATTTGCGCTTATAATATGAAATGAAAACAGGATGCATACGGGATGAAACAGGATGCATCTGAAATGCGTACAGATCCATATAAAACATATGAATATTGTCGACATTCATATCTTCAGGCTTGAATCTAACATTCAAACGAATAGTTTTGAATATTCAATTCAAATCGGATTTTTGTTGCATTCTAAAATTTGAATTGAGTTTAGAGTTTTGACATTCGATTCGAGTCAAATTTGAATGCAAATATATATATATAAGAATATATATATAAGAATATATATATAAGAATATATATGTATATATATATATATATATGTATGTATATATATATTCATGCACATTGCTAATCCAGATAACCTGTTCTTCTGCGGCTAAAATCAGGCCTTCCGTTTCTTTCTTCAGTAGTGTTGTTGTTCTGACCTGCCATGTGACCTTCTAGTAAAACTAAATAACATTAAAATAAAATAAATAAGCAAGTTTTGCTTTCCCCCTCGATGGCAGTACAACAAGGCATTTGGCACACAACTGTAGGACCTAGCACTGTGCACGAATATCTGAAAATTTGAAACTGACAAATTTTGACATTTGAACCTGAATACGGATTTTCGGATTTTTGAATGATTCGAATGTATAGTTTTATATCTGTTGTGTACGAACCTGCCCCAAAATTATCCATATCTTGCATGTAAAATATGGAATTTAAACGGGGTACATATGGTTGCATACAGGATGCATATATACCTGATATTCAGATAAATGTCTGAATTATTTGAACGAGTACATATGAATGTATTCGTGTATATTCGAATGCCCAGACATTAGGTTTTCCTTATTCATACGAATTTGGATATTTGAATGTTTGCTCGTAACAAGTCGAATGTCAAAAATTGCAATTGTGCACACCTTTAGTCTGATGTCCTTTGCTGGCTACGGTGGCCCTCTGAATGCCCTTTCCTTCTCATCCTCAACATCAGGCCCATCTTCTCCAGAGGTGGTTTGAACACGTCCAGGAAACCAAGCCGACAATCATGGTGACTTACAACGGAGACTTTTTTGACTGGTGGGTGTGGGAGGCCTTGTTGCAGCACAAACCTTGCCTTATTCTTGTCTGCCTATCGGATTTTCCCACCAGTGTCAGCTCCATAGGTGGCCCGGTTAGCCTGGGAGGCCAGCGGAACTCAAGGGTTGGGAAAGGGTGGAGGATAAGATCGTGTCTCCGTGCGTGGAGCTCAATGGGATGGAAGCCAGCGCAGTCTCCCTTGTGCACTGAAGCATTTTGTTTCCACACTGGAACAATTATACCTCCTGGAGCAGGGGGCCTAAAGACCTTTGGGCTGTCCTAATGGGTTTCTCTGCCCCCCACCCCCCAGGCCCTTTGTGGAAGCCAGAGCCTCAGCCCATGGAATGAATATGTTGCAGGAGATTGGGTTCCAAAAGGACAGCCAAGGGGAGTACAAGGCCTCCCAGTGCATTCACATGGATTGTCTCAGGTAAGGACTGAAGGACCTAAGAGGAGCCCTGCTGAATCAGGCCACAGCCCATGTAGTCCATAGGAACCTAAGAGGAGCCCTGCTGGATCAGGCCACAGCCCATCTAGTCCAGCATCCCGTCCCACACAGTTGCCCATGGGCATCTCAAGCAGAGACAAGGACAAACCTTTTCCTGCTCTCAAATTCCAGCAAATGGCCTTAGAAGCATCCTGTCTGTCCCCCCAGCCTGAAAGATGTCCTTAGGCATACATTCTAGTAGCCATTGATACATCTGTCATCCATGAATTTGTCTAACCCTTTCTTAAAGCCATCCAGGCTGGTTGCTGTTACCACCTCTTCTGGCAGCAAATTTCATCGACCAATGACCCTCTGGGTAAAGAAATACTTCCCCTTGCCTGATCTGACTCTCCTACCTCTCAGCTTCATAGAATTCCCCTGGTTCTAGTGTTCTGTGATAAAGAAATTTTCTCTGTCCACCTTTCCTATACCATGCATGATTTTGTATACTTCAGTCAGGTCCCCTCTTAAATGCCATCTTTATAAGCCGAAGAGGCCCAGATGTTGCAGTCTGATTTCATAAAGGAGATGTTCTGGGCCCTTAATCATTCTGGCTGCCCGGTCTCCACCTTTTCCAGTCCCACAGTATTGTTTTTGAGGTGTGCTGACCAGAATTGTACACAGTATTCTAAATGTGGCCTCACCATTGATTTATAAAGAGGCAAAATGACACCTGCTGACTTGTTTTTTATTCCCTTCCTAATTATTCCCAGCAAGTACAACTGTGGGGAGCCCAGATGTCCCAGAACTACAACAGAATACTGGGTGTAGTTGTTCATAAACATCTGGAGGGCTGCACTTTTGAGAGCCTCAAACTTGTATCCTGTCACTGCCACAACTAGCATTTACTCCTTGCCTATCCGTGCAAGAGAGTATTTGGCCAGACAGAACTGGATGCGTTTTGGCTAGGGCCTTCTCAGTGGTGGCTCTGAGATTATGGAATGTATTTTCCTAGCTGCTGTGCTGCTGTTTCTGCTGTAGCTTGTGAGCCCTCCTAGCTCCATGACTCTTCTGACAGGTGGGTTAAGAGAGACAGTTACCTGCCTGTGGGAAGCCACAACCTGAAAGCAGCTGCGAAAGCAAAGCTTGGCTACGACCCTGTGGAGCTGGACCCGGAAGACATGTGCCGGATGGCTACTGAGGAGCCCCAGGTACCGTTCTCACCTTTCCTGCGGAGTCAGGCTAAGCAGGGGAGGCCTGTGATCTGGTCTGTAGAATTTCATGAGCAGAAATTCAGACTTTCTAGCACGGGAGAGTTTGGCTAATCCCTTGGGGTTTCTTTCCTCAGACTCTGGCGACCTACTCAGTATCCGACGCGGTTGCAACCTACTACATGTACATGAAGTATGTACACCCTTTCATCTTTGCCTTGTGCACCATCATACCAATGGAACCTGATGAGGTGAGCGGAGCAGATTTCAGCCCTAGGCCACTTCCTTACTAGCGGAATAAATCCACAGTGAAGGGAAAAATCACAGCTTACCTGCTGCAAACCAGCGACCGGGCATCCGGACTAGAGCAGCCTCCCGTAGCTTCCTGACCGGAAGCTGCGAGAGCGTGAGTCAGCACGCATGATCACATGGGATGAGGCTGACAATCGGAGTTGAGCTGCCCTCCCTGTTCTCATTGGCTCTTCTCACCATTGTGTCTGGACCGGCGGGAAGACTCAAAGTTTCTTAGTACTGCGCTGTGAATGCTGTTGAATCAGCAATAACCTAAACATGCAGCAGCTATCACATAACGCATCGCCACCACGATCTATCAATCGGCACGTGTGACGGCCCAGTAGTGACTGCGCATTCTGCTGCACAAGTCTGGGGTCACCCCCGTTTATCTAGCCTGACACTAGGTATGTGCACAGATATTCAAAATATTTGTTATTTGGACAAATTCTGATGTTCGTATACGAACCAAATGTCCAGATGTTCATTTTTTTAGTATTTGTAGGGGTATGAATATTGTGAGCTATTCGTACAAATAATTCAGACATTCGTATGTGTACAGGTATGTATCCATACGCATCCTGTGCATATCTGTACGCATCCCTATGGATAAGTACAGGATGAAAACGGGATGTATATGGATGCATACGAGATTCGTATCATCAGATACGTATCGAGTATGCAAACAAATAGACACAAATGTATTCATTAGGGTTAAGATTAGAAAAGCCTCTGCCCAACCTCCTGGAGTGTTTTTCCACTTACCACTAGAGTACCCATTAAGGACCCATTAAGGGTCCTTAATGGGTACTCTAGTGCTAGTGCAAAAATACGCCTGTTCTGATTGCAGAGGTTTCTTCTTATAAGACTTTCCAACTCAGGGTAAGGTGCATCAGCATAGAAGAAGGAGGAAAAGAAGAAGAGTTGCCTTTTCTACCACGCTATTCTCACCCATTTAAGGGGACTCAAAGCGGCTGAGAAGCCTTCTGTTCTTCTCCGCACAACAGACACCCTGTGAGGTGGGTGGGGCTGTGAGAGCTCAGAAGAGAGCTGTGACTAGCCCAAGGTCACCCAGCTGGCTTCATGGAGGAGGGCGGAATCAAACCCAGTATTCCCAGATAGGAGTCCGGCTCCTTAACCACTAGACTAGGCTCTCCATGGCTGCTTGTTGAATCCTATGGCTGCTGTATAGGATACTTGTTAGGCCAGGTAAGGGCAAAGACAACCCGCCTTGGATCTTCTCGTCTCTATCTCGTGGGAAGTGCAAATCGAGGGAACTCTCCAGGAACGGGAAGAAAAATTTATCCAGAAGAAAAATTCTCTTTAAACCTCCTTGAAATGAACAAGATCAGAAAGGAATGGAGCCCCTGGAGGCTTAACGCCTTTGACAGCCGTAGATGATGGGTGGGAATTTATTTGGATTCTCCACCGTTTGCTTTCCTGCTGTCAGATGGGGAAATGCTTCAAGATTATTAAGGTTTTATTGCCTGCTGTCCTTAGCATGGCTGCTTTTAAAAAATTTATTTACTCTCTGTGCTGCCCTGTTACTGCAGTCTCAGGCTGGCGCATGGGAGGGAGTGAGCGTGGGATGAAAGGGTGGGTTGTTCTCGGAGCCTGACGCTGCCCTTCTCTTCCTGCAGGTGCTGCGGAAGGGCTCGGGGACCCTCTGCGAGGCTCTGCTCATGGTCCAGGCCTACCATGCCAACATCATTTTCCCCAACAAACAGGAGCAGGAGTTCAATAAGCTCACGGAAGACGGGCACGTGCTGGACTCGGAAACCTATGTTGGGGGCCACGTGGAAGCCCTGGAGTCCGGGGTCTTCCGCAGCGACATCCCCTGCCGCTTTAAGATGGTAGGTTACGTGGCGGCAAACACGGCCGTCTGCTCAGCAGTGGGGCACTGATTGGCTAGCGCTTTAATGTGACATTGGGGGAGGTGCAAACCACTGCTGTATCCCTGCCAAGAAAACTGCATAGACGGGCCCAGCCACGACTTGCTGGTACACAGGCCTTTTGTTGAGGTACTTGCTGCCCCATTTAATGCCCTGGTTCCTACTGCGCCGGGCCAGAGGAGGAGAAAAGAATGCGTGATAAAGTGATAGCACCACCTTCTTCTACCTCTGGCGTGTCCCCGTAGAATCCTGCCGCCTTTGACTTCCTTCTACGCCGTGTGGAAAAAACGCTGCGCCATGCCATTGAGGAAGAAGAGGGGATCCCCCTTGACCAGGCCACTAACTTCCAGGAGGTAAAGCTGACCTTATTGGTTCGGGTAGCACATCACTTCTTGGCTGTGGCTGTGCACTGGAAAAAGCAGGGAGAGAAGTTGCATTGTTTTGAGATGGCTGCAGACTCTAGTTTTCTTTTTAGCAATCCTGCTAGGATGCCTGTTGTTTCTACCTTTCTCACCCCCGGCCCTTGGCAAGCTGTTGGTAATATTATTCCCCTTTGTGAGACCCTTGGCTTAGAATAGGCTACAGAATACCCCGGACTTATTTTGGCCTTTTGGAAGCCGAAACAGGACTTCCAGTTCTGTGCGCACACGCATGCGGAACTGGTAGAACTAGGAAGAAGGCGCCGTGGTGGCAGTTAAGTGGGGGGACCGGGCCCACAGGAGGGATGGGACAGAGGCCCTGGGGGAGATCTGGTATCCGCTGAATCTTTGAGCAGTTTGTAGACACAAAGGGCCTACACATCCCTACTAGAAATGACTAGCATATGTGGGTTCAGCCAGAAGTCCCAGTTTGATTTAGTGGTCAGGGAGCTGGACTTTTATCTGGGAATACTGGGTTTGATTCTGCACTCCTCCACAAAGCCAGCTGGGCAACCTTGGGTGAGTTATAGCTCTCTTCTGAGCTCTCACAGCCCCACCTGCCTCACAGGGTGTCTGTTGTGGGAAGAAGAACAGAAAGTTTGTCAGACACTCTGAACCCCCTTAAATGGGTGAGAAAAGCGGGGTAGAAAAGCCAACTCTTCTCCTTCTCCTCATCTCCCCGTTGAAAGCGGGTTCTGGGCTTCCATTGTAGTTAGTGCTGGTGAATCAGTCTACCCTCTAACGAACCGCATTCAGCTTTCCTGGTCTTTCCCCTGCTGTCTCTTCCCCCAGGTCTGTGATGAAATCAAGGTGAAGCTGAGTGCCCTGAGGGAGCTTCCCAACAGGATCGAATGCCCCCTGATCTACCATCTGGATGTAGGAGCCATGTATCCAAATATCATCCTAACCAACAGGCTGCAGGTGAGAGGCGGCACTTTCGAGACGGGATGGCAGAGTCTCCAGGTGTTTTATACACCTGGAGACTCTGCTGAACTGAGGCCTAATTTCCTGCCGTGGGACCTCTGGTCAGTCAGGCTGAGGTAGCAGTCTTTTTGGTTCGACGGACACAGTGGTGCATACCCATCTCCTGGGAGTTCAATGCTTGTGTTCACACTTACCTGCTGTTGTGAACTTGGACTCATGCAGGGTTTCCTTCCAGGTTCAGTTCTGGTATGAAAGAAAAAACAATGCTGCTCTCTTGGTACGACAGTTGGACCCCTGTATCCGCTGGGGATACGTTCTGGCTCCTACTGTGGTTAATTGAAACTGTGGAAAATCACGAGCAGGCTTCCCCGTTCTGGGTCGTGCAACCCCAGAACCAGAAGTGCTTTTCTGGCCTCTGGAAGGCCTGTTTCGGCCTCTGGACAGCATTGGAGTAGGCGTGAGAGGAATGGCCTCTGCTGTGACACCCAGCTCTGGTGGCATCATGTGCCTATTTCAATGCTCTACAGAAGCCAGAGTAGGCCTTCTGGAGGCCAAAATAGGCCTTCTGGTTCTGGGTGCTTTTCCCTTATGGCACTTGGGTGGGGGGGGGGGGGGGTGTAGGTTGTCGGATCCAGTAACTGTGGTTAACTGAAACCGTGGTTACCAAATCAGTGGATAACTGTATAACCTGGTTATTGCAGGTTATCTCCTATTCCTGCCCATGCTAGCGATGAAAATGTCCTGGATTTCTTGCCCTCTTAGACTGGAAATAGAGCCGCCCATCACTCAGAGCTGAAGCAGTTAGCAGGCCGTTTCCAGTAGCTTGGCAACTCGGCACCTTTTCGAGGGGAAAGGGCCCAGCTTTGGCTCAGCGGAAGGGCTCTCCTGTTTCTTCTCAAACCGACTTTCTCTCCTCCGCTTCTCTTTGCTTCCCTCTCTTCAGCCCTCAGCCATGGTGAACGAAGCCACCTGCGCAGCCTGCGATTTTAACAAGCCCGGGGCCAAATGCCAGCGGCGGATGACCTGGCAATGGAGAGGGGAGTTCAGTAAGTCCCGTTTGCCACGGTTCTGCTGTTGGGAGAGGTGCCCGTGGTCTGCCTTTTCCCTCCCTTCTCAGCTTTCCCCTTCCCTCCCCTTCGCTTGCAGTGCCGGCGAGTCGCAGCGAATACCACCGGATCCAGCAACAGCTGGAGTCGGAGAAGTTCCCCTCACTTTCCCCCGACGGGCCACCGCGGGCTTTCCATGAGCTATCACGGGAGGAGCAAGCGAAATATGAGAAGAAGCGCCTGGCAGGTGGGTCCTGATGCCCTTCCACGGTCCACGCAGCAAGAGGACCTGGTTTGTCCCAGGCTGTGTCACTCAGGTGTCTTCTCCATCCAAGAGGCTGAGGACCATGGTGAAGAAGAAGAAGAAGAGTTGGCTTTTCTACCCCACTTTTCTCACGCATTTAAGGGGACTCAAAGTGGCTGACAAACCTTATGTTCTTCTCCCCACAAGAGACACCCTGTGAGGTGGGTGGGGCTGTGAGGGCTCAGAAGAGAGCTGTGACTAGCCCAGGGTTACCCAGCTGGCACGGTGGAGGAGGGAGGTATCAGACCGGTATTCCCAGATAAGAGTCCGGCTCCCTAACCACTAGACCAAACATAAGAACCTAAGAGGAGCCCTGCTGGGTCAGGTCACAGCCCGTCTAGTCCAGCATTCTGTCTCACACGGGGGCAAAAGCTTCACCTGCCCTCAACTCCCTGCAAATGGCCTTCACAGGCCTGGTGCCTCTCTCCCTCTGCATAGCTTGTTTGTTGCATGCTTTGGAATAAATTCTGTGCCTCGTCTTCCGGATAGATTACTGCCGCAAAGCCTACAAGAAAATCCACATGACTAAGGTTGAAGAAAGGGTCACCACCATCTGTCAGAGGGAGAACTCCTTCTACGTGGACACCGTGAGGGCCTTTCGGGACCGCCGCTATGAATTCAAAGGGCTGCATAAGGTGCCTCTGGTTTTCCTTTGCGCTGAGCGTTGGGTTTGTAAGAGCACAGCGCAGGATGCTGTTTCCCATGACCCACAGCAAGTTGAGCCACATTGGTTCCCCCCTTGAGCCACAGCCACTTTCAAACTAACTCCAATAGCCAAGGGACTTTCCAACAACAGCATCACACAGCTGGCAGCTCTCCAGATGTTCCTGAACGCCTACTCCCAGCATGCCTTGCCAGTCCCAGTGGTATCCTGGGAGTTGAAGTTCAGGAATATCTGGAGGGCTGAAACTGAACAAGCCCTCATATAATCTTAACCGGCTGTGTTTCAGGAGCAACTTCTTGTTCCTTTTCCCCACCGCCTTATAATTTTACTGTTTTTTAAATATGCCTAAAACATTCATCAGGTTTCCACCAGGGACTCTTTTGCATAAATAACCAACTGTTTTCATAACTTGTTGACTTCCAGCATTCTTCAAGAGCTATTCTTGTGTTTCTTATTTCTCTTCCCTTTTATTATCTCCTTCCTCCTCCAGCTTTTGTCCTTTAATCTATGCCTCTTCAAACCCAGCAGTTTTAAGATTGTTTTCTAGTTCTTGTAGAAAGCCAAAAAAGGGCTTCCAGTTTTTGACAGACTTACCCAAACTCCTGTTTTTCAATAAGATCCTTTCTGCACTGGACCTTATTCCAGATTATATCTCGGGATAGGGACCACCCGTCTGCATGTTGGTGCAGCCTCCTCAGGCCATGCCAGGGACAAATGTAAAGTCCTACATCATGGTAAGAAAAATGGTAAAAGCGAATGCAGAATGGGAGGAATCAGGCTGAGTGGTAGCACAAGTGAAAAGGATTTGGGTGTACTGGTTGATCACAGGCTGAACACGAGTCAACAATGTGATGCAGCTGTAAAAAAGGCAAACACCATCCTAGGTGATATCAAGAGGAGCATAGAGTCACTGGGCACCCCAGTTCAAAAAAGGCATTGACAAACTAGAGCAAGACCAAAGGAGGGCTACCAAAATGGTTAGTGGTCTGAAAATCATGTCCTACAGGGAAAGACTGAAGGATCTAGGCATGCTTAGCTTGCAGAAGACTGGGAGGAGACATGATCGCGGTCTTCAAGTATCTGAAGGGCTGTCACAGTGCAGAGGGATTGTCCCTATTCTCCTTTGCACAAGATGGGAGGACTAGAAACAATGGTATGGAACTTCACAGGAGTCAATACAGATTAGATATTAGGAAAAACTTCAGGGTGATCAGTCCATGGAACAGGTTGCCACAGGAGGTAGTGGGTTCTCCTTCACTGGAAGTCTTCAAGCAGAGGCTGGACCTATGCCTGTCTGGGATGATTTAGAAAATCCTGCATTGAGCAGGGAGTTGGACTGAATGACCCTGAAGGTCCCTTCCAGCTCTATGATCCTATGATTCTGTCATCTGCCCTGAGAGATAATCCAGAACAAAGCTCAGTGCAGAAAGGACTTGAGTTCATCAATTTGTCTATCTCAGCAAAATCGATGTTTAATCAATCAGTCCTCCATCGTAGGTATTTTTCCATCTTTTTTTTAGCATCAGCCGTTCTAGCTGCGGTCACCAATACTAGATTAAAACGTTAATGTTATCTAGGCTGTCACCAACTATGCCTGGTAAACACAGTTCTGGGTTACAAGGCACATTCCTCCTCGGTGTCTTCTGCTAGAGTGACATCTTGTTCCAGAAGACTGTGAAATGTGGAGCTTCCTGCTGGGAGGGCATTTAGGCTCAGCCTGTGGCTCGTGCAAGTCACTGATCTTGTGTGTCTTCCTGCCTCAGGTGTGGAAGAAGAAGCTGGCCGCTGCCCTGGAGGTGGGCGATGCCTCAGAGGTGAAGCGCTGCAAGAACATGGAGATTCTGTACGACTCGCTACAGCTGGCCCACAAGTGCATCCTCAATTCCTTCTACGGCTACGTCATGCGCAAAGGGTGAGGACGCCAGCTCTCCACATGTTCTTGAACACCAACTCACAGCATGCCTTGCCAGTGCCAGTGGAATCCTGGGAGTTGAAGTTCAGGGTAGAGGACAAAAACTTGCAACCCTGGCGTGGGACGGTGGGCAGTTTTGCCTTCTTCTCTCTTTCCTCTTTGTACTGCAGGCCCAGAGATGGAGGAGGTCTCTTGCTGGCTTCCTAGTTCGGTTTTTTTCTCTCTTTAAAGCAACCCTTTGCTTTCATAGTGAGTCGGATCTACCTCTTCTGCTGTAGCTCCTTCCAAATTGGTTTTTAAGGCATGCTGGAAGGTGTTGGATATTGAGATGGAGGGGGGGGGGGTTACATTCTATTTGAATCGAACACCCAAAAATCTGATTCAAATTAAATCTTTTAAATTTGAATATAACAAGATTAGATTCAAATTTACTAATTGATTCATTTGAATTTTTGGAAGAAAGAGGGCTGGAACACTTATTCAATTGAATTTTTGGTTTGAATCCATGCAAATGAGTGTTGACAGCATTCATTTGTGCTCGTATGCATCTTCCCCACATCTGTACACATCCATACGCATCTGTACACATCCGTATGCATCCCATATGCATCCCATATGCAACCCATAGTTATCCCATATGCAACCCATTTTCTTCCTGTACGGACCCATACAGATGCATACGGATGCAGGAAAGATGCAGATCTTCAAGTACACGAGGTGCACGAACCCATACACGCACGAATGTCTGGATAATTTGAACGGATAGATCCGATGTTTGAAATTCAATTTGAATGTTTACATTTGAATTTCGGGACATTCTATTCGAGCCCGAATGTCAAAATTCAGCACATTTGATCAGATTTCGAATGTCTGCGAATATTCGTGCACAACCCTAGACTGAATGTGCTGGGGAGTTTGGAGTCTGCTTTAGGAGATTGCTGCCGTGGCAACATTTGAATGGGGCACCTTCCAGTTGATGTTCCCAGGTGCTGGGCTGCAGTAGTCCTCTGAATGGAGACCTTGGATAGGGCCTTCTCGGTGGCGGCTCCCAGACTGTGGAATATTTTACTTCCTGAAGTGTGCCAGGCACTTTCAGTTACTACATTCAGACACTTGTTAAAAGCGCACTTACTGTATGTATCCTGGCCTTTGACTGAAAAAAGGACAGATCTTCCCTTCCCCAGATTCAATTATTATTTTAGTACCTTATTATTTTAATTTGCTCAGATTATATTTTTTGTTTTCTATTGCTTGTCACCTTCCCTGAGGCTTTGGAGTGCAGGGTGAGATAAAAAATGCAAACAAATAAACAAGTACATTTTAATCAGGAGCAGTAATTCACACCAGGGCGGAAACAAGAGAGGTCTTTCCAAGCAGCCTCTGCCTTTTCCCACCATCTCCGTTTTCTTCCCTTCGTTGCAGGGCCAGGTGGTACTCCATGGAGATGGCCGGCATTGTCTGCTTCACCGGGGCAAACATTATCACACAGGCCCGGGAACTGATTGAGCAAATTGGGTAAGTACCCAGCGGATGGCTGGGAGAGGTTGCGGACAACTTTAGGCAGCCATAAATCGCAGGGGGAAATCTTTTGCTTAAAGTTTGCAGCCAGTCTGGGCCTGCCTGCTTATCTATCTATCTATCTATCTATCTATCTATCTATCTATCTATCTATCTATCTATCTATCTATCTATCTATCTACTTTTACATTTCTATCCTACCCTATACCCTAAGGTCTCAGGGTGGGTAACAGCATTTAAAAACAGGCATGTTAAAATAGAGCCATATATAAAAAACAATATAAAACAACAACATCTGCAGTGAGGGAAAACTATACCACATTTAGCCAAAGGCCAGCGCAAAGAGGTGCGTCTTCACCACCTTCCTGAACATATACAGTGAAGGAGCCTGACGCACCTCGAGGGGGAGACTGTTCCACAGCCTGGGGGCCATCACTGAGAAGGCCCTCTCCTGGGTGTCCACCCCTTTTTCTATTTAGGGTGGTAGGACAACCAGTAGGGCCTCCCCTCCAGATCTTAAGGCACGGGCAGGTCAGTATGGAAGAAGGCGTTCCTTCAGATATTTGGGGCCCAAGTCATTTAGGGCCTTATAAGGTAAATTTAACATCTTGAATTGGGCTCGGTAGCAAATCGGCAACCAGTGCAACTCTTTTAAGACCGGCGTGATGTCCCAGTTAGCAGTCTAGCAGCTGCATTCTGCACTAGCTGCAGCTTCCGAACCATCTTCAAGGGCAGCCCTCGCGAACTTGTGTGTTTTCAAAGGCTTAAATCACCTCAGCTAGATACTGATTTTAATATTCATGTGTTTAAATCCCACCTGCATCCTTGAGCCCCTTGGGGAAATTAAGTGTGAGGCCGAAAGCACCTGGTTGTGGAAGGCTACTTGAAAATGGAAACAAATAAAAAACCGAAACAAGTATCCACCAGCCACATCAAAGAGAGAAACGCTCAGTGCTGAAATGGCAAGGGGAACAACCATCAAAAATGTTTATTAAGTGCAAGTAGAATTATTTGCAGAAAACAAGGAAACTTGGGAAATGAAAGGCACTGCTAATGGTCCAGGACAATTCTGATGACGCAGGAAGATCTGAATCAGGAGGGAAAGGTTTTTGATTTCTCCTCTTAGTATACTTTGTGCCCTTCAGGAGAGCTGTAAAGGTATGCACATTTTTTAAAAAGGGGAGGGGTTATTAAAAAGCCTTTTGAAGTCTTATTCTCAGGGCAGAAGGCACTGAAAGAAGAAAAACAGGAAGAACAAGATTTGGCTTTTCTGCCCTGGTTTTCTCACCCATTTAAGGGGACTCAAAGCAGCCGACAAACCACCTTTTCTTCTCCCCACAACAGAACACCCTGTGAGGCGGGTGGGGCTGTGAGAGCCCCATGAGATGTCCATGAGCATTTGGTGGGCCACCGTGTGCGATGGGACACTGGACTAGATGGGCTGTGGCCTGATCCAGCAGGGCTCCTCTTATGTAAGCCAAGACCTTAGTTTGAGCTTCTCAGGGATTCGGTCTTTTCAGTTTCAAAATCTACTTTAATTTCTTTTCTCAGCAACGTTCCGCTTGTCAGATAGTGTCCTTCCTGCTGAGGGCCAACCTTGCCTGAAACCTCTTGAAGGATCTGGAAGTTTTTCAGCTGTTTCTGGTCCTTTTGACTTCCCACTTTTCTACTTTTGCTGAAGACAATAAGCATTTTTGGGGCACCATTTCCCTTGCCATTTCAGTAGCCTTTAGTGGGTGTAGGAGTGAAGATCTCAGGCAGGAACTCTTGACTTGATGATCTTTCCGTAGTGATACATTATAAACCTGTATCTTCTCCTCCTCACCACCACCATCCCAATGTGAACACGTTACTCTGGTTCTGCTTCCCAGGAGGCCCCTAGAACTTGACACGGATGGGATCTGGTGTGTACTTCCGAACAGCTTCCCAGAAAACTTTGTCATCAGGACGACCAACGCAAAGAAGCCCAAAGTCACCATCTCCTATCCGGGCGCCATGTTGAACATCATGGTGAAGGTAAAATGGCAATGGGCATCTTTCTTTTTTCTTCCCTGGAGGCGGGAAAAGGGACAGAGCTGCCAGGCCCAAGACCAAAGGAATACATCTCTATCTACAGGAGGAGTTTACAAATGAACAGTACCAGGAATTAGTTGACCCGGCCTCACTCAAGTACGTCACCCGCTCTGAGAACAGTATCTTTTTCGAAGTGGATGGGCCATACCTGGCTATGATCCTTCCTGCTTCCAAGGAGGAAGGAAAGAAGCTGAAAAAGAGGTAAGAAGCCAGAAGCCCCCCCCCCCCAATTAAGGGAATGTCTACTGACATTCAGGCAGCAAAACATGGAGTCACTCGACCCACAAGTGCTCAATCTATTTGTCTTCTGATGTTTGTCATCAACTGTATCGTCTTGTGGTTAGAGGGTGTTTTTCCACTGTCACTAGAAGTACCCATTAAGTACCCATTAATGGGTACTTAATGGCATTAGTGCCAGACTCATATCTCATAGTCCCCAGGTTTGATTCTGCACTCCTCCATGAAGCCAGCTGAGTGACCTTGGGCGAGTCATAGCACTCTGACCTCTCACAGCTTCACCTACCTCACAGGGTGTCTGCTGTAGGGAGAATAGAAAGTTTGTCAGCTACTTTAAGTCCCCTTATGGGGGAGAAAAGCAGGGTATAAAAGCCAACTCTTCTTCTTCCTCCATGAAGCCAGCTGGGTAACCTTGAGCTAGTCACAGCTCTCTTTCTGAGCTTTCATAGCCCCACTTAGAAGAAGAAGAAGAGTTGGCTTTTCTACCCTGCTTTTCTCATCCATTTAAGGGGACTCAAAGCGGCTGACAAAGCTTTTCTGTTCTTCTCCCCACAACATAACACCCTGTGACATAGGTGGGTCTGTGAGAGCTCAGAAGAGAGCTGTGACTAGCCCAAGGTCACCCAGATGGCTTCATGGGGGAGGGCAGAATCGAACCCGATATTCCCAGATAAGAGTCTGGCTCCCTAACCACTAGACCAAACTGACTCAAAGGATTTCTGTTGTGTGGAGAAGATCAGAAGGTTTGTCAGCCGCTTTGAGTCCCCTTAAGGATGAGAAGAAAGGGGTATAAAAGCCAACTCTTCTTCTTCTTTTAGATATGCTGTCTTTAACGAAGATGGCTCCCTGGCTGAGCTGAAGGGATTTGAGGTGAAGCGGCGGGGCGAACTGCAGCTGGTGAAGATTTTCCAATCCTCTGTGTTCGAGGCCTTCCTGAAGGGAACCACCTTGGAGGAGGTCTACGCCTCAGTGGCCAAAGTGGCCGATTACTGGCTTGACGTCCTGTACAGCAAGGTCAGCGGCTTGGTTTCCTAGACCGTTATGGTCAAACCTTTGCCTATGGAGGCGAGTGGAAATTGTTGGGCCCTGACCACCAGTAGGGACAGGAGCACAAATATCATAAATAGCGTCAAGGGTCTTCTTTGTGTTCACACTTTGCTCTCCCCGGATGCATGCATTGTTCTCAGCCCAGCAGGATGAGGCCTGCATGAGATCTTGCAGCCAAATTCCGTGCTTTCCTGATGTCCATCATATTTAGCCCTTGGGCGCAGAGCCAGGGAATGTCTCACACTTGGACTTTGTGTCTTCAGACCATCAGGTGATTTTAAGCACCTTCTCCCGAGAGAGAATTAATGGGCTTTGTACTGAAGTTGGGATACAGAATCAAGAAGGCTAAACCTTGCAGACAATGGGGGGGGGGGGGTTCCAAAAGATCAGCAGTTTGGGGGCCAAAAATCCAAATTATGTCTATAAACTGATGGGGTCTGAGCTTTCTGCAGCACACCAGGAAAGGGATCTCGGGGTTTTGGTGGACAGTTCAATGTAGGTGTCAACCCGATGCGCAGCAGCAGTGAAAAAAGCTAATTCAATGCTGGGAATAATTAGGAAGGGAATAGAAAACAAGTCAACAAGTGTCATTTTGCCTCTTTATAAATCTATGGTGAGGCCACATTTGGAATATTGTATACAATTCTGGTCACCACACCTCAAAAAGGATATTGTGGAACTAGAGAAGGTGCAGAGAAGGGCAACCAGAATGATTAAGGGGCTGGAACACCTCCCCTACAAAATTGGACTGCAACATCCAGGCCTCTTCAGCCTGGAGAGACAGCCTTTAAGAGGGCACCTGATTGAAGTATATAAAATTATGCATGGTATAGAAAAGGTGGATGGAGAAAATTTCTTTTCTCTAACACACAACACTAGAACCAGGGGGCACTCTATGAAGCTGAGGGGTAGGAGAGTCGGATCCGACAAGGGGAAGTATTTCTTCACCCAGAGGGTCATCGGTCTATGGAATTTGGTGCCAGAAGAGGTGGTAACAGCTACCAGTCTAGATGGCTTTGAGTAAGGCTTAGACAGGTTTATGGATGACAGATGTATCAATAGCTACTAGAATGGATGCTTAAGTACATCTTTCAGGTTGCTTCTAAGGCCATTTGTTGGGATTCTGGAGCTAAAGATGTTTGTCCTTGTCTCTGCTTGAGATGCCCATGAGCATTTGGTGGGGCACTGTGTGCGACAGGACACTGGACTAGATGGGCTGTGGCCTGATCCAGAAGGGCTTCTCCTACATTCTTATGTTCTTTGCATGGCCATCTGGCAGAGGTTGTGTAGGCTGGTTGGGTCTTATAACCTCAGTGTATGAAGGCAGAATGAGGGGCAGGAGGGCATTTGCAAATTCAGAGGAGATGCAGGGCAGGAAGCAGCTACACCTGGCCTGCTTTTCTGTCCTCAGATCTTCCTTCTCTCTTGCGCTGATGCTTGCCTACGCTGTCAGCATTTGACCAGTACAAAATATATCACCGTTTGGCAAGGTGGTCTCCTTCCTCTGTGTGGCATCTTTGGTGGCAGCCGGCAGGACCGTTGCCTCTCAACTTGGTTTTCTTCTCAGGCCGCCAGCATGCCCGACTCTGAGCTGTTTGAACTCATCTCGGAGAACCGATCCATGTCCCGCAAGCTGGAAGATTACGGAGAGCAAAAGTCTACCTCCATTAGCACCGCCAAGCGCCTGGCGGAGTTCCTGGGTGACCAGATGGTGAAGGACGCGGGCTTAAGCTGCCGCTTTATCATCTCCAAGAAGCCGGAAGGGTCCCCTGTGACTGAGAGGTACATAAGCAGGCTGAGAGGGCCAGATCCAACCATGATGGGGCCAGGAAGATGGTGGCAGGCAGGCAGGCAGGCAGGTTTCCTTGTCAGGCATGACGTCCTGTTTGGTTGCACCATCCCGGACCTTTTTGGCTGAAGTAACTTGCAGAAGGGTATACTTGATTTTCTTCAAAGTGGGCTGGAAGGTGAAGCAGAGCAGCGAACTCTGGCTTTTCTCCCCTAGAGCCATCCCGCTGGCCATTTTTCAGGCTGAGCTTTCTGTGAGGAGGCACTATCTCCGGAAATGGCTGAAGAGCCCCTCCCTGCAAGATTTTGACATCCGTACGGTAAGGTATCTGTGGCTTGATTGTGCATTTGCACGGCCTGAGGATCTGGGTGAAGCTTTCCCCTGTTTTGGGGACCTGTTGTGAGGCCACCAAGCCTAGCTTCCCTTTATCTCCCCACCACCCTGAATTTAACCACCATTCTCTGGGGCTGTTGATAGATTCTAGACTGGGACTATTACATTGAGAGACTGGGCAGCACGATTCAGAAGATTATCACCATACCAGCAGCACTACAGCAGGTAATGGGGGAGTTGGGGAAACTGGAATTCCTGTGTTCCAAAGCCCGTGGGTGGCTGTAGGGTCCGAGCAATGGCAAACCACTTTTGTGTCTCTGCCAATAAAACTGCATAGCCAGTCTAGGAGTGGCTGTAGCTCAGTGGTGGAGCGAACTGCCTGGAAAGCAGAGGGTCACCAGTTCAATCCCCAGCCTCTCTGCAGAAACAGGCAATGGCAAACCACTTCTGTATCTCTGCCAAGAAAGCTGCATAGAGGTGTCCATGGAATCTGGAAGTGGCTGTAGCTTAGTGATAGAGAAAACTGCCAGGAAGGCAGGGGTTCACTGGATCAATCCCCAGCGTCTCTGCAGAAACAGGCAAGGGCAAACCACTTCTGTATCTCTGCCACGAAAACAGCCGAGAGGTGTCCAGGAAGTCAACCAGATGGTACCCAGCAACAGTGATCTTTAGTATCTCGCAGACTAGCTGATAGGCTGCTTTAGCAGAGCCCTTAAAGGGATGTCTTGTGAGATCAGGGGAGGTTGGTGAAAACCCAGAGGATCACCAGTTCTGTGTCCTTACAGGTGAAGAACCCAGTTCCCCGTGTCCGTCACCCTGACTGGCTCCACAAGAAGCTTTTGGAGAAGAATGATGTTTATAAGCAGAAGAAAATCAGCCAGCTGTTTGCTGCTGTGGGCAAAAGGCAGGTGAGGACCACAGGATGGCTCTTCTTCTTCACCCTGTGTTTCCTTGACCATCATAATCCACTCCCACAGATTACGGGGACTCCGTAATGATGGGGACTCGGAAAGGGCGCTTTTTTCTCCACCGATTAGGCTGTCAATCATTGTCACACCTTCCATGGGTTGGTTCTCTTCTCCATCTCGCTCCAGACTGGCTTTGCTCTGCCCCCTGCCTTCCAGAGGGAAGCCACTTCTTGGCCTTTGCAGCAACCAAAGAGCAGTTAGAGCCATCTTAGCTTCCAGGAAGCTGTCAGGAGCGAGTTGCTGAGCAGCCATTGGACACCTTGATAGCCTAGTGTAAGGAATAAAGCTGTTTTTGGGGGAAAAAACACAGTAGGACTGCAAAGGCATTGAGGAAATCCCCTCCATTGAGAAGGAGCACCAGCTCTTGAGGTCCTTCTATTGCTTTAGACAGATCTGAACTAAAAGAAGAGCAAAGCATGGATGATCATAAGCCATAGATGGCTGGAGTTTGGCATGGGGAAAGTATGGACAAGATCTTTGTTTCTAGCATTCCTTCACCAAGATACCTTATAATCTTCAGGATCTTTTAAAATTATGTGTTGAACTGAGGCAGCTTCGTTTTGGGCTCATCAACTGTTTCTTACATGATGGTCCCATAACACTGCTGTGAAGCTTTGGATCTGATCCAGCCGATGCTCTGATTCTGCAGGGCTGCTGAAGGAGCTTTGTAACACTTGGCAGAGATCCATGTCAGTTCCTTGGGGCTGCTCCGATATTTGCTGAAGTTCATGTTTCCCTGGTCCTAGCCCATCATCCCAGATTAGCAAGGAAGTTGTTCCGAGGCTGGTAATACGGGATGAACAGAGCGCAAAAGCTTGACTGAGTTTATCTTTGTGTTACTCATCTGCTGAGCATTCCTTGCAGGTCTCTGCTGGCGTGCACCAGGAAGGCTCCTCATGTTCACAGGTCTCTGACCTAGAGGATTTTGGCGCCCCCAAGCCTCCACAGCCAGGAGTCCCTCTTTCCAGCAAACGAAAGCGGATCCCCACAGCAGAGGAGAGCCAGCAACAGTCACAGAATCTGGAGCTCACCCAGTCTTGGAGAGAGATCCTGGGTCCGCCACCTCCAACTGGTACCACTAAGGTAGTGGAGCGCTTAGCTGGAGGCTCTCATGGAGAGCAGCGGGATCCTCTTTGCTCTGTAGCCCTTTCAGAAGTTGTACTTCCTTCAACTCTAGCAGTTTGGCTTCAGAGCGCGTCCATATTTGCCATAATTCCAGCTCAACTCTAAAAAGAGCATGTCTCTGCAGCAGCTCTTTGCTAAAAGTTGGGGCTTAAGCAGTCCACAAAATAGGGTATTTTTAAAAAATTGTTGTTCAGTTGTTTCCATTCCCGAGACCATTGAGATCATTTACCTCGGAACCATTGCACCTAATATTCAGGATGTTCTTGTCATTGCTGCTTTCCTTTACTCTGGGAATTGGTGGTCATCTGCCTACCTCAATAATGCAAATCTAGATGAACTGCAGATTCAGGAAACATCATGCTGATTTCTAGGCTGGATCCAGAGTACAGCTCTATCCTCTAGCTTGAGCCTGGTGGGCAGTCTAAACGCAGTTTGAAATGGGCTTCTCAGATTCATCAAAAATTAGCTCAGACTGCACCAGAATTTCTAAGCACGTGGACTTGCCTTTGTTGGTATCCTTACCCTGACCCATTTACCTCTCCCTGCAGGAAGAGCGCCTCGTCTGGCTTCGCTACCACAAAAAGAAGTGGGAGCTGCAAGCCCGCCAGCGGCAGGAGCGCCGAAAGAGGCGCCGGTTGGCCGACGGCGAGGTGGTTCTAGGCGGGGGGCTCATCCGAGCTGGTCCTTCCAAAGGGCTCACGAGCTACCTGCGCAAAACAGCCCGCAGCATTTTGGACATGCCCTGGCAGATAGTGCAGGTGAGGAAGCTGTGAGCCGCTGCTGGAACCCATAATGCTTTGGGGCGGGAGAGACTGCATCAGTCCCTGGCTCCCTGCTTCCCTTGTCCCCCTCAGCTTGCTCTCTCTCCTAGATCACTGAAACCAGCCAGCCTGGCCTCTTCAAGCTGTGGGCCGTCATTGGGAGCGACCTTTATTGCCTCAAGTTGAACATCCCACGCGTGTTCCACGTCAACCAGCGAGTGCCGAAGCCTGAAGACAGCCCTGTCTATAGGAAAGTGGGTGGTGCTGAGTCTCCCCCAGGAGCCGGGGGGCGGGGGGCGGCTGGAAACATAGGCAGTGTATGTCACCTTCCCTGCAAGGATGGGTGCAGGATCGGTGCACAGTGGGGCTTGTGAGCCACTTTGGTCTTGTGGTTAGAGTAGTGAACTCATATCTTGTAGTCACCGGGTTTGATTCTGCCCTCCTCTATGAACCCAGCTGGGTGACTTTGGGGGAGAAGAACAGAAGGTTTGTCAGCTGCTTTGAGTCTCCTTAAGGCTGAGAAAAGTGGGGTATAAAAGCCAGCTGCTCTTCTTCTTCTTGTGCCCTAAATACTTAGATAACCTCACCCTGGAGGGGAAAAAAAGCATATCTGGGAGTGGAAAATGTGCAAGAATTAATACAGTGGGCAGGGAGGGGTTTAGTTAGGATCTATTTCACCCTTGTTGCAAGCCAGCTAGATAGAAACCCACCCACCCACCCACGCACAATTCTCTTGGCAGGTGAACAGAATCCTACCACGTTCCAACGTGGTCTACAACCTGTATGAATACTCCGTGCCTGAGGATATGTACCAGGAACACATCAATGAAATCAACGCCAGCCTCTCCGCTCCAGATATTGAGGGGGTGTATGAGACCCAGGTGAGGCATTTCAGCTTCTTTGACTCAGAAAAGCAGGTGAAGGTGGACTACAGTTTGGTGAGGGCAGGAATTATTTTTAAAAAACAATGCATTCAAATCAGATTTGAATTTGAATGCGTTCATTTTTTTCTCTATCCATTCAAATTCGAACATTCAAATATTCGATTTGAATTGAATGATAAAAATTGCATTCATGAGCACCTCTACTCAAAAATGCTACAAATAAGTCTGCATTAGCATGTGGAACTATTGTCAGGACGAGTGTGAACGGGCCCCAAGGCAAATTACTTTTATTACCACTAAAGACATGCCTCAGACCCCCTTCCAAGCCTTGACTCAGCCTTTGGGCCATTTACAGAGAGACAGGCAGGATGCCTCTAAAGTTGCAGGCAGGTAATAATGATGGCAACTCAGTAAGTAATTGCCCACCTTTGGAGAGTTTGGAAAGAGAAAGCCCAGGGACATCTCTTTTGTGTCTGCTCTGTGCAATGGCATAGAGCAGAATACAAAAATGGGGGGATAATGGAAAGCACTATCCTCACCTTAACAGGGCTGAAATAAGGGGACATAATTGCAGGGCTAGAATTGGATGTTGTCTCCCCACATCCATCTTAAGATCTGGAGAGGAGGCCCTCTTGGTTGTCCCACCACCTTCAGTTGTAAAAGGGGTGGCCGCCCAGGAGAGGATCTTCTCAGTGATGGCCCCTAGGCTATGGAATAGTCTCCCCTTTGAAGTGCGTCAGGCCTCTTCACTGTATACGTTTAGGAAGGCGGTGAAGACGCACCTCTTTGCCCTGGTCTTTGGTTAAATAGGAATATGCTTCTCTCTTCCCACTTTACAGGCATGGTTATTGTTTTAATATATACTATTGTTGTTTTACTGTATGTCTGATTTTAAATGTTGTTAGCTGCCCTGAGACTTTTGGGTATAGGGATGGATGCATACTTGCATGGATGGATGCAAGGATCGATGGATCGATAGATGGATCGATGGATCTGGAGAATGAGCCATATGCTATCTCTCCAAATGAAAAGGGCCAGCCTGGACCAAGCCATCCTGTCCTCCATCACCCACAATATTTACAGGTTTTCTTAGGCTTCTTTATGGCTTCTAAACCGCATTTAGTTAGAGGCAACAGGAGGGGAATAGCGTGCAAAATAACTGTGGGAATATTGTGAAGAATAACTCTTCTGGGCCACTGGGAACCTGGAAAAATGCTCTGCTGCTGAAATGCAGTTATTTTTTTACGCCATACCTTGAGGGGGCAAAGCACTTACTTTTGATTTTCACTTTTCATTCTGGTTCATATTGGATGTTTGTTGCGTTCATCCAGGGAAGCGAGAAAAACCTTTCCTCTTGAAATCAGGGGAGACAGCAAGGCAGCCGGCTCCCAAAAATACCTGCAGGACTTCTGCAAATGCTCATGGAGGAATGGGGAAGGTATTGGGAGAAGTTGGAGAAAGGCTTTAAGCAAGCGGTTCTGAACCTGTGCGTCGGGACCCCTTTGGGGGTCGAACAACTCTTTCAGAGGGGTCGCAACAAGTCTCCCGCTGCCCCTTCCTCCCCCCTCCCAGATGCCCCCCTTCTGTGGTTGGGGGTCTCCACAACATGAGGAACTGCATTAAGGGGTCATGTCATTAGGAAGGTTGAGAACCACTGCTTTAAGCCATAGCCCTTTGCTGTGTGGGCCACTTGGGTTGTTTATAATGGGAAAGCATAGAATATACCCCCAGAGGAGAGCGAGATCTGCCCCCTCCCTAAAAAAGGAAAGAGAATAGATGCTGAGCCAACATTGAGTATTGGAAGGGAGGAAAGGCTATATTTTACAGATGTTTAAAGAATACTTCTATGCGTTATTACTATTGCTGTCACTGTGACCTTCCCTTGGACCTCTTACTGGAGGGCGGGGTATAAATTCTTAAATAAGTGAAAATAAATTAGCAGTTAATATCCACCAATGTGGCTGCATACTATCAAGTCATGGCCAAGTGCTGGTTGACTGCGCAGGCACCACTGCGTGCCAGTTTTCTTGGCAGGGGTACAGAAGTGGTTTGCCATTGCCTGCTTCTGGAGAGGAACTGGGGATCGAACCGGTACTCCTCGGCTTTCCAGGCAGTTTGCTCTTCCCCTGAGCTGTACCTGCTAGTTATTCCTTGAGGCCTGTCAGTAACCCCAATGTTCCTCGCTGCAGAATGAGATGGGCAGATGGGATACACAGGAGCACCATATGGTGGACATTGCAAGGTCCTTGTGCTCTCAGGTGGACCAAATGGCCCAGCTGACTGCTCCTTGTGGGCCTAAGGTCTTACTCTTGAATACCAGACCAAGGAACTGGCCAAATCCATGGGGGGCTTTGTATTCAACCCCTCCTTACCTGTCCTCCTTGCAACTGCCACTGTCGCCCCTTCTTCTAAGGCACTTCCAGATCTGCGCACGCAAACCATAAGTGCCTTTTCTGGGCTCCGGAACACCTATTTCGGCCTCCAGAAAGTGTGGAAAGAGGCCCAGGATGCTACCGGAGCGGGCCCCAAATGGTAAAGGGGTGCAGAAGGCCAGGCTGGGTGGGAGGCCGTGGAGGGGAAGCCCCGGAGCATCTGGCATCTGATGAAGCTTCAACCAAAGCTTCTACGAATACTGGATAATCCAGTTTGTGGGCGAATAGGGCCTACAAATGTAGGCTCTATTCAATTTGACCACAAATCTACAAATTCGAACATATTTCTCTGAATTCCGGATGTCATGAATATTCATGCATATCCCTATCCATGAGCCAGCCAGGATAAGGCAAAGTTTGTTCTCAGTCAGTTCCAACTGTTTATAGTCTTGGACCAGCTTAGTGTTTTTGCCAAGCAAGGCAGCAGTCTTCGCTGCTGGTGCTGTGGAGGCTTAGCCCTCGTATGGCCTGGGTATACGTTCCTCAATAGTTGGCTCTTCTTTCCCAGGTGCCTTTGCTCCTGCGGGCCTTGATCCGCCTAGGCTGTGTGTGCATGGTCAACAGGCAGCTGGTGAAGCATCTCTCCGGCCGTGAGGCTGAGACCTTTGAGCTGGAACACCTGGAAATGCGCTCTCTCGCCCAGTTCAACTACTTGGAACCAGGTAAGGAGGCCCTCTGAGGTTTGGGAGGCAGGTAAGCATGGCGGAGGCCTGCTGTCATTCAGCACTCTATTCTCGGCCCACAGGGAGTATTCGGCACATCTACCTGTACCACAACGCCCAAGGCAACAAGGCCGTGTTTGGCCTCTTCATCCCCTCGCAGCGGAAAGCATCCGTTTTCGTGCTGGACACGGTAAGGGCTGGAGGAGACAAAGAGGAGATTTTGAAGCTCAGCCTGACGTATTCTTAGTCCAGATGCCAGCAAGAGTCCAAAGTTCAGAATGGGCCTTTCTAGTTCCTAGACACTCTGTTGAACTCCGTGGCCCCAGCCACTCAGAATAATGGGAGCTGTAGTCCAGCAGAACATAAGAGAGGCCTCCCTGGTTCATACCACAGCCCATCTAATCCACCATCTTGTCTCACAGAGTGGCCCACCAATTGCTTCTGGGCGTCTCAAACAGAAGACAAAGACAGGACCTTCCTCTGCTCTGAGCTCCTTGCCAATGGCATCCTGCCAGTTTCTCAAACCTGGAGCAGTACCTGAATACCAGTAGCGCTTAATACACCTGTTCTCCATGAATTTGTCCAACCCTTTCTTAAGTCCAACTAACCCTCTGAGTGGAAAAAATGCTTCCTCTCCTGAGCATCAGCTTCATAGAGTGTCCCCTAGTTTTAGGGTTGTGCAATAGAATGCAATTGCACGAATGCAGTTTTCAGGATTCGATTCAAATCGAATACTCAAAAATTCAATTCAAATCTGTTCAATTCTAATTTAACCAAATTCAATTCGAATTAAGCAAATTCGAATCTATCCATCTGAGTTTTTCATTCACATTAGCTCTTACGAATGTCAACAACATTCGTAGATGCCTGTATACATCTTCTCTGGGTCCATACACATCCTTATGCATCCTGTAGTTATCCTGTATGCAACCTGTTTTCATCCCGTATGGATCCGTACAAATGTGGGAAGGGTGCGGATCTTCAAGTACGCATTGTGTATGAACCTGTGCACATGCGAATGTTTGAATAATTCAAATGAATTGATCCAAAATTTGAAATTCAGATGAAAACTTTAAATTTGAATCTAAGGACGTTCAGTTTGAATTCAAATGTCAAAATTAGTGCATATCCCTACTCTATTCACCTTTTCTACACCATTCATTAGATAAATTACACTGTGTGCCACTGTGATTGCCCAAGCAATATCTCCCTGACTTAGGTGCGGAGTAACCAGATGCCAAACCTCGCCAACATGTACTCGGTGGAGCGCAAGACCATGGTAGAGAAAGTGGGTGAAGAGATGCTGCCACCAGACAAACACACCTTTGAAGTGCGGGCAGAGACAGACCTCAAGACGGTCTACAGGGCACTTCAGCGCCTCCTGCTTGGCTACAAGGTAAAAGCTGAAAATTCGGCTCTTCCCATCTGTTCTTCAGCTAAACGGATCTTCCAAGAAAGGTCTCCAAGGGATTCAGTTAAAGCTGCTGAAATGGAAAGCAGCCTTCACCTGCTGAATGCATTTTGGCTTTCGCCTCTGTCAGGAGATGGCACTCCATCAAACGGGGAGCTGAAACTCAAGAAGCTAGGACACAGGAGGAACTGTGTCTTTTCTCTGTTGCTTGTCCCTTCAAATGTCTCCCTGCATGAGGAAATTAAATGCAAATGCTCATCTTCATCCAGAGCAAATGCAGGCAAAGGGGGACTGGGCAGGAAATGGTCAGCCCAAGCTTCGGCCAGCTACTGCCTCTCCGTACTTCGCAGGTTGTTGTGAAATTAAAACGGAGGGCAGAAGATTCTTGTTCACCCTGCTGAGCTCTTGGGAAGCTAGGGGATCGATGAAGGTCCCATTTGCTTGTAGATCTCTTGCCTGTTACATGGTGTGACATAGTTTTCTTCTCCATATCCCTAGAGGCGATGGTGCTCCTCCTTTCTGTGCCATAGTTTGACTCGGGTGACTTGATCCTCCCTTTGTGTTTGTCAGGATGAGCGCCGGGGACCCACCCTCGTTGCTGTCCAGTCCAACTGGGACTTGAAGAGGCTGGTGAGCGGGATGACCGTCTTGGAGGAGTTCCCCTTAGTCCCTGTCCAAGTTCATGATGACATCAACTATGGCGTTCTCGACTGGCAGCGCCACGCTGCTCGGCACATGATCCGGCGCTTCCTCAACCTGGATGTCTGCCTCTCGCAGGCTTTTGACATGAGCAGGTGAGTCAGAGACTGAGATATGGGTTCTTTTGGATGTGTCCATGATGCGCTTTTCCTGACCTGGGGCTGGAAAATCAGTGGTCTTCCATGGGTCCTCGGAAACCCATGATTGAAAAGGGAGCTTAAAGTTGTACCAGGTTTGGACGGGACTGAGAGCTTTGCTGTCCACATCTGGATCTTTGCTTACAGATGTTTCTGGGTCATGGCTGTCCCTTAGCTTAGAATCCATCTGGTGATGGCATTCCTAGAGGAGCCCTGATGTACCCCGATGGGAAGGGTTGCCCTGAATAAAGCTGATTGGCATGCTGTCCTGAATTCTGAACAAGAAACTTCAAGCTTGAGAGGTCCTGATATTTACTTTCAACTGGTGTTCTGAGTCTTCCTCCCCGCCTTCTCCCCAGGTATTACCACATCCCTGTTGGGAACCTCCCAGATGACATCTCCACCTTTGGCACAGACCTCTTTTTCTGCCGGCACCTTCAGCGCCATAACCACCTTCTCTGGCTCTCCCCTACTGCACGCCCGGATCTGGGTGGCAAGGAGGCCGATGACAGTCGCCTGGTCATGGAGTTTGATGAGAAGATCTCTGTGGAGATCAATAACCCGGGTTGCTACTCCACAGGTGAGTTACTGGAGAGGTTAAGTCATGGCTCAAGTACAGGGGTTTCACTTTGTTCTTCTACACAGTCTTCTGGGATTCACAACCTAGGATCTACAACCTGCTGGTCACTCTGTGAGATGGGCTGCTGATAGTCTGTGGCCTGATCCACCAGGGCTCCTCGTGGGTTCTCACCTCCTCATGCCTGCTTGAGTTGGCAGTCATCAAACTCCCAGTGCCAGTTTGGTCTTGTGGTCAGGGAGCCAGACGCTTATCTGGGAATACTAGGTTTGATTCTGCACTCCTCCATGAAGCCAGCTGGGTGACCTTGGGCTAGTCACACCTCTCTTCTGAGCTCTTACAGGGCGTTCTGTTGTGGGGCAAAGAACAGAAAGCTTTGTCAGCCGCTTTGAATCCCCTTAAATGGGCAAGAAAAGCGAGATAGAAAAGCCAACTCTTCTTCCTTTCCTTCCCTCAGTCTGTGTGGAGCTGGACATCCAGAGCCTCGCCGTGAACACCATCCTGCAGTCCCACCACATCAATGACATGGAGGGAGCCTCTAGCATGTGCATCAGCTTTGATGTAATCCAGCAGGCGTCCCTGGAGGATATGGTCACGGGGAACCAGGCGGCCAGTGTCCCAGCCAGTTATGATGAAACAGCTCTCTGCTCCAACACATTCAGGTGGGGCTTGCATCTTCAAAAAGGCCAGCTGCTTCCCACTCTGAGTTGCCAAAGACTTGCAAGGATTAGAGGCCTAGCCTGCCTCTGGGGATGCCAAAAGTGGGTAACCCATCTCTCTCTTTCCTTCCTTCCTTCCTTCCTTCCTTCCCAGGATCCTGAAGAGCGTCGTGGTTGGCTGGGTGAAGGAGATCACACAGTACCACAACGTCTACGCCGATAACCAAGTGATCCACTTCTACCGGTGGCTGCGCTCACCGACCTCACTGCTCTATGATCCTGCCCTGCACCGCATGTTACACAACATGATGAAGAAGCTCTTTCTGCAGTAAGCAAGGGTGTGAGAGAGGTCGTTAGGACAACCCGGGGCTGCTCAGGGACTTGTGGCCTGCCCGGTGCTTATGAATGCCCACTGTCAGGCTTCCGTGCCAGCCCCAGGGATCGGAGCACGCAACTTTGCTTTTGGCAGCCCACATGTTGGCCACTAGGTGGCATCGTTGTGCTTGCAATGAACATCAATAGCAAATGCAGTCCGGACAGGTTGCAGCCTGCATAGGTTAATCTCTTACTGAGAGCTTCTTGCTGCCCTGATCGCATCCAAAGGGCCAGCAAAACCACCTTTCTCCATAGAAGAAACTTAGCAGGCTCCATTCCGTTAGGTCTGGAGCCAGAAGAGCCACTGAGAAGTAAAGCTGTGGTTCTGGCAAACTTGCACGACCGCTCTGGAAACCCAGTAAAAGCAATCGGCAGAAGATGCAGGGTGGACTTGGTCGTTCCTTGGCATTGTGAAATGCTGATGCCATATTAGGTGGCAAGGGGGTCTTACCAGAGGACACATAAGGGAGTTCAGAAAGGCTCCAGCTAGGGAGAGAAGCATTCCTGGGTTACTACAGAGGGTAGCAAGGAGGCCATGGGTTGACACATCTGGAATGGACAAGACTTATTCATAACATCCCTTTGCCATGGATCTACTTGCAGTTTGAAAGGTAACCAAAAGGGAGCAAAGTGGGGCAATCAATTAGCAGCGTGAATAACAGGAAATTGCAGCAGAGCAGAAATTAGGGAAGGCAGAAAGTCTTGGGAAGCAAATCCAGTTTCTGGAGGCGCTAATGGGAGAGGCAGGAAAGTTGCCTCCAAAGCTCCGTGTTGGTTTCTCACTGTCAAACCTGCAGAGGAGCTGGACAGAGCCCACGGGGAGACTTGTGCAGTGAGGTGCTGCATGCGTCTCCTCTCTGTTTGCACCTGGATCCTTCCTACCTTTCCAGAGAACAGTGTGAGCACTAACCCTTTGCTTGCTTAAGCCTATTTCTTCTGCTAATTCCAGCCTCTAGGGCTGCGTCCAGACTTGTCTGTACTGTGCAGCGGAATGTGCAGTTGCAATTGGGGAATCACGCATGACAATCTGCATCGTCGTGGCATCACATTATCCAGTCGTTTGCTGCACACTTACCTTAATGCTGATCTAAGGACACTCACTGCGCAGTATAAGGAAAATGCAAATTTTCCTGCCAGTTTGGGCAGAACGCCGAGAGTAGGAGGGCAGCTTAAATGTGATTGGCTGCCTCAACCCACGTGACTGCATGTGCCGACTCAGCTCTCACAGCTTCCAACGGGAAGCTACAGAGCTGCTTTTCGAGTCGGGACAGACAGTCATCGCTGCGCAGCACGTAAGCTGCACTTTTACCTTTAACTGCAGATTTATTCCACAAGCCTGGAGGCAGCCTAGATCTCCCCACACCCTTCCGACTGCCTTGTTAAAAATGATGGAAGCCCTGATTTTGCCCTGGATTTCTTGCTTGCTCTCACCCCCTTCCTCCTCCTCTTCAGACTGGTGGCAGAATTCAAGCGTCTCGGCTCCTCCGTGGTCTACGCCAACTTCAACCGCATCATCCTGTGCACCAAGAAGCGCCACACTGAGGATGCCCTGGCCTATGTGGAGTACATCACCAACAGGTACAGCACTGCTGAACAACCTTGCTCCCAGCAGTCCAGTCCCCAGGGCTTCCCTTATCCCTTCAAGGAAGATGTGCAAGAGCAGGGGTGCTTAGATTTTGACCCTCCGGATGTTCCTGAACTGCATTTCCCAGCATTCCTTTCCAGTATGGTGTAATTTGGGCAGCTGAACTCTGAGCTGGGAAGTGCAGTTTGCAACCACCTGTGGGCAGATTATGCCAGAGAGTGCCCTCTACTCCCCACACATAAATAGGGAAGGAAAAAGGCAGAAATTTGGAGGAAACCAAATCCCTGCCCATACCTATTAGCTAGCTATCTCCAGCCCAGCTCAGAAGAAGAAGGGTTGGCTTTTCCACCCGGCTTTTCTCAGCCTCAAGGGGACTCAGAGCTGCTGACAAACCTTCTACTCTTCTTCCCACAGCAGACACCCTGTGAGGCAGGTGGGGCTGTGAGAGCTCAGAAAGGGAGCTGTGAGTAGCCCAAGGTCACACAGCTGGCTTTGTGGAGGAGGGCGGACTCAAACCGGGAGACTATCAGATAAGAGTCTAAAACTCCAAGCAGACGACCATACTGGCTCAACTAAGGGGTTCAGGGCAGAGAGAACACAGCAGCAGGGGAAGATCAACACAATCATGACAATGGCAGTGCAACAAATTTTAGATAAACTCCCAGTGGAAGCAGTTCAAAAGGAAAGACCCTCCCCCCTCCACCTTCCTCCCGCAAATCGGCATGGCGAGGTGGGCCCCTTTAGGAGAACGGCCTCCATTCTCTCCCTCTTTTCCTTCCAGCATCCATTCGAGGGAACTCTTCCACTCTCTGACCATTTCCTTCTCGCGCTGCTGGGAATTCTTGCTTTGGATGGACCCAGCTAATTATGGAGGGATCAAGGGCAAAGTCCCAGCCCGCGTCCACTGTGGGGAGGTAAGAGATCGCCGGGAAAGAGGCCTTTAGCCCTCTGAGAAACTGGTGCAAGAGAAAGGTGGGACTCCACTGTCCAGTTGTGGAAGGAGAAGGTGTCTCTGCTTCCTTAAGTGCAAGAAAACCAAACAAGAGTGCTGGAAGCTTTGGAGATGCTGCCCAGGCTCACCTGGGTTTCCTCTAGACTTTAACCTCTCCCGCGGCAGGTGACCAGTGGCAAAGGGCCTGAAGACCTGGATGGCAGTGATGGAGAAGAGGAAGAGGAGGATCAGCAGCAAGAGGAAGAAGAGAGGGAAGAGGGGTTGGAGGAACAGCTGGAAAACAACTGGAACATAGTGCAGTACCTCCCCCAGGCCGCCTCTTGTCAGAACTACTTCCTCATGATTGTATCCGGTAAGGGAATTCTGGGTGTTTTGCCAAGGTTGGGGCTAGAATCCTGCTCAGGTTCCATATTGTATGAATCTCTCAACTCCTATGGACCCAACTTCCTGTACTTGGGGCAGAGGGCGGGACGACTAGCAGGTGAGGGAGGACCCACCTGTATCCTTTACCTGGGGGGAAGGCTGGATGACATCACTAGCCCTTTACCTGGGGGTGGGGGAGACTGGATGCCATCACTAGCCCTAGTCTGAAGTCTGGGCTGACCTCCTCACCACCCGGCCATTCCGTTTCCAGCCTATATTGTCGCCGTATACCACAGCATGAAGGAGGAAATGCAGCACAACGCTCCAGGGAGCACCCCGGTCAAGAGGCGGACGGGCAGCCAGATTTCCCAGGAGCCCGTAGGAGAGGGGGCTGTCTTGCCTGGTGAGTACCCAGCCACCGCAGCCCTCTGTCTCTGTACCCTGGCATAGGTCCACCTTTTCAAGATAAGTGTCACTGCAATTGAAAGGGACAGTTTACCTGTGAATTTTCCGGGGTAGGGGGTGGGGGAAACCCTTCAAGCAATAAATACCACTCTTGTCCATGAAGGAAAGTTTGTGATGCCCTCTGGTGCCACAGAACAGGTTTGGAAATCAGGCCTGGTCTCCACACTGCATTCCGGATGCTGTTTTCTGCTGGTGGAGCCAAATCTCACTTAGGGTACATATATGTAGGGGATTGCATGAATGCATTTTTTTCATTTGAATTAGAGTCAGTTCAGATACTCGATTGAATTTGAAATTCAGAAATCCGGATTTTTGAAAATCTGATTCGAATCCGGATGATCTGAATCCGTACTTTCGGAAATTCGATTCGAACTCGAAAATACAAATGTCAGCAACTTTCGTGTCCGATTTTTGAATTCGTGCCCGTTACATTTTTATCCCGTTCGCATCCCGTATTATAAGCGCAAATAAACACGATATTCGGATGCAGTATAAGATTTTCTATTCAGTCGAATTATTCGAAAATCCGTATCGGATTTTCAAAAATCTGAAATCCGCTCGAATTCGAAAATTTGGATTTTTGAAAATCTGATTCAAATTCAGTTGTTGATATTTGTCAAAGTCGAATCGGGTTTTTGGATTTTCGAATATCCGTGCACATCTCTACATGTACGTACATGTCCTCCCTCGCCGCAGGGACAATTACCTTCTCTCAGGAATACGTGACCAATGAGCTTACCCAGAGCTTCTTCACCATCACCCAGAAGATCCAAAAGAAGGTGAGCGGCTCTCGCCACAGCACGGAGCCCTCAGAGATGTTTCCCATCCTGCCAGGGTCACACCTGGCATTGAACAATCCAGCCCTGGAGTTCATCAAATATGTCTGTAAGGTGAGAATTCCAAAGTCCTGGCTCGGTAGGTCACAAAGGAGGCCTCGTTGACTGGGCTGCCTCCAGCTGGAGGGAGGGAAATCTAGGGGATCATTTTTGGATTCCTCAACGGGGGGACAACATTGCAGTGCAAGCCGGGCCCATCACCTGTCTGGGAACTGCTGTGGGCAGTTCTGGGTATTTTAATGGCAAGGGATATCCAGAATGCATGATTGCCAGCCCTTGCACATGCGCAGCGGTCATGTCCACCAACCTGAATCCATCCGGGTAGGTAAACCCAATGTCTTTACTATAGGAAAAACCCAGGTTGGGAGTTGGTTTTCCCAGAATAACGATACCACAGGATCTCACCCTTATATTCTGGGGCTGTGTTGGGATTGCCACAGGTATATTGCCAATCCCACTATAGCCCTGGGATAACCCCGGGTTTTGGGCCCCATCTGGATCCCGGCCTTTCTCAATGCAGTGCACTGGAGGCGTTGCAAGTGCCCTTCTCTCTCCAAGCTCCCAGGCACCTTCTTTCTCCCAGGTCTTGTCGCTGGACACCAACATCACCAACCAGGTGAGCAAGCTGAAACGTGACCTGCTGCGGCTGATCGAGGTGGGCGAATTCTCGGAGGAGGCTGAGTTTCGTGACCCTTGCCGCTCTTACGTCCTTCCGGAGATGATTTGCAGGAACTGCAACTTCTGCAGAAACTTGGATCTCTGCAAGGATCCAGTTCTTTCTCAGGTAATGGATGTCTGGGATGCTTTGGGGCAGACGGGGAAGGCCATGCACTACTTTTTAACCTCAAAGATGCCAGGGAACCTGAGGCCCTTGCCACACCTGAACAGGCTGAGGCTTTCCATCACCATGTTTCTCTGCCCCTTTGCTTACAGGACGGCTCCATCCTGCCCACCTGGATCTGCTCCAACTGTCAGGCCCAGTACGACTCCGAAGCCATTGAGGTGGCCCTGGTGGAAGCCCTGCAGAAGAAGCTAATGGCCTTCACCCTTCAAGATCTGGTAAAGGGAGAAGCTGGTCTTAAAGTGCCACCTTTGGCCGCTGTTAATTGGCGCTAAAATGTTGGTCAACTCAGCTGTCGCTCAGAAACATGGGAAAGAGCATTTATTTATGAAATCTCCAGCTGGCCGTTTGGCCCTGGGCCACTTTGATCCTGTGATGAGCTGATTGACTAGGAGACCAGGCCTCAGTGAGGAAGGACGTGAGCCCAGCCCCCTGGGGGGTGGGGGTGGTTTCTACTCATCACCCCCTGGTGTGTCTGGTGTGATGACCTGGATGATTGCTCAGTCTCTGGTTTTCCAGCTGCTTCCCACACCTGTCCCTTGGGTATTGCTCTCCTTTGCAAGAATTAGTGGGACAATTAGCAGTGAGGGTTCCTGACCAACGGAACTGCCTGCCACTTGACACAACGGCCTTTGGGCTATGTTGGCAGAACTTGTGAGGCTGCCACAGGGCATGAACTCCTCTGCCCTTCTATCATGATCCCTCACTGGCTTCCGCATGGCCTGATCCCGGGCCCCTTTTGTGTTTCAGGTGTGCCTCAAGTGCAAAGGCATCAAAGAGGGCCATATGCCCATCTACTGCAGCTGTGCAGGCGACTTTGACCTCCTGTTGCCCACTAAGGTACGTCCTTTTCCCGCACCCTGCTTCCTGCCTTCCTTGGGTGTGAGTTTCCCCTGGCATGCTTTGCCCAGCGTGCCCGTTCCTTCCCTGCTCCGTACTCAGAGTAGCGCCCCTCTTTCTTTCCCTCCCTTCTTGCGCAGACTTTCCTAGAACACCTGAAGGCTTTCCAGAGCATCGCGCAGCACTACAACATGCTCTTCCTGCTTGAGAACATCCAGTGGCTCCTGCGGATGAATCCACAGCTCCTCCTGTAAGAGGTGCCTCCGGCCTTGGGCTGCTGCGGAGAAGCCTTGAGCCCGTACACTCCAGCTCCCGCACTTGGGGCGTCTTAGGATGGATTCCTGGGGCTTCAGCTGTTCTCGGGGCCCGGGTACGGGTTCAGCATTGCCGTGCGACTGGAGAGTTTCCTGCCCTTCCTGCAAATCTCTTCTGGAGGAGAAGGAAGGAGGCAGCCTTTTTGGCCTGACCTGCAGCTGGTGCAAAGGTTCCCATGCAGCACTGTGGTTTCCTTCCCACTTTTGCCCACGGGAAGAAAAGATGTAACCCAAGCCTTGAACTGAGGGGGGGGGGGTGAGGCTTTTGTGTCCTCTTCTGTTATTAATTTTATAAAATAATGCTGTAAATAAACCTTTTATGACTGTTCTTAGCACCTCGGCGGTTGCAAACGTATTTCTTCAGCTCAGCGTCTCAGATGCCCTGCGGGCTTTCCTGCAGCCTTGCTTTGGTGCTATCTGGCTGCAGGATGCAAAGGGAGCTTTGTCTCACTTAGCAGGCACAGGAATGCAAATGGCAGAACGGAACCATTGCTCTGTTGGGAAGCACTTAATGTAATGGATTAGGGATGGGCAGGAATATTCATAGGCATTCGAAATCTCATCGAATGTGCTGAATTTTGACACTCAAACTTGAATAGAATGTCCCAAAATTCGACAGTAAACATTCAAATTGAATGTTAAACTTTCATAAGAACATAAGAACGTAAGAGAAGCCCTGCTGGATCAGGCCACAGCCCATCTAGTCCAGCATCCTGTTGCACACAGTGGCCCACCAATTGCCCATGGGCATCTCAAGCAGAGACAAGGGCAAACCTGTTCCTGCTCGAGAATCCCAGCAAATGGGTTTAGAAGCATCCTGCTTCCCCCTCCCAGCCTGAAAGATGTACCTAGGCATTCATTCTACTACCCAATGATACATCTGTGGTCCATAAACTTGTCTAAACCCACCTTAAAGCCATCTAGACTGGTAGCTGCTACCACCTCTTCCGAATCTATTCATTTGAATTATCCTGACATTCATATATGTACAGGTTTGTACCTGATGCGTACTTGAAGATCCACATCTTTCCTGCTCCCGTACAGGATGCATACGGACGTGTACAGATGTGGGGAGGTTGCATATGTGCACATACGAATGTTGCCAACATTCATATGTGCAGGTTCGAATCAAAACTTCAAACGAATAGATTCGAATTTGGTAAATACAAATTGAATCTTGTTAAATTTGAATTTAAAAGATTCTAGTCAAATTGGATTTTCAGGTATTCGAGTTGATTCGAATGGAATGTCGAAAAAAACATTCATGCACCATCTCTATTATTGATCCCGTGAAGCCATTGCTGACACTCTGTTTTTTAAAATAGGTGCATTAGAGTCCCTTTGTCAAGGCCTCCAGCAATTGCCCCAGGCATATGTAACCTTCAGAGGGTCCAATGCATCCCAGGGATTCCTCCAATGTAGGATAGATTAGAAATTGTAGAGCTGTGGAAAAGGCTGAGCACTGGTCCTTGGCTGGGATGAGGGAGAAGGATTCCTCCAGGGCCCCTGAAGGGTAGACCCAGAGACCAGAGGCCAATTTGCACTTCATCCCATAGTATGCAGTTAGGCAACATCTGGGCAGGTGCATCTGCACTTTCAGGAGGCGTTTACTGACTAGAAATGACCCCTGCCTGCCCAGAGGTTGCCTAATTGCAGGCTAGCTATGGTGCACAAAATCATGCACCACAAGCAAACTCATCCTAACCTAGGCCTTACCTTCAGCATCCAGCCAGCGACCATCTGCACTTCTGCTGGCTGAGAAAGTCGTCTGAAGTCCCTCGCAAGCGCACTGGGACCTCAGATGACCGACCACCTGGCGTGACCGCGCAAAGCGTCAGCGTCACCTTAGCGACTCCGCATGCCGGCGCTGGTGCACACACAGTCCCGCTCGAGATGGCAGTGCCAGGGGGTCGACTGAATGCGTGATCGATCACGCAGGGGGCCGGGCAGTCATTGATTAGTGCTCGCCAGTGTGAACACCAGTCGATGTTAGTTCAGCAAGCACCTCTCCCATCCACGGGACAGGAACGGAAGTGCAAAATCGTCCCAGGCTGTCTTGAGCGTAGTGCTGACATTTTCCCGTTCCTAATGTCTGTTCATGAGAACTTCCACTAAAACTGTCCATTGAGGGAAACGAAACAGCCCCCCCCCCCCGCCCCCAGACCCACTTTGGAGATTGATGGCTGCAAAGCAATATCCACCCATCATGAATAAGTAAAGCACCGTGATGGATCCTAATAGATGCACTAGACAAGGAGAAGCAAGGCTGGTCAATGAAAGGGGGAAGCAAATGGGTGCATGCATTTCCCCCTGGCCTCTTCTGAGCCCCAGACCGTGACCCACACCTGCTTTCTATCCTGACATAGTGAATCACCCCTTGACTATTACTGGAAGTGGGGAGAAGAGATGAAAGCAACCTCAGGTACCACAGCATCCTATTAGTGGCTCGGTAGCCCACCCGCCGGGGGCGCCTGTCTGCGTCTGCATCTGTGAAGCTGCCCTGCAGCAAAAGGCAGATCCCATTTTGCAGAAAGTGTGCTGGCTTTGCAGAGCTCTGGGGCTAGCTGTCCAGGTGTGGGTCCCGCTTTCCTTCCAGACTTTCCTTCCAGAATTCCTTCCTTCCCTCCAGATGTTAAGGCACGGGCAGGTCTTGAATTGCCCAGCTACTTTCCTCTGGATTCTGTGCCCCTGAGCTTACTCTCCCTTGTGGCCTAGGCAGGAGGAGTTAACTCCATGACTTTGCCGAAGAGCAGAAGCAAAGTCTACACAGAACGAAGGTGAGAAGGCGTTCCAGTGCTTCCTTCCACCAAGGAGACCTTGGATAAGGTCTGGCTGTCCAGATTCTTGCCCAGGGGAACTCTTGCTCCTGAGACTTGGAGCTGAGAGGTCCTCAGTTTGACCCGTCCTGCAAATCCAGGGAAAGGAGGAATTCCTGCAATTCCCCTTTCCTGGTGACGAGAGGTTTGTACCCATCGTTCCCTCTGTATTGCGCAACCTTTAAAAAGTGCACGCGCCAATCTAAAGTTGGCCTCTCGATATCCTATCTCCTGCCTGGCCAGTCTGCAGGTCCCATTTCTTTCTTCTGGAATAAAGACCCCTCCCTTCCCCCTGTCTGGCACAGGAATACTCTGGAGTTTATCGGCTTTGATGCTTCTGGTTTCTGCTGGCAAAGGGCAGAAAGAACGGGTAATGGGCTGGGATTTGCTCTGGAAACAGAAGAGCCGCGCAATCCGATTAGCGGGAGAAATATGTTGGCTGGGCTGCTTCAATTACCTCCGAATGCTTTTCTAATTGATTTAGCGCTCTCAGGGTGCACTTAACAGAACTGGGAGAAATGGGTAGGCAGGCCTCATACGCGGCAGGTATATGAGGAAGGGGAGCAATGGCCCACGAAACAGAGAATCACAGGCTCGATTCCCAGCATCTTCCCAGAAGACGGTCATGACAAATCCACTTCATATCTGTGCCCCACTTTGGTCTGTAAAATAAGAAGAGGACACCAGCACAGCCCACTAAGGATGTGCAGAAATATTCGAAGGCATTCGAAGTTCGACCAAATTGTCCAAATTTCGACATTTGAATGTTCATAAATTCAAATTTAAACATTCAAACGAATTTTGAATCTATTCATTCAAATTATTCAGACATTCCTATGTGCATGGGTTCATACACGATGCATACTTGAACCTAGACATCTTTCCCGCATCCATATGGGATGAAAACGGGTTGCATACGGGATAACTACAGGATGCATATGGGATGCGTAACAATGTGTACAGGTGCATGATGATGCGTACAGGCACATACGTATGCTGTCGACATTTGTCAGTGTAAATTCGAACTGAAAATTCAAACGAATAGATTCAGATTTGCTTAATTTGAATTGAATTTGGGTAAATTTGAATCTAACATTTGGATATTCAATTTGGATCGAATCAAATCCCAAAACTTACATTCTTGCACACCCCTACAGCCCATCTAGCCCAGCATCCCACCTCACACAGTGCCCCACCAGTTGCTTCTGGGCATATCAAGCAGAAGATGAAGGTGAAACCTTCACCTGCTTTCAGCTCCCCGGAAATGGCTTTTAGAAGTGTCCTGCCTACTTCTTCAACCTGTAGGCAGTGCTTAGGCATCCATTCAATTAAACATTGGTACACCTGTGCTCCATGAATTTGCCCAACCCGCAAGGACATAAGAGGAGCCCTGCTAGATCAGACCACAACCCACCTAGTCCAGCATTCTGTCTCTCGCAGTGGCCCACCAGTTGCTTCTGGGCATCTCTAGAAAACAACAAAGGCCAGTGGTACCTAGGCATCCACTTTAATAGCCATTGATGCACCTGTCCTCCATAAGTTTGTCTAACTTTCTGCTACATGGCTCATCAGTGGAACGACTGTCTAGAGCACCAACAGAAGAAGACTTGGTTTTTCTGCTTTTCTGCCATTTAAAGGGATTCAAAGCAGCTGACAAACCTTCTGTCCTCCTTCCCACATTTGATATCCTTTGAGGTAAGCGGGGCTGTGAATGCTCAGAAGAGAGCTGTGACTAGCCCAAGGTCACCCAGCTGGCTTCATGTAGGTGGGCGGAATCAAACCCGGTATTCCCAAATAAGTGGCTCCTTAAGCACTAGACCAAAGTTGCGGGATCAGCCCCAGCATTTTCTCCAGAAGCAGGGGGTGCAAACCTGTATCTGCCAAGAAAAACACATGTAGCATCCAATTGTTCCCCAGAAGTCAACCTTGACCTGAGGAGATCTACAAAGAGCAGCAGGTTAGGCATATGATAAGGTTGGCAATACTCAAATTTCTTTGGGAGCTGTGATTCCCATATGGAAGAGGTTCTGCTGACCAAGGTTGAGTCTTCGAGGAGCAAATTTAAAGGACAGTCTTTAGGGAAATAGGCCTGGGTAGTGCCATTTCTAAATTGATTTTCAATGTTTCTCAGTGCAAATTAGGGTAGCCCTGTTTTAAGATTAATGTGGTCTGAATGCACTGCTGTTAGTGGGAATATAAGGCTCATGAAAAGAAACCTACAAAGGTTAAAAAGAAAAAAGGTAATGTTTGAAAAACAATGCACCTGTGCACACCTGAACTGAATTCCCAAAACATTAAAGAACCCCAAAGCCCTGCGGAACTGGAGGGTACACATCCCTCTTAACCCAGAGACACGATTACAGAAAGAAGAGGAAACCCTACATGGTTTGCTTTGTTTTGTTTTTACAACTGGAGAGATTTATTCTGGTGTCTGCTTTTGGTGGGAAGAGGAGGCACCGATCCCAGGTGTATGTAGCTTTGGAAAACCAAGCAGGAAAGAAGAATATCAAAGATGGACGAGATCTTTGGAGTTTGCCATGGAAAACACCTGAATGCCAGAACTGGGCGTGTTGAATTCCTTTGTCAGGGTTCTCTCTGAGGGCTTCAACATCTGTCCAGAAATGGGAGAAACGAGGGAGAGGTCAGTAAGCTAAAAACCTGACAGACAGATGAGCCTGGATCCAGGTGAAGGCCATCTATCAGAAAGTGAAAACTATATGTCCGCTTGACATAGAACGTGGGCACCTGATAGTTGTGAAGGCCCCAACTCATCTGCTGATCCGCACACAGGGCCATACCTGGTCAAACTTCCGAGACCTATACACGTCATTCTTGTTCATGAAGGTCAACAAGATCCAGTCGCAGAGATAAGAGCCCTGGGATAAAGCAGAGGCGGTGTGGTGAGCTCCAGAAAAGGCAAAACCTGGGCACTGAACAAAGCAAGAATACTCACCACTCCCACGGACGTCAGTGCTGTGGCCAAGTTAATGATGGTGGGAATGAGTCCGAACTTCCCTGCCTGTGGGAGAGATGCACAGAACACCACCAGCAGGTTTCTCTTTCCCAGGGTATGCGCCGTTTTCCTTCCCCTGGCTTCCCAGTCCCGCCGTCCTCCATAAAGACAAACCCGTGATGGAGAGCGGGTCGGGGAATTGATGCATCCCTACCTGACCATGAACAATCACATCAATGCGGATGCCATAAGCTTTGACCAGAGTCCGGGTATGCTTTCCCTTGCAGTGGTAGTATTTGGCGAACCTAATATTGAGATTGCGGGAGAGGAATGAGAACAGGAGGCGATACTAACACACATGCAAGTGCACACACAGGTCTTTGACACAAAACAACCAGGGTCATAGGTCATGCCTCGTGTCCTATCAGACTCCTGGGAGGAATGACCTACTCCTGCCAGCCAGAGCGAGGGGGGTACTCCTCAGGGGCCAAATTTGGAAACTGCTTCTGTCCCCCAAATGGGGATAGCTCAAACTCAGACGATACATAATGCCCAGAGCCCAGTTCTCTCTGGAGAGAGCGACAACAGCTGTGCTGCCCGGCTTGCTTCCATGCAAAATAGCTGTGCCACCAGGGACATGACTCTCCGAGTCCTACTTAAGAAATGCCCAACTCTGCACCTGCCGTTGCAAACAAAGAATCTCCTTGGCAACTCCCGACTCGTGTGAACCCTGATTCTTGACTCCTGACTGACTCCCCAACTTACGAGGACCCTCTGGTACCCTGATTCTTGGCCTGTTTGGCTCCACATGTTCTATATCCCCAAGACCTCTGGAAACTGACTTGGCATCTTGCTGTCGCTGGCTGGGCATGTGCAAGAGCGAGTGTGTCGCTGTTACTGCCTGCTCTGGATACAACATCATCCTGAATGGCCATGAGTTTCCTCCACCGTAGTGCCAACACTCTGACTTGGTCATGTGTGCAAGCATACAATTCCATCCTGACCAATTCCTGAATGCTCTGGGGGATTTTCCGCTTAGCATGGCTTGTGCACCTGTCGAAGCTCTGGTCTCTCTATGGAACCAAGAGATGAGCAGGGCTGTTGACAGGATCGCTCCCAAGTGCCCTCGGCATACCTGTAGAGCCCCCAAAGTGCCTTGGTATTCCATGGAGCTACGGGTGATGAAACAGGAAACTCTACATGGGGCTGCCCTTGAAAACGGTTCGGAAGTTGCAGCTAGTGCACAATGCAGCTGTTAGAATGCTGACCGGAACATCTAGCCGGATGCACATCACGCCGGTCTTAAAAGAATTGCACTGGCTGCCAATTTGCTACTGGGCCCAATTCAAGGTGTTAACTCTGACTTATAAGGCCCTAAATGACTTGGGCCCCAAATATCTAAAGGAACGCCTTCTCCCATATCGACCTGCCCATGCCTTAAGATCAAGTGGTGAGGCCCTCCTGGTTGTCCCACCACCTTCAAGAGTGAGGTTGGTGGGCACCCAGGAGAGAGCCTTTTCTGTGATGGCCCCCAGACTATGGAATAGCCTCCCCCTTGAGGTGCGTCATGCCCCTTCCTTATATATATTTAGGAGGGCAGTGAAGACGCACCTCTTTGCCCTGGCCTTTGGCTGAGCTGCTTATGTTCCCTCCCTCAGTACAGACACTATCATTTTAAACTATTGTATATTGTTTTATATTTGTTGAATTTTTAACGTCTTTTAATGTATATTCTATTTTAATCTGCTGTTACCCACCCAGAGACCTTCAGGTATGGGGCAGGATACAAATGTAAATAAAACAAACAAACAGCTGGAGTGCAGGTGGTGCAAATCCAGCTGTGAGTCTAACCAAACATAGGTTAGAGCACATTATCATGTCTACCGCGTTGCAGTGGTGGCAGCTAAAAGGAACTTTTTCTCCACCACCATTGCATTCTCAAGTAGCCGTCCAGCAGAGCTCTTCAGAGTGGTGAATGGCCTTATAAAATCTAGCTCGACGCAGTGTGGGCAAGGGCCACACAATATCTGCTATGACAAATCTGCAGAACACTTTGAGGGCAAAGTAGCTCGGATTCATGGGGGATTAGATGTCACAACTGGGAATAGTCCAGAGAACTGTCTGGTCCATTTCTTTTGGATCAGTTTCAATTGTTGTGGCCTGAGGATGTGGACAAGCTACCTGCGGGGGTTTGGCCGACAATGTGCCGTCTAGACCTTTGCCCTTTCTGGCTGATAAAAGCCAACCAGCAAGGTATAACCGGGTGGATTCAGGAAGTAGTGAATGCCTCCTTGAGGGATGGGGTGGTCCCACCGGGCCCGCCTGAAAGGGCCTCCCTGTGCAGGAGTAGGAATCACGGACGCCATTCTGTCCAGGCAGGGGACAGCTCTGTGCCGTGTGTGGCTTCCCTCTTAAAAGGGCCCATTGGCAAAAGGGCCCCTCTAGAGTTGGCGCATGGCTGTTGGATGAGGAGGGGAAACAAGGTGCCAACTCCAAGGGGCACATGCAGCCTCTTTGGCCAAACGCAAGGAAGGCCCTTGCAGAAAGCTGACCGATCTTCTTCCAGAAGACGCTGAGCGCACCTTTATGGAAGTGCATGGCCAGTATTGCACAGCCCAGCAAATGCACCTGTGCGCAACGGTCAAATCTGCTGGCCTGGGAATTTTTTTGCCTTCCGCACTGCGTCTTCCTCTATGCTGTTTCAGCGGCACAGATTGCTGCAGTAACCTCTTCTTTCTTAAAAGTTATTTTCTAAAATGTTTGTTTGTTTCTATCCCACCCTATACCCGAAGGTCTCAGGGCGGGTAACAACACTTAAACTCAGACATTATTTTAAAAGTATATATTAAAACAGTAACTCTGTCTGTAAAGGGGGAAGGCCAGTTTGGCCCACAAGAAGGCTAATGTTACTGAGCCAACAGGTGATGCATTCAGTGGCCAAGCCAGGAAAGTGATCTGCCAAGCAGTCCCTAAGAGACTTGCTTTGCCAAGGCAGCCAGGCATCTTGAGCTGGTCTTTTTGGAAGGCGGTGCCAAGGGGAACTTGGGCTCTTACCTGTAATTGTAGCCAGAAGACGCCTGGGCCCATTTGGGGTCAAGCCTGCGGAAGGAGTAGCGGGGATTGCACTCTGTCTCGGAGAGGTCCAGGTTGCAGTTCCAGGTGATGATCACACCAATGACACCACCCTGCAGGGAAAACTGAGCCCTAAGGGAAGTGCTCTCTCCAAGCCCCTGACCCACCATCCAGGATGCCCATGGAGCTCCATTTCTTTTCTGGGGGATCCCACCTCTGGAACTGTTTGAGCAAAAGGCTCCCAGAGGCCTTCCTTCATCAGTCTGCCAGCAAGCCATGAAATCTTGTAAAGCGGAAGAAAGGCAGAAGTAACCTCCCCAACTGCATGGTGCTTATAGAAGTCCCCCCCCCCCCGCCCCACACACAATAATACTCATCATCTTACCCCATGTCCCCATGGTAAGGATACTGCAAGGTGAACATGAGTTTGCCTCGCAAGAGTCCCCATGCAAAGCCCTAATTCAGGCTACATGAGGGACAAAATCCTCAAAATTGAAACAGCCCCACCTTTGATAACTGTTCTCGCCCCGAGATATGGGGCAAGAACAGGTGATAAAGGGGGCATGGGGGCACTCCTGGGTTACGCTCGCAGCATTAGCGGGCAGGGCTTCGCTGTCCCCGCCGCTAAAGCTGCAATCGCAACTGTCCCCCCCTAACCTGGGCACTTAATCGCCCAGGTAAGGGCTTCCTTTACCCCAAACGATCACCTGACAGCTGCCCTGCAGTCAGCTGGGCAGCTGTCAGGCTGTTATGCACACAAGCAGAGCTCTGCTAAAAATGATTAAAGCAGCAGCGGCTTTGGCGTCTATTTTAATCATGTTACCGGAGCTCTGCCCTACTCTTGACAGCCCCTATACCCACCTGACAGCTGCTCAGCTGACTGCAGAGCAGCTGTCAGGTGGTTGTTTGGGGTAAATCGAGCCCTCACCTGGGTGATTAAGCGCTCAGGCAAGGAGGTGGTGGAGAAAACCGCAGCATCCTGATGCAGGGATTTACTGTGGTTTTCATGGGGACGGGCAGGTTCGCCTTGAACCCGCCCTTTCCACCATTGCCATGGGGACTCCTTAATGCAAATTAAGATTCGCATTAAGGCTCCCCTGAACCCACCGCGGGGCATTGGCAGCCCTATGGGGATGCAGCCTTAGATGGAGATTTTAAAAAAATGCTTGAGTGCTGCTCCTAGCTTTTTCTGGGGAGCAGTTAGGAACTGACTTGGTGGCCTTCAGATGCAACGCAGAAGTTCTTCCACTGAGCTGTGACTGTTCTCCATTCTTCTTTGTTGTTCAGTTGTGTAGTCAGGTCTGATGTTCCACAACCCCATGGGTCATGACAAGCCACTACCTCTTCCAGAGTTTGTCCCAGCTCATGTTCATTGCTCCCATGACATTACTGACCCATCTAACCCTCAGCCGCCTCTTCTCCTTTTGCCTTTCATCTTTCCCAGCATCAGGGCCTTTTGCAATCAGTATGGTCCTCTCATTATGTGGCCAGTGGATTTGAGCTTCAGCTCCAGGATTTGTCCTTCCAGTGAGCAGTCAGGGTTGATTTCTTTTAGTATTGATCGGTTTGATCTCCTTGCAATCCAAGGGACTCTCCAAAGTCTTCTCCTACACCTGGATTGGAAAGCATTTATTCTTCAGCACTCAGCTGTCCTTATGGTCCAACTCTCACAGCCATACTTTAGGACTGGGAAAACCATGGCTTTGATTATATGGACCCTGGTGGGCAAGTTACTGTCTCTGCTTTTTATTATGTTGTCTAGGTTTGCTACAGTGTTCCTCCCAAGGAGCACGAGTCTTTTCATCTCATGGCTGAAGGCTCTGTCTGCAGAGATCTTTGGAACCCAAAGAAATAACATCTCACTCTGTTTCCATCTCTTTCCCCTCTGTTTGCCAGGAAGTGATGGGACCATCACTTCTGGGGAAGGATAATTGCTCTTCCAAAGAGGCCTACTGCCTGCATCCTTGATCTCACTAATGAATATCATGAAATCAGGCCTTTTTTGCAAATTGATTACTTTTTTTCCCAGCAGAAAACAAGTACAGAAAAGAAAAACAAAATACAGTGTCGTTTTTCACCCCGCTTCGCCACTCCTATGGTCTGTCCCACTACCTGGGCAGTGGGAACAAACCACACAGGCAGAGACACCTGCCCCCCCCCCGCCGCCCCCTGCCCCCCGGCCCCAAGAAGGCCATCTGATCTCCACAGGGGCAAAGGACGGCATGAAGCCACTTGGCTAAGCTCAGAGCAAATCCCCACGGCCTCTGAACTGCCTCTCCTGTCAATTACGGGCCTTAATGCTGCCGGAATGGCTGAGAAGCCTGGCTTGGCAGAGGCAGCTAATACGCCCACTCTGCCCCAGGGGAGCCATGAGAGAGGATTGATGTGAAAAGAAAAGCAATTAAGGGCCAGCCAACTGCCCGGAATCGGTGGCAACAGCCGTGTGGACGTCCCAAGCGCTCTGGTTCGGAGGAAGCAGGTGGCCCCTCTGCCGAGACCTGGGTGGAAGAGGGAGGGGGAATGAAAGAAGTATCCCAGCATGTCAACTGAAACTGAGGAAGTCTGGGGCTGCCCTTGAAGACAGTTCGGAGGGGGCTACTGAACTACTGCAGAATAACAGGTACAGCTGCCCAGATGCCTGTCATGCTTCTATCAAAAGAATTGAAAGAATTATTTCAAGCCCAGTTCAGGGGGCTTGAGGAGGAGGGGGGAGGGAGGGAGTACAAAATTAGAAACCCAAGCTAACCCTGTTTCCATCCATCATCCTTGTATCAGGCTATGGCTTGCTGAGGAAGATATTTCTCCTCCCTGAAATTATCTTAGCATCTTTTGAAGCTAGGCTTTAAAGACCAGGACTCTCTGTGGAATGAGATCAATCAAACTACCAGTTTGGGGCCTGGGAAGTGGGGACCCCAGCAAGGGCCCTTGCCTTTTCTGCCAGTTCCGTGAAGTCCTCGCCCGCCTGCTCCACAATGAAGCCCAGCTTGAAGATGGGGCAGTAGAGGTTTGTGACCTCATCAAAGGTGCAGTTGTGGAGGTAGCTGTCGTCGTCATCTCTGATGTTCCCTCTGGGGTGGAGACACAAATGGGAAGGACATCTCTCACTAGACAGTTCTATCTCATCCGAGATGGTGGTGAGATCACAGGCGGGCACTATCCAGGGGCCACATCCAGGCCCCCAGCTGGATCAAGTTGTCCAGCCTGCTCCCAAAAGTCTTCATGTAATGGTACATGGGACCCACCCAGTATCACTTACTGCCTGGACACGTTGAAGGTCTTACTTGGAAAAGTGGAAGCGGGGAAAATGAATGTTGTTCCTGATCAGGACAGTGAACTCTGGTGCCATCTTGGCCAAGTTCTCACTACAAGAAAGGGGGACATCACAAAGCCAATATGAACCAGGCTAAAACACACACGGAGGGAGGGAGGGCACATTTTTGGAAGCAGGGATTGGCTTGTGCATGGAAAAACCCACTAGAGTCCATGGGCTTAAGCAGTTCTCATTGCCTTCAGCCAAAAGCTTTCACCACTGAAATCCACACACACCAGAGGTGTTCACACCTAACTGTATGCCCAGGGAACTAGATCCAGTCTCAGTTTGGCCCTTTGAAAAGAAGGCAGGCAGTACTTGAAGGTACTAGAAGTCCAGGCAAGCAGAAAAATATTAAGATTCTTAAGCAAAAAAGATACTGAATTCCCAACTGTTGTGAACTTGATGGGATTTGAGTTTCCTAACTGGGGCAGAGCTGTGCATCAGATCCAAGGTTCCAGGTTCAAAGCCATAAGAGAACCATCAGGGCCGTTGATGCCATTGGCCATAGTAGCAAAGGATTCTGGGAGATGGAACTTTTCCAGCTTCCGACTGGCACTCCCTTTGGCCTTCTGCGCTACTGGCTAAATAGCAGCCTTTGACACGTCTTTGCCATCCTACACTGATTCACTCCTGAAAGAAAATCTACCTTCCTCCCTTCCACCCCGCTCAGAAAGACTCAGCATCCCATCCAGGGACAAGAACAGTTTGCTGTATCCTGTGGTTTACCTAACAGCTTCTCCGTCCTCCACTGGGCACCAGGCCATAACTTCACAGGTCTTTTTGGTGTGGTTATAAGGGACACAATGGCCGGTCTTCTCACCTAGAGGGGAAGTTAAGAAAAGAAAGGGTAGCCAGAAGGAGGCTGGCTCCTTCGCAACCCATCTGGAGTGTGGAAGAGCCCATAGGCGTGCCTCACACAGAGAGGGACCGAATCTCAAAATGGCGGCTTCTAAGTGGCCCTTCATCACCCTTGGGCAGAACCACACCAGGGGTCTCCCTGCTGCGCATGCTTTTTGCTTCAACACAATATGGCTACTCACCGTTTCCCAGCATGTCCTTCTCGCCCCTGGAGCAGTCGCTGTCCGAGTGGCATGGGGCCCTCGCATTCTGTGAAGGACAGGGGTGTGGAGTAGGGGTGGGCACAAATGGGTTCTTTTTGTTCGATTCATATTGAATCGAATGCAAGAAAATTAGTATTTGTTCACAAAGATCCCTTTGAATGTGGTAGCATTTGAATTCAATACGAATATTCGATACATATCACATACAAATGCCCTACGCATCGACTATGAATGTGTCAAATCCACCTGGGATCCACTTGGAATCCACTGTCAATCCATTTTGAATCCACTCTGGATCCACTGCCGATGTGAGTGGTGCAGCCACTTTCCCACCTCCCCAGGTTCATGAATATGTAATGAAGCTTTGTACGACTGTTCCAAACCATCCAATTCTAATTCATAAGTCAGCCTTCGAATGTGCCAGCGTTTGATTTGGATTCAAATGTCCAAACTTGGACAAATTCATACCGATTTTGAATGTTACAAATCTTCGTGCACATCTCTAGTGTGGACAAGGTTAAAGTCAACTGTGAGGTGCAGCATCAGGGCTGCTCAGTGGTGTCAGAGAAACAGGGAAAAAAAGCAGCATCCCAAGGTGTTTGATTCACAGGGATCTCTAAATCCACCTGAATTAATGATTAGATACATTTCCTACATTGGTATAGGCGTGGAGTGGCCCCTGGGATGTGCCCAGCTCCATCACAGTATACACTTAGAGGTCTGGTAGTGACACACTTCTTTTCCACCCTCCCTTTTGCGCAAAGAGCGAGCTGCCCTGTCCCATTCAAACACAGCAAGCTGTGGGTGTTCAGAACTTCAGTGGTGTTCCTATGATCATTTTACTGCAACCCACCCTTAGACCCTTTGAGTACAGGGCAGGATGAAAGTGTAAACAAGCTTTGTGCCACAAAGAGAAAATCCCCCAAAAGTTGGGGCTACAATGCACCATGAAATAAAACAAAACAGAGGAGCCAATGTGTATAAGCAAACAGATTAAATCTGGTTTAGACTTTCTTACCTCGGGGCAGGTTCTCTGAGTCTGTGAAGGGGTGACTTGGACATGGGTGATGATGCTGAAGACGCTGCCACCCTGCAGAGAAGACAGTGGGTTAGAGAAGAAACCCACCCACTCACCCACCCACCCATCCATCCACCCACCCTCTCTCTCATCCACCCACCCACCCACCCACCCACCCATCCATCCACCCATCCATCCATCCATCCATCCATCCATCCATCCATCCATCCATCCATCCATCCATCCATCCATCCATCCGACCCTGAGAGGGAGGCACTGGGGTGCTAATCATGATTATCCAGTTTCACCCAACACCATATAAATCTTTAAAAACAGGCCTTTAATCATGCTGGAATTGAGCTCCATTCCACAGATTTATTCTGCTCAAAGAACAGTCACCTTAAGAGAGATTTCTGGTAAATCACCTTTCCTGTAGTTAGCTGGATTCAAGATCACGTCCTGCAGCAATGGTCTATGCATCCCAAATTTAAGGTGTAATCTTGAAGACTTTTGCCTGGGAAGAAGCCCGACTAAACATAACAGAACCAGAGTTTGGAGAAATATACTCTTTTGGACTACAGTCTCTATATTCCCAAGCCAAAAGGGCCATTTTGAAATTCAGAATGGAGCTCTTTTCTATGATGAGAAACTCTTTCCCACTCTTATCAGCTAGCATTGCAAGAGAATCAAAGTGCTTGTGGAAATGTGCGACTTTGAAAATTGTGGAAGAGTGTAAGGTTAAAATAAAGGGCAACTTCAAATCATATAGAACTGTTTAAAAGCAAGACATGAACTGTGAGACAGACAAACCAAGAAGTCATTAATGAAATAAAACCTTGGTGATCCTTTGAGATAATAACGTGTCCAGCAAAAACTCACATCCATGAGCAGATGATGAGCTAGAAAAGAAACAATTATGCCTGACAAAGCTGATCTAAGCAGAAGAACAGGGCAACAGTAGATCAGGTGGGTGGACAGAGACAAAGAGACTGCCGAAATATCCTTGGAAGAAGCTGAAGATAAGACCTACCCCAAAAATAAGCCCTAGCAGGGTTTTTCAGGATTTTTGAGGATGCTTGAAATATAAGCCCTCTATAAGTCCTATATGAGACAATCTCTGAAAATAAGCCCTAACGCATCTTTTGGAGCAAAAATTAATATAAGCTGTCTTATTTTCGGGGAAACAGGGGTAAATATTTGTTCATAGTGTTACTAAAAATCCAACTTGACCCAACAACACTTAGCAGCCACGCTGTCAGAGATGAACCCCGCCATTCCCTTTTCCATGCCTTTCCATATCTTAATGCCCCCTGCAACCATTATTTTTGCAGGCCGGACCAGACAGGACCTTCGGTCCAAGGTCATCTGCATCTCCATTGCTGTATCTGTTCTGTTGCTCGGTGTCAGCAAAGAAAGTAAGGCGGATTTTGCTTGCATTCCTTTCCCCTTCCTGAAGAGGGCGCTTTTGAGTCCTCACCTCTGGGGGTTTCACGTACTCCTCCACATCCCAGACTTTGAACTGGGAGCGAGTGACCCCCTTCACCTTGGTGATCACGGAGCTCTCGGGGCCCGACTCGCTCTCCTGGTAGCCCTTCTGGATGATGAACACGTACCTGGAGCAGAAGCAAAGGGGTGCCTCGTCGCAGCTTTAAGAGGAGCAGACTCGTCGTGACTTAAGTTTGGATCCCCGTAGGCGACAAACCCTCGAGATGGGGCTTGCCAGCTCCCATGGGACACCGACCCCCCCGCCCTCCCAGCACCAAAATCTCACAGACACCATCATTCCAACTTCTTGCTGGAGATTGATCCTGCAATGCTACGCTTTCTAGGTAGTCGCCTCACCACTCAGCTATAGCTGCTCCTCATGGGGACAGGTACAGAGGTCATTTCCCATTGCCTTCAGCTGGGGAGATGCCAGGCAACCCTCCCAGGGTTCCCAGGGAAGAAGGGTTGGCTTTTCTACCCTGCTTTTCTCACCCATTTAAGGGGACTCAAAGCAGCTGACAAACCTTCTGTTCTTCTCCCCAGAACATAACACCCCGTGAGGTGGGTGGGTCTGTGAGAGCTCAGAAGAGAGCTGTGACTAGCCCAAGGTCACCCAGCTGGCTTCATGGGGGAGGGCGGAATTGAACCCGGTATTCCCAGATAAGAGTCCAGCTCCCTAACCACTGGACCAAACTGGCTCACAAGGGAGCGGCTGCATCACTGAGCTACAGCCGTTCCTGAATCTCGCTTGATGCGGATCGGTGTTGTTCAGAGGGAAGCAGGGCTGATTGTCTCTTCTGCTAACTGCACTCGCTCCACCATGTATTTGGGGCCCCCAAAGAACTAGATAAACCCACAGAGCATCCCTAGCCTCGTCCCAAGAGGAACAGCCTTCCTCCACCTGAGACCTGATCAACTTGGCTGCCACTCCCATTCCAGATGTTCTGCACACCCAGCCAGCCAGCCAGCCAAGCCCGGCAGGGTTGCCACTGGCAGGGCTCTCTGGCCAAAGGCTACCATTCAGCCCCATGGGCTAGAAGATGAGACATCCCTGCCCCATTCCCCCCTCCTCCCCGTGCTTGGCTGCCCACCCTCTCGCAACGGCCTGGCTCCCCTCCCTTGGGAGACTTACCAGATGAAATAGACCAAGATGAGCAGCTGCACCAGCCTGTAGATCACCCCAAGGGTCCGGTTCCTCACCACAATCACCTTGGGGGTCTCGTAGTTCCAGAACTCCCAGAAGCAGCTCCAGCAGCCCATCTTCTGCCTCTGCCAAAGGAAGCAGGGTGGTGGGTGGAAATTCAAGAACGCTGGCCCACTTTTGAATGCTTTGCCTTAGAGATGGGATGGCATGGCTGGGGAGATGTCCCTGGACACCTTCTTCCAGGTCCTGCTGCAATGGGCTTTACCAGGCAGGACCTCCTCCTCCTCCTCCTCCTTCTCTTCTTCTTCGCTCTAATATTGCTCAGAATCCACCTGGGCGCCCCGTCCACATTCTAGCCCACGCCAAAGAAACCTTATCCCAGGGAAGACCGAGAGAAACACTTCCTAGCCTCCTGCTTTGCTCTGATCAAGTGCCATGGGCTGGTAAACTGAAAGATATTCCTGGGGGGTGGGAGTGAGCAGGTCCCTGGAGCAGTGGTGCCCTCTTTGGGCAGAAAAGGGCAGTACAGCTTGGACCACCCCTCCCTCCCTCCCAAATTGTCCACTCCCTCCACCAGCTGTTAGATACATACACACCTTTTATCCCTTTGGTCTACTGGTTAAGGAGCTGGACTCTTATCTGGGAATACTGGGTTTGATTCTGCCCTCCTCCATGAAGCCAGCTGGGTGACCCTGGGCTAGTCACGGCTGTCCTCTGAGCTCTCACAGCCACACCTACCTCACAGGGTGTCTGTTGTGGAGAGAAGAACGGAAGGTTTGTCAGCTGCTTTGAGTCTCCTTAAATGGGCGAGAAAAGCGGGATAGAAAAGCCAACTCTTCTTCTTCTTCCTCAGCGCACCATGAAGTGCCACTAGGAAAATGAGGGTCATACGTAGCACGCAGATGTGATCCATGGGATTTCTCTTGGTTAAATATCAAAACAGGTCTATATTTCTTTCTTTTTTTTCATAGTTAGGTAGATGATAGACAGATAGATGTGGGTGCTCTCTGGAGCTGTTCAGAGTCAAGATTGCATGTGCAGTTGCACCCTTGAACTACTCGAAAGACAATCACAGTTAGCAGCCCCTGCCTGGTGAAACCCTTGACCACGAGGCTTCTTCAGTGGGGATTTGGAGGCAAGTTTCTTTCAGCAGGTCATCAATATTCTTTCTGTCTATCTTTGTTTTATTCTTAATTTACAACTGTGGGTTTCCCCCTTTTGTTAATGTTTTTGCTGACTTCGTTAGCTGCATCCAATTGTTAAGAAGTAGGTAGAACGCATGGAAACATGTTAGGGAAGTGGCCATAGCTTGGTAGTTGAGTTGTGACCTGAAAAGCAGAGTTCCTGGAACATAAGAGGATTCGTACTGGATCAGGCCATAGCCCACCTAGTCCAGCATCCCGTCTCACACAGTGGCCCACCGATGGCTTCTGGGCATCTCAAAAGAAGGCAAAAGGCAGAACTTTCACCTGCTGCCAGACCCCTGTCAATGGTCTTAAGAGGCATTTTGCCTGTCTCTCCAGTCTGGAGTTGGTACTTAGGTATCCATTCTATTAGCCACTGATACACCTGACCTTTGTGAATTTGTCTGTAGGAACGTAAGAGAAGCCCTGCTGGATCGGGCCGCAGCCCATTTAGTCCAGCATTCCTTCTCACGCAGTGGCCCACCAATTGCTCCTGGGCATCACAAACAGAGGTCAAGGGCAAAACCTCTCTACCTGTTTTCAGTTCACCTGGCAAACATCTCCTGGGCATCTCAGACAAAGGCAAGACCTCCACCTGTTCTCAGTTCCCTGCAAATGGCCTCCAGGCATCCTGTCTCTCTCTCCAACCTTGAGGCGGTAGCTGGGCATCCCTTCTAGGTCAGATCATAAGAAAAACCCTGCAGGGTCAAGCCGCAGCCCATCTAGTCCATCAATTGGGTCATCAATTGCTCCTGGGCATCTCAAGGAGAAGACAAAGGCAAAACCTCTACCTGCTCTCAGTTCACCTGGCAAAGGGGCTTTGGAGGCCTCCTGCCTCTCTCTAACCTGGAGGCCGTATCCAGATATCCATTCTAGCAGCCACTGACAGAAGAAGGTAGAGCAGATATCACACATCTCTCCTTACAAAAGCAATGGCATGGATCAGTCCCTGTAGTAGGGATGTGCACAAATGTTCAAAACATTTAAAATTCGATTTAATTCATTCAAATTTGGACATTCGAATTCAAGTCAAATGTCCATAAATTCAAATTTAAACATTTGAACAAATTTTGCATTTCTGAAACTATTCATGCGAATTATTCGGGCATTCATATGTATACGGATACGTACACAACGCGTACTAGCCCATATGCATCTTTCCCACGTCCATATGCATTTGTACGGATCTGTATGGGAAGCACATGGGATGCACACAGATGCGTCTGGATGCGTACAGGCACATACGGATGTTGTCAACATTTGTATTGATTTGAATTTTTGGATATTCAATTCGAATTGAATCCAGAAAATTGCATTGGTGTAGTCAGCCACCGTTTGGGTTAGAGAACAGGAAATACTAATTACTTACTGACAGCAAATTATATCAAAGAAGACAGAGGCAGACAAAATTATGCACAGGCTGGAGAAAAAAAGTTTCCTTTTTCAGATGCCAAGTAGGGATGGATGCGCACAAATATTTGAAAATTTAAATATCCAATTTGAATCCGACAAATGTTGACATTCGAATTCAAATCAGGTTTAATAACATTCAAATTTAGACATTCGAACGGATTTCGGATGATCCGAAACATTCGTTCAAATGATTCGAATGTACAGACACGTATGCATTACATATGTGTCTGTACAAATATTATATAGTTGCGCTTATAATACAGGATGAAAATGGGATGCATACAGAATTAAAGTTGCCGGACACTGTATCCTCTTTGCTGCCCTCTTCTAGTTTCTTTCTGTAGAAGGAGCTGACAGGCCAGACCAGATTAGGATGGGAGTTGCTTGAACGGATTCGGTTTGGAAACAGTGGATGTATCATCCTAGGATCATTCTTGGTGGAAAGAACATGGGACATTAGAGGAGCTGGTTGCTAGTCCATGGGGGCAGGCCTGGGCAAGTTTGTTTCATGGATTTTGCAGTGTGGCTGTGTACCTCTGGCACAAGAAGTGTTCTTTCCCTCTGGGCTCTTGCAAGGAATAATCTAATCTGCTGATGTGTCTTTGTGGATTCTGGCACTGAATGTAGGGAAATCAGGGCGATGGTGCTGGGGGGGGGGGGGCAGGGGGGATAACAGGCATGAAATGGTTTACCTAGATAAGTGATCCATAGGTGATCAGTGTGTCCAGACTGAAGTTAGAAATGTTTGGAAGTGAATTCCAGCAGGGACCTAGCCCCAGTGGCCCCCTTCAAGTGTAGCATCCTAAGGGAAAAAAATTAAAAAGTGTAGCATTCCATTAAAGCAGTGGTTCTCAACCTGGGGGTCGGGATCCCTTTGGGGGTCGAACGACCCTTTCAGAGAGGTCGCAACAAGTCTCCCGCCGCCCTTCCCTCCCACCTCCCAGCTGCTCCGCCCCCGTGGTTGGGGGTCTCCACAACATGAGGAACTCCATTAGGAAGGTTGAGAAACGGTGTATTAAAGTATGCACGCTAGTGGAATCCAATCCTAGACAAAGTGAGCAGGGTCTAGAATGAAAAGGTTGGCAAGGTATTTTCTTGTGAATCCTGTAGGCTCTACAAACCTGGTCCCTTCCCATCAGTCCCTGGAGGAGCTCATACGAATCCGCCTTCGTTGCAGAATCTGAGCAATTTTGAGGCAGTGTAGAAAGACCCAAAGCCACAGAGACAGAAGAGATGAAACAGGTAAGAAAGGCCTTGTCCCCATGATCCACGCTCTCGAGTTTGCATTCCGTGAAGAGTTGTTTGTGCAAACTTGACTCCCTATGGTTCACATTTGCCTTGTGCAAATGCTCTGCAGGAACTCTTTTTGGGCTCTTTTCATGTCTGGAGCACAATAATATAAAGAAACGACCCAGTGCAAACAGCAGCTGCAGAAATGAAACAAGTCCGTGGCTGTACCCATGATCTCAGGAGCTAGGAGTGAATGCCATGACACCAAACCAGAGAAATCTTTATCAACAGACATTCTGCACATTTTTGGCAGATCCATCCCTTTAAGCAGTTTGGTCTAGTGGTTAAGGGAGCCGGACTCTTATCTGGGAATACTGGGTTTGATTCTGCCCTCCCCGTGAAGCTAGCTGGGTGACGTTGGGTGAGTCACAGTTCCCTTCTGAGCTCGCACAGCCCCATCTACCTCACAGGGTGTTCTGTTGTGGGGGGAAGAACAGAAGGTCTGTCAGCCGCTTTGAGTCCCCTTAAATGGGTGAGAAAAGCAGGGTAGAAAAGCCAACTCTTCTTCATCAAGCAAAGGGACATTAGTTTCACAGTTGCTAAACAGGCTCCATCTAGAACAGCAAAACACAGCCAAAGGCCCGTCTCCCAAGCATCAGCAAAGCTATGGTTTATTTAAGGAAAAAGGGAGGATGAGGGCAAAGGAAAACAACGGTGCTTGGACAGCAGTGGGACAGACAACATTACAGTGTTTGAGCAAGTGGCTTCAACAACAACAACAACCCAGGAAGGAAGAAGCAAGGTGCCTTATGGCTGACCTGGTGAGGGAGCATTTTAAGAGGGGATTCACACATTCAGAAACAGTTTGGAATAGGTCCCATCTTGGCCTCCAGCCATTGTGCAGAACGGGCAGCAAAGCTGTGGGCCAAAACGATCAACATCTGGAAACTCAGAGTGCGTCTGGAAAGGCCAAAGGAAAGGGAAAGGGGCCCAGCATCCAGCCCCCCCGAAGGCGCATGTTCAAGTAGATGGTGCCGTGGGGGCAGATGTTGTACTCTGACATCTTGTGGCTGTCCTCCAGGCACTTGTCCTGGTACATGAGCCAGAACTGGTCCTTCGAGATCCTCTCCTCTCGCGCCACCTGGTCTCGGAAGCGGTCCACCAGCATGGAGGGAATGATGTTGCACACTCTGCTCTGGCCCTGCTGCTTCGTCAGCAACACGGGAATGGGTTCCTCTTCCTTGACCATCAGCACAATGGTGTCCCCAGAACTCAGCCCATACCGGGAGAGCGGGGCGTCATCCTCCAGGTGGGTACTGCCGTTCTGGCAAGCCACCTTTAGCTGATATGGGGACTCCTTGATCTCCTGCCCAATCTGGACTTTCAAGTCCCAGATGGTTCGGCTGACAGGGGTCACCAAGGAGATCTGCTCCCCGGTTAGCCTCTTCACATTCAAACGCAAGACCTGGAAGGAGGGGGAGAGACATCAGAAAGAGAATTATGGGCTTGCTCCATCCATCCATCCATCCACCCATCCACCCATCATTTTATCCTGCTCTACACCCAGGGGTCTATGGGCAGGTAACACAATTCCAAATCAAACATTATTAAAGCAATAGCAGTATATATTTATGTATTTATGGGTGTATCCCGATGGCCATTTTAATCCGAATTCAATTCGAATTTGGGAAACCATGGTAAGATCCCAGGCTAAATTTTAATCTGGCTTCAGTCCATCTTCAGAGCAGGACAGCATTGGAGCAAAGTGACAAGGATTGTGGCCTCATTTAAGGAGTGTTTTTCCACTGTCACTAGAAGTACCCATTAAGTACCCATGATTTGTACCCATGGGTACAAAAATGCCATGACGTACCCATTAATGAGTACTTAATGGGTACTTCTAGTGACAGTGGAAAAACACCCAAGGTTTACTCCAGCTTCAGGCCACTTTCAGAGCGAAATAATACATCAGCAAAGTGACAAGCCATTTTCTTTCAGTGCTAAATACCTCAGAAAATTGACCTTTGGGATAGATAAGGTGAAAAGAAAATTACTGTTCGCTTTGTTGACGGGTTCTTCCCTCGCTCTGAAAGTGGACTGAAGCTGGATTAAACCTTAGGTGTAACCACAGCCAAGGAATCCTTCTCTTGCCACATAAGATTATAAAGTGTGACTGCCTGGGATTGAACCCAAAGGGGGATTTCCTGGGTTAGATCATACCAAAAGAAACAGCTGGGCGCTTTGCTGATGTGTTATCCCACAACTCTCGAAACAGGCTGAAACTGGATTAAAACTCGGGTGTGGATGGGCTCTAAAAGCTCCCGTCTGCCGCCAGCACTAAGGCACCTCTCTGAACATCGCTACAAGGGTTTTAAGTTGCACGATTGCCTGAGAAGAAGAAGAGTTGGCTTTTCTACCCTGCTTTTGTCACTCATTTAAGGGGACTCAAAGCGGTTAACAAATCTTCCGTTCTTCTCCCCACAACAGAACACCCTATGAGGCAGGTGGGGCTGTGAGAGCTCAGAAGGGAGCTGTGACTAGCCCAGGGTCACCCAACTGGCTTCGTGGAGGACTGCAGAATCAAACCTGGTATTCCCAGATAAGAGTCCGGCTCCTTAACCACTAGACCAGACTGGCTCACTGGCCAACTGAGCTGGTAGAACCCGCGGCTCTTTCCCAGATCTCGGCGCAGAAGCGCATTCGAGCCCCTGCTGGACCTTCCCAAGGCAAGCAGGCACCTACAGGCCCAAACAGGCCAGCGATCCCCACCGCCCTCCTCTCCGCCTTACCGTCCCCATTGTGATGCGCCGCCGTCGAACCCAAAAACACAGCCGTCCGAGATCCGTCTGCGTCCCCGTACGGAGTCCTCCGCTCTCCGCGAGTTCGTCCCGGGCGCGCCGCTTTATAGCGGGGGCGGAACCAGTCTGTGTTTCACTGAGGACGCCAGCAGGGGGCTCAGTGCTGCTGAGGAAATGAAAGCCATCTGAGCACAGGAGTTTCGATGTCCTGGAAGAATGGGAAACGAAAGTGATCGGAGCGGTTTCGAAACGCAAGTGATGGTCTCGCTCCCTCGGGAGGAGGCTGCGGCATCCAAATGGCTTTGTTTCGGTTTCGGTGTCTGAGTCAGTTTGGTCTAGTGGTCAGGGAGCCGGACTCTTATCTGGGAATACCGGGTTTGATTCCACCCTTCACCACGAAGCCAGCTCGGTGACCTTGGGCTAGTCACAGCTCTCCTCTGAGCTCTCACAGCCCCACCTGCCTCGCAGGGTGTTCTGTAGTGGGGAGAAGAATAGAATAGACACCTTAAGTCCCTTAAATGGGTGAGAAAAGCAGGGTAGAAAAGCTAACTCTTCATCTTCCTCCACGAAGCCAGCTGGGTGACCTTGGGCTAGTCACAGCTCTCTTCTGAGATCTCACAGCCCCACCTACCTTACTGGGTGTCTGTTGTGGGGAGAAGAATAGAAGCTTTGTCAGCTGCTTTGAGTTCCCCTAAATGGGTGAGAAATGTGGAGTAGAAAAGCCAAATCTTCTCCTCCTCCTTTGTTTTGTTTAATGTGTCCATCATTTTATATGTTGTAACCAGCCCCCTGCCCAGACCCTTGGGTATAAAGGAATGAATGCATACACAGTATAGAGCATTGCTCAGCCGGAGCTGTCTGAGGCTGTGCTGAGACATCTAAATTTTAATCCATTTTCAGTCCACTTTCAGGGTGGGAGAACTCATCTGCAAACTGACTGGTCATTTTCTGACCACTTTCATCTAACGCAAAGGAAACTTTGCACGTCACTTTGCTGATGTGTTCTCCCGCTCTGAAAGTGGACCGAAGCTGGATTAAAACTTGGGTGTGAACACGGTCTGGGTCTGCATCCATTCTGTGTTGAGAAAAGCGACAATGGTGACGGCTGCAATGATGAAGAGAAGAAATGGAATGAACACGCCTTCCGTCATTGCCTTCTGGCCACCGGTTTCCAAGATGATGGGGGGGGGGAGGCTTCTGTCTGACCATTGGCCGCCACTCTGAAGCACCAGCGGGGGGGTGGGGGTGAGATGAGGTCCAGTGTACAATGTGTACAATAGTGTACAATGAAAAAAATATAGTAATATCACATCTCAATTATTCATCAGTTACAAAAATGTAAGAAACTAACAAACATACCCTCCCACCTCCCCTGCACAGAATAGCAAAACATTTTTAAAAAACTTTAATTAATATTGTTTAAACAGCAAATCAAACTTATTTTTCCCCCAATGCCCAAACCATATATATATTCATCAGCAATGCATTTCTGTTATTTTGCAGAGTTTCACTTTCCTTTTCGGTTCGCCACGCCTGGTTTAGGGAAATAAACAGGAAAAGACAAACAAAGCAGAACTTTGAGAAGAAAGATTTCATCATACCTGCCCTCTCTGCACCACTGGATCCTTGTAGGATTTGGGACGCTGATGTTCTACCTTCCCCTCCCTCCCCCCATAAAAGAACAACTGTTATTGTTTATATATATAACTATATATAACTATATATAACTATATATAACTATATAACTATATAACTATATATAACTATATAACTATATAACTATATAACTATATATATATAGTTATATTTGTAACTATATTTGTATAGTTATTTTAATATATATCTGATTTTACATGTTGTTACCCGCCCAGAGACCTTTGGTTATAGGGTGGGACAGAAATGCAAATAATGAATGGATAAATGAATGAATGAATGAATGAATGAATGAATGAATGAATGAATGAACAAGGAAGCAAATTCCAAAGGCTTTGCACAGCTTTTGCTAGTCACCAAGATTAGTTAGGAGCAACAGGGATCTGCAAGAATGTTTTTTTGACATTCTGTTTGAGTCAATTCGAATAATAAAAAATCCGGTTAAAATTAAGAAATTCAAATCTATTCGTTTGAATTTTTCATTCAAATTTGCACTGACGAATGTCGACAAGATGCGTAGATGCCCGTATGTATCTTCCCGACATCTTTGGAGCTCAAGGCTGTCTGGTCAGGAGACCGTAAGGCTAGACCTTTGTGCACTACAGGGGAACGGCCGTAGTGCAGGACGGCTAGGCCATGTGGGGACGGATTTCCCATTCACACCTAGCCAGGTAAGGACGCGTCATTTTCAGTACAATTAGCCATATTTATTTACTGCGTAATACACTCTTTTTTTATACCATCTAGTCTTGTTATTAATAATCTTGCCTGTTTCTAGGTCACACCTAGGGTATAATCCAGCTTCAGTCCACCTTCAGAGCGAGATTACACGTTGGCAACGTCACCAGGAATTGTATTTTCCCATTATCTACCCTCAAGGTGAATTTTCTGGGTTGTTTAACACTGAAAGAAAACAGCTTGCCACTTTGCCGATGTATTCTCTCGCTCTGAAAGTGGACTGAGGCTGGGTTAAACCTTAGGTGTGACTGCAGCCAAGGTGGCATGGGGTGCTGGTCAGAATGGCTGCAGACTTGTTAAAACGGCAACTTGTGCAAACTCACACAAAGGTTTAAGAAGGCATGAGAAATTCACGGAAGGCAGGTGTATCAATAGCTACTAGAACGGACGCCCAGGTTGCAGGGAACCTGGGAAAGCCCCTTTGCAGGGAACTGAGGGCAGGTGAAGGTTCTGCCTTTGTCTTCCGCATGTGGCCTGATCCAGGCATTGTTTTTGGTTTATTTTTCCACTTGCACTGCCACAACAGGTGCTGCTCAACTCTTGCCGAGCACCCCAAGTTCTTTCTCTCTGTTTCTGCTGTTGGTATTTGCTGCCATCCCAACCAGCACTGCCAGTTTCCCTTTGCCAACCAAGCTTGACATGGGTCTCAGTAGGAGGTTTGGCCCAGAGGTTGCAGCCTCAAGGGATCCCCTGCAGGGCAGCTGCTCTAAGGCCCTAAGCAAAGTCTCGGTCCGGTAGGGACAGCCAAAACCATCTGCTGTCCCTGGGGATGCTGCATTGACCACGCACACAGCTGGGAGGGGTCTGGGTGTATTTTACAGCTTGTCTGGGGAGGGAGAAGGCTGCTCCCGTCTCATATGCTCTGGCCCTTCTGAGCCCAAACCCCTCCCGGGCACATGATCAGCAGCAGCATCTAAGAGACGTTGCTCCCTGGGGATGCCTACGAATATTCGTAGGCATTCAAAATTCAATTGAAAGTGCCAAATTTCGACATTCAAATTCGAACAGAATGTCCAGATATTCAAATTTAAGCATTCAAATCGGATTTTGGATCTATTTGTTCAAATTATCTGGAATTCGTATGTGTACGGGTTAGTGCCCGATGTGTACTTGAAGATCTGCACGTTTGAGCATTTGCACAGATCTGTACAAGACGGAAACAGGTTGCCTACAGGATAACTACGGGATGCATATGCATGTGTATGGACGCGTATGTGTACGGATGTCAGGAAGATGCATACAGGCATCTACGCATCTTGTCCACATTCATAAGTGCAAATTCAAATAAAAAATTGGAACAAATAGATTCGAATTTGCTTAATTTGAATCAAATTTTGTTAAATTCTAATTTAGATAATTTGAATCAAATTGAATTTTTTATTATTCGAATCGACTCGAACAGAATGCCAAAAAACATTCTTGCACATCCCTGTTACTCCTAACTAGCAAATCTTGGTGACTGGCAAAAGCTGTGCAAAGCCTTTGGAATTTGCTTCCTTGTCCATCCATCCATCCATCCATCCATCCATCCATCCATCCATCCATCCATCCATCCATCCATCCATCCATTATCTGCATTTCTATGCCACCCTATACCCAAAGGTCTCAGGGCAGGTAACAACATTTAAAATCAGATCTATATTAAAACAACAGTATATATTAAAACAATAACAGTATTTGTAAAGTGGGAAGAGACAGTATACATGGCAAGTGTGTGTCCCCCTTTCCCCCAAAGAACACAAGATTGGTCACACCATTTTCTTCCATTTCATGCCCACAACAACCCTGTGAGGTAGGCTGGTAGGCTGAGATGCAGGCGCTGGCTCAGATCCGGGTTTCCTGGTGGTCCCTCATCCAAGGACTGGTCCAGCCCAGCTTAGCTTCCAAACTGATTCCTTTTTCCTCCAATCACCATGGGATGGACACAGGCATCTTCTGGCTGTTTAGGAAATCCATAACTCCATTACAGAGAGAGAGGGAGAGCTTTTCGTGCAATGGCCAGGTTGGAAAAGCCTTCTTAGGAGATGCTGCAGAACGAGTCCTCCACCCAAGTCACCTGTGGCTGAAACAGGAAGACACAAAAACGGCTGGTGAGTGACTTACTAGCACACGGGCCCTTTTTGCATTTGACCCTCTGGAATGGCCCAGGGATGGTCTGACATGGAGCATCTGCAGAGCTGGCCCCCATTGCTGTTAGCTGTGGAGCACTAACAACTCCTCCACAGCCATACTAAGCAATTGTGAGATCTAAAGAAAATCCTGCCACAACCTCTCACCAGTCCAGCCAGGTGTGACAGGCAATCGCAGGCTCTTTGCTGCACCTGCAAATTACTCATACCTGGATGCTCCCAACGTGCCCACCGACTCCCCTTCTTTCTTCCCTTGCATTTGACTAACATCCGGGTATTTTCAAGAAGAACAATAGCACAAGCAGCAGGCAGACGCTGGTAAGCAATCACTATTACGGGAAATCTCAATCATTGCTGGATTTCCTGCAACAATGATGTTGCACACTATTGCCCCGATATCCTGGCACTACACTTGGAATGATACAGTTCATGCATGAATGACGTTCCCAATATTGTCCCGGGAGAACTGCAAGTTCTACCCTACATCTGGTGGCGTCTTTAGGGACTGATATCGTTTCCTGTAAACAAGGGGTGTGCATGAATGCAGTATTCGGGATTCAATTCGTTTTGAATCGAATACCCGAAAATTCAATTTGTTTCAGATGTTTAAAGTTTGAATTTAACCAAATTTGATTCAAATAAAGCAAATTCCCATCTGTTCGTTCAAATTTTTTATTTGAATTTGCACTTTTATATGAATTTGCGCATCTGTACACATCCGTATGCATCCTGTAGTTATCCCGTATGCAACCCATTCTCATCCCATTCGGATCCGTACAAATGCGTATGGATGCGAGAGAAGTACGCATCGGGTACGAACCCGTACACATACAAATGTCTGAATAATTCGAATGAATAGATCTGAAATCCAAATCAAATCTTTACATTCAAATTTAAGGGCATTCAATTTGAATTTGAATGTCAAAATTCAGTCGATTCGATCAAATTTCGGATGTTTTTGAATATTCATGCACATCCCTACTGTGAACTGCCTGCCTTCCTTCCCGCCAGCTGCACAGCTTTGAGCTGCTCTTTCCTTGGGCCACAGAAATATACAGCAGACACCCTTCAGCCCCAGGTCTCCTCACCGACACTTCCCAGGGCTTAATTGTGTACCACTCAGGATTTATACGGCAGAGCTGAGAGATACATTTTGTAGCATGTTCTGCAAGGATATCCCAGCGGCTTCCCATTCCTACAATCCCGGTCGGATCTGCCGGATCCAAGATGATTGGTCTAGAAGAGAGGAACCGATAGAACAAAGAAAAGTCAGTCTTGGACCTGGCCATGCTTTGGGGAATCTATGCAACAAACAGTAACTTCAAGGACAAATCCATACAGTTTTCTTGGCCAACAATACAGGTTTCTTTTTGTCTCCTTTCTGCATTGGGCCTTATTCCAGGATACATCCCTAAACAGGAGGCTGCTGTTTGCATGGTGCTGAAGAATATGGCAGGCCCCAATGGAAGTCTGTGGTCTGCACTGGCATGCAGATGGCAGGACCTTATTCCGGAATATATCCCAGAATAAGGCCCAGTGAGGAAAGGGCCTCAGTCTACCTATAGGTGATGAAGAAGAAGAGATGGCTATTCTACCCTGCTTTTCTCACCCATTTCAAGGAACTCAAAGCAGCTGACAAACCTTCTGTTCTTCTTCCCACACCAGACACCCTGTGAGGTAGGTGGGGCTGTGAGTGCTCAGAAGAGAGCTGTGACTAGCTCAAGGTTGCCCAGCTGGCTTTGTGGAGGAGTTCAGAATTGAACCGGTATTCCCAGATTTTATTTTTATTTTATATTTATATTTATATCCCACCCTATACCCAAAGGTCTCAGGGTGGGTAACAACATTTTAAATCCAATACATTAAAACAGTAAACAATCTATATTAAAACAGTAATATCTACAAATAAATATTCACAAAATAAAAGTCCTGCTCCCAAACTACAAGACCAAACATTTAAAGATTCGATTCAAATTTTGGATCTATTTGTTTGAATTATTCAGACATTCATATGTGTATGGGTTTGTACACGATCTCTCCCACATCTGTATGCATTTGTACGGATCCGTACGGGATGAAAACAGGTTGCATACAGGATAACTACAGGATGCATACGAATGCGTACAGATGTGCAAATTCATATAAAAGTGCAAACTCATAAGTGCAAATTCAAATATCAGGATTTCCTGATAATATGGTGAGTACAAACTAAGCCTCCCCAGCTTAGTTTTTCAGGATCAGGTCAAATCTACCTGGCACGGCTGACTGCCAAGGCTGGAAATAACAGCAGTATCCATATTACAGGAATAAGAAGGGACAAATGAGTGCCCTTCGCAGAATCCATGCTCTCTTGATTTCTTACAGTTATAACTAATTTGTTCTTCTCATTACCTGTAGCCCTAGAAATAAGAAGACATTGGGCTGGCGGAACAAAAGATTCTCCTACTTTGGGGAACAGAACAGCAGAGATACAAGGGACCAACCTGTCTTTCTGGAGTTGTCTTTGCAGATATTGCTTCAAGGTACTATCCTGAAAATCATAGTTCTTGGTCCAAAATATGCAAAGTTCCTTGTACTGCTCGATCAGCCAAAGCACCGTACGGAAGCCTTCCGCTGTGTTGAATCGGCACTCCCTACTTCCCTGTTCCCAGGCGTATACAGTCAGGAGCTCAAGGGCGTACTTCGGAGGGAGAGACCGTGTTGGCAGCTAGGGTTACATGAAATAGCAAGTGAAAGCCATATTCATTCTGCTGGATGCAGTTAGAATCGGGTGAGGAAAAGGGAGAAGGCAGAACTTGCAGTCAGACCCTGCCTGCATGATAAAAAAAGATGTTCTGTGGGACCCAGCTGTCTGCACTGATGCTCTTCCCAAGTATGGTAACATGGAAGGTAAATATCTATGTTTGGGGCTATCAGCAATGGGGAGAAATGGTGGAATGTTAAAGAACCTAAGAACCTCAGAGGAGCCTTGCTGGGTCAGGCCACAGCCCATCTAGTCCAGCATCCTGTTCCATACAGTGGCCCACCAATTGCCCATGGGCATCTCAAGCAGAAGACAAGGGCAAAACCTTCTCCTGCTCTCAAATCCCAGCAAATGGCCTTAGAAGCATCCTGCTTGTCCCCACAGCCTGAGAGATAGGCATCCATTCTAGTAGCCACTGATACACCTGTCATCCATGAAGTTGTTCAACCCTTTCTTAAAGTCATCCAGGTTGGTTGCTGTGCCCACCTCTTCTGACAGCAAATTCCATAGATCGATGACCCTCTGGGTGAAGAAATGCTTCTGATCCGACTCTCCTACCCATCAGCTTCATAGATGCCCCCTGGTTTTAGTATTGTGTGACAGACAAAATAAATTTTCTCTCTTCACCTTTTCTATACCATGCATAATTTTATATACTTCAACCAGGTCCCTTCTTAAACGCCGTCTTTCCAGACTAAAGAGGTCTAGACATTGCAGCCTGGTTTCGTAAGGGATTTTGTTCCAGCCCCTTAATCACTCTGGTTGCCCCTTTCTGCACCTTTTCCAGTTCTACAATATCTTTTCTTGAGGGGTGGTGACCGGAATTATACACAGTATTCCTCACCATAGATTTATAAAGAGGCAAAATGACACTTGATGACTTGATTTCTATTCCCTTCCTAATTATTCCCAGCATTTGAATTAGCCTTATTGCTGCTGTTGTACGCTGGGTTAACACCTTCATTGACCTGTCCACCAAAAACCCGAGATCCCTTTCCTGGTGTGTTGCAGAATGCTCAGCCCCCATCAGTTTATAGACATAATTTTGGGGTTTTTGGCTCTGATGTGCAGTACTTTGCACTTATTAAGATTAAAGCACATTTGCCACTTGGTTGTCCACTCACCCAATGCTAAGAGTGTGTTTAGTCCATGCAGTATGGAGGGTACATAGCTTTTCAGCATGGCTTCATTCAAGCCAACGTACCTTCTTGTACCAGTATTTCACCAGTCGGATGAGGTTCCTCAACGTGGTACAGCGATTTTTGATAAAATCCCTCTGCAGCTCCGTGAAGCAAGGGGAGAACTGACCCCCACATTCATCGCTGCTGTTGATCAAGTCAATGTACACTTTGGGGTTCGGACGGGAACCAGTGTAATGGTCTATCAGGCAAAACCAAGGAGAATCGGATAAGTGCAAACAGCTCTTTAGATGCAAGCCAAACATGACTCTTTATCACCTGATGCTGTATATTTATTGGTTGATTTTATTCAGAAGGAGCTACATCCTTCTGCACTTAGTAGTGCATTGTACACTAAGGCCTGTACACTCTAGGGGTGTGCATGAATGCAATTTCCAGGATTCAGTTTGAATCAGATACCCGGAAATTTGAATCAATTTGAATCTTTAAAATTCGAATGTATTCACATTCGATTCGAATTGAAGACATTTGAATCTATTCGTGCAAATTTTCTATTCAAATTTGCACATACGAATGTCGACAACATTTGTATGTGCCTGTACGCATCCATACGCTTCCTGTATCTATCCCGTATGTATCCCATTTTTATCCCGTACAGATCTGTACATATGTGTATGGGTGCAGGAAAGATGTGTACGGGCAAATACGCGTCGTGTACATATCTGTACACATATAAATGTCTATAAATTTGAAATTGGTTCAAATGTTTATATTCAAATTTATAGACATTAGATTCGAATTCAAATGTCCAAATTTGAATGAATTTGATCCAATTTTAGAATATTCCTGCACATCCCTCGTACACTACTGGTACAGGAAGACCGTATGCATTTCTGCCTGGGAGGCAGGCTCCTAATGCAGCCAGAAATGCGAATGGTCCTCTGTGGACTGGGCTGTGTTGCTGCCACAAAAGCCAGGCTCCCACTGCCTCACTTGGCCACCGCTAGCCACCACCAATACATGATGCGCCGTCAGGCTGATGTGGAGGAGCGGCAACACTTGGGGGTGCGAGCTCCAACGCCCCCCTGTAGATTGGTCCCAGGCAGCCTGCTGCAGTGGTGCCCGGTGCACGGAGACCTGCCCAATGGTGGCCACGTTCCGCCTGCAGAGGCAGCCAGCAGCCAATTCATCGTGGGCAACACCAGGAGTTGATCCTGGCTGGCGATGTGGCCATGCGTGTGCTGACGATGTGCTCCCCACCCGAGATGGACAGAGAGTGAATGGACATACCACCAGATGCTTGTGGCAACCCCGAGGTAAAGTTTGGGATAGGTGTGGATCACGATTTTGTGCTCCACACCTAATCAATAATTAGTACAGCTCTGGTGAGGCTGTGCACACTCCTAGGCTGTAGCAGCCTAGTGAGCCTGTGTGTGCTCTTCACGAGAGCTCTACTGATTACTGACTAGAGGCCGTAATGCAAATTGGCCTCTGGCCTAAATGTGGACGTCATTTCCCAAACATGGTCTTCCGGCTTGATTTATTGAGCTGGTTTGTGAAGCAAGGTAGTTGTGTACACAGAGGTTTCCTCCTCCTCCTCCTCTGTGCCTGCAAGGCAGCCCCCCCCCCCCGGTCCTCAGCAAAGGCAATAATAAATAATAATAATAATAATAAAACGTTTATTTCTAACGCCCTTTCTTCCAAAGGGCCTGACAAAATAAAACATATACAATCAATGAGAATATACAGAGACAACAACCTACAATGAAACTTCTCGCCTACCCCCCATAGCAGGTTCACTCAAAGAGAAAAGTTTTTAGCTTCCTTCGAAAAGAACCAAGATCCTCTTCCAGCCTTAATTCCAATGGAAGACGATTCCAGAGTTGCGGGACCAAATCCTGGAAGGCCCGTAATTTTGACACCGCTGTTGATGTTGAAGGAACTACCAATAGACCTTGCGAAGCGGAGCGCAAAACCCTAGGCGGGATATATCCTACCAGGTAGGCTGCCAAATAACTAGGTGTCCCCAGTCGCAGGGCCTTAAATGCTAGTACTAACAGTTTAAAGCGGGCCCTAGCGCGAATTGGTAGCCAATGCAATGCTCTACGATGGATTGAAACATGGGAGCATTTAGGAAGATTTAATACTATTCGAACCGCATTATTCTGAACTAGGGTCAGGGGAAGCAGAGTACATTGTGGTAAACCTGCTATTAAGCTATTACAATAATCTAGACGAGATATGACCAAAGATTGAATCAAAACCTGAGCCGTATCCACTGATAAGAACTTTCGGATTTTCCGCACATTAAGCAAGTGAAAGTTACACACTTTCACCGTGGCGCTAATGAACGGGCGCAGGGATAGTCGGTCATCCAACAGAACCCCAAGGTTCCGAGCAGATGAAGTTGGTGCCAAGGAATACTTTTGCAGACTCACAGGTGGGCTTGCCAGCGGAGCCATTGGGCGATCAGGCTGAAACACCAAGATCTCTGTTTTATCAGTGTTCAGTTTTAAGCGATGGTCAGTCATCCAATTTGAAACCTCTGACAAGCAATCTGATACAGCATTCCACGCCAGCGAATCCAATATCTTAAAACTCTTAAAAATTTGAGTATCATCCGCGTATATATGATGTTGAAAACCCCTTTCAGAAATCAAAAAACCCAAGGGCAAGATGTACAAAGAAAAAAGTAGAGGACCTAGCACGGATCCTTGTGGAACCCCAGTGGAAACAAATACCGGCTGTGACATCAACCCTTGACATGCAACTGAGAATGAGCGAGCTGTCAGAAAGGAAGTAAACCAGTTCAAGGCACTACCCTTAATTCCCAGCGAAGCCAAACGTGTCAGCAAAATCTGATGATCCAATGTGTCAAAGGCTGCCGAGAGATCAAGAAGAATTAAAATTGAAGTCCAACGCCGGGCCTTAGCCACTAGTATCTCATTTAATACATGATTTAAGGCTGTCTCAGTAGAATGACCCTTACGAAATCCAGATTGAAATGGATCAAAAAGCCTAAATGTCATCAGATAAGGTGTTAACTGGGACAAGACCACTCTCTCCAAAACTTTAGAAAGAAAGGGAAGAAGGGATACCGGACGGTAGTGAGCACTCGTTGAGGGGTCCAACCCGGGTTTCTTTAAAATCGGACGTACAAGTGCGTGTTTAAAGCAAGCAGGTACAATGCCCCCATGTAATGAACAATTAACCAGGTGTGTAATGAAGGACACAAATAAAGGCAAAAGCGTCGGATAAAGAAATGAGGGAAATGGGTCATAAAGACAAAAAGTAGGAGGAGATGCAAGGATGATTCCTTTGATATCCTCGTCTGATACCAGAGAAAATTTAAACTCTGATGATGTTGACTTGGATTGACCCAAGGCTTGAGGTAGTTCTACTGATGGTAAAGGAGGTGGAGCTCCATTCCTATGGAAGGACTCCACTATAGATAACACCTTGCGCTCAAAAAAGCAGGCTAATTCATTGGCTGAAGGACTATGAGCCAGTGCGCAGTCCTCGCGGTCCGTCTCAGGGGTTAAAAGCGTTTTAAAGGTTGCAAATAAATGTCGAGGCATCTTAGCTTGAGAAGCAATCTTCTCTTTCAGATAGACTTGCCTAGAGGCATCCACATGGTCACAATACAGGCTAAATGCTGTCTTCCAATGCTGGAGAGCCTCCTCAGATCGATTACGTTTCCATTGTCTCTCCAGTCGACGAACAGCAGCCCGTTCCGAGCGCAGCTCAGCATGCAGCCAGGGTCTTGGTTGCCGTAGTTTCACAGTACAAAACTTCGAAGGAGCCACAAGTTCCAGGGATGCTTTCATAGTGCTATTAAATTGCTCAGCCAAAACATCCGGAGATGTTATATTAGCTTCGATCATAGAGTTCAAAACATCACCTTGAGCCTGAGTAAGAACTTGCTCTACGGATTCCGCTGTGATTTTTGAGAAGTCTCGGCATTGCTTCAATTTCCTAATGGGGGATTTTGGCTTTGGAAGTCTCATCTTGCATATAACCATAAAATGGTCTGACATGCCTGGGTCCATAATTTTCTCTAGCTCTAAATCAAGGTTCCTAAACAAAACAAGATCAAGAGTTCCTCCAGCTCCAATGATGCCCAGTGTCTCAATCATGCACCCTTAGAGCTCCTAATCCCACACTGCAGAGAGGATGGTTTCTTGGGTCCTCTGGGTGGACCAAGAGCGCAGCATGTGATCAAACTACCTTCAGATCACCTCTGTGACACTCCCCATTTCCTGTGTTTGGACGTAGCCCAGGCTGACACACCGTCAAGCAGCTTCCTGCCAAAAAATAATGTCTTTTTCTGAATGCTGCTTGCACCAGTGGGCACTTGGGAGGGTTTTCCAGCCCACATCTACCTCACCAAAAAGTGGCAACGCCTTGACTCCTTTTTCCTTCTCCAAGCTGGGGGTCCCAAACTCCAATAAGGTGGCCAACTGCCCAGGGTCCCCCAGGATAACTTTGGTGTGAGAATGCCGCTGAAGTTAAGCAAGGCTACAGATCAGGAAACCACGCAAGACCTTCATCTCTTTCTCCCCCAACCCACTGCCTTGATCTGTGTGCGGAAGACTCCATCCCTAAGCAGAGTTCCTCACCCAGGGCGTCAAAGGCAGGCAGCACATCAAATTCAACGTATTCAGCGGAATCCCTTGCTCTAAGGCAGAAGCTCAGGACTCGTGGGTTATCCCATTCGTTTTTCTCAAAGATCACCTCAATCTCCTCCTCCTCTGTGAACTTCTCAAGCTGATGCTGAATCTCCTCGATTATCTTTTTCCTGTTTTTTTCTTGGTCCTTGTAACCTTTGAAGCAGCTGAGAAAGACAACAAGGTCGGCATCTGAGCCGCCCTTCAGGGCTGTGCCTTTGGCTGAGGAGCCACCCTAGGTAGGAAGGAAGGAAGGAAGGAAGGAAGGAAGGAAGGAAGGAAGGAAGGAAGGAAGGAAGGAAGGAAGGAAGGAAGGAAGGAAGGAAGGAAGGAAGGAAGGAAAAGAGACAAATTAATTATAGCATTGTAGTCTTTTTAAGCCAATTTAAATTGTGTTATCTACTTGTGTATATCCACACTTGCATAAGGGAACTAGATGAACTCAAATGCTGGCATAATGGAAACAGAATGACTCTATTTCAAGGCATGCATTTGCTTAAGGATCTGCAAGGAAGAGGAAGGAGGACTCACCTGGAGTATGGCATAACAGTTGTGTACATTCTATAAATTTCCACTGAGTACCAAATAGAAGAAGAAGAAGAAGAAGAAGAACAGTTGACTTTTCTACCTGGCTTTTCTCACCCATTTAAGGGGACTCAAAGCAGCTGACAAACCTTCTGCTCTTCTCCCCACAACAGAACACTCTGTGAGGGAGGTGGGGCTGTGAGAGCTCAGAAAGAGACCTGTGACTAACCCAAGGTCATCCAGATGACTTTGTATAGGAAGAAGAGTTGGCTTTTCTACCCTGCATTTCTCACCCATTTAAGGAAAGCTCACAAAGCTTTCTGTTCTTCTCCCCACAACAAAGACCCGGTGAAGTAGGTGGGGCTGCGACTAGCCCAAGGTCACCCAGCTGGCTTCATGTCAGAATCAAACCCAATATTCCCAGATAAGAGACTTTTCCGCACTGCAACGCGTTCCAAACGGAACGCGTTCAGGCGGAAAGCTTAAGACAGCTCCCGGCGCTTTCAGCGTTCACACACAGACGCGCCGGAACGCGTACCGGCGCGTCTGTGTGCGAAAGGTGAAAGCGCCGGGAGCTGTCTTGGCCGGCAAAGGCCGGCCAGGGGCGTGGAGACAGCCGCGGAGGCAGATCGGCAATCAGCTGATTGTCAAACAGCTGATTGCCAAACCTGCGCCGGCGTCGGAGGCAAGCCCGCAGCTGTTAGGGAGGGAGAAGCAGGCGCGAATGCTTCTCCTCCCGAACGCCTGCGGGCGGCTCGTCCGCGTTCGAATGCATGTAGAGCACTTTAAAGTGCTCTACATTTCGAACGCGCCGAAGACAGCTCCGGACACGTCGGAGCGCAAGCCCCGCTCGGGCAATGCGTATGCCGTGTCCGCAGCTGTCTCCCACGCGTACCGTTCAGCCCCGTGCGAAAACGTCTAAGAGTCTGGCTCCTTAACCACTAGACCAAACTGGCTCCTTTTAAGAGATCCTTAAAAGGAAAATGCCTGCGTCTGTGGGTAAGCTAGGTGGATCTCCTGCATCTTAAACACAGGTGAAAGACATATGCTCAGCATTTGCCCTCGAGCCCCTCTGTAGTAAGCACTAAGCTGCACAGCCTCTATTCTCCTAGCCCTGCTGGATCAGGCCATAGCCCATCTAGTCCATGATCCTGTCGCACACAGTGGCCCACCAATTGCCCATGGGCATCTCAAGCAGAGACAAGGACAAAACTTCTCTTACTCTTGAATCCCAGCAAATGGCCTTAGAGGCATCCTGCTTGTCCCCCCAGCCTGAAAGATGTACTCAGGCACCCATTCTAGTAGCCATTGATACATCTGTTATCCATAAATTTGCCTAACCCTTCCTTAAAGCCATCTAGACTGGTAGCTGTTACCACCTCTTCTGGCACCAAATTCCATAGACCGATGATCCTCTGGGTGAAGAAATACTTCCCCTTGTTGGATACGACTCTCCAACCCATCAGCTTCATAGATGCCCCCTGGTTCTAGTGTTCTGTGATAGAGAAAAGAAATTTTCTCTATCCACCTTTTCCATACCATGCATGATTTTATATACTTCAATCTGGTCCCCTTTTTAACCCCATCTTTCCAGGCTGAAGAGGCCTAGACGCTGCAGTCTGATTTCGTAAGTTAGGTGTTCCAGCCCCTAAATGAACTAGGTGAAGTACATAAAATCATTAGATTTTACCTTAGCTTATTTAGACTATATCTTAGACTATACCTTGAGTCAGCCAGCAAATCAGTTGCCCCCAATGGACTCTTCATAAGGCTCTATAGAGGTTGCTGTTTCTCTAAACTGGAAAGGTATGTCCAGGTATAGTTCTGGCACATGGGAGCAGCCTTGTCCTCTTGGGACACCCCTTCCCTGTATCCTTTGGATCTGAGGCCAGGTGGCCATTTGCTGGTGCTGGTTCAGCAGAATCCTGCAAGGACCTCTCTATTCCACCCTCCCCCATGAAGTGAGCTGGGTGATATTGGACTAGTCCCAGCTCTCTTCTGAGCTCTCACAGCCCCACCCACCTCACAGGGTGTCTGTTGTGGGGAGACGAACAGAAGGTTTGTCAGCTGCTTTGAGTCCCCTTAAATGGGTGAGAAAAGTTGGGTAGAAAAGCCAATTCTTCTTCTATGTTCCTATGATTAGGAGGGCAGCTGGGCAGCACATTCGCCTCGGAGCCCTTACCGTGACAACATTGAGTACTCGGCAGCCACGTTGGTCAGAAAAACAGTTCTTCTTGAGAAAAGAGCAAATTAAGCTGATGGCACTATGCACCCGAGTCAAGAACTGCATGTTGGGCTGCAGGCGGTCCCGGATGAATTTATCCAGGTCCTCTCCGGTGTAGTAGAAATCCATGCTGGAGGTTGAGGCAAAAATCTTACAGCCTGTGAGCGCTGTTTGCAGGAAACAGGTAGCTGCTTGCTTTCCTTTCACGGCGCTTGACTTTCACTTTCTTTCCCTGGACAAAACCTTTGCTCACAACAACAGAGGGCTGGAGCTTGGTGTTGCGTGCAAAGAAAATTAGCATTGCACCAGAGCTCGATCGAAACACCTGGAGAAAGATTTCCAGCAGCAAACAACTTGACCATGGACAGTAAAGAGCATTTAATTTTTCAGCATACAAAGCAGGGGGAGTGGGGGAGTTTTTAGATAAGTGTTCATTGTTTCACTGTGTTTTTTCTCTCAAGGGTTAATCAAGGTCTCTTCCAAACAGGCTTCCTTTTGTTCTCAGAGGCTGCGTGTGTTCACATCTTCATTTTAATCCAGCTTCGGTCCACCTCAAGAGTGAAAGAACTCATCAGCAAAGTGAACAGTCATTTTCTTTCTGCATTATCTGCATTTTCTGAGATAATGCTGAAAAATATTCGCTTGTTGCTTTTCTGATGACTTCTCCGGTTCTGAAAGTGGACTGAAGCTGGATTAAAACCTAGGCGTGAAGACAGAGATTTCACACCTAAGTCTTAATCCAGCTCCAGTCCAGCTCAAGCATGAAAGAACACATCAGCAAAGTGAGCAGACTCTGCATTATCTAACTCAAACGTGGATTTTTCTGAGTTGGGTAATGCTGAAAAACATTCGCTTGTTGCTTTTCTGATGACTTCTCTCATTTTGAACGTGGACTGAAGCTGGATTGAAACCTAGGTGTGAAGACAGAGAATCCTGCTTAGGGCTGGGATCATAAACTTGGCTTTGGATTGGTGAGCAAGAGGACAAAATGTGGGAAAGGGGGGCTTGGGTCAGGGATGCCGCAGAGTGATACCACCCACTCACAAGTTCCAAACACTTGGCCGTGATGGGCACTGCGTGTTTGAAAAGCCAGAGTGGTAAGCCTCTTCCCAGTCTGGGAGGGGTGGGTGGGTTAGGCTGTGTTTATGCAGAGTAAAGGGGAAAAAGCACCTTGAAAATGGCTGAGATGGTTCACAAGAGCAGGCAAAGGTTCGTTCTTGTCTCTGCTTGAGATGCCCATGATCATTTGGTGGGCCACTGTGTCCGACAGGATGCTGGACTAGATGGGCTGTGGTCTGATCCAGCAAGGCTTCTCTTATGTTCTTATATACCAGTAGGTTCATCTCACCACTAATGAACATGTAGGCCCCATCTACATGCAGTAAAAAGCCTGTTAAAAAGCTTCTTTTGCTTCTGAGCGTTTGCATACAGAGCTTTTCTCCGGACTTCCAGCGCCACAAAGGAGGAAAATCCGCGGAAGAAAGACCCCCCCTTTAAACAAGACTACCAGCGCACGTTTTGGTAGTTGCAGGTTTTCCTAGCAACATGGAGCATGGAGATGCCCCGTGGCAAAAGAGGTATTGGGGGGCGGGGATTGCCGGCCGTTGTATTAGCGGGCGGGGGGTCCTGAAATTCTTTGCTTTTTACATTTCCTGTCCCACCTTTCCTCTTTTTTCCACCTTCTCCCTTGTTTTCTCTTCAAATACACCCACTGACATCAATAACAACATTCAAGGAAACAGTAGGTGGACATTTCAATTGCAAAAGATATACTGTTGCATCCGCAATTGAAAGTGTGAAAGGCAGAAAGATAAGAGCCTGCTGATCATGCACAAGATCGTGGTGAGCGCTGCAGCCCAGCAGCTGCCTTTGCCAGCGTGGGAGACATTTTGGCAGATGGAGCACTAGTGAATACCAATGGTTATTTATTTTTTTATTTTTTTGATGTGTCAGGGGTTGTCGCGCTGGTTGCCCAGCTGACTCCCAATGCATTAAAGGCTTTGTGGCTGTGGCAGCGCAGATCGCAGTTCCCCCCCCCTCGTTCCCGCCGGCACCCTATCAACCAGAGAGGGGGCGGGGAGAGAAAGATGCGGGCAAAGGAAACACGGCTTCCATGGGGACAGAAGGTGCGTTTAAAATGAGCGTTTTACTGAGCCTCATGGGGATGCTTACTTCGGAATTGAATGCGCATTTTAAAGTCTGCTGCAATAGAGGGACAATAGAGAGACAAAAAAGTACCATGGGGACACTCCCATAATGTCAGAGATAGCACATTAGAGGTGAGTTGTAGATGGGATGAGAGGACTAGAGCCACATGCTACCATTTCCAAGGTGTGTTTGAAGGCACATTCATTATTCGGGTGAATTCGGACATGAATCGAACGTTACGACATTTGTACAAATAGCTCATACATTCGTCAAACTGAGGATACATATCGAAAACATATTGATACGTATGCATTCATATAGGATACGTATCCGATACATACTGTATGCATTGGTATAGAATATGTATCCAATATGCATGTGGTTGTATAGGATCCGTACGGAGCATTCATATGCATTCGTATTGGATATTTGTACAAATACGTACAAATTCATTCATACTGAATAGAATCCTACCACATTCAAAGGGGAGCTAGTTGAACAAATACAGATTTTTTAACATTCGATTCATTACGAATCAGAACGCCAAAAAACACAAAAACATTTGGGCACAACCCTAGTGTGGACACAGAAACAGAAAGAGCATGCAGTGTTGTTTGCACTGTTTGTCAAATGCTTCTGAAAAGGTGCAGCATTCAAACTTGACCTCCCAAGGTTCCTGCCCTCTACTTGCAAGAGAATCTGCAGAAGGAAAATGGAAGATCTCTGTGGGCCAGCTATAGCTTGCCTGGGGATACTAACACGGACACCATGATCTTGAATGCTGCAATGCTGCATTGCTATTAACAAATACAGATGAAAAGGCAAGGCAAGCCAGACAGCTTTTCTTTCCTTTTGTCAGTTACTGCAAATCTTCTTTGCAAATCTTCTTTGGTAGTATAGCTGGCGAATTCATGGGTGGGAAAGCAGAGAGAGGAGATGGTTCAGGCCGATGTGGTGTTGGTGATTCGTGCCCCAAACCAGGAAGACAGAATTCACTAGGATCAGATTCTCATGTTCCTCCTCAAAAATAATAAAGAATTAACTGTGCTTCTCCAAGATTGGCATAGCTGAGGATACCACCTAGAGCAGTGGTTCTCAACTTTCCTAATGCCATGACCCCTTAATGCAGTTCCTCATGTTGCAGGGACCCCCCCAGCCGTGGGGGTGGGGCTGCTGGGGTCAGTGGGTGGGGCCACTGGGTGGTGCCACTGGGGTCAGTGGGTGGGGCCACCAGGGTCAGGGGGTGGGGCCTCTGAGGAATCCACAGTGAAAGCACCGGGGGAATACCAGCGGAGTGCTCAGCAAGGGACAGACAGAAAGGGCTGCGGCGGGCGGCAGGGCAGCGGGAGGCTCTGTGACCCCTCTGAAATGGTAAATTGACCCCCAAGGGGGTCGCGACCCCCAGGTTGAGAACCACTGAGCTAGAGACATTTTAGAGAGAATTTCCTTGAATTTCCTGCTGAGCAACCTGAGGTGTTTCTGCACACTTGCCTTCTTAGTGCATCATGCACTAAGGCCGGTACACTCTGGGTACACAAGGACCATTCACATTTCTGGCCGGTGAGGATGCTCTTCCCCTGTGAGAAATGCATACCAGACTACGCTGCTGCTGTGAAAGCTGGGGTCCCGCCTCCTCACTGGCTCGATCAGCCGCTGCCAACTGCTTCACACAGTCCATGATGTGCCGGCAGACCAATGCAGAGGGGTAGGACTGATCCCAGGGAAGTTTGGAGGCGTGTACCCCACTGGCCCCTGTGGATCGGTCTTCAGTCAGCCTGTGTTGCAGCGCCAGCTTGCGGGCAGCTGCGTGGTTACCAAATCATTGGATACGGGGGTCCAAGCGCATAGCTGGTGAATTCATGGATGGGAAAGCCAAGAGAGGAGATTATTTAGGCTGATAAGGTATTGGTGATCCATGTCCAAAACCAGGAAGGCAGAATGAATTTCCTTGCCTATTCAGCTGCGGTCACACTTAAGGTTTAATCCAGCTTCAGTCTACTTTCAGAGCGAGAGAATACATCAGCAAAGTGACATGCTGTTTTCTTTCAGTGCTAAATAACTCAGAAAATTCACCTTTGGGATAGATAACACGGAAATAAAATTACTGCTCACTTTGTTGATGTGCTCTCTTGCTCTGAAAATGGACTGAAGCTGGACTAAACCTTCGGTGTGACCACAGCTTTTGTCTCTTGCAAATTCACTAGGATCAGGTCCTTGTGTTTCTACTCAAAAATAATAATTAAAGAATTAACTGTGTTTTTCCAGGATTGCCATAGCTGAGGATGCGTTTGGAAACTTTGGACTTTCTTGAATTTCCCACTTTGCAACTTTTTTGTTTTCTTTTTAAAATAACCACACAAATTTGGGAGGCTGCAGGTCTCCCCCAGAAGAGGGCAGCAAAGGAATTCACAAGCCAAGCGTCATGGCTTTCAGCACTCTGTTGTGTGTCACCTGCATTCAGCCTTCCTGCCCCTATCCTGCAAAGCCAGAAGCTAAAACAGCATTAGCTAGAAAGTTGCTTAGGGTTGCCAAATGATTAGATGGAAACCACGTAGCCTGCTCCTGTGCAATGTACATAAGAAGTAGGTAAGAATGGGCTCAGGATGAACATAATCCAAGCAGTGATTCTTGCAGAATGTGTTTGTGTTTCACAAACACAAACACAGAAAAAAGGCTCGGTAAAACCAAACCAAACCAAACCAAACCTTGGCAATCTGACTTCTGAGAAGTCTGTGTAGGATTTCTCTGACAGTGATCAGATGGAAATATAGATAGGGACAGAGATGGGCAAAGTTGGGTTCACTGTTAGGTATATAGATAAGTTTTCTAAAACAAGCATTGTTTCTGCGTCTGTAAAATGCTTCTGCTAGGGAAATCTGAAGGACAAGTTTGGGGAACATTTTGCAAGATCCCTCCGTTATTTGTAGAAAATGTATGAAATGAGAATCAGCTTTCTATTAAACGTAACATAACAGCGTCAGAGAAATTATAAGCAAGTATGAAATCAGGGGAATTCTTTCATCTGAGTCTCTCTGTTATACAAAAGTCCATTGTTTTAGCCTAGCTGATTTGAAATAATGTTATAAGGCAGCCTAAGGCTGCTCTTTCACTAGCTTATCTTAATTTTGGGAATACTGTGCCAAAAGATTGTGTGTGTCTATTTACATGGTTCAGCATCTTTGTGTTCGCATCAAGCAATGTAACATGTTTTAATAACTACGCTTATGAGAGACATTTATGAGCATAGAAAACGTATTGAGTTACAAATAATATAGAGCATGTCTTATTATTTATTATTTATTTACATTTTTATCCCGCCCTATACTCGGAGGCCCCCGGGCAGGTAACAACATCTAAAATCAAATATCATTAAAACAATAACAGTATCTGCAAGCAGGAAGGAAAAAAATGTAGCCCCACTTAACCAAAGGCCAGGGCAAAGAGGTGCGTCTTCACTGCCTTCCTAAATGTGTACAATGAAGATAATAGACGCACCTCAAGGGGGAGACTATTCCATAGCCTAGGGGCCAACACTGAGAAGGCCTGCTCCCGGATGCCCACCCCTTTTGCTACTGAAGGTGGTGGGACAACCAGGAGAGTCTCACCTCCAGATCTTAAGGCATGGACAGGTTGATATGGGAGTAGACGTTCCTTCAGATATTTGCGTTCCAAGTCATTTAGAGTCTTATAAGTTAAAGTTTATACACCTTGAATTGGGCTCGGTGATTTGGCAGCCAGTGCATCTCTTTTAAGATTGGAGTGATGTGCATCTGGCCAGCTGTCCCACTCAGTAATCTAGCAGCTGCATTCAGCACTAGCTGCAGCTTCCGAACCATCTTCAAGGGCAGCCCCATGTAGAGCGCATTACAGTAGTCTAGTCTGGAGGTTACCAGAGCATGGATAACTGTGGACAAGTCATCTCCGTCCAGAAAAGGCTTCAACTGGCTCACCAGCCGTAGTTGGGAATAGACACTCCTGGCCATGGCCTCCACCTGAGCTTCAAGCATCTTAATTTTCCCAGACCTTTGGTTTTGTTTCATTGTATGATAGTTAGCTTTTCTAGGATAAGGTTAATTTAGCTGATCTTGCTTCTGTAAAATGTGCTTGGGTCCGGGGATGCTTGCATTTTAGGGAGATAAAAAAGAAAGAAGGCATAAGAAGCTAACTGGTAGTGATCATGTATATTGTAATTGCCACACTAGTAGAGGTTTTATTTTGTATTAAATTTTCTTTTCAACCTTCAAGGCTTCGGCCTTCCTTGACCACATCAGTCACAGAGAGGTCGCAGGCTTCGTGAACGGCTGAAAAATAAAAATCTCTGTACTTTTTAATTACGAAATCATGTTGCAAAAGATTTATTGTTGGTCATTTTCCAACATTCACATTTAAAAATTGGTTCGAAACACACGTGATGGTTCACATATCCAGAAATTCTGTCAGATGGAGCCAGCCTCCCATTTGCAGACATGGGCTGTTGAGTTGAACAGTTGATGTTCTCTCCCTTTTTGGTCTCGAAAATGACTTTTTTAGAGTGGAAAAATGGTTTTTTTCTCTCTTTAAGCAAGTTCAGCACCAAACGCAAACAACTTTGTTCGATTCAGTGGTTCACTGGCAAACTGAACACAAACTGAAGATTTCTATCTGCAAGAACTTGTGCATTCAAACCTTATTTGCTGAAATCAATTTAATAGCCATCGAGGGTGGAGGGGGGTGGAGGTGTTCTTTGGTTCTCAGGCCGTGTTCCCATGGGCCGAGCGCGGGACCGGTACGGGTTGGGCACAGATGGAGGCATCCCCATGCAAACCATGCCAAACCCCCCTCCTCTCCGCCCCTCTCTCCTCATTTGAAGCCGGATTGACGTCAGCCCACCCCTGTGCCACATCCCCCCTCCCTTAGTGGCACAGAAAGACAGGACTGGGCTGGGAGGCATGGAAAGAAGTTAAAATAAAGCTTACTTCATAATAATAAATTTATTTTTTTAAAAAAATGTAAAAGACCGAAAGCTGCTACGACGTTTAGTGGCAGTAGGCACTTGAGCAGTTTTGTGCCCCTGGGCTCCATCAGGAACGGCGAGCATGCCCATCTACTTTAAAAGGCAGAAAACCAAGCCTTTATTTATGATGGCCTTGATGATCGGGGAAACGGGGGTTGGAAATGGAACAAAAATCAGGTCATTATGCAGCCTGCCTTGGCATTCTTGAAACGGGCTTGGAATTACCTCCATGGGAATGCAGACGGAAAAAGAAAAAAGCCATTATCCAGCCTGCCTTTGCTATCGGCATTTTAAAAAAGTCAGCGGCTGCAATCTTCTATGGACAGGGCAGGGACAGCAAGCGCACTCCACCTCCCAATGATGTGAGTGCCAATCTCCTCTCCGTTAGCCCAGGATTGTCGCCATGCGTGGTCCCAGCTCACTAAGCAATGAACTTTGCCGGGACTTGTTTTTTCAGGTATCAAATTTGGCACCCTTCTGGCATGGTTTGGGGGGATTTGGCACGCTTTTCGTGGCCCAAATCCAAAACGCATGGAGCTGGATTAAACCCTAAGTGTGACCAGCCTTTGTCACTTTGCTGATATATTCTCTCACTCTGAAAGTGGACTGAGGCTGGATTGAAGTTTAGGTATGACTACAGCCCTAAACGTAGCCTGCTGTTTTCCATACTAAGCTTTCTATCATTTCCCATGTCCTAGTTCAAGGATCTTGGAAACAGCTTTCTAGGATCTTTCTCTCTCTCTCTTTCTCTGAGGAAACAAAGACCTCCAAGGTGGCTTTGCCTTTTCTCAGGGCCAAACAGGCATCTCTTGTCCCTGAGGGGATCCGTCCATTAGAGGAGGCTAATTAGAGCCCAGCAGGAGGGGAGGCAATTAGTAAATCCTGGCAGAATTAGGTGGGGTGGGGCTGAACCTTTACAAGATGACTTCTCTCTCCCCCCCCCCCCCCGAGCCACCCCAATTTCCTGGGGAGATGCTTCCACGGCCACCCTATTGTGGCACAGTGTGGGGAGTTGCTGTGTGAAGTCAAACAAATGGATGCTTTATGGGAAATGCTCAAAGAAAACTCCTCGGTGGAAGATCGACTGGTGCATTGGTTTGGCAGAAGCCGGGGCGGGAATGAAGTCTTTATTATTATTATTATTATTATTATTATTATTATTATTATTATTATTATTATTATTATTATTATTATTATTATTATTATTATTATTATTATTATTATTATTATATTATTATTATTATTATTATTATTATTGTTGCAATCCTTTATCAAATGGGCTTCATGTGCACAGAGATAGAAATGTACCCAAATGAAGACTGGAAGTTTGGTTCGCCATCAAACTTAAACTCCGTGGTTTAAGTTTGATTCTGAACTTGTTTGAAAACATTTTTTTAAATGAGGTTTTCCCTTGAAAAAGTCCCTTTTCATGGGGAAAAAGCAAACAGGGGCTCTTTGGTCAAATTGTTTGTGTTGGCGAATAGGAGACAGGTTTGGTTCAGTCAGACGTCTGGATGTACAAATGATTGCACGATCAGTTCGGTGCAAACAGCCTTTTGCCAGGATTTGCCGAATGAACCAGTAACCCGCAGTAACCCCAAATTCAGGGAATTCTGTTGGATTTGATTGATTGATTGATAGATTGACTGATTGACTGACTGACTGGTTGGTTGGTTGGTTGGTTGATCAATTGGCATTTTTATCCCACCGTATATCCATAGGTGTCAGGGTGGGCTACAACAATCAACAATAAAAACATATAAAATGAATGTGATTAAAAAAACACAGTTCCTGAAAGTGGGAAGGGGATGCTGTTTCCCTAGCCAATGAGCAGTGTAAATAGGTGGCTCTTCATTTATCTCCTGAACATGTAAAGTGAAGGTGCTGGAGCGTTTCAGGAGGGAGACTATGCTTTAGTTTGTGGACTACCACCTAGAAGGCCCTGTCTTGAACATAGGTAACTGATAAAGTTGTCAGACGTAGACATCAAGTGACAAAATCTTGCTCTCCAGTAGAAGGATCCTGACATCTTCTTGCTTTAAAAACTTTTAAATGCAGGCTCATATTCTTTTACTCAATCGTATTTTATGCCTGGTATGTAAGATGTACCCATAATTACGGCAGGGAATCTTTTGGAGAAAAACAATTGGAAAAAAAAAACGCAGGACATAGGGTGATTTTATTAGAATTGTTTGGAAGGGGGTTTTATATTGCAAAACACACAGTATACTTTTGGTTTTAAAATGATCCATTTTAACGTGCAATCTATGGCTGTGTTTCCGTTCAGGATTTAAAGGGCTTTGAAATCATTTTGAGAGCTCACCATTCCCAAAGTTTCAAAAGAATCCAGTTTCTGAGGATTAACGGTTCCAAAACACGGATTATCTATATTCGAATCGAAAAAGGTCTCACTGCTGAATTTAGACATAAACCTCACTATTTAGCAATGGGAATACAAGCAGTTTTGGTGGGGAGGGAACTGTGCTTTAGGGGTGTTCTCCTCAGTTCCCCCAACCCAATGATAAGCCATGATTTCCTCCCCTATTTCCCCGGCTCTCACCATTATGTGCTAAGGATTGGGCTTGGCTGAAAGGGAAGACCGAGCAGAGCATGCAGTATAGTGATGTGCACAAATGTATTTTTGACATTCTAATCCGAGTAGATTCGAATGTCATAAAATCCTATTCGATTCGGATATTTAAGATCCGAATGACATAAAATGCAATTCAAATCCATACATTCGAATGTTAGATTCGTATTTAAAGATACAAATGTCAACAACATTCATATCTGTTATACGTATCTGTACGCATTCTGTAAAAATCCTGTATTATTCTGTATGCATCCTGTTTTAATCCTGCATTTTAAGTGCAAGATACGTATAATTTTCTTGCAGAACCATATACGACAGATACGAATCTACGCATCTGAATTATTCGAAAATCCATATCGGATTTTCAGAAATCCAATTCGAGTTCAAATGTTCAAATTCAGATTTGTGAAAATCCGATGTGAGTTCTAATGTCGACATTCGTCAGATTCAAACCAAAAATTTGAATTTTCAAATGTTCGTGCACATCCCTAATGTAGTAGCTTACAATGTAACAAGAGATCAGATCATTACAATGTAATGAAATATCAGACAATGGTGGGAGTGAGTAAAAAGTGTCCCATTTTACTTAGAGGCAGTGATTGGACTTTGGCCTCAATGCCAGCTGTTTCCCTCTGGTCCGCTGTGCTGATACAGTGCAAAGCTGGTGGCTCTTAAAAGCCTGCCTACTTTGTCCCTCCCTCCCTTCCCCATTGCAATCTCTATTTCCTCCCTTCCCCATCTGCTTTTCCCTTCCTCCCTGCCATTTCACACTGCTTTGATGTACCAATCTAGCACAAAACAAAGGGGAAGTGATCTTGAATCTTCTCCTCCCTTGTTAACAAAAGAAGGTGTGCTACAGTGTCGGAAGAAGCGCCGAACAAAAAATTGCTGAATTGGGGACAAGGTTATATAGGGGGTGGGGTTTGAATTAACTGCCCGGATGAAGCCAGGGTATGAGGGTGCCCAATTTCTGACTGCATGGGGAGGGGTTCTCCCCTATGAATCTGCATTATAAGCTAACAGTGGGAATGCAAAAAAACAGGACTCGGTGCTGATTAAAAAAAACAACAACCCTGCTTTAAAACCGCCCAGTGGGAACCTATGGTTTAATCCATCTTCAGTCCACTTTCAGAGTGAGAGAATACATGAGCCAAGTGACAAGCTGTTTTCTTTCTTTCACCTTTGGGATAGATAACGTGGAAAGGAAATCGCTGACACTTTGCTGATGTGTTCTCTCGCTCTGAAGGTGGACTGAAGCTGCATTAACCCTTAGGTGTGACCACAGCCTGTGTCATGGCTACTTTTGCTGCCCTATGACCTTAGGAAAGATCTCATGCTTCTGATGTTTAACTGTCAATGACGCCCGGGCCCTGCCCTCTCTTTCCAAATGGGATCTTGTGCAAAGAGGCTTGGTTTGCCAAGAAAATCGACTCTCCTCCCAGCTAGGCTTGTGAAGCAGCATTTAGAAATAGGGGAAATGAACATTTCTCAACCCCCATGCTTACTTCCAGGCCAGGAAGCTGTTCTGTCAGGGGAGGCTGGTGGTGTACGTTTCAGTGTCACATGGAACTCCTCATCAGCACCCTCAGATCCCTCATCCTGCCAATCTTGGCTCTGCAGCTGCGTTGCTTGCATTTCGGCCACCTTCTGCACCTCTGCCCTTCATGTGGCTGGATACACGGAAGATCAGAAGCTGCCACCTCTACAAAGGAAAAGAAAAAGGAGAGAAGGGAAAAGGAAAGGAGGCTGCCTTGATTGCACTGAAATTGGCTTCGTGTTTCAGCTGGACGGGGCAGGTAACCGACAGGGCTTTGCCCTTCCGATCCCAGAAAGCAGAGTCCAGTTTCCTCATCGGTTCCTAGGCGAACATCTACTGAGTGAAGCCCTTGGTTGCCCCATCATTGTTTTCCTGCCGTGGAGCCGGCCTGTGAAAACAAGGAGATAGCCAGTGTGTATTTATAAAACATCACGTGCGCAGAGAGAGGTCTGTGGGGAGGCAGAGGTCAGCCATGGGTTCCTGCCTGGCTGCACCAATCAGAGCAGTTCCTTGTACAGATGTTGCCTTCCGGGCCCTGAGTGGACCTCTGACCCCACAACGCCTCTCAAGAGAGGGAAATTCTCCTCTATTGGCTTCAGGGGCTTGACTAATCCAGCGGAGCCTCTTGGGGAGACGGAGGGGGAGACATGATGTTCCTGATCTTGTCAGATGGCCCTGGGCAGGACCAGAAGGGACAGCGGTCCAGAACATTTCCTACTTCAGCTAGGTGGCCATGAAGCCAAGAGAACAAGGCGTATGCTGTGCGGAACAGCAAAGTTCAGCAACACTGGCAGGAGCTGCTGGGGTGCCCTATTCTACTAAAGGTGCAGGCGCCTTCTATATTTTCCAAATGGCAACTGTCCCTAACAACAGCTTCTGCTAAAGGTGCAGGAACCCTGTTTTGTTTTCCAAATGGCAACTGTCCTGAATTTTATCTCCTGTTAAAAGTCCAGGAGCCTCACTTTATTTTCTGGAGGGCAACTTTCCCAAATTACATCATTTATTAAAGGTGCAGGAGGCTCTATTTTATTTTCCAATTGGCAGCTGTCCCTAACAGCAGCTTCTATTAAAGGTACAGAAGCCCTATTTTGTTTTCCAAATGGCAACTGTCCAAAATGACCTTCTTTATTAAAGGTGCAGGAGTTCTATTTTATTTTCCAAATGACAATTGTTCCTAACTCCATCTTTCATTAAAGGTGCAGGAGCCCTATGGAATTTGCTGTCTATGGAATTTGCTGCAGAAATAGGTGGTAACAGCGAGCAACCTAGATGGCTTTAAGGAAGGGTTAGACAAATTTATGGATGACAGATGTTTCAATAGCTACTAGAATGGACCCCTAAGTCCATCTTTCAGGCTGTGGGGACAAGCAGGATGCCTCTAAGGCCATTTGCTGGGATTCGAGAGCAGGAGAGGGTTTGCCCTTGTCTCTGTTTGAGATGCCCATAGGCAATTGGTGGGCCATTCTGTGGGACAGGATGCTGGACTAGATGGGCTGTGGCCTGATCCAACAGGGCTCCTCTTAGGTTCTTTACGGCATGCTTGTGGGCTTCTGAATGCAACCTATTGGCCAGTGAGAGAACAGGCTGCTGGATCAGAAGGACTCCTGGTGCAATCAGCAGGATGCTCTGTAGGCTCATTTTGCCACAAAGGGCAGCACAGTCCTTGCAGATTGGCAGGGCGATGAAGGAGGGACAGAGCTTACAGTCACAGGATGTGGACTTAAGCCCGACTAGCAGTGACAGGCACTGCTTAGCCTGGTCCCCAACCCAGCCCAGCCCCCGAGCTTCCCGGGGTTTTAATGGGAGTGGGGGTGCACTCTACCCAAGGTCCCAGCTCCAGCAAATGAGAGTCCTCAGATGGAGAGGACAGCAACCTGCCAGGAAAGCTTTGTGCTCCAGCCAAGGTGACCCGTTTCCAGAGAACTCACCCAGTAGAGGTTTTCAAGAGCTCTAGCAGACCATCACCCGCGCTGGGTGGCAGGATGCAGGCGTAAGCCGGTCAAAAATGCCCCTTCTGATCCCGCCAGGAATTCTATCTGGAATGTACATGCTAAAGGACTTCTTGTTGTTAATATGGGGGCTCTCACAGGGCTGCCCAACTTGCAGGAATTCCTTTGTCTGGGAATTAAGGTGTCCAGGTGCAGCGAGAGGTGTGGGTTGCCCCTTTGATAGCCTGCAGAGAGAAAACTGTTATACCAGTTACAGATTCTCACCTCTGCAAAGAGAGAGAGAAGGTTATTAAGGATAAATCTGGGCACCCTGTCTGAAATGCCTTTTCACTTTCAGAGAGAACAGTTGCACCCGGAAGAGATGGTAAAGTCGCGAAGCACGTGCAAAGTTATTGAAAAACTTTCCCATATTGCTCCACTTAGGCCAGCAGTGAGTTCTGGATCAGGTCCTGATTGACCCTTGCCAGAAGGCAGGCAGAACTAGAAGAGCCTTTTTGGTGGTGGCCCCCAGATGCTGGAACTAGGGAAGTACAAGAATATTCATTTTTTAATATTTGATTTGAATCGTTCGGGCATTTGTATGTGTATGGATATGTACGCATTACATACATATCTGTACGCATCTTACTCGTATCCGTACGCATTTGTATGTATACATACGGGATAAAAACGGAATGCGTGCAGACACATACGAATGTTGTCGACATTCGTATCATCAAATTCATTAACAAATATTTGTACAAATAGATACGAATGTATTCAAATCAGTTTGAATTTTAATTCGTTTGTTTTTTCTCTATTTGTACAAATTCAGACAGTCAAATATTCAGACCAAATCAAATGTCAAAAATCGCATTTGTTCACACCCTGAGCTGGAACCCATAAGCCTCCCAAGAGCTGTACACCTGACACTTTTTATTCACTTGGACTTTCTAAGGATGTGTTTACTTGCATTGTATGTCTGCATATCTTGTTCATCTTGTGAGGGGGCCTAGAAAACCCAACCTCCCCCATGAAGCCAGCTGGGTGACCTTGGGCTAGTCACAGCTCTCTTCTGAGCTCTCACAGCCCCACCCACCTCACAGGGTGTCTGTTGTGGGGAGAAGAACAGAAGGTTTGTCAGCCACTTTGAGTCCCCTTAAATGGGTGAGAAAAGCGGGGTAGGAAAACCAACTCTTCTTCTTCTTCTGCCTGGTTGGCGGCCACGTATAAGCACTATAAACCAGCTAAAGCTCACAGAGGTTCCCCAAAGGTCCCCGGACATCCCTGAAGTTCAGAAGCATCAAACTGTGTGAGTCACGACTTGGCTTTGTTGGGCACAAGCTGGAGGGACTTCCAAAGATCGCTCATGAGGGGGCGTGATGTTTTCCCTTTGGCACTGGAGAATGGGGACAAGGGAGCGTCACTCCCCCCTCACTCTGACAGGGTTGAAGGCCAAGAGCGGCTGTGTCCTTTGGAGCCTGAAGAGAAACCCAAACTTTTGGCTGTCCTGAGGAAGCCGTGATGCAAGACAATATTTGGCTCCCACAGGCAACCGCAGCCTTGTATCCGCAGCCTTGGCCAAGGACACGGGCACCGTGACGCCGTTTCTGGGCCCTTGTGGCGCTTTTATCTTCAGAGAGGTGCGCGCGGGTGGGCAGGCTGGCTACACCTCAGCCCCACGGAGATTCCTGGAAAGGGGCACCAATGGGCAACAAAGGCAGAAGCCCACACAAGTCTTGCCTGCCCTGATTTCCTCCCCTTTGGTGAGGTTTTTGAATGCTGGAAGCAAGAGGAGAAGACTCCAATGCTTTCAATTGTGATGGTCTAGTGGTTAAGGAGCCAGACTCTTATCTGGGAATACCCGGTTGGATTCTGCCCTTCCCCATGAAGCCAACTGGGTGACCTTGGGCTAGTCACAGCTCTCTTCTGAGCTCTCACAGCCCCACCCACCTCACAGGGTCCCTGTTGTAGAGAGAAGAACAGAAAGCTTGTCAGCTGCTTTGAGTCCCCTTAAATGGGGGTGGGGGGAAGCAGGGTAGAAAAGTCAACTCTTCTTCATCCTCCACCAAGCCAGCTGGGTGACCTTGGGCTAGTCACAGCTCTCCTCTGAGCTCTCACAGCCCCATCCACTTCACAGGGTGTTCTGTTGTTGGGAGAAGAATAGAAGGTTTGTCAGCTGCTTTGAGTCCCCTTAAATGGGTGGGGAAAGCAGGGTAGAAAAGCCAACTCTTCTTCCTCTGCCTCCTCCTCCACTGACTTTCCATGTGATGTCCAAGGAATTACCCACCAAAATCCCATCCAATATTTTCCTCCCCTGCTCAGAGCACAACCAGGCACCCCCTCAAACCTGCTATGGTTTCCATCTTATGGACAATCTCTTTCCTGCACACCTGTTGAAGGCTGGGCTGGGCTGGGTGGGAGACCCTGCTGTCTTTGGCTCTTGCCGGTCCAGCTGGAAGACTAGATCTGCAGTCAGGTGGGAAATCCTTTCATTGGTGCATCCATGAAAGGTTAAGACCCCAGTTTGGACAGGATTTGCAGGGGGGGGAGGCATTGCCCACATAGGAACTCTTTGCCATTTGTGTGTGTCTCGACGGTTAGCAGCACAGGTTACCTGCTTCAGGTGAGGGTGTGTAAAGGACGTTTACTGGGCCAAGCCCTTGTGGGAGGACCTGGCTGCCTTATTTGCAAACATACCACTATGGAAGGCGTGGTTATGCAGTCTCCCTTCTCCTCTGGAAGGAAGGAAGGAAAAGGAAGGAAAGAAGGAAGGGTGTGCAGAGTCAGGTGCCAGGTGCCAAATCACTCTCACCTGGCTGAAGGTGACATGACAGCCAGGGGGACCTTTGCCATCCCCTCAGGCGATGCTGCGAGCGAAAGCCCAGTGGCCAAATCACAGCCTTCTGCCTGGACTCTGGACCCACCACTGAAGTGGAGGCTTTGATTGCAGTGGCTCAGGTGATAGGCGTGAGGGACAGATATGGCCCCCCTGCAAGCCAAATCTTGGACTCTACAGATCCCTTTTACCAGCACAAGCTGCCTTCCAGCCGGACATCAGCTCCTGGCTACAGAGAAGCCTTCCTGCAGGCCAGGTCTCGGGAACCCCTAATGAATGTGGAGAAAGGGGGATCCAGGGTGGTTTTTCTGGTGCAGAGAGTCTGAGGCTGTGGCCACACCTAAAACATAATCCAGCTTCAGTCCACCTTCAGAGCGAGCAAACACATCAGCAAAGTGGCCAGTAATTGTCTTTCCCCATTATCTTCCCCAAGGGTAAGTTTTCAAAGTTTTTTAACACTGGAAGGAAAGAGCTTGTCACTTTGCCGATGTGTTCTCTCGCTCTGCAAGTGGACTGAAGCTGGATTAAAGTTGGCTGTGGTCACACCTAAGGTTTAATCCAGCTTCAAAGTGAGAGAACACATCAGCAAAGTGACCAGTAATTGTCTTTCTGCATTACCTACCCTAAAGGTGAATTTTCTGAGTTTTTTAACACCGGAAGAAAACAGCTTGTCACTTTGCGGATGTGTTCTCTCACTCTGAAAGCGAACTGAAGCCGGATCAAACCTTAGATGTGCCCACACCCTGAGGGTCCCTGCCTGTATGTCTAACAGCCGCACAAAATAAGGCTTTATTCTGCACCTATAGCATTTTGGCTTGCAGGAAGGCACAATGGGGCTTCTGCCTCTTTAAAATCAGGAGCCCTTCCCTCTTTGCCCGCTGGTCACCTTTCCCCTCATATGCCACCACTCCGGACTCCAGAGGGAGTGCCTAGTTTGGGCAGAGGGAAAGGAAGGCGAGGGCCATGCCCCTTCCACGCTTGTGCGCAAGAAGCATTTGAGGCAAGCAATGCGCAGCAGAATTATTGGCATAAAGGGTGTGACCCTCCCAGGGCGAGACGCAGCTTTAAACAGGTAAGGGCGGCCGAAGGGGACCCAGCAAGGTTCTCTTGAGGTGTGCAATTCCTCTTGCAGCTGGAGGGAGCAAGGTCTCCTCTGGAGTAGGGACGCACACAAATATTTGTAGGCATTTGAAATTCAATCGAATGCGCCAAATTCCAACATTCGAATCCGAATAGAATGTCCCAAAATTCAAAATTTGAATCAAATTTTGAATTTGGGGTCTATTTGTTTGAATTTTCCAGACATTCATTTGTGTAAGGGTTAGTACACGATCCGTACTTGAAGATCCGCACCTTTCCCACATCCATACTCATTTGCATGGATCTGTACAGGATGAAAACGGGTTGCGTACGGGATAACTATGGGATGCATACGCATTCGTACGGGCATCTACGCATATTGTTAACAGCCCTAAGTGCAAATTCGAATGAAATATTTGAACAATTAGATTTGAATTTGCTAATTCAAACAACATTTTGTTAAATTCAGATTTAAATAGTTCAAACTGAATTGAATTATCGAGTATTTGAATCGACTCAAATAGAATGCTAAAAACAAAAAACATTCTTGTACATCCCTGCTCAGGAGCTGCTTACAAGCTGACTTGGGAGGGTTGTGATATCCACCTTGGAAACAGGAACCCAGAAAGGAAGCAGCAGGTGTAGTGGGACCTAGGACCTGGATGGAGGGAACCCTAGAGAAAGGTGAGCTGCATGGATGAGGAATCAGCCAGAGTGCAGAATCCCCTCCCTCCCTCCAGTAGAGATATGCAAGGTTTGGTTTGCATCCGAAAACTCAATAGGATATCAGGCCCTGCTCAGGAATATGAACAATTTCATCAAACGATTCACCTTCGCTGTGTTTTTGCCCACGAAATGGGCTTTTTTTTCAATGGAAAAAAAATGACTATTTTAAAATTCTCAAGCAAGTTTGAACATTGAACACAAACAGCTGTTCGTTTGAGTAAATTTATTTGCCATCGAGCTGAACAAGCCGTTTGGTTTGGACTGAATGCTCTTTCCATCTGTGTACCTCCCTACACTTGAGGGTCGTTCCTGTGAGCCAGTTTGATCTAGCGGCTAGGGTGCCGGAATACCGGGTTCGATTCCGCCCTCTCCCATGAAGCCAGCTGGGTGACCCTGGGCTAGTCACAGCTCTCTTCTGAGCTCTCACAGCCCCACCTACCCCACAGGGTGTTCTGTTGTGGAGAGAACAGAAGGTTTGTCAGCCACTTTGAGTCCCCTTAAACGGGTGAGAAAAACAGGGTAGAAAAGCCAACTCTTCTTCTTCGGAGGTTATCTTGCTCCCCACTTGGCACGGAAGGTCCTAGTTAACTCCCCTTTTGCACCCAGCAAATGATCTCTGCATTTCCATGAACAACGGATTCTGTTCTTTTATCAATTTGCCTTGAAGGGTGTTCCCTTTGCAGAGCACTCAACAGTGGAGAGAAGTGTGACTTTCCCATGGCTTTGAGTTTGCCTTTGGGGCCTTGTTCACCAGGAGAAGACTCGGCTGTACCTGTGGGGTGGCAGGTTGGGCCCCATCCACAACAGTCCTTCTTTCTTGCCACTTGAGGGCTCCCAAAAGCAGCGCCCTTGAGATAAAAGCCGCCACCGCGTTTCATCCAAGGAAGGTTTCTGGCTCCTAAAGTGTGAAGTCAAACAATTTCGACTGTTCCTTCGCCGCCAAGAGTGTCTCTTGTTTTGCGCTTGTCCAAGAAGGGTTGGAAGAAGGAGCTGATGTGACGTATCGCTTGGCTTCGGTTGCCTCCGGTTCTGCCAGATGTGGGGGCGGCAAGAACTGAGCCAGAGACTGGAAATTGGCATGGCTTCCTCCCTGCCTCCTGAGGGATCCACAGGCGCTTGGTGTGAAGCATTATTGTGGGAGCAGGATAGCAGGACATCTACGTGGGGTAGGGACTGAGGACAGCGGCAGGCAGCACGAGTGAGCCCAGGCGGAAGCTTCATCCATGAGCTGCCCGGATTTCAAAGGAAGCTCTCAAACAAGCTTCCAGCAGGGCTTCCAGCTGCCCTCGCCCATGGTGAGGTGAAGCTCACAATGGGTGTCCACAATGGTGGTGGATGTGAGAGAATTATCTTCAAGGGGGGGGGGGGGGGTGGCTCCTGGATTCATCACTGCCATCCGAGACCCAGGTGAGGCAGTTTGGTCTAGTGGTTAAGGAGCCCCACTCTTATCTGGGAATACCGGGTTTGATTCTGCTCTCCTCCATGAAAACCAGCTGGGTGACCTTGGGCTAGTCACAGCTAGCTGGGTGACCTTGGGTGAGTCACAGTTCTCTTCTGAGCTTTCACAGCCCCACCTACCTCACAGGGTGTTCTGTGGTGGGGAGAAGAACAAAAGCTTTGTCAGCTGCTTTGAGTCCCCTTAAATGGGTGAGAAAAGCGGGGTAGAAAAGCCAGTTCTTCTTCTTCCTCTTCCTCTTCCTCTTCTCCCCTGGATGCTCACAAAGGGCTCCTTTTGTAGTTAAACTTTGCAGTGGCCAGCAGGGTATTTTGAAAAGCACTGAGGGCTGAGCCGTCCAGACCACAGACCTCTGTGGCCACTGACACACTTTCTTCATCCTTGGGAAACTGTCCCTTGGGTCCTTGCTTTGACATGGTTGGCACAGAAAGCCATCCTCCTCTGTCGCTTTCCTGGGAAGTGGCCCGGATCCCAGCTGTTGCCGGCAAATTGAAAAGCTGCCTATTGTCACAAGAGTGGTAGGAAGGAATAAAGGCACCCCTGTTCCCTCCAGCCTTTGGGACAAACCATTCACAGCAGCCTCTATTCACGTCTCCCTCGGTGGCTAGCCTTGGACACAGTCCGGTCAAAGATCAGCACTGGGGGTCCCCTGGGTGGTAGATAGTCAGGAAGGTTCTGCCCATTCATCGGAAGGAGACAGAAGGAAATCCTGATGGGGTGCTAAGCCTCTCAGTGTGCCAACCCCATCCCATGCCTTACAACTTTAACTTACAAGACCCTAAATGACTTCGGCCCTAAACATCTGAAGGAACGTTTATCCCCATATCAGCCTGCCTGTGCCTTAAGATCTGGAGGGGTGGCCCTCCTGATTGTCCCACCACCCTCAGCAGCAAAAGGGGTGGGTGCCCAGGAGAGGGCCTTCTCAGTGATGGCCCCTGGTACATCTTTGGAAGGCAGTGAAGACGCACCTATTTGCCCTGGCTTTTGGTTAAATGGGGATACACTTTCCCCTTCCCACTGGCAGATGCTCCTGTTATAAAACATAGTGTTATTGTTTTAATGGTGTCAGTTTTAGATGTTGATACCCACCTGGAGGCCTCCAGGTATAGGGTGGATAAAAATGTAGATAAATAAATAATAAATAATAGCAAAGCTATGCTGGGGCAGAGCAACTGCCCAGGCAGCAAAGGTTTCTAGGTGCAGTCCCTGGAATCTCAAGAAGAAAAGGGAATGGCAAACCACTTCCGTCTCTTTGCCAGGAAGGCTGCACAGCGGTACCACAGAACCATGGCAGAGCAAGAGACCAGCAAAAGCTCCCCCCCCCCAAGTCTCCTAGGAATGGTGAGTGCAAACCTCCCAGGGGGAAAGGTGCCTAGTGATGTGCACAAATGCATTTTTTTTGCATTTGAATCCAATTCAAATTGAATATTCAATTCAAATCAAAATTTGAAAACCAGGATTTTTGAAGATCTGATTCGAATCTGGATTATCTGGATCTGTATTTTTGAAAATCCAATTTGAATCGAATGATGCAAATGTTGGGAACATTCGTATCCAGTTTTTGAATCCGTTTGCATCCCATTTTTGTCTCATTTGCGTTCCGTATTATATGCGCAAATATAACCGATATTCAGATGCGATATACGACGTCGAATTCAGTCAAACCATTCAAAAATCCATATTGGATTTTTGAAAATCCGGATTGATCCGAGTTCAGAAATTTGGATTTTCAAATATCGATATTGATATTTGTTGAATCTGAATCGGATTTTTTAATTTTCGAATATCTGTGCACATCCCTAAAGGTGCCAGCTGCCACCTCACTCTTTGGAGGGAAGCCAGGTCTGCCTCGTCTCACGAGAAAAGGCAATTCTACTATCCCCTTCAACCTCAGCTGCTACTCGTATTTCCCAACAAGAAACCCTTCCTAGACAGAGAGCCTTATCAGTGCACCTTATCGCACAAACGCCACATCACCAGACTCCTGAGCACAGAGCAACTTTCCCTGCAAATGGGATGGAGGTGACACCCAAACACAAGAACCATAATAATAATAATAAAGCCCCAAACAGATAACGCTTCTCCTTCAGGTTCAGTGCAGGGTGATTTCCCTTGCAAAGCATCTAACGGGCTTCCAAGTTGCTTCTGAAAGCAAAAGTTGGAGAACCAACTGAATGGGGCCTATTTCTGCCTTCCAAGAGAAGCATTCGGCCTAGGGGTGTGTGCACGAATGCAATTTTCAGGATTCAATTCGAATCAAATACCTGAAAATTTGATTCGATTTGAATGTTTAAAGTCAGAATTTAACCAAATTCTATTTGAATTAAGCAAATTTGAATCTATTCGTTTGAATTTTCCTTTTGAATTTTCGGTTAGGAACATCGACAACATTTGTAGATGTCTGTATGCATCTTCCCTGGGTCCATACACATCCGCATGCATCCCGTAATTATCCCGTATGCAACCCGTTTTCATCCTGCACAGATCCGTACAAATGCCTACGGCTGTAGGAAAGGTGCGGATCTTCAAGTACGCATCGTGTACAAATGTTTGAATAATTCAAACGTCTAGATCCGACTTTCGAATTGAATATTTAAATGCCAATGTAAGGACATTCGATTCAGATTCGAGTGTCAAAATTCAGTTGATTTGATCGAATTTTGAATGCATTTGAATATTTGTGCCAAGTGTGGGCCAAGCATTTGCGCCACATCGGTTCGGCCACATCGGTTCGGCCTTTCTGCCTTGGGGGTGAAACGGGAAGATTTTTTCCTGTAGGAACCACAAATTAATGACACTTTTGCCTTCCAAAATACACTAAATGCTTAAAAAGTCTTCCTCTGCTGGTATCTTCCCTACATTTCGGAGTTCCACAGAAGGTGAAATTTCATCCCCTGGAATCCCCCCCCCCAACACACACACTGCTGAGCTGGTGTAAGATCCGAGGTGCCCTGAACACCTTTCTGATTTGTCAGCCCTGCATTACCTGCTTGGCAGATGAGATATAGCTATGCCTGGCATAAACCTGGCACCCGGTGAGTTTCCCTGGAGGGCGACTTCCATAAATGGAGATCTAGGCAGCAGAAACCCTGCTTTCTGCTCCCCACCCATCACACTTTAGCTAAAGGTGAGAAAGGACCCAGTGAACAGTTTGGGAACAGGTGTCCTCTCCTTCACAGCCTGGGAATCAGTGGGCCACCAGTAGAGTCAAATGCTGCCATTTAGACAAGCCAGCCTCATTTTGTGCGGACTTTGCCTTCCAAGTCATTTCTGGCTGTCCTCCAGTGGTGTCCACCAGAAGCAGCCCAGCCAAGATAAATTCAAGAAGAACAGGTGTATCGGTGGCTACTAGAATGGTTGCCTAGGTACCATCTCCAGGTTGGACAGCAGGCGAAGGTTTTGCCTTTGCCTTCTGCTTGAGATGCCCAGAAGCATGCTGCCAGAGTCAGGCTACAACGGGACCTGCTGTGGATCCCATGTAAAAACGTCCTTGCTAACTAATAAAGCTGTGAAATAGCTTGAGACCAGTGGCCTTTTCGCACTCGGTTTGGTAGTGCATGATTATAGAACTTGTGGGGAAGGGCATCTGCCCTTGGAGGAGGCTGCTACAACCTCCAAGCGGCCCCTGCCTTCCCAGGAGTCCCGAAATCATGCACTACCCGTGGAGCACAAAAGCAATACTCCATACCCTCCCCAGCCTTCCCCAATCATTCACCTGTTGCGTCCAGCCGGGCAGCATTCACACCTCTGCTGGACGAGGAGGTCAACAGGGCTGTTGCGCAAATGTGCTGGCAGCCCCGCTGCCCTCCAGACAGGACTGCAACTGCATGGAGCATCCATGTTGTCACAGCAATGGTGCAGATGCATGCACAGTTGTGCAGGCACCATAGGCAAAATGGCAGCACCCTGAAGAGGACCAGCCCTGCAATTGAATCAAGGTTAGTATTTGATCATTGGGGGGGGGGGGGGGAGAAGGATGCAGATAGGAAGGGAACTATGAAATCGCCCCCGGTATTCGCTAGCGCAACCTCCCTGACTGGTTGAGAGTAGAGGTGTGCACAAATGTGGTTTTTGACATTTGATTCGAATCGATAACATCCATACACATCCTGTTTTCATCCCACATGCATCCTGTTTTCATCCCATACATATCCGTACAAATGCGTATGGATATGTATGTAATAATGCGTACGTATCCGTACACATACAGTGCCTGACAAAAGTTCTGTCGCTTATCCATGTTGTTGAAACCAAAGCCTATAACCTGACTTAAAATTCATCCATTGGTTTTAAAAATGACTCATATGAAAGCTGAAACCCTCCCAAATGAGGTTTTTAAAAAGAAATTTGCTTCACTGCTGAAATATTGATCATTTAATGAACACAGAAAGGTCAGATTTTGGCTAGACAAAAGTTTTGTCGCCCACAAAAAGTAATGTGAAAATCAAACAGATAATTCACTTCAAATACAAAGATATGTTTCATAACATTGATGAATGAAGTTGTGGTGCTATTAGAGCCATATTTAATATTTTGTGTGACTTCCATGAGCCTGAAGGACTGCATCCATGCGTTTCGGCAATGATTCATACAATTTATTGATGAATTTCATCCATCAGGAATAGTAAAGAATGCAGTTTTACATGCCTCCCAGAGTTCATCAAGATTCTTTGGTTTTGTGTTCCAAGCTTCCTCTTTCATCCTACCCCAAACATGCTCAATGATGTTCATATCTGGTGACTGGGCTGGCCAGTCCTGGAGCACCTTGATCTTCTTTGCCTTGAGAAACTTTGATGTAGAGATGGATGTATGAGATGGAGCGCCATCCTGCTGCAAAATTTGACCCCTTTTATGATTGGAAATGTAAGAGGTAGCTAATACGTCTTGATATTTTAGGCTATTGATATTGCCTTCCACCTTGCAAATGTTTCACACACCCCTATACTGAATGTAACCCCAGACCATGATCTTTCCACCACCAAACTTAACTGTTTTCTGGGTATATCTTGGATCCATATGGGCTCCAGTAGGTCTCCTGCAGTATTTGCGGCAGCTGTGGTGTAATTCAACTGAAGATTCATCTGAGAAATCCACCTTCTGCCACTTTACCAGCATCCATCCATTTAGTAGGCTGTGGGCCTTGGCAAATACCACACGGTTTTTTAATTGCCTTTTGTTTAGTGCTGGCTTCTGGGCACTGATTCGACCATGGAGGCCATTTCGAGACAGAATCCTACAAACTATTCTAGTTGACACAGGGACTTGAGGTGACCAGGCCTGTTGGAGCTCTGCTGCAGTGGAAGAAGGGCTGGCTTTTGATTTTCGAACCAACAAATGTTCCTCCTGAGCAGTCGTCTTGCGGGGTCTGCCAGACCTGGGCTTGTCAAAAACATCTCCAGTCTCTTCAAATCTTTTTGTAATTCTTTGTACTTGACGCTGAGACACATTAAAGGTGCCAGCCACCTCTGCAGAGGATCTGGTCTTCAGTCTCCTGATAATCAAGGCTTTGGTCGCAGGGTGGATTTTTGGCATGTTGTCAGAGGTCAAATTGCAGTTCAAGTGAAGGTCTGGAGTGCTGGAGTTCTTTTTATACACACCCACTAATTATCCGATCAATTAGTGAGCACAGGTGAGGCTGTAAACTAGGATTGGGTGCATTATATGACAAGGCGACCAAACTTTTGTCTAGCCAAAATCTGACCTTTCTGTGTTCATTAAATGATCAATATTTCAGCAGTGAAGCAAATTTATTTTCTTTTTAAAAACCTCATTTGGGAGAGTTTCAGCTTTCATATGAGTCATTTCTAAAACCAATGGATCAATTTTAAGTCAGGTTATAGGCTTTGGTTTCAACAACATGGATAAGCGACAGAACTTTTGTCAGGCACTGTATGAATGTCCAAATTATTCGTATGAATGTTTCTAAATATTCGTATTTGTTTGAATGTTTAAAAACAAATGTCTGGAGGTTTGATTTGAATTCAAATGTCCAAATTCGGCCAAATTCAAGTGAATAATGAATATTTCAGATATTCTCACGCCGCCCTAGTTGAGAGCATCCTCCTTGGGTTTCATCAATCAGTTTGGAAAAGGGCCTCGTTATTGTTGGCTCCTTGCTTGCGGAGCTCCTTTCCCAGGGAGGAACTCCAGCTTCCATCATATCACGATAGTCTATCTGGCTCCCACAGGTAGAAATCAAGCAGAGGAGCCCTGAGGAAGCACCATCCCAGCCTTTAACTTTTCCCAGACCTGCGATCTTTAACTTAGCAAAATTCATTGTCGGGGCTTCTTTTCTTCTCTTCTCTTTTTTAATTTCCCAACATCAGGACGCACTGTTAACTAAAACATCAAGACCAAAATGGATTTCATAGGAGTGCCAGCCCATCTGCCGGTTTCTCTTAGGTGCCAGGGGAGGCGTGGACTTTCCCAGGCGTCCCCGGCAGCCTCCCCATCGGATGATGGGGGTGAGTCATAAGGTGATTTCTGCCTGAAAGAGGGGAGGTGACAAGCAACCGGATCTGGGGGTTTGGGGTTGGGCACCAGATGGAGTGACAGCTGTCCTGGGAGAGTGTGTGTGTGGGGGGGGGGGGACAGGAGCTCTCTGTGGGCCCCTGCTGGCAGGAAGCAGCTTGCGTGTTCTGCAGCCTCCAAAGCAACCGTGGAAACAGGTTGTTAGGCAAGCAGGTGTGTCGTCGCCCCTTTAGCTCAGCGCAGGAAGAGCGTCGTTTCCCAGATCAGTCGAGGTGAGACGTCCCTGGCAACAGGAGGCAAAGCTTTGCCAGTAAGTCAGCAGCAGCAGCAGATCTGCAGGAGGCTGAAGAGGTTGGCCAGTCAACCTTTCTCTGGCCCTGGGAAGCTGCCTTGAGTCTCCCTCCCTCCTCCCTGCCTGGACTTCCAGCAACTGGTTTGTCCTCACTGAGCAAATGATGGAGAAGGGCCGGTCTTGGACTCTCCCCCATGAGTCCCTTTGCATCCTCCTCAAGGGAGATGCTACAGGGGTATCTCCCACCACCACCACCACCATGCATCCCTTGTGGAAGGTCCCTGAGACCCAAGGCACCCTTAGCAGCTCTCAGACACCTGGTCTGGGATTGAATTCCAGGGCTGGGAAGCAACAAGAGTGGTTCTCACTCACCCACCCTCGTCCTCCTCTTCTCCTGGGCTTCCACTGAAGCAGGAGGGATACAGAGACCTCCAGGGCCAGCCATCGGGGAGTGGGACTCCCACAATCCTTTGCCACCGCATAGCCCCCAGCAGAGGAGCTTTTCCAAGCCCTGGTTTTGAGACCATCCCCAAAGCCAAGGGAGCATAAAGGGCCTTGGCTTGGATCCAGAGACCCCTGAGGGACCCAGGAACCTCGGGGATGGAGCCTCTCTGCCAAGGCAGGCTCTACCTGTGGCTCCTGGGCATTTGGTGGGCAGTAGGCCTGGCCTAGCCTGCTCTTTGGAGGTCATCTCAATAGGGCTGCCACTGGAAAAGCCCCCTCCCCTCGGATTTCCACTTCTTTCCCAGGTTGTGGTGATTGAAGGGGCTCTTGGGGGAGACCCTTGCCTGCTTTCAGCACTAGCCACGTCGCCTGCACTGGCCTCGCCTCTGCCCCTATGGTAAGCACAGGAGCGCCGGGCCTTTGGTACAGGTGGAAACCCTGTGGACCAGTGTGTGTGTGTGTGTGTGTGTGTGTGTGCCCTGCAGACGAGCCCTCGCTTGACCTCGGGTGCAAGGCGCAGGAGGTTCGGGGTTTTCTTCCCCGGGCAGCGACCCTCTCGGCGGCGGCTGCCTCTGGTTTTTCCACTAGTCAGGTGGACGGGAGGGGCCAGGAGCGGCCCGATCCACCAGCTCCATCCAGGGCCCAAGGAAGGGTCCTGCCCGCGGCCCCCAGAGCCTTTCCCACGCTGGCGCCCCGTCCGTCGGTGCGCCCGTGCCCTGCTCCCGCCTGGCGCTGAGTCAGACGGGGCGGAGCGCTCGCGCCCTCCTCGCAGCCAGCCAGCCAGCCAGCCAAGCCCTCGCCCGGGCGGCGCGTAAAATCGTCCGACGGGGCGGGAGCGTGCCATTCATTCAGCCGCCCGATGGCTCCGCCGCTGCTCTTGCCGGTGGTGCTGCTGGCCTCCCTCCTGTTGCCCGCCGGCGCCCGCCGCAGCCCCTGGAGCCCGGCGACCGTGCTCTGCCCCGCGGTGAGCCCGTCCGGCGGCGGCGGCGCGCGGCTCCTGACCTTCGTCTGGCAGCGCCCCGACAGCCTGCCGCCCGCGCTGGTGCAGAGCGCCTGGGACCACCGGGGCCGCCTGCTGGGCTGCGCCTGGAGCGACGAGGCGGGCGCCGCGGGCGCCTACTTGCAGCTCTGCCCCGGCGACGGCGGGCGCTCGCCCTCCGCCGCCTGGACGCCGCGCCTGCGGCGGGAGCTGGCCATCCTGGGCGGGCGCCTGCCCGCCTGCCGGCGTCTCGGGGCCGAGGCGGAGGAGGCCCTGCGAGGCGGAGGCGGGCGGCGACGGGTCCGCCGCGGCTGGACCATGCCTGGCACGCTGTGGTGCGGCGCCGGGGACCAAGCTGACAATTTCGGAGAGCTGGGTAAGGAGGGAGCGCGGGGGCCAGGGGTCCTGGGGTCCTGGGGTTGCGATGGGGGGGGGAGCTGGAAGGAATCTCTCCCCCGAAGGGCAGCCGCTCCGGTCTCCAGGGGTGCCTCAGGACAGCAGCGGCCGGGAGAAGAAGTCAAGGTGAATAAGAGGCATGCGACGGAGCAGCAGGATGAGAATATGGGGAGAGCACCTGGAGGGCGCCTGGCGAGCGATTTGGGGGGGGGGAGTAGGCACCCAGTTCAAGGCTCCCTTCTTGGGAGCAAGCAAAGACTACCTGGGAAACAAGGCAACGGAGCGGTGCCTTGGAGAAAGAGATCCCCCGAGCATGTGCCAAGTGCCAGCGCTACCCCTCTGGCTGCTGATCCGTATCCAGGCTGCAGGGATCTGGGAGTTCCCTGATGCTTTCCAGCCCGAGCTCGGTGAGGGAGGACCAGGGCCTGGACTGGATGACCTTGACGACACCCGCTCAGCTCGTGGTTCCCCGGGGCCGCTGCGCACCGAGGGGGCTGATGGCCGGACGCCGGCGAGCTCCGCCTGGAAGGCTGGTTGGGGGGGGGGAGGGCTGAGAGAAGGCAGGCGTCGGTCTCCCCTCGGGAGAAAACCAAACAGAGTAGCTTGGGTGCTTGCACAGGCAGCGGAGCCACCACGCTTTGACGGAGCCCCGCCCCAATCTCACCTGTTCGCCTGATGTCAGAGCCCTGCCCAAGACACACCTGGCTGGCACCTGAGCGCTCCCCTCCCAGCAGCGCAGAGCTGTAGCCAAACCCGCTGGAGCTCCTCCGGGCCATTGAAGGAGGCAGGCAGGCAGGCGGAGGGAGGGAGGGAGGGAGGGAGGGGAAGAAAGGTGCACAGAGGGATCACCAGAGGTTCTGGGTGGTGAGCTGATTCCTGACATCTCCAGGAACACGACAGCTCCCTGACAGCCAGCTGTTTCCCCATCCCAATGTGAAGCTTGACTTGCCGAACCCTACGACCTTCCTAAACCTGCTGATCAGCTGAGCTGGGCCTTTTATTCGTTCGTTCATTTGTGATTCTTAATGCGCTCTGCAAGTGCCCCTCTAGTTAGGAGCACGCAGGGATCGCGGCTTTAAAGGCAGCAGAAACGGAGCCATGGCGTGCAGCGCCACATGCGACCGCAAGGGGCTGGCAGGGACACAACCTTTTAACTGCGGCTACTATTTTAGCCCCTCTGTGGGCGCAAGCAGAACGTTTGCTCGGCAGACAGACAGAAGGCTTCCAAAAATTGCATAGCTACCCAATAAACACAATTCCGTGCGCACCTTACAAGCCAAAACACTACAGCGGAATAGACCTACCTCACCAGGTGCCTAAAAACACATGATGCTACCAGGCAGACCTCTCTGGGGATGCTGTTCCAGAATTTAGGTGCCACCACCGATGAGGCCCTTTCCTTAGTCCTTCCTGGGAGGCGCTGGGGACCAAACCAGTCGCACGCTCTGCTGCTGACAAGCATCCCTTCTTCAAAGCAATGGTGGCGAGCAAACCACACCTTTTCCTGTTTAAAGATTGCAGATTTTTTCTCTTTGTTTGTACTGTGCTGTAATAGCCTCTCCTTATTATGCAACCTGATGGGAAATGCAATGGCTTTTTGAAGCAGATGGTGCAAACAAAATCCTGCTGACAGAGGAGATTCAGGGAGCTGCAATCAAAAGGAGGGTGGAAAGCAGCTGTGTGCATGCATTTTGAATAATTTTTATTTTAAAAATTTTAAATTACCATGTATTTTTGATGATTAGCTTGTAGGCTGCCCAGAGAACTTCAGTTATTGGATAGGTGTATAAATGCAGCAGATAGATGGATGGACAAGCAGATGGACAGACAGAAGGTATTTTGAAAAAAAACAGAATTAAATCAGGACTGAATTTCCTAGGTGAAACACCAGGCAACTCTTCCCTAGAGCAAGGAGAGAAGTTAGGGTGGCATGAACCTAAGAGGAGCGCTGCTGGATCAGGCCACAGCCCATCTAGTCCATGATCCTGTCACACACAGTGGCCCACGAGTTGCCCACGGGCATCTCAAGCAAAGACAAGGGCAAACCTCCTGCTCTTGAATCCTAGCAAATGGCCCTAGAAGCAAATGTCCCCACAGCCTGAAAGATGCACTTAGGCATCCATTCCAGTAGCCGTTGATAAGTCCCTCATCCATAAATTCTTCTAACCCTTCCTTAAAGACATCTAGGCTGGTAGCTGTTACCACCTCTTCTGGCAGCAAATTCCATAGACCGATGACCCCCTGGGTGAAGAAATCCTTCCCCTTGTCAGATCCGACTCTCCTGTCCATCAGCTTCATAGATGCCCCCTGGTTCTAGTGTTGTGCAATACAGAAAAGAATTTTTTTCTATCTGTGTTTTCCATATTGTGCATGACCTTATATACTTCAATTAGGTCCCCTCTTAAATGACGTCTTTCCAGACTGAAGAAGCCTAGATATATGACCTGCTGTTGGGATCTGGGATCTGCTGGCTTTTCCCCACCCCCTGCCAGGCCGGGAAATAAGAATTATTTTAGCATTTGAAGGCCTGAAACTGGGGTGCCGGTGATGGTGTTAGGGAACCCTCCCTCCCCCAGGCTTCCGGGAAGCTGGAAGAACTGGGATCATCATTTCCTCTAGGCTTAAGTTTACCATGTAAAGAGGGACCCGTTTGAGGCCATTTTGAGCGCTTTAAACAGTATACGGAATCGGGTTTTGCACAGCCACCCATGGGTGTTTTTCCACTGCAGCCCTTAGATCCGGATCTAAGAAGATCTGTATCTAAGGAACTGGTACATTCCTTAATCCAGATCTAGTAGATCCGGATTAAGGGAAGCACCCAATGTGGAAACAGCTTTGCACCCATGTGGGGAATCCAGATCGACCCCCAAGGGGTCGGTCCGTTACCCCAGGTGTTTCGGGGGGGGAGGGGGTGCAATCTTAGAAGCCACTTCAAATTGACTTCGAAGTCATTTTGAAGTCATTTCGAAGTCTGTGCAAAATAGCTCCGGAGTGCCTTTGAAGTCTGTGCTGATCTTCGGAGTGAACTTCAAAATGACTTCAGAGCCACTTCAGAGCCACTTCGGAGTCACTCCGAAGATCAGCACAGACTTCAAAGGCACTCCGGAGCTATTTTGCACAGACGTCAAAATGACTTTGAAGTCAATTCGAGGTGGCTTCAAAATGACTTTGAAGTGGCTTCGAAGTGGCTTCGGAGCCTAGGTTTAGGAGGACCCCAATGGGTGCATCCCCTCCCCCTAGCCTCGTTTGGACCCCATTGCCTGTTTCCAGTGGAAACAGGCTCCCTTTAATCCGGATCTTCTGGCAGAAGGCCCCATTGTAGACCCCATTAATGCACCATTAATGGGGTCTACAGAAAATCCGGATTAAAGGCCAAAATGTACCCATTAGATCCGGATTTCCCCCATGGCAGTGGAAACAATCGGGTCCCAAATGGGTGCCGTGGTGGAAATGGGATCATCCAGCTCACACCCAAATGGGTCCTAAATGGGTGCAAAAAGGGTACTTTTTGACAGTGGAAAAACACCCCATGTTCGCTTTCATGTTCAGCAGGAGAGCAGCTGCTTAGGCTAATAGCCATGTGGGGAGCTTCCTGCCTTTCTCCAGTTGCTGAGAGAAGCAATGGGTTTTCACATGACAGAGCTTTGTGCACAAGATCTGTCTGTCCATGTAGCACTCACTGCTAGGGGTTTTATTTTGTTTTTTGTATTCGATTCATATCAAACTGAATGTAAGAAAATTCATATTCAGTTGAATAGATCCCCTTCGAATGTGGTAGGACTCTGTTTGATACAAATGTATCGTATGAATTTGTACGAAGATCTGATGCAAATACAGGGTGTTTTTCCACTCTCACTAAAAGTACCCATTATGGGTACTTCTAGTGACAGTGGAAAAACACCCATATACAGATCCCATACAGATCCCGTACATATCCCATAACATATCTGCCCTGAAAGCATCAAATCTTCCCTGAATCCACTTTGAATCCACTCTCAATCCATGTCAAATGCACTCTGGATCCATTGCAGATGTGACTGGCGCAGCTGCTTTCCCACCTCCCCAGGTTCACGAATGTCAATGTACAAATGGCATAACATTTGATTCATATACAAATATCCAAATTCCTACAGATATCAAATGTCACAAATATTCATGCACATCGCTACTCACTGCGCCACCTATGTACAGGTGCAAGTGTGACACTAGATGACACTACTGGTGCATGTTACTAAACCTGCCACTTTCTCTCACAGGTGTATTCCAAGGTCCAGATCTTTGTTGCAGGGAGCACGACCAATGCGAAGCCCAGATATCCGCCTTTGGGTACAAGTACGGGATGCGTAATTTCCGAGTGCACACCATCTCCCATTGTGATTGTGATGCCAGGTGCGTGGAGGATACTGTCACCCAACATCTTGGCTTGCTAATCTAGAGCAGGGCTGGGGTGCTCATCTTATGGCCCATCAGATGCTCCTGAGCCACAACTCCCAGCACTCCACTGGGGCTGGTCAATTATGGTGGCAGTGGGATGCTGGGAATTGCAGTTTGGTAACATCCGGAGAACCAGAAGTTGAACTGCCCCAATCTAGAGAATAGTATATAAGCTAATATCAAAGTATAGGTATGGAACTAGATTTTTCACCTCCAAGTGGGACTACGTTTGGTCTCAGACCATTCAGAGCAACTCATGTCTGAGAAAAGATGACTGCCCAAAGCTTCTGCTCTAACACAATATGATAGCAGATAGCTTTTCAAAGTTGGGATGATAATTGCAAGGTTATGGGCCATTGATATCTCTCTTTCTCTCAAATACTCCTCAGTATTTGGGATGCCTCCTTCCCACTCATGCTTGGTTATAAAATTTAAGCAGGGTTGGGCAGTAGACAAATCAAGGACCTACAAATAATCCCAAAATAAACCATTTAAAGAGTTTAAGAACCTAAACAAGCAAGGCCAGTATTTTGCAGATACTGTGCTCCTCAGTGGAACCACTGCAGATTTCAGATACAAAGACAGAAGGGTGCACCAGCGCTGATATACAAATTAAAACTAACATTAGCCTTGCAAAGAGTGGAGAGGTGCCCAGAATCAACATGCAAATAATATTGACATTAGTCTTGCAAAGAATGGAAAGGCGCACAGTATAAAAATGCAAATAAAGTTGATATTATCTTTGCAAACAGTGGAAAAGTGCACCAACGCTGTCGTGCGCATAAAGCCTGCAAAAGAGTGAAAGCACACACCAGTGTTAATATGCAAAAAGTTGTCAATAGCCCTACAAAAAATGGAAAGATGCACCAGTATTAACATGCAAATAAAGTCAGCAGAATAAGCTAGCCCACAACTGGCATGGGACTTTCCCATCTTCTCCTTATGGAGTCTTCATTCCAAATGTCTGCAGGTGTAAGGTTCAAGATGGTGGCCCCCTAACTTCCATGCGTCTGTCACCTCTGTTGTTTCCTCTGCCTGCTTCAACAGGTTCCGACAGTGCCTGATGTCACTCAATGACACCATCTCCAACATCATCGGCGTCAGCTTCTTCAACTTGCTGGAGGTCCCCTGCTTTGTCCTGGAGGAAAAAGACGACTGTGTGGAGTGGTACTGGTGGGGCGGGTGAGTGATCCATTGCTATAGAGTCTTCCTCATGAGCATGGAATGGTGGGAGATGTAGTTTAGGAACGCCTGGTGGGTCACAACAGAGCAACCTTGCTGTAAAGCTTCAGTTTGGTCTCCAATGGGGATGTGCCAACTATTTGGGCATCCTTTGGATTTGGACAGAGTTTTAGAAATTGGCATGCTGGCAGGTTTGAACAACAGTCTGCTCAGATTCACATTTGAGGGGGATCAAAAATGTAGAAATTCAGAATGACTGAATTCCAGTCTAGATTTCCACATTTTAAGCAAATTCAGTTTGTGTGGTTTCAACAGAACATAATTAACTAACACAAATTTAGCTTTAACTGGTGACTTCCTGGGACAAAATCCTTGCATGTAATGGGGCAATGCTGTATATTCAGCTACTCTGTATCTGTTGCTGGTGCTCAACTTGCCTGCCTTCTGTGGAATTCTGGGAGCTGTAGTTGAGGCACAGCTGTCTTGCTTGAAGGTGGGTTGTAAGATAAGCAAGATGCCAATCTTCTGCTTCATTGCCTTACTAGGTGTAAGACATATGGCTCCACGCCCTTGGCTCGCTTGGTAGAACAGAGCCATTATCACTCCAACGTAACGTTTGGTGAGAACTCCAACCTTCCTGTGGCTGCCCCTAAACCCGGAAGGAGGAGGGGCAAAGGACGAAAACAGGGCCGGAAGCACAGGAGGAAACAGAAGCAGCCAGGGCAGAAGGCTGGGAAAGGCCCACAGCTGGACTTAGAACATTCTGTGGTCCAAGGTTCTGACACGCCACCAGTTCTGGTGACCACCACGGATCCAGTTACACGCGCCCACCTGCCCATGAGCTCAGGAACAGCCGCCAGCCCTGTACCTACCCTAGAATCTACCATGTTGAAGACAGTAACACTTGTCCCAATGGACCCCTTAGATGTCCAGCTAAGCAACACCACAGGTCTACCCATTAAGGAGAAACCATCATCTACTCCACTGGCATCTTCACCGGCCGCCAGACCAGGAAACCTTGGTGAGTGACAACTGTAGGTCAGGGTGGTAATTTTTTTGAGAGCTAGAAACAGAACCTGTGCCCCATTTTGAAATGTGGGAGCGCCCCACAGATGCCTGCCCCAAAACTGTGGTCAGAAGAAAGCCCATCTTGACCCACTGCCCCATTAACTTTGTGGCATTCGAGACTGGTAGTGGCTCTGGGCTTGTGTTTGAAGGTCAGACCCAGACTTTGCTAAATCTCTGCACAACTAGATCATGGTAGTGGTGATGGTGGGGTTGCACTGCTGTTCCCATGATCCTTAGGCCAAGTCATGAGTGCTGAAGTCCAGATAAAGGATCTGTTCTGAATTCTGTGCTACATAATGTAGAAACTGGGGGAGAGAGAAGAATGGTTTCCTAAGGAAGAGAGTCTACAGCTTTTGCCCATTCCAAATTGAAAATATACTGGGAGAACCCTACTTCTGTGGAACAGATTTTGGGACTATCTGCTCCATTAAGGATTTGCGAGGGCAAGTTTGCCAGTCTGAGCCTTGTGATGGTCCCACAGAGGGTATGTGCCACCCTGGACCTTGTTTCCTCCTTTCATAAACTTAGTTGTTGCCTTCTTGTTTTCCTAGCCCCATCCCGGAGCTGTAGCTGCTATCGACGCTTGGATCGCTGTCCGTACAGGATCGAGCCTGGCGAAGTGAAATACCAGCTGCACAATGTGGATTCCCGCACCCTTTTCCACTGCAACTGCACCCGCAGGTGGGGCTGCTGTTCACCGCCATGGGGTGGGGAGGGTGCCTGTGACAGAGCACATTTCCAAGGAACACAGAAAGCCCAAATGTCTCGCTATGGGCGAACCCGGGTCTTTTTGGAGCTTCAGTCTAGTGGTCATCGGCAGACCCTGCTACAGAAAGCTGCCTTTCCCTTGATTTCCTGTATTCTGCCATCAGGAGGGCAGCGCTGGTTTTAGAGTGGTGGCCAGAGGCCTGCTTACAACCTGTGACGCTGTTCGTTTCTCTCCACAGGTTGGCCCGGTTCTTGCGGAAGACAAAGGGCCCCAACGAGGTGGAAGGAGAAGTCCTCTCTGACTATGTCTCGCCTTCCTGTTTCATTCTGCAGCCCCCAATGGGCTGCACTGAGGGGGAAGTAGAGCAGCAAAAGTAAGTGCAATCATTGTGCACGAGGAGGAGAATGTTGCCCCGTGGTCTCATCCAAGGCATTGTGCTGCTGCAGCCCTATACTGCAGAGGGTGGGGCACGTAGCCCCTTCTCAACTAAGAGAGACTTTTGCCATAACATGGCATAACAATCTCCTGGCCAGGAGTGCCATCGGACCAAGTCTAGGGTCCATTTGTGTAGCCCACCAGAAGCAGCAACTTCACCATGCAATCAAAGACCCTAATACTCGCCCCCTCGCCTGGTGGCTCCCTGGATTGAGCAATGGGTGACAGATTAGGTCTGTGTCTGTTGCAGAGTTGAGGCCAACCAACTTCATGGCCCCCTCCAGATGTTGCTGAACTTCAGCCCAAATAAGCCCCAGCCAGTGGCAAGTAATGATGGGAATTGTAGTTCAGAAACACCCGGAGAGACATGGGTTGCCTCCAGACTTGCCGAATAAATCTGCAGAAACACAGCTCTGTAGCTTCCCATTGGAAGCTGCGAGAGCTCAGTCAGTGTTTGTCGTCACGTGGGTTTGGTCAGCCAATCAGATTTGAGCTGCCTTTCCTGCTTTTGCTGGGCTCTTCTTGACGTTCTGCCTGGACTGGAGGGAAAATTTGAATCTTGTTTACACTGCGCAGCGAATGTTGTCAGATCAGCATTAAGGTAAGTGCGCAGTACCGATCTGATTGCAGTCATGGTGGGACCCAACCTGTCCTGGAATCTTGCCAGAAGCAAAGTCCCTGCTGGCTGGACTTAAGACAGTTTGAGATTTCTGGGCACTTTTTAGGTGCTGCTTAAGTTCAGTGATCTAAATGCAAAGCACATTTAGGGCTGAGCAGGAAGAAATTCATACATGTCCAGAGAGTGTACTACTTTGGAGTTTCAAACCCCTAAACTTACAGATTCTTAGCATTTTGACTCTCAAGAATCCAGGACTGAAAGTCCAGGTTTCTGTGGGCAAAATAGTGGGTCAGAGGAAGACATTTCCCTGCCACTGTGAATGAACAAGGATGCCCTATCTGTCTAAACAGGGTGAACAGCCTCACCGGTGGGTTTGGTGTTGGCGATGCCCAATCAGCCATGCTTTTATTCTGTACTGTTCAGGAGGAGTGGTGTCTCCTTGCCACTAGATGGCAGCACTGGAAGGCAAAAATGCCAAGATGTGCAATTATGCGTCATGTGAGTTCTGCATGCAGAGGAACTTCTCTTTTGCTGCCTTGGGTAGCGTTCACCAGTCTGGGAGCTTCCGGACACTTTCACCAGCCTCTGAGCTGATGGGAAATGTAGTTCCCACAGCTGGGGATGGGCTCAGGTTAGCAACAGCTATGCCCATGTCTAAAATGCAGCCTGCCTGCCTCTGGGTCCTACAAGGGAAAGAATTTGCATTCCAAATCATCAGCCCTGGCTGGTTTGATTCTCCTTGAGCGATTGTAGCTTCACAGCTGGCTTCCCTAGGCTGGTACCTTGGACTACAATCCCCATCAACTCCAACCTGCTGGGCTAGGCTGGTGTGACCTTGGATTTGGGATGCTGTCCTTTAGGGTTTGGAATCTTTTGCGCAACTCACAGGAGGAATCTCGGCAGGTTTCCTAAGTACAGATGTGCAAACTTCAGTTTGTGCTAGAAAATTCAAACAAAGAGCTCCAGTTCAAAGCCGCTTGCCTCGAAACAAACAGTTGTTCGAATATCAGGAAATTCAATTGAAACAGACCAAATAGATTGTGTTGGCTACAATTTTGCCCTTGGAGAAGGCACTTTTCTTCAATGGAAAAAAATGTATTCTTCTTTAGCTTTATGTGAGGTCTGTGTTTGTACCTCATGAATATTCCCACAGTTTTATAGCTGCATAATATATTTCTGCCCTATCTTTTTGTTAGTTTTTTTCTTCTTAGGGTGCATCCCCATGTAGCTTTTTTAGTCCCGGTTTAGTCCTGTTTGGACTATTTTTTGAGACTATTTTAAATCCGATTAGAGTGCCTGTCGATCTGAATACAGCCATTCCCACATAAAAAACAGAACTTTTAAATCCCCACCCCCATGTAAACCTTGTGACAATCAAAGCAGCAAAACCTTCCCCTTCACTCTCTAGAGCTGAAGCCGGAGTGCTTAAATTAAAAGTGGACAGTTTTTTAAAAAAAATTAACCGCAATTACTTTCTCCTTTTCACACCTCTCCCTTTTGACATTACCGGGAACTGTGCACTCAAGCAGATAAGCGAAGGAGTGAGCACAGCATGATCGGAGCTGCTTTGCAAAGCCTTTTTGCTAAAATGTATCTTTACAAAGCCTTTTTGCTTCTAAAATGTATCTTTCTGATAACAAGCATCAGAAAAGATACAAATGTTTCTAGCAAAAAATGTTTTAAAGGCAAACAGCTCTCACCCCTTTTTACCTTTTTCAAACGGGGCTCTAGCATTGTGAGCATGGCAAGGGAGGGGGGAGCTCTGCATCTTTGAAATCCCACCCACATCTGCCTGCCACTGGCCAGAAGACTAGACCTCTGCTTCAAATAACCCAGTCCCCATGTGGGAGAAAATAAGCGGACTCGGCTCCAAAAAGGGGACAGAGTCCTGTTTTCATTAATACTTTTTTTTCTCTGGATTTTGGCATGATAGTCCTCATAGAATCTGGGAATAAGAAGCTGCATGGGGACGCCTCGATTGCCGAATTTGAATTAATTACACAAGTCATAGGGACAGTCTTTTACCAATTCGGACTCAATTCGGATTAAAATGCACATGGGGACGCATCCCTACTGTACAATCATACTAGAAACCACTTTTCCGCAACATTTAAGCCAGGTTGTTGACCTGGGCTACAAAACTCCACCCAAGGATCCTGATTAAGAAGGTTGTAAATAAAATTCAGACTGATTGGAACCTTTTTCAGATTGGGGTGCGTTCCAATAGCTGGCCTGTTTTCCTGTTTCACAAATATTGCATCCAGATGCCCAGTAAAGCTCAACTTGGCCTTTTTTCCTCCAAGTACTGGATGTAGGGCACATCCCCCGGGCTCACCAGCTCTCGTTTCTTTCTCACAGCTGTATTGACATCGGCAGAGCCATCCTCAGTCCAGCTCGGCACCTCACCAACCGGCTGACGCAGAAACATCTGGGTGCTCCTCTGAAGGTGAAGCGACAGGATCGGATCCCCCTGGACAGGCCTCTCCGGCTGTTTCACAAGTGCAGACAACTGGTCAAGGCCGCCCGCCATAGGGCTGCATCCCACTGAGGCAAAGCTGGCCTCCTTGTGAGGCCATACTGTACGCGACCGAGTCCAGCTGAGCCAGGTTTTGACTGGATAAAAAGGAGGTTTTCCACATGGAACTAGGCCCAGAGCCTGGTAAAAATTTTCGGGGCTGCCTCCATTTTTCACCTGGATCCACCTCAGACAATGCAGGAACTCTGGGTGGGAGGCCCTGATGTCGCCTCCTTACCTTTCCAGGTGGCAGTTGAGCCCTGAGGTAAAGGTAAGAAAACAGCATTGCATCTGGAGACCCCAAAGCGAGCCATGTGTAGGGAGAGGAGAGCTGGCCCAGACCTCAGAAGCCACTTCCATCCCCACCACAAACTAAACTCTAGTCTCTTTGAGAGGACTGAAAGTGTTTGGGTGGTTGTCCAATGGCAACCAAAGCCCTGGAAGAGTGTTGAAGGAGACAGACCACGCAATTCCTCGTGGCTGCAGGAGGCAGTTCAGGTGTGGATCTTCCCTGGAATTGGCCTTTCAGAAAGCTCTTGCCACAAACTGCAGGACACTGTTTAGCCCCTAGATGGTACTCCATACTGTGTCTATTATTTATTGCGGCGTCTCTTTGGAGCAGCAAAGAATTTTAACAATAAGGATGGTAATAATAAAGCATTTTCTTCTTGTACAGCGGGTCATCAATTGTTTTATGGCCTCTGCCAACCTCAGGCCAAGGGAACGGGAACCTAACTTAAGAGGGTTGACCATCTGCTTAGCAAACTAAAAGGCACAGCAGGTCTGCTTCTTGCTCCAACTGCGAGCGATTTCCAACGGACCCTCCCTGGCAAAGAGACGCAGCAAGGTCAACTGCATTTAGCTTTGTAGATGATTTATTGGAAAGGATGGGAGGGGGAAAGAGAGGTAGGACAGATTGTATCAACTCTGAACTCGTCCCAGCGAAGGTCAATGATCTGTCTTGGGGGAAACCAGCTCCCCGCCTGCCCTTCCCCAATCCCCATCTGAGATTTCTTCATTCCTGGTTCCAAGGCACCTTGGTCAAGTCCTATCCAGGGAACCCAACCGTCCCTCATTTCCTCTTGTTTCTGCTTCTGGTCCTCCATGGTTTCCTCTCGTGATTTGAATTGGCCTCCTTCCTTCTGGGAAGAAATTCCAGCGGGTTGCAGGCTCCCCCGGTGCACGGCCATTGGCTGTTGAAGGAGGCCAATCCCGAATGCTAACTGCAAACAGGAAATTCCCAGCAGGCCCGGTCCAACCTTGCAGGAGTACCAGCAACCTCTGGCCCCATCTCACCGAGCCATCCTCTTCACCTGTTGGGTCTAGAGGGGAAGGTGGTCTCCCATCCTCACCACGCTGCAGCACAGGAGCAGAGATGGAACTCAAAGGAGCGGGAGATGGCTCTGCCTCGGCGCCCGGCTTGGATGTACAGTAGGGTAGGGGAACCCTCACCGAGCAAGGCTTTGGGAAACTGTACGGGCCGGATCCCTTCGCTTACAACACTCAGCCCCCAAGGAGGGAGGGGGGTCGATTGTCAAGCACACGGAGTCAGGTCACCCCTTACCTGGGTCTAACGTCACGCCATGAGAAAGAGAGACACACAGAGTGGAGCACTGGCAGAACACGGGGAGGAACACGGCAAGCTCGTTATGCAGGACGCTTTCGCACTGGGCTCGCTCTGCCCCTCAGTGCCCCATGTCACGGCCGCTCCTGCCGGGGTCCTGGGAATCCCCTTCCTTCGGGGAGGTACCAAAAAGTGAGGCCAGGGCTGCCGTGGGGCTGGTGGGACTCCTGCGAGAAGACTGGCCCTGGTCAGCGCTGTCCCGCCGGTGGTTCATGACTTGATCGAGGGTCTCCAGGCGCACCGCCGGAAAGAGACCAAGGTTGCGGGGGTCTGCCCGCCCCAGGGGGTTTTCATCGAAGCGCCAGGCAGCTTGGAACCGGGAGCTTCCAGGGCCGCCCTCAGAGCTCTGCAGCAGCTCGCGGGACTTGGAGCGACGGCGGGGACTCTCCTCGGAGAGTTGGATGCTGGGGATCTCGTTTTTCAGGATGCTGCTCCCGCGGCGGCCCTGGGGCGAGGGGCTGCGACTGGAACCGTGATCTCGGCTCAAGGAGCCCAGCATCAGCTCCTGAAACTTGGCCAAGCTGGGGCTCCGGCTCCGGTGTCGGGTCATCTTCCCTGGGCTCGGGCTGCGGGACTTGGGCCCCAGGAGAACCATGGTGCTGTCGTCTTCTTCCTCGGAGCTGCTGTTGGAGCTATCCGTGGGGCTGCTGGTCTGCTCCGAGGTGGGCAGCGAAATCTAGATCGAGGCAGCGGGAAAAGGAAGGATCAAAAACGGGCGAGGCGAGATGGCTTGACCCATTTCAGGTCCAGCAATTAAGCTGTCTCTAATTTATCCCCAAGTTGCAAATCTGTTCACCAATTGCAATTTGCAAAATCCACATTTCCCTAAATGATGCAGAAAACGAAACTGGCTATTTTCCTGGATTTTGTGATATAAATTGTCTTTAACAAATAAACACTTCTGGGGGGTGGGGGGGAGTGAATTTTAGGGAAAGTTGGTGCTGAAATAGGTTACCTTCACTTGCTCCAGAAATATGCACACTGGGTAAAACCAGTGACAAAAATGCATCGGCTTATTTCTGAATTTTGCATCACTAGACCGGAGAGGAGTGGAGAAGAGGCAGCAGGCTGGGCTCTGCCATCTTGCTCCCAGCAGTGCCCCTCCCTCCTCCAACTGCCATCACCACAAGGCTGAGAACCATCTTGCCGGAGAGGAGTGGAGAAGAGGCAGCAGGCTGGGCTCTGCCATCTTGCTCCCAGCAGTGCCCCTCCCTCCTCCAACTGCCATCACCACAAGGCTGAGAACCATCTTGCCGGAGAGGAGTGGAGAAGAGGCAGCAGGCTGGGAACCGTGATTCAGCCTGCTGCCTTTGCTGTCCTTCCCCTTGTGTCATGCCAAGCCTGCTGACCCCCCCCCCCCCAGCCCCTCTGAGCCTAAGATGAGCCCTAAGAACCTAAGATGAGCCCTTCTGGATCATCTAGCCCGGAATCCTGTCTCACACAATGGCCCACCAATTGCCCACGGGCATCTCAAGCAGAAGACAAGGGCAAAACCTTCACTTGCTCTCGAATCCCAGCAAAAGGTACTTTGACAACTCAGCTGTTCTCTTGCAGTCCTGAACTGGCTTGGTGTAGTTGGGACTAGGGGTGGGCACGAATGCAATTTTCGGGATTTGATTTGAATCAAATATCCAAAAATTCAATTCAATTTGAATCTTTGAAATTCAAATTAAACCAAATTCAATCCAAATTAAGGAAATTCAAATCTATTTGTTCGAATTTTTGATTCGAATTTGAATGTGCCCGTATGAATCGTTATACATCCCGTAGACATCCATACACGTGTGTGTGCGTCCCATAGTTATCCCGTATGCAACCCGTTTTCATCCCGTACAGATCTCTACAAATGCGTACGAGTGCAAGTACCCATCATATACGAATCCACACACATGGGTCTGGATAATTTGAACAAATAGATCCGAAATTCAAAATTTGTTCAGATCTTTGTATTCAAATGTATGGGCATTAGATTTGAATTGATATGTTGAAATATGGCCAAATTCAATCAAATTTTGAATACCTTTGAATATTCATGCACACCTTAGTTGGGACAACTGAACCAGCTAAACGCAGGCAGCAGCTTGGCACAATGGGAGGGCGAATTTAGCCAAACCTTCCCTCTGTCCATCCCCAATACAACATGCATCAGGGTGACCAACAACGCTGTGGAAAAGGTCAGGGCATCCTTCTGTGGCCCCGCTGGGCTCATATGGTTTCCCTGGTCCCCAGCCTTCCATAGGCTGCACTTTGAGAGGGTATGAGGCCTTGCCAGGACCAATCTGCGGAGCATTACTTGAAGAGAAGAAGGCACTTTTCTCACCAATTTAAGGGGACTCAAAGCAGCTGACAAACCTTCTGTTCTTCTCCCCACAACAGACACCCTATGAGGTGGGTGGGGCTGTGAGAGCTCAGACGAAAGCTGTGACTAGCCCAAGGTCACCCAGCTGGCTTCGTGGGGGAGTGCGGAATCAAACCCAGTACTCCAAGATAAGAGTCCAGCTCCTTAACTACTAGACCAAACTGGCTTAATTCAGTTTGCATTTGATAGTTCGATCAAACACCCGGTTTTCATGAATATTCGCAGAAACAGAATTCAAGGTTGCTTGAGCGAGGTAGGTGGGGTTGTGAGAGCTCGGAAGAGAGCTGTGACTCACACAAGATCACCCAGCTGGCTTCATGGAGGAGTGCAGGATCAAACCACGTATTCTCAGATAAGAGTCTGGCTCCCTAACTAGACCATTATTTGAGTAATGACTGCATCTCTGCATGATGCAAAACAGGTTGCAGCAAGCAAAATCAGCAGACAAGGCTATGCTTTTAGATTACATCTGAATCCAAGATTTAACCATTGTTATATATGAAAAAATAAAAATGAGATCTATAGCTATATATGGAGAAAAATCAGCAGAACAGACTTCCCCACTTTACCAAAGGCCCAAGTATGCACAAAAAAAGTCAGCTAATACTATTCTGCTATAACTGGCTCTGTTTTATCCGGAAAATTGGGCTTGGGCAGCCAGGGTTGACCCAGGACGGTTTGTGGAGTTTTCCCTGATTCAGCGGATGTCTCCAATCAACTGTTTCCAGGCTTTGGTCTAGTGGTTAGGGCATTGGACTTTTATCTGGGAATACCGGGTTTGATTTCGTCCTCCTCCATGAAGCCAGCTGGGTGACCTTGGGCTAGTCACAGCGCTCCTCTGAGCCCTCACAGCCCCACAGGGTGTTCTGTTGTGGGGAGAAGAACAGAAGGTTTGTCAGCCACTTTGGGTCCCCTTAAAGGGTGAGAAAAGCAGGATGGAAAAGCCAATTCTTCTTCTTCTTCTTCTTCTTCTTCTTCATGCCCTTGAGATCATGAGTGCTTGGAGGTACGGGGCGACTGGAGGTCTCTTTGGATCTCCCTATTGAACACCTGCAAATCTGAGTCCCACATGGGATTCTGGAAACCTCTGCTCTGTTCAGAAGCGGATGTGGAAACTGAAAAGCCCCCTTTTAATTCCCCGAAACTGTCTTGAATATCACCCGTGCCCTGAGATTTTTAAATAAGAGCAACCCTTTGCTGGCTCACCTGGAAGGGCTCTGTCACGCCCACCATGCAGTTTTTACTGTGGCTGTAGTAACCCAGGATGTAGTCACCTTTCCCTTTGGGGAGAGATTCCTCTGGGAATGCTAACTGGAAGTTGGAAAGGGAACAGAAAGAAAGAAAAAGTGAGGGCATTTGGGGCCTGCCGAAAGCACGGGGCACGTACTCAGCAGACCAACGTTTTGCCACACTGATTAGAAGTGAGGGAATCACCCCAGAGTCCACCTGAGCAGAGGACATAGAGACATGCCCCATTCACTGTCAGTTTAAGAGGGAGAGGCTATAGCTCAGTGGAAGGGCAAACAGCCTAGAAAGCAGAGGGTCGCTGGTTCGACCCCCCATCCTCTCCCCAGAAGTAGGCAATAGCAAACCACTTCTGTATCTCTGCCAAGAAAACTGCACAGAGATGTCCATGGAACCTGTGAGTGGCTGTAGCTCAGCGGGAGAGCAAGCTCCCTGGAAAGCAGAGGGTCACTGTACCTCTGCCCCAAAAAACCCTGCCAGGACGCCCGTACAGACAACCGAGGGTCAGCCACAATTTCCTGGTACCCAATAACAAATCAGTTTAAGATTTAAGCTCTTCTCTGCCAGACGAAGCAGAGTCATGGCAATGCACAGAGGTGGCTCTCCAACTGGGGTCCTCCAGATATTCCAAGACAGTGATTCCCAGCATGCCCCACTTAGCATCCCATTCTAGCCTCAGAGTGAGAGGAATGCAGGGATATGTAGTTCAGGTCTGTCACGGAGAGCTGGGAGTGGCATGCTGGGACTTGGTGTAGGAAGACCTGGAGGGCTGCAGTTTCAAATCAACTGCAGTGTCTGGAAGCTGAAGTTAGGACTGTGGGTTCTTCTGCATCCATCACTAGGGAACAAACCACTGGACCATTTTCTATTCGCGGGATGCATCACCCACATTTTAGCTCCCCAAGAGTATCCTTAGTTTCTTCTAGACCCCTCTCGAACTCTCAGCCCCCCATACCTGGTAAATATTGCTCTCGGTGTCCTCCTGCTTTCCCCATACGTAAGCTACATAGTCCTTGCAGTGCCGGAATCCCACCTGGAGAAGAAGAAGAGGACTGAGGGTCAAGATGGTGTGTCTCCAGAACTGGGACCCCTGGCTGTTCACTTTGGGCTCCCTTCTGTACCCTACAGGGCCGCCCTATTAAAAACTGCAAATCAGGAGGGCAAGATGGCATCCCAGCTGCCTGCTTGCTGCCAGATAATCACTGCCTTTGGAGAGGAAAACAGGGTGTGTACGAATGCAATTTTTGACATTCAGTTCCATTCAAATTGAATATTTGAAGATCCGAATTCATACAAATAAAGAAAAATTAAAGTTTGGCGATTCGAACTGATACGGACATATATACAAATGTTCGATACGTATCCAATGATAAGAATCTCGTACCCATCCCGTTTTTATTCCATACAGATACATATGGGATACATATGTGATGAGTACACATACGTACGCAAACAAATGTCCAAATTATTTGTACAAATAATTTGTCTGAATAACTAATATCTCAAATATTTGTGCACATCCCTAGAGAAAAAGACAACAAGCTAGGGATGTGAACAAATATCCGTAGGCGTTCAAAATTCAATTGAATGTGCCGAATTTCGACATTTGAATCCGAATACAATGTCCCAAAATTTGTATTTAAATATTCAAATCAAATTTTGGATCTATTCGTTCAAATTATCCGGATATTCGTACGTGTATGGGTTCGAACACGATGCGTACTTGAAGATCCGCATCTTTCCCGCATTTGTATGGGATGAAAACAGGTTGAATATGGGATAACTACGGGATGCATGCAGATGTGTACAGATGCATATGGATGTGGGGAAGATGCATACGGGCTTCTACGGATGACTTCGACGTTCGTATGTGCAGATTCTAATAAAAAATTCAAACGAATAGATTCTAATTGGGTAAATTCAAATAGAATCTCATTAAATCCAAATTTAAAAGATTCAAATCGAATCAAATTTTTGGGTATTCAATTTGATTTGATTCAAATAGAATGTAAAAAAACATTCGTGCTCCTCTCTACAACGGGGTGCAAAGAAAAGTTTGCAAAGCTTGGGCGATCTCTGCAAACTCTAGTAAGGAATTCTGTTTAAACCCAGTCAATGGGGAAAAGAAACAAACCAACCCCTGGGGTCAAAGCAGGCTATTTCTTCTGGGCAGCTGTCCGAATGGATGGAAGCTGCCATGGACTGAGAAATCCCTGGAGAGATTTCTTACCTACCACGGTCTTTGCTGCTTTCTTCCCCTTTCCCCTTGCCACCTGAACTGTGAGAAAAAGGTTACAGGAGTTCTCAGAAAGTTCACAAACACAAGGTGTGCCATTATTTGCCATTCTTCCAGGTTTCTGCTCGCAAGCCATTAATGATTTTTATCAGCTTTGTTCCAGCTTTCCTTCCAAGGAAAGGTGACTCTGAGCAGCGGAGAGCTCACACCAGTGTTAAAATGATGCCGGAGAATTGGGAAGCAGAAGTCATAAATGTGACAAACCCCTTTGAGAGCCATTACCTTTAGCTGTCAAAGGAGAAAAACAAGTTTTTAGCCGGAGAAACACTCAGGTTAATTAGGAACTGCTCCGATGGGCTTCCTGGAATGTTTATGCACACAGAAAGAGAAATGGGTGTCCCTGCTCTTCTTAATTTATTTAGTGCTTCTGTCCTCTCCAGTTCTCATCCAAGAGTCACATTCACCAGGGAGAGAAAACTGCTGGTTTGTTCTATTCTAGACTGTCATGGCACCATGAAGATGATTCCAGCTCATGAGGACTAAGAACAGAAGAAGAGCCCTGCCAGACCAGGCCACAGCCCCTCTAGTCCAGCATCCCGTCTCACACAGTGGCCCACCAATTGCTTCTGGGCATCTCAAGCAGGAGACAAAGGCAGTCCCTTCACCTGCTCTTGAATCCCTGCAAATGGCCCTGAAAGGCATCCTGACTGGTCCCCTAGCCCGAAAGTGATACCTAGGCATCATACACATGTCCTCCATGAATTAAGAGGAGCCCAGCTGGATGAGTCCGCAGCCCACCTTGTCCAACATCCTGTCCCACACAGTGGCCCACCAGTTGCTTTGGGGCTTCTCGAGCAGAAGACAAGGGCTAAATCTCCTGCTGCTCTGATACACCTAGAAATGAGTGTCCTGCCTACATCTCCAACCTGGAGTGGTCCATTCTAGTAGCCAATGACACACCTGATCTCCATGAATTTGTCTAATACCTTTTTAGGGCTAAGTGGAGTTAAGAGTAGATGCAACACAGTAAGCCTGCAGTTTCCTTCAAAGCCAGGTGACCTCACTGAAGATGATGGGCTATTCAGCCACAAGTGTAAGGAAGAGGAAAGCTCTGGAGGTACGGACCCCAGGGTGGTGCCCCTTTGCCCCAATCACCTCTTACCCGATACAGGGCAATCCAGTCCCAGGAGCTGCGATGGTAAGCCGAAGAAATCTTGTACCAGACAACAGCATGTTCTGGCTTCGTCCACTCGTCAGCCACCTGAAGCTCCACCAAGGGCACGTCGGCCCTTGAAGCAAACTGCCAAAGAAAGGACCAGAGTGGAGGAGAAGATTGCGGGCGTTCCACATCCAGAGCTTCCACTACCCATGGAGCCCCGCCATGGAGCCCCATAGGATCACTTCCTGTTGGGCTCTGGACCCACCTCTACTGAGAAGATGGACACCACAGGTTTGTGGTCGCTCACAGTGTACTCCATGTGGCTGCAGTAGCAAAGCTGGTTCACAGCCAGGATGCCTGGGGACCTCCCTGGATGTGTTGGAGTTCCGGAACTTTTAATTTTCCACAGAATGCGATCTGTCCAAGCTGGCTTCCGCTTCTTGGCACTGAGAGGTGAGGAAGGAAGAAGATACTCAAAGGGTAAGCACTGAACTTCCAAGTGGGCTTGGATTAAAATTTTGGCCCCAATGGATCATTTGCAAGGGTCTGATTCCTTAAAAACCTCAAGAATATCACACTTGGGAATATTAAATCATTGAAGAAGTTGTAAACCCCCCTTGGGGGGGGGGGGAGTTGTACCTGAAAACCACCGAAAGTGGAGATAATGAAAGCAGAAAATAAGCAGCTTGCTTCCAATGCTACCCAAGACCATATGAGACAGAGTCAGATACCCGTATCTACTGATTAAGAACCACGGTTTCAGTTAACCACGGTTACCGGATTGGCCCCACCCCACCCCACACACAGGCACCATAATGGAAATGCACCCAGAACTGGAAGGCCTGTTTCAGCCTCCAGAAGGTCTATTTCAGCCTGTGTAGAGAGTTGGAATAAGCGTCTGAGTCCACCGGAGCCTGTCTCAAAATGTAAGGGGGCAGGCAGGAGGCATCAAGTGGCGTTGCTTGCCTAATCCAACACTCTACAGATGATGAAATAGGCCTTCTGGAGGCGAGAAAAGCACATCCAGTTCTGGGGTTGCATGATCCCAGAACTGGAAGGCCTGTTCGCAGTTATCCACAGTTTCAGGTAACCACAGCAGGAGCTGGAACGTATCCCCACTGAATGCAGAATTCCGGCTGTATTGCTAAACCAATGGAACTGATTCCCAAACATCTTGGGTTCAGAAGGGTCAGAGCCGACAGGGCAAAGGTTGGAGCTGACCAAAGCAAGTAGGGGCACAGACATGCTTGAGGCTTGGACGGCTGTGAGATACATGGGGTGTGAACACTAATCTGCTACGAAACCCCTTATAATGACCCCTTAGCAAGGTAAGTTGTTAAAGAGTACTTGTTAGCATTAGTTAGTTGAGATATCAGCTGAAAGGGGCATGGCTTATTGCATCCTGGCAGGGAGGGGGGTAAGTTAACCCGGAGACAGCCAATGAGCAACCGATGCCAGGAGAGGGAACTCTATAAAAAGTCATGTCCAGAGGAAGAAGAGGTCTTTGTCTGATCATCTCAGAGGTGTGTGGGTAGGACAGTGGTCGGGTCCTTATCAGGCTGTAGGTATTGATAGGTTAGGATCCTGAGTATTAGCATAAGTGTTTAAACAAGAGAAAGAGTTGAACCTGAAGCAACCATATTCTTAAGCAGTTCAAAATATGAAGAAGTTGTAAACAATGAAGAAGTTGTAAACTTGAGTTTCAGTCAAGTGAGCCTGACTGAAATCTGACAGTAGGAACAAAAATAGTGTACTGTCCCTTTAAAAAGGAAAAGTCAAGCCGACAGAGTGCTGCGGTTGGCGGCAGGGAAAGTCTTCACATTTAAAGCAGTAAACTAAACAGAGAGAGTGTGCACATCATGAAGAGGGGGGTGCTTGCTGGCACGGAAATGAGGCTATTGAATATGTTTTAAAACTTAATAAAAGGAGAGTGAGCTTACAAAGTGCCAGGCATGGTCGAGGTTGAACCCCAGCTGCGGCACTCCTGAGTTGTGAATATACATAAGGAGCCCTGCTAGATCAGGCCACAGGCCACCTGGTCCAGCATCGCATCCCACACAGTGGCCACCTATTGCTTCTGGGCATCTCAAGCAGAAGACAAGAGCAAACCTTCACCTGTTCTCAGTTCCCATCAAATGGCCTTTGGAGGCCTCCTGCTTGTTTCTCCAATTTGGAGGTAGTATCTAGGCATCCATTCCAGTAGCCATTGATACTTCTTCCCTCCATGAATTTGTCTACCACTTCCTTAAAGCTATCCAGGCCACTTGCTGTCACCACCTCTTCTGGTAGTAAACTCCATAGACTGATGACCCTCTGGGTGAAGAAATCCTTCCTCTTGTCTGATCTGACTCTCCTGCCCATCAACTTCATAGGTGCCTCCCTGGTTCTAGTATTGTGTGATAGAGAGAATAATTTTCTATACCAACCTTGATTTTATATACAAAACATGCTGTAAATTTGCAATCCAGTCTTGCCTGCTTACCTGGTGTCATACATGTTGGTTCCCACATCAAACTTGAAGGTTGGAGGGAAATTCAGGGTCCCCTCCTGGAAGCCTTTCAGGATTGGCCAGGTGGTCTTGGCAATGTTCAGCTGCAAAAGAGGGAGAGGATAAACTGAGCTTGAGGTCAAAGGGCGGAAGGACCCCCAGGTTGGGCAGTTTGAAGGCCTGTTCCTCAACATCACCTGGGCTTCTGCCAATTGTAGAGGGAACAGCAAGCTAGAGTGTCCTGGGTGTTTTGGGTGCAACAATGCATTGGTCCCAGGCAAGACCCCCATGGAGGCCTGGAACTCATCAGCTGGGCTGAGAGGACACATCTCAATGCCAGTGTGGCTAGACCACGTTACTGCAGCTGGAAGACAACATGGCCAAATCTCTTAAAAACTACAAGTCCCACCATGCCACAGTTTTCACAGGCATTTGCAGCTGGAAGTGAGGATAAGCACCGTCATGTATTCATTTGATTGCTGGTTGATTTACCAAATGAAGACTCTGTTCAGCTACTAGTGGATCAGAAATCCGGAAACTCTGCAGATCCTTAAGCAATTGCACACTAGTTTTGTAATTTACATTTATCCTGTTAAAATCTGCAGCCTGTTTTTTTCTTCTTCTTCCTTCATGGATCTCAGAGTCACCAGAGAGACAACAGAAAAATCAGGGGGTGGATTTGGATGTTCACGCTAATGTGCCAGGCTGTGGCAGCCATGTTCTCCTCCACACAGAGGCGGCGAGAGAAAGAACGAAAGATCAGATGTCAGCAAGAGAGTCACCTGCTTCCGGCTCCTGATCCTGCAGGTGCCCTTCATGCTTCAAAGACTTTCAAGGGCCTGGACCCAGCCTGGTTAGTCATTACCTCCGTAGGAGGCCTCTGTCTTCAGCCGTTGCCTCTGATGTGCAACACTATTCTCGGCAGAGGTTGGCATGAGGGTTTCTCAGCATGCAGGGAATCTCCCAGGGTTATACCTGCAGTTTTAGAAGCAAGGCAATTTTCTGCCCGGTGCAAAGGCCCTGCACTGGATTGGACCAGCCTCTCAGTGTCTCTAGCAAAGGGACAAGACGCCTTTGTCGTGCCTGAACAAGGCAAGTGAGAGAAGGACACAAAAGCAGGCCATTGGGACAGGACCTTGAATTCTCCTGGCCCTTCTCTGCTGCCTCTTGGACTGGATGTTGCATCTATCGGGGGACCACGATCACCCCTGGTTCCAGCCAGAATTCACAGTCAGTGCTGACCAGTCCAAAGCCACATGGGAAGGGAGCCTCAAGTGAATGGGACCAAGGGTATGTTCTTGGCATTCATGGAAGGATGAATTTCAGGTGCCAGGCCTGCTCCACAAAGCAAGGATTATGCTCTACACTATGGATGTGCACGAATATACGAAACATTTGAAATTCAATCCATTTCGGACATTCGAATTTGAATTGAGTGTGTATACATTCCAATTGAACATCTGAATGAATTTTCAAAACTTTCGAATCATTCAAACGAATTATTCGGACATTCGTACGCATTAAATACGTATTCATACGCATCTTATTCGTACCTGTACACATTTGTACGGATATGCACGGGATGATAATGGGATAGAAACAGGATGCGTACAGACACAAATCGAATTTGGTTAAATTTGAATGTTAAATGTTTGAATCGAATCCTGAAAATTGCATTTGTGCACACCCCTAGTATCAGAACCACTGCTGGAAAACCTCTGTGGCACAATTCTCCTCTGCAGGAAAGCTTTCCTTTGGCCTGGGCAAAAGAGGCTTTTCCGCAGTGGCTGCCACTACACGTAACCCGGCCTTAGATCTCTGAAGAGTCAAAGCAAGCAGAGAGCAGGCACATCCCCATTATAAGCTTAATCCAGTTTCCTTAAACCGAAATAATAGAACCGGATGTAAACGCGAATTTGGCTGTTCCCATTACTTTCAGCTTAATCGCATTTGATCCAGATTCTGAGGATCGTACATGGCGTACGTGACTCAAGGGGGGACTCAAGTGGCTACTTTTTAAAAGCCACTTTTCGGGGCTGCCCTGCCCTCTTTCCCCTGGCATGAATGTGCAACCCATAAGGGACCCCTTCAGGGAGCCTAGCTGGGTGGCTGGGTGGCTGCCGCTTGCCTGGATGGAAGAAAAATGGCAGGAGGCAGCCAGCAATTCTTTCCCCTCCTCTCCTCATTGCTCAGGGCACACAGCAGCAGCAGCAGCAGCAGCAACTCAAGCCCCCTTCACAGCCACAGCCTTTAAAACAGAACCTCCAGCTGCTTTCCTCCCTCCCTTTCCCTTTCTAAAGGTCAGAACTTTCAGAATTGCACAAATTTGCAACATTGTTATAAGGTATGAAGTGGGTAGATCACTAAGGAGTGAATTTTTATAGTGGCTGTTTTGAGGGGTGGATTTTTTTTAATGAAATCACCATCTTTGGAAGCAAGCTATTGGGGGAGGGAAACCCTAAACATGGATTCTCATCCCTTAACACCGTACGGTCCCCACAGTAAAAAATGTAAAATGTTTCAAGCGCACCAACCAGAGTGAGACCTGTTGAAATGGGGATTAACATTTACAATGCTTTGGGGTGATTTAACACGCGGAAAGCGTGTTAAGCCAAACTGATGTGGGGTCTGCCAGGATGGAAAACGGTTTGAAATCGAAATAAGGTTGTAATGGGGATGCGGCCAGCCTCTGTTAGAGAAAGAAATCTATAGCTCCCTCTGGGAGCTTTTTCAGCCGCTTGAAGTCAAAGGCATGGAGAACCCCATCTGCCGCCATCACGGCCTACCTGGTCTTTTTCCCAGAGCTGGTGGAGGATGTTATTGTCGATGGCGTACTTCACGTAGCGAATGTCCAGGCTCTCAATGCGGAAGTTGAGGTCCCCAAACCAAAAGACGATGCTGGTGGGGAAACAAGAGGGCCTGGCAATTAAGCTCCCATCTTCACGTCCTTGGGAATAACAGGGCGGTTCCTCAAAGAAAGAGCATGTGCAAGGTTTGCAACCAAGGCGCCCTTTCCTTGGGTCTTTGTCAATTGCAGGCTAACAGGCAGAGGGTGAGGCTTTGATCCGGGCCTTTGGGGATGGATGGGGAGATCGGAGAGGCCCCTGCTAAACAGATACACTCCCCCCCCACCGGGGGGGGGATCTCTGTTCAGTAGGGGCTTCTCACACCTCCCTGTCCATCCCATCAGGCAGGAAGGCAAGGAAGGGCCCTTGGCAGCTGTGGAACAGTTTCTGCATGGTGTAGATCAGCCACATTGCATACTGGGTGGACATTCATTTATGACCTTATAAGGGAGGATACAGAGAAGAAGGAGAAGGAGGAAGGAAAAGGAGGAAAAGGAGGAAGAGTAGTAGTAGTAGTTGGCTTTTCTACCCCACTTTTCTCACCCATCTAAGGGGACTCAAAGTGGCTGACAAACCTTCTGTTCTTCTCCCCACAACAGAACACCCAGTGAGGTATGTGAGGGTGTGAGACTTCACAAGAGAGGTGTTACGGCATGGAAACCATCTTGGTCACCCTGGTTGATGACCTCCTCCGGGAGAAAGACAGGGGGAATGCAACCCTGTTGGTTCTCCGGGACCTCTCAGCCAGCGTCTTCTGATACCATTGACCACAGTATCCTTCTGGAGAGGCTATGGAGTCTAGGAGTTGGAGGCAGTGCTTGGCATTGCTTCTTCTCTTATCTCCAAAGCTGATCTCAGATAGTAGTTGTGGGAGATACTGATTCAACACCCTGGGAGCTCACTTGTGGGGTTCCCCAGGGGTCAATCCTATCTCCCATGTTATTTAATATCTATATGAAGCTGCTGGGAGACATCATCAGGGGCTGTGGAGTGAGGTGGAGGGTTAAGTATGTCCAGCAGGACACCACACACCCTCATCTTCCTCCTCCTCCCCTCCCTGATCCCACGGCAGCAAAGGTCAGTCCTAGGGCAGGCGGCTTCACAGGCAGCTCTGAGGTCATCTAGTCCAACCCCCTGCTTGGTGCCGGAATCGGCTACGCCACCCCTAAGAGGTGGCCCTCTGGCCCGGCTATTCCACCGTCCAGCTGTTCTTGCCTCCAGCTTTCCAGCAGCCCCCTCCTGTGCACAGACCGAAGACTGTGAGTGGCAGAGACAACAGCGTCCCTGAGCATGCACAGAGCCCCAGCATGGGCACTCCCCAGAGAGCCACCTTTGCCCACTTTCATCCCAGCTGGGGGAAAAGCTGCCTTGCCATCCAGGAGATCTGCCTCCTCTGCCCGCCCTGAGCAGGCCGGCCAAAGCCTTTGGGGAAGGTCAGCTCACTGGGTCGTAACTTTGAGCTGGTGCTTTGCATGCAGACGATTGCTGCTTGGGGGTGGGGGAGCAGGGGCGGGACGGAGGAACGGGCCTTGGAAGCCAAAGCACCCATTGGAAGGAGGCAAACGCGGAAGCGAGGCGGAGGGCAAACCAGCGGGAGGGAATGTAGGTCAGCACAGAGGCGGCCGCTCTGCTGGCTCCCTTCCAGCTTCTTTCACTGCCGAACGGATCAGGTGCTGCCGCCCGGCAAAGCGGCTTCGGCAGCCCTGACCTGCAGATCCAGAGGCCTGGAAAGGGTCAAACGGCGCAGCAGGCAGGGCGCTTGCAAGCAAGGCTGCAGACGTTTCCACCTGCCAGAACCGGAAGCCAACGGCAAAGGGGGTGGCGAGGAGACGTTGCTCTGCATCCACACCCTTTCCTTACATTTTGCTCCCTTTTAAACACCGGAAAGGGACGTATTTGCCGAAAGCCTGTTTGACCAGATCCGGGGCTTTGCTTCGAGACGGACACCCCGTGCCCTGATGCCCTTCTAGCCTATGCCTTGGAGAATATGATTGGTGGGCTGGAACTCAGTGGCAGGGGCTCCTCAGCTTTGCATAAGGAAAGTTACAGCTTCAATCATGGGGAAAGGAAAATCCCTTCTGTGTTCTTCCACCAATTTCCTCATAGAGTTGCCAGAGTTGGATCTGAACTCAAAGGCTTCTTCATCTTCTGCTGCACTTTATAGCAGGGTTTTATTCCTCTATAAAAGCACTGGTTCTACAAGCAACCTCCAAGACTTCTGCTGTGGGTACAGAAGTCACAAGCAGCCTGTTATTTCCTGCTTCCCAGGCCTCCATATTTTTTGCAGTCTATGGCCTTCCCGTGGGAACGGCAATGCATGCTTTCTCAAGACAGACTTTGTGCAATGGCACAAGTTAAAACTAGAGCAGCGTTTCCCAAACTTTTGACATATGTGTACCCCTTTTATAATTTTCGTAACGCTGAGTACCCCTCATAAAAAACATATGCTTTAATAAAAATCAATATATATATATTGGTACATACACGCGTACCCCCACCAAACTCTTCCCGTACCCCTGGGGGTACGTGTACCACACTTTGGGAAACACTGAACTAGAGGGTTGGTTGCTTCCTTTTCCATGCTAGGAGGACTGGAGAAAATGTACTCACTCATGGTCCAGAATGCCGTTGGCTGACGGCCCCTCGAACTGCTGAAGGTGGAGTATGGTCATGAAGTCCTCCTTGCGCTGTTCAGCCTTCTCCGCATGTGCTGGAAGATGGCAGTTCAGGAAGCAAACCATGTGCCCAAAGATGGAGAGGCGTATGCTCACGCCACCCTTATTGCCCTGTGGAGAGAGGAAAGGGAAGGGGGGAAGCTAGATCTGCAGCCATACCGATTGCAAGGTCTTGGGGGCCTGCATTTCTTTATCTGTGTTTTTCAATTTATTTTGACCACTAAGATGGCACAGGCAGGGGCACTGGTTTTCTGTAACCACACTGATGCAGGCATAAGCACTGGTTTAAGCAGGCATGAGCACTGGTTTTCTGTAACCACACTGATTTCCTTATCATCACGACAACCATTTGGGAATTCTTTTGTTATTAAACAATACAGCTAATACAAATGCCACTCTCTTCCTGATATTTGTCAGGGCGGCTGCTAGGGAAGCACATGAACTTTATATATCTGCTTCTCTTCAGACCCAAACCAAACTCTCCTTTGCTCAGTTCAAATGGGAAATTGTTTCTTCAAAGGGTGTTTTGCTTGATTCGAAAACCTTTGAAATTCAGATCGAACAGGGTGTGTTTGCTTTCGAATTCAAACTCTGGTTTTTGAAACCACCAGGGTGTTGGGTTGAAACCTAAAGTTTTTGAACACCCTTGTTTGATTCGAACTGGTCTGAACCCAAACCAGCTTAGCACATCGCTAGTAGCTGCTGGAATAATGTCTGGGTAATAGAGAAACCTCCATTATGGCGTTGGAAACAAGGCACCAAATGCTATGGTCTAGTGGCTAGGGAGCCGAACTCTTATCTGGGAATACTGGGTTCAATTCCGCCTTCCCCCATGAAGCCAGCTGGGTGACCTTGGGCTAGTCACAGCTCTCTTCTGAGCTCTCACAGCCCCACCTACCTCACAGGGTGTCTGTTGTGGGGAGAAGAACATAAGCTTTGTCAGCCGCTTTGAGTCCCCTTAAATGGGTGAGAAAAGCAGGGTAGAAAAGCCAATTCTTCTTCTACTACTACTGTACAGTCATGTGTCACTGCCTGAATGTAGATTTCATGCTGTGTTTTTATAGAAATACATTTTTAATGTTCTTTAATTATCATGATTTGCATTTTTAATTTTGCATGTGGTTTCCACGCCACCCAGGAAGACTCGTCCAGGGAGGGTCATATCAATTTAATGAAGAAATAATCAGGCATAGACATTACTGCACATCTGGTTTAAAAAAAACCTTGTAGTTTTTCCTTTGTACAAGGAACCATGTAGCAAAAGGCTACAGTGTTTTAGAAGAAGAGTAGAAGAAGAGTTGGCTTTTCTATAGTGAGCCGGTTTGGTCTAGTGGTTAAGAAGCCGGATTTTTATCTGGGAATACTGAGTTTGATTCCACCCTCCTACATGAAGTCAATCGGGTGGCCTTGGGCTAGTCACAGCGCTCTTCTGAGCTCTCACAGCCTCACCTAGCTCACTGAGTGTCTGTTGTGGGGAGAAGAACAGAAAGCTTTGTCAGCCGCATTGAGTCCCCTTAAATGGGTGAGAAAAATGGGGTAGAAAAGCCAACTCTTCTTCCACCCTACTTTTCTCACCCATTTAAGGGGACTCAAAGCAGCAGACAAACCTTCTGTTCTTCTCCCCACAACAGACACCCTGTGAGAGCTCAGAAGAGAGCTGTGACTAAACCAAGGTCTCCCAGCTGGCTTTGTGGGGGCGTGCGGAATCAAACTGGCTCAGAAATGGTTCCATATGATTGGGAGGCAGCTGCCATCTTAATGTCTTCAGGCAGGCCAAGGTAACTTGGGTGTTTGGTTTAAAAAGGGAAAAGGAAAGGTCAGTCACAGGGGTCCACCAGGATGATGGGCCTAGGCAGGCAACCCTTGGTGCTGGTGCCAAATGAAAGCCGAAAATGTGCTGGGAACCATAAGTGCCACCTCCAAATATATGTGGACAACTTGGAAAGTACGGATGTGCACAAATATTTGTAACATTCAAAATATGTACAAATTCGGCTGGATTTGGTTGGATTTGGACATGCGAATTCAAATAGAACGTTGGCACATTCAAAGAAGAAGAAGAAGAGTTGGCTTTTCTACCCAAGTTTTCTTACCCATTTAAGGGGACCCAAAGCAGCTGACAAACCTTCTGTTCTTCTCCCCCCAACAGACACCCTGGGAGGTAAGTGGGGCTGTGAGAGCTCAGAAGAGAGCTGTGACTAGCCCAAGTTCACCCAGCTGACTTCATGGGGGAGGGTGGAATCGAACCCGGTACTCCCAGATAAGAGTCCAGCTCCCTAAACACTAGACCAAACTGGCTCACATTTGAATTGAATGTTTCAATACATTTGTGCGAAGCTTCGTTACAGATTCCTTTGAGATTTGTATGGCATTCGTATGAATACAAATCCTACCACATTTGAAGGGATTTATTCAAATGGATACAAATTTTCTTGCATTCAATTCGATAGAAACAGAATACACACAAAGAAAATTCTTGCATATCCCTATTGGAAAGTTCTCAGAAGAAACAACCCCTCCCTCTCTCCAAGAGGTAACCATCTGCTACACCAGGTGTAGACACTCACCCAGTATCCCCCTAGCCCCGTCCGGGTGCAGTCAGTCTGGATGTCCTGCAGAAAGGGCAGGTGATAGTACTTGGCGAAGACCACCAGAATGACGCCTTGCATCCGCACCGTGCTCACCTGGAAGAGCAAAAGGCAAGTGAGGCAAAACCAGCTGCCAATCCTCAAAAGGACTTCCAACCCTTTTGACTCAGACTGGGGTGACAACTGCAGGCTGGTTTGGGTGGGCAGCGAAGGGGAAGGCGTGGGAGCTCTCTGCACCTCAATTGAGGGAACCTCAATTGGGATGGGGTGAAAGAGGGCAGCGATCGGCTTCACACTCCCCTTCGAGCCCAGGGAAGGGCATTAGTGCCCATGCAAACCAGCCAAGACTGCTGTTTCTTTTGTTTGAAAGGGAGGCTAAGGCAGGTGGGCAGGATACCAGGGCATTGGCTGGGGGCACAAGAAGAACAGGAGCCCTTTACACCAGTGGGCTTCCTGGTGTTCCTGAGTGATGACTCTATCTAAATATCTAAAGGAATGCCTTCTTCCACATCAACCTGCCTGTGCCTTAAGATCTGGACCCTCCTGGCTGTCCCATCTTCAGTAGTAGGAGGGGTGGACACCCAGGAGAGGGTCTTCTCAGTGATGGCCCCTAGGCTACGGAATAGTCTCCCCCTTGAGGAGCTTCCGGCTCCTTCACTGTATATGTTTAAGAGGGCAGTGAAGACTCACCTCTTTGCCCTGATCTGTGGTTAAATTGGGAATATACTGGCTCTTCCCACTCTACATACTACTTTAATATATACGATTGTTGTTTTAATATACATCTGATTTTAAACTTTGTTACCCACCCTGAGACTTTGGGGTACAGGGTGCCAAATTAGTTAATTAATTAATCTCTGCATTCCACTCTTGCATTCTGTGTCCGCCCCTGTGGAATGCTGGGAGTGGAATGCTGAGATATCTGGGTAAGTACAGAGCCATGATTGCTGGTGATCAATGGAGAGGGTGAAACGTCTCTTGCTTCTAATCAAGGGAATTGTGTGGCAAGATGGATTAGACCTACCCTCTGTTTTATCCTCACAATAACCCTGTGAGGTTGGCTAGGCTCACAGAAACCTACCACTGAGGGGGTCGGGGTGTTTTGTTTTGTTTTTTGCCCAAATAAGGATTCAGACTCTGAGACCAATCCGATGTACTAGCCATTGTACAATACTGTCTCACTGCTGCTTGGCTGGGGGTTGTACATATAAGATATTCCTCTGGGGCCATCCTCTTTTAAGACCATGCTAGATTTGGACCACAGTGAACTGCCTTTCCCAACAACATACCCCCATGTTGATGGCCAAACTTACACGCAGCCTGCTCCACCTCTCCCAGCAAAAGATAAACACCCTCCTTTTAAGGCCATGCACTGTTTTCTGATGGATCTCACTTTGTGCTTACCAGGACAAAATTAAAAGGGCTCAGGACCTCCATGAAAAGTTCGCTCCATTGGTCGGTGAAAAGGGCATCCTTGAGCCGCTTGTTAATCATGGAGTTCACTTCTTGGAGGCTACAAAGCAAATGGAAAAAAAAAAACCACCTGCCCTTTGGGTGTTTGCAAAGAACACGGTGCCCTCCCCTCTTTGATGGGTGAAAACCAGGAGCATGCATGTAAGAAACCCACATGGCTCTCACCCTACCACAAGAGTTATGATTCTTCTCCACCTTCAACTCCACACTGTACTCAGTTTCACTATACAAGCAAGACCCAATGCCCAAGGAAAGGTTTTGCTGCTCTGGTTAAAGATTACTGGGGGTGGGAGGAGAGAGAGAGAGATTAGCCTGGTATAGAGGGAGGGATAATCTTGTACCCCAGCCAAGCAAAACTGGAGCTGTATTTCTCCACAGGGAAAAAATCGCCGCAAAACCCAGGTCCATGCCATCTTTGGTTCAGCTGCTGGGATTAAAACAAGTGAGACAGACAACTCTTTGCAAGTAGTCTAGAAGCTGCATCATTTTACACACATGCTGATGAGCATAGGTTTCTAGATCGTGGACCAGCCAGAGTTCAGAACAACCCTTTGCACTGAAGTGTGCCAACCACCCTCAGCCGATTTGGGGGACTCCAAACGCTTGGGCTAAATTTCCCCCAGTGGGGTGCATTCTCGGCAAAATCTTGTGCAAATCACCAGGCTCAGCACCATGAGATGCCATGAGGGTCCACTGGTGTGCAGCTATTCACAGCGCCACCAGACACCAGAAACTTGCTCTCCCTCCATGGCCGATGTCTCAGAACTTTGGGGTTGTTGAGCCCTTTCTGGTGATGTCCCCATGGAGCCAGCAAATGGGATTCTTTTCTGGTGTTCTCATGGCCATGGAGAACATCAAACCTTTATCCCCCCCCCCCCACACACACCCATTAGTTATGAGTGCATTCAGACTCATTAATGTGCAGTCGTTATCGGGGCATAAAGGAGGTAGGTTGGGGTTGACTGTGTTGGGTTAATGTGTTATCGAAATGTGAGCAATGTGTTTTTGTTTCCTTTCTGTTTGTATTTTCTTTTCTTTATAAAAGCAATAAATAAAATTGGTTTAAAAAAAATTCGGCACATTTGACCGGATTTCGAATGCCTATGAATATTCGTGTAGACGTCCCTAATTTATGTTAATTAACAGCACTTGCAGGGCAGTGTTAAGAAACTTCAAGTCTTCCCACCAGTGCAGACACAGTGGTGAGAAGAGTCAATGAGAACAGGGAGGGCAGCTCCACTCCGATTGGCTGCCTCGTCCCATGTGACCGTGCACACTGACTCAAGCTCCCACAGCTTCTGATGAGGAAGCTACGGGAGGCTGCTCTAGTCTGGATGACCGGTCGCCGCTTTGCAGCAGATAAGCTGCGATTTTTCCATTCACTGCAAATTTATGCCGCTAGTCTGGAAGTGGCCTAGCATGCTGTTGAGAGGGTTTTCCACCTGCACTCTGCCCCTTGCTTGCCAGCGATGCCAAGATTACAAATTTGGGAGACCCACTATTAGGACCCTGTAGCTCCAGCAATGCAAGAGCTGCTTTTGCTGAGGCTCATGGGAATGGCAACGCATGCTTTCTCGGGCCTGACTTCCTGCAAAGGCACCAGTTAAAACGAGAGGGTGGAGACTCGCCTGCAAGATTCACTGTCACGCTCAGGCACTGGATAAAGAACAGTCTCAAAAAGATAATTTGCCCTAAGAGCTCCATTGGCTTTCAAGGTCCGAAGTAATGAGACTGAAATGCTGGGAGCCTCAGGCGATGCCATTATTTCCCTGGCTCGTAACTTGCATTATAGCAAGGCAGAGCATTTTGGTGGAGGGACTCTTAGATTAGAGAGGGTAAAAGAAAAGAAGGCAACATCCAGGCCATTAGCATCTCAGGGGCTTAGAAGGAAGGAAACCTCCTTGTGTAAGAGAGGACACAGGGCTTAGGCAGGGGGTTGCCACAGTGTTTCAAGGCTTTTCAAGGTTTTACAGGCTCCCTAGTTCTTATTTCTTACTTCTCCCTAGCTTGGAGGTTCTGGTCAGCACCCTAAATGCTCTACACAGCCATCTGAGTCCATAAAAGGGGGAGGGAATAGGGCTATATGCTTCTTAGAATAGCTAAAGTATCACAGAATAGTCAAAATTTAGCAGGTTCCCAAACTCACGTTCAGTTTAAACAGGAAAGGTTCAAAGAAGAAGAGTTGGCTTTTCTACTCCACTTTTCTCTCCCATTTGAGGGGACTCAAAAGGGCCGACAAAACTTTCTATTTTTTCTCCCCACAAAAGATGCCCCGTGAAGTGGGTGGGGCTGTGAGAGCTCAGAAGAGAGCTGTGACTAGCCCAAAGCCACCCAGGTGGCTTCATGCAGGAGGAGAAAGAAGAATTGGCTTTTCTATCCTGCTTTTCTCACCCATTTAAGGGGACTCAGAGTGGCTGACAAACCTTCTGTTCTTCTCCCCACAACAGAACACCCTGCGAGGTAGGTGGGGCTGTGAGAGCTCAGAACAGAGCTGTGACTTGCCCAAGGTCACCCAGCTGGCTTTGTGGGGGAGTGCAGAATCAAACCCAGTGCTCCCGGATAAGAGTCCAGCTCCTTAACTACTAGACCAAACTGGCTTAATTCAGTTTGCATTTGATAATTCGATCAAACAGTTGGTTTTCGTGAATATTCGCAGATACAGACCTTGAGGTTGCTTGAATGCCTGGAAGTTTGTTTGAACCAGACCAATTAAATTGACTAGTTCATGTCTGCTGCATTTCCTCCCCTTGAAATGGGCTTCCCCCCCCCCAACCCCAGTACTTTTTGTTTGTTTGTTTCTGAAGAAGTTTGGAATCAAATGTGAATCATCATTTGTTTGCTTAACTGGCTCGCTGGTGAACCAAACACACAGGCGTTTGGTTTGATGGCAAACATGCAATTTTAGTTCGCACGCCTCCCTGCTGTTTAGGCCTTCACTGGAGACCCAGACATAGATTGCGTGCCCTCCAACTTAGAAATTGGGGGTGAATGGATGATGGTTTGACTGACTGATTATAAACGCCTTGAATTAATAGAAAAAGAGAGAAAATGGCAGAAGTTCTGGAAGTGACACTCTTGAGGCATCCTTTTTACTCTCTTCTACCTGGGATGACTTTCCGTAGTCCTCCCAGCCATGGAGTAGCATGAAGAAAGGACATTACTAGAGTGTCCCTTTTGGGAACTTGTGGTTTCCCACTGGAATTTCCCCAAATTTGGACTCCTGGGAAACAGACTACGATCTATGAATCCAGTAGGCCTGACGCTTTCAGAAAATATTGGGTCCCTGATGTTCCTCCTCAGACACAGAGGATGAGTCCCCATGGCCAGGATACTCCAAGGCGAATCTGAGTTCACCTTGGAGGGTGCCCTTTATCTGGGCTACAAGCGCCACAAAAGGCAAAAACCCAGAGCAACCCCCCCCCTTTCTAACTGTTTTTGCCCTGAATTAGGAGGCAAGAACAGGTTATCCTGGGGGCATGGGGAGGTTTCCGGGTTATTGCCCATCGCAGCATTAGTGTGCAGGATTTCACTGTCCCTGCTGTGTGCGCTGTGATAGCAACTGTCCCCCCTTGCCTCATCGCAGGCAGGCAGGCATGCTTGGGTAAAGGCTTGCTTTAGCACACATGCACCTGACAGCTTCCCTGCACTCAGCTGATCAGCTGTCAGACAGGTAAAGGGGCTGTCAAGCGCATGAGTGAAGCCACGGCTGTGTTTTAATTACTTTACCGGAGCTCCGCTTAAAATGAAAGTCTTCCTACCATACCCCTACCATAGTCTGTGCTTATAAGCCTTTCTGCAGGAGGCTATTCCTTTTCTCCCCCTCAAATACTTTGGCAACGTTTGGCCTGACAGCTGAGATTAATAAAACTGGACTGGGCTGCGATGTGGAGAGGAACTGCATTAAGGGATATTGAAGGAAAGGTTGCCTTCCAGAAAGAACTACCACCATGCTCTGATGCTCTCCTAAGTTCATTTGATAAATAGATCAATGCCACCAGGAAGCATCCTCCCAATATCTCTCCACGCTGGAGCTAAGCAGCAATGGGGTCTGTCTAGACAGAAGAACCATCTTAGATGCCAGGAAGGAAGAGAGAGAATGAAGCGAAGACCAAAGAAACAATAAATTGATCACTCTTCTGGAGGCAAGAGGAAAGAATTTTTAAGTCAAATTGCTCAACAATCTGATATTGGCTCAGTACGGTTTCCCCTCCATTTACGCGCTGCAGTGTCATACAGAATTGTGTTTTGCAATTCATTTCAACCAGTTTAAGCCAACGGTGCTGTCGTGGCCAAATCACATATTTTTCAAGTTTCCAGAATTTCAAACAACCAAGGGAAGTCATCCTTCTAGCCATCCAAAACTGCGCTAGATCAGCGAAGCCACTGTTAGGCCAGGCTTACAGCTAGTGTTCAGCTTAGCGCAAGCAACACCATTTTAGAAATCGCTCAGTATAACAGGGCACTTCTGGTTTAGAATTAACTTCCGCAGTTTCACTTCTGGGCTACTGCCTGTGAAAGAGACTTGCAAAAGAACCTATTGCAAGGGAAACCTACGTGGTTTGTGGGCACGTGTGCTGAGTGCTCTTGAGCTTGTAAACAACTGTTCTATATGTGCTTTTCAGAAATTTTTCTTGGGGGTCCACTGATGCAGACACACACTGCTGGTGAGACCTCTGATCAATAAATGGAACTTAAGATTTCTTCTGGCTTCCTGTCCTTGCTGTTAGCGATTGGCTAGGCTTGAACCAAGTGTGGCCCGGAAACCAGGGAAACATCACATTGCACTGATCACATAACAGCAGACTCATGCTCTATAAATCTGTGTCACGGATGGGGAAACGGTCATTGCCTTCTACACAACCAGTACTATTTACTTTCTTCTGCAACTTTGTGTTTCCTCGTTGAGGCTTCTGTCTTACCCGATGGCGATCATATCTGTGTCATTGGAGTCACCCGTGTTGAGATGCAGCAGCGATGTCACGTCACCCGGGGGCATGGCTGTGCCAACGTTCCAGGTTACCACAGTGATTCTGTGGGGATGGAGAGCCAGCATCATGGGACGGTACACAATTTCGTTCCTTAAGAAGTACCGCCGGATTCTCAGCAAGCATGTTGCAATGCTTCCTCCGATGGAGTGTGATGAGCAGCCACTGCTGTGACTGCTCTCTTTGCTAGTACAAAGATCCAGAGGTGGCTAAAGTGTTTCCCTGTAACTATCGCTGAACTACAGCTCCCATCAATCCCTTCCTGTGCCTGCCTCTTGAAACCTAGGAAGGAGCTGGAGCAAAGCATTCAGGAAGGTAGAGATGGAGGAGGATGAACTAGCCTGACCAAAGTCCATTTGGAATGGTGGTGGTGGTGGTGATTTTCAGGCTGGGGGAAGAGGCAGGATGCCTCTAAGACCATTTGCTATAATTCAAGAGCAGGTGAAGGTTCTGCCCTTGTCTTCTACTTGTGATGCCCAGAAGCAATTGGTCCTCCACCCCCACGCCCCCCGTGTGAGACTGGGTGCCAGACTAGATGGGCTGTGGCCTGATCCAGCAGGGCTCCTCTTAATTCATGGAAAATAGGTGGATCAATGGCTACTAGATGGGATACCCAGGTATCTCTTGCAGGTGGGTGGGTGGGTGGAGGAACAGGCCAGATGCCTCCAAGGCCACTTGCTGGGATTTGAGGGCAGTTAAAGGTTTGTCCTTGTCTTCTGCTTGAGGTGCCCATGAGCTATTTGGTGGGACAGGATGCTGGACTAGATGGGCTGTGGCCTGATCCAGCAAGGATCCTCTTATGTTCTTATGAGCCCAGCAAGGAAGGGTGACAGGGTCACCATGTTCCCCATCCACTCTTTATATAAGACACACAACTTTCCGTTGCCTCTAATGTATGGAGGCCCACTCCTATCTGAATAACAACCGTGGTTTCAGAATCTCGCCACTTGCCAATTGGCCCCGTCCCTCTTCTTGATGCATTTTGTTCTCCTTCCTAATCTACCACTGAAATTTTTGGTTTAGACAGGCAGGCCAAGAGTGCGAGCCAAGAGGTACCGCCAGTTGCCAGTCACACTCCAGCTGTGCATTTCTAAGGACCCTCAAAAAGGCTGGCTTCCCTAGGTTGCTCCCACTGCAAGCTTCACATGCAGATATGGTGCAAAAGGGAAGCTCAGAAATGGCTCTAAAAACACCCCTTTGGGTTGTGAAAATTTTGAGCACTGCTGCTAAGTAAGCGCACCGGAGGTCTTGGCTACCACACAGGGTTGCTGTAAGGCAGAGATAAGGAGGAGGAGGAGGAGGAGGAGAGTTGGCTTTTCTACCCCACATTTCTCACCCACTTAAGGGGACTCAAAGCAGCTGACAAATCTTCTGTTCTTCTCCCCCTAACAGACACCCTGTGAGGTAGGTGGGGCTGTGAGAGCTCAGAAGAGAGCTGTGACTAGTCCAAGGCCACCCAGCTGGCTTCATGCGGGAGGAGAAGAGTTGGCTTTTCTACCCCACTTTTCTCACCCATTTAAAGGGACTCAAAATGGCTGACAAACCTTCTGTTCTTCTCCCCAAAACAGACACCCTGTGAGGCAGGTGGTGCTGTGAGAGCTCAGAAGAGAGAGTTGTGACTAGCCCAAGGTCACTGAGCTGGCTTTATGGAGGGGGGCGTAATCAAACCCAGTATTCCCAAATAAGCATCTCACTCCCTAACCACTAGACCAAACTGTCTCAGTTCCCAAATGCACAGGGCACAGAATCCAGTAATGCCTTGATCATCAGGGAGATCCAACTGCTCTTTTAAAGCCTCCGTAGTAAGGTAAACTAACCCTGGGTGTTCAACATAGGCCAGTATACCTGATGTATTAATACAATTAGCTGGCTTGGACTTTTAGTGCCTGGCCAATGGCCCTGAAGTATACTCACCCCGAAGGCCATAAATCTGAGAACATTAGCACAATTAAACTGCATCTAGAGAAAGCAGCCAGGTGGTTTCAGGAACTTGCAAAAGACGCCCTATAAGCAAAAGGAAGGAAAGAATCTCTGCCCACTCCAGGCAGGAGATGCCAGGACTCCAGACAGTTCTCTGCCAAGCCTCTCAGCAGCCCCCTGGCCTGAAGCAGAGGTGACAGGTTGCCCCTGGAGAAGACCCTCTGTGAAAGGCTTTTGTTGTTCCAAATGACCATCTCCAAGGTCTCCCTTTGATCCATCCATCCATCCATCCATCCATCCATCCATCCATCCATCCATCCATCCATCCATCCATCCATCCATCCATCCATCCATCCATCCATCCGGACCAGGAGATCTTATCCATTGTTTCTGGGAGACAATTGAGCTGAAATGTGAACAGGCTCAGAAAGTGGGTCGCAGATTTAGAGTGGACCACATAAGACCTCCCAGCATCTCTGCCCATTCATCAGATCTGTTGGCTTCCTTCCTTGCCGCCACCATCTTTAACATCCTAAATCAGTGGTTCTCAACCTGGGGGTCGGGACCCCTTTGGGGCTCGAACTGTCCTTTCAGAGGGGTCGCGAGGAGTCTCCCGCAACCCTTCCCTCCCAGCTGCTCTGCCCCCATGGTTGGGGGTCTCCACAACATGAGGAACTCCATTAAGGGGTCACGGCATTAGGAAGGTTGAGAACCGCTGTCCTAAATGAACCCAAGCAGCGGAAAGTGACTCAAAGGCCCAACCAGATCTCTTCCTGTCGTCCCCCTCCCAGAACTCACTCCTCGGACCTGCACCCCGGACCCCCGCCCTCCTCCGACCCTGTGTCCACCTCACCGGAATTCATTCTCTTGCTTGGACTGGAGCTTCCTGAGTCGGGCCAGGGTGCTTTCTTTGGCGTTAATATTGCAGGAAGACAGGTCCTGGGATTTGGGAGATTGCCGGATGCGCACGAACGAGAGGAACTCCTCGGACTCAGATTTGGAGATCGAGGACGACTTCGAAGGGGCGATCCTGACGCCGCTGGAGATGTACTCGCTAGAGATGGCTTTGGGGAGGGAGACGACGCGGTGGGAAGAGGAAGAGCGCCTCATGCAGATGTGGTCACTGGATTCAGCCTTGGGCAGGGACTCCTTCCGTTCCACCGTGGCCAAGATGCCTGAGGTCATGGGGTCCAGGGCGCACACTTCTGGGAGGACACCCCTGTTGGGTGACTGGCTGAGCTTCATGGCGGAGGGTTTGTCGGGAAAGGGAGAGGAGCTGCTGGACGCCAGAGACAAGGCTTGCAATTCCACTGGAGAGCGCAGACTCGGGGTGCTGAAGGTCTGCACCCCACCAGAGCTGCCAGATGCTGGAGATGAGGCCTGCAATTCCACTGGAGAGCGCAGAGTTGGGGTGCTGAAGGCCTGCACCCCACCGGATCCTTCTGACTGAGCTCTGCTACTTTCCAAGGAAAGGGTCTGGGTTGTTCTCCCAACCGCTCGCTCCTCGGGACCCGTGTGGCGAGAACCATCAGGCTGCGAGCGCACAGCGAGCGGATCAAAGAGAAGGTCAGGCCTGTTGCCAATTCCCACCATCCCTCCGGCATGAGAAGCGTTGATGGAGCCCTCGGGCTGGTACCGGATGGTCCCATCGGAGCCAAACTGGTTGGCGGCTGCAGAGACCAGCCCCGTGCTGCTGCCTTGGGGAGAGACGGGCTGGGAGCTGATGGGAGAGGATGTTTGCTCGGCGTTGCCACGTTGGCATGATTCCATCTTGGAGAAGAAGGGAAAAGAGGACGTGAGACAGGTATGAAGCTCATCACTCAGTGCCCTGAGACACAAACAACACAAGGCACCCAGCAGAGGTATTCGCGTCCCCCAAGCCCCTCTGAAACGAGCAGAAACACAGAAGCTCGGGTGAAGAGACAGGCTTGGCTAGAATTGATAGGAACTGGTCTCCAGCCCTTGTCAGCAGTGATCCAGCTGAAACTGACACTAAAGTCCCATGGTTGTTGCTGCTGCTCCTCTAAGCCTGACCTTGCAGGGCGGGACCAGTGGTTTGCAAGTATTAGAAGAAGAAGAGTTGGCTTTTCTACCCTGCTTTTCTCACCCATTTAAGGGGACTCAAAGCAGATGACAAAGCTTTCTGTTCTCCCCACAACAGAACACCCCTGTGCGGTAGGTGGGGCTGTGAGAGCTCAGAAAGAGAGCTGTGACTAGCCCAAAGTCACCCAGCTGGCTTCATGGAGGAGTGTGAAATCAAACCCAGTGTTCCCGGATAAGATTCCGGCTCCAAAACCACCAGACCAAACTGGCTCACTAGTTAGGCTGCTTTCTTGCAGCTGTCTTTCCTAACAGTCAAATTTCTAGCAGGGAACATAAGGGCACAGGGCTGATGCATGCCTTACGAGCCCCCCCCCCCAATTTTCCAGAGGGCTCATACATGTTTTACAAGCCCCCCCATTCTCCATAGGGCTGATGCATGTCTTACAAGTCCCTTCCGTTTTCCACAGGGCTGACACATGTCTTTCAACCCCCTCCCCATTTTCCATAGGGCTGATGCATGTCTTACAAGCCCACTCCCATTTTCCACGGGCCGGCTTGCTCTCACACCCGTTCACCCTCCGGAGCCACCCCGGCGCAAAGCTCCTGGCTGCAGCTGAGCCTGGAATGGCTCAAAACCCGAGTTAGGCCTTGCGCCGTGCCTCCAGCTCTGACCACCTAGCAGCACATCTGCAGTCTTTTGGGTGTCACCATCCTTGAATGAGTTTAAAAAGTGCTCCAATGGGATACAGTGAAGCTGGGGCGTCCAACCGAGGCCTGGCAACCCAAATGGGGAGCACCCCACCCCGCCACCCCCCATCACAGGGTGTGGTTTGGGGCCAGCCAAAGGGATGATGCGAACAAATACAGAAATCACCCTATATGGGGAATAGCATCCTGAGGCAGGGAGTTCCAGAGGGTATCGCTGGATCAGCACAGTCTTCTTAATTAAGGCCACCCCTCTTCCAGCCATTAGCCAGTAGGAATTTAGAGTCCAGGTTGGATGCCCTTTATAACAGCCTCCCCCCAGCTTCCTTTCAGGGCATCCGTCTGACCCTGCAACTTTATTCAGTTGCTATCCAGAGGGAGAAAGGGAAGGCCTTGTTGTGGTAGCCCCCACAGTGTCCTCCCCACCCCCCGCCCCCAGAGGATGGAGGAATGGTTGCCACAAATATCTGAGCAGAAACTGCCTACTCTGTCTGCTCCCAGCCCAGTACCAAAATCCATCCAAACTGGTAGATTTCGGTGCCTTCGTCGGAGGAGTCTCCCTCCATGCCGCCATGCCGAGTCTCTCCCACCAGCTGCCGGGGGTTGGCCTTGCTTTCCTTGACAACAGCCATGGAACTTTGGAGCTGGGGGGGTTCTTTCTCCTGGGGGGGAGGCTTTAGCCTCTGGAGGCCAGAAGAGCAGGAGAGGCTTCCCTGAAAACACTCCCAAGGCAGCCGGGTCTCCTGCCTGCAAAACCCTGCATGCGTTCTGCAGACACACCATTAAGAAGGGGGGGGGGGTGCGTGTGTGTGTGTGAGAGAGAGAGACAGAGACAGTAGCAAAAGAGGTGGGCATCCGGGATAGGGCCTTTTCAGTGGTGGCTCCTAGCGGCAGGCACCTTCGCTCTACAGTATGCATTCAGAACAGCTGTGAAGACAACACTTCTTCATCCTGGCCTTTTGTTAAACAAGGGAACAGCTTTTCCTCTCCATATTCAAGCACTGTTATAGTTTTAATATATTCATCCATTGGTGTTTAATGTTGTAACCCGCCTGATACATTTGGGGGGGGGGGCAATAAAAATAAAAATAAGTAAGTAAATCTTCTGCTGGATTCATCACTAGCGTTTCCTCTACGCTCTTTATTTCTTGGCCCCAGAAAAGCACCTATTGCCTATAAGTCGCAAAAGTCTCTCCAGCCGCAATCAAGGTGGTGTTTGCACTACCCTGTCTGGGAGTGGAACACTAGCCAGGCAAAGCCATCAACATCCAGGAATAGGGCTTCAAAAACAGTTGCCTTAAAACCCCAGAGGGCAACTAAACCACTTAGGTTGGCAGCCACCAACTCGGTGGTACAGCAAGCAGGCTGGAAAGCTGAGGAACACCTGCTCAATCGCCAGCCTCTCCCCAGAAGTAGGCAATGGCAAACCACTTCTGCATCCCTGCCAGGAAAGCTGCGTAGAGGTGCCCACGAGGTCAACCAAGAGTCGAAGACAGTTCAGGAGGAGCCAACCATATCCATTATTTTTGTTGGTTCTGTTTCACTGTAGCAAAAGATGTATGTATGCATGTATGTATGCAGAGTCTCTAGAAATATCCCCTGGCATTGTCCTTGCCTGCTGCCCTTGAACTGGTGCCAATTCTGGGTTGCTCCATGGATCTATCCAGCTATTTTTGGGGTGTGGGGGTGAAAGGTTTGCTTCCAGGAAGATGCTGGGAGTTGGAAGCTGTGGTTTGTTAATGCTTTCATCTACTGGCAGGGGCTTCACCTGGCTGGCCCCAAGATTTCAGCCCTCAGATATACAGCTGGCTCCCCCAATGAAGTGCAGCCTCCCCCCTCCCCTACGCTTCCAAGACCTCCAGCTGCTACCCTGGCTGTCCCCATCACCCAGCCCAGAGCTGGACCTGTTCAGTAACCCTGGCTCCTTTCCTCAGGGAATCCAAAATGAAGATAGAAGGAGAAATCAGGGAAGGAGAGAAGGACCTCTTCTCCTTCTGAAAGATTTCTCTCTCCCACGCTCTAAAGCATCCCGTGTCCCTTTCGTGAGCCAGTTTGGTCCAGTGGTTAGGGAGCCGGACTCTTATCCGGGAATACCGGGTTCAATTCCACCCTCACCCATGAAGCCACCTAGGTGACCTTGGGCTAGTCACAGCTCTCTTTCTGAGCTCTCACAGCCCCACCTACCTTACAGGGTGTTCTGTTGGGGGGGGGGGAGAAGAACAGAAGGTTTGTCAGCTGTCTTGAGTCCCCTTAAATGGGTGAGAAAAGCAGGGTAGAAAACCACCTCTTCTTTTTCTTCTTCTTTCAATGAAATGATTTCCTCTGAGCCACCCCACAGCGTGAGAGGCTTTGCGCATAGGAAGCGCTTGCCTCAGTTTCCCCATTGCCTGGGTTCACCCCGAGGGAGGCACCAGGTTCCGCCTGCCCTCCACTGGGGCCGGGGTGCCCTTCACTTCCCCCTCCCTCCCTCCGCCCTGGCAGGGCAGATCTGTGGCTTCCGGAGAGGCTGATGGTAGGAAAGCCAAGGCCGGATGCCCTTTGCTGCCTCCCTTCCCAAAGGGAAACCTACGCCCGCCCGATGCCCGCCTGAAGCCAGGTAGAGAGAATCACCTTGGTGCTTAGGCCCGATGCCGCCCAAGGGCAGAAGCCCAGGGCTGCCGGCGGCGTGAGGAAGACGAGGGGGGCGCTGGAGTGTTCCTATGGGGCAGCCAGTGGATGGGGGTGGGGTGGGGGTGTACACTGGCTAAGGCCAGGAAGAGCTGGAAAGACAGGACAGACAAGGGAGACAGGGTGCCCCCCTGGCAGGTGGGCGGGCAGACAGGCAGGCAGGAGGGTGGCAGACTGGCCTTCTCTCATCCTTCAAGGAGACCGCCACTCCAAGGAGGGGGGCAGATCTGTCACAAGTTACGCTGCTCATCCTCCGTGCCACCCCCCCAAAGACCTTGAAGATGGGACTCCCACCTAAAGGCGGTCCATCTGCCGCCTGCTGTAAGCCCCTCGGGGCACAGACCAGCTCTTTGCATCCCTAGCCCAGCCAGCTCTCAAGAAGCCGCTAACAGCAGCTGCCTGGGAAGAAGGCAGGCAGGAGGTGGGTGGATTAATCACACGAGGTGGGGTGGGGGTGCTGGGGCTGGGTTTCCCCCCCCCCTATTTCTATCCCTGCTTCATCCACACCCCCGTCTGCAGAGACCTGCCAGGCGCCTGCCAGGGGCAGGACAGACCAACTGGCCTTTGGGAAAGGGGCACCGCGTGGCACAGCTGGGCAGCCCCACCTCGTAGGGAGCCAGCTGGGTCACGACGCGGGACCCGAGAGGCGACGGATCGAATCCCCGCTCGGACACGACAGCTACTCCCTGACCTTGGGGTCCGCTCAGCCTCTCGCCCTGGCCTACCCGACAAGGTTGTTGTTGATGTTGCTGCGGGGACAGGGAGCGGGAGGGAAGGAGAACGGCTGCCTTGACCTTTTAGGGAGGAAGGCAGCAGAGGGGGACCCCCACCCCCACCCTAAGCAGCAGCAACCCTTCACGGCCTCCTTGGTGGTGGCTCCCCCTCCGGATACAACCCACGGGGTGGGACGGAGGGAGAGGAGGAAGAGGGTCTTTCGGCCGACCTGCGGCCGTGCGCAAACTCCCTCAGCCCGCCAGACGCGCCCGTGCGTGGGAACAGGTTCGGAGATGTGCGCACGTGTACGTGCCTTCAGACACACACGCAGGAGGCCGAGCAGCCTGTCGGGCGCCAAGCGACCCGCTTGCCCTCTCCTGGGCGCGAGGCGGCGACCTGGGCATCCACCTCCCGGCCTCCCCAGGAAGGCACCGGCGGCCGGGCAGCCGGGCGATGCCTACCTGCCCTGCTGCACCTGCCCGGCTCACCTGGCAGCGGCGGCTGTTAGCGCTGCTCGCGCTGCCGCCTCCGCCCCCGCCGCGGGGCAGCGCTTGTCTCCGGCTCTCCCGGCGGCTCCGGTGGCTGCTGCTCGGCGGAGGCTCCATCGATAGCGGCGGCGGCGGCTTCTGTTCCCGGCCCGGCGACGCTCCGCTCCCTCCCGCATCCCCGGGAGCCGTGACGTCAGAGGCCGGCAACCTGCCGGGGAATTTAAAGGCGCACGAGCCCTGGCAAGCGGCGGAAAGCAGGCGCAGGCAGCCACAAGGGGGCGCCGAGGAAATGCCTTTCTGCCTCGGGTCGCTTGGGCATGCAGGGCGCTAGTCCTCAAGAGGCGCAACAGCCCCAAAGGAGGAGGTTTCTCCCAGTGGCTGCCAATTTGGTCTAGTGGTTAGGGAGCCGGACTCTTATCTCCTCCATGAAGCCAGGTGGGTGACCTTGGGCTAGTCACAGCTCTCTTCTGAGCTCTCGCAGCCCCACCTACCTCACAGGGTGTTCTGTTGTGAGGGGAAGAATAGAAAAGCTTTGCCAACCACTTTGAGTCTCCTTAAATGGGTGAGAAAAGCGGGGTAGAAAAGCTAAATCGTCGTCTTTCAGACTGGGTGGCATCCAAGCTAAGGCTAGTTGAGGAGCACCTGCTAAACTGGTGATTCCCAGCAGATGGTTCCAGAGGCAGTACAGCCCATCCAGTCCAGCATCCCGTCTCACACAGTGGCCCTCCAGTTGCTTCAGGGCATCCTCAAGCAGAAGGTGAAGGCAAGACCTTCCCCTGCTCTGCAAACGGCCTTCAGGGGCCTCCTGCCTTCCTCTCCCACCCAGATGCAACGCCTAAGCACCAGGCAGGACAGACGGGTCAGAGTCACCTGTTGAACTTCACTTGTAGAAAGTTCATTCCTAAAAGAGGTCTCTCCACTTTTCAAGGCCAGGGCAGGCCAAATGCTTGGTCTCAAGGGATGCTGAACTTAGACCCGAACCTTGCCATCCATTGACTTGGCCGGAAGCTGTAATCCAGCATCTGGGGAGCCTGGGACCTGATTGAAGTATATAAACTTATGCCTGGTATAGAAAAGGTGGATAGAGAACATTTCTTTTCTCTGTTGCACAACACTAGAACCAGGGGGCATCTATGAAGCTGATGGGTAGGAGAGCCAGATCAGGCAAGGGGAAGTATTTCTTCATCCAGAGGGTCATCGGCTTATGGAATGTGCTGCCAGAAGAGGTCATAACAGCTACCAGTCTAGATGGTTCTAAGGTAGGGTTAGACAAATTTATGGATGACAGATGTAACAATGGCTACTAGCATGAATGCCTAGGTGCATCTTTCAGGCTGGGGGGGGGGGAAGCGGGGCACTTCTAAGGCCATTTGCTGGGATTCGAGAGCAGGAAAAGATTTGTCCTTGTCTCTGCTTGAGATGCCCATGGGCATTTGGTGGGCCACTGTGTGCCACAGGATGCTGGACTAGATGGGCTGTGGCCTGATCCAGCAGGGCTTCTCTTATGTTCTTATGTGGCCTGGCCTACTTTAGGACATGGTGGCTCAGCATGCAGCCCCCCAATGTTTCATCAAACTACATTTCCTATGGGCTCCAGCCCACTGGAATGATGGGAGATGCAGTCCAGGAATACCCAGAGGGTCTCAGCTGACCAGCCCTGACTTAGGTCCTGTTCTTCGATCCTGTGGTTCGCAGGCATCAGCTGTTTGTCTTCCTTTGCCCCACAAAACTGCAGCTATTTTCACTCCTTTTTAATGCCTTTCCTTCAAACTAGGTCACACAGTTTGGAGGACAAGATGCTGAGGGGGGAGGGGGGATCTGCTCTTCCTGCCCCCCTGAGCATTCAATCTACTCCCCATTTGCCCTCCTTTTCCTGAGGACCTGAAAGCATCTGGAAGCCTGATCTTGTGGCGTCTAGACGGATGCGCCATCTCTGGGGGAGGCGACTGGCTGGCACCTCTGATGCCAGCAACCCCCCCCTTTCCCCTTTCCCAGGCTCTTTAAAGCAGCTGGCTGCGTCTCCCCCAATGGCCTGGAGGCTGTTCCTGCTAATGCTCTGGGCTGTCTGTATTGCTTTGGCATTTCAACACTCTTTCTGCTCCTCTCCACCACTGCACCCAAAATTTATCATAATTATATTGCAATGGTTTGTCGGAAGTGGCACAGAGGAGATGCCCGAGGGCAACAAGGTACATCAATTGCAAAGAAGCAGAAGAAAGAACCAGAGTCTGGGATTTTAGAAGCTCTGATGATCTAACACGTTCAAACAACGGACCGGATACATTTATGCGTGAAGTTGCAAAAGACGGGCATTCGCTCTCAGCTGAAGGCCTTTGCGAGGCAGATGTGTAAATTTAGTAAGCAGTTGTTACATAAAAACACAAAAGATCTCCGGCAAACAGCAGAGGTATGAGCTGTTTTGCTCCAGTCTTTCCTTTCCTTGTTTTTGGTGGTGCTTTTTAATTCAGAGTTGCTCTTTGCTCTCATATATATATATTTCTATAGGTCACATGAAACTTCTTGGGTACCTTGAGGGTCTAACTTCAGAAATATTATTCAATCTTGATTTAGTACAGAGCAAAAAAAGAAGAAAATAAATGAAAACTGAATCCAGACAAGGCAGAAGCGACGTGCATTTCAGAACCTCGGACCTGGGAGCTTAGAAGAACTGAAGAGGAGGCCAGCTGGACGACGCCACAGCCCATCTAGTCCAGCATCTCATCTCACACAGTGGCCAGCGATTGCTTCTGGGCATCTCAAGCAGAAGATAAAGGCAAAACCTTCACCTGTCCTCAGCTCCCTGCAAATGGCTTTGAGAGGCATCCTGTCTCTCTCTCTCTGACCTGGAGATGGTACCTAGACACCAGTTCTAGTAGCCACTGGTGCACCTGGACTCCATGAATTCCTGAGGACATCTAGGTTGGTTGCTGACACCAGCTCTCCAGGTAATAAGTTCCATAGTAAGGGTATGCCCAAATGCAATTTTCAGGATTCGATTCAATTCCCAAATACCTGAAAATTCAATTTGAATGTTTAAAGTTTGAATTTAACCAAATTCAATTCAAATTAAGCAAATTTGAATCTATTTGTTCAAATTTTTTATTCAAATTTGCACTTATGAATGTCGACAACATCCATAGATGCCCATACACATCTTCCCCAGGTCCATACACATCTGTATGCATCCATAAACATCTGTATGCATCCCGTAGTTATCCTGTATGCAACCCGTTTTCATCCCATACGGAACCATACAAATGTGTACAGATGCGGGAAAGATGCGGATCTTCAAGTATGCATCATGCACACACCCACAGACATATGAATTTCCGAAGAATTTGAACAAATAGATTCAAAATTCAAAATTCGAATTGAATCTTTAAATGTGAATTTAAGGACATTCAATTCAAATTCGAATGTTAAAATTTGATTCAAATTTTGAACATATTCAAATATTCATGCACATCCCTATTCCATAGACCCATATGAACATAAGAGGTTAGTTACTGCCAGGAGCAAAAGATGAGAGTGCACTCAACCATGCAAACACAGGGCTTTAGCTTACTACAGGTTGGAGTGTTTGTTTTCCAAATTGCTGGTAGTGTTACTTGTAATTGTTGATGTTGTGCCTCCACTCCAGGGTAACAGACAAAAGTTGTCAGAGTTCAGGGAAGATATTTATTCTATTTATTGATTTGCATTTTTATCCTGGCTTAAACCCAAAGGTCTCAGGGCAGGTCACAGCAATAAAGTAAAGTAAATAGACTAAAAAAGCAAGAACATGCCCTGAAAGTGAGGCGGGCCAAAGGCCAGAGGAAGTAGATACTATTTGAACCCTGGTGCCTTTAATCCTCACCCCAAAATGCCTTGGATAGCAGCAGTAACATTTTAGATATGTTGACTTCTTTAAAAAGTGCTTTCAATGTATATTCTGTTTTTAATCTGTTGTTTTAATGGTTGTTGCCCACCAAGAGCCCTTTGAGTATGGGGCGGGATAGAAATGTAAATAAATAAATATATAAATAGTCACTGCCCTTCTCTCTACCACACTGAAGGCTGACATGCAAATTGCAAAGGCCTGGCTCAGCTTAGCTCTGGAGCAAGGGAATCTCTATCTGTGAGCCAGTTTGGTCTAGTGGTTCAGGAGCCAGACTCGTATCTGGGAATAATGGGTTCGATTCCGCCCTCCCCCATGAAGCCAGCTGGGTGACCTTGGGCTAGTCACAGCTCTCTTCTGAACTCCCACAGCCCCACCTACCTCAAAGGGTGTCTGTTGTGGAGAGAGCAGAAGGTTTGTCAGCTGCTTTGAGTCCCCTTAAATGGGTGAGAAAAGCAGGGTAGAAAAGCCAACTCTTCTTCTTCTTCTTTACCTGCCCTGTATTATAAAAACAGTATTTGCACAACAGTTTTGATGCAGACTGCAAAGGATACGAGGCCGGTGTTGTATAGCCATCAGTTCCAATCGTGGGAAGCGTGCAGCGTTATCATGAAGTGCCCAGCAAGTACACAAACAGTTATTGAACTTTGGACTTCCTGTAAATGTATTTCCTGGGCATCACTCACTCACTCACTCACTCACTCACTCACTCTCACTCACCCTGAGAAACATACAGAGCTTGCTCAGAGCAACACTTGCCCCCAAGTGGCCAACGGGGGTAGTGCATCTATTGGAAGGATGCTACCATTTATAAATATTTTGATGAGCTGGGGTTGGAAAGGTCCTCCCAAAGTTTTTGACCTGTATTTCCTTGGCTAACCCTTTTAAATAATTGTTCTCTTTCCCTGGAGGCCCAATGAACTTTTCCTTTTGTGTGCCACCACAGCAGTGAAAATTATGTAGCTGACTAGAGAAAGACTTTGGGATGACCTCAAGGTCATGGGGACCTTATGGGCAGCTAAACATCAGAGTCTTCATATTGCCATATAAGCCACTAGTTGTTTTTCTCATGCAGTATTTGAAGGTAAAAATTCCTTACAGAATACAGTGTGACCTCAGGTGTGATGGCCATGAATCCTTTCCCATCTTTCAAGGGAGTTATAGGCTACGGTCTTTCCTGTGCTTATCTTGAGTTAATACAGATCAGTGAGTCTAAAATATTATCATGTGAAGGTGTGGCCATCTGCACTGAGAGCGCTGGTCACAAGGCCATCTGCACTGAGAGCGCTGATCACAGGGCCATCTGCACTGAGAGCGCTGGTCACAGGGCCATCTGCACTGAGAGCGCTGATCACAGGGCCATCTGCACTGAGAGCGCTGATCACAAGGCCATCTGCACTGAGAGCGCTGATCACAAGGCCATCTGCACTGAGAGCGCTGGTCACAGGGCCATCTGCACTGAGAGCGCTGATCATGCCTTCCTGTGGCTGTGAAGCTCACATGAGTGTTACAGTTGCCTCACACAAATCTTTGGAGGCTAGGGACAACTGTTGTTGTAGCCTTGGAGCCTGGGGTGGTGGTGGTTTTCAGCAGCACGTTATGGCAAACCACTGAAAAGCACTCCCTGGTAGTTCTGAATCACAAAGGCTTCATATGTCTCATGATCTGAATGAGGTCCTTGGTCCACTTGCAGACCTGATGAAATGGGTCTACAATAGTTCTGGCTCAAAGACCTATTAATCTGTTTTTGACTATCTGGTGCAGCCAAGACCCCCCCCCCCCTTCATAAACATGTGGATGGAAGGTCTGTGATCTGGATTAAGCAGCTCCTTAATCTGGATCTCAAGCAGGTGCCGAAAGGGCCTATCCATTTTCTCATCTCGACTCCCCTCCTCCAAACGGATAGGAAATGTTGACTCCATGAGTTTCCATGCTCTTTTCTTTAGGGCCGGCTTAGATGACTCATGACCAACGCTTCACCAAGCCTCCCCCTTCCCAGAGCTCTGGAGTCCAGCATCCATCACCCCTAGTCAGAACTTGCATCAGGCTGAAACCCTTTCCCCTCATGATTGGTTTCATATCCCCTCCTCCGCCCCTCCCCCAAGTTCTGCTAATGAAGCCAAACAGCTACTTGCAGTATTTATCTAATTACAGGTTTCTTTGCTGTGTGCTTGACATTCAAAGCAACTCCCACCCCATCTCCACCTCCTTTCAAGGCTCAACTCTTGTTCTGGAACAGCCTGTGCTGGGCATGATGGGGTCCCTGAGTTTATTCCTGAGCCCAGGGAGAAACCGATGGTGAAATCAGGGGAAACCCAGTGCCCTGTTCTATCATACGGAACCACCAGGCGCCATTGCGAAGGCCAAAGGACATGCAATACTACCGGAATGATAAATCAGTCCAGTATGAGCATTGTTGTATAGAAGTGGCAGTCTAGCTCTGCAGCCAAAATCCAGGGGCCTTGGGAAGCAGGGGGGAGCAGCTGTCAATGTAATCCCTGCTCTCTGAAGTCCACCACGTGTTAAATGGCGGACTCGATCAGCTGGAGATGGTAAATGATCAGGCTGGAGGCAGGGTGCAGGCAAAAAGACAAAGAGTTTAATTTTTCTGGGCTTAAATACAGCAGTCAATAGGGGCATGGAGGAAATGATGTAAAGGCACAATCCAGGGAGGTGATTGGTGGAGCTGGGTCAGGCAGGCAGGTCAGAGGTCCTTGGCAATGTCACACCCTGTGGTCAGAGGCAGGGAAAATCCTCAAATAGGAAGAGAAAGGAAATTGTCCTTTAGAAACATGTGCTCGGACTCCATAATGCCCAAAGGTCACTGCATGGAGTGGAAAGAATTCAGCACCCTGGTGGTGCTGAGTGTGTACTACAAGTCTATGGAAAGGAAAAAATTGTATTCCTTTTACTCTCGAGGCTAAAGAATTAAGGTGTGAGCTGGAAGGGAAGCTAGGGGGAAACTGCAGCCAGGAGACAACTACAGTATTGTTAACTGTAGGATTACATTGAACTGGACCCACTGACCAAACTGCCCTGTGGTCTAGGTTTTCAGTAGTGGCCAGAGGGGAGGAGAAAGAGCCTGAAAAATGTACCTAGACATCCATTCTAGTAGCCATTGATACATCTGTCATCCATGAATTTGTCTAACCCTTCCTTAAGCTATCTAGGCTGATTGCTGTTACCCACCTCTTCTGGCAGCAAATTTCATAGATTGATGACCCTCTGGGTGAAGAAATCCTTCCCCTTGTCTGGCCCGACTCACCTACCCAACAGCTTCACAGAGGGGGCCCTGGTTCTAGTATTGTGTGATAGAGAAAAGAAATTTTCTCTATCCACCTTTTCTATACTGTGCATGATCTTATATACTTCAATCAGGTCCCCTCTTTAACACTGTCTTTCCAGGCTGAAGAGGCCTATAGATGCTGCAGTTGGATTTCGAAAGCTAGTTGCAACTTTTCCTTCTGCTGTGCTTCATTTTTGGCCCAGCTTCCCACACTTCAGGCCAATGGAGAAAGGCTATGTGGCTGCCGGGAGCCCATGGTAGCTCAGAGGAGTGGGCGCCCCGTGCCAGGTACCCCCGCCACACCATGATGCACCATTGAGAAGGGGCCATGGTGCCACCTGACGCACAGAGCCCCTGCCAGCTTTTAAATATACCCACACTGCCAGTGACTCATCCATTCTGTGCTGCAAAACTGTGAGCCTTGGAGTGTTTATTCTTATCCACATTATTATTAGAAATCCAGCTTTCTTCCCCAAAGAAGGCCACACGAGGCTGGCTTTTGGAGGAGAAGAAAAGGTTCAGGGTTGCTACCTCTGATTTCCAGCAGTGATGGGCGACGGGCCTGCAAGATTGACATTGTCAGTTTTGCAGACAGCGACAACAGCAGTTTCTCTGCTCATGTGGCAACGAGAACTGAAGTAAAGCCACCCCTGAGGGAAACCTTCGGCTGGAGAGAACAACCAAGCCTGCCAGCTATTTACTCTTGCCACTGCTGCATCGATAAAGGCAATCATTAGCCTATAATCACTGTACAGCCAGGTGTGCACAGCTGATGCCGCTTTCTGCAGCTGGTGTGTTTCCCTTGGGCAGGGCACAGGAGAGGAGGCAGACAGACATGCTGGGGCAACCATCATAAGAAACGGTCATCCAGCTGGCTAATAGGACGCAAAGACCCAAACCTGGGTTCAAATGGCTATCCGGGTATAGAAGGTCACGGGGTCACCTTGAGCTCATCCATGCCTCTTGGCTAAATCTATCTCACAGAGTTGTTGGGGGGATAACATGGAAGGAGAGGAGAGTGCTGCCTCCCCCAGCTTGGGTTCTTTGGAGGGCAGGTGGGAGAGAAACACAAAAAGAAACAAAGAAAGGAAAATAAGCACCAGTTCTTTAATTCACTTCCTGGGGCTGAAGGAGAAAGGGGGAGAATAGCTAGATGTTATGGAAGGCGCCGCTCCCAGGTCTGGCTTGGGTCCTGGGCAGAGCTGTGCCTTTGAAGTGGAGGCCTGAGCAGAGCAGTTGGTTGCTCAGAAGAGACCTGTGACTAGCCCAAGGTCACCCAGCTGGCTTCATGGGGGAGGGCAGAACTGAACCCTGTATTCCCAGATAAGAGTCCGGCTCCCTAACCACTAGACCAAACAGAGGTGAAGATGAAGGGAATGGAAAGGATCCACATATCTGATCACGTAAACAGATCAAATCCTTAATCCACTGTAACCAACAGATGGGGCTGATGAGGGGTGGTGGTTGCAGCCCCCAGAGACTGGAGCAATTCCATAGCACCCCAAGGGCCATGGGAAGCAGAGACTGCAAATCTTAGGCCTGTTCCCAAGCTGCTTTTTCCTCATCAGATTATCTGATCGCTGCTTCCTCTCTGCCCTAAAAATAGCGCTTTGCTCTCTGTCAAGGGCTTTGATCATCCACTGATAGCTTCCCGGCTTTTAAAATTCATTTTGAGGTTTGGTTGTGAATAACTTAGGGATCAGCTTGTCTCTGTCGTTCATTTTGCTAGGTTGCTCTCAGTTCTGGAGGCAAGCAGGCAGGCAAGGAGAGCTACTTTCAGTGGCCGAGCGCCTAGCATCTTGGTGCTTCTGCTCAAAGGACAGATAGGGTATGGGGCGGGATAGAAATGTAAACAAATAAATAAATAAATAAATAGGGAACACGCCTTGCCTGTGTTTGTCTCCAGAACCTTCTGCTGTCCAGGATCTCCCCAGCTGATGACAGGCACCAACCCCTGAAGCAGAAGTAGTGCCAGCTAGGAATTCTATTTAGGGCCTGGGGAAGGGACTCCCTTTGGACCATGCCCCCCTCTCTGCAGCTGTGACGCCTTCTCTTTCTCATCATGGATAAGACCTGCTGCTTTGCTGGCCAGAAGATCATGGAACAAGGCGACAGGCCTGCAGGCAGGTGGGGCACCATCGTTCTTGCCAACATCACCCCACAACAGCCAGAAAGAGAGCAAGAGCAAGAAACTTGGAAGAGGTCAGAGGAGGAAAGTGCCTGAGCCCTTGGTCAGCAGATGCCCACCAGGTGCTGTCCAAGGTGCTAACAGCTTTGGCTTTGTCAGCCTTATGGGTCCAGCCTTCTCCAGCACCTGGCATCCCCACAATGTGACAGGTGGGACCCTGACTCCCATCTGCCTCCTGTTCCAAAGTCCAAACCTCCTTTGCCCAAGAAAGCACAGGCATATTTCAAGGCTTTAAGATCTGCTGGAGGGGGCTCCTCTGCGTCCCACTGATTAGAGAAATCGTGGCAGTTGTGGCACCTCACCTATGGAATGCCCGTCCTTTGGAGGCCCTGTTAGTGCCAACTCTTCTTTTAGGCACCAAGTGGAGACCTGGCATTTTATTAAGGCCTTTGGGCACTAATTCACTCTAGCACTATTTCAACTTTTTAAACTATTTATGCTGTTTAATACTGTTTTGATAGGGTATGTATTTAATGTTTTGTTTTCATAGGGTTTTTCACTGTAAGCCGCCCAGAGATCTTGGGATATGGGGTGGGATATAAATGGATGGATGGATGGATGGATGGATGGATGGATGGATGGATGGATGGATGGAAGAATGAGGTCCAATGTCCACTCTTGGGCTTCAGATGTCTGGCTGGTCCCGCTGCATCTCAGAGCCCATCTTCAGCCTCCAGTTCCTGTGAGTCGCTGCCCTGGCCTCTGGTTTCCATCAGCCTAAGAGGTCACCTGCAGCAGCTGGGGTGGTGGGGGTGGGTGAGGTAGGTAGGTAGGTAGGTAGGACTCAAAAGCACCTGGAAGTGGCATCCAGAAAGCAGGAGGAGGAGGACACATTTTGCTTGGTCCCACAGAACCTGCCCATGTTCAAGGATGACGAAACAGCCACCTTTTGGCTGGGGCTTCTGGGGATTGTAGTTGAACAACATGCTGCTGTATCAGGGCAGTGCTCAAAAGCCGGCCAGCCTTGCGAGCGCTCCCGCTGGATCAGGATGGCAAAGGCTGGGCTTGAACGGGCTGGGCTGGGCTTGGCAGGGCTCCTTCCCTTCGCTTCCCCTCCCCTCGGCCAGGGCTCCACCCGATCTGACGTGGCATCGGCATCAGCAGGAGCAGCTCAGTGGCGGCGCAGGAGACTCCGGCTGGGCACGGCTGCCCGCTCGATCCCCATGGCACGGCCGCTGCGCTTGCTGTTGCCGCTCTTGGTGTTGGTCCTGCTGGGCTTTCGGCCCCGGCGCGCCTTCGAGCTCGACTGGCAGCGGCTGGAGGGGCTGACGAGGGGGAAAGTGGAGGTGAGGCTGCAGCAGGGGCAGCGGCGGGGCGCGGGGGGTGGCCGGAGGCGGCAGCGGGCAGGAGGGGGCTCTTGAGAGCCCTGGAGGGGGGGAGCCCCGTGCCTTCTGGGGGGCGGGGCGCCTGCTTGCTTCGGGGGTTGGGCGCATCCCTCCTCAAGAGGCACAGGGCAGGCGCGGGTGGAAGGGGCCCGAAGGGTCCGGAGGGGGGGTAGGCTTACCTGGCAGCACTTTCCCCAGGGCTCAAAGACAGAAGTCAGTTCCCACCCCTCCTAGGGACACCGGCCACTGATGTTCCCCGTCCTGCTTCCAAATAAGTCCAGAACCCACCCACCCCACCGCCAAGCCTCTTCCAGATCAGTGTAGAGGTTCCCTGGGCAGTCTGTTCTAGTGGTTAGGGAGCCAGACTCTTATCTGGGAATGCCGGGTTTGATTCCACCCTTCCCCCATGAAGCCACCTTGGGCTAGTCACAGCTCTCTTCTGAGCTCTCACGGCCCTACCTGCCTCACAAGGTGTTCTGGTATGGGGAGAAGAACAGAAGGTTTGTCAGCTGCTTTGAGTCCCCTTAAATGGGTAAGAAAAGCAGGGTAGAAAAGCCAACTCTTCTTCTTCTTGGCTCTCCACTGCTTCGTTAATGCCCCCTGGGGCTGGTAAAGGAAGGACGAGGGCCTGGCCCTGGCCTCAGAGATGAGCCCAGGAGTGAGCAGGGCTGAACAGATGTTTGCATCCAGGCAGCTGTCCGCCACACTCCCCTGCAGCAAAGTTAGTGTAAACTCTGGCGTCAGCTCATGAAGTGCATTCTGGAGGATTGGAAAAGCAACAGGCTGCTGGGGTGATGTGGTGTGTGTGTGGGTTGCAGATCAAAACACCCAAGTAGCTAGTCCTCACTCCCCCCCCCCCCCCAGGCCCTTTGATGATTTATCCATGCCTAGGAAAACTGTGAAATGCCCCCGCAAGAAGTGTGAGGAGACTGGCTGCAGACTGACTAAGAAACGCTGCCAGAGGCAGGAGGCATGAAGCTGAACTTGAAGACAGAGCCATAGATCCGCAGTTCAGTCCCCTGGTAGATGACAGTGGCAAGGTGTTTCTCTCTTTCTGGGGGGGGGGGATTTTGCAAAGATGGGTCCGTGGAGTTGGGAGGCGTCAGCTGCAGTCTGCGTTGACTCAGACATGCTGCTTTGCATGGCGGAGTTCACAGGCTCATCTCTGGAGTGTCCCCAGATGGCAGCAAGGACAGGTTGTGGCATGGATTTCACCTGTGAAGTCACTGGACCTTTGTGGAACTGGAAAAGATGCAGAAAAGTGCAACCAGAATGATTAAGGGGCTGGAACACCTCCCTTGCGAAAGCAGGATGCAACGTCTAGGCCTCTTCAGCCTGGAGAGACGGCTTTTAAGAGGGGACCTGATTGAAGTACCGTATATAAAATCATGCATGGTGTAGAAAAGGTGGATAGAGAATATTTCTTTTCTCCATTGCACAGCACTAGAACCAGGGGGCACTCTATGAAGTTGATGGGTTGGAGAGTCGGATCAGATAAGGGAAGTATTTCTTCACACAAAGGGTCATCGGTTTATGGAATTTGCTGCCGGAAGAGGTGGTAACAGCTACCAGTCTAGATGGCTCTAAGGAAGGGTTAGACAAATTCATGGAGGACAGGTGAACCAAGGGCTGCTGGAATGGATGCCTAGGTACATCCTCCAGGCTGGGAAGACAGGCAGGATGCCTCTAGGGCAATGTGTTGGGATTCAAGAGCAGGAGAAGGTTTGCCCTTGTCTCTGCTTGAGATGCCCATGGGCAACTGGTGGGCCACTGTGTGCAACAGGATGCTGGACTAGATGGGCTGTGGCCTGATCCAGCAGGGCTCCTCTTATGTTCTTATGTACTAAAGGACATCTGTTGGAGCACCCTGAGAAAGGGCATCAGGCAGGAGGATTTCCCTCCCATCTCTACCTAGGAATGCAGAGCTCTGGATATCTGGGACCTTCTGTGAGCAGAATGGAGCCACTGGTTGAGTTCCAGCCCTTCCTGGCCTGCCCGGGAGTCAGCAAAAAACAGCCCCCCGTGACGCCGTCTTCCCGAGTGTGTTAAGCACAGAGGAAAAACAAGGCACTTGAGTGAAATCCTCAGGCCCAGAGGCCCTTTCTTAGCCAAACAATTATGTGAAAATTGCTTTGCTTTGCATAAGTTCCCCAGAGGCTGGTTTTTCGTTTGGTTTTTTTTTTCTTTCATAATAATAAATTGCAGGGTTCACATTTCTGTTTGCTTCCAGCTGATTTCCTGACACCTGTGCACCATTTTTAACATTCATCTGCCCTGAAGGGCGTGGGGAAGGACAAGGCAATTATTCTGTTCTGATAGCAGCAGATTCATTGCTAGCCAATCCTTCAGTTCTTCCCTTGAGAAATAGTCAACCCAATCTTTTCCCCCTCTCCCCTTCCATGCTAGCAAACCAGCTAGTAGTTATCTCAATTCCTGCTTCCCTCCAGCCAGGTCATTTAGTGTACCCTTGCTTTCCCCACACCCACCAGCCTGGCCAAAGGCAAGGAGTCCCCCACTCCCAAGGGGCCAGAACTACCATGGATCAGTAATTGAAAGTCCACTAAAAATCAAGGAAGATTGGAGGGCAGATAGAGAAATCCTTGGCTTGGTGAGTAAGCCAGTTTGGTCTAGTAGTTAGGGAGCCTGATTCTTATCTGGGAATACTGGGTTCGATCCCGCCCTCCGCCATGAAGCCAGCTGGGTGACCTTGAGCTAGTCACAGCACTCTTCTGAGCTCTCACAGCCCCACCTACCTCATAGGATGTCTGTGGTGGGGAGAAGAACAGAAGGTTTGTCAGCAGCTTTGAGTCCCCTTAAATGGGTGAGAAAAGCAGGGTAGAAAAGCCAACTCCTCTTCCAAAGTCTTTGCAGATGAGAGGCGTACACATTCCTGGTTGTCAGTGGAGAAGCAGTTTGTTCCTGGCCTCTTCCAGGAAGTAGTCTGTGGGTCAGACATTTCCCCACTTTAGGTGCCCTGAGTCCAAGCACAGCCAGCCCAGATGTGCACATGTATAGTGCAGTAGTGGGAGGTAGGAGCAAGAGGTAAAGCAGCGTAAATGGAAGGGGTAGCAGGACGGGATCATTAAAGGTTGGATAGTAGGTGGGAGGCTATTATGGCCTCCATTCTGTGCCACCTCACGCCATGGAAATGGACCCCGCGGAATAGAGCGGATTTTGCAGAACCTGTCTGTAGCTGCATCCAAATGCTGCTTGCTTATCCTGCTATAGTTGGAGATTCTGGGATATCCACGCTTGATTCCGGAATAAGTAAGCCATTTCTGGACTCAGCCTGTGCCTCCTAAACTGAACGCTCTAATTTCTCTCCCTTTTCTTCCAAGAGTTGCGGAGGATGACGACTGAACCGCCTCCCGGAGGTGAGTGTTGGGCTACAGAGGAGAAGGGAAGGGTATCCTAGGGCCAGGGACAGGGATTTGGGGCAAGAGAGAGACACGCGTGGACCTCATTGAGCTGTTGCCTTCAGCGAGAAACTCATCAGGAGTTCAGTCTGCATTAGAGATATCCACGAATGTGTGTGGTTTTTTTTACATTTTATTTGAATCGGATACCCGAAAATCCGATTTGATTCAAGTCTTTTAAATTTGAATTTAACAAGATTTGATTCGAATTTACCAGATTTGAATTAAAATTCGAATGAATAGATTCGAATTTACCAGATTTGAATCTATTCATTCGAGGTTTTGGTTCGAATCTGCACGTACGAATGTCAACAACATTCATATGTGCATGTACGCATCCTCCCTACATCCGTACATGTCTGTATGCATCCTGTAGTTATCCCATATGCAATCCGTTTTTGTCCTGTATAGATTTGTACAAATGGTTACAGATGCGGGAAAGATGCGGATCTTCAAGTACTCATTGTGTACAAACTTGTACACATATGAGTATCCGGATAATCTAAACAAACAGATCCCAAATTCGATTCAAATGTTTACATCTGAATTGTGGGACATTCAATTTGAGTTCGAATGTCAAAATTCAGCACATTTGATTGGATTTCGAATGCGTACGAATATTTGTGCACATCTCACATCTGAGTGTGGAACCGTGTGTTATACAAGGACGTTTGTTGCAGTTTTGGGGCTGTTGTACCGTGTTCCAGGTTTCTTCTACTGAGAACCTCTACTACTGCGGTTCTCAGGAGAAACATGCAACACAGCGTAACAGCCCCAAAATTGCTACAAACAAGATTGAATCTGACCATGGAAGCCCACGTATGTCCAGAGAATATCCAATTCACACTCTGACCAGTTCACAGGGAAAGCAAGTGGATGGGGCCCTAAATGAAACCTGTAGGATAGGTACAGGATGCCTTAAAGCCACACCCACTGACAGGCTTTACAAGTTAGCTGGTAACAACCACCAGTCTAGATGGCTTTAAGTTAGGGTTAGACAAATTTATGGATGACAGGTGTATCAATGGCTATTAGAATGGATGCCTAGGGGCATCCTTCAGGCTGGGGGGACAAGCAGGATGCTACTAAGGCCATTTGCTGGGATTGGAGAGGAGGAAAAGTTTGTCCTTGTCTCTGCTTGAGATGCCCATGGGCACTTGGTGGGCCACCATGTGCGATGAGATGCTGGACTAGATGGGCTGTAGCCTGATCCAGCAGGGCTTCCCATCTTTGTGGGAAGGAAAATCCAATAGCTTATACTGGATGACTCTCTGTGAGGTTTTTCCCGCTGGTGCAAACCAAGAATAGGTAATATGGAAATCCCTAAATAGGCTTAGGGTGTTTGTCCACTGTCACTAGAAGCACCCATTAAGTACCCATTAATGGGTTCAAAAATGCCAATACGTACCCATTAATGGGTACAAAAATGCCATTACGTACCCATTTTTGGGTACTTAATGGGTACTTTTATTGACAGTGGAAAAACACCCTTAGAAATGGCGTTGGTAGAACACAAGATAATCCTGCTAAATGAAATTATTTAGAAGACTCCTTCATTTTATGTGAATTTGGTGCTGACCAAACATCTGTATTCCGGTCCAAAATGTCCTGTCTCATGTACGATGGAGGAACTGTTCAACGCCACAGACAATGCAGTTGCTGCTGCTCGTTTCTGGTCATAAACTTTAATTTTATCTTTATTTGTCATTCTTATTTTATCGGTACTATTTTATCCAGGTCTTAATATTTTATTGATCTGAATGTTGTTTTTAAACTCACTTATATGTTATGTTTGTTCCTTTTACGGCTTGTTTGGATGAATGCAATGCTTTTGACATGAAATAAACACAGTAAATAAACAGGGGGAAAAACCCGAACAAACTTAAGTTGCAAAGAGATGCAGTCAAGCACAGCAGCGGTAGTGAGCTAGGCATAAAGCAGTTCTCTTTACAAAGCAAAATAAAACTTCCCATTACCTTCAAAGAATCCAAAAGCAGGCCTCAACTGCTGAAAGGATTCCAATTCTGTTTCACCCTCCTTGCTAGTGTGGAAATGTTGGCTCAACAAGACGTGAATCTCATTGAATTCCATTCAGTTTTCGTTTGGAAAGTCTGTAGCCGGCTTGTTATTTCCATTAGAAAACACTAAAATGCGCCAAGACCAAAGGCTGTGGTTATTAGGGGTGTGCATGAATGAAATTGTTAGGGTTCAGTTCAATTTGAATCGAATATTCAAAAATCTGATTCAATTAGAATGTTTAAAGTTTGAATTTAACCAAATTTGATTCGAATTAAGCAAATTTGAATCTATTCGTTCCAATTTGCACTTACAAATGTCGACAACATTTATAGATGCCTGTATGCATTTTCCATGGGTCTGTACGCATCCATACATGTCTCTATGCATCCCGTAGTTATCCCACATGCAACCCATCTGGATTCATACAAATGCGTACGGATGCGGGAAAGATATGGATCTTCAAGTACACACAGTGTATGAACCCATACACATACAAATGTCTGAATAATTCAAACAAATATTCAAAATTTGAAATGAATCTCTAAATTCCAATGTCAAAATTTGGTCAATTCAATCGAATTTCAAATGTATTCAAATAGTTGTTATCACAGATGGGGGGAATGCCTCTGGAGCGCCTGTAAACACTGGTTTTTGTTTGTTTGTTTGCAGGTCAAGGCCTTTATCAATGAAGACCTGCCTCTCTAGTATCCTTTCCATAATTCACAAAGTCTGCACTGGCTGGTATACAAGACCAGCAAGCCTACTTTCCACTACAACAACCCTGTGAGGCGGGCCAGGAAGCCATGTCCTTACAGACTGAAGGTGGTTGTAGCGTAAACACCCTGGAGACTTCAGCTTTGGAAGAATGGGGGCAGGGTTTGCATCCTCCAAGTCCATCCATTTCTCCTTAACAGGATGCCCCAGCCATAATCTTGCCATGAAGCACCTTCCTGGAGCAGACCCTGAACTTGTGTTGCTGAACTTTAAGTATGAAGAGCTACAGGTAAGAAGGAGGCGGACTTCCTGTCATCTGTCGCTCTTGGGTTTTAGATCTGATGAGCTGCAACAGAGATTTCCAGTCACATTGGGTACCATGTATAGTTTTTCTTCATCCTCCTTTCCAAAATTCCCCTCTTATAATGTCTACTCTCCTTCTGCCTCTACCCAGTTCTTCCTGGAGGGTGGAGATAGGTTTGTCTCCAAGATGTTGTATTCCCTGTGCCTTGAAAGTGTCAGTGAGCTTCACAGGTGTCCATACTTGGGCTGAGTCCAGACACATTGATACTGCGTGCTGGAATGCGCAGTCCCAATCTAGCCATCACACACGATGATCGATTGATTGTCATGGTACCACATTATATGATCAGGACTGCGCATTTACCTTAATGTGGGATCAACAACACTCACTGTACAATATTTTGATAATTCAGAACTTCAAGCCAATGCAGGTAGGGCGGTGAGAAAATTTAGTGAGATGCCAGCTAAGCAGGAAGGGCAGCTCAAAATTTGATTGGCTGCCTCAACCCACGTGACAGCGTATCATAGAATCATAGAATCATAGAATGGTAGAGTTGGAGGGGACCTCCTGGGTCATCGAGTCCAACCCCCTGCTCAAGGCAGGATCTCCTAAACCATCTCAGACAGATGGCCGTCCAGTCTCTGCTTGAAGACCTCCAACGAAGGGGAACCAACCACCTCCCGTGGCAGCCTGTTCCACTGGTTGATCACTCTTACTGTTAGAAATTTTTTCCTAACATCTAAACTAAATCTTTTCCCCTGCAGTTTCACCCCATTGTTTCTAGTCCTTCCTTGAGAGAGTGAGAACAGGGCTGATCCCTCTGCCTTGTGACAACCCTTGAGGTATTTGTAGACAGCTATCATGTCTCCTCTCAGTCTTCTTTTTGGTAGACTAAACATTCCTAGTTCCTTAAGCCGTTCCTCATAGGACATGGTTTGCAGACCGTTCACCATCTTAGTAGCTCTCCTTTGAACCTGCTCCAGCTTGTCAGTGTCTTTTTTAAACTGGGGTGACCAGAACTGGACACAGTACTCCAGATGAGGTCTGACCAAGGTAGAGTAGAGGGGGATAATAACTTCACGTGATCTGGACTCTATGCTTCTCCTAATACACCCCAGGATTGCGTTTGCCTTTTTTGCAGCTGCTTCGCACTGTTGACTCATGTTCAGTTGATGATCTACCAGGACACCCAAGTCTTTTTCACATGTGCTGCTGCTCAGCCGAATTCCTCCCATTGTATATGTGCTTTTTTCATTTTTCTTGCCCAGGTGCAGAACCTTGCATTTTTCTTTGTTAAATACCATTTTATTAGTTGCAGCCCATTGTTCGAGTTTCTCTAAATCTTTTTGAATCCTCTCTCTCTCTTCTCTGGTGTTTGCAATCCCCCCTAGCTTTGTGTCATCAGCAAATTTGATCAGTTTCCCTTCAACTCCCTCGTCCAGATCGTTTATAAAAACATTAAACAAAACTGGGCCCAGGACAGAACCTTGTGGTACTCCACTTGACACTTCCTTCCATTTGGATGTGCAGCCATTTAAAGCCACTCTTTGAGTACGATTACTAAGCCAGTTTTGAACCCACCTTATAGTTGCCTTGTCAAACCCATATTTGATCAATTTTTCAATGAGGATCGCATGAGATACTTTGTCAAATGCTTTGCTGAAATCAAGAAATACTATGTCTACTGCATTTCCTTGATCAACCCATTCAGTGATTTTGTCATAAAATGAAATCAAGTTAGTCTGACACGACTTGTTTGATACAAACCCATGTTGACTACTGTTAATTATTGAATTCCTATCCAAATGCTGACATATGTGTTGTTTAATAATTTGTTCGAGAATCTTTCCTGGTATTGAAGTCAGGCTAACAGGCCTGTAGTTCCCTGGGTCTACCTTCTTCCCTTTTTTGAAGATAGGAACAACATTTGCCCTTCTCCAATCGTCTGGGACTTCTCCTGTTCTCCATGACTTCTCAAAGATTACAGCAAGTGGTTCAGCAATTACCTCTGCTAATTCCTTCAGTACCCTAGGATGTAATCCATCTGGACCCGGGGACTTAAATTCGTTTAAGTTAGCTAAGTGTTCCCTTACTCTCTCAGTGTTGATTTTGTGTCTTGATTCTCCTAGTCCTTCATCAGTACAGTGAAGGACTGTTGCATGTACATTATCCCTCTTGGAAAAAACAGATGCAAAATAGGAGTTCAGAATCTCTGCCTTCTCAAGATCACTTTCGATCACTTCTCCATTCTCTCCCTGCAGACTTCCCAAAACCTCTTTGACTTTTCTTTTGCTGTTGACATATCCCCAAAACCCTTTTTTATTGTTTTTAGTCTCTCTTGCAAGCCTCAGTTCATTTTTAGCTTTAGCTTTTCTGATAGTTGCCCTGCAGATTGTACTGATTTCATTATATTCCTCCTTAGATATGTATCCCTTCTTCCATTTCTTAAACATTTCTTTTTTCTTTTTTATCAAGTTTTTAAGTTCTAGGTTTATCCACCCTGGTCTCTTTAGATGTTTTCCATTCTTCCTTCTTTGAGGAATTGTTAATGATTGCGCTTCTAATATTGCATTTCTCAAAATATCCCATCCTTCTTGGACATTTCTATCCTTTAGTACATTTAACCATTTGATCCCTCCTAACCTCCTACGGAGTCCATCAAAATCCGCCCTTCTGAAGTCCAACTTTGAAGTCTGAGTCCTCTCATGCTTTCCTTCCCTTATTATCCAGAATTCAAGGATAACATGATCGCTGCCTCCTAATGCCCCAGAAACTCTGATATCCTCCACCATTTCCTCTCTGTTGGTAAGAATTAGATCAAGGATAGCCAATCCTCTTGTTTCCTCCACCACCTTTTGGTACATGAAATTGTCAGCGAGAGAGGATAAGAACTTATTAGACTTGTGACTTTTTGCTGAGCGAGATTCCCAACAAATGTCTGGGTAGTTAAAGTCTCCCATAATCACTATGTCATGCTTTCGTGAAAGTTTAGCCATCTGGTCTAGGAAGAGGTCATCCATATCTTCTGTTTGTCCAGGGGGCCTGTAATAGACTCCTACAATGGTATCCTTTCTGTTGCTCTCTCCTTGAATTCTTACCCATACCGATTCTACTGAGCTTCCACTCTCTGAAACTTGAACCTCTGAGGAGACAATTTCTTTTTTAACATACAGCGCAACACCCCCTCCTCTTTTGTTAAGTCTGTTTCGCAGAAACAAGTTGTAGCCTTCGATGTTTGTGTTCCATTCATGTGTGTTATCCCACCAGGTTTCCGTAATACCTATGACATCATATTTATCTACCTGGGTCAGGATCTCCAGCTCCCCTTTTTTATTTCTCATGCTTTGGGCATTGGTGTAGAGGCATTTTAGTTTGTAATTGATATCTATTGCGAGCTTGCCTCCTCTGTTTTCTTTACAAAATTCATTGGTACTATTTCTGGGAGTAAGAATATCGCCTGGTTTGATTGACTGAGTATTTTTGCTTGACTTTTTGTTACCCTTCCCCTTTTGTTTTAGTTTAAAGCTCTCCTAATAACCGAAGCAAGGCGCTTCCCGAATACATTCTTTCCTGTCCCTGTAAGGTGCAACCCATCTCTTGCAAGGAGTCCGTCATATAGGTAGTTTTCTCCATGGTTCAGAAATCCAAATCCTTGCTGCCGGCACCACCGACGTAGCCACTTGTTCACCTCAAGAATCCTATCCCTTCTACTTTTATCGTGACCATCCACCGGAAGGATAGATGAACTTAGCTCTCACAGCTCCGAAAGGGGAAACTACAGAGCTGCCTTCCAGTCAGGATGTCTGAGGCCTTTTCGCACTAGGCCTTTTGGAATGCGCAGAGATGCAGCATACGCATTGCCCGGACGGCTAAGCCGTCCCAACGCGTCTCCGAGTGGCCTCCGCGCGTTTGAGATGTAGGGCACTTAAAAGTACTCTACATCTGTTTCCACACGTTCGAAGTGTCCCCGGACGCCTAGAGAGGGAAGCATTCACACACGCTTCCCTCCCTGACAGCCGCGGGCATGCCTACCCACCCCCTGCCACCATTGGCTGAAAATCGGCCGAACAGGTGGCGGGAGCCGCCCTGATCACTCACCTTGCCGGGCTGGGGCTTCCATCGTGCAGGCACGCCAAGCCTGGTAGATGGGACCCACAGGGCCCATCTACCAGGAGCGTGCACGCCTGTGCGATGGAAACCCTGACCTGGCAAGGTGAGTGACAGCCTCGTGGAAGGGAAGGTGGCTCGCTCCCTCCTCCTGCAGCCCCGTCGGGACTGCAAGAGTCAGGGAGTCACTGAGGTCGGTTTCCTCTCACCCCTTTCCGGGGTGGGAGGAGGCCGATCTGTGGCTGCCTATGGGCCAGGGGCTGTGGGACCCCTTAAGAACATAAGAAAAGCCTTGCTGGATCAGGCCACAGCCCATCTAGTCCAGCATCCTGTCACACACAGTGGCCTACCAAATGCTCACGGGCATCTCAAGCAGAGACAAGGACAAACCTCCTGTTCTCGAGTCCCAGCAGATGGCCTTAGAAGCACCCCAGTTCCTCCCCCCCTCAGCCTGATGGATGCATCTAGGCATTCGTTCTAGTAGCCATTGATATATCTGTCATCCATAAATTTGTCTAACCCTACCTTAAAGCCATCTAGACTGGTAGCTGTCACCACCTCTTCCGGCAGCCCATTCCATAAGCCGATGACCCTCTGGGTGAAGAAATACTTCCCCCTGTCAGACCTTATTCTCCTACCCATCAGCTTCATAGAGTGCCCCCTGGTTCTAGTGTTGTGCGATAGAGAAAAGAAATTTTCTCTATCCACCCTTTCTATACCGTGCATGATTTTATATACTTCAATCAGGTCCCCTCTCAAACGCCGTCTCTCCAGACTGAAGAGGCCTAGACGTTGCAGCCTGGTTTCACAAATCCAGGACAGAACTTGTCCTTTTATTCCATGGCTGATGAGTTTACTCAGTAGCCTTTGATGTGGGACTTTGTCAAAAGCCTTCTGAAAGTCCAGATAGACAATGTCTACTGGTTCACCTTTATCCACGTGTTTACTGACACTCTCAAATAATTCCAATAAATTTGTGAGGCATGATTTACCTTTGCAGAAGCCATGCTGGCTTTTGTTCAGCAATGCTTGCTCCTCCATATGCACACTAATTTTGTCTTTAATAATGGTTTCCATCACCTTACATGGAACTGACGTTAAGCTAACTGGTCTGTAGTTGCCTGGATCACCCCTGGATCCTTTTTTGAAGATTGGTGTTACATTTCCTACCCTCCAGTCCTCAGGTACGGAGCCTGATGTTAGGGAAAGATTATATATCTTGGGTCCGGGTTACCAGCGTCCCACCTCCCCTGGCAGATTGCGGGCCTCTGCAGGGTCTAGCCATCTCGATCAAGCTAGCTAAGCCCTGCAGAGGACCCCCCCCCCCAGGGCCCAGGGACGCGCCCGCGTGCATGCAACACTTACCTCCTCGCTGTCCTGGCTCAGAATTCATTCAAATTTTAAACATTCAAATAGATTCTAATCTTCAGATCTTCTAATTGAATCTTGAATATTGCATTTGTGCACCCCCCTAAAAGTGACAGCTGGTCAGTCTCGTGGGAGATGCTGCTAGGAAAGGTGTCCTCTTCTCTTTAGCAGAAAGGCACCCTCTCCTGTTGTTCACAGAGCTCCTTGCCTGTCATCGCTCATGACTACAAAAAAGCAGCTTGTCTGGCAGGAGGAAGTGTGAAAAAGGAGAATCTATTGGATCAACTCAATCTATTGCTCTGGCTCCAACTGAGAGTTTACCTCCCAAAAAAGTAGGTGGTTTGGAAGATTGGTACTTGGAGATTAGTGTAGGGATGCTAATAGAGACGTGCAAAACTGAATTCACTTTTGGAAATGTAATCAAATAATTCACATTTGCGGATATTCTTATCAAAACTAATGCGCTGTTGCTGGGATATCCAGAAATTTGATCAGACCGAACCATCTCTTGCCTGTGGACACAACTTGATCGAACGTTCATGTTTTGCTTTGTTTTTGCCCGCGATAAGGGCATTTTTCAGTGAGGAGAACAATTGCATTTTTCTTTTCAAAGCCGTGCAAAATCAAACATGAACAACCTTTTATTATTATTATTATTATTATTATTATTAAATGGTTCAACAGTGAACTCAGCCAATGTGTGTTTGTTTCAACACCAGACGAATGCACAAATTGCCCTGGTGCACATTCCCTGGTGATGCCACTGTTGGTCTCAGCTGCCACCTCCCAAAAGTTGCAGTTTGCAGCTCTGTGCCAGAGCCAAGGTTTCAGCCCATCGCCTGCACTTTTCTCTCCCCTGCAGAGAATTCCACTCACCGAAATGACCCGGGAGCAGATCAACCAGCTAGTGAAAGAACTGGGGTTCTACCGGAAGGAAGCTCCTGACGCAGCCGTGCCTGAAGAGTTCCAGCATGCCCCCGCCAAGCCGCTGTCTGGGGCAGAAGCCAAGAAAGGACATCAGGGGGAGAAGAAGGGAGCTGCGGGTGGGGATTTATAGATCTGGGCACTCTTTAACAACAACTCAGGGTTGTGTGTGAGAATCTGTGTGTCTGCTTGCGTGTCCTGGCCAAGTGCAAGGAAGATTGAACGTGCGGTAGTATACGTAGGCTTGCGTTTCAGCTACTGGGGTGCATGGGTCACAAAACGCTTCCGCTATATGGAAATTTTCTGCTCCTCAGGCAGAGTTTGGACTTTATCTTTCCAAGCCGCAAAGGACACTCCATCAGAACATCTCTGAGAGCGAGTTGAACTCCACAGTGTGAGGGGAAATGGTGGGTTCTGCTGCCCGTAGAAGGGAACAGACCTGGATCAGCAAAGAAACCAAGCCCGACGTGAACCTCATAGGAAGAAAACAGCCAGCTGCCGTCTTGTGATCCCTTTTGCTCAATGCTTTTCAGCCCTCCCAGATCAGTGGAGTTTCACTTCTGTGTGGCACTACAGATCCCATGAGCCTAGGCCCAAAGCTTTGGTTAAGGATCATGAGAATTGCAGTCCCCTTCCATCAAACTCTATTTCCACTTTAATTTTAAATTCTGTGTGTGCAGCTAAGTCCTTTGGCCCTGGGCCGAGAAGAAGCTGATGTGTTTGGTCTTTGCAGCTGTGCCTTGCCTGAATGGGACAGGATGAAGCCCTCTGCCGAAAGCTGTTGTGGTGCCGAGGGTGGATAGACAGGGTCCTGTATGGTTCAAGGCACACTGGGTGTGGGACACAGACACACACAGCTTGGTTGCACAAAGAAACAGTAAAGTCTCTTTCTTCCACTGCAATGCTGTGTCTTGTGTTTCTCCAGGAAAATGGAGATGGAGACAACTGTTTCCACCTTCGCACAATCCAGTTCAGGAGGAATGGATCTGGCAGGCCCATGCTCTGGGGGCAGCCCAAAGGGCTGGTTGAAATCATGAATGGTGTGTGTGTGTTGGGGATGATTTGGGAGGGACCGGCTTACTTGAACCGGAATATGAAAAATCAGGGAATAGCTAATGAATTGTGGAAAATGCAAGAGGCAGCAATTCTTCACAGCCCACCCAGGCAGGAAAATGGTGATTTCTAGAAAGGTTTGCAGAGAGTCATGGGGGTTGGGGGGGGTTGGGGTTCTGCTAGCACTAAGGACCCATTAGGGACCCATTAGGCTCAGAGCAGGAAGACCCTGTTTCCACTGCAGACCCCATTAGAACCCGATTTGTTCCCACCTGTATTAGGGAAATCTGGATTAAATGGGTCCTTCAGGACCTATAATCTGCATTTCTTGTGGACCCCATTAAAGGGGTCTACAATCCGGTCTTCAGGCATCAAATCCAGATTAGATGCGTCAACTCCCCAAAACATGGTGTGATGGACGTCTCCCACTTAGGTACAAATGGACGCTCCACATGGGTGCTCCGGCGTTCCCAGTGCGAGCTTGCCTAGCACCCACTGATATTGGGTGCTACACTGCCCATGGAGACGCATCGGGTACTTCCTTAGATCCAGATCTTCTAAATCCAGATTAGTTGAAGGACCCATTTCTTAGATCTGGATCATCTTAGATCCGGATTAAGGGAGGTAAGTGGGAAAAAACCCATGGAGGACAACAGGGGCAGTCTGGATGGCTTGGGACTACCTCCAGGGCTGAAACCAGTGCAGTGTTAAATACTGGATCCTGGTGAGGTGTCACTAAGGAGTCCAAAAGCTCTGAAGGATCTGACTAGGGGTGTGGACGAATGCAATTTTTGACACTGGAAGTCTGAATTCGTATGAAGAGAGGAAAAATGAATGTATTCAAATTCAAACCAATTTGAATACATTAGTATCTATTCATACTATGTTCGAATTTGAACAAATCTGATCGCATTTTGAATGTTTTGAATATTCTTGTCCATCCCAAGTGTGTGCACAGTTCCATAGGTTTCTCTTAAATTTTGCTATGAATCTGCAAACCTTTTGCTCCAGTGAATGGGGAGAAAGGGGTCAATTTCCAGAGGCTGTGTGAATTTGGGCAAGGGTAGGAAGAAACGTGGAGCAGGGAGTCCCTCCCTGTCGTAGCTCTGCAGTGCCTAATTTTAAAACAAGGCCCCCACCAGAAGAGCAAGAGGTCCGTATTAAAAAAGAAGGTTGGCTTTTCTACCCTGCTTTTCTCACCCATTTAAGGAGACTCAAAGTGGCTGACAAAGCTTTCTGTTCTTTCCATAACAGAACACAGAGCTGTGACTAGCCCAGGGTCACCCAGCCGGCTTCATGGGGAAGGGCAGTCCGGCTCCCTAACCACTAGACCAAACTGGCTTTTAGGTGCTCAACCAGCAGATGAGCAGGTGACATTTTGGACCACAACGTTCACCAGGCCAACTGAGGGCTGTTTCACTGGGCAGGAGCTTTTAAACATTCAAATCTCCTTCAAATAGAACAGGCTTTCCTAACTGTTGATTTTTATGCCATTTTAAAAAACGTTAACTTTTCAGATATCCTGCATTCTAAGATATAGATGCTACCGGAGTGGTTCACCCCTCACATCAAAATGCACAAGCACGTATGTTGGCATGGATGCTCATGGATTCTTCCCACAGGGCAATGAGTGATCAAAGGAGGGATGGAGATCAATCTAGTGGTCACAGTGGCCGAGATGGTCATTGCTTATCGGGCTGGATTCCCAACTTGGGACTTTTGAGATGTTTTGCCTCCAAGCTCCCATCCATCTCTACAAGGTCACAGAATCCTAGAGTTGGAAGGTGACCTCTAGAGTTGAGTCCAACCCCCTGCTCTATCCAGGATTTCCTAAACCACCCCAGACAGATGTAGGTCCAGCTTCTGCTTGAGTTGGAAGGGACCTCTAGGGTCAATGCAGGATTGCCTAAACCATCGCAGACAGATGTAGGTCCAGCCTCTGCTTGAAGACCTCCAGTGAAGGAGAGCTCATTACCCCCCGTGGCAACCTATTCCACTGACTGACCGCCTTCACTGTCAGGAAGTTTTTCCTTATATCTAATCTGTATTGACTCCCTTGAAGTTTCATGCCATCGCTTCTAGTCCTCCCGTCTTGTGCAAGTGAGAATAGGGACAATCCCTCTGCACTGTGACAGCCCTTCAGATACTTGAAGACCTGATCATGTCTCCTATCAGTGTTCTCTTCTGCAGGCTAAACATTCCTAGATCCTCCAGCTTTTCCTTGTAGGACATGCTTTCCATACCACTCACCCTTTTGGTAGCCCTCCTTTGGACTTGCTCTAGTTTGCCCAAGGACACAACCACAAGTATCGATACTGAACCAACTGTTGATCCACATTTTATTGTCTCACTGGTGTCGATACAGATGTCACTGTGCTCTTGTGTGAACGGTTACAATCCAGCGTGGGTCTGAGTGGTGAAGCAGCAGGGAGCTGACAGCAGGGCAGAGCTCAACCCAGCGTCCTGTTCCCCCCCCTCCAGAGTTTGTTTCTTCCCAAGCTGACCTGGTTCCCCGTCCCTTTTGCTTCACTGTATAAAGGGATGAAAGGAAAGCATGCAGGATCCCCGAGAAAGTGGGGCTCAAGGAGCAAAGAGGGAACGCTCCACCCTTGACGAGGTTTCTAGAAAGATGGCACACACGAAGGAAGCCACGCGTGCCCCCAGAACCAAAATGGCCAAGCACACAGCCTTAACCATGATCACAGCTGGAGAGCCAGGGTGGGGGACGCAAACACACAGAGCATCCATGGACCGTCCGTGAGCAGGACTTGATTTCAGCGGAGGAGGAGGAGAACATCGTGGGCTCCAGAGTTGGAGATCTTATCTCCGGGGTCCTTCAACCAGGGTTGCTCCAGATGTTGGACAACAGCTACCATCGTTCCCAGAATGCTGACCGTGCTGAGCAGGCCAGATGGGGCTCCAACGTCTGGTGGAACCCTGGGATGGAAACATTACTGAAAATACTTGGGAAGAAGTAGGTCTTTCAACCAAAACCCGTGGCAAGAGAAAGGCAGGTTGCAAACTTGGGCTTTTGCCATCCCAGGACAAAACCCAAGGCACGAAGGACTGGATTTTGGTTTGAGTAGACCATGGTGGGCCTTTCTCTTCAACTCCTACCTTCCTTCTCCTCCTCTTCTCCCCAAGTCTCAGGTCCAGTGTCTATGTGGAGGATGTACTCCATCATGCTCATAAAGTAGGAAAGATTTAAATAATAATAATAATAATAAATCCCCCCTGATCAAGGCAGGGTCTATTATTGGGGACTCTATGTACAAATGCTCCCTGCCTTAACCACTTTAGTTAAGATCTGTGATTGTTACACAAGATACAAGTGGGGATCCTTACCCTGTGGGCCCAGAAGCAGCGTTTAGTGGGGCTTATACATCTCCCTCCCCTCACTTGTGAGGTTTCCAACTTCAGCTTATGAGCGGAGTTGGAAACTCAGCTGGAAAGGCTGTCATCATGTTCAGAAGGGCCTCCAAGTTCGAATGGGGCAGAAGATGCCTCCAAGAGCTGAGGCCCTTTTCTCTGTGTTTGCTTTCACACCTGTTGACTTGCAGCAGAGGAGATGATGGAAGGAAACAAGCCAAGAGCACAGCTCTACTATGCTGTATGATGGGGCTTTTCTCCTTGGAGGCCAAGAAAGGGGAAAAGAGAGACACTTCTGGAGGTCTCGGAGCCAAAGGCTGGCCAAATATGGGAAGCCATGAATGCAGAAGTGCAAAGAACCCATTTGGCATTGCCAGGGATTGCATGTGGGCCCTCGGCCGTCCACCCAACTGCCCATCGTCTCTCTCACCTTAAGGCTGAGTAAAGAAGAAGGAGAAGAGTTGGTTCTCCTACCCCACTTTTTTCACCCTTAAGGGAACTCAAAGCAGCTGACAAACCTCCTGTTCTTCTCCCCACCACAGAGACCCTGTGAAGTAGGTGGGGCTGTGGGAATCCAGAGAGAGAGCTGTGACCAGCCCAAGGACACCCAGCTGGCTTTGTGGAGGAAGAAGAGTTAGCTTTTATACCCCAATTTTCTCACCCTTAAGGGGACTCAAAGCAGCTGACAAACCTTCTCCCCACCACAGAGACGCTATGAGGCAGGCAGAGCCGTGAGAGCTCAGGAAGAGAGCTGTGACCAGCCCAAGGACACCCAGCTGGCTTTGTGGTGGAGTGCAGAATAGAACTAGGAGACCTCCAGATAAGACTCTGGCACTCTAGCCACAGACCAAAGAAGAATGCTGCTGTGGTGGTTTGGGGCACGCACTCCTCTATCATGTCAAGTCCTGCCTACCACCGGCTATATGGATTTGGAATGGAAAAGGGCTGATGAAGGAAACGGCATCTTTCTTTGGAGATGCAACCTAGAACTAGTTATACAGCAGCGTCCTTCTTCCTACAGGCCAAGCTGGATGCACAGGTGGGCCTCTCTTCCATTGCCAACGCTGCCGAGACCTCCAAGTTGGTGGTCAAGGTGGAGGGAAGGACAACCCATAAATAGCCTATAAACTGATGGCGACTCAGCCTTCTGCAACACACCAGAAGAGGGGTCTCGGGGTTCTGGTGGACTGATCGTTGAGGGTGTCAGCCTAGTGTGCAGCAACGACAAAAAAAAGCTAATTCAGTGCTGGGAATAATTAGGGAGGGAATAGAAAACAAGCCAGCAGGTGTCATTTTGCCTCTTTATAAATCTAAGGTGAGGCCACATTTGGAATATTGTGTACAATTCTGGTCACCACACCTCAAAAAGGATATTGTAGAAATGGAAAAGGAGAAAAAAGGGGCAACCAGAATGATTAAGGGGCTGGAACACCTCCCTTACGAAACCAGGCTGCAACATCTAGGCCTCTTCAGTCTGGAGAGACTGAGTTTAAGAGGGACCTAATTAAAGTATATAAAGTCATGCATGGTATAGAAAGGGTGGAAAGAGAAAATTTCCTCTATCATACAACACTAGAACCAGGGGCATCTATAAAGCTGATGGGTAGGAGAGTCAGACCAAACAAGGGGAAGTATTTCTTCACTCAGAGGGTCATCGGTTTATGGAATTTACTGCTGGAAGAGGTGGTCACAGCTACCAGCCTAGATGGCTTTAAGGAAGGTTTAGACAAATTTATGGACAACAGATGTATCAATGGCTACTAGAACGGATGCCTAAGTACATCTTTCAGGCTGGGGGACACGCAGGATGCTTCTAAGGCCATCTGCTGGAATCTGAGAACAAGAGGTTTGCCCTTCTGCTTGAAATGCCCATGAGCATTTGGTGGGGCACTGTGGCGACAGGATGCTGGACTAGATGGGCTGTGGCCTGATCCAGCAGGGTTCCTCTTACGTTCTTACGGAAGGGTCACGGGGACAGGAGGTTCTGCTTCTGCCCACGGGTCCCACAGAGCTGCCCCGCCATGCAGGAGGGGAAGCAACGAGCAGCCGAAAGAATGGCGATACTTTTAGGAAGGAATAACTTAATGGTAAATAATTTCAGTTCAAAAGCACGTGCAGACGAGCAAGGAAGCCTGGCTGTGGTTCTCTGCGCAAGAGTGACTCAGCCTGCTCCCTCACGTGAGCTTGGATTGCAAACTGCCCAGCCTGCTGCAAAGGGGGAGGGTACAGCCGAGCAGCCCCCTCCTGGGGCTTTCCCCACCACACGGGCAGAGTCAGCGAGAGAGGAAGCAGGGATGGAGTGGAGCAGGGCTGGCGGACTGGGAGCACCCATCCTTCTGCCCCTGCTACTCTATTCGTAGCCGAGGTAGGCCGGGCGATACGGAAGGGAGCGTGGTCCCCGGGGAGAAGACGCAACCCCGGGCGAGAGGAGAAAGGCTACAAGCGTTGCTGCCGCATCCGGAGCTCGTGACGCCTCAGGTGGTTATACAGGGACTGCACGTACGTGAAGACACACTTGGCGTCCGGCCGCTTCCCCATGATCATCATGTCTTCCACATCCACCAGGGGCACGCAGTCCACAAGCATCCTGAAAGGTGGACACAAGGCGGTCACAGAAAGGCAGGCAAGAGCATCTGTCGGGAGGAGGGCGCAGGCGCTGGTCCGGTCTGGTCTGGCTTTGGCCGGGGCCCCCAGAATCCCAGCCGAAGCCCAGGCCCTGTGGAAGTCCTGCATGGAGGGTAGGTGGCCCTTCCTGCATTGCAGGCACATGGATCAGAGATCTTTCCAAACCTCAGACCTGACACTGAGCACAGAAAACCCAGGGTGTCCTAGACCCTGGAAAGGGTTATTAGCTAGAAGGATGGAAGCATTGCCATCTAACCCCCTCCCCCGGCCAATTGCCACCCACAGGAACGCCTTGATAGCTTTGGAGTGGGTGCTGTTGTGTAAGGAACGTGCGTGAGCATGCACACAGGCACGTGTGTGGTGGGTGGGTGGGTAGGCTGTGCTTGGAAGTTGGAGTTTGTGGCAGGGGGCGTTGTGTGTGCCTGTGTGTTTGCGTGTCCTCAAAGACACAAGTCTGGCATGCAGTCTGTGCTCCATCCAGCCTGGCTTCCATCTGCCTGCATGCCTGCTTTTCAGGCGCTTTGTGGATCTGGGGCCCTTTCTGTGCTGGGCCTAATTTCAGATTAAGTTTTAGAACAGCAGGGGTTTCTATTTGCATGCTAGTGAAGACTACAGCAGACCCCTATTCCATGATTTAATCCAGAATTGGGCCTAGTGCAGAAAGGGAATGGATCTGGATGGAGTTAATCCACCCCGCTGCCTCCCTATCTTCCCCCAGAGTGGATTCCCATAGGCGTTTAAATCCGAATCAAATCTGAGTTCAGTATCCAGAGTTCCCATTTAATTATCTATAAATCCAAATAGAATCCGAATTCAGTATCTGGCGTTCCCATTCAATTTTTTATTCCTGGATTTTATGAGGACTATCCGGCAGAAATCCGTAGAAAAAAAGTCCTGAGGAAAAGTGGACTTTCCCCCCCTTCTGGTGCCAAGTCCACTCCCCCCCCCCCAAATGCAAACACTCCCAAACTATTTGGGGTGGAGATCTAGCCTTCTGGCCAATGCCTGCCAGGTGTAGGTGGGATTTCACAGCTGTGAAGGTCCCCCCTCCCTTGCCATGCCGGCAATGTTAGAGCCCCAATTGGCTTGGATTTCCCCTAAATGGGGAGGGAGGAATGGCTTGACTTGCGGTTTTGCTTTTAAAACCTTTTTCCTTGATACATATGTATCTTTGCACATGGACATATGTACATTTCTAGTAGCCACTAGCAATCTTCGGAAAGATACATTTGCATCAAGGAAAAAGGTTTTAAAAGCAAAACCGCGAGTCAAGCCACTCTCCTAAGCCTTCTGATTGTGCTCCACTCCTTCGCTGATCTGCTTGAGCGCAAATGCGCTGTTCCCAGTAACTTGGATCGAGGTAAAATTACTGGGAACATCCGATCTGAAAAGGGGAAAGTGTGATTGCCCTGTGTTTATTTGTTCTTCCACTCAGCTGATTGACCACGGCAGGCTTACAGGGCTTGCACTGGGGATTGGGGGTGGAGTTTAAAAGGTCCTGTTTCTCCATGCTGGGAATTTGGTGGTGAGTGGGAATGGCAATATTCAGGTTCAGCCCGGTTTACCATCAGGTAAACGGGAACAGCCCGAAATGTGCACTCGGCCCTGTATCCGGATTAAAATAGTCCAACCAGGACCGAAAAAGTCAAGTGGGAACATGGCCCCAGACGACTGGGGAAATTTTTCATGGCACCCCAACTTGAACAAATATCTGCAGATAAGGCATTGACAGGACCATGTTGGAGAACACAACAAGCCTCCTGTTGGGTTGGATCAAAAGCCCATCTAGACCGGAAGCTCGTTCTCCTTGGGGTCAGCCAACTTTCAGAGAGTAAAATGTATGGTGTGCATGAATCCAGTAAGGAGCGGTGGGTCTCGTTTTTCCAAAATGGTAGAACCAGGAGTTTTGCAGTGAAACCGAAGCCTAGAAGAATCAGGATAGACCAAGGGGAATATATCTTCACAACCTGCAGAGCTAAGTATGAAATCCATCACCAAGAGAGGTGGTCCTAGCCCCCAGCCCGGAAAGCTCCAAAAAAGAGGTTAGGGCTATCGGAGGCTGGAGCCCCTAATGGGTGCACGATTTCCTCCCACACAGAATCCAGCCTGCCTCTAAAGGCAAGCGGCTGGGTTTCCATATGTAACTGGATTCTGAGGCTCTGAACCCCAAAAACCAGGTGAATCTCTGTTTGGAAGCAGGGCTCTTTGTGAGCTTCCTGCAGGGGACGTGCCTGGTTCCTAGAAGGGAAATGGAAGTCTGGCTACCCTCCAACCATAAAGGCTGTTATTATGAGCTTCCCTGTCCAGAGGCAGTCTATTGGCAGCAGTGTGCCTAGACCCTTAAAAAAGCAATGTGCCCCCAGCAACCACTCCAGGGTGAACCAGAAAAATATGGAGGCCCCAATGGTATGTGTGAGAGAGACCACGCCTCAAATCCCCCCTGGCCATTGACTGCCTCTGAATTTAACCTACCTTACAGGGTTGTTTTGTGAGGATAAGATGGAGAGGAGAGAAGTAACAGTAACTGCCATGTACTCTTTGGAAGAAATGTGGAATGACTCTCTCTCTCTCTCTCTCTCTGACACACACACAGAAATAAATAGGAATGTGGCCGCCCTAAATGGCCCAAATTACATGGATCTATCCCTGTGGCATCACACAGAAGTAGGGGGACCTTCCTTCCCTCCCCCTCCACTTCATCTGTGATGATCAGTGTGGCCCCAATATCAGCATTTGAGGGTTGCATCTCTTTCACTTCACTTTCCCCCCTATTGTAGCCAAATCAGTTGACTTTTAAGAAATGGGGAACAGTAAAAATCTTGAGAGATTCACGTTCTTGAGAACATGAAGAGTTCTGCAAAACAGCCTTGCAGGCATCACAAGCTCATGTTGGGATTCAGGCTGCCCCCGAAATCTGCAGAGCTTCTCGGCTCTGGCTCTTGCTCCCTTCCCCTCCCCTCCTGTTTCCCCCCCCCCACACACACACTAAAAGTCCTCAGCCTCGGGTCAGGGTGACGCATGGAAATCAGTCACCCAAAGGTCGGGTGGAGAGCCTCTCGCACGCAGCCCTGGCGATGGAAAAACCTGGGTGAGCCCCAAGAAGGCACACTTCCCTTATAAAGCCATTGTTTAGCCTGTATGGCAGGCTGTGTACCCAGCGTCCCAAAGGAGCGTGGCTCCAGGGAAACGGAGACATTAACAAGACCTGAGTGAGTCACTTTTTCCAGGCCTTCTATTCCTCCAAGACTTATATGGCCAGAGCGAGCAGAAAGGGAGAAAAGAGGAAGCAAAGAGATGACCCAAAGGCCTCTGCCACCTGGGACCGTCTCTTCGGGAAGAAACTAGGTTCTCTGGACAACCGGCCTTGGTCCTGCTCTGGCCAGGCCCCCTCAAAAGCCCTCCCGGCCTCCTCAACGTGAGAACTCACGAGCCCATCCAATTTAACACAGCAGCGTAGGAACTAAATAGAGACCAGCAGGCCCTGTAGGGTCACTTGCAGGGTCTCCTGCCAGCCCGGAGGTCTCTGGGACATCGTGGTCTGCTTGGCCAGGCCGTGCTTGCTGGCCAGGGTTCCTCATCTTGGGGGCACATAGGCCAAAGCAGATCTTGGAAGCGCCAAAGCGTTCTTGCGCAGCTTAGAGAGTAGGGATGCGCACAAATGTTTTTTCAACATTCTATTCAAATCGAATCCCCGAAAATCCGACTCGATTTGAATCTTTTAAATTTGATTTTAACGAGATTCGATTCAAATTTACCACATTCGAATTTATTCGTTTGAATTTTTTATTCGAATCTGCACATACGAATGTCGACAACATTCGTATATGTGCCTGTAAGCATCTTCTCCACATCCATACACATCCGTATGCATCCCATAGTTATCCTGTATTGCAACCTGTTTCTGTCCCGTACGGATCCGTACAAATGACTACGGATGCGGGAAAGATACGGATCTTCAATTACACATACGAATGTCCGGATAATTCGAACGAATAGGTCCGAAGCTTGAAATTCGATTCAAATGTTTACATTCAAATTTTGGGACATTCTATTCAAGTTCAAATGTCAAATTCGGTCCATTCGATCGGATTTTGAATACCTACGAATATTCGTGCGCATCCCTATTAGAGAGCGTTCCAGCGCGGAATTTCCCTGGCCTGCTCCAACCGAACGTTCTGTCTCTGTGGGCTCACAGCCGCTCTCCTCCACCCTGCGCCCCTCGCGGAGGTCTCCAGAGCAAAACCACGGAACGGAAAGAAGAGAAATGTGATGCTCACCATAGCTCCGCGGACAAGGAGGTTAGGACTTTTTGGTTTTTACAAGTCCCTTCTGAACTAGGCAGCGATAGAACTCCTGGATATATGTGTAAACACACTTCCAATCCGGCTCCCTCATCCGCACCATGTCCTCCACGTCCAGCAACTGTGGGCACTCCGCGTGCGTCCTGGGGGAGGGGGGTCGTGGGGGAGGAGGGAGGAAGCCAGTGATCACAGCCCAGACAGATGGGGGAGGGAGAGAGGAAGAAAAAGAGAGAGAAAGAGAAAGAGAGGGAGAGACAGAAGGTAAAAACACAAGAGATACATAAATCCAATTCACATTCCCTGTGTCGGACCTACAAACACACATGCTCTAGGGTGCTAAGCAAGCATGGCCGTCTCTGCCGTGCAACGTGGACCGGGGTGCTGGTGAATGGGGAGTCTTCCACAGAGGCGCGAGGACTCATGCCGGATCCACAGGGAGTTGGGGATGGAATGAGTGGAGGGCAGAAGGGGATGCAAGAGAATCCGGGCTCCCCGGCAAGGACGGACCGACGAGATGGAAGAAGACAGCAAGGGAGGGGCAGCAGAGAGGCGGTGGTTCTGGAGCTACTGGTGCCGGCGGCAGGGTGGGGAGCAAACCTTCCCACTATATGGCCGCATATAGGGGAAGGGGATGCGGGCATGCTCACGAGCCTGTCGCTCGCCCCGTCCGAGCACCCCAGCAACATACTACCACAGCTCAGCCAAGGGGGGACGGGACAGGACACAGAAGGTGAGCTAAGCAGCTCAGAGGGGCACCTGCAGTCCAGACTGTGGAAGGAGGGGTCGGAGCTTCCCACGACCCACGCGCCAGGTTCCCGGGGGCAGGAAGAGGCAGGCGAGGAGAAAGGCGGGAGTCAGCGGCACGCGCAACCCTGCAGGCTGGAGAAATGACAGACCCCTCTTCTCCTCCTTGTCCGGCCAGCTACGCCCGGGCATTGCACCCATCCCTTGAAAAGCACTGGAAGCAGCCCAGGAGCAAATCTGGGGGAAAGAAGGCAGCAGAGGACACCCTCTGGCCCTCTTGGAATACCCTGGAGCAGTGATGGGTGACTGAGAATCCATGCAGAAGGGCCTCTGTGGGGCCAACAAAGAGGAGGCCCCACTCTCTGGCCACAGTGCCAAGATTTTACAAGATGGGCAGGCCAAGGTGTTGCTTCTAACCAACAAAGGCCCTAATGGCTGTGGGACTGGATAACAGAAAAATACAATTAGACTTGCGCACAAGGTCAAATTTGTAGGTTCAGGTTGAATCAAATCAAACCTTGCTGAGTTCAGTTCAAACTAGAACGAGATCAAACATGCAGAAACAGTTCTAGATTGCACCTCAAGAAGCTAGAAAACCATTCAAATGCTTAAAAAGGAGCGCGCAATTGTGCAAATCTTGCCTAAGAAGGTACAGAATTGCGCAACTGCAAAAATCTATTTTAAAAAAGTGGTAGGCAACAAGGGGTCGATTTCCCATTTTGAACAGGGAATGGTTTGGTTTGGTTTGGGTCAAACTGTTTGGTTGAATTCAAACTGGTTGGTCAAACATGAACCAAATAATTTACAAAGCCTCTAAATAACATATTCGCAACTCATTTCCAAATGGGCAATGTGGCATGGTTAAAATATTCCAAGATTTTAAGATTCATGGAAGCAAACAGTTGGCTCCTAATATTGCCTGGCATTACTGTGGCCCAGAACAAAGAGGCTATAAGTGAGCCACTTTGGTCTAGTGGTTAGGGAGCTGGACTCTTATCTGGGAATACCAGAAGGTTTGTCAGCAGCTTTGAGTCCCCTTAAATGGGTGAGAACACTGGGGTAGAAAAGCCAACTCTTCTTCTGTAACACTGGATGTCGTTTAGGTGCTTGGAGGACTGGAGAGAAGGGAATTCTGGGAAAGGGGTGTTTATGTGCGGGCATGCATATGTGCGTGTGTGTGTGTGTGATCCATCACTGCTCCAGGGGAACCTATCTTTCACCTGCAACAAGGTAAGGTTGCTCAGCCAACAGCTGAGTGCAGGAAGGCTCAAGGAAGGAGGAGGAAGCAAGAGAAGGAGAAATACTGGCTTCTACCATGCCTTTCTGCGGAGACCTGATCCTGGCAACACACCCAAAAATGCCAAGCTCAAGAAGCCGCAGCAGTGCCAGCCAGGCCCCAGGTAAAGCAAAACTCCCCCTCCATTGCTGGAACCCCCCACCCCAGCTGCCACAGCCCCCCAGCACTGCAGTGAGGATCTGGCCCAGGAGTGCAGCAAATGCTTTGCTTCCTTTCCAGGTTCTTTCCGTCCACCCCAAGTGCCCAGCTGATGATTCCAAGTCTGGATGGAGCCACAGATCTCCAATACAACCGCAAGACGTTCTTTAGGCAAAATAGTTTCCGCATTCCCCACAAGGCCCCTGCCCACTTCTCCCTCCTCTTCTTCCTCATGGCCTTCTCTGTGGTGGCACCTACACTCTGGTGCCAACCATTACCCCATTTACTTGCCCAGGAAAAACTTCTCTCTTCACTCAGGTCTCCCTTGTCTACTATTATATATCATTTTATTATCATTTCTCTTGGAGGGCAAGGACATTTTAAGCCTTGTTTCTGAATGTGTTTTGAAACCGCTTTCAGTCCCCCACCATGGAGAATGGTGGCCTGGGAGCTGCAAACATGAGCAGCCTTTGACAAACACTTTCTGACAATACCCATTCTGCAAAAGGCCAGAGAAGGCACAGGAGCCCCTAGGGGCTTAGGAGCACACCTCCTTTTTAAATGAACACCCTCTCCCCAAAGTTTCTAGACCTCTGGATCGCAAAGGTGTTCTGGAGCAGAGATGTGCGTGAATATTTGAAAATTTGAATATTCAATTCGAATCCAACGAATGTCGACATTCAAACTCAGATACAGATTTTTGAAAATCTGATACGGATTTCTGAATAATTTGAATGTGTCGATTCTTATTTGTCGTATACAAATCTGCGCAAAAATCATACGTATCTTGTGCTTAAAATATGGGATTAAAATGGGCTGCATATGGGATAATACGGGACGCATACAGATTTTTGCGGAATGCGTACTGATACGTATAACAGATACGAACGTTGTCGACATTCGTATCTTTAAATACGAATCTAACTCGGACTTGAATATCAACAATACAAATTCGTGCACATCCCTAATCTAGACAATGATGGAGTAAGATTCAATGCAAGGGCCTTACTTGGACTTTGGGCCATGAATTCTCACTCCATGTAGCTAGCAAAGTCAAATAACTTCCATGCAACATTAGAATCTGAAGAAGTCTACAAAATGGTGGAATTCAGCCCCTCTGCTGGATCGTGATTAGAGATGTGCATGAATATTCATAATATTCAAAATTCGTCCAAATTCGGACATTCGAATTCAAATCCAATGTTGGCACATTCGAAGACTGACATTTGAAACTGAATCCAATCCAATGTATTGGGAAAGAGGCCGTGCCTGTCACATCTGCAATGGATCCAGAGTGAATCCAAAGTGGATTCAATGTGGATTCAGGGCAGATTTGACACATTCAGAATGGATACGTAGGGGATTCATATGAGACCTGTATCAAACATTCATATCAAATTCAAATCCTGCCACATTCAAAGGGGATTTATTTGAAACAATACGAATTTTCTTGCATTTGATTCAATATGAACCAAGCCCAAAACAAATTCATGCACATCCCTAAATCTGAGTTGTAGGAGAACCCTACATACACAAAGTCCCACCCTCAGTTTTTTAAAAGGCTTGTGCTGCTTCTGACAGGACCTTTGCCCGCCTGTGACCGCCCCCTGCCCCCAAAGTAGAGGTAGCAAAGCTCCAAGAAAAGCCTGTTGAAATCAACATCAGATGTGCCAAACTGGTTCAGTCAGTTTGTGCTTCACAGCAAACTGGGTGGTCTACATGAGAACCGAAACCACCTTGTGGTTTAAACCTCCCCACCACCACCACTGGTATGAATTGAAACTGAACCAAGGATAGTTTGAACTGAACCACACTGCTCCAGTCTATGCACACCCCTACATCAGGGCTTCAAATGGCTACTAGAATGGATGCCCAGGTACCACCTCCTGGTTGGAGAGACAGGCAGGAGACCTCTAAAGCCCAACTGCAGGGAGTGGAGAGCAGCTGAAGGTTCTGCCTTGGTCTTCTGCTTGAAATGCCCAGAAGCAATTGGTAGGCCAACGTGCGAGATGGGATGCTGAGCTAGATGGGCTCCTCTTATGTCCCAATGCCCCCCCCCCAAGCAAATGAGTGGGGACCGGATACGTACTCTGCAGCAGAGAAGGCCATCTCGAAGTTCCGCCGCCGGTCCTGGGGTGAAAGCTGTGCATAATCAAAAGCCTCTGGGAAGAAATTGTGGACCAGGGCACAGAACGCCATCCCGTCACTCCAGCTGGAGGAGAAGTTCTGGATGTCGACGTGCTGCCACGGACAAAGGGACAGAAGGAGGGAGATCAGGAGAGAGAGGACAGCCAGACAGTACTGGCACAGAGGGCAAAATGGCAAACGGGCACACTCACCTCGTACCCCCGTGTCTTGGCGCGGCACCAGTCCAAGAGCATTTGCTTGATGCTGTTGGCATTGGGCACCCCAAAGCTGGAGGAGCGCTGGACAGCGACCCTAGACATTGCAGGGTTAGCGGGGCTGCAGAAAGGACAGAGAGCACCATGAGCAGCCTTTACAAGGCAGCGTGGATGCCCTGGCCATCTTTAACTGCTCTCCGTTGGCCCGCAAGAGGCTTCAATGAGTTGGAATAGAAATACTTGTACATCAGATGCACAATCTACCACTAGAGAAATTGTGGTCCCTTGTGAATTCTGGCCCTATAACCTTGGACTGTTGCTTTTTTAGCTGTGGGATTGTAGTTTTCTGCAGTCTTTTCCAGTTTATCTTCCCACCTTTCCCCCCAGCCATGTAATTATTATCTTCATTATATGTGGTTAATTCAGCCCTGGTTTCCAAGACTTCCATCCAACATGCTACCTGTCACCTACTATACTGATTTACAAGCCCAGGGAGAGATCAACCACTGCTGGTCTTCCAAACTGAAGGACACTCCTCCTGGAAAGGGATACTTGGTGCCATCTACCCATGCAGTATTTATACCCTTTAGGTAGAAGCACAATTTCAGAGATTCCAGTTGTCCATCCCTGAACTCTAATAACCCTTCCTTCTAGTCTGCTTAGCAATCCATCCACCTGTCCCTCCATTTTTCACTCCCTCTACTGCAACCCAACATCCTGTCCATCCATCCATCCATCCATCCATCCATCCATCCATCCATCCATCCATCCATCCATCCATCCATCCATCCATCCATCCATCCATCCATCCATCCATCCATCCTGTCCGTCCGTCCATCCGTCCATCCATCTTCACCTCCCAGACTCCTTCTCCAGCTTCTCAATCATGGCCTTGCGGGCCTGAGAAGCCGATGTCTTGGGCAGGCTCTGAGCTTTCATCAGCTCCTTCTTCTTTTCGGCTTGGCGCCGTTCGAGGGCAGCTACGCTGCTGGCACGTCCTGGGCTCTCGTCCTCACGTTCAAAGATGCTGGAGATGGACAGAGAGTGGCAGCAAAAGAAGAGAAAGTGAGAAGGAGTGTCAAGGTGGGCACAGGGATCCAGGTCACAGAGGGCAAAAGCTAAAAGCATCTGAAGGACAAATGCAAGATTTTCCTATCCACCTGGAATCTATTAAGGATTCTGCTTGACTTCTTGTTTCCTTCTCCTACATTTTGCTCATAGTCAGGTCTACATAATGATGGTCTTTCCAAAGAAGGGGAGAGAGCATCATTCCATCAGAAGACCCAAACCCCCAACCAGGTCCCAACAGACTTTACCCAGACCAACCTGCCTGAGCCTTGGAGGGCCTTCTCTCTTCCTCCCCATAGTAAATGCCCAATCAATGTTCCCTCCACACATCCCTGAGCCCTGGGCTCCAAGAGTGCCAGGGCAGATGCCAGGGGGAGTTAGGGTAAGTTCTACCTTTGTTCCTAGGGTGAATTTGCTAGGTGCTTCACCTTGCAAAATTTGCACACACACACACCCATGCAGAGAGACAATTCTGATTCAAATGTTTCGTAAAACATTCAAAACAGCATTGCTAGGCACCCCTAAGCCGAACCAGTTCCTTCATGTGTCAACAGAGCAGCATTAGTAGCACTTCTTTTTAAACAGGAAGTCTTCAGTGGCTGGGACCACAACGTAGGCAGCCACACAGCACAGCCAGCCATACTCAAGAGCTCAGAGGCCGAGTCCATCCTCACTTTCTCCTTCACACGGTTCAGTTCAAGGTGGACTAATGTGTACAAAATGCCAGTATATTCTACAGGGTTAAGTTCCATGTGGGTCCACCCAGACTTTTAGCCTTGTAGCTTCTTCCCTCCCAAGATAGCTCCACCAAACCTGACCTACACCCTTTTTAAGCTGGATCCAGCCTAAAATATTTGGATAATCTGGAACAAAACATGGACATTCCAGAATTTCCATGCTTGATTCTGGAATATCCCAATACCATGGAATAAGTGATCGGGGTCTGGATGATGGGCAACCACCACCTTCAACAATGCTCAGCCATGATGGGCGACAAGTGCCTTCAAGGTAGCCGCCTCTAACAGCAAAAGCTCGATGGTATAGAGGGCCACTCCCTTGGACAACCTCTGGGTAAGCTGTAGGAGAATGTAGGCGTAGTTGCAACCAGGCAGAAAGATCCCAAGCTAAACTCTCACCTTCCCACTTTCTTGGAGGATGAAGCGGTGTAAGAGGACTTGGTCTGGACGAAGGTGTTGCCGTCTGCTGGAAGGAAGCAAGAGAGGAGAGACAGAGATGAAAAGACCTCCCCAGGCTGTCTTGGGCTCATGCCCTTGGGATCCACAAACACCCATGGAACAAGAGAATGAAGCAGGAAGAGGCAACAGGAAGCCCTCAGTGAGGCATCAGGACCAAACTAGAGTAGCTATGGATCAGGCCCATAGATAGGCAGCACACTCTTCTTATCTGATTTAGGTATCCTCCTTTCCTTTTCCTGCAAAAGGGCAACACATTAGGGATATGCACAAATTTTTTTTTTTTTTTGCATTCGGTTCGTATCAAATTCAACAAAAGGAAATTAGTATTTGCTCAAATAGTTCCTCTTCGAATGTAGGATTCTATCCTATACAAATATATTTGTATTGTGAGGAATGTTCTCAAGGACAGTGTGTTTGCCAAGAGACATGATAAGAGGTCTTCAAAGAGTAACTGGTCTAAACCAGTCAGCTATGGGCTTTGTTTTTACTATGCATGTCAGAGAAATCTGATATGTACTTCTCCTGTACTTGGAAGGCATTAACGGGAAAATTGTAATCACCGGCTGGGGTTTAGGTATAAATTGTGTCCTGGAATGTGGGAAGTTCGAAGTTTGTCTTGATGGGGTTATGGAAAGCGAACTTCCTATGCTGCAGCATACAAAATTAAAAGGAATCTTTTTCTCTCTGACCCATCTGCTTATTAAGAAACTAATATGAATAGCATTTGCTGATAGAGCAGCAACTTGTTTTCATAGTGGTCTGTAATTTTCCTAACAGTATGAATTTGTACGAATATCCAATATGAATGCATACGTATCCCATGCATATCGGATACGTAACATATCTGCTCTGAAAGTGTCAAATCCACCCTGAATCCCCTTTGAATCCACTCTCAATCCATGTTGAATGCACTCTGGATCCATTGCAGATGTGACTGGTGCAGCTGTTTTCCCAACAAACATTTCAAAACATTTGCACGAATACAAATGTCAGTGTATGAACCTGATAGCATTCAATCCGTATACAAACGCCCAAATTTGTACAAGTTCATACAAATATTGAATATTATGAACACTTGTGCAGATCCCTAAACTTATTTGCACAAAAGAGAGACATAGACATCAAAATGAACTGCATACATGAGGAGCTGGTGTCCTTTCCCCAGGCATCAGTTCAGCTTTTAATTCACTGGATATTTAGGGAGGCACACGCCCTGTTTTGCAACCCTTCGCTGAAGCTACCATGGGTTCTACAGAACCTGTTACTTCTCCCATCGCCTGCCCCCCTTATGCTGCTTCATGTTTAGGGTGCCCAAGGGGAAATGTTCCACGGTCCTTACTTTCAGATTTTTTCACGTAGCTCGACTCCATTGTCATTGTGCGGGAGGTCTTGCTGCCATCATCTAGGACAGAAAACACGCACCAGAATGTTAGAATTGAACCCAGGACCTTCCGGCTGTGCGTTCTCTTTCCCGCTTCAATTGCAACACACCCGGGCAAGGCATGAAAGCAATGCCCCACTCCACCCACAGCTGTTCTCCAACTACCAGTGCTGTGCCAGATCAACTGTCCCTGACCTGGGAGGAAGGATCTAATCATTGTTACTGGGGAGAGACCTTGAGGCCATCCAGTCCAAGGCCCAGGAGACACGGCCAACCCAGAGCCAATACTCTGGATAGGATCAGACCTCTGCAGCTTAAAATGGAACAGCTGTTTCCACAACCTGAGAGACGGTGGCTATTTTAACTCAGCCTGAAATCATTTTGGTCCTTTTTTAAATTATTTTTTTGCAGTAACATTTGCTGATTTCTCACATCTCCCCTGAAACTCCTAACACTCAGTTTCGTACTAGTCCTGTTCTCTCTGGTTGCGTTTTTCACTACCAGCGATAATTTTATATATCTCTTTCTCTATCTTTTTCAGGTTGCTTTTCAGCTGTCCAAAGGGGAACAATGGGCCCTGAACCTGTGAGTACTGTTTACTGCTTTCTGGAGGGCCAGCACTTTACATAGCGCCTAGGCTGGCAGGCAGGAGTTCTTCAGGTCTCAGCCAAGCGGAGGCTCTTCATAGCCTTTGTCTAGAGGCATCTAAGATGCTGTTGCTAGGAGTTGAGCCAAAAAACCATCAGCTGGAATTCCTCCCTGCTTAACGCCGCAGGTGGAAAAGCCCGTGGTGGCCAGGAGAAAAGCTGGTGCCAAGGGTAGGTTGGAAACAGACCACAGGTTCAAGATCTGGGTTTAAAAAGTCTTAAGTGCGGATTCAGCAAAGCAGCCAAGAGGAGCAGAGAAGAAGGAAAAGCAAGAGAGAATTATAGGCTCTCCTGAGAGCACATTTCAATCTCTGATTGCTGGTATGTGCGGCGAGACAGCATAGTCATCTTCTTGCCCAGAGAGAAGATCCAAGAGAAATGGATAATCTGGCAGAGGGATGTGCACAAATATTCGTAGGCATTCAAACTCCGACTGAATGTGCCGAATTTTGACATTCAAACTCAAACGGAATGTCCAGAAATTCAAATGTAAACATTTGAATCGAATTTCGGATTTCAGATCTATTTGAATTATCTGGACATTCATATGTGTACAGGTTTGTACACGATGTGTACTTGAAGATCCGCATCTTTTCCACATCCATACACATTTGTACAGGACGAAAACGGGTTGCGTATGGGAAAACTATGGGATGCATACAGATGTGTATGGACGCGTACGGATGTGGGGAAGATTCGTACACGCACATATGAATGTTGTCAACATTCGTATGTGCAGATTCAAGTGAAGAATACAAATGGATAGATTCAAATTTGGTAAATACGAATCAAATCTTGTTAAATTCTAATTTTGAAGATTCGAATCGAACCGGATTTTCGGGTATTTGATTTCAGTGGAATGTCCAAAAAACATTCGTGTGCATCTCTAATCTGGTGTTCAAAGAGGAGTACTGACGGCAGTGATTCCCAAGGCAGAAGCAGAAGCTGGAAGATCTTTGAGAGTAGAAAGGCAGGAGATTAAGGTCGGTGAGCAGAGCAAGGGCTTCGGTCCATGTGCGGTTCTCCTCCCTGCCCTCTGCAGCAGCTGTGGGTGCAGAAGCAAATGTGTAGGGAAGCCAAATCCGTCCTTACTGGACTGCACAAGGCGCTGCGTCTTGGTCACTGTGCTGACGGCTGAGCCATCGGCAGACATGGTGCTCTGCCGCGCCGTGGTCTCCATGGTCCGGGTGCCTCCCGCGCTCTTCGGTTCCTGCAGCCTCTGGTTGCGTTCCTTTTCCCGTTGCTCTGCAAAACGCACATTCCAGGAATCAGAGTGCCCGGCAAGTCACAGGCACCATTTGACATCCAGGTGGGGCTGAAACCTGCTCCTTTTGGCTTACATCTTGACTTTCTCCATGGAGCTCAAGAGGGTATGGAACTGTCTCGGCTAAGCAAACGGCCTTCGGCGGCTTTGAACTACAAATCCCACAAGACCAACCCCGGGTCTGATGGGAGTTGAAGGGCAAAACGGGCAAAGGACACTATAGGGTTAAACACAGCATTCAGGCTTTCCTCTCCAGCTGCATTATCACAACAACTCTGCAAGGTATGTTAGCTAAGAGGCAGTGACCACCTTTCAGGCACTGTATGGGCAGCTGCAGCAATATTTTCACTCCCTGCACATGTTCATTTCAGGTGCAAAGAAGGAAGCTGCAATCGCCTTAAAATGCCCAGACTGCAATCCAACCTCAAAGACATCATAATCCAGCATTTGCCGGTTCTGACACTTCAAAGGACGGCTTTCTATTTTCTCTCAGACATCAGACACCCCTGAGCATCATGGCTGGGGAGAGAAAAATCCTTAGGTCGAAGCTTAACTGGACGGTCTCTGCTCCCCACTTCAGGATTTGCATCCCCTAATTTGCAGATTTAGCTGCTGTTTTCATTGCAAGGTGGAGGCTCCCTCCCAACCAAAGGGGAAGCTCTGCAAAAGCAAGAACTTGTGAAGGTTGCAGCCTTTGAAAAACCATCCTCTGAGATGGTTTGGCTGTCGAGGCACTGTGCACGGAAAATGCTTTCTACTGATTAAAGAGTAACATCTCAGAGGTCTAGGTCCCCTTTCTGGATGTGAAAAGCTGGTGATGTAACTCTGTCTGTCTGTCTGTCACACACACACACACACACACACACACACAGACAGACTCTCTCACCCATTTAAGGGGACTCAAAGCAGCTGACAAAGCTTTCTATTCTTCTCCCCACAACAGAACACCCTGTGAGGTAGGTGGGGCTGGGAGAGCTCAGAAGAGAGCTGTGACTAGCCCAAGGTCACCCAGCTAGCTTCATGGGGGAGGGCGAAATTGAACCCGGTATTCCCAGATAAGAGTCCAGCTCCCTAACCACTAGACCAAACTGTTTCACAAATACTGTTGAAGGCACAGAAATGCAGAAGAGTCTGGATGGAGTTTCAGGAGTAAGGCTGAAGTCTAGGTATGTGCAAAAATATTCGGAACATTCAACATTCAATTGAATTTGTTCAAATTTGGACATTCGAATTCAAATAGAATGTCTATACATTTGTTTTTTAACATTCAAACAAATTCGAATCTTTTGAATCATTTGTAGGAATTATTCAGACATTTGTATGCGTATGGATAGGAACGCGTTACATATGTATCTGTATGCATCTTATTCGTATCTATATGCATTTGTACGGGATGAAAACGGGATGCGTATGAACGCATACGGATGCATACAAATGTTAACATTTGTATTATCAAATATGAACCGGATATTCGTACGAATAGATACGAATGTATTCGAATAGGTTCAAATTTGAATACGAATTTGGACATTCGAATATTCAATTCGAATTGAAATGTCAAAAGTTGCCTTTGTGCATGCCCCTAGTGAAGACAGCAAAAAGCAGTTTTAGCTTCAACCTCTTTTCCCCTGTAAGGCCCAGTGGACATTTCACAGCAATTGCAGAGTAAATACACTATGCGATGCAAGTGAGCCTTGCTGGGTGAAGCTAAGAGCACCACACTCAGTTATTTGGGTTGCCACTAGATCAGGAAAACAAAATAAGGTGTGGGCAACACTTAGGCCCTTAACAGCTGGCTGGTATGCAGAAATCAGATGCTGAACATTTTTGGATGGCAGAGAGATAAGCACCATGACCTGGCCTCATTCTGCTCTTGGGGACATGGGGCTACTGAAAACCTGCTTCTGCTGGCAGTAAACACAGCAATGCTGGGTCTGTTTTCCATGCCTCCTATGTGAAGTTCACTGCAGCTGTACACTGAGGTTCATGCCTCCATTTTAGACATGTGCATGGATGTCCTTTTTGTATTTAATTTGTATTGAATCAAATGCAAGAAAATTCACATTTGTTCAAATAGATCCCCTCTGAATGTGGCAGAATTCAATACGAATGTTAGATATGAATCCCATACGTATCCGCTACGTATCCGCTCGGAACACATCAAATCTGCCCTGAATCCACTTTGGATCCACTCTCAATCCACTTCAAATCCACTCTGAATCCGTTGCAGATGCAACTGGGGCAACCACTTCCCCACTGCCCCAGGTTCATGAATGTAAATGTAACGAAGCTGCGTACGAATGCTCCGAAGCGTTTGATTTGAATTCAAATGTGCCATCATGCAATTCAAACCTAAATGTCCAAATTCGGCCGAATTCATATGAATAACGAATAATGCAAATATCCCTGCACATCCCTAGTCACAGATAAGAAACACTGGTTCAGGATGTCTCTGATCCTGTGTCTGTAGCTAAACTTGGCTGAAGCCTCTAAGGTGGTAATCTTTGCCCCACAAACTTTGAGGCTGCCAATTTCCCCTCCCCCTGACCTAAACCACCCCATGCTCACTGCCTGCCTTCCCCCTCTTTTTGGAATTTCAAGCTTTCTATCCTCAAAATCTGTTGTGCTGAGACAGGGACCTCAAAACCTCTTTGGCCACACATGAGAGCAGCTCATCTTCCCCTCTTCCTGCCCTGCCCTGAATGCTGGGTCTTACCTCGCTTCCGCTGGCGCAGTTCCCGCATGGCTGTGCGTATCAGCCTCCGCTCCTCAAAGTCTGATGTTTGATCCAGCTGCAACAGCAATCAGAGTGCATTAAAAGGGCCCCCCGATATGCACACACATGTGCCCTAATGGACACACACAGTCGATTTCTAGACTGTCTCCACCTGTGCATAACTTCATTTGCAGTTTGCTTCCTGCTTTCTTTCTTTTTAAATGAAAGTGGTCCTTGACAATTCTAGGCCCCTCTTTTCCGGCTTCTCTATTTCTCCTCCAGACATGCAGTCACTAAACTTCACCCACAACTTCCAAACATGCCTTAACACAAATGTGTACAAAGCAGAGATGGGCAAAGCTCAACTGAGGTCCAAAACTTCAATCCAACGGTTTTTGCTCAGCGTTGCTCTTGGAATATCAGGAAAATCGATTAACCAAACCAGTTCCCCCCTTGCAAACACAGAGCAATTCGATCAAACAGTTCCCCTCGGCTCTGGTTTTGATCTTGAAAAGGCCTTCGCTGCCCACCCCCAATCAAAGAATTGGTTTTCTTAAAAAATAATTCAAACGAGCTCAGTCTCAGATGCAAACAACCATCGGTCTGATTGAATTGGTTCTCCACACAGCCAGACAAGTGGTACTTGGTTCAAGATCAAACCAAGTGTGCAATTTCTGTTCCTGTGCAGCCTACCTGTGTGACCTGGCACACACACACACATAAAAAACACACACATTAAGAATGCAACCACCACGTTGTGTTCACATGACCAGCCTGTTGATGCAGGACCGACCCCTGCTGAAAGCTGGTTCAGGAGTTTCATGAATTGTCTTTCAATAACCGATCAGGCGGTCAAGCTGTGCTGTATTTTGGAAATTCACAAACTGGACTTCCAGCAGATGGTGGGTCTCCTGGTTGCCACTGGCATCTAGGATTCAGGAGATCATGCTGACCACACATGATCCAGCCTCTACGTACCATCTGATCCAACACGTCTTCATCTTCGATTTTGCTCAGCTCTTCAGCGCTCAGCCGGCTGCGCTGCTGGGGCTCCAAAGCCTGGGCTCTCTCCTTTTCTGTTCCATTGGACAACACGGTCTCGATGGCCCTGGGTTTCTCTGGAACCTCAGCTTCCATCTGAAAGACAATGGTGGCGTCAGGAGCTAAGGTGGGCTGGGCGATCGCCAGGTAATTCCAGTGCACCCCTTCTATGAACCGATTCAGGTGAGAGTGGCCTCACAGCTAGGTTCACCTGGCCTTGGTATTAGATGGAGTAAGAACGGTGGATGGAGCCAATCCAACATGACACCCATGGTACACAGTCGTCCGAACCAGTTCTTATCCAGGTAGTGTCCTACAGATGTTTGAGACTAGGATTTCCATCAGCTCAAACCATTAGCTGGGACCCATTGGTGATGCATTGGAAAACATGGTGCTCACAGCAGAGCCATTCCATCACACCTGGCCACAGGGGAGGGTGACCTGGACTGAGGGAGATTCTAGTTTGTTCCCTCAGTGGGAAGGTCATCCTAGGTCCTGCCCTTCTCACAAGCTGGTGATATTTCAGATTATTATATTTTTGCAAGTACCAAAGGATTCCCTCAGAGTCCTTGCCTCACAGCTCTGGGATGAAGACACCTGTGAAGTTCAACTTCACCTTGAAATAATCTCTGGCATGAACCAGGGCACCTGCATGGAACCATCTTCAGTCAACTTCACAAAAGCCAGCTTCAGAACACGGATTAGAAAGGAGGAGGAGGAGGAGGAGGAGGAGGGCTGGCTTTTCTACCTCACTTTTCTCATCCATTTAAGGGGACTCAAAGTGGCTGACAAACCTTCTGTTCTTCTCCCCACAACAGAACACCCTGTGAGGTGGGTGGGGCTGTGAGAGCTCAGAAAAAGAGCTGTGACTAGCCCAAGGTCACCCAGCTGGCTTTATGGAGGAAGAAAAAGAGTTGGCTTTTCTACCCCGCTTCTCTCATCCATTTAAGGGGACTCAAAGCGGCTGACAAATCTTCTGTTCTTCTCCCCACAACAGAACACCCTGTGAGGTGGGTGGGGCTGTGAGAGCTCAGAAAGAGAGCTGTGACTAGCCCAAGGTCACCCAGCTGGCTTCACGGGGGAGGGCGGAATCGAACCTGGTATTCCCAGATAAGAATCCGACTCCCTAACCACTAGACCAAACTCGCTCATAATCAATAATTATCAAAAATATCAACAATGTATCTATTATCAAGAAACTGAAATGTGTCTATAAAAGCAATAAAGCTTTGTTTTTTTTTTTTTTTTAAAGAGACTGTCTTTCATTTAAGAGCAGCATGTGTCTCTGGTGAGCAATTTCTGCACCTGAGATCCATTCATCACACGTTTTTCTGTGCTGTACCCTTCAAGCTCTCCAGCGTTTTTGCACCACTGGGCAGATCTATCTCCTGTTTGCAGTGGCCAGGCCATAGTTAACGGCAGGCGGCAACCTGATGAAGTGTGTCAGGGGATTCTGGGGTGGGGGTGGGAGGGACGGATTAAGAGGACTTATGGGAAAGCTCCTTGCTGATCAGGGTTAAGAGCACTGTGATCTCTCCCCATGGGGCAGCAAGCACCGCGCCAGCACCTTGTCAACACGATCCCCACACAATGCAGTTGGGAGGTCTGGCCAGGTCTAAAATACACACCAAACAGCAACGAGTGCTATTTTGGACCAAGGCTCAGGGCAGTGGCAACAAAGAAGGGGCCCTAATTAACCCTCCGCATCTATATCAAGTAAACTGTTGCAGAACAGATAAAGATATTGCTGGAAGACAGAATAAGGAGGTGCCAAAAAAACCCAGCATCTTTTCATTCTTAGTTTTCTATAATCAAAATTTCTTTGCCACTTTGTCTCACATGGAGCTGCTGTTCGTTTTTGGGCTTCTAGCTGGGTGATGACTAGAGTTTGGAGAAATTCCCTTTTGGGACTACTAAGGCAAATCAGCCTGGGACCGCCATGGGACAAGGGGTCTATTTGCAGACCTGACAGAAACTCACGAGAGGTGTGCTGTCTCCCAGGGGCCCGAATCAAAGATGTAACTGATAGCATATCGAGGCTATTCAGACCTACAGACTACTACCCATTATTACTCATACATGTGGGCACAAATGATACGGCAAAAAAGCACTTTGAAAACATCTACAGAGACTTTGAAGACCTTGGCAGAAAAGTAAAGGAACTGGGAGCACAAGTAGTCTTTTCATCTATCCTTCCGGTGGATGGTCATGATAAAAGTAGAAGGGATAGGATTCTTGAGGTGAACAAGTGGCTACGTCGGTGGTGCCGGCAGCAAGGATTTGGATTTCTGAACCATGGAGAAAACTACCTATATGACGGACTCCTTGCAAGAGATGGGTTGCACCTTACAGGGACAGGAAAGAATGTATTTGGGAAGCGCCTTGCTTCGGTTATTAGGAGAGCTTTAAACTAAAACAAAAGGGGAAGGGTAACAAAAAGTCAAGCAAAAATAGTCAATCAAACCAGGCGATATTCTTACTCCCAGAAATAGTACCAATGAACAAACGCATAAATTTTGTAAGGAAAACAGAGGAGGCAAGCTCGCAATAGATAGCAATTACAAACTAAAATGCCTCTACACCAATGCCCAAAGCATGAGAAATAAAAAAGGGGAGCTGGAGATCCTGACCCAGGTAGATAAATATGATGTCATAGGTATTACGGAAACCTGGTGGGATAACACACATGAATGGAACACAAACATTGAAGGCTACAACTTGTTTCTGCGAAACAGACTTAACAAAAGAGGAGGGGGTGTTGCGCTGTATGTTAAAAAAGAAATTGTCTCCTCAGAGGTTCAAGTTTCAGAGAGTGGAAGCTCAGTAGAATCGGTATGGGTAAGAATTCAAGGAGAGAGCAACAGAAAGGATACCATTGTAGGAGCCTATTACAGGCCCCCTGGACAAACAGAAGATATGGATGACCTCTTCCTAGACCAGATGGCTAAACTTTCACGAAAGCATGACATAGTGATTATGGGAGACTTTAACTACCCAGACATTTGTTGGGAACCTCGCTCAGGAAAAAGTCACAAGTCTAATAAGTTCTTATCCTCTCTCGCTGACAATTTCATGTACCAAAAGGTGGTGGAGGAAACAAGAGGATTGGCTATCCTTGATCTAATTCTTACCAACAGAGAGGAAATGGTTGAGGATATCAGAGTTTCTGGGGCATTAGGAGGCAGCGATCATGTTATCCTTGAATTCTGGATAATAAGGGAAGGAAAGCATGAGAGGACTCAGACTTCAAAGTTGGACTTCAGAAGGGCGGATTTTGATGGACTCCGGAGGAGGTTAGGAGGGATCAAATGGTTAAATGTACTAAAGGATAGAAATGTCCAAGAAGGATGGGATATTTTGAGAAATGCAATATTAGAAGCGCAATCATTAACAATTCCTCAAAGAAGGAAGAATGGAAAACATCTAAAGAGACCAGGGTGGATAAACCTAGAACTTAAAAACTTAATAAAAAAGAAAAAAGAAATGTTTAAGAAATGGAAGGAGGGATACATATCTAAGGAGGAATATAATGAAATCAGTACAATCTGCAGGGCAAGTATCAGAAAAGCTAAAGCTAAAAATGAAGTGAGGCTTGCAAGAGAGACTAAAAACAATAAAAAAGGGTTTTGGGGATATGTCAACAGCAAAAGAAAAGTCAAAGAGGTTTGGGGAAGTCTGCAGGGAGAGAATGGAGAAGTGATCGAAAGTGATCTTGAGAAGGCAGAGATTCTGAACTCCTATTTTGCATCTGTTTTTTCCAAGAGGGATAATGTGCATGCAACAGTCCTTCACTGTACTGATGAAGGACTAGGAGAATCAAGACACAAAATCAACACTGAGAGAGTAAGGGAACGCTTAGCTAACTTAAATGAATTTAAGTCCCCGGGTCCAGATGGATTACATCCTAGGGTACTGAAGGAATTAGCAGAGGTAATTGCTGAACCACTTGCTGTAATCTTTGAGAAGTCATGGAGAACAGGAGAAGTCCCAGACGATTGGAGAAGGGCAAACGTTCCTATCTTCAAAAAAGGGAAGAAGGTAGACCCAGGGAACTACAGGCCTGTTAGCCTGACTTCAATACCAGGAAAGATTCTCGAACAAATTATTAAACAACACATATGTCAGCATTTGGATAGGAATTCAATAATTAACAGTAGTCAACATGGGTTTGTATCAAACAAGTTGTGTCAGACTAACTTGATTTCATTTTATGACAAAATCACTGAATGGGTTGATCAAGGAAATACAGTAGACATAGTATTTCTTGATTTCAGCAAAGCATTTGACAAAGTATCTCATGCGATCCTCATTGAAAAATTGATCAAATATGGGTTTGACAAGGCAACTATAAGGTGGGTTCAAAACTGGCTTAGTAATCGTACTCAAAGAGTGGCTTTAAATGGCTGCACATCCAAATGGAAGGAAGTGTCAAGTGGAGTACCACAAGGTTCTGTCCTGGGCCCAGTTTTCTTTAATGTTTTTATAAACGATCTGGACGAGGGAGTTGAAGGGAAACTGATCAAATTTGCTGATGACACAAAGCTAGGGGGGACTGCAAACACCAGAGAAGAGAGAGAGAGGATCCAAAAAGATTTAGAAAAACTCGAACAATGGGCTGCAACTAATAAAATGGTATTTAACAAAGAAAAATGCAAGGTTCTGCACCTGGGCAAGAAAAATGAAAAAAGCACATATACAATGGGAGGAATTCGGCTGAGCAGCAGCACATGTGAAAAAGACTTGCGTGTCCTGGTAGATCATCAACTGAACATGAGTCAACAGTGCGAGGCAGCTGCAAAAAAGGCAAACGCAATCCTGGGGTGTATTAGGAGAAGCATAGAGTCCAGATCACGTGAAGTTATTATCCCGCTCTACTCTACCTTGGTCAGACCTCATCTGGAGTACTGTGTCCAGTTCTGGTCACCCCAGTTTAAAAAAGATGCTGACAAGCTGGAGCAGGTTCAAAGGAGAGCTACCAAGATGGTGAACGGTCTGCAAACCATGTCCTATGAGGAACGGCTTAAGGAACTAGGAATGTTTAGTCTACCAAAAAGGAGACTGAGAGGAGACATGATAGCTGTCTACAAATACCTCAAGGGTTGTCACAAGGCAGAGGGATCAGCCCTGTTCTCACTCTCTCAAGGAAGGACTAGAAACAATGGGGTGAAACTGCAGGGGAAAGGATTTAGTTTAGATGTTAGGAAAAAATTTCTAACAGTAAGAGTGATCAACCAGTGGAACAGGCTGCCACGGGAGGTGGTTGGTTCCCCTTCGATGGAGGTCTTCAAGCAGAGACTGGACAGCCATCTGTCTGAGATGGTTTAGGAGATCCTGCCTTGAGCAGGAGGTTGGACTCGATGACCCAGGAGGTCCCCTCCAACTCTACCATTCTATGATTCTATGATTCTACTTAGGCCTCTGGGATGCAATTAGGACAGCCCTGGGACAGACCATCTGCTTTTGCAGGAGGCTGTTTCTGGCCAGAAGCATCCTGGCCTGTCCCAGGGCTGCCCTACTTGCGTCCAGGGTGTGGAGCACAAAATCCTGCTCTAGACCTTCCCCAACCTTAGCCCTGGGCATACCTGAGCTGTCTGCCAGGGAGAACATTTGCATTACTTCCTGACGGGCAGCTCAGGAGTCCCGCCTTCTGGCTGCCACTGGCCACGTCACTCTGTGCCATGCTGGCTAGCAGTCCAATCCTGGGGGCAGGATCGAACTGGCATGGAAGTGTGCTGGGGTGCCACAGCCCCCTACCGCCTGGGTTGGGCCTGTGGCAGCCAGCAGGGACTTACCCAGTGCCCACCACTGCCCAGGGGGGCGTGTGGCCTCCCACCCCACCACCACCACGCTCACCTCTCCAGACTGCCCGTCCGGTCTGTATCAGTCCTCATGGTGTCTACAGGGACCGATCCCGCACACCTGAGCAGAGCACTAGGGATTGGTCCCTGTAGATGGCATGGGGACCGATGCAGATCACACTGCTGGTCTCGAGAGGTGAGAACAGCATGGGGGAGGGATGGCGGGGGGGGGGGAATGGCACCCCAACACAACCCCAGACCGGACCACCCTCCCCAGCCAATGGCAACAGCCCAGGGGTGGGACATTTGCCCGCCCCCCCCCCCCCCAGCGCCAGTGCCACCTGGTATATGCAGGGGACAGGTTGACCATTCGCACCTTGGCCGGTAAGGGATTCTGTGGCACCCAAAATTTTCTCTTGAAATTCACACAAGTGCACAAGTAAATTAGCACTGTAGTAACAATTGACCAGGGAAAAAGGTAAAGGCATCCGTGGATTCAGTCTGAGTCCTGGAGTCTATATGTTGGCTTCTTGGCAATAAGAAGAATGTGGTTTTATCATTGTTTTTTCTAACATTCTGATCTAGCAACAGCCCTGGGATTTCCTGGTGGTCATCTATCCATATCTAAACCAGGCCTGAGCCAGCTGAGCTTTTCAAGATTAGCCAAGATCAGTTAAGTGCTGCCAACCCACTGAAACCCTGGCCAGTAAAACCAGCTCAGAGGCCAACTCAGGGCTGGAAAAGGCCAGCCTAGAGTGGACAAATGGACACACAACACCTTTGTTTTGCCATTCCAAAAGCAGATATTGGAACCAGTGAAGGAAAAGAGCTCCCTTGTTGCAGGCCAGATCTACAAGTGAACTCCAAAAGGGCAAAATTCTGCTTATGTTTGAAAATTCAGTCGAAGCTTCAATCGATGTGCAAAGTTCAGTTCACGTTCAGAAACGCTGCTGCATCACTCATGCCCAAAGCTGTTCGCATCAAACCAAGCACACGGTGGTTTGAATATCTGCCTATTTGATCAGACCGAATCAGTCCCTTGCATGACCAGTCTGACCAACCTTGTTGGAAGAATATTTCCTGCCTGTCTTCCGGAGTCTTTCAGCATGTCAGTAGGAGCAGGACTGCCGTTATCAAGACCCACAAATTCTGATCTCAGGAAACCCGCTTGAATGTGGCAGCAAAGTCTGGCTCCCAGCCAGTTTAAAACAACCTCAAGCAGCTGCGTCCGCTGGCTGGCCTCCCATCCCAACCCCACTGGCACAAGGACGGTATGCAAGAGGGTGGTGTCGCTTGGCACAGGTAAGACACCACTTGTCAAATGCCAGGCCATGCCCACCTGCCACCCAAGCTGTAGCAGTAGCGTGGTCCACTCTGTTCCATGCCCTTCCCAAAACTGAGCGGGTTGAATTCACCCCACTGCTGTGCCGCAAACAACAAACGACCAGGAAAGCATTTGGCAGCATCGGGGAACCTAAGAACCTAAGAGAAGCCCTGCTGGATCAGGCCACAGCCCATCTAGTCCAGCATCCTGTCGCACATATGGTGGGCCACCAATTGTCCATGGGCATCTCAAGCAGAGACAAGGGCAAACCTTCTCCTGCTCTCAAATCCCAGCAAATGGCCTTAGAAGCTCCTGCCTGTCCCCCCAGCCTGAAAGATGTCCTTAGGCACCCATTCTAGTAGCCATTGATACATCTGTCATCCATGAATTTTTCTAACCCTTCTTTTGCAGGCCGTTCTAAGTTTTAAGGAGGTGAAACCCCACCCCAGCAGAAATCACTCCCCCACAACTATAGTTAGCTTGGGTGCAAGGATTGAAAGCAAGTGGGGTGCAAAGCAACCCCATCACCAACCAACTGCATGCTTTTTCACGTGCGCTAATTTCGATTAAAGAAAAGACCTGTGGATACAAGGGGCCTGATAACTGTCCTTAATCCATTTTGGGAGAGTAGCCAACAGGTACTTGTAACTTGCTCTAGCACTCTGCACATGTTCAGAAGGGCCTCATCTCACCGCAGAATTTCTTTTTGAGAACTCTGGGATTGCAATGTTACTCAGGGAGCAAAGTGAAGAAGGCGGCAGCAGGCATTAAATATAGCAAGAAGCAGCATCAAAAGGTCTTTTCCTTTTTCACTCAAATGCAGTAAATCCTACTCCACAACAACCCAATGTGGCAGAGTCTGGCATTCAGTGTTTTTATTTCTGAAGGCCTTGCCCTGTTCTGCCTCCCTGATTTCTCGCATTCCTCCCTTAGGGTCAAGAGAGGTCCTAAATCTGAACTGAAGACTGCTTGGGGCAGGGATCCAGCCATGCAAGGGTTCAATGGTTTTTCCCTGCCCTTCACCTGCCAACCCCTCGGCCCTTCTCCGCCCCACACATCAGGGGAGACTCACAAGGCTGCCACTGTGAGAGACATGCACCTCCGAGGGTCTCCGGGTGCTAGAAAAGGTGGGCGGGTGTGCCACCGGCTCTCCACATTCCTCCGTGCCCAGGAAGTGGGCGCATGGATCTCCCGACTCTAGCAACAGCGTGCTGGGGTCCTTCTCCTCACCAAGGCAGAAGCTGAGGAGCGCCAGGTTCTGGCTGAGTCTCTCTTGCTCAGCACTCAGGGCAGCGTGCTCTTCCCGGAGGCGGCTAACGGCGGCCGCCAAGGGGTGAACCGAACGCAGTGCCTCCTCCACCCGCTGCTCCACGCTCTGGCGCCAGGTCTGCAACTCCCGACGGATCTCCTGCAAAGCCTGGTGCAAAGTGTCTTCTGAAACCAACTCCTGCATGGTGCCCGGGTCAGGGTGGGCCACGCCAGGCATGGCACCAGGACCAGGGCTCTGGGGGCTGGAAAGGCCGAAGGAGCAGCACTAGCAAAGCTCCCTGCCCCGATGCCTGAAACCTCTGGAATGGTTCCCCTAGAAAGCAATGGTCCTCCTGGACCTCTGAGGAGTCCTTTAGAGTGCTGTCACTCCTCACACGCTGACACATGCGGAAACCATCTGGGCGGGATCTTTGCATGTCCGGCCAGCTATTCTCGTCTCTAAAGGGACACTCATGGTGACAAACAAAGACAGGGTGATGGAGCTGGGCCAGGTGCTCAGGCCAGACGAGGAGGCAGGCCCTCTGCTGCTGGAGAGAGGCAGGGGATGCCTCGGAGGTGCAGGAGAAGGGCGCCCCCTAAGGGCCACAAAGGGCACAGCTGCCGGGGAAGCAGAAGGTGAGCAGGGCTTCCTGAGGGAACCCCAAGGTGGTCACTGAGGTTGGCTGGGATCCAAAATGGGGGAATGGCCAATTCTGGTTAAAAACACACCTCAAAGGGAAACTATCAGTCAGTCCTAGGCATTCTGGCTCCTGTGTCGCTGCAGAGGGGGGAGGCTAGCTGAATTCCCCCAGCCACCAGGCCAGGACTAGCAGGTTAGCGTCTACTGGGTCAAGGAAGGGAACGTGAGTGACCTTTTCCCCTGTCTTGTCAAGAGCGGCCTTGTCAAGAGCTGAAGCAGCTTTGTGTGGCCATAGCTGCCCCCCCTCTTCCCACAAGCCCTCAAGGGACCTACCCAACCACTGATGCACAATTTGGAGAAAAACTGGAGAATTTAAGAGGCCAGCTACTGTGAGACCACCTGCAACCAAGGTCTGAGATCATGTTAGGCCATCATCATGGTTAATAAAACAGGGGGGTTGCTGACATTTTAAAAAGGACAGAAATGCAAAACCTGTAAAAACATAAAACCAGCAATCAAAGTCACCAGGATCTCTTGGTACGCAGGCACAACAGGGCCAGTTTGGTCCAGCGGTTAGGGAGCCGGACTCTTATCTGGGAATACTGGGTTTGAATCTGCCCACCCTAATGAAGCCAGCTGGGTGACCTTGGGCTAGTCACAGTGCTCTTCTGCACTCTCACAGCCCCACTTACTCCACAGGGTGTTCTGATGTGGGAAGAACAGAAGGTTTATCAGCAGCTTTGAGTCCCCTTAAATGGGTGAGAAAAGCCAACTCTTCTTCTTCTACAGTGGGATTTTGCAACATAAAAAGCACCTTGCCACTCCCACAGGAGCAACAGAAATTTATTTCACTGCCCCAGCTGCAGATGGGAGAACTCTGTAGCCCATTGGGAAAGTATAAACACAGATTAGAACCCTTTTTGCATGGAAAACAAATCCTGCAGTTAGAAAAGCAGCATGTCAAGGAACCAGGGTTCCCCCCCCCCCTCATCCTAAAAGATTAGTTTTCCAAAAGCAGGGATTTGTTGATCTTACAAGAAGGAGCATCAGGGGCTTTTAACCATGTTAATCTCCTCCTTGTTTTGGAAGGAGTTGACAGCCTGGATCCGGGCCAGCCATCCCTTCAGCCATAGACTGGAAAGAGGGCTGCCTGCCTCCTGGACCAATCACCCTACAACACTCCAGAGCAACAAAACGGAGGAAGAGGAGGGCGGAGGGCTGTGATGCTTCACGGAGCCGCAGGGCAAGGGCCGTTCATTTGATGCCCCAGCTTTGGAGGCAAAGGAAGCTGCTCCAAGCCTAAAAAAGAGAGAAGAGGCAGGGTGATCTGCTCACCTGTTACGCTCCTACCAAGAAGGCAGCTTCCCACACAGCGTCTGAATAATGCACAGGTGAGCAAGATCAGGTTGCACGCCCTTCTGTTGCCATGTTGAATCCCTCAGCCTCCCTGTCCGGAGCTCACCTGGTACAGGACTTGCAATCCCACAGCCGAGCCCTTTGCTCTCTCACTTCAGCCCCTGGGTTCTAATGGCCCAGGGCAAAGCCCCTCCCCATGTCCTCACCTGCAAGGGGCTGCTCCAAGGTGGGATCTATACGAGTTGTCCTTGTGTAGCGGGGCAGAGCTGAGCAGCAGAGCTCCTCTTGCAGCCCCCCCCCCCAGCCTTCTGAGCCACTGGCTAATACCTTAACGAGAGCTGACAGGTCAGCTCAGCGGCAGCAGGGGCAATGGATAAGGTTTTATCCTAATTAGCCTGGGCAGAAGCTCCCTCCGGCTTCCATGGCACCAGAACATGGGCTGGGACTCTGCAAGGAAAAGCAGGGCCTGCAAACTGGACAAATGCCCTTCCCGCAGCAATTCTGCCATCCAATTCACTACCAAGCCCAATTCAAGGTGTTAACTATGCCTTACAAAGCCCTAAATGACTTGGGCCCCTAAATATCTAAAGGAACGCCTTCTCCCATACCGACCTGCCCATGCCTTGAGATCTGGAGGCAGGGCCCTCCTGTAGTGAGGTAGGTGGGCACCCGGGAAAGGGCCTTTTTGGTAATGGCCCCCAGGTTATGGAATAGCCTCCCCCTTGAGGTGTGTCACTCCCCTTCTCTGTATACATTTAGGAAGGTGGTGAAGACGCACCTCTTCGCCCTGGCCTTTGGCTAATGTGACTATATTTCCCCCCCACCGTAGATTAGTCTTTTAATATTTAGTACATGCTTTTAAATATGTTAGATCTCTTAAGTATTTTTATGAATATTATTGTTTTTTATATTAAAAACCCATGAGTATAGGTTGGGATAAAAATATAAATAATAAACTCTCAATAACTTTTGCAAAGGGTTTCAGTTCTGCACCTCTGTAACACAACCTGAAGACAATCCGTGGTCATCCTAAACTACTAGTGTGACCAGGGCCTTTATGCCACCAGGATTTTCTGCATTTTTTAAACAAAAATTTACAATTCAGAGCAGCTCAGTACCACAAGTCTACATTGCCTTTGACCATATTTCCATTGCACCCGTGGCTGTGCGGGTGAACGCCACTCATCAGCTGCCATCCAGACGAGCAGCAAAGGCACTTCTGGAAGAAGACCCAGCTGGCCCCATAATATAAACAGCAGGGAGATGTTGTGTATCAACCACTCCAGAAGCACGTTGAGCTGCAGGCTTATTGGTGAGATGAAGGGGGTGGAAGGAGAAACAGCTTATTCCTTAAGAGGTCCGGAGAAAAAGAAGCCACACAGAGTTGCATGCTGGGTACCAGAAAACTCTCCACTCCTGCATAATTTAAAGCAATCTTTTCCATCTCGGTACATTTACGGACTATAAATCCTATCAGTCCTCCTGGCAACACTAGCTTGAGGACTGCAGTCTGAAAGAGAGCTGGCAAAGTCTGCCTGAAATATGCCATATGGATGGAAAGATTAATGGAAAGATATAAAGATGGATGGACAAATGGATGGAAAGGTGGACGGACAGATGGACAAGTGAATGGACAGATGGATGGATGGACAAATGGATGGAAAAGGAGAAAGATGGACAAGCAAATACATCGATAGATGGACAGATGGATGAACATCCCACCAACAACCGAATGCCTGGCCTCATTCAGCTTCTCTTTCTTCTGCTTACACTGTGATGTCTATTAAATAAACCTCTTGCTGCTTCTTAAAAAGAAAAGAAAAAGGCATGCGCTTGGGTGCCGTTTCTTTTGACTGAAGATTGGGGCAACCGTTCCACCACCATGGGAATTTCCAGAACCTTTTCAGCACCTGTCCTGATCTTGCCCTTCCTCAGGGAAATCTGGTCTGGCGTAACACCTTTCCTGCCTCTGCAGCAAGAGGGATACCCAGGGAAGGGATGGAGAACAGGCAAAAGAAAACGGAAAACTCACCTGGCTGCAGTTGCTGCCGCCGCCATGGCTAGTGCCGATGGTGCTGCTGGTGGTAGTGATTCGGATCGGGCTACTTCTCAGCCCCAGGGTGAGCTCTGTTGAGGTGAGGAAATGGGGAAAAGAAGCTTCTGAAACCAAGAACTTGCCTGCCTCGCAGAGAAATCCTCACGTTGCTAGTCCTCAAGAGGCTGCCTTTTTCTTCTTTGCAACAGGATGGCTTTCTAAGTGATAATCGTGCCCTTTCTAATAGGGATGTGCACAAATTTTTGTTTTTATTTTGCATTCGATTTGTACTGATTCAAATGCAAGAAAATCTGTATTTGTTCAAATAGATCTCCTCCTTTGAATGTGGTAGGATTTGAATTTGATACGAATGTTCAATATGAGTCGCATATGTATCCCATGCTTCTCTGATACATATCCCATACATTTCTGCTCTGAAAGCATCAAATCCACCCTGAATCCACTTTGAACCCATGCTCAATCCACTCTGGATCCGCAGCCACTTTCCCTCCTCCCCAGGTCCATGAATGTAACAAAGCTTCATACAAATGTTCCGCAGAATTCCGTTTGAATAAAAATGTCCAAATTCAGATGAATTTGCATGAATTTTGAATGTTAGGAACATTCATGCAACATCCCTACTTTCCAAAGCTTCGCCACTTGCTTAACCAGAGAAACAGACCAGATTTCTTTAAGAGGGGGAGCGCTTGCAGTGGAAAGAACTCCCAACTCCACACACAGCCTCTGCCCACACAGGCATTTTGCAGGAAATCTGAAACAGGGCAAGATCCTGGCTCCCTGGGAAGAAAAACAAAAACAAAGCCATGCAAGCCACAACCTAACGCTAGTTTTAGCATTAGGAATCAAGGTCATGCTGGAAACGGACTGGGCGGAGATGCATTTCCTACACCGAGGGTGACCCCGCGCTTAGGACCAACTCTCCAAAGCCCTCGGGTGTCGAGCTTGTTCCAAAAGCGTAACCACAAACATCCCATGAGCCGCAGTGTGGGGGGAGGACCCTTTCTGCTCGATCTTTAAGAAGATAAATTCCAGCCCATCCAGCCGTGACAGAAGTTTATCTTTCCAGAAATAGCAAAGCTTCCAAACTCTGGAGACCACACAGAGGAACTGTTCCGCTCAGCCCCTCGCACCCGGAGGGAACCGATCGGCTCATCGGTTTTGAGCTCACCAGCGACACTGCGCCCGTCTGCACAGCCACAGGAAGGGCCACGGCGCGGCAGGGGGGATCTGCATTGCGTGGTGAAGCCTCCAGACGGGCGGAAGGAAACTGCAGTCCTTACTAGGCATGTGAAAAGTTCAGTTTGCGTTGGAAAACGGGATTGAATGGTTCGTGTATGTTAGCCTCAAACTGAACCTGGCGTGGTTTGCGTATCCAGAAACTCGACTGAACCAAACCAGACAAACTATTTGGTTTGACAAGATAATTTCTGTTTGCTGTTTGGCCCTCGGAGAGGGCGTTGTTTGATGAAAAAAAGTATTTTTTTTTCTTTTTGAACAAGTTTGGAACAGAACACAAACAACCACTTGTTCAATTAAACAGTTTGCGGGCAAAACGGGACCCAAGATTTACATTTCTGCACATCCTTAAAGGAACACCAATGGGTTCAGGCACCAGGAGACAACTTCCTTTCTCTCCAGATTTTCTGCAGCCCTGATTTTGACTGACTGGAAGGGATATGGTGCTTGTTCCCCATAGATTATTATTCCTTTAGTCCTTTGCAAGCATAAAGAGATGCCTTTCTTCCTAAGGAGGTGAGTACCAAAAGCCCCTCAGAGAAGCAGAAGCAGGTTTTATTAAGTTTTCAAATTAAGGTATCTTCTCCTGCCCAAAATGTGCCATCTGTTGCCAGTATATTCCCTGTGTTGCAAAGAACGCTGGAAAGTCTGTGCAGTTTTTTCCTGCTCCACGACCCGGGCTGTGCTGGAAGCCTTTTAACTCCCACTTTGAAACTCTGGCAGAAGATGCACATATGTTGGCATCCTTGGTGTGTCCACCCTATTTTGTGCTGAAGGGCTTTGAATGTTGGAAGATGCTGCCAGCTACCAGCTCATGGAAGGAAGGAAGGAAGGAAGGAAGGAAGGAAGGAAGGAAGGAAGGAAGGAAGGAAGGAAGGAAGGAAGGAAGGAAGGACACTTTTCAAGATGCAATATGCATCCACAACATTGTTTCCTTCCATCTCAGCCCAAATATTCCCACAAAGTTTCCCTTTGCCAGCCCGAGTTCACCTCCTCATCTCTTTCCTTCCCTTGAAGTTCCAGCCCAGGACAGCTCCAGGGTGTTGTATCAACAAAGGGAGTGACCAGACAACCATACACAGCCCCCCGAAGACATGCACGGCTCCTCCAGGACCACCTACCTGCCCGCTGGTTCCCCGGTGTGCCTACCACATGGCTACGGATGGGCTGGCTGCGCCCATCCTTGATCTCGATGGTGAAGAGGGTTTTCATGTCGTTTCCGGGGTCCACACTCGGGTTGCGTAGCCGGGATGGCAGAGGGCTGCAGGAGGAGGCACTCGGCTGGACGTTGGGTTTCTCTGAGCCACAAAAGCTTCCCGTGGCATTTTCAACAGGCTGGGGGACAGGGGCCAATTTGTTCCCCTGCCATTGGCCGGCTTGGCTCCTCCCCCGGGGAATGCCCGCCTCTTTTGGGGTGGTTGGACCAGGCACCAGAGGCCTCACCGTCCCAGTCGGTGCCTGAAATGTGCTGGACCTTGCTGCCTGCTCAAGACCTGGTTCCGTGTCCCCCACGTGTGGCTTGCCCACTTTCTGCGGAAAACGACCACCACCGCCAACTCCACGGGCTGCGATGGGTGAGTCTGTTGCGCGCTGCGAGTACAGCTGCTGTTGCTGCTGCTGCTGCTGCTGCTGCTGCAGGACCCGGGCACCTCTGTTTGCACTCTCCCCCTTTTGGGGAGCCCGCACGGTGCCCACTTGCTTGGGGGGCTCAAAGCTGAACTTGCGAGCACGCTCTAACACGGAGCCCGTTCTCCGAAAGGGTTGATCCTGCTGAGGCCCTGGAGGGAGAGAGAGGGAAAGAGCGCAAGGAGAACTGTATTATTATGGTATTTGGCTGGAGAACTGAAACCGGCTGATAGGGGAGAACTGGGAATCCTGCCAAGCCTCTGGAGAGAAAGATTGGACCCTGGAGAAGAGGGAGGAACACCCCACAACAACACCCAACGCCTCTGCTCCTTCCTCTCCCAGAACAGCCGGCTGGCCAGCATCACTTTTTCCAGCTGCCACTGGTCAAATGTTCCTTCCAGCCTCTGCAACCAGGACTCTGAAGACCCTCTTCCCCCTGAACTCCCAAAGCCAGGTCAGCCCTCTTCGTAGGGACTGGTGATGGCTGGTGGGTTCTGGTAGTGGGTTCTTCAGGTCCTTCTCCCCCCCAAGGCTCAGTCCCTACAAAGGACCCGATTTTCTGGCCTCTTCCAGGGAGGAATAGGACAAATGACCAATCCGTGTTTGACCCAAAGGTGAGAAAAGCAAGAACAGAACTCAGTGACAAAAGAAATGAAATGTACATCTGATACTGTTTTTTAAAAAAACCCTACTTTCAAAGCCAACAAGTGAACAGGGTAGCTTCATAAAAAAAATTGAGACAAGCAAAACAGCAGCCCAAAATGAAGTCGAAATATTATTCTCTCTCGACCCTGTGGGGTGACAGGAATAAGTTCACTAGAAATAAAGGGAGCATTGGGGTGTTTTTCCACTGTCACTAGAAGTACCCATTAAATACCCATTAATGGGTATGTAATGGCATTTTTATACCCATTAATGGGTACTTAATGGGTACTTCTAGTGACGGTGGAAAAACACCCTTAATCTGGTTTCCGTAGAAACAGTAAGAATATTTTCTGTGCATTTATTCATTTGTGTGATAAATTAATGTATCCAATAGTATCAGATTTATAGAACTTCAGGTGTTGATTTTTTTATTATTTTGCTTTTCTCTTCCAGGGAAGCCATACACCCCCCACCCCACCGCATCACATCCCTTCATCCACTCTTCCTCAACTTGGCCGGCCAGATTAACCGTTCTTCTAAGCCAGGCTACACTCACCTGTGCTGGGTCCACCTGCCTGCACCTGTTCCCAACTCCCATCGGCTCCATCTAGCTTGGGCTGTTGACCAACACCACTGAACAAAAGCCCCCCAAAGGCAGAATGGAGACCTGCCCGGCCCTCTCTCAGATGTCTGAGGGTCACAGCCTCGCAAGATCACCGAGTCTCTGCTGGGGGAGAAAGGAGGGACCCCGTGGTCGGGCAAGGTAAGTTACCTGTGCTGGCTGCCGGCTGCCGGGCGGGTTGCGAGGCTTCATGGCGAGGGCCGTCACAGGTGGTAGGGGTCTTGGGGGTGGCAGGGGTGGCAGGGGGTGGCTCTGTGAGGTCAGGAGGCAAGGATGGAAAAAGGGGAAATTAATAAGGCAGGCTAGACAAGGTTCCCCCATATACCCCATGCATGTTTACAGCATTTAGCATGTCCCTGTTCTCCTCTTTCTTTGAGCAGCTCAGAGCGTCTGCCATAGTTTCTTCCCCATTCCCTGTGAAGTTCACAAGTAGGGATGTGCATGAATATTTGAAACATTCAAAATTTGATCTAATTCATTCGAATTTGGACCTTCAAATTAAGTTTGAATGTCTTTAAATTCAAATTCAAACATTCAAACAAATTTTGGATAGTCAAATTTATTCGTTTGAATTATTTGGACATTCGTATGTGCACAGGTACGTACACAATGTGTACTTGCCCGCATCTGTACACATTTGTACAGATGCAGATCCGTACGGGACGAAAACGGGTTGCATACGGGATAAATATGGGATGCGTATGGATGTGTACAGATGCGTACGGGATGTGTAACAATGTGTACAGGTGCATACAAATGTTGTCGACTTTCGTAAGTGCAAATGTGCATCAAAAATTCAAAAGAATAGATTCGAATTTGCTTAATTCGAATCGAATTTGGGTAAATCCGAATTTTAAAGATTCAAATTGAATTTTCAGATATTTGAATCAAATCAAATCAAATCCTGAAAATTGCATTCGTGCACACCCCTACTCACAAGCTTTTTTCACCTGGCTGTTTTCACCACCGTTTCAAAAATAAAGAGTCCCCAGTGCCTGAGGCCTGGGGAGAGGCGGATGAAGGAGGCCTTGGAGTGAGCCACTCTTGTGACCGAAGGGCAGGAATCAGGTGCTTGTCCACCAGAGTTCTCACTTCAGTTGGTGGCCCAAGGTCACCCAGTTGCTTCCTACGGGAGCAGCTTCCTCACTCAAGCCAGCAGCAAGAAGCCCAGCAAGGGAGAAAGCACCCAGGCCTCTCGGGGCCATCTGACCATGGCCACAGCAAGCGCCCCGGTGGATCACCTTCCTCTGCCCTTGCCCGGTCTCCAACAACAAGGTCACCATCTGGTCATTCCAGCTCCACCTGCACTGCTGGACGTCTTGGTTCCCCTAACTCCCCATTTCCTTAACTTTCCCCCGTTTATACTGCTGGACTTGACAGTTGCTTTAACTCCCAGTTTTCCACTGGCAGCCATTTCTTGGACCAAATTCCTGCTTCCGCCTGGGGCAAAGTTAATCACAAGCAGGGTGCAAAGGCTATGACATTCTCCTGCAAACCAGAACTCTGTGCACTGCATAGCCCTACAGGGGTCAAAAGGCCATGCACGCACTTGGGCGTACACACACACACACACACAAAAAGTGTGCACATAATGCTTTTTAAGTGAAATGCATCTCTGCAACCCAGAACAGCATCACAAAACAGGACACTCAAGGAGCATTGCTCCACCAGAGTGTGTGTGACTGTGAGTGTGAGGAGAAAGGAGGGGTGGGTGAAGAAGAGCTGGCTTTTCTACCCCACTTTCCTTACCCTTAAGGGGACTCAAAGCAGCTGACAAACCTTCTGTTCTTCTCCCCACAATAGAGGTGGGTGGGGCTGAGAGAGCTCAGAAGAGAGCTGTGACTAGCCCAAGGTCACCCAGCTGGCTTCATGGAGGAGAGCAGAATCAAACCCAGTATTCTTAGATAAGAGTCCAGCTCCCTAACCACTAGATCAAACTGGTAAGCCCCACCCCATGCCAAAGGTAGACCCCTCTGACATGTTCCCATCCTGAATCAGGTGGAAAAAAAAATCTTCCCTTAGAAGCATCTAGATCTGGTGTCCCCAGAGCCCCAAAGGCTCTGAAACTTGTATCTCAGGGTGTTAGAAATCAATGCATCAGAATTCCCACCTGTAGCACCTCAGGGGAGGCACCACAGCCCTGGAGTTCACTCAGACCAAACTGTGGGGCAGAGACTTGAAGAAGGATCCATTGCGTTGCTTGGACTTCCAGGCCACCTTGTGCCAAACTCCTCAAAGGCTTCCCCCTTCCCATTTCGGTAAGGAAAAAGCCACCTGGGGTGCTCCGGTGGACTCATTCAGTCAAGGAAAAGCAGCGAGAGAAAGCCAAGCGCGCAGCCCAGCAGAGAGAGGACAGCAAAGGCGAGGGGGCCCAGCCAAGGATGGAGCAGAGAGCCGCTCTTGACCTTATTGGGATAAGGAATGCAAAAGGTCCGGCTTCACTTTCGCAGCCCTGAAGGCCAGGCGGCAGCTGCTAAGGAACCGGAAAACGTGCCCCATCCCAACATCCCCGGGGAAGGCAGACAGAAATGCAGGAAGGGGCCAAGGCCCTGGGCAGAGGGGGGGAAAGCACTTCCGGTGGTGGTGGGCATCCTTCAGGGCAAGAGCAGACCCCAAAGTCTGCCCCACCACTATCTTATCACTCCCCAGCCCTAGGTCAGCTCTGCCCCTAAGGTCCCACAGGGGCTGCCTGCGCGGAGTATGAGCAATTCTTCTCATTGTTCCTGGATCCCCAACCTGGAACACCAGACAGATGTGCGAGGGTTTTGTTTTGTTTTTCTCCAAAACAGCTGGAATGGGAAGCAAAAGCCCAAGGGACAAAGCCTGTTATGGGAGAAGCGTTGGGAAAGGATGGCCGCTTTATCTTGAGCCAATCTTTAAGGAACCAGTTCCATTTTGAGCAAATTTCCATGCGCCTCAAATTTTGTACAAGATCATTTTTTAAAAAAACGATGTGCACAAATATCTGAAACATTCAAAATTCGATTGAATTCGGACATTTGAATTCAAATCGAATGTCTCTAAATTTGCATTTAATATTCAAATGAATTTTTTAATCTTTCAAATCATTCGTACAAATTATTCAGACATTTGTACATTATGCGTTACATACATATCCATACACATCTTATTCGTATCCGTACACATTTGTACAGATATATACGGGATGCATATGGGATAAAAATGGGATGCGTACGGATGCATACAGACACATTCAAAAGTTGTCGACTTTCGTATCTTCAAATACGAATTGCAAATTGGTGCAAATAGTTTCAAATGTATTCGATGCAATCCGAATTGAATACATTCTAATTTTAAGCATTCAAATCAATTCAAATCTTTGGATATTCAATTCAAGTTGAATCCCAAAAATTGCATTCGTTCACATCCCTACTTGCTGAGAAACAGAATGAAAAATTATTGGAAAAAAATCTGAATATTTTTGAAAATTCAGATTTCTTTCTTTTTCTTTCTCTCTCTCTGTTTCTGGCTGGGCAGAACAACTTCTAGAGTTTGCACATAGTTCTCACAACTCTGTGCTCACTTGTGAGCAAATATATCTTGATTGCAGCTTTGAAGGTGGGGTGTTGACTAAGGATTGTGAGAGTTTGTGGCCCATAAACATATAAAGCCCTAAGTGGCTTGGGCCTTGAATATCTGAAGGAGAGCCTTTGCCCCGGCTTTAAGATATCAAACTGAGGGCCTTCTTGGAGTACTGCTACACTCACAGGTGCAAAGGGCTGTGGTAGGCAAAAGGGCCTTCTCTGCAGCGGCCCCTGGGCTGTGGAATAGTTTCCCAGAGGCGCCAACTTTGTATGGTTTTTGGACCCTCGTTAAAACAAGCCAGTCCTAAATTTTCCACCCCAATGGTACCTGCCCACCTGGATAGTTTTGCATCCTTACCATCTGGCTCCTTGTCCACAACGTTTCCATCCTCCTCGGGGGCTGGAGGCACATCCTGGGTGAGAGAATTTACAAGAGGAATGGAGGCTATTTCCTTGTTCTTTTTCCTTATCTTAGGAGCAAAGAGTGAGTGAGTGAGTGAGTGAGTGAGTGAGTGAGTGAGTGAGTGAGTGAGTGAGTGAGTGAGTGAGTGAGTGAGTGAGTGAGTGAGTGAGTGAGAGTAATAACATCCAAGTACCTCTCTGTGCTGATTCCCCTCACTCTCTGCCCTTTGGGGAGGCTCTTCCTCCAGGCGAGGGCTGCTTGCCACATCCGAGGTCTCTGGCTCTCCTTGCATGGTCTCTCTGGCGTCTACTTCTTCAGATGTCTGCAGCCCTTCACTGTCCTCTGGTGCTGAAGTGATGCCAACCTTCTCATCTTGGGATGTGGGTGATGAGCCTCTGCTGGAATCACTCTTAGAGGAGCCAGATGTGGGGCCTTCGGTGCTTGACGCTGGATCTGGACCACTCTCAGGGAATGAGGAGGACTCCAAAGGCAGGTGGCAGGAGGAGACAGGGCCTAAAAGAAGAAGAGTTCCCAGGGAAGAATCTGTGGATGGGAAGGGGGGGGGGAACCCATCAGAACCAGGGTTTTGCATCTTGATCTAGTTTGGTCTAGTGGTTAGGGAACTGGACTCTTATCTGGAAATACTGGGTTTGATTCCATACTCCTCCACAAAACCAGCTGGGTGACCTTCAGCTAGTCACAGATCTCTTCTGTGAGCCCCAGCTACCTCACAGGGTGTCTGTGGTGGGGAGAAGAACAGAAGGTTTGCCAGCCACTTTGAGTCCCCTTAAAAGGGGTGGGCATCCGAGACAGAACCTTCTCAGTGATGGCCCCTGGGCTATGGAATAGTCTCCCCCTTAAGGGGCATCAGGCTCCTTCACTGTATATGTTTAGGAAGGCAGTGAGGATCAGTTAAATGGGAAAATATTGTCTCTTCCCACTTTGCGGGCATTGTGACTGTTTTAATATATACTGTTGTTGCTTTATTATAAGTCTGATTCTAAATGTTGTTACCCGCCCCGAGATCTTTGGGTGTAGGGCGGGGTAGAAACACAAACAAACAAACAAACAAATGGGTGAGAAAGCAGGGTATAAAAGCCAACTCTTCTCCTTTCCATGGGAGCAGTGTTACGTCCCTCACCTTCACTGACAGCATATTGTAATGCCAGCCACGCTAGGAAGAATGTTAGTTCTTTTATTTAACAGTGAAATTATTTCCTGTAATTATATTTCCAGATCCTTATGGTTGTTGACAGTTGTGTTTAGGATCTAGAATCAGCAGACGGTCTGCTTTGTTACCAGGTGAGCATGGACAGGCAAACTGTCTGACTTCATATGATCCTATTCTTCTTCCAGTTTCTGTCCACGAAGCTCCTTCTTCTGGGCCACCTGTCTTACCTGCCTCACAAAGGCTTCCCTTCTGGCTCCTCCCAGCACACCTTCATGCTCATGAATGCATAGTCACGAGGGGCAAAGCTAGCACAGAAACTTGCAACATAACAGGCCAGAGGCAGATGGTGCTACTGAAAGCCAGTTTGTGAACGAAAGCTGGTTTGGTTCATGAATGAAAGTCCATTCTCGTGAACTTACAAACAGGCTTCCGGCAGGGGTCGGCAGTTCTGGCTTTGCTTACCCGTGATGATCACACCTAGAACAGACTCACCTGGCACATCTGTCACCTTTGACTCTTGATGTTGCTGGTTCCGCAGCTCCCGGATCTGGGCCTTGATCAGCTCCTGCTCTGCTAGCTCCTGAGCCTGAAAAAAGACATGAAACAAAGGCCAAAGTCAGATCAATACCAAAAAAAAAAAAAAACCCAGAAACCCTGAGTGTGGATCACTCCTGGTGGCGGTGGCGGGGGTGGGGGGGGGGAATAGCTTTGCACACAACCCTATCCAGAATCCTTGGAGGCCCAAAGCATAGCACACTGAATTTGCTTCTCTCCTAATTGACCTTTGCTCTTATACCACAACACTCAGGTAACCCAAAAAGAGTTTCCTTCCTTCCTTCCTTCCTTCCTTCCTTCCTTCCTTCCTTCCTTCTCTCTCTCTCTCCTCCTTCCTTCCTTCCTTCCCTCTCTCTCTCCTCCTTCCTTCCCTCTCCCTTCCTTCCTTCCCTCTCTCTCCCTCCTTCCTTCCCTCTCTCTCTCTCCACCTTCCTTCCTTCCCTCTCTCTCCCTCCTTCCTTCCCTCTCCCTTCCTTCCTTCCTTCCTTCCTTCCCTCTCTCTCCTCCTTCTTTCCTTCCCCCTCCCTCTCTCTCCTCCTTCCTTCCTTCCTTCCTTCCTTCCCTCTCTCTCTCTCTCCCTCCTTCCTTCCTTCCCTCTCTCTCTCCCCTCCTTTCTTCCTTCCCCCCTCTCTCTCCCTCCTTCCTTGCTTCTGCAAACTGTTAGTCTTTTCAGTCTTTCAGGCTAGGGGTGTGTTCAGGCATGTGATGCATAGATACTGACCTGCATTTCAGATAACGAGCTCAGAGCTCCCTTGGCAGGGACTCAGAACGAAAGCAGATGCAATTTTTTAAAGGATTCCCCTTTGCGTCTGCCTGGGTAGCCCATCAAAAGGAATTTTGCCACTTGGCTGCCCAGCAGGTAAGTGGGAACATCTTGTGCAGAGAGGGGACAAAGCTTTGGTGGCAGATGGCCACAGGGGGGCAGCAGAGCTAGGCATGAGCGCCTCTGCCCATACACACACACACATCCCCCCCCTACACAACACACAAACGCAGGGTTGTCAAATCCGTTCACTAACACCCCTGAGGTCCTGTCCTTTTAAAGGAGGATGGAGGCAGAGACTCAGCAGCACTGACAGAAGGAGGACAAGCCCAACCTGCCCAAACTCCAAGACTTTAAACAATTAGACAGAATCCACAACCGTGTGCAAGGTGGATGCAGTTACTAAGCAACAACATGCAAACCCGCCCCCCTTGCAAAAATCACACACTTCCCAGTTGACTCTGGGTTGCTAGGCAACCCTGAGCATTGGTCCTTTTTTCTCCTCCCAAGTTTCAGATGCTGTGAGGTTTGCAAGGTTTCTTGGATGGGGGGGGGGGGGAGAGAGATTGGGACAGGGTTTCATATATAGGAAGGCAATGGAAGGAAGGATCCAGAGACCACTGAGGAAGGTCTTCTCCTTTGCAAGGAAATGACCTTAGGAGTGGGCTAAGGTTTTGCCTCTGACCTCTGCTGGAGATGCCCAGAAGCAATTGGTGGTCCACTGGGTGAGAGAGGATGCTGGACTAGATGGGCTGTGGCCTGATCCAGCAGGGCTCCCCTTAGGTTCTTATCTAGAATGGATGCCCAGGGACCACCTCTAGGTTGGAGAGACAGGCAAATGCCATTTGAAGGGAGTGAAGAGTAGGTGAAGGTTTTGCCTTTGACCTCATGGGGTTTGGCCGGGTGCTGGGCTAGATGGGCTGTGGCCCGATCCAGCAGGGCTTCTCTTATGTTCTTATAGCTGGACCAGGAGACTTGGAAACGAGGTCTGATGCTTCTGTAGTCAGAAGCTCTTGTAAAGAATTGACGGCTACTCTTTCTTTCTGGAAAGCGCCTGCCATCTTGTGGAAGATCTGAGAAGTCTCTCCCCTACAAAAACCAAGCCTGGTAAGAGCAAGAAATGGGAGGGGAGGGGAGGAGGAAGGTGGATTTCCACCCATCTCAAATGGCAAAATCGCCTTTCAACCTGAACTTCCACATGGACAGAAACCGCAGCCACGTGTTGCCAGCCACAGCCCTGCGAGTGTCTAAATGCGCAGATGTTTGTGCGCAATTGTGAAACAGATGGCCATACCCATATGCACTGTATATGTGACGGAGGGCCTGCTTCATGCATTCATGGCACAAAAACAAGGTAGGAAGATCAGCCAGGTGTTTGCTCGTGGGCGTAAGGAGACTAGGGGCATTGTCTGTCTCCTCGGGGGAATCAGCGCGAGCCAAAATGGAAAGTCCTTCCCATGCTGTGCGCCACTCGGCAGGCTCTGCTGGTCTGCATGGTGCCAAAATTCAAACTTGTGAACCAGCGTGCGGTGGAGGGAAAACTTGTATTTGCCCTGCTCACACCAACACACATACACGGCATTTGTACATAATGATTAAACTGGGGATCTGTGCTAAGCATATGCAAAAATATTTGAAACATTTGAAATCCGATCGAATTTGGACATTCAAATTCGAATCGAATGTCTATCATTCTTTTAACATTTAAATGAACTCCATTTTTTCAAACCATTCATATGAATTATTCAGACATTTGCCTCTTAGTCGTATCCATATGCATTGTATGGATATGTACAGGACAAAAATGAGATGCATACGGGATAAAAATGGGATGCGTACGAATGTGTACAGACACATACAAATGCTGACATTTGTATCATCAAATACGAACCAAATATTTGCACGGATAGATACAAATGTATTCAAATTAGTTTGAATTTTAATACATTCAGTTTTTTCTCTATTCATTTGAATATTCAATTGCATTCGTGCAGACCCCTAGTCTATGCAAATGAAAATGTTTTACAGGAAAAACAAATCACCCTAAGTAGCAAAAGCCATTTGTCTCATCTTTCTTACTCCCAATTTTACAATAACTTTGCACAGCAGAGGATTCCCACATCCACGGATTGGGCCTCAAAGCAAATCGTAACAGTATGCTGGAATATTCAAAATTTGTACGAATTTGGCCAAATTTGGATGTCCAAATTTGAACTGAATGTTTCAATACATTCATACGAAGCTTCGTTACGGATCCTCATGGGATTCGTATCTAACATTCGTATTGAATTCGTATCCAACATTTTCATCGAATTCAAATCCTACCACATTCCAAGGGATTTATTCGAACAAATACAAATTTTTTGGCATTTGAATACACAAAAGTTTGTGGAATATAATGAATTGAATATTTTTTTTTAAAAAAAAATTGGGCATATCCCTAGCCTGAATAAAGAGTATCTTCTAAGGTCTCTTCCAAGCAGTGCTTCTTGAGGGCAACATTTTTTAGCACTGCAGCAATCACTAACATTAAGGGAAGTACCTTCTGAATGGAAAAAAATCCCTTTCTTCTTTAGCCAGTCCCCTTTTTTCCACACACAGACAAAGATCCAGATCTTGATGCTCTCAGAAGACCCCATTGTGGACACCTTTAATCAGGTCCACACAAAATCCAGATTAAATCTGGACTTCTCCTGCCCTCGTGGGGACAGGGTCTTGCAGATGGGTCCTTCCATGGGGTCCAGGTGGGGACAGGGCCTTCCCAATTGGTACCAATCAGGTACCAATTTGGGTTCCTAATGGGCTCTTAGAAGGACTCTAAGCCCTAGTGGGAAAAGGCCCAGTAGCCACTGTGGCTAAGGCTGATAGGTGTCTTCATCTTCATCCAACCACCTCTGAGATATGATGGATGTGAAGGTGGAGACAATAGTTGGGTTTGAAAGGAAAGCATGGCGAATGGAGTTGCTTTTGGCTTGGAACACTCCCTATAGCCCCTGCCATTTTATTTAGCTCCCATTCCCCATGGAGATAAACCATCACTGGTGCTCTTCCCACTCACCTCCGAGATGTCCTGGTCTACGGCCTTTTCCTTGATCCTCTTGTTTTCCAAGGCTTCACTGGTGCCCCTCCGGGAATAATAGGCCTTCCCAGCCAGGGCTGCCGCTTGAGAGGGGAAGAGAAAAGACATAAGGAGTTGAGAGGCATTTATTGAATAACACCCACCCACCTCAGTTTTCATTGATATAGGTTGCAACAGGTTTTTAAAATAAAATAAAATCCCAAAGATTTCCAAGCATGATGCAACCCAGTACCTACACATAAATATCCAGGGACGCAGCCCTAAAATGCAAAGAAAATTCCACGCTTTGCTCACAGTAAAAACAAACAGAAGATTTGACTAAACAAACAGGTGCGTAGCTGGTAAAAAGAGGTGCATAAATGAATGGATCGTAATCTGCCAACTGGAAGGACAGCTAAGAGAAATTGGTTGGCAGGCAGCTTTGGGGCTGGGCAGGCCATGGGTGTTATTCCACTGGCGGAAAGTACCCATTTTAGCACCCATTAAGGACCCGTTTGGCTGAGAGCCGGATGACCCCATTTCCACCACGCTTCGAATATTCCTGCACATCTCTAGCATCCAGCAGATGAGGGGGTCAACAGCCCCCCACAAACCGGCAGCTATGGGTTCACACGCAGCCTTAAAAAAACCCTCCCTCTCCTCCTGTACTTAGGTGGACAAAAGGGGTACAGAGTAGGGGTGAACACATTTTTTGTTTCCGATTTGAATGCAAGAAAATTTGTATTCCTGTAAAATTTGTATTTGTTCAAATAGATCCCCTTTGAATGCATTTTTTTTAGTTCCCTTTAGTTCAAACGTAGTAGGATTCGAATTCAATACGAATGTTTCATCCCATAGGAATTCCATATGAATGCCAACAATCCCATATGAAGCGTCATACAAATGTATTGAATCATTTGATTCCAATGGGAATGTCAATCCTCGAATGTGCCAACATTCACTTTGAATTCCAATGTCCAAATTTGCCCGAATTCATACAAATTTTTGAATATTCCTGGACATCCGTTGTCTACAGAGTTCCTGTGCATCCGCGTCTGCTCTTTTCTGCATCCCTCTTAAGCCGGGAAGACACCCATGGGCGTGATGGCCTCCCTTTGAAGCTGCCCGACCCTTTACCTTCAATTTCTTCAGCACGCAGCTTGCGGATGGCAGCCCGGATTAGTTTACGTTCCTCGTATTCACTGGCCGCTCGAAGCTGGAAGAGAAGTGTCCCGGTCTTCCTGATTTGCGCCAATCAAAGACTGCACAAACAAGCAAGTGAGCACTAACACGTCCCATGGGATGCCTTGGGGTTCTGGGGTGGTCCCCGTCTAAAAGATATCAGGACCAACTCCATATTTTGAGATCAGCCACTGGCTGAAAGCATTTCCCAGATCAGGTTCCTTGGGGAAGAGGAGCAGGCAGGCAAAAGGCTGCAACCAGTGCCTGGCCATGCCATTGCCAAATGGGGTGCCATCATGAGGGCCAGACTTTCATCAACTCACCAGGGCTGTGAGCTCTTCCACATCCTGGATGCCCTCTAGCTTCCCAGAGAGAATGTCCAGGGATTTCTGTTGTCTCTCCTCTTCCTCCAGCTGCCGGGTCCTGTAAGAAATGTGGGGTGGAAGGCAGGCCATCAGGATTCACCTAGGATGCCCTTGCCAGCCTGATGTGCTCCATCTTGTACTGACTTTGCCTCTCTGACGTGTTGGTTTAAACCCATGGGGACCAGCAGACTGCTGCTTTAAAGCTCTCAGATGCATCCAAGCCCTATCTGTATCTGAACCAGTTTGGTCTAGTGTTTTAGGGAATACCGGGTTCGATTCCAGCCTCCCCCATGAAGCCAGCTGGGTGACCTTGGGCTAGTCACAGCTCTCTTCTGAGCTCTTCCAGCCCCACCTACCTCACAGGGTGTTCTGTTGTGGGGAGAAGAACAGAAAGCTTTGTCAGCCACTTTGAGCCCCCTTTGTCAGCCACTTTGAGTCTGAAGGCAGTAATGGGCTGGATGAGGGCCAATAAATTGAAGCTGAATCCAGACAAGACAGAGGTGCTGTGTGTCACAGGGTCTTGGGTCCGGGTAGTTGGGAGATACCCTGTCCTCAATGGGGTGGTTATGCCCTGGAAGGGACAGGTGTGTAATTTGGGGGTACTCCTGGACCATGCCCTGACACTTGAAGCTCAGGTGGAAGCCGTAGCCAAGAGTGCCTACTCTCATCTACGGCTGGTACGCCAACTTAAGTCTTTTCTTGATAGAGATGACCTGGCCACAGTTATCCACACTCTGGTAACCTCTAGACTGGGCTATTGCAATGCACTCTACATAGGGCTACCCTTGAAGACGGTCCGGAAGTTGCAGCTAGTGCAAAACACAGCAGCCAGAGTGCTGACTGGAACAGCTAGCCGGACACATATCACGCCGGTTCTTAAAGAACTGAATTGGCTGCCAATTCGCTACCGGGCCCAATTCAAGGTGTTAACTCTGACTTATAAGGCCCTAAATGACTTGGGCCCCAAATATCTAAAGGAACGCCTTCTCTCATACCAACCTGCCTGTGCCTTGAGATCCGAAGATGAGGCCCTCCTGGTTGTCCCACCACCTTCGGTAGTGAGGTTGGCAGGTACCCGGGAGAGAGCATTTTCGGTGGTGGCCCCCAGACTGTGGAATGGTCTCCCCCTTGAGGTGCGCCATGCCCCTTCCTTGTTATCATTTAGGAAGGCTGTAAAAACATACCTTTTTGCCTTGGCCTTTGGCTGAGGAGATACATTCTCCCCCCAGTTATAGTTCTTATGAATACACTATGGAGCGCACGGCTTATATCAGAATTTTTAACCAAGTACCTTGTTTTAATTTGTATTGTGTTCTTAATGTGTTTTTAATATGTTTTAATCTCTATTTTGTTCTTAATATGTTTTTAAATATGTTGTTTGATCCGTTGTTACCCTCCCAGAGACCTTCAGGTATGGGGCGGGATAGAAATGGAAATAAATAAAATAAAATAATAAATAAATAAATAAATAAATGGGTGAGAAAAGTGGGATAGAAAAGCCAACTCTTCTTCTTTTTCCCAGCAAGAATCAATCGTGTGTTTTTGGCTCACTCTTTCAATGTTAAAATCCCTGGCTCGTGTGAGGCTCCCAGAGTCAGGGCCAAGAGGAAAGCTTCTTCCATTACAGCCCCAAGTCTTGGGCCTTCCCTTCCAACCATGATCCAGGCAGCTCCTTTGTTGTTACTCAAAAAATACACTGTATTTCTTCATCTGTGTCTTCGGAATTGTTTCAAAGGGTGAGGATGATTAATTCAGATCTTCGTTTTGGATTTATTGCTGTTCCTGCGGTTGTTTATCTTGCAAACGGCATGAAGCCATATGCAATCTGGCCAGTGATGAGACGATTCCACCCACCCTTCCAGAGACCTGTCAGTCTTATATCTGTCCAAACGTCTGGCAAAAGCCAGAAGAGCACGAGGCCACCAGAGGGCACAGCTAAAGTCAGCAGAACCCTTAAACTGGCTCATCTGATCTTCCTGCATTCATCAGGAGGTGCCCAGAAAAGACATGGGTGACTCTGAAACCCCCGATAGCCTTCAGGACCAGAAGGCAAGTTGCTGCATGGATAGGATGGACCTCATGTAGACCATCAGCTTCCTATTCACAAAGCATCTCACCTGGAGTCAAGCTGCAGTGCTACAAATTCAGAAGTTATAAATAACTGGAGAGAGGAGGGGGGAGCAAACCTGAACTGACAGGCTGGCAGTTTCAGCCTCCTACTCCATACAGACTCACCCAGCACCCACCTGAGCAAATTCTCCTTGTTCTCCTGCCGTGATGAACTGCGCTCCGTGCGAAAGCGCTTGGATGCCAGGGTCTCTTGGTCGTGCTCTAGCTCCTGACGCCGGAGCTCCCGGATGGCGGAGCGGATCTGGCGCCGTTCGGCCAAGTCCATTGTGGCCTCCAGCTGCAGAGAAGAGAAGCGAGGGTCACTTTAGGACGGGTGAAGGACACGCTGGATGCCAGCTCCACCCCGGGGATTTGGCTTCTGGGTCCGCCTCCGCTTGACCACCCTGAGATTCCAAGCTGGACGCACAATGGGTGCTGTGTCCCTGTCTTAACAGTGGCCCACTGTCCCTGCTGTCACCCACTCCCCTCTGAAAACGTGGATCTCCATGACTCACAGGCTTGATGGCCGCAACCTTTTGGACAAGGCCCAAGGGGCTCCACCCGACGGACAGCATTGTTAGACACACAGCTGGCCTGCCCTGGGGAGAATGTAGGGCTAGGGATGTGGACGAGGACTCGTCACATTTGCAGTTCATCAGAAGTTGGACGGTCGAATTTGATTCGACAATTGAATTTGAATATGAATCAAATGCTGGGATACATTCGTACAAAGTTTTGTTACATCCGTGAGAACGCAGTCTGTGCCAGCCCAATTTGCAAGAGATGCAGAGTGGATCCGAAGTGGATTGAGAGCAGATTCAAAATGGATTCAGGTGGGATCTTATGCTTTCAGAGCAGATACATAGGGGATTCATAGTGGGCATTTGAATTGGATTCATATCAAACATTTGTATCGAATTTGAATCCTAATATATTCAAAGGGGATCTACTCAAACGAATATTTTTTTTTTGCATTTGATACAACTCAAACATGAAAAACACATTTGTGTGCATCCCTAGATAGAACCCCGCAGCATTAACTATCAAGATTGGAGAGAGATAACAGTGGGTTGTAATCCTGTGCCACTTCTCAAGGGTCAAGATGGAAATGGTTCTCAAGTGGCATAGACCTGGGTGGCAAACCTCTTCAGTGCAGGAGATAAACCAGGTTTAGGGAGAAACAAGGGTGTGAAGAAAAAGGAGGAGGAGGAGGAGGAGGCTTTTCTACCCCACTTTTCTCGCCCATTTAGGGGGACTCAAAGTGGCTGACAAAGCCTTTTCTATTCTTCTCAGAGAGCTCAAAAGAGAGCTGTGACTAGCCCAAGGTCACCCAGCTGGCTTTGTGGGGGAGGGTGGAATCAAACCCGGTACTCCCAGATAAGAGTCCGGCTCCCCAACCACTAGACCAAACTGGCTACACATACCAGTAGCGTATGTGAAGGTTCTTTAACCAAGAACTTCTCCAGTTGTTTTGGACCACAATCCCACCATTTCAGCCAGCATGAGGCAAGGTGAGGATGCCTGAAGCTGATAGGAACTGTAGTCTACAATGCTTAAAGAACCTTTGCCGGAAGAGACCCGCGGTGGTTGGAAAATCTTTGCTTCCAAGGTGATGCGGTTGCCCACCTTCCGTCCAGAGAGATAACGGAAAGACTCGGGGAATGAAGGTAGGGAAATTCCAAAGTGCCCAGCCTCAGAGCGTCCCTCTCATTCTTGCCCATGCGATCCAAAGGAAAGGAAAGACGGCACTGGGCTTCCATTCTAGGCTCAAGGGCAATTCAACTGAACCAGCATTACCACAGGGCACTGAACATCTTCGGTGGGTGGGGCTCACAGGGCCCACGGAAAGCCCTCAAGGGCTGTATTGTGCCCAGGGGCAGCGCATTAGCTGAGGAAACTCCCGGCAAAAAAGAGGACCCCCCCCCCAAAGGCTGGTGTTGCACCAGAACCAATATAGAATCTTATCCTATATAAATCTTTTGATAAAAGCCAAAGAGGGGGAACGCAAACAGACAGGCAAGTATGTTCCTTCTGGGAAGAGTGCAGGATGAAAACTTCATCATCCACTTTTGGGCATCTATTTTGCTTTGGTTCCCTTGACAAAAAACGCCCTTAAAAGAACGCCTAGCAGTTGATTTATCCTCACACTTGAAGGATTTCCAAACGCTTCAGGCCAGGGGGGGCGATTTTTTATAAGTCAGCCGGATGGATAACATTTAAGACTGGGAAGATTCTGCTGGAAAAAGAACAGCAAGCTGCTGATAAACAAGTTGGAGATTTATGGCGTGCGTGGATCTCCTTCATCTTCGCCGGGCATGGCTCTAAAAGGAATGGGCAAGAGAGGTTTTATGGGAGAATGGGAGAGAGTGGGTTTTATAAGGCATCAGATGCATGTAGAACCCAGCCCGCCAAGGCCGCAGAAAGGGAGGGACGGCTTTCAGCTATTTTTATTAAGCCCTAAGGTGGCCATCTTCTGGAAATGGAAACTTTGCAGATCTTCCTTTTTTCTTCAAAGAGAGGTGAAGCAATCTTGCTTCTGGGTGCAGAATACCATCTCAACGGACTCAGGACCTGGGAACAACAAAGCTGCACAAGGCAGTTCATTTAAGGGAATCGTGCTTAATTCACAGCACAGAGGATTGCGGATGTGTACGAATGCATTTTTGTATTCGATTTGTATCGAAACAAATGCAAGAAAATTTGTGTTTGTTCAAACAGCTCCCCTTCACATGGGGTAGGATTTGGATTCAATAGGAATGTCTGATACTGATTGCTTACCAATTCCAAACATATCTGCTATGTATCCATTCTGAATGTGCCAAATCCGCCCTGAATCTACTTTGAATCCACTCTGGATCCATTGCAGGTGTGACTAGGGCAGTTGCTTTCTCATGAATGAAGCATTTGATTTGAATTAGAATGTCAAAATTCGGCCAAATGTATTTGTACGAATTTGTACAAATATCCAGTATGAATGCATAGGTATCCGATACATATCCCATAATATATCCGCTCTGAAAGTGTCAAATCTGCCCTGAATCCACTTGAATTTGCTCTCAACCCATGTTGAATGCACACTGGATCCGTTGCCGATGTGAGTGACCAGGTTCACAAATGGTCCACAGCATTCATATGAAGAAGAAAAAGAAGAAGAAGAATTGGCTTTTCTACACCATTTTTCCCACCCATTTAAGTGGACTCAAAGCAGCTGACAATCTTTCTGTTCTTCTCCCCACAACAGACACCCTGTGAGACAGGTGGGGCTGTGAGAGCTCAGAAGAGAGCTGTGACTAGCCCAAGGTCACCCAGCTGGCTTTGTGGAGAAGGGTGGAATCGAACGCAGTATTCCCAGGTAAGAGTCTGGATCCCTAGCCACTAAAATGTCAATGTACAAATGTCAATTCGTATACAAATTTCCAAATTCTGACAAATTTCAAATGTTACAAATATTCGTGCATATATCTACAGAGGAGGAACCCAGCTTTTTAAACACTGTGTGGGATTTAATTTTCTGAATGCAGGACTTGAAGCATTTTTTAAAAAAATCTGGGGAACACATTGCTTTTTTTGGCACAGTCCACGGCTCCCCAGCCACCTGGTAGGGCACTTGCTTCAGGAAAGGCCAGGTTGAGGAAGTAGCCCCCACCCACCCAGAGCTGCTCATCTCTGGCAAGGAATGGGCAGAGATGGGCAGGGACCCATGACACAGCCCCTGGCGGAGCACACAGCACAAGTAGAGTCACACCTTCTTTCTGCTCTGCTAGGGATGTAGATCCAAGTAGATTCGAGTAGATTCAAATGTCAAAAAATCCAATTTGATCCGGATATTTAAGATCCGAATGTCATAAAATCCTATTCGAATCCGTAACATTTGAATCCGTATATTTGAATGTTAGATTTGTATTTAAAGATACAAATGTCGACAACATTCATATCTGTCATATGTATCTGTTTGCATTCCTTAAAAATCCATATGCATCCTGTATTAGCCCATATGCATCCCGTTTTAATCCCGTATTTTAAGTGCAAGATACTTACAATTTTCACACAGATTCGTATACGACAGATACGAATCTACACATTTGAATTATCTGAAAGTCCGATACGGATTTTTGAAAATCTGATTTGAGTTCGAATGTCAACATTTGGCAGATTCAAATTGAATTTTCAAATATTCATGCACATCCTTTTGCTCTGCAGCAATGCTCTCTCCTCCCTGCCAGGCAGGGATGGATGGGCTACAGCAAAGAGAAAGCCATCTGCCTCATTCAAGGGCACCTGTCTGGGCACAAGCAATCATTTTGGGGCACCTTTACTCTGGAATATCTCTAGAAAGCACATTTTCCAGAGGCGATTGGAGGCAGCCCAAGAGGAAAAATGTCATCATGCTAAGAACATAAGAGGATCCCTGCTGGATCAGGCCACAGCCCATCTAGTCCAGCATCCTGTTGCACACAGTGGCCCACCAATTGCCCATGGGCATCTCAAGCAGAGACAAGGGCAAACCTTCTCCTGCTCTCGAATCCCAGCAAATGGCCTTAGAAGCATCCTGCTTGTCCCCCCAGCCTGAAAGATGCACTCAGGCATCCAACAGACCTACGCAACAGTGAAACCGATACTCAATGGACACTGTGGTTTCCCCAAATTTCCAGGAAGAGACTGGCAACCGCTCCTCAACCCCAGTTCACTTTGCTTTCCCAAACATCGCAAAGGGGTTAGATTAGATGACCTCTCTATTCCCTTTCCCAACTCTGCAACTCTTAAGATTCTGCGTTTCTAAGATAACACCACGTTTGAGCTTCCTGTTTCTTCTTTGCAATATTCAGGGCTGAAACCTCTGAGGCAACGAGTTTTTAAAAACTCAGCAGGATGTTTCAGTGGGAGCTATAGAGGGGGAGATCATAGCCCTGGGGTTTCATTTTACATTTCTGGCATGAATACTATGCAAACCGCGCGTGGCCTTCAGACTACACCACGCACAAGGGCTGATGTTTGCAGACACAGCGCCCCATTCCCCCTCCCAGCTCTTAATGCGCTTGTTTCTCTGAAGCAAACCCTGAGCACAAACTTTGCTTTTCAAAAGGCTGTGCTAAAAGACAGAAACAAGGCCACATAGGACAGGGAACACAAGCTCAATTCTCTCCCCCTAGCTTCTCAAAATTCTTCCTGCAGGGCCTCCTGGCTAGCAGGAGGCTGGCTGGACGGGGCAGGGTGGGGGGAGAGAGGAAAGAGAGCCAAGCCCACTGGCCACTCTTTTCAGTGATGACCAGCAGCTCACTCATAGGGGTTTTTGTTTCCCTGGCCTCCCTTAATCCAGATCTAAGATGATCTGGATCTAAGAAATCGGTCCTTTAGCTATTCCGGATTTAGAAGATCCAGATCTAAGGAAGTACCTGACGCGTCTCCACAGGCAGTGTAGCACCCAATAGCAATGGGTGCTAGGCAAGCTTGCAGTAGGAATGCCAGAGCACCCGTGTGGAGTATCCATCTGTACCCAAGTGGGAGACATCCGTAATGTCACATTTTTTGGGGTATGTGCGATGCGTCTAATTTGGATTTGATCCCTGATTGTAGACCCCTTTAACAGGGTCCACAGGAAATCCGGATTATAGGTCTTGAAGGACCCATTTAATCTGGGTTTCCCTAGTACAGGTGTGAACAAATTGGGTTCTAACGGAGTCTGCAGTGGAAACAGGGTTTTCCTGATCTGAGTCTAATGAGTCCTTAACTGGTCCCTAATGGGTACTTAATGGGTACTTAGTGCTAGTGGGGAAAAAGCCCATATACACACACCCTGCCAGCTGCAGCCCTCTAGGTGATCCTGAACTACAACTCCCATCAGCACCAGGCTGATGGCAAGCAATGGTGGGAGGTGTAGTTCTGGGTCAGCTGGAGTGCCACGGCTGAGGACCTCCAGTGTAGCATGCGAGCCACGTTGTCTCAAAACAGGATTGTGCAAAGGAAACCATATTTGGCCAGCTGCGTAAAAAGCGACCTGTGCCATAGAAACGAGGGATACGCAGGTGACAATTGAAGAAGCAGGACTCCAGCCTGGTACCTGAAAGCTCCCTTCTGCTTGCCCAGGTGGGAGACATTGCACCCAAACCAGAACCATTTCCCATCCTCCCTCCCTCCAGGTCCTCTGTCCTGAACTTTCCAAGTCAAGGAACTAGGAATGTTTAGTCTAACAAAAAGAAGACTGAGAGGAGACATGATAGCTGTCTACAAATACCTCAAGGGTTGTCACAAGGCAGAGGGATCAGCCCTGTTCTCACTCTCTCAAGGAAGGACTAGAAACAATGGGGTGAAACTGCAGGGGAAAAGATTTAGTTTAGATGTTAGGAAAAAATTTCTAACAGTAAGAGTGATCAACCAGTGGAACAGGCTGCCACGGGAGGTGGTTGGTTCCCCTTCGATGGAGGTCTTCAAGCAGAGACTGGACAGCCATCTGTCTGAGATGGTTTAGGAGATCCTGCCTTGAGCAGGGGGTTGGACTCGATGACCCAGGAGGTCCCCTCCAACTCTACCATTCTATGATTCTATGATTCTATGAACTCCTGGTCCCCTATGTCCCTGCTCGCCTTCTGCACAGCGGCCAAGGTGACATCATTTCCTGGACGCGGGGTGGAGTAAGAGGTTATCCTTCCCACCATTCATCATCCACCACCGCGTGTTTCCTGTGCTTGGCTTTGCTGGGACCAAGAAAGGCTGCTTGGGAGAAGATCTGGGTTAAAGATGCTGCAGACAGAAGCCAAGTCACAAGAAAAGCAACAGAAGTCCTGGGGGGCCACTCTGGAGTTCATCACATGTGCACATCCAAACTATTCCAGGATGCATGAAGGGGCTCCCCAGAGGACCTTTGCCCAAATTTTATCTGCTTCCCCTCTCCTGGCTGCACTGGAGAGAATCTGGCCATGTTTAGAGGGCCATAGCTTCCACATCCAGGCAGCAAACCAGGTCACCAGCATGGTTTTTGAGGATTCCCATGGTATCTAAGACATAAACCTGGAGGGTGGAGATTGCTGAAAAGGCTTAAGGCTTCTTGGGAGGCAGCAGAAAAGAAGAAGAAGAAGAAGAAGAAGAAGAAAAGGAAGAAGAAGAAGAAGAAGAAGAAGAAGAAGAAGAAGAAGAAGAAGAAGAAGAAGAAGACTTTTCTACCCCACTTTTCTCACCCATTTAAGGGGACTCAAAGTGGCTGACAAACCTTCTGTTCTTCTCTCCAAAACAAACACCCAGTGAGGTAGATGAGACTGTGAGAACTCAGAAGAGATCTGTGACTAGCCCAAGGCCACCCAGCTGGTTTCATGGACGAGCATGGAATAGGGGTGGGCGGGAATGCAAGTTTTGGGATTTGATTTGAATATTTAAAAAATTCAATTTGATTTAAAATTCAGACTTAACCAAATTTGATTCAAATTAAGCAAATTTGAAGCTATCTGTTCAATTTTTTTATTCAAATTGGCACTTATGAATGTCAACATCTGTAGATACCTGTACACATCTTCCCCAGGTCCGTACACGTCTGTATGCATCCATATGCATCCCATATGCAACCCATTTTCATCCCGTATAGATGCAGGAAAGAAGCAAATCTTCAGTTATGCATCGTGTATGAACCCTTACAAATAGAAATGTCTTAATAATTCAAACAAATAGATCTGAAACTCAACATTCGAATCAAATCTTTAAATTTGAATCGAAGGACATTCAATTCAAATTCGAATGTTGAAATTCGGTCGATCGAATTTTGAATGCATTTGAATATTTGTGCACATCCCTAGTGTGGAATGAAACCTGGTATTCCCAGATAAGAGTCCAGCTGTCCAGCTCCCTAACCACTAGACCAAACTGGCTCCCAGACAAAGAGAAAGTAGCAGCGTCAAGCACAGCCCTCAGAATCAGACCAGCCACAAGGGGGCGCCAAGGGGGCATTTTCTAGCCAGCCAAAGGTTTCTCCCATTCCTGCTTTGACACCCAGTTCTAGTACTGGGAAGAACTTTTGTTCTCCCACTGATCTAAGGCTCTCAGCAGAGCTCACAGGAAGAGAGCAAGGGCAGCACAGCTCACTGGAGGTTTTGCAGCCTCTGAAGCAGAGTGATGGGCCGCAGAAAAGCTGGAAACCCTTTGCTACACAGGAGAGCGAAGGCAATGGGCCTGGGGGGGGGGGGAGCGTGGGCCAGCATCCTGCCTGGCCCACGTCAGCAACGGAAAGAGCAAGAGGGGGCCGTAAGAGGCACAGCCAGGCCTTCTAAAACAAACACAGCAGCCCGATTCTGTGGCCGGCGGCGAAGGAGAGCCAGATGTGCTGGAAGCGGCAGGATGGATTCCAAGCGTGGAACTTCACGTCCCAAGCTGCCCTGCACCCTGGGAAGAACGGGATGTGCCGAGTCCGGGCTCACACTCGCCTGCCAGGCAGGAAATTAACGGTTGCAGGAGAACAGCCGGCCTGGGGAAACATACCAAGAGGCCTCGTAAACAGAGGAATTGCTCAGCAGGATGGGCTGCCCAAGGCAGGAAGGTTTTACGAGGCCTGCTCTGGAGGGGCCCCAGCCCAGGTGGGCAAAATGAGGGAACCTTGCCTTGAAGGAGGAGGAGGAGAGTGGAACAGGCTGCCACGGGAGGTGGTTGGTTCCCCTTCGTTGGAGGTCTTCAAGCAGAGACTGGACGGCCATCTGTCTGAGATGGTTTAGGAGATCCTGCCTTGAGCAGGGGGTTGGACTCGATGACCCAGGAGGTCCCCTCCAACTCTACCATTCTATGATTCTATGGCTTTTATACCTGCATTTCTCACCTATTTAAGGAGACTCTAAGCTGCTGACAAATCTTCTGTTCTCCTCCCCACAACAGGCATGGGGAGTAGGTGGGGGTGAGAGAGTTCAGGAAGAGAGCTGTGACTAGCCCAAGGTCACCCAGCTGGCTTTGTGGAGAAGTCCAGAATCAAACCCGGTATTCCCATCTAAGTGTCCAGCTCCCTAACCATTAGACCAAACTGAGGGCCTAAGTCTGGTTAGAAATAAGTTGGGGGGAGGGGTGAGAATGGGTTGGGGAAGGGAGCTAGTTCTACCCCACAGGGCACCTGCGGAAGCTGCAGCTCCCTGTCAAATTCACGGCCTTCTTCCCAGGAGCGCAAAACCAGGCACAATACATCATTATCTGCACACACCTACCCTGCAGAGTAGGCCACGCTGCAAGGATAAGAAAGGGTTAGACAAATTTATGGATGGCAGATGTATCAATGGCTACTAGAATGAATGTCTAGGTACATCTTTCAGGCTGGGGGAACAAACAGGATGCCTCTAAGGCTATTTGCTGGGATTCAAGAGCAGGTGAAGGTTTTCCCTTTGTCCTCCGCTTGAGACCCCCAGAAGCAATTGTCGGGCCACTGTGTGGGACAGGATGCTGGACTAGACGGGCTGCGGCCTGATCCAGCAGGGCTCCTCTTAGGCTCTTATGAGGACGGATTGCTGGAGTTCCATTCCTTTGCAAGAGGGTCCGAGCAAATGGAGGCAAACTTTGCTCTGCTAAGGACTCTGAATGAAAGAGCTTCCTTTTCCCATCTCACCACCAGGGGGCCATGGGTAGAGAGGCACAATCCCAGGAAACAGCACAGCCCACCCCCTTCCTCCCAGGCGGATATTCCATGCTGCTCAGACCTGCAGAGTGTGGCTGGGGGGAAAAAGGACACAATTTGCAGACAGTGGGGTTGCTTAGAATCCCCCTATTTAAGCCGTGATTGGGAGTTTTTCCACTGCAGCCCTTAGATCTGGATCTAAGAAGATCCGGATTTAAGGAATGGGTACATTTCTTAATCCGGATCTAGTAGATCTGGATTAAGGGAAGCACCCAGTGTGTTTACACAGGAGATGTAGCACCCATTAGGAATGGGTGCTAACACCCCTGCTGTGGAAACAGCTTTGCACCCATCTGGGGAATCTGGATCGACCCACAAGGGGTCAGTCCTTTACCCCAGGTGTTTTGGGGGGCGGGGGGGGGGTGCAGTCTTCGAAGCAACTTTGAAGTGATTTCGAAGTGACTTCAAAGTCAGCTTCAAAGTCACTTCGAAGCATGAGGTCAACTTTTGAAGTTGAGCTCATGCTTCGAAGTGACCTCGAAGCTGACTTCGAAGTGACTTCGAAGTGAATGTGAAGTCAGCTTCGAAGTGACTTCGAAGCCAATGTCGGGGGGGGGGGGTTCCAAAGGTGCATCCCCTCCCCCTAGCCTCCTTTGGACCCCATTGCCTGTTTCCAGTGGAAACAGGCTCCCTTTAATCTGGATTTTCTGGGAGAAGACCCCACTGTAGACCCCTTTAATGGGGTCTACAGAAAATCCAGATGAAAGGCCAAAATGTACCCATTAGATCCGGATTTCCCCAATGGCAGTGGAAACAATCGGGTCCCAAATGGGTGCCGTAGTGGAAATGGGGTCATCCAGCTCACACCCAAATGGGTCCTAAATGGGTGCAAAAATGGGTAGTTTTGACAGTGGAAAAACACCCACTGATCGAACTGGCCATTAACGTACTAGATTTTTAGAGCTACCCAACAGCCAAAGATTCATCTGGACAGCTCACCTTACATTAAACAGTACAATGTTAGAACAAGCTCAGGAAAGAAGGAGAAAAGTTGCCTTTTCTACCCTGCTTTTCTCACTCATTTAAGGGGACTCAAAGCGGCTGACAAACCTTCTGTTCTTCTCCCCACAACAGCACACCCTGTGAGGTAGATAGGGCTGTAAGAGCTCAAAAGAGAGCTGTGACTAGCCCAGGGTCACCCAGCTGGCTTCATGGAGGAAGAAGTAAAAGAGTTGGCTTTTCTTCCCCACTTTCCTCACCCATTTAATGGAACTCAATGCAGCAGACAAATCTGTTCTTCTCCCCACAACAGCACACCCTGTGAGGTAGGTGGGGCTGTGAGAGCTCAGAAGAGAGCTGTGACTTGCCCAAGGTCACCCAGCTGGCTTCATGGAAGAGTGCAGAATCAAACCCAGTACTCCCAGGTAAGAGTCTGGCTCCTTAACCACTAGACCAAACTGGCTCACAGCCAGACTTTGGGTAAATACAAAGGCCTTCCCCTGGTGCCTCAAAGATTGTAAAGATGGTGCCAGGCACACTGGGAGAGACTGACCCAGGATCTGGGTGGGTGCCACCACGGAGGAGTCCCTGCCCCTTGTGGCAACCTAGAGGGGAGCACACAACAGCAGGTTTACAAGTCTACCAGCAGCTGTTATGTTAAATGCGAAGGAAAGGGATACGACTGACTGGGGCTGCGTCTAGTTTGTGGAAAGCAACAAGCAGAGTAAAAGGACCCATCCTGTGGTCCAGGGTGTGGCAGGCAGAAGCCGCCAGCAGGTCAGGATCATCCACCCATCAGTGCTGCCTTCCTTAGCCAGGTGAGTCCGGAGGAGAAGGGCAGCGTGGAGGCAATTCAGGCACCCCAGAGCTTGCAGTGGTGCAGTGGGGGGGGGGGGGGTGAGAAGGTTCCAAAGTCCTCCTTCCCCCCTACCTGCAAGAAGGCACCTGGAGGACCTCACTTGCCCACACACCCTCCTCTGCTTTCCATTGCACAAAGGTGGGGGGGGCACACGGCCTTTCCTCTGTCCTCCTCTCCCCCTCTGCATGGGACGCCCTCTCTGCCTGGCTCCCAGGAATGCCTTGGTGGAAGCAGGGCACAGTCTTGCTTGGAGGGTGGGGAGCTCAAATCGGCATCCCAGGGGTGGGGGAGTTGTGGGGGAGGCTGCCATTAAACAGATCACTGAGAGCATTTGATTGCCAGGAAGGGCAGCAGAGAAAAAGAAGAAAGGGGGGGGGCTGGCTGAAGGATGGTGAAAGGAGAGGAAAAGAAAGAGATATAGTGTCCGGGTGTGGGAGGGAGGGAGGGGGAGGAATAAAATAAAGAAAAGGATCGTTTCTCCTTATATGGGCTAATCCCCTCTTAGCCTGAGTTGGGATACAATAACTGGAGCTCAGCCCCAGACTCTGAGAGTTCAGGAAGGGCCAGATGAAAGGAGAGGAAGAAACTCAGCAGCCGCTCCAATCTCCCAGCCGCCAGATGCACCACCTTCCCCACGCGGGCGCCCTCCGCAAGCTTTGCGCTGCAAATGTCCTGGCTGGAGGGGGGCATCCAGCCAGGGGAGGGTGTGCTGCTCAGACCTGGCTGGAGCTCTAGGCTGGGAAACAGAAGGTGGCAATCAGTGGCAAACCCCCCCCCCCTCCAACTTTGCTTGGTGTCTGTTTGAATGCAGCAAGCCTCCTGCTTTGAGAGACATGGAGATTCCTGGAAAATCAAAGCAGCATGGAATCTGCAGATGTGGAAAGCTTTGGCTCATGCAAAAGAAGAGGAAGAGGAAGAGGAAGAAGAAGAAGAGGTTTGGAAATCTTGAACCCATCTCTCATCAAGCAGAAAACCAACAAATTCCCACCCAAATTTTCCTTATCCTCTACAAAACAGCCTTGCAAATAAGGAAGGCCTAAAGGTTCATTTTGGGGCATATTCAGAATGAAATTGTCCATCGCCCTCCAGAAAGGCTGCTTGACTGATGTGTGCATCTGCCAATCATTCCATACCACCTTTACATCTTCCGCTTGGGGACCGATGGATGCTCCACATGGGTGCTCCGGCGTTCCCACTGCAATCATGTTGGGTGCTACACTGCCCGTGGAGGAGAAGCATTGGGTCCTTGCCGGGATCTGGATCTTCTAGGACCAGATTCATTGACGACCCCATTTCTTAGATCCAGATCTTCCTAGAGCCGGATTAAGGGAGGATCTAGGAATCTCTCCCTCCCCTCCCCATAGATAAGCAAAACCACAATGGCTGAATTCATGTTACAGAATTTTACAGAGCCCTGAAGTTACACTCATCCTCACTACCCCCAGGGTTGGTTAAACCAAAATGCATTGAAGCTCCCAGGGCTGAGTAGTGACTGGCACCTGGGGAGTCCCCCCCCCCCCAACCATTGCACCGTGTTGCCTTCCTCTGCTTTCTCCAATTTTGAAAGGATCCATGAACCACAAATATTTCTATGCCTGGAATTTGTTTACTTAGCTTATCATTGTGAGAATGTATCACACAGAAATCTCCATATCTCCTCTGCAGCGCTAGAGCAAAATCACTTTTCATTTCTTCAGTCTTTGGAACTGCCTAACTGAACAAAAACTATAGCGAGGGTAATCCATCTCTCTCTCTCTCTCTCTCTCTCTGTTTTTTCCCCCATCCCAGGTGTACAATTATTGCTGGCCGGTCCTCTGGAAGGCCACATGCCAGTGGCTGGCATGAATAAAGTAAAAGCAGGTGTAACAAGCCGTTTTCTTTTTCAAAAGTCCCCAAGTCTGGACGGAGAGAAGGAGAAAGGAGGGAGGGAGGGAGGCCCCTTTGCCTGCTGGAACTATTCCAATCCCTTTGCTTTTGCATCCTTCTGCAAACCTGGCATACAATGGCAGCAGGTGCACCAGGGCAGGTAGGAAAACAACGGAGTCTTGTGGGCCAGTGCCCAATTTCCCCCCTAGTAAAGGAGCCTCGCTGCCCCACCCAAAAATGACTCACGAGGAGCCATTACCTTCCTCCTCTCTCCTGCCACAGCAATGTAGAAGGAAAAGAATGGGGTCTTTTCTATCCTGCTTTTCTGACCCATTTAAGGAGACTCAAAGCGGCTGACAAAGCTTCTGTTCTCCCCACAACAAGCACCCTGTGAGGTTGATGGGGCTGTGAGAGCTCAGAAGAGAGCTGTGACTAGCCCAAGGTCACCCAGCTGGCTTCATGGGGGAGGGTGGAATCGAACCCAGTATTCCCAGATAAGTGTCCGGCTCCCTAACCACTAGACCAAACTGGCTCACAAGAAAAGAAACACTCCTCTAAACAACAGTAAATTGAGTCTGTAAATGGAACTCATAATAGGCATGTGCACAAGTATCTGAAATATTCAAAATCGAAATCGAACAGAATGTCTCTAAATTTGTATTTAAACATTTGAACGAATTTTGAGTCTTTTTAATCATTCATACAAATTATTTGGACCTTCATATGTGTACGGATACCTACGCAGTACATACGTTATCTGTATGCATCTTATTCTTATCCTTATGCACTTGTACGGATACATATGGGATGAAAACGGGATGCACACAGGATAAAAACAGGAGGCGTATGGATGCATACGGGCACCTACGAACGTTGTCGACATTTGTATCTTCAAATACGAACCAAATATTTGTACGAATAGATACAAATGTATTCAATTTGAATCGAATGTGAATACATTCAGATTTTAAACATTTGAATCAATTCAAATCTTTGGATATTCAGTTCAAATCTTTGGACATTCAGTTTGAATCAAATGCCAAAAATTCGTGCCCATCCCTAATCCATAAGTGAAAGACCAGTCTTTGCAGTTCAGATCTGCCTTTGTTTCCTTGCTGACTCTCCAGCAGCTTTTAAATTTCAAGCCACCAAGGATCCTTTGACCTCATATAATTTGTAACTCAGCATCACCCGTCGTTTTGCTTCCATCCTTTATGGTATCCTCAGCTGGGTTAATGTTTAAGTTTCCTTCTCTCCCTGTATTTATGTTCTGACTCCATTTTGTATTGATTTGCTTGAGTTGGTGAGCTATACCATAATGAAACCCTTTTTTATACCAAACTGCCTTTATACTTCCCTCCATTTTCAGATGGTGTGGGGGAAGGCTGAATTGCTAGTCAGGTGTTCTTTAAAGAAAAGAAGAAAATAGTTTATTAAATTCAAATATACATTCCGTATCATACAGATTTAATATCTCTTAAATGACTCTGACTTCCTTTGACCTCAAGAGACCCCCACTGTCAGGAGCTGTGTGGCCGCTGGAAAGGCAAAAGACTTTCTTGTGACAACGCAGTGTTAAATATATTGTTTAATCTCTCATATTGTGTTTCTCATGTGTGCTGTTCTTGCAGATAGCACTGTGCACTTTTGTAATTTCATAACATGGCTTTCACTTTAGGCTTCAGACCTGGCATCAGATAATAGATTAAAGAGTTTTGGTAGACTACAAAATACTTGTAACTCATTAATGTACCTTATAATTTATCTTAATGAGCCAGGTTGGTCTGGTTAAGGAGCTGGACTCTTATCTGGGAATATCGGGTTTGATTCTACCCACCCCCCCATGAAAGACCAGCTGGGTGACCTTGGGCTAGTCACAGCTCTCTTTTGAGCTCTCACAGCCCCACCTACCTCACAGGGTGTCTGTTGTGGGGAGAAGAACAGAAGGTTTCTCAGTGGCTTTGAGTCCCCTTAAACGGGTGAGAAAAGTGGGGTAGAAAAGCCAACCCTTCTTCTTATATCCTGCATTTCCCCAAGCCCAGGTAGATCTGGCCAGAGTTGTGTGATTCCATCTCCATTGGGCTACATCTCAAAAAGGATCAGTCAGTGTCTCTAGATTATCCACTCTTAAGTGCTTTGGGCCACCCAAATTGTCCTGGGCCATGACATAATTGTAGCTTGGAACACAAATGTCAGCACCAGGCCACTTGCCAGCTCATAAGATGCTAAGAGAAGCCCTGCTGGATCAGGCCACAGCCCATCCAGTCCTGCATTCCGTATGAGCATCTCAAAAAGATGCCGGCAAAACCATCAGCTGCTTTCCACTTCCTGCAAATGAGCTTTAGAGGCCTCTTGCTTGTCTCTCCAACCTGGAAGTTGTACCTGGGCACCCATTCTAGTAACCATTGATAGACTGGGACTCTGATGCACTGCCCAAAAAGCAGCTCAAACTGCCGGGCGTGGCCAAGGCAGGAGGCGGAGGAGGCACCACCATCAAGCTGGAGGAGCGGCTCTACTCGCCCTCCCTTCCCCAGGTCCTCTCGGGTGTCCCTCCCACAAGGCGTGCCAGGAGGTCAGTCTCCAAACCCCCTCTATAAACACTCCCCCATATGACCAAAGCCCCTGCCCTGCCCCTCCCCTCCGGGCCATGGAAAAATGGCCTTACTTGAAGCCGGTCCCTGGTGGAAAAAAGGTTCTCTAGGGGACAGACGTGTCTGGGTGTCTTCTTCCTCAAGAGATCAAGCAGGCAAAATCTACTTGACTCGGTTCACCCTCAGACCTCCTCAGCAGTCCAGTCTTTGCCACAGGGGAAGGACAAACACAGCCACACTTGGACAAACAATCAGAGAAGCTGAAGATGGCATTGTGTTGCCAAGTCGTCTTGGTCACCTGCTGCTGGAAGCAAAAGATCAAGAGAAGGTAATCCCAAGATCCAGGAGCAGTGCTGAGGCAGAAAAAGTGTTTTCCCAAACTCTGCCCAGGGACAGGCATTGGCAGCAAAAGGACTTCTTGAGATAGCAGAAGCACTAATGAATGATCTTTACGGACAGACAGAGCTATAAATGGCTCCGTAGGTTCGGGAACCAGGCTCCATGACATTGCCTGGGCCACCAGACTGCAAAAATCCACGGACAAATTGGGGCCTCACCAATAGTTACGGCTGTGTGAGCCTTATGCAGTAGGCATGTACATGAATTGGGGGGGGGGGGGACTGCATTTGATGTGTAGCTAATCAAATGTAAGAAAATTTGTATTTGTTCGAATAGATCCGCTCTGAATGTGATAGGATTCTACTCCTAAGAACACAAGAGAAGCCCTGCTGGATCAGGCCACAGCCCATCTAGTCTAACATCCTGATCACACAGTGGTGCACCAATTGCCCATGGGCATCTCAAGCAGAGACAAGAGCAAACCTTTTCCTGCTCTCGAATCCCAGCAAATGGCCTTAGAAGCATCCTGCTTGTCCCGTCCCCACCCCCCACCCCCCGAGCCTGAAAGATGTACTTGGGCATCCATTCTAGTAGCAATTGATACATCTGTCATCCATAAATTTGTCTAAGCCTTCTTTAAAGGCTGGTAGCTGTCACAACCTCTTCTGGCAGCAAATTCCATAAACCGCTGACCCTCTGGGTGAAGAAATCCTTCCCCTTGTCTGATCTGACTCTCCTACCCGTCAGCTTCATAGATGCCCCCTGGTTCTAGTGTTGTGCGATAGAGAAAAGAAATGTTCTCTATCCACCTTTTCCATACCATACATATCCAATACATATTCTGTAATATCTGAAAGCATCAAATCTACCCTGAATCCACTTTGAATCCGCTCTCAACCCATTTCAAATGCACTCTGGATCCGTAGCAGATGTGACTGGCGCAGCCGCTTTCCCACCTTCGTGCTTCACGAATCTTCCAAAGCATTCGTATACATGTCAGTGTCGATGTACGAATGTTGTAACATTCTATCCTTATATGAATTTACGAATTCGTATGAATATCGAATATTACAAATATTCATGCACATCCCTAATTTGCAGGGAGAACAGGTGAAATAGGGTGTGTGGATGAATGCAATTCTTGGGATTTGATTCGAAAGCCCAAAAATTTTATGTGATTCGAATGTTTAAAATTCGAACTTAGCCAAATTTGATTCAAATTAAGTAAATTCGAATCTATTCCTTTGAATTTTTCATTCAAATGTCAACAACTTTTGTAGATGCCCGTACCTATGTTCCCCGGGTCCGTACACATCCGTACGCATCTGTACACGTCCGCAGGCATCCCGTACGCAACCCGTTCTCATCCTGTATGGATCCGTACAAATGCGTACAGATGCAGGAAAGATGTGGATCTCCCAGTACGCATCATGTACGAACCTGTACACACATGCATGTCTGGATAATTCCAATATAGAGATCCGAAATTTGAAACCCGAATCAAATCTTCAAATTCGAATTTAAGGACATTCAATTCAAATTTGAATGTCAAAATTTGGTCAATTCAATCGAATTTTGAATGCATTTGAATATTCGTGCACATCTCTAAGGTGAAGGGTTTAGCATGGTCCTCTGCTTAAGAACGTTCAGAAGCATTTGGTGAGACGGGATGCTGGACTGGATGGGCTGTGGTCTGATCCTGCAGGGGACCTCTTAATTCAAGCAGGAGAGATGTAGCAATGCCTACTAGATGCCTAGGGACTATCTCGGGGTTAGAGAAGCAGGCAGGATGCCTCTATAGGCCACTTCCAGGGAGTCCAGAGCACGAGAAGCTTTTGCCTCTGTCTTCTGCTTAAGATGCCCAGAAAGCAACTGGTGGGCCACTCGGTGAGACAGGATGCTGGACTAGATGGGCCATGGCCTGATCCAGCAGGGCTCCTCTTAGGTTTTTATGGACTGGATGGGCTGTGGCCTGATTCAGCAGGGTTCCTGTTAGGTTCTCATGCACTTGATCAGCTGTGGCTTGATCCAGCAGGGCTCCTCTTAGACTGGCAGAGGCTTCTTTCCTTCAAAAGAGAAGGAAATGTGTGCCAATGGCTTCACACCCCTTTTCAAAATTTGTATGATGCACTTCCCCTTCTAGGCAGGGCGGGAACCGATTCTGGCACTCTCTGCCTGTCTGCATGGAGGGGGGTGGGACCGGGCAAGACCTGGGAAGCCATACAAAGAGCGCTTGTATAAGCTCATCAGCTCACTCCACAGAACCAGCCAGGGTGCAGGTGAATCAGAGGAGACAGGAGGGGCTCAGTTTCAAAGGGCAAGGGGGGTCTTGATTGGTTTGGCAAACGCTGCAGGACAGCACAGAGGAAGAAAGCCGTTGAAGCCATGTGAAAGCAGACGTTTTTAGAGAGGAAAAATGCCTCCCACCAGCGCAAGGGACTGCAGCCTTTCCAATCGAGCCAGTCTCTTATTTAATGTTGGCTCATGTTCTCCTCCTAGGACCCTCTTTCCCTTATTACACTCCTGTAGAAAGATCTGCCAGGTGGCTCTTGGCTGGCTGTGAGTCAGGCTCAAGGAAAAGCAACGTCTCTCAAAGCCATTTGCTGGGAATCGAGAGCAGCTGAAGGTGTTCGGACAGAAATCTGGACTAGTTGGCCTGTGGCCTGATCCAGCAGGGCTCCTCTGAGGTTCTTCTGGACTAGATGGGCTGTGGCCTGATCCAGCAGGGCTCCTCTTAGGTTCCTATGGACTAGATGGGCTGTGGCCTGATCCAGCAGGGCTCCTCTTAGGTTCTTATGGACTGGATGGGCTGTGGCCTGATCCAGCAGGGCTCCTCTTAGGTTCCTATGGACTAGATGGGCTGTGGCCTGATCCAGCAGGGCTCCTCTTAGGTTCTTATGGACTGGATGGGCTGTGGCCTGATCCAGCAGGGCTCCTCTTAAGTTCCTATGGACTAGATGGGCTGTGGCCTCATCCAGCAGGGCTCCTCTTAGGCTCTTATGGACTGGATGGGCTGTGGCCTGATCCAGCAGGGCTCCTCTTAGGTTCTTAGGGACTGGATGGGCTGTGGCCTCATACAGCAGGGCTCCTCTTAGGTTCCTATGGACTAGATGGGCTGTGGCCTGATCCAGCAGGGCTCCTCTTAGGTTCAAACCCCATAAACACACCTCTGACATATTTTTAAGGCAATTGAAAACAAGAGAGGAAGAGGTACCTTGCTCTGAAATTGAACGGTGCTTTTAAAAAGACAAGAAAAATAACTCTCCTTCCTCTCACTAAGTCTCCATTGTTATCTGTGCCAGCAGAAACTGCTCTGGGAAGAAGCATGAGTTTGTCCCTTTAGCTCAGAGTGTTCACGTGGAAACATGGCCACTTGGATGGAACCATCAGATAGCCATGAAGGACCTTGAATAACCCCTAGGCCTTCCTACTGGCATTGCCGACACTGCAGGGTTGTGACAGGCATAAATGGGAGGAGCAACATGTGCAGCCCCAAGAGAGATGGAAGCAAACTAGTCAAAACATTTATTACAGTCATAGACAGGAGCACTTAAAACAACAGAGATAAATGACATCAGACAGCAATCAACAAATTTGATGCAACAGATAAAGTCATGCAAACTCTGAGTAAGCAGGAATTAAAAGCTAATTAAAAGATATTTTAGAAGTCAGAGTTAAAACTTCAGCAATGAGCAGAGTAGTCCAGGCAGGCGGATTTTGCAGTCAGAGTTTCGCTAAGGTGGTCATGGAATGGATCAGACCCTTGGCTTAAAATAAGTTGGAGCAGTCCTTGGAGGGTGCCTGAATAGTAGAAGTAGAAGAAGATGTAGAAGAAGTAGAAGTAGAAGAAGAAGAGTTGGCTTTTCTACCCTGCTTTTCTCATCCATTTAAGGGGACTCAAAGCGGCTGCCAACACTTCTGATCTTCTCCCCACAACAGAACACCCTGTGAGGAAGGTGGGGCTGTGAGAGCTCAGAAGAGAGCTGTGACTAGCCCAAGGTCACCCAGCTGGCTTCATGGGGGAGGGCAGAATCGAACCCATTATTCCCAGATAAGAGTCCGGCTCCCTAACCACTAGATGAAAGTGTTCAGTAGGGATGTGCACAAATATTCATGACATTCAATATTCATACGAATTCAGACATTCGTATATGAATCAAATGTTACAACATTCGTACATTGATGTTCGTATTCGTGTGAATGCTTTGGAACATTTGTGAACCTGGGAAGGTGGGAAAGCAGCTGCGCCTCTCACATCTGCAAGAGATCCAGAGTGGATTCAACATGGATTCAGAAAAGAATCAGGGCAGATTTGACACTTTCAGAGCAGATATGTTATGGGATACATATTAGATACGTATGCATTCGTGCTGGATATTTGTGCAAATTCATACGAATATGTTTGTATTGAATAGAATCCTACCACATTCTAAGGCAGTGATGGCCAACCTATGACACGCGTGTCACAGGTGACACGCCAAGCCCTTCTGGGTGACACACATGGTCGCCCTGGCACCTGGGCGTGTAGTGCTTACTTGTTCTTGATGTGTACGTAATACCAACTTTCAACTGAAGGTTTAGCAAATGTAAAGAATTATTTGTTTTTGCTTTTAATAAAATACATATCAAAAATATAACTTTTTTACTAGAGCTACAAATATCACAAAATTATGGATACTTCTAGATGTGACACAGCAGCCGAGTTAAGCTAGGTTTTCTTGCGAATTTTGACACACCGAGCTCAGAAGGTTCGCCATCACTGTTCTAAGGGGATCTATTCAAATGAATATGAATTTTCTTACATTCAATTTGATATGAATTGAATACAAAAAAAAAACCCATTCATGCCCATTCCTAGTGTTCAGCATTATGGATGTGTAGATGGGGAAGGAGACACACATATCTTAAAAAGTACAGATGCTTACAGATGGCCAGAGATTGCTGAGACTAGACTACAACATATCTAGCTTGGCAACACGGATTCCAAATTTGCTCCAGGGAAAGCTAAGATCTTTCTCTTAGCATGGATGGAAACAGAAAAAAAAAGCTGTTCATGTTATGGCACCATAAAGTCCAGCTGAGTTGGAAGCTTCTGATATTCAAGGTCTTCCGCCAATCCAATTCCTAAAGCTGTTTTGGGCTACTGCTTCCATCCATGTGAAGAAAGGCAAAACAGCTGGGGGGCAAAAACTCTGGGGAGATTGCAATAGGAGTGCAGAAGGAGGTCACAGCCCCCAGTGTCTTCCCAGAAGGAGGCAAAGGGCAAATGGTTTCCGCATCACTGTTAAAAGGACTCCAGAGATGTGCCCAACTAGCTACCTAAACCCCAACCTGATTCCACCAAATCTGCCCGCTCCCCATGGAAATGTTTTCACCCTGTGAAAGGGATACAGCACCAGAAGCCCCTTGATAGATCACACCAGGTTTTGGATGGCCCGCCACATGCATGGTGACCCTCCGGGGCTGCAAGTCAGGCCCAAGGTCTTACACCTTGGAAGATACCTCTCCCCTCAATTATTGACACCAAGAGGTTGATTTGATGGGCACAGCACAGAGTAGGTACCAGCATTCTTTTCCACCTGCAGATGTGTTCAGCCTTTGTTTGGTTGCCCATTGAAGTGGCAGCAAATTGTGCATTAAGCAATTTAAAAAATAGAGGGAGAAGGAGGGAGGCAGATGAGAAGGAAGGAGAGTAAGAAGAGTTGGCTTTTGTACCCCACTTTTCTCACCTATTTAAGGGGACTCAAAGTGGCTGACGAACCTTCTGTTCTTCTCCCCACAACAGACACCCTATGAGGTAGGTGGGGCTGTGAGAGCTCAGAAGAGAGCTGTGGCTAGCTCAAGGTAACCCAGCTGACTCCATAGCGGAGGGAGGAATCAAACCTGGTATTCCCAGATAAGAGCCCAGCTCCCAAACCACTAGACCAAACTGGTGAAATGGGGCGTCAATGCAAACCAGAAACAGCCCTAAACACAACCCACTCAGCTATTTTAAGTCTGTTTAAGTAGAGGAAAGTGATACAGTGAGCAAAGCACACCATTCCCCAAGGTAAGCCGACATGGGACCACAACCTAGACATCATCAAGTATGTTTTATGTTGGAGAGGGAACACATGGTCTTCACCATGTTCATGGGATACGGAGTCCAGGCATGTTTGGAGACACCACATACCCCCCCCCAACTTTATGTGAGCAAACAACAGTGGATAAAGCATAGAGGTTCATCTCCCAACCCCTGAAGACCCCAAGGTATTTGTCACTCTGCCAGGGTGCTAAACAGAAATGGAACAGAATAATTGCCAAGAAAGAAAGAGAGAAAGAAAATATCAGGAAAGTTTCCTGGAATACCTGTCTTTATAGGCATCCCCACAGAACACCTTTCAGCCCCCTGAATCCTTAAGAACTATAACCACTAGATCCAGCTTCCCTTTCCACCTAAAAACTTTGAGTAGCCAGAGATGCAGAATAAGAGGATCTCATCTTTCAGCTTTGTTCATGGAGCATCTGTTCCAGCCCTCTGGGAGTCTCCACTGGGGTGTGTGTGTGCAGGTACAGCTTATACTGTGTCCCATGGTGGAAGAAGAACACCAGAATACAAAGGCATTAAAGGAGAAGAAGAACTAATTTTGAAAAATGCTCGATTCCTGCCTTTCATGTCTGGTTTTTGGAGAACAGCTCAAAATTTCCTAAAGAGAGAGGATAGAAGCAAGCACAAAATGTGGGGAGCATTCCTAAAAGCATGCGTTTTCATCACCAGTTTGCTAGAGGTCCTGCATTCCCTATGTGGCAACCCACAGCGTCCTCACCCCAGGAGAAACTCACCAGCCTTCGGAGCGCTCCCTCATCCATGCTCAGTAGCGCTTCCTCAGCCATGCTGAGAGAGTCTCCAGCTTATGAAGCTGCTCTTCTTGTGTCCCAAGGGTCTTCACCTTCTACCTGCTGGGCACCAACTCGACCCAGGCAGCTACTCTGGCATCAGAAGGGCTGGTTCAGGCACGGTATCCTAAAGGCAAGCAAACCATGGCGGGGTTAGGTAGAGCAGAGGCAGGAAAGAAATCCAGATTATTGGGAGGTCTTCTCCAGGGGTGCTTTAAAAGGGTGTTGAAAGGCAAATGGGAACCCAGCAGCTGTTTCACTGGCTGCTAATCCCACAGCTGGATAAGGAGAGCATCTGAACGCCAGCTGCAACACGGGCCAAAAGCGGCGCAAGGCAGACACTCATTTTCAACTCCAGCTCAGTCGCTTCCAGGAAACTGTGATCCAAGCATCCTTGTGCGCACAACCGCAGATCCAGGGAGAGCGCTTGGCTGCCGGACAAAGCCTCAAAATGCAGACAGAGTTTTTCAAACCATTGGGGAGAAGAAACCTTTTCCACCCTGCTCAGACACATACCAATTTCAGCACGCCAGAAAGGCAGCCTGCCAGAACCGCCCGCCCGCCCACCCATCTCTCCATCCCGACAGTTACACACAGTTGAAACGTCCCTGCAGCCCTGGCGGCCCTGACTCAGGAATGCGGCGGAAGCGAGCCAGAAGGATTTACTCACAAGTAAACACACCACAGGAAGGCGCTCGCAATTGCCTCTGATGAAAGCCAGGAAATTTACCGCCACAAAAGATGCCCAAGCAAAATACCTGCCCGGCTGGGTCAAACTGGGACTCACACCTGGAGTGACTCTGGCATCCCCCGGCTTGGGTAAACAAAACTTTGGGGACTCAGCACTCTTAAGATGCGGCTCCTGTCTCTCCACCTACAGCCCACCTTGCAGGGTCGTTGTGCCTACCCGTAACATCACTCTTAAGTCTACACAGGGAGATAAAAGCATGATGCAGATCTAACGCTTTCAATAACGGTGGGCTTTGCTTTTTTTGTTTGTTTTTTAAGTATAGATTTTGGGTGTGGTTTTAGGTTGTCTGTGGTAACTGAAACGGGAGCCCTCGTTTCTGAATTTGCTCATTTAAATGCACTTTTGTGCATAAAAGTAAGTGGGCTGCCTAATGCTCCCAGAGTTACAAAACTACAGAAACCTTAAGTCCTTGCAGATGCAAAGAAACGCTTCTGAGGTGCTTTCAACAGCTCCCCAAACTGGATAGAAGAAGGAGAAGGAGAAGGAGACTAGTCCAATATTCCCAGATAAGAGTCTGGCTCTAAGCACTAGACCCAGTGGCCGACTTGCTCTGGGTCCCAAGGGAAGGCAAGAGCAATGGGGGGGGGGGAGGAAGGTCAATGGGTTAATTCATGGGGCAGGGGGTTATGTTTACTCAAGCCAAGGGCAGATTGGGATGGGGGCAAAGAAGGTAGGAAGCCCTTCTTCAGTGCATAGTAAAAAAAATAAAATCGAATGCAGCATCCCCATTCATGAGTACAGCAAGGAATTCGAACCGACTTCACTCTGGCCCCTAATCCAGATTAAACCCAATGCAAATAGCAATCCCAACATGCAAACTGGTAAGACTGCAGTCAGCAATTCAGAATTTGCGATCCTAATCTACTCGGTCCACATTTAACTCTCCTTTGGGATCCAGACTAAGCCTGGCGCGAGCCAGGAGACCTTCCCCGCTGTACAAAGAGCCATTACGCACGCTCCCAAGCTGGATTCTGTCCATCCTCTTGCCTTCCCGCCCCTTAATACGGATCGACCACTGGCTCCACTCCCTGGCAATCCGAAGCAGCGTCCACACCTGCAATCCAGAGCGATGCCATAGAAGAGCGATGCCCGCATGCGCTTCCACACGATCCCAACCCAACTCCGCTCGCTCCGGCACCCGACACTCTTCTGAACGAATCTGAACCTTGCGCGCCGCTTAGCCAGACACCTACCCGGGGTTCCGCCCCGGTTCCTCGAAGCATCCAATCGCCGTGCGGGTCTCCCTCCATATAGGTACGTCACTGCTCTCTCTGCTTTACGATTGGTGAAATTCAATTGTATGGCCCATCCTCTCCAGGCTAGTAAACCCGCCTCCACACGCTTGGCATGCTGGGGGCTGTAGTCTTTTGGGGAAAGGCTGTTAGGACCCTGTTTCTTGGCAGCAGGAGGAAATGAATGGCAAGATCCGATCCTGTTTCCTATGTGGTTATTTCCTTACTGCCTTTCCTGCTTGTTTTTCTTTTTCGTTCGTGGGCTCAAGAGGTTGAGTGCTCCAGAATTCCTTGCCTTTCATCGATTTGCCCTAGTTGCCACAATCTTATCATTTACCACTGCTACAAATTAGCAAGCTGGAACCATCATTTCTTGTGTTGGACTGTCCACGGCCTGTAATTGCGACAGCATCTCATTTGCTGCTGCTACTAATTAGCAAGCTAGAGTAACTGTTTCTTGCATCTGATTGGAAACATTTATAGACTGCTCCTCCTTTCTTCAAAAAACAACAGGCCTTCCCAGGGTGCTTCCCAAGCAAGCTAGGTGCTATGGGTATAATTAAAAAGGGAGTTAGATTCTGTATGCACAATAATCCAGGCCACCAAGAGACCTCAGCAGCATCCAACAAATGCTGGTGTGCACACAGGTGCTGAAATCGGAACAGAGTGGGTGCCTGTCATTTTACATCCTATAAATGGGGTGACACAGGAGACAAATTCCATCCCTGGTCGATATTAGTTGGCTCTCTGCAATTACAAAAAAGTATGGTCACCTTTTTCTCTACTGAGCAGTGGGTTCGATTAGATGATCTCTAGAGTCACTTTCCAGCACATGTGAAGCAGCCTCCGCTGTGGATCTCAGGCAGCAAACCGGCTGGTATAGAAGAAAAGCTCAAGATAACAGCGCTTGCGTGGAAAAGGGCTGCCTCTTGAATTGTTGATTTTGGCTTTCTTGCCATGTCTTATGTTAATATCGATGGAAATGTTGTTTTTGTGAGATACTGTGAGTTCAGCTCCCCTGTTGGAAAAGCAGCATGTGAGAACCAAAACAGGTCACATCCAGGATTAACTTGTCTCCTTTGCAGTTCCCCTAGAAGAGTTTTTAAAAGCCTCCTCTCCACGTTAGCACCGGCAGCCTAGTGTTAGAGCTGTTGTTTTTAGAGCTGTTCATTTTGTAGTTTGCTTTTTTACGGCTGCCCTGATACCTTTGGGTTGAGGATGGGACAAACAAAAACAAACAAAAAGCATGCATATATCAATGCATACATACATACATAATATACATATATACATACATATTATACATGCAAGCATACATACATATACATGCATACATATAGACATATTAGACATACAGACATATGTATGCACACAGACATATTCATGCATACAGACATATTATACATACATACATATTATATGCATGTATACATACATATACATGCAAGCATACATACATATACACACATACATACAGACATATTAGACAGACATATGTATGCATACATATAAACATATTAGACATATGCACGTACATGTTATATGCATGCAGACATACATACATACATAGAAACATAAATACACACATTTCCTGCACACCTCATTAAGAAGATTTCCTCCTCTTGTGCAGATGCAGCCATTTTGTGCCCCACAAAAAGCTTTCAAAAAGACAAGGAATTATTTTGTCAGGTTTTTGACAACAGCAAAGCACGTTCAAAGGTCAAATTTTTGTCTGGCTCATGTCAGGGCCGTCTGTGAGGTATTAACATCCAGTGACAAGAAACTACTCTCTCATGCCAATGGTTTCCCACACTTGCTATGTTTTTTTTAAAAAGGATTTTCTGTGTTGTGTGTTTTTTAAAATGTTCTTTAGGCATTGTGTATATCCTCTCTGCACAGGGTCCAGGTTTTCTGTATAGTTTGAAGAATTTGAGAAAGCTGATTTTTTGGTGGGACTGCAGCAGTCCTGAAAAGAGAAAACCTTTTCTGTACTGATCCCTCCACCCCAACAAACTAGCTCATAGGATACAGATTCATTTTAAACAGCCTCACCTCTGAGGTTGTCTGTCACCAGCCTTATCATATCTTGGACATTAAGTGGGGTGACTCCTGGGTAGTACTTGGATGGGAGACCACCAGGAAATCCTTGGTCTGCAGAGCAGCTGAGTAATCAGAGAATATTCTGGTATAGGAAAACAGAAGACATTTTGTTTGCTGTTGCTGGGACCAATGCAAAGAGCTCACCCCATGCATTCAAGATTCAGTCACACCTTGAGCAACCTATGCACTGAAGTAATTGCGTAGGCTAAATTTTACAGTTCAAGGCTTCTGGGAGACATGAGCGTCAGAAAAAAAAGGCCTGTATGGATCCTCCCCTCCACCTCCACCTCCACCTCCTCCACATTTCCCAAGCTGGATGAGGGCCCATTCCACTGCTTTTTTCCTGGTTTTTAAAAAACCCATTAGTCAGCATTCACCTTTTTTGGTGTTTCTTTTAAAAAAGCATGCTAGACATAATATTTAGTTTGATCCGTGGCCACAACGTCTCTATGGGTGAAACTTGGCCGTTTACTGCAACACAAGAGGGATTGATCGGGAGATAAAAGCCCAGGGTAAGTCACACACATACCTCTCCCCAGTGTTTCTTGGGGGAAGAACAAGGCAGAAGAACATATTAGAAGAAGAAGAAGAAGAAGAGTTGGCTTTTCTACCCCGCTTTTCTCACCCATTTAAGGGGACTCAAAGTGGCTGACAAAGCTCCTGTTCTTCTCCCCACAACAGACACCCTGTGAGGTAGGTGGAGCTGTCAGAGCTCAGAAGAGAGCTGTGACTAGCCCAAGGTCACCCAGTTGGCTTTGTGAGGGAGGGCGGAAGTAAACCCAGTATTCCAGATAAGAGTCCAGCTAACCACTAGGCCAAACAGTGCACTGGCAGCTGGGGCGGTTCGGATTGGGATGCCCCAGCTGCCAGGGGCCCCCTAGGTGGCCGCTTCCCCCCAGCCACCCGACCACTTAACTTGTCATGGTGGTCATGTGGCCATCCTGGGCAATGTGCCGCCCATGATACACTGGTACACTGGACCCGCATGCTGTCAGTGCCTCTCTCCCTCCCAAAGAGCTGTGGGATGACCCAGGATGGCTGGGAACACCCTGGAACAGGCCTAGAGTGCAATTTCACAAGTGGGCACCCTAGGATGGGTTGGGGTGGTTCCAAATGGAACCGCTGGCCCAGCTGTGCATACGTTCTGTCCCAGAGCATCCTGCACTTGTTCCTCAGGCCCTCATGTGAATAGGCCTATAGTCCCAAAGACCTGGATTAATGTGCAGATCTGTGAGGCCTAGTGTAGCTTCTTTTCTTCCACACAGGCTCAGGTCCAGTTTTAACCCAGGTATACAGACCACCCACCCACCCCATCCATGCTGAACCAGTTCTGTAAGTGTTGCCAAGAAAACAGGGTCCTGAGCCCAAGGCGATGGGACCTTTGAGGTTCGTCATGCACTTGGCAGTTGTTTGGGGCTTTGTTTTCTGAAGCTGCCTTGTTGCCGTCACTCGTTTGCTTTTGGGGGCTTCTCAGTGGTGGCCCCCAGAAAATGGGACAGTCTCCCCGCTGAAGTGGAACATCTTCACTCTGCATGATCGGGAGGGCAGCCAAGAGGCACCTATTATCCACCCTGGCTTTGGGCCGAGGAAACAGCCGCCCCTCCCCACTTTCAGGCTCGGCCATTGCTTTTGGTGGGTTCATTTCCTATTTTGTTTTTATTGCAATAATCAGCTGGGAGACCCTTGGGTACAGATCAATAAAACGGCCCAAGCTGCCTGAGCTCAGCCGAGGGGAAATTGTCTCAGCTTGTGTTTTGCTCAGTTACACACCATTGTGAGCAATGGATTGCAAAGGTTTTCCAAGCTGGAGACTCTTTGCCCTGCCCCCTATCCTGCCTCCCAGCCCCCCCCCCCCCATGGCCTCCTCTGCCGCGGCCGGTCACGTCCACTTTGGGGCTTCGCCTCTATACCAACAGGATGTCTAAACAGACATGAAAGAGACACCGTGGGGGAGAACCAGCCACTGAGGAACAATCAGATAAAGGGAGACAATTGAATGGCTGTCCACACCCCTGGCCTGCCCCAAGCCGGGCTGGGATGAGACAGGCGGGGAGGGGGGTAGATAGGAAACCTGGCCATTATCAAGGGCACAAAGCCCAGGGGTCTGTGAGGAAGAAGAAGAAGAGTTGGCTTTTCTACCCCGTTTTTCTCACCCATTTAAGGGGACTCAAAGTGGCTGACAATCTTCCTATTCTTCTCCCCAAAACAGAACACCCTGTGAGGTAGGTGGGGCTGTGAGAGCTCACAAGAGACCCGTGACTAGCCCAAGGTCACCCAGCTGGCTTCATGGAGGGGGGCGGAATCAAAACTGGTATTCCCAGATAAGAGTCTGGCTCCCTAACTACTAGACCAAACAAAGCTCAGGGGTCTGTTCTTCTCCCCACAACAGATGCCCTGTGAGGTGGGTGAGGCTGTGAGAGCCCAGAAGAGAGCTGTGACTAGCCAAAGGTCACCCATCTGGCTTCACAGAAGAAGAAGAACTGGCTTTTCTACCCCACTTTCCTTACCCTTATGGGGACTCAAAGCAGCTGACAAACCTTCTGTTCTTCTCCCCACAACAGATGCCCTGTGAGGTGGGTGGGGCTGTGAGAGCCCAGAAGGGAGCTGTGACTAGCCCAAGGTTACCCAGCTGGCTTCATGGGGGGGGGGGCAGAATCAAACCTGGTATTCCCAGATAAGAGTCCAGCTCCTTAACCACTAGACCAAACTGGCTCACCAAACTGAAGGGTGTGGAGAACCCCCCCCTTTTTTTTGTGCGGTGGTGGTGGTAAAACCAGCCTTCCTCTCAGTGTGTGTGTGTGTGGGGGGGCTAGCCAGGCCTCTGATTTCCTTGTGGCTGCCTTTGGGAGCTGAGGGGAAGAAAGGCCAATCTGACTGTAGCCTACGTTGGTCCTCCTGGATGCCCTGCAACAAACCACTTCCGTACAGTTGCCAAGAAAACTGGGCAGACCAGTCTGTGACGGTGCCAGGAGGTTTGTCGCATAAGGAGATTATTGATGGTGCCAGTTTATCAAACGCATCTGTGGCCACTTAAGGCAAGCAAAGGGGAACTGTGATGCCGCCCCCCCCCCTTGCCCGTTGCCTTTTTGGTCTGATTGGGATCTCACTGAGCTCATTCTGCCTCCCGTGTTGAGAAAGTCCTCTTTCCAGGGCCAAAGACAGTTGATCTTGGGCACTGCCAATTCTCCACCTTGGCGATTCTTCTCCCACAGTCCCAGGACACGCTCTGAGAAGCAGAACACTCTGTCTCTGCGTGACGCCTTGCTTCACCAGGCACCTGCCCTTCCTTTCCTCTGGACAATGACAAAAGGGCTCGACCTTTCCTCTTTGTTTGCACTGGCATTTGGATTTCCGCCTTCCCTCACCTGGCGCTCTCTGGCTGTGTCCCCATGCAAGCCGTTTGGCTTTGACTGGGCTCGCATTTGACCGGGTACAGGACCGAGATCGAATGTTGCCCGTCCTCATGACATTCCCGGTAATGCGGGCTGGGTGTGTATACAGCCATCGCCATGCAAACCGCGCCAAACCCTGGCACGGGGGAGCAGCCCCATCTCTTCTCCACCTGCTTTCTCCTTATTGGAAGCCAGACTGATGCCGCCCGCTGCAAATGCCGTATACCCCCCCCCCCTTAGCAGCATAGAGAAGCCAGGACTCAACGGCAAAAATAATAATAAAAAAACAGCTGTTTGAGCAAAGCTGCTATGAGGTTTGGTAGCAGTTGAGCAGTTCAGCAGTTTTTCGCACCTCCGCTCCACCTGGGAACTGCAAGAACACCCGACCAGCAGAAGGGAGGAAAATCAAGCCATTATCATAACCGCCTTGGCAATCGGGAAACTGGGGTGGGAAAAGGAGGAAAATCAAGCCATTATCCTGCCTGCCTTGGCGATCGGGGAAGGGGTGGTGGTGGAATACATGTATAAAAGAGTCTCGTGGGGCAGCAAAGGCCATTCGACCCCCTTATTGCTTCAGCTTTAACACCATTTACTCCCCCAAAATCTCAGTGGTTGCGTTCTCCAATGCACAGGGCAGGGACAGCAAGCACAGGACATGAAACCCAACCTCCCAATGACGCAAGCACCAATCTCCTCCAAAAATAGCCCGGGACCATCCCCATGTGCAGGCTCGGCTCACAAAGCAATGTGCCAAGACACCAAACAGTGCAGAGAACAGTTTTCTCCAGTACCAAATTTGGTCCTAGTTTGGACCTGGTTTGGGCCATTTGGTCCACAGAAATCAGACCAAATCAAAAGTACATGGGGATGCCCCTTGCCGAACCTGATTTTGATTTGGACCAAACTATGCATGGGGATGCACCCTCTGTTTATCGTCAGGCTAGGCAGCCTGTGGTACCCAGATATGCTTCATAGCCCTTACTTCCTCTCAGGGTGGCTTCAAGGCCAACCAGTGCACACCCTCACCCCAGGGCATGTTGGGAACTGCGGTTTCCTCAGGGAGGAGGAGGAGGACTCCCATCTGAACCTCTCCTGGCTGGCCCTTGGAAGAACTGAAGGCTGTAAGGCCTTTGGTCTGGTCTGGCATGTTCCTCTCATCTTCAGTTGGGAGGCATGCCAATGAAGCTGACTCAAGATAAAGCAGACACCATCATGTAGCCACAGATAACGCGGAGAGTGCTTTTCCTTATGCGCTCTGGAGAAGTGACCTTCCTTGAACTTCAGAAGAAGACCTAAGGAGGGAGCTCATGCATGACCTGCCAGGCAGAGGGGAGCTGATTTGACCTAACATGGAAGCCACCCTCGCAGAGTGGCCTTCATCCCTGCTCCCCGTCCCTTCGAGCTGCCGGCTACTGGGCTGGGCTGGAGTGCCAACCAGTTTGCCCATATTCTCCAGCCCCAGCTGGGTCAAGGCCTGGGTAACATCTGGGCTTAACATCTGGAGAAGCCCTGCTTGAAGCCACTGTGCTCTGTAAGCCCTCTGAGCCTTGCTGAGGTGACATTGCTCCAGGAGGGGTGCTGGAGATTTGCGCCCCCACACAATGTCCTGATGTGATCCTGGCCAGCTGCCATGGCTCCGCCATGGCACTAATGGATTTATTGCACCTCCCTAAGAAACTCAACCCTCCTACTATCCTCTGAGGTTTTACTGGCAGGTTCCCTTGGGCCTTGAATTATTGCAGGTTTGCACATGCGCTGGAGGGTTCAAGTGATGATCCCGCATGCAAGCAAATGCCTACTAGGGAGACACATCTGGTGAAGTTTCAGCTGCATCATAGAAGGGCCCAAGAACCCCCCGACTGGAAAGGCCTGTGTGGGACCCCACCAGAAAGCTCAGCCCCATAAGAATCCCAGCATGTTCTGGAATCCATGGAACCAGCCAGGGAAAGAGGCCAGAATCCCCATCTTTTGCCAAAGGTATGTCTGATGCCCAAAATAAAGGCTTGAATTCCACTTTTAGTACAAACAAACACAGAGACCAGCTGGGAGAAGAGAAAACTGCTTGGAGATCCCACAGCTTCTGCCCAACCCAGGGGAACAGAGCTGGAGGACCAAGAAAGCTGGCTAGGTTAGCCCTTCACCTCTGCACCCAAAACCAACGTTGCCAAGCTGCGAAACTTCTGCCAGCAGTCTTGTTACCACTCCTGGGGCCTATTCACACTTGGCTTTATTCTGGAATATATCCTGGAACAGGGACTTGCTGTCCATATGCTAGTGCCGGCTTCAGCAGGCCCAAAGTGAGGTCTGCCAGTGTCTGCATTAGCATGAGGACCACAGACCCCTCTCCTGAGATATACTCCAGAAAAAGGCCAAGTGCGAATAGGCCCCAGATTAGGGACACGCACAAATGTATTTCTGACATTTGAATCCAAGTAGATTCAAGTGTCAAAAAAATCCAATATGTTTCGGATATTTAAGATCTGAATGTCATAAAATCCAATTTGAGTCGAATACATTTGAATCTATTTATTTGAATGGTAGATTCGTATTTAAAGATACAAATGTCGACAACATTCCCATCTGTTATACATATCTGTACGCATTTCATAAAAATCCGTATGCATCCCATATTATTGCGTATGCATCCCGCTTTAATCCCATATTTTAAGAGCAAGATACGTTTAATTTCCGCACAGATTTGTATACAACAGATACAAATTGACACATTCCAATTATTTGAAAATTTGTATTGGATTTTCGAAAATCCAATTCAAGCTTGAATGTGCGAATTCAGACTTTCAAAAATCTGATTCAAATTCAAATGTCAACATTCAGCAGATTCGAATTGGATTTTTGAATATTCGTGTACATCCCTACTCCAGATCATGGGCTTTGAGAGGAAAAGGGGAAAATGCGGTTTGTGTCGAACAGAATGTGGGAAATGGGCTCTGTGCAAACCCCTGTTCATGGGTACAAGGAGTTCAGAATAGGCTCCTAATGGGATCCTTAGGGGGTCTTATGCGTGGATGGTAACAGATCTGCACCAATCGAGTTACCTATCGGGTTCCTAATGGGATCTTTGTTGCTAGTCCAAAATAGCCAATAATAACAGTGGCCGCAGTAATGGATGGCCACTGAGAATGGCCCAACAGCTACAGCTGGGTCTTGGCCCTTCCCTTCTGCAGATAATCTGCTGCTTATGTATTAACAGCTGTCGGGCTGAAGGAATAAGCCACAGTGAGGGGTCTGGTTTGAAGTTCTTCATAAGATGAGCCTCCTTTTGTTTCCTTTTCTGTGTGCGACTTGTTTTGGTTTTTTAACACATTTTCTGTGCAATTTAATAAAATATTGTTTTGTATCCCTAAATTATCTGGATTTATTTATTTTTCTGAATTGCCTTGGGCAATTCTCCTTGCAGAGGCAGCATACACATACACGGATAAGATACAACCGTATTCTTTTCCTTAGGCCTTTTCACACTACAGCCAAACAGCTGTAGTGAACGAAGGTTAGGACACACAGGGATGGATTCCCCATTCACACCTAGGCAGGTAAGGATGCATTCCCATGTGAATCTTACCTGTCTAGGTGTGAATGGGGAATCCGTCCCCACGTGTCCTAGCCTGGAAAAACGGACACGCAGGCTGGAGTCCCCTCCCTCGACAGCTTCCATTGGGTCACAATCGACCCAGGGGTAGGCAGCCGGGGTCTGGCTGGCATTCGGCCCCCACAGGGCACAGTCACCCCTGGGCCCACCCCCCACCCAGGACCGCGTGTGCGTGTCTTTCCGGCTTACCGCTGCAGACCGGACTGGCAAGCCCAGGGGTGGGGCTTGCAAGTTCAGTCTGCAGCGTTCTATGCCTGTGCGTGCTGCAGCCTGTGATTGGTCAGCAGTGCCTGCTTATGCAGAACACCTGGCCTGACTGCACCCCATGGACGCGGTCCGGTCTCACCCCGGTGTGCTGGCAGCTGATGCGGTCCAGATCAGGCTGCCCCAGCTGCCAGTGACCGCCTAAGTGCCCACTGGCACCCAGGGGTCATGCCCTCCCCCCAGCCATGCGATCGCTTAACTTTTCAGACCCTGTGGTCCAATGTGGTGGTCGCATGGCCACCCAGAGTAGCAATGAGCTACTCTGCATATAGGCGTGTGCACTGGCAGACCGATCCCATGCTGAGGCTAGTCTACTGGCATCGATCCGTGTGGGGTTGTTCTACTGGCGCGCACGCCTTTGTGCAGAGTGGCACATCGCCCTGGCTGGCCATACAACCACCACATCGGACCAGAGGATCCGAGAAGGTAAGTGATCACATGGGTGGCACGGGCCCCTGTTTGGGGTGGGGTGCCAATTGGGACTGCAGCAGCAGGCATGGGAATGGGGCAAGCCGTCCGGCTCTCACCCCACCCCTGGCAGCGTCTGCCAGCTGTTGGGCCCAAATCAGCCCAATGGTGGAGGCTGGGGGGCGGGGCCCACAGTGGTCCAGCCAGGAGAGTGCAAATGCTGTCTCTGCCGTACAGCTGTGGAACGGCCTGGGACCACCTGAGCCAGGAGTAGAGCACAATTTTGTGCCCTACATCCGGAATGCAATTAGGCCACCCAGGGACGGGCTGGGATGGTTCTGGCTGGAACCAGCCCCCCAGCAGAGCGAATGCTCTGTCCCAAGGCTTCCCTAATTGCGTTCGAGGGACATAGTGGAAATAGGCCTCAGGGCTCAATGCGACTTACCCCAAAGGTCTGCCAACTGAGCATCTAAAAATCAGTTCCACTCAGCAGCTGAAAACTATTGCAAGCCAACTAACCAGACCCATGAATGTTAAGTCACTGTAGCCGGGCGTTAGGGTGGCTAAAATGCACCCTGTATGATTGCACCACAGGGGGTGTTTTTTGGAGGAAAAGTCTTTTTTAAAAATTTCCATCTGTCTGCTCTTCTGCAAAACCCAGCATAAAGATACGCTGGATCCCGAGTTTGGCAGCAGGGCGGCTTGTTTGCTTAAGGAGTAAAGTTGCTTCCATTGGAATGAAAAACAAAATGAAACACATCATGGAAATGTCATTTTCTCTTGGGCTTTGCTCAGCACAGAATCCCAAATTTGGGTGTAAACATGACCTAGCTGGGTACTTAATGCTAGATGGTCTCTTTAACCATTTCAGATGTGGTTTGTGACTGGATTACTTTTTTTTTTTTAAACCAACCTACTTGACTTATCTGACATGCCCCCATAAAAAAAGCCTCAATCAAGGTCTGGTTGTGTATGTGGCTGTGTGACATTTGCTTGACAGTTCATCTGCTTCAGCACAAACGTGTTGCCTTCCCAGCAATGTAAATGGAGGTAACGTTACCGGCAGAGCGAGCGAGCAAATGAGCGAGGTTATTTTCCCATTCATCCCCTCCAGGAGCGTCCGCATGGCACCAGGACAATACATGTTAGGCCCTTATTTTGCATGAAAAACACTTGTGAAGTGTGTGTGTGGGGGGTTAAACATGTTTTGACTCCCGTGTGCCACGTATTAGGGCTTTGTATGCGGACATTCCCAAGGCAGACACGGAATCCTTTCAGATTATTTTTAGCATGTGGACAGGCCCTGAGTCTCCTTTTTGGTGTCTTGTTCACTTTTTTCCTCCACATGGGGATGATACTGGGCTATCTGGGGTGGAGATCTAGCATTCTGGCCAATGGCAGCCGGCTGTGGGTGGTTTTTTTTACAATGTAAAGCTCCCCCCCCTCCCTTGCCATGCTTCCAAAGAAAGCTCCACACAGAGGGGGGAAAGGCAGAAAGAGGGAAGAATTCTTATTTAAAGGGCTTTATCATTTTCACTGCAAAAATGTTTTTAAAAGATTTTTGCTGGGAACATGTATTTTGAAACATGTTTGTCTTGCATGTATCTTTTGAAGCATGTATCTTTTGCCAAGGACAGAAGCTTAGAAATGCTTGAATTGATACACTGTGATTGCAAAAGGGAAAGCTGTGAAAAGTAATTAGGATCGCGTTTGCTTCTTTTATTGCAACCATCACACACCACCAGCATCTGCCTTCCAGCAGAGCCAGATGCAGAGATCCTGCCCCAGAAGGACCAGAGTACCATTCCCTGGAGAAGGAGCAGCGAGAAGTCGCTTCCTTCCTATTCTGCCAAGCCCTCAGCTGGGCAGGTCAAGTGTGCCTGACCCTGGAAGTGAAGTGAAGGACAGATGCCCTGCGCTATCAGCCGCTGTGTTTTTCATTCATGACTCCCAGCCATCGATCACCCCCTTTTGCCCATCTCTCTGTCGCCAGGAGGGAGGTGCAGCCTGTCACCCACGCATCCCCTCGGCCTGAAAGTTCTACCAAAAAAAGCAATCTCGCTCTCCTTTTTGGCAAGCTGGGCCTTTGGAAACGGAGGAGCTGCTGGCCTGTGGCTCAGAGACTTGTCATCCTTTGGGCTCTTCGGCGTTCAGCCCTGTTAATCTTGCTTTGGGGTCAACCATGCTCCCTGCCTGCCCAGATCCATCCTCACGTGGTGCCGGCTGTCTTTCTGACCGAGAGGCCAACAATTCCAGCTAAAATTAGTTTCCTGAAAGTGTGGAAAAATGATGAGGAGGCCGCCGCTAAGAGCTCTGTTATTTATGAAAGCCGTAGGGGAGGGAGGCAGGAACGTCGGGCACAGCTTTATGAGCTTTCTGGGGCAAGCAGCAAGGCAAAGTGCTGCAAACTTCTTTGGCTCCAGGGAGGCAGGCAGGATGGCAGGGTGAGGAGAAGGTGGCCTTCTTCACATGGGCAACATCACACAAGAATCCCTAAACAGCAAAGCAGCTGCATCAGTGGGCATTAAAAACCAACAGCCAGGTGGCATGACTGGACAGAATCCCCTGCCTCCAAGCCATGGTCCTTCTATCTATCTATCTATCTATCTATCTATCTATCTATCTATCTATCTATCTATCTATCTATCTATCTATCTATCTATCTATCTATCTATCTGTCTATCTGTCTGTCTGTCTGTCTGTCTGTCTGTCCGATACCCAAAATGGGTTGCAATGATAAAAATAATCTGGGGGCCACCACTGTGAAGTCCCTAGCCCAGGTGCCCATCCTTTAACTGCCGAAGGTGGCAGTACAATTCAGAGAGCCTCCCCTGTAGTCCTTAAGGCATGGGCAGGTGGGTTTGGAAGAAGGCCCTCCTCGCGAAATTTGGGGCCAAAGCATCATCTGGAGGGCCACACGTTAGGAGCTGGCTCTGAATTTGCTGTGGGCTACTCAGCTGCTTTTCTCAGTGTTGCCTCTTGCTTCCCCTGCCCTTTCTTAAAATATGTTGCTGCTTTTTAAGATCAGTGTGAAGGAAGAATCAAACCATCAGAAAAGCCACGCTAAGGGCCCACAAAGGAGTCTGTTTTTATATTCCTTGTGCCTTTTGCCTTGCCCTACCTTATGGGCCTGTTGTAAAGATATATGATGGTGATAATGGACTGTGGCGTTCCTGAAACACCTGGAAGGGCTATGCAAACATTTGGGCCTGCATTTCTTGTTTCCTTGGAAAGCTCACAGCTCCTTGCTTTGCTTAGGAAGGTGTGTTGCTGAGGCCAGACACTTTCTCTAGAGAGTGAAGCTAGGAGATTTTTAGGAATTTCCTGCTTATACAGCACATATACAGCACGACTGCTTGTTGTTCTTCTTCTGGAGCAGCACTCCTTTAAACAAAACTTTTTTTAAAAAAAAAATTCCCCCAGCAAATTTGGAACAGGGCCCCTCCTCCGGTTAACATGTGCAAGATTGTAGAAACAGTTTTGCATTTGCCCTGGCAGGCTCTGCTTTGAAGGGAAGGCGCTAGCAGATAGGGAGCCAAATAAACCAGTAATCCAATTTTTGTTTGGTTTTGTAAAGTTATGGGACATTTTTTTGCAAGCAATGGTTTGGATTCTTAAGGAGCTCATGGTAGGGATGCGCATGAATATTTGTAGGCATTCGAAAGTCAATTGCATGTCCCGAATGTTGACATTCAAACTCACACAGAATGTCCTGGTTGTCCCACCACTCTCAATAGTAAGACGGCTGGGCACTTGAGAGAGGGCCTTCTCAGTGATGGCCCCCAGGCTGTGGAATAGTCTGCCCCTTGAGGTGCATCAGGCTCCTTCACTCTATACATTCAGGAAGGCGGTGAAGACGATCCTCTTTGTGCTGACCTTTGGCTAAATGTGGTACATAACTTGTTTACATTATTGTTTTATACTGTCTTATATATATGGCATTATTTCAACATGTCTATTTTTAAATGCTGTTACCTGCCAGGATAGAAATGTAAATATAAATAAATAAATAAATAAATAAATAAATAAATAAATAAATAAATAAATAAATAAATAAATAAATTTGGGCTTCTTGCATGGGCTAGGAGCGATTTCTCGCCTGGCCCATGCAGATAACACCGCCAAGGTTGCTCAAGCAGGCCTCCTTTTGCCAGACACAACAAGGAGCGCAGATCCTAGCTGGCAACCTCAGTGAATGACCAGCGCTGGCTGAAGGGGCCCAGGGTGAAGGGAGAAAGGTGAAAGGAACCGGCTGTCTTTGCACAGCAGATGCAAGCAATAACGTCCCTTTGTGCTAACAAATGGACAAACCCCATGCCAAGACTCTCTACACTTCCTGCTCCTTGAGAAAGCTGCTTTATACCTCAACGCTGCAAAGAAAGGCAGGAGGAAACAGAGAGGTTGGGAGAGAAGACTGAAAGAGAAGCTTATGGATGCTTGTAAGATTAACTCCTTTGCCCTGGAACTCTCTTTTTCATAATCAACGTCAAGAGGGCCACTGACTGCTTAGTAAAGTCAAGGCAGCACTCTGCACATGCTCAGGATCACCTCGACATCCTGAGTGGAATTGCAAGTGCAGGTGAGTCTGCTGAGCAAGCTGTGAGGTGGAGCTGCATGCATATATTGTGAGCCAGTCCGGTCTAGTGGTTAGGGAGCCGGACTCTTATCTGGGAATACCGGGTTCGATTCCGCCCTCCCCCATGAAGCCAGCTGGGTGACCTTGGGCTAGTCACAGCTCTCTTCTGAGCTCTCAAAGCCCCACCTGCCTCACAGGGTGTCTGTTGTTGGGAGAAGAACAGAATAGACACCTTGAGTCCCTTAAATGGGTGAGAAAAGTGAAGTAGAAAAGCCATGCATCCATGCATCCATGCATCTATCTATCTATCTATCTGTCTGTCTGTCTGTCTGTCTGTCTGTCTGTTGATCGATCGATCGATCGATTGATCGATCAGTCATCTGGGGTAGTTTTGTGATGGCCTCAGTTCTATTCAACACACCATTCTGGGTACATCCTCATGGCCATTTTAATCCAAATTCGATTCGAATTTGGGAAGGAGTATCCGCATGGCCTAGGGATGTGCATGGATATTCAAAAAGTAAAAGATCCAATTCAAATTTTCTGGATATGGTCTAATGGACTAATCAATAAACAATAATATACTGAACGATTCAAATTCGGCAAATAAAGATATTTGAATTCAAATTGGATTTTCAAAAATCCGAATGTTCACATGTGGATGGATTTCGGATTTTCAAAATCCAGGAGAGATTTTCTAATGATTCGACTGAATACAATGTTGTATATCACCTCTGAATATTGTGTTTATTTGTGCTTATAATATGGGGTGCAAACGCAATGCAAACGTGACTAAAATGGGATGCGCACGAATTTGAAGATCGGATTTTGATGTTCCCAACATTCGTATTTTTGAGTTTGAAATGAATTTTTGAAAAATTCAAAAATTCTGGATAATCCGGATTTGAGCGATTTTCACTCAAATTGAATATTCGAAAATGCATTTGTGCACACCCCTACCATGAGCACTGTCTCATGTCACCCAAGTATAAATGAGTCCCAAGTCTGGTTTAAAAATGAACAACCCTATAATGCAGCAGCAAACAAAGACCATAAGCGATTTACCTGGGTCAGGGAAAAGTGGAAAAGTTCAGTCTCAATTAGAATAATCGCTTCAGAATGGACACCTATGCATATTCATTGGTCCGTACAAATTTTGCACAAATCTGCCTCTCAGCCTCTTGCACAATCAACTTCCAGGTACTGAAACTAGTAGGTGATTTATTGGGTGCTTCAACCCTGAGTCATGGACCTCTTTGAATCAGACTCTTTGGTATCAGCATTCAAATCATTCAGGTTTGTTGTTTTGCTTTTCTTTTGTTTCACGCAACAATACAGAAGTGACTTGTCATGGCATTCTTCCAGTATTGTTTTTTTTTTTTAATGTTCCTTCCTATGTTATCTTATAGCTTTATGATTTCCTGGTGGTCTCCCATCCAGGTCCTGACCAGGCTCAGTTTCTGAGATCAAACCAAACAAGCAAGGGGCAGCCAGAAAAGCACTTTGAAATATACTTTGGAAACAGCCCACAGCCCAGTGAACCTATTTCAAAACTGGCAGGATCACTCACTGGGATCAGCTCCAAATTGGTTGCATTCTTGGAGTGTCCTTTGCAAACCATTTTCAAAGGTAGCTCATGACAGGCATCCGACAGAGAAGTGGGAACGGCTGTTGCAGCTTTGCAAGAACGTAGCCACTAATGCAGTGTAATTGCGCTCTTGCCATGACTGTAATTTCGTGAATCCATGTGCATTACTGGAGGCAAAAGAGAAGAAGCGTTGATATTTGTTTTCATGAAAGCAGTGACACCCACATTTTGCCCCTGCACATTTGGCTGAACTACAACTCCCATCACCCCTTGCCAGTGTTTAAGCTCCTTGTGGGGGGAGACTTATAGGCAGTTGCGGTTCAATCATGCTGGATTGGTTTGGAGCATCAGCCTTTGCAGCAGCGCAAAGGAAACGTGGCTGCTATCAGCTTTTCCAGGCCTCCCAGCCTTCCTGTGCCTTTCGGGCCCGTCTTTCCTGCCCATGGATGTACTGCTGAGCCTCTGCTCCTCCACAGGGCTGCTCAGCTGCGCACGAGCACTCATGCTCCAGATTCTGCAAGCGCCAGCTCACATCCTGTCTCTCCAGCCAAATCCCAGGCTCACGTGCTGAGTCACGCAGGCATTCATGTGTCACCGACTCTGCCTGTTCAGGCCTGCTGAAAGCTGCCTATCCTTGCTCTGAGAATGGGGTTCAGCCGTGTTGCCTTACAGCAAGCTTCACCAGCGTGGTCTAGGCTGATACTAACAGGAGATGCAACCCAGGCCTAAGGTTGAATCCAGGCCTAAGTTTGAGTCCACGTTCAGAGCGAGAGAGCCCATCGGCAGAATGACCAGGGATTTTCTTTCCACGTTATCTATGCCAAAGGCGAATCTTCTGAGTTGTTTTAACGCTGAAAGAAAGCAGCTGGTCACGTTGCCGATGTATTCTCTCGCTCTGAACGTGGACTGAAGCTGGATTGAACCTTAAGTGTGACCACAGCCCCAGACAGACAGCTTAGGATTGCTTCTTCTCGCCTGGCCCGCTGCAAAAGGACAAAGTGAGGCACATTGGTGGAGATATGTATCACTAGTAGAGATGTTCACTGATGTTTTTTCGCCATTCTATTTAAATTGAATTGAAATCTGATTTGAATCTTTTAAATTCGAATTTAACGAGATTTGATTCTTTTTTTAAAACCAAATTTGAATCTATTCATTTGAATTTTTTATTCGAATCTGCATGTACGAATGTCGACAATATTCACATGTGCACGTATGCATCTTACCCACATCTGTACACATCTGTACACATCTGTACACATCCGTACATGTCTGTTTGCATCCCATAGTTACTCAGTATGCAACCGTTTTCATCCTGTATCGATTGCTACAAATGCGTATAGATGCAGGAAAGATACGGATCTTTAAGTACGCATCGTGTATGAACCCGTACACGTACGAATGTCCGGATAATTCGAACAAATAGATCCAAAGTTCGAAATTCAATCCAAATGTTTACATTCAAACTTCGGGGCATTCTCTTTGAGTTCGAATGTCAAAATTCAGCACATTCTATCGGATTCTGAATGCCTACGAATATTCATGCACATCCTTAATTAACTTTGCTCCATCTAGGGATGCACATAGAAGGCAATGGGCATGGCAAAGTTCTTCCATGTTGCTGCCAAGAAAGCTGCGTGGATGCACCACAAAGTCACTACCCTTAGAGAAAGGGTAAAGAAGACAAGCTCATCCATTTGGGAAATCAGCCCGCGGTCAGCAGAGATGGGGCAAGCAAGGAGTTTGGGACATGGGGGCAAATGTCAGGCTAGGGTCTCCTGAAGGCCTCTGTAGATTTTAAAGGGAACTCACGAGCCGAAATTTTGCAGGGGGAGGAGGCTGCCACATGTACAAGGGACGCTCACAAGCCAGTTTTTTGCAGGGGAAGGGCCTGCCAAATGGACCACAAAGGGAGCTCACACGAGTGGCTTTCTTCAGGGGGAGGAGCTTCTTGCTGCACTCTCTCATGCTGGCTGCCTCGGCTTGGCTCTGGTCCCCCCACATGCCAGGAATGCCAAGGGAATGAAAACAGCAGTCCAGTGTGGGACAAAGATGATGATCTGGCTTTTCTACCCCGCTTTTCTCACCCATTCAAGGGGACTCAAAGCAGCTGACAAACCTTCTGTTCTTCTCCCCACAACAGAACACCCTGTAAGGTAGGTGGGGCTGTGAGAGTTCAGAAGAGAGCTGTGACTAGCCCAAGGTCACCCAGCTGGCTTCATGGGGGAGGGGAGAATTGAACCCGATATTTCCAGATAAGAGTCCAGCTCCTCAACCACTAGACCAAACTGCTTCACACTGGCAAGTCAGTCGGAAGCGGGAAGTCCAAAGGGAAGGGACCAGGGTTGTAAACAAATATTCTAAGACATTTGAAATTTGATCGAATCTGTCCAAATTTCGACATTTGAATTTGAATTCAATGTCCATAAATTTGAATTCAAACATTTGAACGAATTTTGAATTATCAAATCTATTCGTTCGAATTATTCGGACATTCGTGCGTGTACGGGTTCATACACGATGCATGTACGCATCTTTCCCACATCTGTATGCATTTGTATGGCTCCGTACGGGATGAGCACGGGTTGCATACGGGATAACTATGGGATGTATATGGATTTGTACAGATGTGTACAAGATGTGTAACAATGCGTACGGGCACATTCAAACTGAAAATTCAAAGGAATACATTCAAATTGGCTTAATTCAAATCAAATTTGGGTAAATTCAGATTATAAAGATTTGAACTGAATCAAATTTGTGGATATTTGATACAAATTGAATTGAATCCTGAAAATTGCATTTGTGCACACCCCTAGAGGGGACTCATCAGTGGAAGAAAGAGGCCTGGAAAACCAGGAGTCAAGACTTGGTGATAAAAGGCGGACCAGGATCCAGCAGGCACAAACAGGTATCTAAGTCAGGATAAACAGGCACGACCAAAGAGCCAGAAGAAGCCCAGATATCTCAATATCAGGCGCAAAGGCCAGGATTAGTAGGCACCTTGTAAAGGCCAAATCCTCGGACGGATTGACACCTAAGTCTCAAGGCAGCTTCGATCCTCCTACAGGGAGAGAACCCTTCCACAAAGTGAGATCTTCTTCCCAAAGGAGAACTTGCAGCGCTTGATAATGCTGGAAGAAAACAGTCCATCAATTTTGCCAGTGAGTTTTTCTCACTCTGAAAGTGGGGTGAAGGTGGATTAAACCTTAGGTGTAGATCAGAAGGCAAGGAAAGCGTGATTAGACTTCAAGGAAAGCTGCCACTTACACCCCAAGTCCACCAGGGGGAGCGTCTGGCTAAGCAATAATACGCCAGCTCAGTCCGGGTCTCAGTGGGCCGACCGCAAAGTCACCAGCTCATCTTCTCGCGGGGCTTTCGAGAGAACAACAACTCTGGCAGAAATCCCAGCAGAAGCTGCTGGTCGAGTGAGATGCCTCAGCCTATATCTGGAGACATGCGGCATTCACACCTAATTTGCGACCCATCTTCAGCCCACTTTCAGAGCGAGGAGAGATGGTGACACCTACCAGATAGATGTGTGGAGGACAGAGGTATTGATGCCTACTAGAATGGATGCCCAGATACCACCTCCAGGCTGGGAAGACAGGCAGGCAGGTGGGCAGAATGCCTCTGAAGGCCATTTGCAGGGAGTCAAGAACAAGAGAAGGTTCTGTTTTTGCCTTCTGCTTGAGATGCCCATGGGCAATTGGTGGGCCAATGTGTGAGATGGGATGCTGGACTAGATGGGCTGTGGCCTGATCTAGCTGGGTTCCTCTTACCTTTTTCCTCTCATGTTCTTAGGCAAAGCGACAAGCTTTCTTTTGGCATTCTCTAACTAATAAAACTTACTTTAGACATCACGTTGCTGAATGTTTTCTCTCACTCTCAAGGTGGACTGAATCTGGATTAAAATCTATGTGTGAATGCAGCCCCCAAGACAGCAGAGATTCCTGGTTCTGCTCCTAAAACAAGGATATGTTGTTCCAGAGCAGTGTTCCATGCACTGCTGATGTCAATTTTTTTTCCTTCCCTCCCTCCTGAGCTTAACTAAGAGGAAGGGAAAGAACACACACAAAAAAAAAACCCAGCGATATCAGACTGAACATCCAAGCCCTGAAATAATTTTGTGACCAGAGATGCCACAGGGACAAAGCTACAAAATATCAAATTTATTTATAGAAAATATTTTTACACATGAAGACCTGTACACATGCATACGCTCACACAATACTTGTACCACAAATTTAGGCCAGTATTATTATTATTTCTTCTTCGTCGTCTTCTTTTAATTTCATAAATCTAGCACACTAGATTAATTTACAGGAATTTACATTGTATTTCTTTGAAGACACAGTGGGGAGAAGCTTTGATCAATCAAATATAAACCTTCCACCAATTACAAAAGAAAGGCAGTCTGAAAAGTATGTATAAACAGTAAAAAGAATTTACAAATGGACAAGTTATAAAACAGGAACAGCCAAATACATCTGCCAGCAATGACATAATTTTCTGGTTTGTTTGTGGGTGTGTTTGTGAGTGAGTGTATTTTTATTTTCTCCCAATCACATAAAAATGATAAAGGAGAGTGCTATGGCAAATGCAAATATTTGTCTCTTTTTTTTAAAGTCACCTCTTGGCCAGAAAAGGCCGGTGAATAACAAAACTTTTCTCACCTGTAATCATTCTTCCTAACCCATGTGTTTCTCTGAACTTCTGAGATCAACTGAGTACTTCTTGCCAAAATATAATCCTGTCGTTTATCTCAGTTCTGCATTTCAAGATCCATTTTTAATATATATATATATATAACAACTCAAAAACTATTATTAATTATTATGATGATTCTCTGGCTGTTGGGACATTAAAATATTTTACCTCTGGCAGGCCCTGCAGAAATATATATATACGGGTCAAAAGTGTGCATTGTCTGGAGAATTTTAACGCCTTACTCTGGCTTTTAGCCCCTTGGAGATGCCAGCTAGAACTCAGACAGAGATACTCATAATACTTCTTTAAAGAACACTTTTGGACTCCTAATGACAAGGGCGGGAGTCACTGGTACCAAATACTGGATCTCTTACATTACCAAAGTGATGGGGAAAGTGGAACGACAGTCAAACACACAATACATACGAAGGATACGCTGTATAGTCTTGACAGTACAAATCTTTGTGCATTAATAAGGCAAACATCAAGGCGGAGTAAACTAGGAGTTTCAAGACCATTTATGTGTGAAGTTGTGGGGAAACGCCAGAAGAGCAATCGAAAGAACATGGCCCACATTCGTCCTCCGCTTTAAGGGAGGGAAGCATTGTCCCAAAACCTCTCTGGAGGCGTTCCAAGGAAGAATGTTGGTCCATCACAAGACATGCGCTGGTTCTTGTGATTATGCCCAAATCCCTTTGAGTTCCTCCCCATTTCCCATGGTTAATATTTTTTTTTAAAAAAAATCGAAATACACATTGGCAACGCTGCGCTCGCATGCCAGAGTGTGTGCTAGGTTTCCCCACCACCACACTTCACGCCGTTTGATTAGAGTGACCTAGAACGCCAAAAGCCAGTTGAGCAGCTGCGTTTCAGTTGCTCATCAAATATGAAATGGCAAAATTCGCTCTAGAAAAACATCCAGAGAAGTCATGAAAACCCTAGTTTGTAACTTTTTAATCACATTTCTTTTCTTTTTTAAAAAAAAAACAGAAACAGAAAAAAGAAAGAAAAAAAAGAAACCACAAATAAATAAATAAATAAATAAATAAACCAGAAGAATACACAGATCTGAATTTTTATAGGCTGTCCAGAGGAACACGGCATTCATTTCATTGCACCAAGTTTTTTCAGAAGTTTCTTTCCTTTGGAAATGAGGCCCTTTTTCTTTTTGGAGGACAACTCCCTGCCTTTCCCGGGACTACCAGAACCCAAAGATGACGTAGGTGACCCCGTATGGAGATGAACGGTAGGGGATGGTGATCTCCTGGGTGAGGAACCTGTATTCTCTAGAGGAACCTAGTAGGTACATTGTTACAGTTTACTGAATGAAAGCCAAAAAGACAAGAAGAAAATTGGTAACAATTTGCTTGCTTGTTTCACTAAACATTCCTCCCCCCCCCCCCACCTGCCCCCAACCTTTTTTGGACAATCCATATATATATGTATATATGTATGTATTTTTTTTTCTTTAACGTATGCCACGCAAAAGAGTTGTCTCATTTATTGGTGTTGTGAGAAAGAGCAAACAGCTGAAATTTCTGAATGGTGGTGGGTCTTCTTATGATTATTTTAGAAAAGAAGAGGCTTTTGCAAAAAAACACAACCCACTTTGATTAAACCCTGTCCTAGGACTGGGTTTTGCCATAAAACCAAATCACATTCCACATTTCAATATGCTTGTGGTATCCCTGAGCACAAGAGAAACTGAACCAATGCAGTATCAACGTGAAGTTCTTAGTCTACACCAGACAGTTTTCAGGAAAGTGTGGTGGTTGTTTGTATGGGTAATAAAAGGAAGTGTTTTCATTCTTGAGAACCACTGAATACTTTTTTAAAAATTATAATTCCTAGTGTTGTTGTTGTTATTTAAATGGAAACTGTCTATACATATTTTGAGAAGATGGCACACCGGTTGAAAGAAAAAAAACGCTAAAATGAGCCTTAATTGTCATCAAAGTAAGCTTTTTCAGACTTCTCCAGGTAGGGGACTGAGCCCTTCATTGGCTGGTGGTGGTGGTGGGGGAGGGGGAACACAATAGAAATAACCGTATTTTTAAAAGAGAAGGTGACAATTTAATGCATTAAATACTCAGAGCACTTTTGCTTGCAAAATCTGGCCACTTGAATTAATTTTTCAGGCCGGCGGCTGCAGCCGTTGAATTGGCCATTCTGCTAGCTCAGTTTAACTACTGGGGGAGGGGGCATGTGAGCAAAGGGAGCCAAGCTTCCTTTGATGTCAAGTCAAGGTCTTTGTCTAATGGAGGAAAACAAAACAAAGAAAGAGCCACTTTTGAGCAGCATCCCCCAACGGACACCTGAAGATACCACATGTACCGAATTCTAATGCATTCATTCATGGGCTGGAGCTGCGCACCTCTTCCTAAACCAGCCGCTATTGCATTGATAAACCAGAAAACACTTTGCAAACGCAGGTGCGGAGACAGAGAGTTTTGGAAACAGGGAGGCCTTCAGAGGACTCCACAACAGATTTGCAGCAGATGGCAAAATCGATATACCTATATTTTTAAGGCAAAGAGTTTGAAGCAGATATTTGAGGTTAATACACTTTTCAAAACCATCCACACTCTCTGATCAACTCCCATCAACATCTGCTTATTACATAAGGGTGCCCAATTTTTTGTTATGATGATGATGACTTATTATATGCTTCCGTTTGAGGTGGAACTTCACTTCCAGATTGGCTAGGCTAACAATGCAATAGGCGGCTGTTGTTTGGAGTTAGACACTAGGAACACTTCCTTTAAATATATGCAAACAAACATTAAATCCAGTAAGAAATATGTTCCAAAGGTTCAAAGTACCCCCCACTACGCACCATGCTTATCAGCCCAGACCATAAAGGAAGACAAACAGAAAAAAGTTGCAAAAGTCAAGTCTGGGTTGACCTGGAATGATTGTGAACATCCTAGAAGATGGTTTCCCTTTCCCTTCTTCTTCTCTTTTTTCTTTTTCTCTCCCTTTCTCTTTTTTAAAAGAAGGCAAGGGGGAGGGAAACTCTGCAATTGAGCAGGCCTAAAGAGTTTTGGAAACATATTTCTCCGGGCGTACACTGAGGTGCAAAGATGGCTGCATTAGAGAACACCAACTGGAATATTTATCTCTCTATTGGTATCTTCAGTTGTTCACTTACGTGAAGGCGACATTGCCTGTTTATTTATTTATTTTTTAAGGTGTGAAATGAACACTCTTCTTCTGTTCGCAAGCAGATGAGCAAAGAAACAAAAAAAAAATACATAAAATGTAATATAGAAAAACTGCAGGAATGAAAGAAGACAGATGAGATAGTACACTTGGAACTGTTTTGGATTTGTTTGTTTTTTCCTCTTTAGGTTTGGGATCTTTTCAGGTCCTTCATGGGCAGTAAAAACAAATTAAAGCAAAAAAGAAGGACCAAACACCAAAAAAACCCACATTCAGAACTAACAGAAAAGGATCTGAGTTTACTAGCAGCAGGCACCAGGGGGGAAAACCCCCCAAAGAAAATACCCAACAACCGTTTCCCCCATTCTCTTTCTGGTCTTCGATATTTCATTTACATGAAAGCATGGGCCAGTAAAGTCTCTTTTATCTATATTTATAGCAATATTATTGAGACCCGGCCAGAGACTTTAGGGTATATGGCGGGATAAATGGATTAAATTAAAAATTAAAAATATCTAAAGACTGAGCATTACACAGAGTGGTAGAACACCGCGTTAATTCTGTGTTTTGCTGACTTTAATTTAACTAATTTATTTTATTTAAATTCCCAGCGTGTCCTAAAAGTGGAACAAAATGAAACAGATTTTGGAAAATGTTCAAACTAAAATGATTTCAATGGCGAAGAGCAGACACGCAGAGACATGGCACGCACGCACGCACACATATATACTTGGACTCAGTCTGAGATGAGGCATGGAGAAGAAGTGAAATCCAAAAGAAACCATGACTTCGCCTTCTTTGTCACTTTCTATTTTCATGCCTGCTTACCCTTTTTGCTTTTGAACGCGTTGACGTGTCCTGTGGATACCGCGATGGGGCATCAGATAAATAGACCTCCACATCATCAGGCACTTCTTCAAGAAAATTTGAAGGAACCAGACCCTTTTGGCCATTCAGTTCACCCTGGAATGGGGAAGGAACCAGAGAGAGGGAGGGGATTCATTTAGAAGACAAAGAAGAAGGAGAGTTGGCTTTTATACCCTGCTTTTCTCACCCATTTACGGGGACTCTAAGCTGCTGACAAACCTTCTGTTCTTCTCCCCACAACAGACACCCTGTGAGGTAGGTGGGGCTGCAAGAGCTCAGGAAAAGGGCTGTGACTAGCCCAAGGTCACCCAACTAGCTTCATAGAGGAGTGCAGAATCACACCCAGTTACGACAAGACATGAGTCTGGCAGTCTAACCACAAGATCCGACAGGACATGGCTTTGCATACGCATTTACACAGTTGGTCACGTGGGGCTTCCCTTGCATAATATTGGCTTCTTTGCAGCACCATTTTGGTTTGACAGGGTCTGTCGAGTGTGCCTTCTATTATTTAATGCCATCTCAGAAGCTTTCATGAAGGTGTGTTTGGCCTTTGAGATGCCACCAACATCAGTGCTAGATACTGCTGGAGAACTTAGTGCTGATCATGGGTTTTCCAGCAACAGCACATTTTACTTACCTTCTGGATGGAGCTCCATGCATGGAAGAAAAAAGAGATGCCCATGGATGCACTGAGGTGCTGATTTGGACCCCTGGACTTTTGGCAGTGGCAGAATACCTGGATGCATGCAAAGGCAGAGCCAGTGGGGGATCAATATCCCATGTTATCCTTTGCCTAGTGGATTATTGGGCTGCTGTCTGGAGGCAGCCTTAGACTGGTGAACCAGGTCTGTCCACTCCTGTGCTCTTGATATGCATTAGCAAATCTCCTCTCTCTTGGGCCAGTGGTTTGTCTTGGTAGACTGGGGCTCCAAAATTCCCCTAATAGCCTGCTTTCCAGAACTGGCAACTCCTTGTATAATTCAGCTTTGGACTAGGGGATGGATAGAGGGAGCTAAGCCATGGCGTTACACAGGGGACGCTGCTGTTCGCTGGACAGGCCAAGTAGATGGAACCCACGCCACTGTCCACACTGCGGTCTCCCTTCACAAGCCATGTCTGCTACGCTTATGGACCCTGGGGCAAGACTCCGGAAAGGAAGTAACCGAGCCCTTACGCAGTAAAACCCATCTTCATCGATTTCTCCAATGACTGTGATGATATCTCCAGTACAAAACGTGAGTTCGGCCTGTGGAAAGAGGAGAAAGGTGTCACATCCGTGGGGTTCTTTGGGAGCCACCTCATTCAGTACCCATGCACATGTCCACTTTGCAGCCATAGCTGTCCTCGGTGGGAGAGCCACATGTGGCCGACACACTCACCTGGAAGCATTGTTGGATAGGGGTGTGCACGAATATTCAGAGGTATACAAAATTCGATCGAATCTGGCTGAATTTTGACATTTGAATTCGAATCTAATGCCCATTAATTCAAATTAAAAGATTCTAACGAATTTTGAATTTCAGAACTATTTGTTTGAATTATCCAGACATTTGCATCTGCGTGGGTTTGTACATGATGCATACTTGCAGATTCGCATCTTTCCCACATCCGTACGCATTTGTACAGATCTGTACGGGATGAAAACGGGATAACTACGTGATGCTTACGGATGAGTACGGATGCAGGGAAGAGGCATATGGGCATCTGCAAACATTGTCGACATTCGTTAAGTGCAAATGTGAATCGACAATTTGAATGAATACATTCAAATTTGTTTAACTCGAATCGAATTTGCTTCAATTTGTGTTTTAAAGATTCTATTCGAATTGAATTTTTGAGTATTCAACTCAAATCAAACTGAATCCTGAAAATTACATTCATGCACACGCCTACTGTTGAAATGCCTCCTACCTGTGGGCCTGTGTTCTGGAATGCCACAAAAGAAACTGCAAAGGAACTTCTTGTGCCACCCTAGGGTGCAATGCAATGAATCTTCCCTAAAGCCCTTGAAACAGTCTTTTGCACGCCCTCAGGCTATTGAGGAATCAACAGCTCTCCAAATATCATGGATGACACCAGCAACCAGTAACCCTGGCTGCTATCCAAGCTAGATGGAAAGAACAGGTGGACCTCAGTATTTCCATGGACTCTCACTATCTGACTTCCATACCATTGTCCCTTCCATCACGTGGCTCCGCATAATGTGCTTTGGCCAAACTGGCAAACCAGACTTCTCTTGCGTCACACCGTTTAGCACCCCTTGCTCAATATCTATTTCTTTAGATAATATTGTAACCCACCTTGAGATCTCCAAGTATAGGGCGGGATAGGAATAAATATAAATAAATAAGTAAATAAATAAATAAATAATATACCCCCTTATACTGCAGTCTCAAGGAAGTTAACAAAGAGAAGTTAAAACACCTTTTTTAAAAATAAAACTTTTAAAAATACTAAACTGAAATATCCTGACAGGAGCTACTTACTGTTATACGTGACATATTTATGTCGGGAGGTTGTTCCACAGCCTGGGGGCCACTACCAATAAGGCTATTCTCCTGGGCTCGGCCTCAAGGGACATGATCAGGAGATAAGCCACCTCAGAAGATCTCAAGTGTTCACCAGGTCTATATGGGGCTATCAACCGTCAATAGTGTGACCTAGTTTCTGAAATATCATTGTGTTGCAGACTGATCTACCCTCCAAGAGGCTGCTGATATATCGGTACACGAGGTCTCCCCTCTACCATGGCATTGTCTCACTGCTGGTCTGGGCTTCCCCTCCACTACCTATTTGGCATGCACTAGTAGTCCGAGCCTCCCTGGTTCCAGAATCTCCAGTTTCCTACAGGCAGCAATTACTCACTTATCTTGTATTGCCCAAAAGACTGGCTTGTTGTAGGGATATGCACGAATATTCGAAAATTCAAATATTCAATTCGAATCCGTCAAATGTTGACATTCGAATTCGAATCAGATTTTCAAAAATCCAAATTTGAACATTCAAATTCGAATATGGATTCTTGAAAATCCAGTACAGATTTTCGAATAATTCAAATGTGTAGATTCGTATCTGTTGTATTACAAATCTGCAGGAAAATTATACGTATCTTGCACTTAAAATACAGGATTAAATTGGATGCGTATGGATTTTTATGGAATGCGTGCAGATGCATATAACAGATACGAATGTTGTCAACATTTGTATCCTTAAATACGAATCTAACATTTGAACGTACTGATTTGAATTGGATTCTATGACATTCAGATCTTAAATATCCAAATCAAACTGGATTTTTTCACATTTGAATTTACTCGGATTCGAATGTGAAAAACACATTTGTGCACATCCCTGGTTTGTTGGACCCAGCCAGATTGTCGTGGGAAGTATAACTGACTCCTTTTGCATGCAGCATCTCCCATTCTTGAAAAAGACGCAATATCCTAGGGTTTTTCTTTTTCCCTTGGTAGCTTGAAGTGTCCTGATTTGCACCATGGAATACCTCTACATCAACATTCGGAGAACTTTCTCTCGGATCATAGTCATACAACGCAACCATTCTTCTTGTTGATGCTGCAGGCTGACGGTTGTTCCTCCTGCTTCTTTCTATTCCAATCAAAAAGGGAGGAAAGTTACTGCAGTTGTTTTGAACCAGAAGTATTAATGCGCCAACCTTCTACTCAGCAACCCCCTTGAAGCATAAACTTGGAGATGTATGAACATACTGTATACATTTCACACGGCACATAGTTAAACTCTATAATGCTCTATCACAAGGGGCGTTGGTGGTGACCACCAGGGTGGAAGGTTTCCAAAATGATGATAATGATAATGATGGTGATGGACATGGTGATGGTGAAGGACAGTTCATGGACTTCCCAAGCCAAGACTGGAGTCCTTTCTGCACTTACTTTAGATACGGATTAAGGAGCCTCTTAACCCAGATCATGGGCCTCCTATCTGCACTTTAACATGGATCAAGAAACCCCCACCAACCCTCAGTCTGACTCCACCTGCACATGATGGAGCCAGATCTGGATTAAGAAGACCTTAATCCGGGTCTGTTGTAGACCCATTTAGTTGTAGACCCATTTAATTGGTTCTACAAGTGGACAAAGAGACTTGTTCTGGATCACAGGAGATATGAAGATGGCATGACACTTTGATCTGGAACTACTAACCTATAGTAAGTGCAGAAAAGACCTGGCTTAGTATACCTCCCAATCATTTCCCTTTAATGTGAAGAAACTAGTCTCTGTAGAAACAGAATTCTTATATATACCAGAAATAGATACATTAGGTTACATGCAAAATAATATTAAGTACAGAATAGTTTGAGCATTTCCAAAAGGACAAGACCAGCAATGTTCAGACATGAACACAAAAAAACTTTCTTAACCACAAGAGGGCCACATGGTCACTCAAATGGATGGGGCTTGGCCAGATGCTTGTCAGGATCTGTATCACATGATGGGGCTGAGATGATGGAAGACATCTGGAAGGAGATATGGGGAAAGGACTCTAGACAATCCAAAGCTGGTAGAGAAGAGGCAGGTAAGAAACACCAGCAAAAAAGGATGGTGAAGCCTGTGATCACACCTTTTGAGCACCAGCATTGCTTCAGAGAAGGGCAAAATGCCACACAGGCAGGACATCATAGTTGAGACGAGAAGAAGAGTTGGCTTTTCTACTCAAAATTGCTGAATTTTTATTTTGCTGATGATAAAGAAGAGTTGGCTTTTCTACCCTGCTTTTCTCACCCTTTAAGGGGACTCAAAGTGGCTGACAAATCTTCTGTTCTCCTCCCCACAATACCCTGTGAGGTAGGTAGGGATGTGAGAGCTCAGAAGAGAGCTGTGACTAGCCCCAGGTAACCCAGCTGGCTTGGTGGAGGAGAGTGGAATCAAACCCAGCACTCCTAGATAAGAGTCTGGCTCCTTAACCACTAGAAGAAACTGGTTAATGGTAAGGAAATAAATAGATATGGGGCGCAGCATGGGTATGGGAGCTGGGGAGAGGTGAAGGTCGGGAATAAATATAATTGACAACTTAAGACTCTTAAAAAAATATTCAGAAATATTTCCTTGTCTATCACACTTGACAGTGGAAGTATGAGGTCCAGAAGAGGGAAGGAACTAATTCAAAATGTCCTGTATGAAAGCAATGCCCCAAATCTTGTCAGGTGAGTAGACTAGGGGCTGGTTTAATGGAACAAAGATGACCCTGGATCCTAACCTCCTGCTTTCCCTCTGAATGTCAGCGAAGAACAACCATTGCTGGTAGACCTTCAGAGAAAACTTGAGCACTCTGTCTGAGCTTCATGCTAAGCAAGAAGAGGTGGCTTATCTCACCCATTTAAGGGGACTCAAAATGGATGACAAACCTTCTGTTCTTCTCCCCACAACAGACACCCTGTGAGGTAGGTGGGGCTGTGAGAGCTCAGAAGAGAGCTGTGGCTAGCCCAAGGTCACACAGCTGGCTTTCTGGAGGAGTTTGGATTCAAACCCAGATAAGAGTCTGGCTCCTAACCACTAGACCAAACTGGCCCAAGTTTTGGGGAGTCAAGTCTTGGGGAGCTCTGGAGCTTGCCCTGACCTATGAGAAGTTAGCAAGTGTCAGCATCACATATTGTAGTTGTGAGATCTGGATTCTTTGATATGCTGCGATATTCATGTCATGGTGTCCTGATAGGGATGTGTAAGAATATTTGAAACATTCAAAATTCAATCAAATTTGTTCAAATTCGGACATCTGAATTAGAATCAAATGTCTATATATCCATTTTTAGCATCTAAACAAATTTCAAATCTTTTGAATCATTCGTATGAATTAATTGGACATTTGTATGTGTATGGATATGTACACATTACATACGTATCTGTATGCATCTTATTCGTATCTGTATGCATTTGTATGGATACATAAAGGGTGAAACGGGATGCATACAGGATAAAAACATCATGAGTACAAATGCATATGGATGCGTACGGACACATATAAGTATTGTTGACATTCGTATCTTCAAATACAAATTGAATATTTGTACGAATAGATATGAATGCATTTGAATCGAATAGAATATTTGTACAAATAGATATGAATGTATTTGAAGTGAATCAAATATTTATAATAATAGATATGAATGTATTTGAATTGAATCGAATCAAATATTTCTACTAATAGATATGAATGTATTTGAATCAAATAGAATATTTGTACAAATAGATATGAACGCATTTGAATTGAATCGAATATTTGTAATAATAGATATGTATGTATTTGAATCAAACTGAATATTCGTACGAATAGATATGAATATATTTGAACTGAATCAAATGTGAATATGAATGTATATTTGACTCAATTTGAATACATTCTTATTTTAAACATTCAAATTGATTTGACTCTTAGGATATTCGATTCAAATCAAATCGAACGCCGAAAACTGCATCCGCGCACACCCCTCGTCCTGGGCCCCTCTGTTGCCTGTATCTGAATGAAGGGATAAAAGCCGACTGGTCAACATCCCCAGGTTGAAGAGACAGACTCAGATGTGGGACTGGGGTACATATGTGCACCGAGCAGTTTGAATTCAAACTGTTTTCTTTGGAGAGCTGGGGGTGGTACTTTCAGTTCGATTTGAACATCTTCAAACCTTGAATCAAAAGGGTGTGTTGGCTAGGTTCATTAGGGCACCATTTTGCTCAGTTTGAATTTGACCTCTGTTTTTGAACAGGTAGGGGGTTCACCTTGAATTTGAACCTTCCGAATACACCTGTTTGAATTGTACAGGTTTGAACCTGAACCAGTTTAGAACATCTCTAGATTGGAGGCCTGTTTGCCAGCATCCTGAGTTCAAGCCTGGAGGCATCGGCTCCTAAACAAAATGGTCTGGGAATGCCTTTTTAGGGGTGTGCACAAATGGGTTTTTTTTGCATTCAAATTCGAGTCAAATCGAATGTCAAAACACTCCATTTGATTCGAATGTTTAAAATCCAAATGCGACAAAAAACCATTCAAAACCGATACATTTGAATCTATTCATTCAAAGGATAGATATGAATTTAAAGATACGAATGTCGACAACATTTGTATATGTATTATACGTATCCATACGCATTTCATATGCATCCTGTTTCATCCCGTACGCATCCCGTTTTTGTTCCATATTATGTGGTAGAGATTTTGCCCATTTCAGCTAAAGTAAAAGTTACTAGCTACTGGGCCAAAGGATAAATTCCTAGGTCACAGTAACTTTGCCATATCTCTCTCTCAAAGAAGGTCTCAAGAAGTCATAACATCTACAGTACAAGTAAACAATGTACAGCACCCAAGGATAGTGACATGAGTTGTCCACATGCATGAGCAAGGCCCAGAGACAGGCTTCTATTGGTTCCTGAGTTTCCTCACCATAATACCATATATGGCACTTCCCATGTAGCACCATCCTTGCATTTAGGCTGTTTTAGCTGGTTGTGTCCAGATTTCCCCCTCCCTTACCATTTGTGAGCATCCTGTAGTGTTTTTCCACTGTGTAACTGTCTTCTGTGGGAAAGGGTATAAAGAGCCCTGACTCTTAACAATAAACAGAACCTGCTTGGAACTTGAACCTGCTTGCTGACAGACCTGCCTGCTTGCTAGTTTGCTTTCACTTCGCAACCATCCAGCGTCAGGTCTAGTTCAATACAACAATATTATAAGTGCAAATGCGTACAGATACGTATGACGTTCGTACAGATACACATGTAATGTAAACGAGTACGGATACATAAGATATTCATACAGATCCAATGTACATACGTATCTGTACATTCAAATGCTTTGAACAAATGTTTCGGAACATTTGAAATATGTTTGAATGTCTAAATTCAAATGTGAAGACATTCTATTCGAATTCGAATGTCCATATTTGTGCACATTCCTAGTCTTTTTCCATCTCCTCTTTGTCTTGGGAACAGGACCAAAATGGATGCTCCCAGAATCCCTGCTTCAGGAAATCTCCAAAACAAGGTGTTTGTTCATTTCACCCCTCAGATTCATTATTCCACACCCTTGGATTCCCAATCTGTAATCTTGGAGGGTATGGAAAACAGGAGTCAAACAAGACAGCTCAAACTACTTGGTTTGCTTCACAGCTTGAGAAGCAGGTTGTGGGATTTTAGGGTTTGTTTCAGCTTTTTGTTCTTCTCTTTCTTTCTCTTTGAAACAGACCTCTTTTAGACCTTCGTGATCTGCAGAGTGCAGACTGCGTGCTTTCTTTCAGACGGTCACAGCTGACTTCAGGAAACGAAAGCATATGAACAGAAGAAGAGGAGAACCAATGAGGCCGTTCACAAAGCTGCAACCGCCCCTCCCCTCCACACATTTTACTTTTTAACCATGGAGTCTTCACGCTTTAGCACGACCTGGCAACGTATAGTAACATTTCATGTATTTAAAAACATATTTATGTGGATTATTTAAAAAAAAACAAAACAAAAAGCAAACCATTTTACAAATTAAAAATGAATTTAAAACATATTGTAAGAGAAACGGATGGGACACAGCAGCCAGATGCAGAGGGAAAGTCTGAGCAAAAACGTCGGGTTTCCGTGAGGCACCTAAATGATGCAGAAGTGGCTAGGGGAAATTGTTCCATAGGAACGGTGCCACCACAGAGAAGGATCTGCTCCAGGTGATCGCCAGGTGGTGCTCAAAATGCCTTGGCATTAGGCAATCATGGCATTCCCAATAAAGTTCTGGGTTGGTCAAAGGATAATCCGTTAACATCGTTATTCTGGGAAATCTGATTCCACCATGAGTTTCCCATAATGGTGATTCTTACCTTCACATCTGCCAGCCTAGTTTTGTTATGAACTTGCTTGAGACCTCTAGGAAGTCAGCCAAGTGTGCAGACAATGACAAAAGGAAGCAGGTGGCCCTTGGCTGGCTTCCGGTAGCTTGAAGAGCTACAGGGGATAATTTCTCCCAGCTGGTATGGGAAGGTGAGAGGCAATTGATGGATCTTCTTCATATCAGCCATTCGTAGCTGAGCTCCTAAAGAGCCCTCCACTCATCAACAGCCCTGGGTAGGTATGGCCATATTTCAGGATTTCAATAAGTACCAAACCCTGCCAAACTCTTGCAGGAGGGAGACAAAATAGCCATAAAAGTTCACAGACTTTAGAGAGGGTCAGACGGAAAGGACTGAGAATCGCGTCTGCAGTCTTGAGCTCTTTGTAAGGAGAGCAGGAGATAAATCAATTAAAATAAAACAAAACCAGCTTAAAGAAAGCTAGGCACCCCACAACTGGCAAACACAGCTGGAAGCAGAGGTCCTCACCTAGTTTTTCTATCGGAGTGTTCAGAGGGAGAAACCCTTGTTTCAGAAGCTGCTGCATCACTTCTTCATCGTCAGCTTGGATTTCAGAGACCATGTTGCAAGGAATCAGCCCTAGCCTGGCACAGGTTTCCCCGCGGTAGAACCCATCGGCATCTTTATCTCCATAGACCTGGAAACAAGAAGAGACGGCTTGGTTTGGCTGAGCAATAAAGATTCGAAAAGGCTGAGATTTTTAAGGTTTCACCCAGTTCCTCCCAGAAGCCTCTGAGCAGAAGAGTTCCCACATTTGCTTGACCGTGTAGGGCTGAAGAGTCCTCCACCCAAAACCTCTGGGGTTTAGTTCCTGGTGTCTTGAAACAAACAGGAACTGTGCCGCCTCAAAACCAGAACCACCCATTGTGGCTTGGTTCTGCCATGAATGCATGGAGGCTGAAACAGCTGTCTGTGTGTGCATGAGCAGCACTGGCACTATGCACATCTGGAAATTCAACAGTGGCCGAATTGCCCAGATTGCACATCACAAAAATGCACAATAGAAGAAGAGTTGGCTTTTCTACCTCACTTTTCTCACCCATTTAAGGGGACTCAAAGAGGCTGACAAAGCTTTTCTATTCTTCTCCCCACATCAGAAGACCCTGTGAGTTAGGTGGAGCTGTGGGAACTCAGAGAGAGCTGTGACTAGCCCCAGGTCACCCAGCTGGCTTCATGGGGGAGGCAGAATCGAACCAGATAAGAGTGTGACTCCCTAATCACTAGAACAATAGCAAGAAGAAATAATGTTACTTCCTACTGTCATCTTCAGCTGCCGTATGGAGCCAGCTTGAGAGATTTCTGCTTGATTATTGTATCATGGTGTGAACTGATTTGTACAACAGCTTGAGTGTTTTTAAATAGATATAATGGGCACTTGGCATTGCTGTGGATAGGTACAGGTGAATAATGGCACATGGGGGAGGGCGCAGGGGGTTAGATATGGAGCTGACCTGTGAGCAAAGAGCATGTCAGCCTCGTGAGGACCCCAGGCATGGGAGATTAGACTACACAGGGAATTCTACTTGGGTGGCCTTTCAAAGCTCGGCTGGGGAAATGGGAGTTCTGAAAAGCAGGTGGTTGAGCCCTAACTGCAGAAGGAAATGGACTCCGTCCATCCTCTTGGCTCCTCACCCAGAGGTGAGGCTCAGCACACTTTGAAATGTGGGAGGGTGAGAAGGGTTACAAGGACAACGAAGAAGAAGAAGAAGAAGAAGAAGAAGAAGAAGAAGAAGAAGAAGAAGAAGAAGAAGAAGAAGAAGAAGAAGAAGAGTTGGCTTTCTTACTCTGCTTTTCTCACCCATTTAAGGGGACTCAAAGTGGCTGACAAACCTTCTGTTCTTCTCCAAGAAGGGCTGTAAGAGCTCAGAAAGAGAGCTGTGACTAGCCCAAGGTCACCCAGCTGGCCTCATGGAGGAGTGAGAAATCAAACCCGGTATTCCCAGATAAGAGTCTGGCTCTCTAACCACTAGACCAAACTGGCTCACCAGGTTTGGACCAAGGAAGTTCTGTTCCATATTCCATACCTTAATAATCTGCCCTTCTTTGAACGGGAGTTCCTCCTCTGCAGCATCTGGATTGGGAGACATGGTCAGTGGGTCGTAGTCAAAAAGGGCAACAAAAATGCGCGTTGATACCTCCTCTGCTCCAGGATCGGTCTCAGACTCTTCATAGATGTCTGGAGACAGGTGCTCTCGGCTAGAGTACCCATCTGCAAAAAGTTTAGGTAACACCAAAGTAAGGATTCCTTTGACCTTGTGAAGGCTAGAAATCTCACCCGGCGGGGACCTCCTGATCTGAGGAGGACAATCATACATGCAAAGCTCCCAGCTGGATATCAAGGGTGTGAGCTTGGGACTGTGCTAGGATACTTGAGATGACACCAAGGCCCAGCATCTTTGGCCTCAGCGCCTAAAGCACATCAAGGAATGTGAAATCAATGCGTCTTGACAAGGAAGTTGTGTCTGGAGGCACGTCTCTGAACGTTGTATTTGGCTATCATGGCAAGCAGCAGCAGCAGCCCATGAGTTTTCTCTATCTCCCTTTGAAGCCTTCTAACACAGCGCTCACCTTCACTTCTGGTAGCCTTCAGTTGGGTGTTGGGACAGCTCTGTTCCAGAGCCTTTGCTCAGCACTCAGAAGGCTGCAGGTTCAACTCCCAGCCTCTCTCACAGAAGGAGGTCATGGAAAACCACTCCTGTGTCTTTGCCAAGGAAGCACCGTGGCTGTCAAGATTTGCACTACTCTATGTTCACTACCAGATCTGTTTTCCTTCCATGCCCAAACCTCAATCCTCTCTCCTTGTTTACAGGATACGTCACCTCTTCAAGTAGATGTTTAAGGTTTTCCCACGTGCTTTAATTTTAACACTAATACTAAAGTCTAGACTCTAGACTATCTGGGCAGCTGGCTGGAATGCTCTTGCTTTCACTGCCCGATCCTGACTGAGGGCCTCAGTGGGCCAAGAACCTTTTCTGGTTCATCCAAGTTTCTCACACAGCAATCCCTCAACATTTGTGAACACCAGGTTGCGCAAATGTTGAGGAAGCCAGGGGTGGAGAGGCAGTGAATGGCAATGAATTGCACTGCCTCTCCTGATCCCCCTTGGATCAAAGTAGAAAGGCCTGATTGCAGAAACGCCTCAGGATTTGTGTCACTGGGTAGAAGTGACTTCTTAAATCTCTTGGCAGCTCAGCTCACAGAAACAATTCTGTTGCCCTTCAAGAGTGAAATGAACTCGCAGGATTTTAAAATTATTATTATTATTGACATAAAACAACAGTAACACCCAGCAAACAAGATATTTATGCTGGTTTTGGTCACTGTTATCACCATTTGGGCCTTTCCCAAGCACCTAGGGCAGTGATGGCGAACCTTTTGAGCTTGGTATGTCAAAATTCGCAAGAAAACCTAGCTTAACTTGGGTGCTGTGTCACATCTAGAAATATCCATAATTTTGTGATATTTGTAGCTCTAGTAAAAAAGTTATATTTTTGATATATGTATTTTATTAAAAGCAAAATCAAAATTCTTTACATTAGTGACTTTTGTTGCTGAATTTCATTTGCTAAATCTTCAGTTGAAAGCTGGCATTTCGTACACTTCAAAAACAAGCAAGCACTACACGCCCAGGTGCCAGGGTGACCAGGTGTGTCACCCAAAAGGGTTTGGTGGGTCACCTGTGACATGCGTGTCATAGGTTGGCCATCACTGGCCTAGGGCTATGTGATGTAATGGCGAATGATACGAGCAGATCCCAGCAAAGTGGCTTTCTGTAGCTGGCAGATTGATATTTTGCTGATGCCAATGCTTTTCAAGAGCTCACTAAGATCTTTCGGCACTGCCCCCAGTGTGCCGAGAACCATTGGGACCACCTTTGCTGGTTTATGGCAAAGTCACTGCTGTTCTATTCTCAAGTCTCTTTCGATATGGTCTAATTGGACTAATCAATAAACGTATCTATCTATCTATTCTCAAGTCTTCCTATCTGGTACGTTTTTCTGTTTTTCATCAATCCTGCTGCTGCCTGGAATAGCAACGTCAATGATAAACACTTTGTCTTTCTCCACGACTGGTTTTGATATTTCATAATGCATCGGGATCTTCCCACGATCCTAAGATGGCGTTAAGTCCCGGTGGATAACGTGAGCAGAACCCAGTAGGTTGCTCTAAATGTTAAGCTGTTTTGAGTGCCACCCGAGGTCTTTTGGAATGGCACCCAGTGTGCTGATAACCACTGGGACCACCACTGCTGGCTTGTGCTAGAGTCTTTGAACTTTGATCTTTAAATCCTTGTATTTCGTAATTTTTTCTGCTCGTTTCACGTCAACCCTGCTGTCTCCTAGGATAGCGGCATCAACGAGTTACATTATTATTTACTCAATGGCTTCCTCTGGTCTTGGATATGAACCAAGAGTGAAAAGCCCAGTCATCTACTGTAGCTCTTAACTCCAGGTGGACTCCAAGTTTTGGTCCCTGGTTGTGTGATGGGGCTTACCATAGCACAGTTTGTTCAGGAGAATCCTCTTGCTGTGAGCAGGATGCAACAGAAGCACTTATGGAGGGTAGGATGAAACAGGGGTGGGGGGGATGTTTCACGTGGTTGGGATTCTACAGCCAGTTGGACGGGAGGGGCAGACATTCATGCAATGACATCTGGACCCACCAGGATATGGAAAGCCGATGAGATGGCAGCAGGAGGCAAGAGGGGATGACCAAAAGCTTTCTTCTCCCTCAACATATGAGCCTGGGCAAAACTTACCGTTTGTGGGGAGGAGGAGGATGAGAAGGGGGAAGAAGGGAAGGATGCAGAAAAGCAGGACGCGGCCAGCTCTATAAGAAGAGGCCTTGGCTGCAGTAACTGAGACGCCATGCAACCGTGACATAGAGAAACGGCATCCATTTAACATCCAGCTCTTAAAAAAAAAAAAGCAGCTTTTCCTTTTGTTTTGGCTTTGCTTTGCTTTTTGGCACAAAGGATAAAAAAGGGTTTTGGCATACCGTATCTATAGTCAGAGGCCGCGGGACGTTGCCGGCACCATTTCCGGTGTCCACCAATGCCAGGGAAATACGCTTCGTCGTTTATGGGGGAAATATTTCCCTCACTACCTGACCGGGGCCAAGTGCCTTCACTGTTACTGTCCATTGTAATTTCTAGGGAGAGAAATGGAAGGGTCTATTAAACACAGCTTGCAGATACTTCTCCATGGAGACTGCTAAATGCCACACCACGGCCTCATGTTGCTTTCGGACTAAGCACTGAGCGCAATTGGCACCTAACGTTGCTCACCTCGAATTTTGCCCAAAACCTTGGTGCCCAGTCAGGCTGGCTGAGAAGGATGGCAAAAGCGTTGTGACCACACAAGACTTTGGACGGAGTGCATGTGTTAAGGAACAGCAGAGAGAAATGGCTGGCTGGTGAGCCTGCAACTTTGCTGCCAGAGTTACATAACCCCCGTGTTCCCTACTCCTTTCTGGGCATGATCCAGAATGAGACGAAAGAGCCTAAGAGGAACCCTGCTGGATCAGGCCACAGCCATCTAATCCAGTATTCTGTCCCACACAGGGACCCACCAATTGCTTCTGGGGACCCCAAGCAGAAGACCAAGGCAAAACCTTCCCCTGCTGTCCACTTCCTGCAAATGGCCTTGAGGAACATCCTAAGAACACAAGAGAAGCTCTGTTCAAGCCCCCGGAGGCAACTGGCTCATCTTTGTTCCTTCTGCCGGTCCTTCCTGCTCTCAGACCCACCGGATCCTGCTCCATGTCTAGAGATGTTGCTCATGTGGCTACCATGAATTTTGCAATTCATTGGGCCCACAGGTATAAGCCATTGCCTTACTTTTTGGAGTGGTCCCACTGTAATGTCCAAACTGATGGGACTCAAAATTCTTGAGTTGCTTCCTAGAAGGAAGGAAAGCAGGCAGGTGGGATCTTGCACCAGTGGATGCTCTGGGGCAGAAGAAAGCTATTTGAAGTGGATTCATGGTTGGGTGGATGGAGCAAAGAGCAAGGGCTCATGTGCATAGCTCAGTTTTTTCTCATCTCAGCGGGCATTTCTCTGGGGCACTTGAACAAACCTGAAATGCACATGACAAGCAGGGAAGGAAAGATGCAATGTAATGGCAAGAGTGAGTGGGAAGATGGATGGATGAATGGATGGATGGGTGTGTGGGTGAATCCATGAAGACGATGAGCACACTGGTGAGCAATCGCTTTTACCGCCTGTCTACACTACAAGGACCGACAAGTATCTCAGCGCTGGGTGTTCCCTGGAAGGTGACATGGCAAGCCACTTCTACAGCCCTCATGAGGAAACATCACGGACAGCTCTGTGCAGCTGACCGTCCTTCTCTGCTTTCACAATGGTCAACCTTTCCACCTTTGAGGAGATGTCAACAGCTCAGCCGCAGGGCAACTGCTTAGGAAGCAAAGGACTTCAGGTACAATCCTTCACCTGTCCCAAGAAGAAGGTCAAGAAGACTACGTGGAACTACCTAAGGAGCACTGGAGGCTCAGTGCTAGGACAACTGCCTTGACAGGAGAGGCTCATGGGTTCAGTCTCCAGTATCGGTCCAAGAGAAGGTAATGGCCACAGAGGAGGTAAGCTTGTCTCAAAAGCATCTTCATCTATGCTCCACACAATCAGTTTTAGGGTCAGCTTTTGCAAGCTAAATAGGCAGATCAAATATCTGCACAGAACCTCTCCTGAGCAGACAGGCAAGCTAATTTTCCCCTGAGGTGGAATATTGCTTAAGATTTGGATCTTTGCACTTAACAGGCAAGATGTTCATCTGAGGGTGATAGTGACCTGAAAACTAAGGGTGGGCAGGGGAAAAACAGGCCTCATCCCTTTCGTTCAGCCATTCAGCTCTGCAAGGCTGTTGAAGGACCCTCTAACTTCAGGCAGAGCAGCAGTTCTCATACTGTGGCCCTTCAGATGTTCCTGATCAATAGGTCCTGGCATCCAACTTCCAGCATCCCACTCTCCCCATGAGGGCTAGCATGGAATGCTGGGAATAGTAGGCTGAGAGTTATAGTTCAGCAGCTGGGAGTTGTAGTTCAGTGGGACTGGCAAGGAATGTCGAGAGCAGAATGCTGAAAGTTGTCGCTCAGGGATATCTGGCAGGCCACAGTTTCAGAGCCACTGGGCTAGATCCAGTGGGTCAGATCCTGATGGTGGCTGGCCATGTGATGCATAGCTGGCTACATGGTAACACAGTGGTGGATTAAACCAATTGCCAAACTAGTAGGAACGGCCACAGATCGGCCGGGAAAGACTGCATCTTTGTCTCCTGACTCAATTCATTTACCTTGCCCTATACCCAAAGATGGGTTTCAGCTGCAAAAATAAAATTAAAACAAACCCACCATAAAACAATAACAGGTCCTGAGGAAGGGAAAGCTGTTGCTTCAGCCAAAGACCAAGGTAAACATACACATCTCCATTAGCCCTCTAAATGTGTAGAGTGAAGATGCTTGGTGAACCTCAAGGGGGAGACTATTCCATAGTCTGGGGGCTACCACTGGGAAGGTCCTATTTGGGGTCCCCATCCTGTAAACTGTGGAAGGTGGTGGCACAACCAGGAGGGCCTCCCCAGCAAATCTAAAGGCACACGTAGGACAATACAGTCAAAGGACTGCTGAACTTTTCTGAAACAAGTACAACCCAGGTATGGAGTGGAATTGTATACAGTCATCCTGGGAACTAAGAAATTACTTCTCCTGTACAGTCCATGTTCTGCTAGTGGATTTTTTAGAAGTGATCCTGGTTACAAAAAACTAGTTGTTAGAGGAACCAATAATGGCTTCCAGTTCCCCCAACTTGACAACTCAAGAATGGACCCACCATGTTATGCAAGGGGCAATTGTATCCAAAGGTCCTCAGGATTAATGCCTATGCTAGGACAGAGGAAAGAGAAAAAGAATTGGCTTTTCTCCCTCACTTTTCTCCCCCTTAAGGGAACACAGAGCTGCTGACAAACCTTGTATTCTTCTCCCCAATACAGACACTCTGTGAGGGAGGTAGGACTGTGGGAGCTCAGAAAGAGAGCTGTGACCAGCCCACAGTCACCCAGCTGGCTTCATGGAGGAAGAAGAAGAGTTGGTTTTTATATTCCACTTTTCTCACCCTTAAGGGGATTCAAAGCTGCTGACAAACCTTCTGTTCTTCTCCCCACAACAGACGCCCTGTGAGGTAGGTGGAGCTGCGAGAGCTCGGAAGGAGAGGCGTGACCAGTCCAAGGCCACCCAGCCGGCTGTGTGGAGGAGGGCAAAATCAAACCAGGAGACCTCCAGGTAAGAATCCAAAACTCTTAAACACAAGAAATGACTTTGCTAGTCGTCTCCTTGGCTATAAGGTTTTATCCAAAGAAAGAAACCAAGACATGAAATGGGCTTGGATTGGCAGCCAGTCTGTGTCCCTCTGAAACGGTGCTGCCTGGGTGCTCATTAACAGCCAACCAACCTGCTTCTAAGTCTCCGTTGGTTTTTCTCTCCCTTTTCCTTCCACTGTAGCTGGACATGGATTAAGGGCAACCTCCCAACCTCCCGCCACAGCCATGAAGTGCCAACCCTTGACATAAAGGCAATCAGTCAGGCCAACTAACCAATAGAAGGGACCGACATGGGTCGTGACCTTTGTGGTCCTGCGCTCCCGTGAGAGATTCTCCGGCTCGGATGCTCCCCTCTGTCGGGCCTTCCGGAGGGGGACGGGTTACTCAACAGCTAAACCGGGAAAAAGGGGGGAAGGAGGAGGGAGAAAACAGTTTTAATGTTAGCACAGCTGTTCAGACATGAGTAGTATCAGGGGTTGGGGAAGGAAACACAGAAATCAAAAGGAAATCAATTCAATCACTGTCAAATGCATAAGCCAGAAAGGCAACTAAACTTTATTTTTAACTCAAAGGTTAGCTGAAAAGAGGAAGACAGATGCCCACTAAACCTGGAAAGGAAAGGAACCAAAAGAAAAAAAGAAAAACAAACAAACAAATAAACAAACTCACTAGTCTGATGTTGCTACACAGTTTATCACACACTGGAACAAAAAAAGAGAGTTGGAGACATTCTTTTGCCTTTGCCGTTGCCCCTATGAGCCCACTTCTGGCGCCTGCGATCCCTCCTTGGAGAGGGACTGGCCCTTTCCCCAGGGCTTGAGAGTTGAATCAGCTTGTCCTTACTGGATTTACTCTTTCCACTCCAACCAGACACTGCTGTGGGTGCAGGACCAGCAGGTACCTCCTTCCTTTCTCTTCCATCTAAACCTTCATGCTCCACGACCACCCGGAGGCCTCCAAGGCCCGTCGCTAATGCCTTTGCTTCCCCCACCAAGAACTGTACACAGAGGCTGGGTGCTGGGATGGCCGCGAAAACGGTGGGTCTGGAAGGGTTCTAGTGGTTCCTTAGGACACTGATGGGGAAAGGTTGGGGTGTTCCTTCTACGTGCCGGGAAGAAGCCTGCAACTTCAAAGGCAAGAAGAGAGAGTTGCGTGCATTTGCTTATTCGTGTTAAGGTGAAGAGAGCTTTAAACTCTCCATCACAATAGGGCAGCAAAAAGCAGGGAGGACGGCTTCTCCGTACGTGCCCAAAGATTAGAACGGAAGAGAAAGAGAATTCGTCCTTGGAAAATCTGAGAATGGGGGATAAGTGAAGAAGACTGACATGGCAATGGCAAGATGGAATATTTAGAGCAAACAGAAACAAAGTTGGGAGCAAAATAGGAAAAGGGAGGCAGAAAGAATTTCAGCTAAGGTTGTGCTTTGTCGTGTGGTTGTTTCTAAAAACCCAAGCATTTCAAATAAAACCGATTAACTGTTACGCTCAAACAGTTCCGAAACAAAGGAAGGCAGAAAAGAAAACGGCGGAATCGTAAATGTAAGGGAAATGGTAGTTCAGCTAACCCTTAATTAAAATTTAGTTTCAGTTGTCCTTTGAAAGAACGAAGGGGGGGAAACCAAAAGCGACTCGTTTTTGATTATTGTCTGATTGTCTGCGGGAGGCAAAGAAAATCAGTGGTGGTCAAGCAAATCGCTGTGATCCCATTTGTAATATGGTCCAAAATTAAAAGAAAAGGGAAAAAAGGAGGGAAAAAAAAGACAGAATATCGTTAAGAAGCCTGTGAAAGCAACCGAGATTTGAGAAAGAAATCAAGCACCTGGGGAAGCCTGAGGAAAGAAAACGAACGGAAAATGGCAGACGCATGCTCGAGGATGGCCTTCATAACGGAAAGAAAGAAGGAGGAACGAAGAAAGGAAGGAAGGAAGGAAGAAAGAAAGAAAAGGAACCGAAGGAGAAAGGATATGGCGACCAGGGAAGGAAAAACGGGTTGATTTGGCAAGCAGATGTTAGAAGGAAGTTTGTTATTTCAACACACCCGGCGGTCTTTTGGATCTCTGTAGCCTGTTCTCGACAGTGGAATGGAAGGTGCCCTATTGTCTGTCTCTCTTAAGTGGTCACTCCAGCCTCCCTGAAAATCTTCGCAGATCAAATTATCTGCTCTATCACATCTTTGAGCTTCGTACTTCCTCTCATAATAGGCCGGCGGCGTCTCCTCGCGCTGGGATTCCAGAAAGGAAAGAACGGGGTCCCCGAAGTCTTCTTCGATGCTGCTCTGCCGCGTCAGGGTCCTCCGGCGGGCCAGCAGAGGGCGGAGCGACCTCCTGCATGCACAGGTCCCACCGTCAGCGCAGCAGCCGGGTGGGATGTTGACAGAAACCGGCTCGTAAGGACCGCGAAAGGTAAATCGGGATTCTTCCTCCTCGCTTCCGCAATCCAGGCCGCTGTCCGGGCTCCTGGTGGAAGACCTGCTGAATTTGTAGCCCCTCTCTTCGGCATCCTCTAAGATCCGCTGCTTGGCTGGATGCAGGAGGCTGTGCTGTGGCTCTTGATTGTAGGCCCTGGCCGATCTACGCTCTCTAGCTATGTTGCTCCGCATTTTGTGGGGGATCCCTAAACCCTGCTTGTGCAAATGTTCCATGTAATCGCCGTCTTCCTCGGCTACTTCAGGGATACTGAACAGCTTTTTGCTGTGGTGTATTTGCTGGATAAAATCAGGCTGTTCCAAAAATGCTGCTTCTGTGGTCCTATTCTTATCACATTCCTTTAAGTAAAGGTGATTTGGTTTGGTTGGCGTTTTTTGTGGGGTGTGTGTGTTGGTTTTTTGTTTTGTTTTAAAGAAAGGGAAAAATAAATAGGCAACGAAGACAAATTGTGTGCAATAAAAAAAGAGAGGAAGGAAGGAGGAAGAAAAATAAAGACAGAATTAGTTTTAGAGCAATGGTGAACAGAAAGCATGCAGCTTTTATTCAAGTGAAGGAGGATGTCATGTTTTGCATGGGAATCTGTGAAAATAAAATATATGATTAGGAAATTGCTTGGCGCCGCACGGGGGGCGAGGTGGTAAACACAGGCACCTCCTGTGAATACCGAAGCTCTAGTGGGAACACAACCCAGGCACTTGGAAAAAGGGAGTTGGCTGACCCACAAACCACTCTGTTTGGCACAGCACCAAATTCTGCCCTCTTGACCTCTGTGAAAATTCTGCTACCCTGCCCAACCATCAGATGAAGGTTGGAAACCTATCAGCATTTCTTTGCATGCTGAAGAGGGAGTTTTCAAATGTACACCCATGCCTGTTTCCCTCAAGAGCTTGCGGCACAAAACGGAAACCACTAAGGATGTTTTTTTAGGGAAAAAAAATCCTTTCTAGCATTGCATCTTCCCAAATTGACTTTGTTTTGAACTACATCTTAAGAATCAATGCACCCGAAACCACACTGTTGCACCCAGGTCTAAGAGGAAAGGAACTTTTTGGCACCCATGAGATATGAAAGAATTGCTGACTAAGGAAGGAAGGAAATCAGCACCACGGACAGTTCCAGGCCGGGCCAGAGAGCTCTTGCCTTTGTGCTTTGAGAAACTCAAGTAATTTCTAGGATTCATCTGCATCTTAACAAGGACATGTTTCTGTTTTACCTTTGTTTTCTTGCATGTTACGGACAGGACAGCAGGCAGTTTGTGTGAGTTTTGGTTCCTTCCGCTTTTGCGATGGAGTCAATGCATGCAAGCTACATTTGATCTCCAGGTAGAGTACAGATGGAGAGGGCTAAGAAGAACACGGGGCGCTTTGAGCTCAGGCTGGTGGTGAGAGCCAGATTTTAAGAAATCTCTGGTCATTGTTTCTTTAAAAGGGTCACAGCTCAGCTCTCCCTGACCTGAGGATGAACTTTTGAACCTGGAGATGTTGGAAGCACCAAAGGCTACGTTCATTAAGCCCTGCTGAAGCAGCGGAAGCATCGGAGACCATGTTCGGCTAGCCTCTTGCTGGCCTGGGGACTCAAAGGAGCCAAGCTCAGCATTCGGCGCAAGGAATGTCTCAGCCCTTAGTTGTCTTTTACCTTGAGCGTGTTATGGGATGTCACACTGACTCGCCTCCTCCCGCCATCTTCCAGCTGCATTTCTGAGTAGAGCTCCTCCTCATCTTCTTCCATGATGTCAGATAGGTCCGAGCCTCGGCTGCTCTCCGTGTGGCAATCCTCCCCATGGGAAAAGTGGGGCTGTTTAAGGGAGGGAGAGGAGCAGGGAGGGAGAGGAGCGAACAGACCAAGGTGGGCTTTCACATTTAAAACTGAGACTAACACCCAATGGGGAGGTGAGGGGGGCAGCTCCCCAAAGCCAAAGCTCTGCGCTTGCGGCTGCAAGAATTTTCAGGCCAGCAAGGCCTTCTTGAAGTTGGTCCCAATCATTCCACAGCACGCAAACAGGACAAGAACTCTGGCCTTTTTTTTTTTTTCCTGGCCCACAACTCCCATCAGTCCTTGCTGGCCTAACCCAAGGATAAGGAGTGATGGGAGATGTATTTCGGTGACACCTCTGGAGCCACAGCCTGAGCACCTCTAGGTAGGTTACGCCATCGGAAGACGCTCCGCTGTTAAGCAAATTACCTGTTTTCCGAGTTCAGAGCCTTTTAAGAAGTCATCGACGGATGCTCCTCTCCTTTTCACCCGCGGCGAATCGTAACCATCCTCTTCCTCATCAGAGTTCGGGTAATGTGTAGCGCTGCTCCTCTCTGAAAAGATGCTTTTCCTCTCCTGCTAGACATGGAAGAGCAGGGGACATGGTCAAAAAGGACAGCTTGTCTCCAAAGATGCCTGAACATTTGAGCACCGTACAGCACAAATGGCGCTTCCCAGTTCACAGGTATGCCTTTAAAAAATGGGGGACAACAGCCAGCTGTGTGTGTTCTTCCCCTACTCCCCAAGCCTGGTAATTGATCCTGGTCATTTTGGAACCAGAATTGGGAACATCTTGTTTAACAAGTCACGCCAGCAGTTGGTGATGTGCCATAAATTAGTCCTAATTCCATCAGAAAACTGGTCACCCAAGGACCAAGGGAATGGAGAAAAATCTGGGGGGGGGGGGAGTCCAAATGTGGTTATTTAGGTCTGAAGTGTGTGAGGCTTGGAATTATTGTGGGCGAGAAATTCCCCCAGACTGTTAGCTGCATGAACATGGGGTTTGCCATTCATGCCAGTGAGCTTCAATATGGAGGGGATGCCAGCCATCTCTTGACCCGTGGGGCCAAGCAAAGAACACCCGTGGTAGGGTGACAATGGAAGAAAGAGATTCTAATTGGAAACCCTCCCAAGTTTACTGTGATCTCTTGTAGATCAAAACACAGTTTGGATAGACCCAAGAGAGAATTCTAACGGATGCCTTACCCATGGGTGTGCAAAACACTGTTTTGACTGTTCTATAGAGTGTTTGCTTTGTCATGTCCAATTAGGCCCTCGGCATGGAGAGGACCTGACTCAGCAAACCCTCGCCTTCCTACATACATCTGGAGCCTGGAAGGAACATGGTCAGACCTTGTCCTGATAGGCCCTGCAGTGGCGAGCAGCCACTAGAGATGCGCACAGACTTCTGTTGTGTGTTCGGTTCAAATTGGAACACCTTCAAACCACAACTGAACTACAGTAGTTTCATTAGGACACCCCTTCCTTTGGTTCAAATTCAAACGCCCGGTTTTCAAAAAGGCAGGGACTTTGGTTCGAACAAATCTTTCAAACACCCATGTTCAATTCAAACCTGTCCAAACCTGAACCAATTTTGCATGCCCCTAGTATAGTCACATGTGACTTTGGTCCTGCTGGGGTTCTCTCGGCCCTTGCAGACCAGCAAACAAGTCATCCAGAGACCTGGCTGGGTCAGGAGAAGCCCTGCCAGAGTCAAGCCACACAATGACAGGACTGACTGCTTGTATCGAATCAAATGCAAGAAAATTCATATTCGTTCAAATAAATCCCCTTCCAATGTGGCAGGATTTGAATTTGATACAAATGTTTGATACAAATTCAATTAAACTCTCCGCTATGAATCGCATTAGAATCGCATACAAATCTGCTACGTATCCACTCTGAATTAGTGCACGAATATTCAAAGCATTCAAAATTCGATCAAATTCGTTCGAATCTGGACATTCAAATTTAAACATTCAAATGGATTTTGAATGTTTGAATATATTCGTTCTAATTATTTGGACATTCGTATGTGTATGGATACATACATGATGCGTACTTGAATGTACACATCTTTCCCGCATCCATACGCATTTATACAGATCCGTATGGGACAAAAACAGGATGCGTACGGATGTGTACAGATGCGTATGGGATGCGTAACAATGCGTACGGGCACATATAGATGTTGTCAACAGTCGTAGGTGCAAATTTGAATAGAAAATGCAAACAAATAGATTTGAATGTGGGTAAGTTCAGATTTTAAAGATTTGAGCAGAATTTTTGGATATTTATTTATTTATTTATTTATATTTATTTCAATCAAATCAAATCCCCAAAATTGCATACTCTGAATATGTCAAATCTGCCCTGAGTTCACTTTGAATCTGCTCTCGATCTGCTTCGAATCCACTTGGACCCACTGCAGTTGTGACTGGGGTACCCACTTTCCCACCTCCCCAGATTCATGTATGTAACGAATATTCGTACAAATGTATCGTAACATTCGATTCAAATTTGAATGTGATTCTTGGAACATGCCAACGTTTGATTGGAATGTATGATTTTGGCCAAGTTCATACGAATGTCGAATGTTACAAATATTCATGGATATCCCTACTGCTTGGTCCTTCTCACTCTTCCCCCACCATCATGGGAGCCACAACCTGCAGGCTCCAAAGCGTACACGGATGGGCCTGGTCCCAATTTTATCTCCAGCAAGTCAGGAAGTTTGACTTCTCTCACCCGACTGCTCTCTGCTGCAACCCTCTGGGCAGCTTCCCTTGCCATGGCTTTTGCAACGGTGTTGGGCACAGGCGTGCCTTGGGGCTGAGGGAGAATTCGATTCGGAGAAGGCGACCTTCTACCATGGAGCGCACTCTGGAAGCTGGGGAGCTCCAACGTGTGTCCGTGGACAGGAGATGCCACACGGGCCTGTTCCCAAGGCTCATCCCTTTTCACATGCGGACACAAATGTTCATCTTTGGTATCTGGAGCGCCGGCACTTGGTAATGGCTTAGATTTGGGGAATGGCCGAGGAACAGGGGGCGGAGGCACCAGCAGGTCATGTGGAATGGCGGAGCTCAACGAATCCACGGATTCTCCTTGGGCAGAAAGCGTCCGCACAAGAATTTCCTTGGCTTCCAGGTTCCGGATTCTTGCCAGCTCCACCACGGTGTTTTCTGCCGCAGGAAAGATCACTTCTGCCACCTAAGGAGACACAAGAAGACCAAAGCTGGTGAGAAGGTTCTTCTGAGGTCCTCCAAGGCAACAGGAGAAGAACAAGAGACTCCTGAAGGCAAGAGAGGTAGCAGAGGTCTTAGATCACAGACATGGAGGAGCTTCTGGGGTGAAAGGATTTAGGCCCTGTCCCCATGCAAGTTTGGTATGGTTCTGAGCGCAGGATCGGCGCTGTCCGTCCCCATGGATTTTGGATTTGGTCCGTGAAAAGCCTGGCAACCCCTCCCAAACCATGCCAGAAGGGTGCCAAATTTGATACCTGAAAAAAGAAGTCTCGGCATGCTTTGGTGGACTGATACGCATTGCTCAGCGAGCCAGGAATGCACATGGGGACATTAGCGGGCTAACGGAGAGGAGATTTGTGCTCACGTCATTGGGGTGGTGGTGTTTGCTGCCTCTGCCCTTTCCATTGAAGATTGTGCCTGCTAACATTTTAAAATGCCGATCTCAAAGGCAGGCTGGAGAACGGCTTGGTTTTTAAATTTCCTGCCATTTCCACAGAGGTAACTCCAACCCCATTTCAAGAATGCCAAAGCAGGCTGCATAATGGCTTGATTTCTGTTCTATTTGCAACCCCCATTTCCCTGATCTGCAAGGCGATCATAAATAAAGGCCTGATTTTCAGTTTATGGCTGTTCTCGCGGTCCCTGGTGGAGTGGAGGTGCGCACAACTGCTCAAGCGCCTACTGCTTCTAAACCTTGTAGCGATTTTTGATGTTTAATTTTTTTTAAAGGTTTTTTTTTGTGAATGAAGCTTAACTTTAACTTCTTTCCATGCCGCTAAGGGAAGGGAGGGATGTGGCACAGGGGTGGGCTGACAACAATCTGGCTGCCAATGAGGAGAGAGGGGGCAAAGAGGAGGTTGCGCTGCTCCGCTCTACCAGGGTTCGGCGCAGTTCTCATGGGGACGCCACCATCCGCATCCAACCCATACCTGTCCTGCGCTGCCGGGAATGTCATGGGGATGCCCAAAATGCATTTCCGGTCCTGTGCAGCTTTATCTTAATTTTTTTGTTAGAAGTCCCAAAGAACTTTAAAGGGATCGTGTTTCATTTAGGGTCTCAGAACGCTGGGCAAACTTAAATAGGCAAGTACCATCCCTGCCAGACCCATGAGTGTGTGTTTGTGCAGCCCGTTCTGCTAGCCGTAAAGCCAGCCAGAATAGGGAAGGACCATGTCTGCCAGCGCTAGTTGGTGGCTGTAGACAGAAACAAGACTGAGCTTGGAGAGGCAAAAGGAGGAGGAACCAGTATAATAATTCACATAATGTATTTATTCCATTTATGTATAATTTTATAATATATCATTTATTTAATGTATTAGTGCATTTATTTAATGTATGATGTATTACTTTGAATTGTATTTTTTTTCATGGTTGCTGTAAACCGCCTTGAGCAATTTATTAGAAAGGCGGTATACAAATAAACTGAATGAATGAATGAATGAATAACAGCGCACATAAAACTGAGGAATTTCAGTTTGCTATCAGAGCCGAGACCATTACTTTCCCATAAAAACCAGAGAGACCACAGGTCTTAATTCCCACCTACCCTTTGATCCTTTGCATAAATGCCATAGCCGGTGACGTTTGCTCCATTGGATGTCCCTGTTGCGGTCAGGACTGGTGGCTTCCAAGAAACTAATATGGTCCCTGGTGTCGGTCCGGCCTGAATTCTAATGTCTTGAGGGGGAGCCGGTGGGCCTAGGATTTAAATCAAATTTTGGTTACCACTTGTTGGTTCCTTCTTATGTCCTGCAAGCAAACTGCCCAAGTCATATTTTCCGCTGAGCTTCTCACTGTTATTTTCTTTTAGTCTTTTACAGGTTTTGGCTCACTGAAATCCATAGTGCCTTTCCTATCTTGGCTGGCCTGGAAAATATACGTGCCTCACTGGGTTCTAGTCCTAGAATCATGTCTTTTTAGGCCACAGTTAGGAATATCCCAGGGAACCAAGGTAGGCGCTGGGCCCCTTAAAATCATCTTCTGCTCAGGTGGCTGTGGTGCCCAGGACAACGCCATAAATGATCACATGTAGTAAGGAGTTTGGCGACAAGAAATATCAGAGCCTTCTCTACAACAGCCCCAGGATTTTTGAAGGGCTTTCCAAACAAGGAAGATCTTCTGAAGTTTTGGAGGCCTCCTGCCAATAATTTGACAAGCCTGGGTTAGAGTACGTATGTTGGAATTTGAAGTTCCCTCCAGGCAGCATGGGGAAATGCCGGCTACTGTTGAGATGGTTGCAGAATAGATTTTTAAAATCTACAAATGGTCAAGCTGATACTGGGTTGAATTACATGCAAGATCATTCCCTTCTTCTCCCATATTAACTGTGATATATTTTAAGGAGGAAGGAAGGAAGGAAGGAAGGAAGGAAGGAAGGATTGACTGACTGACTGACTGACTGACTGACTGATTGATTGATTGGATTGAGGAAGGGAGGGACAGGGGAGAAAGGGAAGAAAGAAAAAGAAAAAGAAAGCAAGAATGATTGAGAGACAGAAGGAAGGAGAAAGAAAAAGAAAGAAGAGGGACAGGAGGGAGGGAAAGATGGAAAAAGAAAGTAAGACTGATTGAGAGAGGGAGGGAGGGAAGGGAGGGACGGGAGAGAGAGGGAAGGAAGGAAAAGAAAAAGAAAGTAAGATTGATTGAGAGAGGGAGGGAGAAAGAAAGAAAGAAAGAAAGAAAGAAAGAAAGAAAGAAAGAAAGAAAGAAAGAAAGAAAGAAAGAAAGAAAGAAGAGGGAGGGACAGGAGGGAGGGACGGAACAGGAAAAAGAAAGATTGATTGAGAGAGGGAGGGAGAGAGAGAGAGAGGGAGGGAGGGAAGAAAGAAGTGGGAGGGCTTTAAATGGCTGCACATCCAAATGGAAGGAAGTGTCAAGTGGAGTACCACAAGGTTCTGTCCTGGGCCCAGTTATGTTTAATGTTTTTATAAACGATCTGGACAAGGGAGTTGAAGGGAATCTGATCAAATTTGCTGATGACACAAAGCTAGGGGGGATTGCAAACACCAGAGAAGAGAGAGAGAGGATTCAAAAAGATTTAGAGAAACTCGAACAGTGGGCTGCAACTAATAAAATGGTATTTAACAAAGAAAAATGCAAGGTTCTGCACCTGGGCAAGAAAAATGAAAAAAGCACATATACAATGGGAGGAATTCGGCTGAGCAGCAGCACATGTGAAAAAGACTTGGGTGTCCTGGTAGATCATCAACTGAACATGAGTCAACAGTGCGAGGCAGCTGCAAAAAAGGCAAACGCAATCCTGGGGTGTATTAGGAGAAGCATAGAGTCCAGATCACGTGAAGTTATTATCCCCCTCTACTCTACCTTGGTCAGACCTCATCTGGAGTACTGTGTCCAGTTCTGGTCACCCCAGTTTAAAAAAGACACTGACAAGCTGGAGCAGGTTCAAAGGAGAACTACCAAGATGGTGAACGGTCTGCAAACCATGTCCTATGAGGAACGGCTTAAGGAACTAGGAATGTTTAGTCTACCAAAAAGAAGACTGAGAGGAGACATGATAGCTGTCTACAAATACCTCAAGGGTTGTCACAGGGCAGAGGGATCAGCCCTGTTCTCACTCTCTCAAGGAAGGACTAGAAACAATGGGGTGAAACTGCAGGGGAAAAGATTTAGTTTAGATGTTAGGAAAAAATTTCTAACAGTAAGAGTGATCAACCAGTGGAACAGGCTGCCACGGAAGGTGGTTGGTTCCCCTTCGATGGAGGTCTTCAAGCAGAGACTGGACAGCCATCTGTCTGAGATGGTTTAGGAGATCCTGCCTTGAGCAGGGGGTTGGACTTGATGACCCAGGAGGTCCCCTCCAACTCTACCATTCTATGATTCTATGATTCTATGAAGGGAGAGAGGGAAAGAAGGAAAAAGAAAGAAAGATTGAGAGAGAGTGGGAAGGAAGGAAGGAAGGAAAAAATTCCTTGTTTGAAAGCTCTGAAAACCTGTTATCATGATAGCACACTTGTTACATCCCTAATTAAAACCGACTTGTTATAAATAGCAGGTTGCTGGATGGGAGCCTATCCTAAAAATATCCCTGTGATTATTAAGGTCATGCATATTTCATGAGTTTAAGCTAAAAAGCTTTCAGTGCAAAAAAAGTCGCCCTTTGCCTCCTTATGGCCTTAGCAATTGGCTTCTCCTTCCCTGACCCACAGTTCTGAGACACATCCATGCTTTCAGACCTAAAGCTTTCAGTGTGGAAGGGAAAGGTGAAGCCATCCAGGGAAGCAGGCCGGGTGGGGGGGATTCACCTTTTTCCTCATGGACTAAGCATATGGCGGCAAACCAAGGGGCAGCAGGCGGGCGGGGGCGGCTTCATATAAGTTTTATTCAAAACCCAGCCTGGGGGGCCCTCTCACCCCACCCTGATCCAAGCTCACATGGGTAGATTAGGAACCTGCTCCACTTTAAAAAGGCACCATTCCTTAAATGATCACATGTAGCAAGTTGTAGTTTATGGCCTTATAATACTATTTACTATGTGTGATCATTTAAGGAATGGTGCTTTTTTAAAGTGGACATGAGCAAAGTGTATGTTAGAAATGTGCATGAATGTTTTTTTTATACTCTATTCAGATCTCATACCCGGAAATCTGATTCAGATCTTTTAAATCCAAATTTAACAAGATTCTATTCAAATTTACCAAATCTGAATCTATTTGATTGAAATTTTGATTCGAATTTGCACATATGCATGTCAACAACATGTGTATGTGCATGTATGCATCTTCTCCACATCCGTACAAACCTGTACGCATCCATACACATCAGTATGCATCCCACAGTTATCCAGTATGCAACCCGTTTTTGTTCCGTACAGATCCATACAAATGCATACGGATGTGGGAAAGATGCGGATCTTCAAGTATGCATCGTGTATGAACCCGTCCACATACGAATGTCCGGATAATTTGAACAAATAGATCCGAAATTTGAAATTCTGTCTGAATGTTTACATTTTAATTTCCAGACATTTGATTTGAGTTTGAATGTCGTAATTCAGCACATTCAACCAGATTTTGAATGCCTACGAATATTCATGCACATCCCTAGGTAAGCACATTTCTGCAAATGTTCCACCTGCCCTGAGTTTTGCACACAAAGGCAAATTACTATTTAGGGATATGCACTAAATATATAAACATAAAATAATTTTTTTTCATTGAAAAAGCCCTTTCTGTGGCCCAAACCCTAGCAAAACGCACACTTTCGATCAAATTGTCCATTTTCGCAAGTGGGAGACCGGCTGGTGTCAATCAAAGTCTGGGATATTGGAAAAACTGGATTTTTGGTTCAATGCAAATGCCTGCAAATGCAAAACATCTGATTGAATTTGCGGACATGCATCACATTTTGCATATTCCAAATACCCCGTGGGATGGCTTCCAGACTTCAGAAACACATTTGCTCCTTTGCATGACCTGGTTTGGGGAACCAAACCCTTGCTGCTTGAGGCTGGTCCCCCATAGCGGACAAAACCGTTCCCCAAGAATAAGAGCAATCGTCAAAGCCAAACCTGCTGGCAAGGTTGAAAATTCTATGAAGGCTTCTTTTCTCTCTCGCTGCTCCAAGGGGAGCTGCCAGGGAATTTCGTGAGGCTTGGCTAAGACTTTCACTTTGTAGGCCATGTTGGGCTTCAGGTTAAAGAACTGATACTTGTATCGGGCTGCCTTGACGATGTCGAATTCCTCTTCGTTGAGGAAGATCACGTGGCTGTAGTTACTGTTGGTGGGGAGCCAAGTCAGCTCAGCGGAAATTTGGGTGATGTGGTCCACCTTCAGGTGTGAGGGGGCCACAATCACGTCCTTCCCGACTAACAAGGTGCACTGCAGCTCATCGGAGTTGCCCCTACTGGTGATGCTCTGGACCGATATCCGGTACGTGCAGGCCCCAGTGTTCAGTTTCTCTACGAGTGCTTTAGTTCTGCTCCCGAAGGAGACGCTCATGCGTATCTCTTTGTTTACCAAGATGTTGTAGCTGTGGATGGTTCCCCATCCTGGTGGCATGACTGGAGGGTCCCAGCCCACAATAACACTTTTGGCGAGCTGTTTGATGAGGGTAATTTTTCTGGGATAAGGCACAAGGTCTTCTCCAATTTCGTCAATGTTGACATCCAGGGTCCCTGCACCATCCTTCACGATGCCGGGCTCCGAGTGGCTGGGCGGACAGATCTCCAGCAGACCGTTGCCTTCCAATGTGTGGCCGGTGTGGTTGATATAATTCTGGTCTTGCTCGCTGCCCAAGTTGCCAGAGAGGCGAGATTCACTGTCCTGCACAAAATCCACAAAGTTGGAAGGGACGAGACCTCTTTGACCATCTAGAAGTTCACCTGGTAGAGTAATACGGAAGGGAGGGTTACACCGAGACAGAGCAGGGCCTGGTTTGCATCCATGTGGATATTTAAGAACAGCCTCACCTGCCATTCCTACTCTGGAGCCCTTTGGTAATCCAACCCAGTTGAGCAGAATTACACAGAAGGGAGGGATGTGTATAGTATTTGTACAACCCACATGTGGGTTGGGTTGATGACAGGCAATAACTTAAGAGTCCAGGACCCTCCTGGTGAAGTAGCAACCAGGCACAGTGCTTCTCTATGTTCACATGAGATGGTAGAGAGTGTGGAGAAGCCTTGTTCTCACGCTGCCTGCATGGAGGCCCAGCGGTCCCCTTACTCTTCTCCACTGACCCTTCAGGACACCCTGTGGCTTAGGCAAACGCACTGGGTGTAGGGAAAGGTTGGAATACTTAAGCAGAGTTTCCATACACACAAAGGCAAGATTTCTTTAAATGCCAGACCCGGCTGTAGGGTCAGGGTTTTTCCTTGAGACAGAAGGCTGACCACTGTGGAAGGAAGGAGGCTGGAGTTGATGGACGTTGGCCTAACCCAGCAGGACTCTCTAAAGACAACCAGTGAAGGAGAAGTAGCAGGGCAGTCAGGGAAAGGCAGCATGCTAATTTGCATGGCATGTCTGAAAACCAAAACCTGGGTTCTCATTGGTAGAAGACAGGAATGGGACCAAAATGCCCCTCCCATGGGTCAGGAGAAGTTCCACTGTTTGTGTTCCTGGAACTTTCCTTACTTGCAAATAGCTCCTGTAAACCTACTTCTCAGCCACAGATGGAGAGACCCTCCTTTAGATCCCCACTTGGCATGTGTGGAGCCCAAGCTTGATTAATGCACCTGTTGTAGCTTTAATTGCATACGTGTAAATATTATATAACGTGTTGAGGGTAAATGGCACTGACCAGGAGGGTTGGTAAATAGAGAAGGAGGGGCTAAGCCCAGCTCAATTAGCATATTGAAGAAAGGGGGCGGCAGCCCAGAGAGAAACAGCCAATCAGCAGGGATGGAACCCTGACAGAGACTATAAAAAGGGCCTTCCTGTCAGATCTGTTGTTCTCTAACTGAGGCTAGACTTAGGAAAAAGTTAGACAGTGCAGATCCGGGTCCTGAGGAGAATCTAGGCAGGGATTAGTCAGGGTCCTGAGTTAAGAAAATAAGTTAATGTGAACTGCTTGTGTTGAAGCTGAACTAACATAAGAGTTGTAAACAAATAAAGTTACATTTGTTTCAAAAAACACTCTGCTTGAGGCCTGATACTGGCTCAGAAGCTCAAGGGAGTAGTAAAAAAAAAATTTAAAAAATTAAAAAATAAAGGCTCAGAGGCCTACTTAAAAAGAGAATTTGAAGTCCGTGGCTATAATGGCCGGACTGGACAGAGTTGGACATCTGGCTAGGGTCTCGCAATTGGTGGCCGCTGGCCATGGGCATCACAGCATGAGATCCTGGTCTCACTTCTTTCTTGGTCAAAAACTGAAGATACAATAAACCACACACCCAGATGTCAGCCTGAGCTCTTTGAAGATAAGACCAGGAGGGCTTTGTGGCCCCCAATTTCAAGCTCATTTGTGAGGAGAGATCCTCCTTCTCCAAGCCAACAAACCTTCATAGAAGCCATCCTCATCCATCTCTCCATACACATAGAGGTATTTTCCTGCGGTGAGAGGGAGTTCTGCTTCGGGGTTTTCATTTGGTCCATCAAAAGGGTTGTAACTGCAACAGAACACAGCACAGTGACTTTCCCCCATCATCTCTCTAGAGTGAAGAACCGTAGGGCAAAGAAACGGCAAGGAAGTGATGACCAACCATACGTATGAGCCTAAGAAATTCCCTAACGGATGGGACCAGTGGCCTATCTAGTCACATAAAGTCGCACAGCAGAAATGCACACTAATCAAGATTCAGTGGGTTGGTTCAAGATGAACCAATCCAACCTTGGTTTGGTTGATTCAAACTTCTTGAACATCAGGCTGGTTCTTTTCACGCTTGAACGATCTGAACACCCCAGTTTACTACAAACTGTGGCTGAACCAAACCAGCTGGGCACATCTCTGTCACATGGCCATTAGGACTACTGACCATTGGTAGCTTCGTCCATCATGAACTGGAAGCTCTTGGCCATGGAAGCAACTGAGTGACCTTGGGCCAGACACCGGCTGATCGCTATTTTGCACATTTCTTTTTCCTGGTGATTTGCACCAGTGATTTAACTTGGGAGATTTCCTCTTCTCTGATTTGGGCCCTGCCAAAGCCTAAAGCAGAAAAACTGCTGGTGTGTCACCAGGTAAAACCTAATTCGATCGTGTGTTAGCATTACCTATATCGGGCAATGCAAAGGTGGACCTTTCCCGAATATCTCTGCTTTGAGGTATTAGAATTCCGTTCATTATCCATCTGCAAGAGAAAGGGACAAATCAGTCTTCCAGGGTAGAATATGCTAAACATCAGTTGGTTCACAAGAAGGGGCGCACGTGTGCTAATGGGCACAAGAATACTTAACATGAGCCTTACAAAGCCATACCTCTCCCTCCAGTTCCCACCAATCATGCTGCTTGCTTAGGAAAACATACCACACAACACATCAGATACTGGACGAAACACTTGATGTGGAAAGCACTAAGCGTTGGTTCTGGGCGTCATTGTTAAATACTACCAGCCGTCCCTCTAAATTCATGAGTTTTGCAAGGGCCACCTTTCCACCTTGCTTGTTTGCAAGCCAACACCAGAAATTGGCCCCTTTCCACTGGCATTGGGCCCGAGGAAGTGGCTAGCCGGAAGGCAATCTTTCTAAATTGCCGTGGGACCGCTCTCAATTAGTCTTGTAGTCTTCAATGCCTCGTGAAGTCTCAGAGGCAAGAACATTACAGTGCTCAGCTTCTCTTATTACAGATCATTCCCTTGGTCCCTTTGGCTTCCTACCAATCCCCTTTGGACCCTTCTGCACTGAGCCCTGTTCTGGAATATATCCCGGAATAGGGGACTGCCTTCCACATTCTTCTTCTTCTTCTTCTTCTTCTTCTTCTTCTTCTTCTTCTTCTTCTTCTTCTTCTTCTTCTTCTTCTTCTTCTTCTTCTTCTTCTTCTTCTTCTTCTTCTTCTTCAGTAATGCTTCCCCATAATGATGCTATCTTGGAAACTTCTAGGAATCCAATTAGGAATCTGGTACACCATCTATCTATCTATCTATCTATCTATCTATCTATCTATCTATCTATCTATCTATCTATCTATCTATCTATCTATCTATCTATCTATCTGTCTGTCTGTCTGTCTGTCTGTCTGTCTGTCTGTCTGTCTGTCTGTCTGTCTGTCTGTCTGTCTGTCTGTCTGGTCCGTCCATCCAGTCTGTCTGTCTACCCTGTCTCAGGGTTGCTTACAATCCATCTATGCATCCATGCATCCTATAAACAGACTCAAAATTCAATTTGCTAAGAAGCACAGATGTCAGGGCCAAAAAGGGAAGGACAAGTTATTTCTTCAGCCAATAACTAGCATAGAAAAGTGGTGTATTAACTGTATGTCTGAATGCACTGAATGATGGAAGAAGATGTATCACTGTGGCAGATCTTTCCACAATGGTATATTGGTAGAGTAGGCCTCGCCTCTGCAGCCCCATTCACTTGCATAGGCAGACTAGTCAGCTCCTCTATGGACTTATTGACCTGCCCTTGTAGACTTGACCTTCACAGTTCACACAATCACGTTACTCATGTCATCCACGCTTCTATCAGAACTGTCTCCCTCTTCAAGTCAAGGCATAGACACCTTCATAACTTGCTTCCAACTTACGTCTGATTCAAATCTGCATCTTGGGCTGCCAGATTGAGATCGGGACAGGAACGTTGGCTTAATGGACAATTGCTCTGGTTTGTCACTGGATAACTGCAGGGGCCGAATATATTCTGAGATCACACAGTGGCTTCCAGAGGAGCTTTCATGACCTGTATTAAAAAGAGAAATATATATAAATAAAAATATAATATTTCAGGATGATCAGCTGGAAAATACAAAGACCAGCTTCGGGCAATACATAGACAATAGAAACCAAAGCTTATTTTATATATTTTTACATTTGTATACTGTCTCTCCTCCAAACATTTTTTGCTGATATTCAGAGTTTTTATCCACCTCAACCCCGGCAGAATTACACATCAAGCATAGTTATCAGTCAATCAAAAATTCCAAATAGCATTGAAAGAACCAGAAAATAGCATTGTAGTTAGCATATCCACCCTCAGGTTTAGAAACTTCTGAATTCTGCATTGGCTGGTATACTGGTCCAGCAAGAGAGGACCCCAGTACGCTTGTTAATCTGGTGTACCAACCAGTTTAGAATCACCTTACATCTGAAGGCTTATTTTCCATCTTCACTGTCCCACCAGGCTTTGTCACAAAGACGGACAAAATCTATCAGATGAGGCTCCTTCCAAAGATTTTATGGCCTGAAGTTTGCTATAACATTCTGCGATGTTACATCTTTTGAAAACAAATTGTTACATTCTCTTCCTTCTAGATATACCTTTTAATGCAAGATGTTGTACACAGAGGGACAGAAAGGAGAACACTTGAGTTCTGTAGTGTGGAATGGGTTGCGTGAACTGATTTTGAATCAGAAATCCTATGACTTTATTACATGCAGAAAATGTATATACCCTCCTATACCATAATCTCAAAATAATAGCAAAAAAAAAATAGAAAAGACACAAAACAAAAAATAAAAGTAAAAAATAAAATAAAATAAGTAATAAAATAATAAAATAAAATCATACCCTAGGCCAGTGATGGTGAACCTTTTGAGTTCAGTGTGTCAAAATTCGCAAGAAAACCTAGCTTAACTTGGCTGTTGTGTCACATCTAGAAATATCCATAATTTTGTGATATTTGTAGCTCTAGTAAAAAAGTTATATTTTTGATATATGTATTTTATTAAAAGCAAAAGCACATAATTCTTTGCATTTGCTAAATCTTCAATTGAAAGTTGGTATTTCGTACATTACAAGAACAAGCAAGCACTACACGCCCAGGTGCCAGGGTGACCAGGTGTGTCACCCAAAAGGGCTTGGCGTGTCATCTGTGACATGTGTGTCATAGGTTGGCCATCACTGCCCTAGGTCCAAACACTGCTTCACTAAAATACATTCAGAGATTCAATGCTGGATGAAACAGTTCTGTCTTTCTAAGGCAGGTATATTTTCACTAGGTGTATTTTTCATTGGGTGGGCCTTTTAGCCTTTGATGCATGCCCAGGACTCAGGTCCTGAAAAGCAGACAGACTGAATTCAAGGGAAAGTGAGGAGCAAGACAGCTTGGAGAGGCTATCTGAGGATATCAGCCCTGTCCTAAATTGAATGCTTTAGCTTTGCTTCAGCTCCTTCCGCTGCTGATATAATTAGGCCCCATTTGCTATTTTCTGTTTCCATATTGGCAGCTCCCAAGGAATAACAGTGCAGAGTGGGAGGAAATGCAGCAGCACAGATCTCTCCCTTCAGCCCCACCTGCCCACACCTATTCATCTACACCTTGCAGATGCAGCCAGCCGTGGTATTTCTGGATCCCACAAAAACGCCAGCTATGGTGGGGAACCTCACCTACATATATGGGCTAGACACCCCAAGAGCTGTTGAAGGGTCAAGCAATGAGTCGATAGGGTGGGGTACTTTTGTGGGCAAGACTGAAGATACCATGTATCCCACCACATGCAGCAGTCCAGAGCCAGAACTCATTCTCCAAGGCTCCTTTGTGAACCACTTCAGTTCAAGATTGGTTTTGTGGCTTTGCAAGACAGCCAGTGAGATGTGGCAACTACAATATCAGAGCAGAACTTTGAGATTCCAGAACAGCCAAATGGCCTGAATTTGGGGACTGCCAGCCCATTTCCCAGCAGCCAACATTTGGTTTTGGAGCAGCAGTTAACTCAGTAGACTAGGCCTCCATAGCAGTCTCACCAGCTCAGCCTGGATGGTGCCATGCCATTTACTTACATTTGCTGACCTGGGTTCTTTCTGCACTGGGCCTTATTCTGGATTAGATCTCGAAGCAGGGATCTGTCATCTACATGCTAGTGCAGACAACTGCAGGCCCCAGAGAGTGGGAAAGGGAGATTTGTCAATACAAACTCATGAATATACAAGGCAGGGTCACCGTTGCCAAAACTCTGTATTATTCTCCAGATTGCAGATAAACAAAACTGGAGATGGACACAAATTTGAATTGGCTCTTGGTTTGAATAAAACTGAACACCCCTTGAGCCAGTTTGGTCTAGTGGTTAAGAAGCCGGACTCTTATCTGGGAATACTGGGTTTGATTCCACCCTTCCCCTTGAAGGCAGCTGGATGACCTTGGGCTAGTCACAGCTCTCTTCTGAGCTCTCACAGCCCCACCTACCTCACAGGGTGTCTGTTGTGGGGAGAAGAACAGAAGGTTTGTCAGCCACTTTGAGTCCCCTTAAATGGGTGAGAAAAGTGGGGTAGAAAAACCTACTCTTCCTCTTCTTCTTCTTCAAACAGCAGGATATTTGGGGTCTGATTCAAAAACAACCGAATCTCAGAACAGACAGGGCGTACTCTCTAGGTTTGCAGGAATGGCCCTTCATTCAGCTTGAATTGAAATCCTGTCTTCAGATGGACAGGGTATTTGTCTCAGTCTCAAACCTTCAAACACTCCTGTTCAATTCAGAGCAGTTGGAAACTGAACCAGGCTGGCAGATACCTACACAAAACTATACATCTCTCCCATGCAATCCCTGTTTCGCTTCTGTCCATGCAAGGAAAGGTTTGTATACAGAAAGGACAGCCATGCAGCACATCATTTCATTTAAAGGTCTTTGTGTGCAGATCAGCCACCAGCATTTAAACTGCAGTTCATACAAATACTGATCAATCCATTAGGGACTCTTCTGAATGGTCAGGAGAGCCCATTAAATTGCCCTCCACGTCTGATGGCCAGCAGTTCTTACTGATGGGCAGAGTTCAGAGTAGATTTGAGGCAGGCAGTGAATCGAACCACACAAGGGCTTTGGGCTTGGGAAAGGATTCCCCTGACAAGTTGAGAAACAACTTTGACATTCAGTCTTGACTATTTCTAAAACAATTACATTAAATTGCTTTCAGTCAATTTGAAGCTCGTTTTCCTGAAATTCTCCCTGGCAACAAGGCACTGCTATAAAAACACTAGTTATCTTCAGGAAAACAAAGAATAAAAAACTTGCAAGAGGACCATCACTTTAATTCTGCTCTGCCAAGTTAAAACCATAGATGGTGGTGGTGATTTTTATTTTTTTTATTTTTTGCAAACTGTTTGTCAAATAGGTCCATGCAAACCATTTTTTGCAATCTTAGGGCACTACTCCAGGAAAAATCCCAGCACGTATCTGGATTGGCTGCCTAGACTGTGAACACGTGGGATGCAGAAATTCCACTGTCCAGAAATCCCATGATTTTTCACTTGCATTGGCTAGAGTTAAGAAAGATAAAACCCATACTGGGGAAAAGTCACGGTGCCCTGATGGTGACACGTGCAATTACTCATTGATTATAGTCCAATTGGAAAGAGTTTTCAAAGGACCCAGAGGCCTGCTCATTCTCCTTAACTGAGACCAGGGCTACTTTTCTGCTGGTCAAAAAAAATCCAGGTTTTAACCCGGATTCTTTTTTTTTACCAGTGCCAAGGGTAAAATCCCTGCAGCTGTCCAGATTGCACTGGGGTGCCATTTAATCCTCCTGCCCCATTCCTCCATCTTTCGTCGTCATCCCACTGCTGGCCTTCCCCACTGTTCTCCAAGAGAAGGAGGAGAGGGGTGGGAGGAAAGGCAAGCACTGGGGGAGATGAGGAAAGATGGAGGAAAGGGGTGGGGAGAAGGTAAATGGTGGGTGGCGGTGGAGATCTGCACGGGCAGCGTTCCCATTAATAAATATTCAGATTTTAACAGGATCCTGCAGTGAGTCCTGTTAAAATCTAAACAGGGATTTCCCAGATTATTGGACATATAGTCCGCAGAAACGAGGAATCCCGTCAAAGTGTTGGGACGTTGGACCCTTGAGCCAGATTCAGGCCAGACCAAAAGGCCGGTGGAAATGCACCCCAGGGCAGAATGAGTCCCTCCAAGCATGAGGAACAATGACCAGTTTTCAAAGGATAGGCGTCACCAATTTTATTGCTCATGTTGTTTGCTTTTTTGAGGGAAGGGGTCGCTTGCAACATCTGTATCTTACATTTAATTGCACCACCAAAGCCTGTCTGAATTTTGTTCAATTCTCTGCTCAGTGCTGGAATTTTTTCGCTGCCACTTCCCTCCTTGCCATCTGGCGTTGCTTTGCTCAGGCCTCCCATGGTGCTGGGTGACATCTATTCAAAGGGCAAGGCAGACTTCTGTTCAGCAGAAACAATATTTTCTCAGGCCTCTTTTATGTTCAGAAATCTCCGCTGAGCTTTGGATCAGCTAATGAGACTTGTTTATCTTACAAGGGGAGTGACCTGGCCGCATGGCAGAACCTTTGTGTGGCATTCAGTAGGTCTCAAGTTGAATCCCATTAGAAGACCATGGCAAGCTACTTCTGCACTGCAGGCCAAAGGTGGCAGGTTAAGTCGCTCACATTTCCCTGGAAGATAGCAATGAGAAAATGGCCAGTTTGGTCTAGTGGTTAGGGAGCCGGACACTTATTTGGGAATACTGGGTTCTATTCTGCCCTCCCCCTTGAAGCCAGCTGGGTGACCTTGGGCTAGTCACAGCTCTCTGCTGAGCTCTCACAGCCCCACCCACCTCACAGGGTGTTCTGTTGTGGGGAGAAGAACAGAAAGCTTTGTCAGGCGCTTTGATTCCCCTTAAATGGGTGAAAAAAGTGGGGTGGAAAAGCCAACTCTTCTTCTTCTTCCATCTTCCTGCTGGGAGAAACTTTAAAGCATCAGCAACAGCTTGGCTCAACTCGGGGGCTTCTCTGCCATTGGAGGTCCCCGTACCTCAGCTATCAGGACATTTGCATTGCAACCAGAAGGCCCCAAGATCCATCCCCAGGGTTTCCCCAGGAGGTGGCAATAGTACACCGTTTCTCCACTGATGCCAAGAAAGGGACACGGCTATCTATGGAATCACCAGGACTGGAGTTCAACCTGAGCCTCGATTCTTGCCAGCCTCTGCAGGGCATCAGATGCGAATGCGGATGGCCCCCAGATTCAAGCACTAGCTTCCGTCTCAAAGAAGGCAAGTGCATCGCAAACCACGTCCGCACTGTTGTCGTGAATAAAACAGCGTAACTGTGTGTTCTTGCACAGCAGCTTTCAGGACCGAAGAGTGGACTCAAGAGTGTCCCTTATGGGTGTGCAAAACTCCACTTGCAGGGGTCATCACATCCTGAATGGAACCCTGGAAGCCCATGCGCCGACACCTCAAATCGCTCCTAGGGCCAGGTTTGCCAAGTGGTTTTGAGGGCAGGTTTTGCACACCCTTCAGGCCCTCCATACGTGCACAAAGGTAGGGACTGGCTTCCACACCAGATGCCTGTCTGATCCTCATTCCTGACCAGCTTTAATGCTAGAAATGATTTGCAGGAGGGAGTTAACGTAAGGAAATAAGCACGGGGGGAGGGAGATGGCATGGTTTGTTTTGAGTCTTCCAACAAACCCCCTCCCGCTCAGTAACTGAGTGGGCAAGTAGGCGCTTTGCACCCAAGTGCACATCTGGTGCGACCTCACGCTGCCATCTGTGCCAGTGCAAACTGCAAACGCATCCAAGGGCAAGAAACGGCTCTCGGCTGGAACATGTGCACAACCCGGCATGCTGGAGCCGTTCCAAGTGTCCTCAGCTGGCCTCCAGGCGGTGATGCAGCTCCGACCTCTGGAAATTATTGATGCACTAAAAGGGAGCAGAGCAGTTGAGCGAGGCCCTTGGAGGGGCCAAAAACGGCCGGCCGGCCACCATGACAGAAAAATGATAACCTTTCAGTATCAGGGGTGGGGGAATGAAAACACAAGGGCCCTCGTTGCTAGCAAGGACATTGGGAAACAGGACAAAGCCACAAGCGAGAAAGATGGTTCTGAATGGAGGGATATAAATATGATTCTTCAGGAGGACACTTACAAGCTCCACAAGGCAATCCTTCCTTCCTCCCTCCCCTCTTTCCATTCCCTCCCTTCCCCTCCCTCCCCTCCTTCCCTTCTCCTTCCTTTCTTCCTTCCTTCCCTCCCTCCCTCCCCCCCTCCTTCCTTTCTCCCTCTCCTCCATCCTCTCCTCTCCTCTCCTCTCCTCTCCTCTCCTCTCCCCTCCCTTTCCTTTCTTCTTCCTTCCTTCCCTCCCTTCTTCCTCATCCCCTCCCCTCCCCTCCTCCCCTTCTCTTTCCTTTCCTCCCTCCCTCCTCCCTCCCTCCCTTCCCTCCCCTTCCCCTCCCTCCCTCTCTCCCTCCCTCCTCTCTTCCTCCCCATTCAGATTTTTCCACTGTGCGCCAGAGCCCACACAGGCATTCAAGAGGACCAGTTTAGGGCCCATTCATGGGCAATTCTGTCATGCAAACCCCGTCAACCAACCAAAAACAAGCAACAACTTAAAAGGATCTGCAAAAGCACTCTGAAAACCAGTCCATACATTACAGAATAACCGTATCATCAGGTGCCTTAGGGCTGAAAGTGGACTGAAGCTGGATTTAACCTTAAGGAAGACCACAGCCATCTTCCTTTTTGTACGTATCCTTATTGTACATCAGAGTCAAGGGCTCTTTTGGATTTATATAGAGGTAAATATTCTAAAAGATACCCCGAAGGAGAAGAGAGAGCCCACATTCTGGAGATTTCCAGAGGCGAACCAAATCTTTTCAAGATGGTAGGAATGAACTTGAGCCTGGGCTCCTCCATCTTACCTTTGCTTAAAGAGGTGGCAATTCCATTCACTAACTGGGTGAGGGATTTGCTGGGAGAGCCAGGAATATTTGAAGAGCCCAAAAAGTTACTGCTCAGGAGATCAATCTTCCCAGCTTGCTGCCGAAACCGTTCCAGTTCTTTGGAGAGGAGATTAAACTGTTCACTTTGCATCCGACATTTCTCCTCTAGCTCCCGAACCTTGGCCTAGGCAAATGGAGAACAGCAAAACCGAGAACAGCAGCCTTGAGTCACAACCTCTAAACAATCACCAGCTTTTCTGCGGTGGGTGAAGTATGGCCAGACATGCAGAGGAGGCACCAGAATTTCAAAGGTCTCGTGCTTTTCTGGGAGCTGGGGCAGTTGGATGGGAGGTCTTCAGCTGTCCATAGAGAAGGCCTAACATTCAACCACCAGCATCTCCCAAGAAGACAACAATGGAAAGCTACTTCCATATTATCCACCCAAAAGCCCCCAGTGACAACAAGCCTGCATGGAGACTTTCATGTAAGTGCTAGGAGAGTGTGGTCTACCTTTTCTCTGCCTGCAAAGCCTCCCCAGAATGAATAAACTGGGTAGGTTAAAACCAGGGGTTTCTCCCTGTGCAAAAGATCTCTCCATGCATGGAGGTGCAAAGGAATCCAGATAAAATTATTTTAAGACCCTGATTATCTGAACCACTGGATATTCAGAGTGTGAGAATTAACCTTTAAATTCTTGAATGGCAGGATGTCAAATGATCTAAAGGTTAGTGGTGAGGACATACAGAGCCATTTTGGGGACTTGTTCCAAAGTTCTTTCTTCTTGGTTAGATTTGTTTAGACTAGAGGCAGAACTAGCTGGGCCAACGCTGCAAACAACAGAGAGGGGTTTTCATGGCTCAAAGGTAGCTTTTCACCCCAATAACAGTCTTGGGATGGAGGGGTAAAACTCAGGTATTTGCTCCAAGCTAGGGTTATCTACGAATATTCAGAGGCATTTGAAATCCGATTGAATGTGTCAAATTTCAACATTCAGACGTAAATATTTGAATCAAATTTCAAATCTATTCATTTGAATTATCTGGACATTCATATGTGTACGGGTTCGTACACGATGCGTACTTGAAGATCTGCATCTTTCCCGCATCTGTACGGATCTGTACGAGATGAAAACAGGTTGTATACGGGATAAATACAGGATGCATACGGATGTGTACAGATGCATACGGATGTGTATGGATGTGGGGAAGATGCGTACGGGCAGATATGAACGTTGTCGACATTCGTAGGTGCAGATTTGAATAAAAAATTCAAACAAATACATCTGAATTTGGTAAATTCGAATAGAATCTTGATAAATTCAAATTAAAAAGATTCAAACTGAATAGGATTTTGGGGTACTTGCTTCGATTAGAATGTCAAAAAACCATTTGTGCACATCTTTACTCCAAGCAAAGGTTAGGTGTGGCCAACTAAGGATCTACTCAGCTAACTTCAGTGGGTCAAAAGAAGGTACCTACTCCAATAGCCAATGTGGTAGGTGTATAACCAATGTTTGCGAGCACTACTGCTTACACAAACACAGACCACACAGCACAGCCATGTGAGTTGGCCAACCCTCCCCCCCCCCCCGTGTGCAAAAACTGGAATCTCCAGGGCAATGGTGCAACAAGGATAAGCAAAGCTCCCAACCAGAGGCTAAGCAAGGCCATCACTTTCACCAAAATGGCTGCAGCCTGAAAAATATCCTCCTCTTTCTCTCTTTCTTTCCCCCTCCCTGTTGCCAACCTTCCAGACATTGTTAAATGAGTTTATTCAATGCTCCCAGCTGGAACGGGAAACAGTGTGAACTTCATGCAGGAAGATTTTGATGGTGCCAAAAAAAATCTAGTCCTGCTTTTTATGAATAATAATAATAATAAAACTACCCTGCCAAACTTAGGAGAGGAAGCCAAGCTTTTTAGTGGATCCTTGAATTGGATCCAGGTACCAGAATATTGGCTGACACAGACAGCATTCTTTGCCACTGCCTCTCTGTCTATATGCATACTTGCAGCTGTGTCTAAACCAAAGGAAAAACTGGACAACTGTTCAGAACGGCTCCTTTGGTCAAGAAAGCTCCCTGCCTGGGCCAGCTCCTGGCCTTAGCCTTCCTCACAGGGCTGGTGTCAGGATAACCTGTTTGCATCCTGTATTATATGTGCAAATAGACCCGAATTTCGGATGTGATAATGGACACTCTATTCAGTTGAATTATTCAAAAATCCGTATCAGATTGTCAAAAATCCGAATTCAATCTGAATTTGAAAATTTGGATTTTCGAAAATCCGATGATGTTCGTTGAATTCGAATTGGATTTTTGAATTTTTGAATATCTGTGCACATCCCTACCCAGAACAGAAGAGGACTGTACAGGCCGAGGTTAAATAAGTCGATTTTCATCACGAGAGCTCCAAATTTTGCTTATTTTTGCATCCTATCATCCTAGTAGCAGATGTTCTGCTGTTCCCTAACCACATCATTTCATACTCTGGTAAATGTTCTGGAACTCGCCCTTCAGCCTCTCTCCTTGGCTAGGACTCTGCAGATGCTGAGCCATTAGTCAAAGAAGGAGGGAGCCTGATGTCCCCAAATCAAGGAGTGCAGGCAGACAAGGTGGTCCTCCTGAAGAGGCCAAAGTAATCCTGGTCTATCTCAGCAATAGCACTTCCCACCTATCTGTCTGCACGCCTTCTTCAATGCTCATGTGAGCCAAAACCCATGGGAAGCTGAGGTACATGGATGCTGATGTCCTGCATTACTGTTTTTAATTATTAGGTTTGATTATGAGGCTTGGTTCAGACAGGGACAGGCTTTCAAGCAAAAGTGAAATGTGCACCGTCAGGGACTTTTCTGGCCTCCTCTTCTTCTAATTGCAAGAGTAAGCAGGAAACCAAGCCCTCTTCCCGCAAAATAGAGGCAGGTATCGGCCCTGCTTCCTAGCACATTGACCTAGATAACTCTGCTGCACGTAAATGCATGCAGTCCCTCGCAAAGCCTTCCAGCAGAAGCTGTGAGCCAGAAATGAAACTGTCTGCTCAAAATCTGCAAGCCTTCTTCCAGGGGGATGCTGGGGATTGAACTTGGGACCTCTGGTTTGCAGGCATTTCCTCCCCCTCTGAGCTAGAGTCAGCTTTTGTCCAGTCCCTACCCCTAGGGTGGTCTCTCCCCCCTACACTTTGCAGGAGGTGAAACTCTGAGGGTGCATCCCCATGGGTACTTTAATCCAAATTCAATTTGAACTCAGGAAGGACCGTCCCCATGATTTCTGCAATTAATCCGAATAGAATCCAAACTGAGCACCCAGCATCCCCATGCAATTCCTTATTCCCGGATTTTATGAGGACTATCCTGCCTAAATCCAGAGGAAAAAAAAAGTCCTGTTAAAAACAGGACTGAGTCCCCTTTTTGGACCCAAGTCCGCTTATTTCCCCCCATATGGGGATGATACTGGGCCATTTGGGGTGGAGGTCTAGCCTTCTGGCCAATGGAAGCCAGCTGTGGGTGGGGTTTTTTTTGACAGATGCAAAGCTCCCCTCTCCCCCTTGTCATGCTTGCCATGCTAGAGCTCCGTACAAAAAAGGCAGAAAGGTGGGGAGTGCTTGTCTTTTAAAGGGGCTTTTAAAACATTTTCGCTGGAAACATTTTGTATATTTTTGAAAAGATACATGTGAGAAGCTTAAGAATGCTTTTAAATACTTGAAATACTTTGAAATACTTTGCAGATAGATACATTTTATTGCGCTGGGTTCGATCCCTCACTGAACTGCTTAAGCGCACATTTGCTGGTAACCTCAAAAGAGAGAGGTGTGAAAAAGAAAGTATTTGTAGTTAGAGGTTTTTTTAAAAAAATGCCTTTTCAGCAAGAGTTTTGATGCCTTTATTGCAGGCAAGGTTTGCACAGGGGCGGGGGGATTTAAAAGTCCTGTTTTTTATGTTTAAAAATAGTCCCCAAAATAGTCGAAACAGTACTAAACCAGGTCTAAAGTACGAGCATGGGTACGCACCCTGAGATGTTCAGCTTTCCAGGCCTATTCACTACTGCAGAAACCCAACACCTTTTTTTTTTTTTTTACTTAGCAGAATATCGCATAACTGTTTCATTCTTTCCCCCGTGAGTGAGTGCTTTCTGCCTAAAGCTAGACAAGGAGTCAGAATCAGGATTTAAGCACATTTCCCCCCTTCCACTCCATTTCCCCCCTTCCTACCACCTATCCCCAAAGACCTTGAGGAAATACTGGGCTAAATCCACCATTGCTAACAGGGCGAAGGTGGTGAGGAAGGAGAGAGGGAGGTTCATTGTCTGTGAGAAATACCTGCATGCTGTCCAAGGTGTTCTGGATGAAGAGCAAAGCAATAAAGGCCAAAAACAAAAAGACACGGGGCATGGGGGAAAGACGGGGAATAAAAGAAAAGATCATTTTTAAAACATTGACAACAAAAGAAAACTGAGCAAACACAGATTAGAACAGACTTTTTTTTTCTTTTGCACATGTTAATACATATCTATGCTACATGCTTTAAAACCGCTTGGGAATAAATTCAAAGCTTATGGTTGCAGCAAAGATGTTGCATGAATTTCTTGGGATGATCAGATCAAATCAAACTGAAGAGGATCTGGCTCAGTCTGAATTAGAACCTTTTTTCCTTCAAACAGCAGGGCGTTCAGTTCAATTCAAACACCTTCAAAACGCAATCGAACAAGGTGGGTTTGTTAGATTTCTGAGAGCACCTTTTGTTCGTTTCAAATCGAACTTTGTTTTCAAACTGAAAGGGTGTTTGGTTTGAACTTGAACTTTCTGAACACCCCTATTCAATTTAAACCAGTTTGAACCGGAACCAGTTTGGTTCATCTCTCATCTCCAGCTTTATGTGGAATTGCTTCTCAGATCTCTCAAAAGCAACCCACAAGGGCTGAAGGCAAGTCTGAGGCTAGTTTTTAAAAAACGTGTAACGTAGATATGCCCAACTAAAGAACTTTGCATACTAGAAAAATAAAAAAGGAGAAAAAAACCAAAAGAAAAACAAAAAAAGCATCAACAGCAACCACACCGGCGTGCATTTCAAATGAAAAGGGGGAGATCAATATTTCTGCTGATTGATAATCTCAACAGGCTAATTAACTGAACACAAATGGGAAAATTTACCAGGCTAAAGAGCAAGGCAAGATCGATAAGGAAATAATGAAGGACAGAAATGACAGAAAAAAATTCAGGTGATATTGGCATTTCAGGAAGAATTTTTTTAAAAAACCTTATTTCTGTGTACAAGTGACTTCTGCCTTGGCCAAATTAATTTCCTCTTAAATGAAATAGAAGCTTCTTATCTTTTTCTTCTTCTTAAAATCAGTTTTAATATATTTGGTGGCCACAGTGAAATCATACAGATAACATCAGGCATTTTTTTAAATGTTTTTAAATGAGGGAACAAAGACTAGGGCTTCTTCCAGACTTGTGGAATAAAACTGCACAGCTTACCTGCAGCACAGCAACGACGGGCCGCCCCAACTCGAAAAGCAGCTCCATAGCTTCCTCCTTGGAAGCTGTGAGAACTGAGTCGGCACTTGCCATCACGTGGGTTGAGGCAGCCAATCACATTTGAGCTGCCCTCCTGCTCTCATTGTGGTGCTCCTACCGTTCTGAATGGACTGGTGGAAAAATCTGAATTTTCTTTATACTGCGCAGCGAATGTCCTTACATCAGCATTAAGGTAGGTGCGCAGCAATGATCAGATAATGTGACACCATGATAATGCACCGATCATCATGTGTGGTGCCCCAATCGTGACCGCACATTCTGCTGCGCAGTATAAACGTCTAGGAGCTAACATAGCGCATGTGCAGCAAAATGCACAAAAGAAACTCTGAATTGTCTTTTCTTTTTTCTTTTTAAATTTTTTTTATTTTCTGAATCGCCTTTTCCCTCTCAGTCAAAAAAGTAGCCCCTATGAGGGTTTTCCGCAAAGTGAATGTCCTTTCTTCCTGACTCCCCTGTTTGAAAAGTTCTGTACTATTTGGTCCCTGCAATATAAATTCTATTTCTCCCACAGCTGGTTCTGTGTGCTTCCACATGCCATAAGAAGTACTCAAGCAACATACATCTACAGTCTCCTTTTAGAGACGCGCAATGTTCAGTTCATGTTCAAAAATGTGACTTTGAAGAGGTTACGCTTGTGAATGTTTGCGAGAAACTGAACGTGCAGCGGTTTGCATATCCGGACGTTCAATTGTGCCAAAGCCAAACAGGATCACCTCAACCAAACAGATGGTGTCTGCTGTGTTTTTACCCTTGAAAAGGGCTTCATTAAAGTGGAAAAACTGTATTTTTTTCTTTTTGATCAAATTCAGAGTCAAATGCATAGCAACCGCGTGCCTGATTGAAGAGGTTGACAGCAAACAAAAGCACATGATTTTTTTTTCTTTTATGCATTTCTAGCTCTTATCACGGATGCAAAGTAAAGAGCCTTGGGTTTTGTCCAGAATCTGTACCCTCTGTGTTTACAGGTGTCCACCGGCATTTGTCCACTCAGCAAATAGGCATGGGAGACTTGGGTGAGACTTATGTGGCTGACCTAGCAAAACTCACTCAGGTTCATAAGACTTCTGACATTGCCCAGACAAAGTGTCTCTGGTAGATAGGAAAAGAAAGGGATGCCCTGAATGGCTGTCCAGCTAGTGCACATGAACGTAAGAGAAGCTCTGCTGGATCAGGCCACAGCCCATCTAGTCCAGCATCCCATCTCACACAACAGTCCACCAATTGCTTCCAGGTATCCCAAGCAGAAGATACAGGAAGAATTCTCACCTGCACTCAAATCCCTACAAATGGTCTTGAGAGGCATCTTACCTGGAGGCAGTATCTGGACATGCATTCTAGTAGCCGAGGGTACACCTAACCTCTATGAATTTGCCTAATCCCTTTCATCATCTTCCCCATCATTTACCAGTAGTCATTTGCTTCCATCTATTCTCCTCCTCCCTTAATCTTTTTGGGTCCCCTGGACAATTTATGCCTCCCTGTCCCTGCAACGTGTCCGGTCCACAGCCGTTTCAGAGCTTCTGGAAAAGATACCTGGAACTCTTGTTATCTCTCTGGTCCATGGGTTTCACTTCATGTCTTTTCTTTTATTCCGAGAGAGCACATCTTTCCATGCTCTTTGTGTTGTTTGCAGCTTTCAATGAACACAGCTCCTGTGTTCCTTTTGCAAACATAAAAGTGACTTCCTCAAAGATTAATGATCCATTCAGGGCACCGGAAAGTAAAATAAGGAACATCCCAGAGTAAATAAAGTGTACTCAGTCATTAATTCCGAGGAAATGCCCGGCATCAAAGATCATAATTGCTATTAGAGGTCATTAATGAAGCAGGAGAAGGTACATAGATTTTTAGTCCTCCAGGCACCAGCTGTCTAAATAGGCAGGACAATTAATAGTTTTTGACCATGCAAGGGAGGATATTAAAGTCCTTTTGGTTTGATGAAATTATTTATCGCAGAGGCCTCCTCTTTCCCCGACTCCCCTTCCTACACCAAAGTCTTGGGGTGGTGAACAGCCAATAAATGAAGCTGCAAAATGCGACAATTAAGCTAAAAGAGAAATAAAATAGAATATACATAAAAAGAGAGCCCAGTTTAAAAGTCATGGTATAGGAGAGGAGATGGAGCTTGATTTTAACAAGAAAAAGCCTGGGTTAAAAGAAGCATTTTAAATTCTGGAAGGCAAACAGTGGAGAGTTATGGGCCATCACTGGGGGAAGATTGTCTTAGAGTTTGGGGGCCACCACGGAGAAGATTATGTCTCTAGCCGGTGCCCCAGAAAGCTTAAGGAGAGATGGTATTTCTAGGAGGGCTTCGTGAGAAGATCTCAGTTGATGAGCAGGCCTTTCTGGGAAGAGATGTTCCTTCAGGTATTTGGCTCCCAGGTCATTGAGGGCTTTAAAAGTCAGAATTAGAACCTTGAATTGGGCCTAGAAGAGAGGAGTTCCGGTTAGTCTAAATGGTGCTAAGGTCTCACTAAAAATGAAAGATTTGCTTACCTCTAGCAGCTGCACGGCGCCCTCATGTTCCTTCTTAGCTTCAACCTGAGCCTGAAATAGAAAATTGCAAGAAAATGAGAACATCCTTCTCTTTAACATCAATCCAGCGCCAATGATCTTTACAAACCATATGTGCCATTGAAATGGGTGAGCCAGTCTGGTCTAGTGGTTAGTGAGCCGGACTCTTATCTGGGAATACTGGGTTCGATTCCACTCTCCCCCATGAAGCCAGCTGGGCTAGTCACAGCTCTTGGGCTAGCCACAGCTTGCTACTAACCTTGGGCTAGTCACAGCTCTCTTCTGAGCTCTCACAGCCCCACCCACCTCACAGGGTGTCCTTTGTGGGGAGAAGAACAGAAGCTTTGTCAGCCGCTTTGAGTCCCCTTAAATGGGCGAGAAAAGTAGGGTAGAAAAGCCAACTCTTTTTCTTTTTCTTATCTGGTAGTCAGGAACACAGAGGTGTCTCTTCATATCAGGGTCTACCTATGACCAGGATCATGGCCCCATTCATTCATTCATTCATTCATTCATTCACTCACTCACTCACTCACTCACTCACTCACTCACTCACTCACTCACTCACTCACTCACTCACTCACTCACTCACTCACTCACTCATTCAGTTGGTTACTTACTTATATTTCTATCCCGCCCTATATCCCAATGTCTCAGGGCAGGTGACAACATTTAAAATCAATTATATTAAACGATAAAAGCATACATTAAAACAACAGTGTCTGCAAGTGGGAAGGGAGAGTGTGTCCTCATTTAACTGAAGGCCAGAGTAAAGAGGTGCGTCTTCACCACCTTCCTGAACATATACAGTGAGGGAGCCTGATGCACCTACAGGGGGAAACTATTCCATAACCTGGGGGCCATCACTGAGAAGGCCCTCTCCTGGGTGCCCACCCATTTTGCTGCTGAGGGTGGTGGGACAACCAGGAGGGCCTCCCCTCCAGATCTTAAGGCATGGGCAGGTTGATATGGGAGGAGGTGTTCCTTTGGATTATGCTCCATCCTTTTCGGACGGAGTGTACCAGCAGTGGGCAGGACCCCCCGTATTCCACCTTAACATATGGAATGGAGGTCCAGAGTCCCCTTTCTGATCCTGCCTGCACCCTTAGTCCAACAGGGTACCCCTTTACCGTCTTGGCAGAAAGTTGTAACACTGTGGTGGTATCACAATCAACACTCTTTTGTGCCAGCCTGCATGCTGGTCCACTCGAAAGGCCCTGCTCCAAGTGCCTCTCTCACACATGATGCCATCCTCCCTTACTATGAGAAACCTGAGCCTTATCTATCAGCTTTAACAATAATAATTTCCTCCAAATTCGGCCCCACAAAAAATGATCCTGAAAGCTTTTCCCGTTCCCCCCGCACCCTCATATTTAAGGCGTATTTGTTATTTATTAGATCTCTTTTATCAACACCAAGCTCGGCAGGATAATATTACGCTCTTCTTATTGAGATTGGGAGGTGAAACAGGGGTGGTTGGCGATGGACAGATTTTCTTGTCTGGCATGAACAAGACCATTGCAAACCTTCTATCAGGGCAGAAAGGAAATCAGAAAGTTATTAGCTTTGTTTATGAGTACAGCAGCCTCAGAATATAAGAACACAGCTACGAGAATAGGGCTGCTCACGTTTGGAATTCCTTCATTAACTCTGTATCTGACTGAAGTATAAACTCACACGTGGTCTAGAAAAGCGGGGTGGAGATAAATTATTTTCTTTGTTGCACAAGACTAGAACCAGGGGCCACTCCATGAAGCTGATAGGCAGTAGAGTTGGGATGTATTTTTGCACCCATAGGGCCATCGGTCTATGGAATTAGCTTCCAGGAGAGGTGGTGACAGCAACCAGCCTGGATAGCTTTAAGGAAGGGTTAGATGCATTCATGAAGGACAGGTGTATCCATGGCTGCTAGACTGGATGCCCAGATACATCATCCAGGCTAGGGAGACAGGCAGGATGCCTCAAGGCCATTTGTAGGGCATTAAGAGGGGGTGAAGGTGTTGCCTTCATCTTCTGCTTGAGATGCCCAGAAGCAACTGGTGGGCCACTGTGTGAGAGGCGATGCTGGACAAGGCGGGCTGTGGCTTGGTCTAGCGGGGCTCCTCTGATGATGACGCAGTGGTTCTTCTGACCACTGCAAATTTTCACCTGAAGATGCTTCCTACCCAAGAAGCATTTCAAACCGTTGGCACCCACCTCGTCTGTTCATCTTCTGGGCAAGCAACAGCAAACTGCTGTTTGGTCAGATCCTAGAGCTCACCGGATCTAAAGCAATTTGCAGCACGCTCACATTTTGAAGCAAATCCCCATGCATTGCTTTCAGGGTACCCTGGGCAATCGCTCCAACCACCCACATGGCTACCTTTTGCCCAGTCACTCGCATTTTCACAACTCTTGGCCACTTTCCTTACCTTCTGCAGGAGCTCAATTTCCTGCTGCTTTGCATTGAGGACAGCCAAAGCTTGCTCATGCTCCAATTCCAGCTGTTGCCGTCGTTCGGCAGCCTCTCTCATATGCTGCAGAGGGGAAGAGAAGGCAAGCAGTGAGGCAGGAGAGGACGAATCAGGTGTGCTCTTCCCTGATGCTGTTATTATTGAAAAGAGCAGTGTGAAAAACCAGGAAGGGGGTTGGAACACTTGTTGGTATAAGTCAAAGGGAGTGTAGAATGTGCATAGGGATGTGCACGAATTGGGTTTTTTTGCATTCAAACATTCAATTTGATTTGAATGTTTAGTGTAGTAACCACAAAAGCTACACGGCTTTTCCCATCACTTCCTTTTCTTCAGCCCTTCAATTCTCAAGCCCCAAGAGTAAAAGGAGCAACAATTTTCCTGTTTCCATAGGCTTGTAGTACACACTCAGCACCACCAGGGTGCTGAATTCTTTCCACTCTGTGCGGTTGCCTTTGGGCATTATGGCGTCTGCAAAGCACATGGCTTTAGAAAAGACAACTCTTATCTTCCTGTTTGAGGATTTTCCCTGCCTTCTGCCACAGGATGTGACATCAGAAGGACCTCTGTCCCGGAAGACAGCAACTTTCCAGCCATTCGCCTTCCTGGATTCCCCTCCTACATTATTTCCTCCAAGCCCCTATTGCCTACTGTATTTAAACCCGGGAAAATTAATTTCTTGGTCTTTCTGCACCCTGCCTCCCGCCTGATCATTTACCATCTCTAGCTGTTCGGGTCTGCCATTACACACACGGGGGTAAGGAAAGGAAAGCATGAGAGGACTCAGACTTCAAAGTTGGACTTCAGACGGGCAGATTTTGATGGACTCCAGAGGAGGTTAGGAGGGATCAAATGGTTAAATGTACTAAAGGATAGAAATGTCCAAGAAGGATGGGATATTTTGAGAAATGCAATATTAGAAGCACAATCATTAATAATTCCTCAAAGAAGGAAGAATGGAAAACATCTAAAGAGACCAGGGTGGATAAACCTAAAACTTAAAAACTTGATAAAAAAGAAAAAAGAAATGTTTAAGAAATGGAAGGAGGGATACATATCTAAGGAGGAATGTAATGAAATCAGTACAATCTGCAGGGCAAGTATCAGAAAAGCTAAAGCTAAAAATGAACTGAGGCTTGCAAGAGAGACTAAAAACAATAAAAAAGGGTTTTGGGGATATGTCAACAGCAAAAGAAAAGTCAAAGAGGTTTTGGGAAGTCTGCAGTGAGAGAATGGAGAAGTGATCGAAAGTGATCTTGAGAAGGCAGAGATTCTGAACTCCTATTTTGCATCTGTTTTTTCCAAGAGGGATAATGTGCATGCAACAGTCCTTCACTGTACTGATGAAGAACTAGGAGAATCAAGACACAAAATCAACACTGAGAGAGTAATGGAACGCTTAGCTAACTTAAACGAATTTAAGTCCCCAGGTCCAGAAGGATTACATCCTAGGGTACTGAAGGAATTAGCAGAGGTAATTGCTGAACCACTTGCTGTAGTCTTTGAGAAGTCATGGAGAACAGGAGAAGTCCCAGACGATTGGAGAAGGGCAAACGTTGTTCCTATCTTCAAAAAAGGGAAGAAGGTAGACCCAGGGAACTACAGGCCTGTTAGCCTGACTTCAATACCAGGAAAGATTCTCGAACAAATTATTAAACAACACATATGTCAGCATTTGGATAGGAATTCAATAATTAACAGTAGTCAACATGGATTTGTATCAAACAAGTCGTGTCAGACTAACTTGATTTCATTTTATGACAAAATCACTGAATGGGTTGATCAATGAAATGCAGTAGACATAGTATTTCTTGATTTCAGCAAAGCATTTGACAAAGTATCTCATGCGATCCTCATTGAAAAATTGATCAAATATGGGTTTGACAAGGCAACTATAAGGTGGGTTCAAAACTGGCTTAGTAATCGTACTCAAAGAGTGGCTTTAAATGGCTGCACATCCAAATGGAAGGAAGTGTCAAGTGGAGTACCACAAGGTTCTGTCCTGGGCCCAGTTATGTTTAATGTTTTTATAAACGATCTGGACGAGGGAGTTGAAGGGAAACTGATCAAATTTGCTGATGACACAAAGCTAGGGGGGATTGCAAACACCAGAGAAGAGAGAGAGAGGATCCAAAAAGATTTAGAGAAACTCGAACAATGGGCTGCAACTAATAAAATGGTATTTAACAAAGAAAAATGCAAGGTTCTGCACCTGGGCAAGAAAAATGAAAAAAGCACATATACAATGGGAGGAATTCGGCTGAGCAGCAGCACATGTGAAAAAGACTTGGGTGTCCTGGTAGATCATCAACTGAACATAAGTCAACAGTGTGAGGCAGCTGCAAAAAAGGCAAACGCAATCCTGGGGTGTATTAGGAGAAGCATAGAGTCCAGATCACGTGAAGTTATTATCCCCCTCTACTCTACCTTGGTCAGACCTCATCTGGAGTACTGTGTCCAGTTCTGGTCACCCCAGTTTAAAAAAGATGCTGACAAGCTGGAGCAGGTTCAAAGGAGAGCTACCAAGATGGTGAACGGTCTGCAAACCATGTCCTATGAGGAACGGCTTAAGGAACTAGGAATGTTTAGTCTACCAAAAAGAAGACTGAGAGGAGACATGATAGCTGTCTACAAATACCTCAAGGGTTGTCACAAGGCAGAGGGATCAGCCCTGTTCTCACTCTCTCAAGGAAGGACTAGAAACAATGGGGTGAAACTGTAGGGGAAGAGATTTAGTTTAGATGTTAGGAAAAAATTTCTAACAGTAAGAGTGATCAACCAGTGGAACAGGCTGCCACGGGAGGTGGTTGGTTCCCCTTCGATGGAGGTCTTCAAGCAGAGACTGGACGGCCAACTGTCTGAGATGGTTTAGGAGATCCTGGCTTGAGCAGGGGGTTGGACTCGATGACCCAGGAGGTCCCCTCCAACTCTACCATTCTATGATTCTATGATTCTATGACCTCAGAGAACAGGGATCACAGATTGACCATCATAGCAGCCCTCAAGCTGCTACCCCAAATTCGGCAGTCCCTCAGCTGCTCCCTTCTACTTCCCAGGGCCCCTGGATTTTGGTTGCAAGAGCCAGACTTGCAACAACAGCTTAGAATCCGAATGCAACAAAATCCAATTCGAATTGAATACATTTGAATCTATTCATTTGAATGTTAGATTTGAATCTGAAGATACAAACACCTACAACATTTGTATGTGTTATACGTATCTGTACACATTTCGTATGCATCCCGTTTTCATCCCATACTATCAGCGCAAATGTGTACAGATACGTATGAGATTTGTAGATACACGTAATACATACGTATTTGTACTTTCAAATGTTTTGAATTATTCGAATGAATGTTTAAATCCAAATGTGTAGACATACTATTCGAATTCAAATGTCCACATTCGATCAACTCGATCAAATTTCGAATGTTTAGAACGTTTGTGCACATCCCTAAATGTGAGCCTCTAATAATATTTATTTGTATTTTTATTCTACCCTATATCTGTAGGTCTCAGGACAGGTTTCGACATTAAAAATCAAATGTAACATGAAGATACCAAAAGTGGGAGGGTTAGCTGTTTCCTTACTTATCCCAAGACCAGGGCAAAGACGTGTGTCTTCACTGCTCTCCTGATCATGTGCAGTGAAGGTGCCTGACACATCTTGGGGGGGGGGGGAACTATTCCATAATCTGGGAGCCACCGCTGAGAAGACCCTATCCTGGCTGCCCACCCCCTGTTGCTACAGAAGGTGGCGGTACAACCAGGAGAGCCCCCTGTTACATCTACATATAGCTTTCTGGCAGCAAAGGTTTTTGGAAAACTGCAGTATTATTAATTGGACTTATACTCAGCTTCCAAGTGAATATGACCCTAAATTCCTTCCCCCCAGCATCTAACTAGTTTCATCACCAGCTAGGCAGAATGGTGGAGTAGTTAGAAATCTGGGTTAGAGGAAAATCATGGTAAACCAGTTGCATATTTCCCCCAACTAAAGAGGACTAATGTTTCTGGGGGAAGGGCACAGGGAGTCCACTCCAAGGCTTTGGTCACACCCTCCCTTTAAACCAGTGGTTCTCAGCCTTCCTAATGCTGTGACCCTTTAATACAGTTCCTCATGTTGTGGTGACCCCCAACCTAGCCCTAACCCTAACTACCAACCATAAAATTATTTTCATTGCTACTTCATAACTGTAATTTTGCTACTGTTATGAATCGTAATGTAAATATCTGATATGAAGGATGTATTTTCATTGTTACAAACTGAACATAATTAAAGCATAGTATTCACATCAACCCTGGCTGAATATAAAAGTGTCGTTTTACCTGCAATACTGCAGCTTTCTACACAGTAGCTGCTCTCTACTGTATTTGTATGGGGTGTATGTGATGGGGTTGGCGCAATGATGTCATCACGCCAGGTACTCATAGGTGGGCATATCTGCATGCGGGTGGACCCGCCTGGAGAAGGATAGAGGAGCACAAGGTGTCTTGGTTCCTATGTGCTTTCCGATGGTCTTGGACGACCCCTGTGAAAAAGTAGATTGACCCCCAAAGGGCTCGTGACCCATAGATTGAGAACCACTGCTTTAAACCTTCTTCAGTACATCTTCAAATCTGACTACTCACACCTTTTCATTTCTATCCAGGTTATTTGTGGACTTTCCACTCAGAAAAGTCCAGACGGAAGGTGGAAATCCCACAAACAAAATGGATAGAAAAGGCGTGAGCAGTTGGACGTGATGATGGGCTGAAGGTGTGATCGCAGCCCAAGCTAAGAACACTTAACAAGAGTGATTTGCAATGTTACATAATGATGATACTGCCAATGATAGGGAAGATGACTAATTCATGGATTCAGAGACAGAGCAAAACTTCCCACCCTGATGATCTTTCCAAGGGTTTATGTGGGAAAGCTTCATATTTGAGCTTGCTTTTTGTGCATTCTCATGCACCATGGAGGGATTTTGTTGGGTTCTGCTTGGGTTTTTGGATTATGCCTCACCCTCTTTTTCCTACAATTCATGTGAACCTTTGATTAACAAGAGGTTATATTCAAATAATTTATCCCAAATACCGGAGGGTCCTCCTGAAGATAATTATGCCAAAGGAAATTGGGAGGGTTAATTTTGTTCAGTGATTAAAAAAGAAAAGCAGCTTTCCATTGGATGTTGTCCAGAAAGAGTTGCATGAACTTTATCTATGTATGCAGTTATTCTGCTGGCTGTGGCAGACCAAAACTGGAATCAAAAGCATCCAAGCTGACCTAGTTCTTTTGACTCTGTGTGTACAAAGAGTGGTGGGAAAAGTGGGGGACAAGGAGGGCTCTTTTTTGCTTAAATCAAAGCCAGAGCAGGTTTCTGTGCATCTCTGTTCCCCTAAGAGCATGACCTCCATGACCTCCTCCTTTTGGCCTGACCAGCAAAGGTAAGGTTGTGATTTTCCACTTGAACTTCTCTTTGTGGTTTTCAAAAGGAGCTGGGTGAACTGGAACAGTTTTTGCTGAAGCTGACAAAAGTGGAGTGTGTGTGTGTGTGTGTGTGTGTGTGTGTGTCAGAGAACAGGGCTGTGATCACACCCATAGTTCAAGACAGCCTCTGGCTGTCTTATTCTTTATTTATTATTTATACTTCTATCCCACCCTATGCCCGAAGGTCTCAGGGTGGGTAACAACAGTTAAAATCAAATATATTAAAACAGATAAAAGTATTTTTAAAACAACAGTGTCTGCAAGTGGGAAGGGAGAGTGTGTCCTCATTTAACTGAAGATCAGAGTAAAGAGATGCGTTGTCACAGCCCTCCTGAAGATATATAGTGAGGGAGCCTGATGCAGCTCAAGGGGGAGACTATTCCATAGCCTGGGGGCCATCACTGAGAAGTCCCTCTCCTGGGTGCCCACCTGTTTCGCTTCTCTTCACATTGCTCACATTCCCCCCCCCCCGGGATTGTCTTGGGGGGGCAGGCTGTGCTTCCATAAGCCGGCTTCTCCAGAGTCTGCTTTTACACAGGACTCAATCCACCTTGGGGGTGCGGGGGCAGTGCTAGAGGGGCTGAACCACTCTGGGGTGGGTGGATCCAGCCATCTCACCTGTCCAATGCCCTCCCATCCTGCCCCCTCCATTTCCCTTTGTTCCTATCGCAGACTCTGCCCACCATTTTTTAAAAATATAGTCTTATTTTGTGCTTGACTGATAATGCAATAGATCATATTTCTTTAATTGCTCTTTTCTGGTTTTGCAAAAACACAGAGAGATTTTAAAAATAAATGGTCAGAAAAGCACTGTTGGGGGGGAGTGAGCGGATCAATGACACAATTCTAAGAACAATGTTTCTTTCATTTTCCTTCAGCAGTGTGCAAGAGAAACAATGTTTTGTTTCTGTAAAAAGTTAAACTGGGACTTTGAGAAGCCAAAGTGCTTTAGCAGCTTTAGGCAAAGGGCAGATTACAGCCTCTCATTTTTCTACAGAAATGGCTGTGGAGATGGAGATGCCTGCTGGTTGGGATATGCCTCAGCTGCATTGGTTTGGGGGGCACAGTCCCCTTACCTGAATGGTACCCTGTGTTAGCACTGAGTCTGCCATCAGCACTATGTAACTCCAATCACACCCCGTTGCCACTACTGATTGGCAGAGCTTTATCCTATCATGGTGTTGATGCAACCAAGGGGAGGCCCTCCTGGTTGTACCACCACTCATGGCAGCACCTGGGATAGGGCCTTTTCAGTGGTGGCTCCCAGACTATGGAACAGTCTCCCTCCTGAGATGCGTCTGGCACCTTCACTCTATGTGTTTAGATGAGCTGTGAAGATGCACCTCTTTGCCCTGGCCTTTGGCTAAATAAAGGAACAACATTTTCCTCCCCACATCCAGACACTACTATGGTTTTAATATGTTATTGGTTTTAATGCATTCACTTTCTTTGTTTTAACCTGCCCTGAGACCCTTGGGGCTAGGGCAGGATAAAAAGGTGATTGATTTGACTGAGGGTGCATCACCATGGCCAGAATACTCCGAGGTGACTCTGAGTTTGCTTGGAGGATCCCCATGAGCAGCCCTTAATCTGGGCTACATGCGCCACAAAAGGCAAAAACCCGGAGCAACCCCCTTTCTAACTGTTCTCGCACCGAATTAGGAGGCAAGAACAGATTATCCCAGGAGTATGGGGACGCTTCCGGGTTATTGCCAATTGCAGCATTAGCAGGTGGGGTTTCGCTGTCCCTGCTGTGCGTGCTGCAGTCGCAACTGCCCCCCCCTTGCCTCATCGCACAATCGGGCAGGCATACCTGGGTAAGGGCTTGCTTTAGCTAACAAGCACCTGACAGCTTCCCTGCACTCAGCTGATCAGCTGTCATATGGGTACAGGGCCTGTCAAGCGCACAAGCAGAGCTCCGGTAAAATAACTGAAGCAGCCGTGGCTTCAGTCAATGAGCCAGGTTCCATTCTGCACCACCAAAAGCCACACACTGCTTAAAAGGGGGACATAACAGGAAGGGAAAGCAGCTTATTGCTGTGGCTGTATTTTAATTATTTTACCAGAGCTCCGCTCGTGCGCTTGACAGCCCCTATACCTCCATCTGACAGCTGATCAGCTAAGTGCAGGAAAGCTGTCAGGCGGCCTTGCGCTAATCAAGCCCTTACCCAGGCATGCCTGCCGGAATCAGGCATGGGGGGCATGCTTGTGTCATGGAAATTATACTCAGATCATTATAGTCTATAATCAATGCTTATAGTCAATCATTAGCTTTACTTAGGTTAACCTTTACCCTATATAGTTGGGTACATAATAGGATGTGATTTATAAGTTTGTAACAATGCTTGTCCAGAGTAGAAGTACATAACAGGAAACAGACATTTGCGGTTAAGTTGTCTGAAGGAAAAGGGGAACTTTTCCTTCTCCTTTCCCAGTTTCTTTATGCCTCTTGAGTTATTTTAAATGTATACCAAATTAACGTTTCTGCGTCATTATTAATCTTTTACCTATATCTGATGTACTGTTACTATCCGGAAGGGACATTATTTTTTGGCTATATAAGTGGGACATATCTCTTGTATGTTAAGGAGTACCCAGGACTCCTTCCGTGACTAGTCATGTAAAGCGCTTTAATAAATCCTAAATCTTGATGAAGGAAATACTGTGTCAGATCTTGCTTTAACACTTGCACCCAGGGGGGAGCTGGTGGAGAAAACCGCGGCTTCCCGATGTAGGGGTTTACTGTGGTTTTCATGGGGAACCAGCACTGTCCTTGATTACCATGGAGACTTCCTAATGTGAACACCCTGAAGTAATGGCAGCCCATGGGGATGCACCCTGACTGACTGACTGACTGACTGACTGACTGACTGACTGACTGACTGACTGACTGGATGGATGGATGGATGGATGGACGGACGGACGGACGGACAGACAGACAGACAGACAGATAGACAGGTAGACAGACAGACAGACAGATGATAGATAGATAGATAGATAGATAGATAGATAGATAGATAGATAGATAGATAGATAGATAGGTAGGTAGGTAGGTAGGTAGGTAGGTAGGTAGGTAGGTAGGTAGGTAGGTAGGTAGACAGATGACAGACAGACAGACAACACTTATCATGAGGATTGCTGCCATCAAAATCCCAGGAAAAATCACCCCACCCCAAATTTTTGTGCCCCCCCAAAGCTGCGAGGCTTGCAATGAGCCTGAAAAAGTCTCCATTAAGATGAAAAGGAGCATTTATAGCTACTCCATGGCTTCACAGATAAACACGTCTCTCTCTCTCTCTCCCTTTCCTTTTTAAGGGAAAATGTTTCTAAATGCATAAAGATCTACCATCTGCAAGAGCTGCTCCCTCTCTGAATGGTTGCTGGGACACGGCCGAGGGGGCGATGTGGGTTTAATGGCGCGCAAGGACAGGCCAATCGGAGTGCCCGACGCCTGCTCAGCGGCTCGGGCCGGGAGCGCTGCCAGGACCCACTGGGGTTGAAGGCAGGCCGGAAAAAGAAGAAAGAGCTCTTCCCTTTGAAATGTTATATTTAACTTCTCAGAGGGATCAGCTATGTCAGCACATTTCCCTCCTGGTCCTTTCAGGAGGCAAACGCGTCCTACTCAAAGGATGAAATGGAGAATTAAAACTGCTCCAGCCCCTCCACAGCAGAATGGAAAGTGGCCTTTTTTTAAAAGAAAAAGAATCCTCCATGCCGCCCTGAGAGGCAGAGGGAAGAGGGAGGAGGAGAACGAGGAGGAGGAGAACAGAAAGGGGACTCAAAGCAGCTGACAAATCTTCTGTTTTTCTCCCCACAACAGAACACCCTGTGAAGTAGGTGGGGCTGTGAGAGGTCAGAAGAGAGTTGTGACTAGCCCAAGGTCACCCAGCTGCCTTTGCGGAGGAGTGCTGCCCTGCCTTCATGGAGTTATGCTGTGCTCTGGAGGGCAAAGAGGTCAGGCCCAGAATGGCAGAGGCTGAGGCTGCTCTCTGTTTCCCCTTGCTGCATCTTTCATCCCAGGGTTGACTATGGGGGACGGGTGGCGGGTGTCATCCTTGATGGTGAACAGGAGTCAGGTGGGTTGTGTATATAATCACAGCCTGAATGATGTTTTTGTTTATCCTTAGCCCCCCCCCCCGCCATCCGCTTTAAGCCACTCCACTAAGCTTCTTCGCTGTCCCAGTGCCCATCACAGTGGGCAGCAGCCATCACTAGACGGCTTCTCTTAATTCATGGATGGTAGGAGTATCAAAGGCTACTAGAATGGATGCCTAGGTACCTCCTCCAGGTTGAAGAGTCAGGCAGGATGCTTCTAAGGCCATCTGCTGCGATTCAAGAACAGGTGAAGGTTTTGCCCTTGTCTTCTGCTTGAGATGCCCAGAAGCAACTGGTGGGCCACTGTGTGAGACTGGATGCTGGGCTAGAGGGGCTGTGGCCTGACCCAGCTTGGCTCCTCTTAAGTCACGGAGGTCAGATGTATCCACGACTACCAGAATGGATGCCTAGTTGCTTCTTTTAGGTTGGAGGAACAAGCAGTCTGCAGCCAATAAGTGTATGGTAGGGGCAGTGAGTGTGCAATTTCATTGCTTGCTCCATTTGCATGCTTCAAAGTGGCAACGGTGTGCCTCCAGCGATTGTGTCCTGTGGCTTGCTCATAGCCTTGCTAACCACAGGGCACTATTACAGAGCAATTTGTCACTTGATTTCACATACATCTCCTTAGGGATCTCGTCAGCCTACCTTTAGGACCTGCTCTAAGTTCTCCAGTTTGGCTTGGAGCTGGTGTTTCTCCTTCACGGCCAAATCTCGTTCTCTGGTCACTCCGGCAAAGATTTCTTTAAGCTGTTCATAGTCTGCTTTCACCTGGAGGGAAACAAGCTTGACTACTTCATTGCAATATTAGACCTTTGATCGTTTTTCAAAATTAATTCTCCTTCTCTTGGAGTTATGTTGCAAAACCACAAAATTAAAGAAAAAGACAAAGAGAAATGCACTTGCTGTTTATGCTTTTCATTATTACAGGACTTTGCAGGTCAGAGATTGTAGAATTACATTTGTTTTTGGTATCCAGAACTAGGGATGAGCACAAATGTATTTTTGATATTTGAATCTGAGTAGATTTGAATGCCATAAAATCTGATTTGATATAGATATTTAAGATCTGAATGTCTTAAAATCCGATTCAAATCCGTATGTTCGAATGTTAGATTCACATTTAAAAATACAAATGTCGACAATATTTGTATCTGTTATACGTATCTGCGTGCATGCTGGAAAAATCCGTCTGCATCCCGTATTAGCCCATATGCATCCCATTTTAATCCCGTATTTTAAGTGCAAGATACGGATAATTTTGGGGCACCCATTCGAATCATTCAAAAATCCATATGGGATTTTCAAAAATCCATATTCGAGTTCAAATAACTCAGAAAATTCACCTTTGGGATAGATAATGTGGAAAGAAAATGACTGGTCACTTTGCTGATGTGTTCTCTCGCTCTGAAGGTGGACTGAAGCTGGATTAAACCTTAGGTGTCAGTTATGACCAACTCTGTGCAAATTATTGCCAGAGATACAAAGCCAGGAAAGCCTTTCCTCTAAGATGGTTTACACTGTTTTTAGCCCCAATTGATATCCATGCAGTAGGGTGACCACGATCCTACTTTCTCCTTGGTTGTTCATGTTCCCATCACCTGGATAGGTGGCAAGGGATGGACCTTATTTGTCCTGTCACCCCCAGAGTCCTTTGCAGAGTCTGTGAATCCCATTTGTTCATGCTTGTGCAAGGGAATCTGTTTGGCCTTTCCGCTAGCAACATATGGGCCACACTGTAAGTAAGTAAGTAAGTAAGTAAGTAAGTAAGCAAGCAAGCAAGCAAGCAAGCAAGCAAGCAAGCAAGCAAGCAAGCAAGCAAGCAAATAAATAAATAAATAAATAAATAAATAAATAAATAAATAAATAAGGGTAACAGAACGTTGGAGCTCCTGCAGCAGCAGTGAGAAATAGTTGACCTACTTTAAAGGACTGAGAGAGAGTAGCTAAGCAATCTCTTCTTGACTAAGATCTCCAGAAGGGTCCTTAGGCTGACCTCAAACAGCTTGCTCAAAGCCCCTTTGCATGAAGAGTTCTTCATTAAGATCTTAGCAAATATGCACCACTGAAGACCTCTCCATTCACTGCAATGGATTGCAAAGGTTTAAATCCTCAGCTTCCTCCTTTGGCTTCCTGCACTCATTCTCCTTGGAACTGGCTAAAGAAACTGGGAAATGGTGCTTTAATTAGCACAGCTTTCAGTGTTAATTTGATCTCTCAGTTGTCTGAAGGGGGGGATTCACTGGCAGAGATTATTTGGATCCTAAAAATGTCCTAGAGAAGTAAAATCTCTTCCTGTTTCTTCATCACCGATCTCTGTTTGAAAGTCAACACTTTGCAGGCAGATTTTGCAAATATCAAAAGGGGACAGAGCCCAGGGATATGGGGGCTTGGAGATATTTTAGTACACCCCCACAATGGATTTGAGCTCCTGTAATTAAGAGGCCTGATAATAAATATTCACCTCCTATTCGCAGTTGTCAGTCAGCAAACTGTGAAATGTGGCTGTAGAGCTGGTTCCCAGCTCTTCCTAAAAGTTTTGACGGCATCCATATGTTGTTGTTCTGGTAATTAGATAACTATTGAGTTGGGGTCACCTCCAGGAAGCATTCTTGGTTCATAGAGGAGTGGTTGGTCATTGCCTTCCTCTGGGAATATTCTGGGGATTGAACCTGAGAATTCCCAGGTACTTGCTGAACCAGAAGTCAGAGCAGAAGCAAAATGAGTTTGACATTTTTTTCCAGGGAGATCCCAGCAACTGAACATCCTTCTTCATCTTAGGTGGCCATTCTACCCCTTAGCGGTGGCCATTCTTTACAGGGTACAAGTTCTGGACAGGCCTTTAATTCAATCCAGGAAGGCCTCCTTTAAAATCAAGGCCCCTCTGATTAAGAAACAGGACCAGTTGCTCATTTGCTACAAGACCTGGGTTTACTGTTCTCGTAAGAGGCCTTCAACAACTTGAATCCAGAGTGTCTACCACTTCATCCCCCCTGGTAGACCTATAAAATACCCTAAGATCATCTGAAGAGATCCTCCTCTGAGGTTCCACAATTTACAAACGTCACTTCCCTTATGAACCAGATCTCCAACCAAAGTTGATACCTCAATATTCCCATGACACTGGCCAGCTGTCATCAGTAGCAATGAAGATGGGTTTGTGGCACAATCATTAATCATAACAGTTGCTTTTGTGTTCCGTATGGCTTTCCCCACTCGGTTGTCATGTCTGCTTGGAAGCAAATTGCCAGAGTTTGGTCATGTAATTTGGAGTGTGTTTTGCAGCCAGCTTGATCGAAGATCTTGATGCTGGAGGACCTCTTCCTTCTTCATCTGGGCTTGGGCCTGACAACAGCAGTTTACCCAGGAAACGTTCATAGAAGAACAGAAATACAAACCCAGGGATTTCTAGGTTTTAGCCTAGTGCTCTTAACCACTGCAGTACGCTGCCTTTTGGGGGTAGGTCATAATATAATAATTAATCATGAGCAACAGGTTTGGATTGTCTCTTGAGAACCTACCTGATCGTACTGCACCGCCCTGTGCAATATGTTTGCATATTGAAGGCTCAGGCGACTCTTCTCAAGGATGACATTTTTCAGTTCATCTTCCTGGAACAGAAGAGAAAAGGTGTGACTTTGTTAATCTGGTGGGAAGATCCCTGACCCAGACTGGGTGTTGGCTGAACTGCAGCAATATGCCGAAAGCCCAGGTATGAGAAACTGGGGGTCGAGCTAGGCAAAGCAAGCCAGATGTGAGTCTGGACTAGAGATGAGCACAGATATTTGAAACATTCAAAATTCAATCGAATTTGGACTTTTGGATTTGAATCAAATGATTATACATTCAAATTTAAACATTTGAATGAATTTATAATCTTTCGTACAAATTATTTGGACTTTTGTAAGCGTACAGATACATATGCATTACATACTTATCCGTACACATCTTTCTTGTACCCATATGCATTTGTATGGATATGTATGGGACAAAAACAGGATGCATACAGGATGAAGACAGGATGCATACAGGATGTAAACAGGATGCATACAGATGTGTACGGATGCGTACAGACACATACGAATGTTGCCAACATTTGTATCTTCAAATATGAATAAAATAATTGTACGAAAAGATACAAATGTACTTGATTCAAATTGAATGTGAATACATTCAAATTTTAAACATTCAAAGAGATCTGAATCTTCAGATATTCTATTCAAATCGAGCTGAATGCCAAAAATTGCATCCATGCATACCCCTAGACTGGATAGAGTCGAAGTCCAGAAAATCAGGTGTCACACTGGTGTCACAGAGGTATCGCAGTTCAGATTAAAACCAACTACACGCACACGCTGAACATGTGTGTAGGCCACAGTGGTTGTGGGCAGGGGGCTGGTTGCCATTATGTAACCATGCCACTGCGAGGACAGACAGATTTCGGAGCCATAATGAGGTATGGTCCTGCCCACAGTCCCTGGGAAGGAATCACTCCTCCCTGTCCAACTCTCCTCTTAAACATGGTGTACAGTTCTGAGAACCTTTAAACGTGGATGCACATGGAGCATATGAAATCACACATAGGCCACATCCTCACGGCATGCGTTATTTCAGTTTAAAGAATTCGAAATAAAAGAAACGGAACAAAGTTGTCCACACGACTTGCAAGTTGATCCGGTTCCGAGAGCATTCTGACTGCAGCCTTAACGCGGAATCAATCCTGGGAGTCCAGACAGCAGCCCTGTCCTCCCGCCATTGCCCACCCCCTCTCTTGTGATTGGTGTTCCGTCCCAGGATCCCACCCTCCCTTCCCTTTGCATCATCCATGCTCCACCGGGGATCCCCTGCCCGCTTTGCCCCACTCTGCTGCTGGCTGCTCTTCCCTCGGTGCGAGGCTAGAAGAGGAGGAGAGCCGAGAGAGACGGGCGGCAGTGGGTGTGTTAGGCGGTCCCCACATGGCAGAGGGGAAAATTAGTCCCTAAAGAGAGAGAGGGGAGGGGGAGAGGGCAGCTGGGGATGGGGTGGGGGACTGACTGACTGGCTGCTTGGGGGGGAGCTGGAAGGAAAAAGAGAAGGGGGGAAGAACGGAGCCGCCGCCGATCAGGAACGGGGAGGAACGGAGGAAGCCAAATCGGGGGGGGCATGAGGAAGATGAGGATGGGGGGAGAGGGGGCAGCAGCAGCTGGGTGGGGGAGGGGAGGGGAAGGGAAGCGTTGCTAAGGCACCAAGGAAAAGAGTCTTGGGGGGGGACTAGCAAAGGGGGTGGTGTCGTCCTTGCACAGACGGGATTTTAAAGTGAGAGAAGCCTCCCTTTCCCAAAAAGAGAGAGGGAGGAAGGAAGGAAGGAGGGGTATCTGAGAAGCCCCCCTTTCCCAGTACAAACACACACAGGCAGGCTTTCATGAGAAAATCAGACACTTTTGCTACAGCCTTCACACAGCAGCTACAGTGTATCAGGGAACCCCTTCACTCCCGATTAACAATGTTGCAAATTTCCGCAATTTCAAACCTTCAGACATGAGATTCTGCATCAAAGGACCGGGGCTTTAAACATTAAAGAGGTATAGGGTGGCTGTGGTGGGGTGTCATTCATTCATATTTTTATCCCACTCTATACACAAGGGTCACAACACATTGGTTTTAATGTGTTCATATTAAACATATTAAAGCCATAACTTTGCCTGAACATGGGGAGGAAAAAGCTGTTTCTTTAGTCCACCCTCAGAGCCAGAAAACATGAGCAAAGTGACCAGTAATTTTCTTTCCACATTATCTCTCCCAGAGGTGAATTTTACCCTAAAAGAAAACAGCTTGCCAATTTGCTGATATATTCTCTCACTCTGAAAGTTGACTGAAAGTGGATTAAACCTTAGGTGTGACCACAGCCTATAATGGATTGAGACCAATAAAAACCAGGACTCAGGAAAGTATGCTTGAAGGGAAGAAAGTCCACAAATGAAACAGATGGACTAGTGGTTAGGGAGCTGGACTCTCATCTGGGAATACCTGGTAACCTTGATTCCACACTCCTCCACAAAGCCAGCTGCATGACCTAGGGCCAGTCACAGATCTCTGCTGAGATCTCACAGCCCCACCCACCTCACAGGGTGTCTGTTGTGGGGAGAAGAACAGAAGGTTTGTCAGCTGCTTTGAGTCCCCTTCAATAAGTGAGAAAAGCAGGGTAGAAAAGCCAACTCTTCTTCCTCCATGAAACCAGATGGGTAACCTTGGGCTAGTCACAGCTCCCTTCTGAGCTCTCACAGCCGCCTCCCACCTCACAGGGACCGAAGCTGGATTAAAACCTTGGCTTGTGGTCACACCTAAGGTTTAATCCAGCTTCACTCCACCTTCAGAGTGAGAGAACACATCAGCAAAGTGACCAGTAGTTTTCTTTCCACATTATCTAGTCTAAAGGTGGATTTTCTGAGTTATTAACCCTGAAAGAAAACCAGCTTGTCAGTTTGCTGGTGTATTCTCTCACTCTGAAAGTGAACTGAAACTGGATTAAACCTTAGGTGTGACCACAGGCAGAGGCAAAGTAGCCTCTGAAGGGGGCTCAAAGCGGTTGACAAACCTTCTGTTCTCACCCTTCAGGGGACTCAAAGCGGCTGACAAGCCTTCTCACCCTTAAGGGGGCTCAAAGCGACTGACAAACCGGTTCTCACCCTTAAGGGGGCTCAAAGCAGCTGACAAACCTCCCATTCTTCTCCTCACAACAGAACAGTGCGGGGCTTATCCAGCACTATGAGGGGTGAATGGCAGGCACCCCCTGCCCGCAGCAGGATGGGGGGTGTCGCTTCATTTCCCCAGCAGTGGTAGGAGACGGAGGCGGTGGTGGAGAAAGGAGCAGCCGTTTTGCCAGTGCTGACATCGGGCTCCTGTAGAGTGGCGGCTGAAGCAAGGCACCGGCCGCACATCCACTACCGAGGGTGGGTGGAGGTCTGGTGGGGAAGGAGGAGAGAGGTGTCAGATGGATGGTGGGCGGGGGGCGCCTGCCGTTCACCCCTCGTACTGCTGGATAAGCCCCACAGCTTTTAAAATACAGGCTCCAGGGCTTTCCTTTCCATTTTAAAGTTCAGAAACTTCAAAGATCTGAAATTGCGCAAAACTGCAACATTGTTTTTAAGGTGTGAAGTCCTTACATTGATACAGTGTAGCTTTAAGGACTGGAGCTTTATAGTGGGTGTTTGAGGGTGGATTTTTTTCAATGAAGGAAACCCTAAACATGACGTGCTTCTAATACGTACAGCCATTGGTTACAGTGCTATACGTGTCAAGGGCATGTTCCGGAGTGAGACCTGTTGAGATCAGGATTTATTTCAAATCGGGATAACGTCGTTTAACACGGAAATACCGTATTAAGCCGAAGTGCCATCTAAATTGCCCGAACTCAAAACATTTTGAATTCGAGATAACGACGTCGTGGGGATGCGGCCATAGTGTTGAAAAGGTGGACTAAGAAAATCTCTTTTCTCTGTTGCACAACACTAGAGCCAGGGGGCCCTCTATGAACCGATGGGAAAGGGTGTTAGGACAGACCAGGGGAAGTATTTTGTTTTCATCCAGGGATTAATCAATCCATGGAATGTATGACCAGAAGAGGTGGTGAACACAACAAACCTGGATAACTTGGTTGGACAAATTCATGGGGGTCAGATCTATCAATGGCTACTAGAATAGATGCCAAGGTAACATATCCAGGTTGGTGAAGCAAGCAGCATGCCCCTACAGGCCATTTGCAGGGAGCTGCCTTTTTTCCAAAATATGAGCATGTGCTTTGTATCCCATTAACTTCCCCATATCACCGTGGCCACATATGCTATTGGCCAGATACCTGAGGCAATTCCTTCCAGTGCATGCATGAGACCTAAAACTATAACCTTTTTTTCTACATAATCTCACACAAATCCATCTGTCCATTGAGATGTGTTGGTGTGGCCTTCTTGCCTGTCCCCCTCTCCAGGACCTATGACAGGGCCTTCTCTGCAATGGCCCCCAACTGTTGAATAGTCTCTTTCCTGAGGTGCCTAAGCACTGTTACCTGACCCATTCCAGCCACTGATGAATATGTGATATTCTACCCATGACTTCAGATGAAGAGGCATTTTCCTTCCTCCGTTGGGTGCAACTGTGTTTCTAGTGGCTTTTAATTTGGTTTGTGTACTTAGAATGCTGTTAACTGCCTTGAGACCCCAGGACAGAGTGCAGGAGACACACTGAAATGAGCAATAACTGAAATTAAACTGCATACAACCAATGTATAAGCACAGCAGTGCAATGAATCTACTCCACCCATACTGGACTGAATGGGTTGTGTTTGAGGTCCTATAAGCAGTAACTAGAACATCTGGGTGTGGCTACAGTAGGGAAACAAGATGCAGATTTTCACAGATCTGAATGCTGAAAATGAACTAGACCTGTTCTTTGTTGCTCTGTACAACAAGCAGACAAACCAGAAGTGGAATTTGTGAGGAAGCCAAGCACCTACTAAAACTTAGGCAAAATTTCCCAGGGGCAACTTCTGAAGAGCATCTTTCATTAGATGTTGCTATCCAGATGTTGCCGAGCCAAGCATTGTGGTTAAGGCTTAGGGAAATGGGTGTTCAGCAACATCTGACTCTTCATCTTCTGCTTGAGAGGCTCAGGGGCAATTGATGAGTCACCACGCGAGACGGAATACTGAATTAGATGGCTGTGGCCTGATCCTGATCCTAGCAGAGCTACTCTGATGTTCTTCTTAGGTTCCTATAGGATGCCTTTTCTCTTGGAGCAAGAGTTCAACTATATAAATATTATTTCAAGAAGTTAGTTAACTCTCCATATATTCTCCTTGCCATAGGAATACAGTACAAGAAGCCCTGCTGGATCAGGCCACAGCCCATCTAGTCCAGCATCCCGTCACACACAGTGACCCACCAATTGCCCATAGGCATCTCAAGCAGAAGGGCAAACCTTCTCCTGCTCTCGAATCCCAGAAAGTGGCCTTAGAGGCATCCTGCTTGTCCCCGCAGCCTGAAAGATGCACTTAGGCATCCATTCCAGTAGCCGTTGATAGGTCCCTCATCCATAAATTCTTCTAACCCTCCCTTAAAGCCATGTAGGCTGGTTGCTGTCACCGCCTCTTCTGGCAGCAAATTCCATGACTGATGGCCCTCTGGGTGAAGAAATACTTCCCCTTGTCTGATCTGACTCTCCTACCCATCAGCTTCATAGAGTGCCCCCAAATGACATACAGTGCCTGACAAAAGTTCTGTCGCTTATCCATGTTGTTGAAACCAAAGCCTATAACCTGACTTAAAATTCATCCATTGGTTTTAAAAATGACTCATATGAAAGCTGAAACCCTCCCAAATGAGGTTTTTAAAAAGAAAATAAATTTGCTTCACTGCTGAAATATTGATCATTTAATGAACACAGAAAGGTCAGATTTTGGCTAGACAAAAGTTTTGTCGCCTTGTCATATAATGCACCTAATCCTAGTTTACAGCCTCACCTGTGCTCACTAATTGATCAGATAATTAGTGGGTGTGTATAAAAAGAACTCCAGCACTCCAGACCTTCACTTGAACTGCAACTTGACCTCTGACAACATGCCAAAAATCCACCCTGCGACCAAAGCCTTGATTATCAGGAGACTGAAGACCAGATCCTCTGCAGAGGTGGCTGGCACCTTTAATGTGTCTCAGCGTCAAGTACAAAGAATTACAAAAAGATTTGAAGAGACTGGAGATGTTTTTGACAAGCCCAGGTCTGGCAGACCCCGCAGGACGACTGCTCAGGAGGAACATTTGTTGGTTCGAAAATCAAAAGCCAGCCCTTCTTCCACTGCAGCAGAGCTCCAAAAGGCCTGGTCACCTCAAGTCCTTGTGTCAACTAGAACAGTTTGTAGGATTCTGTCTCGAAATGGCCTCCATGGTCGAATCAGTGCCCAGAAGCCAGCACTAAACAAAAGGCAATTAATAAACTGTGTGGTATTTGCCAAGGCCCACAGCCTACTAAACAGATGGACGCTGGAAAAGTGACAGAAGGTGGATTTCTCAGATGAATCTTCAGTTGAATTACACCACAGCTGCCGCAAATACTGCAGGAGACCTACTGGAGCCCGTATGGATCCAAGATATACCCAGAAAACAGTTAAGTTTGGTGGTGGAAAGATCATGGTCTGGGGTTACATTCAGTATAGGGGTGTGCGAAACATTTGCAAGGTGGAAGGCAATATCAATAGCCTAAAATATCAAGACGTATTAGCTACCTCTTACATTCCCAATCATAAAAGGGGTCAAATTTTGCAGCAGAATGGCGCTCCATCTCATACATCCATCTCTACATCAAAGTTTCTCAAGGCAAAGAAGATCAAGGTGCTCCAGGACTGGCCAGCCCAGTCACCAGATATGAACATCATTGAACATGTTTGGGGTAGGATGAAAGAGGAAGCTTGGAACACAAAACCAAAGAATCTTGATGAACTCTGGGAGGCATGTAAAACTGCATTCTTTACTATTCCTGATGACTTCATCAATAAATCATTGCCGAAACGCATGGATGCAGTCCTTCAGGCTCATGGAAGTCACACAAAATATTAAATATGGCTCTAATAGCACCACAACTTCATTCACCAATGTTATGAAACATATCTTTATATTTGAAGTGAATTATCTGTTTGATTTTCACATTACTTTTTGTGGGCGACAAAACTTTTGTCTAGCCAAAATCTGACCTTTCTGTGTTCATTAAATGATCAATATTTCAGCAAGGAAGGAAATTTATTTTCTTTTTAAAAACCTCATTTGGGAGGGTTTCAGCTTTCATATGAGTCATTTTTAAAACCAATGGATGAATTTTAAGTCAGGTTATAGGCTTTGGTTTCAACAACATGGATAAGCAACAGAACTTTTGTCAGGCACTGTATGCCATTTAACCTGTTCAGAATAAATCCTGTCCCAGCCCCATCAGCTCCTGAACAAGTCAAGGAGCCTATGATAAGGCATGGGACAAAACCCCACAACAAAGCAGAAATATGTAAGGAAACAGCTTCTCAGAAAGAGTTCTAGGCTACCAGCTCCCCTCTCAAGATATGCGCCATCAAAAAGCCTTGACACTTTGAATTTCTGCTTCCCAGGTCTAGTTCAGAGAGCAGAAGTCAGTGCCCAGGACCAGAAAGGCTGCTGTTCAAAAAGTAAAATAACACTTTGAAAATGAGATCGTACACAGTTCTGCTGCCAACTTTATTTGTGCTGATAGACTTCAAAGTGCTACAGGGAATGAACTGCCAGATCAGTCATTTTTCGCTAATAAAGATTAATACCTGCCATTTCTTTTAGTGTGCCTTCGAGACACAAACTCTATCTAAGTCAGAATGAAAAACCAATATGGTACAGAAATTACTCTGCACTCCCCCTGGAATATTTTTAGAACACACCCCAAAGCCACCTTCTAAGTATAGCCGGGGAAGCAAAATTATCACGTGCAATCAATATATATATATACAGTGGTACCTCGACATACAAGTGCCCTGACATACAAGTGTTTTGAGATACAAGCCGCCGAGCGAGTGATATTTTGCTTTGAGATGAGAGCAAGATTTGAGATACGAGTATGTCAATACAGTACAGTACATAACAAAAACAACTGAGATGGTGTTTTGGGAGCTGGAATGGATTAATGGGAAAACTGCTTTGAGATACGAGCAATTTGACATAAGAGCAAGGTTACGGAACGAATTAAACTCGTATGTCAAGGTACCACTGTATATTTAAAATTAACCTACCCACCCACCAGACAGTTGTTGAGATACAGTAAATGTTCAGAAATGTAACCTTCTTCCCACCAGTTTCCTGCATTAAAAGGAAGCTGGGTACTAAAGTATTTTAGCAAGCTTGCATTCAGCAGTCTCTTGCAGGACAGAGACCCAAGACTAATGGGTAAGCAAAACAGATTTTGTTGTTGTTGTTAATTACCTTATAGAGCAGTTGCATTTTTGAAGAAGGAAAGCCAGGATTTCTTCCAAAGTGTGGAAGAGATGCAGCATTTAAAATACATATCGTTCACATGGCCAACAGACTCTGAAGGGTCACAGCAGAGAGATGGCTTTGGTAGATCTAACACAATCTGACATCGATGTCTGTGTAACAAGGTCCGACACCGCCTAGAGTTAAGCATCTGTTGTTCTATGTTCTGGGTTAGCTCATGCATCAATTTTTGAATCTGTAAACAAATTTCCCCTCATTGCTGGGATGTAAAATGATTATTTGCGCTTCAGTGGTGGGGAGGGGGTGGGGGGAGCCGGGTGGACGGGAAAGGAGACGCCCATTTAGGACGCAACTGTCCCTCCTGTGAAAAGACATTTGGGATTTCCTGCAGCTGCTGCTTCACAGTATCTGCCAGTCCTACCACCACCAGGGTTCCTTAAACTGAAAGTACAACACTCTCTTCTCTGCCAGCATCTTCCGTTATTGCCGCTCACGCAGATAACTGGAAGTGATTGGCATCCGTGCATTTGGTTGATATCCGTGTATTTGCAAGAACTGCTATGACGGAAGGAGCCAGCGGACGGAGGTAAGAGCCCACAATTGCCTCTTCTGTCTGGCAGGGCAGCGAGAGACAATTACAGGACTTTCTTCAGATCCCACAATTATCTCTTGCCATCAGAAGGTGCCGTAGGAGAGTCTCCGGTAGGGATGTGCATGAATATCCATAACATTTGAAATTTGTATGAATTTGTCCGAATTTGGATATTTGCTTTTGAATCGAACATTGGGACATTCAAAGATCGACATTCTAATTTGAATCAAGTGCTTCGGAACATTCATACTAATACTCGTTACATTCGTGAACCTGGGAAGGTGTGAAAGCAAGTGTCACCAGTCACATCTGTAACGGATCCCAGAGTGGATTTGAAGTGGGAAAGCAAATTCAAAGTGGATTCAGGGCGGATTTGACACTTTCAGAGCAGATATGTAGGGGACACGTATCAGATACTTAGGGGATTTGTATCGAACATTCGTATCAAATTCATACTGAATATTCGTATCAAATCCCTACCACATCTGAAGGGGATCTATTCAAATGAATACAAATTATCTTGCATTCAATATGATACAAACTGAATGCAAAAATAAATAAATAAATAAATAAATAATCATGCACATTCTTAGCATGCAAGTCCATGAAAACTGAACACAAAGGAGGAAGCACAAATTTGATGACCCTGAAATGAAGCCTGTCTGAAGGAGAAGGGTATAAGTTGGAACTGGGGGGATTAATTGGGATGGGGGTGGGGCTTTATGGGCCAGTTTTCCCCTTCTCCTGACCACGCCATGGGCTCTGTTGGATTGCATCCTATTCAATATTCAGTATAAGGATTCACATGTTCATCGACGGCAGAATTTGGACCAGAGGAGTGAATACAAATGTATATATGTGAGCCAGTTTGGTCTAGAGGTTAGGGAGCTGGACTCCTATCTGGGAATACCGGGTTTGATTCTGTCCTCCCCCATGAAGCCAGCTGGGTGACCTTGGGCTAGTCACAGCTCTCTTCTGAGCTCTCACACCTCAGGGTGTTCTGACATGGGGAGAAGAATAGAAAAGCTTTGTCAGCCGTTTTGAATCCCCTTAAATGGGTGAAAAAAACGAGGTAGAAAAGCCAACTCTTCTTCTTCTATATGCAAACACCAGAAGCCTTTGACCTAAAATAGGAAAGCTAGAAAGCTTAGTTATGGATAATAGGATTGATATTACTGATATAACTGAAACTTGGTGGACCAGTGAAAACCAATGGGATACAGTCAGCCGAGGTTACAAACTGTACAGGAAAGACAGGGAAGGGCGACGTGGAGGTGGTGTAGCTTTGTATATTAAAGAAGAGATAGAATCTTACGAACTGGAATGTCTTTTCAGTTCGTAAGGTACATCTTTCAAGCTGGGGGGGGGGGAAGCAGGACGTTTCTAAGGCCATTTGCTGGGATTCGAGAGCAGGAAAAGGTTTGTCCTTGTCTGCTTGAGATGCACACGGGCAATTGGTGGGCCACTGTGTGCAACGGGACGCTGGACTAAATGGGCTGTGGCCTGAGCCAGCAGGGCTCCTCTTATGTTCTTATATGTATATTTGTTAAACGATAACAACGTCTGAAAGTGGGAAGGGAAAGTGTATCCCCATTTGATCAGGGCAAAGAGGTGTGTCTTCACTGCCTTCCTAAACATATACAGTGAAGGTGAAGGGGGAGACTACTTCATAGCCTAGGGCCCACCACCAAGAAGGCCCTCTCGGGTGTCCATCCCTTTTACTACTGAAGGTGATGGTACAACCAAGAAGGCCTCCTCTCCAGGTCTTAAGGCACGGGCAGGTCAATGTGGAAGGAGAAGGTGTTTTTAAAAATCATTTAGGGCCTTATTAATTTTTTCTTTTAACTAGAGGACAGTTTGCAGACACTTCTTTCCTTCATTATCCTCTCATTTCCATACAGGCTTGGAGTTATTAAGATGTTTTTACAGTTGTGATTTTCCCAGGATGCACCTTTCCAGAAAAGGAACCCAGCAAGCCCTACCTTTGCGCTAAGAAAATGGCCACATGCCATGTGGACCCTGGTGGGAATTCACTTTTGGATAATTAAAGTACAGTAGTAGAAGAAGATTAAATGTGTGCAGGCTAATTTAAAAGACGTGTTCCAAAGTTCCCCTGCTCTTACATTCAAATTGTTAAGCAGCATATCTTTCACTTATCCTGGGGGTGGGGGTGGGGTTCTTGTCCGGCCTCATGTCTTTCCTCTGTCCCTCCAAGATAGGCATGGACAACGGCAGAGGGTCTGATTAAGCACAGAAGTGGTCACCTGCATTTTCTCTGATGACGTATCACAAATTTGCATAGGGTTGGCAGATGTGGGAACCTCCTCGTTCTGCTTCCGGCCATAATCCCCTAGGTCCGTGCACAGGAAGTTTATTTATCTGAGAATTTGTCCAGTGCTGGGGGTAAGGTTAGGCCCCCTAGAACTGCAGTCCTGTGACACCACCAGGGCCACAATTTGAGCCTCATTTTTCTCCCCCTGAGCTTCAGGCTGAGCTATGTGCTAACCCTCCACCACAGTTTGCTGGCAGTAAGATCTGGAGGGGAGGCCCTCCTGGTTGTCACACCACTCGCAGCAGCAAAAGGGGTAGGAACCCGGGAGTGGGCCTTCTCAGTGATGGCCCCTAGGCTATGGAACAGTCTCCCCCTTGAGGTGCATCTATCACCTTCACTGTACACATTTAGGGAGGCAGTGAAAATGCACCTCTTTGCCCTGGCCTTTGGTTGGATCGGGATACATTTTCCCTTCTCATTTGCAGATGCTGTTGTTTTAACATATACTGTTATTGTTTTAATATGTTTGATTTTAAACATTGTTACCCATGCTGAGACTGCCAGGTGTAGGGTGGGACAAAAATACAAATAAAAAAATTCAAAATTAAATCCACCCACCCACCCACCCACCCACCCACCCATCCATCCATCCATCCATCCGTCCATCCGTCCATCAGTCCATCCATCTATCAGTCCGTCCATCCAAAACCTTTGGCAAGGATTCTAGTTAGTGAGAAGCCAAAACCTTCATCAGTAGATCTGGCAGACCGTGGGGGCTATCACCTCCTTGATACAGATTTCTAAATTCTCGATTAGGGAGCCTGGTCATTACATCCGGTGGATGGTGCAACCAGCACATAAACCCACTGGATGGAAATGTGCTCTGTGTTGTGTGTGGTTACCTGGAGCTGAGAACAGGGTGAGAGAAAGTGTGTGTGTGTGTTGTGTGTGTGAGAAATCATTTCATTTTAAAGACAAAAAAAAAGTAGGCATTAAAAAAGACCTTCTTGGAGATTCTTTGTGCCCCTAATCCAATTGCAAATGCACTTAATGGAAGTGTTTGGTGCATGCTCCCAAGCGGCCTGCGTGCAAAGAAGCTAAAAGCAATCCAAAGGGTTTGAGATTTCCTTTCCCCTGAACGCACATCTTGTAAATGAAACACAGGACACTGCAGGACAAAGAGCTCAGACATTATGGGATGCGCCCTGAGAGAGCTCCTCTCTTGGGAACCCTCTAAAAAGGCAAATGAGTTTTGTAAACACGGAACGAAAGAAATTGCTTTGGGTAGCTTGGGGTCCTAGAGAAGTTTAGTGTTTCTAAATGTCAGTGAAAATGAAACCAAACAGAGGAAGCCTATGAAGACAGGGACTTCGCTCTCTGACAGATCCTGTGGCTGGCTTGGCATTAAGAATATGCATGAAAAAAATTCACTTTTGTTTCACTATTGAATTGAAAATCCAAAAATCCATTTCATTGTCAAATGGTTGAATTGAAAAACTGAACTTCTTCATGAGCTTTTCTGTGACTTTTCCCACTGTAAAAGTCCTTTTTCATGGCTCAAAGCACAGTGAAATATGGATATCCCCTCAAATTGTTCTTCTTCTTCTTCTTCTTTTTTTGCAAGCAGGACACTAATACCCTGTACACATATGAACATCCAAATTATTTGTACAAATGATTTGAAATATTCGTATTCGTTCAAATATTAAAAAACAAATGTCTGGACAATTGATTTGAATTTGAAACTTCAAATTCGGTCAAATTCGATCAAATAACGAATATTTAGAATATTCTTCCACATCCACAAAATGTAGCTCACCGGCTAAGAACTACAAATGCCCACCTGTGCAGTTTTCTTGGCACAAATGCAGACAGGGTTTGCCACTGCCTTCTTCTGGGAAGACACCAGGGACTTAATCTGAGGCTTTTTGCATGGAAAGCCACAGCTGATTCGGGAGTTAGGAGGTCTCTAAACACAAATGCTCTCCCTCCCGAACAGCTGTGGGATGGGACAGGACAGCCGGGAACGCCCTGGGCCAGGTGTAGAGCACGATTTTGCGCTCTACACCCAGAACCTGTGTAGGCGCCCTGGGATGGGTTGGGGCGGTTCCAAACGGAACCGCTGGCCCAGCGGATCGAATGCTTCATCCCAGGGCGTCCTACATGCGTTCTGGAGTCCCTCGTGCGAACAGGCCTCTTGTTTCTCTTCCTTGTTTTGCAGCCTTTTTGTATGCCAAGCTAGAGGAACTACCACCAAACACAACCCTCTCCCTTTGCAATGTCTTTCCTGCCCCTCTATGAGGAACGAGTTTCTCACACCCTGGGGGTGAGGGAATCCATTTCTGGCAACTGGAGACAGATTGGTAGGCCTGGGAATGAACAGGAAGACTCTGTTCCAGCCAAAATGCAACCCAAAGAAGACACTGGGTCTCCGGACGCCCTACAAGATAAAGCCAGAAGGCTTCTGTATTGGCATTCCACTCGCTAAGCCCACTGAGCATTGTGGCGCGTGGAGGAACACAAGAGCCAGGCCTGCACCGCCTGTGATGAAAGAGTCTTTTTCAAGTCCATCCATCCCCACAGCCATTTCTTCTAGCTGATAGTCATAGATTTTAATGAAGAGAACACACATCCCCGACTATTCCCCCCACCCCATGAGTCAGCCTGAACGGCAAAGCTGAAGGCCGGGAGAATGGGAACATCACTCGTTGCCATGGCAATGTGGCCTGGCAGGTAAGGAAAAGGTGTCCTGCCGCATGAATCGGAGGAGAAGCCGGGATGAAGGGAGAGCAGCGGGAAGGGTTTGAAGGCTGAGGGAAATACTAATCTCCCTATGTCCACAGAGTGAACAAACAAACGAAACAAAAAAAGGAAAGGTCACTTTTGGGGGTGCAAGCTTTGCTTTCTGTGCATTGAAATGAAGAGTGGATCCTGATTCTGGAGGTTTAAGGTGATGATTCCAGTCAAGGAACCATCTGTCCTCTGCACTTTACACATTCAAACCACTGGCTGGACCACCACCCACCCAGACAGGCTGGAGCTGGTGAGAAAACCCTTGTGAGACACTTTGGTCTTGTGTTTAGGGTGCCGGACTCATATCTCGTCGTCAGCGGATTTGGTTCTGCACTTCTCCGTGAAGAAGAAGAGAAAAAGAAGAAGGGTTGGCTTTCCTACCCCGCTTTTCTCACCCACTTAAGGGGACTCAAAGCGACTGCCAAAGCTCTTCTATTCTTCTCTCTGCAGCAGAACACCCTGTGAGGTGGATGGGCTGTGAGGGCTCAGAAGAGAGCTGTGACTAGCCCAAGATCACCCAGCTGGCTTCATGGGGGAGGGCAGAATCGAACCCGGTATTCCCAGATAAGATTCTGGCTCCCTAATCACAAGACCAAAATGAAGCTAGCAAGGTGGCCTTGGGCCAGTCTCAGCTATCTTTCTGAGTTCTCAAAGCCCCACCTACATCACAGGGAGAAGAACGGAAGGTTTGTCAGCAGCTTTGACAAACTAAGCTGGAAAGAGGATGGTAATTATACATCAGTGACCTCGCTGGGGGACTTGGGTCCTGTTGTCAAACTGTGAACATTCTGGATATTCCAGAAATGAAAGAGAAGGAGGAGGAGGAGGAGGAGGAGGAGAAGAAGAGTTGGCTTTTCTACCCCTCTTTTCTCACCCATTGAAGAGGACTCAAAGTGGCTGACAAAGCTTCTGTTCTTCTCTCCACAACAGAATACCCTGTGAGGTAGGTGGGGCTGGGAGAGCTCAGAAAAAGAGCTGAGACTAGCCCAAGGTCACACAACTGGCTTCATGGGGGAGGGCGGAAATGAACCTGGCATTCCCAGATAAGAGGCAGTCTCCTTAACCACTAGACCAAACTGGCTCAGGAAGAGAGGGAAGGAAAGAGGGAGAAATCCAAATGAAGACAATTGCTTTAAGGACTGCCTTTGGAGGCTGTTAGTACTCACTCTTAATAAACCTGTTTGAAAGGATCGGGATGTGCATGAATGTTCTAAACATTCAAAATTTGATCAAATTCCATTGAATGTGGACATTCAAATTTGAATAGAATGTCTACACATTCAAATCTAAACATTCAAACAAATTGTGAATGTTCCAAATCATTCGTTCAAATGATTCGAAACATTTGAATGTGCAGATACGTATGTATTACATACGTATCTGTACGAATCCCATACGTATCTGTACACATTTATGCTGATAGTACGGGTCGAAAACGGGATGCATAAGGGGATAAAACGGGATGGGTACAAAATGTGTACACATCCATATAACACATATGAAAGTTGTCGACAGTCGTATCTTGAAATACAAATGTTTTTGACATGTGTATCTTCAGATTTGAATCTAACGTTCAACAACCGAATAGATTCAAAAGTATTCTGTTTGATTCAGATTTTGCTGCATTCAGATTCTAAATATTCAAATTGAATCAAACGTTTGGATATTTGATTCAACTTGAATTCGAATGCAAAATACCCATTTGTTCACATCCCTATGAAAGAGATTCATGTCCCCTAAAGGGCAAGTCCCATTTGCCTGCCCTTCGCTGATGTCACCCATCAAGCACCCATCAAGCTTTCGACTATCCAAGCAGAGAAGGAGAAGGGAGTGTCAGCGGATCTGGCCTTGATCTCCCACCCACGGCATGGTTAAGAGGTGCCAAAGGTCCCTGGCCTGGCCCCAGCTAAAAGGGAATCAATCCCGGAGTGATGTTTCTCCGCTGCCGTGTTTGCAATTACACACCAAGGGGTAAAATTCTGCAATTTGCTCTTTCCTTAATGAGCAAGCTGTGAGGATCCAGGCTAATATTTTATTAATCAAAATGTGCTTTAAAGCATTGGGGCATGTGGATTCTTTTAAAGGCACACCGCAAAAGGGCTGTGTTGGTTTTCTTTCCATCAGAATAACACCAGCCACTTTTCTCTAGGCAAAAGTTCCAGCCCCAGAACGACTCCTATGACTCAGTGGGTTTTATACTCCACTTTTCTCACCATAAGGGGACTCAAGGTTGCTGATAAACCTTCTGTTCTTCTGCCTGCCACAGACACCCTGTGAGGTGAATGGAGCTGTGAGACCTCAGAAAGAGAATTGTGACTAGCCCAAGGTCACCCAGCTAGCTTCATGGAAGAGTACAGAATCAAACTCGGTATTCCCTGATAAGGGTCCGGCTCCCTGACCACTAGATCAAACTGGCTCACAGATGCTCTGCAAGCTTACCCTAGATCCTGAGACACCCCTCCTTCCTTTGGGCCAATCTAGGGTTTCTCTAGTCCAGTGGTTCTCAACCTGGGGGGCGGGTCCCCTTTGGGGGTCAAACTACCCTTTCAGAGGGGTGGCGACAAGTCTCCCGCCGCCCTTCCCTCCCAGTTCCCAGCTGCTGTACCCCCGTGGTTGGGGGTCTCCACAACATGAGGAACTCCATTAAGGGGTCGCGGCATTAGGAAGGTTGAGAACCGCTGGTCTAGTCTCCTCCAGCTCCTCCTGCACTCCAGAGGACATTTGCATCACAAACAGACTAAGGCAAGCATGGGCTGGGATCCTGCCATTGCCGCTGGGCATGACAGGTTTCTGTACAGGAGATACAGAAAGGGCTGGGAACATCATGGGGTTTCCTATGCTCCCTTCCTCTGTCTCCAAAAACATCTGGGGCCTCCTCAGAGCCTGACAGGTCTTGGAACACCCGGCCGCGGGAGCTGGGGTTCTGGTTGAACTCTATCTTGCATTAGCAGGCAGCCTTGCCAGGGCTTTCCAAGAGAATAGGTTGAGATGCTGATTGAGCTCAAGATTTCATCTGCCGGACCACAGCTCCCTCGAGCCAAGCTTTATTACCGAACAGCACAATCTGCCTGGCAGACCTCCACAGCCTGGGAAAGTGTAACGGAGTTTAGGGCGTGTGGCTCTCTGCCTCCCAAGCAGAGCCATGCCCAGATTCAGCTAGGCTGCTAAAAAAGACACGAGATACCAGAAGCAAATGCAACAGACAAACTGCAAGGGAAAGGCAGCAATTTCTCAAAAGTCCTGGGAAGTCCATGAACAAGCTGCGAAAAGGCAAAGAGGGTGGTAGCACGAGAAAAGAAAACACACACACACACCCCATCCACAGAGTTGCATTCCTCCTCCCCCAGGTGCATGGGGCAAATCAGAAATGATACAAAATCTGAGCAAAGCTACACGTTCCATGGGAGACGAGTGAACTGCAAACATCTCAAATGGATAAATAAACATCACCCAAGCCTAGGAAAGCGGCCACATTTGCAAAGGTCGAGCCTCCTCCCAGCCCTCAAACCTTACCGCTGAAATCCAGGGTACAAGGGAAGCAGGGACCCTCCACACCTTCACAGGCCCAAGGCAACAGATGGTTCTCTTTCCAGACTTCCAGCACAGCAATCAACACCCGCACATCTGTGTGCAGCTTGTCACGTGTCTTGCTCGATTTAGAAGGGCACCCAAGTATCATGAGGTCGTCTCCTCCTCCTCCTCCTCCTCCCCCTCCCCCCACCTCTTGGGCTGTGTGCATGCCGCTAAATTAAAATTAATCTTCCTTGCTGGCGGAAGCTTCCAACCTCTCTGGTGGACTCTCTGGAAACCAAACATTGCTCCCCTGGGGCCAGAGGAAAGGGGTGCAACACAATATCCCCCAAACCAGCAGGCCCCTCCAAGCAGAATGTCCAGCACAGAAACAGATGCTTTTATCCTACCTCTCCAGAAAGGGGTGAAGAAGTCCCCAAGGCAGCTCTTGCCTCAGCAGCGCCAAAGCGCTCACGCATCACAGCAAAAGAGAGAGAAAGAGAGAGCACGCACACACACAAAGGAGCAATTCAGATTCACAAACCGGCCTGATCACTAGAAATGGCATTTGGCGACTCTTAGACATCAAGAAAGGCAAGGAGCCTGGCTCTACCATTCTGCCATGTGTGGAATGGTAGGCTATGTGTGGATCTTTCTACATCCAGACACTTGCACACAGCAGAGATCGTGGGATCCTTCTCCCAGCTCACAAATGGTGGGCAGATGCCTACTGCTGTCCAGGGTTCTGAAAATGGTCCTATAGGACTTTTTTTCCCGAGGATTTTTGCAGGATAGTCCTCATAAAATCTGGGAATAAAAAGTTAAATGGGAACGTTGGATACCAAATTCGGATTCGATTCAGATTTACAGAAAATTAAATTGGAACGTTGGATACCAAATTCAGATTTGATTCAGATTTAAACGTGTATGGGAATGCACCCTATGCTGGATCTTTTAAATGTTTTTATGTATATTATTGGTTTTAATATTAGTTTTAATTTGTTGTTTTAAAGGTTGTTAATGCCCCGCCCCCGAGACCTTCAGGAATAGGGCAGGACAGAAATATACATAATAAATAAATAAACTCTGCAAGGGGGAAACAGGAGAGGGAGAGGGCCATGTCAAAGAGATGGGAAAGCGAAGGGGAAATTGACTATTCCCAAAACTGGGGACTGGCAAGTATTCAACAGTTCTTTGCCAAATCATAGAATCATAGAATCATAGAATGGTAGAGTTGGAGGGGACCTCCTGGGTCATCGAGTCCAACCCCCTGCTCAAGCCAGGACCTCCTAAACCATCTCAGACAGATGGCCATCCAGTCTCTGCTTGAAGACCTCCATCGAAGGGGAACCAACCACCTCCCGTGGCAGCCTGTTCCACTGGTTGATCACTCTTACTGTTAGAAATTTTTTTCCTAACATCTAAACTAAATCTTTTCCCCTGCAGTTTCACCCCATTGTTTCTAGTCCTTCCTTGAGAGAGTGAGAACAGGGCTGATCCCTCTGCCCTGTGACAACCCTTGAGGTATTTGTAGACAGCTATCATGTCTCCTCTCAGTCTTCTTTTTGGTAGACTAAACATTCCTAGTTCCTTAAGCCGTTCCTCATAGGACATGGTTTGCAGACCGTTCACCATCTTGGTAGCTCTCCTTTGAACCTGCTCCAGCTTGTCAGTGTCTTTTTTAAACTGGGGTGACCAGAACTGGACACAGTACTCCAGATGAGGTCTGACCAAGGTAGAGTAGAGGGGGATAATAACTTCACGTGATCTGGACTCTATGCTTCTCCTAATACACCCCAGGATTGCGTTTGCCTTTTTTGCAGCTGCCTTGCACTGTTGACTCATAGAATCATAGAATCATAGAATGGTAGAGTTGGAGGGGACCTGCTGGGTCATCGAGTCCAACCCCCTGCTCAAGGCAGGATCTCCTAAACCATCTCAGACAGATGGCTGTCCAGTCTCTGCTTGAAGACCTCCATTGAAGGGGAACCAACCACCTCCCGTGGCAGCCTGTTCCACTGGTTGATCACTCTTACTGTTAGAAATTTTTTCCTAACATCTAAACTAAATCTTTTCCCCTGCAGTTTCACCCCATTGTTTCTAGTCCTTCCTTGAGAGAGTGAGAACAGGGCTGATCCCTCTGCCTTGTGACAACCCTTGAGGTATTTGTAGACAGCTATCATGTCTCCTCTCAGTCTTCTTTTTGTTAGACTAAACATTCCTAGTTCCTTAAGCCGTTCCTCATAGGACATGGTTTGCAGACCTTTCACCATCTTGGTAGCTCTCCTTTGAACCTGCTCCAGCTTGTCAGCGTCTTTTTTAAACTGGGGTGACCAGAACTGGACACAGTACTCCAGATGAGGTCTGACCAAGGTAGAGTAGAGGGGGATAATAACTTCACGTGATCTGGACTCTATGCTTCTCCTAATGCACCCCAGGATTGCGTTTGCTTTTTTTGCAGCTGCCTCGCACTGTTGACTCATGTTCAGTTGATGATCTACCAGGACACCCAAGTCTTTTTCACATGTGCTGCTGCTCAGCCGAATTCCTCCCATTGTATATGTGCTTTTTTCATTTTTCTTGCCCAGGTGCAGAACCTTGCATTTTTCTTTGTTAAATACCATTTTATTAGTTGCAGCCCATTGTTCGAGTTTCTCTAAATCTTTTTGAATCCTCTCTCTCTCTTCTCTGGTGTTTGCAATCCCCCCTAGCTTTGTGTCATCAGCAAATTTGATCAGTTTCCCTTCAACTCCCTCGTCCAGATCGTTTATAAAAACATTAAACATAACTGGGCCCAGGACAGAACCTTGTGGTACTCCACTTGACACTTCCTTCCATTTGGATGTGCAGCCATTTAAAGCCACTCTTTGAGTACGATTACTAAGCCAGTTTTGAACCCACCTTATAGTTGCCTTGTCAAACCCATATTTGATCAATTTTTCAATGAGGATCGCATGAGATACTTTGTCAAATGCTTTGCTGAAATCAAGAAATACTATGTCTACTGTATTTCCTTGATCAACCCATTCAGTGATTTTGTCATAAAATGAAATCAAGTTGGTCTGACACGACTTGTTTGATACAAACCCATGTTGACTACTGTTAATTATTGAATTCCTATCCAAATGCTGACATATGTGTTGTTTAATAATTTGTTCGAGAATCTTTCCTGGTATTGAAGTCAGGCTAACAGGCCTGTAGTTCCCTGGGTCTACCTTCTTCCCTTTTTTGAAGATAGGAACAACGTTTGCCCTTCTCCAATCGTCTGGGACTTCTCCTGTTCTCCATGACTTCTCAAAGATTACAGCAAGTGGTTCAGCAATTACCTCTGCTAATTCCTTCAGTACCCTAGGATGTAATCCATCTGGACCCGGGGACTTAAATTCGTTTAAGTTAGCTAAGCGTTCCCTTACTCTCTCAGTGTTGATTTTGTGTCTTGATTCTCCTAGTCCTTCATCAGTACAGTGAAGGACTGTTGCATGTACATTATCCCTCTTGGAAAAAACAGATGCAAAATAGGAGTTCAGAATCTCTGCCTTCTCAAGATCACTTTCGATCACTTCTCCATTCTCTCCCTGCAGACTTCCCAAAACCTCTTTGACTTTTCTTTTGCTGTTGACATATCCCCAAAACCCTTTTTTATTGTTTTTAGTCTCTCTTACAAGCCTCAGTTCATTTTTAGCTTTAGCTTTTCTGATACTTGCCCTGCAGATTGTACTGATTTCATTATATTCCTCCTTAGATATGTATCCCTCCTTCCATTTCTTAAACATTTCTTTTTTCTTTTTTATCAAGTTTTTAAGTTCTAGGTTTATCCACCCTGGTCTCTTTAGATGTTTTCCATTCTTCCTTCTTTGAGGAATTGTTAATGATTGCGCTTCTAATATTGCATTTCTCAAAATATCCCATCCTTCTTGGACATTTCTATCCTTTAGTACATTTAACCATTTGATCCCTCCTAACCTCCTCCGGAGTCCATCAAAATCCGCCCTTCTGAAGTCCAACTTTGAAGTCTGAGTCCTCTCATGCTTTCCTTCCCTTATTATCCAGAATTCAAGGATAACATGATCGCTGCCTCCTAATGCCCCAGAAACTCTGATATCCTCCACCATTTCCTCTCTGTTGGTAAGAATTAGATCAAGGATAGCCAATCCTCTTGTTTCCTCCACCACCTTTTGGTACATGAAATTGTCAGCGAGAGAGGATAAGAACTTATTAGACTTGTGACTTTTTCCTGAGCGAGATTCCCAACAAATGTCTGGGTAGTTAAAGTCTCCCATAATCACTATGTCATGCTTTCATGAAAGTTTAGCCATCTGGTCTAGGAAGAGGTCATCCATATCTTCTGTTTGTCCAGGGGGCCGGTAATAGACTCCTACAATGGTATCCTTTCTGTTGCTGTCTCCTTGAATTCTTACCCATACCGATTCTACTGAGCTTCCACTCTCTGAAACTTGAACCTCTGAGGAGACAATTTCTTTTTTAACATACAGCGCAACACCCCCTCCTCTTTTGTTAAGTCTGTTTCGCAGAAACAAGTTGTAGCCTTCAATGTTTTTGTTCCATTCATGTGTGTTATCCCACCAGGTTTCCGTAATACCTATGACATCATATTTATCTACCTGGGTCAGGATCTCTAGCTCCCCTTTTTTATTTCTCATGCTTTGGGCATTGGTGTAGAGGCATTTTAGTTTGTAATTGCTATCTATTGCGAGCTTGCCTCCTCTGTTTTCCTTACAAAATTTATGCGTTTGTTCATTGGTACTATTTCTGGGAGTAAGAATATCGCCTGGTTTGATTGACTGAGTATTTTTGCTTGACTTTTTGTTACCCTTCCCCTTTTGTTTTAGTTTAAAGCTCTCCTAATAACCGAAGCAAGACGCTTCCCGAATACATTCTTTCCTGTCCCTGTAAGGTGCAATCCATCTCTTGCAAGGAGTCCGTCATATAGGTAGTTTTCTCCATGGTTCAGAAATCCAAATCCTTGCTGCCGGCACCACCGACGTAGCCACTTGTTCACCTCAAGAATCCTATCCCTTCTACTTTTATCGTGACCATCCACCGGAAGGATAGATGAAAAGACTACTTGTGCTCCCAGTTCCTTTACTTTTCTGCCAAGGTCTTCAAAGTCTCTGTAGATGTTTTCAAAGTGCTTTTTTGACTCATGTTCAGTTGATGATCTACCAGGACACCCAAGTCTTTTTCACATGTGCTGCTGCTCAGCCGAATTCCTCCCATTGTATATTTGCTTTTTTCATTTTTCTTGCCCAGGTGCAGAACCTTGCATTTTTCTTTGTTAAATACCATTTTATTAGTTGCAGCCCATTGTTCGAGTTTCTCTAAATCTCTTTGAATCCTCTCTCTCTCTTCTCTGGTGTTTGCAATCCCCCCTAGCTTTGTGTCATCAGCAAATTTGATCAGTTTCCCTTCAACTCCCTCGTCCAGATCGTTTATAAAAACATTAAACATAACTGGGCCCAGGACAGAACCTTGTGGTACTCCACTTGACACTTCCTTCCATTTGGATGTGCAGCCATTTAAAGCCACTCTTTGAGTACGATTACTAAGCCAGTTTTGAACGCACCTTATAGTTGCCTTGTCAAACCCATATTTGATCAATTTTTCAATGAGGATCGCATGAGATACTTTGTCAAATGCTTTGCTGAAATCAAGAAATACTATGTCTACTGTATTTCCTTGATCAACCCATTCAGTGATTTTGTCATAAAATGAAATCAAGTTAGTCTGACACGACTTGTTTGATACAAACCCATGTTGACTACTGTTAATTATTGAATTTTTATCCAAATGCTGACATATGTGTTGTTTAATAATTTGTTCGAGAATCTTTCCTGGTATTGAAGTCAGGCTAACAGGCCTGTAGTTCCCTGGGTCTACCTTCTTCCCTTTTTTGAAGATAAGAACAACGTTTGCCCTTCTCCAATCGTCTGGAACTTCTCCTGTTCTCCATGACTTCTCAAAGACTACATGAAAGCTCATGGGAACTAAACCCGTGACCCTCTGTTTTTCCAGGCAATTGTTCTACCACTCAGCCAGGGTGAGGGGGAAATTAAGAAGAGTTGGCTTTTCTACCCCACTTTTCTCACCCATTTAAGGGAGCTCAAAGCAGCTGAAAAAGCTTCTGTTCTCCTGACAATAAACACCCTATGAGGTAGGTGGGGCTGTGAGAGCTAGGAAGGGAGCTGTGACTAGGCCAAGGACACCCAGCTGGCTTTGTGAAGGAATGTGGAATCAAAGCCAGTATTCCCAGATAAGAGTGCAGCTCCCTAACCACTAGACCAAACTGGCTCACTTAAGGGGCTGGTATACCTCCTTTACAAAATCAGACTGCAATATCTAGGCCTCTTCACCCTGGAAAGATGGAATCTAACAGGGCACCTGATTGAAGTACATAAAATCATGCATGGTATAGAAAAAGTGGAGAGAGAAAATGTTTTTTCCCAATGCACTAGAAGCGGATGGGTAGGAGAGTCAGATCAGACAAAGGGAAGTATTTCTTCACCCAGAGGGTCATTGGTCTATGGAATTTGCTGTTGGAAGAGGTGGTAACAGCAACCACCCTAGATGGCTTTAAGAAAGAGACAAATTCATGGAGGGCAGGTGAATCAATGACTTCTAAAATGGATGCCTAAGTACATGGTTCAGGCTGGGGGTGGGGGACACAACAAGCAGGATGCCTCTCAAGGCATTTGCAGGGAGTTGAGAGCAATGAAGGTTTTGCCTTTGTCTTCTGCTTGAGATGTCCAGAAGCAATTGGTGGGCCACTGTGTGAGACAGAATGTTGGACTGGATGGGTTGTGGCCTTATCCAGCAGGGCTCCTTTTATATTCTTATGTTCTCTACCAGCAATATTGAAGGGATCCTCCTTCCTTCCTTCCTTCCTTCCTTCCTTCCTTCCTTCCTTCCTTCCTTCCTTCCTTCCTTCCTTCCTTCCTTCCTCCCTCCCTCCCTCCCTCCCTCCCTCCCTCCCTCTTGATTCTTAGCAGCATCAACCCCTAGCTAAGTCTCTTTCCTTCCAGCTAAATTTTTGGAAAAGCCCATTTTCCTCTTACAAGAAGTGTGTGCTAAATAATTAGTTTTCCTCTCTGTGCATTTTATTCAGTTCCTGGTTTCTGTTAATTCCACTGTGTACTGATTTTCCACTCAGCTCACACACTACTTTGCATTGTATAAATTGTTCCTTTTGCCCAAACTCAATGATGTGCTATATCACATACAGTACATACACAAAATGCACTTTCTCCTTACCAAAACTGCGTCACAGAAGCCAGGGAGGTGTGTAATTGGATGAGGGCTTCTTATTGATCCCCCAGCGCATTGAATGTGGAACACAGTGGGGTGTTCTGAGGCTTGTTTCCCTCACGCTTAAAATGTCATGTCTGCTTCCAGCCAGAGATTCCGGCAAATGGTGTGAACTTGCAAAACGAATTAGCGTTGTAAAGCCCAAAGTAAGTAGGAGGAAAAGATCACTCGGGCTCTTTGAATTCAGGCACTTGCAAAGTGCTCTGTTGGAATAAATAGACAAGCTACAGACTTCTGTCCAGAAGAAACAGAGAAGAAACTCCACAGTTTCAAGGAAACACAGGAGGACCCAGGGAGACACTAGAAGGTTGCAACGCTGTGCAAAACCCACACTGTGAAAACCAAACCAATGCAGCCTAATTTGTTGACTTGTTTACATTTATATTCTGCCCAGTGCCCTGAGGTCACAGGGTGGGTTGGAACAATTAAAATAAGTAAAAGGGAAAAGCAATTACGAGCCACATAGTAGGCAGTGAATGTCAAACAATAAGAGCTTCTTCAGTCTACCAGAGAAGTCCATGAAGGATTTCTGATGTACATCAGAAGGGAGGCCAGTTCACAGCCTGGGAGCCACCACAGAGAAGGCTCTGTCAAGGCCCACACTCCTCTCCAGCAGATCTTAATTTTACAGGGCAGCCTGCACAGGAAGACCATGCAACATGTAGCCAGCCCTGAATTAAAAGGTGCATCAAGGAGATGGGGAGATCAGGCTCTAGCTTTGTGCCGCTGGCCAAGAGGTGGGGAATGGCTGCCCACTTTGTCCATATGCTTCAGCTGCCCTTGATCAACTCACACGGGTCCTGGTTGTGCTTCAGAGTCTTGCGGAAGCCTGGCACTCACTTCTATAGACCAGGAAGTCCCAATGCTTTGATGGCAGAGTTTCTACAATTCTGCAAAACTGTGTGCAATGCCAGTGTCAGATTTGCACAAAATTTACCAGACGGGAGCCGGATGCCAACAGCTGTGCCCACAGACTAGAGGCAGGGGGCACAAAGCCCCCTGGTGTGAACAGGACCCAGGTTTTACTTAATAAGCTGATTGCTCTCAGTCTCAATCTGCCTTTCCAGGCTTTTGCACCAGGACTACAGCAATCTATCCATTCTGTCAGAGGTAGGATAGACTAAGGCTGTGTTTCCACTGGCCCTCTGATCCAGCCTGAATCTGGCTCGAGGGCCCACCATCCTGACACAAGGACAGGATCCCCATTTCTGCAGACTTAATGTCCGAAAATCTGGGGAATTGCTATTCGTATTTTAACAGGACTCCCAGCGGAATCCTGTTAAAATCAGAGTATTTAGGTAATGGGAACACCACCCCCTGCCATTTACTGCCCCTGCCCTGTTCTGTCATTGTCCCCTGCTGTCAGTCTCCCGCCCCTTCCTCCATACCCCATTTTGTCATCTCCCGCCCCTTCCCCCACCCTGTTTTCTTCTTCTCCTACCACCTCCCCGCCCCACCTCGTTTCTCTGTCTTTCTTCATCTCTGGTGTCCCCTTGCCCCTGACCCCCCATCCCTTCCCCCCGTCTGTTGGAGAACGGCAGGGAAAGGAAGCAGTGGGATGATGACGAAAGACAGAGGAATGCCGGGCTGGGGGAGGGGGAGGGAGGGATGGTGCCCCAATGCAGTCGGGACGGCTGCAAGAATCCTTGGAGCAGATAAAAAAAATTCTGGGTTAAAACCTGGATTTTTTTTTTTTTTTTGACAAGTGGAAACATTGCTTACAGTTGCACAGCTTAGACTGCTTTCCTCACCTTCTGTGTAATCATACCTAGGATGGTGGCACAAGAGGAAGTTTTCCACACAACTACAGAAAAGGTGTAATAACAGGGGTTTACACAACAAAAACTGCCCTTGGTTTGGGTTCAGTTCAAACCAGGTTTTTGAACAACAGGGCGATTGGTTTCACCCTGCTGCTGACCAGCTGAACCAGTTTGGCGCGTTCCTATAAAGCAGTGGTTCTCAACCTTCCTAATGCCGTAATCCTTTAATGCAGTTCCTCATGTTGTGGTGACCCCTGACCTAACCCTAACCCTAACCCCCAACCACAAAATTATTTTCGTTGTTACTTCATAAATATAATTTTGCTACTGTTGTGAATCGTAATGTAAATATCTGATATGCAGGATGCGTTTTCATTGCTGCAAATTGAACTTAATTAAAGCACAGTATTCCCATCAACCACAGCCGAATATATCAAATTGATGGAGATGGCAGAAATGGATAAACTGACGAACTTATTAAAAGATAAAACAGTGAATGAGTTTATAGAAGATTGGGGGCTTTTCATACAATTTCTTCGGGACTGGGTATTTTGTTGGAAGGCTTTGGCCTTTAGGAGAAAAAGTAACACGTTTATGAAGGGAGCAAAATGTAAAAGATCAGAAGAAGAAGAGTCTGAAGAACGGAGAAAGTCACATGGAAAAATTCTCTTTTTTAAACAATTGTAATGGCATATAACTATGTATGGAAATGTATCAATGAAAATTAATTAAAAAATGGATGACAACCACAGCTGAATATAAAAGTGTCGTTTTACCTCCAATACTGCTGCTTTCTACCCAGTAGCTGCTCTCTACTGTATTCGTATGGGGTGCATGTGATGGGGTTGGCGCAATGATGTCATCACGCCAGGTACTCGTAGGTGGGCATATCTGCATCTGGGTGGACCCACCTGGAGATGGATAGAGGAGCACAAGTTGTCTTGGTTCCTATGTGCTTTCTGATGGTCTTAGACGACCCCTGTGAAAGAGTTGATCGACCCCCAAAGGGGTCACGTCCCACAGGTTGAGAACCACTGCTATAAAGGAATGAGAGCTGCTCTGCAAACTCTCCCACAATGCCTTTGCAGGAAGATGCACACGGCTCACCAGCAGAGCAGCTGCTCGAAAGCAGAGAGCCCTGGAACCTCCCAGGAAGGCGTTTTGACAAACGGCTTCCACCTCCTTGCCTGGGGAAGCACATGGATTGGTCACGGCTCGCCGGAAGCAGCAATTCCCCCCCCTGCAACGGCTTTGCCGGCTTCTCTCTGTCATTATTAGGGCAAAGCGTGGATTTCTTTGCTTTACTCTCTTCACAAGTTTGCATCAAACAAGGCCGCTTTGACAGCTGTGTTTTGGGCGCCAGAGAAAGAATTCAGTGGCGTGGTTCAAAAGGCCAAATACAGCTTGCTTCTGGAGCTGCTATTATAACCAGCTTGAAGGAAAATGATTGCCATAGAAGGCAATGAAATGGCCACCCAGTGGAACAGCCTCTTTAGGAAATCCGTCGCCTGAATTGCCCCAAACCAGTTTATTCTTAATCATTTGGAAACTGAGTTGCTGGGGGCAGGAGAAGCATCCTTCAGGATGGGCAGCTCCCTTCGGCGGAAGCGAAGCAAAGATTTTTCTGTTCTTGGAGGATGTCCAGCACCGTGCTGTGGCTTCCACAGCTCTTTGCAAACAAACTTTGCAGCTTCCTTCATGCCTGGGGTTAAGGTGGCCCACTTAGGAAAACAAGCCTTACACCAGGGACTGATCCACAGCAGGCTATCAAAATGAAATGCCTTTTTCTGCTTTCGGACTGCAGCTCCCCTGGTATCTGTGATCTGGGTGACGAGGTAAAACTCTTCACCTGTCATTTTGCAAGACAGGGCTGGATAATGCAGGCAAGGATCCTGCCTAGGGACCAGTGGTAGAACAAACTGCCTGGAAAAGGTTGCCGGTTTGACCCCCGGCGTCTGCCCTGAAGTGGGCAATGGAAAACGACTTCTATACGCCTGCCAAGAAAACTGCCTGAAGTTTCTCCTGGAGCCTGGCAGGGGCTGTAGCTCAGAGGTAGAGCAAACTGCCTGGAAAGCAGGTTCTTGTGAGTTTGATCCCCAGCCACTCTCTAGGAGGCAGCAATGGCAAACCACGTCAGTATCCCTGCCAAGAAAACTGCATGGAAGTGCCCAAGGAGATGCTCTGTAGCTTAGTGGTAGAGCAAATTGGCTGGAAAGTGTGAGGGTTTGCCAGTTTGATTCCTAGCCTCTCCTTGGAAGTGGCAATGGTAAACCTCTTCTAGATCTCTGCCAAGAAAACTGCTCATTCGGTCAGCTAGAGGTCAGTGGTACCCAACAGGGATGTGCAGGAATGGGTTTTTGGCATTCGATTCGTAAGAAACTGAATGTTAGACAATCCGTATTCGTTCAAAAAGAACACTTTCGAATCTGGTAGGATTCTATTCAATACGAATGAATTTGTACAAATAACCCAGTGCATATCCTAGATACATATCCTATACAGATGCATACATAACAGAATGGATAGGGATCCCCCTCCTGTCTTAAATGCACAGTCCACATGTCTCTGTGGCTCTGAGTCTCTGATTCCCCTCTTTCTTCTGTCCTGTGCAGCCACACATCCCCTCCTTCTCTTTCCCTGGACTTCCTTCGCCTGCCTGCCAGCCTGTCTTAAACACAAGGCCATCGGATTTGGGCATCCCCCTCATTCCCCCCCCCCAGCTCAACGATGACTGAATCATTTGCACGAATGTTCCAAAACATTTGTCCAAATAATGATTGTTACAAATATTTGTGCACATCCCTAGTGCAACAACAAAGGATGAACAGCGAATACACATCTATCCAAATTGCTTAGTTACTTCTACAAAGTGGATCTCATTTCCTCCCTAACCTGGATAGAAGAACAATGGACCCAATATTAACGGAACCTGTTCCCTGGGTAATTTGACCACAAGAGCTAACAAGTTGGCGGACCTCAGGACTCGTAGGAATTGCGAATGAAAGCCTATGGAGGAATAAAAACTGGCTTCCTGTCCACACTGAACAACTGCCATGTGCTCCAATGTGAACAGATCTGTCAGGCAAGACCCTGAGGAATGCAGGCACATCTGAAGCACATGAAGCTCCATCAAACGATATATTCAGGTGGCTGGTGCAGACGTACATCTTTAGCTGTGCAGTTTATCCATCCATCCATCCATCCATCCATCCATCCATCCATCCATCCATCCATCCATCCATCCATCCATCCATCCATCCATCCATCCATTTAATAAATTTGCACCCCTCTCTTCACCAAACGGTCCCAGGGTGGCTTACAATAATAAAACATATCAAAAGAAAAAAATAATTAAAATATGTCACCCTTCCCTCCCTCCCTCCCTCCCTCCCTCCCACATCCACCCTCCCTCCCTAACAGGACAGCATCCTGAGGAAGCTATTTAGATGGGAAAAGCCTAGTTGAAAAGATATGTTTTCACCAGAGGCTGAAAAGTATACAATGTAGGTGCCTAGCGAACCTCAACAGGGAGGCTGTTCCACAGTCTAGGGGCCACCACAGAGAAGGCGCTCTTGTATGTCCCTATGCTTTGTGCCTCTGCAGGAGAAGGAACTACAAGGAGGCCCTCTCCTTGAGATCTCAGTGTACGGGCAGGTCTATATGGGAGAAGGCAGATGAAGAGGTGTCTCATCTCCTTCCCTGTGTCTCATTGCTTCTCACTTCTGTCTGTAGGCATTTCGTTCATTTTTAACTGTCCTGAGACTACAGTGATATAAATACAATAAATAAATAATGTCAGCAGCGCCACAGAGCACAAAGCACATTATTATAACTTTTCAGGAAGTCAAACTGTACTGAGTGTGTGAGAGCAAAGCTATGGGGATTTTTCGTTCGATCCCCAAAAGAAGGCAACGGCAAAACTCCCAACATGCACTTGCCAAGAGAAATGTGTGAAGATCTCCATGCAGTGGCCAGGTTCTGGAGCCAACTCTTGAGGACATCTCCTCCTTTAGCCCGTTCATCGGCACTGCATATCTTTATGAACTGAAAAACACACACCTGCTGTGGAATAAGAAGCGAGTTGTTGTTCTCCTGAAGATGTGAGCAACCTCTGAGGACAGGTGCTGATGGAGTTAAATCTGAGGCACATCAGCAACGCCTGGGTGGCACATGTTTTTCTGCACAACCGTAATGGGAGCCAAACTGAATTTTAAGTGAGAAGAAATTGTCCAGGCCCTTTCCTGCCAGTTCCTTGTTCTTGAAAACAAAATGGAACAAGGGCTTTCTCCTCCTCCTCCTCCTCCTCCACCCCCGGCGACGGTACAGCCTTGACTTGCTGCGCTGTGCTTCCATCTTGAAGAAACAAACTCATCTTTCATCCCACACTTGTCTTTACTGGAGCCAAGATACTACAGAAGAGAACACTGGCTCCGTCTTCCTTCCACCCACGTTCAGAAGTTACAAAAGGATCTTTCCTCCCCAGTATTCCACTTACAATAATATTTTCCTCAAAGGCATCCCCTGGGAACCTTCTATCGCTGCCTCAAGAACAAAGGCTCCAATCCAGAAGAATGGATACCAGGCAAATAAATCTGAGCCCGTTTTCCAGAGCAAAAGCTTCAAAGTTCACTCTTTCCGAGCACTAACTCCCTGGCTGGCAATTGTAAAATCAATATTCTCATTTCCCACCGTAGATCCAACAGGAACGCTAAAATTGCAATTTGGTTACCCGCAGTCTTGACTCCCTGCCTGCTATCCCAAGTGGAAACACCACAAAGGGGGCATCCCCATGCACTCTATAGTCTGAATCGAATCTGAATTTGACTTGGAGCGTCCCCATACAAAGCCCCCAAACGTGAGGATCAAATCGCCCAAATCTGCAGTAAATAAACTCCCCTTGCAAACTGTTCTCGCTGCAATTCGGGAGGCAAGCCTGGATTATTTTGGAGGCTTGGGGATGCTCCTGGGTTATTAGGGGAGGAGATTGATGCTCATGTCATTAGCAGGTGGGTTTCACATCCTGTTCCTCTCCTGTGCGTTGGGGATTGCAACTGCTGGCCATTTTTTAAAGACCAAACAGCATAAAAGAACTGATTGCCCCAGTTTTGACAGGTAAAGATGCAGTGAAGAGTGGGGTCATCTGGCCCTTGTTGTCCCATGAGCCTCTTCCTGCAACCCTTATTTCTCCCCCGTTCTCCGATTGCCAGCAAGCAGCTTCTGAAGTTAGAGGCAGTTTAGCAGAGAAGCAGGAAAATGCTTCTCAGCTAAACTGCCTCTAAACGTTGTAGTGGCTTTGGCTAGCTTTTAGCTGGCAAACTTCAGAAGCTGCTTGCTGGCAATCGGGGAATGGGGGTGGAATAAAGATCGCAGGAAGAGGCTTGTGGGACAGCAAGGTTCAGATGACCCCCCTCATTGCTGCATCTTTCTGGGGTGATCAGTTCTTTTACGTTTGCCTGGCAATCAGACTGCAGAGAGAAGAGGCTCATTTCTGTTTGATCACTGTTCAGTGCCCAGCAGTTGTGATCAGGGAAGGGGCGCTGGGTGGGATTTCCCTGCCCTCACTCCTATCAGGAGGGTGTGTGTGTGTGGAGAGAAAAAGATGCGGTTTCCCAATGCAGAGGGTTAGCGTGGTTTGCATGGGGACAGGTGTATTCAACTTGAGCCCATGCTTTCGTCAATCACATGGGGACAGGGCAATTCGAACTAGACTCCGTATTGGGAATATCCTGAATCCAACTGGAAGTAAACGGAATGCATGGGGACAAGACCAGAAGCACTTGCGAGGGCAATGAATTCTCGGGTTGCTATTTGAGCCACAGGTATCAGGGTCAGATCTTGGGAACCTAACTGACCCAACTCATGGTTGGAGCTGTTGGGAGATGTGTGTCAGGGTGTTAGTCCCAAATTGTTCGACTGACGGAGAGGTACTTCTGCTAAGAAATCAAATACTCTGTGGAGCTCCAAGTCCTATTCCTAGTAAAAGAAGAAGAGTTTGTTTTTCTACTCCACTTGTCTCACCCATTTAAGGGGACTCAAAGTGGCTGACAAAGCTTTCTGTTCTTCTCCCCACAAGAGACACCCTGTGAGGTAGGTGGGGCTCCGAGAGCTCAGAAGAGAGCTGTGTCTGGCCCAATGTCACCCAGCTGGCTTCATGTAGGAAGAAGAGTTGGCTTTTCTACCCCACTTTTCTTCCCCATTTAAGGGGATTCAAAGTGGCTGACAAAGCTTTCTGTTCTTCTCCCCACAAGAGACACCCTGTGAGGTAGGTGGGGCTCCGAGAGCTCAGAAGGAGAGCTGTGACTAGCCCAATGTCATCCAGATGGCTTCATGGATGAGTGTGGAATCAAACCTGGTATTCCCAGATAAGAGTCTTGCTCCCTAACCACAAGGCTTCCTGACCACTTTAATTTTATTATTTATTTTTATTGATGTTGTCTCTATTGCCCTTTTTCTTTGAGAAAAGGAAAGAGCTAGATCTAGCTACTCATTCCATAGTATGAAGGTAAAGGATGGGAGACTAAAGGCATTTCCGCACTGCATCGCGTTCGAAACGGAACGCGTTCAGGCGGAAAGCTTAAGCCAGCTTCGGGCGCTTTCCCCGTTCACACACAGACGCGCCAGAACGCGTGTAAACGCGTTCCGGAGCGTCTGGGTGCGAATGCTCAAAGCGCCCGAAGCTGGCTTAGCCGGCAAACGCCGGCAAGGGGCGCGCCGACAGCCGCGGAGGCAGATCGACAATCAGCTGTTTGACAAACAGCTGATTGTCAAAGCCGCGCGGCGTCGGAGGCGCGCCCGCAGCTGTTCGGGAGATAGAAGCAGGCGCGAATGCTTCTCCTCCCGAACGGCTGCGGGCGGCTCGTCCGCGTTGGAACGCGTGTAGAGCAGTTTAAAGTGCTCTACATTTCGAACGCGGAAAAGACAGCTGCGGACACGTCGGAACGCAAGCCGCGCGCGGCCAATGCGGATGACGTGTCCACAGCTGTCTTTTCCGCGTTCCGTTCAGCCCCGTGCGAAAACGTCTTAACTGGAGTTTCAGATTTGTTGATTGTGTTTTTCCTAGGCCAGCCCAACTCACAAGTGCTTTTCATTATGTGTATTGAGAAGTTTCCTAGAGGCCTTCACTGTATTTAAGTTTTATAGCATAGATGGGCTCTACTCTCCCTTCAAGGAGCTTGGTGTGGCCCTTGAGAGAAGGAGGAGGAAGAGGAGAAGGAAAAGAAGGAGAAAGAGAAGAGTTTGCTTTTCCACCCCTCTTTTCTCACCTATTTAAGAGGACTCAAAGTGGCTGACAAAGCTTCTGTTCTTCTCTCCACAACAGAACACCGTGTGAGGTAGGTGTGGCTATGAGAGCTCAGAAAGAGAGCTGTGACTAGCCCAAAGTCACCCAGCTGGCTTCGTGCAGGAGTGCAGAATCAAACCCAGTATTCCCAGAAAAGAGCCCGGCTCTTTAACCATTAGACCATACTCTCTTCTTCTTTCACATGCAAGACAAGCTGAGTGGGCCTGCCCTTGGTAAAGCATCCAAGGGCTGAACAGGAGTTTGTGCCTGGCCCTCTGCCAATCCTAATTCAACAGCCCCCAAAACACAGCTCTGGATCGGAAATTTGAAAGCCTCCTTCAGCTCTGGAAAGGCATCTTGACTGTGTGGACATTAGAAATCATTGCTTCAAGCCACAGCCCTCCCATTAATGAAAAATGACTTCCTGCCCCTGCTGCCAAGACTGCAGTAGAGAGTATTAAGAAGGTACACAGGACAGGCAGGAGAAATTTCTGCACGTTTTACCACCCATCTTTCTGCCTCTCCGAGGATCCCACTTCTCATGATACAAAATCCAATTTGCAGATAATGAAAGGGCTTCCAGATTAGCAAATCCATTTAGAATCCCAGATGGATGTAAAGCAGCAAAATTGTAGTCTGCTCTGTTCCAGCACGGAAGACAGACAAGTACAGATATCTCCAGAACAATTCTGGTAAGCATGGGGCCCTATAGGAGAGACGTGCAAAGTCTGGTCCATGTCTGAAAACTGAGCCAAGTCGTTTTGTGTTTGAAGATGTTTCACATCAAACTGAACACGCAGGTTTTTTCCCCCCAAATTGCAGGAGATTTGACCGAACCAAACCAATCCCTGAACCACAAACCCAAATGGTTCAATCAAACAGTTCGCATTCGCTGTGCTAATGCCTTTGAAAAGTGTTTTTTTTAATGGGAAAAATGTGCTTTTAAAAACAAGTTCAAAATCAAATCTGAACACCTGTTCAATTGGATGGTTCGCCGTTGAGCTGAACACACAGTTGTCGCTTCAATGCAAACCAGGGTTGTGCATGAATGCAATTTGCAACTTTCAATTCGGTTCAAATCGAATGTTCAAATGTCCGAATTTATACAAATTTGTATGAACAGAGAAAAAAAGGAATGTATCAAAATTCAAGCCGATTCGAACACATTCGTTTCTATTCGTATGAATATTCAATACGTGTTTGATGATATGAATGTTGACAACATCCGTATGCGTCTGTATGCATCCTGTTGTTATCCCATATGCATCCCGTTTTCATCCCGTACTAATCCGTACAGATACGAATAAGATGCATACTGTTCCCTGTTCCCTCCCACACCATTTTCCTTTTGTTTCTAGTCTCTTTAGATTGTAAGCCTGAGGGCAGGGACCTGTCTAAAATTCATATAATATTGTACAGCGCTGAGTACATGTACAGCACTTTAGAAATAAACTATAATAATAATAATAATAATACTGGTACGTATGTAATGCATACATATCCGTACACATACGAATGTCCGAATTATTTGTACAAATGATTCAAAATATTTGTATTCGTTTGAATATTTAAAAACGAATGGCTGGACATTTGATTCATTTCTGAATGTCCAAATTCGACTGAATTCGATCAAATAATGAATATTTCGAATATTCTTGCACATCCTTAATGCAAACCAAACGTGCAATTTTGGTTCATGCACATCTGTACCCTACAGGTGAAATAAAAAACAAAATGTTGTATTATACTCCCCCCTCCTAGACAACCTACGCTATAAAGTGAACTTGAAACTTCCAGCCCTGCTGCAACTGATGGCAGCTATAAGTCTATCACACCTGGAAAACACCTGGTTTTCTTGCTGTGACTGTTTGCCTTGCCCAAGGGTTTAAAATAAACGCCAGCGTGCTGGAAGGAAGTGGATACCGTTGCTAAGGTGGATGCGCCTTCCTCTGCCAAACACGCGGCCATCCCGCTACTGGTGCTAAACCACACTCAGAATTCCCTCTCCGTCTTCTTTTCCTGATTCTGACCCCTTCTCTTTCTCACACCGGCTGACAGACTAGCTGTTCTTCAACATTATTGATTCCTGGCTGCTTCAATTTGGTTGATTTCTGTCTGCTCCCTGGGCTCCAAACTGCATTTGGCTTTTATTTATTTATTTATTTGCCATTATCAAGGCCTTGAAACCACCTTGGGCGATTCTGTAAGAACAGGAAAGGCCAGGCTGCAAATTGTTTTGGACAAACCAGGGAACATTGGCAGAACAGCATACCGGAGGGGGTGGCAATTTGATTAATCTTACAGTCTTGTCTGCCTCGGGCACTTGGAGACCAACCAGTGCCTGTCACCATCACCTCCTCTGCCTGGTTCCTGAGATCCCTGGTGGCTTGGAGCCCATCTGAGGGCCCTTCTCATGCCATGAAGAACCATGTTGTGGTGACTTTAAGAAGAAGAAGAAGAAGAGTTGGCTTTTCTACCCCACTTTTCTCACCCATTTAAGGGGACTCAAAGCAGAAACTTCTGTTCTTCTCCCCACAACAGACACCCTGTAAGAAAGGTGGGGCTGTGAGAGCTCAGAGGAGAGCTGTGACTAGTCCAAGGTCACCCAGCTGGTTACATGGAGGAGGAGGAAGAAGAGTTGCCTTTTCTACTCTGCTTTTCTCACCCATTCAAGGGGACCCAAAGCTACTGACAAAGCTTTTCTATTCTTATCCCCACAACAGACCACCCAAGGTTCATGGAGGAGGGTAGACTCAAACCCGGTATTCCCAGATAAGAGTCCGGCTCCCTAAACACTAGACCAAACTGACTTTAGGTTCCATACTGGATAGGACACAAGCTTAGAAGACGCACTGAAATCCAAAACACATACCCAGAGTGGTAGTCTATATGGTTTATGTTTCAGGGTCTCAAGCCCCAATTTCTTCAAGTATCTATAGTGATTCCACACTGAATGATATATCAAACCAACAAACATACTAGGAGCCATTTTGGTCTAGTGGTTAGGGAGCCAGACTGTTATCTGGGAATTTTGGGTTTGATTCCACACTGCCCTACAAAGCCATCTGGGTGACCTTGGGCTAGTCACAACTCTCTTCCGAGCTCTCACAGCTCCACTTATGTCACAGGTTGCCTTGTCAACTGCTTTGAGTCCCTTTAAATGGGTGAGATAAGTGGGGTTGAAAAGCCAACTCTTCTTCTTCTTCACCATGGTCCTCAACTTCTTGGATGGAGAAGACATCTGAGTGACACAGCCTGGGACAAACCAAGTCCTCTTGCTGTGTGGGCCATGGATGGGCATCAGAGTTCTTCTGAGCTCTGAGTCCCCTTAAATGGGTGAGAAAAGCGGGGCAGAGAAGCGGGGCAGAATTCTTCTTCCCTTCCGCACACACTGGGGCAGTCCTTTAGGCTCCACCCTCTTAGGCTCCACCCCCTTGACCATCCCCCTGGGCGGAGCTTCCCTTAGACTGCACCAGTGTGAGGAAGGGGGATTCCTAGCATACTTGCTGGTCCAGTATACCAGAATGACCACAAGGCTTCAACTGGTACTAGACATGGCTCATCTCCATCAGCAAGAGACACAGCTCTCCTATGCAATGCTGCTTCCCAGAATCCTCCTGTCCCAGCCTGCTTGCAGGTCCCTAACAGACTTAGCAGCTGAGTTACTGGTGCCACAGGAAGTGGAGCTGGCCAGGTGGGCATTCACCTCGCTCCAGAATACCAGGCATCCTTTGGCCCAGGCAAACGTTTCCCTCTGCTTAGAACACTACAGGGCTGATATTGCCCAGACTATGGAACCTGGAGCATTCTTCTCTCTAAATTTAGTTTTTCCTGGAAATTTGCATGGATTTTAAAAAGAAAAAGAGAGAGAGAGATTTTGTAGACCTATCCTAACACCTGCATAGAATTCCTCTGGATTCGCACCCTGTGAATGTTTCAAAAAATAATGAAGATGTCTTTCTCTCCTGCATGTAGTTGGCGGTTTTTTTTTCTTTTTAAAGGCAGCACCAAGGTTCTGAACAAATATCAAGGTCAGAAGAAGTTCTCGTCACCTATGTTTGGCTTTTTTTTTCTTCCCCTCCAGAGCCTGACAGGTAAAAAGGGCCCTTTGCCATTGGGGAATTACAGTTCCGCACCCTGAGCAACAGCTGCGTGAATCACCCATCGGCAGTGACAGTTTTCAAGACGCTCCGCAAAGCGAAGGTTGCTAGAGGCCGGTGCTTACGTTATGGGGAAAAGGGATTAACTGCCTGTCAAGGAACTTTGGCTTGCTGAGGCCTTCCAGCCAACTCCCTCCGGAACTGAGCGCCATTAAGGTGTCAGGGCCAACGACACATGTCAGGAAGGCTTTGGAGGAAACAGAGGCGGCCTGCTGTGAGACCGGGCCTTGCACCCGATTTCGGATGTGCCTCACATCCAGCTTTTCACTCAGGGGCAAAATCCATCCTAATGCACATGAATGACAAAATGGAGAACACGCAGTGTGGCGACAAGTGAAGTCAGCGGGTCCTCAGCCGTGCACTTCTTTTCTCAAAGAGCCTAGCCAGGCAAATCCCCCCAATTAGATCCAATCCCGGGTCCTAGAAGAAGGAGGAGGAGGAGGAGAAGGAGAAGAAGGAAGAGGAGAAGAAAAAGAAGGAGGAGGGGGAGGAGGAGGGGGAGAAGAAAAAGGAGAAGGGGGGAGGAGGAGAAGAAGAAAAAGGAGGAGAAGAAAAAGAAGGAGGAGGAGAAGGAGGAGGAGGAAGAGGAAGAGAAGGAGAAGGAGGAAGAGGAAGAGGGGGAGAAGGAGAAGAGTTGGCTTTTCTACCCCACTTTTCTCACCCATTTAAGGGGACTCAAAGCAGCTGACAAAGCTTTCTATTCTTCTCCCCACAACAGGCACCCTGTGACTTAAGTGAAGCTGTGAGAGCTCAGAAGAAAGCAGTGACTAGCCCAAGGTCACCCAGAGCTGGCATCATGGAGAATGGAATCAACCCTGGTATTCCCAGAGAAGAGTCCAGCTTCCTAACCGCTAAACCAAACTCTCTCCATCCTTGAAACCACAAGGGGGCTGGTGATGCGACCCCCCTTCCTCCTTCCCTCAAACCCTGGGAAGATGCCAAGGTTGGAATGGTGACGCTCCGCTTTCTGGATAAGCTGAAGAAACCCAGCGAATTTCTACAGGGTGAAGGGACTCTTGGGTGTGAAGTAGAGTTGTGCAAAATTCAGCCTGTATTTGAAAGTTCAGTTGAACAGTTCCAGCTTGCGGGTGTTTGCATGGAACCAAATATTTTATCAAACTGAACCAGTCTCTTTCTCACACTTGCAAACATCAACAGTCCAGTTTAACACTTCACATCTGCTCTGGTTTTGCCCAAAGAAAGGGCTTGCTCTCAATGGGTTTTTGTTTTCTTGGAGTCAAGCACAAACAATCATTTGTTTGATTATACAGTTCACTAGTGTTGGGTTTGACAGCGAACCAAAGACATCATTTTCGTTCGTGCACATCCCAAGTTTTAAGTGCAGGGCAGAAGGAAACTTCAGAAAGCATTTAGGGGAAGCCATAAAGTGCAATACAATTTCTTTGCATCTCTGTTTTTCTGCCTAAGAATAATCCACTCAGGGAGCAAAGCTAGCATTGACACCCTCTTTTAAGTAGGTGAGTTGCGTAAGGAAAGCATCCATGGGCTTTTGACCAAAGAAACTCCTGCCTTTGCCTTTTACTGCAGCATAAAAGAACAAAGAAGGGTGTGAGGTCACCTGTTTGCTACACCAGCGCAGGAGGGTTTGATTGATCCCAAAGGCTCAGAAAAAAATAATCTGGGAGAAGCCTGAGCCGTGATCTTCGGAAATGTCCCCACACAGCCTTTTTAGTTCTGGTTTAGTCCTCTTTGGACTATTTTTTGGGACTATTTTAAATCCGAATAGAGTGCCTGACAATTAATCCAAATATAGCCATCTCCACATAAACAGAACTTTTAAACCCACCCCCATGCAAAACCCGCCTGCAATCAAAGCAGCAAAACCTCCCCCTTCACTCTCTAGAGCTGAAGCTAGAGAGCTTAAATTAAAAGCTGGCACTTTATTTATTTATTTTTTGTAAACCTGACTACTTACTCCTTTCACGCATCTCCCTTTTGACATTGCCGGGAACTGTGCGCTCAAGCAGATCAGCGAAGGAGCGAGCACAGTGCGATTGGAGCTGCTTTTTGCAAAGCCTTTTTGCTTATAAAATGTATCTTTTTGATAACAACCATCAGAAAAGATACAAATGTTTCCAGCAAAAATGTTTTAAAGGCAAATCTGCATCAAGCAGCTCTCCCCACTTTTTGCCTTTTCTGGTTGGGGCTCTAGCATTGTGAGCATGGCAAGGGAGGGAGGAGCTTTGCATCTGTGAAATCCCACCAGAAGACTAGACCTCCACCTGAAATAGCCCAGTACCATCCCCATGTGGGGAAAATAAGCAGATTCGGCTCCAAAAAGGGGACTGAGTCCTGTGTTCATCAGTACTTTTTTTCCTCCGGATTTAGGCAGGATAGTCTTCATAAAATCTGGGAATAAGAAATTGAAGGGGGACGCCTGGATACCAAATTCGGATTAATTACATAAGTAATGGGACAGTCCTTCCTGAATTCGGATTAAATTAAGAGTTAAATGCATATGGGGATGCACCCTTGAGGTACCCCATTTGCTCTTGCAAAAGGCATTTCAAGGTAAAGAAAATCTGGGATGGATCAGGTATGAGTATAACGGCTAGCACGGCCATCTCAGGCGAAGTAGCCATTTTATTTTGTTTATTTAAAAATTAATATTCCTCCCACATGGGCATAATTCAGATGAAGTGAAATGTGTCTCCAGATCTGTTTAGCGACAGACCTGAATGCCATGGAAACCTCAAAACAGGAGAGAAAGCTTTGCTGAGGAGCCCCTTAGCTGTAACCAAGGAGGTTCAGGAGCTCAGCTTCGTCTATTAAAACCAGTTTATAAAAATTGCATGACTTTTAACACACTTTTTTAATTGCCTTCAATTATTAATAGCTACCATGGCTTTCAGAACAACAAAGTGCCTCAGCTGGGGAGACAGAGCTGAATTTTTCATAATGCCTGAGGAAAAAAAATGTATGCATGGCACACAACGTTGGAAACATATAATTGTAGAATTTCATGAGACCAAAATGTTCACAAGGCCTAAAATGACTTGTATTGAGTCACTCCCTTAAGGAGGCTTCCTACCTTCCTGTTTATTTAATTTTATCTTATTTAAGTTACTAAGGTATTAATTTTCTAACCCACCCTTTACTCATGGGTCTCAAACACAGATCGTAATAACTATATTAAACTAGTGCTGGGTTGTTTTTTGAAAAACACAATTATAATTAAAAAACTGCAGTTCCACTGAGGGAGAGATCTTAAAATCCAAGCTAGGTCTTACAAGGTAATAAAAGGTGTACTACACTGTGTCTCTGACAATATTCCACAACCTGTGGGCCACCACAAAGAAGGCCCTCTCACTTCCTGCCACTCCTCAACATCTGAGGATGAGAGAATCTTAACAACCAGGGAGCTATGACTAAAATATCTTTATTTTGGCAACGTCTGCTGTGTCCCTTGAGGGTTAGCAACCACTGATAACCCTTCCTGCTATGAATCTGCCCAAACCTTTTCTGAAACTGTCCAAGCTGTGGTCAATATCTCATCTTATGGTGGTTTTACTCTATTTCCAGTTACCAACCCAGGACAGAATCTGTACTCTTATTCCATGGCTGAGGAATTTACTACCGTGAAGGAGCATTTTAATCCAACTTCAGTCTACTTTTGGGCCACGTTCCTACTTGGCTTTTTAAATCCAAGCTGAGCTTAATTCTGAGGCGAACGTGCATTGCTGACCTTGCTCTGAAGGTGGACTGAAGCTGGATTAAACCTTAGGTGTGTGACCACAGCCAAGAGCCTTCTAGAAATTGAGGTAGGCTGCGTGCAAATGTCATTTACTTATTCTGCTATATTTGGATACTCTGGAATGACGCATGGGATAGTCTACAACATCTGAGCTTCGTTCTGGAATGTCCAAATATAGCAGAATAAGTAAGCAACATCTGATTGCAGCCAATGTCAATGCCTTTATCGATGTACTTATTTACACTCTCAAGGAATTCTAACAAGCTAGCAAGGCGTGATTAACCTTTGCAGAAGCCATGCTGATTTTCCTTCAGCAACGCTTGCCCCTCTGCGTGCGCACTAATTATTATCCTTAATTATAGTTTCCATCACTTTACCTGGAATTGATGTTAAACTGACTGATCTGTAATTTTCTGGATTGCCCTGGATTCCTTTTTGCATCCCTCTAGCTTTCAGGCAGAGAGCTTGATATTTCTGCGGCATATTTTGCCTCACCGGCTGCTCATTTTGGACTCAGCTGCCGGGGCGTTCATGCTTTCAGGGTTTCCAGCCGTGGCTCTTAGCGGACTGCCGGCACTGGAACATTTACCAAAATGTCATTAACAAGCGTGGAGGCTGCTAATTGTCACTCGGCGGTTGCTCTGTTTAGCATCTCAGTGATGCCAGCCAACAAATGGGGCGCCTTGCTGGTTTCTGAAGATGCAAACTCTACGGTGCCTCTATTTGGGGTGGAGGGGAAGAGAGAACCAAGTGCCCAGGAAGTGCTGCTGCTGGTGGTGGTGATGAGGTTCTTGTTTCCATTCAAAATCAGAGGCAAGGAGAAAGAGAATGTTCCTTAGAGTTTTCTTTCCAAACACAGTTCTTGGGTGAGCAAATGTTCTAACCATATTAACATTTTATTTATTTGAGTATTTCTTTATTTAACTATTTGCAACCCAGCTTTCACTTGAGAGAGTCTCCGATCAGGTTATAATGGCAAAAAGATAAAAATGTGTAACAGTTAAAGCATAATTAAAATGCATGATGATGATGATGATGATGATGATGATTTTTCTATACCGCTTTTTCTCACCCAGTAAAGGGGACTCAAAGTGGTTGACAAAGCTTTCTATTCTTCTCCCCAAAACAGATACCCTGTGAGGTAGGTTGGGCTGTGAGAGCTCAGAAGAAAGCTGTGACTAGCCGCAAGTCACCCAGATGGCTTTGTGGAGGAAGGAGAAGAGTTGGCTTTTCTACCCCGCTTTTCTCACCCATTTAAGAGGACTCAAAATGGCTGACAAACCTTCTGTTCCTCTCCCCACAACAGATACCCTTTGAGGTGGGTGGAGCTGTGAGAGCTCAGAAAGAGACTTGTGACTAGCCCAGTGTCACCTAGCTGGCTTTGTGGAGGAGTGTGGAATCAAACCCAGTATTCCCATATAAGAGTCTGGCTCCCTAACCACTAAACCAGCCTGGCTCACCTGACATGCAACCCTCTCCATTCTGCTCTCCTTTGATAGAACTGCAGTGAAACTAACTATCAAAGGTCTGGGTAAAGAGGGAGGTGTGAACCGAAGGTATTTTTCCACTTAGTACTAGAGTACCCATTAAGGACCCAAGGCACTTGGGCATCTTGAATCAGGCTCAATGGCGAATGGCTATTGGGCACAGTTCTTTCAAGACTGGTGTGATTTGCCTCTTGCAAGAAGTTCCTGTTAGCATCCCTGCCTTGACAAGAGAATTCACCATTTCCAAGGCCAAAAACAAGCCAATAGGAGAATATATATATCCTTCCCCTTCCTTACACCGACTCAAAGGTGGAACATGGATGTCTGCTTCCTAAGCCCATTCCGGATGACTTCCCCTTCTTATTGCTTTAAGAAGTTAAACTTGCAAGCATTAACTCCGATTTTATCTCCAACTCATCTACAGCGTTGTTCAAAAATGTCAAATTCCGCCGCCAAAAATTCTGTGTGATGTATTTTTAGGCTCCGCTTCCCAAGAGAAGATTGTGCGAAGAGTCTGATCTTTTCATTAATGCAAATTTATTTAAGCAGTTCAGGGCTGCTGCCACCCCTTTAAATATGTTAATCACAGCTTTCTGGGGTTCTGTCAGCTCCGGTGTTCTGACAGTAACATGTCGCAGACTAAACGTGCAATCCACGAAAAGATGGGGTTAGGCGGCTGACAGTTTCGTCAAGGGAAAACATTTCTAGATCAGATGTGACGAAAATACATCATCACACATATACTCTGGCAAAAACTGGAGTAAGAGAAAGCAGAGAATCTCCCAGGCTAACAAAATGCAACATCCAAACGCCTACAGGATAACTACGGAATGCATACGGGATGCGTAATGATACATACAGGCACATACAAATGTTATCAATATTTGTAAGTGCAAATTCGAACTGAGAATTCAAACGAATAGATTCGAATTTGCTTAATTCAAATCAAATGTGGGTAATTAGAATTTTACAGATTCGAATTGAATTGAATTTTCAGATATTTGATTCAAATTGAATCAAATCCCGAAAATTGTATTTGTGCCCACCCCTAGCATGAAGCTGTCCTTTCTGCACAGGGATAGGAGCAAAAATTGCACACGGGTGCATGTGCCTGTTTGCACACACACGCACATGCATGTGTTTGTTAATGGAAGTTAGGAGAATGTGCAGCTAACTCTGCACTTGGAAGTAGGGGTGCACACAAACTTTTGGGGGGGTTGATTTGTATCAAATCGAATGCAAAATATTTTTATTCATTCAAATAGATCCCCTTCAGATGTGGCAGGGTTCAAATTTGATATGAATTTTCAATACAAATTCAGTTCGAATCCCTGCTATGAATCACATATGAACCCCCTATGAATCTGATATGCTTCCCCTACATATCCTCTCTGAATCTGTCAAATCTACCCTGAATCCAGTTTGAATCCTCTGTCAATCTGCTTTGAATCCACTCTGGACCCATTGCAGATGTGGCTGGCGAAGCCACTTTCCCACCTCCCCAGGTTCACGAACGCAACGCTTCGTACGAATCTTCTGAAACGTTTGATTGTAATTTGACTGTCAATCTTTGAATGTGGCAACATTCAATTTCAATTCAAATCTCCAAATTCGGACGCATTCAGACAAATTTCAAATGTTACGAACACTTGTAGATATCCCTACCGTACTAGGAAGGGATGCATAGAGACATGTGGAAACCTTGGTTGGGTTCAGTCCAAATTGAACCAAACAGGGGACTGTCCCGGTCAAATTCCAGCTTGGTTTATTCAAATAGCAGCCTGTTTGCTTCAGTTCAAACCTGTTCGATTGAGCTTCGACCGAACAGGGCGCGCTTGCTAGGTTTGTTAGAACATCCTCTTGCTTCAAATTTGAGGTCTGTTTTCAGACAGGGTGTTTGGTTAGTTCAAGTTCAAATCTCACCTTAGTGGGAAAAGAGGTGCCTTACTGCCTTATTCCCCACTCTGTGTGGGTCTGGTGAGTTTCCTTTCTTTTGCCCCACCTGAATCTTCCCCCAGCGAGGAGCTATCAGGGACCGGGACCCCTTGGGGAAAGGCACCTTTGGAAATGCTGAGAAGCCCCATCAGCCCATCAAGGTACGCAGAACGACAGAGGGTATGTATGGGAGGGGGATTTCTGCAGTTCCCCCATCAGCTGGATGCTCCCTGGAGTCTGAATCAGGAGGAAGGTGCCTTCCTTGGTTTTCAGCACAGCCCAAAAGATGTCATGACGGAGGAGATGGGCAGATGGCAAGCGGAACGTGAGTCTCCAAGCATGCGAAGAGGTTGTGCTGTTGTGTAGGAGGGAGAAGGGCTTGGCATGAGAATAACCAGCTGCCTTGCAAGTTCACGACAACAGCCCTATCTTTATCTTTTCCAAATTCTGCAGGAGATGGCATTGGCCTGCAGAACACCCACACATACTTTGCTCCGTCATTTCCCAACATTTAAACCCTGCCCTTCACTGGGGGGGTCTCAGGATGGGTCAAATAAAGGGAAAAAACAACCAATATAAAGCATGGGCAATAGTGATAAAGTAAGATAAAGCATTACTAGAAGGCAATCCTCTCATCTAACTGAACATCAAAAGTCATATAACGTAGGTGGCCTGGTCTATCTCCTCTACCTCCACCGGGAGGTTGTTTCAGTGGCCAGGGGCCACCACAAAAGAGGCCCTCTTGTGTAGGGCCACCTCTCATATCTCTGAGGGTGCGAGGACTGCAAGTAGGTCTGTCACTTTAATACGCAGGCAGCAGGGACGTGCATGAATGTGTTTTTTGTCGGTTTTTTGCATTTGAATTCAAGTCGTATAGAACTTGAAAACATTCTATTCGATTTGAATCTTCAGAATCCGAATGCAACAAAACCCAATTCGAATCCAATACATTCGAATCTATTCGTTTGAATGTCAGATTCGAATCTGAAGATACGAATGTCGACAACATTCGTATGTGTTATACCTAACTGTATGCATTTTGTACGCATCCTGTTTTATCCCATATGCATCCCATTTTCGTTCTGTATTATAAGCACAAATGTGTACACATACATTTGATATTTGTACAGATACGTTCCGATCCCGCTCCAAATGGTTTGCATGGGGACATGGCCAGTGTAACATACTGTCTTTGACTGGCAGCTCCATAAAGGAACATCTTTCTGCTATACTCCTGTGTTATTTCAATAAGTGGGCTATTCCTGATCAAGAGAAAGAAGATATCCTGATACAAGCTCCACAGATTCCACAAAGACCAACCATCACGCCATTTCCAGCATCTCTGTGACAGAAACAAGAGCCAGCTCCCCCCCACCCCCAAAATAACCTCACCCACGCATGAAAATTACAAACCACAGCTGTTAATCCTTCAAGGAATTACAGTTTTTGCAATTCAGCAGACGGGCAGAGCCGCAGATACGACTCTTTACATCCTCTTAAATATGCAGACAAATGAAGAAAATAATAATAATAATTGAATTTTGTAGTCATTTGATCTGAATCATTCCCCCTCTTTCTTTCTAGATGGGGCAGGCTGTGTTTTGGTGCGGTTATGCAAGAAGTAAATTTAATAACAAGCAAGGATGAATCCTGATTATTTAAGCAAGCTGAATTGATTTTTTGGCAATTTATTTACGTCTCTCTTTCCTCCCTGCCCTCTCTTTCCCTTTCATATATAACCTCTCTCCCCCCCCCCATCTTTTATATTAACAGCAAGATACATTAATAAATAACCAGGATAACCTGAAAGAATGTGTAGCCAAGTAAATGGATCATATTAAACATTTTGCTTTTCCAGCTTACTCCCCACACACACATTTACCTGGTCTAGAATCCTGCATTTTTACAGGATACTATTTTTCTTTGGAAATAAAAAATGCACACCTTTACCTTTACTGACAGTCTTGAAAACATGCCTTTCAGACTCTTAGGTAAGACACAGGTAAGTTGTTCTTTTTATAAGAATATTAGGCAACGCTTGTTTAAGGAGACTATAGAAAGGTTTATATGCCATGCTGAAGATTTCTAAATTCATCACCAAATCTGACTGTGAGTACATATTTATTTATGTATTTGTTTGTTTAGGAAACTTATATCCCACCCCCTTCACCAAATGGTCCCAGGGTGGGTTACAATGAGATTAAACATATCTAATAGTAAAAAATAATCAAAAATATAACCCCCTTCCTCCCTAACAGGGATAGCACCCCGAGGAAGCTACTGTATTTAAACAGTAAAAGCCTGGGTAAAAAGAGTTGTTTTCACCAGGCACTGAAAAGTACCGTATTTTCCGGCGTATAAGACGACTGGGTGTATAAGACGACCCCCAACTTTCCAGTTAAGATATAGAGTTTGGGATATACTCGCCATATAAGAAGACGACACCCAGCATATAAGACAACCCCCGACTTTTGAGAAGATTTTCCTGGGTTAAAAAGTAGTCTTATATGCCAGAAAATACAGTATATAATGTAGGTGCCTGGCGAACCTCAAGAGGGAGGCTTTTGCAGAGTCTAGGGGCCACCAAGGAAAAGGCCCTCCTGCTAGTCCCTAAGCCTCATATCTCTGAAAAAGAAGGAACTGCAAGAAGGCCCTCTCCTTGAAATCTGTGACCAGTGAAGATTCTTTAAGGGTGTTTTCCCACCGCGCTCCTTTAATCCGGATCTAAGAAGATTCGGATCTAAGGAATGGGTACAGATCTGGATTAAGGGAAGTAACCAATGTGTTTCCATGGGTGGTCTAGCACCTAATAGCAATGGGTGCTAGCCTCCCTGCCGTGGAAAAACCGGAGCACCCATCTGGAAATCCGGATCTACCCATGAGGGGTCTGCTTGTCACCCCAGGTGTTTGGGGGGACAGGGGGTGCAATCTCCGAAGTGGCTTCCAAGTCATTTCGAAATCACTTCAAAGTCTGTGAAAAATAGCTCCTTTGAAGCCTGTGCTGATATTCGGAGTGAACTTCGAAGTGACTTCGAAATGGCTTCGAAGCTTAGGTTATGGGGTTCCCCCCATGGGTGCCCCCTCCCCCTAGCCTCCTCTAGACCCCATTGCCACACAAGCGTGGAAACAGGCTCCCTTTAATCTGGATTTTCTGCCTGAAGACCCCATTGTAGACCCCATTAATGGGCTCTACAGAAAATCCGGATTAAAGGCCAGAAAGTACCCATTTGATCCGGATTTCCTCAGCATCAGTCGAAACAATCAGGTCCCAAATGGGTGCCGTGGTGGAAATGGGATCATCTGGCTCACACCCAAATGGGTCCTTAATGGGTGCAAAAATGGGTACTTTCTGGCAGTGGAAAAACACCCTAAGAGTGCTGTGATGTGAACCAGGGATGTGCGCAAACATTAGTCACATTCAAAACTCATATGAACTCGTCTGAGTTCAGACATTCAAATTTGAATTGAATGTTGGTACATTCAAAGACTGACATTCAGATGCACATCGAATGCTTCTATACATTCGTACGAAGCTTTGTTACATTCATGAACCTGGGGAGGTGGGAAAGCAGCTACCCGATCACAGCTGAACCCAGTGGATTCAGAGAGTGGAAGCTCAGTAGAATCGGTATGGGTAAGAATTCAAGGAGAGAGCAACAGAAAGGATACCATTGTAGGAGTCTATTACAGGCCCCCTGGACAAACAGAAGATATGGATGACCTCTTCCTAGACCAGATGGCTAAACTTTCACAAAAGCATGACATAGTGATTCTGGGAGACTTTAACTACCCAGACATTTGTTGGGAATCTTGCTCAGGAAAAAGTCACAAGTCTAATAAGTTCTTATCCTCTCTCGCTGACAATTTCATGTACCAAAAGGTGGTGGAGGAAACAAGAGGATTGGCTATCCTTGATCTAATTCTTACCAACAGAGAGGAAATGGTTGAGGATATCAGAGTTTCTGGGGCATTGGGAGGCAGCGATCATGTTATCCTTGAATTCTGGATAATAAGGGAAGGAAAGCATGAGAGGACTCAGACTTCAAAGTTGGACTTCAGAAGGGCGGATTTTGATGGACTCCGGAGGAGGTTAGGAGGGATCAAATGGTTAAATGTACTAAAGGATAGAAATGTCCAAGAAGGATGGGATATTTTGAGAAATGCAATATTAGAAGCGCAATCATTAACAATTCCTCAAAGAAGGAAGAATGGAAAACATCTAAAGAGACCAGGGTGGATAAACCTAGAACTTAAAAACTTGATAAAAAAGAAAAAAGAAATGTTTAAGAAATGGAAGGAGGGATACATATCTAAGGAGGAATATAATGAAATCAGTACAATCTGCAGGGCAAGTATCAGAAAAGCTAAAGCTAAAAATGAACTGAGGCTTGCAAGAGAGACTAAAAACAATAAAAAAGGGTTTTGGGGATATGTCAACAGCAAAAGAAAAGTCAAAGAGGTTTTGGGAAGTCTGCAGGGAGAGAATGGAGAAGTGATCGAAAGTGATCTTGAGAAGGCAGAGATTTTGAACTCCTATTTTGCATCTGTTTTTTCCAAGAGGGATAATGTACATGCAACAGTCCTTCACTGTACTGATGAAGGACTAGGAGAATCAAGACACAAAATCAACACTGAGAGAGTAAGGGAACGCTTAGCTAACTTAAACGAATTTAAGTCCCCAGGTCCAGATGGATTACATCCTAGGGTACTGAAGGAATTAGCAGAGGTAATTGCTGAACCACTTGCTGTAATCTTTGAGAAGTCATGGAGAACAGGAGAAGTCCCAGACGATTGGAGAAGGGCAAACGTTGTTCCTATCTTCAAAAAAGGGAAGAAGGTAGACCCAGGGAACTACAGGCCTGTTAGCCTGACTTCAATACCAGGAAAGATTCTCGAACAAATTATTAAACAACACATATGTCAGCATTTGGATAGGAATTCAATAATTAACAGTAGTCAACATGGGTTTGTATCAAACAAGTCGTGTCAGACTAACTTGATTTCATTTTATGACAAAATCACTGAATGGGTTGATCAAGGAAATACAGTAGACATAGTATTTCTTGATTTCAGCAAAGCATTTGACAAAGTATCTCATGCGATCCTCATTGAAAAATTGATCAAATATGGGTTTGACAAGGCAACTATAAGGTGGGTTCAAAACTGGCTTAGTAATCGTACTCAAAGAGTGGCTTTAAATGGCTGCACATCCAAATGGAAGGAAGTGTCAAGTGGAGTACCACAAGGTTCTGTCCTGGGCCCAGTTATGTTTAATGTTTTTATAAACGATCTGGACGAGGGAGTTGAAGGGAAACTGATCAAATTTGCTGATGACACAAAGCTAGGGGGGATTGCAAACACCAGAGAAGAGAGAGAGAGGATCCAAAAAGATTTAGAGAAACTCGAACAATGGGCTGCAACTAATAAAATGGTATTTAACAAAGAAAAATGCAAGGTTCTGCACCTGGGCAAGAAAAATGAAAAAAGCACATATACAATGGGAGGAATTCGGCTGAGCAGCAGCACATGTGAAAAAGACTTGGGTGTCCTGGTAGATCATCAACTGAACATGAGTCAACAGTGTGAGGCAGCTGCAAAAAAGGCAAACGCAATCCTGGGGTGTATTAGGAGAAGCATAGAGTCCAGATCACGTGAAGTTATTATCCCCCTCTACTCTACCTTGGTCAGACCTCATCTGGAGTACTGTGTCCAGTTCTGGTCACCCCAGTTTAAAAAAGACACTGACAAGCTGGAGCAGGTTCAAAGGAGAGCTACCAAGATGGTGAACGGTATGCAAACCATGTCCTATGAGGAACGGCTTAAGGAACTAGGAATGTTTAGTCTAACAAAAAGAAGACTGAGAGGAGACATGATAGCTGTCTACAAATACCTCAAGGGTTGTCACAAGGCAGAGGGATCAGCCCTGTTCTCACTCTCTCAAGGAAGGACTAGAAACAATGGGGTGAAACTGCAGGGGAAAAGATTTAGTTTAGATGTTAGGAAAAAATTTCTAACAGTAAGAGTGATCAACCAGTGAAACAGGCTGCCACGGGAGGTGGTTGGTTCCCCTTCGATGGAGGTCTTCAAGCAGAGACTAGTCAGCCATCTGTCTGAGATGGTTTAGGAGATCCTGGCTTGAGCAGGGGGTTGGACTCGATGACCCAGGAGGTCCCCTCCAACTCTACCATTCTATGATTCTATGATTCTATGATTTGGCAAAGAACTGTTGAATACTTGCCAGTCCCCAGTTTTGGGAATAGTCAATTTCCCCTTCGCTTTCCCATCTCTTTGACATGGCCCTCTCCCTCTCCTGTTTCCCCCTTGCAGAGTTTATTTATTTATTATGTATATTTCTGTCCTGCCCTATTCCTGAAGGTCTCGGGGGCGGGGCATTAACAACCTTTAAAACAACAAATTAAAACTAATATTAAAACCAATAATATACGTAAAAACATTTAAAAGATCCAGCATAGGGTGCATTCCCATACACGTTTAAATCTGAATCAAATCTGAATTTGGTATCCAACGTTCCAATTTAATTTTCTATAAATCTGAATCGAATCCGAATTTGGTATCCAACGTTCCCATTTAACTTTTTATTCCCAGATTTTATGAGGACTATCCTGCAAAAATCCTCGGGAAAAAAAGTCCTATAGGACCATTTTCAGAACCCTGGACAGCAGCAGGCATCGGCCCACCATTTGTGAGCTGGGAGAAGGATCCCACGATCTCTGCTGTGTGCAAGTGTCTGGATGTAGAAAGATCCACACATAGCCTACCATTCCACACATGGCGGAATGGTAGAGCCAGGCTCCTTGCCTTTCTTGATGTCTAAGAGTCGCCAAATGCCATTTCTAGTGATCAGGCCGGTTTGTGAATCTGAATTGCTCCTTTGTGTGTGTGCGTGCTCTCTCTTTCTCTCTCTTTTGCTGTGATGCGTGAGCGCTTTGGCGCTGCTGAGGCAAGAGCTGCCTTGGGGACTTCTTCCCCCCTTTCTGGAGAGGTAGGATAAAAGCATCTGTTTCTGTGCTGGACATTCTGCTTGGAGGGGCCTGCTGGTTTGGGGGATATTGTGTTGCACCCCTTTCCTCTGGCCCCAGGGGAGCAATGTTTGGTTTCCAGAGAGTCCACCAGAGAGGTTGGAAGCTCCAGCCAGCAAGGAAGATTAATTTTAATTTAGCGGCATGCACACAGCCCAAGAGGTGGGGGGAGGGGGAGGAGGAGGAGGAGGAGGAGACGACCTCATGATACTTGGGTGCCCTTCTAAATCGAGCAAGACACGTGACAAGCTGCACACAGATGTGCGGGTGTTGATTGCTGTGCTGGAAGTCTGGAAAGAGAACCATCTGTTGCCTTGGGCCTGTGAAGGTGTGGAGGTCCCCTCCAACTCTACCATTCTATGATTCTATGATTCTATGATTCAGACTGGATTCAAAGTGGATTTGACATGTTCAGAGTGGTACATACGGGATTCGTAGCAGGGATTCAAACTGGATTTGTATCGAATATTCGTATCAAATTTGGATCCTACCACATTCAAACGGGGTCTATTCGAACAAATACAAATTTTCTAGCCCTTGATTTGATATGAATCAAACCCCAAAAACACATTCGTGCACTTCCCTATTGTGAACCCAAGTAAGATTGAAGAAGAAGAAGAAGAAGAAGAGTTGGCTTTTCTACCCCTCTTTTCTCACCTATTTAAGAGGACTCAAAGTGGCTGACAAAGCTTCTGTTCTTCTCTCCACAACAGAACACCGTGTGAGGTAGGTGGGGCTGTGAGGGCTCAGAAGCCAGCTGTGACTAGCCCAAGGTCACCCAGCTGGCTTCATGGGGGAAGGTGGAATCGAACCCGGTATTCCCAGATAAGAGTCTGGCTCCCTGGCCACTAGACCAAACTGGCTCATTGCTTTCCTGCCTGAGCCTGCTCTGTCCCCCTTGCCAGGTAGACATACCTGCAAACTGGCCTTTTCTGGAATAGGCTTCCCGTCTGATATATGTAGGACCCATACACTCCTATCTTTTGATCTGGGACTTTCCATGCTGCTTTTATATAGCAATTTTCAACATTTGGTTCTATTCAAATCAAATATTGGAATGTCCGAATTCATACAAATAGATAAAAACAGATATATTCAAATCCAAACTGATTCAAATACATCTGTATCTATTCATACGAATATTCTATATGGGTTTGATGATATGAATGTCAACAGTATTCATATGTATCCTATACACATCCTGTTTTTATCCCGTATGCATCCTGTACATGTCTGTATGGATGCATATGGATATGTGTAAGATGCACATGGATACATATGTAATGCGTATGCATCTGTACACACACGGATGTCTGAATTATTTGTACAAATTATTTGAAATATTCACATACGTTTAAATATTAAAAAACAAATGTCTAGACAGATTCGAATTTGAATGGGCAAATTTGGCCAAATTCGATCAAATAATGAATATTTCAAATATTCTTGCGCATCCTTACTTTTATGTATTGTTCTGATATTCTTTGCAAAACCACTTTGAGATGATATTTTAAGCAAACAGAACATTTTTGAAGGGGTTCCCAATCCTCCCACTTTCAGTTTTCCTTACATACATTCAGCTGAAGAGACCAAATATTTATCGCAGGTGCGAGAATAAACAGAGGACACATCTGTTATTGTAGAGCACTTTTCAGGAGCAAATTACAAACACAAATGGGCATACGTGCAACTTGGGTACCTGAATGCATATTAGCAAAGAGAAACAGAAGATGCAGGGGGGCGGGGGGGGATCCCATGTGCAGGCAGGATGCCTTAAAGGCCATCTGCAGGGAGTTGAGAGCAGAAAATGTAAATAAAGAAAATGTAGAGATGTGTGCAGAAAAGGTAACTAAGTGTCACAAGAATCACCAGACCATCACCAGACTGTTGAAGGCTGAATGAAGTAAGGATTACAACACAGGGATTGTGCAAGAATTGAGTAAGATTGTGTAACACTTGCAACACAGGCTTGTGTAATACAAAGGATGTGAGTCACCTTCTTGTGATAAAAGAATTGTATAAAGGTGGTCACACACGGCTGTGTGTTGCTTAGTTGACTGATTGCTGGAGAGGGAGAGAGGAATGCAACTGCTAAGATGTAACCGCTACGAATAAACAACTCTATGGAGAATCTGTCTCAGTTTCCTTTGCTTGAACTGTGGGCAGAGAAAGGAGGGGCGAAAAGTGCTGAAATATTGGACAGCGACAAAGAGCTGACAGCCAGCAAGCCGAGAGGGAGAGACGTGTATTTTTCCTCAGCACGGACGTGCAACTCTGCGAAGATTATTACCAACGGGGGAACCTGACACTCCAATACCCCCTGACAAGGGTTATGGGCCCAGAGCGTTAACCCCGCGCGTGCTGGAAAGATCAACTGACTGTGAGTGCCGAAAGGCTGAATGGAAAGAGAATTGGATGGCTGTCTGATTGTCTGTTTCGTGTGTCTGTTTTTTGTCACATTTGACAGAAGAAGGAGGGAGAGCCACACTGCTTGAGAATGGAGGCAGTGAGATTTCCCAAATTGGATGAGATGAATTATTCTGCTTGGTGTGTTTATACTGAAGCATTGCTCATTAGAGAACGAGTCTGGGACGTTGTTGACGTAGGTGTGGCAGCTGGTACGGCCGCGGATGATCAGAAAGCAAGAGCAACAATTTTGCTTACAATCACGCCGCCGCAAATCAACCACGTCCGGGAGAAAGCAACTTCAAAAGAAGTGTGGGATGCCTTGAAGGAGATCCATCAATCCCAAACGGCTCTGTCAAAAATGATTTGGTGCAGGAGGCTGTATGCCTGCAAGATGCAGAAAGCACAAGCCCCTGAGAAACATCTGGAAATCATGGCAGATTTATTTCACCAAGTTGCAACAAGAGGAGTTCAAATCACCCCGGCACAAAAGGCATATGTCCTGTTAGGGAGTTTGACTGATGAGTTTGAAAATATCCTGTGGAGTCTACAGTGTGTTGACCAAAGACAGCTGACTGCAGAGATGGTGGCTGCACGAGTCTTGGAGGAAAGCCAGCGTAGGGACTACGAGGCAAAACTCCAGAGACAGGGGGCAGGATCGAAACAAACTCAACCAATCGAAACTTTCAAAGACTTTCAACCGGAGAAAGCAGCTTTGTCCCGAGAGAGAAGGTGTTTCCACTGTGGCGGAAAAAATCATCTCTTCAAGGACTGTAAGAAGTTGGCTGCAGAAAGATCCAGGAAGCAATCCAAGAATGCTGCAAGCAAGAAAGGTGTTGTAGCAGTTGTAAAGAACAGTGACTCTATAGCCTATGTGGCTGCAAATCCTATGTGGGTGTTAGACTCGGGAGCGTCTTCCCATATGGTCAATTGTGAAAAGCTCCTGAAAGATAAGATGCCTTCTAATGTACATTCAGTTGTTTTGGCGGATGGTGCAATGAAGGAGGTAAAAGTGGTGGGAACTGTGAAAATACCAAGTTTTGGAAAGGATTTTTCAAATGTATTATGTGTTCCTAAATTGCAAAACTGTTTAGTCAGTGTGTCTGAATTAACAAACAGTGGCTATGCTTTATGTTTCAAGGGGAATGATTGTACTATTAGCATGAATGATGAGATTTGTGCTAAGGCAGTCAAGAGAAACAAAGTGTATCTTATGATTGACAAGGCAGAATGTGTGCTAGCTAATAATGTGCCGTTGCACTTAAACTGCGCTCATTACTATCATAGAGTCATGGGGCATTCAAGCTTCACAAGTTTGGGGAAACTGCAAGAAGTGTGTCCAGAATTTTGGATGACTGTTTGTTCAAACCATTTGGACTGTTCAGTTTGTAGCAAGGTAAAGCTTAAGGCTTTTCCGGTGGCCAAATTTAGCAAACGCATGACAGAAAGACCGTTTCAGGTTGTGCATGCTGACTTGGCTGGCCCTTTAGCAAAGACTATGGGCGGGAATCACTACTTCATGGTCATTGTGGATCGTCATACACGGTATTCGTATGTGATCCTTATGAAAGAGAAAAGTGAAGCTGCTGAACACTTTAAAGACTGCGTCAACATGGTTGAGAGGCAATTCGATTACAAAGTAGGATCTTTGGTAACAGATAGAGGTGGAGAATTCTTGTCCAACAACCTGAAAAATTGGTTAAGGAAGAAAGGGATTCGTCACAAGACAACAAACCCAGCGACCCCTGGGGAAAATGGCCTCGCCGAGAGGCACGTAGGAGTCTTAAAGCAGATAAAAGATTGTATGGTGCTGGATGCGGAAGCGCCACAGCAATTGTGGGGGGAGGCAATTTTGACCGCAAATCATGTTGCTAACCGTACTTGGAATTCTTTTGTAAAGAAAACACCTTATCATATGTTGTATGGTAGACCACTGAACCTTAAATATCTGAGAGTTTTCGGGCAATATGCAAATGTATATGTACCTGCAAATTTCAGGAAAAAGGGGGATCCAAAGTGGAAAAGATTGATGTTTGTGGGGTATTCTGGTAACAGCTATAGATTTTATTCAGGTCATGGAGAAATCTTACTGTCCAGGAGTGCGAACTTTGAAAACCATTCCGGGTGGGAAAGGCTCCATGCTAACAAGGAGGTTTTTCTCAAACTAGGACAGAGTGCCATAGATACTGGAAATGGAGGGGCACTAAAGCAAGAAGAGTCTATAGATAGTGAGGCTAGTACTTCTGCAGATGAACAAACACAAACACACTCACCTGTCACTACACGAAAGTTTAAAAAGGTGTCCAAACAGAGTACACAGACACAGACTAGTTTGGATAGTGAAGATGAAAAAGGCAGGACGAAGGTAATTCTACCAAGGAGGACTCAGAGAGTAAGAAAGCCTCCAGACAGGTTTGTAGTACAGAGTGCAAACGCTTGCACAGTGATAGCAGGAGAAGAACCTGAAAGTTTTGAGAACCCACTGACTTACCCTAAACAGGAACAGGAAAAATGGTTTCATGCAATGAATCAGGAATACCTGTCCTTGCTAGAGAAAGAAGTGTTTGAGGTAGTCCAGAGACCTACAGATCGCAAGGTAGTAGGATGCAAATGGGTGTTTAAATGGAAGGAAATGCCAGATGGAACCCAGAAATACAAAGCTAGATTAGTTGCAAAAGGCTTTTCACAGCAGAGGTTTAAGAATTTTGACAAAACTTTTTCACCCACTGCAAAACCTGAGAGTTTAAGGCTAGTGTTAGCTTTAGCAGCTAGGAAGAACCACGTGGTGAGACATTTTCACTTTGAGACTGCTTATTTAAATGCTCCGCTGGATGAGGAAATTTTTATGGAACAGCCTCAAGGGTTTGATGAAGATAGAGATAGAAAAGTATACAGGTTACGCAAAGCTTTGTATGGATTAAAGCAGAGCGCTCGCTGCTGGAATCTATGCATTCATGAGGAACTGGTCAAACTGGGATACAAACGCAGCATTGCTGATGCGTGCGTGTATAGAAAAGTTGATGTCATGTTAGTTATCTACGTGGACGACCTGTGCGCCACAGCTGGGTCAGAGAAAGAGATTGAATCAGTCCAGAAAGAGTTGTCCAAGAAGTTCAAGCTCAAGGACTTAGGGAATCTCAGAACCTATTTAGGAATCGAAGTCGAGCGGACTGAAGATGGGAGGTATTTACTGAGCCAACAGAAAAAGATTGAGAGATTGATTGAAAAATGTGGCTTGCAAAATGCAAAAATTGTAAAAAGCCCAATGGTGCCTGGAGCTTCTGATGATGGGGAATCATCAGAGCAATTCAAGAATCCAAAATTGTTCAGGAGTATTGTTGGTAGTTTAATGTTTATCTCCAACAACACTCGGCCAGACATTGCTTTCACGGTTGGGGTACTTAGCCGAAAGGTGAATGATCCAAAGGTGCAGGATTGGACCAAGGTGAAACACCTGCTAAGGTACTTAAAAGGAACCAAAGAAAGAAAGTTAGTAATACAGGGCAGTGAGCAAAAGCTGGAGTGCTATGTGGATAGTTCATTTGCTTCAGAGCTACCCGACAGAAAGTCAGTGTCAGGTTTGCTAATTAGGTATGCTGGAAGCCCTATAGTGTGGCGCAGCAGAAAGCAAAGCTGTGTAGCCCTAAGCAGCACAGAATCTGGATTTGCGGCATTATCTGAAATTACAGGAGAGATCCAGTGGATCAGGCAATTGCTTGTAGATTTAGGAGAAAAGTGTGAAGGACCCATAACAGTGTTTGAGGATTCACAATCCTGCATTGCGATGTCGGAAGCAGAAAACCTCAAGTGTAGAACTAAGTACATTGGTGTAAGGTATCAAAACGTAAGGGAAATGATCCAAAACGGAGTCATAAATCTACAATATGTTGACACCAGACACAATCTAGCTGATGTTCTCACCAAGGCTTTGCCAAGAGAAAGGCACACAGAACTATCTTGCTTAATTGGCATGGCATAGTTCGAAAGGTATAAAGTGTAAATAGCATCTACACACATCCATACATTTTGAAGGGGATTGTTAGACTGGGAAAGCCCATATAAAGAAAATGTAGAGATGTGTGCAGAAAAGGTAACTAAGTGTCACAAGAATCACCAGACCATCACCAGACTGTTGAAGGCTGAATGAAGTAAGGATTACAACACAGGGATTGTGCAAGAATTGAGTAAGATTGTGTAACACTTGCAACACAGGCTTGTGTAATACAAAGGATGTGAGTCACCTTCCTGTGATAAAAGAATTGTATAAAGGTGGTCACACACAGCTGTGTGTTGCTTAGCTGATTGATTGCTGGAGAGGGAGAGAGGAATGCAACTACTAAGATGTAACCGCTACGAATAAACAACTCTACGGAGAATCTGTCTCAGTTTCCTTTGCTTGAACTGTGGGCAGAGAAAGGAGGGGCGAAAAGTGCTGAAATATTGGACAGCGACAAAGAGCTGACAGCCAGCAAGCCGAGAGGGAGAGACATGTATTTTTCCTCAGCACGGACGTGCAACTCTGCGAAGATTATTACCAATGGTGGAACCTGACACTCCAATACCCCCTGACATGTCCAGGCATCACCTCCAGGTTGCAGAGACAGGTAGCATGAAGCCTCTCAAGGTCACTTGTTGAGATTCAAGAGCAGGTGAGGGTTTTGCCTTTGTCTCTTGCTTGAGAAGTCCATGGGCAACTGGTGGTCCACTGTGTGAAATGGGATGCTGGACTAGATGGGCTGTGGCCTGATCCAGCAGGGCTCCTCCTTGATTCGTATGTTTCTCTTATTCTACAATGAAGTCAGGACTGTCTACCTGCAATATGTTTGTGTGTCTCTCTATTCAATCTCTTCCTTCAGCTACATCAGGCCAAGCTGACCTCTGTGGCTGCCAATAACAGCAAACTCAGACTGTGACAGGTGTTTTAACTGACCTTCGATGGAGCAGGAATTTAGGAAGAGAGACCCCTGAGTAAAGCAAACTGATATGCAAATGCAAAGGCTGGATGGAAGCAACCCAGGAGCTATCTCTATTGGGGGCACAGCATGCCTTGTTTTGCAGGTGGGGCTGATTTTCTAGGAACCCCCTTCATTCCTTCCTGAAGCTCTTGGTTCCTGCAAAGGGTGAGTGTTGCTTTCAAAATGGCATGCAAGCCTGTCCTGATTCAGATCATGGAAGTATTTTTTCTTCACTGCTTCTCCACCGCAGCACAGCTTCTCATGCTAACAAGGCAGTAGAAGATTAAATCACAGCACAAAGGAAGCGCTGTTGGAAATTCCTAAAGATCTGTGCATCAGAGCAGCGTGAAATGGCAGAGGGGAGGGAGGGAGGCTTTTACACAAGGAGCTGACAATTGTGCTGGCCTGTTGCAGTGGATCAGCACAAAACAGTGGGTGACCAGGCAAAAGATGTGAATGGAAGGAAGAAGGGAGAAAGTGGGCAAGCTTTTAAGGCAGAAACCACATTTGTTATAGTATTACAAATTTGTAACAATCTTGTTACAAATGTCACAATCTGCAGGCTCTGTTGATTCTTCACATCTCCCCTCCCTTTCAGGTAGCTCAATGGTGGAGAGTTGGGCACAGGAAATCACAGCTTATTATTGGATCAGGGGAAACTGTAGAGAATGCCCCTAAAGCATGGTTCCCTCCACCCCAAAACCTGCTTGCGTTCCCATTGCTAAATAGTGAGGATTGTTTCTAAAACCAGCAGCAAGACTATTAATCGAAATAGAGATACTTTGCATTTCTGGATCTTTAATCCACAGAAACACCTGATCCCTTGGAAATTGTCAGGATGGGGAGAACTTGTGCTGACTCCAAGTCTGACTAAATCCTGTGTCGGAACACAGCTAGAGAGAATTGTTAGCCTGACTGCGCAGCAGCCCTAGACCCAAAAGAGGGGGCAGATTTGAGATCTTCAGAACCTAGATGCTTCAAGGCCGTATTTTTTAGCACTTAGTTGCTCAGGGTGATGGAGGGGACATTTATACACTCATTACAGGATCCTTTAATCAGCATTTAATGCAAACTCACAGCAGTTCAGTTTACACTGAGATTTACATGCCATTTACCGACAGCTTCAGGAAGGGGTAAATGCTGCGGTTGCCTAGTAACGAGCAGGTAAGTACCGTAAAAAGCCAGGAACAAATCTATACCTGCTGCATGGCTAATGGGAAAGGACAAAGAGGGTTGTCGCCTGAAGAGGCAGATTGCTTTCTTTCTTTATCAAGCTATCCCACCTTTGCTTTTCTGCAAACAGCTGTCTAAATAAAAAAGAGTCACGGGAAAGGGACGCTGACAGACACCGGAGAATAAATAGGCCAGAGTAGCAAATGGCTTCCGTACCGTGACGTGGCTTTTGAGACCTGGGTACAAGGGCAAAGCTGCCAGCCTCGGGCCATGATTTATTTATTTGTCTGTCTGTTTAAATTGTAATCCTGCCCTATACTCAGAGGTTTCTAGGCAGGTAACAATACCTAAAATCAAATATCAATTAATATCATTAAAGCAATAACGGCGTCTGCCAGTGGGAGGGGAAAAGTATCTCCCCGTTTAACTGAAGGCCAGGGCAAAGTGGTGAGGCTTGACTGCCTTCCTAAACATAAACAATGAAGGAGATAGAAGCACCTCAAGGGAGAGACTGTTCCATAGCCTAGGGGCCATCACTGAGAAGGCCCTCTCCCTGGTGCCCACCCCTTTTGCTGCTGAGGTTGGTGGGACAACCAGGAGGGCCTCCCCTTAAGATCTTAAGTCATGGGCAGGTTGATATAGGAGTGGAGATTCCTTCAGATATTTGGGGCCCAAGTCATTTAGGGCCTTATAAGTTAAATGAACTGAGCTCAGTAGTGAATTAGGTTTGGGGCTGGTGTTGTTGCCTCCAGAACCGGAGCTGGTGTGCCTCTGGAGTCTGGCTGTGGAAGAGAAGGCATTTTTTTTAGGCTTGTGCCTTTCCCATGCTCCTTCCATGGCTCATGGTAGAATGCAGCTTGGACAGGGAGCAAGAGCTGGGTGAGGTGGATCATGGTTCTGACCAGATATGGCGTTTGTTATGCCATCATCATTCCATGCCATCTTATGTTATTCATTGTATTTATATCCTGAATAGCTCCAGGCAGGGCCCAATGTCTTCTTCCCTTCCATTTTATCTTTGCAACCAGTCTTCAAGAAGGGAAAAGGAAAGCTGCAGAAGTCGAAAGACAAATACGTGGGAAGGCTGAGTCTGCCTGCAAGACATCCAACAGCATCTGTTGCACCTCCTTCTTCAGCCAGACGGTCACGGAAACCAAAGCCTAGCAGTGAAACGACTGTTCTGTAACCCTGCATGCCTGACTCTGTCACCAGAGAGCTTTTCTCAACCACATACAGGGAAGAGGATGCCCGAGACCAACGCAGAGGAAGGTCATGAGCCGTGGAAGCCTGAGATGACCTTCTCTTCCTTTCATCTGGCTTTTCATTTTCCATTTTATTTGTATACTGCTTTTCCAAAAGAAAATTTGCCCAAAGTGGTTTACAACCAACAGAATAATAATCAAAACATTGTAATAAAAATACATTATAAAAATTGCATGTCATACAAAACATTGCAAAATAAGCCAAAACACACACACACACACATAATTGAGGCAGCTGAGGCCAAGTGGAGTCCAGAGCAGCTGACCAAAGGCCGCAGTCCCACGAAGATTCATATACAGATCCGAATGGGATGAAAACGGGTTGCATACGGGATAACTACGGGATACATACAAACCCATATGGATGCGTACGGGATGCACAACAATGCATACGGGCACATAGGAATATTGTCTGTAGCAGTGAATGACGACTCACACACAGGATGGTTTCCAGGTGAAAGAGGTAACTTTACTGAAGATTTTAGGGGCTTTTTATGCCCTGTTACAGAATACATTTCTCAATGGAAATTTCCCCCCGGGGTACCCATATTTGGCATAACCGGATAGGATGTTACTATCCTTGAATGCTGTTCATTATTTACACATATACAGTGGATGTTATAAAAATGATAGGAGGATGTTATGCCCAATGCTATCATTTCCTAAAACCTTGCATGAGAGATTAACAAAGTCACAGTGCCCTTAGGAATGCTTCCTTTTGGCCTAGTAACTTCAGCATAGCAACAGTTGTCCTTTACTTCTTAGCCAGAATGGGCAAATGTATCCCCACAATTGTCGACATTCATAAGTGCAAATTGGAACCAAAAATTCAAACAAACAGGTTCGAATTTGGGCAAATTCGAATTTTAAAGATTTTAATTGAATCAAATTTTCTGATATTTGAATTGAATCGAATCCCCAAAATTGCATTCTTGCACACCCCTGGTCCTCCTTCAGTCTTCTCAAATTAAATTTCAGTCTGTGGCACATGAAGGGCATTATCGCACTTGCTAATATACCAGATCAGCAAGTGTGCTAGGAGCTTCCCTTCTGCACTGCTGGTATGACTTAACGGGGGACACCCCTCCTAGTACATTCCATCTGCACAGGATAGGGTGTAGATTGGACTAGAGAGGAGTAGGAGATCCGTAATGGCCATCTAGTCCCATCTACCAGTATATCTCTATAAAGACAACAGTAAAGCAGACCATGGAGGCATGCAAATGGTGCGCGCTTTCACGGTCCGGCATACCACAGGGGATCCATTTTGGCCACACAACAAGGCACCCTGGTGAAATGAGCCCCCCAGGGTCCCCAAGGCCAGGAACCTTCATTTCTGGGCCAGCAGGGCATTCAGAGATGGTTCTGAAGCTTGCACAGGGGGCTGGTCTTATTCTGTGCCAGGGACAGATGCATCCTCTCCTGGGATGGATTCCTCGGATTGGGATGCTCTGATCCAGTTCAGCCAAGAGGCCTTTTCGCACAGGCCTTTCCCGAACGCGTGGAGGACAGCTTCGGACGCAGCATACGCATTGCTGCGGCCGGGTTTCCGTCCCGGCGTGTCCGGACCTGTCCCCCACGCGTTCCGGATGCAGAGCACTTTAAAGTGCTCTGCATCCATTCCTACGCGTACGAGCCACCCCGGCGTGTTCCGGGAGAGAAGCGTTCGCACGCTTCTCTCCCTGACAGCCGTCGGCATGCCCCCAGGGCCCGACTTGCCGGGCCGGCGATTGCGCCGGCGCGGCGAAGCCGGTAGACGGGACCCACCGAATCGGGGTTCCCCTTTCCCATCTGCCAGGGTCAGTGACCCTGGCAGATGGGACAGGGGAACCCCGATTCGGTGCGTCCCGTCTGTCGTCTCCGCCGGCCGCCGGAACGTGGCTCCTTCCCGGGTCCGGCAGCCCCAATGGGGCTGCCGAAGCCGGGGAGCCACCAGCATCGGCGTCCTGTCGCCCCTTTCTGGGGTGGCAGGAGGTCGATGTTGGGCTGGCTGGGGGCGAGGAACGCCTTGGGCGGCCGGAGCGCATCGCTCCGGTCCCCCAAGGGTCCCCCCCCCCGCCCCCATCGCGGCCATCTGCGGGGCGCGAGCGCCCCGCAGATCAGCCGCCCACCTTCCCAGTCCCCAAAACCCCCACCCCCAACCACCCTCCGACCCGGATCGGGCCGATCTTTGCGGTGAAGGTGCCTACAGCGAGGCACCTTCACCGCGAAGATGATTCCCCCCCCTCCCCCAGGGCCCGGGGATGGGACGCGCGCGACGGAGCACCTACCTCGTGGCCGTCCGCCGTCCGACTGAGGGGGGCATGCCGGGATCGCGCAGCACGCAGCCCCCCTAGCCCCCCTATTGGACAAGCAGTTCACGTGAACTGCTTGTCCAATAGGGGGCCTAGGTGGGCTGCGTGCTGCGCGATCCCGGCATGCCCCCCTCAGTCGGACTCTGGACAGCGACGAGGTAAGTCCTCCATCGCGCGCGTCCCATCCCCGGGCCCTGGGGGAGGGGGGGAATCATCTTCGTGGTGAAGGTGCCTCGCTGTAGGCACCTTCACCGCAAAGATCGGCCCGATCCGGGTCGGAGGGTGGTTGGGGGGGGGGTTTGTGGGACTGGGGGGGGGCAGGGGACTCATCTGCGGGCTGGAGGCGCCTAGATCCAGGCGCCTGCAGCCCGTAGATGGGCAAGATCGGGGCGCGGGGCGAAGCCTTTGCAGATCAGAGCCAGGGGCTCTGATCTCCAAAGGCGTCCTGCCCCATAGGGGCCTTGCCCCGGGCCCCATGATGGGTGCCCGGGTATCTTCGTGCCAGGTCCCCAGGGCCCGATCCGGGCCCGTAGACCTGGCACGAAGCGCGGCGGCTGGCTTGACAGCACTGCCGCCCCTTGGGTGTTCTCACCCAATGGGCGGCAGCGCTGCCGGCTGAATCCCCGCCCCTGGCCGGCCTTTGCCGGCCATGACAGTTCCGGGCGCTTTCACCGTTCACACACAGGCGCGCCGGAACGCATTCCGGCGCGCCTGTGTGTGAATGGTGAAAGCGCCCGGAAGTGTCTTAAGCTTCCTGCCTGCACGCGTTCCAAACGGAACGCGTTGCAGTGCGAAAAAGCCTAAGGTATGTGCGAAGATGGCCTCAAGTTTAGTTTGGAAAGATAAGAAAGAGGTTTTCAATCACTACACTGCTGTCACCAACCCAGAGCGTGGCTCAAAGAGCTGAGGCCTATTTGCATAACAGCCGGTACTGCACAATCAGGAAGAACATCTGCACTTAGAGAAGGCTACTACAGCCTCCAAGCGCCCCTTACCTTCCCAGAAGTTCACTAATTGTTGATTATGGGTGGATTCCACACCTTAACCAATGCTGACCAAAAGCTTATCTGGAGCAAAAGCTCCCCAGGTAAGATCTTTTCATATATACTGCTTTGCTTCAAGCTTTCCCTGAAAGAGATCCTTTCAGTCCACCCCAGTCCTGTATTTTAAACATCTTCTCCTTGGCTCTTTTCAAATGGGAACCGCAGCTTCCTTCTGTACAAGAGAGGGATGAAACCATCATTGGCCCTGTGTAGATACATGAAGGTTTAGTCCAGTTTCACCTGCTATAGGACTGCGGCAGAAGAGTAGCCCGCAGAGATTCTGACGGTACAGTTTTCTGGGGCCACAGACAAGCCGAACAGCAAGTGCTTGGGAAAGAGAGCGTCTCAGGCTTACTTCCCATCAACTCCTTGGGAGAAGATTTAGCAGACCACCTGTCTACACTCACCACAAAAGCTGTATCGAAGCTTTGTTAACAATGGTTAAAATGTCTATTTTCCTATTTTCTTCCCCTTGGAGGGAGAAGAAATCCCTGCATGCAGAAAGCCAACAGCAGAGGGGGTGGGGAGGAGAGAGTCCTCTAGGTTCTCTGGCCAAAGGAGACATGGAAAGGAGGCCCACAGTTTAGCCGTAGAAAATCACCATGGGCACACGAGTGGAAGGTTGACGACAAACTGCAACTGTAGAAGTACCTTCAGAATACCTTCTAGGTTGGTTCAAGAACCTGACAGGATGAATTCACATTTCAAGCTTTTGCTCGACTTTCCTCTGTCAGTGGAAGCGGAATGCCCTGCCTGTGTGTCCTTGTTTTGTCTTTGATATGAGACTCAAGCGACAGAGCAATTTGGAACCTATGGATCCCTTATCTCCAGAAAGGGGCAGGTTTTCTGGACTATTACTGAGCACAGAAAGACTAATTCACCAGTTAGAGGGACTTAGTAATCTGGGGTTAGAGGGAGCGGGGGATGGCCATGCAAAATTCCTGCCAAAAGAAATCACTCAGCCAGGGTTGGCACAGCTATATCATTTCCCATGACTCAATTATATTCCTTTCTTCAAATGCACAGCCAAGAGTTTATTTGCCAAGGTCCTTTGGCTTTAAAACAAAGCAAGACAAAAATGAAGAAGTCGTGGCTCAAGCAGAAAGAGTGCTTTGTGCAGGGAAAAGACAGAAGTTGGTAAGACAAAACGGAGAGAAAATCTAGCCGTACGGAGCAGATTGCAGAACTGTATCTGGAGTTTGGAAAACTGCTGATTTGGAGTTCTGGTTTAGATAATGTGCATTCATTCAGCTTTGTTCTCTGCTGGGAAAGGACCAAGGTGGGCATGAGCGCTCAGAAATGCCTCTATTTCTGGGAATCTGAAGCAGAACACAAAAGCAAAACCTTCCCCTGCTCTCGAATCCCTACAAATCGCCTCTAGAAGCAATCCTGTCTGCCTCTCCAACCAGGAGACAATACTCAGGTATCCATTCTAGAAGCCACTGATGCACCTGTCCTCTCTGATTTCCACTAATTCTTGCTTAATACACCTTAGCCTCATCCCCACGGCATCGTTATCTCGAATTCAAAACGTTTTGAGTTCTCCTTGGCCAGATGGCAGTTCGGCTTAACACACTTCTTCCGTGTTAAACCACGTTAAACCGTTTTAAAATAAATCCTGATTTCAAGAGATCTCACACCAGATTGTGCTCTTGATACGTGTTTCATTTTTTTCTGTGTGGACAGTACCGTTTCAGGGATGAGATTCCATGTTCAGGGTGTCCCTCCCCCAACCGCACTGTATCCAATGACGGTCCGTATGCTGGGGACGTCATTGGGGGGGGGGGTGTTTCCCTGATCTGAAGCAAATGTTACTCCAGAACTGCGCTCGTGTCTCCGCACCATCGCCGCGCTCCAAAGGCAAACGGTGAAGGCAACTCCGGCACAGAGCAGGAGGAGGAGGAAGAGAAGGCTGCCTCTCGAGGAAGCCCGTCCCCAGTCCCAAGAGGAGCGCGGGCTCCGTGGCTGCCCATCGCCGACGAGGCGGAGCAGCGCTGTGTGCAAAAACAGCCCCGCGTCGCCGCCTCGTTTGCGCCCGGGGCGCACGCACCTTCTCTCGCCTTGCGCCGCGCCCTGCCAACGGGTGGCTCTCCGGATTGGCTCACCGCCGCCTCCTGGGGATGCTCCAAGCGGCCCCTCGTCACCCCCTCGGCAAACTGTCCCCGATCAGCCCCGCGCCCCTTTGCCGCCCTCGCTCGCGCCCGGGCCGGCATCCTTCCCCGCCGTCGCACCGCCATTCATGCCGGCCGCCACTTCCTCCAGGTCCCCCCCCCCAAACACATGCACCGGCCAGGAGGAAGAGGAGGAGGGAAATGCGCCTCCGATGCCCGCGTGCAGCCAGGGAAGGGAGGCGGGGAGCAGGCAGGCTTTCATGACAGCTATAAAATCCTTCCCCGCCCGTTTCAACCAGCCTCATCAGCCGGGGAAAGTTCTGATCTCTGTTACTTTCAGAGTGAGAGAATATATAGGCTGTGGTCACACTTAAGATTTAATTCACTTTCAGTCCACTTTCAGAGTGAGAGAATATATAGGCTGTGGTCACACCTAAGGTTTAATCCACTTTCAGTCCACTTTCAGAGTGAAAGAATATATAGGCTCTGGTCACACCTAAGGTTTAATCCACTTTCAGTCCACTTTCAGAGTGAGAGAATATATAGGCTCTGGTCACACCTAAGGTTTAATTCACTTTCAGTCCACTTTCAGAGTGAGAGAATATATAGGCTGTGGTCACACCTAAGGTTTAATCCACTTTCAGTCCACTTTCAGAGTGAGAGAATATATAGGCTGTGGTCACACTTAAGATTTAATCCAGTTTCAGTCCACTTTCAGAGTGAGAGAATATATAGGCTGCGGTCACACCTAAGGTTTAATCCACTTTCAGTCCACTTTCAATGAGAGAATATATAGGCTGTGGTCACACTTAAGATTTAATCCAGTTTCAGTCCACTTTCAGAGTGAGAGAATATATAGGCTGTGGTCACACCTAAGGTTTAATCCACTTTCAGTCCACTTTCAGAGTGAGAGAATATATCAGCAAAGTGGCAAGCTGTTTTCTTTTAGGGTAAAATTCACCTCTGGGAGAGATAATGTGGAAGGAAAATTACTGGTCACTTTGCTCATGTTTTCTCGCTCTGAGGGTGGACTAAAGAAACAGCTTTTTCCTCCCCACGTTCAGGCAAAGTTATGGCTTTAATATGTTTAATATGAACACATTAAAACCAATGTGTTGTGACCCGCACTGAGACCCTTGTGTATAGAGTGGGATAAAAATATGAATGAATGACAAACCCCACCACAGCCACTCTATGCCTCTTTAATGTTTAAAGCCCCGGTCCTTTAAACAGAATCTCAGCTGTATTACTTCCTTTCACTTTCTAAAGGTCTGAAGTTTTGAAATTGCGGAAATTCACAACATTGTTAAGAGTGAGCTGGTTCCCTCGCTACAGTGTAACGCTGCGGTGGAGGGATGAGAATCCGTGTTCAGGGTGGGCGGGGAGGCTGGACGCGCAGCGCCGAGCGCTTCTCCTGCCGCTGCGTTTGTGTCTGGCTGGCTGGCCGGCTGCTGCTGCTGCGCTGGGGAGGAGGATGGAGTCGGGAGGGGCGCGCCACGCCCTGCACACGCAACTTCACCCGCGCCCACGCCCACGACGTGGAGGGAGAACAGAGGGGCGCGTCCATCCATCCGCTGTCAGCCGAGAAGCGGACGGCTTGGAGGCGAGACGGGCGGATGGCGCCGCGCCAGGTGGGCTGGCCTGTCCGCCGGGTGGAGGGGAAGGGAAGGGCGGCGGAGGGGCCGCTTGCCGATGCGCGACTGCAGGAGGAGGAGGAGAGACGGCATTGGACAAGCCCTTCTCGGGGCGCCTCTGGGGCACCACGGTGCGGCGGTGCTGCTGCTGCTGAGAAGGGGAAGGGAGGGGAGAGAAGGGGGCGGATCGGGCAGGGGGTCCCCGGCGGAGCTGAGTGCGCCGGAGGGACTCGGGCAGGGGGCGTCCCAATGACAGCTGATCAGAACAAAGAGGCAAAAAAGGCATGCATGACGCACAGGGAAGGGAGGGTGGGATCCTGGCAGGGAAAACCAATCACAGAGAGAGGGTGGGCAATGGGCGGGAGGACAATGCTGCCATGTGGACTCTGAGTATTGATTCCGCGTTAAGGCTGCAATCGGAATGCCCTCGGAACCGGATCAATTTGCAAGTTGTGTAGACAGCTTCGTTCCGGTTCAATTAGTTTGAATTATTTAAACCGAATTAAGTCATGCCATGAAGACGCAGCCCTTTTTGTGTAAACACACTTTCAAAAAACCAAAGAAATCAGAAGGAAAACTTATTCTCCAAATGAAAGTTCTTACAAATTTTGGACAATGTCATTCTTTGTGGCCAGAGATGGCCTTTGAATCTAGCATTTATTTCCAAGATGTGGGAAATCATCTTAGAATGTCTACAGAACATGACTGACAAATTACGTAACTGCAACCAAAATAAAATAAGAGAAGCAATCTAGCCAAGAGAGAAAGGTACAAAAAACTGTCATCCATCAAACTGGAAGAATATGCCAAAGATGGAAAGAATAAGAAATCTGGTACAATAAGTAAGAAGAAAAAGACGTAAACACAGAAGGGGAAATGGGTGAAAAAATATATAGAAATAAGAAATGCAGTTCTATGGGTCAAACAAAGGCAAAGCTAAAAATGGTTTTTGTAATCTTATTTGTAGCAAACTGGCTGTGAAAGCCTACATATGATTTTTGTATTTTTAAAGGCTTTTCCCTGCTATATTAATTGAGCAGTATGGATTGTCTTCTATAGAACGCACTTGCAAAACAGGATGCACATTTAAGACAAATAAAATTTACAAAATTAAAAACAGGCTGAACTAAAAACTGCTGATCAACACAGAAGCCATATTTTCTATTTCTTGTGTTTATACCCATTTGTGCAACCAGAGTGGCTAAGTTTGCTACCAAGTTTTACAACATTTTGTTCCGAGGGTCAATACGAATTGCCAACTGGAGCTATTCTGTTTGCAGTACAGGGTCAAGAACCCAGTTCCAATCTGAAGGTAAGATATTGAACTGTAAGCTATGAGATGGTTTGGAATCCAAGACAAGATTAATTGCCTATAGCTCAGCATCTGAGGCAGCCCACTGCACAACTAAAACAGCTTCTCAGCTCTAAAAGGTTCCATTTCATACAACCTCTCATAGAAACACACGCCGTAATCTGGAGGACCCAGAAAAGAATAAACCAAGCTTATGAACCAGCATTTGCCTCTCGGCAAACCAAAACACTCCAAAACTTGGGGGGGGGGGGAATTGAAACTGGTGACTTACGAAAAAGCTGCAAGGATGCTTTCCTTGGATTAGTGTGGAGACATCAGCGTGACGATCCTGGACTTTCCCCTCTAGAAAATGGTTCTGACCAAGTGTTTTCTGCGGCACAACAGGATATAGATGTGGTAGTTCATTTCCAAACTGTGAAGGACAAAAATAAAGAGAGCAGAGGGAGAGAAAATTAAAATGCAAGGCTTTTTTTGGGTAGGGCACAAGGTGTGTGGGGGGGGAACCACCCCGATAATATTTAACACACTCTTTACAGGATTTTACTACACAGTTGTTTATGAAACGTTTTTAAACACCATGATTTTAAGGTCTCGTTCATATTATTTTGTCAACCTCTGTGAAAAAAATATGCAAACTTGCTCCCAAGTTCACAGGATGTACTTATGAAATGGACAGAAACTGCAGACTTTGGTGGCAGCTTTCCTATAAACTTCCAAAGTTCTCCAAGTCTTGGTCAGTTTGCAGTTAAAAGTTGTCTCAATATGAAATTATTCATAAATGTTAGTTTTCTACCACTTGGTTTCCCACCTCCACCCACATTGGGCTCATGGAACTTCAGCTATCTTCCATGACCTCGTTCATATGTGGCCGTGTACTGAGTAAAGAACAAATCAGACCCCAAGACGGTCCTGCTTGAAATCCCCAGTCACCCTGGAAAGAACAGTGAGGCCAGGTCCCCACGGGACAATTTAATTCAGGTTTTAAGCAGAGTCTTTTTAATCAGCAGCGAGGTCTGGTTAGTTTATAATGTAGACTCGCAGGGGAGAAACCCCCTCCCCTCCCTCCTCCTCTCAACAGGACCCCCTCCCTATGCAGTCAGCACTGTCATACCCTGACTTCATCAGGGTTGGCAATTCAAACCCCACCCCCTATATAAGCCTGTCCCCAATTCATATCATGGCAGTAGGGGTTTTTTTCATTTCCCCTTTGTTTTGTGCTAGATGGTACATTAAAGCAGTGTGAAATGGTAGGGAGGAGGGAGGGAGGAGGGGCAAAGTAGGCAAGCTTTTAAAGACCACCAGCTTTGCAAAATGGCAGGCATCGAGGCCAAAATCTTTCCAATCGCTGCCTCTTTAAGTAAAATCAGACACTTTTGACTCGCTCCCACTATGACCTGATATCTCATTACATTGTAATGGTCTGATCTCTCGTTACATTGTAAACTACTGCGGGCTCTGCTCACTCTTCCTTTTCAGCCAAGCCCGATCTTTAGCACATAATGGCGAGAGCCTGGGGGAAAGGGGAGGAAATCACGGCTTATCAATGGGTCAGGAGAAACAGGAGAATGACCCTAAAGAATGGTTCCCTCCCCCCCCAAAAAAACCCACTTGCATTCCCATTTTGCTGAATTAAGTGGGGTATTTCTAAATCCAGCAGTGAGACCTCTTTTGATTTGAATGTAGATAATCCACGTTTTAGGACCTTTAATCCTCAGAAACTGAGGATTCTTTTAAAACTTTGGGAATGGTGAGCTCTTGAAATGATTTCCAATCTCTTTAAATTTTAAATGGGAACACAGCCTGAGTGATCTCCGGGCTCACCCTTTGGATGAAGGGCAGAATGTAAATGCCATTAATTGAGTAATTAGTTGATTGATTAATGTTAATTAATATGCAGTGTCAAAAGCACAAGTGAATTTCCAAGCAAGAGCAATTTTTAGCAGGACTTTTCCTGAATTTAAAGTGACCTGAAAGGAGAGTTGACTTGAGACACAACTGTGATTATCTGCCAGCTCTCCCCACTGAATTAAAAAATGCATGTACGACACTGTCAGCCATGTAGGTAATTATCTCATAGAAGATAGGATGTCTTCCATACAGTGATGTACCGTGGAAACTTTTTCATTAGCAGCCTAAGTAAGTCTTAGCGCTGTCCGGTAATACCGCAGAGATTTTGTTCCTTGCTTGGCAAGAACTACCAGCTGAATCCAAAAACATAGTAGAGATTCTCTGGCTTGGATCCGGATAGTGCAGGGTTTGATCAAACACTCAGAATCTGGTCCACAGTGCACAGTGAAAGATGTACAGTACACCACACTGCATGATAGGAGTTACTGTAAATGACATCCGATTGACTCTTTTAGAGAAGCTTGTCTTCCACCAAATTCTGCCATGTCTAGAATAAACCGGAAACACACGAGCTCACGTGTTCTCCATGTTCTGTTCCAATGGGCAACAGGAAGAGCCTTGATATCAAGATAAGGGGACTCGAGGTTGCCCAGGCATCAGTCTCCCTCCTGGTCTAGCTGGTGGCATCCAAAGGAGGGCACCGGAATGAGATGCCAAAGAAGCGATTTGGTAGCCATCCGGTCATCCTGGGCTCTCTTCCAGGGTTTCCTATCTCTCCTGTAGGACTCACAAGGCAGTGACTCTACTTTGTCATGGAAGCTCACTGTGTCATCCCGGCTAGGAGAAGGTAGGAAACCCTGGGGGGAAAAAGTCCAGGGTGGAAACCCACAGTAGCTGCTTGGAACCAGAGGAATCACTACAGAGGCCACCAAGGACATAGAGATGTTTCTCATCTACTCATCCTCAGTGGAAGAGCAAATGTCCTGCAAAGCAGAGGGTTGTCGGTTTGGACAGAGATGACTTGGCCACAGTTATCCATGCTCTGGTAACCTCCAGACTGGACTACTGTAATGCGCTCTACAGGGAGCTGCCCTTGAAGATAGTTTGGAAGCTACAGCTAGTGCAGAATGCAGCTGCTAGACTGCTGACTGGACACACATCACACTGGTCTTAAGAGTTGCATCGGCTGCCATTTCATTACCAAACACAATTCAAGGTGTTAACTTTGACTTATAAGACCATAAATGACTTGGCCCCCAAATATCTAAACGAATGGTTTCTTCCATATCAACCTGCTCGTGCCCCTAAGATCTGGAGGGGAGGCCCTCCTGGTTGTCTCACCACCCTCAGTAGTAAAAGGGGTGGGCACCTAGGCTATGGAATAGTCTCCCCCTTGAAAAGGTGGTGACGACACACCCTGGCCTTTGGTTAAATGGGAATACACTGTCTCTTCCCACTTTACAGGCATTGTCACTGTTATAATATATACCATTGTTGTTTTAATATATGTCTGATTTTAAATGTTGTTACCTGCCCTGAGACCTTCAGGTATAATGCAGAATAGAAATACAAATAAATAAATAAATCCCCCACCTCCCCCCGGAAGTAGGCAATGGCAAACCACTTCCATATCTTTGCCAAGTAAACTGCATTGAGATGCCACCCATGGAGTCAACCAGGAGTCCATTACAACTCGTCAAACAAGCACCAATGTTACAATGGCTGATCTTCCCTTTCCCTCCTGCCTGTACACCTAGATACCACCTCTCTTACGAAATCATACTGCAACGTCCAGGCCTCTTCAGTCTGGAAAGACGGTGTTTAAGAGGTGACCTGATTGAAGTATATAAAATCATGCAGGGTATAGAAAAGGTGGATAGAGAAAATTTATTTTTTCTATCACACAGCACTAGGACCAGGGGGCATCTATGAAGCTGGTGGGTAAGAGAGTCAGATTCGACAAGGGGAAGTAGTTCTTCATCGGTTTATGGAATGTGCTGCCGGAAGAAGTGGGAACAGCAACCAGCCTAGACGGCTTTAAGGAAGGGATAGACAAATTTATGGATGACAGATGTATCAATGGCTACTAGAATGGATACCTAAGTACATCTTTCAGGCTGGGGGGAACAAGCAGGATGCCTCTAAGGCCATTTGCTGGGAATCGAGAGCAGGAGAACGAGATGCCCATGAGCAATTGGGGGACTATTGTGTGCAATGGGATGCTGGACTAGATGGGCTGTGAAGTGATCCAGCAGGGCTTCTCTCATGTTCTTATGTTTTTATGTACCAAAGTCTTGTGGGATTCTCCCTCAGGTCAGTTGACTTCTCACTGGTGAGGGGGGAGCGTGGGTGTGTGTTGTATGTTGTGCGTGTGTGTCTTGTATGAGCTTCTCAGACAGAGTTGGGCAGCGACTCTGCTAACCTCCACATGAGGCCTTGGGTGAGCCAGATTGTTCATTTATTCATACCTGAACCACTGGCTCCTTTTGTCCCCATGAATGGAGGGAAGTAATTCAGTCTTTCGGATTCAGTCAACCCTAATGAAAAATTCAGAGATAATACTATTTTCATAGCAACAATGAAAAGAGGAAGAGGGCAAGGAAACACAGATATATGATTAGGAGATGGATGCCCAGGTACTACCTCCAGGTTGGAGAGACAGGCAGAGGCCTCTAAAGGACATTTGCAGGGATTCGAGAACAGGCAATGGTTTTGCCTTTGTCTTCTGCTTCAGATGCCTGGAAGCAACCGGTGGGCCACTCTGTGAGACAGGATGCTGGACTAAATGGGATGTGGCCTGATCCAGCAGGGGTCCTCTCATGTTTGTATGAATGTCCTCTTCATTTTCACAACTACATTGGAGCAAAATAACCAAATAACACACAAGAAAGGTTCTCTCTCTGATTCGAAAAAGACCTTCCAGTGCAGAAGAAATGGATTTCCTACTGGATCAGTCATTTCCTAAGACCACTAAGACAGGGTTGGATGATAGAATCTTTCGAGTTCCAGTGAAAAAGGGACCTGACTGTTGACCCACCTTAAATGCAAATCCTAATACTACAGCACCAGTAATAAAATTTGGGTTTAGAGCATGGACGTTTAGAAGTTAACCCTTGAAAGAAGAGATGTTCCAAACTGCTTCAGCAAGTTCACAGTTTGCAGAAACCTGGGGGGGGAAAGCAGATATCTGTAGAAATAAACTAGAAAACAACAAAGAGAAGGAACTATAGAGACCATAAACAGTTTGCAGGTATGGAACAACAGGAACTGAGGAGAGGGCTATATAAATGTGGGTCCAGGGGATTCAGCGCAGACCCTTATGATATTGGAGGTTAATTCACATGAACTAGTGAATTTGCATGTAGAGATAGGCAAATGTTATCCTCTCACATGTGGTTGAATGTTAACCTAGTTGTGGATACTAGTCTCTGAGAAGCAAAATAGGATGAAGGGAAAATAGGGAGCTGAGACTCTGGCTGCGTCCCCATGCAAGTGATTTGGTGCGGGACTGGCTTGCTTTTGACCGGGTATGGGACTGAAAGTGAATCTTGACCATCCCCATACCTTGACCGCTAATGTGGGCTGTATACGCATACAGCTGTCCCCATGAACTTGAGCTGTTTTGCACACCTGTGCTTCACCTGGGATTGCTTGCTGTGGAAAAGGGAGAAAATCAAGCCAATCTCCTCCCCAAATAGCCCAGGACTGTCCCCATGCACAGGCTCAGCTAACAAAGCAATGCGTGCTGAACCACCAAACCACAGCGAGAACAGTTTTTTCCAGGACCATATTTGGTTGAGGTTTGGGCAATTTGGTTTGAGAAAATTAGACCAAATAAAAAATGCATGGGGACGGCCCTTCCCAAATCCGATTTCAATTTGGGGCAAAACGTGCATGGGGTCGCACCTTCTGAGGCATTAGCTTTGCGCCTTGAGTCCCTTTTCATCCTTTTCTTGCAGGGAAATAAATAGATTTCCACCTTCACCTTGGAGTGAGTGCATGCTGATGTTCCTTCCAGGTGGTGAACCTAGAGCTTTCTTGTTTAGGATACAACTTTGGGTGGCAATAGAACTACCATCTCTATTATCACAAATCTCTGCTAGGTTGTGGACAAGAGGTTTATTTTTCCTCTCCATGGGGATATTCTGGCAAGTTTTAAGGAAAATAAAAATGATGCATTCCCCCCCCCCCAAGGAATATATTATTTATCAAAGAGGCCTGCATTCCAGAATATTACCATATTTTCCGGCGTATAAGACGACTGGGCGTATAAGACGACCCCCAACTTTTCCAGTTAAAATATAGAGTTTGGTATATACTCGCTGTATAAGACGACCCCTCTTCCAAAACACATCAAATAAAAATTAAAAAAACATCAGATTTGATTTCAATATGGTTATTTTAATTCAAATGCTTATGACATGCAGGTACTTAGCAGGAAAACTGTCACTTATAAACATAAGGGTGTCATCAAACATGTAAACATAAAACAGTGCAAGTGGATTAAACTTTTCCTAATTCACTCTAAAGCTGAAAGGAAGGATAAGACAATAAACCCATGGGAGCTGCCATGCTGTTTGTTTTCTAAGCTGTTAACCAAACTCGAACTGATGGTGATAGGAGGAAGATAACAAACAATAGAGACCAAGTGCCGGGCAAGTCCCTGGCGAGTTAGCAACGCCCATCATAACTGCAAGCTATGGTATTTTTACAGGCTTTGCTGGTGTGACAGTTTCCCTTTAAAAGCCTTCAAACTCCTCCTGTTCATCATCTGATATCATAAATATATCAAGGATATCTTGTGGTACATTTGTAAGGCAGTCATCATATGGATTGAATTCCGTATCAGATGGTGTGGTCTCAGCTTCAGCTTCCTCTTCATCTTGCCACAAGTAGTCATCCTCCATACCATCTAATGAATTTGATATGCCACACTTCTTGAAAGACTTGATTACTGTTTGTGGATCAATATCATTCCAGGCTTTTATGACAAAATTGCACAAAACATCCAACTGTGGAGCACGCATGTTTCCTCCTATTGTGAATGACTTTTCACCACTAACCATCCATTCATTCCACTGTTCTCGAATGCGATCTTTAAATGGCTTGTTTAGGCACACATCCAGTGGCTGTACCAATGATGTCAATCCTGCAGGAATAACTGCCATATCTGTGTTCAGTCTTGCAAGCCTTTGCTTGGTGCTGGGAGTTAAATGAGCCCTGAACATATCCCACACAAGTAGACTACGTTTTTGAATAAGTGCACCTGGTCGTCTGCTCCATACATTATCAAGCCATAGCTTTATCCCTTCTTCATCCATCCAGCCTTTTTTATTCACATGTACAAAACAACCAACAGGGAACTTGAGTTTTGGCATTGTTTTTCTTTTAAAAATAATCATTGGTCTCAGTTTGGTGCCATCAGCTGTGCATCCTAGTACCACTGTAAAACTGGATTTTTCATGCCCTGTTGATTTAATCAAAATTGTTTTTTCTCCTTTTTGATGGACAGTTTTATTTCCAAGCATATCAAAATTCATTGGCGTTTCATCCATATTTCCAATACTACTTAACGCATAGCCATGTTTAGTGCGCTGTTGTATTATGTATCAATGGAAACTAGTTGCTTTGCTATCAAGATCTGCAGGTAATTTTTGGGCAATTTTAGTCTTTTCCCTTAGTACCATATTATGCCTTCCCATGAATCTAGTGCACCAGGATACAGTGGCCTTAAATCCGTTGCTGTGATCTGGATTAGATTTGGCCCACTGAAGTGCAAACAAACATATTTTATTTCTTGTCCCTACATAACCATTTTGGCGATGCTCATTCACCATGTCTGCTACATGTTTTTCAAGTTCTGGCCAATGTGGGGTGCCTCTTCTTAATGCACACTTACCCCTTGGCATACTCCTTAATGCTTTTTCATTTGCTTTCCAGTCCCGAACCATCTTTTCTGTTACTCCAAATTGTCTTGCAGCAGCGCAGTTATTATGTTCCATGGCAAACTTTACAACTTTAAGTTTGAAACTGGTTTCATATTTATTTCTTCTAGCTGGTGGGGCCATGATGTGGTTTTCACTGTATGCTGTACTGTATGTCCATCAGAGAGGTTGGCAGAAGCAGCCTTCTCCGAAAGGAGAGTTTTATTCTTGCTGTAGCAGCAAGAGAAGGAGGAGGGGTAGCAAGGAGGCCAATGAACAAATGTACCGGCCACGTGGACCCAGCACAAGGCAGGCAGGCACTGATGATTCAGACCGCGCCGCTGCTGAGCCGAGCCGAGGGGGCTAAGTCTGACTGTGGAGAAGCGAGGAGGGAGAGCGGATCACACGCCCATGTGTCTACTCATGTGGCCGTGAACCCTCCAAAGCGGCAAGGTGGCGGCGCTGCTGATCTGAGCACCAGGATCCAGCTTCTAGCAACCGCCTCCGCCTCAGTTTACCCTAACGCAGCGGCATAAGCGGGGGGGGGGGGAGGGGACTGAGACAGAGGCGGTTGCTAAAAGCTAGATCCTGGCGCTCAGATCGGCGGCGGCGGCGGTGAAGTGGCGGCGCTGCTGATCTGAGCACCAGGATCCAGCTTCTAGCAACCGCCTCTGCCTCAGTTTACCCTAACGCAGCGGCATAAGCGGGGGGGGGGGGGAGGGGAGGGAAGGGGACTGAGACGGAGGCGGTTGCTAAAAGTAGATCCTGGCGCTCAGATCGGCGGCGGCGGCAGTGAAGTGGCGGCGCTGCTGATCTGATCACCAGGATCCAGCTTCTAGCAACCGCCTCCACCTCAGTTTTCCCTAACGCGGCGGCATAAGCGGGGGGGAGGGAGGGGAGGCGAGTGGACTGAGACGGAGGCTGTTGCTAGAAGCTAGATCCTGGGGCCCAGATCGGCGCTGCTGCGCCGCTTTGAAGGTTTTACAGCCACATGAGTAGACACACGGGCGTGTGATCTGCTCTCCCTCCTCGCTTCTCCGCGGTCAGACTTAGCCGTTCAGCTTGGCTCGGCTTGGCGGTGGTGCAGTCTGAATAATCAGCGCCTGCCTGCCTTGTGCTGGGTCCACGTGGCCGGTACATTCGTTCATTGGCCTCATGGCCGCTCCTCCTCCTCCTCCTCCTCCTGCTATGGCTGACGCGGCAGAATAAAACAACCGAGGCAGCTTCGGTAAGCTTTGCCTTTGGCGCAGGCGAACAGGACCCGGTTGTGACCCGGCGTATAAGGCGACCCCCGACTTTTGAAAAGATTTTCCTGGCTTAAAAAGCTGTCTTATACGCCGGAAAATACGGTACTCTGGGAATTAAAAGGATAGGATCTTTTGAGTAAGGGGAAACAGGTTGTGTTTTGTCCAGGGTGGGATTTCTAGTTCTAAAATTTTGCCAAGAGGCTAGCAGAGAAGTGAGTGATGTATTTATGCCTCTGCTATGGCCAGTTGCATTTAAACACTGTTGGCTGCTGAGACTATGTAGTCTCGAATCGGATTTTCGAAAATCCAGATTTCTGAATTCGAATTTGAATGCGGATTTTCAAAAACCCAATACGGGTCTTTGAATGATTCGACTGAATTCATCTCCGTATATTGCATCTGAATATCGGGTCTGCTTGCACTTATAATACGGGATGAAAACAAAATGCAAATGTGAAAAAAAGGATGCGAACAGATTTGAAAATCAGATATGGGGCCTATTCGCACTTGGCCTTTTTCTGGAGTATATCTCAGGATAGGGGTCTGTGGTCCACATGCTAATGCAGACTCTAGCAGACCTCACTCTGGGCCTGCTGAAGCCGGCACTAGCATATGGGCAGCAAGTCCCTATTCCAGGATATATTCCAGAATAAAGCCAAGTGCGAATAGGCTCATGAATGTTCCTGACATTCATATCATTCGATTCGAATTGGATTTTCAAAATTATTGATCCAGATAATTCGGATTCAAATTGGATTTTTGAAAATATGGATTTTCAAATTTCAGTTCGGATCAAATATTCAATTTGACTTGGATTCGAATGCATTCGTACACATCCCTACTGTATAGTGTGTAGCGTTCCTTTCCTGCATCCTATATTGTGACACCCATGGCATCCAACTCTCACTAGTCTGGACACTCTAGCCACAGACTTCAAGTCCCCCTTTTTAAATAGGTCTCTGAGCCTTTTTTTCTTCTTCAGCACCTGGCTTCGAAACATCAGTTACACTGTTACCGGCTACGTTGCTATGACAATACTTCCCCCTCCCTTGAGCGTCTGAGTCAGTAACAGGCCTCAAGCAGAGTAACTTTGAAACTCAATGTAAGTGTAACTTTGTTTACAACTCTTTTGCCAGTACAACTTCAACACAAGCAGTTCACATTAACTTATTTTCTTAACTCAGGACCCTGACTAATCCCTGTCTAGATTCTCCTCAGGACCCGGATCTGTACTGTCTAACTTCTTCCTAAGTCTGGCCCCAGTTACAGAACAACGGCTCTGACAGGAAGGCCCTTTTTATAGTCCTCACCAAGATTCCATTCCTTCTGATTGGCTGTTTCTCTCTGGGCTGCCCCCCTTCTTCAATATGCTAATTGGACTGGGTTTAGCCCCTCCTTCTCTGTTTACCAACCTTCCTGGACAGCGCCTTTTATCCTCAACTCATTATATAACATTTACACACATCCAATTGAAGATACAACAAGTATATGAATCACTTGGGCTTCACATATGTATATGTATATGCATATATATATGTATACGTATGTATATATGTATATATATATGAGAAAAGGATTTGAGCTATGATCTGACACTAAAGAACACATCAAAGGGGAAAGGGAAATTGTACTTGAAAGTGATTCATTTGTTTCTTAGTGCCCTTAACGAAATGCCGTTCTTTGTAGTTTACTTTCAATCAGCAATATACGCCTTCTGAGGATCTCCTACCAGCCTTCTCCCTCCCTCTCCCCTCTCCCAACAAATATTGCAATCTTCAGCAAGAACGATATTATTCAGAGTCGGTTTGGCATCCTAACCCTGAAAAGAGGAGTTGCAACTAGGCTGCATCCACACGCAAGAAAAGAAGCAATTCAAAAGTGGCTTAAAGGAGAGAGCATCCACACTAGGGGTACACAGAAATACTCTTAAGATATTTGAAAGTCGATCGAATATGCTCAATTTTTGACATTTGAATTTGAATCAAATGTCCATAAATTCAAATTTAAAGATCTGAACGAATTTCAAATTTTGAATCTATTCATTTGAATTATCCAGACATTTGCATCTGTACAGGGTCTTACCAGATGTGTACTTGCAGATACGCATCTTTCCCACATCTGTGCACATTTGTACGGATCCATACGGGATGAAAACGGGTTGCACACGGGATAACTACAGGATGCATATGGACGTGTACGGACACATATAGGACACCTAATGATGCATACAGGCGCATGCATTTTGGGGTACTCCTGGACTCCACACTAACACTTGAAGCTCAGGTGGAGGCCATGGCTCCCATCTACGGCTGGTGCGCCAACTGAAGCCTTGTTTGGATAGAGACGACCTGGCCACAGTTATCCATGTTCTGGTAACCTCTAGATTGGACTATTGTAATGCACTCTACATGGGGCTGCCCTTGAAGACGGTCCGGAAGTTGCAGCTAGTGCAAAATGCAGCCGCCAGAGTGCTGACTGGAACAGCTAATCGGATACACATTTCGCCAGTTTTAAAAGAATTGCACTGGCTGCCAATTCAAGGTTTTAACTCTGATTTATAAAGCCCTAAATGACTTGGGGTAAGTCAGTAGTAGTAAGGTTGGTGGGCACCCAGGAGAGAGCTTTTTCAGACTGTGGAATGGACTCCCCCTCGTGGTGCACTGTGCCCCTTCCTTTTATTTATTTAGGAGGGCCATAAAGACACCTCTTTGCCTTGGCCTTTGGCTGAGGTTTTATTCTCCCTCCCCAGTTACGACGACATCACTATTAATGCACTAGGGAGCGCACAGTTTTAAAGTTGTTGAATTTTTAAGGTGTTTTTAAACGTGCATCTTGCTTTAATCTGTATTTCACTTTAATGTGTATCTGTTTTAATCTGTATCCCGTTTTAATCTGTTTTAATCTGTTGTTACCCCCCCCCCCAGAGACCTTTGGGTATGGGGCGGGATAGAAATGTTAATTAATTGATTGATTGATTGATTGATTAAAAATGTTCCAATTAAATAAAAATGTTGTCAACGTTCGTAAGTGAAAATTCAAATCAAAAATTCAAACAAATAGATTCAGATTTGCTTAATTTGAATTGAATTTGGTTAAATTCACATTTTAAAGATTCGAATTGAATTGAATTTTTGGGTATTCAATTTAAATTGAATCGAATCCTGAAAATTGCATTCGTGCACTTATCCACACACTAATGCATCTGATTTGCAAGGCCAGGAAAAGACACTTCCAAAATGGGTTCTTTGGCCTTTGATGTGGATTAGCAGCAGGATGGGAACCCTAGCATGCATCCACTGAAGACAAGTCGCTCCGGTTCTGTGACTGAAGATCGACGCAAGACAGCAGCTCAGCATCAGGTGCAGCAACCAGCCAAAGCAAATGCATCTGTGTCAGGTGATGCTGGAAGAAAGCCAGCCTTGCCAAAAACTTGTGGTGCCCCCAAAGGGAAATTTCCCTTCTGCCCCCCATTCAAGCTTTAGGAGCCAAGCCACAAGACCCAACATGCTGGGCACGATGGTGGCAAGAGCAGATCTGCTGGATGAAACAGTCTAAGCAAGACATGGAGGTGTGGCAAAGGGTGCGTTTCAGCCACCACGCTTAGGCAGTTCCTTGGAAAGGACCCAGGAGCGGTTTGCCAAACCTTCTTCCAGGTAGATGCCTGCCATCAGACTGCTGACCTTCAGCTTTCAAGGCACTTGCACTACAGCCAAGCTGCAGCTGGAGGCATATATCACACGGCCAAAACGAAAACCCCAACACTGTCAGAGCACCAAAGGAACAAGTACTGGGGGTCAAACTGGGCCCAAAGTCAATTTTGCAGCTGAAGAAATCCTTCTACAGACCTGGCTGTCATGCAACTCAGTTCCACACAGAGAATGGCATGTGGGCACTATGCCTACATGCACAAAATGCCTCCTGTGCAAGCTAGTAAGGGAAACCTAAAACATAAGAACCTAAGAGGAGCCCTGTTGGATCAGCCACAGCTCATCTACTCCAACATCCTGTTGCACACAGTAGCCCACCAACTGCCCATGGGCATCTCAAGCAGAGGCAAGTGCAAACCTTCTCCTGCTCTTGAATCCCAGCAAATGGCCTTAGAGGCATCCTGCTTGCCGCCCCCCCAGCCTGAAAGATGTACTTAGGCATCCATTCTAGTAGCCATTGATACATCTGTCACTCATAAATTTGTCTAACCCGTCCTTAAAGTCATCTAGGCTGGAAGCTGTTACCACATCTTCTATAAGAACATAAGAGTTTAGAACATGGAAGGAGAGAAGGGGAAGAAGTAGTAGTATAGTAGTAGAAGAAGTGTTGGCTTTTCTACCCCACTTTTCTCACTCATTTAAGGGTACTCAAATGTGGGGCTGTGAGAGCTCTAGACCACTAGACCAAACTAGCTTTGGGAACTGTCTCTTCTCAGAAAGAGAGCTGTGACTAGCTCAAGGCCACCCACCTGGCTTCACGGAGAAAGGAGAAGAACCCACTTTTTCTCACCCTTAAGGGGACTCAAAGCTGCTTGTAAACCTTCTGCTCTTCTCCCCACAACAGACACCCTGTGAGGCAGGTGGGGCTATGAAAGCTCACAAGAGAACTGTGACTAGCCCAAGGTCACCCACCTGGCTTCATGGAGGAAAGGGGAGTCAAACCAGGTATTCCCAGATAAGAGTCCATCTCCTTAGCCACTAGTCCAAACTGAAGGAAGGAAGGAAGGAAGGAAGGAAGGAAGGAAGGAAGGAAGGAAGGAAGGAAGGAAGGAAGGAAGGAAGGAAGGAAGGAAGGAAGGAAGGAAGGAAGGAGTACACATGTTCTAAGCTGTTCATTCTCCCCTTGACCCACTTCCTCCTTCTCCCCCTCCTCTTTAAGAAGCCTGAATTGTAAGTGCAAGTGAGAGTAATTGAAGGTTTATGAACTGATGGGCTGCCTGCTCTCCTGTGGCCCGGTGCACAATTTCACACGCTTTTAGAAAAATGAAGGTTATTACTGAAAGCAGACCGAGTTGGCGTGCAAAAGCCATGAAGGCTCAAAGCCGACGAACCGTTGCTAAGAGTCCCATCACACCTACACTGCAGAAATGGTCTCCTAGCCTCTCCTTCTCCTTAGAGAGGTGGAGAAACACCTGTTCTGCAGCCCTTTGAACAAGCAGCATGAACAAATTCTTGGGCCTCCTTCCCCCAAAGGACGGCAGATGGTAAAAAGGGCTATGAAATTCAGATAAGCTTGGAATGCTGGGAAACCCTACCTGGTCCTGCCAAGTCTGGAGGCTGACCCATGAGGGCCAAGGAAGCACTGACCCAGAGGAACTGGCCCTTAGTGAATTCTTGGACAGGGAAATGCCAACCCAAGGCCCTACAGAACAACTTTTGGCATCTGGGTTGTAATTTGTTTACCAGCTTGCAACCATGCCCCAAATATTCCAATTCTGTTATGCAGTCCAAAATATGTTATCCCCTTCATCTGAATTTCTGGGCCTTTTTCCACTAGGACTTAGAACCCTTCTAAGACCCAGTCAGGAACCTGATTGGCACCTGATTGGTACCAATCAGGAAGGCCCTGTCCCCACCTGGACCCCACTGAAGGCCCCATCTGCAAGGCCCTGTCCCCACGAGAGCAGGGGAAATCTGGCTATAATGGGTCCTTCAAGCCCTTAAATCTGGATTTTCTGTGGATCTGATTAAAGGTGTCTTCAAGATCTGGATCTCCAGGAGGACCCCATTTCAAAGATCCAGATCTTGAAGATCCGGATCTTTGACCACACGTGGAAAAAAGACACTAGTTACCTTTTTCCACATTCTGCTTTATGGCTTTAGATGGATCCTCAACAGCTTCACCACAAGCTCTTTCGGCCTCTCTCCTTCTTCCATTGCTCACTGCCCAGACCTGGGAAGTGTTCAGAGAAGCTGAAAGCCTGCATGCCCTTTTATCTTGTCCAAACCATTTATTGTTCATTTCCCTGGCTTTCAACCATCAAGGCCTCAGATATCAGCCAGACTTCAGACTTGGGTCAACACAAACCACCTAGCTGTGAACCTGCTGTGGGTTAGGGGTGGAGGCTGGGAACAGCACTGAGTGCGTGTTGGGCTGTTCTCACAACCTGCAGGTACGCACAAGCGCACCTGCAAACAGCACGGCACAGTGCGCTACTGCTGCCGCTGCTGCCAGCCTCCTCCTTGGCTGTCTTCCTTCCTTTTCCCTCCCCCTGGAAAATCTGGGGAAAGAGAACTGGCATGGGGACAGAGGGCTAAAATCCAGAATGGATTCGGATTACTGGGGAATTTAATGGAAACCCTCAGTGCTGAATCCAAACCCACTCTGGATTTTACCCCCTATGGGAATGCACCCCAACTGAATCATTAAAGCACCCCTGGATTTGACAAGCAAATTCTCCTTCACATTAAATTATGCCCAAAACAAAACATGATCCACCCTGAAATTTATAGGCATCCCTCATATAACCTGGTTCTCATTCAGCATCCTTCACCCAAATGTAGAACTATGTGGCACAGATTACATTGACACAGCTGTTGTAATGTGAATTCCCTTGCTTAATGCAGACCAGAAATCTTTCTATAAAACGCATCTGTAGGTCTAATGTACAAGCAGATGAAGCGGGCAGTGCCCCACTACAGTGGCACAGAGCGTGACTCTGCTTTCCACTCCCCTCTGTGCAAGCTTCAGTTCAGGGTTTTCGCTAACATAACTAAAATCCATTTGGTTGAGTTGGGTCTGCTTTAACTACTCTGTGAGCCAATTTGGTCTAATGGTTAGGGAGCTGGACTCTTACCTGGTAATACCAGGTTTGATTCCTCACTCCTCCATGAAGCCAGCAGGGTGACCTTGAACTAGTTACAGTTCTCCTTCTAAGCTCTCACAGCCCCACCTACCTCACAGGGTGTGTGTTGTATGGAAAACACTTGGTTTGTCGGCCACTTTGAGTCCCCTTAAAAAAGCCAATTTTTCTTCTTCCCCCAGAAAGGCAGTTGGGTGTCCTTGGGCTAGTCACAGCTCTCTTCTGAGCTCTCACAGCCCAACCTACCTCACAGGGTGTTCTGTTGTAGGGAGAAGAATAGAAAGCTTTATGAGCCGCTTTGAGTCCCCTCAAATGGATGAGAAAAGCGGGGTAGAAAAGCCAACTCTTCTTCTTTCTCCATGAAGCCAGCGGGGTGACCTTGGGCAAGTCACAGCTCTCTTCTGAGCTTTCACAGCCCCACCTACGTCACAGGGTGTTTTGTTGTGGCGAGAAGAACAGAAAGCTTTATCAGCTGCTTTGAGTCCCCTTAAATGGGTGAGAAAAGCAGGGTAGAAAAACCAACTCTTCTTCTTCTGTCCCAAAATCCCAGTTTCTTTCACTGCCTTGGCCTCCACCCCGCACGCCACAGCAGGCACCCAGGTTTGCAGGGAAAATACTGTGTGATCCACTGCTTTATGTTACTTCATGATTCTAAACAAAACAGTGCCTGGAAGCCATCTCAGAAGCACAGAGTAAAAAGGCAAGGGCAGCCATAGTTTGCAGCATGGTGAGGGTGACACTCCTATTTTGGGAAATAATCCAGAACAAGGCCCAGTGCAGAAAGGGCCTTTTGCACTTTCCCCAGCATCGTTCCTTCAATGTCTCAAGGGCTATGCTTATTCAGTGTTGCTGACTTTGGGAATGTGAGTTAGGACTCCAGATCTAGTTTTCTACCTGGGCCCGTGATTTTTAATTGACTGTTATTGCAACCTAACTAGAAAACAATCTCTAAGGCACCTTACGGGAGCATCTATGCTTTGCTCCTGCAACGGCGGGTGGCATTCTGCCGAGCACTGTACTTTCGCTGTGTTTATTAATCCCTTGTGTCCATTAGACCTTAGCAAAAGGAAATAGGAGCTCAACTCTCCTGTTTTCATCTTCCTGACCCACATAATATGATAGGAGCACATTAAGGCGCAAGGGGATCATAGCAGTGGATGATGGCAAATGGGTTCCCTCTTCTGCATATGGATGCAACACTAAAAATGCTCCACGCAGCATCCAGGAAACGGGATTATAAATACCTTTCTTGTCCCAATTTTTCCCAAGCAGACCACAGAGAGGTAATTGCAGGAAGAGCATAAGAGCCCTTTACCTTGGCTGAATTTCATCGGAGCTGCACTGAATCATGCCCCCCCCCCGTCTGCCACAAAAGTTTCCCCACATTATAGTTTTTTGAGGGGTGAATCTCCAGTTCACCCCACATCTCAGCAACTTACACCTGCACAGACTTGCCTGAGCAAACCAGCAGGTGAGCCTTAAATCCCTACACCGTCTTGGCATCCACCTCTGGAGTGAGCAGACGTTCCCTTCCCTTTCCTGCACTTCCAATCCCTTTTGCTGATGTTTGCTTCTCCCACCCCATCCCCAGCAGCCATCTGGTGGGTCCCCCTTCCCCTCAGTTTTCTTCTTCTTCCAGCTGTTCGTACCCAATTCTGCTTCCGGAAAACAGTTCCAGAAGGACCCTTCTTGCTTAGACATGCAAAATAAATAAATAAATAAATAAATAAATAAATAAATAAATAAAGCGCCCTATAGAATGAAAGCAAAAATTTGCCTGGCCAGCATGTATTCCCCCTGCCGTGGCAAAATTCTGCAGACCCCCAAACTTCATGAAATGAGAGATGACAGCAATTCCTCAAACATGCTGCCATTTGTGAAGACATCAGGCAAAATATAAAGCCTCTCATACATTACTTTGAAAAATGGAACACTCGTGATCCGCGAGATGGCAAACACAGAAAGTCCCATTAAGTAGACAGACGATTGAGGAGGTTTGAAAAGATATCCCAGAATTTTGTGTAGCTTAGGGGCGGGGGGCGGGGGAGGAAGGCAGGGTCTTCTTGTCAAATATATTCATTGCTTGCACTCTCCACTGAGTTGCAATCAATCTGCCCAAAGCAAAAGGATGGATGTGCAAGCATTAATGGACCACAGTCTGTTCCATGTGGAGGAGGTGGTGTGGGCAGGTGACTGTAGGAACTAGGCGTGTGCATGAATGCAGTTTTTGGGATTCAATTCGAATATCCAAAAATTCAGTTTGATTCAAATCTTTGAAATTCATATTTATCCACATTCTATTTGAATTGAATAAATTCAACTCTATTCATTTAAATTTTCTATTCGAATTTGCACCTATGAATGTCGACAACATTCGTACGCGCCCGTATGCATCCGTTCGATTCCCGTATTTATCCCATATGCATCCTGGTTTTGTCTCATACGGATATGTACAAATGTGTACGGATGCGGGAAAGAGAAGTACGGGCAAGTACGCATCGTGTACGTATCTGTACACAAACGAATGTCCAAATCATTCAAGCGAATAAATTCAAAAATTCAAAATGTGTTTGAATGTTTAAATTCGAGTTTACAGACATTCGATTTGAATTCAAATGTCCAAATTCGAATGAATTCATTCGAATTTTGAATTTTTCGAATACTCATGCACACCCCTAAAAGGAACATTATCACGTCACGCCCATCTTCACTTGAGGCAGCCAGCTCAGCTTTGCATGCAACAACCATTAATTAGAGGGACAAAACACAGCAAGGATTCCAGAGGGACCAGGCACAATCCGCAAGACCGGCAGCGCCACTTCTGATGGAGGATGCTAGAGGCAAAAAAACCCAGCGTGTGCTTGATAGATTAGCAGAGATCAGGAGCGAGTGGGATCTTGACGCCCAGCTGGGCATAACTGCATTGTGTGTCTTTCCTTGCAGACCACAAAGGCGAGAACTTGGTAGAAAGGGAATCTGCAGTCTTCTCCACCATTGTCGGCTCAACAACCCACCAAAGGCAGTAAAGGATGCAGGAAGAGAACGGGCCACTCTTCCACCTCTCCAGCAGAAAGCTCTGGAGAAAGAGGGCTGGATTGGAGCCATCACCTACAGCCAAAAAGATTTAGCTAGCAGCTTGGGCCTACAGCAGGAAAAGCATCTCCCCACAGGCCTCCGTTTGCCTTCCAACACGGCTGCGGAGCGCCACTTGAAACCCACTGGGAAAGTAATCTGTCCCTTTGGCTTGGACACAAATTCATTTCATTTATACTGATTTTATTCTTCTATGGTTTTATCTTTGTATACTTGATACTTGATATGGTCAAGCGACTAATCAATAAAGTTTATTCATTCATTTATTCATTTCAAAGTTGGATTAGGAACAAACTATCTGGCGGAAGGAGCCGCGGCACCTCAAACGGGCGTTCGGATCCAAGGTGGCAATTTGTTCATGAAGGACTCGCGCACACCTTGGGAATTTATTTATCTGTTTGTTTAGGAAATTTATATCCCGCCCTTCACCGAATGGTCCCAGGGAGGGTTACAATGTGAATAAAGCATATCACAAAGTAAAACATAAATAAAAATATAACCTCCCTCCTTTCCTCCCCTCCCTAACAGGACAGCACCCTGAAGAATCTGTTTAAGACGCAAAAGCCTAGGTGAAAAGATATGTTTTCACCAGGTGCTGAAAGATCTACAGTGTAGGCACCTGGCAAACCTCAAGAGGGAGGCTGTTCCAGAGTCTAGGGGCCACCACAGAAAAGGCCTCCTGCTAGTCCCTATGCCTCGCACCTCTGAAAGAATAGGAACTACAAGGGCCTCTCCTTGAGATCTCAGTGCACTGGCAAGTCTACATTCAGATACCCAGGGCCCAAGCCGTTTAGGGCTTTATATGTTAGCGTCAATACCTTGAATTAGGCTCGGTAGTGAATATGTAACCAGTGGGGGATAATGCTTCCTCCAGGATGCCAAAACCAAGAATGAAGAGGAAATCTTGCATAGTGTAGACAAAAAATGCTGCATAATTCTTATGTACAGGCACTTATCCATTTCTCTTTTTAAAAATTATTTGCCTAATAACAATTTTTATTATTCATTCATTCATTCATTCATTCTTTTATTTTTCCATCCATCCCTCCATCCCTCCATCTATCCCTCTATCCCATCCTATACCCAAAGGACTCATTGTGGGTTACAACATTAAAAACCAGTGAACATATAAAATGAACATCTTAAACCATAACATAACATTCTAATGACTGAATTATGCATAATCCAGCCACCTCTTGCACTGCTAAGGTTCTGCTCCTGTAAAGGACCATGGGAAAACTGTCATGCATCTAACTGCCACATATGGAAAACTGGGGTTTTGGGAGAACCAAGGCAGCCCAGTCAGTCTAAGTCAACTGTGCTGCACAGATCCAGACAACCAATGGAAATCAATAGCACTTCCTGTGGAAGGGAGGGCCAGGTTATCTGGGGGAGAGGCTCTCTCTCTCAGTACCCCAGTAGACCAGCGGACCAGTCTACGAGGAAGAGCCAAAGCCAGGTTCATTCAGGGTTAGGAGCAAGGCTTAACTTCAGCACTGGGTTTTCTGAGGTCAAGCATCTGGAACCTGTTTTAAAGGGTTGAGCAAATTGAGGGGAAAGGAGGTAGATCTTGTGAGTTTGAAGGCAAAAGAAAAAGAAATTCTCTCTTTCAGATTTGCTGGGATCCACATGGTCAGAGAGACTGAGAAGGTCAGTAAAAATGCTCCCATTCCCAATTAAGAGAGTCACAATTTTATAGGAATTGGCAAAAAAAGAAAGAAAAGAGAGAAAGGAAGAAAGAAAGAGAGGAAAGAAAGAGAGAGAAGGAAAGAAAGAGAAAGAGAGAAAGGAAGAGAAAGAAAGAAAGAAAAGAGAGAGAAAGAAAGGAGAAAGAGACGAGAAAGAGAAAAAGAAAAAGAAAGAAAAGAGAAAGAGAAAAAGAAAGAAAAGAGAAAAAGAAAAAGAAAAAGAAAAAGAAAGAAAAGAGAGAGAAAGAGAAAAAGAAAGAAAAGAGAAAAAGAAAGAGAAAGAGAAAGAAAAGGGAAAAAGAAAAAGAAAAAGAAAGAAAGAAGAGGACTGTAAGTTCATAGACAAACAGGCAGATTTCAAGAGTGTAACTGAGATATTTTGCAATATTTGGACACATTTTTATTTTACGGTTTTGGGGTGGTGTTATCTAGATGTTCCTGCAACTACATCCTTTTCATTTTGCCTTAATCAGGTTTCTAAGTGAGAAGAGTCCAGGTTCAGAGGCACGTGTCCTGTGTGTGATACAGCCACACTTGTGCAGGGCGGTGCTCCAGCTCCCAAGATGCCCCTTCCTGCTTTCCTGCCCTCATCCAAGCATGCGTTGAAGCAGATAAATAAGCTACAATGCCAGATTTGGGCTCCAAGGGGGAGTCTCGTGCTGGCATGGCAAGCGTCAGCGGCTGAAAGGAAAGTTTCCCACACCAAGATTCAGACCCTGTGACCATTGGCCATCTCCCAAATCTGACCACCAAGTGGCCGAAGTCCATGGCAGAAGTCCAACAGATATCTCTTTGGAGCATCTGCCTCATTTCCCCCCTGGAAATGTCCTTCCCCGCCCTTCCTTCCTGCCCACCCTTCCCATGCCAACCCACTTTTCCTCTAGCATCAAGTTTAAACAGCTTAAAAGGTTTTCTGGGGACAGGACAGACGCAGCCCCCCAGCACCCCTCTCCCTTTGGAGCTGCCTCCTGAATGGAAAGGATCATCTTCTCGTCTGCACACTGGTGTTTGCGCACATGCTCACAGACACAGGCAAGGGAAGAGAGACCCCTCTGCTTGCTTAGAGGGTACACTTAGATTGGAACCACGTGGCAAAAGGACCATTCTGAGGATTCCATCTGAGTTTTCCCTCCCTGCCTTCCTTCTCAATCAGCCAAAAGGCAACAGGCTGCCGTCTTCTTACATTATTGAATGATACTCACCACACAGCTCCGAATGGCCCCAAGCCACTGGCCGTCACTTTTCGTTTAATGCTATCCAACATTCCCCATGTCAGTCCATGGAACACACAAGTCATAATGGTAGAAGTAAATATAAATATAGGATGTTTTTCCACTGTGACTAGAAGTACCCATTAAGTACCGATTAATGGGTACAAAAATGCCATTTCGTACCCATTAATGGGTACTTAATGGGTACTTTTAGTGACAGTGGAAAAACACCCATAGACCCATTTTAACTAATATATGAGGTTCCACTAGCCAGTCCCTTAAGGAAAGAGTTTGCCTTATGTGCCAGTAAAGACCACACAATCCAGTATTTTCTGGAGTTCTGAGGAACTATGGAAAATTAAGCAGAATATAGAAAAGGTAGACAGGGAAAAAATATTTTTTCTGTCGCACAACACTAGAACCAGGAAGCTGAAGGATAGGAGAGTCAGATCAGAGAAAGGGAAGGATTTTTTTCACCCAGAAAGAAGAAGGAGGAGGAGGAGAAGAAGAAGAAGAAGAGAGTTGGCTCTTTTACCCCACTTTTCTCACCCATTTAAGGGAATTCAAAGCAGCTGACAAACCTTCTGTTCTTCTCCCCACAACAGGCAGGTGGGGCTGTGAGAGCTCAGAAGAGAGCTGTGACTAGCCCAAGGTCACCCAGCTGGCTTTGAAGGAGTGCAGAATCGAACCCGGTATTCCCTGATAAGAATCCAGCTCCCTAACCACTAGACCAAACTGACCAAAAGAAGGCCATCGGACTATGGAATTTGCTGCCAGAAGAGGTGGTGACAGCACCCAGCCTAGATGGCTTTAAGGAAGGGTTAGACTAATTTATGGATGAGACATGTATCAAGGCCAAGGTACATCCTCCAGGCCGGGGAGACAGGCAGGATGCCTCTAAAGACCATCTGCAGGGAGTTGAGAGCAGATGAAAGTTGTCTTCTGCCTGAGAGGCCCAGAAACCACTGATGGTCCACTAAGTGAGACACGATACTGAAATAGATGGGCTGGAGCCTGATCAAGCAGAGCTCCGCTTATGGTCTTTACCAACCCTTCAGCACTAGAAACACAAAGGACAGCGATCTCTATGAAACGTTTCTGCTCCCAACCGCAATACTGCAGAATGGTCCAAGCTAAAAATAGCCTCTCCCTCATACCCACTGAATGCTTCTCGGATGTGAGGAATGAGTCATGGGTGAGCTGTAAGGCTGCTCAGGTGCAAGAATGAACTTCTTTACACTGGAGGTGGGAGCGACCAGCTCAAACGCCTTACTGCATTTCAGGAAGAAGAGAAATAAATCAAAGTGTTCACTGCAGGTGGAAAACTAGCCCATCAAGGAGAAAGGATCTAGCCCAAGGTGCAATTTTTCCAGCAACAGCGCACAATGCAAACACATTCTGTTGCACCTGTAGATTCAGCATTCATTGCAAGCAGAGAGCCTCAGATCAAGACCTCAGCCAAATACGTCGAGACACACTACCTATCCGTTTGGAAGGTGTTTAGATGAATGGTTCTTCAGCTCTGGTCACCGAGATGTTCTTAAACAACTCCACTCTTGCATTCCCTGCTGGCCCAATGGAACGCTATGAAGGGGAATGCAGAGACTTGCAGTTTAAGAACACCCCTTGGTTTGGTTCACACTTGGACCTGTCCCCTTGAACTGAAAAACGTATCCGGTTTGAATTCGAATCAGTTGAACTGAACCAGTTTGAAAATGAACCAGTTGGGCATATCTCTACAGCAGATACAGAAATCAAATCAGGAATTTCTGCAGCAGTTGCACTAGGGAATGCCCACTTCTGGGCACTGCTGCTACACCCCATACCTTCATGCCTTGGATCTACTGTTCAAGACATAAATAAACAGAACTCAGCCAAACTGTTCAGCCATTTTCAGCCACAAACATGCACACAAGTGAGGAGAAATCTGGTAAAACACCTAAATATTCCAAAAGGAAATAGGAAAATACATTTGAATGTCAATGTATGTAGAAAGGCGTGTTTTGAGAGGCAGCTAACCAACTTCTAACTAAATCTGCCTTTTAGTTAGGGCACTTTTTCCCCATTTCTCTTTTTTGAATCAGTTAATACAGAAAGAAAATGGAATGGATTTATGTGGGAATTCATTGCGGACCAAGATGGGCTGTAAGGAGAAATATGTGGTTGCTACATACTCTCTTTATCAAGGGCAACTGGTGTGATCGATCTCCTATTGTTAGCTTGTTATTGAAAGGAAGAAAAAGAAAAAGAAAGAAAGGGAGGGAGAGAGGGAGAGAGAATGGAAGGAAGGAAGGAAAGGAAGGAAGGAAAGGAAGGAAGGAAGGAAGGAAGGAAGGAAGGAAGGAAGGAAGGAAGGAAGGAAGGAAGGAAGGAAGGAAGGAAGGAAGGAAGGAAGGAAGGAAGGAAGGAAGGAAGGAAGGAAGGAAGCATCCTGATGATCCAAAAACTGCGAGAGGAAGATAAGGAATAGGTGTGAATAGGTTTTGTGTTCTGGGCACCCCAATTTTAAAAAGACACTGATGAACTAGAGCAAGTCCAAAGGAGGGCTACCAAAATGGTTAGTGGTCTAGAAAGCATGTCCTACGAGGAAAGGTTGGAGGATCTAGGAATGACCATGGTCTTCAAGTATCTGAAGTGCTGTCACAGTGCAGAGGGAATGTTCCTATTCTCACTCGCACAAGATGGGAGTACTAGAAACAAGGGTATGAAATTTCAAGGGAATCAGTGCAGATTAGATATTAGGAAAAACTTCCTTACAGTGAGGGCGATCAGTCAGTGGAGTAGGTTGCCATGGGAGGTAGTGAGCTCTCCTTCACTGGAGGTCTTCAAGCAGAGACTGGACCTATATCTGTCTGGGACCCTAGAGGTTCCTTCCAACTCTATGACTCTATGATTCTATATGAAGATGAATAAAAGGATCCCTTGAAGCTCATGAGGTTTTGTGTATTAGTGAGAATGCAGCTTCTGTTTTACAGCTAAGCATTTTATAAACATCAACAACTGCAAACCACATGGAAATGGGGCAAAAGAAAATCTGGAGCGCAGAAGTGAGTAACGCAGCAGTCCCATCACTGACCGATTCACGCATCCCTCCATTTGCTCAGCTGATAGCTAAACAGAGAGGATGTGGCAATAATCCTGCTAAAATATTTATAAATGTGTATTATTTATATCCTAGCCTTTTATGTAGCAAGGCAAACAGATCGATAAAAGAGCAAAATCAAGTGCCCCTTAGAGATCGCTCCTCAGAAAATTCTTTGGGGGCCAATGGAAAATGAAATAGTGGTTGGGGGAAAAGTATACCAGGCATTTCCCCATTGAGACAGCAGAGGCTCAGGCAGCCATCTTGTAAAGAAGGCCAGATGGATTGTGGACTTCCAAAGACCTCCACAGGGTGCATTCAATTAGGCTATAATCACACCCCATAATTCATGCCATCTTCCGGCTGTCTTCTCATCATGTTGCTCAGATCCCCCCCCCCCCGGGATTGTATTGGGGGTGGGCTGTCGCTCCTCAAGCCAACTTCTCCAGAGTCCACTTTTACAGAGGACTAAAGCCACCTTTGGGAGCCAGTCTGTTTTCACTTGCCCTGTAGGAACACGGAACCGGGCTAGAGAAAGCTGAACAGCCCTGGGAGGGGTGGATCCAGCCTTCCCTCCCACCCAATGCTTGGCTGAGGGCGGCATACACATGATCCCCCTTCCTTGCATCCTCCCTTATGAAACCAGGCTGCAACGTCTAGGCCTCTTCAGTCTGGAGAGACGGTGTTTAAGAGGGGACCTGACTGAAGTATATAAAATCATGCAGGGTATAGAAAAGGTGGATAGAGAAAATTTCTTTTCTCTACTGCATAACACTAGAACCAGGGGGCATCTATAAAACTGATGGGTAGGAGAGTCGGATCCAACAAGAGGAAATATTTCTTCACCCAGAGGGTCATTGGTTTATGGGATTTGCTGCCAGAAGAGGTGGTAACAGCTACCAGCCTAGATGGCTTTAAGGAAGAGTTAGACAAGTTTATGGACGACAGATGCATCAATGGCTATTAGAATGGATGTCTAGGTACATCTTTCAGGCTGGGGGGACAGGCAGGATGCTTCTAAGGCCATTTGCTGGGATTCGAGAGCAGGACAAGGTTTGCCCTTGTCTCTGCTTGAGATGCCCATGGGCAATTGGTGGGCAACTGTGTGCGACGGGACGCTGGACTAGATGGGCTGTGCCCTGATCCAGCAGGGTTCCTCTTAGGTTCTTAGGTTCTTATCCCTTTCCACTTCTGCTGAACTCCCAGGAGGTTCCTATCAGTGAGGGAGGTGGGGCTTGGCAGAAAGATGTGACCCCAGGGGTAGTTTCTTCTTTGTTTGCCAAGCAGTTTGCACTTTGCTTGCCACTATTCCTAGGATGGTCCCCTATCTCACTCCCCTTTGTTCCCTTTTCTTCTGATCACAAGTTTGCTGACTCTGTCTGTCATCTTTTTAAAATATAAATCTATTTTGTGCTAGAAAAGCACTGTTGGGAGGGGGAGAGGGGAAGCGTGGAGCAAGAGCAAAAATGATACAATTCTAAGGACAATGTAGCTTCCATTTTCCTTCAACAATGTGCAGGGGAAACAAGGTTTCATTGCACTGAAAGGGACCGAGGAGTGAAAGTTCAGCAGCTTTAGGGAAAAGGGAAGATTACAACCTCTCTTTTTTCTACCAGAACGGCTGCGAAGGCGGAGGTGCATGCATCTGTTAGAGAACAGTACCCTGCCACCCCAATAGTACCCTGTGTGAGTTTACCATCAGCTCTACACAACTCCAAACACACCCCGTTGCCACTACTGTTTGACAACTTCATTCTTTCGGAATTCAGGTGGTGTCGATGCGGTCAAGAGGGGTGGAGAACTAAAGAGTCATGTAAAGGAAATTTGGGGAGATCACATAAAAGGTGTGAGCAAGCTGAGGCGGATCTGAGGACTGACTATCAGGAACTGGGTGTGAACAGGATCAGGACAGCTTCAGCTCATTTTCTTCATGGGACAACCTAGTTCAGCCAGGTGTGATCATGGCCTTAGGCTTTCATCTATCCACCTCGATGAAAGTTTTTTGTGTTCTTAGGGTTGCTATCCTTGACAGGGAAAGATTCAGTTGTTGTTGAAGTCCAAAATATGGAACAAACCACCTTGTTGATCTGATACGCTCCATGCTAGAACATAGAGAGACCTCCCCAGTCTTTCAATTCTTTAAAGAAGCCCAACCAATCTCTGTGAAGTATTTCTGGATACTTCTTTAGGGGTGGTCACAAATGCATTTTTTTTTGCATTCAAATTCAAGTTGAATTGAATATTCAGAAATTCAATTTGATTCGAATTTTACAAAGCTGGATTTTCAAAAATCCGATTCGAATCCAGATGATTCAAATCCATACATTCAAAAATTCAATTCGAAATCAAAAATATGGATGTCAGCAACATCCATTTCCATTTTTCGAATTTGCACGTATCCCATTTTCATCTCGTTTTCATCCTGTACGCATCCCGTTCTCATCCTGCATTATAAGTGCAAATGCGCATAATATTTGTATGTGATACATGCAAATCTGTTCATTTGAATTATTCAAAAATCCGTATCAGATTTTTGAAAGTCCAAAATTCGTTTGAATGTGTAAATTTTGAATTTTCGAAAGTCCGATTTGAATTCAAATGTCGCTGTTCGACGGATTTGAATGGGATTTTTGAATTCCAGGCACCCCTGATTCTGGATCCATTCATCAGCCAGGCAAGTCAACAGCGCAAGTTGCTTCCCAATAGGGACACCAGTGAAGAAAGTCTGCACTGATCTTAACCAGATAGAAACGCTGGAGGAGGATTTCTCTTCAGCCTCCATTCATTTCTTCTTCCCTCCCCTTGCATTGGGCTTCCATTTACTTATTGATGCCAGAAGCTGCCTTGAGAAGCACCAATCACCTGGAATGTCAGATGAAGGAAACACTGGATAAATAATGGATGCCTGTCCAGGTGGGACCTGGAAGAAAATGTTGCAGTGTACTCACATCATCTACGATGAGCATACAAAGATGTTCCAGGTTTAGTACCAGTACTGTTTTTCTGAGTTTTTTGTTTGCTTTTTTTGCACCTGAGTGTTCCCTGGCAACTGAGGCTCTTGGAGGCTTTAGAGAGACATCCAAAGAGTTTTCTTGGCCAACGTATAGAAGTCGTTTGCCAAGCTTTCTTTCCAGGGACACACTTGGGGCCAAACTTTTCTCTCTCCACATTCTGGGCTTATAGCCACTCTAACTAGAAGTGATAAGGGTGCTGCATTCCAACCATCTGTAAGGCCCTTTTGAGACATTTTGCTATACTTAGCGCACGTATGCTGAGACATACACACCACAGGGATTTGTAGGAATGATGTAGGTTTAAAGGGGAAGGGAGAAATGCGTATCACAAGGAGAATTAGATCTCTAAGCAGAGCCTTGCTGTCCTGGAATGGGAAAAGCGGGAAGAGATAAAGGAACAAACCAATCCGTAACCATTAACGTTGCTCAGAAACACCACACATCTTAATATGCGCCTGGCAATTCATTATGGAGAGCACACATTAAAACCCCAGGTAAGCATGCAATACTAAGGGCACAGAAAAACAGGTTCTGTTCTTCGCAAAGGCACCAAACACTTGTACATGATCATTATCAACATCTGTCCCTGGCCACTGTAAGCAGTTTTATGCCAATTTCTTACAAGCCAAGAGAATCCAAAAAATATCATGCACAAAAGCTGCATTTTGCTCAGCTGCTCATTAGAACCACAGAAATTACATTTATTAGGCTGGGATCACATCGGGTACATGATAGATTTATTTATTTATTTATTTGCATCTCCCCATCATTAGTCATTATTTTCTAAGTTTGTTTTGTGTTCTGCCCTTATGCTGTGATCAGAGATGTGTAAAGTTTGGTTAGCATTCAGAAATTCAGTCAAACATTTTGTTTGTGAATGTTCGCATCAAACTGAACATATCCAAGCATTCGACCAAACCAAAACCATTCTTCCACTTGTGAACATTAAGGGCACATCCCCATGGACATTTGGTTCGGTAACAAAAACAGGCTCAGCAAGGGGTGTCCCCATGCATTTTTTATTTGGTCCAGTTTCCGCAGACCAAATTGCCCCAAATTGTGCCAAACCAGGACCAAATTTGGTACCTGAAAAAACAAGTTTGGGCATGGTTTGGGGTCCTGACACGCATTGCTTAGCAAGCCGAGACTGCGCATGGGGATAATCCTGGGCTATTTTGGGAGGAGATTGGTGCTTCGCGTCATTGGGAGGTGGGGTGTGATTGCCGTTCCTGCCCTGTGCATTGGAGATCGCAACCGCTGACATTTTTTGGGAGTGAAAAATTCCAGATCGCCAAGGCAGACAGGATAATGGCTTAATTTTTGTACTTTTGCCATGGCAAATATTCCACCCCCTTTTCCCGATCACCAAGGCAGGCAGGATAATGGCTTGATTTTTGTTCCTTTTTCCGAATATTCCACCCCACCAGGTGTTCTCACAGTTCCCAGTGGAGCGGAGGTACTCAACCGCCCAGCTGCTGCTAAACCCGTAGTGGCTTTGGGTTTTTAAAAATTATTTTAAAATTTATTAAGCTTAATTTAAATTTCCCCCCATGCCTCCCAGCCCAGTCCTGGCTTTCTGTGCCACTAAGGGAGGGGGAGGGGATCCAGCATTTGCAGCTGGCGGCACAGGGGTGAGCTGACGTCAATCCGGCTTCCAATTAGGAGAGAGGGGAAAGAGAGGAGATGGCGCTTCTCCCCCATGCCAGGGTTTGGTGTGGTTTGCACGGGGACGGCTGCATTCGCATCCAGACCATGTCACTGGGAATGGCATGGGGGTGGGCAAGGATCGATCTTGGACCCGCTCCTGGTCCCATGCATGCCCATTCCATGCCAAACGCTTGCATGGCGACGCGGCCTAACAATTTTACCAGACTGTTCATGTTTGCCGTGTTTTTGCCCTTAAAAAGAGCTTCTCTCAAAGGGGAAAAAAATGATTTTATTAAAAAAAAAATTGAACACGTTTAGAATCAAACATGAATAACCATTTGTTCTGTTAAAAAGCCTGCTGGAGAACTGAACAAATCGGTGTTTGGTTTGACAGCAAAGTGAACACGCAGTTTTCATCTGTGTACATTTCTGGTGGCAAATTAATTAGCAATAATGATATTAAAAGGAAGAATGCTGCTAAAAATACAAGCCACATCCCAAATGAAATTCACGGTACAATTCCAAGCAGAGGTATTAGAGACTTAAAAACAAAACAACACACCCATTAGGCTGACTCCGTACAAGCAAAGTTGCAGGCCCCACACCAGCTTTAATGAGACCTATTGCCCAAGACTTGCCTTGAAATAGGAATGCCTGTCAATAATGGAAGGATCCACCTTGTGGTTGCATAATGCTAATCAAAGCTGACAATATGGCAGATGAGCCATTTAGCTGTAAATATTTAGAACGCATTGGAATAAAAATTAAGAAGCACAAGCGGGTAATCCAAGAAAGGATTTTATGCTGGCTTTCGCAATTTTCTTTCGGCTCACGAAGGGACGGTTGGACAATAGACTAGACGGGCTGTAACCTGATCCAGCTGGTCTTCTCGTAGGCTATTATAGACTAGGGGTGTATGCACGAATGTATCTTTTGCATTCAAATTCGAGCCAAATTGAATGTCAAAACATTATACTCGATTCAAATGTTTACGATCCATATGTCAAAAAATCCGATATGAATCCGCAACATTCAAATCCGTACGTTTGAATGTTAGATTTGTATTTAATGATACAAATGTCAACAACACTCATATCTGTTATATATATCTATTCACATTCCGTATACATCCTGTATTATCCCGCATGCATCCTGTTTTAATCCCGTATTTTAAGTGCAAGATATGTATAATTTTGTATAGATACATATGTAATATGTACGTATCTGTACATTCAAATCATTTGAATCATTCTAACAAATGTTTTGGAAAATCTGAAATCTGTTTGAATGTCTAGATTCGAATGCTATTAAATCCGATTCGAATTTGAATGTCAATATTCATCACATTTGAATCAGATTTTTGAATTTTTGTGCACATAGACAATGTAATGGACAAGAGAATAGATGCCCAGATACCACTTCCAGGCTCGGGAGAGTGACAGTATGCCTCTCAAGACCCTTTGCCGGGATCCAAGAGCAGGACAAGGTTTGCCCTTGTCTCTGCTTGAGATGCCCATGGGCAATTGGTGGGTCACTGTGTTCAACAGGATGCTGGACTAGATGGGCTGTGGCCTGATCCAGCAGGGCTACTCTTAGTTGCTTTGCTGATTAGTTGCTTTGACCATCAATTTACATCTGGAAGCATTTGTATGTTTATCTCATGACATAAAGATCCTTTATCCAGGAACAGACATGTCTTGAACCTAATAGGATGTGTGAGAAGACCCGAAAGCAACTTTCAATTAATCAGATGGCATTTTTAAAGGATAATAAAACCTCACAAGAAGCAGGGGGACCCTAGGATCAAAAATCAGTGGTTTGGAGGTGAAGCAACGCAATCATAACAACTAGGGATGTGCAAGAATATTGAAAATATTAGTTATTTCATTGAATCTGACCTAATTCAGACATTCAAATTCTAATCAAATGTCCAGACTTTTTTTAGCATTCGAATATGAATGTTTAAAATCATTTGTGCAAATAATTCAGACATTCATATGTCTATGGATACGTATGCATTACATACGTATCCGTATGTATCTTATTTGTATCTGTACGCATCTCTACAGACACATACGGGATGAAAACAGGATGTGTACGGGATAAAAACAGGATGCGTACGGATGCATATGGATACATACGAATGTTGTCAGCTTTCTTATCATCAAATCCGTATCAAATATTCATACGAATAGATACGAATGCATTCAAATCGGTTCAAACATGAATTCAGACATTCGAATATTTGATGCAAATCAAATGTCGAAAATTGGATTCATGCACACCCCTAATAACAACCCATTTGCCCTAATAAAGCACTCTCATTCAATAGGATATGAAATAAAATTAATTGCAAACCATGCCTTAAGCTGTGTTTATTCTTTATATACTGCTTCAAGGTTATAGTTTAATGGTAAGTGGTATGTAAATATTTTAAATTAATAAAAATAAAGTAATTTCTGTCCTTGGAGGAAACGATGGCAAATCATAGGATACATTTACCCTGATCAACTTTCCTGTAGGGACAATGGATCACATCTAGGACAATCTGCAATGTACAGGATGCTTCTATCTTGTCCTACAGCTGAAAGACTCAGGGCCAGTCACAATGAAACCACTATAGAAACAGCTACAAAAACATCTAGATATAAAACAGTCCTCTGTTATGGTTGCTATCTTTTGAGCTTGGCAGGTTTTCCTGGGACCTTAAGATGAAGCCCAGGGGGAAAAGGTAAGGAACAGGGAACCCCAAGCTCTGGTTTGATTCCACACTCCTCCATGAAGCCAGCTGGGTGACCTTGGGCTAGTCACAGCTCTCTTTCTGAGCTCTCACAGCCTAGAAGATTGTGATTGCTGGTTGCGGCACATGAACGCTCAGTAGAGTCATCAGGCTGGTCTCCTGGTTCCACACCATAGGGGCAAGATGTGCAGCAGAAAGGCTTCTATTGGAGACAATAATAATAATAATAATAATAATAATAATAATAATAATAATAATAATAATAATAATAATAATAATAATAATAATAATAATAATAATAATAATAATAATAATAATAATAATAATAATAGTTGGTTTTTATACCCCGCTTTTCTCACTCATTTCAGGGGACTCCAAGCAGCTGACAAAGCTTTTCCATTCTTCTCCCCACAACAGAACAGCCTGTGAGGTAGGTGGGGCTGTGAGAGCTCAGAAGAGAGCTGTGACTCGCCCAAGGTCACCCAGCTGGGCTTTGTGTAGGAAGAAGAGATGGCTTTTATACCCTGCTTTCCTCCCCCATTTAAGGGGACTCAAAAGTGGCTGACAAACCATCTGTTCTTCTCCCCAACACAGTCACCCTGTGTGAGGTAGATGGGGCCATGGGAGCTCAGAAAGAGAGCTGTGACTAGCCCAAGGTCACCCAGCTGGCTTCATGGAGGAGTGTGGAATCAAATCCTGGCTCCTTAACTACCAGATCAAACTGGCTTACACGTGTCTGTCTGTGCACCTGAAGCCTCTAAAGAATAAAATGCAAAGGGGGAAACCAAGGGATTTGTCAAAGGAAAGGCTGCTTCTTGTGATGGAGGAAAAGGGCAGGAGAGTGTATGCAAACTGCAGAGCGAACTGGGGAGACAAGGAAGAGGAGGAAAATGGGACTCCAACCCATGCTATGCATGGGATTCAACCGTGCTGCTCCCTCACATGGGCGGCTTCTCCCGCCCTCCCTTGCGGTCTTACAGGACACGTCTCAGCCAGTCCTTTGTCTCACCCCCTCCCCACGACTTAGATGTTATGTAATACCGATCTGCCAGGGCATTAGGCAGTCACATGACCCGACCCGACAAGATTTCAAACTGGCACCTACGGTATTTAATTAGCAGGCAGTAAACAAGGGAGGGAGGGAGGGAGGGAGGGTGGCCGGGCGTGCATGAGCGCCCGTGTGTGGAGACACATGTAGGATCAAGAGACAATGTGCTTCCTGATACTACTATCGGCAACAGCTGCTGGGGGGGGGGGTGTTTGCTTTGGATTGGGGATGGGGGAAAGCTGAACGTTGACCAAGGAAATGGAGGGAAGGAGGGAAGATGGAAGTAAAGAAAGAAGGTGGGAACAGAGGGAGGGAGGGAATATGATGGATGGATGGATGCATGGATGGATGGATGCATGCATGGACATAGGGAAAGAAATAAGGAGGGAGGGAAGATGGAAGGAGGGAAAGGAGGAAGGAAAAGAAGGAGGAAAGGGGGAGGGAGAGAGGAAAGATGGGTGGAAGTAAGGACTGAAGGTGGATGAAAACTTAGGTGTAGCTTTTGGACAGCCTATGACTCAAGCATCAGTCCTCACCAGGATCTAGTTGGCGCTTGGCTCCACTGAATGCAGCCAAAGATTGGGATGTTTTTTTGACATTCTATTCAAGTCGGTTCGAATACTTGAAAATTCTATTCTATTTTATTTTTAAAAAATTCAAATTTAGCATGATTTTATTAGAATTAAACAAATTTGAATCTATTTGTTCAAATTTTTCATTCGAATCTGCACTTACAATTGTCGACAACATTTGTAGATGCCCATGTGCATCGTCCCGACATCCGTACACATCCATACGCATCTGTACACGTCTGTATGCATCCCACAGTTATCCTGTACACGACCCATTTTCATCCCGTACGGATCCATACAAATGCATACTGATGCGGGAAAGGTGCGGATCTTCAAGTACGCATCATGTATGAGCTCATATACATACGAATGTCTGGATAATTCAAACAAATAGTCCTGAAATTCAAAATATGACTTGAATGTTTAAATTCAAATTTCAGGGCATTCTATTCAGATTTGAATGTCGAAATTTGGCACATTCAATTGAATTTCGAATGCCTACGAATATTCATGCACATCCCCAGTCAAAGCAGACCAGAGGGGGCCTCACAGATCCACGCTAACATGCAGCCCGATGAGCTTAGAGGTGAGCTTCTACGTGGACTAAAGGTAAGTGCAGAAAGGGCCCCATCTATCCACCTACCTAATGATATTGCCAAGGGGGTGACTGGTCTACCAATTTAAGTCCATTGTATCACGGAGATGCCTCTCCAACTGCCACCATGCGCCAATCCAGTTGTTCAGTGTAAACACAGAGCCTGCAGTGGCTCCTGTCACATTGCTGAAAATGTCCAGGATTGTTCCGAACAAGAGAAAGCTCTTAACAGCAACACGGCGCGACACTTATACAAGGAAAATTGCATTTTACAAACCACATGAAAGCAAAATCGTGTCCAACAAAATGGCATCGTGCAACGGACGACCAATTACAGAAATTTCTCAAAAGCCACATCTGCTCAGAGGCTAACTCTCCTCCATAACCATGTTTACAAAGAAATGACCCAAGTTTTCATATTTAAACCCTGAAGCAGCCTTTCTGTTTTTATTATCATTATTATTATTATTGTGCAAAAGCAAAAGCAACCAGCAGAATTTTAGAGCCTAAAGCTGAACACTGTAGCAGCCTCAGGTTTGTTTCTCCAGCAAACACCAAACATCATTGGATGGAATGAATAAAACTGCGAAGGTGGTAGGTATATATTTTTATCTATACACACACAAGCGTGAGCTGAGGCAGATAAACCAGGTTAAAAAGGGAAGAGCTAAAGATAGCAAGGCTGCAATGGAGAGAATTTAATCTACATACGCTCTATTCATTTTTTAAAAAAACCCAAGACTTGTGAGCCAATCAAAAAATTCCCCCTTAAAAGGATTAGTTGCTTTAACTTGTGGATTAAACGCAACCGGCAAAAGCAAAGTCTATTTTGCTTAACACCTCAGAGACATCCAAGGATCCCTGGATAATTTCACCTTCTCCATTTCCAGAAATGCATTAGCAAAGGGAAAGAATTCTAACAAGAGAAGCACAAAATTTAGTCTGTATTAAAAAAATTGATCAAACAGTTCGTCTTCAAACCTGTTTGCATCAAACCAGACATGCAGTGGTTTGAATATCCAGAAATTCAATCGCACTGAAATAATCCCATCCTCAAGTGCAAGTGATTTGATCAAATAATTTGTGTTTGCTGTGCTTCTTCCTTTTTTTTCAACGGAAAAATTTGATTTTTTTTTTTTTTGGTTGGGTTTTGTTTTCAAAGAGGCTCAAAATCAAACATGAACAACCATTTGTCTGATTCAATGGTTCGCCATCAGGCTGAACAAATAGGTGCCCAGTTTGATTTCAAACTGGACACAGAATTTTCATTCGTGCAAATGTCCAGTTCTGTCCCCAATTAGAGTATAAAGGCCTATAAAGCCTGATCACTCATATTTCATTCTCTGCTGTGCCTTCCTTCTCTACCGTCTGCCTCCTGAGCCCACAGCAAAATGCAACAGGATTGTGTGCAGATGGTTGCATGTTTGATCCTGGGCACCCAGACCCAGGTGACATGAAATGTTCCCTGTTCACCATCAAAGCTAATTCAATCATATGATACAAAAGTGCCCAAGGCTAATATTCTTCTGTGTGATGAGGGAGAGGTGAAAATGTTTGCTCCTTGAATCAGAGATTTATTACTTCTTTTCTTTCCATTTTTTTTTAACTCTGGATTTTGTACTTTTCTAACGGGGTATTTGGTGAATCTGCAAAATAAGGTTCAAGAGACTTGTCTCTCTGCTGGTTGGGTTTCTCCAGGGATGGCTAGACATATAAAGCTTCTGAAAAATGTGTGCCATGAACAACCAATCTCAGTTTTATTCAGACATTACCATCCAACACCAACATGTAAGCAATAATGATGATGATAATGATGCTGCTGATTATCCTAGGTTGGGTAGAATCTGATGGTCAGAATTCAAGGCCCTTTCCACACTTGGGCTTATTCTAGAATATATCTCGGGACAGGAGCGTATTGTCTGCATGCTAATGCAGACAATGGTAGGTCTCACCTGGGGTCTGCCATAGTTTGCAGAATAGTTTGTACGGGTATGCATGAATAATCAAAGGCATTCAAAATCTGATCGAATTTGTCCAAATTTCGACATCTGAATTCAAATTGAATGTCCATAAATTTGAATTTAAAAATTCAAACAAATTTTGAATTTTGGATCTATTTGTTCGAATTATCCAGACATTTGCATATGTATGGGTTCATACACGATGCGTACTTGCAGATACACGTCCTTCCCACATCAGCATGCATTTGTACGGATCTGTACGGGATGAAAAGGGGTTGCATACGGGATAACTACGGAATGCATACGGATGTGTACAGATGTGTACGGGATGCGTTAATGACGCGTACAGGCACATATAAATGTTGCCATTCATAAGTGCAAATTCAAATTGAAAATTCAAGCAAACAGATTCGAATTTGCTTAATTCGAGCAGAATTTGGTTAAATTTGAATTTTAAAGATTCGAATCGAATTTTCAGATATTCAAATTGAATCAAATCCTGCAAATTACATTTGTGCACACCTCTAGTCCCCTATTCTGAGATACACTCAAGAAAAAGGCCACGAGCGGAGAAGAAAAAGAAGGAAGAGGAAGGAAGAGAAAGAAAGTACAGGAGGAGGAACAGCAGTCTGGAAGTATGAAAGAAACAGAGCAGCAGTCCATTGGGTTATAAACCAACATGTCCTTAATTTTACAGCTTAACGTACATTTCAGCAGAGCAGCCAGGGCAATTCCTTACGGTGGGTACGATCAATTCATGTCATAACTCATAGTCGAAATAACAAAATTAAATGAATAAAAAGATGATTAACTGCAATCAGAAGAATGGGAAGGTAGCTTATAAGATTACTGTATCGACCTTCTAGGATAGCCGGAGGTGGGAAGAAAATTCTCCTAGGGTTCCGTCCGATTAACCCCATCCTAGTATTTTTAATTGCTTCTGTTAGATATGATTTCATTGCTGTTATTCCTGGATATATTGTTTTTAGGGTCCTTCTCAGATACAAGTGAAGGAGAGGCTGACAGATGCTGCCCTTGTCTCCCTCTAATTCTCCTGCTTCCTCGCTTTCCTTCTGGGTCAATTCATCATGCCAGAAAGTACAAACTTCTCACGTAGCTCCGAGGCCGGTCCGATTAAGGTCCTTTTGCAAACCAACCAAGCGTTGCCAGGAGGCGGTTTTACTATCTTGCACTGGGCTGAACAGCATCTCTCCCCTCTGCGTGGAGTAAGAGAATTGTTGCAAAATCCCAGGCCGCTTGCACGCGGCACAGAATATGAAGGAATATGAGTGTTTCCAGACATTTGTACGAATAGATTGGACATTCATTAAGCTGGGGAAATGTATCAGATATGTATCTATTCGTATCAGATATGTATCTGTTCATATGCAGATACACATCTGTTCGTAGCAGGAGGGGAGACTTTTCTACAGCCTGGGGGCCATCACTGAAAAGGCTCTCCCTCACATCTCCAACCACTCAACTGCTAAAGAGGGTGGGACTTCCAAGAGGGCCTCACTGGTAGATCCTAGGCCAAGGGCAGCTCTATGAGGGAGGAGGTGTTCCTTTAGACAGTTAGGGCATAAGCCACTTAGGGCCTTTATAAGTTAACATTAGTACCTTGAACTCGGCTTGGCAGCAAATAGCTGGCCAGTGCAGTTCTTTTAGGACCAGTGTGGTGTGCATCCAACCAGCAGTGCCAGTTAGCAATCTAGCTGCTGCATTCGTCACCAGCTGCAGCTTCTCCATGGGCTGCCCCATGGAGAGCACACTACAGTAGACCAATCTTATCAGACTGTCTATTGAAAAAGGACCATAGCTTGGGGGGGTGGGGTTCCACTAGCACTAACTCCCCATTAAGGACCCATTAGGCTCAGAGCAGAAAGACCCTATTCCCACTACAGACCCCATTAAAACCACATTTGTTTCCACCAGTTCTAGGGAAATCTGGATTGAATGGGTCCTTCAGGACCTATAATCCGGATTTCCTGTAGATTCTACAATGGGGTCTTCAGGCATCAAATCCGGATTATCCGGAGCACATTTCCACTGCGATCAGGCAATGGGGTCTAGGGGAGGCTCGGGGGGGGGGGCACCCTTGGGAGGGTGCCTCGAAACCCAAAGCTCCGAAGTCTGTGCACAATCTCCGAAGCCGGCTCTGAAGAATAGCACAGGTTCCAAAGAGGACCCCACGCAAGAGCAATGCCAATCCTATGGACCTTTGTCAAAGGCTCTGGAGAATCTTTGAAGTTATGACAAAGCTATGGAGATTCTCCAGAGCCGCTCTGGAGCATCTATGGAGCATCTACGGAGACTACACCGCCTGTCCCACCAAAAACCTGGGGTGATGGGCGGGCCCCACATGGATCCTCCACTGTTTCCACTGCAAGCAGGCTAGCACCCATTGCTATTGGATGCTGCACCACACAAGGGGATGCACCGGGTACCTCCCTTAATCCGGATCTAGTAGATCCGGATTAGTTGAAGGACCCATTCCTTAGATCTGGATCATCTTCGATCTGGATTAAGAGACGTCAGTGGACCCACCCCACCCCCAGTGAACCAGCCATAGCTGGAATCAGACACTTCTGGTCACCGACTCCCCCCTGAGGTTCAAGAGTCAATGCAGAATCCAAGAGCATCCCAAAATTGTGCACCTGTACCTTCTGGAGCAAGGAAAGCCCATCAAGAACAGGACCCCTCCCTTCTTCATGGACCGGAGACCCAGTTACACACAGCACCTCCATCTTGTCTGGATTCAGTTTCAAATTATGGGCCCCCATCCAGCCCGTTACCACCACTATTATTGCACAGACCCCAGGAAAAACCAACCACATTTTCCAGTCCTGAAGTGTCAGCTGAGCCAGGTGCATCATCTAACTTTATATTGACCACACACACATTTTTCCCATGCCTTAAGTGTACCGCCAAGACTTGCCTTTAAGCATGTTTGTCAATGATTTGTCATCTTTTTCCCACATGGAATGCTGAGTAAATGAAACCAAATGCATTCAGCCAGACATCTTTATATCCTCAGAGGTCACTTTTAGAGCATCTTGAAACAGAGCAAACGCCAGCATGCACACACTTAAAAGCCACAGGCACTGAGCGGGAGGACTGCGGTCCTGCAAAGGGCTGCAAGTACACACCTTTGCATCTCCCTGGGAGGAAGCACAGGTAGACCCCTCTTGTGCCTCAGCCATGGTCTCCCTGTCTGCAGGACATCACTCTACCTTGAGCTTCTGGGTAGGGAAAGTGGATAGGGAGGAGATTTTCTTCCTTTTCCAAGATACTAGAACCATAGGTCACCACAAAATAAGGCTGAATCTGGGGCAAACCAGGATAGACAAAGGGCGGTTTGTTTTATTATTTATTTTTATTATTTGTTTTTCTAACCCACCCTATATCCAAAGGTCGCAGGGCAGGTAACAACATTTAGTGTGCATCCCCATGGCCATTTTAATCCAAATTGAGTCCGAATTCAGGAAGGACTGCCCCCATGACTTCTGTAATTAATCTAAATTCGGCATCCAGGCATCCCCATGCAATTTCTTATTCCTGGATTTTATGAGGACTATCCTGCCTAAATCTGGAGAAAGAAAGTCCTGATGAAAACAGGACTGAGTTTCCTTTTTGGAGCCGAGTCCAGTTATTTTCCCCCACATGGGGACGGTACTGGGCTATTTGGGGTGGGGGTCTAGTTATCTGGTCAATGGCAGCCAGCTGTGGGTGGATTTTTACAGATGAAGCTCCCCTCCTCTCTTGCCAGGCTAGCAATGCTAGAGCCCATTTGAAAAAGGCAGAAAGGGGGGAGAGTTGCTTGCCTTTTAAAACATTTTCACTTTTTGTATTGTTATCAGGAAAGATACATGTGAGAAGCTTTGCAATGCTTTTAAATACTTGAAATTCTTTGCAAGGATACTTTTTATCATGCTGGGTTTGATCCTTTGCTGATCTGCTTGAACACACATTTGCTGGTAGTCTCAAAAGGGAGAGGTGTGAAAGATATTGAAAGTAAATTTAAAACTGCCATCAGTGAGAATTTTTGCTGCCTTTATTGCAGGGAGGATTTGCATGGGGGGAAGATTTAAAAGGCCTGTGTTTATGTTAAAAAATAGTTCCAAAAATAGTCCAAGCAGGACTAAATCAGGACTAAAAAAGCTGCATGGGGACAGCTATATTTGGATTAATTAACGGGCACTCATTTCTGATTAAAAATAGTCCCCCAAAATAGTCAAAACAGGACTGAACTAGGACTAAAAAGCTGCATGGGGACGCACTCTTAAAATCAGACATATATTAAAAAACAAAAGTATATATTAAAACAGTAACGGTGTCTGTAAAGTGGGAAGAGACAGTATATTCCCATGTAGCCAAAGGCCAGGGCAAAGAAATGGGTCTTCACTGCCCTCCTTAACATACACAGTAAAGGGGCCTGGCACACCTCAAGTAGAGACTATTCCATAGCCTAGGGGCCATCACTGAGAAGGCCCTTTCCTGGTGCCCACCCCTTTTACTACTGAGGGTGGTGCGACAACCAGGAAGACCTCCCTTCCAGATCTTATGGCACAGGCAGGTTGATATGGAAGAAAGCATTCCTTCAGATATTTGGGGCCCAAGTCATTTAGGGCCTTATAAGTCAAAGTTAAGACCTTGGGCTCGGTAGCAAATTGGCAGTCAATGCAACTCTAAGACCGGCATGATGTGCGTCCATCAGCAGTCTAGGAACTACATTCTGCACCAGCTACAGCTTCTGAACTGTCTTCAAGGGCAGCCCGATGTAGACTGCATTACAATAGTCCAATCTGGAAGTTACCAAAGCATGGATAACTGTGGCCAAGTCGACCAACATCTTGGATGGCTTGGTCCTGATGTCTGTGATAAGTTGTCTGCTTCAGAAAGCGAGCTGTTGGAAGGCAGTGGACAGAGCAGGCTGTGTGCCCAAGTCCTGCTATGGGTTTCCCTGGGCACCTGGCTGGCCAGTACAAGAGCAAACTGCCGGACCAGATGGGCCATGCACCCAATCCAGTGGGACATTTCTTGTATTCCCATATTCCCAGGAGATACACCAAGTCTTTCACTTGCTATCCAGGTATGAGCTAGGCTGATGAAATGGTCAACATCATCAAAAATACCATTTTATTTTAGAGTTACCTTCAGAAATATTCCTTCTACCTGCAACACCATGTTGGCTCATTTTTTTGCCTTCGCTTCCTGAACCTTTTGGAAACCCATTCATCTTTTGCAGACAAGATCAAGGCCAGGAAAGGCAAATGAACCACATATCTAAGAGGAAAGGCTTTTTGCCTTCCTTCAGCTAACCAGACAAGCCATTAATTTCTTGACCTCGCCTGCTTTCTCCCCAATAGCTACAAGGTAAGCGAGCATACAGAATTGTTTACACAGTGTGGACTATGCTAGATATAGATCTGAGCAAAGAAGAAAATATGCAAAGCTATAGTAAGAGAAGTATTCTGAGCTAAATTCTAATGGGAACAACTCAAGTACCTGAGCATTTTGGTCCAAGACCTAGAAGATGAAAGTTCAAATCCCCAGTTGGCTGCAAAAATTCACTGGCTGACCCTGGACCACAGGGAGAACCACTCTGCTTGGCCTACCACACAGACAGTATGGACATGGGAAAGGAAGGACATTCAGAAAATCACTATTCCCAGCCAGTCTGGTCTAGTGGTTAGGGGGTCGGACTCTTATCTGGCAATACCATGTTCAATTCCGCCCTCCCCCATGAAGCCAGCTTGGTGTCCTTGGGCTAGACACAGCTCTCTTCTGAGCTCTCACACCCCACAGGGTCTTCTGTTGTAGGGAGAAGAATATAAAGCTTTGTCAGCCGCTTTGAGTCCCCTTAAATGGGTGAGAAAAGTGGGGTAGAAAAGCCAGCTCTCCTTCTCCTTCTCCTTCTTCTTCTTCTTCTTCTTCTTCTTCTCCTTCTCCTCCTCCTCTTTCTTCTTCTCTTCCTCCTCCTCCTCCTCCTCCTCCTCCTCCCTATTTATGGCACTTATACTGTCTTTCCCCCCCCCCCAAACAGCTAAGAGGACATTCTTGGCTGTGGGGAGGAACTGGGGCGCTTCAAAGGCCATCTGCTGGGAGTCAAGAGCAGGAAAAGATTTGTCCTTGTCTCTGCTTGAGATGCCCATGGGCATTTGGTGGGCCACTGTGTGCGACAGGATGCTGGACTAGATGGGCTGTGGCCTGATCCAGCAAGGCTTCTCTTATGTTCTTATGTTCTTCTTCCCTCCCCCATTTTAGCAAAACTAAGAGGCAGCACCTGGTCCAAGACCCCTCAAGGGTGGGTTCGAACTGAGCCACTCCTGGGTTTCTTGCCATCACACTGCCCCTCAGTTCAACCTTCCAAAGTTACCAAAACGTCTTCAGAATCTTCCTCTTCAGACTATTATAAAATAAGAATATGATTTGTATTCAATATGAAAAAAGAAAAAATGTCTTGACATCAATCCTGAAATTCAACCATATTTTGCATATGAACAGACCGCAACCTATGAGGGCTGCTAACATTACGTTTTTCTAAAAAAATAATAATACACATTTGTAACCCATAAGAATATAGATCATAAGAGGATCCCTGCTGGATCCAGGCCACGGTCTGTCTAGTCCAGCATCCTGTCCCACACAGTGGCCCACCAATTTCCTATGGGCATTCTCAGACAGAAGATGAAGGCAAAACCTGCTCTCAGTTATTTGCAAATTATCTTGAGATGCATCCTGCCCATCTCAAGGCAATACCTAGGCATCGATTCTAGTAGCCATTGATACACTTCCCCTCCATGCATGAAGAGAGGGCCTGCCAGATCAGGCCACAGCCCATCTAGTCTGGCATCACTTCTCATAAAGTGGCCCATCAGTTGCTTTCTGGGCATCTCAAGCAGAGGACAAAGGCAAAACCTTCACCTGCTCTCTGCTCCTTGCAAATGGGTTTTAGAGGTATCCTGCCTGTCCCTTCAACCTGGAGGCAATACCTAGGCATCCATTCTAGTAGCCAACAATACATCTGCCCTTCCATGAATTCATTTATTAACCTGGCTTTCCTCTAAATTGCACAGAGTAACAATAGAAGCTGGAGTTGGAGGTACACTTTTAAGACAAAATCTGATCCTTTCCCCCACATTTCTTATCACTCATCTGCTTTATCACACTGCAGAATGGTTTTGCCTTCCATGATAATCTTATTAACAGCTAGACAATTTTAAAAGCTTGTTGTTGTTGTTGTCATTAACTAACTTATTTTAAGTCCTAAATACTGGGCATTTTGGGAGAGCAACCTTCATTAACCCTGGATGGGTTATAGTGTTGGATAGGGTTTCCATGAACTGCAGCTCCATGCATCATCAGGGTACCAAAATCAGTAAATCAAGATAACTCCCTAATAACAACCACATCTTGCCTTGTTTTGGGGAGATGCTGGGTATCTAACCTGTGGGTTTCAGCACCCAAAACAAATGTTTATTAAGATTGCTATATCAGCTTTCTACCCAAGCCTCAGAGCAGTGAACAAGAATAAACAGCAAAAAAAATTAAGAAATCCAAAGCATAAAACACATTTAAAAACCTTTTTTTAAAAAAGTAGTAGTTAAAAAAATCTAAACAGGCACAGGGCTATATTAAGAGAGAGATCAAGGAAAAACAGATGCTCCATTCTAGAGCCAGCCCCCTCAAGAGAACTGTCTTTAACTTAGCTGAGAAACACTGAGAAATGAGACATTAAGGTCCCTTTGCAAGTTTATTGTTTGACAATTGCAAAATCATACCATGGGCCTCAGCATCAATGCAAAAATCAGCCAGAGACTTTTATATTTTCTAACAAGTTCAAAAACTGAATGCAAACAACCACTTGTTTGCTTAGAGTTGATTTTTATTCACGCTCAACTATACTCTGTCATCTCCACCCCATTCAAGAGAGTCGGGACAGGAACTGAGACATATGAAATCACTTTGTGAACCTATGAATCTGCTTTGCATGCACACACTTTTGCCTTCCTGATTTTTAAAGAAGCCCCAGCCTCAAATGTTGCACATGCAGCTTTTGGGGTGCCCTCAAACCCAACCCACTTTGGATGTACGCATTCACGCACGCATGGAGTCAGCCAGAGGTCTGTGCAGTCAGCATGAAACCATGAGACATTCTCACACGGATGCTTCCATCCTGTAGGAATCTCTGGATTTGTAATAATGAATGCAAATAATATGCAGCTTCCTTCCTCAAGCATATTTACTGAGAAATCCCCTTTCCCTGCTCCTTCTCATCTTACTCAGGGGGGGTCTGCATATGTTTCTGCCTACTTCTTAAATCGAACCTGCTGTTACTTAGACTGTATGTAGCGGTTTGTATTATTAATCACATTCTTAACACTTCCTTTCTGTGGCCACTTGATGCAGTGAGAAAAGCATTAGAATAAAACACTGTGTGTGTGTGTGTGTGTTAAACATTCTGATCCTGCTTTAAAAATCTCTCCCACGTTTGCCAAATATTGCAATAATTTATACCTGGCACATCCAGAAGGAAATAAGATCAATTTGGGATGCATTTGGAAAAGCACCCGGCATCGGTTCAAGGCAATGCACTCCTGGAAACTTCATCCATGATATTTTCCCATGGAGAACATCAACATCTTTAAAGGTTTTTAAAGGTCTCTGTTATAGTAAGACTTAACTGAAGGAATGCCTTCTCCCATATCAACCTGCCGTGCCTTAAGATCTGGAGGGGAGGCCCTCCTGGTTGTCCCACCGCCTTCAGCAGTGAGGTGGGTGGGCACCTGGGAGAGGGCCTTCTCAGAAATGGCCCCCAGGCTATGGAATAGTCTCCCCCTGTAGGTGCATCAGGCTCCTTCTCTGTTTAGGTTCAGGAAGGCAGTGAACCTCTTGTCTCAGGCCTTCGGCTAAATTGTTGGTTATGTTTTCCCCCACTGCAAACACGACTGTTTTAACTGATATTGTGTTACTTTTAACGTGTTGGATTTTAAATGTTGTGATGGTTATTATTGTTTTAATATAGGGTTTTTGATACGCTGGATTTTAAAAGTTGTTACCTGCCCTGAGACCTCCGGGTATAGGGCGGAATAGAAATATAAATAATAAAATAAATAATAAAGACTCCTACCTCCTTCCTACTTATGTACATTGCCTTGCACCTTATCCCTTGCAAATGTCCTTTCGAGGCAACCTGCCTGTCTCAGACCAGAGACCATCTAGCCCAGCCTCCTGTCTCACACAGTTGCCCATCAATTGCCTCCAGGCATTCGCAAGTAAAAGGCAAAGTCAAAACCTTCACTTACTCTTGACTCCCTGGAAAAAGGCCTTTAGGGGCACCTGCCTGGCTCTCTAACTTGGAGGTGGTACCTGGGCATCCATTCTAGATAAGAACATAAGAAGAGCTCCGCTGGATCATGCCACAACCATTCTAGACCATCATCCTGTCTCACCCAGTGGCCCACCAATTGCTTCTGGGCATCTCAAGCAGAAGAGAAAGGCAAAACCTTTACCTGCTCTCAACTCTCTGCAAGTAGAGCGGCTTCCTGCCTGTCTCTCCAACCTGGAGGCAGTACCTAGGCATCCATTCTAGTAGCCATGGATAACTTCTCCGTATGTTTAACTCATCCTTCCTCAAAGCCATCTAGGCTGGTTGTTGTCCCTACCTCCTCTAGTAGTAAGGTTCAAGGACCGTGATGACTCTCTGGATGGAAAAATATTTTCCTTTGGCAACAGAGAGATGAATCCCAGTCTGTCAGAGTAAGTCCTGTAGAGGTCCAGACCATCACTAAGCCAATGGCACTGGGGCGGGGGCCTGAGACCATTCTGGAAAGCTAGGGAGAAGGAACTGGTAAGGCGGCCTGGCCTACCCAAGGACTAAATGACGTAAAGGTTGGGCACACAGGAGAGCGTTTTCTCAGTGATGGCCCCTAGGCTATGGAATAGTCTCCCCCTTGAGGTGTGTCTATCACCTTCAATGTACATGTTTAGGAAGGCAGTGAAAATGCATCCCCATTTTTGGTTAAATGGGGATACACTGTCACTTCCCACTTACAGACACTGTTGTTTTAATATATATTGTTACTGTTTTAATATGTTTGATTTTAAATGTTGTTACCCACCCTGAGACCCTTGGATATAAGGTGGGATAGAAATGCAAATAAAATAAAATAACAGACAGACAGACAGACAGACAGACAGACAGACAGATGATAGATAGATAGATAGATAGATAGATAGATAGATAGATAGATAGATAGATAGATAGATAGATAGATAGATAGATAGATAGATAGATACATACATACATACATACATACATACATACATACATACATACATTCTGGGTTGGAACAACTAAAGTAGGTTCATCTCATGTGGAAAAGCACAATGCAGATCTCATAGGAAAGGGGGCCAATTCTTGGGAAGGTGGCTGAGGGATCAGTTTCTGCAGAATATGGTAGAGGGCCCTTGGATGCAACTCGTTGCCTTCCGATTTAAAACAACAAGCCTCTATTCAGCAGCAGAAGGGGGCTTCAAACCCTGGCTTCAAATCTGCCAGAATACCTGTCTTTTCACTTTTCTGACCTGGCTGGTCTGCTCTAGTGGGAGTCCATGTCTTCTATAGGATCAGACACAGATGTCCCTAAAACCTTAAGACTGAGTATTTTATCTCTGCCACAGACTTGCAAAGTATGCAAAGTGAGATCAGAGCCCTAGCCCTCCCATTTCTTGGTCCAGCCCTGCCTCTCTTAAACTCAAGAGATGGGATAGGAAAAAAAAGAAAAAGAAAATTCTACTAACGGCGGCAGTTCCCCTAAAACAGTCCTCAACTTATGGGATGAGCTGATGGGTACTCAGCTCCCCTTTGGGTAGCTCCAGACGGTGACAGAAGAGACTCTGTATTGGGGAGGGTTTCCTTTGACCCTCACTGTGTCCTGCTGGACATGAACTGGGCTCTCATGGAAGGTTACTGACTTACCACCTACCTGTCCAAGACCTCCTGGGAGCTTGCTGGTTCTCTAACCCTTTCTTTCCTTGTCTTTTAAGCAACAAGAGGGTCAGCTTCCAGAAGTGCCTTGTGACCAGACACAGCAAGTCAGACAGAAACATGCCAACCCATTCATACAGTGCCAGATAGTAGATCTCCAGCCCTAGTTTTGCTGTCCACCCAGGGCTGGTGCTAGATTCTCGGGGCCACCCAACATAACTCTTCTGGCTGCTGAGCCCACTTCGTCCATCTCTGTTCCGCTAGACCAGTGGTTCTCAACCTGGGGGTCGGGACCCCTTTGGGGGACGAACTACCCTTTCAGAGGGGTCGTGACAAGTCTCCCGCTGCCCTTCCCTCCCAGTTCCCAGCTGCTGTACCCCCATGGTTGGGGGTCTCCACAACATGAGGAACTCCATTAAGGGGTCATAGCATTAGGAAGATTGAGAACTGCTGCGCTAGACACTCCTGAACTGCCAGGACTGCAATGGCATGCTCCTAGGGACAGAGGGCTTTATCTTTTTAAGTATACGTATACAATCGGTATGCATCTATACGCCCAGCTGCACTTCTGGGGCTAAATGGAAGGCAAAAAGAACCTGGAATTCACTGCATGCCATTATATTTTGCCATGACTACAGTCGAACGCTCCTATCCACAGATTCAGTAACCACAGTTTCAGTGAACTACAGTTATTGGATCAGTCTCCCCACCCGCTGTGGACACTATAAGGGAAAAGCACCCAGAATTGGAAGGCCTATTTCGGCCTCCGTAGAGCACTGGAATAGGCGGGGGACGCCACCGGAGTCCATCCCAAAATGTATGGGGGTGCATGGGAGGTGGGTGGGAGGCATCCGGTGGCATCACATGCCTATTCCAACACTCTCCGGAGGTGGAAATAGGCCTTCCAGAGGCCAGAAAAGCAGGGGTTGCCCGATCACAGAACCAGAAGGCCTGTTTGCAATTATCCACCGTTTCAGGTAACCATGGTAGGAGCCGGAACGTATCCCTAGCAGATATGGGGGTCTGACTGTATTTTCCTATGGCTACGGCTACTTTGGGGGTTCTTTTAACCTTCCATCGCCACCACTGAGCGGTGTTACAAGAGCAAACAAAGTTGCACAGGAAACAACACTAGCTAGGCAGGGCCCTCCAGGCATTTACAATCTCACCTACAAAATGTTACAAAGAAATAGGAAGGCGACACATTAAGACCACTAAGTAATCAGTGAATGTAAGCCATCCCTGGCCATTCCATGAGCATTTAGGGTGCGCTTTTAAAGCCCTGTGGCCTCCTGGCAAAGCCTGGGGCTAGAGCGAGGCCTGAGCTTCAGAACCGTACGCAAAGGCCATCGGTGAGTCTTGATGGAGGGGAAAGAAACGGAGCGGTTTTCCCTCGGCTGGATGAGTCAGGGCCCAAACACTCACATGCCCCCTCACAGCCGGCCGTTTGGGGTGCGGGTGCATGCACAAGTGGGCGCCCGGATCAGGCTGTCGGAAGCCCCTCTGGCAATTTCATTAGTTGCACGGCGATGCATGTCAGAGGGTAGCAAAGTGACCGAGGGCCCTTTGCTAGACATCCAGGCGCGGATCAGAAAAGCAATCGGATACGTGCAGGAAAAACAGTGTTCATGGAAAAGGAAGAGCAACCCCCACGGCTGCCCCCAGGGGAAACAACAACAACAACAACAACAACAATCTACCAGCTGCTGTGTTGACAAAGTTTGTCCGGACACAAGCTGAGAAAGACAATCCAAACCCACCCCTATTAGACATCTGTGCCACTTTGTGACAAGGGAAGGCCAAAACCTTGCTTAGAATCATACTTCGAAAGAGAGGAGAGGAACGCAGCAGACCTTCTGGGATGGGGAAGGACAGGGCTAGAGAACCCTGCCAAAAATCCTGGGGTCTTTTAAGCACCCGGGAGAGAAGATGGATTCTTTCGCTGCTGCCCGCCAGGCAACCTTTCTCCGCTGGCACCCGGGGTCCCTGAAGGGCAGCAGATGAAGCCCCTAATCACACCTCAGCCTCATAAAGTTTGCCCGCCTGCAGGGATGGGTTTCTGCAGCAGGCAGGCAGGCATAAGGGTAAGACTGGATCAGGAGAAGGGAAGAGGGCGGGCGGGAGCCAGAGGCCAAGGGTGGGTTAGATGCTAAGCCAGTTAAGCAAGCACAGCTATTTTTAGGGGAGAGAAAGGAAGAAAGGAAGGAAGGAAAGCAAGGCGAGGAGGAAGAGAAGAGGGGAGGGGTATTCGGTCTCTCACCTTACCTTACAATGCAGCACGTCCCGTAAGAAAGCGGAGCAGATCGATTGGCCTCCCAAAAGATCCCCAAAACGATGAATTAAATGATCATTGGGGGGGGGGGGGGTAGATACCAAGGGGAAAATAATAATCAGTCAGTCAGTCAGTCAATCATTCAAGGAGCAGAAAGGCGCCCCCAGTCTGGTGTCGGTCTGGCAGCTGGTGCAGAGAGAGAGGAGGAGGAGGAGGAAGAGGAGGAGGAGGAGGAGGAAGGGGTGCCGGCGGCATCCGCCGTGGGCCACAGGAGCATCAGTGCGCGCGCCTCGTTGGCTCCTCCGCTGCCGCCGCCGCCGCCGCCGCCGCTGCTGCTGCTGTTGGAGGCGGTCGGTGTGTGGGCTCAGAGGGATGCTGCGGCCGCCTGCAGGGAGGCCGGCCATGAAGGGAGCCGCGGCAGCAGCGGCATCACGGCCATGCAGCAGTGGCGGCGGCTGGAGTCTCTACGGGAGCGGCGGCGGCGGCAGCAGCAGCAGCAGCAGCAGCAGGGCTTTGGTGCGCGCAAGCCGCACACGGAGAAGAAGAGGCAGGCAGGCACGCGCACGCGCGCACTCACACGCGCAGGCACAAGCACACACGCACTGGCCGTCCACCAAGATGGCTTTCTCCCTCCTCGCAGGATTCCCTCGCGCGCCGCATCCGCCCTCCGAGAGCGCGGGGCAACGGCATCAGCATCCAGCCTTCCTGCAATGCAAAGCGACAGGAGGTGGAGAGTGGCGAGGGCTGCTGCACACAGGCCTGGCCAGGAGGGGAGGGGAGGGGAAGGGGCTGCTGCTGCTGCTGCTGCTGCTGAGGGATTTCATTTCACCTCCACACTGCAGGCTCCCAGGCAGAGGGCAACCTTAGAGGGTCAGCCGAGGGAGCCCTGTCCATGAACTCTCAGCCGGGGTTGCAATGGTTTTCATGCACTCATACACTGCCCAGACTCACCTAAGTTTGTGGGCACGTCACAAGCACATATAGTAAAGGCTGCCCCATCGTTCCAAGGGCAGGCTCCTGGGATACAAATGCAGGAAGGCATTAAAGGCACATTAGCTCACTGTCCCAATCAACTCAGCATCCCTCCGGCCGTTTGCAAAAGGCGGCAGCAGGCACACACACACACACACACACACGTGCATGCACACAGGTATTCAGACCCTTTCTGTGTGATCAGGCAGGTGCCTAGCAACTGGAAGCAAATAATAATAATAAAATAGATCTCTTGATGCCCCTCTGCATCCACCTGTTCACATGGAGGCCCCACCGCTCCACTGTCCAACATCCTCCATTAAAATGCCACCGATTTCTCCCCTGCGCATGGATCTCCGGTGCGAACGCACAGGCAGGGATGGTGAGAGGCTGAAAGAACTTTTGCCTGCACCCAAATGCCTTACGCTCTGCAAAACGCGGAGACTTCTGATACGTGGAAAAGACACACGTTGGAAAAGACAAATAGAAATACGTGTTCCTCCCCTGAATCTTGGGACCGAGTTCAAGCTTTGCTTTTATTTTTTATTTGAAAAACCCTTTCCAGTGTGATGGAAACAACCATAGCTTAGGGTGCCTACACAGGCAGCAAGAGGCAATTGTGAGATCTCAAGAAGACACGGGAGGCAAACATGGGATTTTACCTCTGTCCGCCAGCTCCTTTCGTGATCATTCCTCTCTTAGAAACCAGCCAAGTGCTTCCCTTTGTTTTTTTTCCCCAGGCACTTAGATGATTTCCAGGTACTCGCAAGAGGAATCATAATGAAAGGAGCCAGCAAACAGAGGTAAGCAATTGCTATTACAGGATACAGGACTTTGTTGCTGGATTTTCTATAATAGCAATGGTTCAGGATATCACCTCAATATCCCAAGACTATGTTGGGCATGGCACAAGTATTTATTATTTATTTAAGAAATTTATATCCTGCCCTTCACCAAATGGCCCCAGGGCGGGTTACAATAAGAAGAGAACATATCCAATATTAAAAGATAATTAAAAATATAATCCTCTCACTCCCACCCACCCCTGCCTTCACTCCCTAATAGGACAGCACCTTGAAGAACCTATTTAAAAGGCTGTTCTAGAGTCTAGGGGCCACAGCAGAAAAGGTACTGTTTCATGTCCCTATGCCTCGTACCTCTGCAAGAGAAGGAACTCCAAGAAGGCCCTCTCCTTGATATCTCAGTGTACAGGCAAGTCTATATGGGAGAAGGTGCTCTTTCAGGGGGGCCCCAAGCTATTTAGGTCTTTATAGGTCAGTGTCAACACCTCAAATTGGGCTCGGTTAGCGAATGGGTAACCAGTGCAGATCCTTTCAAGACCAGCGTGATATGAGTCTGGCCAGAGACTTCCATCAGTAGCCGAGCTACTGCATTCTGCACCAATTCCAACTTCCAAACCGTTTTCAAGGGTAGCCCCACGTAGAGCGCATTACAGTAGTCTAATCCGGAAGTTACCAAACCATGGGTCACTGTGGCCAAGGTATCCTGATCCAGGTAAGGCTTCAACTGGTGGACTGAATGAAGATAATGGTAGGCACTCCTGGAAGTTGCTGCCACATGGGACTCAAACGACAATGGTGAATCCAGGAGCAGTCCCAGGTCATGCACCTGATTTTTCTGGGGCAAAACAACATGGGACATTTCTGATATAACCCCAGGAGAACCGCAGGTTTTAGCCCAACTCTGGTGGCACCTTTAGTGACACGGCAACTGCCTGGAAAAGCAGAGGGTCTTGAGTTTGATCCCTAGCGTCTCCCTAGAAGACGGTTATTGGCAATCTGGATTATGGTCAAAAGAGTCGAATGGATATATGCCACTGCAGGGACCAATAGGTAAATCAAACTCAAGGGGACCATTGACAAGGAAAAGCATTATCAGAGAAATAGTTGTGTTAGTCTGATTTGAAAAGTCCAGCAAGGTAGTTAGTAGTGCTTGGAGACTAACAGGAGAAGGGTTGGTGGCGTGAGCTTTCGTTAGACACGTCTACTTCTTCCTGCTTCTTCAGATGCTAGGGGACTCAATGTCAGGAACAGACTTACAGGAAACTGAATGTAGGAGATACAAAGGACATGTAAATCTGGTGGAGGGGATTGACTAGGTGGGGAAATGCAGAAGTAAATCCTCGGGGGTGGGGGATAGCCCATAGGAAGGAGTTGTAGCTGAGTGGATGAGTCAAGTAGTTAGCTAGTGTTGATATATGAATAATGTGAGAGAAAACCATTATCCTTGTTGAGTCCTTTCTCAATGGTCTGGAATTGTGGATGAACTCCAGTTCCACCGCTTCCCTTTCAAATCTCCCTGGCCGCATCCCCATTAGAAGCTTAATCCAGTTTCCCTAAACCGAAATAACAGAACCGGATGCAAACGCGAATTTGCCTGATCCCATTACTTTCAGCCAGAATCGCGTTCAGTCCGGATTCTGAGGACGTACGTGACTCAAGGGGGGACTCCAGTGGCTACTTTGAAAAAAAACAAACGCTTTTCGGGGCTGCCCTGTCCTCTTCCTCCTGCCGTGAACGCACCACCTATAAGGGACCCCTTCACGGAGCCTAGCTGGGTGGCTGCTGCTTGCCTGGATGGAAGAAAAATGGCAGGGGACAGCCAGCAATTCTTTCCCCTCCTCTCCTCATTGCTCAGGGCACACAGCAGCAGCAGCAGCAGCAGCAGCCACTCAAGCCCCCTTCGCCTTAAACATTCACACATCTCCCCAAACCTGCAGCTGCTTTTCTTTCTTTTCCCTTTTTTGAAGGTCAGCACTTTCAATGGCAAGATCGTTATCAGGTGTGAAGTGGTATGTCCTCTTGTATGTGAGTAGCTGTTTGAGGTTAGGAGGTTGTCTGTAGGCAAGCAAAGGTCTTTCACCAAGTGCTTTTGAGAGAGCAGGATTATTGTCTAGAATAGGTTGGAGTTGACTAATGAAAAAGTAGACGTGTCTACGAAAGCTCATGCCACCAACCCTTCTCCTGTTTGTCTCCGAGTGCTATTAACTACCTTGCTGGACTCAAGGAAAAGCATTGTGATGCTGGTTGGGGGAGATGCATGATGCTTCAGCTGGGAGCTGACTTGGATCTCCACAGCCCACACTTTGACCCATGATCAAGTGCCTCACATTTTCCTACCATGGTTGCCAGCCACGAGCATGCAGGTTGCCCAGAGGAGAGGAAAGCCAGCTGCTTTTGGAGGTGAAGGAGTTCCCTCTGGGATTGCTTCATGAGCTGCTCCACGCTGCTTGTCTTCTGATCCACTGGTCCTTCCTGGAAACCAAAGGGTACCTCTTCAGTACTTGCCTCCATTTTGCTTTGGGTTAATACAGAGAGTCCACCTTCACATGACACCATTTTGGACTTACATCAGTATCCCTGGACTGTGCAGCAGAAAAGATGACCCAGAAGCACCTTAGCAATGGTAGTGTGTGTGGACCTCGTGTTCTCATCCTGTATCTAACACATCTTTTCTGGGTTTTAACACATTCGTATGTGTTATACATATCTGTATGCATTTCATACGCATCCCGTTTTATCCCCTATGCATCCCATTTTCATCTTGTACTATCAGGGCAAATGCACACAGATACATGTGAGATTTGTACAGATACGTATGTAATACATATGTATCTGTACATTCGAATACTTTGAATCGTTCAAACAAACGTTCTGGAACATTCAAAATTCTTTCAAATGTTTAAATTCAAATGCAAAGACATTCTATTCAAATTCAAATGTCCACATTCGATCGAATTCAATCGAATTTTGAATGTTTAGGACATTCATATACATCCCTAGCTAGAAGCAATCAGCATCTTGCCTCCATTTTCTTCCCAATGGAATTTTCACATGCAACTCCTTTAGTCTTTACTTTCTCATTGGCACAACAATTTAATATTTGCAGGTTTGCAGGGTCCCAGGAACCCAACCCTTGTGCTTGCAAACTCAGCCACGAAAACCCAGCTTCAAATTTACCCTCAAACACTCAAGTTGATTCCTCAGTTTGTCGTGTTCCATTTGGAGCATATGGATTCCCAAGTCCTCTGAACTGGGAGACAGCTGGAAACTCAAATCGTGGCTGTTCAGGGGCTGCATGCAGCTGACGTCTCTCTTCTTCTTCAGCTGAGATTTTCCAGAGGTTGCTCTTGAGGTCTCAGTAGAAGAGGTTGCAGGTGGCAGACAATCTATAGGCTGAATTGACTAAAATGCAACATAACAAAGCATAGTCATTACTATTTAAAAAATTAAATAAATATTACGTTGCATCTGATCCATCTCTGGCTCGGGATTAGGGGTGGCTCTTTTTGGATTTCTGGGCCTTTAGAAAGAAAGGAGCAGCTGGGACTTGGTGGAAGCAAATCTCTTTGCATGCACCAAGCGGCAGGTTCTTTCTCTTTCAGATGGTTTATTTTATATGTTTAATGGTTATTTTATTGTCGCCTGCCCTGAGACCTTCAGCTATAGGGCGATCCAGCCAGCCAGCCCACAGCTATACAGATCTTGTAAATGAACAGATTTGTTGCCTGGAATCTAAGAAAATTTAAGGGATTCAAAGCGGCTGACAAACCTTCTGTTCTTCTCCCCACAACAGAACACCCTGTGAGGCAGGTGGGGCTGTGACAGCTCAGAAGAGAGCTGTGACTAGCCCAAGATCTCCCAGCTGGCTTTGTGGAGGATGGCGGAATCAAATCCGGTATTCCCAGATAAAAGTCCAGCTCCCTAACCACTAGGCCAAGCTGGCTCACCGGGGGAGGTCATGTTTAGCGCCTGGACGGAGGCAATGGGTTAGGAACAGGTAAACAGCCCAACTTGAGGACTGCTTTGGACAAAAGCTAAAGGGCTCTTGCTTTGACAGCAGAGGATCAGGGGGTCCGAAAAGCTTTCTAGACACGAAGCAAGCAGGCAGGCAGGCAAGCAGGCAGGCAGGCAAGCAAGCCAGCCAGCCAGCCAGCCAGCAAGCCAGCAAGCCAGCCAGCCCGTCAGCCAGCCCAAACTTAGATCCTGTTTGTGGGACCCTGCAAAAGCTGCCTTCTGTGGAACCAATCAGCCTCTTTGTACCTGCTGGAAGACACAGCCACCCAAGATGTCCAGAAGATGCCCAGCCACCCAAGATGTCCACATCAAAGTGAATACAGACGTAGCTTAGCAGCTCTCCAACAGCCTTTCAGGACACTGATGCCCCAACATGAACAGCGGCTAGCAGGCGACCTCTGCTGTTGAGCTACATTCCTTGCAGGCTGCAACCTTATTCTAACTTGGGGTGGGGTGGGGGGGAATAGGGCAAGAACAACTTCCAAAGTTTAGCGCAAAGAAGCTTAAGGGAAGATCTCTGGATGTTAAGGATAATGTGGCTAAATGGAGCAGCCAAACAAGCCAAATTAAAAGCCTCAAGGCCTGAAAGTGTCTCAAAATGGAGAAAATTAAGAGAGGGTCATCTTAGGCCATGATAACATTGAGGCCCCCATGGCTTTACTAAGCCCAGATTTAAGCTTATTCAACGCCTCCTCACAACTTTCTGCCCCAGCCAATAAAAGTATAGATGCTTTTTTTTCTTTTGCATCGGTTTGAAACATAATATAGTACAATTCTGCAATTTTAGAGTTCCCCTCCCCACTAAAAAAAAAAAAAAATCACCGCTGAATTCAGGCCAGATCATATACCTTTTGGCTGCAGTAAATAAAAACAAGTGGGATACAAAAGCACCCCATTGTACCCAAATCAGATAATCCCACCAGTTTTGATGAAGGTTCAATCTTGATCCACCACACAAAGAGAGCTTTTAATAAGGAGAGCTTCTAGACGGCTTGGGTCCAGGCTATTTGAAGGATCATATCTCCATCTATAACCCAGTGTGGGCTTTAAGATCTGCTGGGAGGGCCTCCTATCAATCCCACCACCCTTTCAGGTTTAGTTGGTGAGAATTTGGGGAAGGGCCTTCTTTGTGGAACTCCCTTCCACCAGAGTTCTACTCAGCACCCTCTCTGTACTCCTTTTGTTGGCAGGTTAAGACTGCTGTTCGGGCAGGCTTTTAATTAACTTTTATTTAATTCTAATGATGTTTTCACTGTTTTTGGATGTTTATACCGATTCTAACAGTAACAACTGTTTAATTTTATCTTAATGTTTGTATTATGGTATTTTTAAAAAATGGTATCTTAGTGTTGTGAGCCACTCTGGATCCCACCTTGGGAGAAGGGCGGGATATTGGATGGATGGATGGATGGATGGATGGATGGATGGATGGATGGATGGATGGATGGATGGATGGATGGATGGATGGATGGATGGATGGATGGATATTCTGGATTTTCAGAGAAGCCCTTACCACCGCAAACCCCCCAAACAAAAATAGGGTCACAATCTATCCGATAGCCCATTTCCTTGGTGGGTTGAGTGGCACGGAGCCCCCACTTTCCCTATGACTCAACCCACTTTGGGGGTTCCAAGAGCTAACTACAAGGAACAATGACGCACTGCAGATTTCTCCATCCTTCTTTATCGTCCAGGTCGCTTGAAATGTTTTGGGCTGAAGCATCCAAACAAAATTGCTTTGGCCATCTCTTTGTTCCCAATTCAGGACTAAACCACGTCCACTTTGCACACCTGTGTATTGCAGATAAAATGTTCCCATTCTTTGGGTGACACCAATGGCTTCTGAAACGGTGAAACCTTGAACTGCCGATGACTAACCCTTTGGAACTTGAATATTAACAGGTTCTTACAAATAGACTATGACACTGCCCTCCAAAGAACGCATTCAGCTGTTACTTGCACGTCGAGGGCAATTTTCATTCTCTTGAAACAGTTCATTATGCCATGAATGGAGTTAAGAAAATTGAATCAAACTGCGACGCGTTACCCACTGATAGATCGGTCAATGAATATTTAACACGCAAGGTTTCTATTTAAGTATTAAAGCATTCGGTAGGTGGAAGTGTAAAAGGAGGGCAACTGGTGCCAAGTGCTAATACAGAGACCAGCAACTGCTTCTGGGCTTTCTGAAGGCTGTGGTCACACGTAGGTTTAATCCAGCTTCGGTCCACTTTCAGAGCGAGAGCAAAGTGACCAGAGCATCCCAAAGGTGAATTTTCTGAGTTAATACAGAAAGAAAACATCTTGTCACTTTGCTGATGTATTCTCTCACTCTGAAAGTGGACTGAAGCTGTATTAAACTGTGTGACCACAGCCAAAAGGAAGACAAAGGCAAAAACTTCCCCTGCTCTGTTCAAGATCTGAATGTATTCAAATCAAATCGAATGGGAATACATTGGAATTTTAAACATTCCAATTGATTCTAATTTTTGGATATTTGATTCAAATCAAATCAAATCCCCAAAATTGCACTCATGCACTCCCCTAATGAAGAATAAGGCGGTTATGTTTGCATAATACTAAATAACAGGTCACAACCCCCCCTCCCCCGGCCAAGTGGCTAACGACCCCTCCCAGGGCACAGAGACTTGCAGTTACAAGCCATTCTGCATGAATGACCTTACCTTGTTTTTCTTCCCAGGAATGACAGAGCTCCTCTTCCCAGCCACTGGCATTTCATCTCTAGGGGGTTTCTCCTTTCCGACATAGGACCCTTGGATCCCCCTTCTCTGTGGCCCAGGCTGTGAACAGGAATAGTAGTTTCCTATCAAACCAGGTGGTGGGGGTGTGTGAAGGGGAGATGAACCAAAAGACAAGGAAATCCCCAAGGCCATTTCCTTATTCAAGAACTTCTGCCTCTCAGAACCAAAGGGGTTTGCTTTCAGTCCAATATAAAGGTCACCTCATTTTCACCACCTGGGCAGCAATATCCACAGCAGTTCTTTGGCTCTTACTAGAGACGTGCACGAATATTCGAGACATTTGAAATTCGATCAAATTCATTCGAATCTGGCCATTCGCATTTGAATCGAACATTTATAAATTTAAATTTAGACATTCCAATGAATTTCAGATTTTCACATCTATTCGTTCGAATTATTCGGGAATTTGAATTATTTGGACACGTTTGTACGGATCCGTACAGGACAAAAACAGGATGCATACGGGATAAACACGGGATGCTTATGGATGCATACAGAATGAGTAATGATGCGTACGGGCGCATACAAACGTTGTCAACATTCGTATGTGCAGATTCGAATTGAAAATTCAAATGAATAGATTTGAATCTATTTGGACTGAATCAAATGTGGATAGGTTCGAATTTTAAAGATTCTGATTGATTCAAATTTTCTGATATTCGATTCGAATCAAGTCGAATCCCAAAAGTTGTATTTGTGCTCTTCCATTCACTGTCCCCTGCCTTTTTGATTAGATCACAGTTATTATTTCTAACTTCACATTGGAAGCAACAAGGCAGGGGTGCGGGTGGCGGGCAACCGGAACAGGGCAAGACCTAGGAAGACCAGGGAACAGGCAGTGGGAAGGTGGAGGGAGTCCGGAGCTGAGAAATATCTTCTAGCCTAAAAGAATTGGGATTGATTGGAACCAGTCAAAACTGCTGCACATGCACACGCATAGTGTTCCTGCAGGAAGCTTGTGTCATCAATTTGAAGCCTCACCTGTGCTGCTCCTACCAGGCAGGCAATGGCAAGGGGATCAGAACCCTCACTCCTGCTGCTCTGATGTCTTTGATGCTGGCTATCGCTGAGCCCTGACCCTGGGGCCTGTTTGTACTTGGCTTTATTTTGGACATATCCTGGAATGGAAGCTTGCTGTTCACATGCTGGTCCAAGCTGTAGCAAGCCCCAGGTGAGACCTGCCGGAGTCTGTATTAACACGTGGACAACAAAATCCTCTCCTGAGCTAGACTGAAGAATGCAGCCAAGTGCAAACAGGCCCCTGGTTGACTGCCTGGGCACCACTATGCAGTTTTCTTGGCAGAGATACAGAAGTGGTTTCCCATTATCTACTCCCAGGTAGAGGCTCAGGATTGAACCAGTTAGCCTCTGTTTTCCAGGCTGTTTGCTCCACTGCTAAGCTACAGCCGTCCCAAACTCCCACGGGCATCTCTAGGCAGTTTTTTTGGCTGAGATACAGAAATTGCCTGCCATCGCTTGCTTCTGGGGGAAAGGATACAGACGCTTTGCTTTCCAGGCCATTTGCCTTGCTACTGAGCTACCGCCACCAAGTTCTCTGCAAACTGTGTTTTATTTGTTGTGGAAATGCAGCAACACATCCTTACCTCAACGGGCCTTAAAACTATGGATCTTGTTGCCAGAGAAAGAACAGAGAGGAACAAGAGGCAACGAGGTGGGCAGTTGTCCTTTTTACAGTCCGTCAGTTGTGAAAAGTGGGAGCGAAATAGAACTTGGGGTTTAAGGTGCAGGCAAGAATTTAGCAGCTCCTCCACCATAGTACTGACTCTGACTTCATATACAGTCAGACCCCCCGTAGCCACTGATTCGGTAACCACCTTTTTAGTTATTCATGATTACAGGATCAGCCCCACACCTACCCTAAGTGGGCACCATAAAGGAAAAGCACCCAGAACCAGAAAGCCTATTTCGGCCTCTGTAGAGCATTCAGATAGATGTGTGACCCCACTGGAGCCCATTGCAATATGTAAAGGAGTGCGTGGGAAGCAGGCAGGAGGCATCGGGTGGCATTGCACATCTATTTCAATGCTCTCCAGAGCATTGCACGATTATTCGTAACATTTGAAATTCGTTCGAATTCGTTCGAATTTGTACATTCAAAGTCATATGAAGGTCAACCATCTTGCCTTGGGAGAGGAAGAGAGAAGGAAGCTGGGTGAGCACCTTCCATCAAGCTCCCAGCATTGGCCCCTCCCTCCCAACTGCCACCAGACGGGCCATGAAGGAACCATCTTGCCTGTGGGGAATGGAGGAGGAAAATAAAATAAAAGTTTTTACCTTTGCAAGGACTCTGCTGCCGCCAGAGCACCCCTGTTCCCTCCCACACCATTTTCCTTTTGTATCTTGTCTCTTTAGATTGTAAGCCTGAGGGCAGGGACCTGTCTAAGATTAATATAATATTGTAACCCGCCCTGAGACCTTTGGGTATAGGGCGGGATAGAAATACAAACAAACAAACAAACAAACAAACAAATAAATAAATGTGTACAGACATGTACGCATTACATACGTATTCGTATGCATCTAATTCTTATCCGTATGCATTTGTACGGATTCGTACAGGACGAAAACAGACGCATAGGGGATAAAAACAGGATGCGTACGGATGCGTACGCACACATACGAATGTTATCGACATTCATATCTTCAAATATGAATTGAACATTTGTACAAATAGATTCAAATGTATTCAAATCAAATCGAATGTGAATACATTTGTATTTTAAGCATTCGGACTGACTCACATTTTCAGATATTCGATTCAAATCGAATGCTGAAAATTGCATTCGTGCACACCCCTACTCCAGAGGCTGAAATAGGCCTTCTGGAGGCCAGAAAAGCACTTCTGGTTCTGGGGTTGCATGACCCCAGATCTGGAAGGCCTGTTTGCCATTATCCACAGTTTCAGGTAACCACGGTAGGAGACGGAACGTATCCCCAGCGGATAGGGGGATCCAACTGTACTGCAATCAGAGAAACTACACAGAAGTTGCTGTGTATCAGAACTATCCTGAAAGTGAAAATTCTCTGTTCTCACCTCCTGTGTAAACTGGCAAGACTTCCTCTGCTATTTTGAAAATCTCTCCGGGCAAGTGTTATTCCTTACAAAAGCTATCTCTCTTGGGTACTGCCTTTATGGGAATGCTTGGTGGCTGTCAAGATTACATTTTGCTTTTTCTAGCTAGCAGCAGAAATTCTACTGAAGCTGACAATCCGCCCCTGCATGGACAGTCAGTTGCCATACTGTTGCGACTCCAGAGACATAAGTGGTGTGGATGTGGCCTGAGAGAGTTAGTAGCCAGTCTGTCCTGCGTGTTTGGGTCCAGTTGGTGGATGAGGCACCTTGGAGTTTTAAGGACTTTTGACAATAGGGTGGGCTGATAAAAGATTACCATGTGCATCTGAGTGAAAATCACTTTGGGGTTTTAGGAAGATGGTCAAGAAATATCATCAGTGTCCCTTAGATTCTGACCAAGACGGATTTTTATTTCACGGCTCAGCCCCGTTCTTGCTGTCCTAATTAAACACAATGCAGACTTCCTTACTGTTAGGTACCCAACCATTCCTATACTTTCACAATAATCCTAATGCTGTTAACTGCATTTCCTGCGTAAGCTACTTATGCTTTAAATCAACTGGAAAAATGGAAACTTAACTGAAAGATGCCCATTTCTATGGTAAGCCTACAGAACTTGCTTGCCTCATCCTCTGGCGAGGTGTCAAGGACCGAATCTGTGACCCATCCTCTTGCTTCCCAGAAAGTTAACTTCCACTGGACTGCAGCCTTTGCACTTTCATTCACCCCTTTCTTCTAACAGGCGCAACTGTACCTGATTTCCCTGACCTTTGAAATGTCCCCCTTTGGTTGCCTGTTTTAACTTCCAGTCGCACGACTAGGATAGGTCTTCTGTCAGTTGCTGAAGCAATATCCCAGGTGCTGATTCCCGTTTTTCATTTTAATTTCACAGTACGCACAGCTGAATGGTTTTCCTTTCGTTCTTCTCTTTGTCCATCAACGAGCCCTCCTAATTATATTTTGCTTAATGCACCTCTCTGGAGTTTTTCTGAACGACAACTAAACCTTGCATTTCTCCGACTCATCTATAAAAAGGCCCTTTTATGCCCAACCCTGCTTTGATAAATGTACATTTCTCATTCACTCTAAAGCACATTGTGTTCCTTTAAAACTGCAAAACAATTCAACTTACCTTTTCCATTTTCCCCTTTGGAACTGGGCAAAGGCGAGTTATGAATTTTCTAAACTTCAGCAATCCTGGGCTACACCTCCTTTTCTGGGCTGATATCCTAGGGTTTATTGTTCTTCTTGTTCCCCCATATGCAACAAACATGAGGCAGTTTCTACCTTTCCCACAACTACAGAGGCTGCAACTGATGTTTGCATAAGTCTAGGCAGCACGCTTAATGTGGTTTCATGGGTGCAGAGGAAGACCCTTTGGTTGGTGTCCAGGGACGGGTGCCGTGGTTATATTTAGCAAGGTATGGCAGTCATGGGGACATATTAAAGGGCAGTTGCAGATTGACCCTGCCTGAAATACGCCCAAAGTTAATTCATTCCCAACTCTCAACCATTTGTGTGTGTGTGTGTGTGCAACAGACTGTATTGCTTCCTCCTCCTTGCTCCAGTAAGAATGTACTTTATTTTGATCAGAGAAAAATACATAAATCATACCAGAAACATGTATACTGACTACAATAAGCTAAAATTTATAACCAACTTTGAAACAAAGTAGGGCGTTTCGATGCTTTAAAAAGAGGCACCTTGGGTTTTTTTCCGCTAAGCAAAGAGGGGAAAATCTTTTTGTTAGACTGTATGCTAAAACAAAAAAGATCACTGGAGAAAAGCAAACGTAGATCGAAATGCTCAAGGGGCACCTTTGCTCATCCCGATCTGCCCATCGATTGAGAGGATCTCTCGGTAGTGCAACCATAGGACACATGAGAAGGCCTTTTCTGCAGGCTGTGGAATGATCTCCATCCAGCTTCACTTTCCCATGTTGCTGTTGACGATGTTCTGGTTTTTGGTTACCGCTGAGCTGTGACAGACTCCTGGTTGAACACACAGGCACTCCATGGGCACCTCTGTGAAGTTTTCTTGGCAGGGATACAGAAGCGGTTTCCCACAGCCTACTTCCGGAGGCAGGCTGGGGATCAAAACGGCAACCTTCCACTTTCCAGGTTATTTGTGCTCTCTCCAACCTGGCAGTGGTCCCTGGGCATTTATTTCAGATAAAAAACATAAGAGGAGCCCTGCTCGATCGGGCCACAGCCCAACTAGTCCGGCATGCCCTCTCACCAAGTGGCCCACCAATTGGTTCTGGGCATCTCAAGCAGAAGACCAAAACAAAACTTCTTTTAAAGGCACCCTGCTTGTATCTCCAGCCTAGAAGTGGCACATGGGCATCCATTCCTGCAGCCATGGATACACTTGACTGCCATTAATTTGTCCAGCCCTATAAGAACATAAGAGGAGTCCTGCTGCATTAGGCCATGGCCCATCTAATCCAGCATCTTGTCTTGCACAGTGGCCAACCAACTGCTCCTTAACTACAAGATAAAAGCAAAACATTCACCTGTATTTTGGCAGCTAAGGCTGCAAAGCTATTAATAAAGAGCCGAAGATGAAATGCCACGAGTGATTTCCCCACGCACAAGGCAATAATGTTGATATTTATTATTCTAACCATCTGGGAGGGATGAATAGCAGTTCCCATGGACTGTTTGTATACTGGAATTTAAATGCTTCAGAAACTGGAGTTAAGAGACACTTTTCAGATTATTACATGCAAACTAAACATTCAACAGAAGTTTGGACAGCAGTGGATCAGAGGAAATAGATAACATGAGAGATATACTTTTTTAAAAATAAGACCTTTTAAAATGAGAATAAGAAAAAAAATCTAAAAGCCATGTTATTTTTTTAAAAAGAGCACCTGTTATAGTTTAATTCATTTACAGCATAAATATCTACATTAATACATTTAAACAATAGAAAATCAAAACAGTTATAAATATTTTACATAGTAATAACATTAAAAAATAAAAGCCTAAAACTCAACATTCAAAGGTTCTGGTTACAGCTGAAATGCATAAAACAACAATTTCAAACGCCTGGTTGCTCTAGTCTCAAATCCAGAGGAAAGAAATGTGCGCATTTTCCCCTCTATAGACAACTTCAGAGAGGTTTCTGTGCAACTGATTTGCTTTGGATTAAGGCCTTTGCCTCTGCAAACACTTCATTCATATTCAGGAAATTTATGGACATAAATTCCCAAACAATTCCATGTTGCAGTTAAATTAATGATGTTGCTTTATGTATGAAACAGAAAGAAACAAAATGTTTAATTGTGCTTCTTGGTGAAGAGAAATCTGTGACTCTTTGCACTGAATCCCATATTGATACGGCGTTCTGATCTGCACGTATTGTGGTTCTCATAAGGGCAACAGAGAAGAGGCAAATTTTAACATATTCATTATCTTTCACTGCTTACTAGACAGGTTTGCTGAAGACAATTATTTCCTTTTAAAGAGACTGGATCTATAGAAGAGCGGGCAGCAAAGTTGTTCTCAGGATAGCAGCAGGAGTTTTGATTCAGGGTTAGAAAAGTTCCACCCATAAAGATAAAACCATTCATTGGTGTGTAAAATAAATTAGCATCCAAAATCTCTCCTCCCACCCCTTTTTAGGAGACTGGAAAACTCTGAGCATACTGTATAAAATAGGGATGTTCAAAACTGGGCCCACTATATGCTCATAAATTATAAATCTCCAGCTCATTGGTTAGTGATGATTTGAACAGAGGGTTGTAGAAGGGTTCAGCCCCACACCAAACCCTCTGAGATCAGCGAAACTGTAGTGGAACAGATTTTCTTTTTCAGAACAATTCAGGTTAAAGAACGAGCAGAGGAACTTGATCCATAATGTGGCAAAAGAGGCATTTCACAATTTGTAACTAGGCGGCACCCAGGCTATTAAAACAAATATAGACTTGTTGACAGATACAGCACCCAACGTTAAGGGTGCTTAATGCACAGAGGAACGCTTGTCTTTCAATCTTAATCACAATTACTTAAAAGTGAACCCAGTGATTTCAAAAGGAAGTTACCCCCAAAGAAAGTGTGCTTAGCATAGGAGTCAAAACAAAGAAAACACATCTGCTATAATTTTGAACAAGATTGCTAAGGGGGCAAATGGATAATGGAAAAAAACGAAAGCCAAATGACCAAATCTTGATGTTTTTGAGCAAATAATGCCACTAATTCTACACTGGTTCACATTGTTGTACTGGAAGTCAACATTCATCTCCATAATAGTTAACAGCAAGGGTGGGTGAGGATCAGAAACCTTTATGAAACCACACTCCTATGGTGGGCATTCCAACCTCTTCTTGTTTGAGGAGAGGTAAACATCAGTTATCATTTTGATTTTGATTTGCGGGAATAAAATTGCTGTCAGCTATTTAACATCTCCCGCAGTTGGCCAATCTTGGGGAAGAAAGGAATAAAATTATGGCAAGCAGCAGCTTTAGAAGAAATTAAGGCTGTTTGTTTCCTTTGAAAGTTTGATTCAGAAGATCGCTCGGCTCTTCAAGCGTAATGGTCTCTATAAGAAGGTTACCGCTAAGATAACTCCAAGGATTACAAGCAAGATAATGACACAAATTATTATGAACATCAGTTTCTGAAAAGAGAGCAAAAACATCCATTAGGCTTATCTCCAAACAGATTTTTGCACCCACAAAAACATCAGCAATCAGTTTCAGCAGGAAAAAAAAAAGCTTTGGAAAGCGTGGTAAAAAGGCTTGGCCAAGCTTGGATAAAAACAATGCTCAATTTTGCTAGAGGAAGAAATCATTTTGGTACTTCCCATTATTACGGATGTGCACGAATATTCAAAACATTCAAAATCTGATTGAATTCGGACATTTGAACTGGAATCAAATGTCTCTAAATTTGAATTTAACATTCAAACGAACTTCTGAATCTTTTGTAAGAATTATTCGGACATTCGCATGTGTACGGATACGCACACATTACATACATATCCGTATGCATCTTATTCATATCTGTACACATTTGTACAGATACGCACAGGATGAAAACGGGATGCATATGGGATAAAAATGGGATGCGTACAGATACATTTGAATGTTGTTGACGTTCATATCTTCAAATACAAATAAAAAATTCATAGGAATAGATCTGAATGTATTCGATTCAAATCGAATGCGAATGCATTAATATTTTAAACATTCAAACCAATTCAAACCTTCAGATATTAGATTTTAATTGGATTGAATCCCAAAAATTGCATTTGTGCACATCCCTACCTGTTATGCGCTGATCCAAGATGGAGACAGGTGAGTGAAGAACTGGCATCTGGCCTGCCCAATGCAGGTGAGGAGAAAGCACTTCGTTGTGATATAGCAGTAACATGGCAAATCTTTGGAGCTCCAAAGAACTGGGGTGGCACTGGTTTAGTTACTTCTTTAAATACTGCCCAAGTGGCAGCCTAAGCTCTACAGAGTCATGTAAGCTGTGCCCTAAACTCTGACCTACATGTGTGTTGTGAAAACAGAGGGGAAGAGATAATGGAGAGTGCAGACACAGTTCAAGAGCTTGAGCTCTGTTTTGAAATTGGGAGAATCTAGAGCTAAAAAGGAACACTGTCACTGATCTGAAAGTATAAAGGTGGGTTTAGTCACACCTAAAGACTACCAAAGAGAAAGAGGTTGTGGGCATGAGCTTTTGTAGACAAAGCAGATGTACCTGATGAAGTAGGTACAGCCTCTTTCTCTGTATGAGTCTTTAAGGTGCTATTGTAACCCTGCTTTTGCTTTGGATTATCCAGACTGACATGGCTACATCTTGGAATTCTTATACGAAAGTATGGCTTGGTCAACCAGTGGTCTGATCTGGAGGTGGGTCTTCTCTCAACTGCTGGGTACCTGTGATAGGTGGTATCGAAGCAATAAATAGCTCTTGGTGCCAGAGACACCCCAAAATAAGTTCAGCAAGGGCAGAAATTATTTGTCCACTCACTGAAAGGGGAAAAAACCAAAGCCAACTCTCTTTAATTCACTGTCCCGTATACTCAGAATCTGCAACCGAGGCATTAGACATTTTTGAAGCAAAACAAAAACTCCTAAGCTTTGCTGCACCTAAAGAAAAATGCTTCACACCAGGCCACAAGGTGTTGTTTCTCAATGTGTATAGAACCTCAGCTTTCTCTTGACAGTGCTCTGGGTACACAGGGGTGTGGGAATGAAGTGTGAGGCCACCAGAAGTGGCAGAAGCCAATGGAATAGGTGGCCAGTGAGAAAGTATAAGGTTGCCATCGTGTGCAAACCCACCTGAAAAATGACTCCACTGCACTGGCTGGCCCTGAATTGAAACACACAACAGGAAAGCAAGAGGAAGGGAGGGAAGGCAGGCTCAGGCTCAGGCTCAAGTTCAGCTCTGGGGGATATAGGGTTCAGGAGGTGCAAACAGACAGGTGAGTGATTAGTACTTACTGTACCGCAAGAACATAAGGCGCATGCTGGTGTTATTTGGAGCATCACCGAATCCCCACCGATAAGCCTATGATTAGAATAAGGATGCCTAGCAGAACCAGTGCTACAATGAGGAGGATCCACTTTTTCTGCCAAAGAAAAGCAAGGCCATTGTCCCAGGTTTGCAAAGGTAAAAGAAAAGGTAAAAGAACTCTTCTGCCGTATCGACAGAAGTGAGCCCAACACAGCGCAGGCCTTGTGGGATTCAAGCGTGCATTTTAATAAGACTCTTAGTTCCGTCAGCAGTGGCAGAGGAAAGAGCAAAATGGAATTAGTTGCCCTTCTGCCGTGTGAACTTAACAATGGTCTGCTTGCTGCCTGATTCTGTTGATTTCTCTTTCCCCTCTGCCAGGCAGATGATGTCACAACCTCACCTGTCACTGCTTTTCCCTTCATCTTACAAGCATGTGTGCATTTGACTGATAATGTCATTTTAATATTAAAACATTATTGTTCTTGCGTACCACTGAGTTGTGGCCAACTAATGGCTGACTGCATAGGAAGCTTCACACAGTTTTCTTGGCTCACATACAACAGTGGTTTGCCATTGTCTACTTCCAAGGATAGGCTGGGGATCGAACCAACAACGCTTTGCTTTCTGGGCAGTTTGCTCCCCCACCGAGCCACAGCCATAATTTCTCTGCAGAACCTCCTACAATCAGGATGCAGGGGAGTCAAACTAACCACTGCAGGCCCCCTGAAAGACCGCTCCCATTTTGTTTTTCAGGGTATAGGTTTGTCAAAAGCATAGTGCTAGTAATCCCTGAATTCTGTGGGATTTGATCAAGGGAGATGATCACAAATAGAATTCACTAACGGATAGTGCATTATGCGGTGAACAGGTATGTTTCACTAATGCGGAAGCAATCTGAAGAGCACACGGCCATGTAAGAGATGACAGCATTGCACAGCCACTGAGAACTCTTCCAACGTGCTGTTGAGCATGTAATTCCGATGTCAGCCACAGTGTCATGTATTAATAAGAATTTTAGTCATAATTAGGAAATCTTGAAGCCATGCATGCAGGCATATCATATCCAATTACCAGCAACATCAGGCTGATTAGTGTGAAAAATAAACCATGGCTCTGGGCAGGATTAACTCTGGGACAGAGCTACTGATCATGGTAGGATTTACGACTGTTAACCAGGCAGGTGGAGAGCCAAATTCTGCAAAAACAAAAATAAAAATAAGGAGCCTGCCAAACAAACAAAAAAGCTGGCAAGTATTTCATCCTGGATCTAGATGGCCCTAAAGCTCAGCAGCAATACATGACACACTTTAAGGTCACACGCTCAACTGGACGGGTCACCTTAAAGTGAGCTGTATGGATAAGTAAGCATTATTACTCCAGTAAGCATCTCTTGGCAGACTGCGGCTCGTTTTGAGGAAGCATATGTTGGTGTTCAGTTTTAGCGCCATCTAGTGGCAGAAATAAATGCTTGGCAGCGCTTTTGCTTGGCAAGTTCTGCATTCCTTTTGTTTTTGCAGGACAACCCACGCCCCCCCCCCCAACTTACAAACTGTGTCATAGTTTCTGGACTGTCTAGAACAATACTTGATCTACAAAATTTAACGAATATATGGAGAGAGGAAAGATATATTCCCAAAAGTTTTCTTCTGAAACAGAGCTGCAGGCAGGCATGAAAATGGCTTTCCAAAACTAAAATATCTCATTTCTGCTACAAAGGCCCTGCTGTCTAAGATTTTTATAATACTGTAACCCGCCCTGAAACCTCCAGGTATGGGGTGGGATAGAAATACAAACAAACAAACAAACAAATAAATAAATAATATGTTAGGAAGAGTCATGGGCTTATTTTGGGGAAAGCAGGTTTGCAACAGGTTAGTGTCTTGCAAATCAGAACACAATAGCAAGATGACCTGTTCGTCCCTTAAGCAGGATTCAGTAAAAATGAGCCTCATTCAGAAACACTGCAAAAACTTACCCTGCGCGCCTTGCTTTGATATTTAACAGCTTTTTTGGTTTCTTCTTTTGCATGTTCTACATAATCAACGGCATTCATCACATTCTTCTCTATGCAGTCAACCATTTCACCCTTAAGATTCAAATAAAGACCACGCAAAAGGAAAAGAATTATTTCACATTGTTGAAATTGGCTGAGGATAAACAAATTAAAATCATTTCAGCACTAGACTGATGTGATGATAGATAACTTTTATGACTGCATTAACATTTTAAAGGAAAAAATGGAAGTTTTCTCAAAAAAAACAAAACAGTTCTTAGCAAATGATATGGAGAAAGTACATGGGTAAAAACAAGCACAAGGGGAATACCAAACATAGAATCGTTAATCATAGATATGAAGTATGGTTCGAAGATCTTATTGAGAAGTGGCATTCTAATAGATGTGAGCCCAAAGCTTCTTCTGTATTGCCTCCCTGCTAGAATCCATCTCTTAGTTGGCATCTGTTCACCTGCATTCTTAATTTTAACAGCTACATACCATGTTTCCCCCAAAATAAGCCCTAGTTCAACTTTTCCACTATTCGGTAAAGCTTTAAAATATAAGCCCTACCCTGAAAATAAGCCCTAGTGTCGCAAAAAAACCTAGCTTAACCCAGGGGCCATATCACATCTAGAAACGGAAGTCAGATAGCCATTTTTCAAACCGTGCCCGGCGGCCTCGAACCACTGAGGGGAAATTGCATGGAAAGGGATCTACCTGTCCCTCGATGCCATTTATTTCTCATGCGCCAAGCAAAATGAAGGCTTCAGAGACCATCGAACTTCACCTGGAGCCCTGAGTTTGGAAAGGAACCTTCAAAACAATCTGGACAGCGAGTCCCGCTGCAGGCTGACTCTGGGTGCCCAGGCCAGCGGCCACTTACCATTTGTGGCAACTTTATGGCGCTGCTCAGAGCCTCCATTTGGTCAAGTGATGTTCCTCCCCTCCAGGCCTGGGTAAGGCAAGCAGCCTGTGGAGGAGGCATTTGAGCCCTGCGCAAAGCCCAGCCTCTTCCTACTTTTGCTGGAGGCTGTAGCCTCCACCTGCTGTTGCCTTGCCGGAGACACTGGCAAGATATAGAATAGCAATAACCGAGCGTGCCTAGGCACTGGTGTGACACTGTGTGTCACCAAAAGGGGTTGGCATGTCACCTGTGACATGCATGGAATTCAGACTTTGGAGGGTTATGTTGATGCTTCAGAATGTGATGACATGACTACAGTACATCAATAAAGGTTAATTTTTTGTTCAACAATAAATGTGAATTCTTGTTTATGGAAAAATAAGACATCCCCTGAAAATAAGCCCTAGCACTTCTTTTGGAGCAAAAATTAATATAAGACCCTGTCTTATTTTTAGGGAAACACAGTATCACACAGTTATGTCAGTGAAGAGGGTAGTGAATGAGATTCCAGGTAGAATGCCATTCTGACAAAATGACATGGGGAAAGATGTTCAAGGGAAATGGTCCATTACAGGGAAGGCATTACCTGTGCAGTCCTGTCCGTCAGCATACAACATCAGCAACAACAAACAGCAAAGTGTTAAAGATGCTCATGCAATTTTCATGTCTGTACTGTTCAAAGCCCTCCTTGCTCCCCCCGACTCACTTTAATCAGAAAATTAAACCTCATCAAAAGTGGCATGCTGCACTGAAACTAACATGATGTTTCTTTTTAATAAAAATAATAATAATAAAAACAACAGGAGCCAGAGATACAAAAGTAGTTTGCCACTGCCTGCTTCCAGGAAGAGAGTGCAGATAAAACAGCAAACCTCAGCGTTGCCGGCAGTTTGCTCTACCACTGAGCTACACCCACCTCCAGACTTCATGAGCATTTCTATGCAGTTTTCTTGGCAGAGATATGAAAGTGGTTTGCCATTGCCTGCTTCCAGGAAGAGGCTGGGGATTGAACCGGTGACCCTCTGTTTTCCAGGTGGTTTTCTCTACTGCTGAGCTATAGCCACTTCCTTTCCCAATATTACACTGCCACCAAATTGCCAGGAATGACCAAGCACAGAGAAAGCCACCTACATCCAACCTCAAAAAAAGAAAGATCATAGGGTGGAGACTCCACTGCTCTGTTATAATGCTTTGATCAAATGCTGTCCTTAAAGGCACTTACCTGAACCTCAACAAGCATTGCCATATCCATGAACATTTCGTGAAGCTCCTGTATGCTGGATTCCAGTTTTATTATATCTTTGTGTCGAGACTCAATCTCATCAAGAGCTTCTCTGGTAATTTTGGTGTCCAAAATAATCTAAAGGAGCAGATATTGAATGAAGGAGCTGCTGACACATTTTGGTCAAAACACACACGCACGCACGCACGCACGCACGCACGCAAATACGTAGGGATGTGCAAGAATATTCAAATGTATTTGAAATTTGATCGAATCTGACTGAATTTCAACATTCGAATTCAAATAGAATATCCACGAATTCAAACTTAAAGATTCAAACAAATTTCAAATTTTCTATCTGTTTGAATTATACAGACATTTGTATGTGTACAGGTTTGTACACAATGCGTACTTGCAGATATGCATCTTTCCCATACAGGACAAAAATGGGTTGCATATGGGATAACTACAGGATGCATACGGACGCGTACGGACGCGTACGGGATGTGTAAGGAGGCGTACCGGCACACACGAATGTTGACATTTGTAAATGCAAATCTGAATCGAAAATTTGAACAAATAGATTCAAATTTGCTAAATTCGAACTGAATTTGGTTAAATTTGAATTTTAAAGATTCGAATCAAATCAAATTTTCAGATATTCAATTCAAATAGAACTAAATCCCAAAAACTGCATTCGTGTACACCCCTACACAAATCTCTATATAGCTGCTCTGCACTGCCTAGTACAAAAAGTGTGGAGGGAATTCTTCAGTTCGTGGTCAGCAGAGTGGTGCATTCTACTTATTTTTAACCTCCACAATTGTACAACTGTACACATCATAATGGTGTTCAAACTGCATACAAAGAGTACAGCTATGTTTTCACTTGGCAGGGGCACAAAGTTCCCCTCCCCACAACTTTGTTTAGTTTTTAGGCAGAAGCAAAGATTACTCACGTACATAGACTTGAAATACATACGTCAGAAGTAAAAATAGAAAGATTTCCACTTTCTAGCATTTCTTCCAGCTCATCATCAGTTGTGTTCTTTCCAGCTAATAAGAAATGACATACGCTTATTTATTATGCATGGTATAATAGCTGCTTAGTTTTAGAACTGAAACACCAGGGAAACATCTCTTACCATGAATACAGGAGAATACAAAACAAAACTTACCTGAGAGTACAGAGGTAGGAAAACAAGCATTGTGTGATTCATTTTAAAGCAAGTCACATTTTCCTTTTTCTAAATTATTTACAGCATTGTAGTCATTAGGGATGGGTGAGAATATTTGAGATATTCGTTATAAGAATGAATTCAGCCGAATTCGGACATTCAAACTCAAATTGAATGTCTAGACATTCATGTTTTAGTATTCATATGTGTCTGGATACATAAGCATTGTACCATACACATCTTATTAGTATCCATACAGATATGTAGGGATGCAAATGGAATGCATACGGATGCACACAAAATTTCCATCATCAAATACGTATCGAATATTCGTATGAATAGATGCAAATGTATTCAAATCGGTTCGAATTTCAATACATTCGTTTTTTCTCTATTCGTACGAATTCAGATATTCGAATATTTGATTTGAATCAAGTTCAAATTTGTGTACATTCCTACTAGTCATTCTTGCAACAACTCTTTAAGGTGACCAGACCAGAGCTCTGAGCACAAGGGTCTCTCCTAAGGTGACTATACAGGCTTGGGAGTAAGATGAACCATTTGTAGTTTCTGCAGATCCATTCACCAACTTCCACTGATTGAAGGCAAAGTCACAGAACTCTGGGCTATTTATGCCCCTCAAACAACCCACGCAGACAGTACTTCTTTGGGTGTTTTTCCATTGTCACTAAAAGTACCCATTAAGTACCCATTAATGGGTACGTAATGGCATTTTTGTACCCATTAACGGGTGCTAAATGGGTACTTCTAGTGACAGTGGAAAAACACCCTTATTACACTTTTATTTGAATTGTAAACAAGTCTGGGAGTGAAAAGGAGGGATCAACTCAATATCTGAACTTTTATTTTCAGTTGCTGTCTTTAAAAGAGGTATTGAAGGAACAGGAAAGACTCATGTTGCAAGATGCAGGTATATTTCTGGACGTCTGGGCAGCCAAGCACTAAGTTGTGAAAGGACTTCAGCCCCTATCATCGGGATGATTTAAGACCATCATTACAACCATATGTAAGTCAAAGAAGGAACACATTTAACACCTCGGATCTCTCCTTCAAAACAGCAATTTTGACTTTCAGGAAAAGAAACAAAGAGGAGTCCTTACTGATTTCTAACTGCCGCCGTATCTGATCCTTGGTGCGTTCTCGAAAACAGGTCTGAGTAGTGTTATACGCTGTCATGACCTCCACAAATTTCCGGGTCAAAACCGAGTGCTGGGATTAAAGGCAAATGTATTTTGAAAAGTTACCACTGAAAGTGTCTCTGTTTCGCCAGACTGAAACCAAGATACATTATGTGTTCTCACATTCAAACACATACTTCTGCCAACCATTTGGTACAATCTCCACTCTTTACACTTCAAAGGATTTGCATTTTTTAAAAAAGGAATGTTATAAATACATTCCCCCCCAACTTACAGTTCGTCAAATGAGAGCTAGAATTTACTAATTTTCAAGAATCATTTTTTTTTATTTTTTAGACTTTGTTAGCCGTTTCCCAAGTCAGCATAGGGCAATGGTTAAGAGAACTAACCTAGAACATGGATGTACCTGGGTTTAAATCCTCATCCTGCCATGGAAGTTCCCTGGAGGACCCTGGGCAAAGCACAGCCTTTCTGCCAAACCCCCATCCAAAGTCTCAATGAGAAAGGAAGGAGGTCTCTAGCTAAAGGATCTGGAGACAACCCAACTGAAGATAACCCCTCCCTAGGTCGCATGACCATGCCCTGAAACTCACCACAGAGAGCACAACGTGAGCAAACAGAGCCACAACCAAACGGGGTAAATGCTAAGAAAAAACAACTATTTACTGGCTGCACACCTGTGTTTTTCGGATTCTGACGTCTGCCGAAGTCCGATTCACATTCTCATTCCGCGCTAAATTTTGTTCCATGGCTGAAAACCAGAGAAAGGCACTTCAGAAGACAAATGCCAGGTATAGCATCATCCCTCAGTCTCTATCATAAAAGGGAGAGCTTCTCAAACAAAAACCCACCCCAGAATAAAATCCTATCCATCATGAACTTGTTATCAAAGTCATTTTCACTTATGTAGCCAAAACACTACATTCCATACACTGCACATATACATGAAGATAAAGGCTCAAAGAATTATTTGTGACAATAGTAATAATACCATTATTATTTTTATAACACACACACACACCAAAAAATCCCTGTGAATAAAAAAACATCAAAGAAAAGGAACCAAAACTAGCATAATTAACCATTACTAAACTGCTTTGGCTACCAGTATTAAGAAAATTATTAACCCCAGCAATAGCACCACCTCACAGTTGGGCAGAAAAAAAGGGCAAAGTGCTGTTGCCCTTAATTACTTTTGTTGCAGATGTGGAAGACTGCTTGGTCTTCATTTACCTGGATGTGCATGTATGAGGGGAAAATGTGTTTGTGCATGACCACGGAAGAGAGAGAGAGAGAAACAGTTCGTTTCATGTGCAGCTTCTGTTCTGATGTGGCAGAGGGAAGGCATTTTTTGTGACTTAAGTTAACTTTAGCTGCAAGATACAAACTGCCCCATTTAAGCACATGAAGTGTTGCATGTTTGATGGCATTTGCATGGGCTTTTACCAACTTATGTGTCACTACTGTGGCCATGCGAGGGCTCGCTGTTTGTATCCTAGGACTCAGCCCTGTGTGTCTCCTTCTCCGCAGAGCCACCAGACAGAACAGCTATGCAGCTGTGGGCCTGGCGAACTTGAGAAGGCTTGTTTTGAAGGCAAGATGTCGGGAAAGACGACAGGAACTCACTGCCTTTAACAACTATGGCTTAACACTTCTGACTTGTTAGTTTCAATAATGTCATAGTCACCTTTCAATTTTGCACGAACTATGTTTGCTGTTTTTCTGATTTCTTTGTTCAGCTCTTCAAGCTCTTCCTTCGTTTCTTAAAGAGGAGGAATTTGGAAACATCTTTTAGAGCTGTTTGTGACAAACAACACTTTATAAATAGACTTGCATACAACCCCTTCCCCAAGAGAGCAGCAACATAATGTGGAGGCATTTTCACCATTGCTAGGGAAACTCTCCTGAATGAAAACAGCAGCATATTCTGGATGCTTTGAACTACAGCTTCCAGCATTCCATGCCAGACAGAATGCTGGAAGATGTAGTTGAGGAATATCTGGGGGGGGGGGGGGGGCAGTTTACCCCAGCACAGCCACTTGTGACAATACAAGTGGAAATAAGCACAGGAAGTATCCACTTTAGAGACAAGAGAGGATGCCTCCAAGGAGCTACCTAAGTCTTATTTCCCCATATTCAGATCTCAGGATGAACCACGTCTCTAAATCTACGGACAACCAGGAGCCCAAAAGTGATAAAGGGTCTCTACAGCTTATCAGTAATAAACACTGACCACCAAGTTAGCTTGGACAGCTGGCCTCAGCACAGACAAACATGCATATTGATTGCAGGGCTTTAGCAAGCCCAGTGAGACAAAGAGACAGGTCCGAGATGGTTTCACAAGGACGCTGTGAAAGGTGGGGAAGAAACAATTCCTGTATGGCTGAAAGGAGCCCTGGACTGATCCAAGTACACCTGCATTCATCTAGGATACAGCCAGCTGTTCTCTACAGAAATAGCTGCCCAAGAGAGCTTGTTTCCCCCTTTTGGAGGCAGGAAAGACCCTTGTCTCATGCTCGTCTGACCCTGCAGAAGGGTTGCAGGTGCATCTGCACTCCTGGGGAGGGACAGGCAGCTATCCCTGCTATTGGCTCTTGCTAACAGAGAGAAAATCCCCAAAATGAACCAACTATAGAAGTCTGTTTCAGATCAAAGCATTTTCTTTCAAACAGCGCTTTATAGCTGGGCGTCTATTACTAGAATCATTGTTCCCTCCCTCCCCCCACCTCAAGCCACTGTGCCAAGCACAGCTTCGTATTGCTCTGGAGAATACTGCGTACAGTGCTTAATTTGCGCTATAGATGAATCTAAGAGCACAAAGCTAAAATTAGCCCTTGGGCACAACAGCTGGGAAAAAGAAGGGCATTTCAGATTTGTATACAGTGAGCTGTCCATTCCAGGCAACGTATCAAAATAGGAAAGCAGCTTTCCGTCTTCATTCTAGGGATCATCTCTGGAGAGACTCCAAATGGGCCGGTGCCCCTTCCTTTGCCCTGAACTCCCCCATCTGAGGGTTCCCCCTGATCATCCCCACCTGTAAACACACCTTAGAGCAGCTGAGAAAAAGCTCCACTGTGGGTTTTTTGGGGGGAACATTAAATGGGATTCAAAAGTCAGAGCCCTCAAAGTGCTCGGCCAAAGAATATGGGTTAAGAGGTAGACATTTTTTCCCCTCTTGCAGGTACCTTCTAAGGGTCTCTAGTGTAAAATGTACACACAGGTCCTGGTCACACAAGTAGTTTAGGATGACCTCAGGTTGCCTTCAGGCCGTGTTACTCACATTATTTTAATTTAATTCGTTTTCCAAACTGGCCTACTCCCATTAGTTTGTTTTAACCGTACCGTAGTCCTCATTTTTACAGAACCCTAGGAGGACTCAGCCCATCCTGGCATCTCAGGATGTCTTCGCTTCCTCAAGTGTGAGTGGGGGGATAGGCTAAAGGAGGCTGAACCATGCTGTGATGGGTGGGTCCAGTCTTTCCTCTGGCCAATCAGCATGCACTGAGTTTGTGAGGTACCTCCCCTTCTCTCCTCAGTTTATGTGCATGATTCCTCTATCTAGCATTTTTACTCAAATTTATTATTTTAAAAATTAATCACAAGAGGAGGAAAATCACATTAAAAAAGAAAGAGGAGCATGGAAGTGGGGGACCAGGCTTAAAAAAGAACTGCAAACACACACCCACGCCTTGAGTGACAGACGGCAACCAATAAGAAAGGAGGTAGATCTGACAGAGCAAAAGGGGTGGAGAGCCAAAGTTCCGGGGAGGAAGCTCAGGTGGATCACAGAGAAAGAAGAGTTGGCTTTTCTGCCCCACTTTTCTCACCCATTTAAGGGGACTCAAAGCGGCTGACAAAGCTTTTCTGTTCTCCCTACAACAGACACCCTGTGAGATAGGTGGGGCTGTGAGAGCTCAGAAGTGAGCTGTGACTAGCCCAAGGTCACCCAGTTGGCTTCATGGGGGGTGGCAGAATCAAACCTGGTATTCCCAGATAAGAGTCCACGTCCCTGGCCACTAGACCAAACTGGCTATAAGGTGTGAGCAATGTAGAACTAAGGCGGGGACAACCTGAGGATAACCAATGTGTGACCAGCACTGCTACAACCTCAGTTCAAATTAATGAATAGGCTGTCCTGTCTTAGACTTGTGTGACCAGGGCCACAGAGAATGCTGTGGGAAAGGCGAGCCAAAAGGAACTGCCTGCAATCTTGTGGAACCTTCAAAAACAGGTCCAGAAAGAAGGTGTAGGAAGGACACTACTGACCACAGGAAGGGAAAACAACCCAATTTCCAGGTGAGTGCTCAGCCTCCTGGACAAGTTCCACAAGAGACCAAACATTCTACCACAGACAAAATTGGGCACAACGTACTGTAGGCTTGCTTTACACCTAGGTGTGATTTTAGTTTCAGAGCTGAAGGGCCACCAGTGAGACGCTTTTCAAGTACATTCAACTATCATGCATTTTAAAGTTTGAAAGACAAAAAACTTACTGTCTTTAGGATGTGTGGCAGAAAGAATAACACTGTGCTTCTTCTTCACTTCTTCTACGACATCTGCTATTTTAGCTATGTGCTTTCTAACTTCCTCTACCTTCAAAGGAAGAGGGGAAAAAAGTCTTTTGTTTCCATACCAACAAACTCAGAACCTACTGCAAAAGAAAGCATACATTTCTGGTATCTTTATCAGTTTGTAAGTGGTCTTCAGTGACTACAGCAGAACATGCTCAACTGCAGCCTTCCAGATGCTGGTGAACTAGTTTGTTTATTTATTTGCATTTTATCCTGCCCTAAACCCAATGGTCTCATGGCAAGTTAAAGGAATAAAAAACAAATGTAAAATGAACACCAATGTCATTGTTTTAGTGCCTGAAAGTGGGGAGGAAAAGCTGTTTTCCTCAGCCAAAGGACAGGGTGAATTTGTGAATCTTCACTACTCTCCTGGACATGTGAAGTTAAGGAGCCTGACACACCTCAGGGAGTAGACTATTCCATAATCTGGGGCTAACACTGAAAAGGCCCTATCTACAACTCTCAGAATTCAACCTCCCACATTCCGCAGAGCTGGCACCAAACTCTGGGAGTTGTAGTTCAGCAACACCTGGAGGGTCATTTCATGACAAGGAAAATAACCCCAGTTTGGCCTGAAAGTGTGTGGAGCTGCTACCTTTCAGAAGGAAAGCAGGGCCAGCTCAGGTCAGCACCTGGCTTGGAACAGTGTTTATGCATATATGGCATTTCGGACGAAAGACAGATGGAATATAAAGTTCAGAAAAAATAAAATAAATATTCCTTGGCACAGAGGGAATGACATTTCTTCTATTATCAGAATTTTCTGTAGCTTTAAACCAAGGTTTAATGTCCATCTTAGATGCTTGGAAAGAGACTTTCTGGTAAAGCCACTTCCATCAGGCATTATGACACAAATGCAATAGTGAGGACTTCCCATACAAGAAAACTGGGATTGTTTATATGCTTCTTAAAGACAAGGTCATGGTATAAAGCACAATTATGAAAAATTTGCCTTAAAGCTAGGAATAGATAAGATACTATCTTCTGATAAATTTTTGTTGGTGTAGTATGCCAACATATTTGTCACACAGAATTGACCTTCTAACAGTCATTCCTGTGCCCTTCAAGCAAGAATTTAGCTCATAAAAACAAAAACAAATTATTCCATTCTTTGGGGGGAGGTCACTTTCCTTCTCATTACATTCATGTGTGTATTAGTCCTGTTATCAAATTAACAGTGATGGTGGTGTTTTAAATGACTAACAGCAACCTAGAACTTCTCAAGCCTAGAACGCCATCTTCTATACCCCATGGTCTTTCATTCAGCTCTAAAGTACTGATTCCAGCTAGTCAACAACAAACTGTTCTGGGAAAGGATTTGAATTGGAGTGTTGTCTCTTACCTGAACGTCCATTCTGGAAGACTCTTTGGTGGGGAAAAGCTGTGGTTTCTGTTCCTACAGTACTGCCAATGACCGAGAGGCGAAAAGCATAAAGCTCTCTCCTTGCCCCTCCCATACCCCAATTGTTGTGAGGAAGAAGTGAAACACCTCAAGCCGAGGAGCCCTGCACAATCTGGAGAAACAAGAACCAAGAAGGATTAATACTTCTGGTGGGCCCCACCTAGGAGTCCTTCCAGAATGGACATTCAGGTAAGAGACAATGCTCCATTCTTGGATGATCTCCAACTGTGGGGAAAAGCTCTGGGACATACCAAAGCTCTCCACCCCAGGGAGGGAGGGAGGGAAGGAAGGAAGTACACCCCACAACCGCCACCAACCCCATGCCAGCAGCCCATCCCTGCAACCAGATGCAACCTACCGCAGAGCAGAAGAAAGGCTTGGAGGGAAAGAAAAATAGCTTTCAGTTCCAACCAATTAGTTTGCCTCTTACTGCCAGATGCATTCCAAAAACCTTGGGTGGTGTGGCCCATACAATGGCCACCCCAGCCCAAAAGACTAGCATCTGTGGTGACCAGTATCTTATCTGGTTCCCCAATAGGCACCCCCCTAGAAATGGTGGAATGGCAGGTCCACCAAAGTAAAGACAATTGCACTGCCTCTGGAAGGTGTGGCAGTAGACTGCGCCCCAAGGCTATATCAAACCCAAAAGGGAGAAGGAACTATTGAAGTTCCCTAGAATGTACCCTAGCCCAGGTGCAGATATCTATAAAAGAGATCATCTTCCCCAACAAGGAGCTCAGATCCCAAAGATCCACCCTGGGGAAACAGAACAGTTTACTAGCTAGAGACACCAAGGTGTCAACCCTTTCCAAAGAGGGGGAGATGATACCTCTTTCGGAGTCAAATAGGGCCCCCTGATGAAGCAATTGGAAACTGGGAACCAAGAAACTCTTTGCCTCATTCACCAGGAAACCAAATCTAGAAAAAGTCACCAGGGCCACCTCCATCACTCTCCTAGCATCCTTCACAAGGATGTCATCAAGGTACAAAAAGGCCACCATGCCCTGTAGGTTGAACACTACCACGACTGCACCCAGCATCTTCATGTGGGGGGGGGGGGGGAGGAAAGTCCTGCTTCCCCCCAACCAGAAGCACAAAAAAGTCCTAGAGGAGGGGCTAATAGCCAAACAGTAATAAACATTTTCCAGGCCCAGGCTGGCCAGGGTTTCTCCATGAAAAATCTGTTGGCGGATTGAATTAAGGGATTCCAACGGGAACTTTTGTTTACAAACAAATTTATTAACATATTTAAGGTTGAAAATGGCCCGTAGGGAACCATCTATTTTCTTAACAAAAAACAAAATTGAGTACACTCCCAATCCCCTTTGGCATTCCAGAACTGGTTCAATGGCATGCAAACCTAGGAGGCGAGCAATCAACTTTAACTGAGATCAAACACCAATGTCTGGGCCTACTGGCAAGCTCAATAGAGCAACCCTGTGAGACAACCCGAAGAACACACAGATCAGAAACCTTGTCCTGCCAGGCATGAACAGAGAAGACGCCCCCAAACTGGGGGACAAAGAGATGCTAGGGGTTGTCAGCTCCCATTTTTGCACCATGAAAGGGACCCTTAAAGGGGGCCCTGGACCCCTGAGATTGTCTAGGTCAAGGATTCTTGGGTTTCCCTTTTGGCTTAGAGGGGAACCTACCCTGGAAAGAAGAAGAGCCCTGGTTGCGAAAGAAAGAACACCTAGCCTGGCATCTGTCCTTAGGCCTGGAATTACACTCTGAAGCTGGGGCCAAAGACAAAAGCTTCTTTTTATACTGCATGCACACGAGGATATTCTTCAAAGCCTCTTCTCCATAGAGGTGGGTGCCTACGAAGAGAAGGGATGCGAATTGGATCTTCGAGCTGTAATCCATGTTCCAGTGACATAACCAGAGAGTCAGTAGGTCGCTGCAGAACTTCTTGCTACCAGCTGGATGGTATCAATAGCTGTGTCCGCACAAAGGGCCAGGACCTTGTGGATCTCCTGAAGCTGTGCTTTAATGTTCTTGGGTGCACCTTGATCAGCCATGATCTTATTGGACCAGCAAAAAAACATACATGCAAAAAGGGAGGCATTCACCGAGATGCGTGAAGCCAAAATATCTGCCTCAAAAGAACAGCAAAGCATGGCCTTCATCTTCCGGTCCAGTGGTTCCTTCAGTTCCCCTTCCTTAGGGAAAACGTGGTTAGAGAACAGGGCCAGCAGGGGTGGGTCGGCTGCAGGCACCACCCACATGAAGTCTGACTGGTCCCAGGAACCATAAAGTTTACATGGAACCAGAGGCAGTTGCTTCAAGGAGCATGGGGAGGACCACTGTCCCAATAAAAGGGTCTTAAACATTCTAGGAAATGGAAGGACTCTTTCTGTGGAAGGAGGAGGCATCATCATAACCTGGGCCCCCTTTTCTAGCTCACTAGAGGTTTGTTCAGAGGGTTTGATATCAAACATCAACATCAACACTTCTAGCAGAGGAGGAAAATCCTCCAGAGCCCCAAGGCAAGGCTGGCGAAACAGCAAGTCACACCCCTAATCAGAATTGGCCTCACTGCCAGAGGGAAAAATCCAAAAAATTTCCTTCCTCATCCTCCAGCATCTGAACATTAGGCTGAGTAAGCTGGATGGGAGCCTCAGCAGCAACTGCCTGGGAAGAAGCAGCCTGGCTGATCCCCATGGATGCCTGGAGACCAAGGAGCAGGAGCTCCTTGATGAGCAGCTGCATCCTCTAGAACAGTCCCGTTTGTGTTTCTTCTTCTTACTCCTCTTGCCCCTAGAGCAGGAGGAGCTGGAGCTTGAAGAAAAGGAGAGAGAAGAACACCACTGGCACTTTTTCTCCTTTTGGGCCCAACAGGAACTCTCTATAGCCTGAAAAGGTTTTAGGACCTCCACCCACGTCAAGGGTTGTTCCACTGCTGAACCGGGGCCCACCCCCACAGCCTGTGTAAAGGAGGGGCCCACAGGGGAAGGTTCCACCATGGCATCTCCATAGGCCACCCAGACCTTCTCACCTGCACCATGTAGCTCTGTCCATGGAAAAAGAAAGTTGGATGCCATGAGGCACACTGCCCTGGGCTCACCTGGAGCTGCCTCTGCCTGACTCCCCAGAGGGGGGAGGCAGAAAAGACCTCCACGAAAAAGTGGTCCTCTGGTCCGGTGGGGACGCTCACAATGGCAGAAAAGCCTGGCGCCAGGGCCCCAAGCGCTCACAAGTCCCCTTCACCGCATAGCTGGGAACACCGTCAGTGTGGGAACCCTTGACAGATCCGGGAAGTGGGCTGGCCAGCCTCTGGAGCTCCAAAATAACGGTGGATGACAGAGGACAAAAAATCCAACCAGCAAGCTCCTTTGGAAGTTCTTCCCAGCCCGTGAAGGTAACGAGGACTCAGGCAGGGGCTAAAGCCATAAGCTGGCCAAGACTGAAGAAAAACTGCTTTCCTAGCAAGGGGGAAACAAAAGTAGCTCACACAAGCTACGAGGCTATCATTGGAGGATGGCCAAGCAAAAACTGTAGTATGGGAGGGGTGAGAAGAGGGCTTTATATTTTCTCCCTCTCGGCCGTTGGTAGTAGTGCAGGCACAGAACCCAGAGCTTTTTCCCACCATTGGAGTTCTTCCAAGGATCCTTTATTTCAAAATCTTAGGGAGATTTGCTATAGAATACCTTTCATCATACATCCATTTACAGGTGCTTCTTCACTTTGAGAATTTTTAAACCTGCAGTTTTCTTTAAGAATTTCAACCTCAATCCTCCTTACTGCCATGAAACTTGGGTTACCCAAGGAACACACATCACTGAAAACCAAAGGATCCCACAATGCAACAGCAGCTAAGCTGTGGCCCTTCAGCCACAGCTCCAATAATCTGGGCCAGTCTTCCCATATTGGCTTGGGTGGATGAAAGCTGGACCACAACCAGTGACATTTTTAAAATGTTGAACAAAACAGCTGCATCAGGATTCTGGAAGACAGCCAGCTATGCAAGTCTTGTACATTTTGAACAAAAAAGGAAAATATTTCAGACACGGTGAGAACAATACAGGTGGACTCATCTACTTTCGGTTGGGTCTTACCTGCTGGAAGAAGTCTTCCATATAATGGTCATTTTCAACAACCACAGACGCTTCTCCATCTTCATTTTGGGTACGCTATAAAAATAAATATCATTGTGTCATTTGAGTGTAAGAAAAGGAGCTTTTTAAAAACAAGTTTAAGACCCTGAACAAAATTATTTCTAGTTCTGCAAGCAATGAAACATAAGGATGGGAACTCAAGATATATTGTAAGGGCAGGGACCTGTCTAATATTAGTATAATGTTATAACCCACCCTGAGACCTTTGGGTATAGGGCAGGGTAGATAGGTAGATAGATAATGTAATGTAATTAGCTACTGTTTTATCATACTAAAAAAACATCAGAAGCCTGCATTTTCAGTAGCCCTCAATGTTCTGAACCGTATGAACCGTATGGTGATGGGATTTATACTTCCCTCCCTCGCCATAAGCTGGTGGACTGTTCTCTCACCTGCTCCCTTATGACTCACTGGAATGATGCCAAGGCAGTGCCTTTCACACTGAATAGACTGGACATATTTATATCTCAAGAACTTTCCTATGAAGTCTTAGGAGAATAGCTTATGAGATTTTTTTTTCCTAATTATGCACGTAGCTAAAGTTTCAATCCAGCACGGACTTCCTAAGGAGCAAGTCTCCTTTGAAATCCCTGAGACTAACATGAGAGTAAACACATACTGAGGACTGTACCACACAAAGCACTGGGAACATAGTTAATAGCTCGCTAAGAACCAGTTTTGCTTCCCCAGAATGTCAAATGAAAAAGTACTCTGTTGCACACAATATGATCAGGCCGCATCAAAAATCCAATCTTTAACACAGATAGAACGCTTGTGCAAAAGGATCTCAGTTCAAAATCCCAGCATCACCAGATCATTCCTGGGAAATATTCTGATCTGAAGCCCTGGAACCTATGTTTAATTTCCAAGCCTAAACATTTAGAGAGGGAAAAAAAATGTAAGGCAGCCCTAAGATACTCCATCTCTGAGAAATGCAGGATCACATTTTTTGAGGGAAAACCCAAGATCCTGCTTTTCTAATCAAGATGAAATTGGAAATCTGTGGGTTTGGAGAGATCAACCACTAAGGGCTCAATTTCCCCCAACCCTGTTATACTTGCTTCAGCAACAAATAACACTGTCGTTTTGTTCTTTTACAGGAAGACCACATCTAGCTAAGCCACCTGAGTTGTTCCGGCCTTTCCCTTACATATTTGAGGATTAGAGATGTGGATTTTTTTCGATACATAACAGATCGAATGTTAAAAAATTCATATTCATTCAAATAGATCTCCTTGGAATGTGGTAGGATTCTATTTGATACAAATGTATTCATACAAATTCGTACGAATACCCAATACGAATTAATATGTATCCAATACGCATCGGATATGGATCCGACATGAATACATACAGATCCAATATGTATCGCACAACCTATCTGCTCTGAAAGGTTCAAATGCGACCTGAATCCACTTTTAATCCACGCGCAATCCATGCCGAATGCACTCTGTATCCATTGCAGGTGTGACTGGCACAGCCACTTTCCCACCTCCCAAGTTTCACGAATTTCTGAACTAATCATAAGAATGTTTGGAAACATTTGTATTCGTATGAATGCCATAACATTCAATTTGTGTATGAATGTCCACATTTGTACAAATAACAAATGTTACGAATATTTGTGCACAGCTACACCTGAAGCATTCCCACAAGTATAGTAAGATGACTCTGCTTTAAAAAATTCCCCCTTCTCACTTCAATGCTTTTCGAAATACGAATTGTTAAAGAGTCAGCAAACCCTTTGATTAATTATACGATAGCCCTGTACATTCTAATTATGTAGCTGCTTTGGCTTAAAGACAGATCACAATGCATATCAAGAGCCAGCATACTCAGAAATGCAAAACACTGACTCTCAAGTTTATCATCAGCTGCCACAGTTAGGGAATCAATTAGCAAAATGCCACTACCCACAGGACTGGTGTGAGGGCTAACTACCTGCGAAAGAAGGGGGAACAGTGCAGTGGGTTGCTCTTATCTCTGGTAGCACTGTGACCTTTTCAGGACTCCCATCATTAAGCAACAAAGGGATGAAATAATGTTTTGCTGTGTAAGCAGTCATCTCAGCATACCCCATGGCATTCATACCTCAGTGATCAGCAGAAAACCCCAGAAATTAAAGAGCAGTATTACAGAAGGCACATTAGAGAGTGTGATGTATGTACCCAGCTTTGCAATCTACATGTTTGCTCGAAGGTAAACACCATCAGCTTGAACCAGACTTACCTGTAAGTGTGTATATATCATGTGCCTTAATAAGGCAGACCTACACATTTTTACTTTGCTTCCCACTGTATTCTGTGGGGTTTACTAATAAGCAAACATACATAGCATTACCCTTCTAAACAGTAACACAGGGTTTCTGAGACACAGGTAGCCTCCAGACTGGGAAGATGGGGAGTTAGGAATTAGCCACACCCTCAGGGAGGAGGAGTTACTCTGCTCAGCAGGGCTTAAATAGAAGCTCAAGTGGGAGGAGTTAGTCAGTTCCAGCTTGGGTGAAGTGAAAGCAGGAGCTTTTCTCGGAGCACACGGCGTGAGATAGGAGCAGGAACCTTTTCTTAGAGCACACGGCGAGAGATAGAAGCAGGAACCTTTTCTTAGAGCACACGGCGAGAGATAGAAGCAGGAACCTTTTCTAGAGCACACGGCGAGAGATAAAAGCAGGAACCTTTTCTTAGAGCACACGGCGTGAGGTAGAAGCTTTCTCAGACCAATCAGAGCAGCGGACCAATAGGAATTAGCCACACCCTCAGGGAGGAGGAGTTACTCTGCTCAGCAGGGCTTAAATAGAAACGGCCAGCGCGCCTAACGGTGCGCGAAATTTAAAAAAAAAATTAAAAAAAAAGAGGTCCAGTGGGATAAAAAAAAAAAGAAAAAAAATCATTCATACCCTAGCATCACATCTTTAAAATCCTTACCCTAAAAGCAATATGGAAAGCGAGAACACCTGTATTGTCACATGCAATGTATGCGGCATGTTTATGACCCTACCACAACAGATGCCACATTTTACCTGCCACAAATGCAAGCTTGTGGCTCTCCTGGAGGAAAGGGTTAAAAGTCTAGAAGAGAGAGTCAAGACACTGAAGCAGATTAGAGAAGAAGAGAACTTCCTCAACAGCATGGAGGAAACACTTCAAAATGAAGGGATAGAAGAACATCGTTCTGTAGTTGCAGAAACTGAGTTATGGAAGCATGTGACCCAAAGGAGCAGGAAGAACAGGAGACATTCGGCACCCTTGCAATTAAACAACCAGTTCCAGATACTCAGTCAGGAGAACAACACATCTGAAGAGTCGATGACAATGTCCACAAATATTACTCCAATAGGAACTGAGAAACCTCTGGAATGGAGAGGAAGAAATGGTACTGCAAAGAAAAAGAGGAGAGTAGTGGTCATGGGAGATTCACTTTTAAGAGGAACAGAGGCAACTATCTGCAGACCTGACAGAAACTCACGAGAGGTGTGCTGTCTCCCAGGGGCCCGAATCAAAGATGTAACTGATAGCATATCGAGGCTATTCAGTCCTACAGACTACTACCCATTATTACTCATACATGTAGGCACAAATGATATGGCAAAAAAGCACTTTGAAAACATCTACAGAGACTTTGAAGACCTTGGCAGAAAAGTAAAGGAACTGGGAGCACAAGTAGTCTTTTCATCTATCCTTCCGGTGGATGGTCACGATAAAAGTAGAAGGGATAGGATTCTTGAGGTGAACAAGTGGCTACGTCGGTGGTGCCGGCAGCAAGGATTTGGATTTCTGAACCATGGAGAAAACTACCTATATGACGGACTCCTTGCAAGAGATGGGTTGCACCTTACAGGGACAGGAAAGAATGTATTCGGGAAGCGCCTTGCTTCGGTTATTAGGAGAGCTTTAAACAAAAACAAAAGGGGAAGGGTAACAAAAAGTCAAGCAAAAATACTCAGTCAATCAAACCAGGCGATATTCTTACTCCCAGAAATAGTACCAATGAACAAACGCATAAATTTTGTAAGGAAAACAGAGGAGGCAAGCTCGCAATAGATAGCAATTACAAACTAAAATGCCTCTACACCAATGCCCAAAGCATGAGAAATAAAAAAGGGGAGCTGGAGATCCTGACCCAGGTAGATAAATATGATGTCATAGGTATTACGGAAACCTGGTGGGATAACACACATGAATGGAACACAAACATTGAAGGCTACAACTTGTTTCTGCGAAACAGACTTAACAAAAGAGGAAGGGGTGTTGCGCTGTATGTTAAAAAAGAAATTGTCTCCTCAGAGGTTCAAGTTTCAGAGAGTGGAAGCTCAGTAGAATCGGTATGGGTAAGAATTCAAGGAGAGAGCAACAGAAAGGATACCATTGTAGGAGTCTATTACAGGCCCCCTGGACAAACAGAAGATATGGATGACCTCTTCCTAGACCAGATGGCTAAACTTTCACGAAAGCATGACATAGTGATTATGGGAGTCTTTAACTACCCAGACATTTGTTGGGAATCTCGCTCAGGAAAAAGTCACAAGTCTAATAAGTTCTTATCCTCTCTCGCTGACAATTTCATGTACCAAAAGGTGGTGGAGGAAACAAGAGGATTGGCTATCCTTGATCTAATTCTTACCAACAGAGAGGAAATGGTTGAGGATATCAGAGTTTCTGGGGCATTGGGAGGCAGCGATCATGTTATCCTTGAATTCTGGATAATAAGGGAAGGAAAGCATGAGAGGACTCAGACTTCAAAGTTGGACTTCAGAAGGGCGGATTTTGATGGACTCCGGAGGAAGTTAGGAGGGATCAAATGGTTAAATGTACTAAAGGATAGAAATGTCCAAGAAGGATGGGATATTTTGAGAAATGCAATATTAGAAGCGCAATCATTAACAATTCCTCAAAGAAGGAAGAATGGAAAACATCTAAAGAGACCAGGGTGGATAAACCTAGAACTTAAAAACTTGATAAAAAAGAAAAAAATGTTTAAGAAATGGAAGGAGGGATACATATCTAAGGAGGAATATAATGAAATCAGTACAATCTGCAGGGCAAGTATCAGAAAAGCTAAAGCTAAAAATGAACTGAGGCTTGCAAGAGAGACTAAAAACAATAAAAAAGGGTTTTGGGGATATGTCAACAGCAAAAGAAAAGTCAAAGAGGTTTTGGGAAGTCTGCAGGGAGAGAATGGAGAAGTGATCGAAAGTGATCTTGAGAAGGCAGAGATTCTGAACTCCTATTTTGCATCTGTTTTTTCCAAGAGGGATAATGTGCATGCAACAGTCCTTCACTGTACTGATGAAGGACTAGGAGAATCAAGACACAAAATCAACACTGAGAGAGTAAGGGAACGCTTAGCTAACTTAAAAGAATTTAAGTCCCCAGGTCCAGATGGATTACATCCTAGGGTACTGAAGGAATTAGCAGAGGTAATTGCTGAACCACTTGCTGTAGTCTTTGAGAAGTCATGGAGAACAGGAGAAGTCCCAGACGATTGGAGAAGGGCAAACGTTGTTCCTATCTTCAAAAAAGGGAAGAAGGTAGACCCAGGGAACTACAGGCCTGTTAGCCTAACTTCAATACCAGGAAAGATTCTCGAACAAATTATTAAACAACACATATGTCAGCATTTGGATAGGAATTCAATAATTAACAGTAGTCAACATGGGTTTGTATCAAACAAGTCATGTCAGACCAACTTGATTTCATTTTATGACAAAATCACTGAATGGGTTGATCAAGGAAATGCAGTAGACATAGTATTTCTTGATTTCAGCAAAGCATTTGACAAAGTGTCTCATGCGATCCTCATTGAAAAATTGATCAAATATGGGTTTGACAAGGCAACTATAAGGTGGATTCAAAACTGGCTTAGTAATCGTACTCAAAGAGTGGCTTTAAATGGCTGCACATCCCAATGGAGGGAAGTGTCAAGTGGAGTACCACAAGGTTCTGTCCTGGGCCCAGTTATGTTTAATGTTTTTATAAACGATCAGGACGAGGGAGTTGAAGGGAAACTGATCAAATTTGCTGATGACACAAAGCTAGGGGGGATTGCAAACACCAGAGAAGAGAGAGAGAGGATTCAAAAAGATTTAGAGAAACTCGAACAATGGGCTGCAACTAATAAAATGGTATTTAACAAAGAAAAATGCACGGTTCTGCACCTGGGCAAGAAAAATGAAAAAAGCACATATACAATGGGAGGAATTCAGCTGAGCAGCAGCACATGTGAAAAAGACTTGGGTGTCCTGGTAGATCATCAACTGAACATGAGTCAACAGTGCGAGGCAGCTGCAAAAAAGGCAAACGCAATCCTGGGGTGTATTAGGAGAAGCATAGAGTCCAGATCACGTGAAGTTATTATCCCCCTCTACTCTACCTTGGTCAGACCTCATCTGGAGTACTGTGTCCAGTTCTGGTCACCCCAGTTTAAAAGAGACACTGACAAGCTGGAGCAGGTTCAAAGGAGAGCTACCAAGATGGTGAACGGTCTGCAAACCATGTCCTATGAGGAACGGCTTAAGGAACTAGGAATGTTTAGTCTATCAAAAAGAAGACTGAGAGGAGACATGATAGATGTCTACAAATACCTCAAGGGTTGTCACAGGGCAGAGGGATCAGCCCTGTTCTCACTCTCTCAAGGAAGGACAAGAAACAATGGGGTGAAACTGCAGGGGAAAAGATTTAGTTTAGATGTTAGGAAAAAATTTCTAACAGTAAGAGTGATCAACCAGTGGAACAGGCTGCCACGGGAGGTGGTTGGTTCCCCTTCGATGGAGGTCTTCAAGCAGAGACTGGACAGCCATCTGTCTGAGACGGTTTAGGAGATCCTGCCTTGAGCAGGGGGTTGGACTCAATGACCCAGGAGGTCCCCTCCAACTCTACCATTCTATGATTCTATGATTCTAGGTCAAGAAGCCTCTTTTTAACCTCCCTTACCCATTTTTTGTTCTGCCACACCAGAAAAATACTTCAAGGACATGAAAGGGAGGATTCCAGAGCCTCATTCCTTCTCCATGACCTGCAGCTGCAGCCTATGATTCTTCATAGGTTTCAGATGGCATTTTATACAGAAATTCTATTCAAGTCTCTTCCAAAATCCAGCTCATGTCATTGGTTCTACATCCCTAATAAAGTGGGCGTAAGATGATTTCCAATGGTCACAAGATGCATTCAACCCATGGTTGAAAACACAAGGGAAATAACTGTTGGTGATCTCATATTTCACTTATAAAACGCTTTCAGGATGTTACGTGCAGTACTACCAATAAGTTAAAAGAAGACTGAGTGCCCCAGGACTCAGCATCTGCCACAGGAGTAGCTGGAATTTATTTATTTATATTTATTTATTATTTGCATTTTTGTCCTGCCCTATACCAGAAGGACTCAGGTTAGAACATTTAAAAACAAAGATAAACATATTAACACCACAGAAGTGGCTGAAAGTGGGGAGAAAAAGTAATGTCCCCATTTAGCCCAAGGCCTGGGCAAAGAGGTGCATCTTCACTGCCCTCCTAAAGGTGTAAAGTGAAGGTGCCTGATGCAGAGGAATGGCTGTATCTCCAAGAAAGAACCTCCAAGAGGACAAAGGTTGCTGACTAAATCCCTGCCTTCTTCCTAGAAGAACTTCAAAGAAAACCACTTCTGCTTCTGCCAAGCAAGTTGTATGGATGTGTTTACATGCAACCAGAAGCTGGACCCAACTCAGTGGTACCTAGTAACCACCACCAAGATGTAAGCTTCCAGATAGGGAACTATGGGTGTTTTTCCACTGTTAAAAGTACCCATTTATGCACCCATTTAGGACTCATTTGGATGTGAGCTGGATGACCCCATTTCCACTACAGCACCCATTTGGGACCCGATTGTTTCCACTGCCATTGGGGAAATCTGGAGCTAATGGGTACTTTCTGGCCTTTAATCCGGATTTTCTGTAGACCCCATTAAAGGGGTCTACAATGGGATCTTCTCCCAGAAAATCTGGATTAAAGGGAGACTGTTTCCACTGGAAATAAGCAATGGGGTCCAAAGGAGGCTAGGGGGAGGGGATGCACCCATTCCTAATGGGTGCTACACCTCCTGTGGAAACACATTGGGTGCTTCCCTTAATCCGGATCTACTAGATCCGGATTAAGAAATGTACCCATTCCTTAGATCCGGATCTTCTTAGATCCAGATCTAAGAGCTGCAGTGGAAAAACACCCTATAACTCGCTGTCAGTACTTCCTATGGACATGCTGGCTAGGACTGACAAGGAGCCAGTGTTCAGCAACAACATGCAGCACTGCATATTGTATTTACACTGCATTTATACTCATTTCCCAGAAAAAAACACACACTTCGATTTGGAGTCAACTTTTGCTCTCCAACTCTGGAACATGTTGGAGGGTCACAGGAAGATAAAACTATTTATGTTGGATTTAACTTATTTTAACACATAATCAACCCTGATAATGCCATGAGTATTTAACAAATAAAAATGCAAAGCAATCTTAATCAAGAGGGTGGGAAACATTGTTGTAAGTTAAGAACATTTGGTAACTACACAGAAGAGGGAATTATGGGTCTCCTGCCCTTTAATAGCTGCACAGAAGGGATTCAGCTACTGTAGATTGACATGTGGGCTTTGCATTAGTCATGCTTTTTAATCTTTTTTTATTATGATCTTATTGTGATCCACTTTGAGAAATATAATTAAATTAATCTGTTGAAATTTTTCTCTTCTATGCAACAGTTAAAAAGAGCTCTCTTTCTCTTTCAGTTTCTTTGTTACTCCAAGAACAGACACAAGACGATCCAAATGAATAGGAAAACACTGGCAACAGATACATCTATTTTGAGATTCCTACAGCAAACTCTTAACAGTCACAAAATGGATAAACAACTTTCCCCAGCATCTGAAACAGTTACTAATGCAGCAGGTTCAAACATTCTTGGTTTACTGCTGCTCCCTTAGACGACTGTAGTCTTCAAGAACGGACTTTGTTAAATCTAAAATTCTGCTGGGACCACCAGGAAAAAAAGCAACCTAAAAACCACCCATCTGGCAGTTTTATAGATTTGTAGTCCTTGTCTTAACCTTTTAATTTTTTACAGGGTGGAAAGGTATTTAATTATGGAAATTCTCACACCAAAGCTTCAGAGTAGGGAAGAAACAGCCGATTGCTGCAAGATATTAAAAGTTTATGACTACCTCCATCTCTCACTGTTGTATCTGCTGCCGGAGGTTGATAGGAACAGGAATATTATTCCACGCACTCTGAATCCAACTACTCTGGAAACAAAACCTATCTTGACATGTCCTCTTTTCCTAGGAAAGTATTTCAGGAAATGAGCCTCTGGAAATTCACAGATTTTCCTTTAGCTAGAAAATGATCTCAAAGAGCCATTCAGTGTGAAAGATCCATTCTGACCATGATGCTGAATCCAAGCTTAACTTCAATTAACATCTCTAACATAGGGTGTTTTTCCACTGACACTATAAGTACCCATTAAGTACCCATTAATGGGTACAAAAATGCCATTTAGTACCCATTAATGGGTACTTAATGTGCACTTCTAGTGACAATGGAAAAACACCCATAATTAATGCACATGATGTTTTAAATCTTAAATCCAGAAGGCAACGTCCCTTTCTGCAGTGGGCCTTATTCTGGATTATTTTCCAGAATAGGAACAAGCTGTCCTCATGCTGATGTAGACTTTAGCAGGCCCTGCCTAGCGCGCTTATCATAATCTGCCCCCAACATATAGACAGCAGGCTTCTATTCCAGCAGCAGCATAAGAAGAGTTGGCTTTTCCACACCTTTAAGGGGCCTCAAAGTGTCTGACAAACCTTCTGTTCTTCTCTCCACACCAAACACTCTCTGAGGTTGGTGGGTCTATGAGAGCTCAGAAAGAGAGCTCTGGCTAGCCCAGGGTAACCCAGCTAGCTTCATGGAGAAGCATGGAATTGAACCAGAAAAAGAGCCTGACACCCTAACTACAAGAACAAACTGTCTTACAACATAATCTGGAATAAGGCCCAGTGAAGAAAGGGATTTTCAAATCAGCCTTGGTAAATTTCTATGTAAAAACACAAGAGGAGCTTCTGGAAATCTTTTCGTGAAATAAGAGGCACAAATAAAAATATGTGCACATTTAAAAAACACACCACACCTATCAGTACTTCCTATTTTATTGAAGAAATAAAGTTGCTTCAACTATCAGAAATGTGGGGAATATTGCTCAGAGTAAAATAAAAGTGTGATAAGCTGTAACTCACCCCTTTCAACATACGTTCCAGTGTAAATTTAGAAAACAACTTAAAAGAAATGTAAAACAGGATACAAAATGGATTTAAATGCATTTAAAATGACAGGGCACACTAACTAGATAATAAAATTCCACTCATCTCTACCTTGAATCACGTTCCAGGTAAGCGAAATGAGTATTGTGGCCAGAAACATCTGAAATGCCAGAAAAACTTATCTTCTGTGCCTGAAAGGTGTATACTCTTCTTTAACTTAATAGCCTACCCTTCATTACAAAATCATTACAGGGTGAAAATCACAGAAAATAAACCTCCGGAGAATAGCCAAAAGAACCACATACAGAAAGCCCTCCATTACACACACACACACACACACACACACACACACACATATATATAAAATAAGTAAAACAGAAAAGATTATCCAGCTATCACACAATTTCAGTCTAAAAATCATCAAAAGTCCTGATGAGCCTTGCCTGTCCCTCGTAAAAAGTGCAGAAGTATAGAAGTGGCAGAACAGCAAAAAGTGCATCTAGCATTATTCACTCAGTCGTTCACTAGTAGTTCCTGATTTCTGATGTTTACATGATTACAAGTGTGCTGAGATTTTCAACACTTACAAGAAAGTGTTCTGTTCACAGAAGTCATATGATCAAGGCAATTAAAGGGAACAGAATGAATAAGTTTTATGAATGGAAGTTATCAGGAGGCATGTTCTTCAACCTAGTTTTTCATGCTCTGTTTTTAGATCTCTTACGGTCACTATCAGCAATAATGCCCTCAAAGGCTTTGGTCCTAACGTAACTTTCCTCTGTGGGTGATGGATGCCCTTGGGACTAGTGAATGGCAAGCAGAGACAGTGGTCTATGCCACTAGGAGCAACCACAGACAGATCTCCTAGAATGATGAGAAATGTGCAGGGAAAATCCAGATGGAAGAAAGCCACATTGCACATCGTTACACACTTTATATGTTGTAACCTGCCCTGAGATCCTTGGATATAGGGCGGGATAAAAATGCAAGTAAATAAATAAATCCAAGACAAAAGACCCATAAAGGGCAAAGTGACAGAGGACTCTTGCTTCAAACTGCTGGGCTCTGATGGAGGGATGCCCCCTGCCCATTTCTGCCCCCTGCCCCAGCCCCTCTAACTTCTGGAGAGCAAGCACCAAGTCAGTGAAGCTGACTTCTGAGTAACAACTCTAGGTTTCCTGGCCTGGAGGCTAGCTCCGTGGAGCACCACGGGATCTTGGCATAGGAAGCAGACAGGTGCTGCACCTTTAGGTTCAAAACTATTGGGTACATCCACTTAAGTCCCTAGTAAAACCACAAGCCAAGCTTTACTCTTCTGGGTGTAAAAGATACCAAGCGTGACCGGACCGAGTTATGTTTGCCCTTTCAACCTCCCAACTAGGCACTTAATGCCTAAGTAGAAACACCTCAGATGGCTCTCAGAAGGCCTCCTGGAAGCAAGCCCCATGAGACTTCCATGTGAATACAGCCACCGTGGCTGTGGAGGCTTTGTAGGAAGGAGCTCCACTGAGCACAAAGGGGCTGACCCTTCAGCCATGGCGAAGATGGCTTTCTGGAGGTTTCTGGACAGAACAGTCATGGAAGGCAATGGTGCTGACACGGAGGCAGGCACGGCCATAAAAGGCTCAGTGGAGGCTTTCTGGACACCCGGGGCTTGACATCTGAAGAGCCAGGTCTGAGATTGCCTTGTGGAAGCTTTGGGCCACGGCAGCCCATGGAAAGTTAGAGGGCTGACCGGCGTGGTGGCCATAAAGGGCTCAGCGGAGGCTTTCTGGGAGTGAGAGCTCCGGAGCACAATGGGGCTGCCACCCCAAGGGCTGGGATTGCTCTCTGGGGAAGCTCCCTGGCGGGCAACGGAGGCAGCCCCCCCCCCGCCATCCTCCCAACAAGCAGCCCTGGCGGCGGCAGGGGGCGGGGCTCTCGCCGCCTGCTTGGCGGCGCATCTCCCAACCCGCCTGCCCCCCTCCGTGCTTCTCCCCCTCGGCTGTTCCTGGGCGCGCGCCTCCCCTCCCCTCCCCTCCCCTCCGGCCGCGCGCGCTCTCCCCTCACCGCTGCTAACTCGGCCAGGCGGTCCCTCATATCGGCCACCGCCCGGGCAGCGGGGTCTCTCTCGCCGCCGCCGGGCTCCTGGGACGGCTCGCCTGCTACCTGCTGCCGGCCGGCCCACCGACCAGCTCGCCTCACCCTCAGCGTCTCTCTCGCCGCGCCTCCGCCCGTCAACGAAACCTCTCTCCCCCCCCCTCCCTGCGCGGCGATACCGGGGCAACCACCACCACCCCTGCCGCGGGCGCGACACCACGCATGCGCCGTCGCCTCCCGTTAGCAGCCAAACAGCTGGGTAGAGAGGGGGGGAGAAAAAAAGGACCACAAGATGGGGAAGGGGGCGTGGCTATGCAAAAGAGCTCGGAGCCTGGACCAGTTTGAGGGCGGGGCGGAGCAGCATCACTTCGTTCGTGGGATGATGATGATGATGATGATAATGATGGCCAGGATGGGCGCATCGCGTGAGGGTCGGGACTCGGCGCAGCCCTATCCATGCCGTTTCCCCGTGTCACACTAGCCTGCCTTTAGGGAGGGAGTGCGGCTCAGTGGGTAGAGCAAACTGCGGGCAGAGTGTGCAGGGCAACGTTCACACCTAAGCGTTGATCCAGTCTCAGTACACATTCAGAGTCAGGGGACACATCACGACTAGCCATTTTCTTTCCACTTTATCTAACCTAAGGGTGAATTTTCTGAGTTAGATAATGCTGAAAAAGAAAACAGCTTGACCCTTTCCTGTTTTTTATTTATTTATATTTATTTTTATTCCACCCTATACCTGGAGGTCTCAGGGTGGGTTACAACATATAAAATGAACACATTAAAACCATAAAATATTAAACTTATTAAATCCATAACCTAGAGGTTCGGGTGACAAAAAAGAAGAAAAGAAAAACCACAGAATGGCTACAACCCACGTTTGATTGACAAAAGCAAGGAGCTTAGCTGCTAGGAGCCCTGTGCTGCTTTAAACTGCTCGACAATATAACCGATAACAGAAGAATTGCCACAGCACAGTTTTAGGTCGGGAGACAAAAATCAAATAAGGAATTATTGATTAGTCTGGGGACCATATCATTATGTACAAAGAAGCAGAAGAAAATTAAAACTATACAAATTAAAATAAGCTGTTTTAATCGGGCAGATAAAAACAGTTCTCTCCCCAGGTTCATTCTCTCACTCTGGAAGTGGACCAAAACTGGATAAAAACTTAGGTGTGAACACAGCTCAGGATCGCTGTTGGTTAAGGCCCTTGCCTCTCCCCGAAAGTAAGCAAGAGTGGCAAACCCCTGCTGCATCTCTGCCAAGAAAATGGCATAGAGGAGGGTCACAGAGTAGGTGTGCACAGCCTGATCCAGCAGGGCTTCTTGTGTGTTCTGCCCCACAATCACAATATGCATCATTCCAGAAGTGCAACCATGATGACCTTTTATTAGGGTCCAGGTGTCAATTGTGTTTTAACTCAGGGCATGCCACACTGAAGTTTGTTTTTGTTGGAATCATTTAGTAGCTTTATGATGTTGTTTTGCATTGTTCAAATAACATTCTACATAGCCTGGAGAACTTTATACAATGTGACAATATGCAGTTGCAGTCAATAAATAAACTGCCTGCATCTTTATTTATCTAGGTACTTTTTTTATCCTGCCCTATACTCTGGTGTCTCCAGGCCAGTAACAACATTTAAAATCAAACATCATTAAAACAATAACAGTATGTATTAAAACAATAGCATCTGCATGTGGGAAGGGAAAAGTGTACTCCCATTTAACCAAAGGTCAGGGCAAAGAGGTGTACTTTCACTGCCTCCTAAAATGTGTACAATGAAGGTGAATGACATACCTCAAGGGGGAGACTATTCCATAGCCTAGGGGCCATCACTGAAAAGGCCCTATCCTGGATGCCCAGGCCTTTTGCTGCTGAGGATGGTGGGACAATCAGGAGAGCTTCCCCTCCAGATCTTAAGGCGTTTGTTTCATTCAGTATTCTCCTTACGCTTTACTGGAGATTAACATAAGAAAGAAAATTGCCATCCCCAAGTTCAAAATATATTTATATTTCTGCATATGAAATGCTGGGGGCAAAAGAAGTCGTCTGCATGCCAATTCAGAAGAAGCAAGTTTTGATAAATTCATTTTAAACTTTGAGTACAAGCATGGTTATACTTTTGAATAACTACTATCCTTTCTCTTTGGACCATATACTTTTAGTAAAAGGGCCTTTAGTCTGGGTAATACTCTGAGTAAACGTGGTATATAGTACAGCTATATTTCGAGCTTCAGACTGCAGGGTGGATTTAATTTGCATCTTTAGATGTGTGCATTAAACATCTAAAATTTCTGAGTCACAGAGCGGGCTTATGTTTTGTTGTGAGCTTTCCCCATACTGGTAGAGGCCCAATATTCTCAATAGTTTTGTTTATTCATTTAGCAGAGGGGCATAGCTCAGTTTACTTTTTAAGTTATAGCACTGAATTCTCCTGGTCAAAGTTTTTCATGTCTGAATGAATATAACCATACACTTATGCACACAGGAAAACAGTCACGTAAAGAGAAAAACAGCTTGGTGGGTCTATACCCTTAACGTACTATGTTTATATTCAGAAGGTGATTGAAAGGTACACATGTTCCAGGAAAGACGTTGTAGCACATTTCTGTGAATGAACAAAGCAATCCAGTATGGGGCTTATTTTTCTGGGTTACATAATGAAAAAAGAAAACTGTTTGTCACTTTATAGATGAGTTCTTTCTGAGTCAGACTTGCTGGGCCTCCAATACTTTAAAGTCCTTGTCTCAGGTGTTGAACTAGGTGCTGCTTTAACCTTTCAAGAGCATTTTTGTTTTGCCATCTAAAGCATTCATCAGATATATGCAAAATAATTTGAGCTTGAGCAACTCTGCATAGAAAGAGCCTCTTCACATTTATATCTGTAGTGAATAATAGCATTAAACAGAAATAAACTAAGATTGTTAGTATTAGTGTCATAAAATACTAAGTATTCTACATCCTTTCCTCCCTAATGTTTAAAGCCTTGTTATTCTTTGCTTATTGAGTTAGTATAAGGCTTATCACCCCCTTGAACTTTGCATGCCTAGGTCTGATACCTACGGGTGTACAGAAGAAACCCAGTACATTCATTTCCATGGCACAAAGTATGAAAATCGCCTCCAAAACGGAGAAGACTTATGTTCAGTTACTGAAGAAAGGAAAGAATTATGACTGGAGGAGAGCCATAAAAGATTTTGCAAAATTGTCTCCAAAATTTTGGATGACTGGAGAGAGCACAGAAGACGAAGCAATGGCAGAAAACAACAAAAAGACTTTAAGAACTAGCTTTTTGCTATGAACAATTAATAAAGAGATGGTGTAAGAAATTCTATACAGTGCTAAAGCTCTTCCTGACCTCTAGAGGCAAACTGAAAAATTACCAGCGAGAGCTCTTTTGGCAAAAAACAAAAGAAACCGATTAAGGCTGGAGTCACACATATTTGATCCATGCATTGTTCGGAATAATCTGAATCTCTTGGTATGTTTCCGAATTTACTTTATTTTCCTGAAAACAAGAGGAAATGTAGTGAGTAAGGGAACAATCAGATCATATAAGAAAATTACATTTAAAAAAAAACAAACTCCACTAATTAATCATATTAGAATTACTCCACTGAAAGCTAGGAAGAAATAGGTCTGTCTTGGCACCTAAAAAATGCTAAACCCACCATTTAACAAGTGGGATACAAATTTGATGAAGTGAATTCCTTCCCAAATCTGATCCCTGCCTACCTCCCCTTCTCCTGCCCTTTTGGCACCACACATTTTATTTATTTATTTATTTATTTACTGGTACCATATTTATTTATTTAATTAATTAATTTCTATCCCGCCCTATACCCGGAGATCTCGGGGGTTACAATATTATAGAAATTTTAGACAGGTCCCTGCCCTCAGGCTTACAATCTAAAGAGACAAGATACAAAAGGAAAAAAGGTGTGGGAGGGAACAGGGACACCCTTAATTTATTAATTAATTTATATTTATATCTCGCCCTATACCTGAAGGTCTTAGGGTGGGTAACATCTTTTAATATTGTTTCTTTTGACCAATATGTTAAAAAAAGCACACTATTAGTTACAACGGTAGCATTTGCAGTGGGGGGCAACATAACCAACATTTAGCCAAAGGCCTCAGTGAAGAGGTGTGTCTTCACCGCCTTCCTGAACCTAATAAGAGAAGGAGCCTGACGCATCTCAAGGGGGAGACTATTCCATAGCCTGGGAGCCATTTCTGAGAAGGCCCTCTCCCAGGTGCCTACCAGCCTCACTTCTGAAGGCGGTGGAACAACCAGGAGGGCCTCCCCTCCAGATCTTAAGGCACGGGCAGGTCGATATGGGAGAAGGCATTCCTTTAGATATTTGAGGCCCAAGTCATTTAGGGCCTTATAAGTCAGAGTTAACATCTTGAATTGGGCTCAGTAGTGAATTGGTAGCCAGTGCAACTTTTTTAGTACTGGTGTGATGTGCATCCGGCTAGCTGTCCCAGTCAGCACCCTAGTGGCTGCATTTTGCACTAGCTGCAACTTCCAAACTGTTTTCAGGGGCAGCCCCATGTAGAGGTCCTTACGGTAGTCCAATCCAGAGGTTACCAGAGCATGGATAACTGTGACCAAGTCATATCTGTTCAGTTGACATACCAGCCGTAACTGGGAGTAGGCACTCCTCGCCACGGCATCCACCTGAGCTTCAAGTGTCAGCGTAGAGTCCAGAGGTACTCCCAGATTACGCACCTGCCCTTTCCAGGGCACTGCAAACCCATCAAGGACAGGGTATCTCCCAACTACATGGACCCGAGACCCTGCAACACACAGCACCTGTCTTTTCTGGATTCAGCTTCAATTTATTCCACCCGCCCCATCCCCCGTCCCCCCATCCAGCCCACTCCTGCCTCCAGGCACCTGCCAAGCACTTCAGCTGCCTCTCCTGATTCAAATGGCACAGAGAGATAGAGCTGGGTATCATCTGCATATTGAAGACACCTCACTCCAAATCTCCTGGTGACCTCTCTCAGCAGCTTCATGTAGATATTAAATAACATTGGAGATAAAATTGACCCCTGGGGAACTCCAGAGATCAGTTCCCAGGGTGTTGAATTAATATCTCCCACAACCACTATTTGAGATCTGCTCTGGAGATACAAAATACACCCCGTGTTTGTGTGTTAGGGGGGCATGTAAGGAACCCACAGGTATTAATCATGTGCCAAATTCTACTGAAGCTGAGTGTTAGAAATGGTGGGCAAACTACCCCAATAGTAAAGTGAACAGACTTGGAGAAGCAGCAGAGAGTTTTATTTTAGACATTCTTTCCAGGATGGGTGCCCCAAACAAAAGGCACATCTCAATAACTAAAATGACCAAAATTCCCTTCCCGTTTTTTTCATCAGCTGAGATACTATGGGTGTACAATTTAATTTAATTTACTTATTTTAGTGGACATTATTCATCTTTGACTAGTGAAATAATACTGCGTGGATTATTAATAGATTGATTTACATTGGCATGTTACTATTATTTTTGTAATTTTTAACCCTGTACTGTTCCTTGGTGGAAGGGGCACTATAAATGTCATTATTATGATTATCACTATTACTATCTTCTCATATTTCCAAAACCTGTCAACTTCTTGATATAGTGCCCCCACCTGTTCATACACTGCATGTTTATTATTTTGGAAGATATGCCTCCCCTGGGCGTGAAAGTACACGTTCATAAAGCTAATTTAAGGTCAAAAGAGAAACTAAAATCTAACTATCTGATTATTTGGCCTTGGAAGAACAAGACTATAATAATTCACCATAAGTCTGCTACTCCCTTTTACAAATGTCTTTGTGCCCCATAGTAGCTGAGGGGGAAGGGAACACACCAGTGGAACCAAACAGCAAGTGAAAGTGCATATTATTTTAAATCATCACCAGTTATTTAACTAACTTTTATTCATTTATATTTTATAGTTATATAACAAACATTTATTCATTTATATTTTATACCGCCCTGTACCCAGGAGTCTCGGGGCAGGGAACAACCTTTAGAATCAAACATTCTTAAAACAATAACAGTATTATTAACACAATTGCATCTGCAAGTGGGAAGGGAAAAGCATCCCCATTCGACCAAAGGCAGGGCTTAGGCCAGTCATGGCCAACCTATGACAACGCGTGTCACAGGTGACACGCCAAGCCCTTTTGGGTGACACACCTGGTCACCCTGGCACCTGGACGTGTAGAGCTTGCTTGTTCTTGAAGTGTACAAAATACCAACTTTCAATTGAAGATTTAGCAAACAAAATTCAACAAAAGTTACTAAAGTAAAGAATTATTTGTTTTTGCTTCTAATAAAATACATATATCAAAAATATAGCTTTTTTACTAGAGCTACAAATATCACAAAATTATGGGTATTTCTAGGTGTGACACAGCAGCAGAGTTAAGCTAGGTTTTCTTGTGAATTTTGACACACTGAGCTCAAAAGGTCCACCATCACTCGCTTAGGCTGCGAACAAGCCGCAAGGGAACAGCCCTTGAATTAGACTTTTCCTTTTAATGTTTTTATTAGTTTTTTACAATTGCTTTAAAGCAATTAAAAGCATTAAGACTTTTTTCTCCCAAGCAGAGCGACAGGGGAAGGAAATGTTAATGAAATTTCAGGCCAGTTCAGCTTCAGTTTTGATTTTCTGTTTATTGTATACCATAAGACCATGCATGCAGGGAAGAAAGGGAATTTTCTTCTTTCCGTAGCACTTTCAATAAGTACTATAAAATACTGAGGAGAGACAAAAGTCTCTCTTAATCAATTAGACACAAAATAAATACTTTTAAATAACATAAATCACGCATTTCCCTGCATGCACGGTCTTATTGTACACAATAAACAGAAGATCTAAATTGAAGCTGAACTGGTCTGAAATTTCATTAACAGAAAGAAAAAAAAAGGGAAAGGGACTTTCCCGCCAAAATACCCCTCAGGCGACGCCCAGCCCAGCCCGCGCATGCGTCTCCTTGGGGCCCGCCGCCGCCGCCGCCGCGGCGCGAGGCGAGCGCCCACCCCAACGGCGGATGCGGTGATGATGCGCACGCGCACGTCGCGCTTTGCGGCGGCGGCGGTGCGTGCGCGCTCCCGCCCTTTATTCCTCTGCTGTAGAGCCGCAGGGCTCCCGATACGCCCGCCTCACGCACTCGCCGACGCCGCCCCGCCCCCCTATTCTGTCGTCACAGGGGGCACCAACCAACCACAGTCGCTGCCGCCGCCCCGACAGACCCACAGCTGCCGCCGCAGCCCCGAAGCGTGCGCGCCGCCGTCGTGGCTGCGTGCGCGCCGCCGCGGCCCAGAGAGCCGCCTCCTCCCGCTCCTCCTCCCCGCCCTCCTGCTCTCAATACTCGTCGTCGTGCGCCCGCCCGCCCGTGTGGTGCGTTCCCTTCCCTCCGCCTCCCTTTCGGGCGATTTTTGAACGGCCGCCGCGCTGCCGCCGCCGCCGCCGCCATCTTCGCTCGCCGCGCCGTTTCCAGGGAGAGGAGGAAGAGGCGGAAAGGAGGAACAGAGCGAGGGAGGAGCACAAGAGGCGCAGCCCGCGAAGGTGAGGGAGGAAGCGGGCAGGCGCGGCGGGAGAAAGTCGAGGAGCCCGGTCGGAAGAAGCGAGGGAGGGGGGTCCTGAGGAAAGGGGGTCTGGCGGGAGGCGTGGAGTGGGGGGGGCAGGGAGGCCCCTCACAGGGCGAGGAGGGGGCCGTGAGGGTAATGGGGAAGGGGGGGGGCTAGGCTGACCGCCCTCCTGTTCCCTCCATCCGAGCGCCCTTCCTCCTCAGAGGCCGCGGCGGGCGGGCGGGCGACCGTTGGGGACTCGCCCTCTGCCTGCGCGTGGCTGTATGGGCTCGCGCTCGCCCGCTCCCTCCCTCCCGCGTGGCCTGGCGGCAGCAGTAGCCCCAAACGCGGCGTCGGCCCTCGCTGGGGAGGGGACGGAGGGGGGAGGGGAGAAGCCGCCGCCGCGGCGCGTGTTTCCCTCCTCCCGCCCGCGCCTCGGTTCATTTCCGCGATTGGGCCATGCCCGATGGAGGGGCGGGGGAGACGAGGGATTGGTGTGTGTGTGGGGGAGGTGGTAGGGATGGGGCGGAAGGGAGAGCCCCACTCGCCCCCTGATTCCGATCGCCCCCCCGTACAATGTGCGCCCCCCCATTCAAATGTGTATCTCGTATACCTGTGGTCGCCCACTGCGGGTCACTGGTGCTTCTTGGCCTCCCTCCCCCCCTTCCCCGTTCATTCTGCTGAGCCATCCCTCCTTCTTCCCCCCTCCCTCCGCCGTGGCGTCGACGCGGGGGGGGAGCCTCGTCCGCCATTTACGGCTCCCTCCCTCCTCCTTTCCCTCCCTCCTCCCCGCCTGGCTCCTTCCTTCCTTCCTCTCGGCCCGACCCGGATGCAGAGGGGGCCACGTGCCTTTTGGAGCAGCAGCAGCAGGGCCCTCCGGCCTCGGGTGGCGTGGCGCCTTCTTCTCCCTTCCAACTCGCGCTCACTTCTCGCGCCTTCCTTTCTTTTCTTCCCCCCCGCAGACGCAGTATGGCCGCCCCGCAGGGAGAACCGCAAGTGCAGTTTAAGGTAAGAGGGCCGCGGGGACTTGGGAGGCGCCTTTGTTAGCCCGAGGGAGGCCAAGGCGACTCGCCCTTGGATGCACGTGGCGTTTTCTATCAGAACCTCCAGTTTATTTGGAAGCCCTTTTTCCCACTCGCCTTTAAAAGGCTTCTAAAACAAAAAAAAGTAACGTCTGTGAAATTAACAAGCCAGGCTCTGTTTTGTTTTTGCTTTTAGTTCGGATTCATGTGGGAAAGGTCGGCCTTGGCTGAAAAAACGAGATTAAGGCTGGGCTTCTGTGTACATTTGTACAATTATGTGGTCGCTTGTGCTTTTCATTTCCACAGGGTGTGCTAAGGAGAAGTTGCACATGGCCTGTTAAGATGCGCTTTTGTGCTTGGAAGTTTTTCATGCCCAAATTGTTAAAGCAGAAGTAATTACTGACCCTTCTGAAAGTGATCACTGTTCTGGAATGCTTTGGTTGTGTTCTTACTGGGAACAGAAAGCGTTAGGGGTTTCTGTGTGCATGGGTAAAGAGTGGGAAAAAAACCCCTAAATTACAAAGCACTACAGTACTGAATAGGAGCAACAGATGTACAGTTTTTTTAAACTGTTAAGTTTCAGATTTTCTTGTTTCAGAAATAACAGATGTTTCTGTGTAAATTTATATAACAATCAGATGGTAAAGTTATTGTATCTTGTACTGCAAACATTTTTTAGTCCTAGTTAAATTTGATTTAAAGACTTTGAATGATTGGGTTATAAGTTTTTAAGTAACAATAAGCAAGTTGTATTTTTCCACTGTTGTCTTTTCTGTACTGTATTGGTAAGTATAAAGTTAACAAAAATAATAGCATTATTCAGCACCTTGAGCTCTTCAAAATAAAGGTGACATGGGATATTTATAAATTGCTGAAGTTTGTAGCCTGGAGAACCTGTATATGTTTGAGGTTTGCTGAAAAAAGTCATCTTGATGGAGTTTTAGGCATTTCTGCTGCTGCTCTGGAAATCTAATGCATGTGTTCTCTTGGTATTGACACACCTGAGTACGATTGGGTTTTAACTTTTACAAATATTAGTGCAGCCTTCTCGAATGTGGTGTTTTTTTAGCCAGGGCTTACATATGGCTCTTTTGCACTGGGCCTTACTCCATATTATATCCATGATGTCCACAGGCAGAGTACAGCAGGCCCTCGGTGTGATCTGCCATAGTTTGCCCCAGCATGTGGACAACTTATTACTATTCCAGAATATAATGCCTGACAGGAACTGGGTTGGTGAAAGCAACAAATGACGAGTTTCTCAGAATTAAATCCCAGGGCACCTCAACTATGTCTTTCTTTCCTCAGCATTGTAAGTTGTGCTTCTACTCGTCTTCAGGAGCAGATGCAGTATGGTGGCTAGGCTAGGTGGAACTGGTTTCAGTTTATAAGCAAGGTCTTATACTTCAGGAGTTTCCCTAGCCTTTGGTGGAATTTCTAGGCAGGCTGTAGTGCAAATGATGCCTGGGTTTATTACCCAGTCACTTAGCATCGCTATTTAAATTCTCCTTGTGAATTGTTATTCTTCCAGAGCTTTCCAGAGAGTCAGGTTCAGTGATAGAGTTGCTCACATCTATTTGTCCCTGTTCCTATGCAACAGAATATTCCTTGTCCTGTTTCACAGGCAATTGGGGATTTTGGTCTGGTTCAACACTGCAACCAAAACAGAAAATGATTTTGCTCTCAGGGCAAAAATTTGGTCTAAGCTGGAATGTAGCTGTGATGGAAATTGACCTTTGAATGTTTTTCTTTCAATAGCTTGTTCTGGTTGGTGATGGAGGTACTGGTAAAACAACATTTGTAAAGCGCCACTTGACTGGGGAATTTGAGAAGAAATATGTAGGTATGTAGATGTCTTCACAGTTAATTTTCACTTCAGTGTTATTGGTAAATGACTATATTGTCTGATCAATTCCTTAGGAGACATGTATATCACATAAACAGCAAACTCTTTTAAAACAGTTCGGCTTGTAACAGTGTTTTCTAGAGTTCATGTACAATGTTGCAAGCCATTGTTGGTAAACTTGGGTCCTTTCCGCACTTGGCCTTATTCTGGAATATATCTCTAGATAGCAGTCTCCTAGCCACAAGCTAATGCAGATTATAGCAGAGCTCACCTGGAGCTCATCATAGTTTCCACTGGCATGCAGATAGCAGGTCCCTATTCTGGAATAGATTCCAGAATAAGGCCAAGTGCAGAAAGGCCCCTGGATTTTTCTAGTGCATTAGGTGCCTAATCTTGGAGGAAGTGTCAAGGGCTGGGGGAGTGTCTTGGAAGCCATACTCAGAAACTTGTTAAATAAATGAATTAATTCTGAGAGAACAATGGAGCAAACTAGACTTGGAAAAGACACTTTCTCTGGGCAGGGGATAACTAGAACTATCCTTGTGTTTTACATGTTGTGCACAGCTGCAGCTGCACATTTGATGCTCGTGATACAGTTGTATAAAGGGTAGCAGTGCAGACATTGTAATATTTGTGTAGAAACTGGAAAAGAGCCCAGGGTAAGTCATTATACTGAACCTATGTTTTCATGTAATTTCAGCTACTCTGGGTGTCGAAGTTCATCCTTTGGTGTTCCACACTAACAGAGGCCCCATTAAATTCAATGTTTGGGACACAGCTGGGCAGGAGAAATTTGGAGGTCTGCGAGATGGCTACTATATTCAAGGTGAGCTGCCTACACAGGTACTTTGATGTTTAAAACAAATGTGTGAGACCTGTGAAATTCTACTGCATCAACTTATCATTTGAAAAATGAGGGGGTTTATTAGCTTTTACTGAATATCAGACAAGGAAATTCTGAGAGCTGTGCTGGACCGTGAGCGAGATAAATGAAAATCTGTTTCCTTAAGCTAATGTAGATTGCTTATTTCTGCATTTGTATTTTGAAATGTTGAGTTCTGGATGCTTGCATCACAATGCAGTTAGGTTAGAATTAATGCAGCTTAGTGGTTAAAGGGGCAAAGAATTAGTTTGTTATAGTCATCAGTAAGTTTTGGCAGAAATACAGAACAAGAGCTTTGAAGTATTCAGTAGTGACTATTAACACCCTGTTTAAATTTTCAGCTCAGTGTGCCATCATAATGTTTGATGTAACATCAAGAGTTACATACAAGAATGTACCCAATTGGCATAGAGATCTGGTTCGAGTGTGTGAAAACATCCCCATAGTTTTGTGTGGCAACAAAGTGGACATCAAGGACAGGAAAGTGAAAGCAAAGTCCATTGTCTTCCACAGGAAGAAGAATCTGCAGGTAAGATAATGGGGATTCGTGGAAAGTACAAAACGTGGAACATTTATTAATACCTAGGGCCTTATTTTTGTGTGTGTAGCTAATTGTGCTTTAAAGTGATACATTGTTCCCAGAGAACACTCTTAAGCTATCAATGTCTTCTTTCAGTTAATTTTTATCAGATTTGTTACCCGAGCTTGTTTTTTGTTATGGGCTGTGCCACGATGCCCAGCGATCCAGTTAGTGCCTGCCCTCTCTAGGAGAAGCTTGGCCCTGTTAGGATGCTGAGTTCGTGCAACGGCCAAGTGAATACTACAGTGTGGACACAAAACTCTGGTAGCAAGCGTTTCAACAGTAAACTAAAACAAGTTTATTATTATATTCAAGCAATACTAAAAGGAAAATAAGGTTCAGATATTTGTTGGTTTAACTCAGGTTTAACTCAGTAAGTCTCTTAAGACTAGGAGCTACCCCTTTCTCTAAAGGAAAATAGTTCCCCTTTTAAAAGACAAACCTCTCCACATTCCTCCCCCTCTGGCTTGCTGTGCTCAGTGTACCAGAACGTGGCTCCAGATGATCACAAGGCCCAGTCCGTCCTTGCTTGTCTGATCATCCAGCCTTGGATAGTTGCTAGCGAAGTCTCCCTCGGAGCCCCAATCTTCCTCGATTGTCCCCTTCAGAAATCGCTCAGCCAACAGCCCAATGGTCAGCTACTGGTCCAGCTCCCTCAGGATTCAGCTCTTTTTCTCCTTTCAGCTCTTGTCCCAGCATGAAGACACCCTCTGCTGTACTCTCTGTTCATTTATACACACATCCCCCCCGACCCTGATTGGCTCTAGCCGCAATAAAATGCTGCTGGAGACTCCTAACAGAGGTTGCTGTCCCTCCAGCCTGATTGGTGGGAACTCCTACTCTAGCCCCTCCAGTACTCAGATCCCCGGACAGCTTTTCCCTCCAAAACCTTACTCCAGCCAATCACTGCAACAGGGCCCGCACAGGATTTCCCACCCTTTTTGCAGCCAAAACCCTGGGTTTGCAAAAGGCTGTTTACACCAAGGCTGGCTATTGCAGCTTGCAAGAAGCCTGCAAAGCCAGAAAGCAAAACAGTTTGCCGCCTGTACCCAGAAACCGTCACAGGCTGTAATATGTTTTTGGAGCTTAACATTGTAAGTACTCGTGAGACTTCTAGATGATTTTGTACATGATCAGGATTTGCAGACCAGAGGCCGGCTTTTCGGATTTGGTAAATGAATCTCATTTTGCAGACAGTTCTCTGTGGATTGGAGGAAAGATGCTTACATTGCATGTGGGTTGCTAAAGGTATATAAAGCGAGAGGTAAAGTGGTTATTGGAGAAGACATATGAAAAGTGTTAGGTGGGTTGCTTCTGTTTCGGTGGATGAAAATACTTGGGTGTACTGTCCTAAACACACAATCCTTTTCTCTCTCTCTACAAGTACTACGATATCTCAGCCAAGAGTAACTACAATTTTGAGAAGCCCTTCCTCTGGCTGGCAAGGAAACTTATTGGAGATCCCAACTTGGAATTTGTGGCCATGCCTGCTCTCGCACCCCCAGAGGTTGTTATGGATCCAGCCCTGGCAGCACAGTATGAGCAAGATCTACAGGTAACGCTTCCCAAAGTGCCCGAGGGCATGGCCTGGTTGGGTGCGCTAGAGCTTCGAATGCTAAGGGACCTTCCTTTTCCTTCCTTCTAGATCGCTCAGACCACTGCTCTGCCAGATGAAGATGATGACCTGTGAGGAAGAGAAGGAGCAGCCCAGTGTCAGAAGTCTAGTTTTATAGGCAACTGTCCTGTGATGTCAGTGGTGCAGCGTGTTTGCCACTTTATTATTCTAGCTGAGCAGAACATGTGCTTTAATCTTTGGGATGCTGAAAGAGAGAATGGGCTTTGGAGTGAATGTGGCAGTTAAAAAACAAACACACACCTTTCATTTTGGACCTGCATATTTAGCTGTTTTGGACTGCAATTTACTCCCATTTGAGTTATGAATCTGACTGCTGCAGTTACATCACAGTATTCAGTGGTAAATCTTGTTTGTTACTGTCATTCCTGTTCCTTTTCGTTTAGATCATAATAAAGTTGTATTTCAAATATCCAAGCAAGAGACTCTTCGTGAATTCTACATTTGGGGGTTTCTGCCATCTTTAAAGCCTCCACCATTTTGGGGAAACTTTGAAAAACAAAAGATCTCTTACAAATGGTGGCCAGATTTCAGTCTGGTTAAGCTGGTTGTATCGAGCTGAGGCCTGAACAGCTTTGGACTCCTAGCCTCACTTCAGTTACTCTGACTGAAGAGCAACTTAAAAAAGATAAGTTGCAGGCCTAAAAGTTGCTTCTAGAGCTGAAGAAATGTTAACATTGTCAGGAGCTGAGAAAAAACTGCCTAAGGTAGGTGGAACCAAGCGACTTGAAAGTGAGCTGGTGGGACTTGAACATATGATCTTGAACTACTACTTGCTGTATACTAATTACAGAAGAATGAGGCCAAGCAAGATGAATCAAAGGCATCACTGAGTTCTGTTACTTTATTACGCGTTTTCATTTGCCTTGGTGTGCAAGGAAACAGGCAGGGAACTGGTCCCCTCCTGCCATTTAGGTCTAAAAGGTAAACTTTCTTCAGTGTGTCTGGAAGTTTGTCTCCTAATCCTAATGAAAATTGTCTTTCAAAGTGTAGCTTTGTTCCAAAGTTTACTATCAAAACCTTTCACCCCTACAGTTTTAATAGAAAGTTTTGACTAAAACTATTTGTGATAGATTACAGTTAGGTAAAGCTTATTAAGAGTGACCAACATCAATTTCTTTGAAGCTCTCTTGAAAAACCTAAATGGCCATAATTGGCCCTTAAACTACAGCGATAATGGTTAAATGTTCTATGCTGTCCTGCCAAAAAGGCACTTAATTCTCACCAAGTGGAAGTGATCTAATTCTGTTTCATCTGTGACCTGGGCATGGGCCTTTTTTGTTGTCTGCTCTCTTTCAAGAATGTGTGAACCAAGAACTGGAAAAACAAAAAAATCAGTTGGTCCTAGGAAAGATAAGCCAGGACCATCTGTTACGAACACAGTTGTAATTCTGATTTTATGCTGATCTGTGTATGGAGTCTATTTATAACGAATAGGCTTTGAAAACCTGGCCCTCACTAAAGGCATCTTACTCCATATGGCATACAAAGTTCTGTAGGCAAATAATTTTGCTATGCAGTGAGTAAGATGGTATATTTCAGGAAAAAATTCTGAACCATTGATGAAGATCTTAACCCACTAAGTAGAGCATGTGTTGCAATCACATGCAACACATGCAATGCTGTTTACTGGAAGCAGTGTTGCCTCTGAAAGCGGAACTTCTCAAATAATATACATTCTGATATTGCTGAGTGACAAGTTCCCATGTGCCACAGCTGTTCTGGACAGTGGCAAGTTATGGGAAGGCTGGTCCTGAAGTGTCAGTCAAATAAATGTTGCTTTAGCGTGTCCAATATGCTCTTTACATCAGGGCTAGCAATGTCTGTGTTCCACCTTGAATTGCAGTGGTTGCTGGTTTTGATTTAACAAAAAGTTTACCCTGGTCTTTCAAGCGACCAGAAATCTCACTCCCAACAAAATTTTAACAGCGAGTGCTCTATAGATTGACATCTACACACCTCTTAAAACTGTTAGGAAGAGAGAAGTTGAGTAGTTTGTTGCAAATACTTAGCAACAGGTTATTATTAAATTTATATCCCGCTCTGTAACTGGTTTGTATGCTCATCTGCATCCCTTGAAGGGTTAGCTTTTCTACCCCACTTTTCTCACCCATTTAAGGGGACTCAAGGTGGCTGACAAACCTGTTCACCTCCATGTGAGGCAGGTGGGGCTGTGAGAGCTCAGAAGAGAGCTGTGGGTAGCCCAACGTCACCCAGCTGGCTTCATGGAGGAGTGTGGAATCAAACCTGGTATTCCCAGATAAGAGTCTGGCTCACTAGCCACTAGACCAGACTGAGTTTGCCTGACTAAAGGTACTTGGGAAAAATGCTCATAATAGACCTGTGTTATAGCAGATCAGTCACTAATGCTGAGCATGTGCAGTGTGCACCATTCCCTTGACTTTCATCTTGACCCGGGAGGTGCATGGAAATTCAAAGTGTCAGATCCTTGTGGGTTTTAATTGTATGCCTTCGGGTACCACCTTAGTGGACTTCATTGCAGAGAATATTAGGTGCAAGTTGTTACAAAGAAGGTGTAAACGTTTTTATGCTTTACAGTAACTCACATGTATCAACAGAAGGGCAAATGAGCTCTGCAAAGTGTGATTTGTGTTTGAAAATTCATTCAAATGGCTGAAGTTTTTTATCAAACCAAACATGTGGTTCGCATACCCAGATATTTGATCAAACCAAATCAGTCCACCGCTTGCTGATTTGGTTTCCCAAGTGGAATGGGTCCCCCATGGCGCCTGGACTCCTGGTTTTCCACTGGTGGCTGCACAGTTAATCTATGGACACTAAACTATAGCTTTATATATGGAACGACAGTATAGTTCATTGGTTTTGGTTCTGCTCTTCAGTCAGTCTAAAACTACAATAGTTTACATAAAGATTCAGTGAAGCAAAACTCAGAAAAACTTAAGGGTCCAAACTTACAAACTTTTAGTGAGATGATCTTCATGTGGAATGATTTTAAAAAGTCTTTCCTGGGATCAACTCTGTGTTTTGTTGGTTGTGTAGCTATATTTGTCCCTCCGGAAGGGATTGATCAGTTTGGAAGGACTCTCACTTCTAGTAAATCATTTTATCTTATTTTCATGTGAAATAAAATCCTCCTCAAAGGTTACATTGGGGCCATTTTTCTATTGGGAGCGTATGCAAAGTTTTCCTGTTACATTAATTTGCCAGAACTTATTTTCTAATTGCAGTCTGGTGTAAATGCACCAGATATTTCCTCAGGTAGTCCTAGAATCAGCCTGTTTCCCCTGACTTGAGTTGGCTTTTTAAAATTATTGATTCTGCCCTCCCCCATGAAGGCAGCTGGGTGACCTTGGGCTAGTCACAGCTCTCTTCTGAGCTCCCACAGCCCCACCTACCTCACAGGTTGTTCTGTTGCGGGGAAAAGAATAGAAAAACTTTGTCAGCTACTTTCAGTCCCCTTAAATTGGTGAGAAAAGTGGGGTAGAAAAGCCAACTCTTCTTCTTTACATTTTCTTAAGAAGATACGCCACACTTCCTGGATATGGTTCACTTTATCCTGCTCTAGTTCCAAGTCCTACCTTACAGCTATGCCAGAATTTGTTGTGAACGCTTTTTGATAATGGTGAGATCTTGGCAAAATGGTTTTCAAACATTCAGGCCACCCATGAATCATTGCTTAGGAAATTATGCAGTAACCAAAAGAACTGGAGAGGCAGCCGAAAGCAAGGTAAGGTGGTCTTTCCACGAGGGTGGAGTCTAGAAGAAGAAGAGTTGGCTTTTCTACTCCAACTCTGATTTATTTTATTAAATAAATTTATATCCCACTGGGTAACACTGGTTTGTGTGTTCATCTGCATCCCTTGAAGAAGAGTTAGCTTTTCTACCCTGCTTTTCTCACCCAGACCTTCTGGCTGACAGACCTTCTGTTCTTCTCCCTGTGAGGCAGGTGGGGCTGTGGGAGCTCAGAAGAGAGCTATGACTAGCCCAAGGTCACCCAGCTGGCTTCATGGAGGAGCACAATCAAACTGGAAGACTACTAGATAAGGAGAGTTGGCTTTTATACTCCGCTTTTCTCACCCATTAAGGGGACTCAAAGCGGATGACAAAGCTTTGCATTCTTCTCCCCACAACAGAACACCCTGTGAGGTATGTGGGGCTGTGAGAGCTCCTTAACCACTCGGTGTTCCTAGCAGAACTGGGCATTCTGAATGCTTTGCAAAAAATTCAGAACGGTGTTTGGAACACATATTAGCAGGGTAATAATTTAGCTTTTCAATTTAGTTGCTTTCCAAAACTCTGTGTACACACACTTTGCTTTTCAGCCATGCTCCGTTTGCTGTACAAGCAGTCTGCTGGGTCCATTCAGGCAGGTGGAGGTGCCCCATATTCTGCGCTGCCCAGGCTGCCTTGGAGCAGTGGCACCACTTGGCTTGGCTGGGTCATTGCCCCCTGGTCTGCTGATGACTCTCCTTGGAGGAGGGAAATTGCATCTTTGGTTCACCTGCCATCAAACCCAATGCTTGCTTGTTTGGTTCAACAGCAAACCATTTCATCAAACAATTTATTTTTTATATTTCTATCCTACCCTGTACCCGAAGGTCTCAGGGTGGGTAACAATCTTTAAAACAATACAAACCAGCGTATCTTTAAAATATACATAAATATATGTATATTTTACATTTATTTCATTACATAAATAAATATAAAAATACAAAGGATTCATCATATTTAAGACACTGTTTTAATATTCAGGATATTATCTGCAGTGGGGGAAAAGTATGATCAAATTAGCCAAAGGCCAGGGCAAAGAGGTGCGTCTTCACCGCCTTCCTGAATAAATACAGAGAAGGGGCTGGACGCACCTCAAGGGGGAGACTGTTCCATAACCTGGGGGCCATTACTGAAAAGGCCCTTTCCCTGGGGTCCACCCATTTCGCTACTGAGGGCAGTGGGACAGCCAGGAGGGCCTTACTTCCAGATCTTTGATTTCAAACTTGTCTTTTCCTGATTGAAAGCCCTTTTCTGGGGCAGAAATGCACCAGGCATGAACTGTAGGGGAGCATTTTGGTTTGAATTTCTGGGCGCGCAAATATCTGAAAGCTCAAACTTTCAAACACAACCCACACTTGGTGCACGTTTCTATTATACAAGAGAGATCTGCATTCTGAGCCGTCGCTTCTCCGGTGCGGACCACCCATGGCATCTCTATGCTGGCCAGCAGCAGCTGCAGGGTTTGCTTCCAACCTCAAGAATAATTTTCCTTTTAAATAAACCGATGGGGCAGCAATAGGCCACACGATGGTGCTGTACACTGACGTCTAAGTCAACCTGGTGTATGGAAAAACAGATCTGCATGTTTAAAGAGTTGGAAATCACTTTTAACAAGCGCTCCCAGTGAATACTTCTGAACTCCTACCATTGCAAGAATGTAACTCAACTGCATGTCTTGTGCTGTACTGATATGTTTCTGAGACTCTTCTCACAGAGGTAGCCACACAGCCACCCCTAGTAGCCACCAATAGCTTTGTCCTCCATGAATATTGATCCAAAGCCATTTTGAAGCCATCAATTGCTGGCAGCCAATCACGCATCTTGCAGTTCAGTTTCACCTTTGGTAAATTGCTCCAGGATCCAGGTGTGCAGGATTGGTCCCTGGTGCTAATGCTTTGGGAAATGGAGAAAAGCCATGAATGGGTGTGAATATTCTGCAGCAAACCCTCTCCCCTTCCAGGACTTTGTTGTATAAGGTGGGATATACATGTAAATAAATAAATACTTTCCCTCACCAACTCTATGTACATCACATGTAATCTTTAGGGGTGTGCACAAATGCGATTTTTGGGATTCGTTTCAAAGCGGGGTAGAAAAGCCAACTCTTCTTCTTCAAAGTTATCAGGCTCATCTCTATTCAACTTCTCCATCTTCCTCTCTCTGCCTGTTGTTTGAGACTTTGCACTCAGTGTTCTGCTTCACACTGGAACAGTTTTTTTAATGATTTGTTGATTTTTATCTGCTATTTTTCTACGAACTCTGGTACCCTTTGATGAAGGGGTGGTGATTCTCATACAACCCTTTGATCGATATCCAGACCTCTCCCAGAGACATCTGGCAACAAATGTCCTCATCACATTTCTGCTTTCAAAATGGCACATGCCACCCATGGCCACGATGGCAATTTCTAAGTCTTGCTCTGCTCGGCGGAGCATCTTCCCTTGAAATCATACAGTATGTCCCCAAGGATTATTGGTGGTCAAAAAGATCTTCTAAAAGCTGGCTGGGTGCAGTAAGCCTCTCGCGAACCTGTGCAAAATGGTTTCCAGAGAAGGGATTGCAAAGATGTTATGACTGCAGAACCAGGCGACTTCAGAATTCTTCAATATCTGAAGAAAAGAAGAGGTGGATGAATTCAGCTTGTGCAATGCACGCCTTTCCCCCAAATGTGTGATATGGGTTTAACAGCCTGTGACTGAGCATCATTACATTCTTCATTGGAGAGTTCTACTGGGACTGGGAATTTGGTTCAATCAAGTTTGAATTCCTCTGCTTCAGCTTTAGGGCGTCATGTCTGAATGATCAAAGCCACCCAGAGATCTTGGGATATGGGGTGAGAAATAAATAAATAAATAATCATTTAATACGTTCCATTTAATCATAATACTGAATTTCAAATGCATATGAAATAGGTTCCACTCTATTTACTTCAATACTTTCAGATTAATTGGATACCATGAAGAAAAATGGTTGGAGTTTTCCTGCTCTTCTTTCAAACACCACACTTCGTCATACCGAAATTATTCTATCACTAGTAATCTGCACCAGGTACCGTGACAATATTCCCATCCATCTGCTCTCTTTTTGGAAACAGTTGTTTTTTAAATATTAGCAGTTGAATTGTATCATGAAAATATAGCCATCATAATATTAAATGATTTTTATTATTGCAGCAATTACACCTACGCACATTACACATTTGATAAGCATTATTAAATATCTGAACTTCAATAATTGCAATCTCATTATAAAAAACGTTTATAATAAAAGTCACACTAAGCTTTTATTTCAAAACAGCTACGACACTATTGAGACAAGGTAGATTGATCAATCAATGAGAGACAGACAGACAGCAAAATACAGATAGCAATAAAGACAGATAGAAGAGTTGGCTTTTCTATCCCGCTTTCTCACCCATTTAAGGGGACTCAAAACGGCTGACAAACCTTCCGTTCTTCTCCCCACACCAGACACCCTGTGAGGTAGGTGGTGCTGTGAGAGCTCAGAAGAGAGCTGTGACTAGCCCAAGGTCAAACAGCTCGCTTCATATGGAAGGGCGGAATCGAACCCGGTATTCCCAGGTAAGAGTCTGGCTCCCTAACCACGAGACCAAACTGGCTCACCAGTCAGGGTGCAACCACCCTGTAGACCGTGTTTCATTGGCTGCACTCTGGGGGAGAAGCTATATAGAAGATCTTCTGCAACCTTTTGCCTTCTGATAACTCTGGTTCAGAGTTTACATTCAAATTTATAAACGTTCAATCCAAATTCGAATGTCAAAATTTGAACAAATTCGATCGAATGTCAAATGTTCCAAATATATCTGCACATCCCTATTCAATACACTGTGTTACATTTTAATTAGCTGCTCCGCCCCAATGGGATGAGCTCTTTAAAACTGCTGGGAGCTTAGCATATTTGACTCATGGAAGGCTTATCTTTCCCCCTCCTATTCCTTGCATCCCTTGCTTTTTCCTCCCCGGCACAGTGTGCCGCCTCAAATTAGCTTTGCACTACATTTCCCATGGGAGCTTCCTCTGAAGCTGAAGTTTCACTGATGTTTGGCTAGAGAGATCCAGCCTGGATGCCACAAGAAGCATTAAAGATTTGTTTTGGAGAGGCAGAGGCCCATTTAATCTTTTGGATCTCAATAGGGTGCCCCTTAAAGTGCCAAGAGGGAGACAGATAGAAGAAAGACCTCCAGAATTCTGTGCTAAAACAAAATGGTGCAAGCAGAGAGAGGCTCCACCTATGCATTACATACATATCTGTAAGAATCTTATTAGCATCCGTACGCATTTGTACGGACACGTATGGGACGAAGACGGGATGCATATGGGATAAAAATGGGATGCACACGGATGCATATGGGTGCATACAGATGTGTAGTCGACATTCGTATCTTCAAATATGAATAGAATATTCGTACAAATAGATACAAGTGTATTCAAATTGAATTGAATGTGAATACATTCAAATTTTAAACATTCAATCTGATTTGAATTATTGGATGTTCGATTTGAATTGAGTCGGATGCAGAAAATTGGATTCATGCACACCCCTAGCCACCAGGTGTTTCAGGAAGGGGTCTGGAAATTTAAAAAGTGGTGGTGGTGGTGGTGGTGGGGAATATTGGATCCTTCCCTTAAAGCAGTGGTTCTCAACCTGGGGGTCGGGACCCCTTTGGGGGTCGAATTACCCTTTCAGAGGGGTCGCGACGAGTCTCCTGCTGCCCTTCCCTCCCAGCTGCTTCGCCCCCATGGTTGGGGGTCTCCACAACATGGGGAACTCCATTAAGGGGTCACGACATTAGGAAGGTTGAGAACCGCTGCCTTAAAGGCTGCCAGCAGCATGAGATCAGAGCCGGTAAACAGTGCCAGCTTATCTTCCCTCCATGTTACAACGCACTGCTTCGTATGGGGTGCATAAAAGTCTTTATTCTGCTTCCTAATCTGAACGGTGGAATCAAACTCCCCGTGGTTTTATTTTCCTCCGGCCTTGTTTTCCAAGAGATGCTTTTGACCTCTGGGAGCAGCCAGGCAATGAATGGAGAAAAGAATCAAAAGCAAACATGTTGATATGAACAGTCTGGCTGTTTCCTTGTTGTTGGAAGGGTGTTTCTCTAATTGCAAATATCTGAGGTTGCTATGGAGTGAGGCCATAAAAGCTCGCCTTGGCAGCAAGCGCGTTATGGATTAGAGGGGCGGAAGAAGCAGAGAATTCCTTTCCAGCTATGGATGCTTGATAAAAAGGATCCACGCATGCATGTAGCTCCATAGGTGAGCTCCACTAATCCGTTGCTATTCACAAGCATTCATTTCCATCAAAAGGGCCTTGATAGCAAATATGTGAGCAGGGCTAGGTTGCTAGAAAAGTGTTTTCTGCTCTCACTTACCCAACCCCTCCATCCATCCCAAACCCCCACTGTTTTCCAGGCTCAAACACGTGGATATGCTTATGGCTCCCTGCCCAATCTCTCCATTCAGTCTAATTTTGAACAGATCCTGGGTGTTTTGATGTACCACCGAGCTACGGCCCCTTCCAGATCCCATGGGCACCTCCATGCAGTTTTCTTGGCAGGGATACAGGGGTGTTTGGTCACTGGCTGCTTCCAGGAGCAGTTGAGGGTCAAACAGACCACCCTCTACTTCCCAGGCCGTTTTCTCTGCCATTGAGCTACAGCCTCTCCCAGACTCCATGGGCACCTCCATGCAGTTTTCGTGCGGATCACACTGCCGACTGTCTGATTTCCAGGACATCTGCTCTACCACTGAGATGCTCTACCATTTGCTCTACCTCCCTTATGAAATCAGGCTGCAACGTCTAGGCCTCTTCAGTCTGGAGAGACGGCGTTTAAGAGAGGACCCGATTGAAGTATATAAAATCATGCAGGGTATAGAAAAGGTGGATAGAGAAAAATTATTTCCTCTGTTGCACAATACTAGAACCAGGGGGCATCTATGAAGCTGATGGGTAGGAGAGACGGATCAGACAAGGGGAAGGATTTCTTCACCCAGAGGGTCATTGGTTTATGGAATGTGCTGTCGGAAGAGGTGGTGACCTAGATGGCTTCAAGGAAGGGTTAGACAAAGTTGTGGATGAAGTACATCTTTCAGACTGGGGGGACAATCAGGATGGTTCTAGGGCCAATTGCTGGGATTCAAGAGCAGAATATTTGCCCTTGTCTGTGCTTGAGATGCCCATTGGCGTTTGGTGGGCCACTGTGTGAGATGGGTTGCTGGACTAGATGGGCTGTCGACTGACCCAGCAGGGCTCCTCTTATTAGGGGTGTGCACAAATGTATTTTTTTGCATTTGAATTCGAGTCGAATTCAATTTGTTTCAAATTTCAAAAATCTGGATTTTTGAAAATCTGATTTGAATCCGGATTATTTGAATTGGCACCTTCGGAGATTCAGTCTGTATTTGAAAATACAAATGTTGACCAACATTCATATCTGTTTTTCGAATTTGCGCTCTTCCCTTTTTATCCCGCATGCATCCTGTTTGCATCCTGTATTATAAGTGCAAATACACACAATTTTTGTGCATATTGGTAGACGTTAGATACGGATCTGTTCCTCTGAAGTATTCAAAAATCTGTATCGGATTTTCAAAAATCCGAAACTCATTGAATGTTTTTAAATCTGATTTTAATTCGAATATCAATATTCATCAGATTCCAATAGGATTTTTGAATTTTTGAATATTCAGGCACATCCCTACCTCTTATGTTATATTCATAGGAACCATCATCACTTTATTTGGTTTAATTTCAACAACAACAACAACAACAACAACAAACAACCCCCCGATGGGTGTGGCCTTGTCGTGGCGGTGGGGCTTGAGTGCTCCAATGAAGCTGAGAGCTGGGCCGGCGGTAGTGCAAACTACTGGCAGGTTCAACCATGTCGGAGTGGTCGAAGCAGAGGAGCCAGACTAAGTGCACCCAACCCATTTATCACAATGGAGACACAAACAAAAAAGAAGTCTATACTGGCTTGGTCGTCGCCCAGGATAAAAAGGACCGCGGCGGTTGCTGAGGAACCTGGGCAATTGTCGACAAATGGGCTACAGGAACAAAATCCACAAACAAGGAAGCGGCAGAAATTCTCAAGGTCAGAGAATTGTGTAGTCATGAAGTGTTACTACAAATCAGAACCTGGAAAACGAGGCTATCAAAAACGGATGCACCAGCTATGGAAACAAGAATACCCAGATTCGAAGATAACAGAACTGCGGCTAGCTGATCAGAGAAGATTCATAAGCGGGACTAAAGTGTTCAGTGAAGCTGAACTCGAAGAAATACGAAAAACTAATGAAACTGAAGCACCGCAGCCTATTGTGGCAGCAACAGAAGCTCCAACAAGACCAGGAGTCACTGATCAGCTAGAACCTGATGAAAATCTGGAAATTCTGCAAGAAGAGGAAGAACAGCAGCATGAAGTCATGGATGAAACACCTGGCACATTGTCTCAAAGACAGCAGGAACTGAAGGACAGAATAATGGCTCATACAGCATCAAGTACAGAGCGAAAGCGACTGCCAACCCTAAAAACTATAGGCAGAAAACAACTTGTCCCACTGATGAATGACATCAACTCTGCCCTTGTAACTGTTCAGGTAGCAACAATCGAAGAACTAAACCAGCTCGCCTACAGTACAGCTGTGATAGTAACAGAAGAACTAGGGTTACTGCAACCAAAACCAACTAGAAAATCAACTGGAAAGCCAAAGTGGAAAGTTCGACTGGAACTGAAAATAAAAAGCCTGAGATCAGATGCCAGCTACCTAAAAAACATGAAGGAGAAGAAACTGAACAACAAGAAGACTAAAGAACATCTGATCAAAAAACACTGGCTGAATACAAGGAAAATTGACGAAGCTTTGGAAATCGTGAAACAGCAGATAACAGCTACAGCCAGGAAAATCGAAAGATATGAAGCAAGAATCATCCAGTACAGGCAGAACCAAATGTTCCAGTCTAATCAGAGGCAGTTCTACCAGAGCCTGCATGAGCAAGTAGACAAGAAAATGGAAAAGCCAGAGAAAGAAGCAACAACCAACTTCTGGAAAGATCTCTGGGAGGCTGAAAAAGAATACAACAAAACTGCTGGGTGGATAAAGGATTTCGAGAAGAAATTCTCCAAGAACAAAATGCAGCAGCTGGAAATAACACCCGAAATGGTCACGAAAAGAGTGAAGAAAGTGAAGAACTGGACATCCCCTGGCACTGATCAGTTGCATGGCTTCTGGCTCAAATACCTGACCAGCCTGCATGCAAAAATGGCCAAACTGTTCAATGAAATGCTGCAAACAGGAAACATCAGTGAATGGCTAATAACTGGCAAAACATACTTAATACAGAAAGATGCAGCAAAGGGAGCCACACCAGGAAACTATAGGCCGATAACTTGTCTACCTACTATGCTCAAGCTGCTGACAGGCATAATAGCAGACAGGATTCAAGACTACCTCGAAGACAACAACATCATTCCAGTAGAGCAAAAAGGAAACAAACGGAGAAGCAGGGGCACAAAAGATCAGCTACTGATTGACAAAATGATTTTGGAGAACTGCAAAAGCCGAAAAACAAACCTGCATATGACTTGGATCGACTATAAAAAAGCTTTTGATTCACTGCCACATGGTTGGATCACAAAGTGCCTGGAAACCATCGGGATCAGTCAGAACATCACCAAATTTATAGAAAGTGCGATGAAACGCTGGAAGACTGAGCTTTTTGTCGGAAATGAAAGCTACGGACTGATCAACATCAAAAGGGGCATCTTCCAGGGGGATTCATTGTCCCCACTCCTTTTCATCATCGCTATGATCCCACTGTCACTCATCCTAAAGAAAACAAACCTGGGCTATCAAACTGCCAGGAATTCACAGAAAATCTCACATCTACTGTACATGGATGACTTAAAGCTTTATGGAAAATCTGAAATTGAGATCCAGTCACTGACCAACACAGTGCGCATATTCAGCAGCGACATCAGTATGGAGTTTGGCCTGGACAAATGCGCCACAGTGGCACTGAAGAAGGGGAAGATTACTGAAAGTGAAGGCATAGAAATGCCAAATGGTCAAGCCATCAAGTCTACAAATACCTTGGCATCTTGCAACTGGATAACATTAAGCATGGCCATGTGAAATCTGTGGTCAGTAAAGAGTATATCCAAAGGACTAGAAAAATCTTGAAAAGTAAACTGAATGGCAGTAACACCATTAAGGCCATAAACACCTGGGCCATACCAGTCATTAGATACACTGCGGGAATTGTGAACTGGACTCAGCTCGAATTCGACAACTTAGACAGAAAAACCAGAAAACTGATGACGATCCACCATGCACTACATCCTCGGAGTGATGTCGACAGGTTGTACTTGCCCAGGAAAGCAGGCGGTAGAGGACTTTTGCAAGTGAAGCAAACAGTGGAAGAAGAGAAGCATGCATTAGTAGATTACGTGGCAGAAAGCAAAGAATCAGCTTTGATTGAAGTCAACAACCAGAAGCTTCTCAAGGTGCAGCAAACCAAGAACCAGTACCGGAAAACTGCAGTTCAATGCCGAACGGACAGCTGGCACAATAAAGCACTGCATGGACAGTTCCTGGAGAAGATCGAAGGCAAAGTGGACACGGAAAAGACCTGAGGCATTTCCGCACTGAATCGCGTTCGAAACCGAACGCGTTCAGGCGGAAAGCTTAAGCCAGCTTCGGGCGCTTTCCCCGTTCACACACAGACGCTCCGGAACGCGTGTAAACGCGTTCCGGAGCGTCTGGGTGCGAATGGTGAAAGCGCCCGAAGCTGGCTTAGCCGGCAAACGCCGGCCAGGGGCGCGCCGGCGGCCGCGGAGGCAGATCGACAATCAGCTGTTTGAAAAACAGCTGATTGTCAAAGCCGCGCGGCGTCGGAGGCGAGCCGGCAGGCGATCGGGAGACAGAAGCGGCGCGAACGCTTCTTCTCCCGAACGCCTGCGGGCGGCTCGTCCGCGTTGGAACGCGTGTAGAGCACTTCGAAGTGCTCTACATTTCGAACGCGAAAAAGCCAGCTGCGGACACGTCGGAACGCAAGGCGCGCGCGGCCAATGCGGATGACGTGTCCACAGCTGGCTTTTTCGCGTTCCATTTTCCCCTGTGCGAAAACGTCTCTGGTCTTGGCTTACGAATGGAACATTGAAAAAGGAAACAGAAGGACTGATTCTTGCTGCACAAGAACAAGCAATAAGAACAAATGCCATCAAAGCCAGAATTGAAAAATCAGGAGAAGATCCAAAGTGCCAACTCTGCAAAGAAGTGGATGAAACAATCGACCATATACTCAGCTGCTGAAAGAAGATCGCACAAACTGATTACAAGCAGAGACATAATGCTGTAGCACAAATGATCCATTGGAACTTGTGCCAAAAGTATCATCTGCCAGTGTCAAAGAACTGGTGGGATCACAAGCCAGAAAAAGTGGTTGAAAACGAATAGGCAAAACTACTTTGGGACTTCAGGCTTCAGACTGACAGAAAACTGGAGCATAACACCCCTGACATTACAATTGTTGAGAAAGAGAAGGTGTGGATCATCGACGTTGCTATTCCGGGTGACAGCAGAATTGAGGAAAAACAGATGGAGAAACTCACCAGATACGAAGATCTGAGAATTGAACTACAGCAACTCTGGCGAAAATCAGTGAAAGTGGTCCCAGTCATCCTCGGCACACTGGGCGCAGTGCCAAAAGATCTCAGTGGGCACCTAAAAACCATTGGCATTGACAAAATATCCATCTGCCAACTTCAAAAAGTCACTTTGCTGGGGTCTGCTTGCATAATTCGCCGATACATCACACAGTCCTAGGTGCTTGGAAAGTGCCCGACTAGTGATATAATACGAAATCCAGCATAGTCATCTCGTTTGCTGTATGTAACTGCTGTTTTACATCATCACAATAATAATAATAATAATAATAATAATAATAATAATAATAATAATAATAATAATAATAATAATAATAATAATAATAATAATAATAATAATAATAATAATAATAATAATAAATAAAAACAGAAATCAGCTTAGTAGGATTTTCGTTAAATTTGTGAACCTGGGGAGGTGGGAAAGCGGCTACAGCAGTCACATCTGCAGTGTATCCATAGTGGATTCAAAACATATTCAGAGTGGATTAAAAGTGGATTGAGAGTAGATTAGATGCATTTAGAGCAGATAAATAGGGGATATGTAGGGATTCATAGTGGTGACTTGAATCAGATTTGTATCACATTAGAATCCTACCACATTTGAAGGGGATCTATTCAAACGAATACAGTTTTTAGGCATTTGATTCGATACGGATCTAACACACAAAATTTATGCACAACCCTGTGACCTACAAGTAAATGACTTATGTATGTAGATTTATATGTAGATTTATACATAGCAGTGATCTAGCCTTGTTCTATCTCAGCTTGAGTGCCATTGGAACATTTGTCTACACAGGGATATATACGTTCTTGTTACATTTTTCTTTTGTTTTCCTTCTTTTTCTTTATTTTCCCTTTTATTTCTTTTAAAAAAAAATCTGCTTAAAAGCATTTGCATTATTTATTAATTCATAAATTCATTTACTGTGTGTCTCATGACGCAGTGTAATATTAGATCTTGTTCCACGGGAGAAAGTTGTTTTCCTTGGAATCTATGTGCCGTTGGGTCTCTGCTGCAGAAGGATCCTGGATTTATAGGCGGAGAGATAAATGGCACCCATAAACTATTTTAAAACTCTGTAAAATGGGTTCCTCGCCAGCCAGCTAGCAGAGAAGGCCATGGTCGTCTGGGTAGGAAATGTTTTATTGATGCTTGCAATGCCGGCTTATTGGGCTGGATAAAACTTTAGAGTGCTGATTCAGTTAAGAGCAGAAAATCTAAGTGGGGGGAAGTAGGGCGGGGAGAGAGAGGTGTGGTGGGTGGGTGGGTGAGGTGGCATGGAGCAGGCATTAATAAAGGTGTGCACGAATGCAATTTTCGGGATTCGATTCAATCAGAATCAAATATCTGAATCCAAATTGATCTGCATGTTTAAAAATCAAATATATTCACCTTGGATTTGATTCAAATCTATTCAGATCTATTTGTGCAAATTTTTTATTCGAATTTGCAAATACGAATGTCAGCAACATTCGTATGTGCCTGTACGCATCCCATATGGATCCTGTAGGTTTTGTCCTGTACAGATCCCTATACATCCGTAGGATGCGGGAAAGATGTATACAGGCAAGTACACATCGTGTATGTATCTGTACGCCTACGGATGAGGATAAAGATTGAACCACCAACCCTCTGCTTTCCAGGCAGTCTGCTCTACCACTGAGCTATAGACACCGCCAGACTCTATGGGTATCTCTATGCCGTTTGCTTGACAGAGATGCAGAAATGGTTTGCCATTGCCACTGGGCTATATTCCCTGGCAGACTCCATGGCCACCTCTGTGCCTTCGCTCCCAGCATTACTTCATATAAGGAGTAACATAAATACAAGCAATGGATGTGCACTTACCTCCTCCTGAACTGGCTTGCAGAATGTGACTGAAGTTGCATCCACACGCAGAAAATAAAAGTGGCTTGAAAGCAGCTTGGAGGTGATAGCGTCCTCATACTAGAGTCTCAATCCCCATTAAACAATATAGTTTTAAATGTGCTGAATTTGAAGGGTTGTTACCCACCCTGAGACTTTTGGTATAGGGCAGGATAGAAATACAACAAACAAACAAACAAGACCAGAAGATGCCCTGCCAATGAATGAATGAATAAGATCAGAAGATGTCCTGCCAATGAATGAATGAATGAATGAGACCAGAAGATGCCCTGCCAAAGAATCTCCTCTCCCCTTTAATGTGGGTTGGAGGTGGAATGGGAACCCTAGCAACCCCACGGCTACTACTAAGTTGCTTTTGTGCCAGTTTGCTTCAATGTGATTTCCTAACAGTTGCCCTTTGAATTTTTTTTCCTATTTGGGGTGTGGGCCAGATCCTATTAAAAATACCGTGGTTATACCAAAGCCCATTGACCGTGGAAGAAGAAATCACTTTAATTCCTGGCTTGGTGGTGGTGGAATCACATCACCACAGACCTTAAGACAAGGGATTAACGTTGTTATGTATGACACAGAAGCAGCTGCTGAATGAAAGGTTAACACATGTTAGGACTCCGCCCTGGTCCCAACTTCAGCCACAGAGCTTATGCCTAACCAAGTTGCATCATGCTGTGAACCCAGCAGGGACCTCCCAGCCTAGGCTTTGTATTCAAATACCATGTTTTTAAAGCCATGTTCTCCGCTAGGAAAGGGCAATGAGTCCAACTGTGTGTTGTTCCATTGAAGGCCAACAACAGGGTGTGGTGCTATTGCACGTGTGAGGATAAAAGATGAGTGATTTCATTTCCCACCATGCTTGATCTGGGAAGCAAAGGAGGAGGCAGAAATGGGCAGGCGCACAAGAAAGTGGGGCGTTTGCAAATGTCATTGCTTGCAAAACATCAACTATCTCAGATGTCTCTATGTACTGGGGATGTGGCCTGTTTTCCAGCCCTGAGGCCCCCAGCATGATGTCCGTGTTCACATAGCTGCCCCTTCCCTGTTAAATCTTAGAGGACCTGACGCCAGGGATGCAGAAAGTCCAGTGATAGGATTTCTGTTCTCTCTGTTCTCAGAGCAATCTGGGAATACCGGATTCGATTCTGCCCTTCCCCATGAAGCAGTTGGGTGACCTTGGACTAGTCACAGCTCTCTTCTGAGCTCTCACAGCCCCACCTACCTCACAGGGTGTTCTGTTGTGGGGAGAAGAACAGAAGCTTTGTCAGCCACTTTGAGTCCCCTTAAATGGGTGAGAAAAGCGGGGTAGAAAAGCCAACTCTTCTTCTTCTTCTTCTTCTTCTTCTTCTTCTTCTTCTTCCTTTCAAGCCTCTCTGTATCAAAGTGAAACATACCCTTTCTTCCCTTCTGAGTGACCAGTATCCTTTGGCTTCTTAATAATGAAAGGAGTTTTATTTTCTCCTGCCTTTTTGAGGGAAGGAGTAACAAACAGTAACTAACTCCAATCCACATTTCATTCTTAAGTCTAATGTACACTCCATTACTATACAATGTTGAAAATACTGTCCTATAATATAAAAGGTCAGAACTCTCCAAGGAAAAGAAGGTTTAAGCAACCAAATGAACAAAACTCAGGCACATCTTGTAATTATTCAAGAGACGCATCAGAACAGGGCAAGGGCCAAGTTTGACCTCCTAGTGGGAAAGGAATATCGTGAATTTAAAGTGCCCTCAAATTCAAGGGTGGTGGTGCTATTTTGATTAAAAATACAATGAAGTTACATGTTTAAAAAATAGAAATTGACACTAAGGGTAGATATCTATTTCTCCAAGTTATCCTTCAAGATCAAAAATTAACACTTGCTACTAACTATCACCCAACAGCAATCAATATAGACACTAAGAAGGTCCTAAAGAAATTAAAAAACTTTCTTGATTCACCAATAATACTAGCAGGTAATTTTAACTTAATGGCAGTGCCAGAAAAAGAAGAATTGTTATAAGTTGGAAGTATGCAGATAGTTTAAATTTAGGCAGATAGTTCCAGGAATTATGGTATATCAATGCTAAGTGAGATAATGAATTATCAAGGATGACTATATTGGAGAGATCTGGATGCTAACAAGACTCTACATGCATGGACAATGTGTACTGATGAAATGTTAACTACAATGAACTCAACACTACCAGAACAAGATTTTCTAATGAAATGGATTGGAAATACTACATGATAAATTAAATTTTGGAACTCACAAAGGGATTAGGGGGTGGTAGGGTGAGTGAAGTGAATATTGTACATAGAAGAAACCACTCATGGGTATATTATTGATAATCAGAACATGTACAAAAATCCAATAAAGATATTTAAAAAAAATGAAAGGAGTTTATTTTATACTACCTTTTGGAGGGGAGAGGGAGTAACTTTCAATCTGTAGTGCAAGTGATTTGCTAAATAGCAGTCCCAAAACATCAGGAAGCCTGCCCTCAGCTGTACTAAAGTTCAGAGTTATTCTTGTTACCATGTGCAGCCCCAGGCAATCTCTTTGCCTAGAACCAAAATAAATTTTATATTAAGTCCATTCCTCTAAATGCTTCTTCCTTTCTTGTTTTAAATAACATTGTTCAGCTGTCCTAATGCTCCTTGTGGGAGGAATGAATCCCTGTTTTAAGTAGGGGTGTGATGCCCATGGGCTTGGTGTAACTAACAGGATATGGAATATTTAGAATTGATGAAAGTGTAGCGAGCACACAACCATCTACACCAGTCAATGTGGGGTCAAAGTGTTTAAAACTGAGAGCTAGACAGGTAAGGGGAGAGAGATTTCTCCCCAGCAACAGCAGGGAGGGGGGAATGGAACTCTCAGGAGGAGCCGACCAATCAGGTGAAGGCTAGCAGAGCCAGAGCTTATATAAACAAAAGCAGGAAAACCGTTGGTTGTTCTATACTTGGGGACCCAGGGAGGGAGGTTAGGTGGATAACCTGCCCGGCACCTGGGGTAGGCTCCAAGGGAGATCCAGGGGATTCTAAGTTGGATTATCAGGGAAGGAAGGTACACGGGGAAACGTGCCCTAACCTGAAGAAAGTAATCCTCATAAGGCAGAATTTATTATTTATTTATTTATTATTTATTTATATTTCTATCCCGCCCTATACCCGAAGGTCTCAGGGTGGGTTACAATATTATATTAATCTTAGACAGGTCCCTGCCCTCAGGCTTACAATCTAAAGAGACAAAAAACAAAAGGAAAATGGTGTGGGAGGGAACAGGGAACAGCAAAAAGCAAGTGTTTGAGGTCTTCAGCTCCAATTTTTCTCTTTGTTTCTTATTGCTGGAATTTTCCTATTCACTTTACTTTGAATTTTCTCTTCCTTGATGACAAACGGGATGATGGTAGAGATGGTCAGCCGGCATCTACTCAGCCCTGCCCTGCTCGGCCTCAGGACCAGACGTTTTTTCAACTGGTGGATCGGCTACCATAGTCTCTTTGCCATCTTGTGATGGGGGCATTGGAAGAGAGAGGGGCACTGCTGGGAGCAAGATGGCAGAGCAGCCCAGCCTGCTTCCTCTTCTCCACTCCTCTCAGGCAAGATGGTTCATCGCCTTGTGATGGCAGTTGGAGGAGGGAGGGACACTGCTGGAAGCAAGATGGCAGAGCAGCCCAGCCTGCTGCCTCTTCTCCACTCCTCTCAGGCAAGATGGTTCCTAGCCTTGTGATGGCAGTTGGAGGAGGGAGGGGCACTGCTGGGAGCAAGATGGCAGAGCAGCCCAGCCTGCTGCCTCTTCTCCACTCCTCTCAGGCAAGATGGTTCCTAGCCTTGTGATGGCAGTTGGAGGAGGGAGGGGCACAGCTGAATGCAAGAGGGCAGAGCCCAGCCTGCCAGAATCCCAGAGTTTAGGTTTATAAGCTGAAATGATCTCTGGTGTGGCGGCTAAGACTGCGAAAGTCAGATTGTTTGTCGTTATTCATTGAAACTCACTGATTTAATACCCAAAAGTCTGTACACAATAAACTTGTTGTTCATTTGATAAAAGAAGCTACAAAGCCTATTATTAACATATTCATACCGAAACCTGAGCAGTGAAAGGATACAGTAACTGCTAGAGTGGGGGAGGGGCCTCACTTTACAGTTGGAAAGAGTTTCAACCAGCTATAGCAGGAGCAGAACTAAAGAAGTGGACCTTTTGGCTGGGGGAAGACACTTGAAAGTTAATCTCAACACACCTACCACGCTTCAGGCCATAAAAAAACCAATAAATGGAATCACAAGCCCCTGGCCGGAAGGAGGCGACACAAGGGGTATGCACAAATGTGGTTTTTTTTGTGTTCGAATTCAAGTCACATAGAATGTTACATTTGAATCTGTTCATTCAATTGTTGGATACGAATTTAAAGATATGGATGTCAACAACATTCATAAGTGTTATACGTATCTGTATGTGTTTCATATGCATCCCGTTTTCATTCCATATTATAAGCACAAATGGGTACAGATAGTATAATATCCGTACAGATACGTATGTGATACTTATGAATCTGCACATTCAAATGTTTCAAATCATTCAAATGAAAGTTTCAGAATATTGGAAACCTGTTAGAAAGTCTAAATTCGAATGTGAACACATTCGATTCGAATTTGAGTGTCCATGTTCGCACAAATTCAATCGGATTTTGAATGTTTAGAATATTCATACACATCCATAGTTTTAAGTCATGTATTTTTGAAGGTCTAGACTAAAGAAGAATTACCATAATCTCTTGCCATTAGTTATAATGCCCCTAGTAGGGATGTGCACGAAGATTTGAAACATTCAATATTTTATCAAATTTGATTGAATTTGGACATTCGAACTCAAATTAAATGTCTCTAAACTCTAATATTCAAATGAATTTTCAAATCTTTCAAATCATTTGTATGAATTATTCGTACACTCATATGAGTACAGACATGTACACATTACATATCTTATTTGTATCTGTACGCATTTGTACAGATACTTACAGGAGAAAGACGGAAAGCATACGGGATAAAAACGGGATGAGGACAGATGCATACAGATGCGTATAGGCATATTCGGATGTTGATGACATTTGTATCTTCAAATACGAATCCAAAATTTGTACTAATAGATTTGAATGTATTCAGTTCAAATCAAATGTGAACACATTCAAATTTTAAACATTCAATTTGAATCAAATCAAATCCCAAAAATTGCATTTGTGCACATCCTTAGGCCCTAGATGATAGGAGCTATAGATCAACGACATCTAGGGACCTGAGTTTGAGATCCCCAGCGCTAAAAACATCTAGCAACAGCACACCAGGATGCATTCACCTGTGGGTCATAGTATGGCTCTCAAAAATCTCAGTGAAGCTCCCATTCAGAGCTTTGTGCTTCTCTTTCATCTTTCCCAGTCACATTCTGTAAGTAGAGATGTGCATGAATATTCATGCTGTAAAGTCCACTTTAGCACTCTGGTAATTTAAGTCAATTAATTCCCAGAGACAAAGGATATTTAACAGCATTTATTGCTGGCCAGAACAAAAGGTGGGTGCCAACATCCACACCTCCAGAATAGAGTGGATATTGCAACACCCACCTTTTCGTATTACAGGTTTTTGTACCCTCTTGGATCCACCCATGTAACATGATTAGTTCCCAACAATTAGATCATGGGCCTTTCTGCACTTGGCCTTGTTCTGGAATATATCTCAGAGTAGGGACCTGCTATCTTCCTGCTGCCTGCCCAATATGTGGATGGGATTTCACAGCTGGGAAGTTCTCCCCACTTGCCTTTTCATGCCAGCAATGCTAGAGCTCCGATCAAGAAGACAAAGGCTTGATTTCCCCTATGAGAGATACATTTATGTGGCTGTTAACAAAGGGTACATTTGTATCAAGACAATAGCAGAAAAGCCAAGCCTCTAGCCTAGCATTTCTCTCCCGCCCCTGCGTGAAAACTCTCAAAGGGAAAAATAGCTCGTGCTCTGTTCTTCCACTCTCCTGCTTGAGCGCACATTTGCTGTCTTACTGGGAACCTCCGATCTGAAAGGGAGGGAGTGAAAGTGTGATTGCCTCCTTCTGCTTAGTTGCTTGACCAGAGCAGGCAGAGTTTGCACTAGGGGGTGGAGAGATTAAAAGGTCTTGTTTCTCCATGCTGGGAATTTGGGCAGTGCATGGGAACAGCAATATTCAGGTTCAGCCCGGTTAATCATCAGGCAAATGGGAATAGCCAGAATGCGCACTCGGCCTCGTATCAGGATTGAAATAGTCCAACAGGGACTAAAAAAAGTCAAGTGGGAACATGGCCTAACAGCTTCTATCATCAAAGTTCATCCTATTGTCAGAAAATCCAGCTTTGGCTTAGATAACGTGGAAAGAAAATGAAAGGTCACTTTGCTGAGATGGGCTGTGGTCACACCTAAGGGTTAAGCTTCAGTCCACCCTCAGAGTGAGAGAAGATCACATCAACAAAGTGACCAGTAATTCTCTTCCCACATTATTGATCCCAAAGGTGAATTTTCTGAGTTATTGAACACTGAAAGAAAACAGCTTGTCACTTTGCTGTTGTATTATCTTGCTCTGAAAGTGGACTGAAGCTGGATTGAACCTTAAACGTGACCAGTAGCACAATGGGTTCTCTCACTTGGGTTCAATTCAAAGGTGAATTGAAGTTGGATTAAAACCTAGTTGTATACACAGCGCCATTTTTTAAGGACTGTAATCACAAACACAGTAGGATTTACCTCTCAGCAAAGGAAAGTAGATAGCCCTGCACTTCATCCCTTCTCCGGCTCTGTTATGTATCTGTGCCTTTTCCCCTTGTATATATTTGGGATGATCCTGCGAACAGAAATGAAATAAAGGCAACATGGTTTTCCTTCCCTTGAGGCCTGTAGCTGAAGCCAGAAAATGAAACATTAAAGCCATAATTCACAGCAATTGTGTGTGGGTTTCGAGAAGGCTTGTCCTACTGGGATTTGCTGTATTTTACTCCTTAATAATCTCCATTACTTATTTAGAAATAGATTTGGGCCTCCACTTGTTCGTTCTTTGGATTTCAAAGATAGGCTTTATTACAAATGACCCAATATCAGCCTGAAGTGAAAAAGATTGGTGTTAAATTGCTATCTGCTATAACATTAAATATTTCAGTGACGCTGATGCATTTAGCCAGCTCAAACTGCATCATCAAGGAGGAGATAATTCCAATAAAAATATATTTTAAGACAGCAGCGTCACAAATTCTTCCACCCATGGCATGAAATAAAGTTGCATCCATTCTTACAGCTTACCCTCCCACGGCCAATTTTTAGTTTTGCATTTGGTGGGATGGGAGCGAGTTAGGTTTCCACTCTTGGCTGTTATTCTTTTCCCAAGGATGCCCTGTGTCAGCTTATGAAAATTAGCTAATTTCCTGGCATCTTCACTTCTAAAATGTCTTGGAAGGCATCTGGTGTGAACAAAGAATTTAAACCAAAACACAAGGCTTCATTGTATTAGCTCACACAAGCCATATGCTGAGTTCTTGTTGTTGTTGTTTTAATTGGATTTTATCCTGGATGCATTGCAACGTTCTTCGATGCCGCTTCTCTGTCTCTCTCTCATGCATTCATGTGCTCACTCACAGGATGCAGGTGAAAACTTGTGATTTTTCCTGACGTGGGGCAATACTGGGAATGCCAGACATAGGAGGTATCCTGATGTTGCTTACTTATTCCACCATATTTGGAGATTCCAGAATAAGGGACGGATATTCTGGGATAGCAATAGACCATAATATTGGGTGTTTTTCCACGGTCACTTGGTACCCATTTTAGCACCCATTAAGGACCCATTTGGGTGAGAGCCAGATGGCCCCATTTCCACCATGGCACCCATTAGGGACACATTTGTATCCACCGTGCCTTGGGAAATCCGGATCATATGGGTACTTTTTGGCCTTTATTCCGGATTTTCTATAAACCCCATAAATGGGGTCTTCAGCCAGAAAATCTTGATTAAAGGGAGCCTGTTTCCACATTAGTTTGGCATACATAGAAAATTAACCCTTTTTAGGCTTGCAATATACCAACAGTTTCTGAAGAAACAGCAAATGGGTGATGCGGATTATACCTAGGAAGTTTCCATTGGCTGCAAAGAAGAAGAAGAAGAAGAAGAGTTGCCTATTCTACCCCACTTTTCTCACCCATTTAAGGGGACTCAAAGTGGCTGACAAAGCTTTCCTATTCTTCTCCCCACAACAGACACCCTGTGAGGTAGGTGAGGCTGTGAGAGCTCAGAAGAGAGCTGTGACTAGCCCAAGGTCACCCAGCTGACTTCATGGAGCAAGGTGAAATGAAACCCAGTATTCCCAGATAGGAGTCCAGCTCCTTAAGCCCTAGACCAAACTGGCTTTGAGGAAGTCCCTCAAAGAAGTCCCCAGGTGAAGCAACACATTTTAAGCACAGGTTAAGAGGATGAGACTCAAACGAACAAACCAAGGCTTCAGGGGGGAAAAGATTGCAAAAGGCCATTTTCTGAGCTTCCAACACTGAACATACAGTCCTGACTCTGGACTTTCAGTTCTCCTGGCCAGAGAAATCAAGTCATCTTTGTGGTTTAGATGGCTCCCAGCACATTTGTCAATCTCTGTCTCAGCTGGAAGTAAAAGGTACACGTTTGTCTTTACTGGGGCATAATATTTATTATATACATGACCTAAGTACGTCTGCACTGCCATTTAGCTGCTCTTCTCTTCCAGCATCTAATTTTCCTTGGAAACTTCTCACTTGGGTTCAATTCAAAGGTGAAGTTGAAAGGGCAGTTTTGAGTTCCATGTTCTTTCCTGAAAGACACAAAGACCTTTTCCTTCCTGAAGGTGGAGCTATTGAACAGCCTTTAGGAAAGGCAGGTGTTCCTATCGCTGCATGGATCTGCCCTAAAGCTTACTTAATCTCCCCTCCCCGCCCAGTCTAAGCTAAGATAGGGTTATTATTGATTTAATTAATGGGCTACATACATACATTGTCTGTGTACAAACGCAACTGAGCATCAGTGCCCACATCACCATATACAATAGAACCAACATGCTGTTTTCTTTTAAAGAAAATAGGGACCCAAACCTCTGTGGGAAAATGAATTTTCCTCCTTCCAACTTCTAGTCATAAAACTATACTTGGCTTTTATTATTATTATTTAGAAAAATAAAGCAGGATGCTGCAAGAGGGAGAAGAAAAGTTGGATTTGGCTGCAGGTGTTAAATAATTGCAAATCTATCATAACAAGGAATGTTTGCTACCTGGAGATGTTGATAAGAACGGGAAATGGGATGCTGGTGTGTAGACGCGTGGCATTTCCGTGTGTGGATTTGCCTGCATGCGAAGTGGTGCTGAGATCCACTTCTCTTTTGCCTCCCCTTTCCTACAACTTCAGAAGACAGGTATCTGATATCTTTGGTTTTCTGCAGGAAAGCCGCCAAGGGTTGCTTTCCACTAGATGGGTTCATGTTCTTTCCTCTGGAATGGGAAAGTATGCCCCCATCTATACTTTTATTTTTGAAACTAACCAGTCATTTTCTTTCCACATTACCTGACCTGTTTTCTGAGTTTGATAATGCTGAGGGAGGATAGCTTGCCACTTGCCGAGGTGTTCTATCACTCTGAAAGTGGACTGAAGCTGAGTTAAAACTTAGGTGTAGATTTATTTATTTATTTATTTATTTATTTATTTATTTATTTATTTATTTATTTATTTATTTGTATTTCTATCCCGCCCTATACCCGAAGGTCTCAGGGCGGGTTACAATATTCTATTAATCTTAGACAGGTCCCTGCCCTCAGGCTTACAATCTAAAGAGACAAGATGCAAAAGGAAAATGGTGTGGGAGGGAACAGGGAACAGCAAAAAGCAAGCACTTGAGGTCTTCAGATCCAATTCTTCAGTTCATTTCTTATTGCCAGAATTTTCTTATTCTCTTTACTTTGAATTTTCTCTTCATTGATGACAAACCAGAAGATGGTAGAGATGGTCAGCCGGCATCAGCCCCACCTTGCTCAGCCTCAGGACCAGACGTTTCCTTAACTGGTGGATCCACTGCCATAGTCTTTTTGCCATCTTGTGATGGGAGCAGTTGGAAGAGGGAAGGCACTGCTGGGAGCAAGATGGTAGAGCCCAGCCTGCTGCCTCTTCTCCACTCCTCTCAGGCAAGATGGTTCTCAGCCTTGTGATGATGGCAGTTGGAAGAGGGAGGGCACTGCTGGGAGCAAGATGGTAGAGCAGCCCAGCCTGCTGCCTCTTCTCCACTCCTCTCAGGCAAGATAGATGGGCTAGAGTAAACTTTCTGAGTCAGTAGTTTCTATTGTGTACAATGATAAATGCATAAACGAATACATACATACATAAATAATGCATGTGAAGAGGGAACCAATTTAGGGCATGTCATAAGATGTCTGCTTTTGTGTCCCTATCATACCTCTGTTTGGCTCCCTGTGATCCATATTCTCAGTCAGTTTGTGGCCTGGAGGTTAAAGCTACTGAAAGGAAGTGGTGTTAAGAGACGTCCTGCTACGTGGCTTGGGGGAAATAGCTTGCCAGGACGTCTTCTTGTGTTGGGATCTATGTATATGGTTTAAATAACACAAGGGCAGTTTGGTGCTTAACAGCAGAAAGAAGACGCGGAGTCTTTTTTCCTAAAAAAAAAACTGGTTTTTAATAATCAATATTAAAAAGAATAAAAAATGAAGGAGCACTACTCCGAGTGCTTCAAATAAGCAAAGCAGATTCTCAGTGGAAACATACAGAAGGAAAGAGGAGAAAAGCCTACCCTAAGACCCTGCGCTATAGTTCGACTGGCTCTCACACAATGTAGATGTCTTCTCCAGAGCTCATGGCAACTGGATCATGTAGGTTTTCTTCAGGATGCAGCAAAGGTCCAGGTGCAGCTGGGAAAAACAGAAGCAGGTTTTCTCCCAGGCAGAAGAGGATTGTGAGGAAGCTGGCTTTGGCTCTCTGGAGAACTGGCAGGCAGGATGCTGGTATTGTGCAGGATCAGAAGTCAAAAGCCAGCCAGCAGGCAGATGGCTGGCAGGCATAGTGGTTTCAGCATTAGTGACTTCAGCAGCCAGCCAGGTTGCAGCTCATGATTCAGCATGGTGGCAGTGGAAATGATGGACCTTAGGAACAAGACTACAGCTGTCTGAGTCCAGGGGGCTCCTTTTATTCTCTGAGAAAGTAGGGGCAGTCCAATCAGATTTGAAGCGGGAGATTCGAATCTGTGGACAGGGGCAGAGCCAAATTTCTAAAGGGTCACATCGGCTGCCTGGTTACTTGACGGGTCATCAAGCACTTAAGATCAGCATCTGTCTCCAGCTGTGCATCTTAAACAAAAGGCTTTATCTTTGGCAAATGAAAATGCTTAGGTGTTGATAGCGTCCCATCAAGGGGTACAGATCAGGTCTGCCGAAGTAAACCAAAGGAGTGGTCTTTTGTTCCAGCATGTACAGGAAACTCTGCCCTGAAAGCATACCTTAGAGGCATTATTTTCTACTCGTAACTCCTTGCATCTAGCTTTATGCATTTTGATAAGCCTAGCTTGGAATTATGATATCCAACTAATAAATGCCAACAATCACATTTGCCATAAAGGCTATAAGGCAGCCTTGCCTGTCAGTGTCTCAGAGAGAAGAGAGAGGTTTTTGGTGGGGGCACACAGGCTACAGTGGTACCAGGGCCCCAAACAGGTAGAAATAAGGCTAGAAAAGGCTGTGTTAAGGCTGTGGTTCTATTGAAACCCCCCATGAGAGCTGATAGAGTGGACTAAGGATGTTTTTGCACTGTCACTAGAAGTACCTATTAAGTACCCATTCATGGGTACAAAAATGCCATTATGTACCCATTAATAGGTACTTAATGGGTACTTTTAGTGACAGTGGGAAAACACCCTAAGCTTCCTTTGCCAATTCTGCTTTGACATATACTTGGAAGAAATAGGGGCGAGGGACTTTCAGTGATGCAGGGGACTTTCTTTTGCCCTACACAAGCCCTTCACACACCCTAACTTCCAGTGCACAAGACACTTCAGACATTGTTCAGACCTTATAATGCAGATATTAAGGCTTTTAAATACATCTCTCCCGATATTCCAATGCCCTAATTGGTATTTGAGTAACACGAACTAGAAGACTGGTAAGCAGCAAAGAGACAGAAGCATTTATGGTCTACATTTTGTGTGTGTATGTGTGTCCCCCGCCCCAAATAAACCTCCAATAAACTTCCTAATGGATAAGCTGCATAAGAAGATTGCAGCGGATTTCAGAGAAGAAATCTCCACTTTTTGAACCCCGTACAAGTGAAAATGATGATTTTCAGTGGGTTTTCCCCCTCTCCAATTATATTCCCACAACTTTCCTTTTTTTTATAATCAAGGAATTGCTATTATCCCCCATCTCTTCCTGCCCAAATTTGCTTTTTGTAAGTGACTGGTGTTAGGACCCAGAAAACAGGGTTGGTTGGTAACGTGATATATAAATAGAAAACCCAAATGGGACAGAGTTTGAGAAGAAGGCATGACATCATTTTGAGTCTCTCTCCACCCAAAGAGAACTTGGACAGAGGTGTAAACTTCAGCCAGGCAGACAGTACAGGGAGAAAGCAAATCAGTTCAGGGTAGTTTTCAAGCGAAGAGGATAACCGAGAGCCCTGTGGATCAAAAAAGGGAGTGTTTTCTTTTGAAGATCGGCCCCATCTCCCCAACAGAGGCCCCGGATGACTGACCAATCTGGAAAGGGTACAGTGGATGAGCAAAGTTTGACAGCCAGCACTGGAGACTGAAATTTGCACTTGGGATTGTTGGAACTTTTGTGGGAAATGGTACAGTTTTCACTGCAGCCCATCCTCTCTGAACTCACTGGAATCTATCCATCAGCTGATGGAGTGGCCCACCTGTGAAAGGGTAGAGCATTCACTGCTGGGAACCAAAAGAAAGGACCCAATTCTCTCCATCTTGCCAATGGATGAACAGGGCTTTTTCTGACCCTGGCTGGAAAGCAACCCTTGGAAAAGAAGACCAAGGAACAATGGGGTTTAATGTTTGGTAAACTGAGATATCATTGCAAAGTGTGTTTTGTGGTTTCACCTCAAGAAGAGGAACTATGGAAAACAGGTTGTGCTGCTTCACTTTGCTTCTTTTATTCCAGGTAATAGACACAACAGACTCCAAGGGATAAATTCCCCCCTGTGCTTCTTTTTGATTTTTGATATTTGTGCTTCACCTGTTTTATATTCTTCTTTTTTTTTAACGTACAGGCATACGGAAACTACACACGGGTACATAAACAGCCAGGTAAGACGGCTTCGCTGTTTTCAAATGATTAATTAAACACATCCCTTCCATTTGCTAGATGAGTGCTTCCTTTTCACTTTGCCTGATTGGAATGGAGATTCCTGACGTGCCATGGACAGAGAGCGAGACGGTTTTATGGAGCAAGGGAGCACAATATCTGATCGCAGTAACAAAGTGGCTAGGATGCAAACAAACTATTTAATAGTATTCTGCTTTATTCTGTTCTCAGACCCAAGGGTCTCTCTGCATGTACGTTAGCCAACTCTGAACTTTATCAGGGAAACAACAAGAAGGAGTCATTGATGGTGGGAAAGCTATGGGTTACAGGAACCCTGGAGGACAAATCTACTGATGTTATTCATTGTCATTGCAGTGGAGAGGTTCAATCAACTAAAGTAGGGATGTACATGAATAGTAGGCATTTCAAATCAGATCGAATGTGCCAAATTTCAGCATTCGAACTCCAATAGAATGTCCCAAAATACGAATGTAAACATTCAAATTGAATTTCAAATTTCGGATCTATTTGTTCAAATTATCTGGACATTCGTATGTCTGTGGGTTCGTACACAACGCGTACTTGAAGATCCGCACCTTTCCCTCATCCATATACATTTGTACGGATCCATACAGGACGAAAACGGGTTGCATATGGGATAACTACGGGATACATACGGACATGTACGGGTGCATACGGATGTGGAGAAGATGTGTACGTGCACATATGAATGTTGTTGACATTCGTAAGTGCAGATTCGAATAAAAAATCTGAACGAATAGATTAAAATTTGGTACATTCAAGTAGAATCTTGTTAAATTCGATTCTAAAAGATTCGAATTGAATTGGATTTTTGGGTATTCGAGTAGAATGTCAAAAAACATTTGTGTGCATCTCTGAACTAAAGTAGACCAATGGCAGGATCAACGGATACGTAGTCTGGCAATTTAAGTTAATGGCCCTAGAGGAATGAGACCCATTTGTACGGATCTGTACGGGACATCCCAGAATACACCAATGGCACTGTGGGGAAAGGCCCAGAGCATTAGTAAGTTAGTGGAGCAGCAGAAGAGAGAGATGAAAGGTGTTTTCGCACTTACTTTTCTGGACTGCTACTGTGAGACCAAGTCAGCTAGAGTGGTTCCACCTTCTGATCTGGTCTGTGTCTTGGTACAAGGCCATCTGCATTTGGGCAGTTGTTCCGGTTCTGGCTCTGAAGCTCACATGAAACGCCAAAATGACCTTTCAAAAAACATCTACCGGCATCCTGGATTATGCGGCCATTTTGGGGGCCCTTGTCTGGTCTTTGCTCCCAATAGTACAGATGGAGTGTATTAGCAGGAGGTGAGCCAGCATGCAAAAGGGAGACCTCTGGACCTCTGGCTGTACTGGGAGAATGGTAAGTGTGGAAATGTCTTGAGTCTACCAAGGTGCCAATGTTGCTGTGAAGGGAAGGCCCAGTCTTCTAGTGGGAGTCTGTGGTGTCTTGGAAGCCGGATCAGATCACAGAGTTTCTGAGATTGCATTAAATCATGAATATCACATTTGACCAACTGTGTAAAGAGAAGACTGTTGGACAAAGGACATGGGGGGATTGACTTGTTCCCGCATCTAGGAGGGATCAGCTGGGCTTTTCTAAAAAATGTGGACGTCGTAACTGCTGCAACCTCTTAGCTCAGGAAGATTTCAGGTGAACCAGCCTGATGCACACTTTGGTGATGATGGTTGACTGAACTGACACAAACCAGGCAGATGCTGATCAGGAGTGAAACAAGATCAGAAAATATGGGCTCATGCTAGGGGGCTGTGCATGATTTTCTTTTTTGGTAATGGATTTGTATCAAATCAACTGCAGGAAAATTCATATTCGTTCAACCAGATTCCCTTTGGACGTGGTAGGATTTGAATTTGGTACGAATGTTCCATACAAATTACGAATGTTGGATACAAATTGCATACGAATCCCATGCGTATCTGCTCCAAACGCATCAAATCCACCCTGAATCCACTTTGAATCTGCTCTCAATCCATTTCAAATCCACTCTGGGTCCACTGCAGATGTGACCAGGGCAGCCGCTTCCCCACCTCTCCAGGTTCACAAATGTAACAAATATTCGTGCAGAAGTTCTGAAGCGTTCAGTTCAAATTCAAATGTCAGTCTTTCAATGCGCCAACATTCGATTTAAATTCGAATGGCCGAATTCGGCCAAGTTTGGCCGAGTTTTGAATGTTACAAATATTTGTCCACACTCCTAGCTTGTGCACCCTTTAGCTTGTAGTTTTGCCCTTGTCTAGATATGTCCCTGCCTTGGATTAACAGACACTGTGCATGCAGATCGGTTCATGCTTGGCTATAGCTGTATTTGTTCTGCAGTGCCTGGCTTGCTGCTGTCCGTTAGTATCCCCAAATCTCTTTACACAAATAACATCTGTTTTTTTGTCACTGAGTTGGATACTATAAATTCCATGTTTTATAGAACTGGAACAGCCAAGGATGAGAAAACAGCCAGCCAGCCTGTTTCCTGATACAAATCTTTTTCTGAATGCCTTTGGACACTTTTATTTTCCTTCCTTCCTCCCTCCCTCTAGGTCTCTCCCTCCCTCCCTCCCTCCCTCCCTCCCTCCCTCCCTCCCTCCCTCCCTTCCTTCCTTCCTTCCTTCCTTCCTTCCTTCCTTCCTTCCCTCCCTCCCTCCCTCCCTCCCTCCCTCCCTCCCTCCCTCCTTCCTTCCTTCCTTCCTTCCTTCCTTCCTTCCTCTGTCTCAGCTGAAGAGAAGGTGGGAAAATTTAGGAGAAAACAGAGGAATGGGGGGTGGGGAATAGAGCCTCCCCCATCTTTCACCACCTTTTAGATTCTGGCATTCATAAAGTGCACAGGATAGGTTCAAAGTTGCCAGGAGAAAAAATAGCCTGCGGTTTATTTTAACCAGTCATCTGAATTTTTATAAAGTTTTTGGAATGTCTGGAGAATGTGTTCATTGCAGCATCATTGGGGTTAGTGCTACCAGCAATTTAGTTCAACTGCAATAGGGCTTTTTAACCACTTTTCTTTCTTTTTGGGACATACTTTCTTCTTCCTCTATATTTTCCCAAGGCCCTAGGAGGTTTCTGGTCAATGGGAACAAAATCTGGGAGTGGAATAGATACAGCACATAGTTTTATTTTCAAACCAGACTTCCGAGACCATATTCAGATACAGGTGTCTTCATTCTCTCTTGGTTCTGTGCAGGAAGAATATGTTATTAGGTTGCTTTGGTTTTTACAAACCTATTTATAAACCAAGAAACCTAAATAGTCTTGTGGATCTAACAGCTACATTGATAGTAGGGGTGTGGACAAATGCAATTTTCAGGATTCGATTCAATTCGAATATCCAAAAATTCAATTCAAATCAAATATTTTAAATTCAAATTTATCCATATTTGATTCAAATTGAATAAATTCAAATCTATTCATCTGAATTTTCAATTTGGATTTGTGCATACCAGTGTCAACAACATTCATATGTGCCCATATGGATCCATCCGCATCCTCTTTTCATCCTGTGCGGTTCCATACAAATGCGTACAGATGCAGGAAAGATGCGTACAGGAGGAGTATGCATTGTGTACATATCCATACACATACGAATGTCCGAATAATTCAAACCATTAGATTCAAAAATTTGAAATTCATTTGAACCTCCAAATTCGAACAAATTTGATCAAATTCTGAATGTTTTGAATATTTGTGCACATCCTTAATTGCTAGAACACTTACAGCACCAACCAAAGCATTAGATCTATGTCCATTTGGCACGGTTCACTTTCTTAAAACCCCTGCTTTGCAGAACTGAATCGTTTGAATGATTTGAATCATTTGAAAGTACAGATATGTATTATTACATACGTCTCTTACGGATCTGTATGCATTTGTGCAGAAAGTACAGGATGAAAACAGGATGCATCCGTTATAAAACGGGATGCAAACGAAATGTGTACAGATACATATAAGAACATAAGAACATAAGAGAAGCCTTGCTGGATCAGGCCACAGCTCATCTAGTCCAGGATCCTGTCGCACACAGTGGCCCACCAAACGCTCATGGGCATCTCAAGCAGAGACAAGGACAAACCTCCTCCTGCTCTTGAATCCCAGCAAATGGCCTTAGAAGCATCCCGGTCCCCCCCCCCCCCAGCCTGAAAGATGAACCTAGGTATTCATTGTAGTAGCCATTGATACATCTGTCATCCATAACTTTTTCTAACCCTACTTTAAAACCATCTAGACTGGTAGCTGTCATCACCTCTTCCGGCAACATATTCCATAAGCTGATGACCCTCTGGGTGAAGAAATACTTCCCTTTGTCGTATCTGACTCTCCTACCCATCAGCTTCATAGAGTGCCCCCTGGTTCTAGTACTGTGTGATAGAGAAAAGAAATGTTCTCTATCCACCTTTTCTGTACCATGCATAATTTTATATACTTATCAGGTCCCCTCTTAAACACCATCTCTCCAGACTGAAGAGGCCTAGACGTTGCAGCCTGGTTTCGTAAGGGATTTTGTTCCAGCCCCTTAATCATTCTGGTTGCCCTTCTCTGCACTTTCTCTAGTTCCACAATATCCTTTTTGAGGTGTGGTGCCCAGAGTTGTACACAATATTCCAAATGTGGCCTCATAAGAATGCTGTTGACATTTGTTTCTTCAGATTCGAATCTAACATTCAAACAGTTTTGAATGTATTCAATTTGAATAGGATTTTGTTGCGTTCGGATTCTAAACATTCAAATTGAATCAAATGTTTTGATATTCAAATTGACTTGAATTTGAATGCAAAAAAAAAAAAAAAAATTCGTGCACATTCCTACTTTCACATGCTTTACATACAAACTAAACCAAAAGCCCAGTCCTAATGGAACCCAAACCAAGGGTGGTTGGTTCAATTTCAGCCAAACCACTGAATTTCTGTTTGTACACATATCTCACTCCCACAAATCTTTACCGTGACTATGGTGGTGTGATGCTACCATGCCACTCTAGTTCTACAGAAGCAGTCTCTCCAGCATTGGACCAAACATAAGACCTAAGTGCCCCCCTCCCCCAGTTGCTTTCTCAGTCTCAGGTCCAGCAGGCATTTTTCCATCTGCCCAAAGCTTTTCTGAATAATAATAAAAACCCCACATCTCTTGGATTGAGGGACACGTTTCTCAGTCAGAGGGACGAACCAAATCCTTGGATGTCTTAGTCTCTCTCTGCCTGCCAGTCTGGATCCCAGTGTTCCTGGCCACCTGCAAGTGGAGAAGCCTCCAAAGGAAGCACAGCATTGTTTGTGGGGCTTATTTATTTACTGGAAGGAAGCTGGAAAAGAGAGAGAGAAATCCGAACAGATGTTCCTTGTGTGTGCGTGCACTGACATGAGGGGTGGAGGAAATGCTCACTTCTTATTTTTCCAGATGTTTGCGTAGTGTGGGGTTTGCACACACACACACACACGCATGCATGCACACACACACACACAAAAAAGGAATTTCTTGTTGCAGAAGGAACTTTTCCCTGGGGCTACCACAGATGAACTCTGGTTGGGGCTGTTGAGGTGAAGGGGGGTGAAATAAGTCAGTTCTCTGTTTAACTGGCTGAGTAAATGTTACGTGGGGGAATAAGCAAATATCCTATTTCAAAAACTGGAGAAAGTACGCTGTTCGGCCAGGTAGCCTTTTTGATCCAGGTGCTTCTGACTAGAGATGTGCATGAATGTTTGGTTCGAAACAAATTGAATGTTCAAAAATTTGTATTTGTACAAATAGATCACATTTAAATGTGGTAAAATTCTATTCGATACGAATCTATTAATGCATATTCGTATGAACATTCGATACATATCTGGTACGAACAGCTATGTATCTTGATACAAATAGATACGTATCTGATGTATCTATTTGATACAAATCTATTTGTGCATATTCGTATGAACATTGGATACATATCTGAAATGGACAGGTGTGTATCTGATGCAAACAGATACCAGTGGCGGCTGGTGGACTTCAGGGCTGGGTGTTCACAGGCAAGGTGGGGAAGGGTCATGGGGGGGTGAGGTCACATGGGCGGGGCCTGCTGAGGTCATGTGGGAGGGGCTGCTGAGGTCACATGGGCGGGGCCAAAGTCATGTGGGTGGGGCCAAGGTCACATGGGAGGGGCCAAGGTCATGTGGGAGAGGCTGTCAAGGTCACATGGGAGGGTCCAGGGCCAGAAAGATACAGACCCAGATAAATAAAATAATTTATGCATAGAATTGAACTCATGGAATCAATAACAATATAAACCTGCTTTTTCTGCATGCATGTCCACACTTTAAGTGCCATAGGATTTGCAGCAGAAAAATTGGTAGTGAAAGAATCACAAAACAGCAATAAGAATATGGATCAGACTATAGCCCATCTAGTCCAGCATCATATCACACAGTGCTTCTGGGCATCTCAAGCAGAAGACAAAGATAAACCTTCACCCAAAAGATGTACCTAGGCATCCATTCAAGTTGCCATTGATACACCTGTTATCTATGAATTTGTCTACCAACAAGCCACCCAGTCTGGATGCTGTTACCAAGTCTTCTGGCAGCAAATTCCATAGACCCGCTGAGTGAAAAAAACTCCAAATGATGCATTTGGAGGTGCATGTTCTCATTACTACAGCTCCAAAAATAGCCTTGACAGCCTCTATTCTCCAGAAATTCTGGTTTTGCTTCTAGGTTGTGAAACTAGTCTGAGTATCTCTGTATTCTGCAGACTCAAGACTATCCGTTAACAATACCACCACTCTTTCTGTACCTACCCCGTTTCTAATCCTTGTCCTGTTTTTCCTAAGTAGAACTGATAGAATCCCTTCTTTCAAAGAGTATTTGGATTTTGCAGCTTTATGCATAGAACTGCATAAAGCTGCAACATAAAGCAGGCTGTGTTCACACCTGAGTTTTAATCCAGTTTGAGACCACTTTCCAAGTGAGATAATATATCAGCAAAGTGAACAATCATTTTCTGTCCTCTTTATCTAATCTAAAGATGGCTTTTCCAAGTTAGATAATGCAAAAAGAAAACAGCTTGAGATTTTGCTGATGTATTATCTCACTCTGAAAGTGCACTGAAGCTGGATTAAAATAACAAAAATAACTTCTAGAAAGAGCTTCTTAAATATACAGCAGTGCCCAACTGCCCAGACCTCTTCCAGATTACAGAAACAGCCACAGAAAACCACAATAACACATTCCTCATTGAAGCTTCTTCACAAACTTCAACTCAACAAAAATGAAGCAAGAGAAAAAAATATAGTCTAAAAATATAGGACAAGAACAAGGGCATTGCTAGATATCCATAAACGTTCCTTTCATAAAGCATTATTTCACATGCTGTTTGTATGCATGCCACTGCTCTTAATACACTGGCATTACAGCCAGGGAACTTTCTTTCCCCGGTTTCAATTGCTTCAATGGGGGGAGGGGAATGGGCAGCAGCAATATAGAGGTAGGTAATGCTTGCTTCCCCCACCTTAACTATCTCTTCTAAGTAAAGCTCCCTGTGGTGCTGAGATTTCATATTGCACAATAGGCAATGGGTCAAGGTATATTTGCATAGCTTATATCACTGAAAAACAGTAATGTTCTTGCAAATTATGGCCTATACAAACAGGATGGACACATGCAATGTAGTGAAATTCAAGGAACCTGGGATTCAAACTTGGCCTACTCTAAAATCCAGACATATCTCATTGTAATCTTCAAGTCATTGCTTTCCATGCCTGTCTTCCCAACACTGAAATCTTTGCAGAAGCAGCAAACTACCCTGCTTTTCTCACACATTTAAGGGACTCAAAGCAGCTGACAAACCTTCTGTTCCTCCCCACAACGGATCACCCTGTGAGGAAGGTGGGGCTGTGACTAGCCCAAGGTCACCCAGCTGGCTCCATGGAGGAGGGCAGAATCAAAACCTGGTACTCTCAGATAAGTGTCCAACTCCTTAACCACTTGATCAAATAGACCAAATAGTCCATTACTATTTAAATTTCAGGGCATTAATCCTAGCATCTTCGCAGTATGCATACATACACTGGGTCTAGGAATAAAGAAACATCAAGAGAAGATCTAAACAGAAAATAAGGAGGTTTTTTTTCCTCATAAGAGCAGACAGAAAACACTAGTGATATGGTCAGACTTTGAAAAGTTCACCAAGTAAATATCATCAGGTGAGGTAACCCTGACTTATTCCAAATGAAAGAGCAGGAAGTTATCCAAATGCTAAAGCCCCGCTCTCCAGCCCTGCTTCTAGTTCAAACAAATCTCCAAGCAAGGAAGGAGAATCCTTAGCAGAAACTGGAGCAGTCGTTAAAAAGTAATACATTATTTTAAAAGGAAGACAGACAGAAAACACTAGTGATATGGTCAGACTTGGAGAAACAATCTGCCTTCATAAAGGAAGAAGAGAAGTTGGCTTTCTACCTGCTTTTCTCACCCATTTAAGGGGACTCAAAGTGACTGTCAAAGCTTCTATTCCTCTCCCCATGACAGAACATCCTGTGAGGTAGGTGGGGTTGTGGAAGCTCTGAAGGAAGGGAGGGAAGGAAGGGAAGGAAGGGAAGAGGGAGGGGGAGGGAAGGAACGGAGGGAAAGCGAAGGAAAGAAAGAGGGGGAGGGGGACGAGAGGGATGGGGTAAAGAGAAAGAAAGGGAGGGGGAAGGGGTGAGGGAAGGGGTCGCCAGCGTTAACGGGGAGGGGAGGGATGGAATGGGGAAAGAAATAGAAAGAAAGGGAGGGGGAAGGGACGAGAGAGGAGGCCTCCAGCGTTGACGGGAAGTCGGCCTCGCTGTTAATCCGGGCCTCCCGTCGGGCAAGGCCGGGTTGAAGCGAGCGATGTGAGGCTGGGCTTCCAGTGGCTCTCTGCTTGTGGGCAGAGGCTGGAAATGGAAGGGGGCCACGGCCGCTGTCGCACCGCACCGCTTCCCGTCGCCAGGCAAGGCTGGGTTGAGGGGAGCAATGCGAGGTCAGGCTGCCAGTGGCTTCTCCTCGTGGGGAGCGGCTGGCAATAGAAGGGAGCCGCCGCCATCACTGCGCCGCGCCATGCCGGTTCCCGTCGCCGGGCAAGGCCGGGTTGAGGCGAGCGACAGGAGGCTGGGCTGCCAGTGGCTTCTTCAGTCGCAAAGGAAGCTCTCTCTCTCTCTCTCTCTCCCCCTGCCCAACGGCAGGTAGCAGCCTGATTTCTTCTGCCTGCCTTAGGGCAAACTGGGCTCCTTTACTGACAACAACGCAGGCTGGAGAGAGAGAGAGAGAGAGATTAGAACCGGTCTTCCACATGGCGGCCACGTGGAAAAGGACTACCTACTCCTAGGTAGGGAATGGGGGGGGAGAAAGGAAGGGATGCGACGCACAGAGCGCAGAGGGAGAGGGGGAAGGTAAAGGGAGATAAAAACCTAAGCTTAGGGGCAAAGGGAGGGAGCAACTTACCTTGTCTTCTTCGCTCCTCCAGTCTCTCCAGAAATGGCGGCGGCAACAGGGCCAGGCGCGCACACACAGGAGAAGGAAGGAGGAGCATATCTTGTTCCACCAATCAGCTTTGTCAGAGCGGCGCTCTCTGGCAGCGCTCATCCAGCGATAAAAAATAATGCGCCTTGAACCAATAGAAGGAGTGGAAAGCTGCTGATGGGTGGAACAAGCTATAATGCATTGTATATGCCCTCAGGGCGAGGGTGTGCGCGCGCTCCGCCGCTCAAAAGGCGGAACCGCCCCTGACAGATACGTATCTGATACGTTTCCCCAGCTTAATGAACGTCTGAACTATTTGTACGAATGGCTGGAAACATTTGTATTCATTCGAAAGTTAGCATACAAATATCGCAACATTTGATTTGAGTTTAAATGGCTGAATTTGGCCAAATTTCACATGTTACGAATATCTGTGAACGTCCCTACTTCTGACTTGGCTTCTGCCAGATATTTCTGTGATTCATTCCTGTAAAAGGAGAGAAGGGGGGGGGGAGGCATGGGAAAACAACCTTGATCCTTCCTTGTTCCTTCTCCATATCCCCTCAAGTCATTTTACATTTTTTTAAAAAAATAATAACATCTCTAAAAAAGAATATAATCTGTTGCCCTTGAAGACCATTAAAGACAATACTTGAGCGAAACTTGGCTTCAGGTAGAAACAGATGCATTAAAAAGCAAAACAAAGCAAACTATTTTTTCAGTCATGCATTTTTCATCAGGATCTGTTCTGTACATAGGGATGGATTTCTATCTATGCAGATTTTTGCTTTGAACTTGTGGGCCTGTGTGCAAAACGTGTGTGTTTACTCAGCTGTGTGCATTTTGGGATGTGCAGCAGTTGGGACAATTTGGCTTGCTTGCCTTTCATGCATGCATCCCTAAACCTTAAATGCTAAACCCAAGCAAAGCATCTTTTTGTTGGAAAAAGGAAGCAGTAAAGACCAGGAATATGCACAAATGTCAAATGGCTGGTTTGGAGGGTGAGACGTGCAAGAAGGCAGAGTAGAGATGTGCATGGATTTTTTTTGGGGGGGGGAGGATTGCTTGAATGCAACAAAATTTGTACCTGTTCGAATAGATCCCCTTCGATTGTAGTAGGATTTGAATTTGATACGAATGTTCAATCCCATAGGAATCCTATATGAAGCTTCATATGAATGTATCAAAACATTCAATTTGAATTTGAATGTTAGGCTCCAAATGTGCAAACATTCGATTAAAATTCAAATGTCCAAATTTGGCTGAATTCATACGGATGTTACGAATGTCCGTGCACAGATCCCTATTGCAGACACCACATCATGGTTTGTTAAGCTTCCAATACTGCATTAAAGAAGGGAAGATGCATTTTGCCTGCTATGTAACAGTGGATCTGTACTGCACAAAACTGTGTTACATGAAGAAGCCGAAGAGTTGGCTTTTCTACCTCATTTTGCTCACCCATTTAAGGGGAATCAAAGTGACCGACAAAACCTTCTGTTCTTCTCCCCAGAAAAGGCACCCTATGAGGCAGATGGGGCTATGAGAGTTCAGAAAGAGAGCTGTCACTAGCTCAAGGTCACCCAGCTGGCTTCATGGAGGAGAGGGTAATCAAACCTAGTATTCCCAGATAAGAGTCCAGCTCCCTATTGTAAGCCAGTTTGGTTTTGTGTTTAGACTGTTGGATTCTTATCTGAAGGCTTCCCAATTCGAGTCCACACTCCTCCACATAGCCAGCTGGGTTACCTTGGGCTAGTCCCAGCTCTCTTTCTGAACTCTCATAGCCCCATCTGCCTCATAGGGTGCCTTTTCTGGGGAGAAGAACAGAAGGTTTGTCAGTACCTCTGAGTCCCATTAAGAGTGAGAAAAGCAAGACATAAAAGCCAACTCTTCTTTTTCCTACACAAAGCCAACTGGGTGACATTTGGCTAGTCACAGCTCTCTTTCGGAGCTCTCACAGCCCCTCCTACCTCACAAACAGAAGGTTTGTCAGCTGCCTTGAGTCCCCTTTAAAAACGGTGAGAAAAACTGGGTATAAAAGCCAACTTTCCTTCTCCTTAGCACAGAGGAGACAGCAGGAAAGGTAAAGAAGAGGGCGCAGATAGAGGAGAAACTAATACCACCTATGGCTGATTCTCTTATTGAAATTTAACAATCCTTTTTGTGTGTGTTTCTGCGTCTTCTTTTTCTGGACAGGTTTCAATTTTCTAGCTCAAGCATCACACTATTGGCCTCTTGGGACTGTGGAAGGAATCCATGAACTGCAGGACATGAATGGAGGTAGAGAATTTATTTTCCCACATGCCAGGTTTACTGTCCCCATCTTGTGTTCTGAACCCAGGAAGAGGATTCAACAGAAGATGCAAGGGTTCCCCATTTATAGTGGGTGAGATCTAAATGAAGACACGGCACGTGTCCTTAACAGCTGCATAGAAGAGGGAATGATGGGGTTCCTGCACCTTTAATAGCAAAAAGGGAATGTGCTCCATGCTACAATAAAAAGGGCACAAGCTCTATTTTGCATTCCACCTGGTCACCGTAATCCCACACCTGAAATGTGGCAATGAGCAACTTTGTTCAGCCTTGTATCCCACGTCCAGTGAGAACCTCAGAGGAGCCCTGCTGGCTCAGGCCACAGCCCATCTAGTCCAGCATCCTGTCACACACAGTGGGCCACCAATTGCCCCTGGGCATCTCAAGCAGAGATGAATTTACAAACCTAGGGCTAGGATCGTCAGCCCTATATATTAGAGATGTGCACAGACATGTTCTCACTTGCAAAATCAATCAAATTTTTGAAGTTGCAAATTTTTGCATCAAAATTGAAGCATGGACTTTCGAATATTTGGACCTTTAAATGAAGTGACCGAGACTCCCGACTTGCAGATATGAAAATTCTATCGAATTTTTGCACTTTCACGGTGTTTTGCTGGTGAAAATCGGCCTTTTCGGTGGGGAAAAAAGCCTGCAAAAATTTCTGTCCACAAATGTGAATGTTGGAACATACGATTTGACAGTGAAACAACTTTTCAAACGTTCACTCTGATTGCAAAGCAAACATGAATTTTTAATCTGCGCGCATCCCTACTGTTTATGCGCTGAATTCAGCAGGCTTTACTTCTGAAGAAACAATCCCAAGGTCGAGAGTAGGGATGGCAACGAATGTTCTAAACATTCAATCGAATGTGGACATTCGAATTCAAATAGAATGTCTTCACATTCGAATTTAAACATTTGAACAAATTTCAAATGTTCCAGAACATTCCTTCAAATGTACAGATCTGTACGAATATCATATGTATCTGTATGCATTTGTGTTTATAATACGGAACGAAAACAGGATGCATGCAGGATAAAATGGGATGAGTACGAAATGCATACAGATACATATAGAACATACAAATGTTGGTGACATTTATATCTTTAAATATGAATGTTGTTGACATTTGTATCTTCAAATTCGGATCTTTCGAACGAATAAGTTCGAATGTTATCAGATTCGAATTGGTTTTGTTTGCATTCGGATTCTAAACATTCGACTAGAATAGAATGTTTTGACATTTGATTCGGCTTGAATTTGAATGCAAAAAACAACAACATTCGTGCACATCCCTAATCGAGATCCCATCTATTCATCAGCAGGATAACCAAACCCCACTTCAGCTGGCCCTGGAACCACTGCATTTCACATCCCTGGGTTTGCTTTGCTTGCTGCTACATGTGGTCTGTGCTGTCCTTTGGGATCATGTGGATATATTTTCTGTTCATTGCAAGGTAGCTTTTCTTCTTGTTGCAGTGGGGAGATTGACTCTCCCGCCCCGATGCATCATGATTCTACGCAGCTGTGTTTCCCATACCACGCTTCTTGCTCGCCAGTGCTCAGAACACCATCTGCATGCCTATCATGTCCATCCATTTTATCTGTTGAACTTCTTGTGTGTGATTGTAAATGTAGCTCCGTATCTCTCAATGGTCTCCTTTTAGTGGCTTTTGGGGAGGATAGACAGATCTGATGCATTCCCTCGGTGAAATCTCTTACAGGCTATCTTTGGAATATGTCTCTGCAGGTTGCTTTTGTAATGTATCTGGGCAGAGTTATATTTAACTGTAAATTGAAAGTATTCTGACACGTGGTTGTCCTCCATTATTCGTATTTTTTTGCTTTTTGGCAGGTGGGTGGGGTTGGAACTGCTCACATGGATCAGAATGCTGACTTTTTAAAGAGATTCTGAATTCAGGGGTGTCTGAATTTGTGGTCCTGCTGAATTTGGCCTGTTGCATGTTCTAACATTGCTGGTTCTGGGACTCATGGAAGAGCTTGAAGCATCTGGACCTCCTAGTTCTATCCATGAATCAATAATGAGAATGGCCTTTGGGAGGCATTAGGAATAACTTGCATTTTTAGCCTCCTTCCCAGGTTGGTCTAGTGGTTAGGGAGCCGGACTCTTATCTGGGAATACTGGGTTCGATTCCGCCCTCCCCCATGAAGCCACCTGGGTGACCTTGGGCTAGTCACAGCTCTCTTCTGAGCTCTCACAGCCCCGCCCACCTCACAGGGTGTTCTGCTGTGGGGAGAAGAACAGAAGCTTTGTCAGCCGCTTTTAGTTCCCTTGAATGGGTGAGCAAAGTGCGGTAGAAAAGCCAACTTTTCTTATTATTATTATTATTCCCCACAAGGAGGTTTCAGATGAAAGTCTCCCAGCCCCTATTTCCCCATTGATGCAACAATTTGGGATCTTTATTTGCCTGCCTGTGATCGTAAAATCAGGGGGTCTAGAATAGGGATATGTTCTAAACATTTGAAATCCGATTGAATTTGATCAACTGTGGATATTCAAATTCAAATAGAATGTCTACACATTCTAATTTAAACGTTCGAATGAATTTTGAATGTTCTGAAACATTCGTTTGAATGATTCAAATCATTTGAAAGTACAGATACGTATGTATTACATACATATCTGTACGAATCTCATAGGTATCTGTACGTATTTGCAGTGATAGTACGGGATAAAAACAGGATGCATACAGGATAAAATGGGATGCATATGAAATTCATATAGATACATATAACACATACGAATGTTGTCAACATTCGTATCTTCAGATTCAAATCTAACATTTGAATAGATTCAAATGCATTTGATTTGAACCAGGTTTTGTTGCATTCAGATTCTAAACATTTGAATCGAACGTTTGGATATTCGATCCGGCTTGAATTTGTGTGCAAAAAACCCAAAACACTTGTGCACATCCCTAGTCTGGAACAGCCAGGCCCACTGATTCTGGCCACAGAGAGACATGGGATGGATGAATGCCATCAAAATGATGGGGCTGATACAGGGAAGTCCATGCCACAGAGGAAATCTCCAAGGTCTAGGAATGAAGGTTCCGATCCTCAGAGCCACCAGGGGATGCATTTCTGCAGTGTACTTTGGCAACCCCTAGTAGTCATGAAAAAGCCTTGGTTGAGATCAGGGCCAGCTGGTGGACACATTTAATTGTGTGTAGCGGCAATCACCACCAAGGCTTGGGAAGATTACACTCCATCTCATGCAGACAGAGCCTACCTCTGTGGATTGGAGCCTTACAGATCCTCAGTAATGTGTGGATCAATGAGGCCCAGAGGTTGAATCCATGGACTTTTGTTTCACAGTTGAGAGAAGTACAGAAAGGGTCTTCATCAGCTGGTTAGGGGAAAGTTTGCCAAGCTGCTTCTCAGTGTAGCTGGCACAGAGTCAAATGCTTTGGGAAAGATGTTGGCAACTCCTCTGATCCTTGAACTCCACCTCTGAACTTGGTCTCCAAGCCCACCAGCTTGAATACGAAGAAAGAGCTTGGGGATTGTGCAGTGCTGGCAATCCATGTTGGCAGAGATAAGCAGTAAATATTGGGACACAAAGATTTTGGTTTGTTTTCCAAAAGATGTAGGTGAAAGGGGATATTTCAATTCCCTCTCCTTGCTCTGAAATAAAGATCTAAGTGGAAACTACCATCACACAACTTAGGCTGGTGCTATTTCCCTCAAAATTTCTTAGGGCAAGGATGGTTAGAGGACCTCATCTGGGGAAATCCTTTCTCAGCAATTTCATTTATTTTTCCATATTGAGAGATACAGACAGTCACGGTCATGTTCATCCTGCATATTCATTGTTATTTTGTCTTTGTCGTTTCCACCAGCTCTAAGATCCCACAACTTCACTGTGCTTCCTTCCCATAATTCTACTTTCGTTTTTACCAATGATTCTGCCTACGCTAACTCTTCCGCAACTGTAGGTGAGAACTCATTACGATTCTTCTGCTCTTCACATGCTTGGACCGTTTGGATCAGTGTTGGGTTTGGAATGATGTTTCGTCACCCCAAGGGAGCAGTGATGGAACCAGCTGGGTGGCCTCGGGCTAGTCACAGCTCTCTTTTTGAGCTCTCACAGCCCCACCTACCTCACAGGGTGCTGTGTGTTGGGGAGAAGAACAGAAGGTTTGTCAGAAGCTCTGAGTTCCCTTATAAGGGTGAGAAAAATGGGATATAAAATTCTTCTTCTTCCTGCACAAATCCAGCTGGGTGGCCTTGGGCTAGTCACAGCTCTGTTTGCCAGCTGCTTTGAGTCCCCTTAAGGGTGAGAAGAGTGGGATGTAAAAGCCAACTCTTCTTCTTTCTCCTCTCTTAAGGGTGGGCAGGGCAAAGCAGGGTATCAGAGCACATGGAACCCAAGGTCAGAATAGACAGGGCAGAAGATAGGTGGGATTCTATTAGTGTTTGCAATTTGGTGCAAACCTATATGGAAGTTGATCCCATTGAACATAGTGGACCATGCACATATTAGCTAACCCTGACTTGAAGTGCCCAAAGAAGGTGGAGTCAAGTTGTTAACTGCTGGTTGGGTAAGATGGACCAATGATGGATGGTGCCCAATGGAACAGAAGTTGTGGAAGCTAAAACAGGTGGAGCAAAGGACAGGTGAGACATTGTAGTTATGCAGGCCTATACAAACTTCCTTGACCCCACTGAGCATGGCACAGGATGCCCACACGAGTCACCCTTGAACTGAAACATGCATGAAGGAGATATTTGATCAAGCAGGACTTTATAGGTGAGCACCGGAAACTTCAATTACCCCAGTAGCTTAATAGCTTTTGGTGCAGGATGTGTGGAAGACCAGAGGGACATTAGCCAATCCCTAGCACCTACACCGAGTTTGTGATGCTGCATTTTGGAGCAAGTCACAGTTTCCTGGGCTGTGGTCACACTTAAAGTTTAATCCAGCTTCGGAGTCCACTTTCAGAGCAAGAAAATCCGTCAGCAAAGGGACAAGATGTTTTCCTCAAGAAATTCACTTTTGGGATAGATGATCTGGAAAGAAAATGACTGGTCACTTTGTTGACAGGTTCTCCTGCTCTGAAAATGGACTGAAGCTGGATTAAACTTTAGGTGTGACCACAGCCCAAGTGTCTTGAAGGGCTGCCCTGCACAAAATGCACCACAGTGATCCGTAGGAGAGAGCCCTCCCCCAGCAGATGCATTTCTTTTGAGTTCAAGCCTTCTGTGTCCTTTGGATTGAAGGTACAATAACAGGGGTGCCTGGGGAAAGGTATTCTGTGCGGGCATGTGAGCCTCAAAGGATGGAGAGACCCCAAGGGCCAAACATCATGAGCTTTCCACACATTGCTGCCAACACTCCCTCTTCCCACCTGCCCATGCAGAGAATGAATGGATGCCTGACTTTTGCTCCTAGGCACCCATCTGTCCCTCAGGCTTTGGGTAAAGTGAGGCACATTGGACTAGCAGTTAGGGAGCCATACAGTGCCTGACAAAAGTTCTGTCGCTTATCCATGTTGTTGAAACCAAAGCCTATAACCTGACTTAAAATTCATCCATTGGTTTTAAAAATGACTCATATGAAAGCTGAAACCCTCCCAAATGAGGTTTTTAAAAAGAAAATAAATTTGCTTCACTGCTGAAATATTGATCATTTAATGAACACAGAAAGGTCAGATTTTGGCTAGACAAAAGTTTTGTCGCCCACAAAAAGTAATGTGAAAATCAAACAGATAATTCACTTCAAATACAAAGATATGTTTCATAACATTGGTGAATGAAGTTGTGGTGCTATTAGAGCCATATTTAATATTTTGTGTGACTTCCATGAGCCTGAAGGACTGCATCCTTGCGTTTCGGCAATGATTCATACAATTTATTGATGAAGTCATCAGGAATAGTAAAGAATGCAGTTTTACATGCCTCCCAGAGTTCATCAAGATTCTTTGGTTTTGTGTTCCAAGCTTCCTCTTTCATCCTACCCCAAACATGCTCAATGATGTTCATATCTGGTGACTGGGCTGGCCAGTCCTGGAGCACCTTGATCTTCTTTGCCTTGAGAAACTTTGATGTAGAGATGGATGTATGAGATGGAGCGCCATCCTGCTGCAAAATTTGACCCCTTTTATGATTGGGAATGTAAGAGGTAGCTAATACGTCTTGATATTTTAGGCTATTGATATTGCCTTCCACCTTGCAAATGTTTCGCACACCCCTATACTGAATGTAACCCCAGACCATGATCTTTCCACCACCAAACTTAACTGTTTTCTGGGTATATCTTGGATCCATAACGGCTCCAGTAGGTCTCCTGCAGTATTTGCGGCAGCTGTGGTGTAATTCAACTTAAGATTCATCTGAGAAATCCACCTTCTGCCACTTTTCCGGCATCCATCCGTTTAGTAGGCTGTGGGCCTTGGCAAATGCCACACGGTTTTTTAATAGCGTTTTGTTTAGTGCTGGCTCCTGGGCACTGATTCGACCATGGAGGCCATTTCGAGACAGAATCCTACAAACTGTTCTAGTTGATACAGGGACTTGAGGTGACCAGACCTGTTGGAGCTCTGCTGCAGTGGAAGAAGGGCTGGCTTTTGATTTTCGAACCAACAAACGTTCCTCCTGAGCAGTTGTCTTGCGGGGTCTGCCAGACCTGGGCTTGTAAAAAAACATCTCCAGTCTCTTCAAATCTTTTTGTAATTCTTTGTACTTGATGCTGAGACACATTATAGGTGCCAGCCACCTCTGCAGAGGATCTGGTCTTCAGTCTCCTGATAATCAAGGCTTTGGTCGCAGGGTGGATTTTTGGCATGTCAGAGGTCAAGTTGCAGTTCAAGTGAAGGTCTGGAGTGCTGGAGTTCTTTTTATACACACCCACTAATTATCTGATCAATTAGTGAGCACAGGTGAGGCTGTAAACTAGGATTAGGTGCATTATATGACAAGGCGACAAAACTTTTGTCTAGCCAAAATCTGACCTTTCTGTGTTCATTAAATGATCAATATTTCAGCAGTGAAGCAAATTTAAGTCAGGTTATAGGCTTTGGTTTCAATAACATGGATAAGCAACAGAACTTTTGTCAGGCACTGTACTCTTATCTGGGAATACTGGGTTTGATTCCTCACCCCTCCTCGAAGCTAGTCACAGCTCTCTTTTTGAGCTCTTACAGCCCCACCGACCTCACAGGGTGCCTGTGGTGGGGAGAAGAACAGAAGGTTTGTCAGCAGCTTTGAGTTCCCTTATAAGGGTGAGGAAAATGGGATATAAAATTCTTCTTCTTCCTGCACAAATCCAGCTGGGTGGCCTTGGGCTAGTCACAGCTCTCTCTTCTGAGCTCTCACAGCCCCTCACCTACCTCACAGGGTGTCTGTTGTGGGGAGAAGAACAGAAGGTTTGTCAGCCACTTTGAGTCCCCTTAAATGGGTCAGGAGACGTGTGGGGAGGAGGGAAGAGAAAGGGAACCTCTGTTCCTGCAAGGAGAAAGATGTTCCTTTCCACAGGTACTCCCTAGGTTGTGTGAATAGTGACAAGGGGACAGAAGCAGGCAAGCCAGGGTATTTGCAGCTGTCCAGCTCATGCGTCCCAAAGTCAGCTGTGCTGATAAGACTGTTTCTTCACCAGCAGCAGCACCCCCCCCCCCACACACACATAGCCTTTGAAATGTGGCATGTTGTAAAAAATTATTTTTCTCCTAGACATTGTGGAAGGAATTGTGCATAAGGGGATGTGTGTGTCAGCTGCTGAAGGCATGACCGTCCTCCTGTTTGGCAGCTCTCAGACCTCTTGCATCGTGGAGCCAGAAATTTGCGAGCCCAAAGGTGAGCCAACAAATACATGTTGCCCCACTGGTTCATCGTGCACAACTATTGTCGTTTTCCTTATCCTTGGAGAGTTTCACTTCTACGAGAGGAAGAGGAAGACAGGAAGAAAAGGTTGCTGAGAATTTAAAGCCTTCATAGAAACACATGGATTTTGGTTCTCTGTGGGTTTGTTCCCACCAGGCTTTTATTGCAGTTTGAAAATGATTTGAATTTTCTTTGGCCACATTACAAATTGGGTTCCTGCATTTTCTGAGGAGTAAATCACTAAAAAATGCAAATTAAAAAACACCCACAAAAACAGCTCTCACTCCTGTTTTTGCTACTAAAACACTTTATTCCTTTGGGAACGGTACCGGCGTATTGGGGGGGAGAGATGTGTCATGAAACGGGTGGGGTTTCACCTAGTAGGACAGCCCCTGGCTTGCCATCCCTCCTTTGCAGAGGACTTTAAAGTGTTCAAGTGTGCACCCCTCCTCTTTCCCTCGGCAGGGCCCCTTCACGGTGGATAATAAGTTTCATTTTCACACACTTCGCACTGATAACAAGTAACAAGTTTCACTTTCACCCACTCCACTTCACACTCATAACAAGTTTCATTTCCCACCCATGCTTCCCGTCACTTTCTCCTTTTTCTGCTGGGGAAAGACGGCATGGCTGGCTCCATCCTGCATGAACCAACCAAGGTGGGCAGGTGGGAGAAAGGTGTGATAAAGTAGAAAGTGAGGGGAAGGCTTAGGGAGGTGATTTTGCACAACATTGGAGCATTGTGGGGGAATTGCTAGTCTGAAATTACACTGTGCAAAAGTGGCTGGGTAGAGGATCAAAGGATGGAGCTGGAATTTCCCACTTTCGGCCACCTCATTGCGGGATCAAACCAAATCAGGAGAGAGGGGTGGGCACCCCAGCTGGCAAAGGGCAGCGAGGAAAAGATTGGCTTTCCCCAATGCGTTTTTGAAGCATTTTCTGTGAGAACAGCATTGGGGTTAACTGCGATTTAAAATGAAAAAAAAAAGGGAATGGCCAGATTGCACGTTTGCATGGGGTTTAGCTTTGTTTTGTTTTTAAAAAAACTTAAGTGGGATTGCAGCCTGTGTTTATTCCTCCTCTCTCCACCTTTCCCTCCCTCCCTCTTTCCTTCCTCTGCCTTCAAATCAAATTGTTTACCTAAACAGTGCAAGATCTGGCACCAAAACAAATTATGCTTTTTTTTTTTTGCTTATTACTGTAATTTTAGCTATAACCTTTCCTTTTTAAAACAAACAAACAAAATGATGCTGTCAGAAATTACCAAAGCCATGTCTGCACAGAGTTTTCCTTGCATAGCTTTTATTGGAGATGCCTTCTGTGTATTTTAATATCATTTTCAGGTATTCATTTCTGTGCATCACCACTGAAGGTGAAGATCACCCCCTTAGGAGCAGGCTAAATCTCTCAGGTTATAAGTTTTGGCAGAGAGAGACGATACGTAGTTTGATTTCCTCTGAAGATCGATTGTAGGCTTCTAGGTAGCTCCAAATCCTGGATAATAATCCTAAAATTTATCTTAAGAGTGTGGCGCACATGGTGACATAGCATTTGTTCCCCAACGTGTGAGCAAAGAACCACATGGGGATTATCTCTGTTTTATTCTCACAATGATTTAGTGAGGTAGGTGTAACTAACTTTTTGCCCTTGGGCTGGTAGTGCATGATTAGGGAACACCGAGGCTGCTACAGCCAGGGATGTGCATGAATATTCGGAACATTTGAGATTCGATCAAATTCGAATCGAATGTCTATATGTTAGAATTTAACATTTGAATGAATTGTCAAATCTTCCAAATCATTCATACGAATCATTCAGACATTTGTATGTATATGGATAAGTATGCATTACATACATATCAATATGCATCATATTCGTATCCATACACTTTTGTATGGGCACATATGGGAAAAAACGGGATAAAAACAGGATGTGTATGAATGCGTACAGACACGTTGGAACGTTGTCTTCATTTGTATCTTCAAATGCAAATAAAAAATTCATACAAATAGATTTGAATGTATTCGATTCGAATCAAATTTTAAACATTCAAATGGATTCGAATCTTCAGATATTTGATTTGAATCAAATTGAATCTCAAAAACTGCATTCGTGCACACCCCTAGGTACACCCTCAAAGCACCCGCTGCCTTCCCAGATGTTCCCTAATCATGCACTACCTGTGGAGCACAAAATCGTGCTCCACATCCTCCCCAGCCTTCCCCAATGACTTTCCAGTTGCCTCCAGCCGGGGAGCATTTTCACCTCTGCTGGATGAGGAGGTCAACAGGGCTGCTGCCCTGACGCAACTGCACAGAGCGTCAGTGTCATGGTGCTGAGTTATGCACAGTTCGCAGGGCAGGGCAGCTAAAAGCAGGACTAGCCCTGCAATTCTTCTTCCTTGTGCTTGCCCCTAGAGATGTGCTGAACTGGTTCAGGCTCGAGCAAGCTCGAACTGAACCCTGCCTGTTTAGAAACAGAGTTTAAATTCAAACCAAACTAGAAAGTGTTCAAATGAACCTATCGAACGCAAACCCTGTTTGATCTCTGTTTACGTCAAACTGAACACTGTGTCCGTTTGAAGAAAACAGTTTGAATTTGGACCAGGGGTGTTTGGCTCAAACGGAGCCAAACTAGGGGAAAAGCTCATGCACATCTCTAATTGTCCCTGTTCCTTTGGGCACCTAAATCTGAACTTGGACAGTGTATAGCAATTGATCCAGGCTTTGCTCAGTGCTCACACTATGGGAGGTGTGGTTTCTGCAGAAAGAGAACAGAGGGACCCCAGGTTATATCGAACCACATGGGAAAGTTTAAAAAAAGACTTTTGCTCTTTTTTTTCACTCTGCAGTTTCGATTCCACTTGCTACTTTCCTGTTCTCACTACAGCCACCTGTGATGTTTTTCTTCCTCTGATAGGTGTGACCTTTTCTTTTTTCTGGAAGTCTCAGGAGCGGTGGGCAAAGCCTCCTCCAGCCTATGGGGATAAGGTACTTTCCAGCGGATTTAAGGTTTACTTCAGTGAAGGCAAGGGCTCTGTCGAGCTCTTTAACCGTCAGATCTCGAAGAAGTGGGAAGCAAATTTCATCCCTCCAGGTAACAGTTGCATACGTATGTATGCATTTTGCATTGTAATAGGAATTGCTGCCTTCTTGAATTTTTCCTTCTTTCTACTAGCAATCTGTGAGTGGCTACAGTATGTTAGCTAAAATCTGCATGGAGACTCAGCTGACTGCCTACATTCCATTACATGAAGCCCAGTTGTCCAGTTTTGTTTAGCAGTGTCATTTCACTTGCTCCAGCCAAGGTGATGTATTAGAGCAGCGTTTCCCAAAGTATGGTACGCGTACCCCCAGGGGTACGTGAAGAGTTTGGTGGGGGTACGCATTGCACTGGAGTTTGGTAGGGATCACGTGGCAATATCCACTGCCCCGTGCTTAGCTGTTTTTTATGAGGGGTACTCAGCCTTACGAAAATTATAGAAGGGGTACACATATGTCAAAAGTTTGGGAAACACTGTATTAGAGAAATCCTGGTTAGGAATGTGCTTGAATATTCGTAGGCATGCGAAATCCAATCGAATGTGCCAAATTTTGACACTTGAACTTGAATAGAATGTCCTGAAATTCGAATGTAAACATTCAAATCAAATTTTGAATTTTGGATCTATCCGTTTGAATTATCCAGATATTCGTATGTGTACGGGTTTGTACGTGATGCACACTTGAAGATCGGGATCTTTCCTGCATTCGTATGCGTTTGTATGGATCCGTACAGGATGAAAACTTGTTGCATACGGGATAACTACAGGATGCATACGGATATGTACGAATGTAGGGAAGATGCATACACGCAAATACGAATGTTGTCGGCATTTGTATATGCAGATTCAAATAAAAAATTCAAACGAATAGATTTGAATTTGGTAAATTCGAATCAAATCTTGTTAAATTCGTCAAATCGAATAGGAATTTTGGGTATTTGATTTGATTCAAATTGCATGTCAAAAAAACTTCCATGCACATCTCAAATTCTGGTCTCCATGGCCAGGAGTTCTAATTTAGAAAGGGAAGGACGAAGAGGACGGTCATTCACACGTGTGTTAAGGTGAGGTGTCATCTTCTGTTCTGATTGGACACCTCTGGTTAAGTTTGGAAGCCATGAAGTGATCTTCAGGTGTTCTGTGATTCCATGTGGTTGTGGAACCTCAATGTGCCTTTCAGGTCCCCATTGGACTCACGTTCTTTTCACGTGGAAATCAGAAGATGGTCTGAAGGTCTATGTCAACGGAACTTTGAACACCACAGACACCAATGGGACGCTGTTCTACAGCTACGATGAGTCCAGCACCAATATGCTGACAGGTTCCGAAGGCGACCAGGGAAAGCGCTATGTGAATGGAGCCTTTGATGAGTTCATTATCTGGGAAAGAGTCCTCACAGCCAGTGAGGTAGAACGATATTTTACTGCTGCTATCGGTGAGTGGGCACAGTGCTTGTTGAACTGCACTCTGCCAGGAAGTGAATAGTCCAATATGCCTTGGAATTTTGCAGGGCTCTTTCTCCTTAATTGCATTTTGCAAGTTCTGCCTTAGATCAGAAGCAGCTGGTAAAATGGACAGTGCTTCATCTGGCTCCTGGCTTTTGATCTCGGAGAATGACATTTTGGGCTGTCGAAGTCCAATCCAATCTCCGCTCCTCCCTGACTGCTTGCTTATAAATGCAAAAGAAAAAGAGAAAAAGAGAGAGTAAAAGTTCTGGGAGTTTCAAAGGATTTCTCCATCTCCCATTTTGGTTCCACTTAACAGTCAAGCCTTGCTTTGCAAGCTACATAGAAATGCAGAACCTAATTGTTAAAGAAAGTTGCAGACTGATAAACACACAAACACACACACACACAAACTCTGCTTCTGAAGACACAAAGTCATTTGAGAGAGAGAGAGAGAAATCCATTCCTGAGCAACAAAACCAAATGAGAAGGAATGAGATATAAAGCATTTATTTGAATTTATGTAGCAGTTAGGAATGTGCACAGATACTTGAAACATTCAAAATTCAATTGAATTCGGACATTTGAATTAGAATCGAATGTCTCTAAATTTGAATTTAACATTTGGATGAATTTTCTAATATTTTGAATCATTCGTGCGAATTATTCAGACATTTGTATGTGTACGGATACACACACATTACATACGTATCTGTAAGCAACTTGTTCATATCTGTACACATTTGTACGGATACATATCGCACGAAAACGGGATGCATGCGGGATAAAAATGGGATGCATACAGATGTATAATTTGTATGGACACATACAAATGTTGTCAACATTTGTATCTTCAATATGAATGGAACATTCATGCCAATAGATTTGAATTGAATGTGAATGCATTTGAATTTTCAACATTTGAATTGATTGAAATCTTTGGATACTCAATTCAAATCGAGCTGAATCCCAGAAATTGCATTCCTGCACACCCCTAGCAGCAGTCTGTTGAGGCAGTCTGATAGCATGCTTTTTACAGTGGCAGGCCAGGGCATTTTATTATATTATTATTATTTGCAGTCTGTTTTTAAACTGATCACTGTAGAAGTTGCATCCCAGGCTATCTGGCTTTATTTTGCAAACTGATAATGCTTGGACACCTGCACTCACGGCCACGCCCCACATGAGGATCTCGGTGTGCAAAGTGGTTCTAAGCAAAGGTTGCTTCTCAGAAAATGCCCACGTAACTAAGAAACTCTGCTATTGTCAACCATCTGTTCTTCCATTAGCGTGTGGGAGAATAGTTCCTCCCCACTGTGGCAAGACAGGTTTTCCAATCAGGAGCCAATATAGACAGGGTTTGGCCTGTTTACCTGCTTCTTAAGGTGTGTTTTTGGATTATATCAAATTGTGCACTGCAAAGAATTCAAAGCAATGGATTCAGCACCTACATTTCTTTCTTGGTGACTGGCCTATTTTTCTTTCAACAGCTCCGTCGGAATGGCAGGCTTCTGGGCATCTTTCATTGGTAGGTATTTCCCTGCGTTGGTCCTCTCTCATTGTGGATGGTGGAAAATCAGACCAGCTTACTCCAAGATTTTAATTGTTGACTTTTTAATCTTCCTTTAGCCTCTTGTAATTTTTTTTAAAAAATAGTCAATGCTTTTCACCCCCTCCTAGCTAGAGTAATATCTTACGAAACAAGGAGATTTGTAAAATCATATTTTGGTTTTGGGTTTGTCAGGAGTCTGAATTGTTGCTGTGGATACCACTGTTCTATACCACCCCACTGTTTTCTGTGGTTGGGTTTGCAAAATATTCTGGTCCTAGGCAGTCCATAACTCATGTGGTTTGTTGTAACACTGTCATGCTGAGATTTTGCACACTGCCAGCAACCTCTGGCTTCCATTCAGGCAGCGGGAAAGACACTCTGATGCCAGAGTGGAGCCCCCATTTGGGGGATTTCAGGGAAATGTGTACTGGACATTTATCAGGATATCCCGGTGGCATGCATACCTGGGATGTGCAAGGAAAAGGGGGTCGCGATGTCAACCACTTTAGCATACAGATACTAGAGATGAGCACAAACTTGGAAACAGAGTAGAGATGTGCACATTTTAAAAATTCAATTTGTATCGAGTTGAATGCAAGAAAATTCATATTCGTTCAAATAAATCCCCTTCAAATGTGGTAGGATTCTAATTTGATTCCAGTGTTCGATACAAATTCAATTCAAATCCCATACAAATCTGCTACGTATCAATTCTGAGCATGTCAAATCTGCTCTGAATCTACTTTGAAACCACTCTTAATCCACTTTGAATCCACTCGGGATCCACTGCAGATGTGACTGGTGCAGCTGCTGTCCCACCTCCCCAGGTGTTCCAAAGCATTTGATTCAAATCCAAATGCTGATCTTCAAGTGTGCTAACATTCGATTTGAACTTGAACGTTCGAATTCATCCAAATTTTGAACGTTACGAATATTCGTGCACATCCCTAAAACAGAGGGTCAATTTGGATGTGCGGTGTGGTTCAGTTCAGGTTGAATCTTGAACCAGCTGGAATTGGTTTGATCTGAACTTGGAACCATTTGATCTGCTTCAGCACAGAAAATTTCTATTGAGAAAGGTCTCTAAAAGTGCAAAATACTAAGAAACTTAAACTGGTTCTTAAACTACCTTTCAGCTGTCCAGGAATGCCTACCAACCCATCATTGTTAACCTCACGGAGGAGAGGGAGAGCTTCCATCAGCCAGCCGCCATGTTGGAATATTTGGAAAATATCTCCCACACCCTGCCCAATGAATCCCTTTCAGTGAATACTGCCTTCAACCTTACAGAGGTAATTTTTCTTCAGCTGTTACCCGACTGTCCTGAAGTAATTTATCAATTCACAGGCTGAGGTAACCAAACCTCCTCCCCCCCTCCCCCAGATAATCAGTTTACTGAGGTAAATTTCTTTCACCTGGGAGTCAATTTACTGAGGTAATTTATCAATTTACCAAGGCAAATTTTCTTCACCTGTTAGTTAGTGTGCCAAGGTAAATTTCCCTCAGCTCTTAATCAAATAAATAAAGCTGTTTGTAGAGCTGGCCACAGGGATGAGACGTCTGTGTGTGTAGACTGAGAATAATGGTGAGGAGATAGAATGAAAAGTTGTAATTAATATTGCAAAGTTGTTTAATTAAAATGAAAGATGGCCACTATCCAATCAGTAAAAGCGAAGCATCTATGTGTGTGTGTGTGTGTGTGTGTGTATTTCCATGTGCAATACATGTGCATGTTGAAAGGGAATATCAGCTGTATGGTGTATGTGATTACAAATTTGCAAGTATAGTTAAGAGTTTAGGTTTTTGTAAGTTCTACTTGTTTTTAAGATGGTGTTGACGCTTATGGAGGCCTTTGTGCAGGAGTGTGCTAGTCAGTGACTTCCCATAAAAGATGTGGTGAACATGATTACCTTGTTCCTGAGGTGAGGCTTTATTGGCAGGGTGGACAACTGATAGCTCTTGAGGGGTCAGCGGTGTGATGTTGCTGTCCAGGATGGAGCCCTTTTGGCAAAGAATTCTGGTGGCCAGATGTTCTTGGCAACTAGCGGTTACTGCAGATGTGGTTTCTTCCAGAATATCATTAAATATCATGATATTTAGGTGCTGTCTGGAGGCAGACTAATAATTTGCTGTCCTTAGCCAACACTTTCAGAGAATATACAGACCTCAAAAGTTGCACCTGCGTTATATGGGAACTAGAAGCATTGGCTATTGTTGCTCAGGAAGCCATCTGTCCTTTGGGCCGATGTGCTGGATGTGGTTTTGAGGCAGCCCAGTAATGCTCATTGTTTAGCACTTTCGACCTCTCGGGCAGAATTTGCACTGACTGTTGCAATTTTTGCAGAGTTGGCTCTATTATACCAGGGAGCTAAATAGCTCCAGCAACCAACCCTTCCTATTTTCTTTGTATGTTACGGTGAATGTTGCCTGGAGGACTTGAGTCAGCCATGGGATGGAGAAGTTGCTTTCTGCTAACAAAACTCTGGCATTGATTACAGCTGCCTCTGGATTAGGTCTCTTTTAATGCAGGCTCTGATGATAATCTTCCCGGATGTGATTTTGGACAGCGATTGTGCTGTGAGATCAATGGGTAATGGTTGCAGAGATGGGGATTATTTGCTCCAACAAAGGGAAAATAAATAGGATGTTGGTTCTTTTGCTTCCACCAGTCCCTTTCTCTTTTGTTTGCATCCTGAATTTATTCTCCAAATGTCAAAACAGGCACAACATTATTATTTGCATCTTTAGATTCAGGGCAGCTGAGTTATTTAAGGAAAGAGCTGTCGGTAGAAATGATGCCAAATTGGGTTGGACCTGTGGTTCAGCCGGTCGGGGCTTTAAGCTTTTGCTCATATTGTGGTGCTAATGGAAGTCAAGCAGGGTCGCAGACTGCCGTGTAAAATGGGAGAGAGCCAGAGCCTTTGGTCTGGGGAATTTGGAGCAGGCAAGGTGAAAGCAAAGGCCTTTTTGGCTGTAGTGCACTAAGGCTGGGACATGCGGGGATGGATCCCCCAATCACACTTAGGCTGGTAAGGGACGCCTTCATTCTATTCCTGTGTGACCCAGCACAAAAAGGCTGCTGTGGGCGCGGTGCACCCCATCCAGGGCTGGTACCATTGGGCCATATCAGCCCACTGGCTGGCAGCCTGGTTCTGGCCCATCCTGGGGTCCCACGGGCTCCCACCGCCCCAGTTTAGTCGGTGGGAGCCAGTGGAGGCCTCCTGGTTGCCCACCCCCACACAGGGGTCCCACTGCCCCCAGCTTGATGTGCATGACTTACCTGTTTAGACACCTGGTTTGAACTGGTAGGCCCCAGGGTTGGGCCTTGCCGAGCTTGAACTGTGGTGTTCTGTGCAGGCGCATGCCATGGCCTGTTATTGGGCCATGGCATGCACCTACACAGACCACCTGGTTTGGGCCTATAGGACCCAATGGTGGTGGCCCAGGGCGGGGCTGCAGAGCTGCCCAGCAGGGAGAGCGTGAATGCTCTCCCTGCTGGACAGCTCTGGGACAGGATGGGATGGACAGAACCGCCCGGCCCACAGAGCAGATGTTCCGTCCCAGGGCTTGCCTAATTGCTAGCCAAAGGCCCAAGTGCGAATAGGCCTCTAGTTGCAGTGAAGTGAGGCAGTCAACTGGGTCTCATTTCCTAGTGCATAAAAGTGAAGCTTTCAGCCATGCTGTTGTCGCGTGCTCTCTGTGGAAAGAGATGACCAGAAGCAGGGCCTTTTCTGTAATGGCACCTGAAATTGCTTATCCCCATTATTGATTATTCAGGAATGTGCACGAATATTTGTAGGCATTCAAAATTCAATTGAATCTGCCAAATTTCAACATTTGAATTCGAATCGAATGTCCAGAAATTCAAATTTAAAGATCTGAATCAAATTTTGAATTTCGGATCTATTTGAAGATCTGCATCTTTCCCACATCCGTACGCATTTGTACAGATCCATATAGGACAAAAACCGGTTGCATACAGGATAACTACGGGATGCATACTGACGTGTGTGGATGCATATGTATGTGGGGAAGATGTGTACGTGCACATATGAATGTTGTTGGCATTCGTATGTGCAGATTCAAATAAAAAATTCAAACAAATAGATTCGAATTTAGTTAATTCCAATTGAATCTTGTTAAATTTGAATTTTAGACTTTCAGGTATTCGATTCAATTCAAATAGAATGTCAAAAAATCATTCATGCACATCCCTGGATGCTTGCCAAATGTGGGAAAAAAGAACAAAGGGAGGAGGAAGGATATTTGGCTAGGATGAGGGTGTTTGTAACAGGAACCGTAACAGAAAAGAGTGGCAGATGGAGTGAAGAGTCCAGCATCGCCATTGAGAGACAATTGCAGGGTCTCAGAAAGATTATACGACTGGCCCCTTCTGCCTGGGGACAACCAGAGACAGTGGGTGTTTTTCCACCATGCTCCTTTAATCTGGATCTAAGAAGATCTGGATCTAGGGAATGGGTACTTCCCTTAATCCAGATCTAGCACCCAGTAGCAATGGGTGCTAGCTTCCCTGCTGTGGAAACACCAGAGCACCCATTGGAAATCCGGATCTACCCACGAGGGCTCTGCCTGTCACCCCAGGTGTTTGGTGGGACAGGGGGTGCAATCTCTGAAGTGGCTCCAAAGTCACTTCAGAGTCTGTGCAAAATAGCTCTAGAGCATCATTGAAATCTGTGCTGATCTTCAGAGTAAACTTCGAAGTGACTTCAAAGTGACTTTGGAGTGATTTTGGAGTGACTTCGGAGTGACTTCGAAGTTCATTCCAAAGATCAGCACAGGCTTCAAAGACCGGAGCTATTTTTCACAGACTTTGAAGTGACTTCAAAATGACTTCAAAATGACTTCGAAGCTTAGGTTTGGGGGCTCCCCCCTAAGGGTGCCCCCTCCCCTAGCCTCCTTTAGACCCCGTTGCCAAACTAATGTGGAAACAGGCTCCCTTTAATCTAGATTTTCTGGCTGAAGACCCCATTGTAGACTCCGTTAATGGGGTCTACAGAAAATCTGGATTGAAGGCCAAAATGTACCCATATGATCCGGATTTCCCGAGGCGCGGTGGAAACAAATATGTCCCTAATGGGTGCCGTGGTGGAAATGGGGTCATCCAGCTCTCACCCAAATGGGTCCTTAATGGGTGCTAAAATGGGTACTAAGTGACCGTGGAAAAACACCCAGTGCCCCTTTCCAACCCTCTCTGAAGATGCTCAGATAAAGCATAGGATGTTTCACTCCTATGCTGCATTTTCTGTGGTTGGGCTCCTGCCACATTGTCCTGGAATTAACCTAATTAATGTGATATTGGGAAGAGAAATTTAACGAGGGCTTTTGCAGGGACGGTGGGTGTGGTTGTGGGTGTTGTGTGTTTGGTATCTTTAGCGAGTGAGAGAGTTTGGTGTCCCATAACAGATGTTTTTTTCAAAAATAACAATTTGTGGGGTGGTGGATGGAGAACGGCAGCCTTATTCAGATTCCAAAGGCATCTGCCTCTCCATTCTCCAGTTTAATTCAGTTTCATAAAATTTCTAAATGGGTTTCAGTATCTTGAGCAGGGGAATAAATGAATGCTAATATAGCCAGAGTTTTATTGTTCTGTAAGCATCAATAAATACTCTATTGCTTTAAAAATATTACCGCACAATGTCTAATGAGCTCAATGTCGGGGAATGAGTCTTGTCTGTCACATACATGAATTTGTGCTTATTATTTTAAATACTAATTTATTTTCACTTGGGGCAAATATATAACTACTAAATGTATGCACCTGCCTTAAATGTTGTTTTCAGAGGGAGGGAGGGAATGAAGGGGGAAAGAGGTCTGCCTGCCTGCCTGAATATCTATCTGTTTGTCTACCTGTCTTCATATCTGTCTATGTATCTGTCTTCATATCTATCTGTGTATCTTTCATATCTACCTACATGTCTTCATATCTATCTACCTACCTGTCTGTCCATGTAACTAGCTACTAAATCATATTGATAGGGCATGAATACACAGTAATAAAATCACCTGGATTTTTTTTTTTTTTTTTTTGCAGGTCTTTCTTGAGACTGTGGAAAGCATGCTTTCATTACCTGGCTGGACTGATGTGTCGCAGGTAATGTTTGGGGCATTGTCACCTTTGTTTTTTTGCACTGATTCCTAATATTTATGTCATGGTGTTTCGTTTTGTTTTTCTTTCCAAAGAGCTGAAGGTGGGGTTCCCATGTATTTCCACAACAGCTGGTAGGCTAGACAGAGAAGTGGGGATTACCCTAATTTCGCCTAGTGGGCGTCCATGTTGAGTGGGGTTCTGCACTCTGGGCCCCTATAAAATTACGTTGTTCTCACAACAGCCCTGTAGGTGTCAGGGAGAGGTAGTGAGTGGTCCAAGGTCACCCCGGGAAATTTCACAGCTGGATGGGGGATTTGAGCTCCTCCAGGGAGATGGAAAGAGGGAAGAGATGCTGACTCTAAACTTGACGTTCTCCTGCCTTGCACTCGTTTCGGCTGTGCTACATCTCCTCCAGGGAGATAAAAAGAGGGGAGAAACACTCACTCCCAACTTGGTGTTCTCTTACCCTGTGCTCACTTCTTAGAGGCAGGTATGAAGAAAAATGGACACTTAATCCACCTTTCCATCCAGCTGGGCCATGCTTCCCTCCTGAAAGCTAGAGAGGGGAGATGGAAGTAGGGACATTGTTTATGATGTGTTTTTTTAATCTCTTATTTACTGAGATTTTTTTTTTACTTGTTGCATTGATTTGTTGTATTCTTTGATCTGATGATTATTTACTGATGATTATTTACCTTGATCTGATGATTATTTACTGAGACTGGTTTTTTTACTTGTATTGATTTGTTGTATTCTTTGTATTTGTTGTATTCTTTGTATTTTTTTTTTCTGTTTGTTGTAAACTGCTTTGGCAAAATTCACCATTTCCCCCACTATGCTCTGCTGGATCTGAGATGGTGGAAAGAGCTGCTGAGATTTTAGAACTGCTCCTTCTAGACCGTTCCTCAGCCTGAGAAATTGACTGGGCTTCCTTTGGGTTGTTGCCATGCTCTTTGCCTCTGGGAAACCCCATTCATTCCACAAACCTGCCCTCCCATTTGCTTTTCCACATGCCCTTAATGGTGACCCCCATCCTTGCCTGTTTCCTTCTAGACAGCAGCCATGACCACCGAGTTAATTGAAACTGTGGACAGCGTGATGTTCCACATGGCCTACAACTTGGAGGGAAGCCCGTCCCTTCTGGCAGTCGAAGGGACAACCTCTGTGGCAGGTGAGGTTTCTTTGGCCTTAATGTCACCTGCCCCTAACCTGAAGATGGGATAAACTGAGGGTGATGATTTCAGGTCTGCAGTGTTTTTCAGCTGCTGACAAGAAACAGGAATTGTTCTTTGTATATTTAAAACAGGACAGAACAAGAGCATCCATTGTCAACAGGGAAGGAGGAAAATGCATCTCATTTGCATAAGAGTTGCACAGGCTGTGCTGGGCTTTGCCTGCTTTATTCTGGTCATTGTCGCTTTATTGGTTTATTATTTAAGTATTTATACTCCGCTTTTCACTCAAAGATCCCAAGATGGGCCACAACAAATGAAAGATATGTAAAGTATTCTTAAAATATATTTAAAGCATAATCCACCGTCCCAGAAGAAGCTAAACATCAAAGGCCTGGGTGAAAAGGGCTGTTTTAACCAGGCACCCAAAATCATATCATGTAGGTGGCTGGTGAACCTCCAGAGCAGTGGTTCTCAACCTGGGGGTCGGGACCCCTTTGGGGGTCGAACTACCCTTTCAGAGGGGTCGTGACAAGTCTCCCACCTCCCTTCCCTCCCACTTCCAAAGCTGCTCTACCCCATGGTTGGGGGTCTCCACAACATGAGGAACTCCATTAACGGGTTGCGGCATTAGGAAGGTTGAGAACCGCTGCTCCAGAGGCAAGCTTTTCCAGAATATGGGAACACGATAGAATAGGCCCCTTTGCCTGTCCCCGCCCCTTGAGCTAGTTGTGTCTAATGGTTAGGGAGCCAGATTCTTATCTGGAAATACTGGATTTGATTCCACACTCCTCCATGAAGCCAGCTGGATGACCTTGAGCCAGTTACAGCTCTCTTCTGAGCTCTCACAGGGTGTCTGTTGTGGGGAAAAGAACATAAGATTTGTCAGCCGCTTTGAGTCCAATTAAATGGTTGAGAAAAGCAGGGTAGAAAAGGCAACTCTTCTTCTTCCCCCTCTGAGAGAGGAAGATCTATAGGTAGTTTCACATGATGATGGTAGAAATCCCATGATTTTTACTAACTTGGATCTTTGCAGAACCCATGTTGTATGTTCATTAGCAAGGACCCAAGATGACAAGCAGAAATCAGGAATGTAAAACATATTTAGATAGAACATACAAACACAAAACAAAATAATCAAGTACTGGACTGCAGAGAAATAAAACCTGTTAAAGCCTGATTAGAATTACATTCTTTCAGGGGCCTCCAAAAAGCAGCTAAGGAATGTGGCTGATCTTATCCCAGAATAATCTTGGAACTGGGGCAGCTACTCCCAGTCTGGTGCAGATTATGCCAGGCTTCACCCAGGGCTTGGACAGCAAACTCCTGTTCTGGGATATAATCTGAAATACGTCATGGTGAAGAAAGCGCCATAGGAAAAATGGTTTTGCTAAGTAGAAATATAGGATTCCTGCCACACTGAGTAGGGCTGTGACATGCAAGAATGATTTTTTTTTTTTGCATTTAATTCATATCAAATTTAATGTAAGAAAATTAATATTCGTTCGAATAGATCCCCTTCGAATGTGGTAGGATTCTATTTGATATATGAATGTGTTTGTACGAATTTGTATGAATATCTGATACAAACGCATACATATTTGATATGTATCTGATATGTATCCTGTAACATATCCGCTGTGAAAACCACCCTGAATCCACTTTGAATCCAGTCTCAAACCATGTTGAATCCACTCTGGATTCATTGCAGACATGACTGGCACAACCGCTTTTCCCACCTTCCCATTTCACGAATGTTCCGAAGCTTTGTGTGAATGTTCCAAAACATTCAAATTTGTACGAATGTCAATGTACGAATGCTGTAACATTCAGTTCTTATATGAATGTCCGAATTCGAATTCGTCCGAATAACAAACTTTACAAATATTAGTTCACATCCCTAAAACTGAGACAGCATCCAGATGTCAGTTACTGATTCTGCTGTATTTGGATACTGGAATATCTGAATAGAGCGGAATAACTAACCAATGTCTGAATGCAGCCTGAGGGGCCTCAGAGACCTCACATATTATGAAGGAAAATTTCAAAATAACTGCTAAGTGTTCATACTGGGCCACACAAAGAAGATCCCTTCTGCAGAAAGAGAAGTCAACTCCCTTTTAATTTCCTCCCACAAAATATAAAACCTTAATATTAATTCCTTCCTAGTTTTCTACAAGAGAACAAGATTTGCAGAAGGTATTAAATAAAGTAAACCCTTTTTCCCTTGTTTTTTTTAAACCCTCGAAAGTAATAAATGGAATTGGCTGAATGTTTTTTCCCTTCCTTTATTCTTATTCTTCCTTTATTTTATCTCTCCTTGCATTATTATGCAGATTTCTCCCTGATCAAGGTGCCTCCTCAGCTCTTGAATGTGCCTCACTATCGCTTCCCCCCACAAGGGCAGAGTTATATTTCCATTCCCGGTGAAGCTTTTCAATACAAAGGTAACAGAGAAGATGTGCAAAACAGGAAGGAATGGCAGAGGACTTCCTGTCTCTTGCTGACTGGGCATGTGAAGTGGTTTTTTGCTGAGTCATGGGTACCCAACATTGACTCTACAGATGCTGTTGGGGACCCCATCATCCTAGATTGTTACCTCTAATGCCTGAGGAGGATGGGAGGTGGGATCCCAGCCACTTCTGGGCTTGATATCGTGAGATAGTCTACCATTGTGCTCTACCAAAGTTTATTTTATTTTAAAAATTATATTCTGCCCTTCAGTGAAAGGTCCCAAGAGTGGGCCACAATAATGAAAAGGACTCCTTGGCCATGGTCACACCTTCTCTGTAAACCTTCTTCAGTACATCTTCAGGTCTGACCGCTCACACCTTTTCATTTCTATCCATTTTATATATAGATTGTCCATTCAGGAAAGCCCAAATGGAAGGTGGAAAGTCCACAAATGAATCAGATAGAAATGAAAAGATGTGGGCAGTTAGACCTGAAGATGGGCTGAAGAAGCTTTAAAGGGAAGGTGCGACCATGGCCTAGGTGGCTCTTTAGTGATGGCTGGAAGTTGAATCAAGAAGACTGGAGCCTGAGGCTATGTTCCCACTGGTAAAAAAAAAAATAAAAATCCAGGTTTTAACCTGGATTTCTTTTGACCTGGATTTCTTTTGACCTGCACTGGGGCACCGTTTTCCCCAGCCCCGTTCCTCCTTCTTTCGTCATCATCCCACTGCTTGCCTTCCCCACCGTTCCCCAACAGATGGAAGAAAGTGTGGGAGAAAAAGTAGACACTAGGGGAGATGAGGAAAGGGTTGGGGAGAAGGTAAATGGTGGTGGTGGAGGAGATCAGCATGAGTGGTGTTCCCATTAATAAATCATAGAATCATAGAATCATAGAATGGTAGAGTTGGAGGGGACCTCCTGGGTCATCGAGTCCAACCCCCTGCTCAAGGCAGGATCTCCTAAACCATCTCAGACAGATGGCCGTCCAGTCTCTGCTTGAAGACCTCCAACGAAGGGGAACCAACCACCTCCCGTGGCAGCCTGTTCCACTGGTTGATCACTCTTACTGTTAGAAATTTTTTCCTAACATCTAAACTAAATCTTTTCCCCTGCAGTTTCACCCCATTGTTTCTAGTCCTTCCTTGAGAGAGTGAGAACAGGGCTGATCCCTCTGCCTTGTGACAACCCTTGAGGTATTTGTAGACAGCTATCATGTCTCCTCTCAGTCTTCTTTTTGTTAGACTAAACATTCCTAGTTCCTATTTGGATTTTAACAGGATCCCGCAGTGAGTCCTGTTAAAATCCGAGCAGGGATGCCCCAGATTATCAGACACATAGTCCCCAGAATCCCATCAAAGTGTTGGGACATTGGACCCTTGAGCTGGATTCAGGCCAGACCAAAGAACTGGTGGGATCGCACCCTGACCTAATCTTGAAGCTCACTACTTTTGACTGATGATTCCTCCCTCCTCAGCCAAGCATACTTTTTATGGATACTACCAAAGATGGCTTAGAGACCGAGTCTTTTGTAGGCCTGTGATGAACTGGTTCGGGTTTGAAGCTGCTTGAATTGAACAGAAGAGCTCAAAAGGACTGAGTGAGGTTTGAAATGAAGGTGTGACTATGGTCCCTTGTGTAGCAATAACCAAGCCTTGCGTACAGTAGGCCAGGTCTGAAGCTTGCAGGGGACATTTGCTGGTACTGTTTCCTTTTATCTGTCTTGCCCTTTGCCTCACAACCTGCACTGGGCACTGGGCTCTAGCCACAGCTGGTTCCCGAGGACACTGCCCTAAAATGCTGTGTTTAGTGGTCAGTGTGCCATGGCAGCAACTGTAGCACAGTGCTAGAGCAAACTGGGAAACAGGGGGCCACAGGTTTTAATCCCAGCACTGCCAAACCACTTCCCCATCTTTGTCGAGAGAACTTCCTAGAGAAGCCATGTAATCAGCCAGGAGTCAGATCTAACTTGATGGTGTTCAGGAGATAAGGTGCAGTATAGTTTGCAGCTCTGGTACAGCTTCTCTCTGCTGTCTAAATAGGAGGGGAGAGCTTTGGACAGGAATGCTGTGCTATGCAGAGGAATTTAGGAGGAAGGCTGGAACACGGAGTCAATCTGAAGTTCAGGCTTTCAGCCAGAAGCAATAAAAAGCCTCCTAGGGTAGCTTGACTCACCTCCTTAGTTCCTGCACAATTCAAAGGGCTTCTGCACGGTCGCTGTAAAATAAGAAGCAGTTCTAAAAAGGGAACGAGAGAGCAGGGAATAGGATTTTAAATAAAGGAAAGGAAAGGAAACATTTTTTGAAATAATATTTATAAAGACTGGATCTGAATTCCCACAAACAAAGTGCTAAGCGTAAGCCCAAAAAGCATTTATGAACTGAAGCGAAGTCGTCCTATGGGCTGGACAAAGGTCAAAGCAATTCCACAAATTATCCGCTGTTGTTATTTTAAACGTAGCCAGTACTTGTCACCTTTCATTTTCATGCTCATTACAAGAGCTGTGAGTTTACTGATCATGAAAAACAAGTTGTTTTAGGACTTAGTTCTACTCATTATTCTGGTACTCCATCCATGAGCTATATTTAGATGAATCACTCAGTCTGTCTATTCATGGACAGGTTCCCAGTTAACCCTACCCACAATATTGCCTCTCTCTCTCTCTGAGCCTTCCTGCACTTAGCTTAGATCGATGAAATCCACTTCCGGGCTTGATTGGTTCACACATATGGGATAAAAACAGGATGCGTACGGATGCGTACAGATGTGCACGGACACATACAAATATCAACATTTGTATCTTCAAATATGAATCAAATATTCTTAAGAATAGATACAAATGTATTTTATTTGAATTGAAAACAAATGCATTCAAATTTTAAACATTTGAATCGATTCAAATATTCAGATATTCAATTTGAATCGAATCCCAAAGATTTCATTCGTGCACCCCCCCATTCCTGGTATGCTCTGTCTTCTCTGGATGGAGCATAATCTCAATCAGGGAGGTTCTGGTCAGAATTACTGGTAGACCTTGGTCTACTGGCAAACCAGCATAGTCTAGAATGGAACATGGAGGTGTGCAGAGACAGACCTCCATCTTCTGAACTACAAAGGGACCCATTTCAAGGCCTTAAAGCTCTTGGAAGTTTTGGGCCAGGGCTGGGTCTGGTCTGGACCAGTGCCTTTGGACAGATGGTTCTGTTCCAGACCACTTCTTTCCATGGTCTTATCTAGTGGGCCTGGCTGGTCTAGAACTATGTTTTGGAGCATGGAGAGGTGACTGCAAAAATATCCTCTTTGTGTGTGTGTGTATCTATTTGAGTTATGATTGACAGCTGCTAAATTCATAGATACCTCCATGCAACGTTCTTTTTTGGCAACATTTTGGAAAGGCCACTTCCAGCTTTCTGGCCATTTGCAACTGTCCTTATTAGCGCCACCTTGGAGAACTTGAGTCTTTGCAAGTGCCAAGGAATGCCACCGCAGCCTTATGTGGTGACGTTTGCATGTGTGCTTGTGTACCTTCATTCCCAGAGCCCTAACAGTGACATAACATATCAGTTTTCTCCTTTTTCTTCCTTGCAGCCTGGGTGACCATTGTAGGACTTCTGTATCATACCGTGCACCAGTACTTCCATGGTATCAAGCCAATGGAAACAAAGTAAGTCTGCCTGAAAATGCTTCAACCGGACTGCAAATGATAAAGTCCCCATTTGTCATTCGTATGAAGGGGGCAGGTGATCTAGTGAGCTCTTCAAGCGTTCCTTTTTCAGAATACCTGAAAAGGAGGCAAACTGGGCTCACAAGCTCAGTTAATCCCCCTTTTTCCACACACAGTCAAAGATCTGGATTTTCAAGATCCAGATCTTTGAGATGGGGTCCTCCTGGAGATCTGGATCTTGAAGATACCTGAAGAGCCCATTGTGGACACCTTTAATCAGGTCCATTAAATCTGGATTTCCCCTGGCCTCGTGGGGACAGGGCCTTGCAGATGGGGCCTTCATTGGTGTCCAGGTGGGGACAGGGCCTTCCTGATTGGTACCAATCAGGTACCAATTGGGTTCCTAATGAGGTCTTAGAAGGGTTCTAAGCCCTAGTGGAAAAAGGCCCAATATTTCCATAATTCTTTTTCCGGTGGTGGTGATCAGAGCTTCTATGAAGCTTAAGGTGGAGACACTTCCTGCTGGCTGCTGATCAAAATCAGAGAGACCCTTTCCCTGTCTAAGGCTCAGGGAGAAATTTGTTCCATTTGCTGACAATTTTCTCACTCTGTGGAAGAACAGGCGGACCAACATTCACTAGCTGCTGAATTTTGTAATGCTGTTTTCTAGCAAAACTATCTTTTCCAGAAAAGGGCATCTTGGGGGAAATACTTGGTCAAAAGTTGGCACATCAGTGAAAAATCAAAATAAGATGAGGTAAAGTAGAAGAAATTTCTTGCAAAAGTATGTCAGGTGATCTTTTTTGTTTGCCTCTCTCTCTCTCTCATATATATATAAACCATAAGATAGAAATGAGGCATATCAAATGTTAAATTGATGACACAAGCAATGGAATATAACATACTCATTTAACCCTGCCTCTGATGAACTCACTCCTCAGGATTGCTTGGGCCTCTGTATAGAAATCATTTCTTTTCATCAAATAGACATGATGGTAGGTAGACACAAAGATGGGTAAACTTTTATTGATAATCCAATGGCCATAGAATAGGGATATATGCATAGACATCCATTTTTATCAGAAACTTATAGGAGGCACTGGATATTGTAGTATACTGATTTGCAGCTTAGTATGAAAGCAAGCAAGGAAAGTCCATGAATGCTACTCAAAAACTATGTTCCGACAGCTCCTTGCAGCTGTCCCAACTGCATTGGGGTGCCGTTCCCCCCTGCCGTGTTCCTCCATCTTTTGTCATCATCCTGCCACTTGCTTTCCCCACCGTTCTCCAACAGATGAAGAAAAGGGGCTGGGGGTGAAGGGGCTGGGCCGGAAACACTGGGAGACGACGAAAGACTGAGAAATGGGGCAGGGAAGATGGTGGGAGAAGAAGAGATGGAGATACTGGGTTTAAGGAGATGGTGGGAGACAATGAAAGATGGAGAAATGGGGCACGGGGGGCAGGGCCAGGAAACTGACAGATGTGGAACGGGTAGGGTAGGGTAGGCAAATGGCAGGGGCCGACGACAGAATAGGGCGGTGGGCGGTGGAGGAGACTGGCATGGCGGTGTTCCCATTGCAAAAGGTAGGCACTGGGGGAGATGAGGAAAGGGTTGGGGAGAAGGTAAAAGCGGGTGGCGGTGGAGGAGATCAGCATGAGCGGTGTTCCCATTAATAAATATTCAGATTTTAACAGGATTCCACAGTGAGCCCTGTTAAAATTCAAATAGGGATTCCCCAGATTATCTGACATATAGTCTGCAGAAACAGGGAATCCCATCCATGGTGGGCCCTTGAGCTGTATACAGGCTGGACCAGATGGCCAGTGGAAACGTGGTCTATGTCTCTTTCTTCCATAACATGGTAGCCCTCAAAAGAGCAGAGCAACCAATTCAACTTTCAATTTGTTCTAGTTCACGTTCCCTTGCTGGATCTGTTCCCAGAACTTCCAACTGACTTGTCCAAGTGCACACCCATCCCACAAGAAGGGTGTAATGTTCCAAGTGCTGGGGAGAGATTCCCCTTCTTTAAAGAGCTGCTGCAGGATCTACAGTCAAGCCACAGGGCAGCCTGGAAGAGCTGGGCAGGATTGACTTCTCTTGTGGGATGGGTGGTGCAGTAAGGCAGTGACCAGAGGCTGGTCTTGGATTGGGGCAAAGTGTCCTTTGAACCTTTGCATCCAAATAGAGCTTGGCCCAGCAGAAGGTTTTAAGATTACATGCCTAGGAGACAAAGAGTAGAGAACCTCAGAACTAAAGTGAAGGCTCCAAGTATGGACAGTCGGACTTTTCACACTTACCCTCAGCCAGACCAGGAAATGGCCCAGAACAGCCAACCTTACGCATGATAGGCTGGCTTAACAGAAGGCCATGTCCCCTGCTAACAAACTTCATCCTCATTGGATGGACTGTAGTCCACTCTAGGTGGTTCCAAATTGCCACCTTGACCAGGACAACAGTAAGCCTTTTTGAAAAATATCTAATCACAACTAGACCAGCCCCACACCTTTCCACCCACTGTTTTTAATATCTTCTTTTATTTTTTTAAAAAAACACTGTGAATTTTATTTGGTTTAATGCATTTTAAGGAATTTGAGATGTGGTTTGGTCTGCTTTTTTATTTTATGCTGTGATCTGCTTTGAGATTTTAAGATGGGAAGCAGTATAGGAATATTTAAAATTAATAAATAAATCTGAAAAAGAAAGATGAAGGAGGACCGTTGGGACATTACCTTTGCCTTGCTTCCGCCTATGAATGTAGCTTCAAGAGAAACATGGGCCTCTTCTTTTTTTTTTAATATTTATTTTTAAAGTGAAAACAACACGATTATTTAAGCATCACTTGTCAAAATTCCTCCAGGCTAGGAAAATACCGTCACTGGCAGCATTTCTAATGAGGGGCTGAGCCAGCTTGGCTCCCCTCTGCATCCTGGTTTGAATTATGCTATCTTTGAGAAACAAGCGCTTTCTGGACCAGGCATGCCTCTTTCATAACAGGACCATAAATAATGTGCCAAATTGATAATTTGAAAAATATCTGCCTCTACGTTTCCACTGGTAAAAAAAATCCGGGTTTTAACCCAGATTTTTTTTGACCATTGGTGAAGGCTCCTTGCAGCCATCCTGACTGCATTGGGGTGTGATCTCCAGCCGTTCCCCTCTTGCCCCGTTCCTCTGTCTTTCGTCGTCATCCCCTTCCTTGCTTTCCCCACCATTGAGGAGGAAAGGGGCAGGGGGGGAGGCAAACACCGGGAGACGAGGAAAGATGGAAGAACGTGGTTGGGGGGGGGAGGCAAATGCCGGGAGATGAGGAAAGATGGAAGAATGTAGCGGGGGGGGGGAGAGAAGGAGGTAAGATGGAGGAAAGGGGTGGCAGTGAAGGAGATTGGCAGGCATTCCCATTAATAAATAATGAATAGGGATTTCCCAGATGATTGGACATATAGTCCGCAGAAACAGGGAATCCTGTCCAAAGTGCCAGGTTGTTGGACCCTTAAGCTGGACTCAGGCCGGACCCTGAGTAGTGAGTGCCCATGCTGGTCATTTCCTCCTTGTTACCTTCATTTTGCTGAGATTTATCTTCAGGTGCTTAAGGTGAGTCTGTCCTGTGACTATAATTGCCTGTAATGACAGAAGGAAGCCTAACACATGTCGCTGTGGAAATAATGAGCTTTCTTAAGGCAGGGCAACTGGAGTTTTCCTCCCATCTTGTATATGGCACAAACCAATGATTACTGTAAAGCCATCTTATGAACATTATAAGAACAAAAGAGGAGCCCTGTTGGATCAGGCCAGAGCGCATCTAGTCTAGCATCACCTCTCACACAGTGGCCCACCAGTTGCTTCACTGCATCTCAAGCAGAAGACAAAGGCGGAACCATCATCTGCTCTCACATCCCTGCAAATGGCCTTGAGAGGCCTCCTGCCTGCCTGTCCAACCTATCTGAGCATCCGTTCTAGATAAGAACAGAGAGGAGCCCTGCTGGATCAGGCCACAGCCCATCTAGTCCAGCATCCTGTCCCACACAGTGGCCACCACTTCTGGGCATCTTAAGCAGGAACCTTCACCTGCTTAGGGACCTTTTCACACTACAGATGAATGGCTGTAGTGCATTGAGCCTAGGCCACACGGGGACACTTTCCCATTCACACCTAGGCAGGTAAGGAACGCGTGCCCCCTACCTGCCTATGTGCAAAAGGGGAATCTGTCCTCACGTGGCCTAGCCCGAAAAGGCTAGAATGGGGTGGGATGCCCCTCCCAGGCCTGCCCCCCATCTGGTCGGATTCAACCCAGGGGCAGGCAGGCCTGTTGCGTTCCTTCCCAGGGTCCCTCCAGGTTCTAGGGGACCAGATTGGGTCGCCTAGGGTCCACAGGAACCCGGGGATGGAATGCAACAGGCCTGCCCAATAGGGAATGCTGGAGGTGGGGCGCGTGGCTGTCAGGGAGGGAGCATGCGAATGCGCCCCCTCCTGAACAGTTGTGGGGCAGCCGGGGATGGCCACGAATGCCCTGGGATGGGTGTAGAGCATGATTTCGTGCTCTATACGCAGAACACATGTGGGTACCCTGGGATGGGCTGCAGAGCGAATGCTCCATCCCAGGGCGTCGTACATGCATTCCTACGGACCTTGTGTGAATAGGCCTCTTGACTCCCTGCAAGGAGCCTTGAGAAGCATCCTGCCTGCATCTCCAACATGGGGGTAGTATCTAGGCATCTATTCTAGTAGCCATCGATACACCTGTCCTCCATGGATTTATCTAATGGTTGATACTATGGGAAGGCAGCAATTAGGGGAATAACCTCTGGTCTGTGACCATATTAAATTCATTTGTTTGTTCCTTCATTTGTTCCTTCATTCCTTCAATCAAAGGGATAACAAGGGCAGAAATCAATGGTGCCATGGAGGGTTAAGCCCAAGATAGCATCTGTGACTCTACAGTTCTCACATGTTATGAAGACCCCCAAAGGTTTTGTAAAGTCATCTCCTTGCATAACGTGGCTTGGAGTAACATCATTTTTACGATCCTGGTTCAAAGTTTTTCAAGAACCTACCCTCTGAAACACAGGAAGTGCTATGGTATGACTCTTTTCAGCAGCCCATTAAGGCTCTGGTCCTGTTGGGTCAGCCACCTGCTGGGCTTCACATTTTAGAACTACGAAATCCAATTGATGTGCATTTGTCTCATCAAAGTCAACAGGGTTTAAATGGTCTTTCTGAGCATGGCGCAATATCTAAGTCTTAAATAATTTCCAGCAGTGCTATTGAAATCCTCCTCTCTCTCTGTCCCCTGAGGCTGCCTTTCCCATTTGTTTGTTTGTATGCATGCATGTATGTATGTATGCATCCATCCATCCATCCATCCAATACATTTATATCCTTCCCTTCACCAAATGGTCCCAAATGAGTTATCTGTAGGGGAGCACAAGAAATTGGAAGGAGGAAAGCTGCACTTGCTGGTACACTGAGACAGAAAGTGTTCCAGGTGTTGTCTACCTCATTAGGGTCAGGTGGATTAGGCATATAGCCAACAATTAATGACCAATGTGCCTTTTCTTTTTCAGGATCCCTGAAGCAGTGGTTTGCAAGCACTGTATGATTTCTGCAGCTAGCTACCTTATTTCCCTGAAAGTGGAGCCTCCACCATCTTTGTCCCACAACTTGTCTGGTTCACCTCTCATTACCATCCATCTGAAACACAAACTGGTAAGTGGGAGCAAGTCCTCCAGTTGTGTCAAGCATTTGGGCGTTTCCTGTTTCCTAGTCACTTTGGCATCGTAATCCCAGCATGCCTTGGGAAACCTATTTGAGTCAGTGAACCGGACAAACTATTTCAGTTAAAAGCAAATACCTGTCACTGTGCTGTACTGAATTTTGCAATTTAGTGACGGTGGTGATAAAGGCACAAGAGGAGCCATGCTTAGTTTGTGTTTGTATGAGTTTAATTTATGCACATCTGAGGTTGTGAACTTTTGCGCTGCATTTTTTAAAAAGTATTTATGTGCTGCTTGATAACCACATTCCTACAGAATCTGGAGTTGGGAAAATGTGCCGAGTTGCAACAGTTCTCCACTTGTGCTTAACTACATCCAGCTATGCAAGACCTATGCGGCCAAACTCTGCCTAGGGCAGTGGTCACAGCTAAAGTTTAATCCATCTTCAGTCCACCTTCAGAGCGAGAGAACACATCAGCAACGTGCCCAGTAATTTTCTTTCCACGTTATCTATCCCGAAGGTGAATTTTCTGAGTGATTTGAAACTGAAAGAAAGCAACTTGTCACTTTGCTGATGTATTCCCTTGCTCTGAAAGTGGACTGAAGCTGGATTAAACCTTACATGTGACCACAGCCTAAGTGTTGGCATCCGGACAACTCTGTATTTGCTGTGCCTCTACAGAATCTGATAAAAATGCTTTTCAGTCAGGGGTGCAGTGACCAGCTTATTTTTCCTGCCATGATCATGTACATTTGCTTTTCACTGCAGCACTTCCTGTAGGTTATAGTGTGTTTTGTTTTGCAAACAGTTTGGGAGCATTTGAATTCCTTCTCGGGGGTCCTACAAAAGTCCCTTCTGCTTTCTGAAATCGAAAAAAGGCTGGTGATCCAGCATTTGTTTTTAATGCAGTGGGAATGTTTCCTACCCACCCACGCTGCCCTGAAAACATCATATCTCTCTGCCTCTCTCAAGAGAAATACTGTGATAGAGCAAGTGTGCATTGCTATCCAATATTCTGTTGGCAAACCCTTTCCTGAAATGCTGTCCTTTCGTAGCCAGAACATACCTTCCTCTGCCACGAGGGCTTCAAAATGGGTTTCACATCTTACAGTGGGGACTCTGGTGGCTTTTATTTTGAAACCCAGTGTGCACGTGCACTTGGCTTTCTGCTGCGCATGGGGATCGTTTGGGTCTCCTTCGTGGGCCGCAGCCCTGGCATCCGCGCATCTTTCTCTGCCGAATGTAAAGTGGCGTGAGTTTGGCCTGGCAGGGAATCGAGAGTTTGGTTTGGAAAGGTCTGTGCATCAGACGTTCAAAGAGAATCTGTGCCTGTTGGGCCCAGCCCAGGCGTAGGGGTGTGATTATACGTGTCATTCCTCATTACCCAAACATCGTGCTTGGTCTTCCAGGGCTCTGGGAACCGTAAAAATAATAACAGACAGATTCAAAATCCTCGCCCTCTCCCTGACCCTGTTTCTGCCTATGCTAAGTATAGGTTCTTTCTGCTGAAACGGCTTTCTGATCGGTGGCCGTTTTTTGGTTGCAGAGTGGAGGAGTCTCTCGTCTTGCCTCCTCCCAAGAATTGAGTAGGGGCAGGGCTGCAACTCAGTGCTGCAAAGGGCTGGGAGGGGCCCTTTTGCCACCCCCACCCCCGCAAAGGCGCCATGCACCAAGAGCAGCCAGTATGATGCCATTTTCAATTGGCCCTGGCAATTATCTATGCAGACAGGGCCAATGAGAATTGTAGTTCCTCTTCCAGGAGCCACAGTCCTAGGGTTTGTTTCCTAGACAGCTGTCTAGTGTTATAGCTGTTTCTGCATTTATTTGATTTTTTTGTCCTGACTGATACTCAAAGGTCTCCGGGCTGGTTACAACAATAAAAACGAACTTAAATGAACTCCTTGAAACCAGTGATAGGGCCTGCAAGTAGGAAGTGTATCCTACAGCAGGGCATGGGTATGTAACATATAAACATAGTGGGTTTATAAAGTGGAACATATTATGTATATTCTGGGGTGGGGACTATTTCATTGTCTGAGAGCTACAACTGAAAAGGCCCTATGAGCGTGTTCCCACTTGACATTTTAAGTCCTGTTTGGACTATTTTAGTCCTGGGTCGACTATTTTAATCCGGATACAAGGATGAGTGTGCATTTCGGACTGTTCCCATTTACCTGATGGTAATCCAGACTGAACCTGAATAGCGCTGTTCTCACTCACAGCCCAAATCCCCAGCACAGAGAAACAGGACCTTTTAATCTCTGCCCCCCACCCCCAGTGCAAACCCTGTAAGCCTGCCCTGGTCAATCAGCTGACCGGAAGAACAGACACACACAGGGCAACAACACTTTCCCCTTTTCACACCCTCTCTTTCAGATTGGACGTTCCTGGTAATATTACCTCCATCCATGTTACCGGGAAGAGCGCATATGCGCTCAAGCAGATCAGTGGAGGAGCAGAGTGCAATCGGAAGGCTTAGACTGCTCATGTGGCTTGACTCGCCATGGTTTTGCTTTTAAAACCTTTTTGCTTGATACATATGCATCTTTCTGATAATTGTTAGTGGCTACTAGGAATGTATCCATTTCTAGTAGCTGCTAACGATCAGCAGAAAGATACATATGTATCAAGCAAAAAGGTTTTAAAAGCAAAACCATGGTGAGTCAAGCTGGTCTCCCCCCCTCCCCCATTCAGGGGAAATCCAAATTGATCGGGGCTCTAGCATTGTGGGCATGGCAAGGGGGGGGGACCTTCACAGCTGTGAAATCCCACTCACATCTGGCAGGCATTGGCCAGAAAGCTAGATCTCTGCCCTAGATAGTCTGGGAGCATTTCCATTTGGGGTGAAAAAAGTGGACTTGGCTCCAAAAGGGGGAATCGATCCAGTTTTCCTCAGGACTTTTTTCCTCTGGATTTTTGCTGGATAGTCATCATAAAATCTGGGAAGAAAAAATTGAACGGGAATGCTGGATACCAAATTCAGATTCTGTTCAGATTTATAGAGAATTAAATGGGAACTTTGGATACAGAATTTGAATTCTGTTCTGATTTAAACGCTTATGGGAAAGTACTCACTCCTTTGGAGCTATTGAAGGTGATGGTACAATCAGGTAGCCTCACCTGCAAACTATAAAGCACAGGTAGGACAATAGGAGACAAGGTATTCCTTTAAATATTTGTTTTATGTTTATTTGGATTTATATACTGCACTATTACTAGTATCTCAAGGTGGGATACAACATAACAGAAGGAGAAGCAAATAAAAATAAGTGTATAAAAACCATAAAACCATATAACTAGGTACAAGATGGCAGACTATAGAGAAAAGGTGAAATTATAAAATTGTCCTGTAATGAGTCATCAGAAGACATTTAAAGTGGCTGTTTGGTGTAGTTCTGGGGGAAGATGGTTCCAAAATCTGGGGCCCCCACCAAAAAGGCCTCATCTCTGGTGGCCAATCAATGGAACTGCTGGGAAGGCTTCCCCAGCTGATCTTAGCTAGTGAGCTGGAGTTTACCTGGGAAATTAAAATGCTGCAGAATGTCTTGTACCAGTTTTCTCTAATTAAGCTGGTAGAGTGGTTCCAAGGGATTTCCTGTTGTTGCATCAAGCTGGATTATTTGTAAGATGCAGCAGGCTCCAGGACCCAGCTGAACTGCGGGTAAGTGTGGTCTTGCAGTGGCACAAATCCTTCCCTACAGAGATGACTTCTTCTCCACCTGACCACACCTCACTCGGCTTAAAGAATGCAGGTGGATGAGGCAAGAAGTGGCGTGGAGCCTGGAATTTTGAGCATTCAGCAAAGGGTGGAATGTGGGTCCTGGGTGTTGATATTGCCAATGACAGTATGGGGAAAGTAAAGGCTTAAAGAGGGTTGGGTAATGCTTGTTGCTTCCAAAGTGGGTGCAGTCAGCCTTCTCTCACACACACACTCACACACTTGCTCTGCCGTACAGGATGTTCTGGGCAGTTTGGCTGCATTTTGTGGAAAAGTAACAAGTGCGTAGGAGAGGGTTGTTTTCAGGCTCCAGTGAGATGGAATGTCCTAATCCCTTTCTGTGTGCCAACTGATTAGCCCCGATGGAGGCCGAAGGGAGCAATGTAGGGGAAAGTGCCCACCGAGAGAGACACAGACACATAACAGTATCCACTAATGTCTTCACTGATGTGAGCTCAGGGAAGTCATTTGCCATCTCTGCTGATGTGGTTTCAGGTCTCCATACCTGAAGCGTCCTTGACCGTAGTGTGGCCTGACCCCAAGGCCATGTTCAGACATAACAAAATAGGCACCTGAGAGGCATCTTAGGGAGATAGGAGCATGTGGCCCTAATGTTCCCAAGCCTCCTCTAACCCACCTTTTCTAGTAGAGTAGTTAGGAGAGGGTTAAGGGCCAGACTGGTGTGTGAATGATCCCACCTCATAGTCTTCTCTAAGGCTGTCATCACACCTAAGGTTAAATCCCTATTCAGTCCACCTTCAGAGTGAGAGAAGAACACATCAGCAAAATGACCGGTAATTTTCTTTCTACATTATCTATCCCAAAGGTGAAATTTCTGAGTTAGTTAACACTGAAAGAAAATAGCTCATCACTTTGCTGATGTGTTCTCTTGCTCTGAAAGTGGTCTGAAGCTGCCACCTCAGAGATGCTTTGTTTTGCCATGTCTGATCATAGCTCAGGTCTCACCTAGCAGTGGATCCTCCTTGCGCATGATCCTCTGAAAACTGAGACCAGAGAGTGCTGGAGAAACTGGAGCTACTCTGGTACAATGGATGTCCATGAACGTGATCATGCTCCTTATTTCTACATCTGCATATGAACATTGATGGACTCAGTGCTTAAATGGCCACCCTAGACACTAGGGCAAGAATGAGGAGGAGAACGCATCATTGCTGACTGGTTCTGAACGATTCTCCTGTTCCTGGCAGCCATCCTCTGTGGATCTGGAACAGACGTGCCCTGATGATGGTCTTCCAGATGTCCTGTTACTATAACTCCTGAAATCCCACCTACAGTCCATTCCCTGGTGACTTCACATTTGAATTAGGGTCTTGACCAGAACTGATAAGCTCCAAGGGGTTTGCCACCCTTGCCCCTTGCCTAAACTTTACTGAAAACTAAAATCCTGACCACTCGAGGGCTAAGGACGAAGAACGAATGATTTTTCCCATTAAACTCTCTGAAAAAAGTACATTGCTGTGGTCATGTAAATACCCCTCTGTGTATTTCTATTCTCAAATCAGTTAAAATGTTGACATAAAACTGCAAATATTAATATCTCAATGAGCAATGTCAAATATCAAATATAAACAACACTGAAAGGTTCAGTACCAGCAAAATGTGCAACTGTGCCGAACCAATTATTGCAAGAGCTATGCTGACGTGGTCGAAACACGTCTGGCTTCAGTCACACTTTTTCAGACTTTTCTTTTTCTTTCTTTCTTTCTTTCTTTCTTTCTTTCTTTCTTTCTTTCTTTTTTTTTTTGGTGTTGAAATGTATTTGTTGGCTCATTAGAGACCATTTGTCTTATGAACTATATGCATGTCAACATTTTTACTCATTTGACAATAGAAATACACAGAGGGTTATTTATATTACAGTGACATCGATCTTTTCAGAGTGCTTAACTGATAAAGCCTTTTTTAAAAAAAATCTATCCATTTTAAGGGGCTCCTGGGTTACAGCAAAACAGAGGATAATATTGGCAAATAAATAATCCATTCAGACATAAAAAGCCCCCTACCCAGTCTGTTTCCCCCCCCCCGCTCCCTCGTCCAGACCCAGTCTTTTCCTTGTGTCTTTCTCTATTTCTTCTTTACCCTCTTTTGATCACCTCCCACCTGGTTTTGGGCACCAGCGGCGGAGCTCTTCACGCACAGGGAAAAATACAAAATCACCCAAGATCTTGCTTTTTTAGACACTGGAAGTGGATGGAGAATTTTAAAGAGAAAGGGTGAGAGAGAAATTTATCAATGCGCCCCCACATGGGCTAGGTCTCAGCGTAGGTGGTTGATTGTGGATCTGATCTCCATGTTTGTAAGAGACACTAGTATGGAATTTCACAGTTGCGCAAAAGTGCAGCCCTGACAGGCACAGATCACAGCGCCCAGGATTCAGGCACCGCTAGAAAGTGACGGCAAACCAGCCACCCCGCAAACCAAGTGGCAATTTCTGCCCAGCCCACTCAGTCACAGGGCCAGGCAGCAAGAGGCAAACCTCCCAAGGAGGGGCACCAGGGTGTGTGTGTGATCAAAGGGTGGAGTTGGAACTCCCCACCCTTGGCCACATCATGATTTTAGCAGTGGGAGAGAGCCCAATCAGAGAGAGGGGCGGGAATCTCAACTGGTAAAGTGCATTTTATGGAGCGTATTCAGTGGAAGCAACTGAATTCTGGTTGACTGCGATTTATACTCAAACAAATGGGAATGGACTGAATGCACATTCACCTCGGTATTAAGTTTAGTTTGGTTTAAAATGGGAACAGAGCCTTGGTTCACACACTCATGGATGTGCAAAATTGAAGGAAATCCATCCTCCCATCTAGGAATCTGCTAGGCACACTCCTTTATTGGGAGAGTAAACTCAGCCCTCCCTGCTAGTCGGCACTGGACATAACTTATAATTAGGGACTTTTAAAGATGTTTCCCCAAGAGGAAATCTGCAGCTGTTAAAAGAGGGATTCTCCTTTCCTTCCACCAAAAAACGTTCATCCTTGATTTATGAACGCAACACCATCTGGGACAAAAATGGCGTTCTAATTGGGGAAGATCTCTCCAAAAAGTTCTCAGTGGGTGACTCATCACATGTACAGCCCCATGCACCTTCCTCCTTTGGCAGAGCCCGCACAGGATCCTTGGTTTCTCCAGCAAGTTTGATGGGTAACATATGCAGACAAAAAGGAAAATAAAAGTCGAAAGGACATTTCCCAGATACGGAAGGCGCTGCGAGGAGACATATGAAGTCATTCTCCCAGGAGCTAGGCTGGATTGGAAGATGGAATGCTGGTGCTTCTTTGGAAAGCCTAGGAGAATTTCAGGTTGCTTAACACTACAGATGGGGGTGAATTCGTATTGGTAGTTGGGTTTGAAAACAGATGCAGTTACTACAGGCTGTTCTCCCAGGTATTCAGGAAATTGGCTCTGCCCACCTACTGTATGGGGTACCAAGATTAACCCCACAGATTTCAGAAAGGGTGCCCCTGAGGAACTTTTGAGGAAGCCAGGGATGTCCTCTCTGCTTTTGTTGGGCAGAAGGAGCCCCGAGAAGTGTTACTAATTCCCCGTATGTGTGGCAAACCTGTGCCTGGAATCTTTCTTGCAGATTCACAGGAATTATAGGCAGGCTTTGCACTTTCCTGTCTGGAATTAGATATGCGGACTATTCCAGGCCGGCTAACGTGAAGGGTGGATCGGGCCCTTCCTATGCTGAGTGCTGGAACCTTCTCATTGTGCCCAGCAGCCTCCTGGTTCGGTCCTGGCCTTGTGCCCAGATGTTGGTCAGTTGGTCAATGGGGCATCACATGCGGTGTGTGAGTGCGGGGCACAGACTGACATGGTGGACTCAGAAGTGGTGTGAAAGCACTTCTCCCAAACTGTTCCCACTGCCGTGGGAATGCTTGTGGACAGCATTAAGCCAGTTCACAGCAGGTGTGGATCAGGAATGGTTTGGGACATTTCTGGGACACTAGCAGATCCAAGTGTGGACGATAGATTCCTGCCATTTACTGGAAACCTTCTCTGAGTTAAGGGTGGGAAAACCCATTTATAGAAGAACATAAAAGGAGCCGCATTGGATCAAGCCATAGCCCCTCTAGTCCAGCATCCTGCCCCACACAGTGGCCCACCAATGGCTTATGGGCATCTCAAGCAGAAGACAAGGGCAAAACCTTTACCTGCTCTCTTTCTTGTCTGCTTTCTTGAGACAGGTTGCTGCTGGTTAGGATTTTGTGTTTCTGACACCTGCCTGCGTATCATGTGTGGGGAATGTATCCTATATGTGGCAGAGATCACCTAAAATATTTTGCAGGAGGGATGTGCAAGAACATTCAAAACATTCAAAATTTGACCCAATTTGTTTGAATTTGGACATTAGAATTTGAATTGAATGCCTATACATTCATTTTTTAACTTTCAAACAAATTTGAATGTATCGAACCATTCATACGAATTATTCGGACATTCGTATGTTTACGTATCCATACTTATCTTATTCATATCCATACACATTTGTACGGATGCATACGGGATAAAAATGGGATGCGTACAGTTGTCAAAATTCGGATCATCAAATACGAATCAAATATTTGTACGAATAGATACAAATATTTGAATCAGCTTGCATTCGAATCACTTTGAATTTGAACATGTTCGGTTTTTTCTCTGTTTGCACATATTCAAACATTTGAATATTTGATTAGAATAGGATCGAATGTCAAAAATTGCATTAATGCATAGCCCTATTTGGCAGGAGATCTTTGGCTGTGTTGTTTAAAAGAAGAAAGATTCTGTTGGTATATAAAACCCAAAACCATTTAGAGTTATGATCTCCAGAGGTTAATTAGTACCCAGAGAGTTTGAAAAGCTCACAGAGACAGATGTGACAACAAGCTCATGTTTCTGAAATAACTTGGCGAGGGATAATAGATATTTAAATCTACATACAAGGTCTCCCTGAAAGTTAATTGATGCTGTCGTCTGTTAAGAATGTATCGGCTGATCCTCAGGGTGAGTTGAAAAGCAACGTACCTTAGCCAAGTTCAGATATGCAATGAAAGTCTCAGATGGAAATGTATGCCTTTGTAATTTCTGAGAGTCATAGTAGTGTTTTTGCCTTCATAAGATCTGTAGGCAGAGCAGCAGCTGCTTGCCACGCGTGGCTTTCTGTAAGTGCACATTTTGTGCATCTGCAGCTATAGCGTTTGGGCATCTGAATAAACCATCTATTTGTAGGCCTGGCACCTTTCCAAGGTATTTTAAGGTGAAAGTGGGGTTGAAACTGCTGACAGTCTTGAGTTCAAGCACTGCTAGCTTTAGTCATCTCTGCCTTCTGCCTCTGCTCTTATTGAGACTTCCAAGAGACTTCGAAGGACTTGGGAATCGGTTGCATCTACTTGGCATCAGCGCTTATGGTTCTGTGGCCGCATCCCCATTACAACCTTATTTCAATTTCAAACCGTTTTCAATCCTGGCAGACCCCATGCCAGTTTGGCTTAACACGCTTTCCACATGTTAAATCGCCCCAAAGCGTTGTAAATGTTAATCCTCATTTCAACAGGTCTCACTCTGGTTCGTGCGCTTGAAACGTTTTACATTTTTTACTGTGGGGACCGTACGGTGTTAAGGGATGAGAATCCGTGTTTAGGGTTTCCCTCCCCCAATAGCTTGTTTCCAAAGATAGTGATTTCATTGAAAAAAAATCCACCCCTCAAAACAGCCACTATAAAAATCCACTCCTTAAAGCTACACTGTAGCGATCTAGCCACTTCACGCCTTATAAAAATGTTGCAAATTTGTGCAATTCTGAAAGATCTGACCTTTAGAAAGGGAAAGGGAGGGAGGAAAGCAGCTGGAAGTTCTGTGGCTGTGAAGGGGGCTTGAGTGGCTGCTGCTGCTGCTGCGTGCCCTGAGCAATGAGGAGAGGAGGGGAAATAATTGCTGGCTGTCTGCTGCCATTTTTTTTCCATCCAGGCAAGCAGCAGCCACCCAGCCAGGCTCCGTGAAGGCGTCTGTTATGGGTGGCGTGTTCATGCCAGGAGGAAGAGGGCAGGGCATCCCTGAAAAACAGCTTTTAAAAAGTAGCCACTTGAGTCCCCCCCTTGAGTCACATACGCCAGGTACGATCCTCAGAATCTGGATCGAAGGCGATTAAGCTGAAAGTAATGGGAACAGGCAAATTCGTGTTTGCATCCAGTTCTATTATTTCAGTTTAAGGAAACTGGATTAAGCTTACAATGGGGATGCGGCCTGTGTAGCACTAGAAGCAAGTGGAATCTTGCTCCCATTCTTCTTCTCCTGTGGAGTTTCCAGGCCTCTCTGTTACTCCCATTTTCCTCTTGATGCACTGACCTCAGATTTGCAGTTTTGCGATTTGTGAGGTTTTCTGAGACCCTGATCCTGGACAGCTAAATCAAGACCCTGAGTATCGTGGTCACAGGGGGTCTATCGTGACGGCGGTGTGGGATGATAAAACTTTGCCAAGTTTCTGATAGAAGTAAAACTGAGATAGCTGAAAAAATAGAAGTGTGATTTTAGGCTGCATTCATACGTAACAGAATGTGTGCAAGAGGTGGATCAGACTGAGTCGAGGATGCCAAATATTTCACCCCTGCGTGTGTCTTTACCTTGCCTTGAAGTCTGTGAATAGTTTTCCCTTCTTCAGATGGAAAGTCCTAAGGCCAAGGGTGGCTTATGCTTCAAGTCACATTGGAGGAGGGGCTTAGGAGGGAGGTTTGGCCAATCCCAGCATAGGAACAAACCCAGCCAGCCAGCCAGCATCCAAGCAAGTTCCACAAAACCTAGGCTGGCAGCAACCCCTTGTGTGGCCAGCAGCACTTGTTAAGAACTTGTTGCCAGTCTTTGAGGTGAAAAAGCAGCACCTGGAAATATGAGTTAGTATTCTCTTTTTTTTACTATTTGAACATGTGTTTTTGAATGGCTATCAAAGGGGTGCATTTTTCCCAAAGTGGCAATTGAAAAAAGCCCTGATTGCACTCTTGTCGTGGAATACCTTGATATTGAGCAAACACCATCAAAGCACTCACCTGTTCCTAGTGCAAAAGCTTTGGGATAATTAACGTTCAAATTAATTACCTTATTCTCCCACCTCCACAAACTTTGGGGGGTATATTAAGGATGCCAAACCATGGCTCTTCAGATGTTGCTGAATAACTGTCATGTCTCAGGCAGGCTCGGTTGGTGGTGTAAATACGCACGCTCACTCATGGCAGTCCGTAGGGGCTCAAGAAAAGCATCCCTCCGTTCTCAGAGGACAGGGCATGACAGCAACCTCTTATTCTGTGGGGCTCATTTGGTCAATAGCAAGGCATAATGGGAATTGTGGTCAGCGTATCATTGCTTTAGCAACTCTGAATATATGATAAAAATACTGTTAATTGTTCAATTCCTGCTTATATTGTCCTTTTGAACCCAGACGTTAGGCAGTAGCAAATAAGTTGACTAGCTTGATTGATAACTTGTGTTTTTATTGCATGCGTTTTCTTCTTATTAATATCTTGTTGCAAATTACACTAAGGCTGTGGAAAAAAATGATGTTAAATTAGTAACCACAAGCTTAGATCAGTTCTGAAAGTTAGTTATAATTGTAAAATAGAGCAATATTGCAGTGATCCGCAAACATTGACCCAAAAGAGACCTTTTTCATTTATTCCCTTAAAATATAATTAGGTTCAACCGCAACCCCCATCAGTATATTAGTGAGGATAATTACACAATCTGGGAGCATTTATCAAAGAAAAGCTGAGCATGTAAACGATAAATTGCATAAGGACCCATTCTGGATATCTGAATAAATTCAGCAAATAAAGATGATAACTAACATCAAAGCACCTCCTTATTTTCATAGCCTTTTCATCTTGTTTTGATTTTCACTAGAACTTCCTGCTCCCCTCTTTATTTTTTTTAATTGAAATTGCATTCATTTTCTTTTGCCAGCCCATTTGTTGCTTTAACTGTGCTTGTTTTTGGAGTATATTTTATCATACCATTTGTAATATGTTTGCATTACTGTTGCACATTTCACACAAACATGGACTTGCAATTATTTTTCAATGTAATAAGCTTTCAGCTGCCAATTTCCCCCCAGTGAGAATTAGGACCTATCTACCTGCCTGCCTACCTATACCTGAAGGTCTCAGGGCAGGGTGAAACATTTTAAACCAAACATATTAAAACAATAAATGTCTCTCAAAGTGGGGAGAAAAAGCTGTATCTCCATTTAGCCCAAGACCAGGACAAAGATGTGCATTTTCACTGCCCTCCTAAGGATGTAAAGTGAGGGTGTCTGACGCACCTCAAGGGGAGTCTATTCCACAGCATGGGGCCATCACTGAGAAGGCCCTTTCTTGGGTGTTTTGTTTTGTCATGATCCCATTCCATCACCCACCCTCCCACACAATTTGCAGGCAGGGTGTCCTTCAATTTGTCAGCTATTCTGCATTGCAGAATCAACACCACGATAGAAACACTGGAGGAAACTGTTTCAAAGTCCCATAAAATGACCGACCGACACGGGGAAGGAAAGGCTTTTGTGCAGTGCTTCATTAGCTGTTCTGCACAGGGAGAAAACATATGCAACATCCTTGTTGCTCCCTCACCCATGGCCCCAATTTCTCAAGAATCCTGGCTGGTCCGTGGCTTACTTGAACACTTCTAATTTAATTTAAACCGCAATGATAACATGTTACGGTGCCAGTAACTTTTTATACCTCTCGTAAAGCTCCTTGCTCTTGTGGGCAAATGTTCTAACAGTGTGGGTAGTAAAACGATCCCTTTCAGATGGTGGTGTGGATTTTTTGCTCCCTCCCTTCCTGAGCCTGCCCTCCCCCTCTTCCTTTGTCAAATATAGATAAAGGTGGCCGCCTGGAGTCTCCACACATGTCAGCAGGCTTGGGATATGGGCAGCTGGAGTGAGATACGTTTGGGGGAATAGGAAGAAAGGGGCCATAACTCTGTCCAACATCCATAACACCTCCCCCAAAGGCAACCGTGACACCACATTTGGGAGACAGGAGAAGGAATAAGTTCATTGATTAGTCACTTGACAATAACTACCTCCAGATGGTGGCCGGTGTGGTGTCCAGAGGCGGCGGCAACAGCAAAGCCCTCACAGCAAAGCTAGCAAGATGCCAAGTCCTTACCAGAGTTCTTGAGGATATAGAGTATGCGGAGTCAAGCAGGCCAAGAACTGGGGTACCAGAGGGTCCTCGTAAGTTCGGGAAGTCAGTCAGGAGACAAGAATCGGGATCCACACGAGTCAGGGGTTGCCAAGGAGATTCTTTGTTTGCATCAATGGGTGCAGAGTTGGGTATTTCTTAGGTAGGACTCAGAGAGTCACGTGCCCAGTGGCACAGCTGTTTCGCGTGGAGGCAAGGCGAGGCAAGTAGCACAGCTGTTCTCTCTGGAGGTAACTCAGCTCCAGGTGTTGCACATCATCTGAGTCCGAACTATCCCCAGTTTCCAAATTTGGCCCATGAGACGCACCTCTCTTGCTTTGGCTGACAGGAGCAGGACCTTCCTCTGAGGAGTCAGAGCGGACATGGGGCATGACGTCTGGATATTCTGCTAATGCAGATAATGAAGGGAAACTTTCCTGTGCAATTACCACCTCCTAGTCAGTTGGCGCTGCAAGAGGCACTGTGTCTGAACTGCGGTGTGGATCTGCCCCCTCAAACCGTACCGGCACGCAGAAGGGAGGCTCCTCTTAATACCCTTGCTGATCTGGTATACTGGCCAGTACAGAATTGCTCTCTGGGGGTGTTCCCATAGACGTTTAAATCCAAACTGAATCTGAATTCAGTATCCAGCATTCCCATTTAATTTTTTATAAATCTGAATAGAAAACAGAGTTTCGTATCCAATGTTCCCATTTAATGTTTTATTCCCAGATTTTATGTGGACAATCCTGTGAAAATCTGCAGAAAAAAAGTCCTGAGAAAAGCTGTTCTCAGCCCCCTTTTGGACTTGAGTCCACTCCCCCACACACACAAATGGGGACACTCTTGGACTATTTGGGGTGGAGAGCTAGCCTTCTGGCCAATGCCTGCCAGATGTGGGTGGGATTTTGCAGCTGGGAAGCTCTTCCCCTTCCCTTGCCATTTCCACAATGCTAGAGCCCTGATTTAAAAAAAAAGGCAGAAGGCTTGGATTTCCCCTGAATTGCTGGTGGGGGAGGGAGGGAGGCTAGACTCACAGCTTTGCTTTTAAAACTTTTTCATTGCTCTCCAAATCTTGATACAAATGTATTCCTCTGATTGTTAGCAGCTACTAACATTACTAGGAACCTCCGATCTGAAAGGGAGGGAGTGAAAGTGTGATTGGTTTATGATCGCCCTGTGTTCTTCTGTTCAGCTGATTGACTAGGGTAGGCTTATTTACAGTGTTTGCACTAGGGGGGGCTGAGATTAAAAGGTCCTGCACTCCGTGAGTGAGAACGGCAATATTCAGGCTCAGCTCGGTTTGTCATCAGGCAAATGGGAACAGCCCTGTATCCAGATTAAAATAGTCCAACCAGGACTAAAAAGGTCAAGTGGGAACACAGCCTCTGTCTTGGCTAATGGCTAAGCTCTCTTTGACTTCCTCTCTGCTTTGCTCCAAGGGTGCTAGTTGGAAGCAGGGATGGGTGGAAAATGTTAATCAACTTTGCAATCCATTGGGTTTGCAGGTGTTCAGAACTTTGACTTCGAATCCAGTATTGGCTATGTTCAAAGACTGACCTTCGCAGATGAAGGAAAAGCTTTTGTCCCTTTGTTCAAAGCTTCATTAAATTAGAATGGCTGCCCAGTCATTCAGAATGGCTGCCCAGTTGCAGAGATGTGAATGGTGGTTGCAGGAATTCAAAGGGAATTTGAATGCTCGTATATTCAAAGCAGCTCCATTTGCACAAATGTGGATTTCCATCCTATTCGCTTCCAGGCAAAGCAAATGGTGAAAAAAAATATTGCACATCCCTACCTGGAAGGGATGGAAAAACTAATTTAGGTCACTTTCAGATTTACCAGTTTTTCATTTTCCAAAGGAGGGTCATTGCATGAGTTGCGTTTCTGGCTTGGGGATTCACATGTCTTTGGATTTTAATGTTCAGTTTGTGATCACAAAAATTTATCTTACTGTTATGTTTGTAAACATTAATGATGGTTTCTTGTTGCTGTAAGTTTGTAAAATTATTTTTAAAAAGACAACTTCTCCTCTTCTTCCTCCAACTCCTCTTCCTCTTCCAGTTTGGTCTAGTGATTAGGGAATGTTATCTAGGAATCCTGGGTTTGATTCCGCCCTCCCCTATGAAGCCAGCTGGGTGACCTTGGGCTAGTCACAGCTCTCTTCTGAGCTCTCACAGCCCCACCTACCTCACAGGGTGTTCTGTTCTGGGGAGAGGAATAGAAAAGCTTTGTCAGCCATTTTGAGTCCCCTTAATGCGTGAGAAAAGTGGGGTAGGAAACAAACTCTTCTTTTTCTTATCCAGTAGTCTCCCAGTGATTCTGTGCCTCCTCCACAAAGCCATCTGGGTGACCTTGGGCTAGTCACAGCTCTCTTCTGAGCTCTCACAGCCCCACTTTCCTCACAGGGTTTTCTGTTGAGGTGAGAAGAATAGAAAAGCTTTGTCAGCTGATTTGAGTCCCCTTAATGGGTGACAAAAGCGAGGTAGGAAAGCCAACTCTGCTTCTCCTCCATGTTCCTCTCGGGCTCAAAACCTCTTCATCCTTAGTGCCCCCTTTGCTCGTTTGCCTGTGTCATCTTGTGTGTTGAGTAACATTTTCAATCCCTCCCTCCCTCCCTCCTGCCCCCCCCCTTCCAAAGCTGTTATGAGCTGCCTGAAGCATTGAATGTGCTCTGGATAGCCATAGCTGGAGATGCCGAGTTCCAATGCAAAATGCCTCCAGGAAAGAGCAGGTGGAGTGGGACATTGCTGCCTCCCTGGGCGATTCTGTGCAGGCAAAACATTTGTAGTGGTGGGGAAAAAAAATAGAGTTTTGCTAGAATGGCAGGGCATCCATCATGTTTACTCCGTCTTCAGACAAGAGCCCTAAACTGAAACAGCTGCAGAAAAGAAGTTTGCAAAACAACAATTGGTTCTCTTTGTCGTCGCCACTTTTCCCCCTGCAGGGAAGTCTGAAGAAAATTTATCTTCCTTCCTTCTGATGTTCTAGGTGACTTTGCTTCTGCATGAAAGCAGGTCTGAAAAGGGAAGGTGCAACAAAAATTATTTTTCATGGTCCCAGTTTGATGGGGGAAAAGAGAGTAGATGATGATGAATGAGGCAGTGCAAGAATATTTAAAACATTCTAAATTTGATCAAATTTGTTAGAATTTGGACAGTTGAATCTGAATTGAATGTCTATACATTCATTTTTTTAACATTCCAATGAATTTGAACGTTTTGAATAATTTTTGTACAAATTATTTGGATATTTGTATTTGTGCAAATATGTACACATTACATACAATATCCATACACATTTGTACGGATACATATGGGACAAAAACGGGATGTGTACGAATGCATACGAGCGAGTACGGATGCATATGGACACACACAAATGTTGTTGACAATCGTATCTTCAAAAACGAATTGAATATTTATACAAATAGATACAAATGTATTCGGTTTTAATTTGAATACATTCGAATTGGATCGATGTGAAAAATTGCATTTGTGCACACCCCTATTCTGAGTATGTGCTGGTTCTGGGAACTTGTGTGCCTTGGGGTTAGTGCCTCCTGCCTTCATCCCACTATCAATTCAGGGTTGCCCAAGATGTGCAGAATTCCTTGGGTTTCGTGGGGTCGGTAATCATGTTGGTTTGCCCAGAGGTGTAACTTCAAAGTAATCTCAGCTGTGTCTCATCTGGCTCTTGGCACTTTTGCTATCCAACCAGCCATACAGGTCACCAACTCCTACTGGAATGACTCATTCAAATTGCAGTTAAATTGGTGGTTTGGTTCAAATCAAACCCAAAACACCCCTTTGTTTTGTTTGAATTTGAACTTTCTTCTTCAAACAGGCAGGGTGCTTGGTTTAATTCAAACATCTCCGAACACCTATGAACTTAGATTGAACAGGGTGTCTCCCTAGGTTCTAATCTGGTCTCTGGTTTTGAATAGGCAGGGTGCCCAGTTTGAAACTCAAACATTCTGAGCTCATCTGTTCAATTCAAGCAGCTTCAAACAGGAACCAGTTCATCACAGGTCTACAAAAGACTCCTTCTCTAACCCATCCTTTGGCTGAGGAGGGAGGCATCATCAACCAAAAATAGTGAGCTCCAAGATTAGGTCAAGGTCTAAACTCAGGCTTCAAAGTTCTTGATCACACCTTCCCTTTAAAACTTCTTCAGTTCATCTTCAGGTCTGACTGTCCACACCTTTTCATTTCTATCTGTTTTATTTGTGCTATTTGGACTTTCCTGAATGGAAAATCCACAAATAAAATGGATGGAAATGAATATGTGAGCAGTCAGGCCTGAAGATGGACCGAAGAAGGTTTAAAGGGAAGGCGTGACTGCAGCCATAGGGGCCACAGGGATGTGCAAGAATATTTGAAATATTCATTATTTGATCAAATTTAGCCGAATTTGGACATTCAGATTCAAATCAAATCCCCAGACTTTCGTTTTTAAATATTTGAATGAATACAAATATTACAAATCATTCGTACAATAATTTGGACATTTCTATGTGTACAGAAACGTATGCATTATATATGTATCAACACCCATCTTATTCGCATCCATACGCATCTGTACGGATACATATGGGATGAAAACGGGATGCGTACGAGATGAAAACAGGGATGTGTACAGATACATATGAATGTTGTCAACATTCATATCACCAAATATATATTGAATATTTGTACAAACAGATACAAATGTATTCAAATTGGTTCAAATTTTAATACATTTGTTTTTTCTCTTTTTGTACGAATTTGGATATTCGACTATTGAATTCAAATCAAATCGAATGTCAAAATTTCCATTCATGCATGCCCCTAGTAGATAGCACTTGCTTAATCTGCATTGTTTGGATAATAATCCAGAATAACAAGTGTGCTTTACTCCCAGTGACCCAAATAATGTGCATTAAGTCAGTGCTCTCTGGATGAAGCTAACATCCTTTTTAGTTTATCTGAATAAATGCCCCAGAGAATCTTTACTGGCTGCCCCTTCCATTTTAATGCAATTGTACCTTTATACAGTTTGGGTCCCCTGATGGATACTGAAAGATGATGTTATTTTTGGTGGTGAGGAATGATTGGAAAATGTATGCCATTACAAATTATAAATAGCTTGTCTTCCTCCGAGAAAATGTATTGGACTGTTTGATTATATTAAAAGGATGTGTGAAGCCAGGGGTGGAGGGCAGGGGGAGAGATTTATATATCCAATAAAGTGCTGGAACTTCTAAAACATCTGCCTGGATGTTCAGCAGACAGACACTCCGTTTAAATTATCTTCCATTAGTTTGTTCTCTTGCTAACAGCACCTGCTCTCCATATTGTTTTGATAATGTCATCTGTCTGCTGTTGTGGTCTTTATCACTCTGGAGACTTGGAAGGCTCCCTATTTCTTTTAATGTCCTTGACATATCTGCAAAGTTATTACAACACAGGGAAAACCATGAGTGGTAGAATTGCTAGCCATAACTCCGGATGAACCAAACTATCAGTTTTGTCCGCTATCATAGAGAGACATGCAAAGTTTGGTTAGGGCTCAAAAATTCAAGCAAACAGTTCACGTTTGCGGATGTTACCATCAAACTGAACGTGGAATTCAGTCGAACTGGACCAGTTCTCTGCTCACAAACACAAACAATTTCATCAAAAAGTCTGCATTTGCTCAGTTTTTGCCCTTAAAAAAGGCTTTTCCCCATAGACAAAGCTTGAAATCAAATGTGTACAATTACCTGGTTTGCTGTTAAATTGAACAAAAAGGTGTTTAATTTGATGGTGAGCTGAACATGCAATTTTCATTTGCGCACATATCAGTTCTCTCAGTTTTATCTTTTTCCAGACTGAAAGTTTGACTTATCTTGTTTGTTTCAGTTTTGCAGTACAATACAATGTGATAGAAGCACACAGACATTTTTTACTATTGCTAGGCTGGCAATCTTTTGTAGATTTGAGTGAGATCCAAATTATCAGAGCCAATAATCTTTACTTGTAAGTATCTGAACTCCACGATTCTGAGTCCCATTGAGGTGTCCATTCACTGCCTTGTTTTGAATGTTTTCTAGAGGTAGAAAGAGGCTTTGTTCTTCTAGAATTGCCGTGGGATCCCTGGAGCTTGTGGTTAAGCCCAGAAACCACGTAAGGAATCCTCTCCCGGACTTGAGTTATTTAAATTGTGTAGCTGGCCTGTGATCATCTCTCTAAGCTTCGCATTCCAAAGCCCCACACCCATAATTTTCAACCAGGAAAAGCTGTTTTTAGAAAAGAAAAGAAAAACTCGGACTTACTTCGTTAAAAAGAGAAACAGCAACAGGGTGGCTGTCAGATTTCAACACTACACTCTCCCCCCAAAACCCTTCCTTCCTTCCTTCCTTCCTCTAGTTTTCATTTCAGAAATTTTTGGATCGCACCAAAATTAAAATGTTTCCCCATGCCAGTTGTTTGCCCTGGTTAATAACCATCATGGTACAGGGGGAGTATACCTCCATCCTTTATTTAGCCTGGACTTTGCCCAGACCTGTGGTTCTTATTCAAAGGCACCCTAGGGCCTTCTTATTGTAACCAGCTGGTCTCCTGTGCAATTCCTGTCCAGAGAAGAGGAGGAAGAAGGAAGAAGACTTGGCTTTTTCTACTCCGCTTTTCTCACCCATTTAAGGGGACTCAAAGTGGCTGACAAAGCTTTCTATTCTTCTCCCCGCAACAGGACACCCTGTGAGGTGGGTGGGGCGAGAGCTCAGAAGAGAGCTGTGACTAGTCCAAGGTCACCCAGCTGGCTTCATGGGGGAGGGCGGAATCAAACCCGGTATTCCCAGATAAGAGTCTGGCTCCCTAACCACAAGACCAAACTGGCTCAACCACTAGAGCCTCTCTGCAGAATGACCAATCACATTCTCATCTGGCAAACAGCTTGGAAGCTAAATACATAATTGGTCAGGCAGAAGAATCCATTGGAATCCATTGGGGCAGGAAAGATTGGAAGACAGAGAACCTCTGTGATTAGTGGTAGTGAAAATGCCCAAGACTGCTCTTCCATGTTGAATGTTTCAAGTAATGTTTCAGAGTAATGCATCCTTACTGTGATAATCAGGTGGCTTTTTGGTCACGTGGTCCCAAAGGGATGCTGTCTGGATTGCATATGAAGAAAGTTCATATAGACATAGCAAGGACTGCAGATTTGGAAAACTGATGGAATTTGTAGAAAAGCATTTTATGCTTAAGTAGGATGCATCTTATGTCATAGGCTGCTTTGAGAAAGCATGTGGCTTATGTGGCAATTTACTTGCCATTAGTATGGAACTGGGCCACTGGAGAATCTTATAAGCAATTTTCTGCCCTTTTATCTATTCGGGAAACTGGTCCTGGCAGAACAGCATGCCTCTAAAGGGTGGGGTATCGCTGTTCAAGATCTCTGAGATAATCTGAGCTCCCCGCTCTGTGTCTGAAGGATAGATTTTGAAGAGGCAGAGAGCAACTTCTGCTGATTTGCAAAAGTTCACTCCTACCGAGTTGCTGTGACACGATCCACAAATATTCCTTCTCACAATTCAGTAGATATTGCAATTTTAGCTTATCTGGTTGGCATCTGGCGATTTTGTCTTCTCCTTTTTAAAGAAATATGCAGCTGCAGTAGATGATGAGATTTCTTTTCCTCTGCTTAATTCAGACCCCTGCTTTAGCTTTGCTCGTCGGCATTTATTAAAGATAGGGAATTTGTGAGAGGCAGGGTGATCCGTTAACGTGGCGCAGGAGAGAGATGAGATGATTTAATGATTCTCTTTCTCATCACCAGCATTGTGGAAAAGGTTTTGCATTCTGCCTCTGGGTAATTGTCCAACTCATTAATTGATGCAAAAGTATCTAACCCATTTAATTAATTTCTTTTCCTCATAGCCCCCCCTTTTACTTCTTCCAAAGACCTAATTAGATTATATACTGCAGTAAGGCACGCTTGCTGGGCACACACTGGTGTTTACAGTGATAAGCCCAAAGGTTTGGAAAAATCCTCATCTGTTTCCCCATCTTTTAGTCTATGTGACCCTTCAACAATACAAATCTCACCCTAATATCTCTGAAATGTGTTTCGATCCACTGGGCTTGATTTCCGGGTATAATAGTGAGACCGCTGGGTCAGAAGAATCCTTGTTATAGTAGGGATGTGCAAACATTCAAAATTTGATAAAATTGGTTCAGATTCAGACACTCGAATTCAAATTGAATGTCAATACATTCGTTTGTTTAACATTCGAACGAATTTGAATGTTTCAAATCATTTATACGAATTACTTGGACATTCGTATTTGTACAAATATGTATGCATTTCATACAGATCTGTATGCATCTTATTTGTATCCGTATGCATTTGTACAGATACGTACGGGACAAAAACGGGATGATGGGTACGAATGCATAGGAGTGACTTTGGATGCATACGAATGTTGTTGACGTTTGCATCATCAAATACAAATCAAATATTCATACGAATGGGTACAAATGTATTTGAATCGGTTTGAATTTGAATACATTAGTTTTTTCCCTCTATTTCTACAAATTTGGACATTCGAATATTCAATTTGAATTGAATCGAATGTTGAAAACGGCATTCGTGAACACCCCTACGTGGTACCCTCTGTTTTCCCATCTGCTTCTCGTAGCGTTTGCAACTTGATTTTAATCACCGCCACTGCCAGCATCATGCGATTTCTGGAGTTCTATAGCAGCTCACGAAAGACATCAACAGACAAGCGTATTGGAATTATATTGAGCAAGCAGTTTTCATAAACACAGCATTTATACGCCCCTGCCGTACTCTGGCGACAAAGGCCACAAAAGATTCAGTATTCCTTAGATGCGTGGAATGCATTCAGGCAACGCTAAAATAAATGTTGGAAATAATTTGTTTTCTTTAAATGTTGGAAATAATTTATTTTCTTTAAAACAAACACAAAGGCCCAACCGCACACAATGGGTGCGCGTGTGCTCAGCTGATTATGAATCTCCATAGTTTCTGCTCACTTCCGGAGGTCTTTTGTTGTTCTCCGAGATCTTTTGTGTGTCTGTGCTTAAACCAGATTTGGAGCAAACATAAGCATCTTGCTGATCAAAGCAGAGCTGGGGGAGAGCAAAGGGAGGCCTCCAATAGGAATTTCACACTTCCAGTGCTGTCCTTACACTGTGCTAAATGCTGGGAAATAGGGGTGTGCAAAAATTTTCAAATTATTCGTCATTCAATAGAATTCGGCCGAATTCAAACATTCAGATTCAGATTGAATGTCCAAATATTCATTTATTAATATTCAAGGACAGGGTAAATCCAGATTTAATGGATCCTTCAAGCCCTTAAATCTGGATTTTCTGAGGACCCAATTAAAGGTGTCTTCAAGATCCGGATCTCCAGGAGGACCCCATCTCAAAGATCTGGATCTTGAAGATGCACGTGGATCTTTGACTGCACATGGAAAAAGGGGGAAAGTATGAAAAGGCCCTTTGATCCTACTTAACTCAAAACCTGTTCTCACAATAATTTATTAGGGGCCACTGGGAAGCCCAGAATAGCACATTCTGTCTCCCCCCACCCCCCATAGTGGCTATAGGTCATAAGAATATAAGAGTAGCCCTGCTGGATCAGGCCACAGCCCATCTAGTCCAGCATACCGCTGCACACAGTGGCCCACCAATTGCCCATGGACATCTCAAGCAGAGACAAGGATGAACCTTTGCCTGCTCTCGAATTCTAGCAAATGACCTTAGAAGTGCCCTGCTCTCTCTACCCCCCCCCCCAGCCTGACTGGGGAGCAGAGGGTTGCTGGTTCAATTCCTGAGCTTTCCTCAACACGCTTTTCCTTTATTACATTCTAATGCAGCTGTATGTAAGTCACAAGACCTGAAGCTATCAGAAGTAATCAGACTTACATTTCTCGGTGGGTAGTATTTTCATCAGAGAAGCATTTTGCTGCTCTGGGATTAAAACAATCCACATACCCTAGCACAACTTCATGTTCTGGTTTGTTCTTTAAACAATATAAATCTCTCCTCCTGGGTAGGTTATCTCTCTCCCAGATCCTTCCGCAGTTGAGTCCACACTGTCCTTGACTGAAGAGAGATGGCTCTGATCCCCATCTAGGTTACCACAACCTGATCCAATCCATGATTTATTTTCTTCAACCCGCAGAAGACTCCGGAACAGCATGTCCTGGGCTTTCCTAAAGCATCTGAAAAGAGCATTCTTATGAACATCACAACAGCCTCCCAAGGCACTGAGACTTCCCAAATGTCTCAAACTGCAAACTAACAGGCAGAAGCTGTCTGTATCTCTTGGGTTCATTCCCATGGGAATTAGAAGATCATGTTGCCATTGGGCTTACAACGAAATGTAAGCCAGGGATTTTTATAACCTCCTGAGCAGTGGACTTCGGTTCCTAAATTTTTCCTGAATTACACTGTTTATTTACTGACTTATCTGAATTTTCTGTCCTGCTCTTCACCTGGAGGTCTTCAGGGCAGAGGTTATGAAACATTAAAATATGTCAGCAGAAGGCCCAGTTTGGACAAATAAACCCACCTACTTCGAAGCATCACTTACTGGGAGCTTTGAATATCAGAAGTTTGAGTTAAGAGGTACATTTTAACCAGGTGCTTAAAGATGTTCAAGAGATAAGTGACCCTCTTCTGGCTGCTGACCTATGCCCACTTATTTATTATGCATTTTGAATCTATATCCTGCCCTATAAGGTGAAGAGGTATGTTTTAACCAGGCACTTAAAACCATATAGTGTGGACACTTAGCAAACCTCTGGTGGGAGGCTGTTCCAAAGTCTGGGGGCCACCTCAGAAAAGGCCCTCCAGGGGGCTGCAATCTCTTGTTCCTTCGAGGGGTAGCAGAATCACAAGAAGCCCATCACTTTGCGACCTTAAGACATGGGCATGTCTATATGGAAAAAGGCAAAATGACAACTTTCTTACTTTTCAGGATCAGAGTGTTAAAAGCCTAGATGGCTTTAAGAAAGTGTTAGACACATTAGTGGATGACTACTAGAATGGATTAGGTATGTGCAAGAATATTTGAAATATTTGTTATTCGATTGAATTCGACCAAATTGACATTCCAATTTGAATAGAATGTCCAGACATTCATTTTTTAATATTTGAGGGATAAAAATCTTTCAAATCATTTGTATGAATTATTTTGGACATCTGTATGTGTATGGATACATACGCGTTACATACGTATCTTATTTGTATCTGTACGCATCTGTACGGGTACGTATGGGATAAAAACTGGATGTTTGCAGATGCATATGGATGTATACGAATGTTGTCGATATTCATATCATCAAATATGTTTCAAATATTTGTAGAAATAGATACTAACGTATTTGAATCGGTTTGAATTTGAATACATTCATTTTTTTCCTCTATTCGTACAAATTTGGACATTCGAATATTTGAATTGAATAGAATGTCAAAAATTGCATGGAATGGATGGCTAAGTACATCGTTCAGGGTGGGGGGACATTTGCTGGGATTCAAGAGCAGGAGAAGGTTTGCCCTTGTCTCTGCTTGAGATGCCCATGGGCAATTGGTGGGCCACTGTGGCTGTGATCCCACTTGACTTTTTAAAAGTGGAATTAATGATGGACACCATTTTTCAACGCAGCCAAAGAATTTTCAGATGTTTTCAACGTGCACTAAAACCCCAGTGGGAATGTAGCCTGTCTGAGCCAGGATGCTGGACTAGATGGGCTGTGAGGGCTCTTCTTATGTTTGCTTATGTTCTTATGTAACACCTTCTCCCCCTGCAAACTGTGCAATAATGCAATCCCAGTAAAATGTTTAGGCCATGTAACTATCTTGCTAGGCTTTCAGACCTTTGTTGTTGGCTTTTCTGCCCTCATCAGATTCCCTTTTATCCTTAATAACGTTGAAATTTTTGTTATCTTTCTTCTGATGCCCCTGCTTGGCCATCTTGTCTCCCAGCCACAGTGTGACTGAACTTTATTAATCCCTAAAGCTCTGAATCAATTTTCCCCCATTCTTGTTTGAACTCCCGCCAATTTGTCAATATTTCTCTGACAAAGAGGTGCCCAACACTTTACTGAATGAAGGATTTATTGCTCCTTTCTCCATGCTGTTCAGTGCCATAGAAGATTGTGTTCCAGAATCCGCTGACCTTTACTGCCTTTGGAGTTAGTTACAAACTCGCACCTAATGCTTAACTTTCTACTTTTCAGGGAAACCTGAACGGAGAATGTTTAATTCCTTTTAAAGCCTTTGTAGTTTTGCCTTTGTCTTCTGCTTGAGACTGCCAGAAGCAATTGGGGAGCCACTGGGTGAGATGGGATGCTGGACTAGATGGGCTGTGGCCTCATCCAGCAGGGCTCCTCTTACGTTCTGATGTCCCTACAATGATCTGCATTTTTGAATGTTTGGAGAGGCACAGTCTTGCATGAGTCGGTCTGTTGGTTGGCCAACTGGAAGACAGAAAAAATTGCTTCATTGGTCCCATGTGAACAGGTTCTGACCCATCATATGCATAAAAGCTCTGGAAACTGGAGGCCTTTTCACACTACAGCCAAACGGCTGTAGTGAACTAAGGCGAGGCCACGTGGGGATGCGTTCCCCATACACACTTAGGCAGGTAGGGAATGTGTGGGCACATGGTCCTACCTGCCTAGGTGTGAAAGGAGAATCTGTCCCCACATGGCCTAGCCCAAAAAGGCTGGTGTGGGGGCAGGACACTCCTCCCAGGCCTAACGCCATTGGGTCGAATTCGACTCAGGGGTGGGCAGGCCAGTCCCTTCTCTTCCCCGGTTCCTGTGGGCCCTAGGTGACCCTCCGTGGGCACCCCCCCCAGGGCACGAGCCTACTAAGAACACGCGTGCATGAACGCTGCCAGGTTCAAAGTGGCAAGCCTGGCTGGCATCATTGCGTGCCTGCGTGCGCCGCCGGCTCTGATTGGCCAGCTACCAGCTTCACTTGATACCATTTCAAGAAGTTGCATGCTTGTGAGCAATGTCTTGTTCTTACAATTCCTCTTTTTGCAATGCTTTTGGAATGGAATGGAGCTTTATTAGACCATGACAATAAGAGCAAATGGATCCAGGGTTGTTAATTCATTGTAGGGATGGGCATGAATGCGATTTTTTGCATTTGATTTGTATTGAACTGAATGCAAGAAAATTCGTACGTGGTAGGAATTCGTATGAATATCTCATACAAACACAATGCATATGTACCCAAGGCATATCCCGTAAAATATCTGCTCTGAATGTGTCAAATCCGCCCTCAATCCACTTTGAATCCGCTCTCAAACCATGGCGAATGCACTCTGGATCCATTGCAGATGTGGCCGGTGCAGCTACTTTTCCATTTTCCCATTTCATGAATGTTCTAAAGCTTCATACAAATGTTCTGAAACATTCGTATCAGTACGAATGTCAATGTATGAATGTCCAAATTTGTACAAGTATCAAATGTTACAAATATTCGTGCACATCCCTATTTCATTGTAGTGTTTTGGGTGCCAGGTTCCCTTTTGAAAATAAAGCAAATATGTAACGATCACTCCAGATTTTCTCTCCTTCCTTCCTTCCTTGGAATATTAGTAGCTCAGAGCTTTCCATGCCTGTCTGCTTGCCTGGCTCCCTCTCATTTTGTTAGTCTTAGGATTTCTTTTTCTTTCAAAACCCTCAGCATAGCCCTGGTCCACACCTTGACGAACTACTTTGCAAAAGAGATCACATTCTTGTCATCATGGTAAGATGGATGTTAGCAGTTGAGCCCTGTGTTTAAATGTTGGCCTATGCATGTGTGATGTTATTTTGGTTCATGGTTCCTTCCCAGGCCCTGTATTTAAGGTGGTGCCTGTTAGTGGTTTTCAGCTGCTTGAGAAAAGGGAAGGGAAAAATGGAGCTGGGGGAGGAATTTATGAGGCTGCTTTGTTGAGGGAAAGCATTTGACACACATCAGCTTCAGCAGCCTCTAATATCTGGCTGCTGCGCATGCCATGCTGTGATTTGGTCATGCACGTGTGCTGCAGACTGATGCAACTGGCTGTTTGGCAAGCTATTGGCCAACCTTCCAGTCCCTATAGGGTGATGCACATTCCCTGACCTTGAGCAGTGGGATTCAGTAGGGCTGCAGCCACTCTTAAGTTTTAATCCAGCTTCAATCCACTTTCAGAGAGAGGACGCATCAGCAAAGGGACAAGCTGTTTTCTTTCAGCTCTGAAAATTCACCTTTGGGAGAGATAATGTGAGGAGAAAATTACTGGTCACTTTGCTGATGTATCCTCTTCCTCTGTAGGTGGACTGAAGCTGGATTAAAACTGAGGTATGGCCACAGCCAAGGTTGAGTCCAGGTTCAGTCCACGTTCGGAGTGAGAGAATACATCAGTAAAGTGACAAGCTGTTTTCTTTCTGTGTTAAATAACTCAGAAAGTTCCCTTTTGGGATAGATAATGTGGAAAGAAAATTACTGGTCACTTTGGCTGTGTCACCATGCAGGAAATTTAATCCTGAAATAGTCCCTTTGAACTGGGTGTGGGGCCAAATTTGAACTTTCCCCATCCCCATGCCATTTGCGTTAATGTGAGCTGTATGCGAATATGGCCATCCCCATACAAACCGTGCTGAATGCCAGCATGGGGAAACAGCCGGATTGACGTCACCCCACCCCTCTGCCACCCGCTGCATCCCAAATGCCACCAAACACTACATCCCCCACCTTAGTGGCACAGAGAAGCTAAGCATGAAAGGCAATAATAATAATAATAATAATAATAATAATAATAATAATAATAATAATAATAATAATAATAATAATAATAATAATAATAATAATAATAATAATAATAATAATAATAATAATAATAATAATAAAGCCAGCTCATTAACCAAAGCTGCTATGAGGTTTGGCGGCCGTTTCATGATTATGCGCACCTCCACATCATTGTGAGCACACCCGGTAAGGTAGTGAAGCACTTGTGCACAAAACCACCCTGGAATTAAGCCATTATTATGCCTGCCTTGGTGACCAGGGAAGGAGGGTGGAATAATTGTCATGGAAAAGAGACTTGTGGGATAATGAAGGCCATTTGACGCCCTCATTGTTTCTGTTTTATCCCCAAAAATCTCAACAGTTGCGATCCCCAACACATAGCACAGGATATGAAACCCCACACCCCCAATGAAGCGAGTGGCAATCTCCTCTCCAAATAACCCAGGACCATCCCCAAGCATAGACTCGGCTCCCAGAATAATGTGGACTTGGCTACCAAACCGCGGCGGGAACAGTTTTCACTGGGACTATTTTTAGCATGGATTTGGGCTATTTGGTTTGTGGAAAGTCTGGTAAGGGAATTTTGCATGGGGACGGCCCTTCCCGAATTCGAATTCTATTTGCATTAAATCGTGCATGGGGATGCAGCCTTTGCTGATGTATTCTCTTGCTCTGAAGCTGGACTAAACTTTAGGTGTGAAAACAGCCAAGGAGTTCTGTGCCTTTGCAGTCCCTGAGAGCCTGGGGTTACCTAATAAAATTAGAAATATGGAAATAGAGAGAGAGCGGGAAAGAAACCCTCCAGGTGCCATTGTTTTGGTACAGATCCTTCTTATATTTCCTAATGATATAAAGGTTTTAGAAAAGAAGAAGGGAGAGGAAGGAAGAGAAGGGAGGACATAGAGGAGCGAGGGAGAAAAAGAGGAAGAGGAAGGAAGTAAAGAAAGAAAGAAGGGGAGGGAGAGAAAGAGGAAGGAAGGAAAGAGGGAAGGAAGGAAACAGTCTACAGGTGTTTTATAGAGGACCATGCGTGTTTCTTTCTGCTACTTTTTCCTTTGCTCTATCCTCTTTATGTCTTTTAAAGGCGAAATTATATTGATATTCTGTAATGACTCCTGGGTTTCCGAGGTCAAAACCAGCTTTGGAGTTCGGGGTCATGTTTCTATTTTACTGTAACCTTTTAGTGGTTTTAAAACCTTCAGGGGATACACCGATAAATGAGATCTAGATTACTTTCCGACCGCTTTCCCATACTCCCGTGCTAGCCTTTTGCTGGGCGAGGCCTCTCCCTCTTACTCTGACTGATTTACTAGCAGACCATAGCGGGTCACGCCATAAGCTGCTTCGTTCTACCAACTTACAAAATTGCATTTTGGTGATGCACTTTTATGGGGCTATTTTCCTTGATCCCCTTCTTTAATTTTACTTGAATGGTGGGTGGGTGGGTAGGGGGGACTGGAGTAGGCCTTTGTACTTGGAGTGCAAGTTGGCAGTCAAAGCTTTTGTGTTATAGCTGTTGCCAGATCTGTGCTGTTTCTTTAGCGCTGTGATTTTGCTTTGGATCTCCATATTTGTGCTTGCCAACATTTATTTATTTTTATACTGGGAGGAGCCTGACAATTCATGGAGTATTGAAATCCAGAATGGGCCGTGCTAATTTTGCTCTGGCTTACCTTCCTTCCAGGGTACTCTTCCTTTCTTCCCCTTCACACATTTCAGTTCAGGGTGATCTGTTTGCATAGTTTGGGCAGATGTTCATATGAGTCTGGATGGAACTGTAGGCCTTTAGGTCCTTTTTGCCCTGGGTTAGTAGACCAACCCAGTGGACCATCTGAAATGTCCCATGAATCCATATACAGGGAGGCCATGCCTTCTGGGTAGACTACTCCAGTTTTAGCGGATGAGGCTTTGGAGTGAAGTATGGGGCAAAAATGGCTGCAGGTTGGTATACCAGATTCATGGTTAAGAAAGGGTTACACAAATTTTGGAGGACAGGTACTTCAGTGGCTGCCTGAACTGATTCTTAGGTATCACCTCCAGGTCGGAGAGGCAGGCAGGATGCCTCTAAAGACCCTTTGGGGGGAGTTGAGAGTAGGTGAGGTGTTTGCCCTTGTCTTCTGCTTGAGATGCCCAGAAGCAATTGGTGGCCACTGTGTGAGACAGAATGCTGGTCTAGATGATCTGTGGCTTGATCCAAGAGGACTCCTCTTACGTTCTTGTGTTCTAATGACTCTGAAACCACTAGTATGGTAAATCATGGCAAGAATCCAGCACCATTATGTCAGATACCTGGAGGTAGTGCTGAAATTCTAATGGTTCTGGATGCAACATGTCCCACAGTGGGATGGATTGCATGATTTGACCCTTCACGGGCAGGATAACCTTAAGAATGCAGAAAGGCCCATGGAGTTTCTCTTACTCTTAGCTCTGTCTGTTCTGACTCTCATTGCCAATTTCTTTTAGCTGCCTCGTCCTTTGCATTAGGAGAGGAACATCTAAGTTCCCTGTAGGTCTCATTTATTTATGGTCTTTCTACACCAAAGAGCCCAAGATGGGGCAAGACTATCTCCTTCCTTCTGTATCCCCCCAACAGCAACTCAGTGAGTAGTAGTAGTAGTAGTAGTAGTAGTAGTAGTAGTCTTTTCTACCCCACCTTTCTCACCCTTTTAAGGGGACTCAAGGCAGTTGACAAACCTTCTGTTCTTCTCCCCACAGGAGACACCCTGTGAGGTAGGTGGGACAGTGAGAGCTCAGAAAAGAGTTGTGACTAGCCCAAGGTCACCCAGCTGGCTTCATGGAGGAGAGCAGAATCAAACCTGATATTCCAAGATAAGAGTCTGGGTCCCTTTCCACTAGACCAAACTGGTAGGCTAGGCTGAAATTGTGTCTGGCCCAAGGTCACTTCTGACAAAGTGCCATCCCCGTTACACTGGCTCTTCAGTTTTTGGGGATTTTATAAAATCATCTGATCAGGCGGTCAATCTTTTCCCCTGTTCCCACATTTAATTAAAAGAGTAGATGTGGAGATTCAGTGTTGAAGTAGGGGGTTCCAGTGATGTTGTAGCTTAGAAGCACTCTATGGATCTCCATTTTTCAGAGTCAGAAAATGTACATTTTGGCAACACAGCTAAGAAAGGCAACGGGAGAGATACAAGGCATTGCCTTGGGGAAATAACCTTAAGCATCTTAAGTTATCTTTGGTGGGTAACCAAGGCTGAGCTGCATTATACAGCATTTTGTAATTTAGGCTGTTGGGCTGAAATTAGAGAGTTGTCTTGTTTCTTTAAAGTTTTGCATTTTCTGGCTTTTCTATCTGCACTTAGATCATGTATGTGCACATATTCAAGGCTTTTTGAGCCAAGGAAAACACGTGCCAAAAATTTCACTGAGCTTTTTTTTTTTTAGAGTCTTTCTTAACTATATGACTACATCTCTAGTTTTAGAAGTACATCCCTTTCTGCCAGCTACTTTTTAATGTTCGCTGGGTTTACAGTCTGCTGTACCTCCTTTGGAATGGAGATCCCTTGCTTCGCCAACATGCGCTAGCTTTGCGTTGAAAATCTTTTGGATCTGACTGTCCCAAGCATTGATACCTCTGAGGGTGGGAAGCAAAAGAGCAGGGGGAGGATTTTTGATTATTATTATTATTAGTTTGTGAATGGAGCAGATGCAGGCAAGGAATTGGTCTGGCCTCCCTGTTTATAACTTCTCTGAAATACAGCCTGCAAGACTGGAGAAAAAAGCAATCCTTTGGGGGCTGCCTGGTTAGCTGCGCCAGACCCTAATTACTCTTGCTGCATTCCTTCATCTGTAGATCAGTTTCCAGAGAGGCAAAAGTCCCTCACTTGCAGGGACCGCGTGGAAAAAAACAGTGCTACAGACAGAGAGCAGAGTGACTTAGTGGCACTGTGGGATCCACCAGAATTTATGTTATGAGACATTTCTGTGAGTGCTTTTCTTGGGAAGAGCAGCCCCCTTCATCAGCGCCTCCCTTTGCTTCCTCGTTTGAAAGTTCACATGTAGTTTGTCTTGGTGCAGATTAACTCTTGATAGGAGAAAAGCAAGGGCATTATTAATGGGAGGGAAACCTAGGTGGGACTCTTTCTCTCTGTGGGTTACTATGGATGTGCAAGAATATTCAAAACATCCGAAATTCGATCAAATTCATTAGAATTCGGACATTGACACTTGAATCAAATGCCTATACGTTCTTTTTTAAACATTTGAACAAATTTGCATGATTCGAATCATTAGTTGGAATTATTTGGACATTCGTATGCGTGTACGGATACCTATGCATTACATACATATCTGTACGTATCTGATTTGTATCTGTACATATGGGACAAAAACAGGATGCATATGGGATAAAAACAGGATGCGTACGGATACATATGGACACATAACAAATGTTTTTGACATTCATATCAAATACAAATAAAGTATTTGTACGAATAGATATGAATGTATTTGAATCGGTTTGAATTTTAATACATTCATTTTTCTCTTTTCATATGAATTCGGACATTCGAATATTCAATTCAAATTGAATTGAATATCAAAAATTGTGTTCGTGCATTGTGACCCCTTCAAGGACAGGGTGTCTCCCAACTACATGGACCCGAGACCCTGTGACACACAGCACCTCTGTCTTGTCTGGATTCAGCTTCAATTTATTGGCCCTCATCCAGCCCATTGCCACCTCCAGGCACTACATAATTACTATGTGTGGCACATGTACGAACCTTCATTGGGAAACCCTGGAAGTCGTGTCCTTATGAGATTCAACCAGGACATGAAACTGGCCTTTGGGTTCCACCTTGCCTGACTTCTGACATTCTTCTTTTTCTTTGGTGTTCCTTTGCATTGGGCTGTAACGTTTGGCCATGTGCACTGGAGAATCATGACCTCTTTCATAAGCTCTGCGTCTCCCATTGACTGCCTCTTCTACCCATTTCCCATGGGCCAACTGAGTGTGCAGACAAGAAGAGGAACATCCAGCCGATCCAAGGATGGAACTGCTGAAAGGTCAAGAGATTAACGGGGAACCACTTCATTCTGAAAATATGCAAACTATTGCACTCTGCAGTCCCTGTAGGAACAGCCAAAATTCAAAGGGAAAACACTTCCTTTTTCACCCGGTGTAAGTTTGAAATTTGGAATTAAGTTGAATCGATCAATGAGCCCTAATGGAGTTTTCAGACAGCATTTGGCAAAGGGGTCCGTACAAAGGCACCCTTTCTTTTCTGTTTGGTTGCCTTTATGTTCATTAGTACTAGTAGCAGTTCGGGTTATTGATTAATTTTCGGTAGTGGCTGGAAGTGATTTTTAACTTAATGTAACCAAAGGCAATTGTGTTATGCCAAAAGCTGTAGAAAATGATCAGAGTATTTTGAAATCCTTTTTTTGCCTCTATGTAAAAGGTAAACAAAGCAAGCTCTTTGTACTTGTAGTGTCTCAAACTGCACCAGCAACTTCAGTGTTCTGTTTCAGTTTTGACCTTGTTCATTCAAGCTGAATTTTGCCCACCTACATTTCTCTCTGGCTGCAAATGACTTCCGACTAGAGATGTGCACAAATATTCGTATTATTCATTATTTGTACGAATTCAGACAATTGGATTCAAATTGAATGTTGGCACTTTCAAAGGCTGACATTCAAATTCGAATCTAATGCTTCGGAACATTCATATGAAGCTTTGTTACATCTGTGAACCTGGAAGGTAGGAAAGAACCAGCCCTAGTCACATCTGCGATGGTTCCAGAGTGGATTCGAAGTGGACTGAGAGTGGTTTCGAAGAGCATTCAGGGCAGATTTGATGTGTTCCGAGTGGATACATATTGGATATGTATGGGATACTTATGGTATTCATATCTAGCATTTGTATCAAATTTCTATGGAACATTAATATCAAACCAAATCCTACCACATTCTAAGGGGATCTATTTGAACTAGGGAAGTGAATGAAAATTCAAAAATTTGAAAATCTGATTTGAATGTTAGTATTTGAATTCGAATCGGATTTAATAACATTCAAATTTGGACACTCAAATGGATTTTGGATGTTCCGAAACATCTGTTCGAATGATTTGAATATACGTATCTGTACAAATATATGTATTTGTGCTTATAATACGGGATGAAAACAGGATGCATACGAAATGCGCACAGATATGTATAACAGATACAAATGTTGTCAACATTCGTATCTTTAAATACGGATCTAACATTTGAACGAATAGATTTGAATGTTACAGATTTTTTGACATTTGGATATTAAACATTCGAATCAAATCAAATGTTTTGACATTTGATTCAACTCAAATTTGAATGCAAAAAAAATTCATGCACACCCCTAATTTGAGCAAGTCTGAATTTTCTTGTATTCAATTTGATATGAATTGAATTAAAAAAACAAACAAAAGCAAACATTCCTGCACACCCCTAGTTGCAATCCATACTTTGGAAAACCATGCTCTAAGATGCATTTCCAGAACACTTTTTTCCATGTTGGTATTATCCTTTAGAACACTGCTGTCTGTCTGTCCCTACGACACTCTTGGGCATTGAGCAAACAAAATTCCTGCCAAAGTTTCTTCTTCTTGCTCACAGACCCAACCCAGGGCACTAGTCAGAACTCTTTCTTCTGTCCTCATCTTTTAATTGGAAGAATCCAATCATCTTAACAGCTGCATAACATCCTGTTCTTTCAGGCTTACTTCCACCGTGGCTGATAGAAATCTAGGACTGAACACAGGCAAGGAATCTGTTCTGTTTTTCCTAATGAATGGTGTCTATCTATCCTTAGGGAACACTACTGGAGTTTATTCAGTGCTACTTATGTAAGCCAATTTACAATACAGTGATATTCCTGGTGGTTTTTTTTTTTGGGGGGGGCAATCTACTCATAATCTACTTCAAGGAAATACTGGGGGGGGGGCTCTCATGCCTCTTGGGTAGGTGGCACATCTTGCAGTAAGTCATGACCCTAAAGTTTCCCAGATCAACAGCATGGACCTACAAAGATAAATCCCTCCCTTTATGTATATCCATCTCTGCCTTTTCCTCTTTGCCTCCTTTGCTACACTTGGGGAGGAAGAAATCTAAATTAATTTGTGGGTGCCTTTATGGCTGATGATGGGTTTTGTTTTCACATGAAAAATAAAAGTGCTTTCCTTAAGCCTGCCAAGGACTTTCATTTAGAGAGGTTAAAAGTGCAGCTGCTCAACATTTTGCTAAGAAACATAACAAAACTATGCAGCCCACCTGATCTTGATGATGCTATTTCCAGAGTGGTGTTTGTTTTGAAATTAAAGAGCTGTTTAGAACTCAGATGTGGCCATGCAATTACTTCTATACCTCTGAATGGAATAGCTTTTAAAAACAGCTGCTTTTGCCAAGCAGAATTCTGTCCATCATCTCCTATCTAGTAGCATATGGCTAGAAGATGAATCTTGTTATTCAGAGAAGATACTTCACACAGCAAACTGTACCAGGTTCCAATTTATATCTGAGTTGTACCAGGGAAAACGAAACTCCTAGCAGAGAATTATTTGAAGACGTGTGTTTTGGAGTAACTAATTTGTGTAGAGTGGAGTGGTCTCTCATGGACCAGACAAGGGAAATATTTCTTCCCCCAGAGGGTCATCAGACTGTGGAATTTGCTACCAGAAGAGGTGGTAACAGCCACCAGCCTAGATGGCTTAAAGGAAGGGTTAGACTAATTTATGGATGACAGATGTATCAATGGCTACTAGAGTGGATGCCTAAGTACATCTTTCAGGCTGCAGGATGAGCAGGATGCTTCTAAGGCCATTTGCTGGGATTTGAGAGCAGGAGAAGGTTTGCCCTTGTCTCTGCTTGAGATGCCCATGGGCAATTGGTGGGCCACTGTGTGAGACAGGATGCTGGACTAGATAGTCTGTGGCCTGATCCAGCAGGGCTCCTCTTCTGTTCTTCTGGATGGAGAAAAGGTACCCTTGAAACAATTGCCTGTGGATCTCTTCAGAGTGATGGTTTTGCTACCAGAGTTGCATGTAGCTAAGCAACCTCTGGTTCAGCCATACTTTCTTTTTCCAGAATATCATCTGTTGTTGGAAGACCCTGCTGAACCAGAGACGGATTGGATACATACAACTCTGATCCACCTTGGTTTCTGGCCATCTGGTTTGGGCTTAAGGAATGGTGTAGGAGTCCAGTAACCTTTAGGGAATCACATACTTTTCCTTCCCTGATTTATGAAAAGGCTTGTAGGAAATCTTGCCAAAGCCCTGGGGAATGCAATGTATTCTACTATCTAACTGGGAAAATAATTCCTTATGCTTAAAAAAAAAGCACACACCCGAGAAGATGGATGAAGTTGGAACAGCGACCTTAGGAAGATGGTAGCCATGTGAGGATCCTGGATACTTTGAAGAGATTCCTAGTCCATGGCAGACACATGGAACCCTTTATCAGCCCTTGCAGAGATAGTAGGGCTGTCTCTGCCTGCCTCATCCTTGTATGGTCTTGCAGCATTGGAAAGGAAAATTCGTACTGAATATTTCTGGTAAATTCTTTGGTTTCAGCACCCTATGAATCTTGCAGGTCAGATGAGGACAGCTTCGCTCCAGCAACACTTTTTGAAAAGTGTTATCGGCTCTACATTGCCATGATTAGTGAACTGGCAGTTCGTAAGCTGTATCTGCATAGTGGTGATTCACAGGAAGCAAAGAAACTGAACGAACTGAAATGGAAACAGAGGCCCTAAAGTGTCCGTGAACAAGGGGCGCCACATCAACATTCACTTTTCTAGATTTTCCATCCATCCATCCATCCATCATCTGATGGTCATATGGACAGAAGAGCAGGGCTCCTGCACCTTTAATTGTTGTATATAAGAGGGAATGATAAGGCTCCTATACCTTTAATAGTTGCATAGAAAAAAGGAAATTTTAGCAAAGCTTATCATGTAGGCAACACCTGTATTACTCTCAAAGTGCCAGAGCTATTTAAGTTCCTCTTCTAAGCAACGCTTAAAAGTCTGAAACCAGTAGTTTCGCTATCAGCTTTTCCACTCAGTTTGTGAGCTTCCTTTGAAATCCACACAGCACCAGGGAAGCCTTTTTGCTCCAAGGTCAGGCTTCTTTTCCTAAATTCACCCTGGAAACTTAGAAATGTCTGCAAATGTTTTGTGTTTGCTTTTGAATCGAACCGCAGCAAAACAGGGTTGGCTCAGTTTGATTCTGCATTCTTTTCTTCAAACATCAGGGTGTTCGGTTTGATTTGAGCACCTTCAAACCGTGATTGAGCAGGGTGTGTTTGCTTGGTTCATTAGAACACCCCCTTGCTTGGTATGAATCCAAAATCTGTTTTTGAGCAGGCCAGGCATTTGGTTTGAACTCAAACTTTTCCAATACCCCTGTCTGATTCTAATGCATTTGAACCCGAACTAGTTTGCCACATTTTTGCTGGAATCATGAGAAAGTGGAACCACAGACGTGATCAAGTCACAGCATTGTGGCCAAGAGAGTCTATGGGCAAAGGAATCAGTGCCCGATTACCTGGCATTTCCATCTGCAGTTGTGGATGCGGCTAAACCTAAATCGATTTTGTTGGAGTGTTATAAAAATGATTTTTGTTTCTTGTCCCTCTGCATGCATGCAGGTGTGCATTCTCAACAGTTAAAGCAATAGCTTCTCCAATCCTCTTGTTTTGATATCTTCTTCCTTCTCCCCTTTCAGACGCCTCTGCAGTACAGCCAAGTGATGAACAGAAGCAATCAAGTGAACCTCTTCTGCGCCTTCCTGGAATACAGGTGCGTGCTCTGGCTACGTACGGATTTGCCTTCATCCATTAGGTTGCAGGAGGGTACTGAAAAAACACACACCGGGGGAGAGAAATGGATGCAGTGATTGAGGAATGGAATGCATTCCCTTACTCCTCCCTTTTGAATGCATGGGAACAGTCAAAACAATGAAATCATAGGGCAGATTACTTGTCCATTATTAAACCTAAGCAAGGAGATTTTCTTACCAACATCTGGATGAAAAGAGAAGCTGGAACGGATTTATGGTAAAGCCCACCACATGGCTAAAAATGTTCATCATACTTTGGAACTGTTCTGTAAACTCTGTTGCCATGCTTGAGACTGAACCTTATGAAATAAACAGAGTTAATATATTGAGAAAGCCAGGAAGGGTGGCTAAAGAGAATTCATGGCATTCCCAGATGGGAAGTTCTTGTTTGTTAGACCTATGCCTTTATTGCTAGTGGTCATCTAGGGAGTAAAGCTAGTGCTTTAAAGTGGACAGTGGTTTTATTTCTCCCCAATTCATATGGACAGAACCATCATCATGACCATCATTTGGAGCACAAAGCTACCCAGCCAAATAAAAGTACAGGTGCATTTTTATATACTGTATACAGTTGGGAAAATACGGTTTTGTAGCACAGTTTTACGATTTTAAGACACCGAACAGGGGCAGATTTGGTTTGAATCTTGGCTCTTTTCTTCTAACTGCAGAGTGTTTTGCTTCGAACACCTTCAAAGCACAACCAAACAGGTTCATTAGAACACCCGTTTGTTCGGTTCAAGTTCAAACTCTGTTTCTAAACAGGCAGGGTGTTTGGTCTGAACACGAACTTTCCAAACACTCCTGTTTGATTTGAACCAGTTTGAACCTGAACCAGTCTGCCACTTCCTAGGTTCTTGCCCAATATTCTAGCCGCTATGCCATATTGCCTTCCAGCTTATGTGAGCATTAATTACAAAGCCTCTTAACGATGAGGGATCTTCTTCTGCCATAAATTGGGTTCTTGGCTGATACAACCTCTTGCCTCCCCACATACCGGAGCACTGAAGCAGACAATTTAGGATAGTTTTGGCTGTTGCTACAGAACTTAATGTGCACCGCAGCTGGGGAGCAATCCTTTACCCACAGTGGCAGGCACACTTAGTTCAACAGCTAATCTCTGCTGCCAGCAATGAATGCAATATGCATATCATCTGTAGAACATATGGTGGAAGCCAAGCTTTGCTTTGCAAAACTTTAAAAGGGCTAATTTATGCAACCAACATTTAAGGGCTATGATTGTGGCATTTGTTTTGAAACACACGTGCCTGGTTACAGTCACCTCCTCGCAATGATCCTCTTGTGCTGAAATGGAATAGACATATGGAAATGTGGAGATAGCCGGAGAACTAGAAGAAGCCATTTTGATATATTGGAAGTGGGGTGGGCGGGAACGTCAGCAAGTGGCCTCTTATCTTGAGTACCCAAGACAAGTACCTCTTGCTAGCACCCAAGGCTTTTGGGTTTTGTATTGGTGAATAATGATGGAGGAATACAAATGCTTTCCACTGAAGATGCAAAACCCAGGATTACTGAGGGATATATAATCTCAGAAATGTGAGGCCCTTCAGTCAGGTTGTCAGACCATTGGATCAGTCCATTGTTTCATCTTTACTTGTAAGAATTCGTGAGGACTGTTTATTGTGATTTAACAAGTGTGTTTCTGGACTGGCTGGTATATCAGACCAGCAAGAATATAGGAACCTCCCTTCTGCGTGCTGAGGGGCTGGGGCTGAGAGGTCAGAGCCTCAGGGGGAGGGGTCTCAGAGGTCAGAGACTGAATGAGTGGGGTCTGAGAGATCAGAGTTTAAGGGAGTGGTGTCTAAGACGTCAGAGACTGAGAGGGTGAGGTCTAAGGAGCCTCCCTTAGACTGCGCCAGTGTGCACAAGACAGACTCTTAGTATGTGCGCTGGTCCAGAATACCAGCCAGTGTGGAATAACTCTAAGTTTCTTATGGGGGCAAATTTTTCAAAGAGCACCTCAGATAAATATGACAAAACGCAGTAGACCCAAACTTTGTCTGCACACCCCTTGCCTGTCCTGAGGCCAGCAGGGGCCTAGCGGCAGACTCAAATGGCAGGATTTGGTTGCCTATGTTATCTATTGTCATGAAAATGGGAAAGGCATGGGGCCACGAGTGCAGCGTCCCATTGCCTCCAGTCCACTGTTCCTTTCTCCTTCGTGTGTGTATCAAATTGTGGTTGACTGTGGCCATTGCGTGATTCATCCAGTGGGCTCAGTTTTCAGCTGTTTTTGCACAGAATTTGCTTAACTATTTATGTCCTATCCCAGGGACCTTTAAAATAACAAATTGCAAATGACTATGTATTAAAAGCAATAGTATACGTTAAAACACTTTAAAAATTCAGCATATCTAACAATATACTCCACAGATCCCAGGGAGGGTTACAACATTTAATTTAAAAAACAATTCAATAAAATGTTGTAAAACATACTTCATATCAGATACTGAAGGCCCATATAATGTTGGTGCATTGTTTACTACCACTGGGAGGCCATTCGAAAACTGGGGGGCCACTACAGAAAAGGCCCCCTCGTGTGCTGCCACACGTCACCCCTCAGAAAGTAGCAGAACTTCAAAATGGCTCACTCTTTTTGATATTAATATACAAGCATGTCTGTATGAGATGAGATAGCTGAAGCCTGAACAGCTTAAGGTCCTGTTAGTATCCAAAATCAGGTTTGGTAGCCACACAGGTAACCAGTGCAGATCTTTCAAGATTGGTCCCAGACCCTGTCCCCAAAAGACTTATTAGCCCCTCTCGGCTTCCTCTGCCGTCACTCTGTTATAGCTGACTTTAAAAGTCCCATTCACTTCCGGAATAAGCGTCCCCATGGTAGCCGCGATCTAAACGGACTTTCCGTCCCCATGGTAGCCGTTTTCTCTTTCCGGGCATCTTTTCCCCCCCGCCCCCTCTCTTGTTAAAAGGAAAAATAGCCAGATCTCCGTCTCCTGAAACGGCTTCCCGCCCCTAGCAAAGGCAGATGATCGCTCATTCATTCACTTTCAGCACTTACTTTCACTCAGTTCTCTGTTAGAAAAGGCTTTCTGCCCCAGCAAAGTCAGCGGCTGCAGGCATCGGCAGCGCGATCCTTCGCTCATTCTCTTTTAAGGCTTTCACAGATCACTGATAACAATGTTGCAATTCTGAGCAATTCTGGCTCTTTTTACAAAGGAAAGGAAGCGAACCTGCTGCATTTCTGAGATGTGTGAATGCTTTTTGGCTGCATGTGCAGGCAAGCAATCCCCGCCCCTTTTGCCACGGAGCATCCTCAAGGCAGATATAGCGAGCAAAACCCACAAATCGCCGAAAGAGCACTGGAACTCTTCTTTAAAGTGCACGTATTTTATCGCGGGTGTCTCACTTTCCTAAGCTCCCTAAGCGCCTTGTAAAGCCTGGAATGGGGCCGCTCAGAGGCAAAAGAAGAGTTCCAGCAGACTTTCAATTGCATGGGGACAGGGCCCCAATGACTCTTTCCTGCCATTAGATCTGCCTGGTGTGACGCCTGGCGCTGTTTTGTTCCTGCTGCTGACTAGGTACACGCCTGCCAGTGCTGTATGGAAGTAGCTGAGTCTCCCGTGGCAGCTACTTCTAGTACTGAAAGTGTCAAGCAGCTTATTTTTGCTAGAATATAGTATATCTTTTTTTTTCTCCCCCAGGCTCACCTGAGTGCTAATAAACACCTTCTGCATTGCAAGAGCATCTTTTACTTCCATCATACAGGCTTTCTTCCCTCCGTGGAGGGACATCATTCTAAAAATAAATAAATAATTAAATAAATCCTCATTTCCATCGAAAACTTCAGTGGCAAGCTTGCCTGCATATTTATGAGATGCTCCTGTAGGGGTAACGTTATGAAGCACCTTCTGAAACAAACATCTTTTATCTCTCTCTCTCTCCCCCCCCCTTTTTTTTCTTTTCCTTGCTCTTTCTTCATTTTCCATAGAGGATGAAGTGTGTGCGGCACGTTTTAGGCAGCCTAAGTTCAAAACAGATAGCTTGAAGTTTTACTTTCTGTTTAAATTAAGGCCACAGGCCAGGGTTAGGGTGTCTACTTTGTGTGCATGCACCACCACCCTAGGTTCAACGTTTGACACCTCCCAAAAGGATGTTGGTAAATGGCTTCTGTACCTTGGCCAAGAAAACCACAGAGGCATCTGCATACAGTCACCCGGAACTGAGATCAATTCAAGGAATGCCTTCTCCCGTACCGACCTGCCGGTGCCTTAAGATCTGCCAGTGAGGCCCTCCTGGTTGTCCCACCACCTTCACTAGTGAGGCAGGCGGGCACCCGAGAGAGGGCCTTCTCAGTAATGGCCCCCAGGTTATAGTCTCCCCCTCGAGGTGCGTCACACCCCTTCTCTATTTATATTCAGGAAGGGATACCAGCACACAGAAGGGAGACTCCTAGTTCACTTGCTGGTCTGGTATACTGACTAGCACAGACTCTCCTTTAGAAAGGTGACAAAAGACATGTAGGAAATCAGTAACTGGGAAACTATTTATTTTTCAGCAGCGGGAGTGGTGTTTGGTCTAACGAAGGCTGCGTGCGCACTGATGGGGGTGTCAACCATTCTGTCTGCTTATGCAACCATCTCACCAACTTCGCCATTTTGATGCAAGTTGTACCTCTAAAGGTAAGAGAAAGATGACTCAGGAATGGGGCAGCTTGCCAGAGGTCTTCTGTGGGGAGAATGAGGGGTCAGTGTTCCCAATTGACACCCTTTCCACATCTCTGACAAGTGCATTTTGGTGGTAGTTCAGGAAGATAAAAGGGATTTTCCTCTTGGAGCATGGCCCTTGAGCTGCGTCCATGAATTTTGTATCCTCCAAATATAAAGTCATCTCTGTGATCCAATAAAAAGCCTGAGACCCGGGATGTCTTGCAGGTAATTTTCTTCATATGATCAAGATTATGCTCTTAAGATGTTCAAGGAAGTTTTGTTTTGGATTTTACCTTTGACAGTGTCAGAAAAGTAGGTAGGGTCTTTCCACATAAGGTCTAAGATTCTTCCTTGGGGCATTTGGGCAGTTTGTACCCTGACGGTATCTTGAAATCAGGATAATATTGCATTGTGCCTTTAAGCACAAACTCTTTTTCTTGTGATCATGATTAGGGGTGTGTGCAAATGTTTGAAGGTAATGGAAGTTCGATTGAATCTGGCTGAATTTCAACATTTGAATTCTAATCAAATGCCCATAAATTCAAATTTAAAGATTCGAACGAGTTTTGAATTTCAGATCTATTTGTTCGAATTATACAAAGATTCACATGTGTATGGGTTCATATACAATGCATGCTTGCAGATTCGCATCCTTCCCGCATCTGTACGCATTTGTATGGATCTGTATGGGACAAAAACGGGTTGCATATGGGATAGCTACGGGATGTATATGGACGTGTACGGATGTGTATGAATGTGGGAAAGATGTGTACAGGCATCTACGAATGTTGTTGACATTCATAAGTGCAAATTCAAATTGAAAATTCAAATGCATAGATTCCAATTTGCATAATTCAAATCGAATTTGGTTTAATTCAAATTTAAAAGATTCAAATCAAATCAATTTTTTGGGGTTTTGGTTCAAATTGAATCGAATCCTGAAAATTGCATTCGTGCACAAACCTAATGATAATTGATTTTAAATTTGCAGTGAATTATGAATTTTATGAAAATTGTATCCAGCTTGTAGCAGCTCAAAGGGAGCTTAGAGATGACAGTGTGGATGCTAGAGTTCCCATCCCACCTCTAATCCACATTAAAGGCCAAAGAATGCACCTTCGAAGTGACTTTTGTGGCCTTTAGCATCGATTAGCAGTAGGATGGGAATATCAGCTGCCACATGGTGCTATCTTTTACAATTATGTGAATGAAACATATGTTAAAATATTTGATTGCAGATTTGTTTGAAGTGTATATTTTCCACTGAAATTTGTTGCTGGCTTGCAGTCTTTCTCTCCTGCTTTTCCCCTCCTTTGGGGGAGTGTCTTTGGGCTCCATTTGTTAAATTTATGTTCAAAATATAATCGCTCAGCTAAATACAAGGAAGGCATGGGAAACCCTAGCTGAGAGGGAGAACGTATACTTCCATACAGCAAGTTTTATTGGTAGAACACTGAAAGTAGTATAAAGGATCCAAAGTCATATGGAGAGTCTCTTGTTAACCAAATTTAGATACAGTTCTGGATGGATAAAGCCACAAGGGGTGGTATAGCTTAACAAAATTCACACTTCCTGCATCCTAATGGAAAATGAAAATGAGGGCCATCTTTGAAAGTTGCACTAAGTAAAAATAAATAAAGATGTATGCACCATCTTAATGATAAGAAGAACATAATACCACGTGGAGTTTGCGGAATATGGTTGTCAGAATCAGCCTCCCAGGTAGATTTCTTGGGCTGCACCCAGATGTTGCCTACTCATTCCACTGTATTTGGATATTCTGGAATAAAGCATGGCTATTCTGCATTATTCATGCTTTTTTTCCGGCATATCCAAATATAATGGAGTAAGGAAGCGATGTTTGGATGCAGCCTTGACCACGCTCATCACTGCATAGCTTCATGTGGAAGCGGCTGCCAAGCAAGGTGTCCGATGGTTTGATTTCTGTCCAAGAGTCACAGCTAAAGCCCATTTGTCGTCACCAGAGGGTGTGCAAGGCTCCCTGATTCCTAGTCAAAGGGGTCAAGGTTGCAACACTGGTTCTCTGCTGTTGCCGCTTCTAATTGTGAGTGAAATTCTTGGCTTGGCTTTCTTCTCTCTTCTGATCTCAGAACTCTGTTTTGGCTTTTGTTTTTATGGGCTGCAGTTGCCTGGTTGGCTTGAAACTGAGGGGTAAAGGTTAAGCTCACCTTTCCTTCTCTGTCGTAAATTCGTTTTCCCCAGAGCTCATTTTACTGCAAGTAATGTGGATATTGAGACATGTTGCTGCACACAAAAATGGCCTAGATGGGACAGCTAGTTCACGTATTAGCCTTACGTATGTGTGTGATGCCGTAACATTTTGGATGTTTTCTCCAAGTGGAGAGTAAGTCCTCTGTGTGTACACATAGGGGGAGGTTGCTTCTGGCTGCTGTGCTCCAGTTCCCCGTGAGCTGCAGTGATCCAAATTTCCTCTGAGTCATTCTGTGCAAACTTTTCGGTGCTTCTGGGTCCACGGCTGGGGTGTGTGCTCCTTTCCATATCGCCACATTAACCTTGGTGGCACCCTAAGGTGAGATGAATGCGTGTTTGGCAAACTTGCCAAGGTTGGTGGGTTGTGCAAGACTTGAAGCTGATGTGTTCAGGGTTGTGTAACTCCAACCAGGAATCCAGTTCCCCGTGTTGTTTGCCAAAGACCTTGGGAGCTGCTTGGCCTCATTACAGATAGGACATTTACAATTAACAGGGACAACTGCAAGGCTGAATCAGGAGGGGTTTCTTTTGGGTCGTGAAATCTTGGCTTACTTCTTTTGCTGAATTCGTCCATCCTCACAGGGTGTTCTAACCCAACACTCCCCCCCAGCAATATTTTTATAGTTCTCCAAAACTGTGTCTTACACAAAATGATTGTTTTTCCTGTTTGTTTTGTTTCCTTGTTTTCTTTCATTTTGGCAACCTCAGAGCCCACAGTGATTAACCTTCCCTTCCCCATCGATGCAGTTGCTTCAGGTTTATAGACAACTGCTTCAGGTTTATAGATGATTGCTTAAATGTTTATAGACACTATTAGAGTAGGCTGGCTGCCAAAGCATTTGAGGACAGGATGTAGGGTGTTGTGGACTCATGTCTTTATCCAGCTTGGAATGGTCATGTCCTGCACAAAGTTTGGAAACAGCATGAATGGTGGCTGTCATGACCAGTGGCAACTGCAGGTATGGATCATGGGAGCTGTAGTTTAAGAAAGACTTCTGAATAAAAGATATTGCTGAGAGAGAATGATATGAGAAACATCCAGATCTATGGGCTGTTCTCCCACCTGAAGAGCCAGTTTGGTCTAGTGGTCAGGGAGCCGGACTCTCATCTGGGAATACCAAGTTTGATTCCGTTCTCCTACACGAAGCCAGCTGGGTGACCTTGAGCTAGTCACAGCTCTCTTCTGAGCTCTCACAGCCCCACCTACCTCACAAGGTGTTCTGTTGTGCGGAGAAGAATGCAAAAGTTTTCTCAGCCGCTTTGAGTCCCCTTAAGTGGGTGAGAAAAGCCAACTCCTACTCCTTCTTCATATTTGGGCCATTTGTGTCAACATTGAACCTCAGAGCATCTAAAATATTTCTCCAGGATCAGGGTACAGGCAAGGCCCTTTGAATAAAATGTTCTACCCTGTACCAACCAGAGCAATCCATATAACAACAGAACCAACTTCTTTCATGATAAGATCAGGAGGAAACCTGGACTTGCCTTTGAAGACAAGGGCTGGCTTACTACATGGACACACCAGTGCAGGCTTCTCGGCCAGAAAAGGGGTGTGATGTGCCAAGCCTTCCAGGAAAAGGCTTGAGATCAAACCAGTGAGCCTCTGCTTACTGGTGATTAGCTTTCCCACTGATCTATGGCCACCTCCCATTGATAGGCCAGGTTTGGCCACCATGGCTAGAATGTGGGAACTGCCGTCCAAGACAGGAACGCCTCCAGACTCTGACAATGACCCATTGGGAGTTTTTCCATTGATGTATTTAAAGAAGTCCCGCTTAAACATGCCAACGGAGAATTGACTAGTGCCTCATTGTTCTTCCCGCATACTGCACAGAGAGAAGGATGAAACTAAAATGTATTGGAGCTGGCAGCTAAGTGCTTCAGCAGGACTCCCAGGCAAAGTTCCCAGTCAGTTCAACCTGCAGTGGAAAAACAAATTGGCCTGACTAGGAAACTGGGCAGCCATAACATAAAGCCAGATGGGACCTTACCGGCTCCTCATATCAACCTCTGGCTGCTGGACTGAAGACTGTGGTGCACTTGGCAGGGTAGAGAGACAGACACGAGTCCCATGCATTCCTCTGCCAGTTGGGAAATACTGTGGCAGACACCTGAAGGGCTGAGAAGGGAATATTCTTCCTACAATATGGCATTTCAGGCATGTTTTCATCACAGAGTGACCCGTCAGACTCATTTCCGGCTTTTCCCTTGCACTTCCTGTTTCTAATTCTCCAATAAGGACCATGACTAAGAGGAGACATTGCTGCATCTCCTGTTACTTGTATACTGTGCACCAGTATGCCTGATATCTGTTGTCAGTAGGGCTGTACACAAATATTTGTAACATTCAAAATTCGTATGAATTTAGCCGAATCCGAATCGAATGTTGGCACATTCGAAGGTTGACGTTCGAATTTGAATGGAATGTTGATACGTTTGTATGAAGCTTCATTACAAATTCATATAGGATTCATATGGAACATATAGGGGGTTCATATGCAAATCCCTCTTCTCACTTGCACAAGATGGGAGGACTAGAAGCGATGGTATAAAACTTCAAGGGAGTCAATACTTCCTGAAGGAAAGTATTAGGAAAAACTTCCGGACAGTGAGGGTGATCAGTTAGTGGAATAGGTTGCCACACAGTGCACTGAGTTCTCCTTCACTGGAGATCTTCAAGTAGAGGCTGGACCTGCATCTGTCTGGGATGGTTTAGGAAATCCTGCATTGAGCAGGGGGTTGGACTGGATGACCATAGAGGTTCCTTCCGATGCTATGATTTTATGATTCGTAGCTAACATTCATATCAAATTCACATCCTACCACATTCAAAGGGATTTATTCAAACCAATATGAATTTCCTTGCATTCGATTCAATATGAATCAAATACACACACACACACACATATTGTGCACATCCCTAATTGTCAGACCAAGACAAGATCTGCTGGTCATGTGACATCAATGCTTGGCCCCCATTTTGGTTAAGAGCTTCCCTGAAAGTGGAGAGACAGCGGGAGAACATTTTTGCTTGCTTCCTTTCCTATGTGTACCCTTCAAAATGCCCCCTTGGAAATCCTGGGTCAAGAATTCCTTATATCGCTAAGGGTCCTGCTACTCCTAAACCTTGATCCACCTTCAGAGTAAAAAATCAGCAAAACTATCCAACATTTTCTTTCCACATTCCAGAGGTGGATTTTCTGGGTTAGAAAATGTCAAAAGGGAAACCACTGGGCACTTTGCTGATGTTTTCTCTCACCCTGACGGTGCATTGAAAGTGAATTGGGAATTAGGTGTAGCTGAGCCCTTAGTGACCCGAGGGCTGTGGCTTGCACTAAACTTGATTCTTTTGGAAGAAACGCAAACTTGAACAGATGTGGATGCAATAAAGAAGTCTGGAAGAAAATTATTTTGTACAAATGGGAAAGAGATTGATGATTGTCCAGATTATTTCAAGCATTGCATGACATTTCTACCACACTCACCAGACACAGGGTAGGTGATGCAACCTATTTCAGTTGAAAGGTTCAGTTTTAAGGAGCCCAAAGGCAAGATTTTGCTTTCTCTTTGGCGAGTTGGACAGCAACAGTGAGCTCCACAATCTATCAGGACCTGTGGTTTTATTTTTGGAAACCAATATAGCAGTGCTGGAAGAAATTTACAGCCATGTGGCATTCAGATACTGTGCTGGCACCGGTCCTGCTATCTGAGTGATAAACTGGCATCCAGCAAAGTTGAAATTATTTGCATCTTTATCACTTGGCTGTGTTGCCCGTATCACGCCCGGCTCACTTTGAGATCAGGCTCACTGCAATGAATTTGCCGCGTTTAGCAAAAGCCAAGGAATTACAGCATAGTTGGAAATGTGTAGCAGTTAAACGAAAAACAAAGCCGTGCTCTGAGATGATCGGGGGGGGGGATGCATTTCCCCTTGTTCATCCAGCTTTCTTTCCTTTGTCAGCCTGTTAACTGAAGGTCTCTGGATGTTATCAAGAGAAGAACATGGAGTTTTGTGTTGGAAATGGAAGCAGGCTGTTGGGGGGGGGGGGGACCTCTTTTTATGAATGCCAAAATGGCCTGCATTGCTTTCATTGATGGTTGCTGTGTGAACCTCTGATGCTACCTGTGCCAGTTTGGTCTAGTGGTTAAGGAGCTGGACTCTTACCTGGGAATACCAGGTTTGATTCCGCCCTCCTACGTGAAGGCAGCTGGGTGACCTTGGGCTAGTCACAGCTCTCTTCTCTCGGCAGCCAGTGCAACTCTTTGAAGACCAGTGTCTGGCCAGCTGTCCCAGTCAGCAACCTAGCAGCTGCATTCTGTCTGCACTAGCTGCAGCTTCCGAATTGTTACAGATTGAAATTGGGTTGTTTTTTTTTAGCATATGGATTTTAAACATTTGAATCGAATTGAATGTTTTGACATTCGATTTGACTCGAATTTGAATGCAAAAAAAATAATAATCATGCACATCCCTACTTGGGTCACACACGAACCAAACCACCCTGTTTGGGAAAAAAACCCACTTGAAATCAAACCAAACTGAGGGTAGGTTTGGTTCACTTTGGACCAAACCACTAAATTTTGGTTTGTGCACTATCTGTACCAGAACCTGGACAATCACTCTGCGCTGCATTGGTTTTCTCTCTGGTGCCGCCTCTTCTTTTCCTGCCAGAGTTTTCCAAGGCAGCTTCAGATAAAGATGCAGCAGTTCAGCTTATTTTTCAAGAAATCATGGCTTGGTCAACGGAATTAGGTTCCAAAAATATCATGCAGAAAATTATATAGAGAGAGAGATTGATGATTCTTCCATTGAGAATGGAGAAGGCTTTAAGTTCTGAGCAGTTCTGAGTCAGGCACTAGAGGGAAGAGGCACATAACCTGGCTTGGATCATTGCTGAAAGCCAGAATATAATCATCATAAATATCTTCAGAGACAGTGGGGCAAATGCTTCATCAGAAATCCTTCCCTAGGAGGTCATGCTAATTTCACCAGGCTTTAAAATTTCCAGTTAAGCAGAACTTTCACAGCAGCCCAAGGAATGGAACTGCAAAAGTTCACATGTGTGCCCAGAGGGGTGGACTAAAAAATCTAAAAGCTCAACCAGGTTGCTTGGCATCCTTTTGTCTGGAAAGACACCGGAGAGAGCTGGGGCATGAAGGTATACGGGAACTCTGATTTACCCGGGCACGAGACTTTTGCCTCTTTGCCTTACCAATGCAATCCAAAGGAATGGAAGCATAACATTTGGCACTGAGATTGACTCATGAAGGATCTGTGAGAATTCAGTTTTGCCACCATTTAACCTTGCAGTAGGAATGTGTTGAATTGGTTCAGTTGCTTGTTGGTTTGCAGTGATCTGGGGTGCTCACATGGTTTGTGTGCAAACTGAACTACCTTGTTATTTGCGATGCCCCCTGTCATCAGTGCTCCTTCCTCCAAGGATGAAGGGGTAGTTGCAATGCTCAGCCAAGCTCAGGCAGGCTACCTGGCCAGGCAAGGTGAAGAATGCTTGCCATAAGAAGCTAGTGAGGACACTGAGCCTATGCTTCCAAGTGACAGCAGCTCAGGTTTGGAGCACGCTGGGCGATGCCCTTCACCAACTGGTCTGAGACGGGAGCGTGAAGAGCTGCTTAAATCAACTAGAATCTGTGCCCATCACCTGCAGCGAAGGAGACATGACTCTGACTCGCCTATTTAAGGCAGAATATTCTGATTAGCTTTGTTGCAAATGCTTGTAAAGCTGCAATCCAGCATTCCGTGACCTTGCCTCTTGATTTACTACTGAACACTCTGATCTTTGACCCTGGAATTCCCTTGATGATGCATTTAACTGCTACTGTCTGTGGGTGTGAGTGTGTGTGCAAGCGCGTGTGTTTGCTCTCCACACCTTGTTGGCTGGAGATGTGACATTATTCAAAAAACCTGGCTTGGATCCAACTCGAACCAAGGGGAGATCTAATGAACCAAGCGAACAATAGCAAACCAAGATGGTTCGTAAGCGGGTTGCTTGGTTCGCATGCAAACTGACCTATCCTTTCCTTCAGAAAAACACTTTGAACCAAACCAAACCGAGGGTTTGTGCACATCCCTATCTGGATCTGAATCTGAATTTTCCAAGTGCTGGATAAGAAGGGAATTGCAACCATCCCATCACTCAATTTTTTTAAATACTATTATCAGGTGTGGTGTCACCTGATTTCCTGGTTTTCAGTAAGGCGGCATTTCCTTGTCAGATTTGCTAACCAGGCAAGGGAACTTCCTGTTCTGAAGGCAAGCTTGCTTGTATAAATACCTGTATAAATAGTTTTGATAGGTAAATAAGGGGAAAAATAATTAACTGCCTTTATTTATTAATTAAGGAAGAAACTCTCAAAATATGCTGCCCCTTAAAAAACAAACAAACATCAGCCCATGGTGAAGTTAGGATAATAATTTGTGCCTGGAGAATTTCCAAATGGCTTCTCATCATTCTTCTCTAGTTCAGTATTTCTGACACTTGGTGTTGTCAAAATCCAAATAAACTGACATTTTTCTCTTTCCTTCACAGTTTTGTGACTGTTTCTTTCTTGGTTATTGACAGATAAAAAATCAACAATATTCCACCCAAGACAGCTGATACAGAAACTATGCAGTTCAAATAGCTTTCCTGTTTTGCTTCTATGGGGAGGGAGAGAGGAGGGAAAGCCCACCTTTGCACATACATGCCAGAGCTTGATTTCCATCAATTTATGCTGTCTGCCACGATGGGAAATGGGACACAGAAAATAACAAGTTTGGTCCTGAATGTTCCCATTTGGTTCTGGAGTTCAGCATGGAGGACCGTGGTACGGGTGTTCACGAATGCAATTTTCGGATTCAATTTGATTCAAATAGAATATTTGAATGTTCAAATCTGAACGAATAGAGAAAAAATGAATGTATTCAAATTTGAATCCAGCTTGGTCTAGTGGTTAAGGAACCGGACTCTTATCTGGGAATACTGGGTTCGATTCCATCCTCCCCCATGAAGCCAGATGGGTGACCTTGGGCTAGTCACAGCTCTCTTCTGAGCTCTCACAGACCCACCTACCCCACAGGGTGTTCTGTTGTGGGCAGAAGAACAGAACATTTGTCAGCCACTTTGAGTCCTCTTAAATGGAAGAGAGAAACAGGGTAGAAAAGCCAACTCTTCTTCTTCTATTTGTGCAAATGTTCAATTCATATTTGAAGATACCAATGTCAATAATATTCGTATATGCCCTTACGCATCCATACACAATCATACACATCCCATTTTTAATCCTGTATGCATCCTGTTTTCGTCCCATACTTATTTGTATAAATACATATGGATACAAATAAGATGTGTACAGATACGTATATAATGTGTACATATCCGTACACATACGAATGTCCGAATAATTTATATGAATGGTTTGAAGCATTCAAAATTTGTTTGAATGTTAAAAAATGAATGTACAGACATTTGATTTGAATTCGAATGTCCTGATTTGAGCGAATTTGATTGAAGTTTGAATGTTTCGAATATTCTAGCACAACCCTAGACAGTTGGTTAGACTGGCAAGGAGGGCTGCAAATCCTCCTTCAGCCGTCATCTTTAATAACTTGGTAAACATCTGTGTGGCTACAGATGGGTTGGACATTTTGGTTGTGTCTGCTCAAAATCAGCTTAGAGGGGGCAAATGAAGACACTAGTGTTTCATCCCACCTCTAATTAATAAGAGAAGGAGAAGAAAGAGGAGGAGGAGGAGGAGAGTTGGCTTTGCTACCCCGCTTTTCTCACCCATTTAAGGTGACTCAAAGTGGCTGACAAAGCTTCTGTTCTTCTCCCCACAACAGAACACCCTGTGAGGTAGGTGGGACTGTGAGAGCTCAGTTAATATATTTAAGCCCCAGGGTACGACATTCCGTGCCTCTGGAATAATGAAATTCTCATTCAAAATTAGTTTTACTGAACACCCGGTCATTGGCGTTAGCGATCCGATCTTTATTTTTCTTTCCTTAAATGTGCCCTGCTTATTCCAGTAGCCATCACGCTGTTGCAAGCTAAAGTCAGCATTCAGACAGTTCCATGGCATTCAGCTTGACCCCTATAACAACTTCTCTGATTTGGAAAGCATCCAGTCACAATTTCTAAGGGAAAAAAAATCCAAGTCCCCTTGATCTGTCCAGTCATGAGGCTGAGGTAACTAAATTACAGACCAGCTTTGGCAGCACATTTGTGTCCACTGGTGAAGATGAGCATTTGCCAACGTTGGCATGGATGTTTCAGTTTTAACTTACACTTATTTCTTGAGATGGGAGATCTTACTCAACCAGAATAAGTCTCTGGTTTGTCATTATGGCTTTTCTAAAAAGAAAAAGAAAGACAAAAAAGAAAGCCATCGTGATACTTGGCCACGTATGGGCCCAATATGGAAGGCCAACAGGAGAAGTCTTTATAGTCTCATGCTGTTCAGTGGCATCACTTCACTCCACTTAGGCCTGTTTTTGATCTAAAATTTCAGCTCCTGAACCCTGGAGAACACTTTTGTACATGTTTTGATTCTGTACCTGTCAGTACAGAATCCCACAGCAGTTAATTGGGGGGGGGGGAATCCCTGCTCAGCCAGACTTTATCCCTGCCATGAAAGTGTGGTTCATTTCATTTCATTTTATTAATTTCTAAGCATTTCTTTCCCATTTGTCATTTGCAGTAGGGCACGTGCATAAATATTTGTAACATTCAAAATTTGTACGAATTTAGCTGAATTTGGACAATCGAATTCGAATTCAGTGTTGGCACATTTGAAGATTGACATTCAAATTCAAATAAAATGTTTTGATACATTTGTATGAAGCTTTGTTACGGATTCATATGGGATTCGCAGTGGGGATACAAATAGTATTTGTATTGAACATTTGTACTGAATTTGATGCTGGTCATCAATTTATGGTGCATTTAAACCAAATTTCTGGGGCAGCCAGGCATATTTTAGTTCCTGCTTTCAGGTTGGAAGTGATTAATTTTAGAGAGCAGCACAAACTTTCTCTCCAGTTCAGTTTTATACAAACTGAACACTCCTTTGTTCGGTTTGAACTTGAACTTTTCAATTTGATTTTAACATCTTTGACTACCTTCAGACGTTGATCCAGCAGGGTCTGTTTGTTAGGCTCATTTGAACACCCTTTTGTGCAACTTCTATTTAAACTGCCCATTTTTGAACAGGTAGAGTTTTCTAGTTGAATTAGGGATGTGTGTGAATTTCTTTTGCCATTCGATTCAAAACAAAATGAATATTCAAAAATCCGTATTCATATGAATAGATCACATTCGAATGTGGTAAAATTCTATTCGACATGAATCTATTCGCACGTAATTGTACAAATATGTATCTGATATGTTTCCCCAGCTTAACTGTGGGCCAGTTTGGTCTAGTGGTTAGGGAGCCAGACTCTTATCTGGGAATACTGGGTTCGATTCCACCCTCCCCCATGAATCCAGCTGGGTGACCTTGGGCTAGTCACAGTTCTCTTCTGAGCTCTCACAGCCCCACCTACCTCACAGGGTGTCTGTTGTGGCGAGAAGAATAGAAGCTTTATCAGCTGCTTTGAGTCCCCTTAAATGGGTGAGAAAAGCAGAGTAGAAAAGCCAACTCTTCTTCTTCTTAACTAATGTCTGAACTATTCGTACGAATGTCCAGAAACATTTGTATTCATTTGAATGTTAGCATGCAATATTGTAACATTCAATTTGAGTTCGAATGTCTGAATTCAGCTGAATTTCTAATGTTACGAGTATTCATGCACATACTGAATTTGAACCTTTTGAAGAATCCCTGTTCTATTAAAACTGGTTCAAACATAAACCAGTATGGTACAGAATTAGTTAGTTTCATGGATTGTTGCTAAATTTGTTATCCTCAGGAAGATCTTATGCTTAGTAGAAATTCTTTAGGTGAAGTTATATCTTTTTTCCTAGACCTTTGGGAAATAACTGAGGATCAGTATTTTTATTTTATTTTTTGTATGTGTGTGAAGTTGCCTTGCGTCTAAACTTATTTTTATCTTGTTTCTTGTTTTTTAAGCTTCTTTTTGTTTTGTGTTTACTATACACCTTGATGCTGCAGTATTGGACAGTATAAAAACCTAAACAAACAATCAATATTAGCAACTTTATCACCTTCCTTTGGACACATTCCAGTTGCTGGCATTATTTTCAAATGTCACTGCCCAGAATATTTTCAGTTTAGTCCCAAATTATTGCAAATTAATGAGCCCAGAGAGGTCAGCTTGTCTGGTCTTACCATTTGATTTGGCAGCAGCCTTCTTTCCCAGCAGGGCCCAAGAAGAAACTAAGCTCTTCCATTGTGTGACTCTGGATTCAAAAAACATAGACTTTTCACAGAAGTGTCCTTATTTGCAAAACAAAAAGAATGGAAGCGGGTATTGTATTATTCAGTGAGCAGCAGTGGGCAACTCTCCTTATATAAATATTTGAACCTTCCAGGATGATGAGATGGTTTCACACTGGCAGGAATACCGGGCACAGGTGTAGTCTAAAGCAGGCCATGTCCATAGTAGGTGTAGCAAAGGGGCAGGGTTTAAGAGGGAGGGACTTCTCTTAGATCACACCAACATGCAGAGGGGAGGGTATTAATGCGAGTAGATCCGGATTAAGGGAAGCACCCAATGTGTTTCCACAGGAGGTGTAGCACCCATTAGCAATGGGTGCTAACCCCCCTGCCGTGGAAACACCTTTGCACCCATGTGGGGAATCCGGATTGACCCACAAGGGTCTGCCTGTCAACCCAGGTGTTTTGGGGAACAGGGGGTGCAATCTCTGAAGTCCCTCTGAAATCCCTCCAAAGTTGCCTTTGAAGGTTAGCAAAGGCTCCGAAGTCCCTCCGAAGGCAACCTCGGAGATTAGCAAAGGCTCCGGAGACAAACCCCTTGCGAGAGCCTGCATATGAATGAGCTCTTTGTGAGCAGGGATGAGTCAGCCTCATTAAATATGTACCTCTTTCCATGCCTGAAGGTAACAGTCTGCTTTGATCTCCCTTTGTTATCAGAGGTTTGTCTTTGGAGCCTGTGCTAATTTCGAAGTTGCTTTCGGAGGGACTTCGGAGCCTTTGCTAATCTCCAAAGGCAACTTCGAAGTAACTTCAAAATGGCTTCAAAATGATTTCGAAGCCTAGGTTTTGGGGCTCCCCCCCATGGGTGCCCCCTCCCCCTAGTCTCCTCTAGACCCCATTGCCAAACTAATGTGGAAACAGGCTCCCTTTAATCTGGATTTTCTGGCTAAAGACCCCATTGTAGACTCCATTAATGGGGTCTACAGAAAATCTGGATTAAAGGCTGAGATGTACCCATACAATCCGGATTTCCCCAGCGGCGGTGAAAACAAATGTGTCCCAAATGGGTGCTGAAGTGGAAATGGGGTCATCCGGCTCACACCCAAATGGGTCCTTAATGCGTGCAAAAATGGGTACTTTCTGCCAGTGCAAAAACACCCAAAGTCTCCTAAAGGAGTCTGAGGATCAGAACAGAAAGGTGTGAGCAAAGCGAACCAGAGTGAGGGCAAACTAAGGAAGGATTATCATGTATTGGGTGTGATCAGAGCTAGTGCATTTTGAGTCCTCTTTCTTTTTTTCCCCCATATATTTTTTTTACTTTTCAACAGCATTTTCCAATCGTTTCAACATTAATATTCCCCACTTCCCCATATTACAATGCTTTGATATTTTCTGCATGGCTTCCTCTGTTCTTCTGACTCCTGTTCTTAAATTCGTTTATTTCTTTGCTCCCCTTATATGCCTTTTACTCTTTTCCATATTCATTACCCAAAGCCCTCCGCCATCATCTCCAAGTCCTGTAGATATTCAATAAGGGGGCTCCAGTCTTCCACTTCGGCCATTTCAATCAGTTTAATTGTCCAGTCCTCCTCCGTAGGTGAGTCCTGTTTCTTAATAAGACGGGCTATCTCAGCAAGGTGTGACCATGGTCTCCGTAAAACCAACTGCAAAGATGGGAGTTGGCATTGCAAACGCTCACCTACAGTCCAGTTATGAGAATGTTCCATTTTAATTTCTAGTGCGGGTAATTGTGTTTGGTATATGAACCTAATTTTCTGTTGTCCTACTAATGTTCGGTATAGAGGTTTTTCTTTGCTAAAGCTATTCATCAGTTGCATTTGGCTGGCCAGATAATTAAGCACCGGCTTCCTCTCTCTCTTGATGAACAGCTAACAACCGGACACCAGGTGGCGCTATCTTCCATCAGTTACATCGGCTGCTCTTTATCCATCTTCTGTTTGTCTATCACGCTGGTCACGTTTGCTATTCTGTCGTGAGTAATTTTAACTTTTCTACCTGCTGAGCCAATATCGCCCTGGCAGTACAGACAGAGTACTGTATGCATTAAAAAATACCTTCATTTCAGGCCATCGGACTGAATGCAGAGAGTTTCATAAAAGATTATTAATTAGATTCTTTGTGCATATTTGTAACACTTGGCTGGGCTTAGTCTGAATTACTTTAATTTCCTGAAAGTGGGAAGCTCTTTAAATAGCAGGTAATTTTCTTGCCATCGATTCTTTTGTGGGTTTGACAATTGTGCCCCCCGTTTGGTAGGATTTTGGACCTGGAAGGAAAAAGACAGAGGGCCTGATGGTGTGATTTGGAAGGGAATGCTGGGTTGACTTTATCACAGATCGATGCAGCTGCAAAGTTTCTGGCTTGCTCCAAAGAGCAGAAAGATAGAGCTATTGTCAAGGTAGAGGTACACCTCAAAGTGGTCAGCAGCACATTATCCAAAAGTGGCCGGCAAAAGTTGCCAGCAGACCACTCAGAGGTGGCCAGCCAGAGACCCTCATTCATAGCTGATGGTGTCAAGTGTGCGTGTCTTATGCTTCTGTGTACCTGCATTGTTTTCTTTTTGGGGCTGCTGCAAAGTGGTTGAGCCAGTTTGGTCTAGTGGTTAGGGATCCAGACTCTTATCTGGGAATACCGTTTTCAATTCGGCCTTCCACCATGAAGCCAGCTGGGTGACCTTGGGCTAGTCACAGCTCTCTTCTGAGCTTTCACAGTCCCACCTACCTCACAGGGTGTTCTGTTGTGGGGAGAATAGAAAAGGCTTTTCAGCCGCTTTGAGTCCCTTAAATGGATGAGAAAAGCAGGGTAGAAAATCCAACTCTTCTTCTTCTACTACTTCAGAAACAAAGTGATTTGTAGAGGGCCAGGGGATTTTTTTTAAAAAAAGCTGTGAACCCACATATTCTACGGGAGAAATGTTTGGCTGCTAACCCCTTGCCATTTGGAGCAGCAGTACTTTAGTACAGTCAACTGTTTTGGACCGCATCTCCACTGATATTAGTCATCTGCATTGTGGATCGGTCTACCGGGATGATGCTCCTCCTGTTAGAACACCACATCTGTATGGATCGAGGAGTTGGACCTTCCTGAAGAATGGAAATGGCAGTAGCCTGCAGGTGGATGATCTGGCATTCCAGGGCCATGGAGCTCAGCATCATTTCACCAGGCACCTAGAAGGAGCTAGAGGTGTGCGCGTGAATATCCAAAGGTATTCGAAATTCGATCAAATCTGGCTGAATTTTGACATTCCAATTCGAATAGAATACCCATACATTCAAATTTAAAGATTGATATGAATTTCGGATTTCGGATCTATTCGTTCGAGTTATCCAGACATTTGCATGGGTACAGGTTTGCAGAAGATGCATACTTGCAGATTCGCATCTTTCCGGCTTCTGTACGCATTTGTATGGATCCGTACGGGACAAAACCAGGTTGCATATGGGATAACTACGGGGTGCATACAGGGTACGGGATGAGAATTTTGTAGGTGCAAATTTGAATGAAAAATTCAAACAAATAGATTAGGAAGAAGAAGAGTCGGCTTTTCTGCCCCGCTTTTCTCACCCATTTAAGGGGACTCAAAGCAGCCAATAAAGCTTCTATTCTCCCCACAACAGACACACTGTGAAGTAGGTGGGGCTGTGAGAGCTCAGAAGAGAGCTGTGACTAGCCCAAGGTTACCCAGCTGGCTTTGTGGAAGAATGCAGAATCAAACCCGGTATTCCCAGATGAGAATCCAGCTCCTTAACCACTAGACCATGCAGGAAGGACAGGATACGCGTCTCCAACCCCCTTGGGGAAGACTGTAAAACACTGATAGGTACCTGGTACCTGTGTAAACAGGCGACCGGTCCTCATGATCCCCTGGTCCAGCCCAGTGTGGCCTCCCTTGCATTCTTAGTTTCACCTCCAGCATCCAGAGCTAGCCTAGGATCCTGACATGGCTTGAGGAGCAGCGATAAACATTTTTATTTCCATATTTATAGAAAACCCACCCACATGTAGATAATAGCGCAAGGCCGTGTTTATGGAGTGCTGGGTTTGATATAAATATGGTAATAATCTGCCCGGATTCTTTGCCTTGAGATTTAAGCCTTGTCAATTGTGCTGTGTTGCTTCTGCTTTTCCATTAGAAGAGGATGAGGTCTGAAGCTGTTAATTATAAATTGATTTAGAATGACTTGTCTTCAAAATAAATAAATAAGCATAACAAAACAAAAAAGCTGCACATATCCAGAATCACCGAGAAGGCTCCTGTAATAAAATGGAAGCAGGTACATAATAGGGATGGTCACAAGTGGTGTTTTTTTCATTCGAATATGATTCGAATTGAACGTCAAAACATTAAATTTGATTTGAATGTTTAGAATCCAAATGCAACAAAATCCAATTCAAATTGAATACATTCTAATCTATTCATTCAAATGTTAGATTTGAATCTGAAGGTACGGATGTCGACAACATTTGTATGTGCCATATGTATCTGTATGCAATTCGTACGCAAATGTGTACATTTGTATCTGTACATTCAATTGTTTCTAATCATTTGCGCAAATGTTTTGGAACATTTGAAATCCAATCGAATGTTTAAATTCAACTATGAAGACATTCTATTTGAGTTCAAATGTCCACATTCAATCGAATTTTGAATGTTTACAACATCCACGCACATCCGTCATATGTAATATCACAGGCCTTTAGTTTTGAATTACTCTGTTAACAAACCTGTGTCTTATTATTTCACTTGATAGGGAAACTTGTTCTGACAAGTGATGGAGTATGTGTGTGTAGAACAGACCTTGTTTTAAAGCAGCGATGCTGTATCATCAAAATGCTGTTTTCATGGGGGGGCATGCAAACTTTGGCTGCTGGCAGAGCACCCCAGGTTGGAAGCTGCCACCTGTCATCCCAGATGTAGCTGAAATACAGAAGTGCTGAACCAGTTCGGTTGCTTACTGGTTCTCAGTTAAACTGGGATGTTCGAGCCACCCTGTTGTTTGAAGTGCCTCCTCTGACCCCAAAAAGGAGTGGTCTAATGAAGCAAGCGAATGGTAGTGAACCAAGGTGACTCACTTGTGGTTCCCTATGGTTGGCTAGTTTGAAAAGAAAAGTTTGGAAGGAAACCAAACTGAGGGCAGTTTGGTTCGATTTGAACTAGGGATGTTTGTCTTCAAAATATTGCATTCAAATGGAATATTGGCTATCTTCAACCACAGACCTTTGCATGCGATGTGAAAAGTTTGTGCCTTTCTTTGAAGCTTCGGAGCGGATTCAGAGTGGATTCGGAACACATTTGGTGGTATGACTGGTGGCACAGGGACTCGAAACTAATTCAAAGCAAATATGAAGCCTAGCACATTTGATGCGGCTCTATTTGCATGAATGCAAAGTGATGCAAATCGAACAGGGAAAAGAAAATTCATGCACGTCCCTAATTTGAACAGAACCACTAAATTTCAGTTTGTGCACATCTCTAGGGTAGGTAGGTGGATGGATGGATGGATGGATGGATGGATGGATGGATGGATGGATGGATGGATGGATGGATAGATGGATGGATAGAGGATAGATCGATAGATGATGGATGGATGGATGGATGGATAGAGGATAGATGGATAGATGATGGATGGATGGATGGATGGATGATGGATGGATAGATGGATGGATGGATAGAGGATGGATGGATGGATAGATGGATGGATGGATGGATGGATGGATGGATAGAGGATAGATGGATAGATGATGGATGGATGGATGGATAGATGGATAGACGATGGATGGATAGATGGATAGATGGATGGATGGATGGATGGATGGATAGACGGACGGACGGACGGACGGATGGACGGACGGATGGACGGACGGACGGGTGGGCGGGCAGACAGACAGACAGATAGATAGAAAGAATTAGGGATGTGCACAAATGCATTTTTTGCATTCAAATTTGAGTCAATTTGAATATTCAAATATTCTATTTGATTTGAAAATCAAAAATCTGAAATTTCAAAAATCCAATTCAAATTGAATGGTACAAATGTCAACAACACTCATATCCAATTTTTTAATTCACGCACATCCCGTTTTCGTCCCGCTTGCATCCCGTGTTATAAGTGCAAATAGACCCGATATTCAGATGTGATATAAACGAATCTATTCAGTCAAATTATTCAAAAATCCATATTGGATTTTTGAAAATCCCAAATCTGTTCAAATTTGGAAAATCGGATTTTTGGAAATCTGATTCTAATTCGAATGTCAAAATTTGTCAATATTTTGAATTTGAATTTTGGGAATATCCATGCCAAATTTGTTTCTTGATTTTTCTTCTATGGGTTCCATCCCACCCTTTCACACAGAATTACTATTTTAGCATCTATCTGAATGCAACTTTATGTACCATACAAGGGTTGCATATTTTCAGTTTTTATGGCCCAAAGTATGGTACACAATGGGAACTCAATATGGATGGAGCCACCCGCATGAAAAATGACTCTCTGGGCATCACAAGATGTATTAGAACCCAGTCCACACCTTTGAAAAGGCTAAAAAAGAATGAAATTTCAATGGATGGAAAATTTAGGTAGATGGATTTTTAAAAGCTCATTCAAAAGCAGGGTGCTGCTTGGTCGCCCCGAATTTCATAATCTCTCCAAAATGTCACTAGACAATGATTGGTTTAAAATTGATTCACTTGCACACCATAAGAATTTATTATTATTATTATTTGTAGTGAAAAGGTGAAATAAAATAGAATACAAAATAAACTAAGATTTAAAGAACAATGGACGCAGTTGTCCTGTGTAACTTTGGGTCTGTCTTTCATAACCCGTAAAGAAGCTTTAAAGTCATGGTGAAGCTTAAATGCAGAGCGAGGAAGAACCAGCTAAAGTTGAAGGTGTTGAAGAAGTAACGTGTAAAGAGCAATTAATTGAGGTTAATTCCTCTTTAGATGCAGATCTGTGTCTTTCTACTTCTGGAACTTTTATGTGAACCATAAAAGGATCTATATTTGTGCCTGCGTATGTTTCTATTCTGACCAAATGCCCTGAGGTCTTAGGGGAGGTTACAAACAATATTGAAAACAATAATAATATTTATTATTGATATTTCTCTCACATCCTATATCCAAAGCTTCTGGGTAGATCACAATTAAATCATAATAAAAACAGATTATTTTTTTTTAAATACCTCATGACTAAAAATGGACCAACCAGAACAAGGACAAGGGAGTTGATACTTTGCCCTCTGTGGCTGTGTTCACACCTAAATTTTAATCCAGTCTCAGTCCAGTTTCAGAGCCAGAGAACACATCAGCAAAATTATTAACCATTTTATTTCCACTTTAACTAACCCAAGAGTGAATTTTCTGAGTTAGATAATGCTGAAAGAAAACAGCTTGATACTTTGCTGATGCGTTCTTTCACTCTGAAGGTGGGCTGAAATTGGATTAAAATGTTGGTGTGAACGCAGTCTAATGGTTGCCCTATATTTGGCAGCATTGTAAAGATTTTCCCGAGTATCCTGTGAGCATGATCGATGTGTTTGCCAAAGGAACCCCCAACAGCACCATCCAGTATTAGTGAATCTCTCTGCCTTGTAAACAGAGCTAAATGGAGTCCTAAATAATTTCTGTTGTCAATTTGGAAGGATGCAAATGGGGACCTGTTTTTCATTGGGTGTTCTTCCACTGTCAGAAAGTACCCATTTTTGCACTCATTAAGGACCCATTTGGGTGTGAGCCGGATGATCCCATTTCTACCACGGCACCCTTTGGGACCCGATTGTTTCGACTGTCACTGGGGAAATCTGGATCATATTGGTACTTTCTGGGCTTTAATCCGGATTTTCTGTAGAGCCCATTAATGGTGTGTACAATGGGGTCTTCAGGCAGAAAATCCGGATTAAAGGGAGCCTGTTTCCACGCTTGTGTGGCAATGGGGTCTAGAGGAGGCTAGGGGGAGGGGCACCCATGAGGGGGGGAGCCCCAAAACGTAAGCTTTGAAGTCATTTCGAAGTCACTTTGAAGTGACTTCGAAGTTCACTCCGAAGATCAGCCCAGACTTCAATGGAGCTGTTTTGCACAGACTTCGAAGTGACTTCGAAGTGACTTCGGAGATTGCACCCCCTGTCCCCCAAACACCTGGGGTGACAGGCAGACCCCTCATGGGTAGATCCGAATTTCCAAATGGGTGCTCCGGTGTTTCCACAGCAGGGAGGCTAGCACCCATTGCTATTGGGTGCTAGACCACCCATGGAAATACATTGGGTACATCCCTTAATCTGGATCTACTAGGTCTGGATTAAGGAATGAACCCATTCCTTAGATCCAGATCTTCTTAGATCCAGATTAAAGGAGCGCAGTAGAAAAACACCCAGCATCTAGGTGTTTGCATTCAAATTCAAGTCGAATCAAATGTCAAAACGTTTGATTAGATCCGAATGTTTAAAATCTGAATGCAACAAAACCCAATTCCAATCCATTACATTCTAATCTATTTGTTTGAATGTTAGGTTTGTATTTAAAGATACGAATGTCGACAACATTTGTATGTGTTATGCGTATCTGTACATATTTTGTACGCATTCCGTTTTTTCCTGAATGCATCCTGTTTTCATCCCGTATTATAAGCACAAATGTGTAGATACGTATAATATTTGTACAGATACGTATGCCATACATATGTACCTGTACATTTGAATGATTTGAATCATTCTAACAAATGATTCAAACTCAATTTGAATGTCTAAATTTGAATGTGAAAACATTCTTTTCGAGTTCAAATGTCCACATTTGAATGAATTCAGTCAATTTTGAAAGTTTAGAATGTTAATGTACATCCCTAACAGAAGCCTCAGCTTCCAAAACTGGACCCACCAGTTGTGCTTCTTCTGGAATTATTGACGGAGATTTTTCTCCACAGGTCCGTCAGCACAATTCGCAACCAGCGTTACCACATCCATGCCAACCTGTCTTTTGCCATCTTGATAGCACAAATCCTGCTGCTCATAAGTTTCCAGTTTGAACCTGGGACGGTAGGTTTGCTGTATGGGTGTGTGTGAATGTGTTTGTGTATATGTATATATGTGTGTGTGTAAGAAAGAAATCAAGTATAGCTCTTTCAAAGCCTGGTTATGATATCAGTTTTTTTAAAAAAAAAATCATAAAAAACCAGAAAATTCTTAAAATCTCCAAGCTCTTAAAGAATGTAATATATATATATATATAAATAGTGCAACAGTGAAATCTTTTCATAAGAACCTAAGGACCCCAAGAGAAGCCCTGCCGGATTGGGCCACAGCCCATCTAATCCAGCATCCTATCCCACACAGTGTCCCACCAATTGCCTTTGGGCATCTGAAGCAGAAGATGAAGGCAAAACCTTCACCTGTTCTCAGATCCCTGCAAATGGCCTTGAGAGGCATCCTGCCTGTCTCTCCAGCCTGGAGGCAGTATGTAGGCACTCATTCTAGTAGCCATGGATACATCTGTACTTCATGAATCCATCTAATCCTTTCTTAAAGCTATCCAGGCTGGCTAATGTGACCACCTCACTGAACAGGGTTTATAAATGAGCATGATGATTTTTCCTCTGGCTACTATAGAGTGTCGTCCCATGGGAACACCTCTCCTGGATTTTCCTCCAACCTCCAATTTGGTCTGGTGGTTAAGGATCTGGACTCTTATCTGGGAATACCGGGTTTGATTCCGCCCTCCCCCATGAAGTTAGCTGGGTGACATTGGACTAGTCACAGCTCTCTTCTGAGCTCTCACAGCCCCACCTACCTCACAGGGTGTTCTGCTGTGGGGAGAACAGAAAGCTTTGTCAGCCGCTTTGAGTCCCCTTCAATGGGTGAGGAAAGCAGGGTAGGAAAGCCAACTCTTCTTAGGTGTATTCATGATACTTAAAACTTGGGTCAGCTGTGACTCCCCTGTTAGGTTGGAACATATATTTTAATGGCCGTGCTAGGCCCCAAGAATGGGCACTTGCAGATGGGGCAGCAAATTAGGCAAGAAGCAGTTGACATTAGGAGTGTTCCCGAGTACAGTTTTGGGCATTTGATTCGATTTGAATCAAATATCCAAATATTTGAATCAATGTGAATGTTTAAAATATGAATGTATTCACATTCAATTCGATTCAAATACATTCAAATCTATTCGTACAAATGTTTGATTTGTATTTGAAGATACAAATGTCGACATCATTGGTATGTGTCTGTACACATCTGTGCGCATTCCATTTTTATCCTGTATGCATCCTGTTTTCATCCCTCACACATCCATACAAATGCGTACGGATACGAATAAGGTGTGCATGGATACGTATGTAATGTGTACATATCCGTACACATACGAATGTCCAAATAATTCATATGAATATTAAAAGATGAATATTTAGAGATTTGATTCAAATTCGAATGTCCAAATTCAAATTCAATCCAATTTAGAATGTTACGGATATTTACGCACATCTTTAATTGACGTAAGAAGTGGAAATAAGTGGGAAGTTGGGGAAAACATGGAACCCAGAGGGAACACAGTGAGAAGTTCAGACGTGGCAAATGTAGCAGATCTGTGAGAAACCCAAGCAAGAGTGAAAAGACAGTTGAAGGACTCAAGGGATGTGCAAAATATTCACAATATTCGTTATTTCTGCGAATTCAGACATTCGTATATGAATCGAATGTTATGACATTCGTACATTGATGTTCGTATGAATACAAATGTTTTGGAGCATTTGTATGAAGCTTTGGAAGGTTTGTGAAACGGGGAGGTGAGAAAGCAGCTGAGCCAGTCACCTCTGCAACAGATCCAGAGTGAATTTGACATGGTTTGATAGCAGATTCAAAGTGGATTCAGGACAGATTTGACTCTTTCAGAGTAGATATGTTACCAGACACATATTGGATACATAATGGGTGTATTTCCACCGCAGCCCTTAGATCTGAATCTAAGAAGATCCGGATCTAAGGAATGGGTACATTCCTTAATCCCGATCTAGTAGATCTGGATTAAGGGAAGCACCCAATGTGTTCCCCCAGGAGTTGTAGCACCCATTAGCAATGGGTGCTAACCCCCCTGCTGTGGAAACACCTTTGCACACACGTGGGGAATCCGGATTGACCCACAAGGGGTCTGCCTGTCACCCCAGGTGTTTGGGGGAACAGGCGGTGCAATCTCCAAAGTCCCTCAAAAATTCCTCCGAAGTTGCCTTTGAAGGTTAGGAAAGGCTCCGAAGTCCCTCCGAAGGCAACTTCAGAGATTAGCAAAGGCTCCAAAGACAAACCCCTTGCGAGAGCCTGCATATGAATGAGCTCTTTGTGAGCAGGGATGAGTCAGCCTCATTCAATATGTACCTCTTTCTATGCCTGAAGGTAACAGACCACTTTGTTCTCCCTTTGTTATCGGAGGTTTGTCTTTGGAGCCTGTGCTAATCTCCGAAGGCAAGGGTGCCCCCTCCCCCTAGTCTCCTCTAGACCCCATTGCCAAACTAATGTGGAAACAGGCTCCCTTTAATCTGGATTTTCTGGCTGAAGACCCCATTGTAGACCCCATTAATGGGTTCTACAGAAAATCTGGATTAAAGGCTGAGATGTACCCATATGATCTGGATTGCCTCAGCGGCGGTGGAAACAAATGTGTCCCTAATGGGTGCCGAGGTGGAAATGGGGTCATCCGGCTCACACCCAAATGGGTCCTTAATGCGTGCAAAAATGGGTACTTTCTGCCAGTGGAAAAACACCCATTGAGTATGTACTGGATAAGTATTGGATATGTATCCGTTTGTATCGGATATTTGTGTGAATTCATACAAATGCACTCACATTGAATAGAATCCTACCACATTCAAAGGGGATCTACTCAAATACTAGTTTTCTTACTTTCAATTTGATACGATTTGAATGCGGAAAACCCCCATTCTTGCGTATTCCTAAAATGTAGCAATTCTCAGAGGGATATATGAAATTCGCCTGGGAAATGTCCAGGGTCCTAGGAAAATTTGTTCGCTTTCTCCCCTCAAGAGTCATTTGATGATTTCCCTAAATCTCTCTACATCTCTCTCTCCAGTTGGCTTCAAATTTCTTGCAGGGTCAAATACCTGTGGTAGCTTCTTCCCGGCTATAATGGCTTCTTGCAATTCTTTTAAGTAACAAAAATCACCCCTCCATCATGGGGCATAGGTCTGCGCTCACCTTGATCTTTAGAGATGAAACAAATACTTGGGCTTTTGGCCAAGATCAAGTGTAATATCTGTTCTTATCAGTTTACTATCTGATATTTCTATTTGAGGACTATGTATTCAATGGATTGTGGTGGATGGAAAAGTGACCCAGTTTGGTCTAGTGGTTAGGGAGCCGGACTCTTATCTGGGAATATCGGGCTTGATTCCACACTCCCCCACAAAGCCAGCTTGGTGACCTTGGGCTAGTCACGGCCCTCTTCTGAGCTCTCACAGCCCCACCCACCTCACAGGGTGTTTTGTTGTGGGGAGAAGAACAGAAGGTTTGTCATCTGCTTTGAATCCCCTTAAATGGGCGAGAAAAGCAGAATAGAAAAGCCAACTCTTCTTCTTCTTCTAGATTCTGAAGGAAGCAGTAATGAAAAGAAATGGGGAGATTGTCTGTCACAATTCCATTAATTGGTGGCTTCTGTGACGATGCAGCTTTGGCATCTCCACGCCCCTGCCTTTTCAGAAACGCCCGTTCTCCTTCCATAAGCCCCAAAGCGAAATTGGCTGTCAAGACGAAACATGACAGAGCTGTGTGCTTTAATTTGGGGGCGCATGAATCAGGCGGTAAAACCGTACATTAATCATAGGCAGCCCATGGGCTGTCTTTTAAGTTAATAATTAATACTGTTAATAATGATCATCAGAGGGCTTCATCTTCCGGCCCTTTTGACGGAACCCACTACCTCTTAATCTTAATTTAGGCAGAAGAAAAATGGAAACGTCAGGCAGGCGAAATCCGTTTCAAGCAGACGTTGTTTTGATGTGAGGCATTTCCGCCACTAACTTGCAAATTTCTTGTTTTGTCATCCGGATTGCTTCATTGCACTATCCCTTGGACCAGAACAAGACACATTTGTTGGAGAGCACCCACGGTGGCTTTGCTGAATATTAAAAACAAGATGTCTGCATGGAAAGAGCGCATTGAAAATGAGTGTTCTGCCCTCAAGGTGCTGTGATGCTTTCATTGCTGCAGTTAGTTAGGTTGGAGAGGTAAGGCGTCAGACTAAGCCTAGTTAAGGCTTGATTGAAGCCTTCCTAGACCAGTCTCCCTTTCCTTGCTTTAGAGCACAGAACCAAGAAAGCCTGGGAAACCCTTCTAGGGTCCTCTTTGGCTGCATCCGTACCTAAATTTTAATGCAGCTTCGGTCCACTTTCAGAGTGAGAGGACACCTCAGCAAAGTGATTAATCGTTTTCTTTCCAAATTATTTAACCCAAAGGTGGATTTTCTGAGCCAGGCACTGATGAAAATAAACAGCTTGTTACTTTGCTGAGGTGTTCTCTCACTCTGAAAGCGGACTGAATCCGGATCTGGCCTTTGAGGTACACTGGAGTATGTGAAACTAGGGGTGTGCATGAATGCAATTTTTGACATTTAATTCAGATCAAATATTCCAATGTCTGAATTTGTACAAATAGAGAAAAAACACATGTATTAAAATTCGAACTGATTCAAATGCATTCGTATCTGTTCGTACAAATATTCAATGTGAATTTGATGATATGAATGTCGACAACATTCGTATGCATTTGTATGCATCCCGTTTTTATCCCGTACACATCCTGTTCTCATCTGTACACATACAAATGTCTGAATAATTCATACAAATGATTCAAATGGTTCATATTCATTTGAATATTAAAAAAGAATGTTTGGACATTCGATTTGAATTCGATCATCTGAATTCGGCTGAATTTGACCGAATAATGAATATTTTGAATATTCTTGCATATTATTATGCCAGATCCTTGAGTCCCTGATAGAAGCGAGGACCTTTCTCGGGCATTTCTAAGCACCAGGCTGCACCCCACCTTAAGCTAAAGAAGGAGGCTCAGTCAAGATGCTGTTTCAATTAAACCTTCAGCAATTCCAGAGGCAGCAAAAATGGCACCGACCCTTCGAGCATCTTTCTTATTTCCATCTCAGGATTGACTGCAATCCACGGTGCCTGGTTCCTCTGAGCATTGTGCCCCTTTGGTGGAAATCCTGAACTCCATTTCTGCATGAAGCTGATAAGAGGTGGGGACCGGGTGGGGGGACTGGAGAAAGAAAGGGAAAGGTCTTGGTTTTAGAGGTCCAATAAAATCTTGCAGAGCATGAAACCGAGCAGAAAGATAGCATCGGAAATGATGAGAGGAGGAAAAAAGCAAGCGAGCTACAGAAAAGAAGGCAGGGATGGATGCCATGAAACAGCCTTCAATAAATCAGCGAGACAGCATGTGTAAGTTTGGAGTGACGGCGGAAGCCACAGGGAAATAAAATAAGCACAAGGGACAAGACGGAAAGCTGAAGATGAGGCATGTCGAGGTGTTTTTGTGATTGCTTCTCCTTTTTCCTGCCTGGGAGCATGTGCGCTCACATGCATGTGCATTCACATCGCCTGAGGGTTGGGTTTAATAAGAGAAACCAGCCAGGAATGCGGGGGGAAATGACTGTGCATGCATAGGGTTTTATGGTGGCAGATCGGGGGAGATAATTGTCTCCTCCCTTTCTATTTAGGCTGAATCACCCATTCATATCGATGGGGGCAGGAGCATTGATCTGAAAGAGACCGTGGCTGTGAGCCCAGCCTTCATCTCCCCATGTATTCTTCAGGACAAAGCTGGCTGCAGCTAGGAATGTTCACTGAAATTTGTATGAATTTTTCCGAATTCAGACATTCGAATTCAAATCAAATGCTGGTACATTCAAAGATGGACATTCTGATACGAATCAAATGTTTCTGTACATTTGCACGAAGCTTCATTGCATTCATGCACCGGGGAGGCGGGAAAGCGGCTGTCCCATCACATCCGCAAGGGATCCATAGTGGACTGAAAGCAGATTCAGAGTGGATTCAAAGTGGATTGACATGTTCAGAGCAGATATGTAGGTGATTCGTAGGGGATACGTAGGTGATTTGTAGCAGGGATTCGAACCGGATTCATATTGAACATTTGTATTGAATTTGAATCCAACCACATTTGAAGGGGATCTATTCAAATGAATACAGATTTTCTTGCATTTGACTCTGTACGAATTGAACATGAAAAAACATTTGTGCAGATCCCCAGCTGCTGCATATGCCGCCCTTTGTGCTCAGACCTCTGGCTCCATTTCCTTTTGGCTGTCTTGCATTTCCTCCACCTGCCACCCTAAGCTTCTTCCACTTGTACTGCATGGCGCTCAGGGGTGTTCCAGAAAGGATGAGCAGTGATTTGCCAGTTGCCTTTGAGGTCCATCACATGCAGGAAACCATTCTCTGATCCAGCCCAGAAGCCAGACTGTCTGTGTGCAAGCAAAGTGGGATTTCCATGTGTTTGGGGCATGTTTTACACCCCTTACCTTCTGGTCATTCCTAAATTCAGAATATGCACCAAAGGATACAGCCAGACAGAGAGAGAGAAACTCGTATGCGTCCCGTTTTAATCCCGCATGCATCTGTACAAATTTGTACGGATATGAAAAAGATGCGTACGGATACATATGTAATGTGTACGTATCTGTACACATACAAATGTCTGAATAATTCATATGAATATTAAAAGATGAATATATAGACATTCGATTTGATTTGAATGTCCGAATTTGAACAAATTCGGTGGAATTTCAAATGTTTTGAATATTCTTTCACATCCTTAACTGCTTCCACCAACAGCCTGCTGGAGAACCGTTGACAACACTGAGCTTGGTAGGCAGGTGTGAATCTGAGCAGAAAGCGGTCTTCCATGAAGATGGCCCAACCACAAGCTCTGGAAGTGTAGAACCAGCTTGGCCAACTCCGGCAACCAGGCTTCGCTCAGTTCAGCCTTGGCTTGCCTCAGAAACAGGTGCTGCAAGAACGATGCCCTTTGTCTCTTTTGGAAAAGCCTCTGCCCTTGCCTTGGCTGATGCCTGCTAACAGACAGGCTTTGTTTAGCAGGGAGAGTCCCAGAATGTGTCTTGGAAACGGAAGAAGGACAAGGAAAGCCTGGAAGTCCTTGCAGATGAGCCTAGGGATGGGCACAAATATCCGAACGCATTCGAAATTCAATCGAATCGACCCAATTTCGACATTCAAATTCAAATTGAATGTCCTTAAATTCAAATTTAAAGATTCAGCCATATGTATGTGTACGGGTTCGTACATGATGCGTGCTTGAAGACCTGCACCTTTCCCGCATCCGTACGCATTTGTATGGATGCATACGGGATGAAAACCTCTTGCATATGGAATAACTACAGGATGCAAACAGATGTGTACGGATGTGTACGGACCCGGGGAAGATGCATACGGGCATCTACGAAAGTTGTCAACATTAGTAAGTGCAAATTTGAATGCAAAATTCCTTACGAATACATTTGAATTGGATTTTCAAGTATTTGAATTAAATCAAATCCAATCCCCAAAATTGCATTTGTGCACACCCCTAAATGAGCCTGTCTTTGCAAAGAGAGGTCGAGGGAGCTTCAAGACTGCAGAAAATGAAGCCTCCGTTTCGTGCCAGCTGTAAATTGCATTACAGCGCACTCTAGTTTCATTGCTTTTAAGTTCAGCAGGCTGTATATTGAATTGTTTCTAGTGTTCAACACATCTACTTTGCTCTAGACCTGCAGCATCTTTTGCAGCAAAGGCAGAGATAAGAACTTGCCCTCTTTCCGTCTCCGCCTCTCTCAGGTTGCTTCCCGAATCACATCCTTTGGGTGGGTGGGGGGCTCATAAGCAGCCAGCACTGGGAGCTCCAACACTGTGCTCCTGGTTTTAAAATTCTGCTCAGCAGAGTACTTTTAGCATGCAATGGTGCCCTGTTGCAGGACTACAGATGAAGAAGAAAGCCGTGACTTTTCTCCTTGTTTGCAGTGTGTCCAGTGTAGCCTTAGAAAAGCTGAGGTCATGGCCAAGGGCACACTTGAAAGGCCCTGGCTTTATTCACCTGATGTGTGTACCCAGAAGAATTGTGAAGTATGGATGTGCAAGAATATTCAAAAGATTCAAAATTCAAATTCGTTTGAATTCAGACCCTGGAATTAGGATCTAATGTCTTAACATCTGAACGAATTTTGAACGTTTCAAATCATTCATACGAATTATTTGGACATTCATATGTATACGGATATGTACGCATTACATATGCATCTGTACGCATCTTATTTGTATCCATGCGCATTTGTACGGATATGTACAGGACAGAAGCGAGATGCATACGGGATAAAAATGGGATACGTACGAATGTGTACGGATGTGTACAGACACATACAAATGTTGTCGACGTTTGTATCTTCAAATAAATATCGAATATTTGCACGAATAGATATGAATGTATTTGAATTGAATTGAATGTGAATACTTAAACATTCAAATTGATTTGAATTTGTGAACATTCAATTCGAATCAAATGCAAAAGATTGTGTTCGTGCACACCCCTATTGTGAACTAGAGGAAAATCGCATGGTTGGTTCAAACTGAAACAAACACCTGTTTGCTCGGTTGGGCGGCAAGCTGTTTAATTGAACAGATGATTGTTCACATCTCTACTCTGAGTAAGCTCACCTGCAGGAATGTACCAGCTCCTATTCCAGGGCTAATAGCCATTGCTACCACTGGCTTGACTAAGTTTTAATCCAGTTTCAGTCCACTTTCACAGTGAGAGAATGCATCAGCAAAGCATCAAGCTGTTTTCCTTCAGCATTATCTAACCCAGAAAATTCACCCTTGGGTTAGGTAAAGTGGAAAGAAAATGGCTAATAATTTTGCCCTGACTCTGAAAGTGGACTGAGACAAAGGTTTTCTTTTTCTACTGACCTCCCATAATCCGGATCTAAGATGATCCGGATCTAAGGAATGGGTGCTTCAACTAATCCAGATCTAGTAGATCCGGATTAAGGGAGGTACCCAATGCGTCTCCATGGGCAGTGCAGCACCCAGTAGCAATGGGTGCTATCCTGCCCACAGTGGAAATGCCGGAGCGCCCGTGTGGCGAATCCGGATCGACCCATGTGGGGCCCACCTGTCACCCCCAGTTTTGGGGGAACAGGATGTACAATCTCCGTAGATGCTCCAGAGATTCTTCAAAGATTCTCCGGAGTGGCTCCGGAGGATCTCCAGAGCTTTGTCATAAGCCCCGGAGATTCTCCGGAGTGATGTGGCACAAACTTCGAAGATTCTCCAGAGCCTTTGACAAAGATCCATAGAATTGGCATTGTTCTCGCATGGGGTCCTCTTCAGAGCCTGTGCTATTCTTTGGAGCCGGCTTTGGATATTGTGCAGAGGCTTTGGAACTTTGGGTTTCGGGGCAGTACCCCCACAGATCCCCCCCCTAGACCTCATTGCCTGATCGCGGTGGAAAAATGCTCTGTATAATCTGGATTTGAAGCCTGAAGACCTGATTGTAGACCCCTTGAATGGGGTCTTCAGGATATCTGGATTATAGGTCCTGAAGGTCCCATTCAATCCAGATTTCCCTAGAACTGGTGGAAGCAAATGTGGTTCTAATGGGGTCTGCAGTGGAAATGGGGTCTTCCTGCTCCGAGCCTAATGGGTCCTTAATGGGTCCTTAATGGGTACTTGGTGCTAGTGGGAAAAAATCCCATGATTAAAACTTAGATGTGAACACAGCCCCAAAGTCACATTCTGGTGCAGAGGCAAATTGAAGATCAACGGAGCAGAATCTTTTCCTGCAAACAATTTTTTCTGCCATCCCTGGCTGCAGACTTTGTTGATCGGGAGAAAGGCTTTCTGTCTTTCCTTCTTTCTATGTCATGAAATAATGCCAGCTTCCCCCATTCCCCCCCCCCAGCCCCCGAATTTTATTGTAAAATGAGAGTATAGGCCAACAACAGATGCTCCGCTGTGCCTTATTTGATCACAGATATTGCAGAGGAGTGGCTGTGGCATCACGGCCTTTCAGAGAACAATAACATTTGTTCTTTTGTGAACATTTCCCAGCAACATGGAACAAAGCAAGGGGAGAAAACCTCTTGGCTTTCAGGGAGCGCAATAACTCAAAATCATTTTCAGAGTAATGCATTTTTGCCCTGGTAAAGCAGCAGAGGCGTCTGTCGCGCGGCAGGCGATGCCGATACTTGTTTATCTTCTATCCCACTCCAGAAGAAGAGAAAGGCAGGGGTGAGGCGGGTCAAAGTATAAATCCTTCACTTAATCTCGCCACAGAGGTGGCAGAAACCATACGCCCAGGTGGCTCCCCCACACACACAAAGCTGTAGGGTAAGGGAAGAGATGCAGAGACACAAAGCATAGTTTGGGAGGCGTCCTGTCCCACTTTCAGGGCTCTGGGGATCAACTTTCCTGTTGGGAAGAAATCCAACATGGCGGCACCTTCTTGGTCCTGCCCCTTCCACTGGAGGAGTAGGAGTAGGAGTAGGAGTAAGTGGCTTTTCTACCTCACTTTTCTCACCCATTTAAGGGGACTCAAAGCGGCTGACAAAGGTTTCTATTCTTCTGCCCATCACAAACACCCTGTGTGATAGGTGGGGCTGTGAGAGCTCATAAGAGTGCTGTGACTAACCCAAGGTCACCCAGCTGGCTTTGTGAAGGAAGAAGAAGAGTTGGCCTTTCTACCCTGCTTTTCTCACCCATTTAAGGGGACTCAAGGCAGCTGACACAGGTTTCTGTTCTTCTCCCCACAATAGAGGTAGGTGGGGCTGTGAGAGCTCAGAAGGAAGCTGTGACTAGCCCAAGGTCACCCAGCTGATTTTGTGAAGGAGTGCGGAATCAAACCTGGTATTCCCAGATAAGAGTCTGGCTCCTTAACCACTAGACCAAACTGGCAGAGTATGATGTGAGCAGCTTTTGGAGCAGGCCTGTTTTTGTCAGGCGAGTATCAGGCGCACGGGCAGAGAAAGGTTTGGGAAGTGAATCTGTAATGGCCTCTTTGAAGAATAATTGAAAAGAGTGGCTACGTGATGCCTTTGGGGGAGAGCTGGCGATTAAAAGCTCTGCTCTCAATTGCCTGTATTCCGTCCACACAAAACTCATAAGATGCCTCTGATAAGAGCTGAGTGTGCCCAAGGAACGTCTCTCATCTGGTGGCATTCAGTCATGGCTGGCACTCTCGTTTGTGCTATTAAGTTTCTTTTCCTTTGGACCCCAGCCCTGCTGTTTTGCTTTTCCCTTCAACTGCTCCCCGCCCCCCACCGGTCTCTTCTCCCAAGCCCAACTAACTTCCTGACTTCTATCACCCGTCCTTTGGGGGGGCTGAAGTGGGGAAACCATACAGTCTTCATCTGCAAAAATTGAGTGGGATGGGGGGAGGTTTGTAAGAACTGAGACAGCCCTGATGTTGGTAGGCAGGCAGCAGGGTTCTTAGCCCTTTTCTGCACTGCGTCTTATTCCAGGTTATATCCCAGAATAGCAGCCAGCCGTCTGCATGCCAACACAGGCTACAGCAAAGCCTGCTGAGGTTAGGAGTCATCCTGCTATTTGATTTTTGCAGAAAATAGCTCACCAAGCCAGTTTGATCTAGTGGTTAGGGAGCCAGACTCTTATCTGGGAATACCGGGTTCGATTCCGCCCTCCTCCACAAAGCCAGCTGGGTGACCTTGGGCTAGTCACAGCTCTCTTCTGAGCCCTCACAGCCTCACCTACCCCATGAAGCCAGCTGGGTGACCTGAGTGAGCAGGTCATGAATTGCTCAGGAACAATAGCTTGGCTTTACACGTTAATCTTTGGAGCCTGCCAGGGTAAAGATCTTCTCAGATAGTTACTATGAACAACCGGATGGTCTCCTTTGTTTTGCATTGTCCAGAAAGCAGCCAAACTGCCTGGCCAGTCTTCTCATATGTAAATTGGTAATGCTGGCTGTAATTGAGAAATCCTGGAACACATGTTCCTTATGTCCTTTTTTTTTTAAGCTTTAAAATACACTTTACCTGGCCTGGCGCAGAATCTTGATAATATATACATATTTTATCCAATCTGCACGTCCAGCCAAAATACCAGTTTGCACTAATATGGTTGCCCATGGCTGGAGATGGAGAAGAGGGTCTTTGGGGTGGGGAGTGGGGGGACACTCAGGCTACACCAGAGTCTGCACCAGCATGAAGCCGCTATTCCAGGATATAATCCGGAGGGAGGCCCAGTGCAGAAAGGGCTTCGGTCTCTTGGGAATAAATGGATTGTGCTGAGAACGGCCCCTAGAGCCTTCCTGAGCATGCCTTGCTCTTATACGTTTGCTCTTTTGCACCGTGTACTTGGTGCCATCCTTGGAAAGCACTGAGAACCACAGTGTGAGATGTCCTCAAACCATTCTAGCTTAGCCGTGTTCTTGACCACATTGCTTGCTTGCACCATTTTTCTCTCCACATTGCTTAGTTACCTACACAACACATGGAAGCATGCATATATATATACATACATATTTCCCTGGAAAACCGTGAACATTCCCATGTTGTCTTGGTAACCAGCTCAAAATTCACCTTCATCCAGTGCTGAAGCTGGAACAGCAAGGTGGCTGTTCTCCAGTTTCCTAGGAAACCCTTGCCTGTTTATCTTCTCACATTGATACCTCTCTTTCATCCTCACTTTGGAACCCAAGACGTCGCACTTGTAGAAAGCAAAGGGCCTGGGCGCAGGGGAGCTGCTGAGCTCAAGAAGGGTTGGTGTTGGCAACGCATTGGCCTCATGTTCATTCCGACCATTGTATGGAATCTGATGCTGAAAACTCTTGGGTGAGATACTGTGTAACAGTGAATGTTCCTTAGTTGCCAAGGAAACGAGGAATTCAGCCTAGGAGCTGGAAACCTATGCAGGGGAATCTTCCTGTCACGTCCACCATAGTGTTGTGGAGTGATAGCCCTGTGGAATAAGAGGGGACCACAGGATCATCTAGGGCAGTGGTCCCCAACTTTTTTTGCACCAGGGATCAGCTTCAAGCAAGACCATTTTTTCATGGCCCAGCAAGGCAGGGTGGGGATGGGGCAGGGGTGGGGCTTTGATCAAATGGGGCCAGGGTTATGGAGGGGGGTGTAATTTAGTGCATACTTAGAAGAGCGAAAGAACAGAGAGCGCAAGCAATTCCTGCCTTTCCAATCGGAGAGGCTGTGATCTATAGTTACAATGTTGCTTTTAGTGTATATCTCTTAGTTACAGTGGCATTCAGGGGAAATCCAAGCCTTTTTTTGATCTCCAGCTAGCTAGCATGGCAAGGGAAGGGGGTAAAGTTCCCAGATGTGAAATCCCACCCACAGCTGTAAAATAAAGGCAAAAACATGTAAAGAGAGCATTGAGGAAATGCATGAAATGTGACCTGAACATTTAGGGCTTACACGACCATCAGTGTCTATGCCTTATGGCGTATGGCATATGGGGCGCTGCAGGTGCCAATTTGATGGGGGCAGATTTCTATATCTGTTTGTGCTTTGCCTTTCAGATGTCATGCAAAGTCTTGGCAGTCCTCCTTCACTTCTTCTTCCTGAGTGCTTTTGCTTGGATGTTGGTGGAAGGATTCCATCTCTACAGTATGGTAATCAAAGTGTTTGGATCTGAAGAGAGCAAGCTGTTTTACTACTACGGAATTGGATGGGGTAGGTCTTCCTTCCAATCTCCCTTCCTCCTCTTCATCTTTCTCCTTCCTTCCTTCAGCGTCCTCTAAAGGCCAGTCTTCAAATGGGGCAGGTGCCGGAGGCCTGCTAATAGCATTCGACCTTGGAACGTGCATTTAGAGCCCGCTTTTCATCCTAGGAGGGGGAAGTGGGAATTTCTCTGCTGGATGGGTCTCCTTCATCTCAGCCTGCCTCCCTTTGTGTGGAAAAAGGTAAAAGAAGAAGCCAGAGTGGTTCTCTCCCCGCCCCATTCATTAATTTTGCATCCTTTGCTTCCCTGGGACACCAGTATGTTGACAGGTTTTGAAAAGAACTCCGTATGGCCCTGAAAATCCATGAACAGATTGGATTCCACAGCAGTGGAGAATGTGCAAAAGAGTTTACCATAGATTTGGGACAATTCACCTCCAAACTTTAAAGGAAGACGGTCCCAGACACTTTCCCTGATACTTGATTCGCCCGAGGGGTATGAAAGAGATGCCCATGCGGAGTGAATGTGCTTTTGCGTGGGATATCTGTGGCTTGTTGGTTTTGTAACCCACTCTGCAACCTTATTGTGAAGTAGGGATGTGCACAAATGTTTGGGGGTTTTTTTTGCATTCAAATTTGAGTCAAATCAAATATCCAAGCATTTGAATTGATTCAAATGTTTAGAATCCAAATGCAACAAAATCTGATTAGAATCCAATACGTTTGAATATCTTCATTCGAATGTTAGATTCAAATCTGAAGATACAAATGTAGACAACATTTAAGAACGTAAGCACATAGGAGAAGCCCTGTTGGATCAGGCCACAGCCCATCTAGTCCAGGGTCCTATCACACAGTGTCCCACCAATTGCCCATGGGCATCTCAAGCCGAGACAAGGACAAACCTTTTCCTGCCCTCAAAGCCCAGCAAATGGCCTTAGAAGAGTCCTGCTTCCCCCCACCCGAGCCTGAAAGATGTACCTAGGCATTCATTCTAGTAGCCATTGATACTAGTAGCCATTTGTATGCGTTATACGTATCTGTACGCATTTGGTATACATCCCGTTTTGTCCAGTATGCATCCTGTTTTCATCCTCTACTATCAGCGTAAATGTACAGATACGTATGAGTTTTGTACAGATACGCATGTAATACATACATATCTGTCCATTCGAATGTTTTTAATAGTTTGAACAAATGTTTTTGGAACATTCGAAATTCATTCAGATGTTTAAATTCGAATGTGTAGGCATTCTGTTCAAATTTATATTTATTTATATTTATATTTATATCCTGACCCATATCCAAGGGCAGCTCACAACATTTGAAAACAAACATATCAAAACTGTTTGCAATGGGGGAGGCGTAAGGAGCATTTAGCCAAAGGCCTGAGTGAAGAAGTACGTCTTCACCGCCTTCCTGAACATGAAGCGAGAAGGGGCCTGACACACCTCCAAGGGGAGACCATTCCACAGCCTGGGGCCATTACCGAAAAGGCCCTCTCCCGGGTGCCCACCCACCTAGCTGCTGAAGGCGGTGGGATAACCAGGAGGGCCTCCCCACCATATCTTAAGACGCGGGCAGGTCGATATGGGAGAAGGCGCTCTTTAGATATATGGGGCCCAAGTCATTTAGGGCCTTATAAGTCAGAGTTAACACCTTGAATTGGGCTCGGTAGTGAAATGTCCACATTTGATCAAATTCGATTTAATTTCAAATGTTTGGAACAGTGGTTCTCAACCTTCCTAACCCCGCGACCCCTTAATGGAGTTCCTCATGTTGTGGAGACCCCCAACCACGGGGGTAGAGCAGCTGGGAAGTGGGAGAGAAGGGCGGCAGGAGACTTGTCGCGACCCCTCTGAAAGGGTAGTTCGACCCCCAAAGGGGTCCTGACCCCCAGGTTGAGAACCACTGGTTTAGAACATTCATGTGCATCCCTAGTGCAAAGATCAGTATGCAAGAGAAAAAACCGATCATGGTGATGTATTTCTGGTCAAGGTTAGTGTTCAGCAATTGCATTTGGGGTTTGGAGTCATGATAGTCTGCTGCCCAATGAACTTCGTAAATGGGGCATTCCACCCTCACAAAGTTCAAGGCTGGATGGTCATTAGCTGGTGATGTTTTAGATTGAATTTTAGCATGGCTGTTGAACCGGGTGCCGTCCACACCTCCCACCATCTCTATGGTCTATGAATCTCCAAATGAACCCAGATATTAGAGATGAAATTTAGTGGTTCAGTTCTAATCGAACCAACTACGCTTGGTTTGGGTTTGATTCAAACAGTTTAAAAAAATATGGTGGTTTGGTTCACACATGAACCAAACAAACTATAGTAAACCACCCTTGGTGTGTTACAACCCCCTACATTCAGGTTCGACTCAAACCAGCTATTGTGAACAGCATGGGTTCTGTTTGTATGCAAGTTACGTGAATACCCCAGTTGACTGCAAACCACAAACTGACTGGACTAGGTATGTGCATGAATGAGTATTTTGGCATTTGATTCGAATGTTAGAAAATTCATATTAGTTTGAATAGATCCCCTTTGTATGTGGTAGGATTCTATTTGATATGGATCTATTTGCACAAATTTGTATGAACATCTGATATGAATGCATACATATCCTGGATAGGTATCCTGTACCAACACGTACATATCTGATACGTATCCAATACCAATGCATACGTACCATATGCTTATTGGATACGTATCCTATACCAATGCATACGTATCCATACGTATCCCCAGTTTAACAAATGTTAAATTCATACTGATAAGAATGGTAATGTACAAATGTTGTAACATTCAATTTGTGTATGAATGTCCAAATTCGTATGAATAATTACGAATATTCGTGCACATCCCTCGACTGGACTAGTTCAGCACATTTCTGTGGTAGATGCTGGTGGCTGAAACTGGATTTTTCCGCTGAAAGCTTGCTCCAGAACTACTAGTCGGTTGTATACTGAGCAAATAATGAAATGCAAACATTTGCGGTCCTGTAGATTATGCACTTGTGCCGTGCTGTCTTTCACTCCAACGCTTTCCCCTCCACACCTTTCTTTTAAAATGTCTTTCCAAGTTATTCTTAAGTTGAGCCACATAGCTGGATGGGATGCAAGGCGTGTATTCTTATCCAAAGCTTCATTTTCATTCCTCTCCTCACAGACTTTATTCAGAGATGTAAAAAATACATTTGTCGGAGCTTCCCAATTAGAAAAGAAAGAAGAAAGAGATGGTACTAGAAGAACAAAAACATGGAGGAACAAAGGCACCTGGGAAGAAATGATGGGTGTAATTGCAAAAGATTTTGAAAACATTCTAAAACATGCATTATCTCCACCCTATCCCAGCCCCTGATTCCTTTGGAAGCTAAATGAAGAACCGATTACAGCAATTACACTGCTTTGCACGTTTACAATTGGAATATTTTATATTTAGGCTGCATTCCTGAATGAAGGGGTGTTGTGAGTATGGTTTATGCTCACGGCCATCTGTTCATAGGCAAATTTCATTCTCAAGAATGCTACAGTGTAGGGGGGGGGGGAAGCTAAAGAAACGTACTAACACTTGAGTATAATAATCTTTTTGTTTAACAAGTCTTCGCCAGTGCCTAAAAGCACATAGAGATGGTGCCTGAGTTTCGTTGGCTGTTCCAGAATCTGGGGGTCACCACTGAGAAGGTCTTCCCCTGTGTGGCTCAGGGCCATGCAGAGCAAGGCTGTCTCTGCACATACCTCATAGACCCCATTAAAAACCCAATTGTCTGGATGCACACAAAGAAACGTTCTCTCTTGTCCAAAATCTGTGCTGCATTCATCCTGCCAAGAAGAAGAAGAGCTGGTTTTTCTACGCTGCTTTTCTCACCCATTTAAGGGGACTCAAAGGGGCTGACAAAGCTTTCTGTTCTTCTCCCCACCACAGGTGCCCTGTGAGGTAGGTTGGGCTGTGAGAGCTCAGAAGAGAGCTGTGACTAGCCCGAGGTCACCCAGCTGATTTCATGGAGGAGTGTGGAACCAAACCTGGAATTCCCAGAGAAGAGTCCAACTCCCTAACCACTAGACCAAACAAGCTCACCTTTTTTCTTTTTCTTTTTGCCTATGCATAGGGCACTAGGAAGGAAGGAAGGAAGGAAGGAAGGAAGAGGAAGGGTGGGCGGGTTAAGAATTGCATTTGTGCTAAAAGGGAGAACTACATTTTAAGAAACTAAAGTTCTGCTCTTCTTCTCCAGAAAATTCACTGCCAGTGTTTGTTCTGAGCTTAACGAGGTAGTTTGCCATATGGGAATTATTGCCTTCCTCTTTTTGCATTTAACTTCTTGGCTGTCCTGAAGTCTTCTTTTTCACTGTTAATATTATTATTACTGCTTTGAGGAACTGGTGGAAATCTGGTCTTGGCTCTATTTCCTAGGTGGACCTTTGCCCAGTTGGCAGGGTCCTCGGTGCTCTTATGATACTCTTTCTCCCTAGGGTCCTTCCCTTGGAGCTATGCTGAAGTGTTGAAAAAGTAATCATGCTGGCCAGGGCAAATTCCTTCCCAGAAAATTAGAAACGAAGCTTCTTTGCCAACAGCTCAACACACATCAGCCATAGGCAGAGGATGCAGACAGGTCTTTTAACTTGCACTTAATTGTCAAGTGGCAAAGGAGAAACTGCAAATACATAGAGGACATCTGGTTTGCGTACAGGAGAATTCAGTTTCGATCCCCAACGCCTCTCTGGAGGAGGGAAATGGCAAACCACTTCCATGGGTATGGTCACAAAAGACATGCATTGGGCTTGAAAATTGCTTTACCATTAGCTTTAGGAATGTACATGAATATTAATAGGCATTCGAAATCCGATCTAATATGCCATATTTTGACATTTGAATTCGAATAGAATGTCCCAAAATTCAAATATAAACATTCAGATCGAATTTTGAATTTTGGATCTATTTGTTCGAATTATCTGGACATTCTTATGTGTACGGCACACGATGCGTACTTGAGGATCCGCGTCTTTCCCGCATCAATACGCATTTGTATGGACCCGCATGAGATGAAAATGGGTTGCATATGGAAGAACTATGGGATGCATACAGATGTGTATGGATGCGTACGGATGTGGGGAAGATGCATACGTGCACGTACGAATGTTGTCCACATTCGTTTGTGCAGATTCGAATAAAAAATTCAAACGAATAGATTCAAATTCGGTAAATTCAAATCGAATCTTGTTAAATTTGAACGTAAAAGATTTGAATCAAATAGGATTTTCGGGTATTCAGTTCAATTCAAATAGAATGTTAAAAACACATTTGTGCACATCTCTAATTAGCATCTTTACCAATAGGGTCATGGCTCAGTGGTCCAGCAGTTGCTTTGCACACAGTTTTGGCTAGCTTCTTGAAAGATGAGGAAACAGTTTCCACTAGGGATATGTGAAATTGATTCTATTTAGAACTGGTTTGATTCAAACCAGAACCAAAACTTCATCTCCGTCTCCCCCTGCTGGTTTGAAATTTTGGTTTGAATTTGAACCAATTTCCAGTAAACTAGTTGCAATCCCAAAATTCTGATAAGGAAGATTTTTTTTCCCTGCTTCAAAAATCTTCTGACTTCACTAAGGACTTTATACATAAGAGCATAAGGGGAGCCCTGCTGGATCAGGCCACAGCCCATCTAGTCCAGGATCTCATCTCACACAGTAGCCCACAAGTTAGTTCTGGGTATCTCAAGCAAAAGACAAACGTGAGACCTTCACCTGCTCCCAAATCCCTGAAAAATAGCACCCTGGAGGCAGTAACATACTCATCCGTTCTGGTAGCCATTGATACACCTGTCATCCTGAATTAAGAGAAGCCCTGCTGAATCAGGACATAACCTACTTAGCTCAGTTTCCCGTCTGGTTAGGGAGCCGGACTCTTATCTAGGAATACCAGGTTCGATTCTGCCCTCCCCCACGAAGCCAGCTGGATGACCTTGGGCTAGTCACAGCTCTCTTCTGAGCTCTCACAGCCCCACCTGCCTCACAGGGTGTTCTGTTGTGTGGAGAAGAATAGAAAAGCTTTGTCAGCTGCTTTGAGTCCCCTTAAAAGGGTGAGAAAAGCAGGGTAGAAAAGCCAACTCCTCCTCCTCCTCCTCCTTCTCCTTCTTCTTCACACGGTGACCCACCAACTGCTTCTGGGCATCTCAAGCAGATGAAACTACTTGCACTAAGTTGCAAATGGCTCTTAGAGGCCTCCTGCCTGCTTCCTCAACCCAGACACAGTATTAGACATCCATTCTGACAGCTGACAGCCATTGATACACCTGGCCTCCATGAATTTGTCTGATCCTTTCCTATTTGGAAGTAAGCAGAATGCTTGTGCATTTTGCTTCACCCTTCAGAATTTTAAGACCCTTCTTGAGATGTGAACAACAGCAAAAAGAGGTTTCTTTTTAAAATTGTATCTTGAAACTGGAACAAAATCCTTTAAATGGCAAAATTAGTGTTCTCATGTTAAAGCTAATTAAACGAAAAGAAAAGAAAATATCCCGAAGCAGGTGATAACCTGTGGAGCTGGCGAGAAAGAGAAGTTGTTTTCATAAAAACCCAGTTGCATTCCAACTTGTAATTTCCCTGGTTTGCATCTATGGGATTTTAACGCACTCTTGTTTGACATCAGCTGTGCATTGGCGTTATCTAAACCCTACAGTTCCTCATCAGCCTGCAAAAACCCAACCAGGTATTGAAATGCTTGAAACATCTCTGCCTCTGCTGAGTGATACATCATTGGAGGATGTTTTTTCAAGGCAAAGCCAGCCTCCATATCCTAACTCCATCCCATTCCTTTGCATTTGAGGAGGGGTCTCCCACGGCTGATTCTTAGTGAAACAATCTGTTTATTTCAGGCTCTCAAAACCTGGCGGTGTTTATCCACTGCATCCTGCTGAACAGCGTCCAGATTTTGCCAATTTGTCTTATAAACATTCCATTAAAATCTAGAAAAGAAGAACCGAGGCAGGGTGGTCTGCACACCATTTCACATTTAAGGAATTAGTTCTTCTTGTTATCCAGATCACTGCCTGCTGTTTCATCTGCATATGTTTTATTAGCTTGCCAGGGAACTCTCTATTTAATTTTCTTCACCAGTGCAGTTTTAAGCTGATAAATAATCAAGTTAAATCCTGGGGACATCGGAAATGTGCTTCGGAAAAGCAACCAGATTAAAGTAATATACCACCTAAGCAGTAGACCTGTCTTAAAGGTTTCTGCTGAGTGAATGCTTCCTGCGCTGATATTTTCTAGTGTAACATACTCTGGATGTGCATGAATATTCAAAACATTCAAAATTCAATCGAATGTTTCTAAATTAGAATTTAACATTCAAATGAATTTTTGAATCTTTTGAATCATTCGTATGAATTATTCAGGCATTCGTATGTGTACAGATACATATGCATTACATATGTATCCGTATGCCTCTTATTCGTATCTGCATGCATTTGTATGGATATGTACAGGACAAAAACGGGATGCATACGGGATAAAAACAGGATGCGTATGGATGCATACGGACACATACAGATGTCACCAACATTCGTATCTTCAAATATGAATAGAAAATTCATACGAATAGATTTTAATTGAATTGAATGTGAATACATTTGAATTTTAATCATTCGAATCAATTCGAATCTTTGGATATTGAATCCTACCACATTTGAAGGGGATCTATTCAAACGTACATGAATTTTCTTGCAGTTGATTGAGTACGAATAAAATGCAAAATAATAATAATCATGCATTTCCCTAGTTCATGGATTTCTCTATGCAGTTTCCCTTCTAAGATTCCGTCAAAAGCCTCATAGCCCTTCAGTCTTCTAGAAGGTTACATTGCCATTCAGAATGCAGCAAGACAGTTCAGTTGTTCAAAAAAGAGTGGGGCAGATGTGCAGTTTTGCTGTCCTATTTTAGGGTTATTTGTTGGCTTCTGTTTCAGAAAATGGCCCCTACTGGAGTAGTAGAAGGGGGTCTTTAACCTGCCAAGCTTTTCTGCATGCTTTCATGCAGAAACTGTGAGCCAGTTTGGTTTAGTGGTTAGGGAGCCAGACTCGTATCTGGGAATACTGGGTTTGATTCTGCCATCCTCCACAAAGCCAGCTGGTTGACCTTGGGGAGATGTATCAATGGCTACTAGAACGAATGCCTAGGTGCATCTTTCAGGCTGAGGGGGGGGGGAGGAAATGGGGCGCTTCTAGGGCCATCTGCTGGGACTCGAGAGCAGGAGAAGGTTTGTCCTTGTCTCTGCTTGAGATGCCCCATGAGCATTTGGTGGGCCACTGTGTGTGACAGGATGCTGGACTAGATGGGCTGTGGCCTGATCCAGCAAGGCTTCTCTTATGTTCTTATGTTCTTATGTTCTTATGTTAAGTCACAGATCTCTCCTGAGCTCTCACAGCCCCACTGACCACACAGGGTGTCTGCTGCAGGAGGAAGAACATGATGTTTGTCAGCCACTTTGAATCCCCTTAAATGTGTAAGAAAGGTGGGGTAGAAAAGCCAACTCTTCTTCTTCTTCTTCTTCTTCTTCTTCTTCTTCTTCTTCTTCTTCTTCTTCTTCTTCTTCTTCTTCTTCTTCTTCCATGCCCCACCTCTCTTTTTGTGGCCCTCGCCAGGGCAGAGATGGCTGGCGACATCGGTGACATTTCTGTGCTGTTATCACACCTGATCACGCTATCTCCGGGGAGACTCCGGGACTCTTCTGTTTGGGAGTTATTTTTAGCATCTCGCATTGGGCACCATTGACTCTGGAGGGTTATTAAAGGAGAGGAGGCTGATATTGCTTTTATTGGGAGGAATTGCTGAAGGTGGACACAGAAGAGATTAGATTAGATCTCTCTCACCCTGTTTCATTACGGGGAGCTGAATCAAAGGCACAGCAGAACCAGTATCACCTTCTAGGAAACAGAGGACAGGGTCAAATTGATTTCAGGGTAATTTTACAAGGAGACAGAGTCCTGTTTGGCAAAATCCCTCTTCCCGAGGTGTAATCATTAGAGCTGGGCTGAATGTTTGCAGGTGATCCATTCTAGTGACCAGAGAGAAGGCTCTACAGATGGGGCTTGTGTGTTTCCCTCCAGGACTTACCCTTTCTTGAAATGACCATTCCTTGATTCTTTTGGCAGCCATGCAGCTTCCTTCACAACTGTATGAGAGTCAATGTAAGGCAGTTGTTACAGGGTCAGCCTCGAACCAACATAATGTCTGCACAGCATGTTCTGGTGTGGGTGGCGGTGACTGATCTGGGCCGAGATTGCAGGAGAGGCTGGCAGCCCGTGGCAAGGACTGTCCACATGGCCACAACCTAGCCCCACTTTGGGGGCCAGGAACAGAAGTCCCTGGCTTCTGAGATTACCCAGAAGTCAAGTTGCTCAGTGGCTGTTTTAGCTTCCAAGCGCCAGTGGATGGCAAGTACACTGTGGCCCAAGGAACACTTAGAGTGGGCCCCATTGCTGTTTTTGCACTGAAAGTTTCTCCAATGCTTGGTTCCATGTGGGCAGGCCATTGTTCAGGAGGTGTGGCTTCCCTGTGGACCAGTCAGTCACATTGATGTGGTGTTCCGTAAGAAGAAGAAGAGTTGGCTTTTCTACCCTGCTTTTCTCACCCATTTAAGGGGACTCTCAGTGCCTGACAAAGCTTTCTATTCTTCTCCCCACAACAGAACACCCTGTGAGGTAGGTGGGGCTGTGAGAGCTCAGAAGAGAGCTGTGGCTAGCCCAAGGTCACCCAGCAGGCTTCATGGAGGAGGGTGGAATCAAACACGGTATTCCCAGATACGAGTCTGGCTCCTTAATCACTAGGCCAAACTGGGCTAGCAGCTCAGTCCTGGTGTTGCCTAGGAATCCTTGGGACTGAAATCTCACTTAGCCATGGAAGGCCACAAGATTAGGAAGGATGCTAGCCCACGAAGAACAGCAGGACTTGTTCATGGTGGTGAAGACCACACAGTGCCAACTTAGTATTATGCCAGGAGTGTCAGCCCATAACCCAAACTAATGGAAACCTTCCCAGCTGCCAAGATTCCCTGGGTGACCTTGTGCCAGTCCCTTCCTCTCAATCACACCTTCTGTACAAGGGCACTTGTGAGAACAAAGTATTCTTACTGGTGTCACACCCTCACTCGGCCAGGAAAACTCAGGGGGTGAATTGGGGTCAATCCCCACCTCTCCTACTTCACGGGATTGTTTTCAAGGTCAAATGGAGGGGAGAAGAATCATGTTCAGGACCTTGGTCTCTTAATATTTTTGTATTCTACTGTTTTTAATTCTGTGTCGGTCAGTTCTATCCTACACTTTAGACCCTGCCCAGAGAATGCCAGTTATAGGGCGAGTAAACAAGTCTAGTGTTTCCTTCCAGTTGGGTTTCAGGCAACCAGGAACTAAGTTGTGAAGGAATGACTAAGAACTCATCAGATTCTTTCACATAAGGGCCTGTGAGAGGGCGGTATAGAGAGAGGAAGGAGGGCTAGTGGTTATAGCTCCATCTGCACAAGAAAATTTCCCTGCAAATCGCCTCGAGAACAAGGTTATGGAAGTATCCCATATTTCTTTTCCAAATGAGATCTCCCAGTTAGATTTGGAGTCTAAAGGGTTTTTTATTTTTATTTTTGATGAACGTAATTTGCAAAGTAAAACACACATATACATGAAAGTTATGTTTAAACATAGGAATATGGTATTTAAAAGGCCACGGTGCTTCCAAGTTCTTCACTCTTTTGCTTCAGACACCTGCTCTCAGGATTAAAGACTGAATTTTGATTTTAATATAAGAGCTGTATTTTTAATGACATTTTAATTCAGTTGGTTATTGATGCACTACTACAGTGTGTATGCGCCGTTTTATCCTATCAAATCATAAATGGTACAAGAAATTAACTCAGAGTCAGGTTGGTATGTCTTGATTTCTTATTTGTATTTCTATCTCACCCTATACCTGAAGTTTCTCAGGGCAGGTAACAATATATAAAATCAGACATATATTAAAACCACAACAGTATATATTAAAACAATAACAGTGCCTGAAAGTGGGAAGAGGTAGTATATTCCCATTTAGCCAAAGGCCAGGACAGAGAAGTGAATCTTTACTGTCTTCCTAAATATATACAGTGATGCACCTCAAGGAAGAGACTATTCCATAGCCTGGGGGCCATCACTGAGAAGGCCCTCTCCCGGGTGCCCACCCCTTTTACTACTGAAGGTGGTGGGACAACCAAGAGGGCCTCCCCTCCAGATCTGAAGGCACAGGCAGGTCAATATGGAAGAATGTGTTCTTTTAGATAATTGGGGCCCAAGTCATTTAGGGCCTTGTAAGTCAAAGGTGGGCGTGGTAGTGAATGATTAAATGATTTTGTTAATTGTAATTTTGGTGCGGTGAACAGTCTTACCAGAAATTGAACAGACCAGTTCTAATTTCCCTTTAAAAATAAAAATAAAAATGAGGAGCAGTGGGGAAGAGTTCATTTTCAAGAGATAGACCAGGCCCAAAGTACAATTTTTGGAAGAAAAATAAAAACGAAGGCTTTTTCTTAAAAAAAAAAATTGTTTCTGAATTTTGCTCTGTCTGAATGTCCTCTGTGTTCAACCACTAAATACACTACAATGCACTGATTCCAGACCATCATTTTATGTACAGTTCTATTGGTGGGTCCTGCACCCACGCCAGGGCTCCACAGTCAGACAAAAGAGATGAACGCAACTGTTTCAAATGCAAATTCGGTTTGAGTGGAATTTGACATGAAGAGTTCAGTGACCGAGTTTTGAAAAATTCGTTCAAGATTGGAGAGGAAGCTGATTTTTTCATCTCACCTTTAATATTGCCTGTTGCTTGAATTTTGCAGGCTGCCCGTTTCTGGTCTGTGCCATCTCTGTGACTTCAGCTGTGGAAAGCTATGGGGAAGATAACAAGTGAGTCCAGAAACAAGGGACAGTTTTGCACTGGCCAGCAAGTGGACTACGGATCTCCTTCTACACACTAGTGGAGTCTAAGGGTGGGCCTGTTTCCCCAGGGTGGAGCCTAAAGGGGTGTGCCCTCCATTAGGCCATTATTACTGCATTATATGGAGGTCCCCAGTATGCCTGCTGGTCCAAGGAGTATTTGGTTGAATCCAAAGTTGGGGGGGCACACACTGGACAGAGTCCCATAATAATAGAGCAGCACTGATAGTCTTGGTTGTGCTTTTAATAGTAAGCCTTGATATGCCCTGAGATAACATCTTTATATTAAATCAGAACATTGATTCATCCTGGCCAATAGTTCCTATGTCAGTTTTCATCAAACTGCTGCAAATTCCTGCACTGCCCATATCAAAATTTCTCCTTTTCCTGACCTGTTGCTATTAATAATGCAGTAATACATTCTTTTCAAAAACAAAAGAAAACATGAATAGATCTGACATTTTAAAATGGGAAGTGGTATAAAAATACATTTGATTATTTAGCCCCGGAGAACTTTGTAAAACACACCACCTTTTTCCCCCCTCTCTTTCTCTCTTCCTTCTTTTTTATCCAGCTGTTGGCTGTCTCTGGGAAATGGAGCCATCTGGGCTTTCGTGGCACCAGCGATGTTCATCATTGTGGTAAGGCTTTCTTCCGTTGATGGTGCACGTCTGGGATGGGAATAGAACATGGCTGGGGGGGGGAGGAGGAGGAGGAGGAGGAGGAGTTGGCTTTTCTACCCCGCTTTTCTCACCCATTTAAGGGGACTCAAAGCAGCTGACAAAGCTTCTGTTCTTCTCCCCACAACAGAATACCCTGTGAGGTAGGTGGGGCTGTGAGAGCTCAGAGGACAGCCGTGACTAGCTGGCTTTGTGGGGGAAGGTGGAATTGAACCCGGTATTCCCAGATAAGAGTCTGACTCCCTAACCACTAGACCAAACTGGCTTACGAAGAAAAAAGGGGCGAGCGGGGTCAGGTTCTGAGGTTCTGCATCTGGTGGTGGGTCCCCCATGTTGTCATTATTGGCCACCCAGACAATTCCAGAGAGTCAGTCTCTATTCGTCACTGGCCCTTGATTCATGCCCCCAAACTCCATTGCCTGTTCAATCCAGTTGCATTACACACCTTGGCTCCCCCCCCCCTTCGTCCCTCCCTCTGTCACCCTCTCAAATGGGAAGGGATGCATTTTTTGCTTCCCTGTTTTGGAAGTCAGCAGCTTGCTATTTTTAACACTTGATCAAAGGAAGGTAGTTAAAGCAGATCCGTTAGGTTCAGATGGCTGCCCAGGCTGCATCTGCCGGCTGTAATGAACTTAATCTTTCTAGAAGGGAGTTGCAGGTTCATGGCTGAGCTACTGATACGTGGATGTATTACAGCACTTTAATTATACCAGCGCATTAAATTACAGTAAAGGGTGGCTTAATCACTGGGACTTCTTAAGGAGGGTTGCGTGGCTGAATTTTGTGAGATGATGAAGGAAGGCCCATTTACCTGTCCGACGCTCTGCCCTCTGTTGCTCTTTCTCTCCACTCCCATCGATTTGAGCACAGTTCCTCCTGTGATAAGAGCAGCTGGGTGCAGAGCTTAGCAGCAAATAGAAGGATGAGCATATTGATTGCGAATTCACACCTCCTTCTTCCCTAACTTCCAAAAGGCACATGGGCCTTTCAATCTGAAACAGGCAAAAATCAGCAGAAATAGAAACGCATGCTATATTCTCAAAAGCCTCTGTGTGTGTGTGCGCGTGCGTGCATGTGCATCAGAAATTTCCTTTTTGCTTGGATTTTATATTTATATTATCAAATATTTTATATTTAAATGCATCCCGCTTCCTATTAGACGTTGGCACAGGATTACTGTATCTTGCTTTTGCCTTTTGGTTAATGATTATTCTGTATTTCATCTCATAAGCTCTTTGCAATGTATTGCATGATAGTTTGTGAACCACCCCGAGCATGCTGTGGGAAGGTGGTGTGCAAATAAATAAATAAATAAATAAATAAATAAATAAATAAATAAATAAATAAATAAATAAATAAATAAATAAATAAATAAATAAATAAATAAATAAATAAATAAATAAATAAATAAATAAATAAATAAATAAATAAATAACAACGTTATTACAATGATGGCATTTGGATTAAGGCTGTTGTAAAAGACAAAATAAATGAATAAAATGTAAAGGCAGAGGAGGGAAAAGAAACAGTTTCTGAATAGGCTCCAGCTTAAGACACCAGAAGGTGGTATGAGTTCTTCTAAAAGTCATTTTCTACATGTTAGAATGGAAGAGAGAGGGCCTGTCCCCCACCCACCCACCCAGTGTCACTCCATTTGCGTTGGGATGGAATGAGATATGGTCCAAGAGGTCAAAATGGCCAACTAGACCTGTTCTGGTGCCTTCTGATTCAGAACAAGGGGAACTGAGGCTGGGGACTTCAGTTCCTAGTGCTGAATGAACCCAGAAGTGACCAGTGGGGAGACACTGTACGGGGGCAGCTTTCCAAGTATTTTGGTGACGCTCCTGCCCCAGAACAGCTCCAGGCTGAGCCAGCAACTGTGGGAACGGCTCTTGCATTGACTCTGGTGTCATGCAGGTTTCACAGTGTTGTGACAATTCCCTGTCCATACACAAAGAGGCCTCCCAGTGGACACCAGGTTTAAATGGTCCCTTTGTCACTCTGATGGGTAACCGTGGTCTCGTGGTAGCATCAGTGGCCATTCAACCCTGGGGCCACCAAGGGTTTTCCATGTAGAGATCTAAATCAAAACATCTTCAGCCTGTAGACCTCTGGTTACTTTTTGAAGGTCTTCCATAGGGGTCTATCTTCTCTCCTTTAGATGGCTTATCCATCAGTTGCTCTTACTCTGTGAGTGCCAGTCTTTCAACAACCTGGACCCCTTAGGAGGCTTTGAACTAGAACCTCTACCAAAATCCAGTATGGTACACTGACAGCAGTGTTTTCCTACCAGCTGGCAGTTGGGTCCAGCTTCCAGCTTCCCATAGAAGCTTCCAGGGTGACCTCAGGACAGTCACTGCCTCTCTGCAAGGCCTCCTTATTAGGGGTGTGGACGAATGCAATTTTTGACGTTTGATTCGATTAGAACCATATATTTGAATGTCTGAATTCATATGAATAGAGAAAAAACAAATGTATTAAAATTTGAACCAATTCGAATACATTCATATCTATTCGTACGAATATTCGGTACGTATTTGATGATTCAAATGTCGGCAGCATTCATATGTATCCATACACATCCATTTTCATCCTGTATATATCCATACGGATGTGTACGGACACGAATAAGATGTGTACGGATAGGTATGTAATGTAATATGTCAACAGCAAAAGAAAAGTCAAAGAGGTTTTGGGAAGTCTGCAGGGAGAGAATGGAGAAGTGATCGAAAGTGATCTTGAGAAGGCAGAGATTCTGAACTCCTATTTTGCATCTGTTTTTTCCAAGAGGGATAATGTGCATGCAACAGTCCTTCACTGTACCGATGAAGGACTAGGAGAATCAAGACACAAAATCAACACTGAGAGAGTAAGGGAACGCTTAGCTAACTTAAACGAATTTAAGTCCCCAGGTCCAGATGGATTACATCCTAGGGTACTGAAGGAATTAGCAGAGGTAATTGCTGAACCACTTGCTGTAGTCTTTGAGAAGTCATGGAGAACAGGAGAAGTCACAGACGATTGGAGAAGGGCTGGGGTTGGACTCGATGACCCAGGAGGTTCCCTCCAACTCTACCATTCTATGACTCTATGAAATGTCCAAATTATTTGTATGAATGATTTGAAATATTCGTATTTGGTCCAAATATTAAAAAATGAATGTTTGCATATTCAGTTCAAATTTGAATGTTCGAATTCGGCTGAATTTGATTGAATAATGAATATTTTGAATATTTTTGCACATTCCTACTCCTCATAGGGATGCCATTAGGATAAAATGGAAGAAAGGTGACTATTATTTGCTAATTTAAGCTCTTTGGAAGCAAAGGTGGGAATATAATTGCGTGCATGCGTGAGTTAAATGACATGAATAAAATAATTCTTTTTTAAAATTTTATTTCACTTTGTGCTATTTTACATATTTTGCAAAACATCATTTCTTACCAATCGTAATACAAAACACAAATTTTACAGTTTCCCCCCAAATGAAATTAACTTAATTTAAATTTAATTTGAAATAAATTTAAGTTGTATTAATTTAATTTAATAAAATAATTCTTGAGCTAATTGCATTCAGTCTTTTACCTTCCCCCTTCCTGTCTCTTTGATAATTTACTTTTATTTCCATGCTTATCCTGGGCTTTTTCTTCATATGATTTGCATATATTAAAGAAAGGGTGACCACTGATGAATAATGGGACTTCAAAACAAGCAATATTTAAATGCATTGATTTTGTACTTTATCTTGCCTCTCCTTCCCTGCAAAGGATTTGAGGCAATTCATAACGTTCCTTCAGGCTAAAGCCTCCAAATGTTACTGATTGCAGTATTAAAACAGTACTGTGCAAACATTGGCTAAGCAAAACTCTGTGCTGTAAATTATCAGTCTTTAAGCCTCGATGCTGAATGTATCTGAATGCTGTGAAAGCAAATTATTGAACATATCCAGATGCTGTGAAAGCAAATTATTTGTAAGACTGAATTAGATGCTTTGGAGAAAGATCTCTAGTGTGTACAAGGCAGCAGCAAACTGACCACTAATTCTCTTCTATGAGTTCTCCTGTCCCACATACTTAGGATCACCAAAGGAAAAAGGTGGCAGGACTCCACTGCTTTTAAGAATTACTCAAAGGGTAGCATTCCAGAAGAACCCTGCCTGAACTTTTTCCCCATTGGCAGCCCCAATTACCCCTCTTCCCACCTATGTTTCACTAGAAACATTGTTTCCATCAGGGCAGGATTATTTTAAATTAGCGAAGGATAGGAACGCAGTGGGTGGGATCCTCTGGTTCAACAAGACAGGTTTGAATTACAGATGTGCAAGAATATTCGAAACATTTGAAATTTGATCAAATTCGATCCAATTTGGACACTTGAATTTGAATCGAATGTCTATATATTTGTTTTTTAACATTTGAATGAATTTGAATGTTTTGAATTATTCGTACAAATTATTTGGACATTCGTATGTGTATGGATATGTACTCTACACATTACGTACGTATCTGTATGCATCTTATTCGTATCCGTACTCCAGATAACGTACGGGATAAAAACGGGATGCGTATGAATGCGTATGGACACGTACAAGTGTTTTCGACATTTGAATCATCAAATACATATCGAAATATTTGTACAAATAGATAGGAGTGTATTTGAATCAGTTTGAATTTTAATACATTCATTTTTTTCTTTGTTTGTATGAATTCGGACATTCGAATATTCGAATATTCTATTCGAATTGAATTGAATGTTGAAAATTGCATTCGCGCATACCCCTAGTTATAGAACCTGTAAGTAGAATTGGGCTGGCAGTTCAAGGTTCATTAGGAACTGGTTTACTCACAGATGCCATACAGTTCAATGCAAACTGAACCACAAAGTAAAATTTACCCACATCCCTATTTTGAACTATGCAGGGTGCGCCACCCTAGTTCTCTCCAAGACCTCACGGGATGATCTTACTCTGACCAAAAAAGCTGCCTGCCTTTTTTTGTTGTTGGTAGCAGCAAGATATTATTATTGCTACTTCAAAAATTTGGCTTACTAGCATGCGATGAAATGGGCATTGTTTTGCATGGCAAATGAAATATGGCATCTAATAGATATAAATCTCACACAGAGATCAGTCATATGCATAAAGCAGGAGGACCTTTCTTTGGGAGAAGAACACTGAGGAGCATGCATTAAGCCATTTGTTGCACTTTTAAAATATATACACATATATACACACTGTGGCTTTGTCCCCGTGGGCTGCCAATACCTTGGGGTGGATTTGGGGCAGCCTTAATGCGAATTGTAGTTTGCATTAAGGAGTCCCCATGGCAGTTGAGGACAGTGCAGGTTCCACCCGAACCCACCCATCCTCATGAAAACCGCGGTAAATCCCTGCATTGGGATGCTGCATTTTCTTTACCTCCTCCCCGCTTCCCTGATGGCGCAATTGCTTAGGTAAGGTCCTGATTTACCCCTGCAATCAGCTTGGCAGCTGTCAGGTGGGTATAGGGGCTGTCAAAAGCACAAGCAGAGCTCCGGTAAAAGAATTAAAACAGCTATGGCTTGCATAGATTTGTATGACAGTTTAGGAGGAATCAGAGCCCTAATAATAAACTCAATAGAAAGGAGCATAGTTAATACATTTTAGTGCAATCTCCATTCAGTAATTCCTTGTTTTGTCTCTCATCTACCTCAGCCTTCTGAACTCTGCATGGCAGAGAAGGTCTTTCTTCAAGAATCTAGGTACTCTTCAAACCCCAGTGATAAACATCCCATTGGAAGTACAAGCTAGACTCATTAAGAACATGAGAAATGCCCACTTGGTTGGGTCCGTGGCCCATCTAGTCCATCAGCCCGTTCTCCCAGTGGCCAGCCAGCTGTACAAGGAAACCCACCAGAAGAACATAGGCACCCACAATTTATTTTGCTCACAGTTTCTCAGCAGCTGGACTTTGGAGGTGGACCACCTCCTACTGCTTTCAGGTCTAAAAGCCATTGGCAGTCTGGACTTCCCTGAATTGGCCCAAACCTTTTCTTGAAACTGTCGAAGCTGGTGGCTAGCACTATATCTCCTGGTAGCAAATTCCAAAGTTTTTAACTACACCTGGTGACCTGGTTCTACCATTTATCAATCCTGTTTTTGTTGTCGGCCTGCTTTAGTAACTGAGCTGAACTTTTCTGCTCGATGGCCCATTTTTCCTAGTTCACACAGACCCATCTAACTGAACTGATGAGCACTAGCCAGGGAGAACCACACACCGGCCTCTTTAACGATTTCCTATGCGACCTTGTAAGAGACTGGAGCCGCAATAACTTGTGATGGCAAAGGGGTCACTGTTAATGGTGTTGAGATGGTAGCTAAATCAGCTGCTAGTACCAGAGAAGGCAATAAGGAGATAAGGCTGGGTGAACTGTTTCAAAGAACAACCGTGGAGAGAGACTAGGAAATGCAAAGGGAGTTTATATAGCCAGGTGTTTGTCAATAGATTTTTGTTAGGCTAATGGAGGGTCACCTTCCCCTGCCACTAAAAGAGACAAACAGAAGAAGGAGAAAATTGCCACTCAGTTACAGAAGGTTCAGATGCTGTCAGATTCTTCTGCTAGAAGTTCAATCTCCCAACAAGGAAAAGAGCCTTTTTAGTTGTGGCCCCCTTCTCTCCAAATCAGATCTGACCTCCTGCAGACTGACCAGTCTTCTGTGGTCTTTCTTATATCTGCCAGGAGAGTCTTTCTATCCTCTTCTTCTCCTAGATTCTTTCCCAAGCATCACCATTTTGTCCAGGGAGTTTGGTCTTCTTATTATGTGCCCAAAGTGCCTTTCTGCACGTGCCTTTGATCCAGAATAAGGAGTTTCGTTGTCTCCTCATTTCCACCTTTATGCAGATCAAGGAGGTTCCACTGCCATTGTTCCTGTTTTGTCTGCACTAGACAGAGCAGGAACTGGACTAAGAGGCCCTCAATTTGGATTTTTGGCTGCTCTGAGGGCCATATTCCAGAACATGGGAGGGGTGTAGATGACATGCCTCCATGTTCTGGGACTATTGGATGGTGGTGGTAAGTTTCAGCAGTGTACCCTAGTGCACCACCAAAAAATGCCCCCCCCCCAAGGTTCCAGGGCTAGGAACTTTCATTCCTAGACTTCAGAGGCATGGGAGGGGGCAGCTATGAAGGTCAGTAATCTGGATGAGTTGTCCCAGTTATGATGGACTCACTGATCTTGGTCTAGGGGGGGTAGGTGCATCAAGGGCCTAAGCATCGTCATTTCTACTTCTAATGTATATTAAGGCTTCATTTAGACCAACATTTCTCAACCTTCCTAGCGCCGCGACCCCTTAATGGAGTTCCTCATGTTGTGGAGACCCCCAACCACAGGGGCAGAGCAGCTGGGAGGTGGGAGGGAAGGGCAGCGGGAGACTCGTCACGACCCCTCTGAAAGGGTAGTTCGACCCCCAAAGGGGTCCCGACCCCCAGGTTGAGAACCACTGATTTAGACCCACACTACCCAGGAGGAACTGCACGTAGCAGAGAATAAGTGATCTCCATTTGGTTTTCCCTCCCTGTGGGCTCAGCTCCTGTTGCAGTAACCAGAGCAAGTCTTGGTTGGTAGGTCTCTGTGTGAACCCCTGATATCTTGATGAACCCCTGGTGTCTTGGATCCTAGAGAGAGTGGATTCAGTGGTTTGACACAGCATGAAGACAGGATTAGGGATGTGCATGAAGCCCATTTCCCATATTTGCTTTGGCAGAATGTGAGGAGGTTCAGCTTCATACACGAATATTGGAGGGAATATTCATGAACAAAATGAATCGAACCCACCCTTTCCTCCCTTCCTGACCCCTTCCCACTCACCGGTTACTGCCGCCACCGCTGCGATCCTCAGGTGGAGAGCTGTGTGTGCATACCCAAAAGTGCTGTTTTGGCAACCGAAGAGTGCCAAAATGATGCCAGATGCCATGACCACGTCCCCCTGTCCCACTCCTTCTCGCTTCATTACCTTCATGTGGCATCTTCGGGCCCATTTCGGCACTGTTTGGGTGCCAAAGCAGGCCTTGTGGTTCTGTGCACGCAAGCTTCCACCCCCATTGTGCGATCTCCGGCTGGAGAGCTATGCACGCGTACCCAAAAGTGCTGTTTTGGTGCCAAAAGAGCCCTGAAATGGACCCGGAGACACAGCTGTGGCCTCCATAAAGGACAAGGTAGTGGAATGAAGCTTCAACAAATGCCAGATAAATCCGATTCAATTTGTCCATGAATGACATTTTTTATACAAATTCATATGGATAACCAATAGCATGAATATTAATACATATGCCTAGACAGGGTCCTACAGACAGGACATCACTTTCAGTCTAGGATTGTGCACAAAACTTTTCAGGCCATTCAGAATTCACACGAATATGTACTAATTACGAGATCTGTGTACGGAGTGAATACGGCCCTATACATAGGACCCTATCCATCCACGAATTGGATAATCCAGTATTCATAGAAGCTTCAATTGAAGCTTCTACGGATACCGGATGTCTTGGGGGCCTAACTCCCTGTGGCCTCCCTCCCCCCAAACCTCCCTCTCATGGCCTCCCTCATGCCCCCCTTACCTTCTTGGATGCGCTCTGGTGGCACCCTGGGCCTCTTTCCGGGCTCTCTGGATTGCAAAACAGGGTTTCTGGAGCCTGGAAAGACACTTCCAGTCTATGCATGCAGACCCGGAAGTGCCTTAGAAAGAGGTGTGGCGGCGGCAAGAACAGGTAAGTGGTGAAGGGGTGGGAACGGTGGGGAGGAGTGGAATGTTATTTGTTTTGTGCATGAATACGGATATGAATATCCCCCTGTTTGTGGGGGTGGGGTTCGGCAAAAGCCAATTTTCCCCACATTCAGTTGCCAAATGGGATTTGTACACCTCCTAGTCCCTTCCCAACGCTCGCTTGTTCCACTTAGAAAACACTGGTATCTGACAAAGCCTTCAGGACACACAGGTTGTTTTTGTTAGCCCTTTTGCTTTGATATGGGTAAACTGCGCTATCGGTTGCCAGCGCCTGTTGAGCCAACACTCCTGAATTCACATGTAATTATGCTGCAGGAACTGCCACACTTGCGTGAAGGATGTCTCCAAAATACAGCAGTTGGCTCGGCTTACCATTCTCAAAGCTCAGTGTTTATCCCCATCAGCTCAGACGCCCTAAGAGCTCACATTAGGCAATTAGATTGTAATTCTTCCTATTCATATGATATTTGGAGATTTAAAAGAAAGGATAAGGCTCATTTCATTAGGCATCCATTCTCCTGATTCAGACCATTGATGAGCCATTTACATCAGATATTGGAAGGGAGAATAGGAAACTGAAAACATTGGAACAAGCGGGTGGCAGCCTCTTATATTTATTCCAAGCTATAATAGGAATGGATTGTCTGCTCCAGCTGGGTAGAACATTAATAAAACTATTCCAGTCTAATCTGTTAACCCAAGCAAGGCTTGAAGAGCATTTTCCCCTCCCGTTTTACCTGTTTCAACAGACTACTGGATCTCATTTGTATCAGTTTTGGGGCTGTTATGCCATGGTCTAGGTTTCTTCTGAGAACCTAAGCATTTGGATATAGCTGCGATATTCATCTTCAGAGGATTTTCCTCTTAGAAGAGTCAAAAGCAACTGGTGTCTTCCTAGATCTTGTTTCCCTTCTTATAGATGTCTGCTGTTTGTCAGTTCTTTTGTTTGACTTGTTGATGAATCATTCATTTTTCCTGGCTGTAATCTGTTGGCATTGTTTTCTTGGGTGGAAGTGTTGATGGTGGATCATTGAGGCCTACCTGTTTTTTATGTGCTAGCATAATCCTTGAGGGTGAGTGACTGGTGGGTTGGTGGTTTTCTGGACAAAGGTATGAATCTCTGTTTTGCTTGTTTCTGTACAAAGGTTTCCAGATGCTGCCTTGGTCCCTGTTCATGTTGTGGGAATGTTGTTTTATTTCAATGGCCTCTCTGGTAGCCAGTTCATAGAATCCCTTTACCTTGGCTATAGTTTGTTTGTTCAAATAAGATCTTGTGGTTTTCAGACCGTGTGTGCTCTGCTACTTCAGTCTGCATGGGACACACATGTCTTTTGCGTTCACGTTTCCTTTTTTCTGTTGGCATGAGATCATCCCTACATATACCTTTCCGGGTCGCATGGGGGATCTAGCCTACATATGACCAGAATATGAGTCTGTGAATCCGCCCTCCCCCATGAAGCTAGCTGGGTGACCTTGGACTAGTCACAGCTCTCTTCTGAGCTCTCACAGCCCCATCTACCTCACAGGGTGTTCTGCTGTGGGGAGAAGAACAGAAGGTTTGTCAGCTGCTTTGAGTCCCCTTAAGTGGGTGAGAAAAGCAGGGTAGAAAAGTCATCTCTTCTTCTTCTTCTTGTTCTTCTTCTTGTTCTTGTTCTTCTTGTTCTTCTTCTTGTTCTTCTTGTTCTTCTTCTTCTTGTTCTTCTTCTTCTTCTTCTTCTTCTTCTTCTTCTTCTTCTTCCCCTGATTAAGAATCAAGATTGCACTGTGCATGCTCAGGTGATCACTTGAGAAGCTCCTGACCCATGCTGGGCCCTAGGGGTGCATTTTCTTTCACCTTGGATCTCTTTATGAAGAACTCCCATTGCCCACATTTCCTGTGCCAGCTGCCCAGAGAAAACATATGCACATACTGGTTCATCCCTAGCCAGAATAAAATCTAATGTGTGCAATGCTTGGGCCAGAATTTCCTTTGCTTTTTGGACATATGTTGGAATGTCTCCCATAATCATATAACTAGATGGCAAGTTCTTTGGCATGGGTCCCCTGGTTGGTACACATTTCAAATGAGGCATATCTGGCAGACATTTTGCTTTTGCTTTGTTTTTGTTCTTTGTTTTTTTTTTGTTTTTTTTAAAGAAGCTCTGGAGAAAAGTGTGGCATTATACTTTTCCAACTAATTATTTAGATGGAAAGCAAATGCCAGGATTCCAGTTAAATAATAGCAACAGACTATCACCCACTATTTTTTGTTTTGTTTTGTTGGATGGTTGAATAATGAAGATGTTTGTTTGCAAATTGCTATTCAGCAAGCAAACCTGTCATATTCCAGTCCCTGCTCCCAGTAATTTGAGAATCTCTGCTGCCAAGCAAAAACTGAAATTCTCAGTCTGAGCGGCTCTCTATTCATGATCCATATAGTCTGGAACAGCTGGGTCAGGGCTTGGCTGGCTTACTTTAGAGTATGCACATAGCAGATATTTATCTGAGTTCTTTTCCCCCTCACTGCTTCTTCCTGAATGCTCATATCTTTTCTTCTATAAGGTCTCACAACCACAGATGCTCACATACCCACCCTAGTAGCCCATGTATGAGGAGGAATATGGCTTTAGCACTTTGAATTCTAAATAATCTTGTAACTCATTGCCATCTTTCCCCCTTGGAGGAGCATCTCTAGAAATCTCTGTTGGCTCTCCAAACATTCAGGGCCTATTATGATTTTGAAATGTTCATTTTTAGGGGTGGGCACAAAAAAATTTCTTTGACATTTGATTTGAAATGAATCAGATGCTCAAAAATCCGGATTTGTACTGACAGATCTCATTCGAATGTGGTAAAATTCTATTCGATATGAATCTATTCGTACACATTCATTTGAACATTTGATATGTATTGGATACAAATGAATACATATCCGATATGTATCTGATACGAATGAATACATATCTGCTATGAATGAATAGGTATCTATACAAACAAATACGTGTCCAGTGGGTAACTGATACGAATGTATACATATCCAATAAGTATCTGATACGTATCCATAACATATCCGCTCTCTGAAAATGTCAAATCTGACCCAAAATCACTTTTAAAACACTGTCAATCCATATCGAATGCAATCTGGATCCATTATGGATGTGACTGGCACTCTGTTTTTCCACATCTCCAATCTAACAAATGTCCGAACTATTTGTACAACTGTTCCGAAACGTTCGTATTCATTCAAATGTTGGCATTCAAATATTGCACCATTCAATTTGAGTTTGAATGCCTGAATTTGTCTAAATTCAATCAAATTTTGAATGATGCAAATATCACTGGCTTTTAATGCTGTAACCCACCTTGAGACCTTCGGCTATAGGGTGGGATAAACTCAAATAAATAAGTAAGGACCAGATAATGGACGTTTTGGCCCTCTCCACACTGCATGGGGCTGTCCTGCCCTACAGAGGGCTGCATTGGGCCAGGACAGGCCACCTGTCACAAGGAGGGGCCAGGAATGGTGAGGCCACATTTGGAATATTTGTACAATTCTGGCCCCTACACCTCAAAAAGGATATTGTGGAACTGGAAATGGTGCAGAAAAGGACAGCCAGAATGATTAAGGGGCTGGAACACCTCCCTTACAAAATCAGATTGCAATGTCTAGGCCTCTTCAGTCTAGAAAGATGGCATTTAAGAGGGGACCCAGTTGAAGTATATAAAATCATGTATGGTATAGAAAAGGTGGATAGAGAAAATTTCTCTTTCATACAGCACTAGAACCAGGGCACTATGAAGCTGATGGGTAGGAAAGTTGGATCAAAAAAGGGCAAGTATTTCTTCACCCAGAGGGTCATTGGTCTATGGAATTTGCTGCCAGGAGAGGTGGTAACAGCTACCAGCCTAGATGGCTTTAAGGAAGGGTTAGACAAATTTATGGATGACAGATGTATCAATGGCTACTAGAATGGATGTCTCAGTGCACCTTCTATGCTGGGGGGACAAGCAGGATGCTTCTAAGGCCGTTTGCTGGGATTTGAGAGCAGGGAAAGGCTTGCCCTTGTCTCTGTCTGGGATGCCCATGGGCAATTGGTGGGCCACTGTGTGCAACAGAACACTGGACTAGATGGGCTGCGGCCTGATCCAGCAGGGCTTCCCTTATGTTCTTAATTGAAATTGTTGGTGTTACTAAATGTTGAGGGAATGTTTCCATTAAAAAAAAAATTGATCTCCTGTTTTTGCATCCTGTTATGTCCTTCCCTGATTCTTTTCTTGGTTTCCTCCTCTAGACCAACATCTATATCCTCATTGCGGTGACCAGAGTTATCTCAAGAATCAGTGCAGATAACTACAAGGTGCATGGAGATGCCAATGCTTTCAAGTAAGACTTTTCATTTACTGTGGCACAGAGGGTCTGGATGGAAGGAGGTTGGGCAAGAACCCCATAGAGTTTGAGATTCCACACTGAATGCAGGATTTAGAACACTGAGCACAAAAATGGGTGCAAGTTGATTTTCAAAAATGTGTTTTCAGTGGTTGCATCAGATAGGAAGCCTGCAAACTGGGCAATCGCACAGTCAGTGCTTTTTTTTAAATTGTTGGAGCTATTAGATTAGACTACTGTAATGCACTCCATATGGGGCTACCCTTGAAAATGGTTCGGAAGCTGGAATTGGTGCAGAATGCAACAGCTGAACTGCTGACGGGATCCTCAGACTGGACACATATCAGGATCTGCACTTAAAGGAACTGCAATGGTTACGTGTTCTCTACTGTATCCGTACACATCCATATAATTCGTCCGAATGATTTGAAACATTCCAATTTGTTCGAATTTTTTTTAATATATTTTTTCGAATGTTTCAAAAAAAGAATGCATAGACATTTGATTCAAATTCGGATGTCTGAATCTGAACAAATTCAATCGAATTCTGAATGTTTCGAATATTCTTGAACATCCATAAACAGAATGTTGCCTCTCTATTCCACGTATGTTAGCAAGGAATGTCTAGGAGGCCTATCTAGGCAAAGTCTATCAGTCTGTGTGGCGAACTATGACGTCTTTTTTTTGGAAGATATATTTCCTGTGCCGTACAGACAGCTTGCTTCATAACTGGACAACGTTTCCTCAAGTCGGCAGGGAAATCCAACCTGAGAAAACTTACTTTGTTAGTGTTAACACCTTTCCCAAAATTTATGACATGTCCACCAGCATATCCTATTAGTTCTGTAAAGTGTTTGAAATATGTATGAAAGTGATGGATGATGCCACCTTCTTTGAAAGATGCAAGAGACCATGTTCTTTGAGAAATGAATGGTTTGCAGTGACAAATGGATTTGAAGTGCGCCGTCTGGAAAACAGAGGGTTAGAAACTAGAAATGGGGGCAGAAGTCTTCTCAAGTGTGCTTGTGTGTGTTTATTTATTGCAGGGAAGTTGGAAAGCAAATAGGAGGAAATGGGCTTTTGACTGGCTAGCGAGATGGGTGGTCATGGGGGCTCTTCTTGTTTTCTGTGTTGGGAGCCCAGGCTAAAGAGCTTTAAGAAAGGATTAGGTAAATTCATGGAGGAAAAGAATATTAATGGCTAATAGAATGGAAGCCCAGGCAATGCCTCCTGGTAGGGGCATGCATGAATGCAGTTTCCGGGATTCGATTCAAATCAAATATCCGAAAATTTGATTCAATTAGAATCTTTAAAATTTGGATTTAACGAAATTTGATTCGGATTAAGCAAATTCGAATCTATTCCTTCGAATTTTTGATTTGAATTTGCTCTTACAAATGCCAACAACATTCATTTGTGCCCATACGTACTGTTACGCATCCCGTATGCATCCATACACACTCGTCCACGTCCATATGCATCCTGTAGTTATCCCATATGCAACCCGTTTTCGTACTGTACGGATGTACAAGTGCGTATGGATGTGGGAAGGTTGCCTATCTGTACGTACTCATGGTGTAGAAACCCGTACACGTACGAGTGTTGGATAATTCGAATGAATAGATCCGAAATTCAAAATTCATTTAAATCTTTATTTTATTTTTTAAAAACCACATAAAAACTTACATTTTTCTCATATCACATCATTGCATTGCTTTAATACTCTATATGACTTCCTCCATTTTTCTGGCTTCTCATCTTGATGTCGCTTATTTCTTTGCTTCCCTTTCATGTCCCTTGTTGCTTTTCAGCTGAGCCCTTAATTTTTAGTCAACGCTGACCGTCATTACTTCTCCTTCTTGTAGATAGTTAATAAAGGGGCTCCAGTCTTTCATAAACTTATCTCTTGTTCTGTCTTTTAGTAAATTTGTTAATTTATCCATTTCAGCCATGTCCATCAGCTTAATTAGCCGTTCTTGCCCTGAAGGCATCTCTTCCTCCTTCCATTTTTGTGCATATAGTAATGTAGCTGCTGTTACCATATATAAAATCAAAGAATTTATATTATCCAAAGTATTGTCTACAATTCCCAACAGAAACAATTCTGGTTTAAATATAAAATGTCTCTTTAAAATTTGTCTCATCAGATTATATATTTATACCCAATATTTTTTCGCCTTTTCACAAGTCCACCACATGTGATAAAAAGTTCCCTCCACTTTTTTTACATTTCCAACACTTAGTTGACATAATTTTGGTATATTTCCCCTAATTTATGAGCTGTTAAATACCATCAATACATCATCCTATAAATATTTTCTTTCAATAACATACAAGATGTAAATTTCATATCCTTTGCCCACAATTTCTCCCATTGATCCATCTGAATATTATATCCAAAATTTCTTGTCCATGTAATCATACACTCTTTAACCTGTTCATGTTCCAATTTCAATCTTTAAATTCAAATTTGTGGACACGTGATTCAAATTCAAATGACGAAATTTGGTTAGATTTGATCAAATTTTGAATATATTTGAATATTCGTGCATACCCCTACCTCCAGGTTGGAGGGGCAGGCCAGGGGGGGGGAGCTGCCCAGGGGCAACCAGTGAGGCACAGTGTGAGGCAGGATGCTAGACTAGATGGGCTGTGGCCTGACCCAGCAGGGATCCTCTTAGGTTCTTATGGACTAGATGGGCTGTGGCCTGACCCAGCAGGGCTTCTCTTATGTTGTTATGTACCTTAACCTCTTATACTCAAAATTTCATGCAGTAATGGGGACTGTGTGGTGCTTGGGGTTCAACACCTCTCTTCATCCCTGACTGTTGGCTGTGGTGTTTAAGGTGAAAGGGAACCTCTTGTTCCCAAGGGTCAATAATATAGAAGGACTGGGGAGAAAATTTGGAAAGCTACGAGTCAGTTTTGCATGTATCTCTCTGCGTTTGTGTGCTCCATCCTTCTTCGAAACAAAGAGGCTGTCAAAGGCCACGTCTGGATGGCTCAGTTCCTTTTGGTATTAGCTGCCGATGAAATTTGCAAGACGTAGCAGGTATATTTATAGAGTGGGGAGAAGAAACAGAGCTTGATGAAAACAGCTTGACAGATCTCTTTCTTTTCCCCCCCAGACTACATGAAGCAATAGTAAATCAACACCTTGTGGCTCCCTGCTAAAAAATAAGTAGTGGATGAGCATGATAAATTTATTCCCCCTCCCCCACCTAGTATTATGGTTTCATAAACCTGGAATGGAATGTGGAATCATGATGTTTGCCTCCCAAATACACCCATCTTACAGATGAGATGTCAAGAAAGCCCCAATAAAATTCCTACACCTTTTCCTCTCTTATCTCTATTTTGGGAAAAGGTCAGGGCCTTTCTTATCTTTCCATTTTTACTTTTCTTAACATGTTTACCACATTTGCTTTGATTCGCTTTATTTCATTTCCCTTCCAAGTTTTTTCATCATCTTCATCTTCATCATCACCATCATCCAAAGTACTTTAGAAAATCATTGTGAAATTAACAGTTCCAGGCGTGAGCTGAGTTGCTTAAGTTTACTGAGTTTCCACAGGGACAGAAGAGGTCTGAAGACCCTGTCAGGGTCAAAATGTCCAGAACTGACTTGATTGCTCTTGAAAGATCATACTGTACATAACATAAGAGGAGCCCCTTGCTGGATTGGGCCATGGCCCTTCTGTAAAAATATAAGAGGATCCCTGCTGGACCAGGCCACAGTCCACCTAGTCCATAAGAACCTAAGAGGATCCCTGCTGGATCAGGCCACAGCCCATCTAGTCCATAAGAACCTAAGAGGATCCCTGCTGGATCAGGCCACAGCCCATCTAGTCCATAAGAACCTAAGAGGATCCCTGCTGGATCAGGCCACAGCCCATCTAGTCCATAAGAACCTAAGAGGAGCCCTGCTGGATCAGGCCACAGCCCATCTAGTCCATAAGAACCTAAGAGGAGCCCTGCTGGATCAGGACACAGCCCATCTAGTCCATAAGAACCTAAGAGAAGCCCTGCTGGATCAATTGTTGGCAAAAGGAACAATTGGTGGGCATGTGCTATTTTCCTGGGTGCATTGAGGAACCCTGAAGCTGAGTCCTTGTTGGCAGCTGAAGCGTTTAAGTGCTGGAGGCCCCGGTTCTTTTTGGCTGCTGGCAAACAAATAGATGTAGCTGTTGCCAATTATGGCTTCAGATCATTCCATACGGTGGGGAGCTTCTGAGCCCCAATGCATCGACTCAATTAGAGTCAGAGAACGGCATGCATCTGGCCTTAGAGCTGTTTGCAGAAATCCATGCTTCCATTATCTGTTACAGTTTAGCAAGCTGTAATTACTTTACAAAGATTAATTTCTGATGTTCTCGCTTCCCCTTTTTTAATAAGAGGAACTATATCTCTTACAGAGCAGACAAGGGCAGCTAATTCTATTTTTTAATGCTTTTTTGTTATTGTTTTGGCTTTTGCAGGCTGCCTTCCAAGGTTAAGCCTCCCAACGCTGCAGAAGATAATCTTTCATTATTAATTACTAGCATTCAGAAAACCACTGTTCAAAAAGGACAGTATGAATATCAAAACAGTGGGAGTCAAACAGCAGGAATAAAGCAAAACAGTGTATGTTAAAAGCGGGCAAGCTACCGCCTTTCAAATATTGCTGGACTCCCATGAGCCCCATTAGGAAGAAGAGGAGTTGGCTTCCCTGCCCCTCCCCCGCTTTTCTCACCCATCTAAGGGGATTCAAAGCGGCTGACAAACCTTCAGTTCTCCTCACAACAGAACACCCTGTGAGATAGGTGGGGCTGTGAGAGCTCAGAAGAGAGCTGTGACTAGCTGAAGGTCACCCAGCTGGCTTCATGGGAGAAGAGAGAATCAAACCTGGTATACCCAGATAAGAGTACGGCTCCCTAACCACTAGACCAAACTAGACCATTAAGTCCTGCAATTGATATGGAATGCTGGGAGTTGAAGTTTAAATCCATGGCTTAGCCACTATAGGTATCTTTTTTTTAAAAAAAGTATAGCACATTCATTCCCCTTAATGAGTAGTTGAGCATGTAGCATCAAATGGTCAAACAGAGAAAATCAAAATATCAATTTTTTAAAAAAACTATCAAAGCCATTGTGTAAGTCTTCTGTAAAAAAGTATTCATCCCTGCTTTTCTGGACAGGAAGTCTTCCAACCACTGGCAACTAGAGATCTGTCAAACTAGTTTGGGTTTGAACTGGTTTGAGTCAAAGAGAGGGTGTTTTTCCAGTGGCAGAAAGTACCCATTTTTGCATCCATTACGGACCCATTTGGGTGTGAGCCGGATGACCCCATTTCCACAACAACACATTTGTTTCCACCGCTGCTGGGGAAATCCGGATCATATGGGTACATCCTCAGCCTTTAATCCAGATTTTCTGTAGACCCCATTAATGGGGTCTACAATGGGGTCTTCAGCCAGAAAATCCAGATTAAAGGGAACCTGTTTCCACGTTAGTTTGGCAATGGGGTCTAGAGGAGGCTAGGGGGAGGGGGCACCCATGGGGGGGAGCCCCAAAATCTAGGCTTCGAAATCATTTCGAAGTTATTTCAAAGCCATTTCGAAGTTACTTTGAAGTTGCCTTCAGAGATTAGTAAAGGCTCTGAAGTCCCTCCAAAGGAAACTTCAGAGATTAGCAAAGGCTCCAAAGACAAACCTCCGAAAACAAAGGGAGAACAAAGCGGATTGTTACCTTTAGGCATGGAAAGAGGTACATATTTATTTATTTGTTTGTTTGTTTGTTTGCATTTCTATCCTGCCCCACACCCTAAGGCCTCTGGGCGGGTAACAACAAATTGATTTAATGATGCTGACTGATCCCTGCTCACAAGGAGCTAATTAATATGCAGGCTCTTGCAAGGGGTTTGTCTTCGGAGCCTTTGCTAATCTCTGAAGTTGCCTTCGGAGGGACTTTGGAGCCTTTGCTAACCTCTGAAGGCAACTTTGGAGGGACTTTGGAGATTGCACCCCCTGTCCCCCCAAACACCTGGGGTGACAGGCAGACCCCTTGAGGGTCAATCTGGATTCCCCACATGGGTGCAAGGTGCTAATGGGTGCTACACCTCCTGTGGAAACACATTGGGTGCTTCCCTTAATCCAGATCTACTAGATTACTAGATCTAAGCAGAAACAGTGGCGGTTCAATCCAATGGTATGTAAGGGAGAACAAGAAAGAATGCAACTTGGAAGAGAAATACAGGAATATTTTAGATTTAATGATAATGGGCAAAATTATAATTCATATGTGTGGGAGGCAAAAAAAGCATATATGAGAGGGAAACTTATTAGTTTAGAAATTTCTAAAAAAAAGGGAATGGAATAGGCAGAGAGAAATATTGTTACAAGAACTCCAAAGAAAACAGGGAGAATATAATAGAACAAAAGGGGTAAGACAATTAAGAGAATACAATAAAAAAAAAGAATTAGAAGCTTGGGAAGAACAGAGAATGTGGAATAAATATTTATATATTAAAAGTGAGAGACAAGGCTGGAATATAAATTCAATGAAAAGGTTAACAAGATATTTAAAAAGGAAGAGGGAAAAAAGATGGATAGAAGCATTGAGAGATAAAAATAATTTATTATGTAAAGAAAAGGAAAAGAAAAAGAAAATAATGAAAGAATTTTTTGAAGAATTATATAGTGATAGTGGAATAGAGGAGTCAGATTTGAATATAAAAAATAAATTGAGTGAACAGGATAAAAATTTATTAAATGCAAGAATTACTAAGGAGGAAATTGAAGATGTTATTAATAGTCTCAAAAACGCTAGGTCCCCGGGGCCAGATGGCTTCACAGGGGAATATTATAAGATGTATAAGGCAATTTTATTACCACATTTGGAAAAATTATTTAACAGGGTATATATAGAAAAAGATATCCCTAATACTTGGAAAGAAGCGGAGATCGTGGTGATTCCAAAACCACAGAGAGATTTGGAGCTACCAGGATCTTATCGTCCCATAAGCCTGTGTAATCAAGATTATAAAATATTTGCAAAAATATTAGCAAATAGGTTAAGAGAAATTTTACCTAAAATCATTGGAGAGGACCAATATGGATTTGTGAAAGGGAGGAAAATTGGAGATCCAATAAAAACGGTGATAAATGTGGTTGAAACTGCTAGAAGGGAGAGGAGAAAGGCCTGTATTTTGAAACTTGATGTATATAAAGCCTTTGACAAAGTTTCTCATAAATATTTATTACAGTTATGCAGAGAACTAAATATGGGTCCAAGATTCTGTGATACGCTGAATGAAATATATACAGGATGTATGGCATATGTAAGGGTGAATGAAGAAAAAACAGAAAGATTAAATATAAAAAATGGAACTAAGCAGGGATGTCCACTTTCCCCAGGACTGTTTTGTTTGGCAATAGAAGTATTGGCAAACAATATTAGAGATAATCTGCAGTGGAAAGGATTTAGGATAGGAAGAGAAGAAGTAAAGTTGAATTTATTTGCAGATGATGCAATGATTATAACTGAAGAACCTGAGAAAATGATAGAAGTGATAATACCGACACTGGAGAACTTCAGGAGGCAGTCGGGGCTGTTTGTGAATATACAAAAATCAGAAATATTATTTTGGAATACATCACCGAAAGAGCAATTGGAAATAAGGAAAAGGACCGGATTGAAGCTAGGAGTTAAAAAAATAAAGTATTTAGGGGTATGGATATATAGGGACCCCTATAAAATAACGGAAGGAAATTATAAAAGAATTTGGAAACAGATTGAAAAATTATTGAAAAAATGGAATTTAAAAATTTTGAGCAGGTTAGATAAAATAAGAGTGTTAAAGATATTTATAATGCCCAAGTTATTTTATTTGTTTCAGACACTCCCTATAGTAGTATCAGAGAAGATGTTAAGAAATTGGGATAGAAGAATTAAAGTATGGGTAGCAGATGAGAAAAGACCGAGATTGAGGTATAAGTGGTTGACGGCAATAAAGGAGGAAGGTGGATGGGGAATACCTAGTATAGAGGGCTACCATGATGCTTTTCAGATACAAAGATTATTAGAATTACAATATGGAGAGTCTAAATGGGCTAAATTAGAAAAAAAATAAATAATATAGAAGGAAAGGAATTAATATATAGAAATTGGTTATCAAGAGAACAAAGGAATTGGAGTAAAAAATTTTTGGGCACAATGAAAATATGGAGTAAAAGGAAAAGAAAAATTGCACAGGAGGAAGGGAAATTAGCTACAATCTGGAAAATAAATGTAGGAGCTGAGGATGGTTTACAATGGGCATTAAATAGATTATATAGGAGAGGAATAAAAGTAATTGAAGATTTATATGATACGGGACGTAATCCCAAAAATTTAAGGGAATTAGAACAACTACTGGGAGGAAGCTGGCTGCAAGCGAGGGGAATAAAGACTTATATAGACCAAGTAAGAATTAGAGAGATAGTTAATAAGGAAGATGAAGCATTTGATAAAATAATAAAAGTGAGGAAGAGTGAAAAAGGTATTGCAGGAATTATATATAAGGGATTAATGACAGTGGGAGAGGAAATATATGAAGAAATAAGAGGAATATGGAACGATGATATAAGAATAAACAGAGAAGAAGTCAAAAAGGAAATACAGAGAATGGAAAAAATAAAATATGGAAGAATATGGGAAATAAGAATGAAAATAATACATAAATGGTACAGAACACCAATACAACTGTCACACTTCTTTCCAAATGTAACTGAAGAATGCTGGCATGGATGTCAGGAAAGAGGAATATTCATACATATGATTTGGCATTGTCAGAGAGTTCAGGTGTTTTGGAAGGAAGTAGAAAACATGATTAATAATATATATGCACTTAATATTAATTTAAATGAAAGGATAGCAATATTCCAATTGGATTTGGAGAATATAAGGCCAAAAGAGACTAGGGAAGTAGTTTGTTCCATCCTTAGGACGGCTCAATTGGTAGTAGTAAATGGATGGAAGGATGCATCTAAATGGGAAATACAGAAATTGTATGAATATATAATAGCCTCGATTGCAGTAGAGGTTCGAGAATGTCGGGAAAATTTTGAGAATGATTTAATAAAAATAAGAAGGTGCAAAAACAAATGGATGGAGGTTAAGAATTACCTGGAAGCGAGTGTCAGAAGTGAATTAGTAAAATTACAGTTAAGAATTGTATTCCAAATGTAACCCTTAGCCCATAAATGTTATTGAATATTTATTATTTAGGGGTGGGAGGGGGTGGGGGGGGAAATAAGGGAAGAATGTAATAAGTGTATAATTGTGTAAAAATCAAAAAATAAAAAAATATATTAAAAAAAAAAAGATCCGGATCTAAGGGCTGCGGTGGAAAAACACCCAGAGTGTTTGAAAGGTCTGACACTGAATTGAGTAACGTGGCTGTTCAAAAAAAAATCTGAATTTGACCCAAACCAAGGGGTGTTCTAATCAGCGTAGCGTACACACCCTGTTTGATCCAAGGTTCAAAAGCATCCGAAGAATAGAGTTTGAATTTGAACTGAAATTGGTTCAATTCAAACAGAGCAGTCAGTTAAAATTTGTGCCTATCTCAAGGGGCAATTCATGCAGCAGAAGTCTCCTTTTAAGAGGCTACATTTTAAAATACAAACTAGGGATGTGCACAATTTTTTAAAAAATAATTTGATTTGTATCTAATTGAATGCAAGAAAATTCATATTCATTCAAATAGATCCCCCTTCAATGCGGTAGGATTCAAATTTAATATAAACGTTCAATCCCATACAAATCCCATTCAAAGCTTCATACGAAGGTATCAAAACATTTGATTCAAATTTGAATGCCAATTTTGAAGGTGTCAATGTTCAGCTTGAATTCGAATGTCTGAATTCAGCTGAATTTGTATGAATTTTGAATGTTATAAACATCCGTGCATATCCCTAACCTCACATTAAAGAAACTGCCAGTTTTCATTCTACCAGCATATTAGAAATTTGCACCTGGCTTTAAAAGGCATTGGGTTAGTGGTTATTTTTCCTGACAAGTAAATGCTTGTGTAGCCATGGAATCAGCTATATCCACCTTTTCTATGTAGCACCCAAAGGGGATCCAAGAACAGGGCCCAGGATTAGAGAAAAGCCAGAGAAGATATTTAACAGAGCATATTAAGCCAAAGTCATTAGTGAGCCAAAATGCTACTCACTGTTGATAATGTCTTGAAGCTAATTAAATCTTTGCCTCATTGGACATGACAAAATACAAACATAATGTAAGTCACAGTTTATTAAACCTGAGAAAGAAAAAAGCTCAAATCAAACCAAATATATAGTGGTGGCAATATGGGTAGAGAATGCAATTTTCGACATTCGGTTTGATTCGAATTGAATATTCAAATGTCCAAATTCATACGAATAGAGAAATAATGAATGTATTAAAATTTAAACCGATCCAAATATATTCATATCCACTTGTATGAATATTTGATTTATATTTGAATTCCAGCACGTCCCTAGTAGCGTGAGAGGATGGTGCAGATGAGATGGTACAGAATTGTATAGTAGGGATGGAAAGGCATCCTGAGAGAGGTGGGTCCACACTGCTTCCCTCTGGAGGGGTGCAAAGTTTGTGTTTGGAAACAGTTCATGTTCAAAGTTTCTGAGTATAAGTATCTGTTTGCATCAGATACATAGCTGTTCATATCAGAAACATACTTGTTTGTATGAGATATGTATCTGATATGAACAACTACATATCTGATACAAATAGTGATGTATCTGATATGAACAGTGATGTATCTGATGCAAACAGTTACATATCTGATTTGAACAGCGATGTATCTGATGGAAACAGCTACGTATGTGATATGAACAGCTAAGTATCTGATACAAATAGATATGTGTCCGATATGAACAGTTACATATCTGATACAAATAGTTACATATCTGATTTGAACAGTTACTTATCTGATATGAACAGCTACATATCTGATACGAACACCTATGTATCTGATGCAAACAGTTACGTCTCTGATACAAATAGATATGTATCTGATATGAACATATACTCATATGATACGAACAGATAATATCAGGTATGCATCTCTCAGATATGTATCTATTCGTATCAGGCACACATGGAATGTTCATACGAATACATATGAAGGAATTCATATCAAATAGAATTTTACCACATTCAAATGCAGATTTTTGAACATTTGATTCATTTCAAATCGAATGCCTCCCCCCCAAAAAAACATTTGTTCACATCCCTACTTCTAGGTGTAAGAGTAATAACAGTGTGGTAAAATGTTAGGAAATTTGTTGCTTAGTTTTGTATCTGTATCTGTACTGTGAAACTGCATACAAATTTCTCTGTGTGTTTGTACATGTAAACAGGAAAGGGGAAGGAATAGGGCAAGCGAATCCTTCTACAATTGGATGTGCTCTGTCTAACAGGTCAGGTCCAGACCGGCTTCACTCCTACATTCCGTTGCAATAATATTTTTTGTTACCCTTATAAAACGAGCTTTATTTATAAAAAGGTAGAGCTTAACAGCACTGTCCTGTATAAAAAGATTTGTGCAATTCCGCAGAAAGATCTCCATTATGATAACACATTGGGTGACATTAATCATGAAACTTCACTGCCATGCATTTCAGATTGGGGGCTTTAAATTTTAATGCTGCCTATTCATTAAACTAGAATGTAGATGGGCAATAAAATGAGCCCGCTGATAGGAAAGGAGATCCTTCACATGGAAATGCAAGTCCAGCACCCTTTTTGTTGGAAAAAAAACCCACAGACATATTATGGGTTGGTGCCATTTGGTATGCATGCCCTGTAAGGAGAGAAAAAAAAAGGGTAGTGATTTTCAGGAGAAAGATTTGTTGCTTTTGTAACACAAGCAAAGATGGTGATATGTTAAACATTGATGAGTTCACAGCGATGATTTCTGGCCCATCCAGAGAGCAAACTCGGCCTGTGGGGATCTACTTGCTGAAGGTGTCAGTTTGGAAGCATTTCTTTGTATCCTCTTCTGCAACCACTGGCAATGTGTGTAATTTGCATTTTTGCAGACATTTAAAAAGCACATTATTTCTACCTACTACATACTTGAGTATATTTTCTGGGCTGAATTGCTTGAGTGCAAAATTCTGAGAACTGGAATAAACAAAGGATAAATTGCACATAAATCTGTGAAATGCAAGCTGCGGTAGATTGCCCAAAGGGGTTAACTGCATAACACCTTGTCCAGTCTCTGTGACAAGCGTGTGTGTGATTCTACACCTAATCTTGTATAGGCAGCAATACGTAGGAGTGACGCTTAAAAATTCTTATCAGAAAGGCCCATGCTCAGAAGAAGCTACTGTTTGCACTGACCAGGAATTCACAAAAGGAAAAAAAATTGTTGTACCCTGCTTTTCTCACCCATTTAAGGGGACTCAAAGTGGCTGACAAACCTTCTGTTCTTCTCCTGACCACAGACACCCTGTGAGGTAGGTAGGGCTGTGAGAGCTCAGAAAGAGAGCTGTGACTAGCCCAAGGTCACCCAGCTGGCTTTATGTAAGAAAAAGAGTTGGCTTTTATACTTTGCTTTTCTCCCCCTTTTAAGGGGACTCGAAGTGGCCAACAAACCTTCCGTTCTTCTTCCCACAACAGAGGCAGGTGGGACAGTGAGAACTCAGAAAGAGAACTATGATCATCCCATGGCCACCCAGCTGGCTTTGTGGAGGAGTGTGGAATCACATCCCGTATTCCCAGATAAGAGTTTGGCTCCCTAACCACTAGGCCAAACTGTCTAGACAAAAATATCTAAATTCATCTCTGGATCCCAGAGATACTTGGTTTCCTCATCACAAGAGCATTTGTGAATCCGGGCATTCTCAGCTACAGTAGCCCTAGTCTTCCCTTTGTCTGCAACACAGATCACAGCTATAGTTGCCCCTCTTCCCCACAGAAGTTGCTGAGGCTGCATCAAGATTTTGCTTATTTCTCTGTTAATTGCTATTCCAGAATAAAGCATGGAGCCAATTTGGTCTAGCGGTTAGGGAGCTGGACTCTTATCTGGGTATACCGGGTTTGATTCTGCTCTTCTCCACGATGCCAGCTGGGTGACCTTGGGCTAATCATAGCTCTCTGATGATTTATCACAGCCCCACCTACTTCACAGTGTGTTCTGTGGTGGGGAGAAGACTAGAAAGCTTTGTCAGCTGCTTTGAGTCCCCTTGAATGGGTGAGAAAAGCTGGGTAGAAAAGCCAACTCTTCTTCTTCTTTACTCCAGAATATCCAGCTATAGCAGAATAAGTAAATGACATCCAAATGGAGACTTTTTGCTGAGGGAAATACTATTTTTGTGTTCTAGATCACCTCCCTCAAACTGCTTCCTAGTTCAGGGGAAGAGTAATAGAGGATCCTATATCCTCCCTGCTCCCTTTCCCTTCAATTTCCCCTCCTCTTCCTCCTCCATCCTCCCCTCGCCCTTCCTTCTTTCCTCCCTTCCCTCCTTCATCTCTCCTCCCACCTCCCCACAGAAAATGGTTCCTTCTGTGTAGGGCACCTCTAGAAAACCGCACAAGGCAGTAATGGTGTCTGGATCAGGGCTGTGCATGAATATTCGTAACATTAGTTATTCATACGAATTCATACACTCATACACAAATAGAATATTTCTACATTCATATATTAACATTTGTACGCATATGTTTTGGAACATTCATACAAATAGTCCAAACATAAGTATTGAATAGGTATTGGATATGTATCAGATACGTATGCATTCGTATTGGATACACATTGGATACATATCCCTTTGTATCAGATACATATTCATTTGTATCGTATTGGATACGTATTGGATACATATGCATTTGTTTCAGATATGTATCCGATTTGTATCAAATAGAATCCTACCACATCCGAAGAGGATCTATTCAAATGAATACAAATTTTCTAACATTTGATTCATTATGAGAAGAAGAAGAAGAAGAAGAAGCTTTTCTACCCCACTTTTCTCACCCATTTAAGGGGACTTTTCTATTCTCTCCACAACAAAACACCATGTGAGGTAGGTGGGGCCGTGAGAGCTCAGAAGAGAGCTGTGACTAGCCCAAGGTCACCCAGCTGGCTTCATGGGGGAGGGCAGAATCGACCCCACTATTCCCAGATAAGAGTCCAGCTCCCTAACCACTAAACCAAATCGGCTCAAAGTTGCCTGTTGACAGGAGGAATCTGAAAGAGAATGAAATTAAATCAACAGGAGGAAGACGGGCTTCTTTTCATAATTAATGTTACACAAAGGAGAGTTAACAGTTCACCGTCAGGAACATAAACCTCTAAAGCAATTTCCCATGTAATGGCTATTGTTAGCTCTAAGTACCGCTGTAGGAAAAACAGATTAATGTGAACTTCCCTTGAACTTATTGCATTCCTTTCCTTCTCCCTTTTAAAAAATTCCCTGCCCTCTGGAAGAGGCAGGTTTGGATTTTAAGAGTGGTTTCCTTTGTCCCAAACCTTCAAATTTGAAGACAGATGTTCACTTTGTTCCATGTCGCTTTCACAAATATACACAAATATTGACCTCAAAAGGGAAGGCAAATTGACTCATTTCCAGAATCTTTTAGAGATTTGCAAGGATCTTGGAAGGGTTCAGTTCAATTCAAACCTTTTCAAACAGGTTTGAACCGAACTTCAAACCTGTTTTAGAAAACCACACCCAATTTGGTTCAAGTGGAGCACCATCAAACTGTTCTGTTCAATTTGAACTTTAAAACATGGACCAAACTTTGCACATGTCTGCTGTAGAATCTTGGCATGGATGGTGCTCACAATAGGGATGTGTATGAATATTCGTATTATTTGTTATTCGTACAAATTTGGTCTAATATGGACATTTGGATTCGAATAGAATGTTGGCACATCTAAGCTGACATTTGAATTTGGATTGAATGCTTCAAAACATTCATACGAGGCTTTGTTGAATTCGTGAACCTGGTAGGTAGGAAAGCGGCTGTCCCAGTCATATCTCCAATGGACCCAGAGGGGATTTGAAGTAGATTGAGAGTGGGTTCAAAGTGGATTCAGGTCAGATCTGACACATTCAAAACAGATACATATGGGATATGTATGGGATACGTATGGGATTTGTATCTAAAATTCATATCAAATTCTTATGGAACCTTTGTGTTGAATCCTATCACGTTTGAAGGGGATCTGTTCCAATGAATAAGAATTTTCTTGCAAAGAAAAAATTGTGCACATCTCTTGAATACAAGCATGCATGGGGTTAGTCAAAAGCACTGGAAGCCTTCAAACTCATGATTAAAATACTCTGAGGTGAACCTGAGTTCGCCTCGGAGGGTCCCCATGGAAAGCCTCTAATATGGGTGTGATGCCCACACTAAATTTCAGTGCTGGGTGATGTGATTTAAAAACTGTAGTGAAGGTACATTCAATGTGAAATAAGCAAGGAAGTTCAACCAGACAGCCTGAACAGGTAAGGAGGGAGCGAAACCTCCCTTATTAGCATAATGGGAGGGGGTATAAAACCCGCCTGCCAGAAGAGTGAAGCGTCCATGCTTTGGGGTTCTGGGGGGAAGGTGGGTTAAACTGTCTAGTTCCCTCAGGGGATAGATCCCAGCATAGGTCCAGACCTTCTAGGCCAGGGATAAAGCCAGAAGGGGTAGAAGGAAAAAGGATTGTGAAGTTAAGGAACTGATTTGTGTGGCTGTGAGCTGAAATACTTGTATTCTTCAAGTCACTGAATTTGTTTCCATACCTGTGTCAGTTGTAAAGAATAAAGCTTTTTATTTTGTTTCTGTGAAGAGACTTTGCCAGCTTCTCTATATTCTAAGCTAGAAGGTGTTACAGTTACAAAGTCCCCTCTCTTCATGAACCCAGGAAGCTGAGGCTAAAGGAAATAAACATCCAGTAGGCTGGAGACAAGAGCTTTGAGTGTCAGGCAGGTGGGGTGAACGAATTAAGCATTGCTGGTGTTCGCTTGCGGGCGCGAGGCTTGAACAAACCACAACACGCTACCAGGAATATAAAACACGCTACCAGGATTTTAAAATGATAAAAGCCCCTTACAGGAATAGAAGACAGGGATAAAGAGCGTAAGACAGTTCGCGCCGGGGGATGGGCGCCACAATGGGCTACATGTGGGACAAATGTCACAAATCCATGGCAAAAAACCCCACCCCCTTGCAACTGTTCTCGCTCCAAGTTATGAAGGCAAGCACGCATTATCTTGAGTCATGGGGATGTTCCCGGGTTATTGGAGGAAGAGTTTGGCAATCGGAGCATTAGCGGGCAGGGTTTCGCCTGTGCTCACTGTCCCTGCCATCCCTGTCTCTCTGCTACAAGCATGACGCCATCCCCCTTGCACTCTCCCCTACAAACATTATTATTATTATTATTATAGTTTATTTCTAAAGCGCTGTACATGTACTCAGCGCTGTACAATATTATATGAATCTTAGACAGGTCCCTACCCTCAGGCTTACAATCTAAAGCGACAAGAAACAAAAGGAAAATGGTGTGGGAGGGAACAGGGAAATTGCAAAAAGCAAACACGTGAGGTCTTCAGCTCCAGTTCTTCTGTTCATTTCTTATTGCTGGAATTTTCTTATTCTCTTTACTTTGATTTTTCTCTTCATTGATGACAAACAAAAAATAGTAGACATGGTCAGCTGGCATCTACTCAGCCCCACCTTGCTCGGTCTCAGAACCAGACGTTTTCTCAACTGGTGGATCCGCTGCCATAGTCTCTTTGCCATCTTGTAATGGGAGCAGTTGGAAGAGGGAGGGGCACTGCTGGGAGCAAGATGGCAGAGCCCAGCCTGCTGCCTCTTCTCCAATCCTCCATGACACAAGCGCTTGACAGCCTTAATGGGCTTCCCTGTGCTCAGCTGAGCTGTCAGGCAGAGATATGCCCGCTTTCAAGCGGAGGTGCGCTCCTCCGCTAAAATGTTTGAAGCACAGCTGTGGCTTCAAGCAATGAGCCACTGTTCCTATCAGGGGGAAGGGGTGGAGAAGAAAGGATGCAGTTCCCCGATGCAGGGGTTTACCCTGGTTTTCATGGGGACAGGCAGATTTATCTGCCCTCCATCACATGGGGACATGCCAATTTGAGCTACGATTCGCATTGGGGCTGCCCCAAATCCACCCCGAAGTAAACAGAGCCCATGGGGATGCAACCTCACACTGATTTGCATGTGTACTCTGGGAAATTGTTGTTAGTATAGGTCCCACAAGACCCAGTAATTCTGACCAGTGGCAAGGATGGAGTAGAGTTATGGTTCAGCAAAATCTGATAAGCTATTGTTTGTCCATCGCCCACCCTGGATGATGCTTCGGATCACTGGTGAAGAACCTCATTTGCCATTATTGTTCCTAAATAGCAATTATAAATGTGCCTAAGTAACAAAATAACTCAAGGAAGGCCAGCTTAAGAGGTTCATTGCGGTCTCTGAGCACCTGGCGGCCGTGAGGGACCTTGGTATCCAAGGGCTGTCAAAGTGGATTAAGGTTTCCTTGTGACTGATTTGATGTGTAGGCTGCTGGAGGCTTCCAGACATTCTGAACTGAGAATGCAGCATCATGAAAATTCATTTCTCTGTGGTTTTGTTATTAACTCATGCTGTTCTGACACACTGCAAGCTGGGACATGCTCAGTGCATTACAAGGATGTGGAATTTGGCTACAGTCCAGAAGCAATTAAGCAAATTTGATTTCCAACTCCAACGGGTGTCAAATCAGGCATTTTGCATAGCATCAAGCCAAGGGAAGGTTATCGGTGTCTCTGTTTCTTCTGTGAGCAACAGATTAAAAAAATATAAAATGACCAGATCAGATGTACCCTTGGCTTCATCCAGATGCCATTTACTTATTCCACTACATGAAAAGAAGCATGGATATTCCAAAATATCTAGATTTAGCAAAATAAGTAAGTGGATATCTGGATGCAGCCCTAAAAGGCTTTACAGTCTGTGTGCTATGCTTCAGCCAGGTTTTGTCCATAGGACCTCCCAAGTCATGGAGATAGCATTGTGTCATATTTTATTTATATATAAAGAGAGTTACAAAATGGCTTTAAAATACTGGACACTGGTAGGGATGTACATGAATGTGTTTATTTTGGCATTCAGTTTGAAATGAATGTTCAAAAATCCATATTGGTATGAATAGATCACATTCAAATGTGATAAAATTCTATTTGATACAAATGAATACATATCCGACACATATCTGATACGAAGGAATGCATATTTATACAAATAAATATGTATCCGATATGTATCTGATAGGAATGAATATGTATCCGATACACATCAGCTCTGAAAACATCAAATTGGACCTGAATCCACTTTTAATACGCTGTTGATCCATGTTGAATGCAATCTGGTTCCATTGCGGTTGTTACTGTTGCTCCGTTTTTCCGCACCCCCAGTCTAATGAATGTTCAAACTATTTGTGCAAATGTTTGGAAACAATCGTGTTCATTCTAATGTTAGCATTCAAATATTGTAACATTTGATTTGAGTGCGAATGTTCCGATTTGGCTGAATTCAGTCGCATTTTGAATGCTGTGAATATCCGTGCAGATCCCTAGACGCTGGTTAGATCATCTTCTACTCTGTGAGGAAAAAGTAACATTTTTGGCTTGCCAGTTGCCGAGCAGAAAGCTGCTAATACATATAGGCCAGGGATGCGCATGGATATTCATAACATTCAAAATTCGTATGAGTTTGGCCAAATTCAGACATTCAAATTCAAATCAAATGTTGTCACATCCAAAGGCTGACATTCGACTTAGAACTGAATGTTTCGATACATTTGTATGAGGCTTTGTTATGGATCCGTATGGAATTAATATGGGATTCGTTTGCGATTCATATCTAACATTTGTATTGAATTCATATGAACTATTCTTATCGAATTCAAATCCTACCACATTATTTGAATGGATATGAATTTTCTTGTATTCAATTAAAAAAAAAAGCAATTTGTACGTTTCCCTAATACAGTCCGACCTCCGGTTACATTTGGGTTGTCTAACCTTTATTTTTAAATGAGTCAGAGAGAAACTGGAGCCTAAAACTCTGGAGTTCAAGGAAGTGAAAATGGTGTTACACAGAGCTGGTTGGGGATTAGAAAAATCCCCATAGTTGAGAAAGTGGTGACTCCAAAAAATAAAAACTTTTTCCTCACACCTGCTAATCTCCCTATGCATTTCTCATTTTGTTTTTGGGAGAATGGTGCAAAGAGAAATATGCATATTGTGGCTCTGCTTTGCTTAGCACGCTGTTGGGGGCTGTCAGTGATTGATGGGGCTACCCGTGGCGGAATGTGAGGTGCTTGTTTGAATAAGTGTTTACTTTATGTAATGGCGTAACTTCGGTATTAGTCTTCCGATTCTTCATAAAGCTGACGCTGAGTCCTTGGGTTATAAATTGGACTGAAGATGCTGGGTTGGCAACTTCTGGAAACGTCTTCTAATGTATCACCTTTCATGGCAAGTTGTACCATTCTACAAGGGATGTTGAATTGCTGCTACGCGCCCACACAGAGAGATACAACACACCTGGTGTCAGCATCCTTCATCTTAGTTCTCTCCCAAGCAAGGGGGGAGAAAGCCTAAGCAGTCAAGAAAGAGAGAGAGAGAGACCACCTAGGGAGAATCTTCTTCAAGGCCAAAACCAAAGTAGTTTCATCAGGAGAGGGTTGTGCTTTTGGCTAGGACTTGAGAGATCTCCAAAAAGGCCTTAAGGTGTTCAGCTGTGGCACCATGAATGGTGCATTGGGGAAGAGGAAACCCAGGGCTGTGGTCAAACTTAAAGGTTTAATCCAGCTTCAGTCCACTTTCAGAGTGAGAGAAGAACACATCAGCAAAGTGACAAGCTGCTTTTTTTTCTCTTAAATAACTCAGAAAATTCACCTTTGGGAGAGATGATGTGGAAAGAAAATTATTGGTCACTTTGTTGATTTGTTCTCTTGCTTTGAAGGTGGACTGAAGCTGGATTAAACCTTAGGTGTGACCACAGCCCAGGGTTCAGATCTGGTTTGAAGATGAATTTGATCCACTTTTTACAACAGCCTTCTGTTGCTTCTGTGAATTGGTAGGCTGGCAAATCAAATTATACATTTAATTGGGTCACACAAGGAGTTTTCAGGTCATGTAGATACAGAAAATCATCCAATTTTTTTTTAAAAAAGAGTAAAAATTAGGCATCATTTCTCACTTCAGTTTATTACCAGTGAAAACATTTTCTTTCATAAACTGCAAGATTCTCTTATTGAGAACCTTGCAGTTATGGTGAAGACGTTGTATATTCCTTGCCCCATACCCCAATGAACTCATTAATTATCTCTCTAAGTGGTGCATGGGTGGCGTTGAGATAACATTTACGAACCATTTAGGCTGCGTTCCCATGGGCACTAAAATCCAAAGTGAATTTGAACTCGGTTTCCAGCTTTCCCATTATTTATGCAATTAATCAGAATTCGGCATCCAGCCTTCCCATTCAAGTTCTTATTCCCAGATTTTGTGAGGACTATCATGCTAAAATCCAGAGGAAAAAAAAGCCCTAGGAAAAACTAGCCTCCTCCCCCCTTTTCAGAGCCAAGTCCATTTCCCCCCCTCCCCCCAGGTGGGAATGCTCCAGGACTTTTTGAGGTGGAGATTTTTAGCCTTTGGGCAAGGGCAGCCAGATGTGGGTGGGATTTCCCCTCCTTTTGCCACATCAGCAACGCTAGAGTCCCACAAGAAAGACAAAGCCAATTTCCTCTCTTCTCTCCCCTCTGCTGCTGCAATGGCAAAATGCTTGCAGGAGAAGCCCAGTGGAGGAGGCTGTGGTGCTGCTGGTGATGGGGAGCACAATGAAGGGGAGGAAGGAGCAGGAGTGTCAGAATTAGTGGGAGTGAACAGAGAGGATCGTGCTGCCACAGGAAGGCTTGGGGGGCCGGAAGGCTTGGGCGACAGGGTGCCGGTGAGTGGCACAGTCCGGAGGGCCACAAGCTGTCCTCAGCCCAGGTGCTCCGGTCAACTCTAGCAGAAGGTGACGGGTGCCAGACGAGGCCCCTTGATGCTACAAGGCAGGGAGGAGGAGGTGAGGTGGAGGGTGCCCAGAGGTGCCCATGAAGAAGGTATCTCTCCTCTTGGCATGACACTGGGCAGCAACCTTCACTCACCCTGTGAAAAGAGGAGTGGCGGCTGTGTCAAGGAGTGGCAGCCTTTTACCCTGGACAGTTTGGGGATGGAAGGAGCCAATGGGGAAGCCATCTTAACAGATGGCCAGAAGCAGGCGACCTGCCAGGCTCAGCAAGGCAAAGGAAGCACCTCCAGAGAGGTGCCTCTCTGTGTGCTCCCACCAGTCCTGCCGCTCCTCCTCCTTCCTCCCCTTCCTCCCCGTTGGCAGCAGCACCGCAGCCGCCTTTGCTGGGCTTCTTTGGGCACCCTGCTGCCCAAGCCTTCCAGCCCCCATGGTCGTTAGATCAAGTTGCATGCGGGCTCATGAGGCAACTGGCTGGTATAAAAATGCTGATCTGCCCGTGCGCATGTGCGCTCCTCTGAATAACGTAGACCGAGGTGCATGCGGTCTCACGAGGTGGGCGAGGATGAGGAGGAAGAGGTGCCCCGCCACTGCTGACACTTGATGGGGTGGAGGGTGAGGGAGGCAAGTGGGTCAAGAAACAGCCCCCTTAGCTTCTTCCACCAATCTTGCCTGGAGCGGCGGAGATTAAAAGGCCCTGTTTCTCCATGCCGGGCGTTTGGGTGGTGAGTGGGAATGGCGCTAATCAGATTCAGCTCAGTTAATCAGGATGTGCGCTCGGCCCTATATTTGAATCAAAGTAGCCCCGGCAGGATCAGAAGTAGTCCAACCCGCGCTAAAATAGTTATGTGGGAACGCACCCTTAAGGAAGCCGTAGGAGCCTAGTATTTGAGAACCTTTGTCTTAGGTGGTACCCCTAAGCCAAGTGGGATACTTCCTCCCTCACTTGCGAAGGACTATGGGTTCTAAGTCCCTTAGTTCACAACCATAGCTGAGCTTATCTAATATTTGTGCAACAGATTCCAAACAGAATGATGCTGAACTATTTTTTTTAAAGGAACGATTGAGAAGGTTTCAGTAAGCCATTTCAGTAGGGAAATAAAAGTTTCCGCTCCCCCAATGCAGCTCTTTCTATAACCTTGTTTCCTAGGCCTTTGCGTTACTTCTAGCTCAGCAGCTCAAATGACGAAAGTGGTGGCGGGGGCACCTTCCGAGGGATTAGTTACACACATCTAGCCAATGAAATTGATTTGTAAGTTATGGGTTGCCTTCCCACTTGCAACAGAGCCGGCTTCCTGCAAGCAGTGAAATTTGTTCCTAATAGATGTTGGGCCAGGTGGGCTTCATCAGTCTTTATCTGATATCGGCAGAACTAAAGGGGAACATTAAATAAGGGAAAGGGAGACGGGTGCATGGAGGAGATAACACTACTTTGAAATACCTGAAAAACCAGGCATAGGCTTGGGTAGAATTCATGAGACATTTGCTATCACCAGAAAAAGCTACCATGCGTGGCGTGGCGGGGTCTATACTGCATCTCTTTAAATGCAAGGATTATGGGGGTCTATGGTCTTCGTTTTTAGAAAGCAAGCTTAGAACGTCAATGAAAATGCGGATCTGTTGGAGATGTGCACAAAATTTTTTGGAGGGGTTTGATTCATATCGAATCGAATGCAAATAAATCCATTTTCATTCAAATAGGTCTCCTTCAAATGTGGTAGGATTCGAATTTGATATGAATATTCAATTTGAATCCTTGCTACGAATCGCATACAAATCTCCTACGAATCCCTCAGGAATCCCCTACATATTCTCCCTGATTGAATCCAATCTGCCCTGAATGCACTTTGAATCCGCTCTGGATCTATTGCAGATGTGACTGCTGCAGCTGATTTCCAACCTCCCCAGGTTCATGAATGTAACATGAATGTAACAAAAATTCGTACGAAGGTTCTGAAGCATTCAGTTTGAACTTGAACGTCAATCTTTGAATGTGTTGACATTTGATTCAAATCTGAATGTCCGAATTCGGATAAATTCATATGAATATCGAATGTGACTCATATTTGTGCACATCCCTAATATCTGTATCCTTACCTGTATCTCGCTGTCATCTAGGGGCCTTTCCCCACTGGCCAGTATATCAGTCCAATGTGAGATTTAGACCCCTTCTGGGTCTCATCTCATTTACTCAGGAGTGGAACCTCCACATTGGTTGAAATGGAGCACAGTTAAGGGAGGCCAAAATGGCCGCCTAGACCAGGATACCAGTAGACCTGTTTTAACAGATCTATCAGCACCTTGGAAAAGGTGCAGAAAAGGGCAACCAGAATGATTAAGGGGCTGGAACACCTCCCTTACGAAACCAGGCTGCAACGTGTAGGCCACTTCAGTCTGGAGAGACGGTGTTTAAGAGGGGACCTGATTGAAGTATATAAAATTATGCATGGTATAGAAAAGGTGGATGGAGAAAATTTCTTTTCTCTATCGCACAACAGTAGAACCAGGGGGCACTCTATGAAGCTGATGGGTAGGAGAGTCGGATCCAACAAGGGGAAGGATTTCTTCACCCATAGGGTCATCGGTCCTACGGAATTTGCTGCCAGAAGAGGTGGTAACAGCTACCAGCCTAGATAGCTTTAAGAAAGGGTTAGACAAATGTATGGATGGCAGATGTATCAATGGCTACTAGAATGAATGCCTAGGTACATCTTTCAGGCTGGGGGGTGGGAAGCAGGATGCTTCTAAGGCCATTTGCTGGGCTTTGAGAGCAGGAAAAGGTTTGTCCTTGTCTCTGCTTGAGATGCCCATGAGCATTTGGTGGGCCACTGTGTGCGACAGGATGCTGGACTAGACGGCCTGTAGCCTGATCCAGCAGAGCTTCTCTTATGTTCTTATGTATGAGTCCAGGGACCTCTGGAATGGGAGACGGAGGCATTCGGGGGGGGGGCAAACACCTCCCTGTTCTAGTTTAGCAAAGGGATCAAGTGAAGTTGGCAGCTGGTTGGCAGCATCTGAACCTGCTGTGCTTTGCAACTTTCTTTTCCCAAGCACAAGTTGTGAACCATCCCCATCAGAGCTCACTCACTCACACCCTTCTATTCCTAGCTGTACATCAAAAATTAGTTGCAGGGCGATGCCTCTGTCAAGGACAGAAAGGTTTCTGATCTCCACAAAGAATCTTATCCATTCTGCCTCCCGTGACCCAGATTTCTCTTTTATTAAAGCTAAAAGCAGGCAAGGGGGACATTCAGTATGGTGTTGTATCCTTTTAATCAATCTCATAAAGATTTGCTTGCCAAGGGAGTGCCAAGAGGATCAAACATCCTTAGATGTTGTTTTTTAAAAAATATTTTTAAAAACTGGCTTTCACTCTCCCCCACTGACTCATAGGACACGGGCTGCCTTTTGCCTGCAGACTTCTGTTTTGTGGCCTCACTGAAGAACCCAAGAGCAGGGTTGATCTTCTTTGTTGGTGCTCAGTGCAATAGTGTGATGCACACTGGGCTTAGTCACCACCTGGTTAAAACAAACCCCACTACTCCAGGGTTTACCTGACACCTATCCCTGTCAGCCAGGTTGGCCTAGTGGTTTAGGGAGCCAGACTCTTATCTGGGAATACCAAGTTTGATTCTGTACTCCTACATAAAACCAGGTAGGCGACCTTGGATGAGTCACAGTTCCCTCTTTCTGAGCTCTCACAGCCCCACCTACCTCATGGAGTGTTCTGTTATGGAGAGAACCATAGAAAGCTTTGTCAGCAGCTTTGAGTCCCCTTAAACTCCTACTCCTTCTATGTCAGTGACACTTTTGACAGGTGGCCCTGTTTACCTGTGCAAATCAACAGCTTCAGAAGCTAAGCCACAAGGTTTTCCCGGAATGCACCAGTAGAACATTAGCCTCCTGGCTTAACATGGCCAGTAGAGCAGTAGCCACCTGGCTGTAACCCGCCCTGAGACCTATGGGTATAGGGTGGGATATAAATATAAATACCTGCACAGACATTTCCTGAAGTAGCAAAACATGCTCCAAATAAGGCAGGCGGTCTTATAAGCTTGACTGATGGGATCCATTCTGAAAGTCCTTTGTCAGACCCTTTCAGGCCAGCAGATTGGAGGGTTGATGAGGAACTGCACTGTGTGTTTTGAGTTATCCTGACAGAAGGCTGGCTAATTCCGCCTTCCATGAGACAACTCCATTACGAGAGTGGTATTGATTAACTTCCTCCCATGGGCTGTGGCCATAAATATACCCTCCTTAAATTGTCGTGGTGTTGATCCAAAGCCAACATGGCCAATCCTTTAAGCCTCACCTATTGAATTGAATTGAATTTATTTATACGGTGACCAACCGGAGTCAAATAGTCGCCTTTTTGCATTCAGAGCAAAGAGCCGGAAGCTATCTCAGGTGCCCTGCAAAGTAGGGATGTCCACAAATATTCTAAACAATTTGAAATTTGATCGAATTGGATCAAATGTGGACATTTGAATTCACATTTGAATACCGGGTTCAATTCAACCCTCCCCCATGAAGCCAGCTGGGTGACCTTGGGCTAGTCACAGCTCTCTTCTGAGCTCTCACAGACCCACCTACCTCACAGGGTGTTCTGTTGTGGGAGGAAGAATAGGAAAAGCTTTGTCAGCTGTTTTGAGTCCCCTTAAATGGGTGAGAAAAGCGAGGTAGAAAAGCCAACCCTCCTCCTCCTCCTCCTCCTCCTCCTCCTCCTCCTCCTCCTTCTTCTTCTTCTTGGACAGAAACTTTGGTCTTAAGCCCCAGAAGTGTGGGGATGTGACCATGAAGTTCTTGTGAACTTTCAGGCTGTGCCATTGTCTGGGATAGTTGGCATCCATGGACCTGGTTATTCCAGACCAACTGATCTTACCTACAGGCAGAAAGGTATTTTATTTTATTTTTTGACCAGTGATTTGCTTGTTAGTAAGGCCTGAAGCTTCATGGGAGTGTGGCTGTCTGGAAAGCAGATTCATTTTCCAGGAAGAAGGTAGTGGCAAACCACTTCCACATCTGCCTAGGTGACCTTGTAATGGTCATAGCTCAATGGTGGAGCAACTGCCTGTGAAACAGAGGGTTGCCAGTTCAATCCCCAGCATCTTCTGAGGAGAAGACAATGACAAACCATTTCTGTATCCGCCCAGTCCATGCAGTGAAACTCAGTGGTAGGGCAAGTGTCTGAAAAGTAGAGGGTTGGAAGTTCAACCCCAGCATTTCTGTGGAAGGTCACCACAAATTGCTGATGCATCTGCTAGGAACCTGCCCACGTGTGTTCATCTCGTGGGTATCAGCCCATACTTGAAAGCACTTAACAGCAATGAAGTCGAGAACAATTGGCTTACTAAGTGGTTGATTTGTGTGTTTGTGACATTTATGATTTGTGCAATTTATAGAGCGTATCTCTAAACTGATAATATCCCTGCCCTTCACCTCTCTTCTCCCTCTGCTCTACAATATTCAGCCAACCCTCTTTCTTCTCTCTTGCAGACTGACGGCTAAAGCGGTTGCTGTGTTGTTACCTATTTTGGGAAGTTCATGGATCTTTGGAGTCCTGGCGGTCAACGCCTATGCATTGGTGTTCCAGTACATGTTTGCATTGTTCAACTCTTTACAGGTATGGACTAAAGATGTGCACAAATGTTTGTTTTTTTTGACATTCGATTTGAATCGAATACTCAAAAATCCAATTCGATTCAAATCTTTTAAGTTTAAATTTAACAAGATTCGATTCGTATTTACCAAATTTGAATCTATTTGTTCGGATTTTTGATTCGAATCTGCACATACGAAAGTTGACAACATTCATACGTACACGCACACATCTTCCCCACATCTGTACACATCTGTATGCATCTGGACATGTCCATATGCATCCTATAGTTATCCTGTATACAACCTATTTTCGTCCTGTACAAATCCATACAAATGTGTACAGGTGCGGGAAACATGCGGATCTTCAAGTACACATTGTCTACAAACCCGTACACATATGAATGTCCAGTTAATTCGAACAAATAGATCTGAAATTTGAAATTTGATTGTAATGTTTATATTCAAATTTTGGGACATATTATTTGAGTTCGAATGTCGAAATTCTGCACATTCAATTGGATTTTGAATGCCTATGAATATTCATGCACATCCTTAATATGTACACCTCATCCATAGGAAATTTGGGCTGGGAGTGGTGGCAGTGTCTACCAGGGCAAACCATTCTGGAAGAGGCAGATATTGGCCAGGGTATCCCAGCGCTTCTCTTATTCATGTGGGCCAGTTTGGTCTAGTGGTTAAGGAACCGAACTCTTATCTGGGAATTCTGGGTTCAATTCCGCCCTCCCCCATGAAGCCAGCTGGATGACCTTGGGCTAGTCACAGCTCTCTTCTGAGCTCTCACAGCCCCACCTACCTCACAGGGTGTTCTGTTGTGGGGAGAAGAACAGAAGGTTTGTCAGCCACTTTGAGTCACCTAAAATGGGTGAGAAAAGCAAGGTGGAAAAGCCACTTCTCCTCCTCTTCCTCCTCCATCTTCTCCTCCTCCTTCATATGTTCTCCTTTGGATGCTCACAGGAGCTTTGGGAAGCTTCCTGTGAACAGTTGTGGCAGCCCTAGAGATGGCTTGAGCAAAATCAAGGGTGTTCAGTTAGCCACCAAGCCAAACACGCACTTGCTTATCTTGATGGCAAACCACTTTGTCAAAGAGGTAGGGAAGTGCACAATTTTTTTTATTTCATTCATATTAAAATTGAATGCAAGAAAATTTGTATTCGTTCAGTTAAATCCATTTGAATGTAGTAGGATTTGAATTCGATACGAGTATTCCATACGAATTCTATACGAATATTAGACAAATTTATGGATGACAGATGTATCAATGGCTACTAGAGTGGATGCCTAAGGACATCCTTCAGGCACTGGGGACAAGCAGGATGCCTCTAAGGCCATTTGCTGGGATTCGAGAGCAGGACTCCTCTTAGGTTCTTATATGAATCGCAGATGAATCACATACAAATCACATACAAAACTGTAATGAAGTTTCATACAAATGTATTTAAACATTCAATTCAAATTCAAAATCTGAATTCAGCTGAATTTTTATGAATTTTGAATGCTACAAATATTCGTGCACATCCCTAAAACATGTTTGGAAGCATGAATCGGGGGTATTTTTCCACTGTCACTAGAAGTAACCATTAAGTAACCATTAATAGGTACATTAATGCCCTTAAGTACTCATTAATGGGTACTTAATGGGTACTTCTAGTAACAGTTGAAAAACACCCCAGATTGGTTTGGTCCGATGATGCTTGGTTCGATGCAAACATCTTTGAGCACAAACTATTTGACTGAGTTTTCAAACATGAGCCAGGCTTTGTCCATTTCCAGTCTGGGTCAGCAGCTGTATCTGGTCTTAATAGATGCAAGATGAAGACCCAACTCTTCTCTGCTTGATCTTCCTTTGTTTTGACCCACTAGGCTGAGGAGGAAGAAACTAGTTTTTCCACTAGCACTAAGTACCCATTGAAGCACCCATTAAGGACCCATTTGGCTGAGAACCAGATGACCCCATTACCATTACAGACCCCATTAGAGATACATCTGTTTCCACCACAGCTAGGGAAATCCAGATCATATGGGTCCTTCAGGACATATAATCCAGATTTCCTGTAGACCCCATTAAAGGGGTCTACAATGGGTTCTTCAGCCATCAAATCCGGATTATAGGGAGCCTGTTTCCACTACGATTGGGCAATGGGGTCTAGAAACACCCCAAAACACCTGGGGGGACAGGCAGACCCCTCGTGGGTAGATCCGGATTTGCAGATGGGTGCTCTGGTGTTTCCACAGCAGGCAGGCTAGCACCCATTGCTATTGGGTGTTAGACCACCCATGGAAACACAAGACCCGGATTAAGGGAAGTACCCATTCCTTAGATCTGGATGTTCTTAGATCTGGATTAAAGGATCTCAGTGGAAAACACCCCATGTCACCCACCACTGAATGCCAGTAGCACTAGAGGGATCCAGCAGCAGTTTTCAAATTCTGAGCGTCTACAGGCTGTACTACAAACCCCTTTAAGGAACTGTGGCTTAGTGGAGATCCTAATGAAGTCAAACAGTTACGAGTTTCATGCACCTGACCTTGAAGTTACTTCCTGTTGAATTTTCAGGCTCGTGTTTTAGTACGTGTCCCTTATGATTGCCTTGATCAGAGAGTTATGTTCTCCCCTGCTTTAAATATTGGAGCATTTACATTTAATTCTTACTTTAACAGCAAATCATCCTTTGCAACATCTTTTATCGCTTCCTTCTTTTTAATTTTTATCTCCTGCTTTTAGGGGTTCTTCATCTTCCTGTTTCACTGCCTTCTGAACTCGGAGGTAAGTTTCCATGTTAGGGGAATCGTCTCTGTGGTAAAAGCCAATAACCGAGCAATGCTGGGATATAGATGTAGTATTTCTTTATTTAGCGGAATAATGTGATGATTTAGAATTTGGTTGTAAATCTGCTGCGGTGCTGGAAGAATGGAACTGTTTAATGATGGTGCCCTAGGGAACAAGCATTTTATTTTTGTTTAGCAATGTGTATGGTTTATATATAGTATATTTCGGTGCTGTCACCACAATTTATGTAATGCTCAGATGCTCAGTGATTAGGCTGAAAGTCTGTGCTCTGCAGGTAAAATGGCTGCCGTTCAGCTCCTGTGGGGGCTTCAGCTTCAGCTTAGGTGTCTTAGATGGATTCGCCTTCAGTAGCTTTGCTGGTTGGAGTCTGGATGGCGCCAGTTTGAGAACTCTGCTCTTATTGCGAGCTGGTTTGGTCTTGTGGTTAGAGGGTCAGACTCCTTATCTGGTATTCTCTTGGTCTGATACTGCTCTCCTCCACAAAGCCAACTGGGTGACCTTGGGCTAGTCACTGCTCTCTTCTGAGCTCCCACAAGGTGTCTGTCATGGGGAGAAGAACAGAAGGTTTGTCAGCTGCTTTGGGTCCTGTTAAAGGGTGAGAAAAGCAGGGTATAAAAGCCAACTACTACTCCTCTTCCTCCTTCTTCTTCACCCTCCTTCACAAAGCCAGCTGGGTGACCTTGGGTCCATCACAGCTCTCTTTCTGAGCTCTCACAGGCCTACCTACCTCACAGGGTGTCTGTGATGGGGAGAACAACAAAAGGTTTGTCAGCTGCTTTGGGTCCCCTTAAAAGGGCGTAAAAGCCAACTCCTCCTCCTCCTCCTCCTGCTTCTGAGTAGAGAAATGTTTGTGGGGAAATGGGCACATGGGCAGCGTGTGACATTCCACTTCCCAAGGTTAACGACAAGGGTTCACTTTAACATTAACATTATTATGCTGCACATTAAATTGGAAAGAATGTTGAAGATTCAACAACACAGGGAGATTAGTGGTTTCCTCTGTCTAGGCCAGCATGGACCGAGGAAAGTCCTTTCTGCACAGTGTTTGCCCCAATGGTGGTTTCCACCACTCTGTAAGAAGTGCAAGTTTACAACACAAACCAAAATGAGGGGCATTGTGCCAAAAATAATACGGCAGTGCAAGAAGATTTAAAGCAGCCATGCCACCAATTAGGAGCCGTGCGTTTTCAGTTGTAAGTTAAACCAAGAGCTCATTAGTAAAAAGTCTTTTGCTTTTTTCCAAGTAAAGGGGGCTTGAGGAGACTCTGGTTCCTAAGAAACTGAAACTCAGGCAACACCCACACCATCATGTGGGGCACACTGAAAGATCACCCAGGGGTGTGATGACTTCACATCACAACCACACCCATTTGGCCCCTAGCCCAGTCCCAAAGGCAGAGTGGTAAAAAGCACCCCACAAAAGAGGAGCATGGTTGTGGTTCTCTGCTGTGACTACCATGCAGAAGGCTACCAACTCCTGACCTCTGGATCAACCTACCTGCAGTAGGGATGTGCACGAATATTAGAAATATTTGTTATTTATTTATATTTACATTTCTACCCTCCTTCTACCCTAAGATTTTAGGGCAGGTAGCAGCATTTAAAACCATACAAGTTAAAATAGAGCCATATATAAAAAATAGTATAAGGCAATAGTTTCTGCGGTGGGGGGAACCTGTGCCACATTTAGCCAAAGGTTGGAGCAAAAAAGTGCCTCCTCACTGCCGTCCTGAATGTATACAGTGAAGGAGCCCGACGCACCTTGAGGGGGAGACTATTCCACAGCCTGGGGGCCATTACTGAGAAGGCCCTCTCTCGAGGACCCACCCATCTTACTATTGAGGGTGGTGGGGCAATGAGGAGGGCCTCCCCTCCAATCTTAAGGCACGGGCAGGTTGGTATGGGAGAAGGCTTTCCTTCAGGGCACCTTGAATTGGGCTTGGTGGCGAATCCGCAGCCAGTGCAGCTCTTTTAAGACTGGTGTGATGTGCATCTGGTCAGCTGTCCCAGTCACCAACCTTGCAACTACATCCTGTCTTCAAGGGCCGTCCCATGTAGAGTGCATTGCAATAGTCCCATCTAGAGGCTGCCAGACATTTGTTTTGTAATATTCGAACAAATACAAATATTTTGAATCATTCATACAAATAACTCAGACATTCATGTGTGTATGTATCTGAATGCATCTTATTCAAATCTGCACAGGATGTGTACGGGATAAAAACATATGGATGAGTATAGATACATGCAAATGTTGTCAACATTTGTATCATCAAATATGTATCGAATATTCGTACAAATAGATACAAATGTATTCAGATCGGTTCAGATTTGAATTCATTTGGTTTTTTTCTCTCTTTATATGAATTCGGATGTTCAAATATTTGGTTCGAATTGAATGCTGAAAATTGCATTCGTGCAAACGTGTAACCTGCAGTTCTCCAGCTCGGGGTCATTGCATGAAGTTCAAAAATGCCCAGCTTGTGAGGCCCCAGCTGGAAGCCTCAATGCTGTGAAATATTTGTTCCCCGCCCTTGAAGTTCGTGGAGACCAGGGTGTGGCCCTCTGTCTACTCCTCAGCTAAAACAAATGCTGGACCAGAAGTGGGGGCGTTTTGCACCTGTGTCGAAGTTGCCCGGGACGAGCCGTTTCTATTGCTGCATTCAGGCTTGACGACGTCAAGTTGAAATTCCATTTCTTCCTGACTTTTACAAGCAGCAACAAAAAAGCTGGATAGGAAAGAGTGTTGTAAAAGAAAGGAACAGTTTTGATTGCCTTGGGAGCCAGTCAGACGTGGGAGTAGATGCTGTTCCTTCTTTACGCATCAGATTTTTGTAGTTTGTTGAAGAAAGAAGGGAGGATGGTAGGATAAAAGAAATGAATGAAATGGATGGGAGGCATAAATATTAGCTTTAGCTCTTATATTATGGCAGTGGGAAAACCTGTGTATTTCTTCGTATTGACAAAGTGTCTTCCCCTAAGGCAGCGCTATAGAAATAAGTTACGATCCAGCATATGATTTAATTCACTTCCCTGACCAAGCCTCCAATTGTAACCACCAGCACGCGTTCTTTTTTTGGCCAGCCAACTGCAGGTCCTCTTGAACTTTCCAAAAGAAATGGCTGACAAAAGGTATGCTCAGTTGTGCTGGGTACCACTCAAGCATCTTTGAGCATCCACATCCACCCTCTCGGCCTTCCCCCGCTCTCCTCAAGATTTGGCAAAGGGAAAACGAATGGCTCAGTTTTTGATCCCTAGCAGTAGATATGTGCCGAACCTGTTTGGTTTGAACCAAACAGAGGTGTTTGAAAAGTCTGAATTTGGAACGAAAAGTGTTTGAAAACAGAGTTCAAATTATTTGTTATTCATACAGATTTGGCTGAATTTGGACAGTCGGATTTGAATCGAAAGCACAGTCAAAGGCTGACATCAAATTCGAATGAAGTTTTGTTACATTGGTGAACCTGGAATCCAACTGGAGTGGATTCAAAGTGGATTCAGGGCGAATTTGGCACATTCCAAATGGATGCATATGGGAAACATATGGGATTCATATCTAACATTTGTATTGAATTGAATACTACCACATTCGAAGGGGATCTATTTGAATGAATACACATTTTCTTGCATTCAATTTGATAAGAATCAAGTGCAAAAAACCCCAAATTCATGCACATCCATAGTCTACTCACCTTTACGAAGGTCCCATGTGGAGAGGACCATATATAAATAGCAGTTTCCATAAAGTGCGTCTTAAGCAGAGCATATCTGGGAGAAAGGGAGATTTTGCCTGGTTCAGAAAAGGTATCAGTGTTGGGGCCAGAGGGTTTTCTCCTGGCAGCATCTCCATTCAGCCAACCCGAATGCTTGCCTGAAACCGTCTGACCCCTCTGCCTTCTCTCTTTATCCAGGTTAGAGCTGCTTTCAAGCACAAAACCAAAGTGTGGTCTCTTACCAGCAGTTCAGTCCGCAATGTTAATGTGAAGCCATTCAACTCTGATATTGTAAGTAATTCTGAAATTCCTAAAACTCCGGGCGATGTGTGGGTGGCACAGCATGGCCTGATTTGTGATGGCCTCCCTTTGGGGAAGGATTAGATTTGGGAAGATTCTTCAGACAACGTACTTTCAAAGAAAATAGGCCACAGAAATGGAGCAGCAGGGGCCTTGTATCTGGGGTGTTGTCCATGAAAGCTTTTGTGCAATCCAACACCTAGAGAGCCTTTTGGTCCAGGGCTTTCTAGTGTGTGTCCCATGATGTTGAAGACTAGAACGTGAACCTCTTTCCCTCCATTGCTGTGGAAATCAGTAATGCATTGCCTATGCTCTGCTGCCTCCATCTCCATCTCTTTCTTTCTATCTTCTGTTCCACAGATAACCGGGAACCGGCCTGGAGTGGCGCCTACTAAGCTCCATACATGGGATAAGAGCAGCAATTCAGCCAACAGAATCGATCTCTCGGCCGTTTGACCCTGAGCACCATTGGCCCCAGCCTCTGCTAGCCAAGGCAAGTCCTCCTAACCATCCCACATGGTGCCCACCTAATATTTTCTAGCAGGAATTGCTCTCTCAGTCACCACTCACTCACCTGGGGTGGGTAGGTGAGGAGATGGGCATTTCTTATTGGATTGAAAGAATCCTCTTGTCTTCTGTTCATCTTGTCGCCTGACACTGGGCCTTGAAGGAACAATTGGTGACCACATACACTGGATGATGACCTCAGCAGCTGTGGCAGAAACACTGTGTGGACGAATGGATCGCACTGCCTCCACAGCGGGACCATGGAAGGACAGGGGCACCCCCTGAAGCTCTCTTTTGACCTGTTGGCCTGCCTCACAAAGCCATGGCTTTATATGGCAGGATGAAAACTGGGCCATCGCTGCCTAGCTGCGCAGCCTCTGTTAGCATGAAATGACTCCAGCAATTCAGCTGTCCATGAGAAGCTTAAATGGAAAACAACCTAAGTATGAGGCCTTGCATTTGATTGGGATATGGAGGCCAAAGCCAGACAGAAAATCCTTTTGAGATGGAATCCTGGAAGCAAAAAGGATAGCTGATGTGTGTATGTGTGTCCTACATCTGCATCTGAGTTCTGCTTTGGTTTTTTCCTCCCATGAGACTTCTAGTGATCACCATGTCCTCCTTAAGGCATTGTTTTGCTAGAAAGGCGGCAAGAGCCTAGATGAGCCAGACGCCTGTGGTCCTACAAATCCAAGTCAACGACTGTGCTGAGTAGTTCCAGCAGACCAAATTAACTTGTGAGCTTTTGGAGAGCCCAGTGGTGGCACCTCTTGGACTTATCTCTCTGCTTTGCCTGGCAGAGCAGGATGTTGGATGCCAGTCAAGAGCAGCTTTTATTTTCTTTTAAGTATTGTTTTATTTAGCTCTCCAACAAAATAGTATTTCTAAAACCACCATGCAAGTAAACAGTAGCAAAGAAAAAAGAAGAAGAATACTGTGAAGTTGCCAGCCAGGCTACAGCTGGGATTGTGTTTCCATTTCCTGATCAACAACGTTTTAGTTTTTCCAGCAGTGCAACGATGCAGCACCTTTTCGATGGAGACAAGGACACCTGCTTCAATTGTAGGAACGCATTCACTCTCCCACCCCATCTCCAGGGGTTATTCTAATTGTGTTTTCCTCTTATATATGTTGTTGTTGCTGCTGCTATTGCTGCTGCTGATGCTGGGTGTCACCAACTTGTGGTTGACACCTCCATGCAGTTTTCTTGGCAGAGATACAGGAGTGGTTTGCTATTGTCTACATCCATGGAGAGTCTGGGGGTCGAACTGTGAAGTCTCTGCTTTCCAGACAGTTTGATCTACCACTGAGCTACAGACACTCCCCCAGGCTCCATGGATACTTCTATGTGGTTTTCTTGGCAGAGAAACCAAAGTGGTTTTCCATTGCCAACACCTATGAAGAGGCTGGGGATTGAACCTGCAATGCTCTGCTTTACCACTGAGCTACTATGGCCCCTCCCAGACTCCATGGGCATATCTGTGCAGTTTTCTTGGCAGGAAAACAAAAGTGGTTTTCCATCCCCTCCTTCTGAGAAGATTCTGGGGATCGAACCAGTGACCTCTCTGCTTTCCAAGCACTCTGCTGTGTCACTGAGCTACAGCTTCTCCTTCTTTTATGTATAGTTCTGTCTAAAGACTCCTCAAGTCTGTCTTTGCAGTCTGGTGGGAAGAAGCGAAGCCTGCATTGAACCCTTTCCACAGTGCTCAACGGAAGGTGCTGTTTATGTTCAATTAGATCCTGAAGAGGACTTTCTCTTGGCCAAATGTTCATTGATGTAGATAGTTCTAGTGACCAGTAGATATGCTGGACAAATCTGAACATAACAAGGCATTAAACAAACTTCAGATCATTTGGATCAAGAGTTGGAACGTCAAATGGAGCAAGACGGTCTCAGATTTCATCTACATTACTATTTGTGGGTTTGACTCTGTCTGCAACCTTTGTTGCTGTTGTGGCTACTGCTGCTGCTGGGTTGCACATTTAATCTTATTCATAATAATGGCAAAATTATTGTACAATTAGTAGAAATGTGCACAAACTTTTATGTGTGTTTAGTTCGAATCAAATTGAGCTGGGGCTAGTTTGGTTTGAATTTGAACTTTTTAAAAAAATCTTCAAGCAGCAGGGTGTTCAGTTCCATTTGAAGACCCCTGAAGACCTTCAAACATCTTTGAACCTTCATTGAACAGGGAGTGTTTACTAGATTCATTAGAACATGCCTTTGTCCAGTTCGAATTCAAACTCTGTTTTTGAACAGGCAGGAAGGGTGTTCGGTTTAAAGTTGAACTTTCTCAACACTCTGGTTTGATTGCAACTGGTTCAAACCTGAGCCAGTTTGATATGCCTCTAAAGGTTACTTGTGCAGCCAACATAACCGGTGAGGTATGCAGTTTTAGAATACCGTTCAAGCTGATCAAGTCATTTGCAATGTACCTACTGACCAGAAAGTTGGTTCAATATTATGGGTGTGGTTACTTGTTCAATGTCTGTAATGGGTGCAGCAATTAATCTAACTTCCAAAACTACTAAACTGCCCTTCTACAAACTGAGCGGGAGGTTGTGTTTTTCTGATTCAAGTGGTAGATGAAGCAATGCACTGGGCTGAGTGGTTCTTACACATTCTTGGCAGCCAGTGAAGGATTGAACCAGAAGTGTGATGTATCACTGTTACACCCTTCTGCACAGTGGTGACCAATTGGACCAGAAGGGTCCTCTCTGGGCCAGGCACCTTCCATCCAGTCCTCCTTTTCCTTGGCTATTCATGACCTGTAGTTTTTCCTCAGTAGTGTCTTGTGACTCTTCACTGCTGCATGCAGAAGGGATTCAGATCCTTAGGGGGCCATATCCTTTCTGTACTGAAGGCCCTGTTTTAGTAGAGGGAAAAACTGAGACTGTCACCCCATATTATGTAACTCCTGCCAATCAGAGCAGAAGATATGAAGTTCGGTGGCTTGGGATAAATTGAGGCACTTTGCATTTCTAATCCTTGCACTTCCAGGCCTCCATTGCAAGAATCCCTAAGGAGGTACGTTTAATCTATGTCCCTTGGAAGGAAGGAGCAGAGTGTGGCCATTCCAAACACCCCTTGGTGCAGAGCTGTCACGTCTCCAGCCAGCAAGGTGGAGAGAACAAACACACATGTGTGTACAGCAGAGTAGCAGAAGCAACAGGCAGCAATAGCAAAAGTCCAAGTCAAGGTACCTTGGCAGCTCAAGAATTAAATGCGTGGTCAAAAGAGTTCCAGGGTCAAAGGTCCGAGCATTCAGCAATCAAGAAGCAAGGTAACAAAGTCCAAGGCTGCAGATTTACGAGCGTTTTGTCTGCAACAAAGCTTATCAGGAAGTGCTGCCTTAAATAGGTTAATCAGAGTCATGCCTCCCTCGCCGCAGGTGACGGGCGTAGATTCTTTCTAATCTGCAAAGCTGTGTACGCTCACACCTTAGACCGGTCAGCGAAGGGTGTCGCCCAGCATCTTCCAACTCTGAACTGCTGTCATACTCAGCTACAGGGTCACTGGCTGCTTGTGTCAGGCATTCCTCATTTTGTCTGGCCGGGTAGCCTGCCTGAGCTTGGCTGGGCATCGGGGCTGCCCCTTCATCCTCGAAGGAAGGGGTGCTGACAACAGGGGGCAAGGCAAGGGCCCCAGGTGAGTGATCCAAAGCATTGTTTTGCCCACCTCTGCCCCATCCCAGAGTGATGTGAAGGGGAGGCTTTGGAATTCTATCTCACATAAACTAGGATGTAAGCATCTCTGGCTGCAGAAGCGCAGATAACAACAGCATACGACTGCTGCAGCCTTAGGGTTACCTGCAACTCACTATAGTAGGCTCTGATAAGTTTTCCCCCTCAACCTTCTCCCAGTAACAGCTGGATTTCCCGCTTATCTTCGTTCTGTATGACTCTCGGTGAAACATGACTTCAGGAGTGTGTGAGATCATCCTGTGTTAACATTGCTTCAAGAAACATCATTTCTGTTTGACTTTATTGAGTTGGGCCAAACTCCTCATGGTGCCACAAGGACCTCCACTTCACTTTCTTGTCAGATACAGATGTGGCTTGCCTTTATTCTATTATGGGATGATGCTGGGGCTAGGACATGCAACCACGGAGTTGCCCTTCCACTGAACTGTGGCAACTCCCTAAGCTGCAACACCCATGGTCTTGGGACCACCCAAGCCTGAGGCAGCAGGGGTCAACAAGCAATGGTTTGACTCTCCCTTCCCTAAACTGTTTTGGGTCTGCTTCTGTGCAAAGCAGACCATGACGAAGAACACGCAGAGAGAGTGAACAGCAGCAGGAAATTCTGCCCACTGTTGTCTGCTGTGTCTTCCATCTTTTCCTGCACTGTTTATGACAACAACGTTAAGCTTGCTAGATCACATTGCTTGCCCTGATCATTCTTTTTTAGTAACAGGTGGGATTCAGAATTAGGAAACCGTTCATTCAGAACACACCGAGAATGTGAAGGATGCTTTCCTTTCTTTTTCCTTAAAGCTTCTCATGAAATGAACTTTATTGATTAGTCGTTTGACCATATCAAGCTTCAAATGTACAAAGGATAAAATTGTGCAAAACACACAGAGATAAAACATACAAGAATAAAATCAAAATCTCTATATATGTCCCCATCACCCTTACAAAACAGCCCATTCAGCTCAGTAAAGGATTTTCTAAGTCAGACGGCTTTAACCAGATACAAAGCTACCCTGTATGTCACATGGATATTCTCTCCCTGCAAAAAGGTAAGTCACTTTTGAGCCAGTTTGGTCTAGTGTTTAGGGAGCCAGACTCTTATCTGGGAATACCGGGTTTGATTCCATCCTCCTCCATGAAGCCAGCTGGATGACCTTGGGCTAGTCACAGCTCTCTTCTGAGCTCTCACAGCCCCACCTACCTCACAGGGTGTATGTTGCGGGGAGAAGAATAGAAAAACTTTGTCAGCCACTTTGACTTCCTTTAAATGGGTGAGAAAAGCGGGGTAGAAAAGCCAACTCCTCCTCTTCTTCCTCTTCTTCTTCTGTATTCCAATAAGACACGTTTTTCAAAAAGGGATCCAAACATGTTATTCTTAATGGAGAATACAGGGGGCAGGTAAACAAAATATGAGGAAGATTTTCAACCTCTGGTTCACTGCAGACTCACAATCTTTCTTCGTAAGGTACCTGATGGTATCTCCATTATTCATCATGGAGTCAGTTGATCTGAATTGTGCATAAGTAAATTGTTGTCTTAACAGATGGGGAATTTAATAAACTAGATATTTTTCACGTTGGAAAAGCTTCTTAAAAAGCAGGCAAACTCTACCCCTCTTTGGATTCTTCTGATAGCATTCTTTGCCATCAGCTAGTCTAGATGAGGCTCATGGGAACTGTAGTCTGTGAACATCTGGAGGGCCATAGTTTCCTACATTTGCAACTGTGTGTGTATGCGTGTGTATACACTGAAAACAAGTAAGGGGTAAATATTGCTTTTCTACTGCAGTCTGTTCATCATGCTGGACTTTATGCATTTTTCACGTTTTTAAAGAGTGCCATAAATGTACAGAATAAAGGATGCTCTAAAACGTCTTTTTCTCCCTTTCTCCCTCTTCCAAAAATCTTTCTGGTGCTATGGCCCTTTCCCAAACTATGAAAATCCTGCCATTTATTTATGGTCTCTGTAAAGCAGCTTTTGCTGTTCATCTTCAAGACAGCATGATGCTGTCAACAGTATGAAAACTTAATTGAATGAGATGTGTGTTAAAAATAGATTATGGAACAGCCACGATTACTTTGCTCCTAAAGTAATCAGATGGTGGAGGTGGCGTTTCTCTGTTCCATCTCTAAAGATGTTGGCGGGGGTCCCTGCTTTTCTAAGAAAGACAAATGTAGGCTCTTTCTTTCGTTCTTTCTTTCTTCTGTCATTATAGAACATAAAAGATAGGCAGAACTTAGGCAGAACTCTGACCACCATGAATGGGGAAATATCCAAAACACTATCCTGCTAATGGACGAATCAAGGTGCAGAAAAGGGCAACCAGAATGATTAAGGGGCTGAAACAGAGTGATTAATCTGGCTGCAAAGTCTGGACCTCTTCAGCCTGGAAAGACAGCATTTAAGAGGGGACCTGATGGAAGTATATAAAATCATGCATGGTATAGAAAAGGTGGATTGAGAAGGATTCTTTTCTCTATCACACAACACTAGAACCAGGAGGCACTGTATGAAGCTGATGGGTAGGAGAGTCAGATCAGAGAAGGGGAAGTATTTCTTCAACCAGCGGGTCAGCAGTCTATGGAATTTGCTTTAAGAAAGGGTTAGACTAATTTATGGATGAAAGATGTATCAATGGCTACTAGAATGGATGCCTAGGTACCTCCTCCTGGCTGGGGAGACAGGCAGGATGTCTCTAAAGGCCATTTCCAGGGAGTTGAGAGCAGGTGAATGTTTTGCCCTTGTCTTTTGTTTGAGATGCCCATAAACAGTTGGTGAGCCAGTACGCAAGACAGGATGCTGGACTAGATGGGTTTTGACCTGATCCAGTAGAGCTCCTCTTATGCTCTTAGGTGTGCACAAATTGGAATGTACTGGTTCAGTTTGAATTGAACCAAGTACCCTTTGGTTGGGTTCGTTTTGAACCATGCTTTTCGAACAGCCACATGGTTTGGTTGCACCCCGTTGCTTCAGTGGCTTCTCTGTAGCGAATTTTCCATGATATATTTTGGTTGCAAAAAGAAAATGGGAGCCAGAGCACAGGGGAAAATGAATATTCAGTATTGCTCCATGAATATCCTCCTCCTCCTCCTCTTCAATCGCGCTGACCACGACAAATGTGTATGGAGATTATAGTGATTAAAAAGGCACTTTCTCCATCCTTGGAGTTTTCGGCTAATAACTGGCAGTAAGATAGACAGAAAATGCAGACGGGAGTGAGGAAAGAGCTCTGGCATCCTCGAGCATTTACACAGTTCCATGGGTATTGCCTGCAAAACAAGGTAGATCTGCCACAAAGAGGCACAGTGCAGCTATGAAACTATATCTCCTCCTTTTATGTAACTATGGAATGAGCAGGAAGCCCCTAATGCTCTTTGAAATGATCAACAGTGTGGGAAGATGGTAATGCCCCCTTCTCTGCATCTGCTAAGGATTCAGGAGCCCTGAAATCCCACCTCCTAAGTATCAGAGGGGCAAGGCGGCTATTCCGCTTTCTGTCTGGCTTCAACGTGTTTGGGATTTCTTGCAACCCTATCTATGGTGGATGTTGAAATGGCGAAGTCGGGGGAAGAAATGTGCTTCACTGGCCTGAATCAAACAGGGGTGTTTGAAAAGCCCAAGTCTGAACCAAACACTCTGCCTATTCAAAAACAAAACAGAGCTATAGTTTGCAATCAAACTGAATAAAGAGGTGTTCTAACAAACCCTCTCTGAGCCATTTCGTCTAGTGGTTAAGGAGCTGGACTCTTATCTGGGAATACTGGGTTTGATTCTGAACTCCTCCACAAAGCCAGTTGGGTGACCTTGAGCTAGTCACGGTTCCCTTCTGCACTCTCACAGCCCCACCTACCTCCCAGGGTGTCTGTTGTGGGGAGAAGAACAGAAGGCTTGTCAGTCGCTTTGAGTCCCCTTAAATGGGTGAGAGAAGTCAGGTAGAAAAGCCAACTCTTCTTCTTCTAGGGACAAGGTTCAAAAGGGCTTGGATCCAAGCAAACACCCTACTGTTTGAAGAAGAAAGTTCAGGCTCAAAGCACACCAGCCCCTGTGGAACCAAATACAAAAAAAGTTTGTCTGCATCTCTAGTGTGAGGAGGAGGAGTTGGAGTTCTCAGCCAAGCCCATGTCTACCTGCTGTTCAAATACTTTTGCAGATGCAGAGGTCTTTGAATGCATCTCTGTCATACTTTGGCAGAGCCTTCTGCAGGTCAAAGAAAGGTGCTGCAGTTCCATTGCTGTGAATTCAGGAGTGAAATCTGCCAGGCTTCTAACATGAAATAATTCTGGCATGTGGAAAGCATGGCCATATAGGAAATTGTGGACAGTCTATATCATGTACACCCACACGTTGGAAAGCTGGCATTTAGCTGGGCAACCCAGGCTTTATAGGCTGGAACTCCCATCTTCCAAAGTCCATGTGCCATTGCCCACTGTGGGTCTTCTCTTCTTGTACTCAGTTATAGGGGTGTGCACAAATGCAATTTTTGCATTCGAATTCAAGTTGAATAAAATATTTGAATATTCAATTCGATTTGAAATTTAAAAATCTGGATTTTCAAAAATCCAATGCGAATCTGAATTATCCAAATCTGTACATTCAGAAATCTGATTCAAATTCAAAAATACGAATGTCGTCAACATTCGTATCCGGTTTTCAAATCTGTGTGCATCCCGTTTTCATCCCACATTATAAGCGCAAATGAACACGATATTCAGATGCAATACATGTGGATTGATTCAGTCGAATTATTTGAAAATCTGTATTGGATTTCTGGAAATCTGAAATTCGTTCAAACGTTTAAATTTGGGTTTTTGACAATCCGATGTGAGTTCGAATGTTGATATTCAACAGATTCGAATTGGATTTTTGAATTTTCACATATCTGCGCACATCCCTACTCTGTTACAAATGCTCAGTGTGACTCTCACTGATGTGTGATGGACCTCAAGGCCAGGCCAGTATTACAGTGCTTTCATTTTGTGTGTGGACAACGCATCTGACTTTGCTCCCTGGGTTTTACAAATTGCACTTTGCATAGCAGAAGTCAGAAGATGGCACGCAGTGGCTCGTGCTGAATTCATCAGTATGCAGTGGGGCAACGTCCACGCCTTTCCCCTAAACGTACGGCGAGAAAACCATCTCAAAAGTCAACACAGCTGCCTGAAGTGTTTGGCCTAGAGTATTAGGCTCTTAATGGTTTTCCTGTGCGACGCTGCATCTGTTCCGTCACATATGTGGGCCAGATACGTTGGGCCCCAATACATGCAGGCAGGCAGGCAGTGACTATTCCAAGTCAGATGACTCATCTTCACAATGGGACACTTGCAGCAGATGGCCCATTAAGGCCAGGACCAAGTGATTGGATACAATTTTCTAGCATGACGTCTGGAAATTGCTTTGGGAGATGGAGCTCTTCTTCCCCCAGCCAGGGAAACTGGTTGTCAAGGCAGCTGCGCCGAGGCCACTTCTTATAGAGCAGACAGTGAGCCAGGTGGTCGAATGACCATTAGTTGCCGATATGTCATCTCAGCTTAGAGCACTGCCTTCTGCAAAAGCGCAGGAGGAGGAAATTGCTCCCTGCCGAGGCCGCTGGCGCACTTCCCAGGTGCTCCCCTGACCCCCTATTGTCATAATATTTGATTACCTCCCGAGTATTAGTTTAACACTAAGGAAATAGGCAGAAGCAGACCTGGGACTGCAGTGGTGAAAGCAGATGATTGTCCCTGGATGGAAGCCAAGAGAGAACTTTACAGAGAAGTTGTGAGTCGGCAGAGTCACCGGAAAGGCACCGGACGGAAGCTGGGAGAAGGAAGCAGGATCCAGAGACCAAGCTTTGAAAATTATATGTATTTGCGCATATAATGCGGGATGAAAGCAGGATGCATACGGGATGCATACGGGATAAATGTGGATTTGTGCAAATTCGTATAATGGATACGAATCTTATCGACATTTGTACATTCAGATATGAATCAGATTTTCAAAAGCACAGATCGGGATAATCCAGATTCGAATCGGGTTTTTGAAAATCCAGATTTTTGAAATCCGAATCAAATGTTCAAATATTCGATGTGACTCGAATTCGAATGCAAAATATACATTCGTGCACACCCCTAGTGGGGAGTCCCAAGGAAGGTGACAATGTTTAACCTTAGAGAAAAGCCTGGGATTGGCAGGCTTTTTTTTAGCATGTGGGGATCCACATGACACATGGCTTAGTAAAAGATGCACAGATTCAACCTTCCTATTGCTATGCTTCATGCTCACCAACATGGTTTTGCTCAATGTCCTTGATTAAACTGCAGTTAATATGTTAGAGTGATAAAATGCAGCTGTAAAATACAGACACCAAGGCTGTGTTCCCACTGGGCAAATTAGGCCGGATTTAATCCGGGTGTTTAAAAAAATCAGCAGTGCTCTCTGTTTCTTCACGTTCCCACTGGTAGCTTATTCTGCAGACTTGCTGGGACGAAACCCCCTCCCCCCTCTCTTTTCTGTCCTACCCTATCGGGGTGGCTGATCCAAACCTCACCCCCTATATGACCCTGCCCCTGATTTGGATCGTGAGAGCAGTTTTCCCCACACTGTAGCACAGCACTAGAAAATTAAAAATAACTTCCCTGTTGTCTTTTGCTGTATTGGTACATCAAAGCAGCAAAATGGCAGGAGGGAGGGGAAAACCAGGTGGGGGAGGGAGGGAATAGAGATTGTGATGGGGAAGGGAGGCGTTTAAAAGCCACCAGCTTTGCACTGCACTGGCTCAGCAGACCAGTGTGAAATGTCAGGCATTGAGCGCAAAGTCTTTCTGATCACTGTCTCTTTAAGTAAAATCAGACTCGCCCCGCTATGGTCTGATATCTCTTTACATTATAATGTCTGATCTCTACATTGTAAGCTGATGAGAGCTCTGCTCACTCTTGCCTTAGCATGTACTGGTGAGAGCTGGGAGGAAACGGAAGGAAATGACAGCTTATTATTGGATCAGGGGAAACTTAAGAGAATGTTCCTAAAGCATGGTTCCCTCCCTCCCTCCCTCCCTCCCTCAAAAAAACCTGATTGCATTCCCATTGCTAAATAGCGAGGATTATTTCTAAATCCAGCTGCAAGACCCCATTTGATTCAAATATAGATCATCTGAGTTTTGGGACCTTTAATCTACAGAAACTGTGGATTCCTTTGGACCTTTGGAAATGCTCAGCTCTGAAAATGATTTCAAAGCTCTTTAAATCTTGAATGGAAGCACAGCCTATTACAGGGAATGGAAGGGAATTTCTTCGCATCTCTAGAGAAGGTGACTCCACCAGGGGTGCTCAGCTGTGGACCTTAAGATGTTCTTGAACTACAACTCCCATGATTCTGCGCCCTTTGTTTGCTACAAGTTCAAACTTTTCAAACAGCAGGCTCCTCCAGTGTGGATTCAGATGCCTTCAAGCGCCTTTGAATCTCAGATCAGATAGGCTGCATTCACTGGGTTTGTAAGAACACTAGGGATGGGCACAAATATTCAGCTGAATTCGGACATTCAGACTCAAATAGAATGTTATGATATTTGTATCCTAACAATTGAGCGAGTATGAATGTTTGACTAGTTCGGAAATTCGTTAGCTGGGGAAATGCAGCAGATACGTATCTATTCAGAGCAGATATGTATCTGTTCGCAGATAAGTATCTGTTCCTATGCAGATACGCATTTATTCAGAGCAGGTACATATCTGTTCCCATTCAGATACGTATTATTCAGAGCAGATACGTATCTGTTCCTATGCAGATATGTATCTATTCAGACAAGATATGTATCTGTTCATATGCAGATATTGTATCAAATATTCATACGAATACATACGAATAGATTCGTATCAAATAGAATAACACATTTGAATGTGTTCTATTTGTACGAATATGGATTTTTGAACATTCAATTCATTTCGAATCAAATGCCAAAAACACACATTCGTGTATATCCCTAAAGAACATCCCTATGTTCAGTTTGAGTTTAAACTCTGCTTTTCAAAGAATTAGGATACTTGTTTCAAAGTTGAGCATTTCAAACACCCCAGTTCCCCAAACCAGTTTGGCCCATCTCTAGCCAGCAAGGAACTGAAACAGCCTCCTTTTCACCTGTAGGTGTCATGTGGCCCCAAGGTTGAAGGTACGTCAGGAGCAATTAAAATCTCACCACCTCACTTCCCTCTGCTGGGCTCACTGAAGAGAGAAACATGGACTGATTGCACCATCGGTAGTTTTAATGAAAAGTTTATTATTTAAATGACAAGAGTAACCCAGCGGGGACTGAAATATCAACTTTTGTTTCATGCTAATGTTTCGTTTCATGCTTTTGTTGCATGCTAAAGGTATCATTCCTTTCTAATTTGGGAGTTCTTTTTATTTTTATTTTAAAATGCAGTTCTGGATGTTACAATAAAATTATGACTGTCTCTCTCAATTAAAGCATGCTTCCCTGTAAGGCAATTTTATCACCCCCAGAGTCAGGCTCCACCAACCACCAACCATTGACGTCATGGTTATGGCAAAATAATTGCCCTCTTCCAGCCAATTTTCTTCTTCAATAATCCCAAATGCATGTGGAATTGGGGCAACATTTTTCATTTTGTCAGCTACAATGCTAAGTATGTCACCAATGCTGGCATATTCAGCAGGCAGTTGGTTGGTTTAATCTCCCTCCCTTTCTCTCTTTTAATCATGTGATCTTTGCTGTCCTAAATGAGATGTAGCCTAGCACTAATGAAGCATCCTGGAATTCATATTTCACTGCTCATAAATAAATATGCCGTGTGTTAAATATCTCTGGAGACATCTGGGGGATGGAGATGTTCCCCAAAATCTCTGCAGTGTGCTAGGCATTCTAGATTCTAGAGGGAAATTGGTGCCACTGAATTAGAATGTGGACATCCAACTCTGCGGTCCAGTTTAGCACCCTCTAGACCACCAGTAGATGTTTGGAAAAAACCCTACTGGTGTCCTAGATCCAACAGCCATTTTGGGATGCCTAATGTGGTCTATGGTCTGTCCAATGCAGATGGAGAATGCCAGCAGGGGACACAGTGGTTGTATGTAGGCTTTCATGGCTAGTTTCAGTCTTATTTGTAGCATTTTGGGGGCTGTTACGGGCAGAAGAAACCTGTAACATGGCATAACAGCCCCCAAAATACCACAACATAGAGTCTCTCTGCTTTGTGTCAGTTCCCAGAAGAAAGCCACCCAGCAGTAGACTGTGGGGTGTACTGCAACACTATGGTTGCAGTCTTAGATTTCTGTCCCCTTTCCTCTCAGACTTGAGAAAAACACAGGGGCCAGGTTCCCACTGGGCATTTTAATCCAATTTTATAGCAGTTTTTAAAAAATAACTCAGCAGTGAGTTTTGGTTTTTTGCATCCTCACTGTTAGCTTATAATGCAGATCTGTAGGGGACAAACCCCTCCCCTCCCTCCTCCTGTCAGCAGAAACCCCCCCCCATTGCAGCCAGCAATTGGACACTCTCATACCCTGACTTCATTGAGGTGGGCAATTCAAACCCTACCCCCTATATAAGCGTGTCCCTGATTCAGATCATGGCAACAGTTTTTGTTCACCGCTTCTACCCACACCATAGCACAGCCTCTTTTGTTAACAAGGCAGGAGAAGATTAAAGATCACTTCCCCTTTTGTGTGTGCTAGATTGGTACATCAAAGCAGCACAAAATGGCAGGGAGGAGGGAAAAAAACAGGTGGGGAATGGAGGGAATATAAATTACAATGGGGAAGGGAGGGAGGAGGGATGAAGTTAGCAGGCTTTCAAGAGCCACCAGCTTTGTGCTGCATCTTTAAGTAAAATCAGGCACTTTTGACTCACTCACCCCTATGATCTGATATCTTGTTACATTGTAATGGTCTGATCTCTCATTACATTGTAAGTTACTGCAGGCCCTGCTCACTCTTCCCATTCAGCCAAGCCCAATCCTTAGCATGTAATGGCAAGAGCCCAAGGAAAAGGGGAGGAAATCATGGCTTATCATTGAATCAAGAGAAACTAAGGAGAACTCACCCTTAAAGCAAGGTTCCCTCCCCCCTAAAACATTGCTTGTATTCCCATTGCTAAATATCAAAAATTATTTCTAAATCCAGCAGCGAGACCTCTTTTGATTAATATATAGATAATCTCTGTTTCAGGACCTTTAATCCTCAGAAACTGTGGATTCTTTTAAAACTTTGGGTGTAGTGAACTCTCAAAATGATTTCAAAGCTCTTTAAATCTTGAATGGGAACACAGCCCAAGAGGGAATAGAATTTCCCAGCTTTATTTTTCTCTCTAGGCCTTTCTATATCTCCTGGCTGAGTATATTCCCGAAATGGGAAATAAAGAGAGAGTGGAAACTAATAGTATGAAAATTGTTTTAAAAGATACCAGAGAAAGGGCAAAAGAAAAGTCAAAGTATATTGCCTTCAAAGAGCAAATGTTTTACAGCATATTAGGTGGAATATATTACCTTAACATCATGATACTAGAGCGTCAGTAAAAGATTTTGTCCATATTAAAATACCATCAGGTACACTGAATCCATGGTTAAAATAACATCTTTTTTTTTCTCATCCTCCCTCCAAATATTCACTGCTCTGCTCTCAATTCCATCCCGCTGGTTTGGAAGGAGGGATGGCTGTTTGTCTGCCTTTCCCCTTGCCTCCTCTGAGACGCTAATATTGCTTTATATATCGTAACCTGGCATACTGAAGGACAGGAGGCATTACCGCCGACTCCTTAATGTTATTTGGACACCTTCCCCAGAATTATGTGCTGAAATGATCCAATCTTGACATTTTCCACACTTTGCTCAGTGTAAGGCTTTTATTCCTCCCGTGCGTGGTCATTAATTCCAAACATGTTGCTTCCCAGCATGAAGGAGTCTTTTCATAATATATCTGATTAGCTTATCTGTGCAGGGCAAAAGACATGCAAAACAGGTTCCAGATTTCAAAAGGAGCTATGCCAGACACAAAGGGGGGGGGGAGTAGGAATCCTTTTAAGGGTATGGGGGTGGGGGTGCAGTGTGATTGAATGGGCAGGAACGGGCTGATAGGAAAAGCACCATGTCTTTGCCAATGTCTTCCGCTGCAGCAGAGTGGGCGAAAGAGATGCTGGCAGAGCCTGGGATCGAATCTCTGCTTTCTACAGGGCTACCGTAGAAAGAAAATGAGAAAGAGGAAGAGGGTAATGGATGCATCCTGGAGCTGTGTGTGCGGAAGGGAACAGGGGTGCAAATGCAAAAATAGAAACATGGCAATTTCCTTCAATGTTTGTCACAATACAAATGTAGAAGTATGCCTTCTTCCTTCCTTCCTTCCTTCCTTCCTTCCTTCCTTCCTTCCTTCCTTCCTTCCTTCCTACCTATTTGGACTAGTGGTTAGACAGCTGGGCTCATCTGGGAAAACCAGGTTTGATTCAGCACTCCTCCACAGCTGGGTGACCTTGGGCTAGTCACAGCTTTCTTCTGAGATCTCATAGCCCTACCTACCTCACACTTTGAGCACCCTTAAAGGATGAGAAAAGCGCGGTAGAAAAGCCAACTCTTCTTCTTCTTCTTCTTCTTCTTCTTCTTCTTCTTCTTCTTCTTCTTCTTCTTCTTCTGTAAAACAACAGTTACACAAAGCAAATGAGATCACTATGCTGGATTTCGTATTACATCACCAGTCGGGCACTTCCCAAGCACCTAGGACTGCGTGATGTATCGGCGAATTATGCGAGCAGACCGCAGTAAAGTGGCAGATGGATATTTTGTCAATGCCAATGGTTTTTAGGTGCCCGCTGAGATCTTTTGGCACCACGCCCAGTGTGCCGAGGATGACTGGGACCACTTTCACTGGTTTTCGCCAGAGTCGCTGAAGTTCAATTCTCAGGTCTTCGTATATGGTGAGCTTCTCCAACTGTTTCTCCTCAATTCTGCTGTGACCCGGAATAGCAACGTCGATGATCCACACCTTCTCTTTCTCAACAATTGTAATGTCAGGGGTGTTATGCTCCAGTTTTCTGTCAGTCTGAAGCCTGAAGTCCCAAAGTAGTTTTGCCTGTTCATTTTCAACAACTTTTTCTGGCTTGTGATCCCACCAGTTCTTTGACACTGGCAGATGATACTTTTGGCACAAGTTCCAGTGGATCATTTGTGCTACAGCATTGTGTCTCTGCTTGTAATCAGTTTGTGCGATCTTCTTGCAGCAGCTGAGTATATGGTCGATTGTTTCATCCACTTCTTTGCAGAGTCGGCACTTTGAATCTTCTCCTGATTTTTCAATTCTGGCTTTGATGGCATTTGTTCTTATTACTTGTTCTTGTGCAGCAAGAATCAGTCCTTCTGTTTCCTTTTTCAGTGTTCCATTTGTAAGCCAAGACCAGGTCTTTTCCATGTCCACTTTGCCTTCGATCTTCTCCAGGAACTGTCCAGGCAGTGTTTTATTGTGCCAGCTGTCCATTCGGCATTGAATTGCAGTTTTCCAGTACTGGTTCTTGGTTTGCTGCACCTTGAGAAGCTTCTGGTTGTTGACTTCAATCAAAGCTGATTCTTTGCTTTCTGCCACGTAATCTGCTAATGCATGCTTCTCTTCTTCCACTGTTTGCTTCACTTGCAAAAGTCCTCTACCGCCTGCTTTCCTGGGCAAGTACAACCTGTCGACATCACTCTGAGGATGTAGTGCATGGTGGATCGTCATCAGTTTTCTGGTTTTTCTGTCTAAGTTGTCGAATTCGAGCTGAGTCCAGTTCACAATTCCCGCAGTGTATCTAATGACTGGTATGGCTCAGGTGTTTATGGCGTTAATGATGTTACCGCCATTCAAATTTACTTTTCAAGATTTTTCTAGTCCTTTGGATGTACTCTTTACTGACCACAGATTTCACATGGCCATGCTTAATGTTATCCAGTTGCAAGATGCCAAGGTATTTGTAGGCTTCTGGCTGGTGGGACCTGATGGCTTGACCATTTGGCATTTCAATGCCTTCACTTTCAGTAATCTTCCCCTTCTTCAGTGCCACTGTAGCGCATTTGTCCAGGCCAAACTCCATACTGATGTCACTGCTGAATATTCGCACTGTGTTGGTCAGTGACTGGAACTCGATTTCAGATTTTCCATAAAGCTTCAAGTCATCCATGTACAGTAGATGTGAAATTTTCTGTGAATTCCTGGCAGTTTGATAGCCCAGGTTTGTTTTCTGTAGGATGTGTGACAGTGGGATCATAGCGATGATGAAAAGCAGTGGGGACAATGAATTCCCCTGGAAGATGCCCCTTTTGATGTTGATCAGTCCGTAGCTTTCATTTCCGACAAAAAGCTCAGTCTTCCAGCGTTTCATCGCACTTTCTATAAATTTGGTGATGTTCTGACTGATCCCGATGGTTTCCAGGCACTTTGTGATCCAACCATGTGGCCGTGAATCAAAAGCTTTTTTATAGTCGATCCAAGTCATATGCAGGTTTGTTTTTCGGCTTTTGCAGTTCTCCAGAATCATTTTGTCAATCAGTAGCTGGTCTTTTGTGCCCCTGCTTCTCCGTTTGTTTCCTTTTTGCTCTACTGGAATGATGTTGTTGTCTTCGAGGTAGTCTTGAATCCTGTCTGCTATTATGCCTGTCAGCAGCTTGAGCATAGTAGGTAGACAAGTTATCGGCCTATAGTTTCCTGGTGTGGCTCCCTTTGCTGCATCTTTCTGTATTAAGTATGTTTTGCCAGTTATTAGCCATTCACTGATGTTTCCTGTTTGCAGCATTTCATTGAACAGTTTGGCCATTTTTGCATGCAGGCTGGTCAGGTATTTGAGCCAGAAGCCATGCAACTGATCAGTGCCAGGGGATGTCCAGTTCTTCACTTTCTTCACTTTTTCGTGACCATTTCAGGTGTTATTTCCAGCTGCTGCATTTTGTTCATGGAGAATTTCTTCTCGAAATCCTTTATCCACCCAGCAGTTTTGTTGTATTCTTTTTCAGCCTCCCAGAGATCTTTCCAGAAGTTGGTTGTTGCTTCTTTCACTGGCTTTTCCATTTTCTTGTCTACTTGCTCATGCAGGCTCTGGTAGAACTGCCTCTGATTAGACTGGAACATTTGGTTCTGCCTGTAGTGGATGATTCTTGCTTCATATCTTTCAGTTTTCCTGGCTGTAGCTGTTATCTGCTGTTTCATGATTTCCAACGCTTCGTCAATTTTCCTTGTATTCAGCCAGTATTTTTTGATCAGATGTTCTTTAGTCTTCTATTGTTCAGTTTCTTCTCCTTCATGTTTTTTAGGTTGCTGGCATCTGATCTCAGGCTTTTCATTTTTAGTTCCAGTCGGACTTTCCACTTTGGTTTTCCAGTTGATTTTCTAATTGGTTTTGGCTGCAGTAACCCTAGTTCTTCTGTTACTATCACAGCTGTACTGTAGGCGAGCTGGTTCAGTTCTTCGATTGTTGCTACCTGAACAGTTACAAGGGCAGAGTTGATGTCATTCATCAGTGGGACAAGTCGTTTTCTGCCTATAGTTTTTAGGGTCGGCAGTCGCTTTCGCTCTGTACTTGATGCTGTATGAGCCATTATTCTGTCCTTCAGTTCCTGCTGTCTTTGAGACAATATGCCAGGTGTTTCATCCATGACTTCATGCTGCTGTTCTTCCTCTTCTTGCAGAATTTCCAGATTTTCATCAGGTTCTAGTTGATCAGTGACTCCTAGTCTTGTTGGAGCATCTATTGCTGCCACAATAGACTGCGGTGCTTCAGTTTCATTATCATTATCATTATTATTATTATTTGGTTGGGGTCTTCCATCTACGGTTTTGTGGTTCCAGGCAAAGGTTCATATCTACATTTAATCAGAGCCTTTTCACCAGCAGCATGGCAATGCTTTCTCCTCCTGACCCAGAGATGCCTATTTTTGGGAGGTACAGAAAAATCATTTATAAATTGAACTGAATTTGTCTGCAATGCAAAGCCCAGCCAAGAGGCCTTTGTGGTAATCACATCCATTTACTGCTCATGTTTTTCCGTTCGGTGTAATGTTCTCCATTACGTGAATCCCTTTTATTTGATCAAAATGATCCTCAGATACTCTACAGCGGTTGCAAATGCCATAAAATATATTAACAGTGATTATTTTCCTCAAACCTCCATCAACACTTTTCACACTGGCAGCTAATTTTCAACCCCATGCATCATTCAGATTTTTCTCTTTTAATTAGGTTCTCCGTAGGAACCATGCATGCACTATTTGCAGAAAATCTTCATTCCTTCTGTTTATTTCTCTCTGGCTGTTCTGTCCCAGCTTTCCTCACTGAATTACTAGTAGTACATTCCAATAGATTGTGAACTGGAAAAACAGAAACAAATATGAAACAAAATATCCATGGATGCACAAGCTTACAGAGAGCGTGGGTGAGGAAATTGCTTTCCTAGGTTGCTTTGGCTGACATGCTCACCCCGGTTTAGAGCTCTTAGTTGAACACCCAGAATGCTCTCCCAAAAGAACACACTAAAGCATCACAGATGAGCAACATTATTGAATAAGATGCAATTCTACCTGTCATCATTTTTCATGATCTGCAGTGTTTGGTGTATGTTGGAAAATTCAGTCAAACAGTATTTGTGGATTTTTGCATTAAAAAAAAAAAGATGATGGTTTGCATACCCAGAAATTCAATTGAACTGAACCAGTTTGTTATTTTTTTGCACTTGGAAAGGGTATTCCCCCCACCCATGGAAAAATTATAGGGTTTGTTTTTGTTTTCAAACAAGTTTGAAGATAGCTCAAGCAGCTGTTTGTTTGATTTAATGGTTTACTGTTGAGCTGAACAAATGGGGGTTCAGTTTGACAGCAAACTGAACATTCATGCACATCTATAGTCTGTTCTGCTTCCTTTTTTGTTTTAAAAAAGCATCTGCTGAATTGACACCTCTACTTAAGATTCCAGCATTATTTATTTACTTACTGTCCGTATTTATTTAAAATACTTACTGGCCTCCTTACTTTTAAAAAGCAGTTTACAAACAATGCAAAAAAGAGTAAAGGATGCTTTAAAAAAAAAGAATGGATTGGATAAAGAAAAGCAGGCAAGGAATTCAACCTTGGGACACCTGGATGAAGAGGTAATTCTTTAAAGGGCAGGTAAAAGATGTGAAGTTGTGAATCATTGTAGTATGAAAAAATGGAAGTACAGCCCCTCCAGCAACCTCACTGTCAGGAGCAGAAGATATGGAGAACATCCAGAAAGCTTGATCTGGGTCAAAACCAGAACATGGCGTGATGGATTCCTTGCCATCTATCTTACGGATGCCAAATTCCCTTAAAATCATCATCATCATCATTTTGCTACTTTCCAGTGAGATAGCTGGAGGGGCTGTACTTCCATTTTTTCATACTACAATGATTCACAACTTCACATTTTGGAGAAATTCTTGCTTGCTCTTGTCTGAATGGTGTACATTGGGGCACTTGGCAGATTCTTTTCTTTGTAGTGGTTATACCATATTGTTGTTGTAGATTAATCTTCTGTAGTAATTAGGGATGTGCACAAATGTTTTTTTGACATTCGATTTAAAAAATTGAATGTTCAAAAGTCTGTAATTGTATGAATAGATCACACTTAAATGTGGCAAAATTCTATTCGATACGAATCTATTTGTATGTATTCATATGACCATTTGATATGTATTGAATATGAATGAACACTTATCTGATATGAATGAATATGTATCTAATATGAATGGATACGTATCTGATACTAACGGATACATATCTGATACTAACAGATACGTATCTAATACAAACCAATACATATCGGATACGAATAAATAAGTATCTGTTACAAACAGATAACATATCTGATATGAACAAATATGTATCTGATACGTTTCCCCAGTTTAACAAATGTCCAAACTATTCATTTGAATGTTAGCATATGAATATCATAACATTCTATTCAAGTCCGAATGTCCGAATTCTGCCAAATTCGTCCTAATTTCAAATGTTACAGATATTCATGCACGTCCCTAGTACTAATTTCTTTGGGGGAGAACTCATCAAATGTTCGACTTGAATATTCGAGACTGCTGACATTTGCCGAGGGAGAGGCAATCTGCACGAAGGCAAATCAAACCGACAGTCACTTTGATGAGAAGCGAATAAAACAACAACCACGCACATCCCTGCTCTCCAGTTCAAAGGGATGGAAATTCCAGATACCTTATCTCCTTCCTCCTTCTAGATGCATCTGAATCAGATATTGCCACTTGTCAATTCCTGCTCAGCATGATTTGTGAGCATGCCTTTCTTCTGCCTTGCAGACAGAAATCATTAGAGAAGATTTAATCAAGGAGAAGTAATGAACTCCATAGAAGCTGCCCAAGCCAAATGAGATAATCACTCAACTCCTACAGAACACCTAGCCTGTTAAAGTGAGCATTAGTTGTTTTTTAAATTAAAACCTACATATTTTTTCCCATTAAGATAACATGGCTCCATTTGCCCTGTGGATTGGAATCTGATTTTTTGCTCCCCCCTCCCTCCCCAGGCAAAGGGCTCTCTCTTTGTTATTCTCTAGTTAATTTAAGTCCAATTGCAATTACATAAAAACACACATGGATGTAGCTTTTTAATCAATATGTCTAGATACCTGAATGGTTTTAAATCATGGGATGCTTCTTAAGGTTAACACCTCTCCTCCTTTCCAATTGCTTTTCCCTTTTGAGTTATCCTACACCAGAGAATTGTCCTGTGCTTCCATATTACTTATAGGCTAAAAAGTTGGATGAGATGACTGGGAGGGATCCTTTGTGACAAACCCATGGATCCCTGGTAAAGATGTGCACCACTATTCATAACATTTGTTATTCAGACCAATTTGGATGAATTTGGACATTCATGCATGATTTGAATGTTATGTTATTCATACATTGACATTTGTATGAATACGAATCTTTCCGGACATTCGTATTAATAGTTCAGACATGTGTTAAACTGGGGACATTGAAAAGTCACTGTGCCAATCACATCTGCAATTTATTTATATTTATATTTATTTATATTTACATTTATATTCCGCCCCATACCTGAGGGTCTCTGGGCGGCTCACAAGTTTTAAAAACAAACATATTAAAACTGTATCAGACTATACAAAAACCAGTGCAAGGTTTAAAATCCAGTGAAGAATAAAAATGATACAAAAACAGTTTTAAAAACAGTGGTGTTTGCAAGTGGGAAGTGTAGAGAGCATTTAGCCAAAGGCCTCAGAGAAGAGGTGCGTCTTCACCGCCTTCCTGAACATAAACAGAGAAGGGGCTTGACGCACCTCCAAGGGGAGACCATTCCATTCCACAGCATGGGGGCCACTACAGAGAAGGACCTCTCCCGGGTGCCCACCCACCTAGCCACTGAAGGCGGTGGGATAATCAGGAGGGCCTCTCCTGCAGATCTTAAGACACGGGCAGGTTGATATGGGAGAAGGCGCTCTTTAGATATCTGGGGACCAAGCAATGGATCTAGAGTGCATTCAACATAGATTGAGAGAGTATTAAGAGTGGATTCAGGTCAGATTTGATGCTTTCAGAGCGGATTTGTTATTGGATATGTATCAGATACGTATCTCGGATATGTTTTGGATACCTATTCATTCACATCCGATACGCGCTCGTTTGTATTGGATATTTATATGAATTCGTATGAATACATTTGTATTGAATACAATTTTACCACATCCAAAAGTGTTTATTTGTACAAATATAAATTTTCAAACATTTGATTTGTTATTATTCGAATGTCAAAGAGCATATTCGTGCACATCCCTAATGCCTGGAGGCCCAAGGATACCTTCTGGGAAGATGATGGGGGTTGGAGACAGCTTTGGTTGCAAATGTCCTTTCAATTTTGTCAAACTATGCCTTGGCCCAAGACAAGTCAAAGCATGGTTTGGTGTGATGAAAGGAAAACTTTTTTTTTAATATGAATCAACAATCAAAGGGAAACCTTTTCCTGTTCTCCCCTATAGATTATAACCTTCAAGCTGATTCAAACTTCACTGTGGCCTAGCTTCTGAAACCTGCATAGTTGCTGGTTGATGGACCTCTAAGAAGTAAGTCTCAGTCAGTATGATATCTCCAAAGCAAGATTAATGGAAGAGGAGGAGTCAGCTTTTATACCCTGCTTTTCTTGCCCATTTAAGGGGATTCAAAGCAGCTGTCAAATCTTCTGTTCTTCTCCCCACCACAGACACCTTTGTGAGGTAGGTGGGGCTGTGAGAGCTCAGAAGGACAGTGGTGACCAGGCCAGGGCCACCCAGCTGGCTTCATGGAGGAGTGAAGAATCAAACCTGGTAACCAGAAGATATGAGCCCAGCACTCTCAATACAAGACCAAACTGGATAGTAGGATCCATTTCTAGCATTGAGCTGGTTACTGTATAATTTACAAGCTCCACTTTCTCCCTTAACAACCCCATGATTAAATGATTTATAGGACTATCACATCCCATTTAGAAGGTTGGCGTTGATGGAAATCCAGGCAATCAGAGTGCAGTGTCTTCTGCTTCATAAATATTTGTTTTGGTAAAAGTGGCGTGCGTAAACAAACACTAACAGGGCATTGACATGAGAATACATCCCAAATAGCTTTATAAATATTACATTTTATTATTTTCACCGCCACGGAAGCATGTCAAAGAAACTGAATTGCTTATCAAAAATTGCATTTACTAAAGATGCTGAAATCAGGTGACTTCCTCTTCCTGCATCTCACCCTAGCCCTCCATTCCTCGTTCCCTCAGATCTATATGGTGTAGTCCAAAATCCCAGTTTTGCCTTTAATTGGACAAATTTCCAGGAGCACAAACAACAAAATGGACCATGAAGAGTTTTATGAGGCAGAGGAAATACTGTATTATTTGGGTCTTCTCCTGGATAGACAGGCCCAACTATTGAGATGAGGAGTATTATTAGCGCTATAATACATATCTACTTTTTCTTTCAAGCGGGAATGCAGAAAGCACCCCTTAGGCAACTGACTAGGGATGTGAAAGAATATTCAAAATATTCATTATTCCATCAAATTTGGCTGAATTCAGACATTTAAATTCGAATCGAATGTCCAGACATTAGTTTTTTATTATTCGAATAAATACAAATATTTCAAAGCATTCATGTGAATTATTTGGACATTCATATGTGTACCGTTATATACACATTACATATGTATCTGTATGTATCTTACTCATATCCGTCCGGATTTGTACAGATACGTACAGGTTGAAAATGGGATGCATACAGATGAGCACGGACCCATACGAATGTTTTCGTCATTCATATCATCAAATACGTATTGAATATTTGTACAAATAGAATGTATTCAAATCGGTTTGAATTTTAATATATTTGTTTTTTCTCTATTCGTACAAATTTGGACATTTGAATATTTGATTTGAACTGAACCAAATGTCAAAAATTGCATTTGTGCACACCCCTACGACTGACTGCACTTGAGAGGCAAGTAGACTTTCCTTTGTAGGGCTGTGCGCCAATATTCATAGCATTTGAAATTAGTGCAAATTTGGCCAAATTCAGACATTTGGATTCGAACTGAATCTTGGCACATCCTAAGACTGACATTCAAATTCAAATAGGAAGTTTTGATACATTTGTATGAAGCTTTGTTACAGATTCCTATGGGATCCATATGGAATCTGTACAGGATTCATATTGAAAATTCTTATTGAATTTTCCATTTCCTTTTCCATTTTTATTTGTATACCGCCTTTCCAAAAACAAAGTTTTGCCCAAGACCGTTTACAACAAACAGAAAAAAATACAAAGAATACAACAAATCAATACAAGTAAAAAATCAATCACAATAAATAATCAGTTGCATCAAAGAATACAACAAATCAACACAAATAAGAAAACCCAATCTCAGTGCAAAATGGATATACAAAGTAATACATCATACATTCAATGAGTACACTAATACATTTAATAAATAATATATTATAAATTATATATAAATGGTATAATATACTATGAAAATTACATAAAACATTGGGTACGGCAGTGGGTCTGGCAGTGATGGTTCTTCCACATTCTCTAACCAATGTGGAGTTTGGCCTTTTATCTTGGTGGAGGGAGGCCCAGGTAGCAGATGCACGCACAGCGCAGCCCCAGCAGATGTTTGAATTCTATCGCATTTGAAGGAGTTCTATTCAAATAAATACAAATTTTCTTGCATTCGCTTCGGTACGAACCGAATACAAAAAAGAATTTGTGCACATGCCTATCCCTTTGTTCTCAGCATCTTTTTGTTGTAGGCACTGAGCAAGTAAGGATCTCCCCTGTTCCCATTTCAAAGCCAGGTTTTGCTTTGCAAAGATGTCCTTTAAATAGATTGCCTGATAGATAATTTGCCCCATTCCTTGCTCTCATCCCTGTTATGGACCTGATGGGTACAAATACAAGGCTTGCTCGACAGCCATAATCGGGGTGTACATGTTTCCCTTTCATTCCTGAGCCAAGACAAGGCGCTGTACTGATATTTGTAGCTCTTTAATCCAATCGCATTAAGCCCTTTTGTCTCTTTTCTTTGCTGGGAGAACGATCCATAATGTGCCTCGCTCCATTATCCCAGTGAAAACACACAATTTGGCTTGACTGGATGCTCGCCCAGTATGTCAGGGCACAGAGCCAAGGATTGTTTGTGGCTCTCTGTGAGCATATGGAACTATTTGTGGTGCGGAGACCGAAGAGGCAGCTCTGTTGCAGGCATTGGCTTCATCTCATTATCATGATGGAAGGTCATTCCATGGTGACCCTTTCCTGGAAGCTCTTTGGCCTTACTAGCTTAATGAGATTCTGACAAACTGGTCCAGGGATGGATCACCAGTGATGCTAACAGCAGCAGATCTCCACCCCTGTGGTGGGTGAAGTTAATGCTTGGCATGGGCTGAGGGTGAAATTCTATCCATCAGTCAACAGATCATGTCAGAAATAGAAAGACAAAGGAGGGAATCTTACTGCAAATTATTCATGAATGAACTTTTGAAACTAACATTCTGTTTTGTGTCACAACTGCGTGTTCCACCCTGGACTTTTCCAAGCAAGAGGGTTGATGGGGCAGTGCCACCACACATGGGCTTTTTGAGGCATCTTGATCTGTCTACAGCCAAGTCCAACAGAGTGGGAGACTTTCCACTAGTTCTTCCATCCACACAGTGCTTGGCATTCTCTTTATCTACTTTCTTCATCCCTAATTATTGCTTTCTAGCTCTTCAAATATGTGGTAGTGGAAGTGAATGTATGATAGTGTGTATGAATGAGAGCCGAAACCAAAGATTCGCAATGCATGATAAAATGGCGATCTGGCACACGAAGCGAGAATTTCAGAAACTGCAACGCAGCAAGGTCAAAGTTACCAGCAAACATGATAAGGTCAACATGACTAGGTCAACATGATCTAGTGAATGGATAACAGAAAGACAGTGACTGATAATAGGAAAGAGGACAGACGTGGCAAAATATAACTACGCATGCGTCGGAGACTCCTGTAAAGAGGATAAAAAGCAGAACTTTGGGACTGATATTTACACATCATTGATCAGCTGCAAGATGTGTCCATCGCCTCTACGATTGGACTGATCAACCAAATCGGGAGTAGGCTGCGTGTGAGTATGGAATGAGTGAATGATTGAATGGGATCCCTCTGTTTGATTGTATGTTAAGATGATTTAATAAATGTCACATGCATGGTGTCTGAACTGAAAATCCAGATCTGGTTCTCTTGTTTTTCTCAGTGTGCTTGTTTGGTTAAGTCCCGACTATACACTCCTCGCTGATTACGAACTGCAATAGCCTTATGACATAATTGGCGCTGTGAGCAGGATTCACGAGAGTGGTACGGAACTTGCCATACAAGGGGAGAAAACAAGAGTGGAGTGCCGGAAGGGCCCAGGCACAAAAGGAAAAAGGAAAATGTTTAAACGGAGTAAGAAATCAATGAATGATAATCTTACATTGGTGTCTCCCTTTGTGGATGAGAAGGGAGAAATAATGGACCCATCTAATGAAAAGGGATGGGGAGAAAAAGCTAAGGAATGGATATATGGTCTAAAACGAAGGATTTTAGACACTGAGGAAAAAGCAAAAGCTTTTGAGAAAGGAAAAGCACAAATTCTGGATTGTAAGGAAAGTCCAGATGAGAGTCAAATAGGGAAATGCATGATGGGAATGCATACCATGCTATTTAAAGGAAATATAACTGAAGACCAGACAATCTTTTGCCTGGCACTGGCATTGGAAACTATTATGCAAATGGAAGAGAAAATGAAACAAATGCAGGGACAGCTTATGGATCAGGATTTAAGGATCTCAACTTTAACAGTTGAGAATTTGAATCATATACAGGACTCAGTAAAAGGAGAACAAGAAAAGGAAGAAATGGCCCAAAGAATAAAAAATTTGAAGGCAGAGATATGGGGCAATGAAGCAGTGATGGAAGAAAATAATATACTGAGGGAACAAGTAAAGATGTTACAAAAATTAATAAAGGATTGGAGTGCTGAAGAATTCCAGTGGAAAGAGGAGGGAGGATAAGGAGATAATACTCCCTTCGTGATTCCTTTGCCTGTGGATGTAGGGCAGGGAACTGGGAAAGGAATTCAGAGAACTTACTTGCCTGTGGATGTAGGGCAGTGTTGCAGAATTTTGGAAAAACTAGCAAAGGGGAAGGGAAGATAAGGATCCCTTTTGTCTAGGAAACCTGCTTGTGGATGTAGAGCAGGAATTTTGCCTGTGGATGTAGGGCAGGCTATAGTGAAAACTTTTGGAGCCGGCATGAGATCTGTGTGTGGGACGATCGTCACTTTCTCTCTCTCATTCTCTTTGCTTTATGTATTCACAAGTCTGATTTGTTTGACCCCTGTGTGTGTGTATGTGTAAACTGTTTCTTTGTCTCTCTGTGTATAAATTGTTGGGCATTGTAGTTTTGTCCATATGTGTTTATTGTCTGTTAGTAGGAGAAAAAAAGGAAAGTTAGTATAGTTTGCAGTTTGCAAAATAGGCAGAAAAGAGATAGCTGGTATGTTTATGTAGGTGATGGGGAAAGAAAGGGGGGGAGCTTATATCTCTGCTGTTGAAGTGGGAAGTTAAAGCAAACAATGAAGTTGCATATTAATCCAAATAGAATGAACTTGGCAAGCAGTTTAAAGTGGCTGTATTGGAAGTGCTAGAATCTCTGGGGGAGTTTCCAGTTCCAGAGGGGGTGAATATGAATAAAGAATACAAAATATTTGTTTGAGCAATTTTTGTATGAATTGTTTAACCACATGTTACCTAATTGATCAATATGGGAAAAGAAAATATGGGTTTACTGAAACCAAATTAAATTGTGGAAAGCTGTAAAGGAAAATTAACAATTCTTGTTTTGTTTTAAGAAACAGGATGGAAGAATGAATAACATTAGGATCATTGTGCATGTTTGGTTTTCATCCTCTTTCTAACATTCTGTTGGTATGAAGGTTAAATGAAAACGAGTTTGAAGTTAGTACTGGGTATGTATGAATGTAAGAAAGCCACAGATGAATTGGCAGAGGGGAAATTCTGTTGGGGTGTTTAGTAACTGGAAACATAATTGTCCAAAGGTTATAAAAAATTGCACAGACACTGCAAACATGACAATTAATGCAATATTTGGGGATATACACAAGTTGATTGGGAAAGTGGAATCTATAGTGGAATGAATTGTGTTAACAGTAGTCTGGTGAGATGGGAATCACCTTACACTTACGTGGAAGTTTTGGAATGGAGGGAAGCTGATGCCACTATGTGGACATTACAATTATGGGAATATCTGACAGGGTTCAAATTGTACATGGGGTTTTAAAATATATATATCACAAGGAAAAGCTCCTTCCTTGAATTCTACTAAATTAACCCAGTGAACAGTGAAATTGCATCAAAAAGGGATAGAATTCCAGACATTGCAGAATCCATTGCAGAATTACTGGTATAAATTCTTAACCCAGTGGAGAATTATGGGTGATGAGGTACTGATTTAGCAAAATAAATTTTCGGTTTCGCAGAATGAACTCAAGAAAGAAGATAATATTTATTTTACAAATGGGGTTTTCTTGGTGAAATAAAAGAGTAAGAGTAACAGTTTGGGCCTTAAATACTGAACAACATGAAAGCCAAAGAAGAAGCATTGAAAATAGAAGCTGGTTTTAAAATGAATGAGATAGCAAATGAACTTGGGACATATATAGGTAGAAATTTATATCTAGACCCAGAAAAGAAACATGCTTTGAGATCCAAATGAAAAGAACTATATGTTATATTTTAGACAAAATCCTATACAAGTTATTTTATTGAACATGGGGAAAAATAGATTGTATAAGAATATTGATTAATTTATTGGATGTTTCATTTTTCCAGGATAAATTCAAACACTACAGTAGACTTTGTGAGACTATTTTTGCTCCTCTTGATACTTTGAGTTTTAACTAGGTAAAAGAACTTCTCTTTGGAATAAAAGAAGAAAGCATTGAGACGAGCAACGTATAGGGGGAGTTTATACAGTATCAATTACTCAAGAACGAATCTGGGTCAGGTTACCAAAGAAAGAATGGGGATATCATAATTTCCTTGTTTCTTGTTGTTAGTGGTATGAATACTGCAAATAAGTATTATATGATAAATTGTACAAATGACAATATAATGTGACACACACTCCCAAACTTGTGAACACATATTTGTATATGGAATTGAATATGACAGATTTCAATATCACAAGGATGAAGCCTGTTACAATTTTAAATTTTGATGAAAAAAAAAAGTGAAATTTGGAACTAGAGTTGGATTAAAGAATTCTTGGGGTATTGAAATACAAGCAACCAGATTGTCAATGTCGATGGGGAGAGTTACAATAGAGAAACGAAATGGAAATAGCATTGCTTGGAAAACATGGCGAGATGTTTATCCACACAGGAAAACTAAGAAAATATTTAGGAATAAATTCCTATCAAGAGAAATATGTAGAAATAAGTGAAGTAATGTTACATCCGGAAGGATGATATGTAGGATTTGAAACCCTTATAATGACAAGAAAAACAGAAAGAAATTGGATATGTGACGCAGTAGCTATTCCATTCCGTTTGGGAAATAATTTATGGCAGCCAACATTATTGTCTGATGAATTGTTATGTAAACATGAGGGAAAAGAATTAGAAAATGTAAAAGGTACAGTAAATTTGAAGAAATGTGAAAGATGGGAATTTGAGTATGTATGTCCAAAGGATGTTAGACATATTGAACCATGTGGAAATAATGTCACTGATGCAATTTGTAGATTACAGAAAATGCCATTGAAAACGCTTTTAATTGATAATGGGATAGGTTGTATAACAGCCATAGCTAATGAGACATTAATTTGGTCTGACGGACAAATACAGGAAAGAGGTGTAATATAACGTATATACACTTAAATGAAACAGAGCATATATTTTCCCATTCACCAAATGAACACTATTGTTGATCTAACACTTGAATATGGGAGAATAAATGAAAGTATTGGAATAGATCTCAGTAGATTAGAAGGATTAATAAAAGAAAATAAACAAATAAGGGATCATCTAGAGGAACATATATTTGAGAAGAAAAACAGTTTGTGAGAATACAGATACAGAATGGTGAATTTCAGAGAATTGTTGATGAAGAAAGCAAAGAACATCATTGGTATGATATCTTTAAGGGGTATTCACCAAAAGCATCTGCATTCTTAAGAGTATATTAATTTTGTTATAATAATATGAATTATTGTTATGTTGCGAAAATTATACAGATTCTGGCAGGAATTCCAATTAATAAAAAGGGAATTCGATGGAATTAGAAGATTTATATAATGATCTGAAGTAATAACCAAAGACCGAAGTTATTGATTTTGATAATGGATTGGTATCCAGTATTTTCCTTATTATTGAAAATTGTAAATGGAAAATTATTAGTATTAACAAGACCTGAAGTTAATAAATATAGAATGCAATTGAATTTTAAATGGAATTATGTATATAACCCAAAGAAATGATTCTTAAATTCTGTAAAATTTAAGTATCATAGAGGGGGAATATGTGGTAGTGGAAGTGAATGTATGATAGTGTGTATGAATGAGAGCCGAAACCAAAGATTCGCAATGCATGATAAAATGGCGATCTGGCACACGAAGCGAGAATTTCAGAAACTGCAACGCAGCAAGGTCAAAATTACCAGCAAACATGATAAGGTCAACATGACTAGGTCAACATGATCTAGTGAATGGATAACAGAAAGACAGTGACTGATAATAGGAAAGAGGACAGACATGGCAAAATATAACTACGCATGCGTCGGAGACTCCTGTAAAGAGGATAAAAAGCAGAACTTTGGGACTGATATTTACACATCATTGATCAGCTGCAAGATGTGTCCATCGCCTCTACGATTGGACTGATCAACCAAATCGGGAGTAGGCTGCGTGTGAGTATGGAATGAGTGAATGATTGAATGGGATCCCTCTGTTTGATTGTATGTTAAGATGATTTAATAAATGTCACATGCATGGTGTCTGAACTGAAAATCCAGATCTGGTTCTCTTGTTTTTCTCAGTGTGCTTGTTTGGTTAAGTCCCGACTATACACTCCTCGCTGATTACGAACTGCAATAGCCTTATGACATCTATCACAAGTCTGTTCTTATTTCTGGCTGCATCCAGATAGAGACTGGCATTGTAATGGGATTGCCACGCATGTTAATGACAATACAGCATAGTCCTAGGATATAGAGGTGAAATCACTATTGTGGGGAAAAGGACACCAAACTAGAGATGTGCAGGAATATTTGTAGGCATTTGAAATTCAATCAAATGTCACAAATTTTGACATTCGAACTCAAATATAATGCCCCAAAATTTGAATGTAAACATTCAAATTGAATTTTGGATTTTAGATCTATTTGTTCTAATTACCTGGACATTTGTATGTGTATGGGTTCATACACGATGCGTACTTGAAGATCCACATCTTTCCTGCATCCATACACATTTGTATGGATCCATATGGGATGAAAATGGGTTGCATATGGGACAACTACAGGATGCATACAGACGTATACAGATGCCTACAGATGTGTTTGGATGTCAGGAAGATGTGTACGTGCACATATGAATGTTGTCGACATTCCTAAGTGCAGATTCAAATCAAAGATTCAAATTTGGCAAAAACGAATTGAATCTTGTTAAATTTGAATTTAACGGATTCGAATTGAACTCAATTTTTGGGTATTAGATTCAATTTGAATAGAATGTCAAAAAATAAAAAATCCTGCACATCCCTACACCAAACACGAGTTCCATGTGCTCCAGCCATGACAAATGTTCTTTTGGAACGTATCACTTCCATTAAAAGGAATGCTTCCTTCCATGTAGACCTGCCCATGCCCAAGAATCTGCTTCAGTAGTTAGGGGGGTGGGAACACATGGGTAGGGCCTTCTCGGTTGTAGCCCCCAGGTTAGGGAATATCCTCCCTTCTGAGGTGTATATGTTCTGAAGACACACCTCTGAACCCTAAGCTTCAGCTGATGGAACAGCATCCCCTCCCCCTGCAGGCACTTTTATTGTTTCACTCAAACTTGTGATTCTTTTAATTAAACTTTTATCTGATTTTATTGTGCTCTTATTGTAATCCTACTGAGACCTTCAGGTCTAGGGAGTAGGGGTGTGCACGAATGCAATTTTTGGGATTTGATTCAAAACAAATACCTGAAAATTTGATTCGAATCTTTAAAATGTGAATTTACCCAAATTCAATTTCAATTAAGCAAATTCGAATCTTATTTGTTTGAATTTTCAATTTGAATTTGCACTTACACATGTCAATGTTTGTATGTGCCTGTACACATTGTTATGCATCCCTTACGCATTTATATGTATCTGTACGTATGCATCCCATAGTTATCCCATATGCAACCTGTTTTCATCCCACACGGATCTGTACGAATGTGTATGGATGCGGGAAAGATGGGTACATGCAATTACGCATCCTGTATGAACCCATACACATGGGAATGTCTGAATAATTTGAAGGAATGGATTCGAAATTCAAAATTTGTTTGAATGTTTACATTCAAATCTATGGACACGACTCGAATTCGAATGTCAAAATTTGGACAAATTCGATTGAATTTCAAATGTCTTCGAATATTCGTGCACATCTCTAATAGAGATAGAAATATAATTATTTAATTATAATAAATAAACCGGGGTCACAGCGAATTCAGGGCTATTTCATATGAGATTAGAATATGGGATGAGGAATATTAGCAAAATGCAAATCTGCTGTTTTTTTAAAAATAAAATGTTATTAGAGATTTTCCTACAACAAAAAGAGAGAGAAATAGATAGTCAAAAGCGTGAATATACGTAGAGTAACTTCTGATCTTCTCTGTTAATGGTTATAGATAGATAGTAGATAGATAGTAGATATTGAATCTATCGATACCTATGCCCATCTTACTTGATAAAATAATTTCCAATCCCTTGCAAAAAAACACGTTACTAGTTGTCCAACCTCCTATGTGCTGGCAAACTCTGTTATCGATATACTAGCTTCTCCTATGCATAGCAAGTCAATTTGATTAATCTCTGATCAAGCAGCTCATTTTGTCAATTTCTGCCAATTCTAACAGCTTCTCCAGCCAATCTTCCACATTTGGTATTGATGGGTTCTTCCAACCTTGAGCATATGTTAGCCTCTGCTGTAATCATGCAATCCTTACACTGTTAACCGTCTCTAATTGTACAAGCAAAGCGCAAAGGTGCTTTGACAGAATTCTGTGAGCTTCTCAAGCTACAAAGCCTGTTAAGTAAAATCCGTACAGAAATTACCAGTCAGCGAGCTTAGATCACCATCTTATGCGTCCAAATGCTGCGTCTCTTGTGTTTATCTCACAGAGCCAGTTACATTGAAGGACAGAGTGAGAAGGGGAACTGACTATGCAAAATGAATCATCTCCTGCAGCTCTGAAATGATGTTTATATTATTGAGAAGAAATGCCAACTTGCTGCCTTCAATGTCTGCCTAAAATGAATAAATATAAAACTGTAAGAGGTTCCCTGCTGGATCAGGCCAGAGTCCATCTAGTCCACCATCCTGGGCCTATTTATACTATGGCCTCTAGTGCACAATTGGTGAACCTCTAGTGAAGAGCATATGCACACGGAGTAGACTGTTACAGCCTCCAAGTGCGCCTGCCCTCACCGGAAGTGAAATTGTGCTCCACATGTTAATCTATATTAACCAACATTAACCAGAGACTTACCTCAAGTGTCCGGGGCAGGAGCATTCACTTTATTTCCACTGCTCTGGGGTCATTTTAGGGGCTGCACTGGCACCTCAGACAACCACAGACGGGACTGTGTGTGTGCAAAGCATCAGTGTCATCAGGGTGACACCGCTGAAACATGCGCAGTTGCAGAGAGTGCCACAGCCAAAATAGTGGTGCCCAGGGGAAGACCAGCCCATGAATTGAATAATGTAAGTTTTCGATTGTGAGGCCGAGGGGAATGGCCATGTGCGAGAGCTAGTCAATGTTGGTTAATCATTAGATGGGAAGTGCGAAAATGCCCCCTGTCTCACACAGTGGCCCATCTATTGCTTCTGGGCATCTTAAGCAGAAGATGAAAGGACAACCCTCACCTGATTTTGACTCCATGAAAATGGCCTTTAGAAGAATCCTGCCTGTCTCTCCAACCTGGAGGTGGTACCTAAGCATTGATGCATTAGTTTCCTGTAAATTAGAGAAGATTTGCTGGATCGGACCACAGCCCATGTAGTCCAGCACCCTGCCTCACATGGTGTCCCACCAATTGCTTCTGGGCATCTCAAGCAGAAGACAAAGGCAAAATCATCATATGCTCTTGACTCCCTGTAAATGGCCTTTGGAAAAAACCCTGCCTCTCTCCAAGCTGGGGGTAGTAGCCAGGCGTCCATTCTAGTAGCCACTGATAGACCTGTCCTCCATGAATTAAGAGGAGCCCTGCTGGATCAGGCTACAGCCCATCTAGTCCAGCATCCTGCCTCACAGAGTGTCCCAACAATGGCCTCTGGGTATCTCAAGTGGAAGACAAAGGCAAAACATGCCCTGTCTGTACAACCTGGAGTTGGTATCTAGGCATCCATTCTAGTATCTATTGATACACCTGAATTTTAGCTAATCCTTTCTTAAAGCTATCAAGGCTGGTTGCTGTTACCACCTCCTCTGGTGGTAAATTCCAATGTGCAGTAGCAATGGACTTACACTGAAGAAGTTTTCCTTTAGAAGTGCTCAGTTCTTCAGATGCTCCCATCACAAACTGAGGCTGGCAAGGGATTATGGGAGTCCACCTATCTCTGGAGATCACAGTTAAGCATTAACCGGACCCTTGAAGGCTTTCCAAACCAGCTTTCAGTTCTTATTTAGCTGGGGAAACCATCTGCAGCCATTATTTACAGGTCGTCAGAGAGCAAACACGGGCAAACCTCAAGTTTTTAAAAAACGTCTAATGAAAAATATGGGACAATTTGATGTGTCAAAATGAAAAGCAAATCCTTCTTGGAGCTAAAAATTGATTTTCCATCACATTTCTCCAGGTCCCTCTATATAAATATGGACCTGGTAGAGGGGTGTGGAAGAGAAGAAAATCAATGGTCAGAGAAAGCTTAATAGGTGATTTAACCTCTTTAAATTGAAGTTCTTTCAGGCTTACCAGCAAGAAGGGCTGGTGGATGGATTCCTTGAGACCACTGCCAATGCCTCGGGGGGCAAAGGGTTTTCTTGTGGCTAAATGTCTTAAAAAGATACTATAATGTGGCCTAAGAATGAAAATGGCAGCTGAGATCAATAAAGCCACTTAAGTGGATAGCTAGCTTTAAATTTCACCTGCTTTCTTTCTTTCTTTCTTTCTTTCTTTCTTTCTTTCTTTCTTTCTTTCTTTCTTTCTTTCTTTCTTTCTTTCTCTTTGAAAACATGAAAAGAAGGAAAATCAGAAAATCGGCTCGTAAAACCTTTGCGTGAGTTGAAACAAATGTCACTAATGTAAAGAATTATTTGTTTTTGCTTTTAATAAAATGCATATATCAAAAATATAACTTTTTTACTAGAGCTACAAATATCACGAAATTATGGATATTTCTAGATGTGACACAGCACCCGAGTTAAGCTAGGTTTTCTTGTGAATTTTGACACAAAAGGTTCGCCATCACTGGTTTAGGAGCCATTATGGAAAAGGCCCTTGGGCGTGTTCCTGCCTCTTGCACCCCTGAGAGGGGGGGAACTACAAGAAGGCTCTCTCTTTGGCTGTGGTCACACCTTCACTTTAATCCTTCTTCATTCCATCTTTGAACCCCTACTGCTCACACCCTTTTAGTCCTATCTGTTTCATTTGTGGACTTCCCTCCCTTCAACCAGAATATCCTGGGTCCTGGTTTTTACAGGTCTCAAGCCGTCATAGAGTGTTAATCTGTTTTCATTTTTTGGGTGTGATCAGGGAAGAGGATTGAAGGGGGCTGAACCAGACTATAGTGGGTGGATCTTGTGTGAATTTGCCCCCCCCTTTCACCCAATGTGTAATGACATGGGGTTGAGTGACAGAACCTTTAGCCTATCAGAGCACAGGGGGCTGTTGTGATGGTGGAAAGCGGTAGAGATCTAGAAGAGTCTTGTAGAAGGCTCTCAGGATGGGAACAGAAAGGTATCAGCATAGCAACCCAAACTGAGGCCAAACTGAGGAAGGACTGCCATGTATTGGGTGCAGTTGGAGTTAGTTTGCTTTGGGACTTGGGACTTTGAGATCTCAGTGCCCAGTAAGGATGTGCACAAATATTTGAAACATTCCAAATTTGACCAAATTCGACTGAATTTGGACATTCAAACTCGAATGTCTCTGAATTTGAATTTAATATTCAAATGAATTTTTGAATCTTTCATTTGAACAAATTATTTGGACATTCATATGTGTACAGATACGTACGCATTGCATACGTATCCATTCACATCTTATTTGTATGGACACGTTCGAATGTTGTCGACATTTGTATCTTCAAATATGAATTGAAAATTCGTACAAATAGATTCGAATGTATTGAATTTGAATTGAATGCAAATGCATTTGAATTTTAAACATTCAAATCAATTTGAATCTTTGGATATTCAATTTGAATCCCAAAAATTGCATTTGTATCCCTAGTGCCCAAGCACCAAACAGTGGCAAGAAACCAAGAAAGTTAACAGAAGGGTTCCTTTTATTCTTACTTATGCCACAACTACAGCAATACAAACCCAAGTGTGGAATGTGAAGGTTATGAGGGTCAAAGGACAATTCATGCACTCAGGTTTCTGCAAATAAGATCTTTTTTCAACGTCCTGGATTTTCTTTTGTCTTTGGTACATGGATATAGTGGGCCTGTTCATTTACATTTAAACTAAGGTCAGGGCATTTGGTGAGCAACAACAATAAAAAAGTGTTTTTCCTCTTTTTCTTTCTTTCTTTTTTTTTTTCAAGAAGGGAAGGGCTCATTGTTGCACACAGAGATAATTTGTATTCTTGCAAACAAGCAACTACAGTATTGTTAGTGACTGTTTCATGTGTCTCAGCAGGAAGATAATGAAATTGTTCATTTTTTGAAGTCGCCCCGCCACAAGGAATGAAACAACAGATGGTAGTAGGGACTGGAAGTGTGCAAAGCTTGGTGCTCATTCAAAAATTTGGTCAAATAGTTTGTGTTCGTGGATGTTTGCCCTGAACTAAACATGCGGTGGTCCACACATCCAGAAATTTGAACTGAACCAGTCCTAGTCAATCACTTGCAAGTAGGAACAATGTGATCAAACAGTACGTGTATGTTACGTTCTTGCCCTTGAAAGGGGCTTTATTTATTTATTTGTTTGTTTGTTTGTTTGTTTGTTTATATATATCCCACCCTATACTCAAAGGTGTCAGGGCAGGTAAGAACCTTTAGAACAACAAATTAAAACCAATATTAAAACCAACAATATAGATCAAAAGATTTAAAAGATTAGCATATTAAAATACTAAAATAATAGTATCTGCTGAGGGGGTTTGTGGATATATAATCACATCAGCCAAAAGCCAGGGCAAATCTTCACTGCCTTCCCGAATATATACAGAGAAGGGGCATGACGTACCTCAGTGGGGATACTATTCCATAACCTGGGGGCCATTACCGAGAAGGCTTTTTCCCGGGTGCCCACCCGTTTCACTAGGGTGGTGGGACAACCAGGGGGGCCTCAGCTCCAGATCTTAAAGGCAGGTCAGTATGGGAGAAGGCATTCCTTTAGATATTTAGGGCCTTGTAGGTCAGAGTTAACACCTTGAATTGAGTTCAGTAATGAATCGGGGAAATGGGGGGAAAATTTGTGTTTTTTTCTTTCTTAAACAAGTTCGGAATTGAACACAAACAACCAGGTTTTCCAGCAACCAAAACAAATGGACTTTTGGATCAATGGTGAACTGAACATGCAATTTTCATTTGTGCACAACCCTAGCAAGGAAGGGACATATGTGGTAAATCTGATAGGGCAGCGGGGGAAGGCCCAATCTCAGTTCGCAGCTTCTGATTGGAGCCTTGATTTCAATTTCTTCAATCTCTGACTTGGAGAGATCAGAGGTGAAGATCCAGTCAGAGCATAGACTCGCACTTCATCCAGAGGTCCCAGGGCACCACAAAACACTTAGAGCCTACGGGTTTTAAAAATTACCCACCCATAGCCCATCAGCTCCTTATTTGCCTAAAAACATTGCCAGGATGACTTTTCAGCGTCTAATTTAGCCAACTTTGTGGAATCGAACAAAGATATAATGCTACTGACGGCATTTATGGGCAATTAATACCTTTAAAATGCCTCACACGTTGTGCATTTCAGTTCATGGTTGTCGGTTAAAGTTATAGCATATTAAATTTGAAGACCTGGTTCCCAAAAAAGAGTCAAACATGAATTAAGGTCCTTAAAAATCTAAAATCTCACCAGGTGGGAAGTGAACAACCACAATTAATGGATGGAGCCCATATATAAGCATCCTTTAAAAATCAGAAAGGTCAGCTCGAAATATTTTCAGTGCCTGAGACAGCAAAGGAGGAATAAAGGGAGCTTGAGAGATGCAGCCATTTTATTTAAAATTTACTTGGAAATCTTTCCCATTGCAAATCTCAGGAGGAGAAGGAAACATGGAATGATGCAGTGAAGGTGGGGAAGGAAAGGAACATCAAATCTATTTTGTTTAGAACATTCATAATATTCCCATGGAGATCGTAGAGTGGGTCAAAACATATGATAGAATGAACACTAGAACAAACTTTAAATATAAACCATCCAAACACAAGGAGCCTTCGAGCCAAAATAGGGGAGCTAGAATGCTTCGTTATGGAAAACAGGATTGATATTATTGGCATAACTGAAACCAGGTGGACCAGTGAAAACCAATGGGATACAGTCATCCCAGGTTACAAACTGTACAGGAAAGACAGGGAAGGGCGACATGGAGGTGGTGTAGCCTTGTATATTAAAGAAGAGATAGAATCTTATGAACTGGAATGTCCAGGTGAGTCTGACTCTTCCACAGAAGCAGTGTGGGTAAAAATAACACCCATGTTCTTACCTGGAATGGATGCCTAGGTACTGCCTCCAGGTTAGAAAGACGGAGTGACAAGCAGAATACCTCTGAAGTAGGGATGCGCACAAATGTTTCCTTTGTATTCGATTCGTATTGAATCGAATGCACGGAAATTTGTATCTGTTCGAATCGATCCCCTTCGAATGCGGTAGGGTTCATATTCAGTATTCAGTATTCAGTATGAATGTTCAATCCCATACGAGGCTCCATACAAATGTTTCAAAACATTTTATTCAAATCCATATGGCAATCTTCGAATGTGAATCCCTACTCTGAAGGCCATTTGCATGGATTCAAGAAGAGATGAAGGTTTTGCCTTTGTTTTCTGTTTGAGATGCCCAGAAGCGCTTGGTAGGCCACTGTGTGAGATGAGATTCTGGACTAGATGGGCTGTGGCCTGATCCAGCAGGACTCCTCTCATGTTCTTAAACAGTCTGGGATGTGGGCAAAGAGGTTTTAAGCTTTTTTGACGTTCCTTTGTTGTCAGCCTGCAAGTGTTTGAAGTTCCTGCGGTGCCAAAGACTTCTTATTTGCAAAGGGGCTCTTAATGTTATATAGTTCTATATATATTATATTAGCCAAGTGGCACCCTTTGGAGGAAGGGCAAGAATTGGTAACTTGTGGGAGAGATCAGAGAGGCTCTCTGATCAAGAGGAAGGGGTGTCACCGATCTGTAACATAAGCTGAATAAATTGCTTTTGTTTCTCCTAAAATTGAGAATGCTGCTCTATTAGAACCTAGGAGCTCCGCTGGATCAGCCTCAGCCCATTGAGTCCATCATCCTGCCTCACACGACGGCTTCCAGTTATCTCAAGCAGAAGACAAAGGCAAAACCTTCACCTGTGCTTAGTTCCCTCCAAGTGGCCTTGAAAGGCATCCTGCCCATCTCTCCAACCTGGAGGCGGTACCTGGGCATCCACTGATACACCTGTCCTCCCTGCACATAAGAGAAGCCCTGCTGGATCAGGCCATGGCCATCTAGTCCAGCATCGCATCTCACACAGTGGGCCACAAACTGCTTCTGGGCAAAACCTTTGCGGTCATGTCTGGGTAGTGCACCATGGGAGCCCACTTCTCAGCCCTGTGGGATCTTCAGATAAGAGGAAGCATTTCTTCACCCAGAGAGTCATCCATTTATGGAATTTGCTGCCAGAAGAGGTGGTAACAGCTACCAACCTAGAGGGCTTTAAGAAAGGGTTGGACAAATTTATGGATGACAGATGTATCAGTGGCTACTAGAATGGATGCTTAAGGGGAACAAACAGGATGCGCCTAAGGCCATTTGTTGGGATTCGAGAGCAGGAGAAGGTTTGTCCTTGTCTCTGCTTGAGATGCCCGTGGGCAATTGGTGGGCCACTGTGTGTGACAGGATGCTGGACTCGATGAACCATGGCCTGATCCAGCAGGGCTCCTCTTAGGTTCTTATGTTTTCATGTTCCTAAAATCCTGCAAACTGGTGCATGGTGGGATAGGGGCTTCCACATGCACTCTCCCTGGCCCCAGGTACCATTTTCTTTGCTGGCTCCCCACTGATCACAGAGGGTTCTATTTTCTGCGCACCGTTAAGTGCAATGCTGTTCTGTAGCTCAGTCCAGCTGGGGCGGGGGGGGGGGGACAATACTTCTAGACATGCAACTTTCAGGAATGTAATAGAATGAAGTGTGTTAGTGTCTCCCAGATGTACTTATTGTAAATTATTCCACAGCCAAGCCTATTAGTTGGAATGGGAGCCTGGCTAAGGGCGCCTCCTTTGCTCTTGAATTCCAAAGGTGCTTGCAGCAAATGCCTCCAGGTCCCTCATGCACCAATTATCATTCTGCTTTTTGGTTTTCACCACACTCATATGAAAGGCGCAGCTCTGGTCCCTGCGTTCTTTTTCCAAGGCAGATTGTGCATGCAAGCTCAGGGTTCTAAATTAATCATTTCCCCAGCCTCTTTCTTTCTTTCTTTCTTTCTTTCTTTCTTTCTTTCTTTCTTTCTTTCTTTCTTTCTTTCTTTCTTTCTTTCTTTCTTCTTCCTTCCTTCCTTCCTTCCTTCCTTCCTTCCTTCCTTCTTCCTTCCTTCCTTCAAAGGAGAGCAGGTGAAACTTTTAAGAAAATATTTTGATGGACAACAAGCATTTCAGAAGAGTCAGTACTACATTTATTTTAAAAAAAGTTCCACCATTTCATTCATTCATTCATTCATTCGTTCATTCGTTCGTTCGTTCGTTCGTTCGTTCATTCATTCATTCATTCATTCATTCGTTCATTCATTCATTCATTCATTCATTCATTCATTCATTCATTGTATTTCTATCCCACCTTATACCTAAAGGTTTCAGGGTGGATAACAACATTTAAAATCAACATATTAAAACAATAACAGTATATATTAAAACAGCAGTGTCTGCAAGTAGGAAGGGAAAGTGTATCCCCATTTAACCGAAGGTCAGGGCAAAGAGGTATGTCTTCACTGCCTTCCTAAACGCATACAGTTAAGGTGATAGACGCACCTCAAGGGAGAGATCACTCCACAGCCTAGGGGCCATCACTGAGAAGGCCCTCTCCTGGGTGCCTACACCCTTTGCTGCTGAGGGTGGTGGGACAACCAGGAGGGCATCTGCTCCAGACCTTAAGGCATGGGCAGGTCGACATGGAAGAAGACATTCTTTCAGATATTTGGGGCCCAAGTCATAAGTTAAAGTTAACACCTTGAATTGGGCTCAGTAGCAAATTGGCGGCCACTCTTTTAAGACCGGTGTGATGTGCATCTAGCTAGCTGTCCCGCTCAGTAATCTAGCAGCTGCATTCTGCATTAGCTTCAGCTTCTGAACCATCTTCAAGGGCAGCCTCATGTAGAATGCATTGCAACAGTCCAATCTTGAGGTTACCAGAGCATGGATAACTGTGGCTAAGTCACCTCTGTCCCAAAAGGCTTCAACAGTTGCACCAGCCTCAGTTCAGAATAGGTACTCTTGGCTCTGGCCTCCACGCAGAGTCTAAGAGTACCCCCAAATTTCACATCTGTCCCTTCCAGAGCATTGCAACCTTACTGAGTTCAGGGTGCCCATGCTTCATTGATTTTATAAGACCATTCACTCTGAAGAGCTATGCTGGACGGCTACTCGAGGATGCAATGGTGGCAGATAAATAGTTCCTTTTAGCGGCCACCACCACCACATGGTAGACACGATAGTGTGCTCTAACCCGTGTTCAGTCAGACTCACAGCTGGATTTACGCCGCCTGCACTCTAGCTGTCGACCTTCCTGTTTCATCGCTTGTAGCTCCATGGAATACTAAGGCACTTTTTGGGCTTTACGAGTGTGCTGAGGGCATTTGGGAGCAATTGTGTCAATAGCCCTGCTCATCTCCTGTTTCCAGAGGGAGACCAGAGCTTTGACAGGAGCAGCAGCCATGTCAACCAGAAAATCCTCCAGGGCATTCAGAAATCACTCCAATTCCATAAGTCTCTGGGGCAGATCATCTCAATAGGTCCCCCATCCTCACAGAGGGGAGCTGCTACTGTAAGTCCAAATCTCACTAGCGAGTGATCTGTCCATGACAGTGGGCTGACATTTAGATATTTATCTCTCCCTGCAATAACAGGTTTCTGTTACAGAATCATTTCCAGATCAGGTCCAGGAGCAGGAAAGCAGGACAAGAGAGAGCTGAAGACTTTAGCAGCTGTCAGATTAATTTCATGGAGCAAACAAGCTCAGGGAGGTAATACCTGGAAGCCTTAGCGTCATCTTGGCAAATGGACACCACACAGAGGACATACAATGAGGAGAGATGTGTACAAATATTGGTAACATTCAAAATTGGTACGAATTTGAACATTCAAACTAGGGATGTGGACAAATATTCTAAACATTCGAAATCTGATCGCATTTGTTCGAATGTGGACATTCAGTTTCAAATCAAATGTTTCAATACATTTGTACAAAGCTTCGTTATGGGTTTGTCGCATGGGGTTTGTATTGGCTTTGCATGCAATTTGTTTCTAACGTTTGTATTGAATTCATGTGGCTTGAAACAACAAAACAAAAAGGTTCTGAATAAAGTAACAACTGTAAGGGTGAAATTTTAACCCCAATGAAAATGTATTATTTAATTCTGGTAGGCCAGAGTCCAATGAAATCCAGGCAAAATATTTTAATTAGTGAAGACACCTCAGTTCAACATAAAATAAGAATAGGATAGTTAAAGATAAAATAAGCCAGACGCGTTTCGATCCAAAGCCTCGGATCTTCCTCAGTGGCTTACCTAAGATTTATAAAATACTATATAAATGCTCAGACAATTTCAGCTCACAAACATATATGTGACTCTGACTTCTATATTGGCTTTGCATTCAATTTGTATCTAACTTTTGTATTGAATTCATATGGAACATTTGTTATCTAATTTGAATCTTATCACATTTGAAGGGATTTATTCGAACAAATATGAATTTTCTTGAATTCATGCAAATTGAATAATAAAACAAAAACATTTGTGCACATTCTTAACACCAACAGACACCAGCAACAACAAAAAAGCAAGAAGACAAAAACAGAAAAAAGCTTTCCTAGCACCCATTCGACAAGTAATGGACTGCATAGGTAAGTTATTACACAAAAAAGGTATAGAGACTAGGGGTGTTCACAAATGCAATTTTCAGGATTTGAGATTTGTATACCCAAAAATTCAATTTGATTTGAATCTTTAAAATTTGAATTTAATCAAATTCGATTCGAATTAAGCAAATTTGAATCTATTCATTTGAATTTTTGATTCAAATTTGTGCTTACGAATGTCGATAACATTCGTATATGCCTGTACGCATCCATACATGTCCATATGCATCCCAAAATTATCCTGTATGCAACCCGTTTTCATCCTGTACGGATAGGTAAAAATGTGTACGGATGCAGGGAAGATGTGTATCGGCAAGTACGCATCATGTACAAACCTGTTTACATGCAAATGTCTGGATAATTCAAATGAATAGATCCAAAATTCGACATTTGTTCAAATCTTTAAATTTGAATTTATGTACATTCGATTTGAATTCGATTGTTGAAATTCGGGCAGATTCAATCAAATATCAAATACCATTGAATATTCATGCACACCTTTAATAGTGTACAAACCTACCACCAACATAAGTCGGATACTAAGATCAGCAAAGACAGTCTCTCCCCTCTTAGTACTCTCGGCATTTATAAAATACCATGTGAATGCAGGAAGGTGTATGTAGGGATGGCCTCACACACGACAGCAATAGGAAAGATGATCACAAAAGACATGTTGTGTTTCATACTGACTGATAAGACAGCAGTAGCGGAACACACACAATGTGAAAACCACAAGATCTTATTTGAACAAACAGAAACTATACCCAAGGTAAAGGGATTCCATGAACTGGCTACCAGAGATGCCACTGAAATAAAACAGCATTCCCACAACTTTATCAGGGACCAAGGCCTGTTTCTCAGCAGCATCTAGTGGAAACCTTTGTACAGAAACAAGCAAAACAGAGATTCACAGCTTAGTCCAGCAAACACACAGCCCACCAGTCACTCACCCCTAGGGATTGTGTAAATACATAATGCAAGGTAAGCCTCAACAATCCACCATTAACACTTTAAGGAAGCAATACCAACAAATTACAGCCAGAAAAAAGAAATGCGAAATTGGTACAAATTTGTCCAACTTGGCCTCCCCACTAAGGGTGTGCAATAATGCGTTTTTGACGTTCTGAGTTGATTTGAATAATAAAACATTTGATTCAGTTTGAATTATTTAAATCTAAATTTAACAAAATTCAATTCGAATTAAGCAAATTCGAATCTATTTGTTCAAATTTTTGATTTGAATTTGCACTTATGAATGTCGACCAGATGCGTAAATGCCAGTACACATCGTCCGGACATCTGTACACATCTTTCCAATGTCCATACACGAGCATATGCATCCTGTCGTTATCCCATATGCAACCCATTTTCGTCCCGTACGGGTCCATACAAATGCCTACAGATGCGGGAAAGGTGCGGATCTTCAAGTACGCATCATGTACTAACCCGTACACATGCGAATGTTCGAATAATTTGAACAAATAGTCCCAAAATTAAAAATTTGGTCTGAATGTTTAAAATTAAATTTCTGGACATTCTATTCGAATTCGAATGTTGAAATTCGGCACATTCGATCAAATTTCGAATGCCTGCGAATATTTGTGCACATCCCTACTCACTACCACACGTTATCCCAGCAGTAAGGAGACGCAAGACAGAGGCCAACAGTCTGAAATCAAAAGCCAAAATTTGCATCAGCCCCTCTGCTCCTCCTGCATCCATTTCTGCATCAAAGTTTGACTGTTTTTAAGTAGCATTTATGAGCAATGAAGAACTGCTTTGAATGTCAGAGTGTCCTTTTCTGGGATTGGCAGACCTCCCTTTCTTGCGCTGCGGGTGTTTTATCTTTATTGTACACACACTGACATTTTGTGCCCTTGTGAAAAATTCATTTCTTGGCACTCTATCCCAGCCAGTACATTCCCTCAAAGCTGTACATGTTGAGATACTTTTTTTCACTCAACATGCTTTGTAGGCTTTTCTGTGTACTTCAGAACTCTTTTACTGTTCTTAAATGGTCACCTCTGCCCATTTCAGTGGAAAATGGGTATTTCCATTCATAGGAGTGGACAGTTTGCAAACACACACACACACAAAAGGAACATGTGAGACAGCCCTCAAAATTGTCCTCACATATTCTGTTTTTTTCCTGGATTTTGAAAACATAGAATTAGGGAGCTGGAAGATGCTGACCATAAAGGATAAAGACATCCCCCAGAGAACAGAGTTATGCCGAGAGCTATGCTTTTTCCTGTTGTAATGTACAGCTGTGAAGTTGGGTGCTGAGGAAGTGGATGATGTGGATGAGGGAAAATAATACTAATAATGCCATGCAGTATGAGGACAAATCAATTAGGCCTGGATCAAATGGAGGCCAACTTCTCCCTTGGGACAATAGTTCTCAAATCAGAAACAGAAGCATACTCTGGGCATGTGCAACGTGCAAATAGTGAGCCTAAAAAAGATCCAGGTTTGGAAAGGTTGTGGAAAGCAGAAGAAGGAGGTGACAGCCGAAAGAAAGAGTGGACCAGATCAAAAAGACTACTGGAATATCCTAAGAAGAGCTATGGCATGTTACAAGAGGCAGGGGAAACTGACAGTGCTGTCTACTGGAGAATAGATGCAACTTGAAGGCACGAGGGATGTCCATGAATATTTGTAACATTCATTATTCATATGAATTCATATGAATTTGGATATCCGTACACAAATAGAATGCTACAACATTAGTACATTAATATTTGTATGAATACAAATGTTTCAGAACATTTCTATTAGTAGTTCAGAAACGGGGGATGCATGTCGGATACGTATCCATTGTATCAGATATCTATCAAGTCTTATCAGATACATATCGGATACATATCTGTTGTATCAGATACGTATCTGTTTGTATTGGTTACTTATTGGATACATATGCGTTAGAGGTGCACACAAAAACATATCCAGTAATTCAATTCAATACAAGTACATTTGCATGTATTTGTATGAATAATTTGGACATTTGTAATTCTATGGGTACATACGCATTCCATATTCATCTGTACACATCCTGTATGCCTACCATTTTCATCCTGTACAGATGTGTATGGATGTGTTCAGGGTGCATATGGGTACATATGAGACGCATATGTATCCATACTGATAACAATGTCCAAATTATTCACACGAATAACTCATGATATTCATATTCATTTGAATTCGGAAATCTGACTGTACAGACATTCGATTCATATACGAAGTCTGAAATCATCTAAATTTGTACAAATAATGAATATTTTGAATATTAATGCACATCCCTAGTATTTGTACAAACGCATTCATATTGAATAGAATCCTACCATATTCGAAGGGGATCTATTTGAACCAATACAAATTTTTTAACATTCAATTTGTTACAAATTGAATGCCCAAAAACATTTGTGCACTTCCCTAGGAGGCAGCTAACAACCTTCAACCACCATCACATGTCCAGCTAGAAAGTTAAAAATAACAACCCCATTCCAACCAGAGAGGTCTCAGAATTTGACCTGAAGTAGATAGAAATGCTTGTTTGACAGACTTAAGACTATTTCAAAACAATATGCAATGAGACACAGTGACCAAAATTAAAATAATCAAGAATCCAGTCTAGGAAGGCATTCTGAGATTCTCATAGCAGCAAGTGATGGAGACCAAATGCAACTCGCTGTATTCTGAGCATTAAATCCTTTGTTTTTGTGAGCTGTATTACATTACCTTTTTGTTTAGTGCTGTGCAGAGCTGTAAACAGAGATGTAGGTAAATATGAAAGACGGCCCATGCTTTTGAGAAGAAAACATAATGGATCTGAGCAGAGCTTTTACTTGGAAATGAAACCCAACAGGGAAGATAGCTTCTCTGCACACTCTGCACTCAGAAACCACGTTGGTTTTGATGAAGCCATTTGAATGCAGATAGTCTCTCTGAAGAATCAAAAAGGCTAACATCTTAATATTTAATATTGCTACCATGCACAATATGAAACTAAGGGCCAATAAACTTATAATGGGCCATTGCAGGACTGAAAGAAGGAGAGGACACCTGGTCTTTGGCTCAGACCATTTGAGAGTCTTGCCAATATGCTCAATACGTGGCAGGCAGAGACCAGCTGTTTTCCCTCCTGTCTACTGGTGCTTGACCTTCAGAATTCGTTTTCTACTGACAAATCATCCTTCTCCTCCTTTCTACAAGCAGGAATGAGTGACATCTTGCAATTAAGGGCTGGAATGGAACCAGGGCCATTAACACTGTGCAATGCACCAGTCCCTCTGCTACTTTTTGTAATGGACAGACATCACCCCCACCCACACCCACCCCGAGATTCATTCACTCCATTAGGCATCTGTGGAGAAGCCAGGAGGCCCATGGTAGCTTCTGAACAGGGGTGGTGGAGAAAGTGGCACAATGCACTCTGAAGCCAAGAGGGAATTTAAGGAGGGGGGGAGGGAAGGAGAAGGAAGAAAGGTGAGAAGAAAGGAAGGGAAGGGAAGGGAGGGAGGGAGGGAGGGAGGGAGGAAAGCTCTTTCTTAGCAAAGTTTTGCACACTTTGGCCATGATCACACCTGGCCAGTCTAGGCTGTCCCATTAAGAAAGTGAATGGAAGCCATCCTGATACTATTCACACCCAGGGTGTTTTTCCATTGTCACTAGAAGTACCCATTAAGTACCCATTAATGGGTACAAAAATGCCATTATGTACCCATTAATCGGTACTTAATGGATATTTTTAGTGACAGTGGAAAACCACCCCCAGTCTCTGATAATCAATTCTCAGATTGTCCTCAGCTTGGACTGCTATACTCACACTTGTATGGATGTTTTTCCACCGCACTCCTTTAATCTGGATCTAAAAAGATCTGGATCTAGGGAATGGATTAAGGGAAGTACCCAATGTGTTTCCATGGGAGGTCTAGCACCCAATAGCAATGGGTGCTTGCCTCCCTGCCAAGGAAACACCGGAGCACCCATTTGGAAATCCGGATCTACCCACGAGGGGTCTGCCTGTCACCCCAGGTGTTTTGGGGGACAGGGGGAGCAATCTCCGAAGTGGCTCCAAAGTCACTTCGAAGTCTGTGCAAAATAGCTTTGGAGCATCTTTGAAGTCTGTGCTGATCTTTGGAGTAAACTTCGGAGTGACTTCAGAGTCACTTCGGAGTGACTTCAAAGTTCACTCCAAAGATCAGCACAGAATTCAAAGATGCTTTGGAGCAATTTTGCACAGGCTTCAAAGGGACTTTGAAATGACTTTGAAATTACTTCAAAGCTTAGGTTTTGGGGCTCCTCCCCCAAGGGTGCCCCCTCCCCCTAGCCTCCTCTAGACCCCATTGCCAAACTAACGTGGAAACAGGCTCCCTTTAATCCAGATTTTCTGGCTGAAGACCCCATTGTAGACCCCATTAATGGGGTCTACGGAAAATTGAGATTAAAGGCCAAAAAGTACCCATATGATCTGAATTTCCCCAGTGGCAGTAGAAACAATAGGGTCCCAAATGGGTGCTGTGGTGGAAATGGGGTTATCCGGGTCACACCGAAATGGGTCCTTAATGGGTGCAAAAATGGGTACTTTCTGACAGTGGAAAAACACCCTATGTTATCTCCCTGAGTCTCCTTCATGTGACTCTTTAGTTCTTCACCCCTATTGATTACACCAGCATTCTGATAGGATAGAGTTCTGTCAGTCAACAGTGGCACACGGGGTGTGTTTGGAGTTGTGTAGGCTGAGGGCAAACTCAGGGTACTGTTGGGGTGAGGGACCTGTGCCCTCAAACAGATGCAGCTGAGGCATATACCAGCCGGCATATACCTTCACCTCCACAGTCGTTCCGGCAGAAAAAGGAGAGCCTATAATCTGCCCTTTTCCCTAAAGCTGTTGAAGAACATTCAGTCCCTTTCACTGCAATGAAATCTTGTTTCCCTTGCAGATTGCTGAAGGAAAATGGAAGCCACATTCTGGTCTAGTGGTTAAGGAGCCGGACTCTTATTTGGGAATACCAGGTTTGATTCCGCCCTCTTCCACGAAGCCAGCTGGGTGACCTTGGGCTAGTCACAGCTCTCTTCTGAGCTCTCACAGCCCCACCTACCTCACAGGGTGCGTTCTGTTGTGGGAAGAAGAATAGAAACCTTTGTCAGCCACTTTGAGTCCCCTTAAATGGGTGAGAAAAGGGGTAGAAAAGCCAACCCTCCTCCTCCTCCTTCAGCTATGGGTGTGATCATGGCCTTTGTGGTGATGTTTTCTGGCAGTTCTGTTCCTACGGGAACTTGGGAGAACCATATTATTCAGGAGATGGAACCACTGAAGTGATGAAATGGAAGGGTTTAAGGAGGAAAGGTTTCACTGGAAACCAAGGCCCATTTTAAAGCTCCAAAGGTTCTTGTGGAATCTTTCTTTCTCCTTACTTTGATATAATTCATGGTTTTTTCTGACCTAATGCTTTTACGTGGCATTGTGCAAAGGGCACTAAGCTGAGGATCTTCCACATAGAAAGAATCAGTGGTGTTTTCCTCGCTTTCTCTGTCGGCATTAGGTATTCCAGAGAGAGTAGACAAAGCAGCAAGGAGTCACTTTGAAAAATCCCTCCCTTGATATTTGCTTTCCCAATTCTTTCTTTAAAAAAATAATTTAAAAAATCAGATTTGTGAACCAAATCTGTTCATTATTTCCCTTAAGTGTTCCCTAACATTCTTTGCTAATTTTGAATATTTCCATGCACTTGAGAATCCAGCTAGGGGGAATTGAATTAAACACTTCTTTATAGTCTGCAAAGACGTGGTGTTGATTTCTCTTCCATCGTTTTTTAAAGAAAATCATTTCATCAACATTTGCTCCTTCGTTCTTCTAGAGTTTCTGCTGCTCCATTTCTGTTCAATGGGTACAACAGGATTTCCTTCAGCTACTTAGACATCGGGCCAGCTAAAATCGCTCTGAGCAGCTTGAATATAATTGCTAAATGGATTATCTGTCTATAATGTTCAGGCATCGTGCGTTTCGCTTCATCTTCCTTCATCAGGAATGCCTTCCCAGCTGTCACTTAGGCTTATCATGGGCTGCCTGCAAGGAGATGTGAAGCTGGTTGGCATTTCCAGATCTTATATAGACGGTGTCTCCATTAGGGATGTGCATGAATATTCATAACATTCATTATTCATTCAAATTTGGACGAACTTCGACATTTGTATACAAATCGAATATTACAACATTCATACATTGACATTTGTATAAATATGAATGTTTCAGAACATTTGTGAAATGGGGAGGTGGGAAAATGGCTGCACCAGTCACATCTGCAACAGATCCAGAGTGAATTCGGCATGGTTTGAGAGTGGATTCAAAGTGGACACAGGGTGGATTTGATGCTTTCAGAGCGGATACGTATCGGATATGTATTGGATACATATGTGTACATATTGGATATGTATCAGATACATAACTGCCGTGTCTCAGGTGGGTGAGGTCAGCAAGGCAAACACAGGTGCATGCTTATGGCAATCCATTGGGGGCTCAAAAGTAGTCAGCGTCAGGTCAGTCCGAAGTCAGGGTTCCAGAAGTTCAACAGAAGTCACAGCAAGGGTGTTTTTCCACTGCAGCCCATAGATCCGGATCTAAGAAGATCCAGATCTAAGGAATGGGTACATTCTTTAATCTGGATCTAGTAGATCCGGTTTAAGGGAAGCACCCTGCTGTGGAAACAGCTTTGCACCCATGTGGGGAATCCGGATCGACCCCCAAGGGGTCGGTCCGTTATCCCAGATGTTTCGGGGGGTGGGGGGGGCAGTCTTCGAAGCGACTTCAAATTGACTTTGAAGTCATTTCGAAGTCATTTCGAAGTCTGTGCAAAATAGCTCCAAAGGGACTCCAGAGCTATAACTTCAAAGGCACTCTGGAGCTATTTTGCACAGACTTTGAAATGACTTTGAAATGACTTCGAAGTGACTTCGGAACCTAGGTTTAGGAAGGCCCCAATGGGTGCATCCCCTCCCCCTAGCCTCCTTTGGCCCCCATTGCCTGTTTCCAGTGGAAACAGGCTCCCTTTAATCCAGATTTTCTGGCAGAAGACCCCATTGTAGACCCCATTAGTGGGGTCTACAGAAAATTCAGATTAAAGGCCAAAATGTACCCATTAGATCTGGATTTTCCCCATGGCAGTGGAAACAATCTGGTCCCAAATGGGTGCTGTGGTGGAAATGGGATCATCCAGCTCACACCCAAATGGGTCCTAAATGGGTGCAAAAATGGGTACTTTTTGACAGTGGAAAAACACCCCAAGAATCAGGTCAGTCCAAGTCAGGATTCCAGAAGTATGGCAGAGTCACAACAGGGTCCAAGAGTCAGGATTATGGGTGAAGGCGTGGACGGGAGGTACACGAGTTTTTGTCTGCAATGCCGGCCCAGTTTGTGCTGCTCAGTTAAGTAGGGGAGGCAGCACCATGCCCTTGCTGGTGAAGCTGCACCAGCCACTGTGATCTGTGCCTCACTTGTTTCTGTTATTGAAGCAGCAGAGGGGAGGGGCGCTCTTGGGGCTGACAGTCTGAGCTCTCATCCCCAGAGCTGTCTGTGTGCTCCTCCAAAACTGGTCCCTGACCCTCAGCGTCTGCACTGCTGTGCCCCGGTTGCTGCCCAGACCGCTGTGCCCCCAAAACCACACTCTCCTCCCCTGAGGAGACTGGACTGGTAGGACAGGGCATGACAATAACACATATGTATGTGTTCCTATTGGATATTCATATGAGTACATTTGTATTGAATGGAATCCTACCACATTCAAAGGGGATCTATTCAAATGAATACGAATTTTCTTTAGATTTGATTTGTTACAAATTGAATGCAAAAAAACACATTTGTGCATATCCCTAGTATCAATCCCTAGTACTCAATCCAATTTGTTCGCATTGGGACATTCAAATTTGAATCGAATGTCCGTACATTTTGACCAGGTATCTAGTAAACGTCCTTCTACAAACCACATCTCTGGACAGGATGAACTTTTTCCCTGGCTTCGTTCGATTTGAGCCAAACTCTCCTTTGCTTGGTTTGAATTCAAACCTCTTCCGCCTGACAAGCATTGCATTCACTTCTATTTGAACACCTTCAAACTCAGATCAAACAGGGTGTGTTTGATAGGTTCATTTGAGCACCCCTTTATTCAGTCTGAAATCAGGATCTGTTTTCAAACAGGCAGGGAACTCAGTTTGAATTCAAATCTGTCGAACACACCCTGTATGACTTGAAGCAGTTCAAACTTGAAACAGCATGGCCTATCTTTGTGCCACTGTACCCTTTAAGGCTATCCAATTGTTCTGTCCAAAAAATGGTTTGATCCTGATGTGGTAAAGGAAGCTCTTTGGGGCTCTGGGAATTTTTCCTCCCCCAAGTGTGCTGCAGGACCCATGTTAGTTTGTTCTAAACTCAAGGCTTCCTTCGCATTGGCCTTTCCAAGCTGCTTACATTGCCATTGAGATGCATTCCATTTTCTCATAGCTTGGTTTAAAAACAATCTGTGCTTAGGTAGAACTGGGAACTAGGGATAGGCAAGAATATTCAAAACATTCAAAATTCAATCCAATTCATTCGCATTCGGACATTCAAACTTGAATCAAAGGTCTATACATTCGTTTTTTTAACATTCGAATGAATTTGAACATTTCAAATCATTTCTATGAATTATTTGAACATTTGTATCGCATTCATATCAAACATTTGTATTGAGTTCGAATCCTACCGCATTCGAAGGGGATCTGTTTGAATGAATGCATTTTTTCCTGCATTTGATTCGATATAAGTCAAATACACACCAAAAATAATTTCATGCACATCCTCAGATTAAATCTTTCTCCGTGGCAGTGGGGAAGGAGGGATGAGGGCAGGAGGAATCCACCAGCAAAGGGAATTGGTGCCTGAAGAGCACTGATGAACCTCCTGGGCTACACATCTTGGTGGGGGTGGAAGTGAGAAGAAGGGATGACAAGAAGAATTACCAGTCATTGCAAGATGTTGAAATACTGTAGCCTGTGTAACAAAAAGGAAGAATAACAGAAGAGCAACACGAAGCAAAATGGCTTTTGTTAAGAGCCCAGCTGTAATTACAACGGGAAGCACTTTGGTACACAGTGTGACAGGTTTGCTAAGCATTGTACACCCCACTGACAATGAGGCAATGCAATTGTGTTGTATCATAACTCATCCCCACAATTACCACCCTGTGAAGAGCCGTTTAAGTGGCTACAGGGGCTGCCATAAAGTGGATACAATGGGAAGCACAGAGGCAGAAGCAGAGGCATGGCCTAAGCATGTGTGTGTGTGTGCGTGTAAGGAGTTGTGGTGTCCTTAATTATTTCTCTTCCGGCAATGGTCAGTTCAGAGATTGGATCCTGCAAAACGAGGTGAAGGTGGCAAATACCAGAAGAGGGGGTGACAGTAACCAGCCTGGATAGCTTTAAGAAAGGATGAGATACATCCATGGAGGACAGGGGTATCAATGGCCACTAGGATGGATGCCAACATACTGCCTCCATGTTGGAGAGACAGGTGGGATTCCTCTTAAGGCTGTTTGCAGGGAGTTGAGAGCAGGTGAAGGTTTTGTCTTCATCTTCTGCTGGAGATGCCCAGAAGCAATTGGTGGGCCACTGTGTGGGATAGGATGTTGGACAAGATGGGCTATGGCCCAATTCAGCAGGGCTCCTCTTATGTTCTTATGTTGGAGAGACAAGCAATAGGGACGTGCAAGAATATTCAAAATATTTGTTATTTTGATCGAATTTGAACAAATTCAGACGTTCAAATTCAAATCGAATGTCCAGACATTTTATTTGTTTGTTTGTTTGTTTATATTTATTTATTTACATTTCTATCCCGCCCCATACCCGAAGGTCTCTGGGTTGGGTTACAACCTTAAAACAACAGATTAAAACAGAATATACATTAAAAGACTTTAAAAATTCAACAACTTTAAAACAATACACATTATGTTTAAAATGATTGTGTATGGCCTGGGTGGGAAATATAATCAGCTCAGCCAAAGGCCAGGGAAAAGAGGTTTGTCTTCACTGCCTTCCTAAATATATATAAAGAAGGGGCCTGACGCACCTCGAGGGGGAGGCTATTCCATAGTCTAGGGGCCATCACAGAAAAGGCTCTCTCCCGGGTGCCCACCAGCCTCACTACTGAAGGTGGTGGGACAACCAGGAGGGCCTCACCACTTGATCTTAAGGCACGGTAATATTTGAACGGATACAAATATTTTAATCATTTGTTTGAATAATTTGGACATTTGTATCTGTACGGATATGTACGCATTACATATGTATCCTTATTTGTATCCATACTGATCCCTATAGATGTGTACAGGGTAAAAATGGGATGTGTATGGATGCATATGAATGTTGTCAACATTCATATCATTAAAATGCATAAAATATTCATACACATAGATACGAATGTATTCGAATCAGTTCAGTTTTTCATACATTCACTTTTTCTCTATTTGTACGAATTTCGCCATTCGAATATTTGAATCGAATGTTGAAAATTACATTCCTTCGCACCCCTGACAGGCAGGATTCCTCTGAAGGCCATTTGCAGGGAGTTGAGGGCAGGTAAAGGTTTTGTCTTCTTCTGTTGCTGGAAATGCCCAGGAACAATTGATGAGTTTCTGGGTGAGATGGGATGCTGGCCTAGGTGGGCTGTGGACTGATCCAGCAGGAATCCTCTTATGTCGTTCTGTTATGCCAGTTGAAAAACTCATCTTCACCTGACTGACTCAACTTTTGGTGCTCAGCTGAATCCAGAGACGTTTTCGCACACGGGGGTTTGGAACGCGCGGGAGACAGCTCCGGGCGCAGCATTCGCTTTGCTGCGGCCGAGTTTGCGTCCCGGCATGTCCGGAGCTGTCTTCCGCGCGTTCCAAATATAGAGCACTTTAAACTTCTCTACATGCGTTCGGGCGCGCACGAACTGCCCGCAGGCGTTCGGGAGGAGAAGCGTTCGCGCATGCTTCTCTCTCCCTAACAGCTGCGGGCTTGCCTCCCCTGCCGGCGCAGCATTGACAATCAGCTGTTTTCAGCCAGCGCCGGCTGCGGAAGCCTCCTCAGCTGTCTCCCTGCCCCTTGCCGTCGTTTGCCGGCTAAGACAGCTCACGACGCTTTGAGCATTCGCACACGGGCGCTCCGGAATGCATTTAAACGCATCTCTGCGCCCCTCTGTGTGAATGCTCAAAGCGTCGTGAGCTGTCTTAGGCTTCCCGTCCTACTCCCGTTCCAAATGGAACGGGAGTAATGCGAAAATCCCTCAGGTCTCTTGGGCAAGATCCAGTCTTTAAACCATCTCTGGGGATTCCTGGGGAAAGAGACTGCATTCAGTACCTGGAAAGTCAAGAGGTTTACCTGCTGGTGTATGTTAGAAGGATGGACAGACAGACATGTAGAAAGATCCTTATATTCATCAACCATAGTAGTGCAGTAGCCCTTTTGTAGCTTTGCTGAGCCTATATACCCCATAAAAGCCGCCTGCAGCTGAAGAATTGTTGTGACTAGGCCACAAACTGCTGTGGCAGTCATTTATGGCCTATTTGTGACTCTTGTGGAGCTGAGGTCAGCCTTCACAGAGGCTGTAAAAGGCTGCCACACCAGCAACCTTAATAAACATAATGGTTCTTTAGACCTGCCTACCCCTGTACCCACCCAGTCTTGATTCAGGTAACATGTTTGGCAAACCGGACCTCTTTGCTACGAAACAGCGGCCAAAATTCAGTGAATTGTTCTTATTACAGTTGGCTGGGCCAGGAGTTACCAGCACAAGCGTTTTTGCTCAATTCGTTGAGCTTTCTGAAGTATTCGAGAACAAGGGCTGTATTGGGAGACAGAGTCATAATCCTGCAGCTATTCTGATGGCTCTGTTAAGCAAAGCCCCCTCCCCTTCCCCTCCCCAGTATATAGCTTTCTTTCATTTCATATTTCATAGACCTCTGGACTGCAGCCTTGCCTAGAACTGCTTCACTGAAAGGTTTGCTCTGAGGCTGGGAAAGGTGAGCCAAGAACCCCAAATTATCAAGATGTTGGTTCTAGGGATGGGCATGAATGCAATGTTTGACATTCGATTCAAATAGAATATTTGAGTGTCCAAATTCGTATGAATAGAGAAAAAACAAATGTATTAAAATTTGAACGGATTCAAATACATTTGTATCTATTTGTATGAATATTCAGTACGTACGTGATGACACAAATGTCGACAGCATTTGTATGTATCCATACACTTCAGATTTTTATCCTGCATGCATCCCATTTACACCCCTTACACCCCATACAGATGTGTACAGATACAGTTTGGTGTAGTGGTTAGGGAGCAGGACTCTCATCTGGGAATACTGGGTTCAATTCTGACCTCCCCCATGAAGCCAGGTCTCTTGGGCAAGATCCAGTCTTTAAACCATCTCTGGGGATTTGTGGGGAAAGAGACTGCATTCAGTACCTGGAAGCTGGGTGACCTTGGGCTAGTCACAGCTCTCTTCTGAGCTCTCACAGCCCCACCCACCTCACAGGGTGTTCTCTTGTGGGGGGAAGAATAGAAAAGCTTTGTCAGCTGTTTTGAGTCCCCTTAAAGGGGTGAGAAAAGTGGCGTAGAAAAGGCAACTCTTCTTCAACTCTTCTTCGTATGTATCTGTACACATACGGATGTCCAAATTATTTGTACAAAGGATTCCAAATATTTGTATTCATTTGAATATTAAAAAAAAGAAAGTCTGGACATTCTGTTCAAATTTGAATGTCCGAATTTGGCTGAAGTTGATCGAATAACAAAAATTTCAAATATTCTTGCGCATCCTTAATTGGTTCTTTTCCACTCCCGCCGCCACCACCACCACCATCACCCAAAGGCCAAGGGATACCTTCAGACCAAGAGGTGCCAGTGTTGGAGGAGATGTGAGGAAATGGGCATCAGAGCAGGAAGAGAGGAGGTTGCCCCATTTCTTAATATAGCCCCTGATGCATCTCCAGAAATCTCCCTTGCTCAGATGGGAGGATTCCAAATGAAACAGAATAAAAAGTCAATTTATTTTTTTATTGTTTAATCTACCCCAATTCATCACGGTGCAGACCCTGTGCCAAAGCCATTAGAAGCCCTGATTATTTATACCTTAGCTAATGATGAAGCCACAGCGCCACAAATTACGTTCCTGATATATAAAGATGAGAGCGATGAAGCCATGTGAATTGTGCTATAAAACTCACTGGTGATATACAGTTGCGAATTCTAGTCAATTGGACAAAGCTTTAACTGTTTCTTCCTTCCTTCCTTCCATCTTTTTTTAATTAAAAGGCGCTGCAGCCAGGCTGTGTTCCTTTAAGCATAAGACGCTGCATCATTCCTAATCTGAAATCATCTGCAAACGGGAGATGGCACTGGTTGATTCATTATGGTGCTATAAACATTGCTTTTTTGCCAGCTGTGTTTACTCCAGGGTAATTGCAAGTGGTTCCAAAGTCCCACAGAGTAGGGAAGGAGCATCTCGCTGGGTGAAGACCCTGGACCTTCCTGCACTGAGAATTAGGGGTATGCACAAATGTGGGATTTTTTTGGATTCGAATTCGAATCAAATTGAATATCCAAACATTTGATTCTAATGTTTAGAATCCAAATGCAACAAAATCCGATTTGAACATAATACATTCATATCTATTCATTTGAATGTTAGACGCGAATCTGAAAATATGAATGCCAACAACATTCATATTTGAAGATACAAATGTTGACAACATCTTTATATGTTATACGTGTCTGTATGTGTTTTGTATGCATCTCGTTTTATCCCATATGCATCCTGTTTTCATCCTGTACTATCAGAGCAAATGTGTACAGATACGTATGAGATTTGTACAGATACGTACGTACTACATAAGTCTCTTCATTTGAATGATTCAAATGATTCGAATGAATGTTTTGGAACATTTGAAATTCGTTCAAATGTTTAAATTCGGATGTGAAGACATTCTATTCGAATTTGAATGTCCGCATTCGATCAAATTCGATCAAATTTTGAATGTTTAGAACATTCGTGCGTATCCCTGTTCAGAATAGTGAGCCTGCTAACTGCATGCTGGTGCAAACTACAACAGGTCCTGCCATCGTTTGCACCATTGTCTGGCTGGCAGGCCCCTTATTGTGGCAGATAATCCAGAATAAGGCCCAGTGCACAAAGGCCTCCTGTCTGAATTATCAAGAATAAAATGAGATGCACTGAAGTGGAACAAATAAGTCTTCCCTTCAAGAGGCACCAGAGATGGTTTCTTGTGCATCTTTGATGATATTCTGTCCAGGGTCTTTTCTGCCCTTATCTCTGTTAGTCTGCATCAGCGAACCCAGATTAGCTAGATCCTCGGGCCTGTTTGCACTTGGTTTTGTTCTGGAACATATCCCAGAATACGGGCCTGGTGTTCATATGCTAGTGCAGGCTACAGCAGGCCACAAGAGAAGAAGTGTTGCAGTCGCACCTGCAACCTAAATCTGAGGGCTCAGGGAAACCTGGGCAAGCAGCCTATAGCTACTTCGATCATGGCTGCAGTTCTAAAAACCACAGCATTGCGGGTTACAGCCGGGAGGCTGTAGCGATGCAGGTAACAGCTATTGCTGTTACGGTTCATTGCTGGGTGTTGTGAAAGTCAAATCCCTTGATCCCTACTGGCATGATATCAGGGACCCGCCACGTCCTTAATGGCGGAGTTAGAGATTAGAAGCACAGGGAAGAGAGATCAGGCAGGAGACAGGATCAGCTGGAACAGAGAATGATTTATTCTTCTGCAGAACTTTAAATAACCCTCCGAAAGGGCATGAGGCAGGCAATTGGTTGAGATAGGCAGGCAAGTCAGAGGTCCCTGGCGATGTCACATCCTTTGGTCAGAGGCAGGGAAAATCCACAAACAGAAAGAGAAGAGTTGTTTTTTTTTAAAGACATGTGCTTGCAGACTCCATAATGCCCAAAGGCTGCTGCATGGAATGGAAAGAATTCAGCACCCTGGTGGTGCTGAGTGTGTACTACAAGCTTATGGAACAGGAAAATAGTTGCTCTTTTTACTCTGAGGCTTGAGAAATGAAAGGCTGAAGAAAAGGAAGACAGGGAAAAGCTGTGCAGCTTTTGTGGTTACTACGAAGAAGAAGAAGAAGAAGAAGAAGAAGAAGAAGAAGAAGAAGAAGAAGAAGAAGAAGAAGAAGAAGAAGAAGAAGAAGAAGAGTTTCACAGATTTCATAGAATCATAGAGTTCGAAGGGACCTCTAGGGTCATCAAGTCCAACCCCCTGCTCAATGCAGGATTTCCTAAACCATCTCAGACAGACCTCTGCTTGAAGAAGGCTTTTCTACCCCACTTTTCTCACCCATTTAAGGGGACTCAAAGCAGCTGACAAAAGCGGTTCTTCTTCCCACAACAGACACCCTGTGAGGTAGGTGGGGCTGCAAGAGCTCAGAGAGAGAGAGCTGTGACTCACCCAAGGTCACCTACCTGGCTTTATAGAGGAGTGCGGAATCAAACCCGGTATTCCCAGATAAGAGTCTGGCTCCCTAACCACTAGAACAAACTGGCTCACAAGTGAGACCCACTGGAGTCTGCCTTAGCATGCCAACAACAGACCCCTATCCTGAGATCTACTCCAGAGAAAGTTCCTGGATCAAAAGCGGGCAGCACCATCTACACTGCTTAGGCTGGATGGTGGCAAATGCGTGCAAAGGAGCAACACAGTGTGAATGTATGTCGCAGCAAAGATCAGTAACTGTTTGCATATACTACCTCTGAAAGAACCTCCAAAACTGTGGCACAACTCATTCAGAATGGTGCGGATAATGCAAGTGAACTCCTTCAAGCGGCAGCACATCCATTAACTGCAATGAAAATTCGTGCACTTCAAATGCCCTTAAAGACATTAACATGTGTCATATTTATTATTTTTACTAGACCTGATGTCACAATCTCAGCAACGCTTTAATGTCTTGTTCCTGCTCATTACAGCAAAGATTACAGAGTCCTGGGAAAGTGGAAGGAGAGGCAACGTGGTTGCTTCCGACACTAACGAGACATTAATTAATGCCCAACTGCAGTGTTTTCTTTGCACAAGTATATATCATACTGACACCGATGCTATGGATTCATCTTTAATCAGAACTGTAATCAGTATCATGGGGAACAAGAGCATCTATTTCACCCAATATTAATTTCCCGCACATTTCTGTCTAACCAAAAATTTTAATTTGGGAACCGTGTCTTTTGCTGACAGGTGCTTCCTGCTGAGCCCTCTTCCCATGGTTGAAGCTTCTCCTTTTGAGAAACACTGAAGGCCATTAAGGACCAGGGTAGCACAATGTCTGACTGAATAGTTGATGTTTGCAAGCAGGAAACTGGTTTAGTTCAGTCGATTTTCTGCGATATGTGATGAACTGCCACATATTTGGTTTGATGTGAACATCCCTGAGCCTGAACTGTTCAACTGAGTTTTTGAACACAAACTTTGCAGATCATCTGGGTCTGGGTTTGGGTCTAGGTCTTGGTCTTAGTCTGGGTCTGGGTCTGGGTCTGGGTCTGGGTCTGGGTCTGGGTCTGGGTCTGGGTCTGGGTCTGGGTCAGGGTCAGGGTCAGGGTCAGGGTCAGGGTCAGGGTCAGGGTCTGGGCATGGGTCCGGGTCCAGGTTCCGGTCCGGGTTTGGGTTTGGGTTTGGGTTTGGGTCTTGGTCCAGATCTGGGCATGGGTACAGATTTGGGTCTGGGTCTGGATATGGGTCTGGGTATGAGAATAGAGATGGATAAAGAGATAGACATAGACATGACAGAAGTCTCTACAAACAGAAATCTGCATGAAAGGATATCCATTCTGTGCCCATTCTAAATCATATGCTAAAATCCTGGTAGCAAACACCCCCACCACCCCCCAAAAAACACTTATTAAGGCAAATGGAGATGCTGAATAAGAGCAGAAAAGAATCTTTATTCAGGGCTGTTCCTTTATCATTTCCTGAGCCCCGTTTGCTCACGTCTACCCAATGCACCTTTCCAATACAAAACAAGATGTGCTCCCATCATGCGGCAGAGGTCCCGAGGTGCCATCTCCCTCACCAGAGGGACTCACCCATTATTATACTGCTCAAGCTGGTAAGACTAATGAATTCCATTTGGTTGGGTAATCTAATTGCCTGGAGCTGTTTGACAGCCTTTTGCAGATGCTCTATGAATTATGCTGCCAACTGAGTTCCTCAGATATTCGTTTGGATAAAAGAATGAGGATCGTTTGATTGATCTCCAAGAAGAGGGGGGGGAGAATATTTAATGAAAACAAATCTCCCTGCAGCTTTATAGCTTCCTCCAATTCCTTAGGGAAGGATCTGAGCTGCTGGCATGTGAAACGCTTTCAGAAGAACACCCAGCACTGAAGCCTGTCAGAATGTGCTGATACTTTGGTTGGAAGCTGGTTGGGGCAGGGACCTCCCTCCTCCTCCTCCTCCTCCTCCTCCTCCTCCTCCTCCTTCTTGTGACTGATAGGTACCCTGGCCCTTCAGAGGTTTGTAGTAGCAGCACATACCTGTGCACCGATCCTTGGCTGGAAGAATTGGGGTGAAGAATGGGAGAGCCAAGGGGGTCCCCTTCAGCTCTGCATTCTCTCCTCAAGAAGAAAGAGCATGAAGTAGCTGACGAAAGATGTCTACATCCTTTGTAGATCCCTCAGCCCGGTCAACCACCACTAGCACTGCTGAATTGATCCAAATAGGGATGTGCACGAATATTCTAAACATTTGAAATTCGATCAAATTCGATTGAATTTGGACAATCGAATTCAAATAGAATTTCTTCATATTTGAATTTAAACATTTGAACGAATTTTGAATGTTCCAAAATATTCGATCGAATGATCTGAAACATTCGAATGTGCAGATACTTGTGCATTACATACGTATCTGTACAAATCTCATATATATCTGTACACATTTGCACTTGTAATACGAGACGAAAATGGGATGCATACGGGATAAAACGGGATGCATACGGAATGTGTACAGATACGTATAACACATACAAATGTCGACATTCGTATCTTAAGTTCCGAATCTAACATTCAAACAAATAGTTTTGAATGTGTTTGATACGAACTGGATTTTGTTGCATTCGGATTCTAAACATTTGAATCGGCTCAAATTCAAATGCAAAAAAAGCATTCATGCACATCCCTAGCTCCAAAGGGATCCAGACTGACAAAGCCCTTTAGGGATGCTTTTGGTTACTGCTGCTCTATTTGCTATGAACCATCTTGCCTGAGAGGAGTGGAGAAGAGGCAGCAGGCTGGGCTGCTCTGCCATCTTGCTCCCAGCAGTGCCCCTCCCTCCTCCAACTGCTCCCATCACAAGATGGCAACGAGACTACGGAAGCCGATCCACCAGCTGAGGAAACGTCTGGTCCTGAGGCCGAGCAGGGCAGGGCTGAGTAGATGTCAGCTGACCATCTCTACCATCATCCGGTTTGTCATCAATGAAGAGAAAATTCAAAGTAAAGAGAATAGGAAAATTACAGCAATAAGAAACGAAGAGAAAAATTGGAACTGAAGACCTCAAGTGCTTGCTTTTTGCTGTTCCCTGTTCCCTCCCACACAAGATTAATATAATATTGTACAGCGCTGAGTACATGTACAGCACTTTAGAAATAAACATAAATATAAACATAATAATAATAATAAATCCAGCATAGTCATCTTGTTTGCTGTGTGTAACTGCTGCTTTTAAATAATAATAATAATAATAATAATGATGATGATGATGATGATGATGATGAAGAAGAAGAAGAAGAAGAAGAAGAAGCACGGGTGTGCATTCATTTTAGGCTTGCCAGGCTTCAGACAGACAGAAAACTGGAGCATAACACCCCTGACATTACAATTGTTGAGAAAGAGAAGGTGTGGATCATCGACGTTGCTATACCAGGTGACAGCAGAATTGAGGAGAAACAGTTGGAGAAGCTCGCCAGATATGAAGACCTGAGAACTGAACTTCAGCGACTCTGGCGAAAACCAGTCAAAGTGGTCCCAGTCATCCTCGGCACACTGGGCGCGGTGCCAAAAGATCTCAGCAGGCACCTAAAAACCATTGGCATTGACAAGATATCCATCTGCCAACTACAAAAAGCCACTTTACTGGGGTCTGCTCGCATAATTCGCCGATACATCACGCAGTCCTAGGTGCTTGGGAAGTGCCCGACTGGTGATATAATACGAAATCCAGCATAGTCATCTTGTTTGCTGTGTGTAACTGATGTTTTACATAATAATAATAATAATAATAATAATAATAATAATAATAATAATAATAATAATAATAATAATAATAATAATAATAATAATAATAATAATAATAATAATAATAATAATAATAATAATAATAATAATAATAATAATAATCCCCCCAATGGGTGTGGCCTTGTCGTGGCGGTGGGGCTTGAGTGCTCCAATGAAGCTGAGAGCTGGGCCGGCGGTAGTGCAAACTACTGGCAGGTTCAACCATGCCGGAGTGGTTGAAGCAGAGGAGCCAGACTAAGTGCACCCAACCCATTTATCACAATGGAGACACAAACAAGAAAGAAGTCTATACTGGCTCGGTCGTTGCCCAGGATAAAAAGGACCGCGGCGGTTGCTGAGGAACCTGGGCAATCGTCGACAAATGGGCTACAGGAACAAAATCCACAAACAAGGAAGCGGCAGAAATTCTCAAGGTCAGAGAATCGTGTAGTCATGAAGTGTTACTACAAATCAGAACCTGGAAAACGAGGCTATCAAAAACGGATGCACCAGCTATGGAAACAAGAATACCCAGATTCGAAGATAACAGAACTGCGGCTAGCTGATCAGAGAAGATTCATAAGCGGGACTAAAGTGTTCAGTGAAGCTGAACTCGAAGAAATACGAAAAACTAATGAAACTGAAGCACCGCAGCCTATTGTGGCAGCAACAGAAGCTCCAACAAGACCAGGAGTCACTGATCAGCTAGAACCTGATGAAAATCTGGAAATTCTGCAAGAAGAGGAAGAACAGCAGCATGAAGTCATGGATGAAACACCTGGCACATTGTCTCAAAGACAGCAGGAACTGAAGGACAGAATACTGGCTCATACAGCATCAAGTACAGAGCAAAAGCGACTGCCAACCCTAAAAACTATAGGCAGAAAACGACTTGTCCCACTGATGAATGACATCAACTCTGCCCTTGTAACTGTTCAGGTAGCAATAATCGAAGAACTGAACCAGCTCGCCTACAGTACAGCTGTGATAGTAACAGAAGAACTAGGGATACTGCAGCCAAAACCAATTAGAAAATCTACTGGAAAAACAAAGTGGAAAGTCCAACTGGAACTAAAAATAAAAAGTCTGAGATCAGATGCCAGCTACCTAAAAAACATGAAGGAGAAGAAACTGAACAACAAGAAGACTAAAGAACATCTGATCAAAAAAATACTGGCTGAATACAAGGAAAATTGATGAAGCTTTGGAAATCATGAAACAGCAGATAACAGCTACAGCCAGGAAAATCGAAAGATATGAAGCAAGAATCATCCAGTACAGGCAGAACCAAATGTTCCAGTCTAATCAGAGCCTGCATGAGCAAGTAGACAAGAAAATGGAAAAGCCAGAGAAAGAAGCAACAACCAACTTCTGGAAAGACCTCTGGGAGGCTGAAAAAGAATACAACAAAACTGCTGGGTGGATAAAGGATTTTGAGAAGAAATTCTCCAAGAACAAAATGCAGCAGCTGGAAATAACACCCGAAATGGTCACGAAAAGAGTGAAGAAAGTGAAGAACTGGACATCCCCTGGCACTGATCAGTTACATGGCTTCTGGCTGAAATACCTGACCAGCCTGCATGCAAAAATGGCCGAACTGTTCAATGAAATGCTGCAAACAGGAAACATCAGTGAATGGCTAATAACTGGCAAAACATACTTAATACAGAAAGATGCAGCAAAGGGAGCCACACCAGGAAACTATAGGCCGATAACTTGTCTACCTACTATGCTCAAGCTGCTGACAGGCATAATAGCAGACAGGATTCAAGACTACCTCGAAGACAACAACATCATGCCAGTAGAGCAAAAGGAAACAAACGGAGAAGCAGGGGCACAAAAGACCAGCTACTGATTGACAAAATGATTCTGGAGAACTGCAAAAGCCGAAAAACAAACCTGCATATGACTTGGATCGACTATAAAAAAGCTTTTGATTCACTGCCACATGGTTGGATCACAAAGTGCCTGGAAACCATCAGGATCAGTCAGAACATCACCAAATTTATAGAAAGTGCGATGAAACGCTGGAAGACTGAGCTTTTTGTCGGAAATGAAAGCTACGGACTGATCAACATCAAAAGGGGCATCTTCCAGGGGGATTCATTGTCCCCACTCCTTTTCATCATTGCTATGATCCCACTGTCACTCATCCTAAAGAAAACAAACCTGGGCTATCAAACTGCCAGGAATTCACAGAAAATCTCACATCTACTCTACATGGATGACTTAAAGCTTTATGGAAAATCTGAAATCGAGATCCAGTCACTGACCAACACAGTGCGAATATTCAGCAGTGACATCAGTATGGAGTTTGGCCTGGACAAATGCGCCACAGTGGCACTGAAGAAGGGGAAGATTACTGAAAGTGAAGGCATTGAAATGCCAAATGGTCAAGCCATCAGGTCCCACCAGCCAGAAGCCTACAAATACCTTGGCATCTTGCAACTGGATAACATTAAGCATGGCCATGTGAAATCTGTGGTCATTAAAGAATATATCCAAAGGACTAGAAAAATCTTGAAAAGTAAACTGAATGGCGGTAACACCATTAAGGCCATAAACACCTGGGCCATACCAGTCATTAGATACACTGCGGGAATTGTGAACTGGACTCAGCTCGAATTCGACAACTTAGACAGAAAAACCAGAAAACTGATGACGATCCACCATGCACTACATCCTCGGAGTGATGTCGACAGGCTGTACTTGCCCAGGAAAGCAGGTGGTAGAGGACTTTTGCAAGTGAACCAAACAGTGGAAGAAGAGAAGCATGCATTAGCAGATTACGTGGCAGAAAGCAAAGAATCAGCTTTGATTGAAGTCAACAACCAGAAGCTTCTCAAGGTGCAGCAAACCAAGAACCAGTACCGGAAAACTGCAGTTCAATGCCGAACGGACAGCTGGCACAATAAAGCACTGCATGGACAGTTCCTGGAGAAGATCGAAGGCAAAGTGGACATTGAAAAGACCTGGTCTTGGCTTACGAATGGAACACTGAAAAAGGAAACAGAAGGACTGATTCTTGCTGCACAGGAACAAGCAATAAGAACAAATGCCATCAAAGCCAGAATTGAAAAATCAGGAGAAGATCCAAAGTGCCGACTCTGCAAAGAAGTGTATGAAACAATCGACCATATACTCAGCTGCTGCAAGAAGATCGCACAAACTGATTACAAGCAGAGACACAATGCTGTAGCACAAATGATCCACTGGAACTTGTGCCAAAAGTATCATCTGCCAGTGTCAAAGAACTGGTGGGATCACAAGCCAGAAAAAGTGGTTGAAAATGAACAGGCAAAACTACTTTGGGACTTCAGGCTTCAGACTGACAGAAAACTGGAGCATAACACCCCTGACATTACAATTGTTGAGAAAGAGAAGGTGTGGATCATTGACGTTGCTATTCTGGGTGACAGCAGAATTGAGGAAAAACGGATGGAGAAACTCACCAGATACGAAGATCTGAGAATTGAACTACAGCGACTCTGGCGAAAACCAGTGAAAGTGGTCCCAGTCATCCTCGGCACACTGGGCACAGTGCCAAAAGATCTCAGTGGGCACCTAAAAACCATTGGCATTGACAAAATATCCATCTGCCAACTTCAAAAAGTCACTTTGCTGGGGTCTGCTCGCATAATTCACCGATACATCACACAGTCCTAGGTGCTTGGAAAGTGCCCGACTAGTGATATAATACGAAATCCAGCATAGTCATCTCGTTTGCTGTGTGTAACTGCTGTTTTACATCATCACAATAATAATAATAATAATAATAATAATAATAATAATAATAATAATAATAATAATAATAATAATAATAATAATAATAATAAGAAGAAGAAGAAGAAGAAGAAGAAGAAGAAGAAGAAGAAGAAGAAGAAGAAGAAACAGGTGTGCATTCATTTTAGGCTTGCCAGGTTCTAGTTTTTTGCAGAAATGCACTTGAGCATTGAAACAGTGGAGATAGTTGTGGGTTATCAGCGGCTTCTGCTCATCAGTGAATTACAATGGGGAAAAGCAGTTTCTTCCAGGGATGGTAAAGGGTGGAATACTTACCCTGGGAACAAGTACATCGCATGTCCTCTCACTATCTAGGCCCATCCTCTCCTTAACCCAAAACCCATGCAATCACATCTGCAAGTCATTTTGAAATGCGAGGTAAGGCTTATGTGTAGGGATGTGCATGAATATTCATAGGCATTCGAAATCCAAATGTGCTCAATTTTGACATTCGAACTCGAATAGGATGTCCTGAAATTTGAATACAAATATTTGAATTGAATTTTGAATTTCAGATCTATTTGTTCAAATTATCCGGACATTCGTATGTGTATGGGTTCCTACATGATGCGCACTTGAAGATCTTTTGCTGGCACTGAGTGACAGTTTCACCAGGCAGGCGGATTTTAACTCAAAAATCAAAACTCGGAAAAAATTCTGCTGCAATCTTAGACCCGTCAACCTAAGCAGAAACCAACTGGTAGAAAAGCACACTTCAGCATTTTTTTAGCTTAATTCTTCCTGTGTTGTGTTTCAAAAATATTAATTTCCATGCCTGATCATTCCTCTGCAGTGATTGCAGTTCTTTTTATTAAATATGAATCAGAGGAGAATTTGGCTGGAGGTCAAATGTGGGCGTTTAAATTTGTTATTGCTCCTAAAAGAAATTGCTCACAATAAACGTACATTGGAAGATGAAATATAGAAATAAAAAGAATTGATGATTGCTCTTTAAACTGGTTTATTGGTTGAATCTATATAAACACAACAAAGAATGCCAGAGAATGAAACCAAAGGGTCGAGCAAGTTAGGATGGCATAAGTAGATTTACATAAAAAGAGAGAATAGCTCCCATAAAATCTTATGATCACACATTTCTTAAGGCTATGAATAGCTTGCAGAGCTTGTGTAATATGGTTGTTTCATTAAACTGAAAGTAGATCTCAGACTGGGCAGTGTTTGGGCCACCTAAAACCTCCCTTGTAACTGTTCCAAGCTCATCAAGAAAGCAAAAAAGGAAAATAAAACCACACACTGAGCACTCATTTACTATTTTTCAGTGCACAAAAACAGCATCAAATTCAGCTGAGTAGCACATGGTTGGCTTCAGTCTTCCTGCAGACACCAGGCAGAGAATTGTGGCAAAAAGCTGAAACCATAGTCCTGAGATTTTACCATTGAAAAGAAATTGTACTCCGGTAGCAGAAAATTCCTGGTTTTCATCTTAAGGTCACACGGATTGGGGCAAGCTGAAAGTGAGAGAGTTGCTTGCAACAGAGTAGATGCTCATGTACTTTTGATGTTTGCACAGAAGAGGACATTTCAGCAACTGCTGCACAAAGGAAGGGTTAAGTTCTTCCTTAGACAGGACATAGTCTTTGTCACGATCCCCAGCGGTCCAGTAAGTGCCTGCCCTCTCTAGGAGTAGCTGGGCCCTGTTAGGATGCTGAGTTCATGCAACGGCCGAGTGAATACTACAGTGTGGACACAAAACACATGTAGCAAGCGGTTTGAACAGTAAACTAAAACAAGTTTATTATAACACACAAGCAATACTAGAAAGATAATAAGGTTCAGGTAGTTGTTGGCTTAAATCAGTAAGTCTCTTAAGGTTAAGAGCTACCCCTATCTCTAAAGGAAAATAGTTCCCCTTTTAAAGACAAGCCTCCCTACATTCCACCCTCCTGGCTAGCTCTGCCTCAGCCTAGCCAGTGTACCAGAACGTGGCTCTTGATGATCACAAGGCCCAGTCCGTCCTTGCTTGACCGATCATCCAGCCTTGGTCAGTTGCTAGCGAAGTCTCCCTCAGAGCCACAATCCTCCACGATTGTCTCCTTCAGAAATCGCTCAGCCAAAAGACCAATGGTCAGCTACTGGTCCAGCTCTCTCAGGTCCAGCTCTCTTCTGTTCCCTTCAGCTTCAGTCCCAGCACGAAGACCCACTCTGCTGTATTCTGAGTCCATTTATGTTCTTTTCCCTCTGGCCCTGATTGGCTGTCACCTCCTGGCGTAAGCTGCTGGAATAAAATGCTGCTGGACACTGCTGATAGAAGTTCCTGTCCCTCATGCCTGATTGGTGGAAACTCCTCCTCTAGCCCCTCCAGCTCCTAGATCCCCGGACAGCTTTTCCCTCCAAACTTCACCTGCAGCCAATCATTGCACCCGGACCCGCACAGGATTTCCCGCCCTTTTTGCAGCCTCTGCCCAGGGCTTGCAAAAGGCTGTTTGCACAGAGGTTGTCTAATGCAGCTTGCTAGAAGCCTGCAAAGACAGAAAGCAAAGCTGTTTGCAGTCTGTACCCTGAAACCGTCACAGTCTTCCAAAGAAAACAGGTTGCCTCTCATGACTAGGATTCTCATCTAGGGTGGCAAATGGGGTTTCTGGTGGTCCATGATTCAGTCATCAGGAATGTAGATAGTTGGGCATGTGTCATGTGTTCTGACTGCTTGGGGACTTGTTTGCCTTGTGTGAAAGTTGTGTATGTCCTGCATCATCTAGCTACATTGCTGGGGAAGAGTCAACAGTTGGCTCAATGTATATGGAGACTAATGATATCCAAGAGTAGTTGGGAGGTCCTGGAAGCAAAGGTCTCTGTTTACATGTCCAGTTCCTGCAGGAAGGTTCTTGGGCTTTGTGTATCCATTTTTGGTGGCACAACACACCAACTGATGGGTCTGATGCCCACCTGAGGTTCTTGAGGATGAAAGCATGAAGCTGTGTTCTCCACATAAGTGTCTCAGTTCCAGATGTGTCAGATGTGGGTACAAAGAAGTGCCCAGTGGTGTAGGTGAAGTGCATTTCCACAGAGGAGTCCACTCCTAGGTGCATCCCACCATAGTGGTGGAGATGAAGCCTATATTTAGGATGCTAAGTGGGAGGCCGAAAACTAGGATGCCTAAGGGTGTGTCCCCAAAAAGAATCTAATGAGCTTTGAGACCATTTTGAGTGTTCACCATTCTCAAAGTTTTCAAAGAATCTGCAGTTTCTGAGGTTTAAAGGTCTTAAAACACAGATTACCTTTATTCAGATCAAAACAGGTTTCACTGCTGGATTTAGGAGTATTCAATTTTATTTAGCAAAATGGGAACACAGGCGATTTTTTTGGGGGGGAGGAAACCATGCTTTAGGGGCATTCTCTTCAGTTTCCCCTGATCCAATAAGCAACTGTGATTTCCTCTGCCATAGTCCCCTCTTCCCTGGGTGCTTCATTAAGGGCTAAGGAAATCTAGCACTGGCTGAAAGGGGAGGGGAAGAAGCTGAAGAATGGGACAGAGCCCACAATAGCTCAAACACACACAATGTAACAAGATCAGACAATGTGGCAGGGACTGGAGTGAGTGAAAGGGACTTTCAGGCAGTGACCAGACTTTAGTGGCTTCCAGTGTGGGGTTGCAAAGTGTGTTGGCTTTGTGTAAAAGCCTGCCTGTTCCCCCTCCCTCCCTCCCAGCCTTCCACCATTGCCTCTGCCATCCCCCTGCCCTTTTGCCTCACTCCCCGCCATTTTGCACTGCTCTGCTATACTGATCTGGGTCAAAACACCATTGTAAGAAAAAAAGGAACGTGATCTTTAATGTTCTACTGTCTTGTTAACATAAGAAAGAAGTTGTGCTGTGGTGGATACAAGATGGGGGGGGGAGGAGAACCGATGAACAAAAACCACTGCCAAAGGACTCCATGATCTGATGCAGGGGCAGATGTATATAGAGAGTGGGGTTTGAATTGATTGTCCCAATGAAGTCAGGGTCTGACAGTGTCCAATTACTGACTGCATGTGGAGGGGGTTCTGCTGAGAGGAGGCGAGAGGCGAGGGGATATCGTCCCTGCTGGGCACTGAAGAATGGAGAGTGAGTCCACATTATAGGGTAACAGTGGGAACACACACAAAAATCAGACCTCGCTGCTAATTTTATAAACCCGGTTTAAAACTGGATTCAATTGCTGTCATGCCCCATTCTGCCAGTCCAGCTAGAATGAAGGAGCATTTCCGATTGCTTAGCAGTCTGAGCAGCAACAAGAGCACAACAGTGCAGAACTTGGGAGCCAGGGGCCAGTTTTAGGGGAGCACTCAGACAGTTCTGGGGATGAGAGTTCAGACATACAGCCTCAGGTGTGTCCCTTCCTCCACCTGCTCCAGCAGGAGAAGCAGGTGCTATGCAGTTCCCAACATTTTGCCCAGCTGCATTGCAAAGGATGTGGAGCTGGCTCACCTACGTAACTCGGCAGCACTCGCTGGTCTGATGTTGCAGACAAAACGTGCCACCTCCGCCTGTGTTCTTGCCCATGAAACCGACTTTTGGATCTTGCTACGACTCTCTGCGGAACATCTGGAACCCCCTGACTTTGGACTGACCTGACGCTGACTTCTCTTGAGCCCCCAATGGAGTGCCGTGAGTGTGTGTGCGTGTGTGTTTGTCTCTGAAATGCTACCTGCAGCTCACATAGGGCTGGCTAAGCAGGCAGAGATCAAATGTCTCAGTGGGTAGATAATAGGGGTGCACACATATGTATTTTTTGCATTCAAATTTGAGTCGAATTGAATATCCAAAAATTAGATTCAATTCAAATGGAAAAAATCCAAATTTCTGAAAATCCAATTTGAATCCAGATTAGCAGATCCACACATTCGAAATCTGATTCAAATTTGAACATATGAAGTCAAGAACATTCATGTCCATTTACAAATTTGTGTGATTCCGTATGCATCCTGTTTTTCTCCTGCATGCATCCCATTTTCATCCCATATTATAAGCGCAAATTTGCATAATTTTCTTAGAAATCCATATACGATATGTACGAATACGTTCATTTGAATTATTCGAATATCCGTATCAGATTTTTGAAAATCCAAAATTCATCTCAATGTACAAACTTGAATGTTTTATAATCTGATTTGAATTCAAATGTTGATATTCATTGGATTCGAATCGGATTTTCGAATATTCGTGCACAACCCTAGTGGATAAGACGACATAGCCCGAAGTGGGTTTCCTCACTGTTAAACATGGGACAAGGATTCTGGGAAAAGTCAGGCATATACAGGAATGATAGACTTGCTTGAAGCAAAATGGGTCCAAACTCAAACAAAAATAATATTTAGTGTCTGAAACAACAATAAATAGCAGATCAGCTTCTAAACAGGGACAGTATATCTCCCTTCTTCTTCTTTTTTTCCTTTAAGGAAAATGGAAGATCTTAAAAGTAATTAGGTTGACACCAAAGTGAAATTAGCATGAGCCAAATGAAAGGAACGTTTTTCTGTAGCAGCAAACAGCTCAGCTTCATTTCAGCAGCTAATCAACTGCAAAAGAAAGAGAGAAGCCATTTATGGCTTCTACAACACTAACACATTATGTTTTAAACTGCGGTTAATTGCTAACGTACAGTACAAATTAGCAGTGTTATAAACCCTTAAATTACTATAATTTTTTTTAAAAAAATAACCAACAAAAAGCACAATAAGCTTGCAATGGTTGAGAGCATTGCTATACACAATGCAAAAAAAAAAAAAAGACCATCAGCAAGGGAATTCTGGGGCACGTATACACCCCACAGTTTGACCATACTCCCCCACAGTGTAATCCCCTAATAAATAGACTCAAATTAAATTAAAAGAAGAAATTGCCCATGGGCTAATTTTCATTTATTCAAGTATCTGCATCCCACCTTTCACCTGAAGGTCTCAAGGCGGGTCTCAGCATTCAGCAAAAAGCAATCAATGCCATAAAATATCACAGTTATCTCTAATTAATCAACACTCATCAAAAGGGCTTAGTTTGAGTTCAGCCTCCTCCTCTCTCCATATTAAGCTGTACTTCTCCTGCAAGAGCCTCAACACAGCTCTTGGAAGGATTACTTTCAGATACTTTACAAGTGATTTAAAAACAAATCACTCACAATAAAGCAAAAAAATATTGTTTATGAATGTTTTATGATGAGATTATGGAGAAATCAATCTTTGCTCAGGTGCTGTTTATGGAAGAAACTCAGCTTCGAAGCACTTAGGTGTCGTATTGCCGATGCTGATCGTTTAACTGAAGGTCAGAACATGATTGGAAAAATTTCACATTCGTGAACGCAGTGAGCATGCCAGAAAATTCAACAAAGAGACATAAATATGCATACATTGGGCACAATAGCTAAATCCTTGGATTTCTTTTATTAAATGATAAATAATTAAGGCCCCTAGGGATATTCTTCTTAATAAATTATGTCCCCTACTGATGCATATTATGTGGCTGGTTTTGAAAACGCGTCCTCAAAATGTAAAATTATCCAAATGTTTTTCTTTTCGAGGGTGAAGAGAACAGAGTTTGTGGAAAGTTTCAACAGATGCATCAGGATTCATGCAATAGATTTATAGATACAGAAAGGGCCGGAAGCAAATCCTAGCACCTGTTTTCTTAGATTTTTATCATGTCAGGGTAATGGTTTTCAAAATAACCTCATGGCTCCATCAAAATACATGATCTCTGAAATCCTAAAAAGACTGAGGTATACTCGAATTATTCCCTTGAGTGAACCTCCCTAGCCTTTCTTTTTGGATTTCCCATACTAAAAAATTAGAAAGTGAATTGAAAGTCTTTAGCTGTGGTTATACTTAAGCTTTAATCCAGCTTCAGTCCACTTTCAGAGTGAGGCTGTTGTCACACTTAAGCTTTAATTCAGCTTCAGTCCACTTTCAGAGTGAGGGGGTGGTCACACTCAAGCTTTAATCCAGCTTCAGTCCACTTTCAGAGTGAGGCTGTTGTCACACTTAAGCTTTAATCCAGCTTCAGTCCACTTTCAGAGTGAGAGAATACATCAGGAAAGTGACAAAGTCTGAGTCCCCAAAAGACTTATTGGCCTCTCAGATCTCCCTCTACTGTCACTGTATTCAAGCGGACTTTAAAAGTGCCCTGCACTTCTGGAATAAGCGTCCGCATGGGGCTCAGCAAAACGCACGTTGAAAATGCACCTTCTGTCCCCACAGAAGCGTGTTTTCTTTCCCCGCATCTTTTTCTCCCCGCCCCCTATCTTGTTCAGAGGAAAAATAGCCAGATCTCCATCCCCCGAAATGGCTTCCCGTGCCGGCAAAGGGAGTGATCGTTCGCTCATTCAGTCTCAGCGCTTACTTTCACTCTGTTCTCTGTTCGAAATGGCTTGGCTGCAGCCATCGGCCGCGCGATCGTGTGCTCATTTACTCTTAACACTTTCACAGATCACCCACTTCACACCTGATAACAATGTTGCAATTCTGAGCAATTCTGGCTCTTTGAAAGTTCTGACCTTTACAAAGGAATTTCTGGGAGATGTGTGAATGGTTTATGGCTGTGTGTGCAGGCAGCAATCCCTGCCCCTTTTGCCACGGAGCGTCCCCAAGGTAAATGTTGCGAGGAAAACCTGTGACTTCCAGAAAGAGCGCTGAAACTCTTCTTTAAAGGGTACTTTTTTTGTCATGGGTTTTCCTGCTTTTGTAGCACTGGAAGTTCGTTGAAAACCCTGGCATGGGGGTGCTCAGAGGCAAAAGATTTTTAGCAGACTTTAAATTGCTTGGGGACAGGGCCAAACTGTTTTCTTTCAGTGTTAAATAACTCAGAAAATTCACCTATGGGATAGGTAATATGGAAAGAAAACTACTAGTCACTTTGCTGATGTGTTCTCTCACTCTGAAAGTGGACTGAAGCTGGATTAAAACTTAGTTGTGACCACAGCCTTTGAGACCAATCCTAAAATGCTGTGATTTGGTCCCCATAAACCGCCATGTAGGGCAAAACCATGGTACAGAATACATTGCCACCTACAGAAATTTGGGCTACAGCAGCCTCAGAATTCTGTTTCTTTCTCCTCTCACTAATTTCTCCCTTTTTATTCGTAAAGAGTTGTTGAATGAAAAAATTGTCCTCTTTCTTTTTTCATTGAAAAGACTTGCCTTTCCCTCTCTCCCTCTTTCCAAAATTAGAAAACCACCAGACCCTAACGACGCACGACCTCGTTTAAAAAACTGTTATTGCGCTGTCAGATAATTTCAGTAACTAAGATTAAAATGCAAGCACAAGCAGTTAAGAAAAAGCGTTTGGGCCGCTAAGAAAAAGAACCTTATTTCATCAGATAAACTGCACTGTTTCGAAATGCCACTGGCAGGGCTAAGAAGGTGGGAGAGAGCATCATTTAAATTCCACACAGCAATGTGTCATTTCCAAAATTCTTTTGCGACATCACACACATCTGCCACGCCGCATTTCTGTGGCTGAGCACTGAGCAATATTTGAATATTGAGATGGGTGCAGTTTAGAACTTCTATTCTCCACTGCAAAACAGCTTGAAACCAGGTTGGGGAGAGATTGGCATGACCACAGATGTTCTACAGTGCATAAGATCTGAGTACATAGTGTAAAGCACAGCTGGAAGCATTCCAGAGTATTAGGTTTTTCTTTTTAAAATATATATATACTGGTGCATAGATGTTAAGCTTTTTAAATACAGGTGTCTTACATGTTAAGCTTTTTAAATGCAGTTTTATGAAGAATTTGTGCTCCAACGGCTAATATTTGATGTCAGTTCTTTGATGCTTATGTCTAATCTCTGCAGAATCACATAATTATAGAACTGGAAGAGACCTTCAAAGACACTGGTTTGAACCTACTGCTCAATGCAGAATTCACTAAACCACCCAGACTGGTGGCTGTCCAGCCTTTCCTTGAAAACCTCCAGGGAAGAAGAAGAAGAAGAAGAAGAAGAAGAAGAAGAAGAAGAAGAAGAAGAAGAAGAAGAAGAAGAAGAAGAAGAAGAAGAAGAAGAAGAAGAAGAAGAGTTGGCTTTTCTACCCCACTTTTCTCATCCATTTAATGGAACTCAAAGCGGCTGACAAACCTTCTGTTCTTCTCCCCACAACAAGGTAGGTGGGGCTGTGAGAGCTCAGAGAGGAGCTGTGACTAGCCCAAGGCCACTCATCTGGCTTTATGGGGGAGAGCAGTATCAAACCTGGTATTCCCAGATAAAGTCCAGCTCCCTAACCACTAGACTGAACTGGCTTACATGGCAACCTATTCCACTGACTGATTGCCCTCACTGTCAGGTTGTTTTCTCCAATATCTAATCTGTATTGACTCCCTTGAAGCTTCATACCATTGTTTCTAGTCCTCCCATCTTGTTCAAGTGAAAATAGGGAAGATCCCTCTGCACTGTGATGGCCCTTCAGAGACTTGAAGACCCCGATCATGTCTCCTCTCAGTCTTCTGCAGGCTGAACGTTCCTCATAGACCACTCATCATTTCTTCTTCCTAACTCTGGAGCTCCATGACAATAGCTGGGTTTACAATGCTTTGATGATTACCTCTTCCAGCCATTCTGATAATCTAGTATGTCAAGTTGCACCACTTTGGGGGAGATGTTTCCTAAGGTGGCTACAATGTAGAATTCTGACTCAGGAAGCTTGCTCTGAGAGAAAAGGAAATAGACGGTCAACTAACACCTGGTTGGAGCACCCCTGGAAGAGATAACTTCATCTGTACGAGCACTGTCCACCATGGGAGGTGTCTAGTGAATGCACGTTCTTCATGTTTCCACAGAGACATGGAACCTGACTAAGTCTGATGTACCAAGTCCTCAAATGACACAGGATTATGAGAAAATGCATACCCGCCTGCCTGGCTTCCTGCTATTTCAGCTGCCATTGCCTGGCCCACCTGCCATTTTGGATGCCGCTGACCTTTTGGGCTGCAGCATGGCACTGCCGCTGCCTTGCTCACTCTGCTTCCTGCCAAGCAGCCATGGTGCTCCCGAGGCATAAGGAGGAACGGCAGGCAAGCAAGTGAGCCCTGCCCTTTCCCCCATCCCTTTCAGCCGCCACTGCTGCTGCCACGCTGCTGCCATGATCTGCTTTTAAAAGCAGAGTTAACAAAAAAATAGGGACATGCATAATGCGCGTTCGCATCCGTTTTTGTTAATTCCGCTTTAAATAACCCAGGTGGGATCACGGCCTGCATCAATTTGCTCAGTGTCAATGGTTGGAGATTTTAACCATGGTTCCCATCCGTAGGGCCTGTAGCAGCTGGAGCTTTTTGGATGCTCTGCCCAGGGGAGTCTATCATTATAGGCACCTGTGTGGATGTAGCTCATGTAGCATAATCTCACATTACCCGCATCAAGCATCAGCTGAATAAATCATGCAAAGTCCTTCATACAGGGGTGACAGATTGTCCAGGGCTGTATTTCCACTGTCAGAAAGTACCCATTTTTGCACCCATTAAGGACCCATTTGTGTGTGAGCCGGATGATCCCATTTCCACCACGGCACCCATTTGGGACATGATTGTTTCCACTGCTGCTGGGGAAATCCGGATCAAATGGGTATTTTCTGGCCTTTAATACGGATTTTCTGTAGACCCCATTAATGGGGTCTTCAGCCAGAAAATCTGGATTAAAGGGAGCCTGTTTCCACGCTTGTGTGGCAATGGGGTCTAGAGGAGGCTAGGGGGAGGGGGCACCCATGGGGGGAGCCCCAAAACCTAAGCTTCGAAGTCATTTCGAAGTCACTTCGAAGTCTGTGCAAAATAGCTCTGGAGCATCTTTGAGTCTGTGCTGATCTTCAGAGTGAACTTCGAAGTGACTCCAAAGTGACTCCGAAGTTCACTCCAAAGATCAGCACAGCATTCAATGGAGCTGTTTTGCACAGACTTCGAAGTGACTTCAAAGTGACTTTGAAATGACTTTGAAGTCACTTCGGAGATTGCACCCCCTGTCCCCCCAAACACCTGGGGTGTCAAGCAGACCCCTCATGGGTTGATCCGGATTTCCAAATGGGTGCTCCTGTGTTTCCACCGCAGGGAGGCTAGCACCCATTGCTATTAGGTGCTAGACCACCCATGGAAACACATTGGGTACTTCCCTTAATCCGGATCTACTAGATCCGGATTAAGGAACGTACCCATTCCTTAGATCCAGATTAAAGGAACGCGGTGGAAAAACACCCCAGAAGAAGGTCAGGATTCAGGAATAAAACCAACCTCAGTTTTCAGACATGCAAACCGTGACTGCACCTAGGGGAAATACCAAACTGACTGAGATGGTCCTCTAAAAAGTGGTCTGATTGCAGAGTGAGGGCTCAGTTCCATCTCTCATCAAGATAGCTGGTTACAGCTTAGCGATATGGGGGACTTGATGCTACTGAAAAGATGCATTCCATGTTGAAAGTCAGAGTCTGAGCGACATCTGAAAGGAGGTGTAATGTAATTCATGAACCCATGGTAATTCTGTGATCATTCCTGCATCGATTTCAGGATGACCATGTGGGGTAGATAGTGCAGGTGAACATAATGCTGCCACAGCACAAATACATGTCAGATTGACCATAATCTGGATGGAGAAGCAGAGGGACGAATGGCTTTGGTCTGATATTGAAACTCCGGATCTCTGTCTGGTTGCAGTGACCCTTAGAGTTATAAACTGGGCCAGGAACTTGGGGTGATGATTTTGATGCTCCACTGAATGGAAGATTTATGGACTCAGATCACATAATCATTCTGATTCATCAGCCCATTTGCAAAATTGCAAGAAGACATCCACCTTCATTCTGTCTGTGTGTACGTGTCTTTCTGAATTCTCTAAAGAGCCCACCATTAAGAGCATTAAGCCCACCAGCCTCAAAAGCTTTAACAGAAACTTTTCCTTGCTCTCAGATCCATTATCTCTCATTTTTCTCCATTGGGCACATTTTTAAAAAAAAAACTATTGTAACATAAAGAAACCTTTTACTTACAGAATAAACATGAAATGTTTTAAAAGTTGCGGATACATTATTATCAGAATAATTTTCATCACAAGCATACATGCTATTCTATTGCTTTCTGTCATGTATTAGGTTTAAAAATTGCTACACCGGACTTGCCTCTTAGCCACTTACAAAATTGACTTAGCAACTTAGAAAATTAAAACATCACTTGGCAATTGAAGAACTCAAATCCAATGATATATGGATGAAGGGATTAAGAAATTAGCAAAATTAAGACCCGAAATAGAAGAGGACAATCATATAATAACTGGCAAATCAACTAAAAGGCTTTGTGCATAACAAGCAACCAATATTAAAATTTCAAATTGCAATTTTATTTCCAAATGGAAATAAAAAAGTTCCTCCACAACCCATCGAAGTCCAGATTGCTTGGTCTTCCGTAATCAGAAATGAACAGCCATTTTCTGTCTGAGACTTTTCCTTACTCCTTCCATACTGGTAGAAGAAGAAGTAGTGTTGGCATTTCTACCCCGCTTTTCTCACCAATTTAAGAGGACTCAAAGCAGCTGACAAACCTTCTGTTCTTCTCCCCACAACAGACAACCTATGAGACAGGTGGGGCTATGAGAGCTCAGGAGAGAGCTGTGACTAGCCCAAGATCACCCAGCTGGCTTTGTGGAGGAGTATGGAATCAAATCCAATATTCCCAGATAAGAATCCAGCTCCCTAACCACTAGACCAAACTGGCTCACAAACTGGTAGGAAAGCCTTGCAGGGAACGACATACTCTTCTTGATGTGCCTTAAGATACCTTGTGGGTGTGATCTCGGGACTGAAAGGAAACTCTTTAAACAGAAGTGAAATGAAATAAATTCAGTCAAACAACACTGTTAAAAGAACAACCTTGTTTTTGCAGTATGCTTGACTCTTTTTCCGCATAATAAAAAAGAATTAGTTTTCCCTTCCCTTGACTTTCAAACATTGAATGATCTGCATTGGTGACAGTGAAGGTAAAGAAGTGATTTTTAGGATGGCAGGTGGACAGTTTGATTGCAAAGTGAATTATTACATTTGTTCTTTCTGTTGTGCAAAGTGGCTTTTGACATCGCAGGCAAGGTCAATGCTGCTAACGTGCTGCAAAATCTAATTGTGTACTCAGCTTTGAAAAGATGGCATGCGCTTCACGGCCCCAGAGAGTGTGCATCACAACGCACAAAGAGAGAAGTGGGCAGGATGAAGTAGATGTCAAGAGTCCCAGGTTCAAATTTCTGCTAATCATGGATGCTCATGGGAAAACTGAGGGCAGGCATTGCCTTTCAGCGTAACCTAATTCACAGAGTGGTTAATATGATACAATGGAGACGGTGAGACCATTGCCTTCAGTTTTTCCTTAAAAGGCAGGTGTAAATGGGTGGTTCCGCACTGGGCCTCCGAAATATGGATCTAATATATATGGAACCACCCATTTCAAAGTCACTTCAAAGTCTGTGCAAAATAGCTCCTTTGAAGTCTGTGCTGATCTTTGGAGTGAACTTCGGAGTCACTTCGGAGTCACTTCAAAGTTCACTCTGAAGATCAGCACAGACTTCAAAGACACTCCGGAGCTACTTTGCACAGACTTCAAAGTGATTTCGAAATGACTTCGAAGCTTAGGTTTTGGGGCTCCCCCCCATGGGTGCCCCCTACCCCTAGCCTCCTCTAGACACCATTGCCACACAAGTGTGGAAACAGCCTCCCTTTAATCTGGATTTTCTGGCTGAAGACCCCATTGTAGACCGCGTTAATGGGGTCTACAGAAAATCCGTATTAAAGCCCAAAAAGTATCCATATGATCCGGATTTCCCAAGGTGCGGTGGAAACAAATGTGTCTCTAATGGGTGCCGTGGTGGAAATGGGGTCATCCGGTTCTCACCCAAATGGGTCCTTAATGGGTGCTAAAATGGGTACTAAGTGACTGTGGAAAAGCACCCATGATCCATTGCAAATGTGTCTGGTACAGTCGCTTCCCCACCTCCCTGGTTCAGGAATGTTCCAAAGCATTCATAGGAATGTTCCAACACATTTGTATGAATACAAATGTCAAGGTACAAATGTTACAACATTGGATTTGTATACAAATGTTCAAATTCATATGAATTCGTACAAATATCCAATGTTATGAATATTAGTGCACATCCCTAGTTGGAGTTGTTGTTGTTGTTTTTAAATACAAATTAATGCATTTGCTAAACAACCCCGTCCAGCGCTGACCATCAAGAAGGGGTGTGCATGAATGCAATTTTTGACATTTGATTCCTAACAAATTGGATATTCAAAAATCCAAATTCGTGTGAATAAGAAAAATGAATGTCTGGACACTCAAACCGATACGAATACATTTGTATCTATTTGTTCAAATATTATTATTGTTGTTATTGTTATTAATAATAATAATAATAATAATAATAATAATTTCTATAGCGCTGTACGTGTAGTCAGTGCTTTACAAATAGAAAAACCAAAAACAATATATAAAACCTGCCAAAGGTGTACAATCTAAAACGGTAATAATAATAACAAATAACAAATAAAATAAAAGTAAAAATTGGTTAAAAACAAAGAATGCAGTAAAACATCAGCAAGCAGTATCTCATTAGACAGTTAATTTACACAGAGCCTATGAGCATATGCATCCTGTGGTATGAATCTCATACACACCTGTACACGTCCGTACACATCCCGTTTTCACCCTGTATGCGTCCTGTTCTCATACGGATAGGCACGCAACGAATACATATCCATACACATAGAAATGTCTGAATTATTAATACGAATAACTCAAAATATTCATATCCATACAAATACTAAAGTACAAATGGACATTCGATTCATAAACAAAGGTCAGAATTTGTCTGAATTCGTACGAATAACAAATATTTTGAACACTTGTGCCCATCCCTACCATCAACAGACCTTCTTTTAAAAAGTTTAGGGTTAGTGGATTTATTTTATTTATCAATGTTTCTATCCCACCCTGTTCTGGAAGTCTGAGGGGTGGGTCACATTGAAACCAGCGTGAAAACAAATCACTAAAATGTTTTCAGCCAATGGCCAGGGTAAAGAGGCACGTCTTCATCGGATGTCTGAATACATACAATGAGGGTTCCTGATGCATCTCAGAGGGGAGGCAACTCTATAGCCTTGGAGCTAACACAAAGAAGTCTCTCCCCTTAACTGCTGAAGGGAACTGCCAGATTGTCACGAGAAGAGGCATTCCTTGAGATACTTGGAACCCAAGTTGCTTAAGAGTTAAGTTAATACCTTGATCTGGGCATGGCTAGGGTAGCATTGGCTTCCAACTTTCTCTCCTCCAGATGAAGATGGATTCACATCACATACCTGGCCTCCCTAACCACATTTTTTTTCATTCTTTTTTGAGCAAGTCACTTTTCTTTCATCTGCTTCCATTGTTATCTCTGGAGAACAGATACCCATTTCTGTCACTTGAAAATGTGTCTGTAAGGGAACAAAACCTGAAGGGAAAAGTGGGGTAACAGGAAAAAAAAGGAAAAAAAGAAAGCAGGATCTATTAAAAATTTGCTGACACCACTGCCCCCTCCGTTGCAACCATCCATCACCTTCAGTGTCTTAGTAAAACTGCCTGTGTGGACAGAATATAAATGCTGCAGTAGAAGTAGCATTCTCCGAATGCATCTTTAACATCCCTGAACTCAAGGGGGCTGTAATTGAAAGGTAAATAAAACCATTGTGACTGGGGTATTGACTGCCCTGGCCTGAAGTTTCCTAATAAAAAGCTTTCAGAGTCTGAAGCCAAAAGGGCCTCTTCCTTCAGAAAACAGAGTGAGGGACTGAGGGGCGAGATGGAGGCTGGCGATGGCTTCAAGAAGGCCGCCAAGAAATTCTTAGCTAGGCCTTCTCTTCAGAATTTGGAGCCTCTATTAGGGATGCACATGAATATCCTAAACATGCGTTACTTGATCGAATTCATTTGAATTCGGACGTGTGAATTTGAATCAAATACCTAGGCGGTTGAATTTAAACATCCGAATGAATGTGGAATCTTTCGAACCGTTTGTACAAATGATTCATGCATTTGCATTGTGTATGTATCCGTACGCATCAGATTCATATCCATATGGATTTGTACGGATCCGTACTGGACAAAAATGGGATGCATACAGGATAAAAACGGGATGTGTACAAATGCGTACACATGTCAACATTTGTATCTTCAAATACAAATGTATTCAATCTGAATCGAATGTAAATACATTTGAATTTTAAACATTCTAATTTATTTATTTCCATTTCTATCCTGCCCCATACCCAAAGGTCTCTGGGCGGGTAAGAACAGATCAAACAACTAAGAGACAACATATTAAAAACAAAATTAAAGTAAGGGGTACACAGTTAAAAACTCCTTAAAAATTCAACAGATTGAATAAACTATTTGAATCGTATAGACTATTTGAATCAAGTCGAATGCCAAAATTGCATCCATGCGCACGCCTAGTCTCATGCGCAAACTTCCAAATCAGCACTTATCCAGATATGCCAGCCAGTCTGGCAGGCATCTGCTCAGCATTGGTCCTAGGGAAAATTTGTACAAATTCGCATGAATTCGGACGTTCATATCTGAATAGAGTGTTGGGACATTCGAAGATTGACATTTGAATGTTTCAATACGTTTGTATGAAGCTTCGTTCCATTTGTGAACCTGGGCATGTGGGAAAGCGGCTACCCCAGTAACATCTGCAACAGATCCAGAGTGGGTTCAAAGTGGATTCAGAGTGGATTTGGTGTGTTCAGAGCAGATATGTAGGGGATCTGTAGGAGATTCATGGTGGGGATTCAAATCGGGTTCATATCGAACACTTGTATCGAATTTGAATCCTACCACATTTGAAGGTGATCTATTTGAAGGAATACAAATTTCCTTCATTCAGCTCGATACGAGTCAATTATGAACAAAAACTTTGTGCCCATCACCAGTTGGTTCTCATGCTATTTGGTAGAAGGTAATCCAAGGAGCTAAAATCCTGGTGATTGGATGGAGAGGCCCAGGTAGATTTCTTTGCAGGAATACCAAAGTGCTTTGCCTTGCCTTCTTTGGAGATATTTTCCAAATTTTCTGTCTATTTCAACTTCTTGTTATTCCCAGATGCTGTCCCATATTAGTCCTCAATGGGCCTGTGCTAGGATGAGATTACGGAAAGGCAATCTAAATGTTTAACTCAAAGGCATTGCTAGAAATCTTCCTACAAAGATCTCCTTTCTGTGTACGGTATGGGTATATTTCCTCCCTCCCTCCTTCCCTATTCTCCTTGACAGTTTTTCTTTTTCTTCCAACTCTAGATAAAGCTGCAATTGAAACACATAAATAACTCTCACTTGGCATACCAAGCATCAAAACCACCCACAAAATTTAGCCTCGGGCAAACAAATGCAGAGGTTTTCTTTGCAAGTGAGACATCTGAGGGATTTGGGAGAAACCTGAAAGAGTTTCAATAAACTTTTTTTAAAAATTGCCTGGGAAGATCCCAGATGTCTCCACATGGCCCAACATGACATGAATCTGTACAAATTAGGAGTGGTCACATGGGATACCAGCTGTGAGATGCTGGAGGTTGTGGTTCAGGACCATTTAAGGGTGCAATCTAGCCTGAGGACAGTTGGTGTGTGAACACTCCTCAGATCCATTCTGAATTAATTCAGGAAGAGTGAGCATTGTCAGTGCTTGGGAGGGGGATACAACAGAAGTCATAGGGTCTTTCCGCATTGGCTGCCGAAAAATGGATCTAAGAAGATCCACTTTCAGTGAACCATCCTCCTGAGGATCTGCTCCAAATAAGGACGGATTGTTGGAGGCCCCACAAGTCCACACATGCGCAGGGAAGACGGATCTGGCAGGACAGATCAGATGCCACAGCGCCCATTCGAAAAGTCCGCTGGATTCCTGCGCCACCAATGCTGCTTCCGGAGCCGTGGGTCTGCGGCAGGCAGCTGCCAGTCACTGCGAGTTACTGGTGGCGGGCAGCATGTGCTGTGCAGAGGAGGGCGGAAGGAGGCAAACCATCCTGCTTCTGCCCTCCCCAGCATGGCAGCCACCGGGGCATCCGTCCCTTCACCTGGTTCCACACTGATCCAGGTGAAGGGACAGATTGAAGACCTCATTTTTGAGGTCTTTAATCCATTTTAGAAATGGATCTTGCTCGCCAAAATGCAGAAGTGGCCACTTGGAAGGGCTCTCCAAAAGGTCTCTAGTACGGAAGGAACAAAGGTAACTGTTTTGTATGTGTCCTAAATGTCTTGTTAAACCGGTTTCCACAGCCAATGTGGAAACACCCCTAGTCCACCAGCACTGATTGAAACTTGAGGGAAAGGGTGTCTCAAAGTTGGGAGCTACCACAAACAAGACCCTACTTTGAACTCTGCCTCTCTGGTTTTCATATTCTGATAGTATAATCAACCAGGCATATAGCGATAGATAGTCTAAGAAATTTATCCTGGGGCCACACTTAGTTTGTTTAAAGCAGAGAAATTCAGCAGAATCATTGTTGATTTCTTATAATTTTCCCTTTGAGCAAGAAAAGGAAAGAAAGAATCTCCAGATGGTTTGAAGCCGAGAGCTAGTAGAGATGTGCACAAATATTTGTAGGCATTGGAAATCTGATCGAATGTGCCGAATTTTGACATTCAAACTCGAATGGAGTGTCCTGAAGTTTGAATGTAAACATTTAAATTCAATTTCAAATTTCAGATCTATTCATTCGAATTATCCAGATATTTGCATGTGGACAGGTTCGTACCCGATGCGTACTTGAAGATCTGTATCTTTCCCGCATCCGTACGCATTTCTACAGATCCATACGGGACAAAAACGGGTTGCATACGGATGCATACGGATGTGAGGAAGATTCGTATGTGTTGTCAACATTTGTATGGGCAGATTCAAATCGAAACTTCAGACGAATAGAGTTGAATTTGGTAAGTTTGAATCAAATCTTGTTAAATTGAAATTTAAAAGATTCTAATTGAATCAGATTTTTGGGTATTTGATTTGATTTGAATAGAATGTCAACAAAACATTACTCCAAGAGCCAGTTCATGCTAAGGCCTTCTCTGTGGTGCCCCCCCCCCCCCGACTCTGGAGGACCCAAATTATGTGGTTGTTATTGCCTGGTTAAAACATACATCTTCACTCAGGCCTTTTGATGTTCAGCTACCTCTGAGTGCTCTACTGCGAGGTAGGGTGGAAGGAAGAGTTCTATTTCATGTGTATTTTACGTTATTGTAGAGGTGGGGGCCTGGAACATACATAGGACTTCCCAGGAATTACATCACAGATTCCTTGGGAATGTTGGATTAAAGAGGAGTTTGTGACATATTTGGGGCTTTGGGATTTGGTTTCATCGCACCATTAATATGATGCTAGCACACAGAGAGGTGCCAAACAGGTTTAGTCAGTTCATGGTTTGCAGCAAACTGGGGTGTTTGTTTGGTTTGTGAGTGAACCAAACCAGCTTATAGTAAAAAAATCCACCCCAAACCAAGACGTAAACATCCCTACCAGCAGGAGGACCCTAGTGAAAGAACTTCCCCCATTTCTCCACTATTTAGCCAGTTCCAAGTAGGGATGTGCACAAATATTCCAAAGCATTTGAAATCCAATCCAATGTGCCGAATTTCAACATTCGAATTCGAATCAAATATCGTTTGAATTATCCGGACATTCATATGTATTCGGGTTCGTACATGATGCATACTTGAAGAACCGCACCTTTCCCGCATCTGTACGCGTTTATACGGATCCATACAGGACAAAAACGGGTTGCATACAGAATAACTACAGGATGCGTACAGATGTGTATGGATGTGTACGGATGTGTATGGATGTGGGGAAGATTTGTACAGGCATCTACAAATGTTGTCGACATTCGTATGTGCAGATTTGAAAAAAAATTCAAATAAATAGATTCAAATTTGGTAAATTCAAATCGAATCTTGTTAAATTTGAATTTAAAAGATTTGAATTGAATAGAATGTCAAAAAAAATTCATGCACATCTCTAGTTCCAAGGGTCTCCTGCCATATGGGGGTATTCTCACCCACAAATCTGACCAAAGGCAACTGCTCAAAATAAATAGAAGGGATTTTAAATCCCCCCCCCCTTCTGGCCGGTTTTGTTTTCTGCCCCCTACTCTGATATTTGGAGCTTGGAATCGTTATTTGGAGAGTTTTATGAAGTCCAGCCAAGATATGATAATCATTTCTCCTTCCATGGATCTCTTCACAAGACAAAGTCAAACACGAGCAAAGTTGGTTATGGCAGAAAACCCGAGGAGGATATTTTAGTCTGCCCACACAGCGACACTGTTTCCAATCATTATACACCTGATTAAAATGGGACCTGTGTATTTTTATCTGTGCTGGCAGGACCAACCAGAACGTCCTTTAATATTCAGGTAAACCGCTTATTCGAACATAGGTAATTTCAAATGCATGAGCGATATTTTCCAATTTAAGCATTTCACCCAAAGCCCTCAGGAAGGAGGCTGGGGAGTTACAGCCTTTTTCTCAAAAAAGTGGCTGAAACAATAGGCTCATTGGAACATGAAACCCATTATCTTGCTGATTCAGTGAAGCGCGGAACTTTAATGAGCTTAAGATGCCGCTTGGAGAAAGCGCTTAACTCTCCAAAAATAGGAGGCTTATTCAGGTGGGGAACATATCTAAGTCTGTGAAGAATGGATCAGACACTTACGCAAAGGAATATTTGTGTGCCTCGTTCAGAAATGTTCTCCCTACATACTATTTATTCATGTATTTATTTATTGTGCACACTCTTTTCAGTTCTACTTTTCAACCAAGACACTCTTCAAGCAAGCCTTGTACATTTCCATGGAAATGTGGGCTCTCCTTTAAGCTTACCATCCAAGAACTGCAACTGCGCAACAAATCCAGGAGTTCAAATTTCAAGAAATTTGGTTTGGTTGTTATTTATTTATTTATTTATTTATTTATTTATTTATTTATTTATTTATTTATTTATTTATTTATTTATATTTCTATCTTGCCCTATACCCAAAGGTCTCAGAGTGGGTAACAACCTTTAAAATAACAAATTAAAACCAATTTTAAAACCATTAATATACATAAAAACATTTAAAAGATTCAGCATATTAAAATACTAAAATAATAGTATAATAATATAATTGTTGTTGTTCTTATTATTATTGACATAACACAACAGTTAACACACAGCAAACTAGATGTTTATGCTGGTTTTGGTCATTGTTATCACTAGTCGGGCCCTTCCCAAGCACTTAGGACTGAGTGTTGATGATTGTATCATCATCATCATCATCAAATGTAATTGGATCAGCTTGAATTCATTCAGTGGCCAGTACCAAATGGCCTTCTCTTTGAATCCTCAGAGCTTCCAGGAATGAAGTTTTATTAACTGAGTTAGGCTGAATCCCCAAAAGACTTATTTGCCTCTCTGAGTTCCCTCTACTGTCACTCTAATCAAGCGGACTTTAAAAGTGCTGTGCACTTCTGCAATAAGCGTCCACACGAGGCTCAGCAAAACGCGTGTTTTTAATGCACCTTCCATCCCCACAGAAGCCTGTTTTCTTTCCCTGCACCTTCCCGCCCCCACCCCCTCTCTTGTTAAAAGGAAATATAGCCAGATCTCCGTCCCCTGAAATGGCTTCCTGTCCTGGCAAAGGCAGCAATCGTTCACTCATTCACTTTCAGCACTTACTTTCACTCTGTTCTCTGTTAGAAAAGGCTTCCCGTCCCTGCAAAGTCAGTGGCTGCAGCCATCGGCAGCACGATCCTTCGCTCATTCGCTCATTCACTCTTTTAACACTTTCACAGATCATCTGATAACAATGTTGCAATTCTGAGCAATTCTGGCTCTTTTTACAAAGGAAAGGAAGGGAACCTGCTGCATTTCTGAGATGTGTGAATACTTTTTGGCTGTGTGTGCAGTCAGCAATCCCTGCCAATTTTGCCACGGAGCGTCCCCAAGGCAAATGTTGCGAGGAAAACCCACGACTTCCAGAAAGAGCGCTGAAACTCTTCTTTAAAGGGCATGTATTTTGTCGCTGATTTTCCTTGTTTTGTAGCGCTGGAAACTTATTGAAAAGCCTGGTGTGGGGGCGCTCAGAGGCAAAAGAAGATTTTTAGCAGACTTTAAATTGCATGGGGACAGGGCCTAACAGTGTTACTGGAGGGAGGTGGGTCTGCTTGCTTCTCCATCCCTCCTGGATGTGGGAGAAGAAGCCACATGCAAATATAAGTTAGGTAATTGCGATTGGGGGGAGGGAGTAATCAAATTGCAAATTCCTTTTCATCCATAGCTGTATTTTTCACAGGGGATTGACAAAGGGCTGCTCTGCATTTACCTCTCCGTGGTTCAAAACAGTGAGTGTGGGCAAGCCAGGCCTGCTGATTTGGACCACAGAAAGGCGTGGTCTGCAACAAACCTATCTGCCTGATGGTGGTGATCCAGAACAGCCCCCACCCTTAGCCTTAGAGCCTCTGTTAAACCATATCAGCAATGGTCTTTGGTGCACCTGAGGAATGTGCATGAATATTCATAACATACGGTACTTTCATACACGAATCAAATCTGACGACATTCATACATTAACACTCGTACAGATACAAATGTTTCAGACATTTGCACAAATAGTTTGGACTTTACTTAAACTGGGGAGGTGGGAAAGCGGCTTCACCAGTCACATCTGCAACGGGTCCAGATTGCATCTGACATGCATTGAAAGCAGATTAAAAGTGGATTCAGGTTGGATTTGACGTTTTCAGAGTGGATGTGTTATGGGATATGTAGCGGGTACGTGTTGGATACGTATCAGATACGTATTTGTTCATATCGGGTACGTACTGGATATGTATGCATTTGGGTCAGATACGTATCAGATACGTATCGGATACAGACTGGATACTTATGCATTTTAGTCAGATACGTATCAGATACATATCGGATACAGACTGGATAGGTATGCATTTGGGTCAGATACATATTAGATACACACTGGATACTTATGCATTTGGGTCAGATATGTATCAGATACGTATCCGATATGCACTGGATACGTATGCATTTGGGTCAGATATGTATTTGTTCATATTGGATACGTACTGGATATGTATGCATTCAGGATCAAATACATATCAGATACCCATTTGTTCGTATCAGATAAGTACTGGATACGTATGCATTCAGGTCAGATATGTACCAGATACGTATTTGTATCAGATACATATTGGATATATATGCATTTGGGTCGGATATGTATCAGATATGTGTTTGTTCATATCGGATTTGTGCTGGATACATATGCATTTGGGTCGGATATGTATCAGCAATGTATTCGTTCATATTGGGTACATATCGGATATTCAAACTAATTCACACCAATACATTCATATCAAACAGAATCCTACCGCATTCAAAGGGGATCTGTTCAAGCAAATACGGATTTTCTAACATTGGATTCATAACAAACAGAATGTTAAAAAAAACCCATTTGTGCACATCCCTAATCTGCTAAACTATTAGGCAGGAAAGAAATGTGGTTTTTCATTTCCTTTTTCTGAGGATCAATCCTGTGAACCAGAACTTTCCAGGCCGGTGCTTTACCACTGAGCTATTGTCCTTCCCAAACCCTTTGCATACCATTTCTTGCAAAATATCTCAAAGTAGTTCACAAACTGGGGACTTCACCCCTAGGAGGCATCTGGCTGTTCTGCGTGCTCCTCTCTCCCCTGCCATTGCATTAGGAATGCTTTCCTTTGGTCTTTGTCATTGTTCTGAGTCGGCAGAGTTATAAAATGCCCCATTTACCTTCAGAATGCCAGTTTGGCTCTCTCTTTTAATGAACTAAAATGCGCTCAGCATGCAGGAATTCAACACTTGCTGAAATGTCCAGCCAGATGTCACAGCTGGGGATCTAGCAATCATTTATTCTACCTGAAAACAAATATAAGGATGTGGATCGACCGTTGCTGCAGCACTGGGATTCAGGCCTGTATCAGCTTCCCTTTCTCTATTTTTCTACTATCTTTCCTGGTTGTCCCAACACCCTCAGCAGCAAAAGGAATGAGCATCCGGGATAGGGCCTTCTCAGTGATGGCCCCTAGGCCCCTATAGGTGTGTCTATCACCTTCATTGTACGTGTTTAGGAAGGCAGTGAAGACGCACCTCTTTACCCTGGCATTTGGTTAAATGGGGATACACTTTTCCCTTCCCAATTGCAGATGCTGTTATTGTTTTAATGATGTTTGATTTTAGATGTTGTTACCCCCGGAGATCTTTGAGTATAGGGTGGAATAGAAATGTAAATGAACAGACACTATCAAAATTTAGACTTTGTAATTATGCAAAAGAAAAGAGAGGATGCCTCTTTATCTACAGTTTTTCCAAGCTGTTCCTGAAAGAGGATGAAGGTTTTTGTGACTAAGAGTTCCAGACTGCAACGCTATATATGGAAAAGATCCCCAGTGTGACAAAAGCTGTGGTCACACCTACGGTTTAATCCAGCTTCAGTCCACTTTCAGAGTGATAGAATTAAAACATCAACAAAGCAACAAGCTGTTTACTTTCAGTATTAAATAAACTCAGAAAGTTCACCTTTGGGATAGATAATGTGGAAAGAAAATTAATGGTCACTTCGCTGATGTGTTCTTCTCTCGCTCTGAAAGTGGACTGAAGCTGGATTAGACCTTAGGTGTGACCACAGCCCAAGAGCCAATAAAGGGGAGCAGGCATGAGAGAGTTGTTAGAGTAACGTGACACCCAGTTCCTGTTCAAAAATTCAGTCAAGCTGTTCACATCAAACTGAACATGCAGCGGTTCGAATACCTGGAAGTGTGACCAAACGAAACCAGCCTCCCACTTGTGAATGTGAATGGTTTGGTTGAAATTGTTTTGCACTGTGCTTTTGCCCTTGAAAAGGGCTTTTTCGATGGAAGTATGGCTGAATCCCCAAAAGACTTATTTGCCTCTCTGAGTTCCCTCTGCTGTCACTCTAATCAAGCGGACTTTAAAATTGCCATGCACTTCCGCAATAAGCGTCCGCACAAGGCTCAGCAAAACGCGTGTTTTTAACGCACCTTCCGTCCCCACGGAACCCTTTTTTTCTTTCCCCAAATCTTTCCCCCTCCTGCCCCCTCTCTTGTTAAAAGGAAAAATAGCCAGATCTCCGTCCCCTGAAATAGCTTCCCGTCCCGGCAAAGGCAGTGATCGCTCACTCATTCACTTTCAGCACTTACTTTCACTCTGTTCTTTGTTAGAAAAGGCTTCCCGTCCCTGCAAAGTCAGTGGCTGCAGCCATCGGAAGCGCGATCCTTTGCTCATTCACACTTTTAACACTTTCACAGATCACCTGATAACAATGTTGTAATTCTGAGCAATTCTGGCTCTTTTTACAAAGGAAAGGAAGGGAACCTGCTGCATTTCTGAGATGTGTGAATGCTTTTTTGGCTATGTGTGCAGGCAAGCAATCACCGCCCCTTTTGCCACGGAGCGTCCCCAAGGTAAATGTTGCAAGGAAAACCCGCGACTTCAGAGCCCTGAAAGTCTTCATTAAAGGGCATGTATTTTGTTGCGGGTTTTCCTCATTTTGTAGCGCTGGGAGCACCTTGAGAAGCCTGGCATGGGGACTCTCAGAGGGAAAAGAGGAGTTCCAGCAGACTTTAAATTGCTTGGGGATGCACCCTATGTTTGCAAGGATCAGATGGGGGCCTGAAGAAAGCACACAGACATGTTCCTCCATCCTGTCCTATTGCACCTACCGGCTGAAAGTCAGCGTTGTCATCAGTATTTGCATTCAATGCCTCAACCCCTTGCTGATCCACAGCAGATGTAAGCAACCATGAAGGAAAGGAGAAATAAGGAAAGGAGAAATAAGAATTAAAAAAGGCAGAAATGTTTTGGAGAGGAAATGAAGAAGTGTGTGTGTAGTGTGTGTGAGCACATGTGTGTGTGTGTGTCCCCAAAAATGACAGCTCTACTTTCTCTACATCCCTAATGAAGAGAGATTTCGACAGAATGAGTTCACCCAGGCAATTTGTGCAGCAATGGCCATATCGCAGCTCCCACAAGGAAACCCCAAAGAGAGCAAAGGGATCATACACAGATTCAGTCTATTAACATGTTCTGTTAATATGCGCACACTGGGATATGCATCTTTAGGCATGATGAGAAGGAGGATGAGAAGACAGAGGGGAACATAATTAGAACTATTGGGAAGGGAGGGAGGGAGGGAGGGAGGGAGGAAAATTGTATGGTAATATTATCACTGTGGAGTTTTTCTCATATTAGTAACAAAACAGTAATAGAAAAGTTTCAAAAAGTTATCTGTCTTCCCCTCAGGATACATATTTATTGTGTGTTATTGTTTCCTCAAAGTTCTGCTTTGAAGTAAGTACAGACAGACCATCCGGTTTCAGTTTTGTTTTAAAAACCTGGGGTGGTTTGCTATATCAAGGTAAAATCGACCCTTGTTTCTTGCAGTGTGTTATTAAAACCTGGGTGGGAAAGCAGAACAGGTCTCCATTCATACTTGGAACATTGAGATTAAAACATCAGTCTTTGGGGAGTGCCTGAAAGGTGTATTACGGTGATTCTTCACCGACTGGTATAATGGTTTAGCAAGTGTCAAGTGGAACAAGCGGATGTTTGGTTTGATTGTGGATCAAACGTGCAACTTTTGCTTGTATATCTGCATACAGCGGCTGTAGTTACATCATCACTTTAGACCGTCTCCAGTCCATCCTCAGGTCTTCTAGGGATGTGCACAGATCTTTTTTGGGGTTTGATTCATATCAGATTGAACGCAAGAAAATCCATATTCATTCCAATCCCCTTCAAATGTGGTAAGATCTGAATTTGATACGAATGTTCAATACAAGTTGCATATGAATCCCCTACATATCCCCGGCAAATCCCCTACTTACCCAAATGCCTCAGATCCACCCTGAATCCACTTTGAATCCATTCTGGATCAGTTGCAGATGTGACTTTGCAGCCATTGCAGCCACTTCCCCTCTTCCCCAGGTTCACGAATGTAAACGAATATCTGTGCATTCAGAAGTTTTCGATTAGATTTCAATCATCAACCGTCAAATGTGCCAACGTTCGATTTAAATTCAAATGTCTGAATTCAGATGAATTCGTAAAAAATTTGAATGTTACAAATATCCATGCACATCCCAGCCCTTTTCACTTCTTTCCATTTTATTTGTGGGATGTCCACTTAGGAAAGCCCAAATGGAAGGTGGAAAGTCCTCAAATAAAATGGATGAAGATGGACTGAAGAAGGTTTATGACCATGGCCAGCATGCAGATGGAGATCAGCCCCATTTTTCCATGCACGGTCAAGGATCCAGATCTTCAAGATCCAGATCTTTGAGATGGGGTCCTCCTGGAGATCTGGATATTGAAGATGCCTGAAGACCCCATTGTGGAGCCTTTTAATAAGGTCCACACGAAATCCAGATTTAAGGGCCTGAAGGACCCAAATAAATCCAGATTTTCCCTGCTCTGTGGGGACAGGGCCTTGCAGATGAGGCCTTCAATGGGGTGCAGGTAGGGACAGGGCCTTCCTGATTGGTACCAATCAGGTACTCGTTGGGTTCCTAATGGGGTCTTAGAAGGGTTCTAAGCCCTAGTAGAAAAAGGCCCTAGACCATTTCCCCCTAGCATAAGACCTTCCCAAAGAGAGGGTGTGTTTTTCTTTGCAGAAGCATCTGACTGTCCCTTGCCAGCACTATATACTCCCAGTAGAAATTGCCTCCCCACAGCGTGTGCTGGGAAGTTGATTGAATGTCTTGAAAACCCATCTTCCAGCAGTCCCAATGGGATAGCTGTGCACAGTTCTATTTTTTAAAAAACATATTGAAATGAAAGCACACAATTTTTAGCGTATTCTGCCTGTGCAGCGTACTCAGAAAGAGAGGCAAAGAGAAAAGGAAAGGAAAAAAGAAGAAGAAAAAGAAAATGAAAGTAAGGAGAGAAAAAACCCTTGGGATCCTGAAGATGTCACATATTTATTCTTCCTGTCAAAACCAGGAACAATGCTGACAGCAGCTTTGAGGCTAGACTTTTTTCAAGGAAGTCACCAAGGCAGTGATGGTGGGTTGTGTGGATGAAAGTCCTCAAGAAGAGGAAATGTGACATTAGTTCTGACTGAAATCTGAGCAGCACATTAAAAAGCATGTCAGTCGCCTTATCCCACCTTTGGATTCATGAGCTGGAACCATGGGAATGATATGACACACTGAAACAAAATCTTCCTTCTTTCCTTCCTGGGGGAAGGATTTCTTCCCCCAAAGGGCCATCAGTCTACAGACTTTGCTGCCAGAATTGGTGGTAAGAGCAACCAGCCTAGACAGGTTTAAGGAAGGGTTAGACAAATTCATGAAGGACAGGTGTATCAATGGCTACTAGAATAGATGCCCAGGTACTGCCTCCAGCCTGGGGAGACAGGCAGGAGGCCTCCAAAAGCCATTTGCTGGGATTGGAGAGAAGGTGAAAGTTTTGCATTTGTCTTCTCCTTGAGATGCCCAGAAGCAATTGGTAGCCACTGTGCAAGATGGGATCCTGGACTAGATGGGCTGTGGCCCAATCCAGCAGGGTTCCTCTTTTGTTCTTAAGTAGGGATGTGGACAAATATACGAATGCACTTGAAATTTGATCGAATCGACCAAATTTTGACATTCAAATTTGAATTGAATGTCCTTAAATTCAAATTTAAAGTTTTGATCCGAATTTCAAATTTCAGATCTATTTGCTCAAATTATTCACACATTCATATGTGTACAAGTTTGTACACAATGCATAATGACGTCTACAGATGTGTGCAGACTGGGGGAAGATACTTGCAGTCATCTATGAATGTTGTCGACATTTGTAAATGCAAATTTGAAGGAAAACTCAGAACAAACAGATTCAAATTTGCTTAATTTGAATTGAATTTGGTTAAATTTGAATTTAAAAGAATCAAATCAAATTGAATTTTTGAGTATTTGATCCAAATTGAATCAAATCCTGAAAATTGCATTCATGCACACCCCTACTCTTTCCTTCCTTCCTTCCATCCTATCTTTCTCTGTTCGCAGTTGCAGGATAAAAAGAGGCTGCACAATAAATCATCTTTTTAGGTTGCAAACCAGTTCATCACTGCTGACTGAGCTTTTCCTAAGGGCTGTGGTGATGTGTCTGATATTTCTTCAAGGCAGCGGGGAGCAGTTGTCACAATTATAGCCTTCCTCAAGTACTTTGGGAGAGTCTAATTTACCCAGCATAACTCCACCAAAGGGCCACGGGTCCCCCTGTTTTCTTGCAGTGACCTTCTTGTCTCCAGTGGTTGGTCATGACAAGCTTTTAGCCTTAAACACAAAACAAAATACCATATTGACTTCAGAGGCTGCACGTCCTCCAGCAACTCCCAAGAAATAAGAGATGTACATTACCACAAATGAAAAGGAAAAATCTTCAGTAGCATGATCAAGAAAGTGCTATAAAGATTTACGAGAGATGCTCAAGGTCTGCTAACATTTTATTAAACAAGCAGATTTGCGCTTAAAAGGGTGCAATCAATGTCTATGGATAGGTACTGTAAGAGTTTTCAATTTAGCAGTAGTTTGCAAAGAATGAATTATGCTTATATAATAAGGGATAGCTGCTGCATCAGGGGAAATCGCTTGCAAAAACTGATCTTTTTTTAAGCAGCTGATGTAGAAATGAGCATTATCGAACCTTCAGTCTATAATGTGAGGAAGTCATGAAAATCAGAATTGAATGGATTTATCTAGCTGTAGACCTGATGGGCTATAAGAATGCCTCTCCACCTCTTAGGGAAACAGGGAAGGGAATGCATTCTGAGTACCATTTGAATGAAACCATTTGAATCAAAGCAAGGTTTGAAATGAAATAAAAAGAAGAACCTCGCTGAAAGATGCTTAGAATAGGGATGTGCACAAATATTAATAACTGTCATGGTCAGCCAGGAGGAGGAGGAGGAGGAGGAGGACTTACTTCCTCAGGTGCAGGAGGAACCTGAGGCGGTGCCAGGACCCAGTTCTGACCTCCCAGCCCCAGTGGAGCCTGGGGTTCAGCAGCCCAGCCTTGCCACAGCAGGAGAGCAAGACGTGGGAGACATGGAACAACAGAGCCCAGAGATCCCTAGCTTTAAGCAGAGGAGAGCAGAGAAGGAAGGGTTAAGATGGTCAAAGAGACTTGCAGAGAGACACGCAAATAATCTACAGCTGTGATCTGAAAACTGTAAGATAAAACACTGGGCAGACACCAGGCCTCTTGTCAGTGTTATGGCTGTCATGGGGTACATATCCAGAGAGGAGTGGATGCTTGGGATTAGCGCCAAACAAGCCCATTAAAAAGACAGAAGACCAGATCTGGATTTTCTTTTAACATTATGCATGTAACATTTATTAAATCATTTAAGCATACAATCAGAGGGATCCCCTTTCACTCATCATTCATTCTATACTCACACACACATGGCCTACTCCGGATGGGTTATCAGTACAACGTAGAGGCGGTGGACGCTTCATCATAGCTGGTTCAAAGAAGCGTAAATGTACTTTCCAGAGTCTTTCTTTATATCCTCTTTCGGGGTGATGTTCCAACGCATGCGTACTTCCAAGTTCTTTGTCTAATATTGTTTACGTCTGCATCACTCCGTTATCATCAGTCTGTTATCAGTCATTTTGTTGTGAATATCATCAGTCTGTTATCAGTCATTTACCGGTCAGCTTCTTGTTGTGAACATCTTCAAAAACCCTCGCCTTTAGATGCCAAATTTCTCATCAGTCTAAGAAATCCTCGCTTTTGAGAAGCCAGGTCTCCATCTTATCATGCATTGCGCTTCATCAGTAGGTTTCGGCCTTTTTCCTCACACACATCATCACATCAGAAACTATTGGTTTTCCTTTAGAGAAGGCTGCTGTATCTGATCCCCAGACCTTGAATACTTGGCTACCTTGACCTCGGACTGGACTGTTGTGTTGCTCTCATAAACCCTGGACTTCGGACTGTTTCTTGACTTCTTCTCTGTGGACTTTGTTTGGTTGTGCTGCTGAAGGAGCTGCCTTGGCAAATGAGCTGTCTCTTATCAGCTGTGTGTTTGTGTGTGTGCTGGCAGCTTTCCCAGACAATAACATTCAATATTTGGACAAATTCAGATATTCGTATACAAGTTGAATGGAACATTTGTACAAATGCTTTGGAACATTCATGAAACTGGGAGGTGGAAAAGCAGCTGTGCCTGTCATATCTGAAATGGATCCAGAGTGCATTCGACATGAATTGAGAATAGATTCAAAGCAGATGCAGGTCGGATTTGACGCTTTCAGTGCAGATATGTTACAGGATACATATTGGATACGTATCTTATACATATCAGATAGGTATCGGATAGACACGTGTATGTATTGGATATTTGTATGAATACATTTGTATTGAATGGAATCCTGTATGAATATTCGAACGTATTCCAAATTCAGTCGGATCTGCCCAAATTTTGACATTTGAATTTGAATCAAATGTCCATAAATTCGAATTTAAAGATTTGAATGAATTTTGAGTTTTGGATCTATTTGTTCGAATAACTGGACATTCACATGTGTACGGTTTCGTACACGATGTGTCCTTGCAGATCCACATCTTTCCTTCATCTGTACGCATCTGTACGGATCTGTACGGGATGAAAACAGGTTGCATACAGGATAACTATGGGATACATATGGACGTGTACGGATGCATATGGGATGTGTAACAATGTGTACAGACACATATGAATGTTGTCGGCATTCATAAGTGCAAATTCGAATCAAAAATTCAAACAAATCTATTCGAATTTGGTTAAATTCAAAATTTAAAGATTCAAATCGAATTCAATTTTTAGGTATTTGAATCAAATTGAATCCCGAAAATTGCATCCATGCACATCCCTAATCCTACCACATTCAAAGGGGGATTTATTCAAACAAGTATGAATTTTCTTACATTCGATCTGATATAAATCAAATGCAAAAAAAGAAAACAGGCATTTGTGCACATGCCTAGCTTAGAAGCACAGGGGCACTTTGGAGAAAGGCAGTTTCCCAATCTACTCTATAATCAAAGCTCACTTGGACAACGAAAATGAAATGAAAAGGCATAAGAGAAGACTTGTCTAATTCACTTAGAGGGTTCTGTCATTAGGCATGATGGTGTGATCAATACTTAACAGACCGAGATTGTGAGATGGCAGGTGCCGCCTTATTCTGCTCCAGGAAACCAGGAAGAGGAAGCCAGAAAGAGAACTGAGAAAGGCATGGCTTTTCCTGCACGGGCTCAGCTCTGTTAGGTAGGACCCATTCCAAGAGGAGGTAGAGAAACCCAGTCTTACTGGAGGAGGGAAACTCCAATCGGGAAATGTCGATGTAGCTCAGATGCTCAGCAGACTGGTCTACTCTCCAAGAAGACGGGAGGCTGTAGAAGGATGATTGACTCAGAGATCTACTCAAAGCCGTGCAGTTTTCATGGCAGCAATGGAGAAGTGGTTTTCTCTTTCTTTCTTCAGAGATGGATGATTTACTTCTGCAAATTTTGGGACACCAGATGCCTCCATACATACCAGTCATAGCTGTGAAATTATCTCAAAGCAAACTATTAAAAGCAACATTATAATTAACTAACCTACCTATCTACTCTCCTACTTACCTCCATTCCTTCCTCTCTCTATCCCTCCCACCCTCCCTTTATTCATTCTTCTGTCCCCACCCCACCCCACCCCGCCCCGCCCTCCTCCCTCCCTCCTTTTATTCCTTCTTCCCTCTCTCCTTTCCCTCCCTCACTTTATTCTTTCAGTTTGCTCTAGTGGTGATGGAGCCAGACTCTTATCTGGGAATACTGGGTTTGTTTCCACCCTCCTCCACAAAGCCAGCTGGGTGACCTTGGGCTTGTCACAGCTGAGCTCCCACAGCTCACCTACCTCACAGGGTGTTCTGTTATGGGGAGAAGAACAGAAGGTTTGTCAACTACTTTGAGTCTCCTTAAATGGGTGAGAAAAGAGGAGTAGAAAAGCTAACTTCCACCACCTCCTCCTCCTCCACAAAGCCAGCTGGGTGACCTTGGGCACCCATCTCACAGGGTATTCTGTTTTGGGGAGAAGAACAGAAAGCTTTCTCAACTACTTTGAGTCTCCTTAAATGGGTGAGAAAAGAGGGGTAGAAAAGCCAACTCTTCTTCTTCTTCTTCTTCCTCCTCCACAAAGCCAGCTGGGTGACCTTGGACTAGTCACAGCTGTCTTCTGACCTCTCGCAGCCCCGCCTACATCACAGGGTGTTCTGTTGTGGGGAGAAGAATAGAAAGCTCTGTCAGCCGCTTTGAGTGCCCTGAAATGGGTGAGAAAAGTGGGGTAGGAAATCCAACTCCTCCTCCTCCTCCTCCTCCATTCCTTCCATCTTCCCTTCTCCCTCTCTCTGATGACATTTTAATGCCAGTTCTTTTAGCAATACAGACACACAGTACACTTAACAATTTATATGGCAGCAGAAGTTCTCTGTCTGCCTGATCTTGTAGAGTCGAGGGAAAGTCAATTTGAAATAGCAACATGAGAGGACCAAAGTGCTCTTATTACCTCAGGGAAGTTTTGAAGGATCTGTGAGTTTTTGTAACAATATCATAGGATTATTTGTAATTGAGGGCTTAAGGGCTTGATGTAATCACAAAATAGTGGAAAACTTTCTCTTTCTCTCTCTCCCCTCCCCACTTCCATGGCCCAATTTTATATTATTTTTCTCAGTCTGAATCACAGTGTACGATGAAAAGGCACAGGTCCCCTCTGCGCTGAGCCATTTATGGAGCTATAAATGGATTGAGAAGCTCATTCTATCCCATCTGAGTTTCTGCTGACTTTCCATGATCAGCTCATTGCCTTTCATGCTGTGCAAAGTCTATTTTTAAAAGAATGCCAGAAAAAAAAATTCTAGCATTTAAATTGTTAATATTTTTTAATGCACTTGTTTTTTCAAGTGTACATATGCTTTTGTGCAGTTTTTTTTTAAACTACATACTGTCTGTGTGTTTTCCCCAAGCAATAAAAGAGCCAGTTTGGTCTAGTGGTTCAAGTGCTGGACTCTTTTACCTGGGAATACCAGATTTGATTCCGCACTCCTCCACAAAGCCAGCTGGGTGACTTTGGGCTAGTCACAGCTGAGCTCTCACAGCTCCACCTACCTCACAGGGTGGCTGTTATGGGGAGAAGAAAAGAAGGTTTGTCAGCTGCTTTGAGCCCCCTTAAATGGGTGAGAAAAGCCAACTCCTTTTTCTTTCTTTCTTTCTTTCTTTCTTTCTTTCTTTCTTTCTTTCTTTCTTTCTTTCTTTCTTTCTTTCTTTCTTTCTTTTTCTTCTTCTTCTTTCAGGTGCTGAAATGCTGATAGTCACTCTCAGAGATGCCTGGAATATCCTTGGAATGGTAATTAAAAACTGCCTGCTGTTTACTTTTGGATTGGCTTGTTGCCAAAGCAACAACAAGTGTTGCTGCAGGTGTGGTGTCAGGCCACTGTAACAGCTGAGCATTTGTGTTCCCACATCCTTGGCTTGGGTCCAGCTGCAAACATTTGTTGGCTCATGAGTGACGGATATCTTCTTGGCACCCAGTAGATAATACTGCAGCTCCCATAGCCCATGAAATGCTGCATAAATCCCATATCAACCGGCCCGTGCCTTAAGATCTAGCTGTGAGGCCCTCCTGGTTGCCCCACTGCCTTCAATAGTGAGGTTGGTGGGCACCCAGGAGACAGCCTTTTCTGTGATGGTCCCCAGACTATGGAATAGTCTCCCCCTTGAGGTGTATCATGCTCCTTCCTTATAAATTTTTAGGAAGGCGGGGAAGATCCACCTCTTTGCCCTGGCCTTTGGTTGAGCTGATTATATTTCACCCCTAGCCCATCTATTATTCTTGGCTTTCCATCAGTTAATTAGGGACCCAAAAGTGGATTTGGTTTTCCTTTCACCTGAAGACTGTCATTTAATAAAAGATCATCAATACCCAGAGTGGATTTACTGTTGGAGGTAGAAGAGCCACCAAACCACTTTAAAAAGGTAACTTTGCAGAAGGGATAGGCACTGTTTTATGGCTGCATTAGAAACAAAAGCAATGACTATTGATTGCTGTCAGATTAAATGTCTGTTGATATGTTTTATGTAACCCTAAGGTTTCCTGGCTTTTTTCCTCTTGTGTTGAAGGCCAATTAATTTTTCCCCTCTGAGTAAAGGCAGAGAGGGTAGGGTTGTACACAAATGTATTTTTGACATTTGAATCCAAGTAGATTTGAATGTCAAAAAATCCGACTTGATTTGGATATTTAAGATCCAAATGTCATAAAATCCAATTCAAATCCGTAACATTCGAATCCATACATTTGAATGTTAGATTCATATTTAAAGATATGAATGTTGACAACATTCGTATCTGTTATACATATCTGTGTGCATTCTGTAAGAATCTGTATGCATCCCGTATTATCCCATATTTTAAGCACAAGATAACGTATAATTTCCACACAGATTTGTACACGACAGATATGAATCTACACATTCAAATTATTCAAAAATCCGTACTGGATTTTTAAAAAACTGATTTGTGTTCAAATGTACACGTTCGAATGTTGACATTCAATGGATTCTAATTGTATATTTGAATTTTCACACATTTGTGTACATCCCTAAGAGATAGAGGGATATACTTGTTTGAAAAACATGATGACGATGTAGTACAGTTTTGTCATGCTAAGAAAGCTGCATCCTTGGAAAATCTTTTTAAAAATCAGACCAATTCCAAATATGTTTTTTACTTCAGGGGGTTTATTTTCATTAATTTAAAATGAGATATCAGCCAACTTCACAGTTTAGAGGTTGCATCGTTTTTCCCTTGTACCAATAGTTTCTGTTGAGTCAGTAGGTACTAGGGATATGTATGAATTGGTTTTTTGTGTGTTCGATTCATATTGAATCCAATGTAAGAAGATTTGTATTCATTTGAATAAATCCCCTTCGAATGTGGTAGGATACTGTTCAGTACAAATATATTCGTACAAATTCATATGAATATCCAATATGAAAGCATGTGTATCGAACTCGTATCCGATATGTATCCATATGTATCTGATATGTATCCTATATATATATATATCCCTTAACATATCCGCTCTGGAAGCATGAAATCCGCCCTGAATCCACTTTGAATCCACTCTCAAACCATGTCGAATTCGCTCTGGATATGTTCCTGGTGTGACTGGAGCAGCCACTTTCCCACCTCCCTGTTTCATGAATGTTCTGAAGCTTCATATGAATGTTCCAAAACATTCGTATTCATACGAATGTCAGTGTACGAATGTTGTAACATTTGATTTGTATACAGGGGCGGTTCCGCCTCCTGAGCGGCAAAGCGCGCGCACACCCTGCGCCCTGGGGGCATATACAATGCATTATAGCTTGTTCCACCCATCAGCAGCTTTCCACTCCTTCTATTGGTTCAAGGCGCATTATTTTTTATCGCTGGAGGAGCGCTGCCAGAGAGCGCCGCTCTGACAAAGCTGATTGGTGGAACAAGATATGCTCCTCCTTCCTTCTCCTGTGTGTGCGCGCCTGGCCCTGTTGCTGCCGCCATTTCTGGAGAGGCGGGTGGACTGAAGAAACCAAGGTAAGTTGTTCCCTCCCTTTGCCCCTAAGCTTAGCTTTTAACCTCCCCTTTTTACCTGCCCCCCTCTCCCTCCGTCCTCTCTGCGTCGCGTCCCTCCCTTTCTCTCCCCCCCCATTCCCTACCTAGGAGTAGGTTCTCCTTTTCCTCGTGGCCGCCATGTGTAGGACCGGTTCTAATCTCTCTCTCTCTCTCTCTCTCTCTCTCTCTCGGCAGCCTGCCTTGTGGCCAACAATGAAGCCCTGTTCGCCACAGAGAGAGAGAGAGAGAGAGAGAGAGAGAGAGAGGTGACTTCGCTGCCACCGCTGCCCCAACCAAGCCCGTGGCGCAAAGAGGAACCGGTCGCCAGCGCGGGCCTTTCTCTCTCTCTCTCTTTCTCGGCTGCCTGTCTTGTTGCCGATAAAATAGTCCTGCTCGCCCGCCACTGTCTTCCTTCGCCTGACTTGGGGCAAACTGGGCGAGAGAGAGAGAGAGAGAGAGAAAGGGCTGGTGCTGGCGACCGGTTAATCTTCGTGCCACCGGCTTGGTTGGGGCAGTGGTGGTGGCGAAGAGGTGGTGATCTCTCTCTTTCTCTCTCTCGGCCAGCAGCGGCGGCGGCACCAGCCCAGTGCTCGTTACGGCCAAGCTGGGGGCCTCACTCTCTTTCTTCCTTCCCCCTCTGTTCCTTCCATCCACCTCCCTCTACTTCCCTTCCTTATTGCCTTCTCTCTTTCCCTCCTTTCCTTTCTCTCCGTTTCTTCATTCCCCCATTCCTCCCCCTCCCGGGTAGAAAAGCCAATTCTTCTTCTTCCTGCTTTCTCTCTCTCTCCTTCTTTCTGTCTTTCCTGCTTCCTTCTCTCTCTCCTTCTTTCTGCCCTTCTCTCTTTCCCTTTGTTTTTCTCTTTTTCTTTCCTTCCTTCTCTCTCTTCTCATCTCCCTCTTGTTCTTTCTTTCCTCCCTTCCTTTTTCTCTCTCCTCCTTTCCTCCCTTTCTCTCTCCCCTCCCTGTTTCACTCTTTTTCTTTCCTCTTTCCTCTTTCCTCTTTTCCTTCCTTCCATCTATTCTGTCTATAAATGTGCTTTTCTGACACAGGCGTGTTTTTTGAAAGTCTATTCTGAGCTGTCTTTTCTGTTATTTTGATCCGTCCATTCCTTCCCTCTCCCCTTCCCTCTTTCTTTCCCTCCTTCGTCTCCTTCCTTCACAGCTCTTTCCAGAGCTTCCACAGCCCTACCTCACAGGATGTTCTGTTGTGGGGAGAAGAACAGAACCTTTGTCAGTCACTTTGAGCCCCCTTAAAGCAGGTGGAAAGCCAACTTCTCTTCTTCCTTATGAAGGCAGATTGTTTCTCGAAGTCTGACTATATAACTAGTGTTTTCTGTCTGCTCTTATGAGGAAAAAAACTCCTTATTTTCAGTTTAGATCTTCTCTTGATGTTTATTCCTAGAACCAGTGTATGTATGCATACTGTGAAGATGCTAGGAATAATGCCCTGAAATTTAAATAGTAATGGACTATTTGGTCTATTTGATCAAGTGGTTAAGGAGCTGGACTCTTATCTGGGAGTACCAGGGTTTGATTCTGCCCTCCTCTATGGAGCCAGCTGGGTGACCTTGGGCTAGTCACAGCTCTCTTCTGAGCTCTCACAGCTTCATCCACATTGCAGGATATTCTGTTGTGGGAAGAAGAATAGGAAGCTCTGTCAGCCACTTTAAGACCCCTTAAATGGGTGAGAAAAGTAGGGTAGAAAAAGCCAACTCTTCTTCCTCCATAAAGCCAGCTGGGTGACCTTGGGCTAGTCACAGCTCTCTTTGGAGCTCTCACAGCCCCACCTTCCTCACAGGGGAAGGTGTGGGGAAGAGAACAGAAGGTTTGTCAGCTGCTTTGAGTCCCTTAAATGTGTGAGAAAAGCAGGGTAGAAAAGCCAACTTTTCTGTTGCTTCTGCAGTGATTTCAGTGTCGGGAAGACAGGCATGGGAAGCAATGACTTGAAGATTATAATGAGATTTGTCTGGATTTTAGAGTAGACCAAGTTTGAATTGAGGTTCCTTGAATTTCACTACATTGCTTGTGTCCATCCTGTTTGTATAGGCCATAATCTGCAAGAACATTACTGTTTTTCAGTGATATATAGTTAAGGTGGGGGAAGCAAGCATTGCCTACCTCTATATTGCTGCTGCCCATTCCCCCCCAATTAGAGTTTCCTTGCTACCACTGTTATTTATTTTCCAAAGATAAAAGTTCCAGTCTGAAGCAGTGTATGTTAAAGTTGGTGGGACAATGTATCTTACTTCTGCAGTGCTTTATTCAAAGAGGTCCTAGCAAGTGGCACTCTTTGTATTTATGGCCTACTCACATAATTTCTGATTACTGACTTGCAGTCTATAGTGGTTCGGACCTGAGTTCCATATATCTGGAGTCCTGTATGTTTTCCCAAGCTCAGGCATAACCGACTTCTGGGGCTGTTTCCTATATGAAAACTTCCCCAACTGGAAGCAATTGAAACTGGGGAAAGAAAGTTCTCTGGCTGTAATGCCAGTGTACTAAGAGCAGTTCCATGCATAAAGCTGCAAAATCCAAATACTCTTTGAAAGAAGGGAATGTATCAGTTCTACTTAGGAGGATTCTTTCACTACCAATTTTTCTGCTGCAAATCCTATGGCACTTAGAGTGTGGACATGCATGCAGAAAAAGCAGGTTGATATTGTTATTGATTCCATGAGTTCAATTCTGGTTCTGTATCTTTCTGGCCCTGGACCCCTCCCATGTGACCTTGGCCCCTCCCACATGACATTGGCCCCTCCCACATGACCTCACCCCCCCATGACCCTTCCCCTCCCATGCCTGTGAACACCCAGCCCTGAAGTCCACCAGCCGCCACTGTTTGTATACAAATTTATACTAATTTGTATGAATATTGAATGTTACAAATGTTCATGCAGATCCCTAGTAGGTACCCTTTTTGTTTGAAGAACCTTAAGGATGTAGTTAGACATAGGATCATAGAGTTGGAAGGGACCACGAGGGTCATCAAGTCCAACCACCTGTTCATTGCAGGATTTCCTAAACCATCCCAGACAGATGTAGGTCCAGCCTCTGCTTGAAGACCTACAGTCTTCCTCCCATGGCAACCTGTTCCATTGACTGATGGCCTCGCTGTCAGGAAGTTTTTCCTAAAACCTAATCTGTATTGACTCCCTTGAAGTTTCATCCCATTGTTTCTAGTCCTCCCATCTTGTGCAAGTGAGAATAGGGCCGTTCCCTCTGCACTGTGAAGCCCATCAGAGACTTGAAGACCACAATCATCTCCACTCAGGCTTCTTTTCTGTAGGCTAAACGTTCCTAGATCCTTCAACCTTTCCTCGTCAGACATGGTTTCCAGACCACTAACCATTTTGAAGCCCTCCTTTGGACTTGCTCTAGTTTGTCAATGTCTTTTTTGAATTGGAGTGACCAGAACTGGACACAGTACTTTAGATGAGGCCTCCCCTTTTCTCCCACTCCCCATTACGTGCTTGGCTGAAAGTGAGCAGCTTACAATGTAACCAGAGATCAGATAATGCATTGTAACAAGGTGCTAGACCATAACCCCAGGAGTGTCTGATTTTACTTAGTCAGGGATCAGAAAACTTTTAAATGCCTGCCATTTCGTGGTGTGCCAATGATGTGCAAAGCTAGTGCCTACTTTGTTACTCCGACTGGCAAAGAGGGACTCTTCTGCCAGCAATCAAGACTTTGGAAGTTTCCATCCTGTGTCCTCCCTTCCTTCCTTCCACCCATGCCTTTTTGCCTCTCTTCTTCTCCATGACGATCCTCAATTTTGCAAAGAGGGAGATTTTGGAGGTTTCTGTCCTGTTGCCCCCCTCCTTCTCTCCTTCCCCCCACGCCTCTCTGCTTCCCCAATTTTGCAAAGAGGGAGACTTTTGAGATTTCCATCCTGCTGCCCCCCACCTTCCTTCCTTCCACCCAGCCTTTCGCCTCCCTCTCTGCTTCCCCACTGCTATCTGAATCAGGCTTATATAGGATTTGGTGCTCAATACACACCCAAGGTGTGATGGAAAATAGAGGGGAAGGGGGGTTTCTCCCCTGGAATCTGCATCACAAGCTGCCAGTGGGAATGAGAAATTTCAGAGCTCACTGCTGATTAAAAAAAACGAATTAAAACCTGGAGTAAATGATGCAGTGGGAACAAGCCCTTATATATCATTGTTTTAATTGCTTCTAACTTTTTTGTGTACCAAACCATGCTACACATGGGATGACTATACAACATCTCCTGTTTTATTATGACATGTTGTCTCTTTAACTTAAATAAAACTTCTTAAAAAAAAAGAAATCCACACCACTACACCTTAGAGAAAACACAAATTTCAGCACCCTCAGGTTCTGGAGATACATGTGGAACTTCAGTTGAGAGTAAACTCCGTGGGAGGAAGATCTCTCTGCTATAACTAACCAGAAAATAACTGGGATTTTGACAAAATAACCTGGGAAAACTGCTGCTGTGCTGTGGTAAGTGTGGGAGGTAAGTCCTCTGGTTTTTGGACAGTTTTGGGGGACTGCTTTTAGAAGCCAGCTAAAATAAAACCTAGGTCAGTTTAGGTGTGGTCAGCTCAGGTTACTCTAGGCAGATTCCTAGGAGATCACATCAAAATAACAAAAGGGACAAAGCATTAGCATTAGCAAAGAGGGCTAGCCACTCCTGAGCTTGTGGGAGTGCCTTAGTTTCAGTTTGAACTTCAGTTGAGAGTAAACTCCGTGGGAGGAAGATCTCTCTGCTATAACTAACCAGAAAATAACTGGGATTTTGACAAAATAACCTGGGAAAACTGCTGCTGTGCTGTGGTAAGTGTGGGAGGTAAGTCCTCTGGTTTTTGGACAGTTTTGGGGGACTGCTTTTAGAAGCCAGCTAAAATAAAACCTAGGTCAGTTTAGGTGTGGTCAGCTCAGGTTACTCTAGGCAGATTCCTAGGAGATCACATCAAAATAACAAAAGGGACAAAGCATTAGCATTAGCAAAGAGGGCTAGCCACTCCTGAGCTTGTGGGAGTGCCTTAGTTTCAGTTTGAACTTCAGTTGAGAGTAAACTCCGTGGGAGGAAGATCTCTCTGCTATAACTAACCAGAAAATAACTGGGATTTTGACAAAATAACCTGGGAAAACTGCTGCTGTGCTGTGGTAAGTGTGGGAGGTAAGTCCTCTGGTTTTTGGACAGTTTTGGGGGACTGCTTTTAGAAGCCAGCTAAAATAAAACCTAGGTCAGTTTAGGTGTGGTCAGCTCAGGTTACTCTAGGCAGATTCCTAGGAGATCACATCAAAATAACAAAAGGGACAAAGCATTAGCATTAGCAAAGAGGGCTAGCCACTCCTGAGCTTGTGGGAGTGCCTTAGTTTCAGTTTGAACTTCAGTTGAGAGTAAACTCCGTGGGAGGAAGATCTCTCTGCTATAACTAACCAGAAAATAACTGGGATTTTGACAAAATAACCTGGGAAAACTGCTGCTGTGCTGTGGTAAGTGTGGGAGGTAAGTCCTCTGGTTTTTGGACAGTTTTGGGGGACTGCTTTTAGAAGCCAGCTAAAATAAAACCTAGGTCAGTTTAGGTGTGGTCAGCTCAGGTTACTCTAGGCAGATTCCTAGGAGATCACATCAAAATAACAAAAGGGACAAAGCATTAGCATTAGCAAAGAGGGCTAGCCACTCCTGAGCTTGTGGGAGTGCCTTAGTTTCAGTTTGAACTTCAGTTGAGAGTAAACTCCGTGGGAGGAAGATCTCTCTGCTATAACTAACCAGAAAATAACTGGGATTTTGACAAAATAACCTGGGAAAACTGCTGCTGTGCTGTGGTAAGTGTGGGAGGTAAGTCCTCTGGTTTTTGGACAGTTTTGGGGGACTGCTTTTAGAAGCCAGCTAAAATAAAACCTAGGTCAGTTTAGGTGTGGTCAGCTCAGGTTACTCTAGGCAGATTCCTAGGAGATCACATCAAAATAACAAAAGGGACAAAGCATTAGCATTAGCAAAGAGGGCTAGCCACTCCTGAGCTTGTGGGAGTGCCTTAGTTTCAGTTTGAACTTCAGTTGAGAGTAAACTCCGTGGGAGGAAGATCTCTCTGCTATAACTAACCAGAAAATAACTGGGATTTTGACAAAATAACCTGGGGAAACTGCTGCTGTGCTGTGGTAAGTGTGGGAGGTAAGTCCTCTGGTTTTTGGACAGTTTTGGGGGACTGCTTTTAGAAGCCAGCTAAAATAAAACCTAGGTCAGTTTAGGTGTGGTCAGCTCAGGTTACTCTAGGCAGATTCCTAGGAGATCACATCAAAATAACAAAAGGGACAAAGCATTAGCATTAGCAAAGAGGGCTAGCCACTCCTGAGCTTGTGGGAGTGCCTTAGTTTCAGTTTGAACTTCAGTTGAGAGTAAACTCCGTGGGAGGAAGATCTCTCTGCTATAACTAACCAGAAAATAACTGGGATTTTGACAAAATAACCTGGGAAAACTGCTGCTGTGCTGTGGTAAGTGTGGGAGGTAAGTCCTCTGGTTTTTGGACAGTTTTGGGGGACTGCTTTTAGAAGCCAGCTAAAATAAAACCTAGGTCAGTTTAGGTGTGGTCAGCTCAGGTTACTCTAGGCAGATTCCTAGGAGATCACATCAAAATAACAAAAGGGACAAAGCATTAGCATTAGCAAAGAGGGCTAGCCACTCCTGAGCTTGTGGGAGTGCCTTAGTTTCAGTTTGAACTTCAGTTGAGAGTAAACTCCGTGGGAGGAAGATCTCTCTGCTATAACTAACCAGAAAATAACTGGGATTTTGACAAAATAACCTGGGAAAACTGCTGCTGTGCTGTGGTAAGTGTGGGAGGTAAGTCCTCTGGTTTTTGGACAGTTTTGGGGGACTGCTTTTAGAAGCCAGCTAAAATAAAACCTAGGTCAGTTTAGGTGTGGTCAGCTCAGGTTACTCTAGGCAGATTCCTAGGAGATCACATCAAAATAACAAAAGGGACAAAGCATTAGCATTAGCAAAGAGGGCTAGCCACTCCTGAGCTTGTGGGAGTGCCTTAGTTTCAGTTTGAACTTCAGTTGAGAGTAAACTCCGTGGGAGGAAGATCTCTCTGCTATAACTAACCAGAAAATAACTGGGATTTTGACAAAATAACCTGGGGAAACTGCTGCTGTGCTGTGGTAAGTGTGGGAGGTAAGTCCTCTGGTTTTTGGACAGTTTTGGGGGACTGCTTTTAGAAGCCAGCTAAAATAAAACCTAGGTCAGTTTAGGTGTGGTCAGCTCAGGTTACTCTAGGCAGATTCCTAGGAGATCACATCAAAATAACAAAAGGGACAAAGCATTAGCATTAGCAAAGAGGGCTAGCCACTCCTGAGCTTGTGGGAGTGCCTTAGTTTCAGTTTGAACTTCAGTTGAGAGTAAACTCCGTGGGAGGAAGATCTCTCTGCTATAACTAACCAGAAAATAACTGGGATTTTGACAAAATAACCTGGGAAAACTGCTGCTGTGCTGTGGTAAGTGTGGGAGGTAAGTCCTCTGGTTTTTGGACAGTTTTGGGGGACTGCTTTTAGAAGCCAGCTAAAATAAAACCTAGGTCAGTTTAGGTGTGGTCAGCTCAGGTTACTCTAGGCAGATTCCTAGGAGATCACATCAAAATAACAAAAGGGACAAAGCATTAGCATTAGCAAAGAGGGCTAGCCACTCCTGAGCTTGTGGGAGTGCCTTAGTTTCAGTTTGAACTTCAGTTGAGAGTAAACTCCGTGGGAGGAAGATCTCTCTGCTATAACTAACCAGAAAATAACTGGGATTTTGACAAAATAACCTGGGAAAACTGCTGCTGTGCTGTGGTAAGTGTGGGAGGTAAGTCCTCTGGTTTTTGGACAGTTTTGGGGGACTGCTTTTAGAAGCCAGCTAAAATAAAACCTAGGTCAGTTTAGGTGTGGTCAGCTCAGGTTACTCTAGGCAGATTCCTAGGAGATCACATCAAAATAACAAAAGGGACAAAGCATTAGCATTAGCAAAGAGGGCTAGCCACTCCTGAGCTTGTGGGAGTGCCTTAGTTTCAGTTTGAACTTCAGTTGAGAGTAAACTCCGTGGGAGGAAGATCTCTCTGCTATAACTAACCAGAAAATAACTGGGATTTTGACAAAATAACCTGGGAAAACTGCTGCTGTGCTGTGGTAAGTGTGGGAGGTAAGTCCTCTGGTTTTTGGACAGTTTTGGGGGACTGCTTTTAGAAGCCAGCTAAAATAAAACCTAGGTCAGTTTAGGTGTGGTCAGCTCAGGTTACTCTAGGCAGATTCCTAGGAGATCACATCAAAATAACAAAAGGGACAAAGCATTAGCATTAGCAAAGAGGGCTAGCCACTCCTGAGCTTGTGGGAGTGCCTTAGTTTCAGTTTGAACTTCAGTTGAGAGTAAACTCCGTGGGAGGAAGATCTCTCTGCTATAACTAACCAGAAAATAACTGGGATTTTGACAAAATAACCTGGGAAAACTGCTGCTGTGCTGTGGTAAGTGTGGGAGGTAAGTCCTCTGGTTTTTGGACAGTTTTGGGGGACTGCTTTTAGAAGCCAGCTAAAATAAAACCTAGGTCAGTTTAGGTGTGGTCAGCTCAGGTTACTCTAGGCAGATTCCTAGGAGATCACATCAAAATAACAAAAGGGACAAAGCATTAGCATTAGCAAAGAGGGCTAGCCACTCCTGAGCTTGTGGGAGTGCCTTAGTTTCAGTTTGAACTTCAGTTGAGAGTAAACTCCGTGGGAGGAAGATCTCTCTGCTATAACTAACCAGAAAATAACTGGGATTTTGACAAAATAACCTGGGGAAACTGCTGCTGTGCTGTGGTAAGTGTGGGAGGTAAGTCCTCTGGTTTTTGGACAGTTTTGGGGGACTGCTTTTAGAAGCCAGCTAAAATAAAACCTAGGTCAGTTTAGGTGTGGTCAGCTCAGGTTACTCTAGGCAGATTCCTAGGAGATCACATCAAAATAACAAAAGGGACAAAGCATTAGCATTAGCAAAGAGGGCTAGCCACTCCTGAGCTTGTGGGAGTGCCTTAGTTTCAGTTTGAACTTCAGTTGAGAGTAAACTCCGTGGGAGGAAGATCTCTCTGCTATAACTAACCAGAAAATAACTGGGATTTTGACAAAATAACCTGGGAAAACTGCTGCTGTGCTGTGGTAAGTGTGGGAGGTAAGTCCTCTGGTTTTTGGACAGTTTTGGGGGACTGCTTTTAGAAGCCAGCTAAAATAAAACCTAGGTCAGTTTAGGTGTGGTCAGCTCAGGTTACTCTAGGCAGATTCCTAGGAGATCACATCAAAATAACAAAAGGGACAAAGCATTAGCATTAGCAAAGAGGGCTAGCCACTCCTGAGCTTGTGGGAGTGCCTTAGTTTCAGTTTGAACTTCAGTTGAGAGTAAACTCCGTGGGAGGAAGATCTCTCTGCTATAACTAACCAGAAAATAACTGGGATTTTGACAAAATAACCTGGGAAAACTGCTGCTGTGCTGTGGTAAGTGTGGGAGGTAAGTCCTCTGGTTTTTGGACAGTTTTGGGGGACTGCTTTTAGAAGCCAGCTAAAATAAAACCTAGGTCAGTTTAGGTGTGGTCAGCTCAGGTTACTCTAGGCAGATTCCTAGGAGATCACATCAAAATAACAAAAGGGACAAAGCATTAGCATTAGCAAAGAGGGCTAGCCACTCCTGAGCTTGTGGGAGTGCCTTAGTTTCAGTTTGAACTTCAGTTGAGAGTAAACTCCGTGGGAGGAAGATCTCTCTGCTATAACTAACCAGAAAATAACTGGGATTTTGACAAAATAACCTGGGAAAACTGCTGCTGTGCTGTGGTAAGTGTGGGAGGTAAGTCCTCTGGTTTTTGGACAGTTTTGGGGGACTGCTTTTAGAAGCCAGCTAAAATAAAACCTAGGTCAGTTTAGGTGTGGTCAGCTCAGGTTACTCTAGGCAGATTCCTAGGAGATCACATCAAAATAACAAAAGGGACAAAGCATTAGCATTAGCAAAGAGGGCTAGCCACTCCTGAGCTTGTGGGAGTGCCTTAGTTTCAGTTTGAACTTCAGTTGAGAGTAAACTCCGTGGGAGGAAGATCTCTCTGCTATAACTAACCAGAAAATAACTGGGATTTTGACAAAATAACCTGGGAAAACTGCTGCTGTGCTGTGGTAAGTGTGGGAGGTAAGTCCTCTGGTTTTTGGACAGTTTTGGGGGACTGCTTTTAGAAGCCAGCTAAAATAAAACCTAGGTCAGTTTAGGTGTGGTCAGCTCAGGTTACTCTAGGCAGATTCCTAGGAGATCACATCAAAATAACAAAAGGGACAAAGCATTAGCATTAGCAAAGAGGGCTAGCCACTCCTGAGCTTGTGGGAGTGCCTTAGTTTCAGTTTGAACTTCAGTTGAGAGTAAACTCCGTGGGAGGAAGATCTCTCTGCTATAACTAACCAGAAAATAACTGGGATTTTGACAAAATAACCTGGGAAAACTGCTGCTGTGCTGTGGTAAGTGTGGGAGGTAAGTCCTCTGGTTTTTGGACAGTTTTGGGGGACTGCTTTTAGAAGCCAGCTAAAATAAAACCTAGGTCAGTTTAGGTGTGGTCAGCTCAGGTTACTCTAGGCAGATTCCTAGGAGATCACATCAAAATAACAAAAGGGACAAAGCATTAGCATTAGCAAAGAGGGCTAGCCACTCCTGAGCTTGTGGGAGTGCCTTAGTTTCAGTTTGAACTTCAGTTGAGAGTAAACTCCGTGGGAGGAAGATCTCTCTGCTATAACTAACCAGAAAATAACTGGGATTTTGACAAAATAACCTGGGGAAACTGCTGCTGTGCTGTGGTAAGTGTGGGAGGTAAGTCCTCTGGTTTTTGGACAGTTTTGGGGGACTGCTTTTAGAAGCCAGCTAAAATAAAACCTAGGTCAGTTTAGGTGTGGTCAGCTCAGGTTACTCTAGGCAGATTCCTAGGAGATCACATCAAAATAACAAAAGGGACAAAGCATTAGCATTAGCAAAGAGGGCTAGCCACTCCTGAGCTTGTGGGAGTGCCTTAGTTTCAGTTTGAACTTCAGTTGAGAGTAAACTCCGTGGGAGGAAGATCTCTCTGCTATAACTAACCAGAAAATAACTGGGATTTTGACAAAATAACCTGGGGAAACTGCTGCTGTGCTGTGGTAAGTGTGGGAGGTAAGTCCTCTGGTTTTTGGACAGTTTTGGGGGACTGCTTTTAGAAGCCAGCTAAAATAAAACCTAGGTCAGTTTAGGTGTGGTCAGCTCAGGTTACTCTAGGCAGATTCCTAGGAGATCACATCAAAATAACAAAAGGGACAAAGCATTAGCATTAGCAAAGAGGGCTAGCCACTCCTGAGCTTGTGGGAGTGCCTTAGTTTCAGTTTGAACTTCAGTTGAGAGTAAACTCCGTGGGAGGAAGATCTCTCTGCTATAACTAACCAGAAAATAACTGGGATTTTGACAAAATAACCTGGGAAAACTGCTGCTGTGCTGTGGTAAGTGTGGGAGGTAAGTCCTCTGGTTTTTGGACAGTTTTGGGGGACTGCTTTTAGAAGCCAGCTAAAATAAAACCTAGGTCAGTTTAGGTGTGGTCAGCTCAGGTTACTCTAGGCAGATTCCTAGGAGATCACATCAAAATAACAAAAGGGACAAAGCATTAGCATTAGCAAAGAGGGCTAGCCACTCCTGAGCTTGTGGGAGTGCCTTAGTTTCAGTTTGAACTTCAGTTGAGAGTAAACTCCGTGGGAGGAAGATCTCTCTGCTATAACTAACCAGAAAATAACTGGGATTTTGACAAAATAACCTGGGGAAACTGCTGCTGTGCTGTGGTAAGTGTGGGAGGTAAGTCCTCTGGTTTTTGGACAGTTTTGGGGGACTGCTTTTAGAAGCCAGCTAAAATAAAACCTAGGTCAGTTTAGGTGTGGTCAGCTCAGGTTACTCTAGGCAGATTCCTAGGAGATCACATCAAAATAACAAAAGGGACAAAGCATTAGCATTAGCAAAGAGGGCTAGCCACTCCTGAGCTTGTGGGAGTGCCTTAGTTTCAGTTTGAACTTCAGTTGAGAGTAAACTCCGTGGGAGGAAGATCTCTCTGCTATAACTAACCAGAAAATAACTGGGATTTTGACAAAATAACCTGGGAAAACTGCTGCTGTGCTGTGGTAAGTGTGGGAGGTAAGTCCTCTGGTTTTTGGACAGTTTTGGGGGACTGCTTTTAGAAGCCAGCTAAAATAAAACCTAGGTCAGTTTAGGTGTGGTCAGCTCAGGTTACTCTAGGCAGATTCCTAGGAGATCACATCAAAATAACAAAAGGGACAAAGCATTAGCATTAGCAAAGAGGGCTAGCCACTCCTGAGCTTGTGGGAGTGCCTTAGTTTCAGTTTGAACTTCAGTTGAGAGTAAACTCCGTGGGAGGAAGATCTCTCTGCTATAACTAACCAGAAAATAACTGGGATTTTGACAAAATAACCTGGGAAAACTGCTGCTGTGCTGTGGTAAGTGTGGGAGGTAAGTCCTCTGGTTTTTGGACAGTTTTGGGGGACTGCTTTTAGAAGCCAGCTAAAATAAAACCTAGGTCAGTTTAGGTGTGGTCAGCTCAGGTTACTCTAGGCAGATTCCTAGGAGATCACATCAAAATAACAAAAGGGACAAAGCATTAGCATTAGCAAAGAGGGCTAGCCACTCCTGAGCTTGTGGGAGTGCCTTAGTTTCAGTTTGAACTTCAGTTGAGAGTAAACTCCGTGGGAGGAAGATCTCTCTGCTATAACTAACCAGAAAATAACTGGGATTTTGACAAAATAACCTGGGAAAACTGCTGCTGTGCTGTGGTAAGTGTGGGAGGTAAGTCCTCTGGTTTTTGGACAGTTTTGGGGGACTGCTTTTAGAAGCCAGCTAAAATAAAACCTAGGTCAGTTTAGGTGTGGTCAGCTCAGGTTACTCTAGGCAGATTCCTAGGAGATCACATCAAAATAACAAAAGGGACAAAGCATTAGCATTAGCAAAGAGGGCTAGCCACTCCTGAGCTTGTGGGAGTGCCTTAGTTTCAGTTTGAACTTCAGTTGAGAGTAAACTCCGTGGGAGGAAGATCTCTCTGCTATAACTAACCAGAAAATAACTGGGATTTTGACAAAATAACCTGGGAAAACTGCTGCTGTGCTGTGGTAAGTGTGGGAGGTAAGTCCTCTGGTTTTTGGACAGTTTTGGGGGACTGCTTTTAGAAGCCAGCTAAAATAAAACCTAGGTCAGTTTAGGTGTGGTCAGCTCAGGTTACTCTAGGCAGATTCCTAGGAGATCACATCAAAATAACAAAAGGGACAAAGCATTAGCATTAGCAAAGAGGGCTAGCCACTCCTGAGCTTGTGGGAGTGCCTTAGTTTCAGTTTGAACTTCAGTTGAGAGTAAACTCCGTGGGAGGAAGATCTCTCTGCTATAACTAACCAGAAAATAACTGGGATTTTGACAAAATAACCTGGGAAAACTGCTGCTGTGCTGTGGTAAGTGTGGGAGGTAAGTCCTCTGGTTTTTGGACAGTTTTGGGGGACTGCTTTTAGAAGCCAGCTAAAATAAAACCTAGGTCAGTTTAGGTGTGGTCAGCTCAGGTTACTCTAGGCAGATTCCTAGGAGATCACATCAAAATAACAAAAGGGACAAAGCATTAGCATTAGCAAAGAGGGCTAGCCACTCCTGAGCTTGTGGGAGTGCCTTAGTTTCAGTTTGAACTTCAGTTGAGAGTAAACTCCGTGGGAGGAAGATCTCTCTGCTATAACTAACCAGAAAATAACTGGGATTTTGACAAAATAACCTGGGAAAACTGCTGCTGTGCTGTGGTAAGTGTGGGAGGTAAGTCCTCTGGTTTTTGGACAGTTTTGGGGGACTGCTTTTAGAAGCCAGCTAAAATAAAACCTAGGTCAGTTTAGGTGTGGTCAGCTCAGGTTACTCTAGGCAGATTCCTAGGAGATCACATCAAAATAACAAAAGGGACAAAGCATTAGCATTAGCAAAGAGGGCTAGCCACTCCTGAGCTTGTGGGAGTGCCTTAGTTTCAGTTTGAACTTCAGTTGAGAGTAAACTCCGTGGGAGGAAGATCTCTCTGCTATAACTAACCAGAAAATAACTGGGATTTTGACAAAATAACCTGGGAAAACTGCTGCTGTGCTGTGGTAAGTGTGGGAGGTAAGTCCTCTGGTTTTTGGACAGTTTTGGGGGACTGCTTTTAGAAGCCAGCTAAAATAAAACCTAGGTCAGTTTAGGTGTGGTCAGCTCAGGTTACTCTAGGCAGATTCCTAGGAGATCACATCAAAATAACAAAAGGGACAAAGCATTAGCATTAGCAAAGAGGGCTAGCCACTCCTGAGCTTGTGGGAGTGCCTTAGTTTCAGTTTGAACTTCAGTTGAGAGTAAACTCCGTGGGAGGAAGATCTCTCTGCTATAACTAACCAGAAAATAACTGGGATTTTGACAAAATAACCTGGGAAAACTGCTGCTGTGCTGTGGTAAGTGTGGGAGGTAAGTCCTCTGGTTTTTGGACAGTTTTGGGGGACTGCTTTTAGAAGCCAGCTAAAATAAAACCTAGGTCAGTTTAGGTGTGGTCAGCTCAGGTTACTCTAGGCAGATTCCTAGGAGATCACATCAAAATAACAAAAGGGACAAAGCATTAGCATTAGCAAAGAGGGCTAGCCACTCCTGAGCTTGTGGGAGTGCCTTAGTTTCAGTTTGAACTTCAGTTGAGAGTAAACTCCGTGGGAGGAAGATCTCTCTGCTATAACTAACCAGAAAATAACTGGGATTTTGACAAAATAACCTGGGAAAACTGCTGCTGTGCTGTGGTAAGTGTGGGAGGTAAGTCCTCTGGTTTTTGGACAGTTTTGGGGGACTGCTTTTAGAAGCCAGCTAAAATAAAACCTAGGTCAGTTTAGGTGTGGTCAGCTCAGGTTACTCTAGGCAGATTCCTAGGAGATCACATCAAAATAACAAAAGGGACAAAGCATTAGCATTAGCAAAGAGGGCTAGCCACTCCTGAGCTTGTGGGAGTGCCTTAGTTTCAGTTTGAACTTCAGTTGAGAGTAAACTCCGTGGGAGGAAGATCTCTCTGCTATAACTAACCAGAAAATAACTGGGATTTTGACAAAATAACCTGGGAAAACTGCTGCTGTGCTGTGGTAAGTGTGGGAGGTAAGTCCTCTGGTTTTTGGACAGTTTTGGGGGACTGCTTTTAGAAGCCAGCTAAAATAAAACCTAGGTCAGTTTAGGTGTGGTCAGCTCAGGTTACTCTAGGCAGATTCCTAGGAGATCACATCAAAATAACAAAAGGGACAAAGCATTAGCATTAGCAAAGAGGGCTAGCCACTCCTGAGCTTGTGGGAGTGCCTTAGTTTCAGTTTGAACTTCAGTTGAGAGTAAACTCCGTGGGAGGAAGATCTCTCTGCTATAACTAACCAGAAAATAACTGGGATTTTGACAAAATAACCTGGGAAAACTGCTGCTGTGCTGTGGTAAGTGTGGGAGGTAAGTCCTCTGGTTTTTGGACAGTTTTGGGGGACTGCTTTTAGAAGCCAGCTAAAATAAAACCTAGGTCAGTTTAGGTGTGGTCAGCTCAGGTTACTCTAGGCAGATTCCTAGGAGATCACATCAAAATAACAAAAGGGACAAAGCATTAGCATTAGCAAAGAGGGCTAGCCACTCCTGAGCTTGTGGGAGTGCCTTAGTTTCAGTTTGAACTTCAGTTGAGAGTAAACTCCGTGGGAGGAAGATCTCTCTGCTATAACTAACCAGAAAATAACTGGGATTTTGACAAAATAACCTGGGAAAACTGCTGCTGTGCTGTGGTAAGTGTGGGAGGTAAGTCCTCTGGTTTTTGGACAGTTTTGGGGGACTGCTTTTAGAAGCCAGCTAAAATAAAACCTAGGTCAGTTTAGGTGTGGTCAGCTCAGGTTACTCTAGGCAGATTCCTAGGAGATCACATCAAAATAACAAAAGGGACAAAGCATTAGCATTAGCAAAGAGGGCTAGCCACTCCTGAGCTTGTGGGAGTGCCTTAGTTTCAGTTTGAACTTCAGTTGAGAGTAAACTCCGTGGGAGGAAGATCTCTCTGCTATAACTAACCAGAAAATAACTGGGATTTTGACAAAATAACCTGGGAAAACTGCTGCTGTGCTGTGGTAAGTGTGGGAGGTAAGTCCTCTGGTTTTTGGACAGTTTTGGGGGACTGCTTTTAGAAGCCAGCTAAAATAAAACCTAGGTCAGTTTAGGTGTGGTCAGCTCAGGTTACTCTAGGCAGATTCCTAGGAGATCACATCAAAATAACAAAAGGGACAAAGCATTAGCATTAGCAAAGAGGGCTAGCCACTCCTGAGCTTGTGGGAGTGCCTTAGTTTCAGTTTGAACTTCAGTTGAGAGTAAACTCCGTGGGAGGAAGATCTCTCTGCTATAACTAACCAGAAAATAACTGGGATTTTGACAAAATAACCTGGGAAAACTGCTGCTGTGCTGTGGTAAGTGTGGGAGGTAAGTCCTCTGGTTTTTGGACAGTTTTGGGGGACTGCTTTTAGAAGCCAGCTAAAATAAAACCTAGGTCAGTTTAGGTGTGGTCAGCTCAGGTTACTCTAGGCAGATTCCTAGGAGATCACATCAAAATAACAAAAGGGACAAAGCATTAGCATTAGCAAAGAGGGCTAGCCACTCCTGAGCTTGTGGGAGTGCCTTAGTTTCAGTTTGAACTTCAGTTGAGAGTAAACTCCGTGGGAGGAAGATCTCTCTGCTATAACTAACCAGAAAATAACTGGGATTTTGACAAAATAACCTGGGAAAACTGCTGCTGTGCTGTGGTAAGTGTGGGAGGTAAGTCCTCTGGTTTTTGGACAGTTTTGGGGGACCGCGCGCCTAACGGCGCGCGAAACATAATATAGCATAACCAAAGTTTATCTTAAAGAAAGTGTTTTAGAGTTTTTTTTTTTTTTGGTAATTTTTCATAAATAACACAAATCTATTAAATACAATGAAGGTAGAATGCCAGCAGGGGGAGGGGGGCTTCCCAGTGTTTTGCACTGAGTGTCATATGTATGACTACCTGCCCATGGGGCAGCAGTCGTGGGTATGTGTTCGGTGCAATGAGCTCCGGGCTCTCAGGGAACATGTTTCTTCCCTCGAAGCCAAGGTAGCGGACCTGGAGAAGCAGATAGAGAGTAGGAGGGCTGAGGGTGAGGTCTTCAGGGATGCAGTAGGAGCATCCCACTCCATGACAAGCAGCTCTCCAGCTGCCTCGGAGAGTCGAAGCCTCAGGCAGGGAGGACATCAAGCCGAGGAAGAGGGGCAGGCTCCCTTAGTTGGGACCCCTTCCTCAGTGGATGTGCCTGTGTCCTCTTGCACCGAGGATACTCCTCCACGGGTAGTGGGAGGGGGGCTTCTTGTAGTGGGAGATTCGATTATCAGGAATATAGAGAGCCGGGTTTGTGATGGGCGTGTTGACCGCATGGTGACTTGCCTGCCTGGTGCAAAGGTTGCGGACATCACGCGACATCTAGATAGGTTAGTAGACAGTGCTGGGGAGGAGCCAGTCGTCATGGTACATGTCGGTACCAATGATGTTGGGAAGGCGAGACGGAGCGTCCTGGAAGCCAAATTTAGGTTGTTAGGTAGAAGACTAAAGTCCAGGACCTCTAGGGTCGCATTCTCAGAAATGCTACCTGTTCCACGTGCAGGGCCAGCTAGACAGGCAGAGCTCAGGAGCCTCAATGCGTGGATGAGGCAGTGGTGTCGCGAGGAGGGGTTTAGATTTGTAAGGAACTGGGGAACTTTTTGGGACAAGCCAAACCTGTACAAGAGGGACGGGTTACACTTGAACCAGGAGGGAACCAGATTGCTGGCGATTAACATTAAAAAGGTTGCAGAGCAGCTTTTAAACTGATCCCTGGGGGAAAGCCGACAGGAGCTGGGCAGCATCCGGTTCGGGAGAGCGCACCCTCAAGTGAGGAGGGCTGGAAACATGCAGAAAATGCTGAGCTAAGTGCGGGATTAGTTTCACATGTTCCTCGACGGCAGAACTTGGTCAAAAGGAATGAATATAAATGTATATATGCAAATGCCAGGAGCCTTCAAGCCAAAATAGGGGAGCTAGAAAGCTTAGTTATGGAAAATAGGATTGATATTATTGGCATAACTGAAACCTGGTGGACCAGCGAAAACCAATGGGATACAGTCATCCCAGGATACAAACTGTACAGGAAAGACAGGGAAGGGCGACATGGAGGTGGTGTAGCCTTGTATATTAAAGAAGAGATAGAATCTTATGAACTGGAATGTCCAAGTGAGTCTGGCTCTTCCACAGAAGCAGTGTGGATAAAAATACCAAGCCAAAAAGGAAGTCTAACAATAGGGACATGCTACCGTCCTCCCAACCATACGTCCGAAGGAGATGAACAATTGGAGAAGGAGGTAAAGGAGGTAGCCCATAAAGATAGGGTAGTTATAATGGGGGACTTCAATTATCCTCACATAGACTGGGTGAACTCCTGTTCAACTCAGGAAAGAGAGAGAAAATTCCTAGACCTGATAAATGACTGTTCCATGGAACAAATGGTCATGGAACCAACCAGGGGAAATGCAGTCCTGGACTTGATCCTAAGTAATGCTCAGGACCTGGTAAAGGACGTCACTGTAGCTGATCCAATTGGGAACAGTGACCACAATGCAATAACCTTCAACTTAAGTACAGGGAGTAAGTTCTTAATAAAGTCTAACACAGAGACCTTAAACTTTCACAAGGGAAACTTCCCCAAAATGAGGAAATTAGTGAAAAGGAAATTGAAAGGGAAAGTCAAAAGAGTTAAATCACTTCAAAATGCATGGAGACTACTTAAAAACACAATAACGGAAGTGCAACTAGAATGCATTCCTAAAAGAAGAAAGGGGACTTCTAGGTCCAAGAAGAAACCAATGTGGCTCACAAATGCAGTAGATGAAGTCATTAAAAACAAGAAGAGTTCATTTAGGAAATGGAAGGCTTGTCCAAATGAGGAGAACAGGAGGGAACATAGACACTGGCAACACGAATGCAAGACGGCCATTAGGAAAGCTAAGAAAGATTTTGAGGAGCACATTGCTAAAAACATCAAAAGAAATAACAAGAACTTCTTTAAGTATATCAGAAGTAGGAATCCAACCAGGAGAGCAGTTGGACCACTAGATAGTAAAGGAGAGAAAGGGGTAATTAAAGAAGACACGGAGATTGCAGAGCGACTAAACAAATTTTTTGCTTCCGTATTCACGGAGGAAGACAGAAGACACATGCCAGTAGCTGAGCCTGTGTTTTCTGAAGAGTTAAACTGTACAGAAATAACCAAGGAAGAGGTCCTGGCATGTCTTAATAAACTAAATGTTAACAAGTCACCGGGACCAGATGGTATTCATCCAAGAGTCCTTAAGGAACTCAAATGCGAAATTGCCGACCTTCTAGCAAAAATATATAATCTTTCCCTAACATCAGGCTCCGTACCTGAGGACTGGAGGGTAGCAAATGTAACACCAATATTCAAAAAAGGATCCAGGGGTGATCCAGGCAACTACAGACCGGTTAGCTTAACGTCAGTTCCGTGTAAGGTGATGGAAACCATTATTAAAGACAAAATTAGTGTGCATATGGAGCAGCAGGCATTGCTGAACAAAAGCCAGCATGGCTTCTGCAAAGGTAAATCATGCCTCACAAATTTGTTGGAATTCTTTGAGAGTGTCAATAAACACGTGGATAAAGGTGAACCAGTAGACATTGTCTATCTGGACTTTCAGAAGGCTTTTGACAAAGTCCCACATCAAAGGCTACTGAGTAAACTCACCAGCCATGGAATAAAAGGACAGGTTCTGTCCTGGATTTGTGACTGGCTTAAGGGCAGAAAGCAGAGAGTAGTAGTAAACGGCAATTTCTCAGGGTGGAAAGAAGTAAAAAGTGGGGTCCCTCAAGGCTCAGTACTGGGACCAATGCTTTTTAATTTATTCATCAATGATCTAGAAAAAGGGGTACATAGTAAAATAGCAAAGTTTGCTGATGATACTAAATTATTTAGGGTAGTAAAATCTGAAAGAGATTGCCAAGAGCTCCAGAGGGATCTCTTAGCATTGGGTGAGTGGGCAACCAAGTGGCAAATGTGCTTTAATCTTAACAAGTGTAAAGTAATGCACATTGGGGCCAAGAATCCAAATTACGTCTATAAACTGATGGGGTCTGAGCTTTCTGCAACACGCCAGGAAAGGGATCTCGGGGTTTTGGTGGACAGTTCAATGAAGGTGTCAACCCAGTGTGCGGCAGCAGCGAAAAAAGCAAATTCAATGCTGGGAATAATTAGGAAGGGAATAGAAAATAAGTCAGCAAGTGTCATTTTGCCCCTTTATAAATCTATAGTGAGGCCACATTTGGAATACTGTGTACAATTCTGGTCACCACACCTCAAAAAGGATATTGTGGAACTAGAGAAGGTGCAGAGAAGGGCAACCAGAATGATTAAGGGTCTGGAACACCTCCCTTACGAAACCAGGCTGCAACGTCTAGGCCTCTTCAGTCTGGAGAGACGGCGTTTGAGAGGGGACCTGATTGAAGTATATAAAATTATGCACGGCATAGAAAAGGTGGATAGAGAAAATTTCTTTTCTCTATCGCACAACACTAGAACCAGGGGGCACTCTATGAAGCTGATGGGTAGGAGTGTAAGGTCTGACAGGGGGAAGTATTTCTTCACACAGAGGGTCATCGGCCTATGGAATGTGCTGCCAGAAGAGGTGGTGACAGCTACCAGTCTGGATGGCTTTAAGGTAGGGTTAGACAAATTTATGGATGACAGATGTATCAATGGCTACTAGAACGAATGCCTAGGTGCATCTTTCAGGCTGAGGGGGGGGGGGAGGAAATGGGGCGCTTCTAGGGCCATCTGCTGGGACTCGAGAGCAGGAGAAGGTTTGTCCTTGTCTCTGCTTGAGATGCCCATGAGCATTTGGTGGGCCACTGTGTGCAACAGGATGCTGGACTAGATGGGCTGTGGCCTGATCCAGCAAGGCTTCTCTTATGTTCTTATGTTCTTATGTGTGTGTATGTGTGTCTGTGTCTCCAGCAATTCAATATGTTTTTTTTTAGATTTTTGTAGATTCACATAAAATCTTTGCTTGAAGTAGAACCGTTCTTATACCCCTTAAGGTTAAACCAGCCAGTTAGAGCCAAGGCTGAGAATTCACCCTGAGTCTGTGAAGAAAGCAACTGTATTCATTACAGAAAGAGATATTCACTGTGAAAGGGAAAGGAAAAGATGAAGGCGCAGATATCCCTTCGGAGGCGTATCAGCTGGGAAACTTTGGCTAACTTCAGTTAAAGTCTTCTGACAGATGCCACTGGTCTGGGATTGGCATGAAAGGGATTCATTTTCTTCTGAGCCATCTTCTCTCTTGCATATCCCTGTCAAACTCACAATGGAGATAGATGCTGCCTGCAAGGATAATTAAGCTTTGTGGTCTGGTTCCAATTGTAAGTCTGTTAGGTCTGACAGAGCTGGAACTTTGGAGGTCTCTGCCACTGCCCGAACCAACTCAGACAGGGATAAATCCATGCCTGCACCAGATATGGGTCCCTTCTAGGCATGTGCATGAATATTCGTGACACGCGGAATTCGTAGGAGTGCCAGAATAGGGCTGGGAATGCCACCAGAGGCCTGCCCGCCTCCCATGTGCCACCTTACCTTTTGGGGCGGGCTCTAGTGGCATCCCAGGCCTATTTCAGTATGCTCCAGAGGTGCTTTAGAACAGTGTTTCCCAAACTTTTGACATATGTGTCCCCCTTCTATAATTTTCGTCACGCTGAGTACCCCTCATAAAAAATATATGCGTTAATAAAAATCAAAATATATTTATTTTTTATTTTTTTGGTACATACACAATGAAGTCCAATATATTCATGCCGTGTCACGCCTCACAAGACCATTAGATAACATTGCAATTCTCTGGCGTTTAAACAGCTCCGCGGCTCAACATCAACTGTTAATGTTCCCGCAGTTTAAAAATGGCCAAACCTGAGCTGCGCGAAGGATGCGCAGAAGTTCCCGCCATAATGAGTTGCGATACGATGTACGACGGCCCCAGTTCCCGTGTGAAAACTGCGATTTGCATCTATTTCTTTCCTTCTACTGTGGGCACAGCTAAGCACAGTGCAGTGGATATTCCCACATGATCCCCACCAAACTCCGGTGCAAAGCATACCCCCACCAAACTTCCCGTACCCCTGGGGGTACGTGTACCACACTTTGGGAAACACTGCTTTAGAAGAAGGCACTTTCACGGCAGCTTGGAGGACAGGTAAGTGTTGGAGAGCAGAAATGGAAGGGTGTGCAGGAGGTTGCATTTGCTTTGTGCACAAATATTCATTTGAATATTTGTGCACGAATATGAAGCTCCCCACATTCTTGGGGGTGGAATTCATTTGAAGCTGAATTTTCCCGTGTTCGATACACACCAAATTGAATGTGGGAAATGGGCTTCGTGCACACCGCTAGTCCCTTCCGCACAGACCCTTAATTCAGATCGTAGGCCCATGGTAGTGGCCATCGAAGCCTCAGAGATCTGCCCATTAATGCAGATCTATGAAGCCAACCTCCACCGCACTGTTCCCATTTTTGTCCCGCACATAGCTATACAAATGCGTACATATACGAATAAGATTCCTACAGATACGTATGTAATGCATACATATCCATACACATACGAATGTCTGAATAATTCACAGGAATAATTCAAAACATTTGAATTGGTTCGAATGTTAAAAAAAAACCCTGAATGTATAGATCCATATTCAAATGTCCAAATATGAATGAATTCAATCTAATTTTGGATGTTTTGGATATTCTTGCACAACCCTAGTCCAAACCGGCAGGTCTTGCTGGTCCAGACCTCCTGGTTTGGACCACGGAGAGGTGAGTGAACAAAGGCTCCCATCTTGCCTGCCATTATTTTCTCTGTTGCACAACACTAGATCCTATGAAGCTGATAGGTATGAGAATTTGGACTGACAAGGGAAAGTATTTTTTCATCCAGAAGGCCACTAGTCTATGGAATTTGCTACCAGGAGTTGTGGTAACCGCAACCAGCCTGAATGCATTTAAGAAAGGATTAGATAGATTCATGGGGGACAGGTGATTACTAGAATGGATGCTTGGGTACCACCTCCTGGGCCCTTTCTGCACTTGCCCTGATTTTGGATTATATCTTGGGATAGGGGTCTGTTGACCACAAGCTAATGCAGGCTCTGGTAGGCCACAGCTGGTGCCTTCCATAGTCTACATCATCATGTGGACAGCAGGTCCCTATTCTGGGATACAATCCAGAATAAGGCTAAGTGCAGAATGGCCCCTGATTGGGGAGATAGGAGGACGCTAAAGGCCACTTGCAGGGAGTCGACAGCAGGTGAGGATCTTGCCCTTTCTCTTCTGCTTGTGGTGCCCAGAAACAACCAGTGAGCCACTGTGTGAGGCAGGATACTGGACTAAGATGTGCACAAATGTTTTCTTTTCATTCGAATTTGAGTCAAACCAAATGTCCAAACATTAAATTCAATTCGGCAAATGATACGGCAAAAAAGCACTTTGAAAACATCTACAGAGACTTTGAAGACCTTGGCAGAAAAGTAAAGGAACTGGGAGCACAAGTAGTCTTTTCATCTATCCTTCCGGTGGATGGTCACGATAAAAGTAGAAGGGATAGGATTCTTGAGGTGAACAAGTGGCTACGTCGGTGGTGCCGGCAGCAAGGATTTGGATTTCTGAACCATGGAGAAAACTACCTATATGACGGACTCCTTGCAAGAGATGGGTTGCACCTTACAGGGACAGGAAAGAATGTATTCGGGAAGCGCCTTGCTTCGGTTATTAGGAGAGCTTTAAACTAAAACAAAAGGGGAAGGGTAACAAAAAGTCAAGCAAAAATACTCAGTCAATCAAACCAGGCGATATTCGTACTCCCAGAAATAGTACCAATGAACAAACGCATAAATTTTGTAAGGAAAACAGAGGAGGCAAGCTCGCAATAGATAGCAATTACAAACTAAAATGCCTCTACACCAATGCCCAAAGCATGAGAAATAAAAAAGGGGAGCTGGAGATCCTGACCAAGGTAGATAAATATGATGTCATAGGTATTACGGAAACCTGGTGGGATAACACACATAAATGGAACACAAACATTGAAGGCTACAACTTGTTTCTGCGAAACAGACTTAACAAAAGAGGAGGGGGTGTTGCGCTGTATGTTAAAAAAGAAATTGTCTCCTCAGAGGTTCAAGTTTCAGAGAGTGGAAGCTCAGTAGAATCGGTATGGGTAAGAATTCAAGGAGAGAGCAACAGAAAGGATACCATTGTAGGAGTCTATTACAGGCCTCCTTCCTAGACCAGATGGCTAAACTTTCATGAAAGCATGACATACTGATTATGGGAGACTTTAACTACCCAGACATTTGTTGGGAATCTCGCTCAGGAAAAAGTCACAAGTCTAATAAGTTCTTATCCTCTCTCGCTGACAATTTCATGTACCAAAAGGTGGTGGAGGAAACAAGAGGATTGGCTATCCTTGATCTAATTCTTACCAACAGAGAGGAAATGGTGGAGGATATCAGAGTTTCTGGGGCATTAGGAGGCAGCAATCATGTTATCCTTGAATTCTGGATAATAAGGGAAGGAAAGCATGAGAGGACTCAGACTTCAAAGTTGGACTTCAGACGGGCAGATTTTGATGGACTCCGGAGGAGGTTAGGAGGGATCAAATGGTTAAATGTACTAAAGGATAGAAATGTCCAAGAAGGATGGGATATTTTGAGAAATGCAATATTAGAAGCGCAATCATTAACAATTCCTCAAAGAAGGAAGAATGGAAAACATCTAAAGAGACCAGGGTGGATAAACCTAAAACTTAAAAACTTGATAAAAAAGAAAAAAGAAATGTTTAAGAAATGGAAGGAGGGATACATATCTAAGGAGGAATATAATGAAATCAGTACAATCTGCATGGCAAGTATCAGAAAAGCTAAAGCTTAAAATGAACTGAGGCTTGCAAGAGAGACTAAAAACAATAAAAAAGGGTTTTGGGGATATGTCAACAGCAAAAGAAAAGTCAAAGAGGTTTTGGAAAGTCTGCAGGGAGAGAATGGAGAAGTGATCGAAAGTGATCTTGAGAAGGCAGAGATTCTGAACTCCTATTTTGCATCTGTTTTTTCCAAGAGGGATAATGTGCATGCAACAGTCCTTCACTGTACTGATGAAGGACTAGGAGAATCAAGACACAAAATTAACACTGAGAGAGTAAGGGAACGCTTAGCTAACTTAAACGAATTTAAGTCCCCGGGTCCAGATGGATTACATCCTAGGGTACTGAAGGAATTAGCAGAGGTAATTGCTGAACCACTTGCTGTAGTCTTTGAGAAGTCATGGAGAACAGGAGAAGTCCCAGACGATTGGAGAAGGGCAAACGTTGTTCCTATCTTCAAAAAAGGGAAGAAGGTAGACCCAGGGAACTACAGGCCTGTTAGCCTGAATTCAATACCAGGAAAGATTCTCGAACAAATTATTAAACAACACATATGTCAGCATTTGGATAGGAATTCAATAATTAACAGTAGTCAACATGGGTTTGTATCAAACAAGTCGTGTCAGACTAACTTGATTTCATTTTATGACAAAATCACTGAATGGGTTGATCAAGGAAATGCAGTAGACATAGTATTTCTTGATTTCAGCAAAGCATTTGACAAAGTGTCTCATGCGATCCTCATTGAAAAATTGATCAAATATGGGTTTGACAAGGCAACTATAAGGTGGGTTCAAAACTGGCTTAGTAATCGTACTCAAAGAGTGGCTTTAAATGGCTGCACATCCAAATGGAAGGAAGTGTCAAGTGGAGTACCACAAGGTTCTGTCCTGGGCCCAGTTATGTTTAATGTTTTTATAAACGATCTGGACGAGGGAGTTGAAGGGAAACTGATCAAATTTGCTGATGACACAAAGCTAGGGGGGATTGCAAACACCAGAGAAGAGAGAGAGAGGATTCAAAAAGATTTAGAGAAACTCAAACAATGGGCTGCAACTAATAAAATGGTATTTAACAAAGAAAAATGCAAGGTTCTGCACCTGAGCAAGAAAAATGAAAAAAGCACATATACAATGGGAGGAATTCGGCTGAGCAGCAGCACATGTGAAAAAGACTTGGGTGTCCTGGTAGATCATCAACTGAACATGAGTCAACAGTGCGAGGCAGCTGCAAAAAAGGCAAACGCAATCCTGGGGTGTATTAGGAGAAGCATAGAGTCCAGATCACGTGAAGTTATTATCCCCCTCTATTCTACCTTGGTCAGACCTCATCTGGAGTACTGTGTCCAGTTCTGGTCACCCCAGTTTAAAAAAGACGCTGACAAGCTGGAGCAGGTTCAAAGGAGAGCTACCAAGATGGTGAACGGTCTGCAAACCATGTCCTATGAGGAACGGCTTAAGGAACTAGGAATGTTTAGTCTAACAAAAAGAAGACTGAGAGGAGACATGATAGCTGTCTACAAATACCTCAAGGGTTGTCACAAGGCAGAGGGATCAGCCCTGTTCTCACTCTCTCAAGGAAGGACTAGAAACAATGGGGTGAAACTGCAGGGGAAAAGATTTAGTTTAGATGTTAGGAAAAAATTTCTAACAGTAAGAGTGATCAACCAGTGGAACAGGCTGCCACGGGAGGTGGTTGGTTCCCCTTCGATGGAGGTCTTCAAGCAGAGACTGGACGGCCATCTGTCTGTGATGGTTTAGGAGATCCTGCCTTGAGCAGGGGGTTGGACTCGATGACCCAGGAGGTCCCCTCCAACTCTACCATTCTATGATTCTATGATTCAAATGTTTAGAATCCAAATGCAACAAAATCCGATTTGAATTGAATACATTCAAAACTATTCATATCTAAGGATATGAATGCTGATATTTGTATGTGCTATATGTATCTGTATGCATTTCGTGCACATCCCATTTAATCCCATATGCATCCCATTTTCATCCCATACTATAAGCGCAAATCCATACAGATACATATGAGATTTGTACTGATACGTATGTAATAAATTAGATAACGTAATTTATAAATTACGTATACATTTGTTTGTAAATTGCAAAGCCCAGCATCTTAAAATCAAGGGCTTTTAATGTATATTCCTTATTTAATCTGTTGTTTTCACGGTTGTTACCTGCCCGTTCCTTTTGGGTATGGGACAGGATAAAAATGAAATAAATATAAAAAAATAAATAATACATACATATCTGTACTTCCAAATGTTTTGAATCATTCGAATGAATGTTTTGGAACATTCAAAATTCGTTCGAATGTTTAAATTCGAATGTGAACACATTCTGTTTGAATCTGAATGTCCACGTTTCATGGAATTTGGATGTTTAGAACATTCATGCACATTTCTATACTGGACTAGATGGGCTGCAACCTGATCCAGTAGGGCTCCTCTTAGGTTCTTACTGGCACAGTGCTGTAAAGCCAGTGTTTTCCTGACGACATCTGTAAGAAGAAGATTCCTGAGCAAAAGGCTTTGAAAATGAGATCCTCTAACAGCATTACAATGCCCCCTGTGAAAAGGGAAGAGGAAAATATCGCGTGTAGCTAGTATTTATTGCCTGCCTCTCAGAGTACTTGTTACACTATTATCTTTTGACGGCTGCAGATTATACCACTGTCACTTCCAGCATAAAGTGCATAAATATCCCAAAGTTGATTGCTTAAAGCTGAATCACTAATAGCTTTAATCATCCAATAATGGGCTAATGCATTATGTATAATTCGCCATTGTGTTTCTCATTCCTTCCTGGGGTGTGTACGGGAATTTGCAGTGATTGAAAAATGAGATACATGGTGGTTGTGATGAGGCCAAGGAAGAGTAGGTGTAGGAGAAGATACCATTTGGCCTTGCAGGCAAAGGGACATATGGAGTTTGCCGGGGGTTTGGTTGTGCTTCCCCCAGGGTATTTTCAACTCTGAAACAATTATCCATTCCATTTATTTGACTAGTCATGTGACCATTTCAAAGTATAGTATGGTAAAACAATGCAGTTAAAAGTACAATACAGTTAAAACAACAGCAATAAAACAGAAGCCCCCTGTATAAAATCAGGTTTCTACATTCAGGAGATGGTTTCTTTTCTTAATAGCTTTTAAAATCAAAAGGCTAACTCCTACTATAATAGATCTTTCATGTCCTTGAAGAAGAAGTGCCATAAGTTCAGATCTGTTGTAAGACTGGAACTCAGCTACTAGAGGGTGTAAAAACCTGTTTCGCAGTTCTGTATAAGCAGGGCAATCAAAAAGATGTTTCGTATCTTCCACCGCTTGATCACCCCAGACACAGAGTCTTTCACATCTTGGCATGTTATAATAACGGCCTGTTTGCATCATGATGCCAACGTTCCTGATACGGGATGTGCATGAAAAAAAAATTGCATGTTCATTTTGTTGAATTTATTTTGAATTTATTTGTATGGTCGCGGACCAGAATCAACAAATATTTTAAAAATACATAAAATTTACATAAAAATTATTTAAAATCACAATATTCTGATAAGATAAAATAAAAATAAGAAAACGGTCTATATACTCAAAAGATGGTTTACAATGAGAAGTAATCAAACAATAAAAATTTAAAATACATATCATCAATATCTCTAATCAAGGTCGCTCAATTGCAGGGTTTCATTTTCTGACTTCTCCCATGTTTTTATGTTCATTTTGGGTGTTTTCCCACTGTCACTAGAAGTACCCATTAAGTACCCATTAATGGGTACAAAAATGCCATTACGTACCCATTAATGGGTACTTTTAGTGACCGTGGAAAAACACCCCTGGTTGTTGAAGCAAAAATCCGATACTTCATTTCATTGTGGAATTGTTTAATTGAAAAACTCGATTTCTGCATCCATTTCTGAACTTTTTCACCGTGGAAAAGTCAATTTTTCCCCCCATTGAAAAAATCATTCTCATGGTCCAAAACACGGCGTAACATGAATTTTGATTGAATTGTTCAATTTCATAAGCAGGAAGGTGTTTCATTTCGATCAAGGTTTTGGATATTTGAAAAAAAAACGTATTTTCGTTTTGATACGAATGTCTGCAGGTATGAAATATTTTATCACATTTGCAAATGTGGATCACAATTTGCATGTCCCTATTCCTGAGAAGTAACACAACCTAGAGGATGCTACATTTGGGATGCAGCATCATTTTCTTTGGCTAATGAATGACAATTCTTCCTGATCTGTGGATTAAAATGTCAACAGATATTGATTATATCCATGTATATGGAAGGAGTTAATCAGACCTAGGAATACAATAAGAATTCATATGGAGGATTTGCCTTTTGAGAATTTTCGGGTTTGGCATCTGGCTCATCCCTGATTCATCTTCCATAAAAGGTTAAATCAATTGGGAGTAAGTGAGATTGTTCCCAAGGCTACAATCATAGAAGAAGGTGAAGAAGGAGAAGAAGAAGAGTTGGCTTTCTACCCTGCTTTTCTCACCCATTTAAGGGGACTCAGAGTGGCTGAAAAAGCTTCTATTCTTCTCCCCACACCAGACACCCAGTGAGGTAGGTGGGGCTGTGAGAGCTCATAAGAGAGCTGTGACTCGCCCAAGGTCACCCAGCCGGCTTCATGGGGGAGGGCGGAATCGAACCCGGTATTCCCTTCTCTCGGATTTAGTGGTTTTCTTGCCGTGAGTTTGCTTGTTTGCAGCTTGATTGTGTCAGATCTGCTACTTCAGAATGGGAATGGGCACGAATGTTCTAAACATTCAAAATTTGATTGCATTCGATTGAATGTGGACATTCAAATTCAAATAGAATTCTTCATATTCGAATTTAAACATTCATTCGAATGATTAAAAAGATTCAAATGTACAGGTATTTATGTACATTACATACATATCTGGATGAATCTCATATGTATCTGTACGTATTTGCGCTGATAGTACAGGACGGATATGGGATCCTATGGGATAAAACAGGATGCGTACAAAATGCGTACAGATATGTATAACACAGGGTCTCGGGTCTGTGTAGTTGGGAGATACCCTGTCCTTGATGGGGTTGCAATGCCCTGGAAGGGACAGGTGCGTAACTTGGGGGTACTCCTGGACTCCGCACTAACACTTGAAGCTCAGGTGGAGGCCGTGGCCAGGAGTGCCTACTCCCAACTACAGCTAGTTTGTCAACTGAAGCCTCTTCTGGATAGAGATGACTTGGCCACAGTTATCCATGCTCTGGTTACCTCTAGATTGGACTATTGTAATGCATGGGGCTGCCCTTGAAGACAGTTCAGAAGTTGCAGCTAGTGCAAAACGCAGCCGCTAGAGTGTTGCCCAGAACATCTAGCCAGATGCACATCACGCCGGTTTTAAAAGAATTGCACTGGCTGCCAATTCACTACCGAGCCCAATTCAGGGTTCTGACTCTGACTTATAAGGCCCTAAATGACTTGGGCCCCAAATATCTAAAGGAACGCTTTCTTCCATATCAACCTGCCTGTGCCTTAAGATCAAGTGGTGAGGCCCTCCTGGTTGTGCCACAACCTTCAGTAGTGAGGCTGGTGGACACCCAGGAGAGAGCCTTTTCTGTGATGGCCCCCAGACTATGGAATAGCCTCCCCCTCGAGATCCGTCTGGCCCCTTCCTTATATGTATTTAGGAAGGCGGTGAAGACGCACCTCTTTTCCCTGGCCTTTGGCTGAGCTGATTATATTTCCCACCCAGGACAGACACCATCATTTTAAACATAATGTGTTTTGTTTTGGAGTTGTTGAATTTTTAAAGTCTTTTAATGTATATTCTGTTTTAATCTGTTGTTTTTAAGGTTGTAACCTGCCTAGAGACCTTCGGGTATGGGGCGGGATAGAAACATAATAAATACATAAATAAATAAATATGAATGTTGTGGACATTCGTATCTTCAGATTCAAATCTAACATTTAAACAAATAGATTCAAATGTACTCAATTTGAATCGGATTTTGTTGCATTCGGATTCTAAACATCCAAATTGAATCAAATGTTTGGATATTTGATTTGATTCCAATTTGAATGCAAAAAAAATTTTGTGCACATTTTTGCGTATCAGAATTAGACACCGGCAGAGAACAGAATCATAATACAGGATGCTGTGGAGGGGGAACAGGGAGTCCTTGAGCTATGTGTCTTGTCATCAGATAATATAACAAATCAGTCACCGAGAAGGATAGTCAGATCAATACACTTTATTAACATGATGTAGGTAGGATATGTTATTTTCCTTAAGACAAGCATTTTTTCCTTCTAAATCTCCAAAATGCATGCACAGAACATTAATTTTAGGGACATTTAATTATCTTTTCTGGGCGTAAATAAAAATAAGACAACACGGACATTTATTACATCGTGCTTTTCGATCGGAGCTCAGATCTGACTCCCCCCATCCTTTTAATAAAAAAAGTTAATAATCGCTGTGTTGAACAATCACTCAGAAGCAATTGCCAAACGATCAATTTGGGATATGGGTTGGCATCCCATTCATTGCAAGCACAGTTTAGTGGAGGTATTGGATTAAAAGAAGAACAATGAGATATCTTCTTGGCTTCCTAAATTCTTATAAACAAGGGATTTGGTAAGGAATCTCCAAAGGCCTTTTCACATTTAGGCCTCTGGTCAAGAATTAGCACTGCCCTGGGACAGGCCATTCGCATTCTGGGAAGGCCAATTCCAACCAGAAGCATGCTGGCCAATCCCAGAGCTGTTCTAATCGTGCTCCACACCCAGCCCAACATTAACCCTGGGCATCCCAGAGCTGTCCAGCAGGGAGAGCATTCACACTGCTTCCTGCTGGACAGCTCAGGAGTCTTGCCCAGGGCAGCAGACATTCAGGTCAGCATGGGGATGACGCCGCAGCGTGAGCCTGCACAGAAAGAGGCAGATTAGTCACAGCAAGCAGAAGGAGGATCTATCCGGACCGGACCAGTGGTCTGGACAGGTAAGTGGGGCACAGGGACTGTGAGGCCACATGCACCCCTGGGTGAGGGTGGGTACTGAGAAGGCCCCTGCTGGCTGCCACCAGCTCGACTAAACTGACAGGAGCCCATAGGACCCCAACATGTCCCTGGGCCAGTCCAGTACCACTCCTGGCATTGGGCTGTCAGGGAACCATGCTTTAGGGGCGTTCTCAGTTTCCCCTGATCCAATAATAAGCTGTCATTTCCTTTCCTTTTCTCCTGGCTGTCACCATCACATGCTAAGGCAAGAGTGAGCAGAGCTTACAATGTAAGGAGAGATTGAACATTACTTTGTAACAAGATATCAGACCATAGCTGGGAGAGTCTGATTTTACTTAAAGAGACAGTTACTGGGAAGACTTTGTCCTTGATGTCTGCCATTTTGTGATATGCTGATGCTGCGCAAAGTTGGTGCCTACTTCATCCCTCATCCGTCCCTCCCTCCCTCCCTCCCCTATCATGATCTCTATTCCTTCCTTTCCCCACCTGGTTTTCCCCTCCACCTTGCCATTTTGCTGCTTTGTACCAATCTAGCACAAAACAAAGGGGAAGTGATTAATCTTCCGGTGCTGTGGGGGAAACCACTGCCATGATATGAATCAGGGGAAGGTTTATATAGGGGGTGGGGTTTGGACCACCCACCCCCATGAAGTCAGGGTATGACGGAAAAGACAGGGGGTTTCTCCTCTGCAAGTCCGCATAATAAGCTACGAGTGGGAACATGAAAAAAACAGAGCTCACTGCTGATTTTAAAAACCTGGATTAAAACCTGTGCAGTGGGGACCTGCCATTAAAGGGGTATGAATTGGAAGTAACTGCATCTCTTAGATCTTCTGTTATTTCTACAGTCATCACCCCCCCCCCCAAAAAAAAGGCAGTTGTGGGAATCCAGCACTCTCAAAGATTTTGGTCTGATAACAACTGAGAGGTAAGGTTAGCATATCACGTACCTCATGTACCTGCAAATGTGGTTCTGGGGATTATTGAAACTGATTGGCCTTTTGGCAGGGACATTTTCAAAATGATCTCCTGTGGAGTACAGAAAGCCTCTGCTATCTCCTCACGATCCAAACAGGACTTTAGCTACTGTTAAATTTCATCTGGGGGTGTTAAATAAGGGTAAGACTTGTGAACTGAAGGGAGCTGTCAAACTGGGCTGATTTGAAAAAGAAGAAATATTCCTTGATACTTCCTTGATGCTTGCTCTGTGCTGGCTGCTACTAAAGGTAGAAGGGAGGGGGTTTCCTCTTACCTCCCTTAATCTGGATCTAAGATGATCCGGATCTAAGAAGTGAATCCTTCAACTAATCTGGATTTAGAAGATCAGGCTCTAAGGAGGTACCCAATGTCTCTCCATGGGCAATGTAGCACCTGATAGCAATGGGTGCTAGGCGAGCTCACAGTGGGAACAGTGGAGCACCCATGTGGAGCAGACATCTGTATCCAAGTGGGAGATGTCCATGATGTCACTTTTTTGAGGGAGGGGGCAATACAGACTGAGGGTAGCAAACTCTGGAGCCACTCTGGAGATTCTTTGGAGATCACGGCAAGCCACTCTGGAGATCCTCCAGAGCCAGTCCAACAGTAGAACAGCTCTGTAAACAGAGCTCAAGCTCTGAAGCTAAGCTATGGAGCAGTTACGGACTGGTTTTAGAGCCCAGCCCTGATATGTCATCTCTGTTCTTCTTCTACCTCTTTTTCTTCAGAGTTCTTCAGTGGACAGCTTCGAAGCCTGTGCCATTCTCCGGAGTTGCCTCCGAGGTCGTCTCTGGAGGCATCTTCAGAGAATAGGCACCGGCTTTGAAGCTTTGGGCTTTGGGGCACTCAGTGACCTGATCATGGTGCGAACATGCACCATCTAATCTGGATTTGATGCCTGGAGACTGGATTGTAGACCCCTTTAATGGGGTCCACTGGAAATCTGGTTTATAGGTCCTGAAGGACCCATTTAATCTGGATTTCCCTAGCACAGGTGTGAGTAAATCGGGTTCTAATGGGGTCTGCAGTGGAAATGGGGTCTTCCTGCTCTGGGTCTAATGAGTCCTTAATGCAGTGATGGCGAGCCTTTTGAGTTCGGTGTGTCAAAATTCACCAAAAAAAACTAGCTGTGTCACATGTAAAAATATCCATAATTTCGTGATATTTGTAGCTCTAGTAAAAAAGTTACATTTTTGATACATGTATTTTATTAAAAGCAAAAACAAATAATTCTTTACATTAGTGACTTTTGTTGCTAAATCTTCAATTGAAAGTGTGTATTTCATACCCTTCAAGAACAGGCAAGAACTACATGCCAGGAGCCAGGGTGACCAGGTGTGTCATCCAAAAGGGCTTGGCGTGTCACCTGTGACACGCGTGTCATAGGTTGGCCATCACCGCCTTAATGGGTCCCTAATGGGTACTCAATGGGTACTTAGTGCTAGTGGAACACACACACCCATTTGACCCCCTGCCCATTGACCTATGGGGTCCCTCAGGGTTCAGTTTTGTTTCCCATGCTGTTTAATATCTACATGAAAGCTCAGGGAGAGGTCATTGGGGGTTTTGGGGTGAGGTGCCATCATTACGCTGATGATGCCCAGCTCTATTATTCCTTTCCACCTAATTCCAAGGAAACTTTTCCTGTGCTAAACTGATGTCCGGCAGCTGTAATGGTCCAGAGGAGGGTAATCCAGACAAGACAGATCTGCTGCTGGCCGGTCATAAGGCATATCAGGGATTAGGGTTTCAACCTGTGCTTGATTGGGTTACGCTCCCCCTGAAAGCACAGGCTTGCAGCTTGGGTATTGCTCCTGGACTCAGAGCTGAGCCTGGATGCCCAGGTCTCGGCCATGGCCAGGAGTGTGTTCGCCCAGTTAAAACTTGTAGGTCAGCTGTGCCTGTTCCTTAAGATGTCAGACCTGGCTATGGTTACACATGCCTTGATTTCATCTCGTTTGGACTACTGTAATGCACTCTTTGTGGGGTTGCCTTTGGAAACTACTCAGAAACTTCAGTGGGTCCAAAATGCTGTGGCCAGGTTCTTGACTGGGGCTGGCTACAGGGAGCATGTGACCCCCTCCCCCGGTTGAAACAGCTGCACTGGCTACCGATTTGTTCCCAGGCAGAATTCAAAGTGCAGGTTTTGACCTATAAAGCCCTAAACAGCTTGGGTCTGGGTTATTTGAAGGATCGTTATCTCCATCTATAACCCAGTGAAGGCTTTAAGATCTGCTGGGAAGTGCCTTCTGTCAGTCCCACCACCTTCTCAGGTTCAGTTGGTGAGAACTCAGGAGAGGGCCTTCTCTGCAGCTGCCCCCAAATTGTGGAACTCCCATCAGAGGTCCGCTCAGCCCCCTCTCTGTACTCCTTTCGTCATCAGGTTAAGATGGTGCTGTTCAGGCAGGATTTTAATTAACTTTTATTTAATTCTAATGATGTTCTTAGCTGTGTTTCTGGATGTTTATATTAATTCTAACTGTAACTGCTGTTTAATTTTAATTTTGAGATTTGTACTTTGGTTTTGGTTTTGGTTTTTAAATTGAATTTTATTGTTGTGAGCCGCTCTGGGTCCCATCATGGGAGAAGGGTGGGATATTAATTAATTAACCAAAGGATGCCAACTATTAATAAGTAAGCAAGCAAGTAAATGAGGGAGGGAGTCTTGATCATTCTGCTTCTTCCTCACACAACCCTATTTCAATATGGATCTAGTTTCCTGGCATCTCAGTCAGATGATTTCAGGTTGAGAGCAGAAGATGACCTTCCTTCCATTCTGCCCAGCTTTTTGCTTTTTTTTTTATTTTATTTTTAAATAAGTGCAATTTAAGGTGATGTTTTCCTCCAAAACCTGCAGGGATGTTTGCCCTTCAGAGTTGGCATCCTTTGGTTAAAACCACTTTGCATCTATTTTGTTCTAAGGCATATTTATTATTTAAGCATATGCTACATAATTGGTTAGCTGCATCATAAAAATAGCTTACGGAGCCCCTATGAAAACAGATTGTTGCAATTAAGGGCTCCACGGGACTTGAATCAGCTTGCCCATGTGAAGTAAGAGCCTTCTGATGGTTGCGAAATTCAACTTGGATGAACCTGTTCAAAGGGAATTCAAAGGGATTCTCTCTAGATTTTCCTTCTCTCACCTGGGACAATAGATGATGCTATTGATGCTATTGATCTAATGATGCTCCGACCTTATCACAGAGATTAGGATAACTCAAATTTGTGAATGCTCTTTTCTATGATTCTTTCAGATGTTTTAATAAAAGAGGCTCAGCATGAATCAAACAAGGGATTAAATGGGGTTCAGGCAGTATAACTTAACCAGTCATTCCCATGAGCAACAACAGGTTCATCTCTCCTCTGATTTAACTTTCTATCATCAAAGGCACCATTTTAGACTTAGGAGAGGCAACAAATATCAAACTTTGGTTTTGACAGATTAAACTTGGTGAGCAGTATTTAATTTCTCATGATGGGTTGATTTTATTACAGTCTTTGGCCAGAAATAGATCCATATGGCTTATAATTTGTAACTTCAAATTGGGCAAGTGCACAAATATTCGTAACATTCAAAATTTGGCTGAATTTGGCCATTCAAACTTGAATAGAATCTTACGATATTTGTATGCTAACATTTGAATGAATATGAATGTTTCTGGACATTCGTACAAATAGTTTGGACACTCGTTAAGCTGGTGAAATGTATCAGATATGTATCTATTCTTATCAGATACATATCTATTCATATCGGATGCATATCCATTCATATCTGATACGTATCTTTTCATATCAGATATGTACCCATTCATATCAGATACATATCCACTCATATTGGATACATGTCTGTTCATATCAGATACGTATCTGTTCATATAGATACATATCTGTTCATAACTGATCATATCCATTCATATCAGATACGTATCTATTCATATCAGATAGGTGTCTGTTCATATCAGATACGTATCTATTCATATCAGATACGTTTCTGTTCATAGCAGATACATATCTGTTCAAATAGATATATATCTATTCATATCAGATACGTGTCTGTTCGTATCAGATACATTTCTGTTCATATCAGATATGTATCCATTCATATAGATATGTATCTGTTCATATCAGATACGTATCCATTCATATCAGATATGTATCTACTCATATCAGATAGGTGTCTGTTCATATCAGATACTTATCTATTCATATCAGATATGTTTCTGTTCATAGCAGATATGTGTCATGGTCAGCCAGGAGGAGGACTCAGAGGATGAGGAGGACTCACTTCCCCAGGTACAGGAGGAACCTGAGGTGATGCCAGGACCCAGTTCTGACCCCCCAGCCCCATTGGAGCCTGGGGTTCAGCAGCCCAGCCTTACCCCAGCAGAAGTGCAGGATGGGGGAGACATGGAACAGCAGAGCCCAGAGATCCCTAGCTTTAAGCAAAGGAGAACAGAAAAGGAAGGGTTAAGACGGTCAAAGAGACTTGCAAAGAGACACGCAGATCACTTACAGCTGTGTGCTGGATCAGTAAAGATAAAAACACCGGGCAGACGCCCAAGCCTTTGTCAGAAACTATTGGTTTTCCTTTAGAGAAAGCTACCATATCTGACCCCTAGACCTTGAATACTTGGCTACCTTGACTTCAGACCGGACTGTTGCGTTGCTCTCACAAAACCTGGACTTGGACTGTATCTTGACTACTCTCTCTGGACTACGTTTGCTGTGTTACTGGAACTGCCTTGACAAGTGAGCTGTTCTTATCAGCTGTGTGTTTGTGTTTGTGTGCTGGCAGCTTTCCCGGACAATATGTATCCATTCGTATCACATACGTGTGTTCATATCAGATACGCATCCGTTCATATAGATACATATCTATTCATTTCAGATACATGTCTGTTCATATCAGATATGTATCTCTTTGTATCAGATACGTATCTAATATCAAATGTTCATACAAATATGTATTAATAGATACATATTTTGAATAGAATTTTACACATTTGAATGCAATCTATTCATGCAAAAACAAATTTTTGAACATTCAATTCGTTTTGAATCAAATGCCAATAAAACATCTGTGCACACCCCTCCAGAAGTTGCAGTGGGATTCTCCATTCCCCCTCACCCCAGCTAGTAAAATAGAGAGACCACTTTGAAATAAGTTGCCAGGAGACAATGCACAAAGTCTTCAGGAGACCCCTGCATGGTGTAAAGATTCCGATAAAAGATTTAAGCATTTTCAAGTCCAGCTCAGAGGGTTAAGACCTGTGGAGAATCTGTTTTATTTTCATTGCAAATCTGAGCAGCATGTAGGCTGATATCTTTTGAAATTTGCATTATTCAGAAATGTGCAGAAAAACAAAAAAGTAAAATATTTTTAATCATAAAAACAATAAAACACATAGAATAGTGTGCACAGATGGTTCTATTAGTAAAATATCACACAAAAACGAATTGCTTTAATATATATGTATATTTTTTGGGGGGGGGAAGAAAACCGCTTTAATATTTTTTTAAAAAAAATTCCTTTGGTGTTATTAAGAACAAGTAAATATGCAAGAACGTTATTTTAAATTGCACATATATGAATGCAGAAATGAGGTAAACTGAACAGAAAATTGCGACTCTGCTAGCTTCATCTATCTGAGGTTTATCCGCCTAGAAAGAGGAGCATAATAATAATTTGTCATGCAGTGGCATTGTGCAATGTGTTCTTATCCTATTCAAAAACACAACATAGGTACATATAGTCACTTAGCTTTTTACAAGTATAATAAGAGCTAATTTTCATCCCACTAGGGTGTTGTGAGTACAAGGTACTTAAAGCCCACAAAGATGTTAAATGCTATGCACAATGATTATGGAAGTAAAGAGAATGCATTCCATTAGATTAATTATCTGTTAATACCCACACGCATTCCAAATGGTAGCGCATGTTTGTTCCGAATCATAACGTCATTTTCACAATGGCAGCTTTGAATAGCTAAAGTGCCCCTTCTTGGGGGCATTTCTGCAAAATATTGAGAAGCTTTCAAAACTATTTGTTTTTGTTAACAAAGGGGAGAGGGGTGTTTCTCAAATAGCAATATTAAGTGAGGTTGTTACTTAGTGCTTAATTCATACGTGGTTTTCTTTTTTGCGTGTGGTGTGAAAAAAAATCTTAAAATCAACGCATGTTCAGAAATAAAGGGAAATGGAAGAGCAAAAGCATACACACTTTGACATTCTCATTAATTATATGGGCACAAGTGAAAATTGTGTGTGCATTTTGAAATTGAACCAAACTCCTGGTTAATCAAACCAGCATTTGTTCATGTTCAGATTTGAACGTACAGTACTTGAAAACAAAGCAATGCCAGTTTTTCTGTGGGGGGGGGCTTTTCATGTGCAAAACACAGCAAATAAGAATTGATCATGTTCATGAGAGTGATCTGGCTTGGTTCAATTGGATTTATGGATGTTTGATAAAAATGGACAAGGTAGATAGAGAAAATTATCTTTTCTCTATTACACAGCGCTAGAACTAGGGGGCACTTTATGAAGCTGATGGGTAGGAGAGTCCGATCAAACACCCAGAGGCTGATGGAATTTGCTGCCAGAGGAGGTGGTGACAGCAACCAGCTTAGATGGCTTTCAGAAAGGGTTGGACAAATTCGGGTATGGGGCGGGATATAAATGTAAATAAATAAATAAATAAATAAATAAATAAATAAATAAATAAATAAATAAATAAATAAAAAGTGTATCAATGGCTACTAGAATGGATGCTTAGGTGCATCCTCCAGGCTGGAGGGAACAAGCAAGATGCCTCCAGAGGCCATTCACTGGGATTAGAAAGCAGGTGAAGGTTTTGCCCTTGTCTTCTGCTTGAGATGCCCAGGAGCAATTTGTGGGCTAATGTGTCAGACAGGAAGCTGGACTAGATAGGCTGTGACCTGATCCAGCAGGGCTCCTCTTATGTTCTTATGTACAATGCAAGCTGACATGTCATATCTACTCATTCATGCCAGTCATCTGTGAGTGGTAGTCAAATTCATGTCAAAATGTTATTTTTTCTCAGTGCCTTATGCCATTCTGGAATGCCTTGTTCATTCAAAATGACCCAATCTCAAACTCTAGGATGTGGTGGATTGAGAACAGACATTTGCTCCAGTTCTCCCTCTGAACTAGGCATGTGCACAGATGTTCAAAAATCCAGTTTGAATCCGTTGAACACTGGCATTCGAATTCTAACTGGATTGTCAAAAATCCCAATTTACACATCTGAACAAATTTTGGATTTTTGAAAATCCGATACGGATTTTTGAATAATTCCGATGAACAGATCCATATGCATCACATACAAATATTATGCGAATTTGCGCTTATAACATGGGATGAGAAGGGAATGCATATGGGATAAAAACGGGATAAAAACGTGATGTGCGCAAATTTGAAAAACAGACACGAATGTTGCTGACATTCGTATTTTCGAATTCAAATCAGATTTTTGAATGTACAGACTTGAATAATTTGGATTCGAACTGGATTTCCAAAAATCTGGATTTTAAAAATTCAGATCGAATTGAAATTTTGAATATTTGATTTGACTTGAATTCAAATGCAAAAAAATGCATTCGCACACACCCCTACTCTGAGCCACCCTGTTCTTTTCTGCACTGGGGCTTATTCAGGATTATATCCCAGAATCAGGACCTGCCATCCACATGCCAATTCAGACTAGGGCTGGTCTGAGGCTTCTGTAGTCCGCACCACAATGGTGATGGCAGGTCCCTATAGTGGGATATGATCCAGAATGAGGTTCAGTGCAGGAAGTGCCCAAGAATAGCAGATTTTGGCTCTTCAGCTAGCTCCATTATCCAAACACAGGCAAGCTGTTCAGCTTCGTTGGATGATGTGAATCCAGAACATTTTCTTTTAATTGTCAACCACGGGAAGCCCCAGAAAACACTTGCTTTAGCAGTAAAACCAATGCTAGAACATTTCACAAGCTTCATAACATGACAATTATTTTTATCATCAAAGGCAAGTGACAGAGCAAAGGTCATAAATAAATCTGCATAATGCAAATTAACTGCTGGAAAATAATTTGCTGTAGATAATTTAACCAAGTCAATTTAGCTTTCTCCTTCTGGGATTGAATATTGCCATTAATTTATTCGGCATTTGATATGCTTGCGTTGCTTGCAAGCATTTTAGATCTAGTCCTATGAACAGTGCCTTTAAAAGCGTCTATGCCTCCTCAGGCAATCCAGGACACCCTAAAAAGCTTCATCCAGACATGATTTACTTAGTCTGGACTATCTGGATAATCTGGAATAAAATTATTTGGAATCTATGGAGGACTTTTTAAATTATTTATTATTAACATACTCGTGCAAGAGCATAAAGCAAAGATGTAAAAATATATTACAACATTACAGATACTGCTATATGTGGGTTACATCTCCACCCTGCCATGTCTGCAGTTGCCACAAGAGATGAATGATCAGGTAGGAAAACTGGTGTCCATCTCCAGGGAAATGCTGATTTATTTTGCAGCATGTGAGATATGCCCTTACCTGGCATGCATCAAACCCACTTGGCTGCCCATTATTCTTTCTCTTAAGTGAATTCTGTTTGCACAGGTGAAGTGTGATAAAACTTTCATACCCATGCATATACATGTGAATGTTTGTATAGGAGTATAAAAAGTCGGGGGGGGGGGTTGTTATCCCTACAGAAATTTCCCTGGGTGATTAAAAAAAAAAAGATAAACCCTTGTTTCCATTGCTGATGTGCAGGATGACTTACTCTTAGCAGCCTAGGGAAAGGTTTAGAAATATGCTGAGCTTTTCATTCACCTGCACTGTTGGATGCTGAATAGGAATGTGCAATATTTGAAATATTCATTATTAGATTGAATTTGGCTGAACTCGGACATTTGTATTTGAATCGAATGTCCAGACATTTGCTCTTAAATATTTGAACAAATACAAAAAAATTGAATCATTCATATGAATAATTCAGACATTTGTATGTGTACGGATATGTACGCATCACATATGTATCTGTATGCATCTATATGTATCTGTATGGGATGAAAACAGGATGTATACAGGATAAAAACGGGTTGTGTACGGATGCGTATGGATCCATACAAATGTTGTCGACTTTTGTATCATCAAATAAGTATCTAATATTCATATGAAGAGATACAAATGCATTTGAATTGGTTTTCTCTATTCATACAAGTTCAGACATTCAGATATTTGATTCTAATCAAATTGAATATCTAAAATTGCATTCGCACACACCCCTAGTCCTTGGTTTTAACTGGACAGTTAACTGAAGGGAGATCCTAAGCAAAGTCCCTTCTGCACAGGGTCTTATTGAAGATTATATCCCAGAACTTGTAGATGGCAGGTCCCTATTTCAGGATATAATCCAGAATAAGGGCCAGTGCAGAAAGGCCCAAGCCTACAATTTTCTCACCAGGTTTCCACAGCTAAAAAAAAGTACTGCTATTATGCTTGTGGCAATTTCACTGTCTGAAAGAAATGGTCTTCCACCACCCTTCATTCTGACTGAATTCAAGCTAATTGGTTTGAATTAGAACATTCAGCAGGGAGTCACTGCCATTTCATTTACAAGAAAAGTTTGCAAGATACCCAGGCTGCTTTGACTGACTTTCCAAGGAGTGCAAGAGCCATTGCCTGTGCTCACCTGTGTTCTAGAAACTGCAGGAGAGAAACTAAATGCAAATATATGAGAGAGGACTCCCTCCACATGCAAATAACAAAATGCATACCCATAATCTAGCTATAGGTCTCACACCATTTTTCAGTGGTAATGTTGACACTAGGGATGTTCACGAATATTTAAAATATTCATTATACATTCGTACACAAATCAAATGTCCAGGCATTCAAATTTCTGAATTCAAACGAATACGAGTATCTTGAGTAATTTGGATGTTTGTATCTGTATGGGTACATATACATCCCATATGTACCTGTACTCATCTCATGAGTATCCATACGCATCTGTACGGCATGAAAACAGGATGGATTGGAAAAGTATTGAATACTAGAACGAATACTTATGAATGCATTCATATCAAATTGAATGTCCAGATATTTGTTTTTTCTTTATTCAGACTAATTCAGATTTTTGAATATTTGATTTGTTACGAAGCAAACGTTGAAAATCACATTTGTGCATGCCCCTAGTTGACACATGGAAGGAGTTGCCGGAAAAGTGGGGAAATCACCAGTTTATTCAGAATAAATTTACTTAATAATCCCAATAGCGTTGGTTATTACGTTGTTTTTAATAACAGAAGCGTATATGTGAAGGGGGTGAATGGGAACTTTTCTAGGGCCATGGAAACCTGTTAACGCCTTCTGTTTGCTAGGCCTTATCCCCCCAGAATGGAGAAGGGCAGAGAGATCAGGCTAGAACAAGCTAAGATTAAATCATTAAATCAGCATTTGAGGCTGAGATTTGTAGGATAATTTAGTTAAATAATGACTCATCAATTTAACCAAAACTGTTATTTTCATATGACATGATTAGTGCTATCATTTCCATAAACTTGCAATTAAGAAAAGATGAATGGAGCTGTAATGAATCGCCTATTATTAAATTATATAGTAATGACTCCATGAAGTGGTTCAAACCAAATAACAGCTTGAATGAAACACTGCAATGGAGCATTGGCTGGCTCATGCGCTTGCTGTGGCTATCCTGAACGTCTCCCGTGGTCCTGAGCTTGAGTCTGCAACAGGAAAATGGGCTTTATAGTCTCAGTCATCTTTGTAGGGTTGAGTTAACGGTAATCCAAACACTGAAAATGGTGCTGAATGTTGGTTTCCAAATGGATGATTCATGGAGTGGCTGTAGTTCTGTGGTAGGGCTTTTCACACTTACCATCTGTTCCAGAATAAAGCCATCTGCACTTAGAACCTCTATTCTAGGACAGCACAGGAACCACTCTGAAGGTCACACAAGCTTTGGAGCTTCCAGCAAGGTGTCCAAAAGACAGGAACTAAAGTTCTTGGTCTAGAGGTCCTGGACAAAATGGACCCTTTTGCTAAACTGGCCCATGGTGGTGTGCACCCATCTCTACACCTTTCTGCACTGGTTTACGTTAGAGATCCCAGACTTGGAGGCCATTTGGGGGTTCTTAGAATATGCAATGGATCATGCTAGCAGGAAGTATGCAAAGCACAAGAGGTTATCCATCAAAAAGCTTGTAGGAGCAGTACTCAAGTAAGTGCAGAAAGTAGAGGTGTGTACGAATGCAATTTCTGGGATTTGATTCAATGTGAATTTCTGAAAATTCAATTCAAATCTTTAAAATTCTAATTTAACTAAATGCGATTCGAATTAAGCAAACTCGAATCTATTCATACAAATTTTCAGTTTGAATTTGCACTTACGAATGTCAACAACATTTGTATGTGCCTGTATGCATCGTTACGCATCCCGTACGCATCCATACACATCTGTACACGTCAGTATGCATCCTGAAGTTATCCCGTATGCACCCTGTTTTCGTCCCATATGTATCCATGCAAATGTGTATGGATGTGGGTAAGCTGTGTATCTACAGGTATGCATTGTGTACGAACCCGTACACATAGGAATGTCTGGATAATTCGAATGAATAGACTGGAAATTTGAAATTTGTTTGAATCTTTAAATTTGAATTTATGGACCAATCAATTTGAATTTGAATGTAGAAATTCAGATGAATTCAATTGAATTTTGAATACCTTCAAATATTTGTGCTGTAGGGTTGGTGTTCAGCATCCGTCCACTAAAAGATCATGAGAGGGAGAGTGCATACTCACCAAGAGTCAACTTCAGTTTCGTAGTTCTTAACAGCAATGATTATTTCGCCTAGTTCTTGACATGAAATTAGTATAATGAAGGCCAGGATAGTTTTTAAAGGGTTTTAAATAAATAAATGCGGCCGTTCTATTGTCCCTGTGGGGATGGACATAGCCCAGAGGGAAAATGCCTGTCTGGAAAGCAGAGGGTAACTAATCGCCTCCCCGTCAAACAGCTTGGAGGAGGTGCGGTGGGGATTATTTCCAAGATGTATTTTAAAATGATAAAGTATTGTCCCTCTCATCAGATTTAAAGAGCTGTTTCCCTTGAAAGGCTTTTCATTTTATTTCAGTATTAATTGTGACACTGGAAGAAAATGTTTCCTCCACAATGTCACTAAAAAATTCCTAAGGTAAAGACTAGAAGAGAAGGGTGAAAAAATTTCATTAATTCAACCTCAGTTCAAATTGTGTTAACAGGAAAGGGAGGGAGGGAGGAAAGGAGGAGGGAGAATGGAAGAAAGAAAGAAAGAAAAGTATGTAGTTTGGTCGTAAGTTGAAATGTTTCTAACAAGGTCCCTGAAGGAGTTTATTAAAACAGTGTGTTCCCAGAAGTTAATTACTAAAGCAATTTATAAAAATCCAATGGCACTGCAAGAGTTATTTTTAAAATATATTTTATCTTCCTCCTCCTCCTTCTGCTTCTCCTCCCCTCCCCCTCCTCCTTCTACTTCTCCTCCTTCTCCCCCTGTGTCATGCGCCTCTAGCGGTCCATAACCAGAGAGAAGTGTATGCTCGGAACCCAACCCAAACAAGCACATAAAGAAACAGGAGAACCAGATCTGGATTTCTGCACTATTCATATAATATTTATTCTAATAAGTACATAATACAATCAGAGGGATCCCATTCACTCACTACACTCATTCCATACTCACACGCAGCCTACTCCCGATTTGGTTGATCAGTCCAGTCGTAGAGGCGGTGGACACATCTTGCAGCTGATCAATGATGTGTAAATATCAGTCCCAAAGTTCTGTTTTTTATCCTCTTTACAGGAGTCTCCGACGCATGCGTAGTTATATTTTGCCACGTCTGTCCTCTTTCCTGTTACCAGTCACTGTCTTTCTGTTATCCATTCACTAGATCATGTTGATCTAGTCATGTTGACCTTATCATGTTTGCTGGTAACGTTGACCTTGCTGCGTTGCAGTTTCTGAAATCCTCGCTTCGGGTGCCAGATCGCCATTTTATCATGCATTGCAAATCTTTGGTTTCGGCTCTCATTCATACACACTCATCACACATTCCCCCTCTATGATACTTAAATTTTACAGAATTTAAGAATCATTTCTTTGGGTTATATACATAATTCCATTTAAAATTCAATTGCATTCTATATTTATTGACTTCAGGTCTTGTTAATACTAATAATTTTCCATTTACAATTTTCAATAACAAAATGAATATTAGATACCAGCTCATTATCAAAATCAATAACTTTGAGTTTTGGTTATCACTTAGAGTATTATATAAGTCTTCTAATTCCATTGAATTCCTTTTTTATTAACTGGAATTCCTGCCAGAATCTGTATAATTTTTGCAACATAACAATAATCCATATTATTATAACAAAATTAATATACTCTTAAGAATGCAGATGCTTTTGGTGAATACCCCTTAAAGATATCATACCAATGATGTTCTGTCAACTTGCTTTCTTCATCAACAATTCGTTGAAATTCACCATTCTGTATCTGTATCCTCACAAACTGTTTTTATTCTCAAATATATGTTCCTCTAGATGATCCCTTATTTGTTTATTTTCTTTTATTAACCCTTTTAATCTACTGAGATCTATTCCAATACTTTCATTTATTCTCCCATATTCAAGTGTTAGATTAACAATAGTGTTCATTTGGTGAATGGGAAAATATATGCTCTGTTTCATTTAAGTGTATATACGTTATATTACATTTTGTTATTATTTCACCCCTATCCTGTATTTGTCCGTCACACCAAATTAATGTCTCATTAGCTATGGCTGTTATACAACCTATCCCATTATCAATTAAAAGTGTTTTCAATGGCATTTTCTGTAATCTACAAATTGCATCAGTGACATTATTTCCACATGGTTCAATATGTCTAACATCTCCTTTGGACATACATACCCAAATTCCCATCTTTCACATTTCTTCAAATTTACTGTACCTTTTATGTTTTCTAATTCTTTTCCCTCATGTTTACATAACAATTCATCAGACAATAATGTTGGCTGCCATAAAACGTCTCCCAAACAAAATGGAATAGCTACTGCTTCACATATCCAATTTTTCTCCGTAATCCTTGTTATTACCAGCGTTTCTGCTTTTATATCCCACATTTCCAGATTCAATTGTATTTCCCTTATTCCCAAATATTTTCTTAATTTTCCTGTATGGATAAACATCTCGCCATGTTTTCCAAGCAATGCTATTTCCATTTCGTTTCTCTATTGTAACTCTCCCCATCAACGTTGACAATCTGGTTGCTTGTATTTCAATACCCCAAGAACTCTTTAATCCAACTCTAGTTCCAAATTTCATTTTTTTTTCTTTTTCCCATCCAAATTTAAAATTATAACAGGCTTCATCCTTGTGATATTGAAATCTGTCATATTCAATTCCATATCCAAATATGTGTTCACAAGTTTGGGAGTGTGTGTCACATTATTGTGTCATTTGTACAATTTATCATATAATACTTATTTGCAGTATTCATACCACTAACAACAAGAAACAAGGAAATTATGATATCCCCATTCTTTCTTTGGTACCCTGACCCAAATTCGTTCTTTCTTTGGTACTGTATAAACTCCCCCTATACGTTGCTCGTCTCAATGCTTTCTTCTTTTATTCCAAAGAGAAGTTCTTTTACCTAGTTAAAACTCAAAGTATCAAGAGGAGCAAAAATAGTCTCACAAAGTCTACTGTAGTGTTTGAATTTATCCTGGAAAAATGAAACATCCAATAAATTAATCAATATTCTTATACAATCTATTTTTCCCCATGTTCAATAAAATAACTTGTATAGGATTTTGTCTACAATATAACATATAGTTCTTTTCATTTGGATCTCAAAGCATGTTTCTTTTCTGGGTCTAGATATAAATTTCTACCTATATATGTCCCAAGTTCATTTGCTATCTCATTCATTTTAAAACCAGCTTCTATTTTCAATGCTTCTTCTTTGGCTTTCATGTTGTTCAGTATTCAAGACCCAAACTGTTACTCTTACTCCTTTATTCCACCAAGAAAACCCCATTTGTAAAATAAACATTATCTTCTTTCTTGAGTTCATTCAGCGAAACTGAAAATTTATTTTGCTAAATCAGTACCTCATCACCCATAATTCTCCACTGGGTTAAGAATTTATACCAGTAATTCAGGATTCTGTAATATCTAGAACCCTATCCCTTTTTGATGCAATTTCACTGTCCACTAGGTTAATTTAGTAGAACTCAAGGAAGGAGCTTTTCCTTGTGATATATATATTTTAAAACTCCATGTACAATTTGAACCCTGTCAGATATTCCCATAATTGTAATGTTCACATAGTGGCATCAGCTTCCCTCCATTCCAAACCTTCCACGTAAGTGTAAGGTGATTCCCATCTCACCAGACCACTGTTAACACAATTTATTCCACTATATATTCCACTTTCCCAATCAACTTGTTGCATTAGTTGTCATGTTTGCAGTGTCTGTGCAATTATTTATAACCTTTGGACAATTATGTTTCCAGTTATTAAATATCCCAACAGAATTTCCCCTCTGCCAATTCATCTGTGGCCTTCTTATATTCATACATACCCAGTATTAACTTCAAACTTGTTTTCATTTAACCTTCATACCAACAGAATGTTAGAAAGAAGATGAAAACAAAACATGCACAATGATCCTAATGTTATTCATTCTTCCATCCTGTTTCTTAAAACAAAACAAGAATTGTTAATTTTCCTTTACAGCTTTCCACAATTTAATTTGGTTTCAGTGAACCCATATTTTCTTTTCCCATATTGATCAATTAGGTAACATGTGGTTAAACAATTCATACAAAAATTTCTCAAACAAATATTTTGTATTCTTTATTCATATTCACCCCCTCTGGGACTGGAAACTCCCCCAGAGATTCTAGCACTTCCAATACAGCCACTTTAAACTGCTTGCCAAGTTCATTCTATTTGGATTAATATGCAACTTCATTGTTTGCTTTAACTTCCCACTTCAACAGCAGAGATATAAGCTCCCCCCCTTTCTTTCCCCATCACCTACATAAACATACCAGCTTCTTTTCTGCCTATTTTGCAAACTGCAAACTATACTAACTTTCCTTTTTTCTTCTCCTACTAACAGACAATAAACACATATGGACAAAACTACAATGCCCAACAATTTACACACAGAGAGACAAAGAAACAGTTTACACATACACACACAGGGGGTCAAACAACTCAGACTTGTGAATACATAAAGCAAAGAGAATGAGAGAGAGAAAGTGACGATCGTCCACACACACACATACACACAGATTTCACTTCACGCCGGCTCCAAAAGTTTTCACTATAGCCTGCCCTATATCCACAGGCAAAATTCCTGCTCTACATCCACAAGCAGGGTTCCTAGACAAAAGGGATCCTTATCTTCCCTTCCCCTTTGCTAGTTTTTCCAAAATTCTGCAACATTGCCCTACATCCACAGGCAAGTAAGTTCTCTGAATTCCTTTCCCAGTTCCCTGCCCTACATCCACAGGCAAAGGAATCACGAAGGGAGTATTATCTCCTTATCCTCCCTCCTCTTTCCACTGGAATTCTTCAGCACTCCAATCCTTTATTAATTTTTGTAACATCTTTACTTGTTCCCTCAGTATATTATTTTCTTCCATCACTGCTTCATTGCCCCATGTCTCTGCCTTCAAATTTTTTATTCTTTTGGCCATTTCTTCCTTTTCTTGTTCTCCTTTTACTGAGTCCTGTATACGATTCAAATTCTCAACTGTTAAAGTTGAGATCCTTAAATTTTGATCCATAATCTGTCCCTGCATCTGTTTCATTTTCTCTTCCATTTGCATAATGGTTTCCAATGCCAGTGCCAGGCAAAAGATTGTCTGGTCTTCCGTTACATTCCCTTTAAATAGCATGGTATGCATTCCGAGCATGCATTTTCCTATTTGACTCTCATCTGGATTTTCCTTACAATCCAGAATTTGTGCTTTTCCTTTCTCAAAAGCTTTTGCTTTTTCCTCAGTGTCTAGAACCCTTCGTTTTAGACCATATATCCATTCCTTAGCTTTTTCTCCCCATCCCTTCTCATTATATGGATCCATTATTTCCCCTTTGTCATCCAAGAAGGGAGACACCAGTGTAAAGTCCTCATGCATTGTTTTCTTATTCCGTTTAAACATTTCTTTCTTTTCGTGCCTGGGCCCTCCTGACACCACACCCCTGTCTCTTTCCCTTGTTGAGCAGACTCCGAGCCACTCTCTTGGATCCTGCCGACTACGCCAAATATGTCATGCGCCTCTAGCGGTCCATAACCAGAGAGAAGTGTATGCTCGGAACCAAACCCAAACAAGCCCATAAAAGAGACAGAACCAGATCTGGATTTTCAACACTATTCATATAACATTTATTCTAACAAGTACATAATACAATCAGAGGGATCCCATTCACTCACTACACACATTCCATACTCACACGCAGCCTACTCCCGATTTGGTTGATCAGTCCAGTCGTAGAGGCGATGGACACATCATTGATCAGCTGCAAGATGTGTCCATCGCCTCTACGACTGGACTGATCAACCAAATCGGGAGTAGGCTGCGTGTGAGTATGGAATGTGTGTAGTGAGTGAATGGGATCCCTCTGATTGTATTATGTACTTGTTAGAATAAATGTTATATGAATAGTGTTGAAAATCCAGATCTGGTTCTGTCTCTTTTATGGGCTTGTTTGGGTTTGGTTCCGAGCATACACTTCTCTCTGGTTATGGACCGCTAGAGGCGCATGACACCTGCCCCTCCTCCTCCCATCTCCCTGGCCAGTTTGGTCAGTTCCGCCCTCCTCCATGAAGCCAGCTGGGTGACCTTGGCCTAGTCACAGCTCTCTTCTGAGCTCTCACATCCCCACCTACCTCACAGGGTGTCTGGTGCGGGGAGAAGAATAGAAAGCTTTGTCAGCTGCTTTGAGTCCCCTTAAATGGGTGAGAAAAGCAGGGTAGAAAAGCCAACTCTTCTTCTCCTTCCTCCATGAAGCCAGCTGGGTGACCTTGGGCTAGTCACAGCTCTCTTCTGAGCTTTCACAACCCCACCTACCTCACAGGGTGTTCTGTTGTGGGGAATGAAACCCGGTATTCCCAGATAAGAGCTTCAAATGAATCTGAATTTTCTTGCATTCAATTTGATATGAATTGAATACAAAAAAACAACAACATTCCGTTTATGTGCATCCCTAGGGGGACCGATGAGGGTAAATGCAACATGGGTCAGAAAGAATAGCTAGTAGAATAGATAAGGGCAGGTGATCAAGTGTCTCATCCCACCACAACTAAGAGGCTCCACCTCAAGTGATTGGGTTGTTCTAGTAGATGTTTCTGGCTGATAATTGTGAAAAGTTTCCATTTTTATTTGAAAACCATGATTGAATAGGTCATGTTTGAACCTGTTTGCATTAAACCAGACATACAGGGACTAGGGGTGAGCACGAATGTTCCTAACATTTAAAATTTTTACACATTCTTACGCATTCAGAAATTCAAACTCAAATCAAATGTTTTGATAGATTTGTACGAAGCTTCGTTACAGATTCATATGGGATTCGTATGCAAACCCATATTGAACATTCATGTTGAATTTTAATCCTACCACATTCAAAGGGGATATGTTCAAATGAATATGAATTTTCTCGCATTCGATTTTATGCAAATTGAATACAAAAAAAGCCATTTGTGCCCATCTGTAACAGTAGTAAACCGAATTACGCCCTCCACTTCTGAACATGAACGATTCAGTTGAGCAACTCCTAGTCACAACAAGTGTGGACAAAACATGTGGGGGTAGGGGTGTGGAAAATCCCTTTTGAGTTGTTTCTTGGAAACCTCAGATTGCTACTGTTATTAAAAGGAAGTAGTACCTGTGCAAGGATGGGAGTGAATGGTATGGTATGCCCACACAATGGAAGGACCATGCCAGTTCTTGCTTCAAGCTTCCTTCATGCGTAGAGTGTCATGGCTGTCTTCCTCTCCACAGCAGTCTCAAAACAGCTCCCCCTAGTGGCTACTCAAATGCCTTGACATCTCTAATCTGGGGATGGACAGGTTGACAAAAGTTAAACTAAATACTCTGTACCCCATTCACCATTCCCAAAGGAAGATTTTAGATTTCAGAGATTTCCAAGCCACCTCTACACTAGGGGAATAGTTCCATCTGTTTCCTAGGCAACAGAAACAAATTGTTTCTTTGAATTCACAAATCTAATGTAAATAAATCTGTTGCTAGGCAGTAATGTAGCTCATCTCATGGAATTCATGTGAGCCATGAAGACCCAAATGAACAAAATATTAGGGTGGCTTGTTAGAAGCCCTACCTGTTTTGAGTTTCACAAGCAAAGGTTGTGGATGAAGGTTTCCATCCATTACTTGGACTTTAGAAGAACCAACCGTCCTAGGTTTTAATATATACTGTTGTTGTTTTAATATATGTCTGATTTTGTATGTTGTTACCCGCCCTGAGACCACTGAGTATAGGGTGGGATAAAAATGCAAATGAACAAATGAACGGACAAATGAATGAATGAGAGGAGTGGAAACAGGAAGGGAAAACTGGTGTCTTTGGCTGATGCCACGAAAGATTAGAAACAATCCCAGCCCTTAAAAAAGCAGTAGCTGACTTAATTAAGGATAACACAAATAGAATGAAAGAATTAAAACTGAAAATACTTGACAAATGGTATCAAATCCGAGGTCAGCTTTCTAATATGGATATATATTCTAGCTCAAACTGCTGGCATGGCTGCATGATGAGAGGCCCTTTTTTTCATGTGATCTGGGCTTGCCCAGAAATTCAAAACTTTTGGCAGCTGGTGACTAATGAAATGCAAAATATATTTGGTTATAATATTGATATTCTAAATATTGTAATATCATACCAAGCTGCAACGTTAAATATATATAATGCTCATGATTCATATGTAAAAAAAAAAAAATGATGGTGGCTGCATTATTGGTTGTAGTTAAAGGGTGGAAAATAAAACTGAATGGACAATATCCAAATGGTATTATTATATCTCAGACACTATATGATAGTGTGACTGAAAAGAAAAAAAGGATGGAAGGGCTCAACATCTCTGACCCGTCAAGAGCCAATTGGAATGTATTGCTGAATCACTTCCGTCAAAATCGGGGAAACACTCATATAGATGAACTCTTCAAAAGGTTCCCACAAGAATTAATGTAATGATTGAAAATGAACTTAAGCCTCGGTGGGGGGGGGGGGAGGAGAGATTACTAATTTGGTTTTGTATGGAACACTTCTTTATGTATCTTTTTCTTATGTATGTATGCGTTATATGTCAAATTAATAAATTAATAAATTAAAAAAAGAACAATCCTAGGCCAAAAGGCTTCAAACGGCTGCAAAGAAGCCGATCAGCTAAAGCTACCTTAAAGGGATTGGTCAGAGAAGGTGAAAAATGAATCAAGAAATAGCGGGACTACACCTGCACCTCTCGGAGTTAAAGAACAGAAAATCAGTAATAAAGTAAGACCCATGGAATGGTATGAAAACTGGTGTCCATGGCACACATGGAGCATTCCAATCCATTTACGCTTCCTTTTCAGGCTGGGGAATGACTGGCCTCCCTGAGAAAGAATTGGCTTTAATGTGGCTGAGGCACCAGGGAGGCCTCTTAAGTGCCCATTGACAATTTTACCACAGGCCAGTTTTTTACTTAAATCCATGCAGCTCACTCTTAGGGCAACCTGCAGTGGAGTAGAATGAGAGGAAGGGAAAGAGGAGGAGGAGAAGAAGAAGAAGAAGAAGAAGAAGAAGAAGAAGAAGAGTTGGCTTTTCTACCCCACTTTTCTCACCCATTTAAGGGGACTCAAAGCGGCTGGCAAAGCTTTTCTAGTCTTCTCCCCACAACAGACACCCTGTGAGGTAGGTGGGGCTGTGAGAGCTCAGACGAGAGCTGTGACTAGCCCAAGGTCACCCAGCTGGCTTCATGGGGGAGGGCGGAATCGAACCCGGTATTCCCAGATAAGAGTCTGACTCCCTAACCACTAGACTAAACTGTCTCACAGGACAGGAAACTGTGTTGCATTCATCATCTTCTATCCCCTTCTTTCACCTTCCTGTTTTTTCTGTGGTAAATAAGGCCTCTCAAAGGCAAGAAAGAGAAGTTTTTGTCTCTCCTAGAAGGATGGAAGGGGAGAATTCCCTGCGCAAGCCATTAGAAAGAAGGGGCACAAAATGTGAAGCTGTAAAGTTACCACGCATATAACTGCAGCCTGATGGGTATAGGAGCCTTTGGGTAATGGAGGTTCCTCCTGCATTTGTCTTTGGCAGCTCTTCTAGCATCCTGGCTGCTCAGATCTTCCAGCCAGCCACCTCACAGGGCAAGCATTCATTCATTCATTTATTTACTTATTCACCCACCCACCCACCCACCCACCCATCCATCCATCCATCCATCCATCCATGATATTTCTCTTCTGCCTCTCTTTTGTAGCACTTAAAAAGCTGCCTAATATTTATTCTTCGCTCCATCCTATCCACACCATAAAACTATGAAATGGCCTTGGGCAAAATGGTTGTTCAGCACCTAAGTTCAAAGAACCTACTCTTTCGAGGGGTTAGACTGAGAAACAGGTCCATAACTTTTGAGTCTCTATGGTTTGAGTGGGAATTGAAAGCTAAGGGCTCCTAGAACTCAGTCCAGTTTAGAGACATTTTTTCAAGAGTCTTCATTGAACTGATGAAGCTCGCGGTGTTCTTCATAGAGTCTTCTTTGGGATGGTTTTGTTTCCCCATCACTTTCAATTTGTGTGTGCATCTGTGTGTGTGTGTGTTCCTTTTCTGGCAAAATGAGAGTGAGTTCATTTGCCTAACAAACATGCAATCAATTAGTTTTGTTCTCCCTGCATTAAACATCGCATAATCAAAAGGAAGGCTGCTCTGCATTCATCTCAAGTGTGACCCTGCTTCCCAAAGGAAGATCAGGCTATTTGGATTCATGCACTGAACCTTTGTTTCCCCCAAAGATAAAATCTCTGATTACAATAATCACACAATTTATCACCAGCCATCTTCTGGTACAAGCTGATCACATCAGTATGCAATAATATTTTGAAGGTCATATATTTCTGTAATACCCAGCTTTACACATCTTGTACAAAAGGATTTTAGCTACAGTGTGATTGTCAATAAGGCATGTGCACAGATGGTTTTTGTTTTTTTTTTGGCGTTCAGTTCATAATGAATCGAATGTTAGAAAATCCGTATTCTTTCAAATAGATCCCCTTCGAATGTGGTAGGATTCTATTCAATAAGAATGTATTCGTACAAATTTGTATGAATATCCGATATGAATGTGTACGTATCGTGGATACATATCTGATACAATGCATACATATTGGATAAGGTGGAAAAGTTCCACTCCGGCCAAATACCCCCACCCCATGTGGGGGTATTTGTATCGGTGCATGGATATCCTATCAAATATCCATGCACGGAAAAAAATACCCTCCCCCACCCCTCCATTCCCACCTCTCCCCCACTTACTTGACCTCACTCCCACAACTGCCACCCCTTCTTCTGGCATTCTGGAGGGCCTGGGAAGAGGCCCAGGGCACTACCAGAGTGCCCCCACAGCTAAGAGGCACCGGGGAGGTCGGTGCTACTTCCTGGGTCCTCCGGAAAGCCAAATAGGCTTTCTGGAAACTAAATGCAAGCCTTCCACCTGTGTTTAGGTTCCAGAAAGCCTGTTTGGCATTCTGGAGAGCCCAGAAAGAGGCCTGGGGCACAACCGGAGCAGATAAGGGGCCCAGGGAGGCCATGGGAAAGATGTTTGGGGGAGGGTAGCCAAGGGATGGAGGCCCTGGGGCATCCAATATCCATAGAAGCTTATATTGAAGCCTCTACAGATACTGGATTATCTGATTCGTGGATGGATAGGACCCTATTTGATCCATCCACGAATCTTGGAATTCGGACAAATTCATCTGAATTCCGAATAGCATGAATTCTTCATCCACATTCCTGATACTAATGCACACATATCAGATACATATCGGATATGTGTCCTATACCAAAAGATGATGGTTTGTGACCCATTTCCTGGTGCACAAATTTACCGCTGGCATGGTTTTTCGGTGGTTCAAGTTCCGGAGAATCTTCGAAGATTGCGGCAAATTGCTCCAGAGATTCTCCAGAGCTTTGGATAAAGCTCCGTAGAAATGGCATTGCCCTGACGGGTCATCTTTGAAGCTTGTGCCATTCTCTGGAGTTTCCTTCAGAGCTGTCTTTGGAGATTATAGGCAGGCTTTGGAGCTTCAGGTTTTGGGGCACACCCCCCATAGGTCCCCCCCCAGAACCCCCCCCCCCCAGACACCATTGCCCGATTGTGGTGGAAACGCGCTCTGTATAATCCGGATTTGATACCTGAAGACCCCATTGTAGACTCCTTTAATGGGGTCTACAGGAAATCCGGAAATAGGTTCTGAAGGATCCATTTAATCTGGATTTCCCTAGGACAGTTGGAAGCAAATGTGGTTCTAATGGGGGCTGCAGTGGAAGCGGGGTCTTCCTGCTCTGAACCTAATGGATCCTTAATGGGTCCCTAATGGGTACTTAGTGCTAGTGAGGGGAAAATCCAATGTGTACTTTGTTTTATACCTATGCTGTAACTAAGCAATAAAACCTCCTTCCAGATAAACTGTCAAATCGGTTCCTTGTCTTGGAACTACCCTGTTGATCAGCCTGCTGAGCTTATGCCTGGATGCTCTTATCTCAGGCTGAAATTTCTGCCAAAGAACCCCTCTCATTTCTAAGGGCCTTTTCTCACTTGGTCATATAAGATAGCTTCACACACTTTGGGATGCTCCACAGCTTGACCAGGAGCATCAAAGGTGCTTCTGGTACTGTCCCAGGTGTAGCTTGTGCAAATGCTGTGAGGGGGCAAGATGAATCACCATGGCAACAGCCTGGGGCACGGTGAAAGTTGCTATGGCTGTCACTACAGTGATGTGGGCAGCTGTCCGTACTGCAAGGACAACAATTTGAGTTTGGGATGGTGCCAGTGCTCGCAAGCTGAATGACTGCTGCTGTCCCTGAATGTAACTGCTGTAGGACACCATTGGTTAAGTGCAAAAAACACTTAAGTGAACAAAATTGGTTGCCTCCCTCCCTTCTTCTGATTAGCATCCAGGAGAGCCGAATGATTTTATTTTATTTTTGGTGACATGAACATTGTCTTCCGTGACTGCAGCAGACCACATGGCTGGGTAATGGGCTCTGAATATCAAACACCTGTTGAGTATCTCCTGAATATTCACACCTCTAGTCAATATTGGCCATCAAAATTCTCAGTGGGGGAAAAAAAATAAGGGAAGAGAGTTTGAGCAGGTACATATATATTGGGAATAAATTTGTTTCAGCTCTGCTCTGCAAAATGGCAGGCATTTAATGAAGTTTCCAATTACTGTGTTAAAATTCAGGATGCCCTGTGGGCTATTCAAATGGAGCATGGCCAGTTGCATTGCATCATTTTTTACCCAAAAGAGATGACAAGAGAGAGGGGGGGAGAAGGGGAGAAGGAAGGGAAGAAAGAAAGAGGGAAGGAAGGAAGGAGGGAGGGAGCAAGAAGGGAAGGAGTGGAGAAGGAAGGAAAGTAGGAGGGAGGGAAGGAAGAAGGAGGGAAGGGAGGGAGGGAGGAGAGAGGGAGGAGAGAGGGAGGGAGGGACCAAGCAGGGAGGGAGGAAAGAAGGAATGGGAAGAAAGAGGGAGAGGAAAAGGAATGAATGAAATGAGGAGGGAGGGAAGGAGCAAGAATTGAGGGAGGAGAAAAAAGGAGGGGGAAAGGAAGGAATAAAAAAGGAGGGAGGGAGAGATATTCCAGTGTTTTGGTTTTGCCCTGAGGCATGCTAACTTTTCCCTGCAGTTGTAGGGGAGAAAAGGCTAAGCTCTGAAGCCTCAGATTAATTCTAGTAACACGATGTCTCAGCAGAGTCATTTCAATAGGTCACTTCTCTGACGAAGAATGATGGAGACCAGGCCTTCCACAGGAGAGCCATCGGTAGCATCCGTGAACATCCTAGCAGCATGTGAATGGGGGGGGGTTGCCTCAGGGAGCTGTAATTCTCCTATCTGTTACGACACCTGCTCAAGAATCAATGGCAGAGCTGCCCTTTCCTTTCCGTACAAGATTTCAACTACTGATCGACCATATGTACATACATACGTACCTATCGATACTTGTTCAACTCTGAGGCTGCGTCTTCACGGCATGCGTTATTTCGGTTTAAAGAATTCGAAATAAAAGAAACGGAACAAAGCTGTCCACACGACTTGCAAGTTGATCCAGTTCCGATTGCAGCCTTAACGCGGGATCAATACTCGGAGTCCACATGGCAGCATTGTCCTCCCGCCCATTGCCCACCCTCTCTCTGTGATTGGTTTTCCCTGCCAGGATCCCACCCTCCCTTCCCTGTGCGTCATGCAAGCCTTTTTTGCCTCTTTGTTCTGATCAGCTGTCATTGGGACGCCCCCTGCCCAAATCCCTCCGGCGCACTCAGGTCCGCTGGGGACCCCCTGCCTGATCCGGCACCTTCTCTCCCCTCCCTTCCCCTTCTCAGCAGCGCACAGTGGTGCCCTGGAGGCGCCCCGAGAAGGGCTTGTCCGATGCCGTCTCTCCTCCTCCTCCTGCAGTCGCGCATCGGCAAGCGGCCCCTCCACCACCCTTCCCTTCTTTTCCCCTCCGCCCAGCGGACAGGCCAGCCCACCTGGCGCGGCACCATGCGCAAGTCTCACCTCCAAGCCGTCCGCTTCTCGGCCGACAGTGGACGGATGGACGCGCCCCTCCGTTCTCATCCTTCCACCGCAGCGTTCCAGCTCACTCTTAACAATGTTGCAAATTTCCGCAATTTCAAAACCTCAGACCTTTAGAAAGTGAAAGGAAGTAATACAGCTGAGATTCTGTATCAAAGGACCGGGGCTTTAAACATTAAAGAGGCATAGGGTGGCTGTGGCGGGGTGTCATTCATTCATATTTTTATCCCACTCTATACACAAGGGTCTCAGTGCGGGTCACAACACATTGGTTTTAATGTGTTCATATTAAACATATTAAAGCCATAACTTTGCCTGAACGTGGGGAGGAAAAAGCTGTTCCTTTAGTCCACCCTCAGAGCGAGAAAACATGAGCAAAGTGACCAGTAATTTTCTTTCCACATTATCTCTCCCAGAGGTGAATTTTACCCTAAAAGAAAACAGCTTGCCACTTTGCTGATATATTCTCTCACTCTGAAAGTGGACTGAAAGTGGATTAAACCTTAGGTGTGACCACAGCCTATAAATTCTCTCACTCTGAAAGTGGACTGAAAGTGGATTAAACCTTAGGTGTGACCACAGCCTATAATGGATTGAGACCAATAAAAACCAGGACTCAGGAAAGTATGCTTGAAGGGAAGAAAGTCCACAAATGAAACAGATGGATTAGTGGTTAGGGAGCTGGACTCTCATCTGGGAATACCTGGTAACCTTGATTCCACACTCCTCCACAAAGCCAGCTGGGTGACCTTGGGCCAGTCACAGCTCCCTTCTGAGCTCTCACTGGGTGTTCTGTTGTGGGGAGAAGAACAGAAGGTTTGTCAGCTGCTTTGAGTCCCCTTCAATAAGTGAGGAAAGCAGGGTAGAAAAGCCAACTCTTCTTCCTCCATGAAACCAGATGGGTGACCTTGGGCTAGTCACAGCTCCCTTCTGAGCTCTCACAGCCGCCCCCCACCTCACAGGGACTGAAGCTGGATTAAAACCTTGGCTTGTGGTTACACTGAAGGTTTAATCCAGCTTCAGTCCACTTTCAGAGCGAGAGAATACATCAGCAAAGTGACAAGAAAATTCCCCTTTAGGATAGATAATATGGTAAGAAAATTATGCTCACTTTGCTGAAGTGCCCCCACCCCCACTCTGAAGTTGGACTGAAGCTGGATTAAACTTTAGGTGTGACCAGGGCCATCCATCCATCCATCCATCCATCCATCCATCCATCCATCCATCCATCCTTCCTTCCTTCCTTCCTTCCTTCCTTCCTTCCTTCCTTCCTTCCTTCCTTCCTTCCTGGTGCTGCCACCGCTGGCTGCTCCACCCGCTCAAGCCCCCGGGTGGTGGTGGTGGTTCAGGGGTTCAGCCGCTTTGAGTCCCCTGAAGGGTGAGAACAGAAGGTTTGTCAGCCGCTTTGAGCCCCCTTCAGAGGCTACTTTGCCTCTGCCTGTGGTCACACCTAAGGTTTAATCTAGCTTCACTCCACCTTCAGAGTGAGAGAACACATCAGCAAAGTGACCAGTAGTTTTCTTTCCACATTATCTAGTCTAAAGGTGGATTTTCTGAGTTATTAACCCTGAAAGAAAACCAGCTTGTCAGTTTGCTGGTGTATTCTCTCACTCTGAAAGTGGACTGAAACTGGATTAAACCTTAGGTGTGACCACAGGCAGAGGCAAAGTAGCCTCTGAAGGGGGCTCAAAGCGGCTGATAAACCTTCTGTTCTCACCCTTCAGGGGACTCAAAGTGGCTGACAAGCCTTCTCACCCTTAAGGGGGCTCAAAGCGACTGACAAACCGGTTCTCACCCTTAAGGGGGCTCAAAGTGGCTGACAAACCTCCCATTCTTCTCCTCACAACAGAACACCCCTTCAGAGAAGGGGGTCCAGTGCCGATGCCGCCCGCCACTCCTCCCTCTCACTGCCCTCCTCCCCCCCTTTGCCTTTGCTGCTGCTCCTGTGCATGATTGATCGGCCTCCTCCAGCCGAAGGAAGATGCTCCGCTGCCGCCGTCGCAGGAGCAGGAGCAGGCGGAATTGATTCAGCGCGGGGCTTATCCAGCACTACGAGGGGTGAATGGCAGACACCCCCTGCCCGCAGCAGGATGGGGGGTGTCGCTTCATTTCCCCAGCAGCGGTAGGAGATGGAGGCGGTGGTAGAGAAAGGAGCAGCCATTTCGCCGGTGCTGACATCGGGCTCCTGTAGAGCGGCGGCTGAGGCAAGGCACCAGCCGCACATCCCCTACCGAGGCGGGGTGGTGGTCTGGTGGGGATGGAGGAGAGAGGTGTCAGATGGATGGCGGGCGGGGGGCGCCTGCCGTTCACCCCTCGTACTGCTGGATAAGCCCCGCACTGAATCAATTCTGCTGCTCCTGCTCCTGCAACACGGGCAGCGGCAGCGGAGCATCTTCCTTTGGCTGGAGGAGGCCAATCAATCATGCACAGGAGCAGCAGCAATGGCAAAGAAAGGGGGAGGAGGGCCACAGCTTTTAAAATACAGGCTCCAGGGCTTTCCTTTCCCTTTTTAAAAGTTCAGAACCTTCAAAGAGCTGAAATTGCGCAAAACTGCAACATTGTTTTTAAGGTGTGAAGTGCCTACATTGATACAGTGTAGCTTTAAGGACTGGAGGTTTATAGTGGGTGTTTGAGGGTGGATTTTTTCAATGAAGGAAACCCTAAACATGACGTGCTTCTAATAGGTACAGCCATTGTTTACAGTGCGATTGGGGGCGGGACAGCCTTAACACGGAATCTCATCCCGGAAAACGATACTGTCCGCACAGTAAAAAATGAAACACGTATCAAGTGCACGATCCGTAGTGAGACCTCTTGAAATCAGGATTTATTTTAAAACATTTTAACGTCGTTTAACACGGAAGTACCGTATTAAGCCGAAATGCCGTCTAAACTGCGCAAACTCAAAACGTTTTGAATTCAAGATAACGATGTCGTGGGGATGCGCTCTGAGTGATTTTTATGGATTGGCTGGCTCAATTAATTTGAATGGATACAGGCAGAAGGCCTCTAAAGGTTATTTGCAGGGAGGAGAGAGCAGATGCCTTCTGCTTGAGATGTCCAGAAGCAAATGGTAGGTCGTTGTATGGGACAGGATGATGGGTTCCTCTTAAGTCATAGAGGGCAGACACATCAATGGTTCCTCCCTCCCTTCCAACAAATGATAAAGCAGACTACAATTCCAATATCACATTGAAAACCATACAGCCACTATTTTAAAACTAAAAAAACCACTGAGGACAAAACATCCATGCCTAAACGCAATGCCATAGGATGGGAGCGGAGCCCACCATAGATGTCTTGGCCAGGTGTTGAAAGACATAGGGCGTGTCCCCATGCACATTTTGGTTCATTACCAGCAGGACCTCCTCTGCTGTTCCTAACATCTGAGGAAGCCCGTATGGAAAGTCCAGCCCCCCTGTTTCCCTTGTGCAGAGGAATTTGTATGCTGTATGAAGTAGGGAGGTGCACAAATAGTCATAACAGTCAAAATTCAGCCAAATTCAGCTGAATTCAGACATTCAAACTGAATCAAATGTTATATTCGTATGCTAACGTTCGAACAAATACAAAAGTTTCTGGACATTGTACAAATAGTTCAAAACATTCAAAATTCAATCAAATTCATTCAAATTTAGACATCTGAACAAATTTTGAATTTTTGAATCTATTGGTGTGAATTATTCAGACATTCATATGTGTATGGGACAAAAACGGGATGCATACCAATGCATGCGGGCACATATGAATGTTATTGACATTCGTATTTGCAAATTTGAGTTGAAAATTTACACAAATAGATTCAAATGTATTTGATTCAAATCAAATGTGAATACATTCGAATTTTAAAGATTCAAATTGATCCAAATTTTTGGATCGATTCGAATTGAATCTCAAAAATTGCATTCATGCACACACCTACCAGGGACAGATCACCCTGGATTCTACCAGTGATGCATTATTATAATGTTATTCGGAACACTATGCCACTGTAGATAACAAGCACATACCAATGAGGTGAGATTCATTTTCCAACTCTCTCCTCATCTTGTTTCCTCCTAGGTATCTCTCCTGGACCCTGCTGTCTCCATGAGATAAATGGCATTTTAATAGAATTTCAATGGGCTGAATTAAAACGATGAAGGTAATGTTTGACAAAGCCAACCGCTGGCTGAATGAGCTGTCATTACTTTTTAATTACAATTTTAAAAGAATCCTTTTGATTGGATTGTTGTTCTTTCTGCTGGTTGCTGTTGCTTCCAAATGTAGCAATGGGTAGAAAACACTGGCTCAAGGGTGAGAGGGAAAATACATGGAAGATTCCTCTCCCCTGCCCGTTTCCCTCAGGGGTTAGAAAGACAAGCTTCTAACTCCATTGTAGGCTTCAGGAGACCGTTTAAGATGGAGAACCAATTTATGTGGCCGTATGTTTTAATGTGCCAATAGATAAGAAAAATAGAATTTCATTGCTCTGATGCAATAAATCTGAACGTGTTGAAAATAGCAGCCATGACACCAATTTCTCTTTATGCTTTAATATTTATTTAAAGTTTTGCTGTCTTGGGTAGCCTCAGGAGACACACAGCTCATTTTTATGGGTGTACTAGGTCTGTGGTACAGTAGGAAGCTGGGAAACGAAAGAGCACAATTCTTCTAACCCACCACTCATGGTCTCAGAAGATATGGCTGGGAGAGCGACTTCTAAAAGTCTGATAAAAGTAGGAACTGAATAATCCAAGCTTACTGTGGATATTCTAAGGCATTGATCCCCCTCCCCCCCCCCAGCTGGTGGAAACAATCTATCATGAAGTCTGTAGGGAAACCTGCCGTAATGATAGTTGTTGTTTATAGACCTCCAGGCCCAGGTGACAGATTCCTAGAAGAATGGGCAGACTGGTTAGCCTTGATAATGTCTATTCACTCCACAGTTATACTGGGAGGAGATTTCAACGTATATAAAGATCGTTCATCCTTCTCTCAAAATTTTTTCACTATCTTAACTTCGTTTGGCTTCACAGTGGTAGACTCCCCACCAACGCATGTTAAAGGCAGAGTATTAGACTTACTTTGCTACAAAAACATAGATATCAACTTAATCTCTGTCTTAAACTGGGGTCTATCAGATCATTTTCTGTTAACCTATAAAATGACAACATCCCAGGCGACCTTGCCTAGAAAAACAACAAAGCAATACCGAGACCTATCTCGGATTTCAGGACTCACTTTTCAGCAGACCATGAATAGTCTAGAAGTGGACACCTTAGATACAATACTGGAAAGGAATTTATCAGACCCGGATAGTCTAGCAGATCACTTTAACATCATTACAAACAAGACGCTAGACATTCTAGCACCAGCTAAACGGCGGAATACCATCCAACGAGACCCCAGGCCCTGGATCCACGCAAGCCTCCGGGAAGAACGCACCAAGATGCGACAACTTGAGAGAAGATGGTTACAGAACCCCTCAGAGGAAGCCCAGCAAAGCTTCAGGATGGCCTACAGAACCTACCTTGCACATGTGGAGGAAGCACGAGAACTTTATCTGAGGGATAAGATCTCAAAACAAGCACACATGCCGAGACAATTATTTGCAATGTTAAATAACTTATTAGGATCTGAGAATGACAAATCTAATCAAACACCCTCCCCTCCTATTACAGCAAACCACATGGCAAGGTTCTTTAAGCAAAAAGTACAGGGAATTGTGGATTCAATTCAAATACAAAGCAACTCGTCCTCGGATCCGCAACAAGATTTTCCATCATGTTATAAGGTGCCTCCAACGAGTTCCACATTAACATTTCACTTCTCACAAGTAACCATGGGAGACATAGAAAGTACAATCGCCAACTCACGTCCAACGACCTGTCCGTCTGATCCCTTTCCTTCTTCCCTGTATCCGATCCTGGCACCATTGTTCTTGCCATTCATTACACACCTCGTGAACTGCTCCCTGAGAGAAGGAATTTTCCCAAACTGCTTCAAACATGCAATGGTTCGTCCCATCCTAAAAAAGCCTAACCTAGATGCTTCTGTTTGCATGAACTTTAGACCAGTATCATTATTACCTTACTTATCAAAGATACTGGAAAGAGTGGTCCTGTCCCAGCTGTCCTCTTACCTTGTTCTACAAGAGGCATTTGATCCCTTTCAGTCAGGCTTTCGTAAAGGTAATTCGACTGAAACGGCCCTGAATTATGTTATTAATGAAGCTTTAACAGCTAAAGCCCATGGCCGTACCACAGTGCTGATCCTACTAGACTTGTCCGCCGCTTTCGATACATTGGACCATCAAATTCTGCTGTCATGCCTAGTTTCGCAAGGTATAACTGGAACTCCTCTGGCTTGGTTTACCTCCTTCCTGTCAGGTCGGTCGTTCTCAGTAAATCTCCAAGGGAAAACCTCAGAGACAATCTCGCTACCGGTGGGCGTCCCACAAGGCTCAACCTTGAGTCCACTGTTGTTCACCCTTTATACCCGCTCACTTGGGTTGTTTCTAACGGACAGAGGATACCAATATCACATGTATGCTGATGATACTCAAGTGTTCAAATCTTTTGATTCCCTTGGTGCTCCCGAATGGGATTCGATTAAGGAAATCCTGACGAACATTGCTATGTGGATGGCAACTCATCGGCTAAAACTTAACATGGGTAAAACGGAGATCTTGATAGTTCAACCTGACCGACCACGGACTCCAATTTCCTGCCCAATCATTCATCTACAAGGCCACATATTAACTCCTATGTCAGCAGCTAAAAACCTTGGAGTGATATTTGATGATCACCTCTCCTTACGTCCATTTATAGAAAAGACAGCTAAAGTTTGTAACTTCCATCTGTACAACATACGGAAAATTAGGAAATTTTTGTCCATGGACATAGCTCGAACATTGGTTCAAGCCCTGGTTTGTTCAAGGTTAGATTATTGTAATAGTCTCCTTGCAGGTCTCCCGAATAGCTCCTTACTGCCTCTAATTTTAACACAAAACTTAGCAGTCAGAGTGGTGATGAACCTGCCTAGATATGCCCATGTCACATCTGCAAGGAAATCATTACACTGGCTCCCAATTCATGCCAGAACTTATTTTAAAATATTAGTCCTGGCATTTAAGGCTGTTAGAGAGCAAACCCCAGGTTATTTAGCAGCCAAATTAACGTGGTCTTCTCCTGCTAGGGACCTGCAGTCGATGGATAAAGCCCTATTGGTTGCACCTCAAACACCTATGGCTACTACAAGACTTCGAGCTTTTCAAGACCTGGTCCCATATCTTTGGAACAGGTTGCCCCTTGCCCTAAGGCTTGAAAAGGACCTGACCAAATTCCGCAAGGGCTTGAAAACAGTTCTTTTTAATATCTGATGGACCCTGGCCTATAGACTGACATATATCCATTATTATTTAGTTAAGGGACTGAAAATTAAATAGGAGGTTATTTTGAATGGGGTTTTAAGGGGGATTTTAAACGTATGGGTTGTATTTTGTATTTATTAGTGATGTTATGTACCACCCTTTGGTGGAAAGGGCGTTATAAATAAACGTTATTATTATTATTATTATTAGTCCACATCTTGCATAATTGTTCATGCAGTGGTAGGTATCTTTGCAAGTTTATAGTAAAGTTCAGAAGTAGAGAAGTACAGCAATAAACATATGGCAGACAATTGTGTTCCTCAATAGTAGAATTCCCTTGTAGATTATTGGCTGCCTTCTTTCCCATTCCTAAAGGTAGGATCTTGTCTCACGTTATATTCTATAAGATGTACTTGGAACTTCTTTTTAAGGTGGTCTAAAAATAAAATCAACCAACCAACCAACCAACCAATCAATCAAAACTCAGGACTCCATGGCTTGGCTTCCATCTGGGCAATGGAGAGCAAGCAGAATTTGACTTTTTCAGTCCTGTTGTCCATCACTAATATATCCATCATTCCAAGGAACCAAATCAGTAACTCAGGCTATGTTTCCACTGGTAAAAAAAAATCAGGTTTTAACCCAGATTATTTTTTTTAACCAGTGCCGAGGGCTCCCTGCAAGCATCCCGGCAGCACTGGGCCATTCCCTGCCACCGCCGCCTCATTCCCCTATCTTTTGTTGTCATCCTGCTGCTTGCCTTGCCCACCGTTCTCCAAGAGACAGAGGAAAGGGGTAGGGAGAAAGGAAAGTGCCAGGGGAGAAGAAGAAAGACAGAGGAAAGAGGTGGAAGGAAAGGCAAGCACCGAGGGAGACGAGGAAGGATGGAGGAAAGGGGCAGGGAGAAGGTAAATGGCGGGTGGCGGTGGAGGAGATCAGTATGGGCAGCGTTCCCATTAATAATTATTCAGATTTTAACAAGATTCTGCAGTGAGTTCTGTCAAAATCCGAACAGGGATTCCTCAGATTATAAGACATATAGTCCGCAGAAACAGGGAATTCCATCAAAGTGTCAGGACGTTGTACCCTCGAGCTGGATTCAGGCCAGACCAAAGGGCCAGTGGAAAGCACCCAAAATGTACTTCATGGGTGTTTTTCCACTGTCACAAGAAGTACCCATTAATGGGTAGAAAAATGCCATTACATACCCATTAATGGGTGCTTAATGGGTACTTTTAGTGACAGTGGAAAAACACCCCATGTTCCTCCAAAGCAATTCAGCAAAATAACACTGGATAGCCATTTGATTTTCAAGACTGTCAAATTTAGAAATGAAGCAATTTAAAACTTTTCCCCCTAGATTCATAAAGGTAATTGAAAAACACTTTCACTGCTTGCACTGATAAGAGTTTTTTCATTGGTTTTAAGACATAATTCTTTTGTGTGTTTTGTCTTGTGTTGAGGACTGCATTTTACATGTGAATTCTTTGCACTCATGAATACAGAGCACATAACATTAGCATCCAGTACTTTTGAAGGTATTTTCATCGGTATTTTCGTTCATTAGTAAACCTGCTCTCTGAAAAACATAGGCTGCACACACTGAAACAATTTACCAGTGCCAAAATATGAGAATGTCCTGCTGGGCTACAAATATAGTTAGCAGACCTGCTGAAAGAGAAAACAGTCCTTTCCTTTCCTTGAAGCAACGTCTAAGCTTTCATTAGGAGCTCTCCTTGGTCCTGTAGGGAATGCAATCTGCTGTCTGACTCGGCCATATGCTGGATGGTATCTGACTTCTGTTGCTTCTGACACACAGTCTCAGAGCTATGTTTAGGCCTATGCAATCCTCAGTCCATTGCCAAGTCCAAGGGGGATTGCTTCTCTCTGTGTGTTCAGCACACTAGCGCAAAAGCACAAGCATCTATAAAAAGGAAACATTTCCTTTTATCATGAGATGAGGACATCCACATGTCCTCCAATATTTATCCTTCAGCAATGAATCACTGACTGGATAGGGTAGGCTGAGGGCTACCTTAAGCTCATTATTAATCAAGGCATTTGAAGCAAAATAAAGGGATACCCCTTCCCAAAGCACATCAGAAGAATCACAGAACCAGATGGTGTTGGTGTTGTTTGTAAAAGAACAACAGGTGGTAACATCTCATTGGTGTCTCTCTACAGCTTGCTGCAGTATCTTATTGGTATATATGATTATGGCTTTGCTCTCTGCTTATTTATATATTCAGCAGTACAATGTAGAATCTTTGGCTTGGCGCATTTTCCCATGGAGATTTCAACAGCATCAGTAGTTATTGAGACTTTCTGCAGAAATACCAAGCCCAGAGACAAGGACCAATGCTTAACAGCTTTGTCTGGTGGAGCTGTAATTGAACTGGTAGCAGCCTGTCGCATGGAGTGCAGAAGAGTCTAAATTGCCATTTATGTTACTTCTTTATTTCCAAAAATCAGGGTGAAAAAGGCTTTGATCTGATGCTTTCAGGACTGGACCATGGCTTACAGAGATGAAAGTCTAAAAGTAAAGTGCTATTTTATTACTTTCCCCTTCACCCCCATGGACATGATAATTTGAACACGAATCCCATTTGAAAACTCTTTTCCATCTTTCATTTCTCTTCAAAACTGTGTGAATCCAAGATGTAGCTTCACTGATCCTTTTCCCATCTCACAAAATGTATTCAGACTCCATACCCATGTCATCCTTTTAAAAGAATGACTGAGTGTCTATACGGACTGCCTATAAATGCAGCTGGGTCTATCTTGAACGTTTGTGCATTTTTGAGTCCTGGCATGTGGACGTCTGTTCAAAATGATTCCACATGAACAGAAATTGTGAAAATATTTGGAAACTACACATACAAATGCAGTTTTTGGCATTCGATTTGATTCAAATAGAATATCTGAAGATTCAAATTGATTAGAATGTTTAAAATTTGAATGTATTTGCATTTGATTTGAATTGAATACACTTGTATCTATTCATGCAAAAATTTGATTCGTATTTGAAGATACGAATGTCAAAAACATTCGTATATGTCTATATGCATCCATAAGTATTCAAACACATCCCGTTTTTATCCCGTTTCCTTTCTGTACAAATGTGTACAGATACGAATAAGATGCATACAGATACGCATGTAATGCATACGTATCCTTACACATACGAATGTCCAATTCATTCATACAAATGATTTGAAAGATTCAAAATTCATTTGAATGTTTAAATTCGAATTTAGAGACATTCAATTTTAATTTGAAAGTTCAAATTTGAACAAATTCAATCGAATTTTGAGTTTTTCAAATATTTGTGCACATCTCTAGTGTGTGCATGTATTCATTTCTGAAGTGGGCTAATATCCTCACAACAAAACTAGAAAGAGTGCAAGAGTGCAAAATAAAAAGGATTTAGTTCCTATCCACACTTAAAGTGCTACATGTCTTCTGAACTTCATTTATTCACTTTTGAACTCCATTACTGCATGGTGCTCAGAGAAGTTTTAAAAAAATATAATTCTGTACAGAAAATATCAAAAAAAATGTAAACAATTGGTAGGACACTGTGTGAGACAGGCTGCCTGACTAGATGAGCTACGGCCTGATCTGGCTGAGCTTCTTTTTATTCATGGAGGGCAGGCGTATCAATGGCTGCTAGAATGGATGCCTAGGCACCACCGCCAGGATGGGGACATGGGAGAATGCCTCTCAATGCCATTTGCAGGGATTCAAGGGCAAGTCAAGGTTTTGCCCTTGTCTTCTGCTTGAGATGTCGAGAAGCACTTGGTGGGCCTCTGTGTGAGACGGGATGCTGGATTAGATGGGCTGTGGCCTGATCCAGTAGGGCTCCTCTTAATTCATGGAGGACAGGTCTATCAATGGCTACTCAAGTGGATGCCTAGGTACTTCCTCCAGACTGGAGAGATGAGCAGGATGCATCTAAGGCCATTTGGAATGGGTCAAGAGCAGGTGAAGGTTGTGTCTTCATCTTCTGCTTGAGATGCCCATAAAGCAATTGGTGGGCCACTGTGTGAGATGGGATGCTGGACTAGATGGGCTGTGGTCTGGTCTAGCAAGGCTCTCCCTTATGTTCTTAATATTGAAACTGTAAAAGAATACAAAAATCAAAATGTATGAATTTTGAAAAGGCTGTCCAGAAGGGATAAATGCAAAGGAGTGAGCCCATCAGTGTTCAAGATGTGCTACTGCACATGCACTTGCTCTTTCTGGGTTCTGCTCTCAGCTGATGACTCATCCTGCCAGCTTGTTCTTCCAGGTGCTTTCTGACCCTCTTGGACATCCATTCCCCCACTCATCTGATCTCCTACAGCCGGGAGAACAAGCCAGCAGAAGAGTGACCCGCGAGCTCACGGCAGTCTTCAGCAGCAGACAACTGTGCAAATTAGAGGCAACGTTGGTTCCCATTAGAAGTGGGGAGCCCCTTTTCCGAGGAAGTAGAAATGAATAGAAATCTTCGGGGTTCCCCCCCCCCTAACGCCCACTTCAGCAATTTACCTTTGCAAATGCTTACAGTCTGTGTGAGGGGAGCAAGGAATCCCTCTGAGATAAACTGGCCCTCTTGCACAAAGACTGATTATCCTTTGTCAGCTCACAAGAGTTGTACATCTGTCTAAACCCACTCAAAGAGCCTGATGGTTGTTGCAAATCACCATGCTGCTAAGTAAAGCCAGAAGACGCCACAGCGCCCTGAACACCACAGCAAGCGCTTTTCAAGAACACAGAGACAGCAATAACAGCAACAACGCGGCATACTACCAGCTATCAATCTTGGCAGCAGAGGAATGACACCTCTCCGGGCTCCACTGATACCCTGCCAAGCCACATCAATCAAGCAGCGCCCCAATGGGAGAAGGAAGAAGCAGGCTTCTCTTAAAATTAGATCCAATCATTTTCAGAGAGGATGGAAATAACATCGTGTGTGTGAGAGAGAGTAAGAGATCAAGCCATGCTCTGCCTTTGGCAGAAGTATCTAAACCTGTGGTCACACCTAAGGTTTAATCCAGCTTCAGTCCACTTTCAGAGCAGGAGAACACATCAACAAAGTGACCAGTAATTTTCTTTCCTTGTTAGCTATCCCAAAGATGAATTTTCTTAGTTTTTTTAACACTGAAAGAAAATAGCTGGTCTCTTTGCTGATGTCTTCTCTCGCTCTGAAACTGGGCTGAAGCTGGATTAAACCTTAAGTGTGACCACATCCAAAGAGGCACCAGCCCTCTTCAAATTCACTTCTCCTGCTTTTTGTTTTTGCTTTTAACTGCTTGGGTATCATTTTACATGGCTAGTAAAGCATGCCTTTCTTTGTTTAATACAATCCAAGAAACCTTCAGTTTTACAGTTTAACCTCTCAGAGGCTCCGTTCTGACACAGGATTTCGTCAGGCTTGAAGACGGCTTGAGATCTCCCCATTCCAACAGTTTCCAAGGGATCAGCTGTTTCTGCAGATTAAATGTCCCCAAACACAAACTATCACTATGGGTTCGTCCCCATGCTGAATATACTCCGCAGCGAACCTGAGTTCACCTTGGAGCTTCCCCAAGCAAAGCCTCTAATCCAGGCTACACGTGGGACAAATTGCACAAATCCATGGGGAAAAAACCCTTTCCAACTGTTCTCACCACAAATTAGGAGGCAATTGCGCATTATCCTGGGGGCATGGGGATGCTCCCGGGTTATTGGGGGCAGAGATTGGCGATTGCAGCATTAGCGGGCGGGGTTTTGCCTGTGCTCACTGTCCCTGCCATGAGCGTTGTGATCGCAACTGCTTGGGGGATTTTTCCAAAGAAATTAGGCAGAAAGAGAAGGGATGAGGGTGTCAAATGGCTCTCCGAGTGTCTCTCTGGCTACAAACATGACACCCCCCTTCCCTGATCGCCGATTGGCAAGGCACATGTGGGTAAAGGGCTTGAATTAGCACATGAGAGCTGCTTTGCCTTAATGGGCAAAGCGCTCATGGCTTCCCTGCACTCAGCTGAGAAAGATCAGGTGGAGGCATGCCCACTGTCAAGCAGAGGTGTGCACGTCCACTAAAGTGACTGAAGCACTGAGCTACGGCTTCAAGCACTGAGCTGCTTTCCCTTCCTATTATACACCCCCCCTTTTATCATTTTCTATCTTATCTAAGCTGTGTGTGGTGTGTTAGGAGGTGCAACCAGGAGGGGTTTCCCCTGTCATTGCTGCAGCAGGTCGGACAGGGCATGGGGATGTCAGCCGGGCTTCCTATCAGGGTGGAGGGGGTGGAGAAAAAAGAATGTGGTTCCCCAATGCAGAGATTTACCACGGTTTTCATGGGGACAGGTGGATTCGGCTTGAACCCACACTCTCCTCAATTGCATGGGGATGTGGTAATCCAAACTACAATGCATATTAGGGATAACCTAATTCAACACTGCAATAAATGGAGCCCATGGGGATGCAGCCTATTTGGATTAAATGAGGCCTCGCTGCTAGATACAGAAATAACCCTCACTGTTTAGCAATGGGAATGCAAGTGGGTTTTTTGAGAGGGAGGGAACCATGCTTTAGGTGTGTTCTCTTCAGTTTTCCCTGACTCGATGAAAAGCCATGATTTCCTGTGCCCTGTGGGGTTTGAATTGCCCACCCAGATGAAGTCAGGGTATGACAGAGGAGAGAGGGGAGTCCACATTATAAGCTAACAGTGGAAACGCCAAAAACCAGACCTTGCTGCTGATTAAAAACACCCTGCTTTAAACCCGGTTTAAAATGCCCAGTGGGAACCTGGCCTGAGATGCTCATGATTCATTCCAGTAGACTGGGCCTCTCCTCCACTGATGTAGACTGTTTGTTGGGCCCTCTTTTTCTGCTCCCATTGTCCTGCATTGGTAGCCTTGGTCTCCACTCCTGGGCAGGACCTCCTGCAGTCTACACCAGCACTTGGATGGCAAGTCCCTATTTTAGGATTGAACCTGAAAACAGGCCCAGTGCAGAACGAGCCATAGGTGAGGACCACTGGCTGGCCCATAGTGAATCCATAGTTTTTGTGGCTGAATAGAGATTTGAACCCAAGCTCTTCTAGCTTCGAGGAGGAGGAGGAGGTGGTGGAGGAGGAGAGTTGGCTTTTCTATCCTGCTTTTCTCACCCTTTAAGAGGATTCAAAGCAACTGGCAAACCTTCTGTTCTTCTCCCCAAAACAGATACCTTGTGTGGTTGGTGGGGCTGTGAGAGCTCACCCAGCTGGCTTTTGTGGAGGAGTGCAGAATCAAACCTGGTCATTCTCAGATACGAGTCCAGCACCCTAACCACAAGACCAGGCTGGAGACACTCTACATTAGCAATGAGAGTCTCAAATCAACCGTTTCCAACATTGATTTGCCCGATTGACTTTTGCTTTTCTGAAATACTGCCAGGCATCCTTTCTTACCACATTTTCTACTGAGATACCAAGAAGAAACTTACATGGCCTTTAATGGAAAGGTACTTGGTACAAATTATCTCTTTTACACAGCTTATTGTTGCACATGCAACCAAAATGGCAGCAAAGTTGTTTTATATTGCCATTAAGTCGAGCGCTCAGATAATAGAATTGTAATTGCACAGGTTGTTTTAATTATCTGATCTATATTGTTCAATGAGAGTATTTATTTTAAGCAGTGATTCTGCATTTATTGCTACCTGGCCAAGGGCTATAATAAATGTTTCAACCTTGATCCAGCCATTACGCTGTGTTTGCCCTTACACCATGCCACTAAGATATGCAAAAGATGAGCGGTGGGGATAGGAGATTGAAAAAGCAGAGCCAGTTTGGTCTAGTGGTTAGGGAGCCGGACTTTTATCTAGGAATACTGGGTTCGATTCCACCCTCCCCCATGAAGCCAGCTGGGTGACCTTGGGCTAGTCACAGCTCTCTTCTGAGCTCTCACAGCCCCACCTACCTCACAGGGTGTTCTGCTGTGGGGAGAACAGAAAGCTGTGTCAGTCGCTTTGAGTCCCCTTAAATGGGTGAGGAAAGTGGGGTAGGAAAGCCAACTCTTCTTTATTTGACGAGTGGGCCAAGACAGTCTTCCTTTCCTGACAGTGTTCTGCTGAGATACAGGCTGCCTCCAGACTTGCGGAATAAATCCGCAGTTAAAGGTAAAAGCACAGCTTACCTGCTGCACAGCAACAACTGACTGTCTTGACTTGAAAAGCAGCTCTGTAGCTTCCCACTGGAAGCTGCAAGAGCTGAGTCAGCACACACTGTCATAAGGGTTGAGGCAGCCAATCACATTTGAGCTGTCCTCCTGCTCTCCTCGTTCAGCTCTTGCCATTCTGCCCAGACTGGCGGGAAAATTTTCTTTATACCAAACAGTGAGTGTCCTTAGATCAGCATTAAGGTAAGTGCACAGCAGCGATTAGGTAATGTGACATCATGAAGATCCATCGATCGTCATGTGCATTGCCCCAATCATAACTGTGCATTCCGCTGCACAGTATAAACAAGTCCGGATGCAGCCATAGAAAGGAAAGCCTTGAAAAAAAAAACTTCTTTCCCACTGCTGATGGTCAAATTGAACCAAACTGCCACCACCATTCTAAAAGTCCTAGCTTGAATTGAACTGAACCAGAAGCTGTTTGTTCAACAGGGTTGGATCACCAAATCTGATTCGAACCGGTTTGAGTCCAGCCACAACTGCTCTTTAGAAAAACAAAAACAAAAAGAGCCTTGTCCCAGGTTCAAGCTTCTTAGGACTTGGTCCAACCTCAAACCAAACCACCGTTTTAGAGTTTGTGCATGTCTCTAATCCACACTCCCTACCATCAGCTGTAATATTATTGGGGTCACCTCTGTTGTATAATTTAACTTTAAAAAAATGAATTAAAGAACAAAAAAAGAAGAGAAAGGGCAAGCAGGCTTAAGCTCTGGGCTACAGGGCTGGACGGAGTGCTGTCTTCATTGCCCTTTGGCAATGAGCCAGTTTGGTTTAGCGGTTAGGGAGTTGGACTCTTATCTGGGAATACTGAGTTGGATTCCTCCCTCCCCCATGAAGCCAACTGGGTGACCATGAGCTAGCCACAGCTCTCTCCTGAGCTCTCACAGCCCCACCTACCTCACAAGGTGTCTGTTGTGGGGAGAAGAATAGGAAGTTTTGTCAGCCGCTTTGAGTCCCCTTAAATGGGTGAGAAAAGTGGGGTAGAAAAGCCAACTCTCCTTCTCCTTCTTCTTCTTGCCCATCTACTCCAGACAGTAGGTGCGGTCACACCTAAGGTTTGTTCCAGCTTCAGTCCATTTTCTGAGTGAAAGAAGACATCAGCAAAGTGACAAACTGTTTTCTTTCAGTGTTAAACATCTCAGAAAACTCACATTTGGGTGGCTATTTTGCTGATGTGTTCTCTCGCTCTGAAAGTGGACTGAAGCTGGGTTAAACCTTAGGTGTGACCACAGCCAGTGACTCCTGGGTCTCCCAAAAGGTGATGTTGGGCAAAGGTTTGCTCACATCTCAATTCCTGAGAACACAAGCAGTAATGTCCACGTGGCACCATCAGTGTCCCCCTTTTATTTTAACCATTCCACTAAGACATAAGATACCATTAGATTACTTCATCAATGAATCATTTCCTGGGCAGACCAGATGATTTTAATATACATAAGCTGCTGTCTGGCACAAATATAATTTCCACAAGGGACACCGCAAAATTATGTGCCATTAAAATTAGAAAACAAATTCTCCGTCAGCTCGATATTTGGAGCAAGCTTCTTGAAGGTTTAGTAGTAGATCCAGGTTGGCATTTTATTTCATTTTATTCTTTTAAATCTTCCAAATGTATGGTTTTTCATTGATACTGTAATATTGTTTTCTGTAATATTGTAAGGAATATTATGGTCTGGTCAAGGCCCAATTTGATTTGATTTGATTTAATATCAACAGAAAGCAAAATAAAACACCCCAACTTAATCAACTGTGTTTCTTTTTAGATAGCACTGCTAGTAACGCTTTACATTACTTCTGTTTAGATTGTTCTTTTTTATGATTCCCGTTGCAATGAGATGTGCTTGAACCCAATAATAAATCTTAACAGAGAGAAGGGGGTGAGAAAGAGAGACCTGCTGAAATGACGCAACCTGGTCAAAGAGTAATTCATAGAGATTACACTCCATTAACGTTTGAAGAGTGAAGGTCAAGGAGCTGCAGGCGATCTCTATTTTTTTTAAAAAAGGTAGTGTGATACTAAAGGAATCTCCACCTTAATCCATCAGGGATGGAATAAACGCAGTAAATCATCCTGCAACTTGGGAAAACAGGGGCTTCTGTGAAGGAATGTCTACCCAAAACATTATTTATGGAGAATGAACCCTCTGCTCTGGGAAAGCAAATAAAAGGGGGAAAGGGTGACTGTGTCATGAGGTCATATGGGGAAGGAGGAGGAGGAGGAGGAGGAGGAAAGTTGGCTTTTCTACTCCGCTTTTCTCACCCTTGAAGGGACTCAAGACTCCTGACAAACCTCTGATTCTTCTCCTCACAAGAGACCCGCTGTGAAGTAGGTGGGGCTGTGAGAGCTCAGGAAGAGAGCTGTGACTAGCCCAACATCACCCAGCTGGCTTTGTGGAGGAGTGCAGAATTTAACTGAATATTCCCAGACAAGAATACTGAATACTGAATAGACCAAACTGAAGTTAGATCCACAATTTCCAGACCCCAAAGCAGACATTCAGGAGTCAGTGCAGGAAATAGGCCACATGCTGAAAGGTCTAAGACACTTGGCCTGAAGAAGGCAACCTATCTAGAACTCTAGACTCTGCTAGCATAGAAGGATGGCATTCCACAGTACCATTTCCTTCCCACGCATCTACTGCTTGATCTTTCACTGCCACCACCACCATCATCTCATTACCATCTACCAGCAGAAGTCAGGAGAATCTTGTCTGGGGATGAAGCCACCTATTCTACCATCATGAGGCAGAGGTCCCAGAATTTACCGAAGATGCACAAGAATCCGGGTCTTGGCCAAATTCTGATAAGTCTGCTTTGGCTAAGCCAATCTTCAGTGCCTGAGGGCACTGATACAGCATCTAGACAGATAATATTGCCAAGGAAAATTTAATTTTTGTTTTGTTTTTGAGGAAGTTCAAAATGAAATGCAAACAACTGGTTGCACAATTAAACAGTTCACTGCCCAGCTTTATTTTTCCACATGCATCTCTAATCACTCCTGTATCTGCTTTCCTGTTGAAATAATTGTTCGTGATGGGGATCTGAATGAATGCTTTTTTTGGCATTCGCTTTGTAATGAATCGAATGTTAGAAAATCCATATTCATTCACATAGGTACCCTTTGAATGTTGTAGGATTTTATTCAATATGAATGCATTCATACGAATTCATACAAATATCCGATACGAACAAATTCATATTGGATATGTATCCGACTCAAATGCATATGTATTGTATCCTGTAACATATCCACCAAATCTGACCTGAATCCACTTTTAATCTGCTCTCGATTCATGTCAAAGGTAATCTGCAGATGTGACTGACACAGCTGCTTTCCCACCTCCCCAGTTTAACAAATATCCAAACTATTCATGCACATGTCTGAACTGTTTGTTCAAATATCCAAAACATTAGGATCCATACCAATGTCGTAACGTTTGATTTGTGTATGAATGTCTGAATTAGCCCAAATTCATATGAATAATGAATGTTGCAAATATTCATGCACACCTTAGTTTGCATTATTCATCAGGAGTCAAGCCTAACTCAAGAGCATTTGTACTGTACCTTTAGTTCTTTAAAACCAGCATATAGGAAGAATAGGGCAAAATACATTTGTGAGTCATTGGCCTTGAAAGCTGGAAACCATTAGCAGGCCAATTTATAATCTGGAAATCATAGACAGACAAAAACCATCAGGGCTTGGAGAGAAAACACACAGTGTGACAGTCTTTCAGCCAGAATAAATCAGACTACTCAAGCGATCTTATGCCAGTTTTGAGAATGTCTATGGGTAGAAAGGGACATGTCTCTCATTATCTAAATTAAAATTACATTGTGGTTCTCATATTCCAGGGAGACAAGGAGAGAAGTCTAACGTGGAACTTCCAAAGCAATTTTGTCATAGACTGGTGGATTTTGCATTCGACACCGGCTTTCCGCATGCCGTTATTAATTTCATGTGCGCCAGGCTTGAGAGAGCAATGTAAAATGTCAGGACAGAATTACAGTGGATTTCTCCTCCCCCCAGTCCAGTTCTTCCTCTTCTTCATCATCCCTGCAGAAAACTTGGGAAGTGTCACTCAGAAAGGGAACTGTCAAGCCAATCTTCTGGGGTTCTGCTTTAGAAATGTGTATAATACTGTTCTGAGTCACCGAAAACAGTCATGCATCATTAAGGAGGCACACTAGGTTGTTTTTTTTTTTGCATTAGAATTCAAGTCAATTCGAATTTCAAAACATTCCATTTGATCTGAATGTTTAAAATCCGAATGCAACAAAAACCGATCTGATACATTTGAATCTATTTATTCGAATGTTAGATACAAATTTGAAGATACGAATGTCGACAACATTCGTATGTGCTATACATATCTGTACACATTTCGTATGCGTGCCATTTATTCCATATGCATCCTGTTTTTGTTCCGTATTATAAGCGCAAATGTGTACAGATATGGTTTTTTTTAGCGTTCAATTCGTAATAAATCAAATGTTAGAAAACCCATATTCGTTCAAATAAATCCCCTTCAAATGTCATAGGATTCTGTTAGATATGAATGAAATTAGTTCAAATGTCTAAATTCGAATGTGAAGACATTTTATTCGGATTCGAATGTCCACATTCAATCAAATTTGATCGAATTTGGAATGCTTAAAACATTCGTGCACATCCCTACACATCATCACAATGGGGCATTTTGGTGCACTAATTCACCTTTCACATGAGTGCACCTGGATAAAACCTGTGCCGGAAGCCTTCTGGAGTCTGCTGGAACAAGATGAAACTTCAGTGTATCATATGATAATATCATTAAGCTTCCCGCAGCCCACATGGACCATGAATGTCCTTTGCAATGGTTGCCTGATGCACTGCCTGTGCGTCTGGAGGTCCATGGAATCTGAGACTAACTCAAGCAGGAGAATAAGACCCAAATACAGCAATGATGCCATCACACTGGAGACTGAGCCCAAACTGCTCCATGTTTCAGCTTGGCCCTCAAGAAAGTTCAGTTTCAACATGAACAGGTTTCTTCTCCTTCTATTTCCCCAAACTAACCTTTAAAAGCCAACACACACACACACAAAAGAAAAGGGCAAGCATGCCTGAAGATGCTCCTTAATGATGTGCTGGATTTAAGGGAAGCTGATAAGAATAGCTTCGCATTGGACCACATCAAGTGAGTTTTCCCAACAGTGCATGGACTTCAGATAAAGCACACCAACCAACAAACAGTGGGAGGAGAGACTTCTATTTGCACACTCTCATAGGGATGTGCAAGAATATTCTAAACATTCAAAATTCAACCAAATTTGTTCAAATTCAGACATTTGAATTTGAATCAAATATCTATACATTCTTTTTTAACATTCAAACGAATTTGAATGTTTCAAATTATTTGTGCGAATTATTCAGACATTCGTACGTGTATGGATATGAACGCTTTACATATGTATCCATATCTAAAGGAACTCCTCCCATACCGACCTGCCTGTGCCTTAAGATCTAGTGGTGAGGCCCTCCTGGTTGTCCCACCACCTTCAGTAGTGAGGCTGGTGGGCACCTGGGAGAGGGCCTTTTCTCCCCAGGCTATGGAATAGCCTCCCCCTCGAGGTGTGTCATGCCCCTTCCTTATATATATTTAGGAAGGCAGTAAAGACACATCTCTTTGCCCTGGCTTTTGGCTGAGGTGATTATATTCTTCCCCCAGTTACAGTCACTATTAATGCAATATGGAGTGTACTGTTTAAATTTGTTGAATTTTTAAAGTGTTTTTAATGTGCATCTTGTTTTTAATCTGTTGTTTAATCTGTTGTTACCCACCCAGAGACCTTCGGGTATGGGGTGGGATAGAAATGCAAATAAATAAATAATAAATATGTATCTTATTTGTATCTGTATGCATTTGTACGGATATATACTGGACAAAAACGGGATACATATGGGATAAAAATGGGATGCGTACATATGCGTACGGACACATACGAATGTTGTCCACATTCATACCATCAAATACGAATCAAATATTTCTACGACTAGATACAAGTGTATTCGAATCGGTTTGAATTTTAATACATTCGGTTTTTTCACTATTCATACAAATTCAGACATTCGAATATTAGATTCAAATTGAATCAAATGTTGAAAATTGTATTCGTGCGAAACCCTACACACCCATGCTGTCCAGACTGATGTTGGCTATTTCTATACCAGTTCAGAATGTAGCCCCCTACTGGAAGGTGCTAAAGCTGATGTGCTTTATTTTATCTATCTATCTATCTATCTATCTATCTATCTATCTATCTATCTATCTATCTATCTATCTATCTATCTGTCCGTCCGTCCATCCGTCTGTCCGTCCGTCCGTCCGTCCCTCTGTCCCTATACCCCGGAGGTCTTCAGGTGGGTAACAACATTTAAAATCAAACATTATTAAAACAACAGCAGTATATATTAAAACAATAGCGTCTGCAAGGAAGGGAAAGTGTATCCCTACTTAACCAAAGGCCAGGGCAAAGAGGTGTGTCTTCACTGCCTTCTAAAAGGTGATTGATGTACCTCAAGGGGGAGACTATTGTCAAAGCAAGTCTGGACTTCTCACCAACACCATGTTGCCAATGACTTCTTCCTTGTGGAAAGATGGCCCAGGATTTGTGCTTTAACTTTGTGAAGTTTGAAGTGCGTGCGGGTTGCAAAGCAATAATTAAAATGTGTCCAAGATGAATTAGAGGGAGCAGTAGACAAGAGGCTGGGAGCTTGGAAACGCACTATTTGCACTGCCGCGGTCCATAAATCATCCAGTTGATGATGCCAATAGAACCCAGAAGGTCACTCAGAAATCTCGCAATCCGTGCCAAGTCCATCAGTTATTCTCCTGAGCAAAGGGACAATCTAGAGTAGCGTTCTGAGAAAAATAAGGATTGCCAACCCATCCACATGTGAAACTGAGATAGATATAGCCTTGAAGGCTTCTAATGCATCTTGTCTCACTTTCACAGCACCAACAAAGGGTTCTATTTTCCCCATGCATGGTTTCAACTGAAGAACATTGTGTACATCAAAAGAATGTCTTCTGTCTCCCAGCCAGAAGCCATCTGGAACCTGGGCGCAAGGTTGTAGGTAGGGTGTCCAATGTAACTACAAGCTGATGGAGCTCATGGTCACAGAAGACAATGTGGATCTATACTTCAAAGATTTTGAAAGAAGATGAGGCCAGTGTATACATTTAGGGACTCTCCAGATGTTTTGCAACTGAATCAGCATTAGCCCCATCATAACTGGGCTGATGAGGCTTATCATTTAGAAAGTAATACGAATGATAGCTGTCCTCTTTGGCAAATAAAAATAATCTCCTAGACAAGATGGAGGAAAAATCCATTCAGTTGTGGATCATTAAAACCAAGAAAACTCAGAACAAATTCCTAACTGTTCTCTATAGATGGGATGCTCAGAACATTCCAAGGTGAGTGCACGTGTGTTGTTGTTTATTTTAGAAATAGGTGGGGGTTGTTTATTTTGTTTCATTTTGCACGTTGCACTTTTCATGTGCACCCTCTAAATGTTTGTATCCACTTCGAGATCTCATTGCTCCCCATGTGAATGTGGATCTGTGAGGCCTCAGCCATCACTTGTATGTGCCATCTGCACTGGACAGAGGTCCTGATCAGGATTACTAGCTGAACTTGACATTGCGGTCTAACTGGTGGATCAGCGCACCCACCCTAGAACATGAAGACATGCAGAAGGTACGCAGAAGTTGCGCAGAAGACATCCCTCCATCTTCCAGATTACTGTGGACCCATTGCAGTGGGGGACCAAAGCAAGCTGCCTAAATGGGTCTCCTGGTGGCTTTGAGTGGCCCTTGAGAGTGTTTGGAGCCCAGCCATGAAGCTCACATGAACTTAGGGCCAGGTCAGGGGTGGCATGGGCTAGCACCATCTTGTGTAGGCAGTACTGTCTCCGACCATGCCTTTCTGTGGTCTGGCTGGTTTGGACCATGAAGAGGTGAGTGCAGAAAGACCCATAGAAAGGCAAAGGTCCCATGTCTTGGTCAACCTGCTTTTCCTTTCAGCACACACACACACACACACACACACACACACACACACACACGGGCTCTCTCTGTTCTCCTCCATAGCACATCTGTCCTCTGACACAAGGCTGCTTTTGCCTGGCAGCTAAATATTAGAGGTGGGGAACCAGAGGGCAGATGTAGAATCAAGCTGTAATTTCTAAGAAGTAATTCTATGACCGTTTTAAGATCAATATTTCTCTGAAGGCTCCGCTGGTGTTCTAAGAGTTTTTGCTTATGCCACAAACATCTAATCAGGAAGTGGGAAGGGGAGGGAGGGGGAAAACACATTTACCTCCCTATGTACTATAAAATCAGAGGAGAAATTATAGTTATTACTGCAGTGCCCTGGAGTTCACTTTATACCTGCACAGAGCTAGATCAGACCCTTGGTAATCAGATGGTACTTGCCACGGGGATGGACACCTCTTTTTGCAGAGAATTTGATCTTTTCATGCTAATTCCATACTTGTTTCTGACCGGGCAATCATTGTCACTGTGGAAGGAAGGAAGGAAGGAAGGAAGGAAGGAAGGAAGGAAGGAAGGAAGGAAGGAAGGAAGGAAGGAAGGAAGGAAGGAAGGAAGGAAGGAGAAGAGTTGGCTTTTCTACCCCGCCTTTCTCACCCATTCAAGGGAACTCAAAGCTGCTGACAAACCTTCTGTTCTTCTCTCCACAACAGACACCCTGTGAGAGATGTGACTAGCCCAAGGTCACCCAGCTGGCTTCACGGAGGAGTGTGGCATCAAACCCGGTATTCCCAGATAGGAGTCCGGCTCCCTAAACACTAGACCAAACTGGAAGGAAGGAAGGAAGGAAGGAAGGAAGGAAGGAAGGAAGGAAGGAAGGAAGGAAGGAAGGAAGGAAGGAAGGAAGGAAGGAAGGAAGGAAGGAATTGCACTGTTCAAAAGGGCAACCCAGTGAGGAGATCTGTGGGAAGTCCCACCTTGACCCCAGCAGAAATCAGCCACTTTGCAGGTGAGGCTTTATTCAGACTTCAGGGATCAGCTCAGAACAATAGTCTTGGCAGGGATACAGAGGTTTTCCAACACAGAGCATCTCCTCTCCCTTTGCGACAGTGTGTAATTTCTGCCATGTATCTTCAACCCGTTCCTTCTCACTTGCAGCTGTTAAGCAGTTTTCCACCTCGGTTTTCTCACTCCATTTTCCCACCTGGAACACTTTAATTTGTTGATCGTCCCTCTACCCAGGCAAGCCATGCCTGCTACTATGTGTACATGGGGAAGAAGAGGAGAAGGAGTTGGCTTCTATACCCTGCTTTTCTCACCCTTAAGGGGACTTAAGTTTGCTGACAAACCTTCTTTTCTTCTTCCTCTCGCAGACGGGGCTGTGAGAGCTCAGAAAGAGAACTGTGACTAGCCCAAGGCCACCCAGCTAGCTTTGTGGAAGACTGTAGAATCAAACTCGGAGACTACCAGATAAGAGTCCAACACTTTAACCACAAAACCAATGTCCAGCCAGGAGGCATTGTTACAACCTTAGCCTATCAGGGAAGGACACCTAAGGAGAATTGTTGTTTACACAAGGTGGCGGTCACTAACCTCTGGCCTAAAGCTGCATTGTATGCATGTGTGAGAAAAAAGGATTGAAGAGGCTGCCAGGATTTGCTTCTGTGTGTGTGTGTGTGTGTGTGAGAGAGAGAGAGAGAGAGAGAGAGAGAGAGAGAGAGAGAGAGCAGCCAGAAGTAGCAGGAGCAGCAGGTGCAGAAGTAATGATCCTCTAAGGCCATGTCCCTATCCACCTGATTTAGTTCAGATTGGATTTGGATTAGTCCGAATACAGAGGCAAATTCGAATTGACCCATCCCCATGCAATTGCCAAAAGCATGGGCTCAATTTGATTATGCTTGCCCCCAATCAAACCACACTAAACCTCTTCATGGGGAAAGAGCATCTTTTTCTCTCCACCCCTTCTCTCCTGATAGGAGCGATGGCAGGGAAATCCCACCCTTCCCTGATCGCAACTGCTGGGCATTGAACAGTGATCAAGCAGAAACGAGCCTCTTCTCTCTGCGATCTGATTGCCAGGAAAATGTAAAAGAACTGATCTCCCAAGTAAGATGCAGCAATGAGGGGGGTCATCTGGCTCTTGCTGTCCCACAAGCCTCTTCCTGCGACCCTTATTCCACCCCCATTCCCCGATTGCCGGCAAGCAGCTTCTGAAGTTAGAGGCAGTTCAGCAGAAAAGCAGAAATGCACTTCTCTGCTAAACTGCCTCTAAACATTGCAGCATCTTTGGTTAGCTCCCCGACTAGCAGCTTCTGAAGTTTGCCGGCTAAAAAGCTAACAAAAGCCACTACAATGTTTAGAGGCTATAATGTTTGGTAAACTTTGGAAGCTGCTTGCCAGTTAAAAAGCTAATTTGGGTGATTTGTTCCTCATCTAGCCCGGTTTAGGGGCTTTGCATGGGACGCTCTGTGTCGAATTCAGATTCGATTTGGACTGTAGAGTGCATGGGGACATGACCTGGACGGCAGCAGAAATGTTCAGCTATTTTTATCTAGCCATACAACCATATTTTCCTTTAAGGTGATCTTTAAAAGCTACTGTTGTTTGTAACTGGGCTAAAGGCCAGAAAGCATTGTCAGCATCTCTGTTTTATGTTGTTCTGCTGTGGAGCAAAACTGACTGATATTTTATATTTGATAAAGTTCCCCAACTTGATTATCTCGTACATGTTTGAGTCAGCGCGGGCTTCCTGCAGAGATATTTCCCACACAATACATGCCTGGAACCATTTGATAAATCACCTAGATGTTGCAATTCCCCATGATCCAACACCGGACCTCACCTTGGGAGGTGGCCTGCGGTGGGCAGCCTTCTAATATTTTTTCTCCCAGGAGGCTGGAGAAGTTGATTCTGAGAGGCTGGAAGGTAAGAGTTAGACAAGGCTGATGAGGCTATCATTTGTCACAAATGCATAGGAGAACACAGGATGCTACATTGAGTCATGCAATAATTCTCCTTCACACTACCAGAAGAGGTGGTTATGGCAACCAGCTTGGGTAGCTTTAAAAAACTGCTAGGCAAATTCATGGAGGGCAGGTGTATCAATGGCCACTAGAATGGATGAACAAGGACCACCTCTTGGTTGGAGAGAGAGGCAGGATGCCTCTAAAGGCCATTTGCAGGGAATCAAGAACCAGTGAAGGTTTTGCCTTTGTCTCCTCCTTGAGTTGCCCAGAAGCCATTGGAAGGCCATTGTGTGAGATGGGATGCTGGACTAGATCCAGCAGGGCTCATCTTAGGTTCTTACAGGGTTGGACAAATTCATGGGGGCCAGGTGTATCAATGGTTACTAGAATGGGTGCCTAGGATAACACCTTCATGTTGGAGAGACAGGAAGGATGCCCCTAAAGACAATTTGCATGGAGTCAAGAGCAGGTGATGGCATTGTCTTTGTCTTCCTCTTGAGAACACCCACAAGCAATGGGTGGGCTATTTTGGGGGGCAGGACGTTGAAGTAGATGGGCTCTGCCCTGATCCAACAGAACTCATCTTTTTAATTAATTAATTAATTAACCTTTCTATCCCACCCCATACCCGAAAGTCTCTTTGGGCGGGTAACAACAGATTAAACAACAGATTAAAACAAGATGCACATTAAAAACACTTTTAAAATTGAACAAATTTAAAACAGTACACTCCATATTGCATTAATAGTGATTGTAACTGGGGGGGGGGGGGAGAATATAATCACCTCAGCCAAAGGCCAGGGCAAAGAGGTGCGTCTTCACCACCTTCCTGAACATCACCAGAGAAGGAGCCTGATGTACCTCACGGGGGGGGGGGGGGGAGAGACTATTCCATAGCCTGGGGGCCATCACTGAGAAGGCCCTCTCCTGGGTTCTCACCCACCTCACTGCTGAAGGTGGTGGGACAACCAAGAGGGCCTCCCCTGCAGATCTTAGTGCATGGGCAGGTCAATATGGGAGAAGGTGTTCCTTTAGATATTTGGGGCCCAGGTCATTTAGGGCCTTATAGGTCAGAGTTTACACCTTGAACTGGGCTTGGTAGCGAACTGGCAGCCAGTGCAATTCTTTTCAAACTGGCATGATGTGCGTCCGGCTAGCTGTTCCAGTCAGCACTCTAGCGGCTGTGTTTTGTTTATAAAATAATAAGAATAAAGAAACTGAAGTTCCTTTGGCAGGGGGTGTGTGGGAAGTTCTGTGCCACCCTGCCTGAGCCTGCCATTTCTCTCCCACCGGCCAGTTCATGAGCAAACTAATCTTCATTTGAAATGTAGCCCAAGTACCATCCACCCCTGCCAAATTTGCCACGCCATCTTTATGTTTGGGAGGAATGCATAGGTATTAAAGGATTAGGGCAGCAGGAGACATAGTTAAATAAGCTGTTTGAGAGCATTGGTGCCCAAAATAAATGACCTCACAGCTATAACATGTGGCAAACCCCATGCAGCTTGGACTGGGGAAACGATCATAATTCTCAGTCTAGAATGAGATTTCCAAATGCAAAAACTTTGTTGATGAATGTTGATGCTTAAAACCCAGAGATACCAGATGTTGTGATCTACAGGAAGTAACAGCAACCGTTCAGTTTGGTCTAGTGGTTAGGGAACCAGACTCTTATCTGGGAATACTGGGTTCGATTCCGCCCTCCCCCATGAAGCCAGCTGGGTGACCTTGGGCTAGTCACAGCTCTCTTCTGAGATCTCACAGCCCCACCTACCTCACAGGGTGTTCTGTTGTGGGGAAAAGAATAGAAAAGCTTTGTGAGCTGCTTTGAGTCCCCTTAAATGGGTGAGAAAAGTGGGGTAGAAAAGCCAACTCTTCTTCTTCAAGGTTATTGGAGAGGGTAGAATAAGATTCTGCTATGGATTCAAACCAGATTGTGTTTGTTTCCCAAATGTGTTCAGCTACTGACTACCTGGGGCTTAACGCCCACAAGCAGACGGTCAAAGATGTGATCTCCAGGTCTCATTATGGAACCCAGCTTCTGAGCCATGCACCTCAAGAGCACCCGCCCCATTTTGCTCTGCTGGTTGCTTCAAGAACATGATGGCGACTGCGGGTGTCATTTCCACATCAGTCCTAATGAGGTTCTCTTTCACCCTCATTAGTAAAGCATCCAGTGAAAATTGTAGAGGAGCCCACAGATTTCACTCATGGAGGCTGTGAGTGACAATTTCAGTTTGCATTTTGTCAGCTCCATTTATAACTTACAGATGCACACAGAGAAAAACTTGGAGCTCAGAAAGGAATCAGAATACAACTCCAAGTTTGCCTTCACTGCTAGGATCAAGTGTGGAAGCTAGGGACATACACAGATGTTTTTTTGACATTCTATTCTAATCGAATCCTCAAAAATTCAATTCAGTTTAAATCTGTTAAATTCAAATTTAACAAGATCCGATTTGTTTTTGCCAAATTCGTATCTGTTCATTCAAATTTTTTATTCGAATCTGCACATACAAATGTCGACAACATTCGTATATGCCCTTATGCATCTTCCTGACATCTGTACACATCCGTACGCATTCATACACGTCTGTATGCATCCCATAGTCATCCCATATACAACCTATTTTTGTCCCATATGGATCCGTACAAATGTGTACAGATGCGGGAAAAATGTGGATCTTTAAGTACGCATCGTGTATGAACCCGTCCTCATACGAATGTCTGGATAATTCAGACGAATAGATCCAAAATTTGAAATTTGAACCAAATGTTTGCATTCTAATTTCAGGACATTCTATTCTGAATTCCGCAGCTATGAGCCATGAATTCTACCCAGAGATATCCCTCACTTTGTTGTGCTTATCCATGCAACAACATGGTGGTGGTGGGGAAAGGGCCACAAAATCCTCCTGTGGTTTAATTGGATAATGGTCATGGCTACCACTCTGTGATAGGTAAGTGCCAACTACTTAATATACTGACTTGGAAATCAGCTCTGGGTTTAGGGAAGTTACACTGGGGAGCCAGGAAACAATAGCTTCTTAAAAGTTACTAATGAGGCTGAGTCCCCAAAAGACTTATTTGCCTCTCTAGTCTCCCTCTACTGTCATTGTATTCAAGCAAACTTTAAAAGTGCCCCGCACTTCCGGAATAAGCATCCGCATGAGGCTCAGCAAAACACGCATTTAAAATGCACCTTCCATCCCCACAGAAGCGTGTTTTCTTTCCCCGCATCTTTTTCTCCCCGCCCCCTCTCTTGTTCAAAGGAAAAACAGCCAGATCTCCATGCCCCAAAATGGTTTCCCGTGCCGGCAAAGGCAGCGGCTGCAGCCATTGGCGGTGCAATCGTGCGCTCATTTGCTCTTAACACTTTCACAGATCACCCACTTCACACCTGATAACAATGTTGCAATTCTGAGCAATTCTGGCTCTTTGAAAGTTCTGACCTTTACAAAGGAAAGGAAGGGAAGCTGCAGCATTTCTGGGAGATGTGTGAATGCTTTATGGCTATGTGTGCAGGCAGCAATCCCCGCCCCTTTTGCCACGGAACATCCCCAAGGTAAATGTTGCGAGGAAAACCCGTGACTTCCAGAAAGAGTGCTGAAACTCTTCTTTAAAGGGCACTTTTTTTGTCGCGGGTTTTCCTGCTTTTGTAGCGCTGGAAGCTCATTAAAAACCCTGGCATGGGGGCGCTCAGAGGCAAAAGAAGATTTTTAGCAGACTTTAAATTGCTTGGGGACAGGACCTGAAAGTATGTTTGGCTTTACAGCCAATTGACGCTCAAGAGACTATTTCACAGATGAACAGATACTGCTTATTGATCAGTGTGGAGAGTTCACAACTCACTGGAGGTGACCTAATTGATACTGAAAGGAATGACTGTGCATTAAGGGGAACCACCTGATCAGTGGGGTACGACGTCACTTCTTCACACTGCCACGGAGTAGGGGTGTGCACAGATATTTGTAGGCATTTGAAATCCGATTGAATGTGTCAAATTTCGACATTCGATCTTGAATAGAACGTCCCAAAATTTGAATGTAAACATTCAAATCGAATTTCTAATTTTGGATTTGTTCGTTGGAATTATCCAGACATTCATATGTGCACGAGTTTGTACACAATGCCTACTTGAAGATCCATGCCTTTCCCGCATCCGTACGCACTTGTACAGACCCATACGGGATGAAAACGGGTTGCATACAGGATAACTATGGGATGCATACGGATTTTAAATAATTTTTATGTAAATGTTATGTAAATTTTAATGTTTGTTGATTCTGGTCTGTGACCATACAAATAAAATTCATTCATTCCTTCATTACTTGGAAAGGCCTTTCAGGTATTGCAGAAGCCTGCAGCTTGATAAGTCGTGGTTTTCCAGTTCCTGCTACAAAAGAACCTTCCAAAAGAGGCAAACTATTCATAATTTTAAATGTCAGAAGCGAAGGAGAAGACCTTGCCCAGAAACTTTTCTGTGATAGAAGCTAAGATTTTATTTTAAATTTCTTCCTTATGAACTCCTTTTTGAAACTGGATGGTAAAGAAGAACTTTGGGACCTTAACTTTCTTCTTTTTATATAGCAGACGAGAGCATTTCTTGTGGCTTTCCCCTGGATTTAGTGCTTTAGGATCAAAAGACGCATCTATGGAAAAGGTGAGTTCTTATCCACTGTGGAGGGAAAAAATAGAAAAGGTTGACAGCTGCCAAGGAAGAGGCATTTCAACCTCTCAGTGGTTAGGGGCAGAAAGAAGCACAGCTTACAGGCAACCTTGGGCCACTCTGATACATCAGCAATGGGCATCACGTTGTCACTGGCCTAGGAAAAGTGAAGTTTCACTCAACTGTTATATATGTGCAGTTGCAGAGACTGATGGATTAGTTCACTGGCAGACTGCATCTGCTGACCAGTCCTCTGTGGTCTCGGTTTTGGACCCAATTTGAACCCCTAGATTCTTTGCAGGAGGAAAACGGGGGATTCATCGCCGGTAATGGTACTGCTTGAAGTGGAACCAGAGTTTCGTTCAGCGGTTCTCAACCTGTGGGTCACGACCCCTTTGGAGGTTGAACTACCCTTTCAGAGGGGTTGAATCGGTTCGAATTTGAATGCATTCTATTTTTCTCTATTTGTACGAATGTGGATGTTTGAATATTTGATTCAAATCGAATGCCAAAATAACATTCATGCACATCCCTAATTCTAACCTTTCCCAGTTGATCCAAGGTGTGAGGAAACAGGAACACGCACCTTTAAAAGGTAAGCCGCTAAAGCCCCCTGCCCAATGAAGTTCATCTCAAGGTCAGCTTGTAATTCATAAACATTTCCCTAGGTTACTCAACATCTATCCAACTGAGTATAAATACTCGGCTCAAAACATGTGTTGCTAATGTCAAGACATATGGGGTGTTTTTCCACTGGCAGAAAGTACCCATTTTTGCACCCATTAAGGATCCATTTGAGTGTGAGCCGGATGACCCCATTTCCACCTCGGCACCCATTTGGGACACATTTGTCTCCACCGCCGCTGGGGAAATCCGGATCATATGGGTACATCTCAGCCTTTAATCCGGATTTTCTGCAGACCTCATTAATGGGGTCTATGGGTGTTTTTCCACCCCGCTCCTTTAATCCAGATCTGAGAAGATCCAGATCTAGGGAATGGGTACTTCCCTTAATCTGGATCTAGTAGATCCGGGTAAGGGAAGTACCCAATGTGTTTCCATGGGTGGTCTAGCACCCAATAGCAATGGGTGCTAGCCTCCCTGCCATGGAAACACCGGAGCACCCATTTGGAAATCCAGATCTACCCACGAGGGGTCTGCCTGTCACCCCAGGTGTTTGGGGGGACAGGGGTGCAATCTCCGAAGTGGCTTTGAAGTCGCTTCAAAGTCTGTGCACAATAGCTCTGGAGCGTCTTTGAAGTCTGTGCTGATCTTCGGAGTAAACTTTGAAGTGACTTCGGAGTGACTTCGAAGTAATTTCAGAGTGACTTTGAAATAACTTCGAAGCTTAGGTTTTGGGGCTCACCCCCAAGGGTGCCCCCTCCCCGTAGCCTCCTCTAGACCCCACTGCCAAACTAAAATGGAAACAGGCTCCCTTTAATCCGGATTTTCTGGCTGAAGACCCCATTGTAGACCCCATTAATGGGGTCTACAGAAAATCCAGATTAAAGTCCAAAAAGTACCCATATGATCCGGATTCACCTAGGCGCGGTGGAAACAAATTTGTCCCTAATGGGTGCTGTAGTGGAAATGGGGTCATCCGGCTCTTACCCAAATGGGTCCTTAATGGGTGCTAAAATAGGTACTAAGTGACCATGGAAAAACACCCTACAATGGGGTCTTCAGTCAGAAAATCCAGATTAAAGGGAGCCTGTTTCCACATTAGTTTGGCAATGGGGTCTAGAGGAGGCTAGGGGGAGGGGGCAACCATGGGGGGGGTCCCAAAACCTAGGCTTTGAAGTCATTTTGAAGCCATTTCGAAGTTATTACAAAGTTGCCTTCAAAGATTAACCAAGGCTCTGAAGTCCCTCCGAAGGCAACTTCGGAGATTAGCCAAGGCTCTGAAGACAAACCTCTGAGAACAAAGGGAGAACAAAGCGGACTGCTACCTTCAGGCATGGAAAGAGGTACATATTAATGAAGCTGATTCATCCCTGCTCACAAGGAGCTAATTAATATGCAGGCTCTCGCAAGGGGTTTGTCTTAGGAGCCTTTGCTAATCTCCGAAGTTGCCTTCGAAGGGACTTAGGAGCCTTTGCTAACCTCTGAAGGCATCTTCGGAGAGATTTCGGAGGGACTTCAGAGGGACTTCAGAGCCTTTGCTAACCTCCAAAGGCAACTTCAGAGGGACTTCGGAGGGACTTCAGAGATTGCAGCCCCTGTCCCCCAAAACACCTGGGGTGAAAGGCAGACCCCTTGTGGGTCAATCCCGATTTGCAGATGGGTGCTCCGGTGTTTCCACAGCAGGGAGGCTAGCACCCATTGCTATTGGGCGCTAGACCACCCATGGAAACACATTGGATACTTCCCTTAACCCGGATCTACTAGATCCAGATTAAGGGAAGTACCCATTCCTTAGATCCGGATCTTCTTAGATCCGGATTAAAGGAGCGTGGTGGAAAAACACCCATAGATCTCTTTCATGGTCATATGTTACAAAATAGCTGGTGTTTCTCCAGCATTTTCTATTCACAAAATATATTCCATTTGTTCCCATAAAGTAAAGCAGTCTTTATCATGAAACTCTTAGCACCGCGTAGAAAAATAATAATAAAATAAAATTTTGTTGACAGAGCATAATGACTTTGAAAATCCTGTTCATAGGGCTGAATCTAAATGCTCTGAAGATAAATATTGCAGGAGACGGTGGAATGTGAAATGCTGCAAACTATGGATGCATGTAAGAGAAGGAAGGAATAGTTAAAGGTATACCTGACACAGATGGCTCTCTGATCAGATTTCAGTAATTCTAGCAAGAAGTATCGAGTGAAGCAATTCTGAACAGGTGTCACAACAAAATTGTGCAGGATAGGCACAGCAACGCAACCACATTTGAATTTGCGAATGTTATGCAAAATACATTTTCTGTTAAGTTAAAGGCATGCTTGTGGGTTGCTGTTGTTGTTTTAAGAAAATTCATTATTTACAATAACTAGATTTCTTAACATAAGTAACGTATTATGTAACAAAAGTGGTTATTGCACAGGAAGTCTTTGCCCTCAGTGGAATCCTGTTTACTGTGTAAGCCACTGCATGCACAGAGTGGAAGGAGACACCATCCTGGAGGTTGCCACTGCTAATGTGCAGAGCTTGAAACAGACTGTTCCGCATGCACAGCAGTGATGGGAATTGCACACTTCCACATATTTTGCCCATCACTACCAGATACACAGACAGCATCAGCCCCTGTGCTGTGTAGGACCTATACGCCAGGCTAACACTTGTTAAGAGAGATATTTGGTTGGTATCTGGAACCCAAGAACTGAAGAGGAGGCCCTGCTAGATCAGACCACAGGCCATCTAGTCTAGCATCCTGCCTCACACAGTGGCCCACCAGTTGCTCATGGGCATCTCAAGCAGAAGACAAGGGCAAACCTTCACCTGCTCTCAAATCCCTGCAAATGGCTTTAGAGTCATCCTGCCTTTCCTCCAGCCTGGAGGATGTACCTAGGCATCCATCCTAGCAGTCCTTGGTTCACTTGTCCTCCATGAATTTGTCTAAACCTTCCTTAAAGCCATCTAGGGTGGTTTCTCTTACCACAAATTCTGGCAGCAAATTCCATAGACCAATGACCCTTTGGGTGAAGAAATACTTCCCATTATCTGATCTGACTCTCCTACCCCTCAGCCTCATAGAGTGCCCCCTGGTTCTAGTGTTTTCCCTCCACCTTTTCTATACCCCGCTGAAAAGTTTATAAATACTGAAAATAATAAAAAAAAAAGTAATACAGTAATAGTAAAAATTTCAAAACTCAAGGCCAAACGCGTTTCGACTACAGTCTTCTTCAGTGGCCTGTAAGTATTCAAAATATTTATAAAATATCAAATCCACAGCTCACACAATGTGACTTTGGAATTCTACCCTTTTAGAAATCACACTGGTTTTTCTGCTCCAGAGTGCGTTTATTTCTTTATTTCCTCATATATTTGCCTTTCTACACTTGGTAGTGGGACATATTTTATCCTGTTTATTGATATATTTTGGCAGAACCCTTTTGTTTGGTTTTTTGTTATATTACCTGGGTTTTTTGGCTTTAGGGACTTGTGTTGGTTAAGTGTATCTAGATGTCACTTACAGGAATATGCATGAATATTCGTAATGTTCGATATTTGTACGAATTTGTACATTGACATTCGTATGAGCGTGAATGTTTCAGAACTTTCATGTGAAGCTTTGGAACATTTGTGAACCTGGGAGATGGGAAAGTGGCTGCACCACTCACATCTGCAACAGATCCAGAGTAAACTTGGCATGGTTTGAGAGTGGATTCAAAGTGGATTCAGGGTGGATTTGATGCTTTCAGAGCAGATATGTTGTGGGATATGTATCAGATATGTATCAGATACGTATCGGATACATATGCATTTGTATTGGATATTCATATGAATTCATATGAATAAATTCATATTGAATAGAATCCTAACACATTCGAAGGGGATCTATTCTAATGAATAAGAACTTTCTTACGTTAGATTCGATACAAATCAAATGCGTGCACATCCCTATTCAGTTACTTATTCTGCAATATTTGGCTATTCTGGACTAAAGCATGGAACATTCCAGTATATTCATGCTTTAATCTGGAATATCCAAATATAGCGGAATACACAATGAACATCTGAACGCAGCCAAAGCTGCCTTTGGTGGGTCCTTTCCTATAGCCTCTTCATTCCCTTAATGGTGCCACACAATTACAGCTCTGGCAACCCAACCTACAATTTCATCCACAAAAAAACGAAATAGTCAAATAAACAGTCATTAAAAATGCAGGTCTCTAAATGGTAGACCACATGAGCCAGTGTGAGCAGAAGGTTTGGGGGCAGTGGTAATAGAGGAAATCTATCAAGTTCTAATAAAGACATACTACACAAATGATTCGCAATTAAAACTCTGCTGAATTATTGAAAGGCCGACCAAGCTGAGCACCCCTGGGATGGTCTTTGTGTCACAGATAGTGCCAGGAAGCAAACAGAGAATGTTTGCAGCCCTTTATGTCCAAATGCATTCCCAGCATGAATCCACTGATAGCGATAGAAAAACGCTAATACCTTCAGATTTGGAGGCGGTTGGTTGCCATTTGGGGCGCAGATCCAAATCATGGTTGGTCACCATCTGGCTGTCCATTCAGAATCTATCACTGCTGGTTTGACCACCGGCCAGCCTGTTCCTTCTCCTTTCTTGATGGGGTGGAAGCCCCATAAATGCCTGGACCACACATTATCCATTTCCTGAACAGCATAAAGAACACACACAGTTCCCACTAGAATGGCAGAGGGGGATGAAGCATCTGGTCCAACATCCACACTCAGTGAGTAAAGCTTATGGTCCTTGGGAAACCCACATGCAGGACAGGAGAATAATCTGATCTGTGGCAGTTTTGGGGCCAGGTTTCTCCTAAGCTTTCTGATATTGCTGAGACATCCATCTTCTAAGGATGGATATTTAAGCTGTATATTTATTTATTATTTATATTTCTATCCCACCCTATACCCGAAGGTCCCAGGGCAGGTAACAACATTTAAAATCAAATATATTAAAACAATAAAAGCATGTATTAAAACAACAGTGTCTGCAAGTGGGAAGGGAGTGTGTTCCCCATTTAACTGAAGACCAGAGGAAAGAGGTGCATCTTAACCGCCCTCCTGAAAATATACAGTGAGGGAGCCTGCTGCACCTCAAGGGGGAGACTATTCCATAGCCTAGGGGCCATCACTGAGAAGGCCCTCTCCTGGGTGCCCACCTGTTTTGCTGCTGAGGGTGGTGGGACAACCAGGAGGGTCTCCTCTCCAGATCTTAAGGCATGGGCAGGTCGATATGGGAGGAGGCACTCCTTTAGATATATAATGCCTCCATAGCCCTGGTCACACCTATAGGAAGCAGGACATCCCGGCTCATAATTAGAACTGAGGTTGTACCAGTTCTATTCACACCTAGATTGTTATAGGTTGTCCTCATACCATCCTTGCCTTGGGCTGCATTGCTCACACTTTCTTGCACGATTGACCTGAGCCTCTTCCATGGAATTCTTGGTTCTCCACCCCTTTTGCTCTGTCAAATCTATCTCCTTTCCTATTGGATGCCATTGTCTCATTCAAGGGAGGCAAGGGTGTGTGTTTGTGGTTCTTTTTTTAGGCCCCCCACCTTCATGCCCACCTTCCTTTTTTAATGTCCTTTTCTTCTCCATGCAATTGATTTAAAATAATAATAATAATTTGCGGAAAAACACTAGATATTTTTATTTATTTATTATTTATATTTCTATCTCGCCCTATACCCAAAGGTCTCAGGGTGGGTAACAGCATTTAAAATCCAATAAATTAAAACAGTATCTATATTAAAAAGATAGTATCTGCAAATAACTAACAGATAGGGGGATCATAAACATAAACAAAGGAGAGAAGAGAGGTGCCTCATGAACATTGGCTGAAAGGAAAGACTGGACCCCACCCACCACAGCACAGTTCAGCCTCCTTTAACCCCACCCCCTGCTCACACTGAGGAAGTGAAGATGCCCTGGAATGCCCAGACGGGCTGAGTCCTCTAGGGTAAAGGTGTGACCAGGGCCCATGAGTAATGTGTTTGTGTGGCTGTTTAAACTTTTTATTGGATATGTTTACAGAATCTGTAGAATCCAAATTATCACCTCTTTGTTGCCCTTTAGGTAAAAGGTGCTTCTGAGGAGAATGATCTGGAAAGCTGGTGATTTGTCAAGGGCAGATAGCAGCAACCTATGTGTGGCTATTATGCAAAGAGAGAAGAGATATGATGGGACGCTGAAAAGGTCTAAGAGAAGGGAATCTGTCCAGGGAAATCACTCTGGCCAAGAATAAGGTGTACTGTGCACAGTCCATGCTGAAAAAACTCACTACACTTCTTCAAAAACTGAAAGCTGAGGTTCTACTTCACCTAGAGGGCCATTGGTCTATGGAATTTGCTGCTGGAAGAGGTGGTAATAGCAGCCAGCCTAGATGGCTTTAAGGAAGGGTTAGACAAATTTATGGAGTACAGGTGTATTAACAGCGACTAGAATGGATGCCTAAGTACATCTTTCAGTCTGGGGGGACAAGCAGGATGCTTCTAAGGCTATCTGCTGGGATTTGAGAGCAGAAGAAAGTTTGCCCTTGTCTCTGCTTGAGATGCCCATGGACAATTGGTGGGCCACTGTGTGGGACAGGTTGCTTGACTAGATGGGCTGTGGCCTGATCCAGCAGGGCTCCACTTAAGTTCTTAAGTACTTCTGAAACAGTGGTGGACACAAGAAGCATGCAATAAACGTGTGAGATAGTTGGAGGTCGGACTAGTAGAGGTGTGTCTAGAATCATAGAATCATAGAATCACAGAATGGTAGAGTTGGAGGGGACCTCCTGGGTCATCGAGTCCAACCTCCTGCTCAAGGCAGGATCTCCTAAACCATCTCAGACAGATGGCCGTCCAGTCTCTGCTTGAAGACCTCCATCGAAGGGGAACCAACCACCTCCCGTGGCAGCCTGTTCCACTGGTTGATCACTCTTACTGTTAGAAATATTTTCCTAACATCTAAACTAAATCTTTTCCCCTGCAGTTTCACCCCATTGTTTCTAGTCCTTCCTTGAGAGAGTGAAAACAGGGCTGATCCCTCTGCCCTGTGACAACCCTTGAGGTATTTGTAGACAGCTATCATGTCTCCTCTCAGTCTTCTTTTTGATAGACTAAACATTCCTAGTTCCTTAAGCCGTTCCTCATAGGACATGGTTTGCAGACCGTTCACCATCTTGGTAGCTCTCCTTTGAACCTGCTCCAGCTTGTCAGTGTCTCTTTTAAACTGGGGTGACCAGAACTGGACACAGTACTCCAGATGAGGTCTGACCAAGGTAGAGTAGAGGGGGATAATAACTTCACGTGATCTGGACTCTATACTTCTCCTAATACACCCCAGGATTGCGTTTGCCTTTTTTGCAGCTGCCTCGCACTGTTGACTCATGTTCAGTTGATGATCTACCAGGACACCCAAGTCTTTTTCACATGTGCTGCTGCTCAGCCGAATTCCTCCCATTGTATATGTGCTTTTTTCATTTTTCTTGCCCAGGTGCAGAACCTTGCATTTTTCTTTGTTAAATACCATTTTATTAGTTGCAGCCCATTGTTCGAGTTTCTCTAAATCTTTTTGAATCCTCTCTCTCTCTTCTCTGGTGTTTGCAATCCCCCCTAGCTTTGTGTCATCAGCAAATTTGATCAGTTTCCCTTCAACTCCCTCGTCCAGATTGTTTATAAAAACATTAAACATAACTGGGCCCAGGACAGAACCTTGTGGTACTCCACTTGACACTTCCCTCCATTTGGATGTGCAGCCATTTAAAGCCACTCTTTGAGTACGATTACTAAGCCAGTTTTGAATCCACCTTATAGTTGCCTTGTCAAACCCATATTTGATCAATTTTTCAATGAGGATCGCATGAGACACTTTGTCAAATGCTTTGCTGAAATCAAGAAATACTATGTCTACTGCATTTCCTTGATCAACCCATTCAGTGATTTTGTCATAAAATGAAATCAAGTTGGTCTGACATGACTTGTTTGATACAAACCCATGTTGACTACTGTTAATTATTGAATTCCTATCCAAATGCTGACATATGTGTTGTTTAATAATTTGTTCGAGAATCTTTCCTGGTATTGAAGTCAGGCTAACAGGCCTGTAGTTCCCTGGGTCTACCTTCTTCCCTTTTTTGAAGATAGGAACAACGTTTGCCCTTCTCCAATCGTCTGGGACTTCTCCTGTTCTCCATGACTTCTCAAAGACTACAGCAAGTGGTTCAGCAATTACCTCTGCTAATTCCTTCAGTAGCCTAGGATGTAATCCATCTGGACCTGGGGACTTAAATTCGTTTAAGTTAGCTAAGCGTTGCCTTACTCTCTCAGTGTTGATTTTGTGTCTTGATTCTCCTAGTCCTACATCAGTACAATGAAGGACTGTTGCATGCACATTATCCCTCTTGGAAAAAACAGATGCAAAATAGGAGTTCAGAATCTCTGCCTTCTCAAGATCACTTTCAATCACTTCTCCATTCTCTCCCTGCAGACTTCCCAAAACCTCTTTGACTTTTCTTTTGCTGTTGACATATCCCCAAAACCCTTTTTTATTGTTTTTAGTCTCTCTTGCAAGCCTCAGTTCATTTTAAGCTTTAGCTTTTCTGATACTTGCCATGCAGATTGTACTGATTTCATTATATTCCTCCTTAGATATGTATCCCTCCTTCCATTTCTTAAATATTTCTTTTTTCTTTTTTATCAAGTTTTTAAGTTCTAGGTTTATCCACCCTGGTCTCTTTAGATGTTTTCCATTCTTCCTTCTTTGAGGAATTGTTAATGATTGCGCTTCTAATATTGCATTTCTCAAAATATCCCATCCTTCTTGGACATTTCTATCCTTTAGTACATTTAACCATTTGATCCCTCCTAACCTCCTCCGGAGTCCATCAAAATCTGCCCGTCTGAAGTCCACCTTTGAAGTCTGAGTCCTCTCATGCTTTCCTTCCCTTATTATCCAGAATTCAAGGATAACATGATCGCTGCCTCCCAATGCCCCAGAAACTCTGATATCCTCCACCATTTCCTCTCTGTTGGTAAGAATTAGATCAAGGATAGCCAATCCTCTTGTTTCCTCCACCACCTTTTGGTACATGAAATTGTCAGCGAGAGAGGATAAGAACTTATTAGACTTGTGACTTTTTCCTGAGCGAGATTCCCAACAAATGTCTGGGTAGTTAAAGTCTCCCATAATCACTATGTCATGCTTTCGTGAAAGTTTAGCCATCTGGTCTAGGAAGAGGTCATCCATATCTTCTGTTTGTCCAGGGGGCCTGTAATAGACTCCTACAATGGTATCCTTTCTGTTGCTCTCTCCTTGAATTCTTACCCATACCGATTATACTGAGCTTCCACTCTCTGAAACTTGAACCTCTGAGGAGACCATTTCTTTTTTGAACATACAGCGCAACACCCCCTCCTCTTTTGTTAAGTCTGTTTCGCAGAAACAAGTTGTAGCCTTCAATGTTTGTGTTCCATTCATGTGTGTTATCTCACCAGGTTTCTGTAATACCTATGACATCATATTTATCTACCTGGGTCAGGATCTCCAGCTCCCCTCTTTTATTTCTCATGCTTTGCGCATTGGTGTAGAGGCATTTTAGTTTGTAATTGCTATCTATTGCGAGCTTGCCTCCTCTGTTTTCCTTACAAAATTTATGCGTTTGTTCATTGGTACTATTTCTGGGAGTACGAATATCGCCTGGTTTGATTGACTGAGTATTTTTGCTTGACTTTTTGTTACCCTTCCCCTTTTGTTTTAGTTTAAAGCTCTCCTAATAACCGAAGCAAGGCGCTTCCCGAATACATTCTTTCCTGTCCCTGTAAGGTGCAACCCATCTCTTGCAAGGAGTCCGTCATATAGGTAGTTTTCTCCATGGTTCAGAAATCCAAATCCTTGCTGCCGGCACCACCGACGTAGCCACTTGTTCACCTCAAGAATCCTATCCCTTCTACTTTTATCGTGACCATCCACCGGAAGGATAGATGAAAAGACTACTTGTGCTCCCAGTTCCTTTACTTTTCTGCCAAGGTCTTCAAAGTCTCTGTAGATGTTTTCAAAGTGCTTTTTTGCCGTATCATTTGTGCCTACATGTATGAGTAATAATGGGTAGTAGTCTGTAGGACTGAATAGCCTCGATATGCTATCAGTTACATCTTTGATCCGGGCGCCTGGGAGACAGCACACCTCTCATGAGTTTCTGTCAGGTCTGCAGATAGTTGCCTCTGTTCCTCTTAAAAGTGAATCTCCCATGACCACTACTCTCCTCTTTTTCTTTGCAGTACCATTTCTTCCTCTCCATTCCAGAGGTTTCTCAGTGCCTATTGGAATAATATTTGTGGACATTGTCGTCGACTCTTCAGATGTGTTGTTCTCCTGACTGAGTATCTGGAACTGGTTGTTTAATTGCAAGGGTGCCGAATGTCTCCTGTTCTTCCTGCTCATTTGGGTCACATGCTTCCATAACTCAGTTTCTGCAACTACAGAATGATGTTCTATCCCTTCATTTTGAAGTGTTTCCTCCATGCTGTCGAGGAAGTTCTCTTCTTCTCTAATCTGCTTCAGTGTCTTGACTCTCTCTTCTAGACTTTTAACCCTTTCCTCCAGGAGAGCCACAAGCTTGCATTTGTGGCAGGTAAAATGTGGCATCTGTTGTGGTAGGGTCATAAACATGCCGCATACATTGCATGTGACAATACAGGTGTTCTCGCTTTCCATATTGCTTTTAGGGTAAGGATTTTAAAGATGTGATGCTAGGGTATGAATGAATTTTTTTTCTTTTTCTTTTTTATCCCACTGGACCTCTTTTTTTTAATTTTTTTTTTAAATTTCACGCGCCATTAGGCTCGCGGGCCGTTTCTATTTAAGCCCTGCTGAGCAGAGTAACTCCTCCTCCCTGAGGGTGTGGCTAATTCCTATTGGTCCGCTGCTCTGATTGGTCTGAGAAAGCTTCTACCTCACGCTGTGTGCTCTAAGAAAAGGTTCCTGCTTCTTTCTCTCGCCGTGTGCTCTAGAAAAGGTTCCTGCTTCTATCTCTCGCCGTGTGCTCTAGAAAAGGTTCCTGCTTCTATCTCTCACCGTGTGCTCTAGAAAAGGTTCCTGCTTCTATCTCTCGCCATGTGCTCTAGAAAAGGTTCCTGCTTCTATCTCTCGCCGTGTGCTCTAAGAAAAGGTTCCTGCTCCTATCTCACACCGTGTGCTCCGAGAAAAGCTCCTGCTTTCACTTCACCCAAGCTGGAACTGTCTGCTTCCTCCTCTCTAGTCATTCCTGCTGTTGATGGTTTGGAATGCATGGTGAAGGCTCGGAACATGAGGACCAAAGGATACTGTGATATATTTACATGCTCTGGCATCACTGAAGCATCCCAATCAAGTCTGTGCCTCATATAAGAATATGATGTCCCCTGGGATGTTCGCCAGGGCACGACCTTTTGTGCTGGCAATTTATTACCAAAGTCATCTCATATCGTAAACCTCTCCCTCTCCCTCCCTCTGCTGTTATGTAGCCAGTTTTGTAGATGCTTTACTCAATGGTCTTAGCAAGAGGCCATCAATGAAATTCTAATTGCTCCCATTAAGACTCTCTGATGTTACTGCTATGATTTTTACAGCATCTCTTCTCCGCACACTCACTGAAGGCCAATAGCTGGACACCGTTTGGTTGACTCTGCCATTCTCAGCCTTGAGTGCTGCACGTAGGAACAGCCAGACAGAATTGGTGCTTTTCAAATAGCACCTCCCATTCCCCCTCAAAATAAACCTCATCTGGTCCATTAAATAGGGCTTTTAGAGTTGCATTTTAATGTGTATTTTTTATGCTCAAACTGCTCAACAATTGTTTGAGGTTCAGTCTAGAACTGGCCGAGCTTGTTCAACCAAGTTCCAGATCGAGCTGACTTGATGAGGTTTACTTCAAGCCAAACCAGACCTACCAACTTGAGTTCATGAACATCTCTGGCATTTCCACCAACATGTTTCCCTCTTCCCCACCATGTGGAGACTCAGCCACAAATAAACACGCAGCAAGAATTGAATTAACCCCCCCCAGATTTCCATTAGTTTCACTATATTCACATGCTTTATGATTTATTTTTTATTTTTTTGAAGCCAAGAAAAGCAAACATGAACTCAAGCCTCAAGAGAAGCTGGAGAGGAGAAAATGGTTGTTTTGAAATGCGTCATAAACCTGAATTTCAGGGATCATATAAAAGATGTTCTCAGTCATGGAGACTACTGGTTCTTGTTTTCATTTTGCAGGCTGGTGCAATTTATAAAACATTCTTTTCTTTTGCTTTTTCTTTTGTTAGCACATTTATGGAGCCATCCGCCCTGCACAAATGAATGTTGTCTAAAGTGACGGCAACATTAAAGTGCATTGCTTTCAAAGAGTCTGCGAGAACTCTTTACTCCTGAACAAAGACAAATAAATGCACTAGGATGTTTCTGTACACTATACAAAAGGAAACTGAAGTTGAGGGCAGTTTTTTGCTTGCTCTTCATGGGGTCAGTATAGAGAATTGCCATTTATTAAGCGGAGATCTGTGTAAAAATGAGTGAAAGAGATAGTTTAGATTTTAGATAATATACAGCATGGTCACACCTTCACTGTGGGCCAGTTTGGTCTAGCGGTTAGGGTGCCGGACTCTTATCTGGCAATACCAGATTCGATTCTGCCCTCCCCCATGAAGCCAGCTGGGTGACCTTGGGCCAGTCACAGCTCTCTTCTGAGCTCTCACAGCCCCACCAAGCTCACAGGGTGTTCTGTTGTGGGGAGAAGAACAGAAGCTTTGTCAGCCGCTTTGAGTCCCCTTAAATGGGCGAGAAAATCAGGGTAGAAAAGCCAACTCTTCTACTTCTTCACTTTAAACTTCCTTCAATCCATCTTCAGCTCTGATGGCTTACACTTTTTCATTTCTATCCATTTTATCTGTAGACTTCCCATTCAGGAAAGTGCACATGGAGGGTGCAAAGCCCATGAACGAAACAGATAGAATTTGAAAGATGTGAGCAGTAAGAGTGTTCACAAATGCAATTTTTGAGATTCAATTCGATTTGAATCAAATATGCAAAAATTTGAATCGTTCAAATGTATTTGGATTTGATCCGATTGGAATGCATTCGAAGCGATTAGTGCAAATTTTCAATCCGTATTTGCAAATACAAATGTCAACAACATTCATATGTGCCCCTACACAGCTGTACGCATCCCTTAGGCTTGTGTACGCGTCCGTACACATCCCATATTTTTCCCATATGCAACCCATTTTCATCCCGTATGGATCTGTTCAAATATGTACAGATGTGGGAAAGATGCATACAGGCAAGTACGCGTTGTGTACATATCTGCACACATACAAATGTCTGAATAATTTGTATGAATTATTCAAAAATTCAAAATCCATTCAAATGTTTAAATTCACATTTATAGACACACAACTTGAATTTGAATGTCCAAATTTAATCAAATTTTGAATGTTTTGAATATTCTTGCACAATCCCACCAGCATCCTGTCTCACCCAGTGACCCACCAGTTCCTTCTGGGCATCTCAAGCAGAAGATAAAGGCAAAACCTTCACCGGCTCTTAACTCACTGCTAATGGCTTTTAGAGGCATCCTGCCTATCTCCCCAGCCTGAAATCATACCCAGTGATATTGGCAGTACTTAGGCATTTATTCTAGTAGCCATTGATATATCTGTCCTCTATGAATTTATCTAATCCTTAGGGATTCAAAGAGAGAAAAATTAGGACCACCCCACAAAATAGACCCCCAATTCATTCATTCATTCATTCATTCGTTCAACTTCCATTTCTATGCCGCCCCGTACCCGAAGGTCTCTGGGCAGGTGACCATGAATCAACCAACTTTTTAAAAACATATTAAAAACAAGATACAGGTTAAAACAAGGTACATAGTTAAAAGCTCTAATTTAAGCCGAGCATTCAATGGTGTATTAATAATAACGGTAATTAATAATAACGGTAACCGAGGGAAGAATGAATCAATCTTGGCCAAAGGCTAAGGTCAAAAGACATGCCTTTACAGCCTTCCAAAATGATAACAAGGAAGGGGCATGGCGCACCCCAGAGGGGAGACCATTCCATAGGCTGGGGGCCACCACCGAAAAGGCTGTCTCCTGGGTGCCCACCAGCCTCACTGCCAAAGGTGGAGGAACAGCTAGGAGGGCATGTTCTTCGGATCTTAAGGCAAGGGCAGGACGGCATGGGAGAAGGAATTCAAACAATGAACCAGCACTTACAAAACGAGCTGGTTAACAGAAGATGGCGTATGCCAACCATTGCACAATGGGATGACTGGTTTAGTGGTTTTTAGAATTCCTCCGTTTTGTTTTAAAAAAGCAATTAAAAATAGTCCACAGAGGTCAGCCAAGTTCTCTTCTGAAGATTAAGATGTTCCGACAGCCAGCAAAAGCAGTGACACTGTAGGGGAGAGCAGCTAAGCCGAAAGCTGCTTCATCATTCACCTTTGGTTTCTTTGAAGGGTGACATATACGGATCTGATCTGATGTGCTCCCTTCGAGATTAGAGAAAAGCCCAGTTCACTGCTCTGGAAAGAGCCCTGTGTATCGATTCCTGCTGTCTTTTGCTACACCCAGCAAGCAACTGAGCCAGAATCTCTTTGCTTTCTCATTGTGGTTCTGAAAGTTTGAAAGTGTATCTATGTTGCTTCCAAACCCGCTCAACCGCGGCAGGAATGTGAGTCTTCTAAATGGGGGGAAACCACATTCGCTCATAATAGTATCGCTTACAACTATCAGGCGAGTAAGTATATAAGGAATGAAATGGTCTCATTTCCTCAGTGCGCGATCCGGAAAATCATAAAGCATTTGGTTAAGCTGTATACATGCTCCTAAATAACACTGTCACTTGTATTCTCGTGGCATGCCTTCTTGCCATTCACAATTCCTGAATCCTCTATAAATAGTGGAATTAGATGTGGCTCCATTTAAGGGTGTTTTCCCACTGGGAGTAAGTACCCATTTTAGCACCCATTAAGGACCAATTTGGTTGAGAGCCAGATGACCCCATTTCCACTACGGACCCCATTAGGGACACATCTGTTTCCACCACAGCTAGGGAAAGCCCGATTATATGGATCCTTCAGGACCTATAATTTGAATTTTGTGTAGACCCCATTAAAGAGGTCTACAATGGGGTCTTCAGCCATAAAATCTGGATTATAGGGAGCCTGTTTCCACTGCAATTGGGCAATGGGGTCTAGAGGAGGCCCAGGGGAGGGGTCACCCACAGGGGGTGCCCCAAAATCAAAAATCAAAGTCCCTCTGAAATCATTCCAAAGTCATTCTGAAGTTGCCTTTGGAGATTAGCAAAGGCTAAGAAGCCCCTCTGAAGTGTCCTGAAGGACCCATTTAATCTGGCTTTCCCTAGTACAGGTATGAACAAATAGGGCTCTAATGGGGTCTGCAGTGAAAACTGGGTCTGACCCTAATGAGTCCTTAATGGCTCCCTAATGGGTACTTAATGGGTACTTAGTGCTAGTGGAAAAACACCCTTGGTTTTCATGGGTTGGAAGGGAAAAGCCCACTATATGGCTGAAGTCACACCTAAGGTTTAATCCACCTTCAGTCCACCTTCAGAGCAAGAGCAAAGTGACCAGCCTACCTTCAGAGAGGGGTGTGTGAAGGAATGAAACTTTCGGGATTCAATTCTTTTTGAACTGAATATCTGAAGATTTAAATCAATTTGAATGTATTCACATTCGTTTCAAATTGAATACATTCAAATCTATTCATACAAATTTTCCATTCATATTTGATGATACAAATGTCAACAACATTTGAATGTGTCTGTACATGTCCATACACATCTGTACACATCTGTATGCATTCATACGCATCCCGTTTTTGTCCTGTACATATCCGTACAAGTGCGTACGGATACGAATAATATGTGTATGGATACAAATGTAATGCATACGTATCCATACACATACAAATGTCCAAATAATTTGTACAAATCATTCAAAAATTCAAATGTATAGACATTCAATTTGAATTTGAATGTCTGAATTCAATAGAATTTGACATAATTTTGAATGTTTTGAATATTTGTGCACATCTCTACTTCAGAGCATCAGCAAAGTGACCAGTCACTTTCTTTCCACATTATTTATCCCAAAGGTGATTTATTTATTTATTTATTTAATACTGACTTATTCTTTCACCCTGGGGGTGGTGAGCCAGTTTGGTCTTGTGGTCAGGGAGCCTGTCTCTTATCTGGGAATACTGGGTTTGATTCCGCCCTCCTCCATGAAGCCAGCTGGGTGACCTTGGGCTAGTCACAGCCCCCTCTTAGGATGTAAGTTGTGGGGAGAAGAATAGAAAACGTCATTGCTTTGAGTCCCCATAAGGGTGAGAAAAGTGAGGTATAAAAGCCAATTCTTCTTCTTCTTCTTCTTCTTCTTCTTCTTCTTCTTCTTCTTCTTCTTCTTCTTCTTCTTCTTCTTCTTCTTCTTCTCCCTTAGCCGATCATTTGGCCTCAGAATCGTGTTTTCACCGAGACCATTAGACCACAACTTCCCCACACTTTGAGCTGGGGACACTGTTCCAAAAAGAAACAGTATAAGCAGCTAGTAAAGAACTAGGGACTTCATTCTGGGTTGTTGGGTTTTCATTTGTACATTTTCTTCTTGGGTGCTATTCACATGTATTCACATGTCAATTTGTTCCTTGTCATTTATGCATAGTGGTGCAGTTAAATGTTGCTTTTAAACATTTGATATATTTGGTATATCAGTTACTTTTTATTATTTTATATACATTAATTTGGATAGATCACTCCTACCCTGGAACTTACTTTCTGGTGTTCAGTGAACTTCGTTTCAGTGCAAGTCCCCATGCAAAGCCCTAATTCAGGCAACATGAGGGACAAAATCCTCAATATTGAAGTAAACCTCCCCCTTTTATAACTGTTCTTGCCCCGAATTACAGGGCAAGAACGGGTTATAGAGGGGGTATGGGGACACTCCCGGGTTACGATCGCAGCATTAGCAAGTGGGGTTTCACTGTCCCCACCACTAACGCTGAGATCGCAACCCCCCCTTACCTGAGCACTTAATGGCCTAGGTAAGGGCTTGATTTACCCCAAACAACTGCCTGACAGCTGCCCTGCACTCAGCTGGGCCACTATCAGGTGAGTATGCAGGCTGTCAAGTGCAGGGAAGATTTTTAAAACAGACGCAGAAGCCACATCTGTTTTAAACATCTTCCGTGCTCTGGACTGCCCCTATACCCACCTGACAGTTGCCCAGCTGATTGCAGGGCAGATGTCAGGCAGTTGTTTGGGGCAAGCCAACCCCTTACCTGGGTGATTAAGTGCTCAGGCCATGGGGGGAGGTGGAGAAAACCGCGGCATCGCGATGCAGGGATTTCCTATGGTTTTCATGGTGACTGGTGGGTTTGCCTTGAACCCGCCCTGTCCTCCATTGCCATGGGGACTCCTTAATGTGAATTAAGATTCACATTAAGGCTCCCCTGAATCCACCGAGGGGGATTGGCAGCCCCACGGGGATTCTCCCTCAGGGTTTAGACTTGTCTGTTTGCTGCCTTTCATAGCTCAAAATGTGGTTTGCAAAGACTGAAGACTGCGTGCCCCTCCTCTCTTCCAGTTTGCCAAATCCCTCTTGCATAAGCCACGGGTTTCCATAAACCTTTCCCATCAAATTCCCTTTTAAATCTAGTTAACTGGAAATGTCAAAGACTTGTAAGTTGATTTTCAGAAAGTGTGAATTCATGTGATTTCCTCCTCTCCTCCAGTCCATAGTTAAAGTCATATAATCCAGGAGAAAGCATCACAGTGGTTGCGTTTTCTCGCCTTTCTCTCCCTTTTCAAAAATGCTTACATTGGCCAGTTTTATTCTGAAGAAAAGGTGGCTATATGGTATCAGTTAGAAATCATCTTCCAGCTTCTTTCATAAGACATCCATGCATCTCTTTCTTACTTGAGGGAGAATGCTAGCCCTTTTTCAAGAAGCCAAGCTGGAAGTATCTCCAATTTATACACATATGCATTTTTCTTTTTTAAAAAAATGACAGTGAGTCAACTCTTGGACAAAAATCAGCAGGTTGCTTCATTCATTTATTTATTTCATGTCAAAAGCATTGCATTCAGCCAAACAAGCCGTAAAAGGAACAAGCATCATGTATAAATGAGTTTAAAGAACAACATTCAGATCAATAAAACATTAAAAATTGGATAAAATAGCACTGATAAAATAAAAAGAATAAATAAGGATAAAATTAAATAATTTTTTTTACCAGAAATGATCAACAGCAAATGCGTTATGTGTGGCATTGAGCACTTCCTCCATCGTACAGGAGACAGGACATTTTGGACAGGAATACAGATGTTGGGTTGTTCACATAAAATGGAAGAGTCTTCTAAAATAATTCCATTTAGCAAGGTTATCTTGTGTTCTACCAATGCCACTTCTAAGCTTATTTAGGGATTTCCATATTACCCATTCTTGGTTTGCACCAGGGGAAAATGTGAAATATTTGTATTTGTTCAAATATTTAAAAACAAACATCTGGACATTCAATTCAAACTTGAATGCCTGAATTCGGCTGAATTTGATCGAATAATGATTTTGAATATTCTTGCACATGCAGAGTCTCGGGTGATGTAATATATTTCATGGAGCATTTTTCTAGGTTGCGTGTTATCATAAGCTGCCGTGAGTCCACAAAAACCACACCTGTGGTGTAGCCTTTGTCATAACCATCCTCGATGTGTTCTATCAAATTGAGTATTAGGGCTGCTTCATTATTAGCAATTATTGTTTACTATCGTTGGAAACCCTGGCTAGGTTTGAATATCACCTGCAAGGTCACGGGCCCTCTGTCTTTGAGCCCTACATCAATGACGGAAATTGTCTCTGCAGATGTAATGGGAAGGCGGTGAAGATCTTTCCTCCTCCCCTTCAGTACAGAATGTCCTTGTTAATAACCTGGCATTCTGGTGTCCCTCTGAGCAGCTGGAGCAGATTCATATTTTATGTCCAAGTGAATATTTATGAGCTGGCTTTTATTTATTGATTTGATTCCTCCACATTACAAACCACCTTCTTTACTTAGCTGGAAAATCGAAAGCCTCAGTGCCTGTGGTCAACTGGACTTTTCCTGGTTGACCAAGGGTGTTTTTCCACTGTGCTCCTTTAATCTGGATCTAAGAAGATCCGGATCTAAGGAACGGGTACATTCCTTAATCCAGATCTAGTAGGAGGAAGGAATAAAGGGTCCCGAATGGGTGCCGTGGTAGAAATGGGATCATCTGGCTCACACCCAAATGGGTCCTTAATGGGTGCAAAAATGGGTATTTTTTGACAGTGGAAAAACACTCCAAGTGTGTTCTACGTTCAGAACCAGCACAGGAACTGGGCCAAAACAGCCATTCCAATGCAGACAGCCCTGTTGCAGTCCAGGGTCAGATCTGTCCACACTTAGGATGAATGTCTTAGCCCAGATCAGCACTGGATATTCTGATCTGGAACAAGGAAGGTGAGCAAGGAAGAAGTCTTAGCATTGCTGTATTTCTTAGGTCCAGGCTTATCTAGATCATTTTAAAGCCAGGATTATGGAATCTCTCATTCCAATGTGCTGCCCCAAGAAACACAAAGACAAACCATGGGCCTTTCTGCACTTGGCCTTTTTCTGAAATATAGCTTGGAATAGGGGGTCTTATGTCCACATGCTAATGCGGACTACAGCAGGACCCAGATGAGGCCTGCATTAGTCTGCTTTAGCATGAGGACATGACACCCCTCTTCTGAGATATATTCCAGGGCAATGCCAAGTGCAGAAAGGGCCCTGGTCTTACCTAATCTATTCTACTGCTGTTTTCTTTCCATAGGTTCACTCGCCACAAATTAGACATTCAGGCTGCAATCCTGGGTATATTTACTTAGAAGCAAACAGCATTGAACTCCAAAGCCTAATTTCCAAAATGCAATGATACTCCCGAAAGCAAAATAAAATAAACAATTCCTCCTTCTCCAACATGAGAGCAGGTAGGGCTGCTCTGTTCTGAAAATTCTGATTGCTTCCTTTTCTCAGGTTCTGAAGGTAAAGATGCATTAAGCAGCTTAGTTAAACTTTAATCTCCTTCATAAAACATTTAAAGTTTGTGCTTCCTGCACTCAGTTGGTTTTGACAGGGGGTTTAGATTTTATGGTAGGTGCCTTAAAAAGTGCTGACTTGGCAAAAAAGAGAAAAGCATCAGGGAGCAGGAGAAGAACCCTGCTGGTTAAAGCAGAGACCTACCTGCTCTGTGTCCTTCTAAAAAAAATTATCAACCGCAGATCTGTTGGATGGTCACAAGCAGAATATAAACATGAATAGTGGATCCAACTGTTGCTAAATATGCATGCTTAGGACCTTGAATGCCAGTTTCATTAGGTCCATCAGAATGTCTACTCAGAATTAGGAATGTGCATGAATGTTTCTAAACATCCAAAATTTGATCCAATTCAATTGAATGTGGACATTCAATTTGAATTTGAATTTAAACATTCAAACAAATTTCAAATGTCCCAAAACATTTGTTTGAACAATTCAAAACACTCAAATGTACTGTACTGCTTGTACAACTTGCATCATTTTTACAACGTTGCCAACCACTGTCTGAAATACTCAGGGACTGACATACCTCCTAATGGTTCCACTAATCGAGGGAGCAGGTTTCCAACGGTACTTAACGAATTTGTAACGTCAGTGTGCAACCCACGTAACTCCAATTCGCTAAATTCAGCATTAAAATCAAGCGGATTGCGAAATGGATGGAAGAATGGAAACAGCAAAGGAAGGAGCAGATGGGGTTTAACAACTTCTGCTGTTTCTTGCTCATTGTTTAGCTTCAGCTAAGTACCTGAGGCCTATTTGCACGAGGGCCTCCGGAACGCGTGTAGGACTCGGCTGGGCCAGCTCTGCTGGGCCGGCAGTTCTGTTCAAAACCACCCCAGCCCGTTCTAGGGTGCCCTACATGTGGTCCAGGTGTAGAGCACAAAATTGTGCTCTACACCCGGCCCAGGGTGTTCCCATCCATCCCACCCCATCCCACAGCTGTTGGGGAGGAAGAACATTTGCATGCTCCCTCCTTGACAGCTGCAGGCCCCACTCAGGCCTGTCACCATTGGGTCAGGTAAGACCCAGGAGCGGGCAGGCCTGTCCAGTCCCTTCCCCAGGTCCCTGCATGCTTCAGGGGACCAGATTGTGTCCCCTAGAGCCTGCGGTAACCCACTCCCCCAGCATCCACCCCCCAGGATGCAGCCTACCTGGGAATTCACATGCGTGCGGGGCACTTACCTAGTTGTCGCTAGGTCCCAAAGTGGCCAATGCAGCAAGCGGTGTTATGCATTCACATCTAACTGAACGTGGGAAATTGGATTCGTGCACACCCTTATTTTGGAGCTATTGCTGGAGAAATAACCCTCCTTTTTGAAATTATTGTTATCTGAAGCAAATATGGGCAAAACAAAACCTCCAAGCAGCGCGCATAGAAGCAAAGGAAGAGGGGGGGAACTGGGTATTGCTATAGGCCAAGAATGCCCCACAGGGTCAGGGGTTACATGCTCCACTTCTGTGCATTCCCAGAGGACAGAGGCGCATCAAGCGCTTTGCTAATTACCCAAGCAATGACAGAACTGTCTCCAACGACTGAGATTACTTTGAAGCTTAATTAATTCCTAAGTGTTCATTTCCTGATCATTCTTGCCACTGCGCGAAGGTAAGGGAAGTCTCAAAACAATGAACACAGAGCAGACTAAGCTAAATGAAATCATCCAGTGATTACCCTTTCAAACTCTAATTAGGAAGAAGGAGGAGGAGGAGGAGGAGAGAAACGTGGAAAGAAATGGCCAGCCAAATGGCATTGCTGGGGTAGTTGTGTGGCCATCTCAAGGGAAAAGCGCCCTTGAACTGAGCTCATCTGATTGCTTTGCTTTTCTCAACAACAGCTTCCTTCTTTTCTCTCTCCCTCCAGCCTGGGTAAAATTGCCCCCTAACAGGATATCACTTAGGGAAGCCACAGGGAACTTCTATCATGACTCTGCACTTTAGTCTCATTTTTGCTGACTCGTTTCTCCTGGGAAACTCCACCTGTTAGTGCCTTCTGGTAGGCATGGGCACAAACTTTTGTGTGTGTATTAGATTCATATCAAATCGAATGCAACAAAATTAGTATTTGTTCGAATATAGTAGGATTTGAATTTAATACGAACGTTCAATACAAATTCTCATACGAACCCCATATGAGCTCCATATGAATGTATGGAAACATTCAGTTCGAATAGTCTTCAAATGTGCCAACATTTGGTTCAAATCTGAATGTCTGAATTCTGCTGATTTCCTATTAATTTCAAATGTTACGGATATTCAAGCACATCCCTACCAGTATTGAGGGTGAAAGCACAGAAGTTTAAATGCTGGCATATTGATACAATCCCTACCGAATCAATGGGGCGGAGCTGTTCAGAAAAGACTTTCCACCAACCCACGTACAGACAGTCTTCTAAATACAGAAGACAAATGCTTCATTTAGGGGGCATTCTCATACAAGGTTAAATCCGAATCAAATCCATTTTCGGGGTTGGAAGATCCCATTTATTTTTTATTCCCAGACTTTATGAGGATTGTACTGCAAAAATCTGCAGAAAAAAAAGTCCTCATGCAAGCTATTCTTGGTCCTCTTTTGGAGCCCAGCCCACTTTTTTTTTTTTTTTGCCTTTGGGAATGCTATGGTACTATGTGGGGCAGGGAGCTATCATACTGGCCAATGCCTGCCAGATATGGGTGGGATTTCACAGCTGCCTGCTCTGAACACACTGTGATTAGGAAAGATACAGCTGCAGGAAAAGTTTTTAAAAAAACAAGCCTCAAGAGATATATTGTTGCAAGGCTGGCACAGCAGGGGAAAACTAAGCCATGAGCCTCCATTTTAAGGAAACAGAGGGAAACTGAAAGGGAGAGTGGCCTCCCCCCCACCCCAGTACAAGCTGTCAGCCTCCGTTTTGAAAGGAAATATGTGTGGTCGGTTCTCCTGTTTAAGCACAAACAGGGAGAACCGGCAGGGAGGTAGGTAGGTTCCAATTTGAAAAGGAGAGTGTGAAAAGGATCATTAGTTTGTTCTTTTGCTCAGCTGATTCTGTGGGGGAGGCTTAATGGGTCTGACAGGGGTGGAGATTATTGGGTCCCATTTCTCCATGCTGGTTATTGTTTTGTTCTTTTGTTTTGTTTTTGCAGTTTGAGTGGCAACACCAGTATTCACATTCAGCCAGTGTTATCCTCAAGGAAATGGGACCACCCATAATGCACACTCGGTCCTGAATTTGGATTTTAAAAGTCGAACTTGGATTTAAAAAATCAAGTGGGAACGCAGCCTTAGATGCTCAAATATTTCTTGCTCTTAATCCAGTTGTTGCTTTTCTGACACTGTATTTATGGGGAGATTTGTTAGGAATGCAAAAGCTAAAATCTGGAAGTATTTCAAGGCGATGGTAGTATTTCTTCAAGAGAATACTAAAGCATGCTTCCTATTAGAGGAGAGGGAGGAGGAAATTCGAGTTGAGCAAGGGATAAATCCGGTGCAGTTTAGTGGTTTGCATTATGTGTTTTTGACAAGATATTTGCTGGATTGGCAGCAGGATTCATATCTCCGAGCAGGCAGGAGGGTGGCTGCAAAGGGAGAGTAGAAAAGTAAGCAATTTAATTTCTTGATTCTCAAAGCCTGTACTGTGATGATTTTGTCTCAAGCAATTTTCGGCAAACACCGGATGTGCTGGTTTTTTAAAGTTAGACAATAAACAACATAATCCCTTAGTGTGACCTTACTAAATTATGTGGAAGAACTACTTATGGTTGGATGATGAGCAAGTCGATTGCTTCTCGGGAAAGAGAAACACAGTGAGGCAGAGATGCTTGTATGATCTTTCCAAGCCTGGCGGGTCTTGAGGATATTAAGCCCTGGCAATATAGGTGGCTGGGATGTGAAACCTCTAGAGAGAACCAATTCTCCTTGCTGAGCTTGGGCTGCCTTTGAAGAGGGAATTGGCGTCAGAACAAGGGGAGAAACTTAGCAAGACCGGATCCAGCAGTTAGGGGAGAATGCAGAAGCGTAAACAGGAAGTCGCTGACTTGGGAATCTTCAAATCCTATTGGGCTACAAGGTCCATCATAGGGACATGCACCAATGGGGTGGGTGGGTTGCATTTGCATTTGCATTTGCATTTGCATTTGCATTTGCATTTATTTATTTATTTATTTATTTATTTATTTATTTATTTATTTATTTATTTATTTATTTATTTATTTATTTATTTATTTATTTATTTATATCCCGCCCCATACCCAAGGGTCTCTGGGCGGCTCACAACATTTAAAGCAAACATATCAAAACTGTATAAAATACTAAAACCAGTACAAAGTTTAAAAGTCCAACATAATAATAATAATTTTAAAAAATACAAAAACAGTTTAAAAAACAGTAGAGTCTGCAGTGGGGAAAGCGGAAGGAGCATTCATTCTGAGACCTTCGGGTATAGGGTGGGATAGAAATACAAATAAATAAATAATAAATAAATAAAGGCCTGGGTGAAGAGGTATGTCTTCACCGCCTTCCTGAAGATAAAGAGAAGGTGCCTGACGCACCTCCAGGGAGAGACCATTCCACAGGCTGGGGGCCACTACCAAAAAGGCCCTCTCCTGGGTGCCCACCCACCTAGCTGCTGATGGCGGTGGGATAACCAGGAGAGCCTCCCCACCAGATCTTAAATGGGTGAGAAAAGCAAGGTAGAAAAGCAAACTCTTCTATTCTGCAGTCAATCCTATTGTGTTCAGTGGGGCTTCTTTCCTCAAAGGTTCAGCTTGTGTGTCATTTTTCAGTTATTCGTTACCGCTGAAAGCTTCTAGCTTTTTTTTTCTTGGCCGCACAACGCATTTGAAAACTGTTCACAGCTCTAGGAAGAAATGAACCTGGACCACTATTCATGCGTAGCTCTCCCATTAGTTGAATTTTCTATCCCACTTTTCTCACCCATTTAAGGGGACTCAAAGTGGCTTACAAAGCTTTCTATTCTTCACCGCACAACAGAACACCCTGTGAAGTAGGTGGGGCTGTGAGAGCTCAGTAGAGAGCTGTGACTAACCCAAGGTCACCCAGCTGACTTCATGGGGGAGTGTGGAATGGAACCCGGTACTCCTAGATATGAGTCCGACTCCCTAACCACTAGATCAAACTGCTCCAATTAAAACCGACTCTTGTAACTAGACAAAACAAGGAACCCTCTTCTATAGAGGTGTGCTGAACTTGTTCATGTGTTTGAACAGGTTTGAACTGAACTGGCTGGTTCGATGGGCTGAGACTCAAACCAGAATCACCTCCGTTCAAGGGGTTCTTCCAAACCCATAAAACCATCTCGATTCAAACATGCTCGTGTTCATATTTTGCCCTTTTCGACGGCACCAGGCAGACCTGAACCTGTTTGAGTTCAGGCTCGTACAGTTTGAGCCGGTTTGAGTCCAAGCCAAATGAAATGATTGTTTTGCTGTTTGTGCACATCTCAACTTTTGTTTTATTAGTTGCTCCAACAAGCTTAGGTGCTGAGATTAAGAGGCATGGCCTGTACCACTCGATAAGACATCTGCCTCTTGTGGTTATTTTTCATTTAATTCCAATCAATGATAAGCATTTGCAGATCTGGACAAAGCGCATTCTTTCACTCTTGATCTTTCATTTGTGCTCATATGACAGAGGGGAAAGAACAACAACAACAAAAACAACAACCCTGGTTTCCATTGTGGTGGCAAAAGTTAATGCAATGGATCAGGCCTCTGCTGACTCTTAGATAAGCCTTATTTTCCGCATGGCTACGGGTTCGGCAAAGAGAAGACCGTCTTCCTTTTCATCTCCAATCTTGCCTTGTCAGTCTTGCTTCCCACCAAAACCCAACCCAGAAGAACATAAACAAGACCCAAAAACAAGACTGGGGAGAAAAGCAATTGCTTCCAGGCATAATGGCCGTTCTGTTGTTTGGAAGGGAGCATAACACTTTCTTTTAAAAAATACACTATTGTATTATAATGACGCAGTTCCACTAGCGCACATAAAATGGATGTTTTGAAAGAGAAAAGAGGAGGGGAAATGATATATGCCTTCACTGATTTTGATGAATACGCACATAATCTCATTTCTTTTGGGAACTTTCCACCCCAAGAATGCAACTTGGAGATGTTTCTGCTTGTGATAAATTTCTATTACATCTTTTCTTTCTTTCTTTCTTTCTTTCTTTCTTTCTTTCTTTCTTTCTTTCTTTCTTTCTTTCTTTCTTTCTTTCTTTCTTTCTTTCTTTCTTTCTTTCTTTCTTTCTTTCTTGTTCTTATTATATTGTTGCATAGAGAACACCCTGGGAGCTACCCAAGGATAGTGCTTTCATGTTTATTTTCCAACCCTAATTTTTAGGATAGCACTTTGTTGTTTCCTTGGAAGAAAAAAAATAAATTGGAATAATATTTCATCCAAGTGGCATGTAGCATTTTCAGGCATTTCTGCCAGCACGCTCTAGTCCTTCTCAGTCCTGCTCTGGTTGCAGCCATTGGTTCCAGCTCGGAATCAGATGGCGCTACAAGGGGGAACATGGAAGAGGGAAGGAGGGAGGAGGAGGAGGAAGAGTCAGTGAAAGAAGGAAAGAAAGAAAAAGGAGAAGGGAGGGAGGAAAGGAAGAGTTAATGAAAGAAGGAAGGAAAGAAGAGGAAGAGAAAGAAGGGAGGAAGAGAAAGAAGGGAGGAAAGAAGAGTCAATGAAAGAAGAGAAGGAAGGGAGGAGGGAGGGAAGGGGGATAGGAAGGGTCAATGAAAGAAGGAAGGAAAGAAGAGGAAGAGAAGGGAGGAAGAGAAGGAAGGGAGGAAAGAAGGAAGAGTCGATGAAAGAAGAGAAGGGAGGGAGGGAAGAGGGAGGGAGGGAGGGAGGAGGAAGGAATAAAGGGTAAGTGAAAGAAGGAAGGAAAGAAGAGAAGGGAGGGAAAGGAGGGTGGGAGGGAGGAGGGAGGGAGGGGAAAGGTAGGAAGGGTCAGTGAAAGAAGAAAGAAGAGGGGAGGGAGGGGAGGAAGGAAGGAAGAAGAGTCTATGAAAGAAGGGAGGGAGGGAGGAGGAGGAGGAAAAGGAGGTGGAGGCGAAGGGCAGCCCAGCCCAGGGAGAAAGGCACAATGTCTTGCAACCCTCTTCAGCTTCCTCCTCCCCCCCCCCCAGAGATAATTCCTTTAGATCAATTAACATAGAGATCAAGCACTGCTCCATTCGAACACCCCGAGATTATTGGTCTTTTCTGCTACTGCCAAACAGAGCCACCTGCACAGACAAGTGCAGAAGCCCGCCAGTGCGCATGGAGGCTACGAAGTTAAAAATGCCACTGGTGCACATTTGTGGCTGCAGCTGCCGAAGTCCAAGGCAGCATGAGCGAGGCGGCTTAGTCAAGCATGGGGGAGCATGTCATTCAGCTCCAGCCGCACTTGTAAATCCCTAATCCCTTGGGGCTTTTGTTGCACAAGGGGCTTTCTTTGTGTTCCATGTATCCTTGAATATGGCCTGAGGAGGAAATGGGGGAGAGGAGAGAAAAAAACAGACAGATGGAATCAGGGGAGAACTATGGGTAGCCTGCAAAGAGGGGCCTCTTGGGGTTTCTATCGCTTTCCCTCCAGAAGTTGGAAGATAGAGGAATGCACAAACTTTTCTTCTGGCTCGGTTCGATTGAGGGAGGTACATGAATGCAACCTGTGGGACCCCGAGATAGGCCTGCCTGATAGGGGCACCCCACACCCCCAGCAGCCTTTTCGGGTTGGCACACGTGGGGACAGAGGCCCCATTCACACCTTGGCTGGAAAGGAACGTGTCCCTTACTGGCCAAAGTGTGAAAGGGGGATCCGTCCTCGTCCTCGTGGGTCCCAGCCTAAGTGCACTACAGCCATCTGACTGTAGTGCAAAAAGGCCTCTGGAGATATCGCATATGGAGTCCTATCTGGTCTGTCTGGAGCAGATAGATGGGATCCGTATGTGGCTATAGAGCTGGGTCCTGCAGACAGAAGGGAAGGCAATTTGTGGCTTCAGCAAGCTGACCTTCACAATCCAGCACCAAACCATTGTTTTCAGATAGAAACCATGAATCTTAAGACCCTGAAATTTCTGGCAGTGGAACAGGTGCCGGCTGAGAATTTCTGCCCATTTCAACAAAGGGAAGCATTTCTTTCCAATCAGCATCTCTGCAGAACTAGATAAGTACCCCAGAATGTAGCAGTTATTTAAACCTCTCAGCAGGTTTTGTGTGTGGGGTTTTGTTTTTGTTTTTTTGCTTTTCTGGGCGGGGCTGTTCCATCTGCATTCGTTCAGAAGCTGCTCCTCATTGCCATAGCAACTAGTCTTGCTTATGCTCTGAGTTCCTCAGCCCTGCTAGATCTCCGGCAGGACCACTCCGTTCTGGCAAGATGTCTGTGGGGAGGTAGTGATCCTATGACTTTTCCATGTGGACAGACAGCCAGTGTGGCCTAGCGGTTAGGGAGCCAGATTCTTATCTGGGAGTGCTGGGTTTGATTCCGCACTCCTCCATGAAGCCAGCTGGGTGACCTTGGGCTAATCACAGCTCTCTTCTGAGCTCTCACAGCCCCACCTACCTCATGGGATATCTGTGCGGGGAGAAGAACAGAAGGTTTGTCACCTGCCTTGAGTCCCCTTAAAAGGGTGAGAAAAACAGAGTAGAAAAGCCAACTCCTCCTCCTCTTCCTCCTCCTCTTTTTCTTCCTCCACAAAGCCAGCTGGGTGACCTTGGGCTAGTCACAGCTCTCTTCTGAGCTCTCACACCCACTTACCTCACAGGGTGTCTGTTGTGGGGAGAAGAATAGAAAGCTTTGTCAGCTGCTTTGAGTCCCCTTAAATGAGTGAGAAAGGTGGTATAGAAAAGCCAATTCCTCCTACTTCTCTTTCTTCATGGCTTAAGATTCTGCTCTGCAATGTGACTGAACAAAATATATATATTAAAAAATGTATCTACGATAGCCCGTTGACAGCTGGGCAGACCAGGCCAGGATCCCGCAGGGGAGATGGGGTGGCCCGAGCGAGGGTGCTAGCCTTCCCCCAGGATGTGGGGACCCACGCGGGGGCCCCCGATCACCATCTGCCTCCCCTCTCTCAGCCAGCACATCGAACTGCAGAAGCAGCCCAATGTGGGGGGGGGGGTTCGATGCAGGGCAGTTCAGTGCATGGCGGTGGTTTGATGTGCTGACTGAGAAAGGGGAGGCAGGGGGCAATCGCCTCCCCCCACCTGGATCCCCACATCCTGGGAGGAGGCTGGTGCCCTCCCTTGGACCACCCCATGTCCCCTGTGGGACCCTGGCCTGGCATGAGGTGCCCGGCAGGGGCTGTTGCCCAAGCCACGCCTCCCTCGGTTCGATGCCCCGAGAGGGAGGGGAATACTCTGATCCTTCCCAGAACATGTGGAGGACAGCTTCCCATTTGCACCTAGGCAGGTAAAGGACGTCTTGCAAATATGTCCCTTACCTGCCAATGCGTATGGGAAACTGTCCTCCACACGTTCCGGCCAAAGCGCACTACAGCTATCTTAGCTGCAGTGCAAAAAGGCCTAAGGTTCCTTTTTCTTCAGGCAAACTGAGGAAGTGACTCAGTTATTGCAAATCTTTCTGTAACTCTACGTAAGTCATTATATTAAACTTTATATTAATATTAGCAAATTAAAATGGCCACACTCTGGCTCTCAGGGGGTTCTCAGAAATTCTGTTTCCACAATACATATCTGTACAAATGTATCTGTACATCCGAATGTTGCAAATCATTCAAACAAATGTTTCAGAACATTTGAAATTCATTCAGTTGTTTAAATTTGAATGTGTAGACAATCTATTTGAGCTCGAATGTCCACCTGCGATCCAATTCGATCAAATTTCAAATGTTTAGAACATTCATGCACATACCTAGTTTGAACCATTAACGGAAGAGACTCTTCTTACTGGAAAATGGAAGGACAAACTATGACCGTCCAGATGTTGCTGAACTACAACTCCCATCCTCCCTAGCCACTCCTGCCAATAGCAATGCTGTCCAGTGATTTACTGAGCTACAGGAACAACTCTTGTTAAGCTTAATATAAAGATGGGTTGTACTGAAACCAGTAACTCCTCTGTGCTCTCATGGCATCTCTAGCTTCAGCCCTGCATGGAACCATCCACTCTAATACCTTTTAAAAAAGAAAGAATTCAACCTGGCTGTCAGTTTCCATCAGACTCAGCCTTTCAGGCTTTGTCAGTCATGGACATATGCCACAGTGGCCACCATCCATGAACAAGCTGTGCTAGCAGATTACTTGTGGTAGCTAAGAACCTAAGGGGAGCCCCGCTGGATCAGGCCACAGCCCATCTAGTCCAGCATCCTGTCTCACCCAGTGGCCCACCAATTGCTTCTGGGCATCTCAAGCAGAAGAACAGAAGTATAACTGGCGATCTTCTTATTTCAGCTGCAGGAGATTAAAGGACCTTCAGAGAAGGAAATCTGTCAGAAATCTAGCCAGCAAATGCCCAAGTTCTGATAGACTCCCATTGGTGGCACCACAACAGAAAACTTCACTTTTAACTCATTTACATCAGTTTGGAACGTCTATAGGCTTGGCTTTCTTCCACCATCATTCCATTATCATATACATAATACTGTTGGACAGATGGCAGAAAGACACGCAAGACTGAAACTCCAAAGTCTCCCCTGAGGGCCAGGCCAAGTAAGTAATGTTTCCTTTGTATTTGATGTGTAATTGAAAATCCTAGAGAGTTTAATATTGCAAATGGCTGCATTAAGGAACCTGCCTTGCCTGAAACAACAGCTGCCTTAGCGACCCTGATATTCATAATTCAGTTAAATTAATTGCTGGTGTGGAAAGGGAAGCCAGCCTGAGAAAGCTCTGAGGCAAGAATTACAGGTGGCGCATTCTTATCTAGCAACTACCACATGCTGCTCATCTGCAACTCACATCAGCCCAAAAAGCAAGGCAGGGACCCAGAGACCCCAAGTTAGGGATCTCTAATATAGAAGAAAAGAAGAGTTGCCTTTTCTACCCTGCTTTTCTCACCCATTTAAGGGGACTCAAAGTGGCTAACAAAGCTTTCTATTCTCCCCACAACAGAACACCCTGTGAGGTCGGTGGAGCTGTGAGAGCTCAGGAGATAGCTGTGGCTAGCCCAAGGTCACCCAGCTGGCTTCATGGGGGAGGGTGGAATCGAACCCGGTATTTCCAGATAAGAGTCCGACTCCCTAACCACTAAACTGGCTCACAAGAATCATCACTAGTGGTGTGCATGATTGCAATTTTTAACATTCAATTCAGTTTGAATCAAATATTTGAATATCCAAATCTGTATGAATTGAGAAAAAACAAATGTATTAACATTCAAACTGATTTGAATACATTCGCACCTATTTGTATGAGCATCCGATTCATCTTTGATGATAATATGAATGTCAACAACATTCATATGTGCCGGACGCACTCGTACGCATCCGTACCTATCCCATACTCATCCCATTTTCATCCCGTATGTATCTGTAATGGATACATATGGATACAAATAAGATGCATACAGATACACATGTAATGTGTACATAGCCGTACACATACAACTGTCTGAATTATTCGAATGAATGATTTGAAATATTCATATTCGTTCAAATATTTAAAAATGAGTGTTTGGACATTCGATTTGAATTAGAATGTCTGAATTTGTCCCAATTCAATCGATTAACGAATATTTTGAATATTCTCGTACACCTCTAATCATCACTACACAAACTTGTACACATTGTTGTGATGGCTTTCCTTGAATGGAGTACAATTTTTCATTCTATTTCTACCACTGCACACAATTGTCTGCCACCATGGATCTTTTTTTTGCACAGTTTCCACCACTGCATACAATTTTCTCGACACAAATCTTTTTATGTTAAGGGTGCTCTATTGCAAAATCTGAGCAATCACATATCCCAAAGGTCTTCAGCAAATTAGCCCATATACTGGTTTGGTGGGTATAGACCCTGCATTTTCTCATTCACAAGAGAAGTAAATGAATTATCTTCTGCCTAGAGGGAACATTTATGTAGGCAGAAATATGACATTCACTAAAGTGCCTGTACCTGTCTAGGAACATCAGAGTAAAGTGCAATTATTTTCCCAGGGAACATCAGAAGTTTAATTTACTTATATGTTAAATTTGCAACCCACGTTTACTCCTGAAAGCTCAGGGTGACATATAAGCTTCCGTTTCAGCCACACAGCCACCTTGTGAGACAGATTTGGCCAAAAACAACCAGCCCATGGAGGTCCTGAACCTAGATCTGAGTCCAATATTTTGTCCACTGCATCACGCTGGTTCAAGCTGAACCCCCCCCCCCTTGCAGGTGTTTTGCATTGTCTGATGACCCTTCCCCCAAAACTATGGATTATAAGGGCTCCAAAGTTGCTTCCTCTTCTTTGGAACACTGAAAGGGATTATTGCAATGGGATTGAAGAAGCGACGATTATAATAGTCGAGTCATTTATATTGATGGCAGCAGAGGAAGTCTAGTTCCTGTCGGTGACACTAGGTGGCACTGTGTTACGTCTTTTGCTCCATTGAGGTCTTGGCTCAAGCAGGAGCACACGTGTCCTGTTGGCATCAAATTCATATAGATCATTGTTTCTAATCATCACTCGCTGGTTCATAAATAATGTAGAAATACACACAAAAAGCTCAGCTATCCGGGGATCGTTGTTATCCACTCATTCATACTTCTCGTTATTGGAAAGCCATTTTGCCAGGCCCGGTTATAAATTAATTGTGGTCCCAAGATGACTTGAAATTTAACTTCCCTGGGGCTGTCATTTAAGATGAATGAGCTGTAGGTGGGCCTCAGCAGTGCCAGTTCATGTGCACTTATATATATATAAATAAATATATAGATATAGATACAGCAAACTCAAGGGCAGTCAGTCTACCAGTGGTCATTTATAGGAAAGGTTCTATTTCCATAGTAGGAGATAAAGTCATTAGAAATACTGGTCGAGATCCAATGAATGGCTTGTCTGGTCCAGCATCCTGGAAGTTCATAATCAAGAAGTCAATATTATCCTCATTCCTGTTTAGCTTCTGACCGTCAAACACATAACATCTTCATTATCTAAGGTACCACACAGGGATTATGGTTAATAAATATAGGGGGCAAACTTCCTCGGAAAATTACCTCCTTGAACCTTTGTGTCTTTGGCCAGTTTTGTCTAGTGGTTAGGGAGCCAGACTCTTATCTGGGAATACCGGGTTTGATACTGCCCTCCCCCATGAAGCCAGCTGGGTGACCTTGGGCTAGTCACAGCTCTCTTCTGAGCTCTCACACCCCACTGCACCCAACTCAAATCCGGATCTAAATCCCTTCTTCCATCGTGTGTGCACACAGAAAGGATGGTAGTAGATCTGTATTCACTGGATATGGATCCACTTACCACGGATTTCCGAAATCCGGATCTAAATAGATCCGGATTTCAGAGGACAGTGCGGAAACACCCCTCCTTGCTTCGGTTGCAAATGCCTCCAAGTGATCCATCTGGAACCTCAACAAGGGCACTGAATAAGAGTTCCAGCCCAACTCTGAGGGTTCTCTGCTCATTCTTGAAACAATTCTTGAAGTGCCTGTTTTGTTCTAAGGGTGAACTCTGCAGGGTTCCTTCTACTCGCGCTGCTTTGCTCTCTCTTAAATTTCTTCCCTGCTTCTCAGCGCTATGATGATGTTTATGTAAGACACTGGATTTGCCAGATGATCACAGGGAAAGGAAACAGGCCTATCAGTTGGTGGGTGGTAGATGCCAGTGACAGAAAGCTGGCAAACATTGTGGGTGTGAAGCACACAGCTGAGATTGTCACACTCCAGAGTTCTGAGATTTTAGAAATCCCCTTCTGCTATTATGCTGCAGTAAATTCTTTAAGCCTGATGAGAAAAAATTGACACTGTAAGCATTGAAATCCATGTATTATGGAAGCATGACAATGTGGCCCTGTCTGCAGCTATGATAGTGTTCAAATGAAGAAGACTTGTTTCCTAAACCAACATTTGGTGATTGCACAAATTTCTTTTGACATTCTATTTGAATCTAATCAAATACCCCAAAACCCAATTTGATTTGAATCTTTTAAATTCAAACTTAACAAGATTCGGTTCATACTTACCAAATTCGGATCTATTCGTTCAAAGTTTTGATTCGAATCTGCACATGCAAATGTCGACAACAATCACATGTGCATGTATTTACGCATCTTCCCCCCATCCATACGCATTCATACACGTCCGTATGCATCCCATAGTTATTCCGTTTGCAACCCGTTTCATCCCATACAGTGCGTATGGATGCAGGAAAGATGTGGATCTTCAAGTATGCATCGTATATGAACATGTTTGTTCTTATACACATACGAATGTCCAGATAATTAGAACGAATAGATCTGAAGTTCAAAATTCAATTTGAATGTTTACATTCAAATTACGGGACATTCTATTTGAGTTCGAACATTGAAATTTGGCACATTCAATTGGATTTCAAATGCCTATGAATATTCGTGCACATCCCATGTGTGTGTGTGTGTGTGTGTGTGTGTGTGTGTGTGTGTGTGTGTGTGTGTGTGTGTGTGTGTGTGTGTGTGTGTGTGTGTGTGTGTGGAGATCTTCTCCAACCTGGTGCCCTCCATTTTCTATCCAATAAACACAGCTATCGTTTAAATTGTCAGGAAAGTAGCAAGTTAAGTAGAGTATTCTTTGATTTTAAATGAGAAAGTAGATGCAGTGGTGATCAATCAAACTCACCTTCTTCAGCCCTTCCCTTCTGAGACATCCTGCTTTGTATCTCCTGGGTAGATATGTTGTGCAACAAATGTTTTTCCTGCTTTCCATGGTAAACTATGATCTCCAGATGTTGCTGAATCACAGCACCCAAACCTTCAGAAAGGCCCTTTCTGCCCAGACCTTTAATCCAGATTACAGGCCCATGTAGTAAGCATCTGGGCCTCCAGACCCACACATTAATGCAGACCTATGAGCCCATGACCTCCACTGGTCTGCCTTGTCTGCACTAGATGGAGCATGATGCAGAACCGGGGGTTGGGGGGGAGGCTTGTTTGATATTGCTGGTACACCCATTTAATTGGATCTACCAGCAGGACCAACAACCCAGAACCAGAATATAAGACAGCCCTGCAGAAGGTAGACCTCCCTAGTTCAGAACTACCGGGAGACACCTTTTAGGGGCGTGCCATCGTGTGCTGTCAAAATATTTCTCCAGAGATCTGAGGCTAGGAACATTTACGTTCCTAGACCTCTGAGCCATGGTAGTGTAGCCATGAAATCCACAACAGCTTTGAGGCCAGAGTCTGGGCTGATGCTGATCCCACCTACACCTTCCTGTGTTTGGAGCCCATGGTGAGACACATTGGTCTAGTGGTTAGGGATCTGGACTCTTATCTGGGAATACCGGGTTTGATTCTGCACTCCTTCACAAAGCCAGCTGGGTGACCTTGGGCTAGCCACAGCTCTCTTCTGAGCTCTCACAGCCCCACCTACCTCACAGGGTATCTGTTGTGGGGAGAAAAATAGAAGGTTTGTCAGCCGCTTTGAGTCTCCTTAAATGGGAGGGAAAAGTGGGGTAGAAAAGCCAACTTTTCTCCTCCTCCTCCTCCTCCTCCTTCTCTCTGCAGAAAGACCAATAGTCTGGTCAAAGAAAAGGAATACCAACAATTATGGTTCAGTAGCTTTCAGGTGGGGCCTGCTATAGTCTGCACCAGCATCCAGATAGGAAGCTCCTATTCTAGAATATAATCCAGAATAAAGTCCAGTGCAGAAAGGGCCTTAGGCTCCACCAGTCTTCTCCAAGGGTTGGTATATTAGGAAGTGCAGAAAGAACTCCATGTAGTGTGAGCAGACTATTCCCAGGTGGTCTCCCCTGATCCTGGAGCTGACCAGATTTGGACCTGCTCTAGCTTTGAATCACATTCTATACATCCTAGAGAAAGAGACTTAATTCTACAAAGGAAAAAGTTCCGTCACGTGCCATGAAAACTTGCCTTTGCACTGTATTCATTAGCCAAACTGTTTTCGAAAGCCTTGATCTGAACATGCAGCGGAGATGTTTGACAATTGCTTTAATGGTATAAATTAATTTTAGCGCTGTAAGGAACAGATTCACAAAGAATGCATTGATTTTTCTGTTTTTGCTTGCATGTTTGTTGGAGGCAACATGTTGAGGGTTGCCTGTTTTTGACCTCTTTCACTTAATAGTTGTTTATTTTAAAAGTTTCTATATACTGCTTCCCATTAAAAAATAAACTCCAGAATGCCTGACAATTAACAGAAAAACGAGGTCAAAGCAATGTTTAGATAAAAGCAGACTGGATAGGAAACCAGCAGATGATTCAGCCAGGAGGAGGAGGAGGAGGAGGAGGAGATGAAAGTGGTGGAGGAGGAGAAGGTGGTGGTGGTTGAGGAGAAGCAGGAGGGAGGAGGAGGAGGAAGGAGGAGGAGATGAAGGTGGTGGTTGAGGAGGAGGAAGGAGGAAGGAGGAGAAGGAGGAGGAGATGAAGGTGGTGGTGGAGGAGGAGGAAGGAGGAGGAGGAGGAGATGAAGGTGGTGGTGGAGGAGGAGGAGGAGGAGGAGATGAAGGTGGTGGTGGAGGAGAAGGTGGTGGTGGTTGAGGAGGAGGAAGTAGGAGGAGTAGATGAAGGTGGTGGAGGAGGAGAAGGATAAAGTGGTAAGGAGGAGGAGGAGGAGGAAGGAGGAGAAGGAGAAGGTGGTGGTGGTGGAGGAGGGGGAGGAAAAGGAGGAGGAAGGAGGATTAGGAGGAGGAAGGAGAAGGAGAAGATGTTGTTGGCTGTGCGTGATAGCATTCAGCAATAGGTCCAGCGGGACATGCCTACATATTCATTCATTCATTCATTCATTCATTCATTCATTCATTCATTCATTTAAATTTTGAAAGTGGAAATTACGTAGTACCTTTTCCCCATGGAGCTTATCCTGGTGCACTTAATCCTCTTTCATTTTAGGTTAGAGCCTAAGAGGCCATGATGGTTCTGGGCCATCCAGTGAGTTTCACGGCCAGATGGGGATTTGGACTAAGGCTCTCCTAGATCTTTGCCATCACTCCAGCCACTTCTGAACACTTCAATGGGGTGGGGTGGACTGATGAGTCAATTTCGTACCTCCCTTCCACCTCCTTTTTGCCTGCCCATTCCCCCATGGGAGCTGGTTTTAGTGATTGCTTAGAAATCATTAGGCAATCATTTTCCCAGGTGGCTTCTGCAGCTACTTCAGCCTGAAAGCAGACCTATAGCTAATGGAATTGACCCATGGAAAGCGGGGGGAAGACTGGAGATCCCTTACCACACAAACTGAAAATAAGAACATGCCTGAAGGGTCCTAATAAACATCAAGCTCAGGGGCTGGGCAGTTTGATGGTCCCTGGGCCAATCAGCTAGCCCAAATGAGTTTGTTTGGACACTTGCCTCCATCAATATAGATGTGACCCTTCTGTAGGCAAGGGACAAAGTGAGATTAGGGGGAAAGAAATACACCAATGAACTTTGCTGGTGATCTGGCTTGTGCCTGAGGATGGAGAGCAATTCAACTGAAGGTGTTCCAAAGTTTTGTAACAGCCTGTTTCAACCAGGGTAGCCTACAAATCCTTTGGCCTGGAACACCTCCTCTCCAAGCCAGAATTCTCCAAATGTTCTCCAAGTCCTCAGTTCCATTCATCAAAATAGTGAAATCTGGCATAGAAGGACCTAATGAAGCATTCAGATAGGATTTCAATTGGGTGCCAGCCATGTCCACACGCTTGGCTTCTTGGGCCATTGTCTTCAGCTCTTTCACCCTGTTGTCCCAACAGCCTCAGCGACATTTGTCACATAGTTGTACACACAAGGGTGCGTAAGGGGAAAATAATTTTTATGGAACTCACGTCCACCAGTGGAGCATTTCCAACTCTAGTTTGATCAGAAAATTAGCTGTAATACCCTGAGAGAGGGAGAGGGAGAGAGAAATAAAGGCTAATCTTCATCCTGTCAGGTCAATCTTATTATTGTTGTGCTCCTGTCTTCCTCTTCCCTTGTATTTGTGAAAGCCTGTAATTACAATTTTGTCACTATCTGACCTAGAAGGCAAGGCGACAGATGTGTGTGTCATATTCTGGTATTAGGCGTGGAAGAGGGAGGGTTCTTGGATTCATCGTGTATAGCACATCCAGAGTAAACAATCATACCATTCCTGAGCTAAAAAGGCTAAGGGAAAGGAGTGTGCATGACACATTCCCTTCTTTACCACCAGATATTATCTACTGCTCAATAATGAGCATCCTATGGGTGGTGAAGAAAGCATTCTGGAAGCCATATATCAGAGTAATAGGCACGTACACAAATGGTGTTTTTGACATTCTATTTGAATCAAACTGAATACCCGAAAACCACATTTGTATGGGCACATACGCATCTTCCCCACATCTGTACACATCCATACACATCCGTATGCATCCCATAGTTATCCCATATGCAAATCATTTTTTTCCCATACGGATCCGTACAGACGTGGGAAAAATGCGGATCTACAAGTATGCATCATGTACAAACCCGTACACATACGAATGTCTGGATAATTTAAATGAATAGATCCGAAGTTCAAAATTCAATTTGAATGTTTACATTCAAATTTTGGAGCATTCTATTCAGGTTAGAATGTCAAAATTCGGCACATTCGATCAGATTTGGAATGCCTACGAATGTTTGTGCAGATCCCTACTGAGCACCAAGTGGCTGCATTATCTTCCTCAAGATACTTAATTAAATGAGTGCTAGCCAATTGATGCATACATGGCAGCTGAAGGGTGAACTCTACTGGGTTTCAGCAACACTTAATGCCTTTTGTTTATTTCCATTCTTCAGAGAGTTGGCTTTTCTACCCGGCTTTTCTCAACCATTTAAGGGGACTCAAAGTGGCTGAAAAAACTTCTATTCTTCTCCCCACACCAGACACCCAGTGAGGTAGATGGGGCTGTGAGAGCTCAGAAGAGAGCTGTGACTAGCCCAGGGTCACCCACACATATCAACACTGTATAAGATATGCTATTCATATGCATTTTTATGGGATTCGTTTGGGACTGAACATTCAGATCGAACATGAATCCTACCACATTCGAAGGGGATCTATTCTAACAAATACAAATTTCCTTGCATTTGATTTGATACAAATCAAATACACAAAAAAAATTGTGCACATACATCCCTAGCTGAGACACATCCATGGAGTCAAGCTTATCAAAGTGGTTTGCCAAAATCCAACCTGGGACTGCTCCACAAACAGAAGTAACATGCAGCCCTGTCCAGATAGAATATATGAAGAATGGGAGAAACTCTCCCTGAGACCACATCAGAGTGTGAAAGGGGGGACCACTGACCGTTCTTGGTCGGCTCTGTCCGGACAGTGCAGAAATGGCCCTAGTTACATATAATGCTCCCAGCATGCATCCCATGATGACTTCCTATCCCCCAGACTTCTCCCCTCTGTTCAGAACATGAATCCAATTCCATTTAAGAAGCTGTTATTGTTTACAGTCCTATTGTCTGTACAAGCCAAAGAGTGTTTTTGCTTAAAGGTCAGGAAGAAAATGAAGTGTATAGTAAGAGTATATTAATAAAATAATAATTGCTTTCTTTCTTTTCGGGCATTTCTCCCTCCCTTCTCCAGTTGCTCTTCTTTGCCGACCTTCCCTCCCACCCCAATACTTGCACGGTTATGAGTTTCTTAGATCTGTAGGAACAGAAAGCAATATTTTTAATAACGATCTCCTGGCTCAATTATTATTTTATGAGTTTCTGCTGCGACAGAAAAATATATATATTTCCCACTCTTGTGGAGTATTTAGCTGGTGCAAGATTGAATCTAACAGCTTGAAGGGAGTGGGTTGAAAGTGTGTGTGTGTCTATTGTGTTGGTTTTGCACACACCTAAGCATCCTATGTGTATCTTTTTCAGAAGTCCAAGCCAAGTAGTTAGGGCAGCTAGATGAAAAAGAAAGGCAAGGCTCTTGAACCTTCCATAGTAACATAAAAGAGAATTGCAGGACTTCCGTGCCTTAAATAGACACATAGAATCTCAGGGTTCCTACTTGTTCAGTAACTGCACAAAAGGAGGAATTGCTGAAAAATACAGAATGGGCAAACAGTTGAAGAACCTAATTCATGATTAGGTCGAACATTAACTAATAGTCTAAAGAAACCACTTCTCTCATAAAGTCCTACCTGTGCCTTCAAGTGAAATACTCTTGGCTGTGCTACCACTCTAGGCAGTTAAAGGGGCCTTCTTGGGGGTAGCCCCCTGACAGTGGAATAACCTCCACTCTGAGATGCATCAGGCATCTTCATTGTATATATTTATATGTCCCATGAAGATGTCTCTTTAATAGAGATGTGCAAGTAGAATTTGTGTTTGACGTGGGGCCTTTTATGTGAATAGAGGAAATTTCTTTTCTCTAACACGCAAGCTGATGGGTAGGAGAGTCGGATCCGACAAATGGAAGTATTTCTTCACCCAGAGTGGGAATAAGAAATATACAGAAATATATTAAAAAGGAAAGGAATCCTAATTTAAGAAATGTGAGGAAACTGGCAATTATCCTGAACCCTTGAGGAAGCAGGCCTACTTTGGTCAACTTGACCTACCCTGGCTAACTTACCTTAGTAATCAGGAACAATACAGGTGTTCCTCTCATTCTTATTCTAGTCTATAACAGCTTTATCCCTCTGAGGATAAAACAGGATGAAAACAGGATGCATACCGGATAAAAATCGGATGGGTATGGATGAGTACAGATGCGTACAGATACATATGACTGTTTTAAACATTCATATAATCAAATTCATATCAAATATTCATACAAATAGATACAAATGTATTCAAATTGGTTCGAATTAGAATACATTATTTTTTTTCTCTATTCGTACGCGTTTGGACATTTGAATATTCAATTCGAATTTAATGTTAAAAGTTGCATTTGTGTACAGCCCTAGTCAGTAGCATTAGCTGGATTGAGGAAGACATAGTAGGGCCCTATTCAGGGTCTTCGAGAGAAGATTCTGAAATTTCAGCCTGGTATTTTTCCCTTCCTTTTCCCCCATACGTCCATGTTGCCAAAGAACATATGGTTAGCTCTACAATTCCCACTACCAGCTGTTAAAGGCAGAGGCCAATTCTGCACTCAATGTTAGGATAGTCTAAGTCAGGCCCGAGATGCTTCACGTCCACATGTTGTTGTAGGGTGTTTTTCCACTGTCACTAGAAGTACCCATTAAGTACCCATTAATGGGTACAAAAATGCCATTACGTACCCATTAATGGGTACTTAATGGGTACTTTTAGTGACAGTGGAAAAACACCCGTAGTCTAATGGAGTGCTCCCCCTCTATTGGTACATTCCTTCTGCCTCAGATGGCTCATTGGCCTGCCCAGATGGTCTTAAATGTCATCCAGTCTGGCATATCAGTAGACTGCTTTAAAGAGGTCTCTTGTCAAATTAGACCACGGGGTGTGCCTCTGTGGTCTGCTACACTGGGGGACTGATTTCAGTGGTGTGTCTTGTTGCATCTACAAAATGGCCGCCCCAGGGAACTTGGCTGTCGACTTCAGAGTCAGCTTGGATGCTGGTGTAAACGTCGAAGCTGGTGCAGGGGCTCTCACGGAATAGTCATCCCAACACAGATGACCAAGTGGCCTGCTTTCTTAAACATTCTGTACCCCCACAGGTGGTTCACAGCTCAAAATTCCTAAAACTGAAAAGATTTTGGGCTGCCTCATCCTCAATAAATGGTTCAGTCCCTCAAACCAGGGATTATTTTTTTTAGAAAAAGAAGAAAATTGTAAAATTAATCCACATTTGAACTTTTATTGAATTTTGGCTACTCCTTAGGACTAGCCAGTTTGGTCTAGTGGTTAGGGAGACGGACTCTTATCTGGGAATACTGGGTTTGATTCTGCCCTCCCCCATGAAACCAGCTGGGTGACCTTGGGCTAGTCACAGCTGTCTTTCTGAGCTCTCACTGTTGTGGGGAGAAGAACAAAAGGTTTGTCAGCCGCGTTGAGTCCCCTTAAATGGGTGAGAAAAGCAGGGTAGGAAAGCCAACTCTTCTTCTTCTTCTTCTTCTTCTTCTAATGTAACACTTACCCTTCCTTGGTGTTTTAGCCACTCTGGCAATACAGAATACAAACCAGGCATGATTTGCATTTGGATCTATTCCCACCAACCCTTTTCCACACCTAGAAGCTAAAATATTCCTGACCGGCACATTTTATTCTAATTTCTCTTTCTCAGTTGTATTACAGACAACACCATTACCAGCTGATCATTTGCAGAGGGATTCTGACAATAAGAATTAATGCCCAGCTTCAGTCAAGCACATGACAAATACTATTAAGTGTCTGATAAATTGCCCTAAAGTCACAACATTCTGTTCCCAACAGCTTGACTAACATAATAATACTTTGTAGTATACATTGCTCTGGTTAGGGACTTGCATGAATGAAAATTGACAGTTCGGTTTGCAGTCAAACTGGTCACCCATATGTTCAGTTCACTAACAAACCATTTAATCAACCTTCATCAACTCAAACAAAGGAAGAACAGACAAACAAACAGCAGACATCTGTAAAAAGGGAAAGAGGACCTAGGAAGACACCGGCTGCTTTTGACTCTTCCAAGGAGGGATGGGTATGAATATTTGTAACACTCATCCCAATGTTCAGACATTTCAAATCCAGATATTCCAGTTCAAATCCAACTTTGGAAAATTCAAAGATTGACATACAAATTTGAATTGAACGTATGAAACGTTGTTACAATCGTGAACCTGAGGAGGTGAGAAAGTGGTTGTGCCGGTCACATCTGTAATAGATCCAGAAGGGATTTGAAGTGGATTCAGGGCAGGTTTGATGCATTCAGAGAGGATTCACAGGGGTTTTAAGTGCGATTTGTAGCAGAGATTCAAATTGAAGTCGTATCAAACATTTGTATCTAATTCAAATCCTACTACATTTGAAGGTGATCTATTTGGAGGAATATTAATTTTCTTGCATTTGATTTGGTACATTTGTTAAACTGGGGATACATACCGGATACATATTGATCTGTTTGTATTGGTATAGGATGCGTATCAGATATGTATGTATTTGTATAAGATCCGTATCCAAGATCCATATGTGTTCATATTGGATATTCATACAAATTCGTACTAATACATTGGTATCAAATAGAATCTTACCGCGTTCAAAAGGGATCTATTCAAATATAAATTTTCTAACATTTGATTTATTATGAATCAAATGCCAAAACCCATTTGTGCACCTAACCTAACTCCAAAGAAAGAGTTTTTGTAGCTGCTCAGCTCACCATCTCACTTATTTCCCCCACTAGCAGCAAACGCTCTGCTTTCAGCCTCCTTTTAACTCTAATTTCATAGATAATCAATAATTTTATGAGACTCTTGAAAATGGCAAGCAGTGCCCAGTGTCTTGACAAATTAAATTTCCTTTTCTTAATTTTATTAACTTTCCCAGGAGGGGTAAGGGGAGAAGCAAGATAAACTCTGTCTCCAAAAAGGAATCTTCGCCCCCTCCCCCCAAAAAATGTGGGGTGAAAGATTTATTGTAGTCATATGGAAAGGAATTAAATTATAAAGATTTGTCACTTAAAAGAGAAATGTAAAACTGATGAAGTGGAACGTATAAAGGTACCACTTTTTCCACTTTAATTAAGAAATGGCCATTTACATGCCAGAACATCCTACGAACTGTAAAGGCACCGGTGAGTTCCTGCATGGTTTGAATATAGGCCACATTTGTGGGCTGAGGGAATGTCCACACCTCTAAGATCAGCACTATGCAAAAGGAGGGGAAAGATTTTTAAAACTAACTGTCCTGCAGGCTTTGAGAAGCTCTGATTACAGGCGACGTTCCCATTTTTTAGAAAGACACTTTTAGCTGCTAAATAACTCAGAGAATTTACATCTAGGGTAGATAATGTGGAAAGAAAATGACTGGCCCCTTTGCTTGGGTGTTTTTCCACTGTCACTAGAAGTACCCATTAAGTACCCATTAATGGGTACCCATTAATGGGTACTTAATGGGTACTTCTAGTGACAGTGGAAAAACACCCCGGATGTGTTCTCTCGCTCTGAAGGTGGACTGAAATCGGATTAATCTTTAAGTGTGACCACAACCTTTGGCTGCATTCACACCTTAGCTTTAATCCAGTTTCAGTCCACCTTCAGTGTGGAAAAACACATCAGCAAAGTGAACAGTCATTTTCTTTCCACATCATCTAACCCAAAAGTGGATCTTCTAAGTTAGATAATGCTGAAAAAAAATCAGTTTGTCTCATTGCTGAGGAACTCTGAATGGGGGTTGAAGCTAGATTAGAATTTAAGGGGGAAATGCAGGATTATATTTCAGTCACTACTATAGTTCATAAAAATGTGAGGCAATCACCCCTGTTGGGTGTGCACAAATGTTCTAAACATTCGAAATTCAATCAAATTCCTTCAAATGTGGACATTCACATTCGAATACAATGTCTACAAATTCAAATTTAAACATTCAAACTAATTTCAAATTTTCCAGAACATTCATTTGAATGATTCAAATCATTCGAATGTACAGATATGTATGTATTATATACAGATCTGAATGAATATCATACATATTTGTACACATTTGCACTTATAATATGGAATGAAAATGAGATGCATACGGGATAAAACGGGATGCATGCAAAATGCATACAGATACATATAACACATATGAATGTTGTCGACATTTGTATCTTTAAATACGAATCTAACGTTTGAATGAATAGATTCGAATGTATTGGATTCCAATTGTGCTTTGTTGCATTCAGATTCTAAACTTTCGAATAGAAAGTTTTGACATTCGAATTGACTCAAATTTGAATGCAAAAAAAAATTGTGCACATCCGGGGTTTTGCAATGTTAAACATCCCATAATGAATTGGCTTGGCATGCATTCTCCTGGCTTGCGCTCTGCCTTCTAATGCAGTGAAAACTGCATGTTTATATAAGATTGCAGCAAAAATAAGAGGAGAGAGGGAGGCCAACATTTATCTGATTAATAAAATGGTTCCTCAACACACAGGCTTCAGAATTCTCTATTAAGACAGAAGGAGCCCAGTTTCCATTCTGTAACTCATCTGGAGTAGAAATCAACGGAGCAGCTTCACCAGTAATTTCTCAGAAGGATTTGAAGATGGAGGAGAAACCTCCGTATGCCATGAATGAGGAGGCCTTCTACCTAGTAGTTAAGGGTTGGATGAGTGGAAATTGGTCACATCCCTTTCCGTTCAAAGCTATTCATTTGTTGTGCACCATAATTTATTTTGTGAAATATATATAATGCCATGTAAAACACCCATTTTGTATAAGAAAGTGCTTATTCCCATTTGGGAATAAGGGAAAACTGAAATGCAAAATCACATCTTGTTATGGAAATTATCATCCAGGTTGAATGAAGCCCAAAGGAAACCCTTTGGCCATACATTCTTCCAGTGGCAGAAGAGAGACTCCCATCTAGATGTGGGAACTAAAGCCCCTTAACAGTTCTCTGGATGATCTTGGCTGAGTTGGCTCACCTAACCTACCTCACAGGGTTGCTGTGAAGATAAAATGACGATTGGGAGGGGATCCAGGGGCCGGAGCTCCTTGAAGGATATAAAAATAATAAACAAACACATGCCCAAGCCTGCAACTTCAGATTGGAGAGTTATGTTTCTGGGTCCTACGGACAGCACATCATTATGATTTCATTATCTGCCCACAGTGGATTTGTTACCTGTCTTTGCTTCTTAGCACCCTACAGAGACAAATGGTGGCCATAAATACAGGCGCCTCACGTCTATGTGGCCGATAATTATCTTCACTGGGGATGTATGTTGCCAGAGCAAATGAGGTGTCATCATTCTTTTCTCCTGTCCCCCCACGTTGGACAGGTGACAAAAGAATGACGGCTTTGGCTTTAAAATATGGGCATTTAGAACCTAAATCTGAACATCACATTCATACCAGCTGTTGCACAACGTTGATGGGTGACTCTTCTTTGTGCAAAGAAAGGAAACATTTGCACATGCGAAAGCTGGCTGATGGAATCCATGTCTTTTCTCTTTGCTGGTCATGCACCCTGTTCCAGTAATATGTAACTCACCCTGAGGTCTTAGCAACTTTTGACACCTGGCTTTTCTGGTTTTCTGAATCCCTTTGAGTGGGGACTTTGGCAGAGCGCATTTTAATGATATTGGAATCTTGTTGGTAGGGATGTGCATGAATATTTGAAACATTCAAGATGTGTACAGGATGCATACAGGATAAAACGGGATGCATACGAAATGCGTACAGATGCATATAACGCATACAAATGTTGTCGACATTCGTATCTTCAAATTCATATCTAAGATTCGAATGGATAGATTCAAATGTATCAGATTCGAATCGGTTTTTGTTGCATTCAGATTTGAAACACTTGAATCGAATTGAATGTTTTGACATTCGTTTCAACTCAAATTCAAATGCAAAAAAAACACATTTGTGCACACCCCTCCTTGTTGGCAGTCTGAGAAGAGTGGAGCAGAATGGCAGCACTGAAAATGAATTCGTCATTGCTGGGTTTGAAGATTAGTAGATTAAAGAAGAGATTCAGTAAGAAGGAAGGAACAGAGAAAAGGGGCACAAAATAAGAAATGCAGGAGAAACCTCAGAAGAAGTTGGGAAGTCAACAGTTTATAGAACAAATGGTTATTTATGAAAGTGAGTCCCTGGTGGGAACTTGATGTATCTTTTATGTACTTTTAAAACATGAAAAATGTATTGCGGGGGGGGGGGGGGAATCAGGGAAGAGAGCAAAGTTAAATGATGACTCTCCAAGAAAAGCTGCTTAGAGCAAGATGAATACCAGGTTCCTTGCACATTGTTTCAGCTATATCGAGATGAAACAAACACTGGCAGGACTTCTGCTTTGCATCACTAAAGATTTGGCCATTGCAAAGTTGATTAGAAAGGCCAGATGTCTGCAATCTTCTTATTCATATCCAAGGCTCCTGCTGCAGCCTTAGATCCATCACACTTTGAAAGACGTGAGATGCCTAGCAGCTAAGGGTATGCACAACATTCAAAATGATGTGCATACCATTCAGAATTCATACAAATTCACCCAGATTCGGACATTTGAATTCAAGCTGAATGTTGGCACATTCGAAAATGGACATTCGGATCTGAATTGAATGTTTTGATCCATTTGTACAAAGCTTCGTTACGGATTCATATGGGATTTGTATGGAACATTTGTACTGAGTTTACTTGAACAAATACTAATTTTCTTGCATTCAATTTGATATGAATCAAATACAAAAAACCCACATTTGTCCACATCCCTACGAGCAGCATGAATTGTTCTGCCTGGATCTGGTGTAACTTCAGGGCAGCTTGGTGAAGCTCCTCTGAGATTTCTTGGTTAAGTGAGTTCCTTTCGCCTAATCAAGAATTTCCCACCATATTTTGCAAATTCTTCCTTCCTAGGTTCATTTATGGACAAATTAAATTACATTTGCAAGTCATTCTCACGTATGGTCAAGACCTACAAATCCACTACTAGAAGAAGAGTTGGCTTTTCTACCCCGCTCTTCTCACCCATTTAAGGGGACTCAAAGTGGCTGTCAAAACTTCTGTTCTTCTCCCCACAACAGAACACCTTGTGAGGTAGGTGGGGCTGTGAGAGCTCAGAAGAGAGCTGTGACTAGCCCAAGGTCACCCAGCTGGCTTCATGGGGGAGGGTGGAATCAAACCTGGGATTCCCAGATAACAGTCCGGCTCACTACTACTACTGCTGCTGCTGCTGCTGCTGCTGCTACTACTACTACTACTACTACTACTACTACTACTACTACTACTACTACTACTATTACTGCATGCCTCTGATAACCCCTACCCATCTAGGTTTTTGTCCTTAATATTCTCTCCAATTGCATTACTGATTCTAGTCTCAAGTTTAATTTTCTTGGGAACTTGAACTGTCCAAGTAAAAATTATCTCTTGCCACCTGATGGAGAAACAAGAAGCAGAAATATTAACACATCCAAAGCTGCCCTAGGCATACATATTCTCTGTAGCTTTGGTCTTTCTTCTTCAACATATAATTGTTTCTATTATTGCAAAGAAACAATGGACCTGGGTCCACCCGTGTGGGCTGGTTGGCAGCTGGGTGGGCAAACAGGGAAAATATTTCAAGGATAATCTGAAAGAATAAGCAAGATGACAGAATGGTAAAAGAACTCTGAAAACAAAGACTTCTGTAATCCTTAAAGAAGCTCAGCTGGGGAGAGAGAAAAAGGGAAAGAGAAATGTGCCATCTTGAACTCAAGAGTGAACATGATTCTCCAAAGCATGCGAAGATTACACAGATGTACTAATTAATGCTCTGCACTTGCTCCCCAGGAGGAAGCTGGAAATGTCTTCTTTGTGTAGATCAAGAAGATGAAAACAGAAACTGCTTGAAAATAACAGTTAGATCTGTATTTCTCCCCCCCCCCCCAAAGAAGTGACAACATCACAATGCAAAGTCTTTCATCCAGCAGAGAGCAAAAGAGCACAAAATAGATACTGGGCTTGAGTTTTATGGGCAGGCTCAAGGAACTGGGAAAGGGTGAGGTTATATCTTCCCCATAGGATTAAATTCTGTTGATCTAGCCAGTCCCTATGGCCTAGGCATTTAGGAGCAAATATTGGTAACATTCAAAATTCGGACGAATTTGGCCGAATTCAGGCATTCAGATTAGAATCAAATGTTGGCACACTCAAAAACTGACATTCAAATTCGAATTGAATATTTTGATACATACGTATGAAACTTCGTATGGAATCTCCACCATTCTCTACTGTCTCAAAATCCCCTGCATGCTGATAGGATAAAAGTTCTGTCACTCAACAGTGTGTCATCACACACTGGGCAAAAGGGAAGGCAAATCCATGTAGGACCCATCAGTTATAGTACAGTTTAGCCTCTTTAGTCCAAAAAATGAAAATGGATTAATGCTCTATAATGGCTTGAGACCTGCAGATATCAGAGGCCTTTTCACACGAGGGCCTCCGGAATGCATGTAAGACACCCCGGGACAGAGCATTCACTCCACTGGGCCAACGGTGCCATTCGGAACTGCTCCAGCCAGTCCCAGGGTGCCCTACATGAGTTTCAGGTGTAGAGGACAAAACTGTGCTCTAGACCTGGCCCAGCGCATTCTGGACGCTCCCTCCCTGACAGCTGCCGGCCCCACCTCCGGCTGTCCCCATTGAGCAGACCTGTCATGTTCCTTCCCCGGTTCCCGTGGGCTCTAGGGGACCAGATCGGGTCCCCTGGGGCTGCAGGACCCCCCAAGCATCCCCTCAGGCACAGGCCTATGCATGGACACATGCGAGAGGCACTTACCTTGTGCTCGCCAGGTTCCAAAGTGGCCAGCACTGCCACTGGTGTTGTGCGTCTGTGCATGCCTCTCACTCTGATTGGCACTTTGATAGGACTAAAAAGTAGGGATGTGCACAGATTTTCTTTGGGGGGGGACTGATTTGTATTGAAGTGAATGCAAGAAAATTTGTATTCATTAGAAAAGATCCCCTTCAAATATTCAATACGAATCACAAATCCCCTACATATCTGCTCTGAAAGTGTCAAATCCACCTGAATCGACTTTGAATCCACCCTCAATCCACTTCAAATCCACTCTGGATCTGTTGCAGATGTAACTGGTGCAGCCGCTTTCCCACCTCCCCAGGTTCACTAATGTTAACGAAGCTTCGTACGGATGTTCCAAAGCATTTGATTCAAATTCGAATGTCAATCTTTGATTGCGCCAACATTCAATTTGAATTGGAATGGTTGAATTTGAACCGATTCGTATGAATTTTGAATGTTAAGAGGTGTAAACAGTGAGGTCCGAAGATGGACCGAAGAAGAATAAAAGTAAAGCTGGGGCCACAACCTTACATTTGGTCCTTCAGATCTTTCTGACCCATAATTTTCATCCATCCCAGTCAGTCTGAGCAATGAAAAGGAATGACAGAAGCTGTGGTTCAGAAGCAGTTGATTTAAGATATACAGTGCCAGAAGACGAGGGGATCGCAAGACCTATTTCTCAGCATCGGGAGAAAGACTGTGATAAGTCATGGTTGGATATTACGATTGCAGACTGCAACTCTAGCAATATACACACAAAAGCTTGTTGCGCTTGGCCCATACATGGTTATTTGCACTTTCTCTCCGGAGTGGTTGGGAAACGCACAACAATTCACACTGCTTTGCAAGGCAGATTTCATAATTTGTTCAAATCACTCTAATAGCATCATTTACCCTGCGCAACTAATGAACCAAACTGTGTCTCCTATTTGCACAAAGGATGCTAAATTGCACAAACAACACTGTGTACAATTAGATGGCAAACCGTTGCAACAGTAACCACAAGAGACTGAAGACCTAAAGAAAAAGGGAAATGGAAATTATCCACAGGAGATCCCTTTCAGTTTGGAAGACCGTCTGCGGCTATCTGTGGGGCATTTTCTAATCATTGCTGATCTTAATTCTGAACAGTGGGATGAGTTTGTGTATCCTGTCCTGTTGTGCTCTGTTCTAATCCTGGCAGAAGAGAGGAGGAGGAGGAGGAGGAGGAGGAGGAGGAGGAGGAGGAGGAGGAGGAGGAGGAAGGCCTAAAAAATGAATGGAGCACTTCTATGATGTTAAAGGACAATTTTCTGTTTGGAATTAGGGATGTGCATGGATGTTTGTTTTTTTGGCATTTGATTCAAAATGAATCAAATGTTCAGAAATCCGTATTCGTACAAATTGATCACATTCAAATGTGGCAAAATTCTATTCAGTATTAATCTATTTGTACATATTCATGAGAACGTTCAATACGTATCGGATATGAACAAATATGTATCTGATACGAATAGATATGAATGGATACGTATCTGATACGAACAGATATGTATCTGATATGAATAGATACATAACAGATGTGAATGGATATGTATCTGATACAAATGGATACGTATCTGATATGAATAAATACGTATCTGCTATAATTCCCAAGTTTAACAAATGTCTTACTATTTGTACGAATGTCCAGAAACATTCATATTCGTTCAAATGTTAGCATATGAACATGGTAACATTTGATTCGAGTTTAAATCTCCAAATTTCGCCAAATTTCAAATGTTGCAAATATTTGTGCACATTCCTATTTGGAATTCTTATTTTAATCTCCCTAGAAGGCAATATTTGATGTGCACTCTTCTGCAATTTTGGTGGCACAATTTGGTCTTCACCCTTCTGCACACCTCCCAGGGCTGGTCTAATGGACTATTCACCATGGTGGACCTTTCAAAAGAGATCTACCTATATCTTGTCTAGGTGGTCATTTTGGTCTCCTAGACTGGGCTACACTTCTGATCCACACCATATTGAGGAATGAGTGATCCAGAGAGGTTCTAGACCTTGCACTGTACTTGGACACCAATAAATGCAAAATAAAGTTTCCTGCTGTCTTTTAAGACCATATTAGAGAAATTCGGCAAAAGCTTGGGTAGATGGCACCTCCACAAAAGTATCACACTTTGAAGTTGGTATTTGGTATTCTTGCTTTTGGCATTTTGCACCAAGAATCCTTGTGCATTTTATTTCTTTCTCTTCGTAACTTTCATTGAGACCTCATTTTGAAGAAGAAAGCTAAAGTGTCATACACAAGGATCACAAAGAAGGAGAAAAGAAAGGTGAAGAAGAGGGGGAGAAACTGGGTGATGTGGAAATAGAAGCCACCTAAAGTTGAAAAAAATAGGATGAAAATACAAAGCCAAGGTGGACTTTATTGCTTTAAAATCAAATGGAAGACTGTGGACCAAATAGACTGTGATAATGTGCTATTTTATGTTCATTCCTCTTCCTAATAGTTCCTGGCATTGTTGACTGCTGGGAAAGCAGGATAAATATGCCATAATTATTAAGAAGGAAAGAAGGAAAGAAAGAAAGAAAGAAAGAAATGAACCAAACAGACATATCAATGTATGTTACAGAACTCTAATATGCTCACTGTCTTGAAAATCAATATAGAATACGATATGACAAATCCAGGCTGAAAATAATAATCACATTCATTTTAAGGTCAGCGCTAGCAAAATGAATGCAGTACAGCAGAAAATGTCTGAGTCATAACAAAAAAGGAACAGTAAATCAGTGGTTGCAAACTATATGTTGCTTGTTTCAATCTCTGCCACTCTAGCAGGCCTCATTGTTTTGGTACTGAAGTTCATTCCAGAATCAGTGAGCCTAGGGAATATGGGGGCAGGTGGATGGGGGGAACACTGCTGGAAAATTCACATTTACCCAAATTTGATTCTGCAACCCATTTTGTCCTGTACGGAGACATGCAAATGCCTACAGATGCGGGAAAGATGTTGGAATAATGTTGGAATAATTCGAAGAAATAGATTCAAAAATCCAAAATTTGTTCAAATGTTTAAATTCAAATTGAAAGATATTGGATTTGAATTTGAATATCCAAATTTGAACTAATTTGATCAAATTTTGAATGTTTTCAATATTTGCGCACATCCCTACAACTGATGGTCTCACGGACCTTGCTATGAGAGTCAGGTGCAGCTAAGTTTCTTTTTTGTGTGGGATGGCTATGATATCCATCTTCAGCGGATATGACTGTTAGGAGAATCAAATGCAACTTAAGAATGTTGACAAGGTCCATGAGACCATCATGTATAGAAAAAGTGGATAGAGAACATTTCTTTTCTCTATCACACAACAGTAGAACCAGGGGGCATCTATGAAGCTGATGGGTAGGAGAGTCAGATGAGACAAGGGGAAGGATTTATTCACCCAGAGGGTCATTGGTTTATGGAATTTGCTGTTGGAAGAAGTGGTAACTGCTACCAGCCTAGATGACTTTCAACTGATATTGTGTTGTTGTTTTTAACAATGTTGGATTTTAAATGTTGTGATGGCTATTATTGTTTTAATGTAGCGTTGTTGATATGCTGGATTTTAAAAGTTGTTACCCATCCTGAGACATTTGGGTATAGGGCAGGATAGAAATATAAATAATAAATAAATAAAATACATAAGGTGAGGAAACCTCAGTGCGATCTCTGCAGGACTCCTGTTGTTGACCTTAAACCATTCTTTCATCCCATCAAAGTATTCCAAGTCCATGTCTCTGATCTACATCCTACCACTGCTGGAAAGCTGTCAAAGCTGTTTTCTAAATAAAATAAAATAACAAGGCGTTATCTGTGCTGCATATGGAAGTTACGTGATGGCACACATCATTGGACCCATGTGTTCTTCACCCTGCAGGCAGAGGTCATTTCATGGCAGTGTAAATCAATAGCCAAGACCTTGGTCTGCTGGTTAATTTTATCCCTGTTTTGTCATCCCTTGATGGAAATTTATTCAATAGATTGAGTTCCTTTATGACATGGTTCCCCATCTGCTTCTTGACCATAGACACCTTGCTTTATGATCACTTCCATGCGCAAATCTCTCAGTAAATGACTCTTCTTCTACAACAACAAAACCATAAGCTTCTGTTTCCCAAAACTCCTCAGATATAGCATCCATGTTGCAGTTCTGGCTTCTCAATATTTATTGGAGTTGTGCTCGCATGACATGAAAGCGCAATCTCTTGTCAGACTCCAAATGTCCTCATTATCGTCTGTTCTGCAGGCGACTGGCTGAAGATCTTGTAGCAAAGACAGGAAGCAGATGGTAAATGTAGGTGTTGAAAGGTCCTGGAGACCAGGCGAAACGGGTGACATTTGCTTGCCATGCAAACTTCTCACGATCCCTTCCCGAGCGAAGGGGTATGGCTAAGGGCGTGTACAAATATTTGAGATATTCGTTATTCAATCGAATTCAGCCGATTTCAGACAATCACATTCAAATCAAATGTCCAGACATTCATTTTTTAGCATTCAAACGAATGTGAATATTTCAAATTGTTCATACAAATAATTGCATACATATCCATATCCATCTTATTCATATCCATACGCATCTGTACGGATACGTAGGGGATACATACGAATGTATTTGAACTGGTTCGAATTTCAGTACATTAGTTTTTTCTCTATTCTTACGAATTCGGATATTCAAATATTCTATTCAAATCGAATGCCCCCAAAAATTCACGCACGTCCCTGGATACGGCAGGTTTTTATCACTTGGCCATCCAGGTAAATCCTTCTTGCATTTTTTATGTTCAGTTCTCCAGTCTAGGATTTGTACATGCCATGGACATGTTGGGATAAATAATGTAAGGAGGGGGGAACATTTATTTGGGGGAATTGCTGGTACATAACGGGCAAAAAAAGGTGTCCCCTTTCTTCAGGGACGTTCACCCAGGGCTAGGATGAAAGTTTTTGGGAAGTCAAGTGAACGCCTTCCTCTTTTTCTGTTCATATAACAATGGAGTTTAAAAATCAGTATTCAGGTGTCCTGCCTGTTTACGCATGACTGCTGTTCTACGATTTGGGAAGGGAGTTTTTCCTATGCATAAAATGTGCCATGCTTGAATAATTTTCTTCAAGTGTTTTGAAAGAGGAGGAGGAGGAGGAAGAGGGAGGGGAAGGAGGAAAAAGAGGAGGGAGGGGAAGGAGATCTACATTAAATAGGCAGTTCTTTTCCAGAATTAGGAAGACCTAATCATTAGACAATTTAAAAGGTGAATCCAGAAATAGCAGATCTCCGTTCCTAATGGTCTAGTGGTTAAGGAGCTGGACTCTTACCTGGGAATACCGGATTTGATTCTGCACTCCTCCACAAAGCCAGCTGGGTGACCTTGGGCTAGTCACAGCTCTCTTTCTGAGCTCTCACAGCCCCACTTGCCTCACAGGGTGTTCTGTTGTAGGGAGAGGAACATAAAGCTTGGTCAGCCGCTTTGAGTCCCTTTAATGGGTGGGAAAAGGGGGGTAAAGAAGCCAACTCTTATTTTTCTTCTTCTTCTAATTCCAGCGATTTGTTTTAGAATAAAAGTTTGAATCAAACTCAACGATCCTTAATATCTAATTAAGACAGGAGAGTACCCAAGATGGTTGTGTTAGACCTCACCTTTTAGCGCCCTAAAGACTGGTGGGCATTAGCATCCACAGGCATCTAGGGTGTTTTTCCACTGTCACTAGAAGGGCCCATTAAGTACCCATTAATGGGTACAAAAATGGCATTACGTACCCATTAATGGGTACTTAATGGGTCCTTCTAGTGACAGCAGAGAAACACCCCTAGAAGACCCCATACTGAACAACCTTGATTTAAGAGGCAGAATTGGGAGGCAGCTTTGTAAAGCCACGAAACAAGGTTGCAGGCAGAAGAGGCAAGCAGAGTTTGGGGGGGGGGAGAGAGAATTTTCTAGCTTCGTCAAAGTCAGCTGCATACTTCTGCAGGGTTATCGCCTGGCCGCTCAGCTCAGCATGCCTCTGTACCCCTCTTCACCCTGCCAGGCACCTGTCAAAACCGGCTGGTTTGTGGGTGCAGAATCAGCATTTTCAATAAAGGAAGGGAAGAAGATAACTGAAGGTATAAGCGGTGGCGAAGATCCCTGCAATGGCTAATGAAATGTTGAGGCCTTGATGTTAGTAATTTGCTGGAACAAACGGCTAGATAGCAATAGGTTTGTGTGGGTGGAAGATAAATTTGGGCCTAAGTGAGTGATGTGATGGCTGTAAATGAGTTGCTGTGGAGGCAAACGCCAGTGAGTCAGAACTCCGCTTGGAAGACTGCAGCCTGAAGATTATACTTCAGAGGAACACACACAATGAAACGTCGCCAACAGTACAGATGCACTTTGATGCCCTGCCTTTGCCTCCCTGAGCCTGAATTGGTCCAAGTTGTGCCAGTCTGGGAAGGGGGCACGGTCTCTTTCCCTCAGTGAAAGCCAGTTTGGTTGAGCGGTTAGCGACTCTGGGAATACCGAGTTTGATTCTGCCCTCCCCCATGAAGTCAGCTGGGGGACCTTGGGCTAGTCGCAGCTCTCTTCTGAGCTCTCACAGGCCCACCTACCTCACAGGGTGTTCTGTTGTGGGGAGAAGAATAGAATAGCTTTGTCAGCCACTTTGAGTCCCCTTATATGGGTGAGAAAAGCAGGGTAGAAAAGCCAACTCTTCTTCTTCTTCTTCTTCTTCTTCTTCTTCTTCTTCTTCTTCTTCTCAGATCCAACCCCCACAATATATTGACACTTGATTTATATCATTTATTGCCTTCCTAAATATATGTAAGGAAGGGGTATGACACACCTCGAGGGGCAGACTATTCCATAGCCTGGGAACCATCGCTGAAAAGACCTTCTCCCGGGTGCCCACCAGCCTCACTAATGAAGGTGGTGGGACAACCAGGAGGGCCTCACTACTTGATTTTAAGGCACGGGCAGGTCGGTATGGGAGAAGGCATTCCTTTAGGTATTTGGGACATTGAATGTGGAACATTTCAGCTTCAGTCGAATCCCACCCCCATAAATGGAGGGGGGGGTGGCTTTGTATTTGCAAATCTAGTTGAATTACCTAAAAGCCCCAAAACATATTTCAAGTACGAAGCCTCGAAATACTTTGCCTTGCAGCTAGCAAACCTCTTGGGTACCCCCACTGGCCATTCACTAAATTAGGAGGCCCCTAATGGAATAAGCATCTTAATCAAATTTACAGAGCCATATGGAAGTGTTTGTGATACCTTCCCAATCTGCTGTTTGATTTATTCATCACGGTGGATACTTCAGCGTGTTGGGAAAAGATGGCGTGTTTAGCCGCCCATGTGAAATGCCACTTTCCATTCATCTTTATTTGATGAAAGGAGGGACTCTGAGCATCTCCAGACTGGATGAAAGCTGTGAATACCCTTTGTGGCCACTTCCTGTCTGACAGGCGGGACAATGGGAAGTGGCAAAAGGAATTCAAAGGAAATTCCTGTCTAGGGATGTGCATGAATATTTGTAACATTTGAAATTTGTACGTTCGTATTCAAAATGAAAGTTGGCACATTTGAAGACTGACGTTCAAATTCGAATCAAATGTTTTGGAACATTTGTACGAAGCTTCATTACATTTGTGGACCTGGGGAGGTGGGAAAGAAGCTGCCCCAGTCACATCTGCAGGGGATCCAGAGTGGATTGAAAGTGGATTGAGAGAAGATTCAAAGTGGATTCAGGGTGTATTCGGCACGTTCAGAGCTGAAACGTAGGGGATACATAGGAAATTCGTAGGAGATTCATAGTGGGAATTCAAATTGAATTCATATCAAACATTTGCGTCAAATTCAAATCCTACCACATTCTTGAATTTCTTGAATTTGATTTGATATGAACTGAACACACACCTCTACTAGCCAGTTTGGTCTAGTGGTTAAGGAGCCGGAGTCTTAGCTGGGGATACTGGATTTGATTCTGCGTTTCCCCACAAATCCAGCTGGGTGACCTTGGGCAAGCCACAGCTCTCTTTTAAGCTCTCACAGCCCTGCCTATCTGACAGGGTGTTCTGCGGTGAGGAGAAGAATATAAAAGCTTTCTCAGCCTCTTTGAGTCCCCTTAAATGGGTGAGAAAAGCGGGGTAGAAAAGCCAACTCTTCTCCTTTTCCTACTAACGGATTCATTTCATGTTCCTGCTATTAATTGTTGACCCTTTTCCAAGGTTAGTTGCTGTACAAAAGGGAAAATAATCAGCAGCTTAGTAATGACTCTCAGAATATACAAGGGTTTTTTTTCTTCCTTCTGCCCGTAACTGAAATGGTGATTTCTTTTATTCATAAAGTCATTTGTTCCCTGAGAATAAAGGTAAGAGTTAAACTGCCTATTTCCCAGTTTTCACTTAAAACCCAGACTGAGCAATCCGCTAAGGGATGCAAGCACAGACGTTGACTGGCTGAGTTTGAGGTGAAAAGGTCTTACCTCTCTCTTTTTATTCTCTCAAACAGCATGCCCAACTCACGAAGTCTGGACTGTGGTGGGAGGCAAATAGGGGCACCATAATTCCTGCAAAAGTGTCCCTGTTGTGATAGAAGCACCACAGGACAGTGACCTTCAGGTTAGAAGGAAGGAGTCAACAGATCCCAGGACTGATACTGTAGGTCGCCCTTTGGAAGAGCGCAATCTAAGGAACTGCTGGATACTGTATTCTGGTCCTTTCTGGCCTCGGCCAGCATTTGCATTCCAGTAGACATTTCAGTATGGATTAGAAATGCGCACAAATGAGTTTTTTGACATTCAATTTGTAATGAATCGAACGTAAGAAAATTCATATTTGTCCAAATAGGTCGCCTCCAAATGTAGTAGGATTCTATTCAATATGAATGTATTCATATGGACCTGTATGAATATCCGATACAAATGCATAGGTATCAGATACGTATCGGATATGTATCCCATATGAACGCATATGTATCGGATGTGTATCCAATACATATCCCCAATTTAACAAATCTCTAAACAATCTGTACAAATGTTTCAACACATCCATATTCCTACAGATTTTAATGTGCAAATGTTATAACATTTGATTCCTTTATGAATGTCTGAACTCGTACAAATTCATACAAAATGCTAAGAATGCTAAGAATATCTGTGCACTTCGCTAGCAATAAATCAAATGTTAGAAAATCCATATTGGTTCAAACAGATCCCCTTTGAATGTGGTAGGATTCTATTCAATATGAATGTATTCATACAAATGCTCTCTCCCTTGAATAGCTGCAGAATTGCCCCGGATGCCCTGGGCGAGGTGTAGAGCACGCGTCTAGGGCACTCTGGAATGGGCTGGGGTGGTTCCGAACAGAACCGCCCACCCTAAGTAGTGAATACTCCATCCCAGGGCATCCTTCACGTGTTTCAAAAGTCCTCGTGCAAATAGCTCTCTTGTTAGGTCAATTGGTTCTCCAAGGGGGCAACCAGGCCCCTTGAGGTCATTTGGTGGGGATTTAAACTCCGGCACCCTAATTCTACTGTTCTACACTGTCTCCATGCCTTTTGCTTTTGGCTTCAGTCTATCTTGGATGTGAGAGCAGGGTGGTATTGCAATTTCACTTGAATCCTCCACATCATTGCCTGCTTTGGGCTAGGAGAAGATAGGAGATGTTTCCCATCCAATGGCTACACAGAAGGACATTGGGAAGGAATAAGCTTGCAAACTAGAAAACATTTTGCAGCTGACTGAATGCTGTTTCCCAAGGTTACCATGTTACAGATGGACAATCCATCTAATACTTCTGGATAAAGCATGGGGCCTTCATTCTCTCCGCTTGTAGAAAAAGGACGCGGAAGAAATGTCATTAGTCAACATTTGTGAACATTTAGATTCCAATTTCCTGCAGCAATCAATCTGATCTTTCTTAACAAGCTTTGCCAAACTGAGGGGGCTAGGAAGGTGGGAAAGCAACTGGGCAAAAAGTAATTTGCAGAATGATTTTTGCGCGCCAGCAGTGAGTTATTTGCCAATAAAGCAACGGCTCAGAATATCTTTCAAGGCACGTCCTGAAGGAAAACAATTTCAGCTCTGAGAAATATGGTGGGACTCCAGCCCTCTGCCTATCAGTGCTGGAGAATCATCAAGTGAAGAGAGAGATCCTAATCAGAGCCTTAATTGCATACTGATCCAGAAGACATGCTCTTTGGGTTGGAACAATGAATGGGGAATTTGGGGAAAACAAATGGACATCACACACACACACGGGCTGCGTTCCCATACAAGTTTAAATCCAAATCAAATCCGGTTTTGGGATCTGGAGATCCAATATATTTTTTTCCCAGACCTTATGAGGACTATCCTGAAAAAAATCAGCAGAAAAAAAAGTCCTCACAAAAACTGCTTTCAGTCCCCTTTTGGAGCCCAGCCCACATTGTTGTTGTTTTTTTTTTGTTGTTGTTGTTTTTTTGTCTTGTGAAATGCTACCGGACTATTTGGGGCAGAGATCTATCCCTCTGGCCACTGCCTACCAGATGTGGGTGGGATTTCACAGCTGTGAAGGTTTCCCCCTCCCCTTGCCATGCCTGCTCTGAGCACACTGTGATTAAGAGAGTTGCAGGAAAACTTTTTGAAAACACAAGCCTCAAGAGTTATATTGTTGCAAGGCTGGCACAGCAGGGGAAACTAAGCCAAGCCTCCGTTTTACAGAGGAAAACTGAAAGGGTGAGCAATAGCCTCTCTCTCCACCCCTCCATGTGGGATGTCTTAGCCTCCAATTTAAAAGGAAATCTGCACTGTTGGTTCTCCTGTTTAAGCACAAAAGCACTGCCTTCAAGGCCGGGAGGGAGGTTCTGATTTGAAAAGGAGAGTATGAAAGGGATTGTTGGGTGTCTTTCCACCGTGTTCCTTTAACCTGGATCTAAGAAGATCCAGATCTAAGGAATGGGTACTTCTCTTAATCTGGATCTAGTAGATCCAGATTAAGGAAAGAACCCAGTGTGTTTCCATGGGTGGTCTAGCACCCAATAGCAATGGGTGCTAGCCTGCCTGCTGTGGAAACACCGGAGCACCCATTTGCAAATCTGGATCTACTCTAAGGGGTCTGCCTGTCACCCCAGATGTTTTGGGGGACAGGGGGTGCAATCTCCGAAGTTGCCTTTGGAGATTAGCAAAGGCTCCAAAGTCCCTTTGAAATCCCTCCGAAGTCATTCCAAAGTTGCCTTTGGAGCACTTGATAATCTCCAAAGGCAACTTCAGAATGACTTCGGAATGATTATAGAGGGACTTTGGAGCCTCCTCTAGACCCCATTGCCCAATTGCAGTGGAAATAGGCTCCCTATAATCTGGATTTTATGGCTGAAGACCCTGTTGTAGACCCCTTTAATGGGGTCTACATGAAATCTGGATTTCCCTAGCTGTAGTGGAAACAGATGTGTCCCTAATGGGGTCCATTGTGGAAATAGGGTCATCCGGCTTTCAGCCAAGTGGGTCCTTAAGAAATGCTAAAATGGGTACTTACTGCCAGTGGAAAAACACCCTTCTTTCCCTCAGCTGATTCTGTGAGGCAGGCTTAACAGGGGTTGGATGGTGGGGGAGATTAAAAGGTCCCATTTCTTCCTGCTGGGTTTCTTCGTGAGTGGGAACGCCAGTATTCACATTCAGCCTGTGTTATCCTCAAGGAAATGGGAACACCCAGGATGTGCACTCGGTCTTGAATCCAGATTTTAAAAGTCCAACCTGGATTTTAAAAGTCACAGAGGAACACACACACACACTTACTTTTTATTACTTCAGAAAATTATTAACCAATGTAAGCTGCAACCAAGCATAATGGGAATTTGTGTTGGTTACATTTTCATCTGGGGATGGCTGGAAGGAGGAAAAGTTATATTGTAAACATTTTAAATCTGAATGTTAAATTTGAATGTATAGACATTCAATTTGAATTTGAATGTCCGAATTTGATCAAATTCAATTGAATTTCAAATGTTTGGAATATTCACGCACATCCCATAGTTTTACTTCACCTGAAGTCTTCCTAGATCTGTACATATTTTTTTCCCCATTCCTTCACTAGGACTGCAGTCAGACAGCATTGATTTAATCCTCATCATCTGGATAATCCAGAATAAAGCACGGGTGGTCAGGAATAAAATCTGGATGTACTTTACTCAGGATTATCCAAATAATGCAGATTAAGTAAGTGCCGCCTCGATGACGCTTAGGTTATTACTTGCCACCCTTACCAAACATTTGTCACACTTGCCCTTCAGATCGCCCATTAAGAATTACACTAGCCGTTTCTTTCCCTCTTTCATTTGTGCCTTTCAGGTGAAAATGCTCCCTTGTGGATTCAGAGAAGAGCTCTGTGCAATTTAAGGAGTAAAATAGGCAGTCCCAAGTCTAATGGTAAGCACATTATTTATTATATGGAGAATCTCACAGAAAGTTCTTTCTTTCTTTTTCTCTCCCCCCCCCCCCTCTTCCTTCCATACAGGTTTCATACATTAGCCATTGGGCAGCAATTCATCAATCAGCTTTTGCAGATCCGAGTATTCATTACATATTGGGCAGCAATTCATCAATCACCCATTTTGCAGATCTGACTATTATTCCGGTCATGTGACAGAATTCTGTGAATTCTGCAATGCTATTCTGGCACAAAAGCACACTTTGCTAGGTGGGTCTGAGGGATTCACACACAAGAAGGCATCCTGCCTGTTTCATAGGATCAGACTGCAAAGATTTGCAATGTTTATTTTTCCAGCAAATACATGTTTTGCAAAACATAATTGGGCAAAGAAGCAACCCTGATTAAGAACTGAGTTGTGTTTACATAAAAATGCAGATAATTCTGTTTCTGTTGATTTTAATTAAGAGAAGTGTACCTTTCCAGTCAAATGTCACTGCTAATTAGATTTCCAGTCTGGGGTTATTCTTTACTGCAACTTTTATGTGCAGAAGAAGTTTAAGCCTTGCAATAATAAAGCAATGGGGAAGATGTTGTCTTCCTACTTGCCCCAACACTTGCACACCCGGGGGGTGGGGAGGTTGCCAGTGGCCCTTTGGTCTGGCCTGAATCCAGCTTGAGGGCCCAACGTCCCGACACTTTGGATGGGATTCTCCATTTCTGCGGACTAAATGTCCAAAATTCCAGGAAATCCCTGTTCGGATTTTAACAGGACTCACTGTGGAATCCTGTTAAAATCTGAATATTTATTAATGGGAACACCACCCGTGCTGATCTCCTCAACCACCAGCAGCCATTTACCTCCCCCTGCCCTGTTCTGTCATTGTCTCCCACTGTTTGCCTATCCCACCCTGCCCATTCCACTATCTGTCACTGTCTCCTGCCATTTTCCCTGTTCCTTCATTTTTCCTTGTCTCTCAGTGTTTGCCTTCCCCTCCCTCTTTCCTCGTCTCCCAGTGTTTGCCTCCCCCACCCCACCCCGTTCCTCTGTCTGTTGGATAACCATGGGGAAGGCAAGCAATGGGATGATGATGAAAGACAGAGGAATGAGGCAGGTGGAAATCCAGGAGACGGTAACAGAAGGAGGAATGGGGTGGGGGAGAAACAGCGGGGAATGACACCCCAGTGCAGTTGGGATGGCTGTAAGGAGCCCTCAGCGCTGGTAGAAAAAGAATCTGGGTTAAAACTCAGACTTTTTTTAACCTGTCGAAACCTAGCGCTGTAATTAAGGAGTCACGTTTTCACATCCTCTGCTAGATTGTCAAGATAGTTTTTCTAAAAATAAACCTTTACTCCTGACTGACTGGTATTTTATCAAGTTCCAGGGTACCTCTTGGAGAATAACTAGCTGTTTATTGCTGCATTTAGACCCCCAGGGTACACAAGCATGCACTACAAAGACAGGGAAAAAATAATCTGTGTATTATCAAAGAAAAATGAAAAGCTATTTGCAAATGTTAATGTATATGTAGATACACCTATAATTACCTGTTTGCTGTCTATATGCTAATGATGAACATTCTGTGGTTATCCTTAAGTTATCTTTCTTTTTTCATATCCAGAAAGAAAAAATTATGGACTGGTCTATTTGACAAAACAATAAAATAAATAAAAATGCCATAGACAGTAACTTTAAAATCCAAACAAGTCTTTCACACTTGACTTGGTAGTGTAAAACTCAACTTCTTTGTCACTCTGTCTAAACATAACAGATCAAATATTAACAGCAAACACATAACGCCTGCTCAAGTTCCCAAGTTCAGAGTAGAATTTTATTCCAATTTTATTATTATCTTTCATTTATCCTTGAATCACATTTTGGGTATATATAGCTTCCATAGGAATTTTGGAAATCTGATTATTTTATTGACAGATACATATACCTCAGGGCAAATTCTGTAACAATCAGCTTTTGGGGATGCATGGTTTGTCCTTCAAAGGAAAAAGAAGCCCTCACTGCATGGTACCTATCCTTTCAGGAATAGATAATTCATTATCTTGAATGATACCTGAGAAATTCAATTATGTGGCAAGGGTTAATTAATTTCTTGACTTTCTGGTTAAACAGGGCAAACCGAGCCATGTCTTTGAAGGCTTCTGAAACCAGGGAATTAAAAAAAAAAGGAAAGGAATTGTCTTTGCTCTTTAAATTTTCAGGGCAAGTTAACTCTTTCCTGGCACTTTTAGGTTTTCTCCACAAAATTTAATGTATTTACCTCTCAGTTAATAGTTTAACAAAGGGTTATGGATTTTGCCTGGCTTTCTTGCAGATTATTTTCTTGAACTGGGAGAGGGGAGAAGACTAATTTCCTGTTCAATATTTTTTTAAAAAGAAATTCTAGGCTGGAAATCTAGCCCACTATTGTAAATGCACGTTAAATACTTACTCTTCCAGTGGGATGTACTGCTGCTTCATTTCCTAGTGCACAACAGAGCAACTAGAGGTACCAATTGCTCTCCGGAAATGTAAGGGGTGTAGGGATCTGCAAGAATATTTAAAATATTCCTTATTCAATCAAATTCAGACATTTGAATTTGAATTGAATGTCCAGATATTAATTTTTTTAATTTTTGAACAAATACAAATATTTTGAATTATTTGCTTGAATGATTCAGACACTCGTATGTGTATGGATATGTATGCATTACATATGTATCCATACGCATTTTATTTGTATCCATATGCATCCATACCCATCCTGGTTTTGTCCTGTATGGATGCATAAGGGACAAAAACAGGATCCATACGGATGTGAACAGGTACATACAAATGTTGAGATTCGTACCATCAAATTTGTATTGAATATTCATATGAATAGACATGAATGTATTCAAATTGGTTCAAATTTTAATAAATTCAGTTTTTTTCTCTATTTGTATGAATTCAGACATTTGAATATTCATTTTGAATTGAATGTTGAAAATTGTGTTTGTGCACATGTGTGTAAAACAAAGCAGTCATTTCCACATTTGCATTGCATTGGCTGCCAATTCACTATCAGGCCCAATTCAAGGTGTTAACTCTGACTTATAAAGCCCTAAATGACTTGGGCCCAAAATATCTAAAGGAACGCCTTCTTCCATACCGACTTGCCCATGCCTTAAGATCTAGCGATGAGGCCCTCTTGGTCATCCCACCATCCAGAGGGGGCCTTTTTGGCAGTGGCCCCCAGACTGTGGAATGGTCTCCCCGTTGAGGTGCACCATGCCCCTTCCTTGTATTTATTTAGGAAGGCACTAAAGACATACCTGTTGACCTTGGCCTTTGGCTGAAGTGATTTATTCTCCCCCCCCCCCCAGTTACAGTTACAGCCACTATTAATGCACTATGGAGTGTGTGGTTTAAAATTTGTTGAATTTTTAAGGTGTTTTCAAATGTGCATCTTGTTTTAAACTGTATCTTGTTTTAATTTATATCTTTTTTTAATTTGTATTTTGTTTTTAATCTGTTGTTTAATCTGTTGTTAACCGCCCATAGACCTTCAGGTATGGGGTGGGACAGAAATGTAAATAAGTAAATAATTTAATTTTGCAACTCTTCATGCACGCTTCTGCTTTTGTGAAGGGGCATCTCTGTTTCCATCCCTTTAAAGCATGGCTATTTGGGCACATCCATCATGTCGATGTGACACTGATTGCTTGCCATTTGCCCTGAGATATTTCGCATGGAAGCATCTCCAACCTCTTCTGCTGTCCATCCAACGTAAAAGCCATCTGTGAGATAAGCCATAAGAGAGGCGGGTGGTCTGTCTGCTGTGAAGTCTACCAAGTGTCAATGACCAGGTCTTAATTGGGGCTATGTTAATAAACAGTTTGCTTAATTGAAGCTCATTCAGTCCATGCCAAAAGGTTAAGTAGCACATTCCATCAGAGGGTAGAAACTAAATTTAAAAAGATATCTGATTAGGTGGGAGAGACTCAGTCTCGCCATGCATTGTAGGTATGTTCAAAGTGTTATTTGAAAATTAAGTGGGGAGATGGTGCAGTCTTCTGGAGACACGTCTGGTCTTTCTTGTCATCTCTTCTTTTCTCTTTGTTGATGGGCCTCGTATGGCTTTTTTATTTCAATGAACAGCCCTGGCATTGTACGTCGTTTGCACACCACCCTCCAAGGTAGAAAGTTGGTCACTTCCTTTGCCCTTTGTTTTGTTTCTGCTTTTAACTGTATTGTATTGAAATGGCTACATGGCTGATCAAATAAAATCTATTTACTATTTACTATTTACATGCATAAATAATAAAAGAAAACATTTCAGAGTTTTGAATAATAAAAGTAAGGGAGAAAATCCACAGTTAAACTTGGGACTCATCTGACATCCCCGTGTGGAGTGAATTGTTGGCACTGACATGGACATATATGTGAGAGAGTCTGTGAGCATGATAATTTCAATCTGTCATCAATTAAGAACTACAGGCAGAACTAATTGCAAATTCCTGCTCTTAAAACGGAGAGTTCTGAGGTGTGCGGCAACAAAGTGTTCACTGGAGACCAATACCTGGGTTTTCTATGATCTTCTTATTTATGAAGCTAAAATCCTTCCTGAGCTATTGCCCAAGGCACTGGAAGAGAGAGACAAGGAAAGTAGTGAACAAGACCATAAACTAATAGCAATCATTTGATCTCCAAGTGGGAAGGGGGCCCAGGTAGCGGAAGTAAAACATGGCAGGGAAACAAGCTGGAAGGTCCTGAACACGAATGTGCACAAATGTGTTTTTTTGGCATTCAGTTCCCAATGAATCAAATCGAATATCCAAAAATCCAATTCGATTTGGATCTTTAAAATCCAAATTTATCAAGATTTTATTCAAATTTACCAAATCTATTTGTTTGAATGTTTGATTCGAACCTGCACAAACAAATGTTAACAACTTCATTCGCCAGCACCTTCCCCACATCCATACAGACACGTCTGTATGGATCCCGTAGTTATCCCATATGCAACCCATTTTTGTCCCATATGGATCCATACAGATGCGTACAGATGCGGGAAAGAGGCGGATCTTCAAGTACGCTTTGTGTACAAACCCGTTACACATACAAATGTCCAGATAATTCGAATGAATAGATCCAAAATTCAAAATTCGAATATTTACATTCAAATTTTGGGACATTAGATTCAAATCCGAATGTCAAAATTCGGCAGATTCAATCAGATTATGAATCACTATGAATATTCATGCACATCCCAAGGGAGAAGTAGAAAGCTTTGTCAGTCGCTTTGAGTCCCCTTAAATGAGTGAGAAAAGCAGGGTAGAAAAAGCCAACTCTTCTTTTTCTACCACAGAACCAGCTGGGTGACCTTGGGCTAGTCATAGGTCTCTTCTGAGCTCTCACAGCCCCACCCACTTCACTGTTATGGGGAGAAGAATAGAAAGCTTTGTCAGCCGCTTTGAGTCCCCTTGAAAGGGTGAGAAAAGCAGGGTAGAAAAGCCAACTCCTCCTCCTCCTCCTCCTCTTCTTCTTCTTCTTCTTCTTCTTCTTTCCTCCTCTCTAGTCAAGTCTGAACTGGGTCCCTCCAAGCTGTCCATTGGATGAAACATCAAAACTTGGGGGGATCAGACTCTTTGTATGACAACTGAGTAGTCCTTGGCATTTACAATCTAGAAAGAAAATAATATATGATGTGCTGCTTTATATATATTAGGATATAGGGTGAAAAAACTCACTTTCCTCCTTTTTTATCTCAGTTTTCCAGTAGGTCTGCTGTGTACTGTTGCCTTTTTGTTTAGCTGACATGCTTTCATCTGATAAGATTGCAACTTCTTTTATGTTGCTGTGAAGTGAAACGTCTGCTTAGTTCAGGCATGATAGACAGGAGATAAATGGTATTTTCTAAGGTAGGCTAAACTTCTGCAGCGTTACTGCCTTAATTTTTTGAGTTGGTTGATTGACCAGTTGTGTTGTTGCTTTGAATCCTGACTAAGGATGTGCATGAGGATATGAAACATTCAAAATTTGATCAAATTCAGACATTCAAATTTTAATCAAATGTCTATAAATACTAATTTAAACATTCAAATGAATTCTGAATCTTTTGAATCATTCATATGAGTTATCCAGACATTCGTATGTGTACGGATATGTACGTGGTACATATGTATCCTTACACATCATATTTGTACCCATAAGTACAGGATGGGAACGGAATGTAAATGGGATAAAAACTGGATGTGTACTGGTGCATATGGATGCATACGGACACATGCGAATCTTGTTGACATTCATATCTTTAAATACAAATGGAAAATTCATACAAATAGATTCAAATGTATTTTAATTGAATCGAATGTGAATACATTAGAATTTTAAACATTCAAATTGATTTGAATCTTCGGATATTCAATTCGAATAAAATCGGATGCCAAAAATTGCATTTGTGCATACTCCTAATCCTGACTAATCCTGTGTGTGTGTATCTGTAATGGCCACAGGCACTTCATTGCATGGCAGGGGCCCTTAGGGCAATTCCCAACTGGCCACTGGACTGGACCAGCAAAAGTACTTGTAGCCTCTCTTCCACATACCAGTGCAGGCCAAGGGGTGTCCCCCCCAGGGCGTGGTCTAAGGGGCGGTGTCTAAAGGGACAGGAATTAACGGGGGTGACGTCTAAGAGGGCAGGATCTCCCTTGCTTCACTTGCTGAACCAGTATGCAAGCCAGGGCAGCGTAGGCATGTGATGTTCACAGATATTCAAAAATTCAAAAATCCAATTCGAATTCAATGAATATCGACATTCAAATTCAAATTGGATTATCAAAAATCTGAATTTCCAGATTTGATCAAATTTTGATGAAATATCCAAAAGTCCAATAGGGATTTCTGAATAATTCAACTGAATAGATCCGCTTATATTGCATCTGAATATTGGGTCTATTTGCGCTAATAATATAGGATAACAACGGGATGTAAACAGGATGCAAACGTGATAAAAACAGGATGCACGTGACTTAAAAATCAGATACAAATGTTCCTGACACTCGTATCATTAGATCCGAATTGGGTTTTCTAAAATATAGAACCGGATAATCTGGATTTGATCCGTATTTTCAAAAATTTGGATTTTTGAACTTCAAATCGACTTGGATTCGAATGCAAAAAAATGCATTCATGCACATCCCTAGAGCAGAGAATCACCCTTAGATCAGAAAGGATAAAACATATTAAATTCTTTTACTATTTCTTACTATTGGCTTAGTTCATACTTCTTTAGCTACTGGGGCTGAGTTGGTTGCTCAGTCACAAAAGCAAATCCCACTTTGTTTATTCATACATCTGTTGGCTTTTTTATAATTAGTTCATTTCTTTACCTACTCTGTTTAAAATGATGTGGGATGGTTATAGCCATGGCAGCCAGATGGGAAGGCGGATACATTTGAGGATTGCATAGTTTTCTGTGCAAACTTTGGAGACTCGGGAACCATTGTTGTTGTCCTTCTGATCACAACCCAATTATATTCTAGCAGGAATACAAAAGAACATGCTTTCTTCTTCTTCTTCTTCTTCTTCTTCTTCTTCTTCTTCTTCTTCTTCTTCCGTTTTTACTAGACCAGGTTGACAGTAGGGAAGCGCATGAATCTTTTTCTTTGCATTCAAATTTAGAGTCAAATCAAACATTCAATTTGATTCAGATGTTTAGAATCTATATTTTATCTATATTTTCTTATTGCTTTGATTTTAATATACCTTTTGGCTGTGGTTTGTGGTTTACTTTTATTCCACAATTGTTTTTCTTACAGTGAGTTTTTTAATTTTGGTGCTTTATATTATATTATTTGATTTAGTTCATTTATTATTTGCATTATCAGTGCATTTATTCTTTGCATTATCAGTGGGGTCATTGTAACCCTTTTAGTAAATATTCCATATATTTTTTGGGGGGTATAGAACCCAATTGTTTGTTTGGTCACTTTTAGAATCCTAATGCGACAGAAACTGATTCGAATCCATTTGAATCTATCCATTCAAATGTTAGATCTGAAATGATTTTGAGTGGTCAAATGCTATTGTAAAAATACAACTTCACCTCAAGACCTGGAGAAAATGAAAGCTTTGCTTATTATCTGTGTCCAGCTATTTCGATCAGCGCAGCAACTCTAGATCTGGAATGAGTCTGTGACTTCTAAAAAGTTGCTCTTTTGACTATTTAAATATCTTTGCATAGTGAACATTAGCTACTGAGTGGATTAAAAGGAAGTGGAGGGGGGAGTAGAGCACCCACAGATTGGTTTGTTTTACATTGTTATAGTTCCCACCCTAGGGCAATTATAAAACAAATGGAGAGTGCCATCTGGTGGCCATGGGTTGGAAGTGGTAACCCATTAGACTCACCTGGCTGCTGTTCTCTACTTGCAAACACAGGTGTGCTGGCTACTGATGGGATGAGAAGACCAAAGGCTTCTTGGGGGTCAGGCCTTGCTTGTACACTCACTGCTACAACTAAAAGGCCTCTGAATACTCGCTTCATGTTCTCTTGGTCCGTTGGGCCTCAGGTTTCTGTTCCACTGCCAAGCTGTCTTCACAGCCTCCCAACTCTAGGGGTGAGTTTTTTCACTTCCTACCGCTGATTTTTTACTTGTAATTGTAGCTACTAAGCTGTTCCAAAGCTTCGTTGTAGTTTATGCATGACTAAACCTTTACCTGCTCCCCATTCCCTGAAAATGACCTTTAGATCATCTTACCTATCTCTCCAACAAAGGCATCCATCTTAGTAGCCACCAATACACCTATCCTCCATGAACATAAGAGGAGCCCTGCTGGATCAGACCGCAGCCCATCTAGTCTAGCATCTGAGCATCTTAAACAGAAGATGATACCAATCCTTTAGGGGCATCCTGCCTGTCTAATTCATTACCTTAGTTGCAAGGTGCCAAAAAGAGAAGAAGAAACTGTTTGTTTGTTTGTTTGTTTGTTTGTTTGTTTGTTTGTTTGTTTGTTTGTTTGTTTGTTTGGTTGGTTGGTTGGTTGGTTGGTTGGTTGGTTGGTTGGTTGGTTGGTTGGTTGGTTGGTTGGTTGGTTGGTTGGTTGGTTGGTTGGTTGGTTCGTTGGTTGGTTCGTTGGTTGGTTCGTTGGTTGGTTCGTTCGTTCGTTCGTTCGTTCGTTCGTTCGTTCGTTCGTTCGTTCGTTCGTTCGTTCGTTCGTTCGTTCCACTTGCTTCCACAAAAACTTCTTGCCAGTGCAAAACCATAAAGAATCTCTCTCTTGGAAGATCTCTCTTTTTCCTGCCAACCCCTGCTAAAATGGCAGAGCAAATTGCGAGGGCTTGATTAGAAATATCATCAAACCAGCCAATTCTCCTGGGCTGATCTCCCCTTATTTTTAAGCCTGTGAGACATACCTGCTGCTTGGGCAGCTTGAGAATGCATGGAAAACAAGCACTCAGCCTGCCATAAGAGCACAGCCATTGCAGCGCAAGGCACATTATGCAGGTTTAAGCCCGTTAACTTTATGGATCTCTCTATCAAAAGCAGGTGTCTAATTTTATAGATAAGCCTAAGTCCTCCAAAGCAGAACTCCCCACCGCTTGGAAACAGAACCATCAAACTTAATTGCACAGGAAAACATGCTCTTTTCCTCTCAAAGCCCAAGAGATGTTTTCTCTTGTTTACTATCCTGGTACTACAGTGTAGGGTAGTATCGAAATATCCTAAATAAATCCTACACATTCTTTTTGGATCCTGTACAAATTCGTATGGATACATACATATTGAATAGAATTCTACCACATTTGAAAGAGATCTATTTTAACGAATACGGATTTTCTAACATTCAATTTGTCATGAATCCAACACTAAAAAAACCATTTGTGCACATCCTTGATCAGATCTTCAGGCCTACAGTGATAGCAAAGGTTTCTTCCTGTTAAAGAAAAACAGGATCCTCACACACCCAACCCCAGGTTGTACAGATACTGCTGACATACAGTATCCCAGTCCCTATTTACAATTCCTATTAAATAAACAGTAAAAGTGTAATGGAGCAAGCAGAAAAATAATTAGAACCAGGCAAAAGGAGAAATAATCTGTGATTAAATCTTACCTACTTTGCATTGGGTGTCGAATCCATTATTAATCACAACAGGAAGTGATGGCTGTTAATTAACTATCATGGTGTTTTATTTCCCGCTCCCAGATTATCCTATCTAGTCCCGTTTTATGGGGCAAAGTCCTTGTTAAAGACAATAAGAATATCTCTCTTGAGTAAAGCATGGTGAAGAAAGCAAAAACCTAAAGGAAAACCGTGGATTAGTTACTTGGAGACACTGATATTAATTAGCATTCATTATGGCTGTGTGCAGTGCAGGCAGCTTGCAGTTCAGGAGATCTTAGCCCAAATAAAGTGGTGTCTGGTTTCATCTGAACCTACTTAGGAGAGAAAGGCAGCGGCATTTTGGGTCCAGCTATTAAATTTTCCAGCGCGTCATTCGGTCAACAACTGGCATTCTCTGGTTGAGAGTGGCTCAGGTCAAGTTGCTAAATAGATTGTTGATTGTTTTGCAGAGCAAATGTGCTCTGTTCTGAAGGTCACCCAGGCCTAAATCCCAAAGGCCATTATAACATAAAAATAGTCCAACTTGAGCGAAACTCTGCCCCGGCCTCGCCACAACCAGCCGAATGCTTCTTTGAGGTTCAGAAGTAGGAGTGAACCACACTTCCCCACACTGTCTCTAGCAGCTAATGTCAAAAAGGCAGGTTAATGCTAAACCTGGAGACGGAAAGCAGCCACTTCGACAAAAAGCAGCATTGCTTAAGTTACGGTCCCAATTTCAAGAAAGCTATCAGGAAGTTCTTTGAAGAACAGGGCCTTCTTTGTGGTAGGTGGCCCCTGTGAGAAAAGGCTGCGGGACTAGATGGGCCATGGGGTAGATCTAGTGCAGCATGTACATAGTTGATGTCATAAATACAATAAATGTAGCAAATTCTGTGACCCTCACCACCCACCATGGTCAGTGGTCACAGCTGATGGACAGAGGGTCATCAGTCTTTGGAATTTACTACCAGAAGAGGTGGTGACAGCAACCAGCCTGCATAGCTTTAAGAAAGGATTAGGCAAGTTCATGGGGGGCAGATGAATCAATGGATTCCCAGGTCCATCACCAGGTTGGAGAGACGGACTGGGTGACTCAAAAAGGCCATTGGCTGGGATTCAGGAGCAGGTGAAGGTTTTGCCTTTGTCTTCTGCTTGAGATGCCCAGAAACCATTGGTGTGCCAATGTGCAAGACAAGACGTTAAGAGTAGGGCTGTGGTCTCGTCATCACTTTAAACCTTCTTCAGTCCAGCTTCAGCTCTGACTGCTCACACCTTTTCATTTCTTTCTGTTTTATTTGTGAACTTTCCATTCAGGAAAGTCCAGGTGGAGGGTGGAAAGTCCACAAGTAAAACATAAAAATGAAAAGGTGTGAACAGGCAGACCTGAAGATGGTTTAAAGTGGTGTGACCATAGGGTAGATGGGCTGTGGCCTAACCCATCAGTGTTCTTCCTATGCCCCATTGTGGAAAGCAAATCCAGGAGGAAGGACCCAAATTCCCCTATATCTTGTTATTCATTCCTAGTAATATTTCAGCTTCTCACCTTGAGCATGTTCAAGATGCTTGCTTCTCCACAATATCTTCTATTTGGACAGTTGAGCTCTCTGCAGGAAGATTTTTAAAGTGAGTTACAAAAAAGGGAGAGCAAAGATTTGGACGCACTTCTGAGCGGCCTATCCATCCAGAGGCAGCCTGGCATCAGCTTGCAATCTGCGTTCTGTGCCAAACAAAGATTCCATTGTGCAGTCCATGAGCCATGGAAAAAAGAGAAGGCAGAGAGAGAGGAGATAATACACACACCATGAGGATCCCATCACATTATCTTCAGTGATGCAGCCACGAAAGGCTTTATGACTGTAGCTCCCCTGCCAGTTAAATACCCAAATGAGGAGGGAATTCTCACTGGGGCCACAAGGTTGCATCTCAACTCACGTTTCCCTGTTTCTGGTCTTGCTGTAATGTTGGTTCACAATGATGATTTCATGCCCCAGCTTTCAGGCTCCAGGTGGCTTTTTCAAAAGACGTTACAAGACACACATCATCATCATTATTAATAATTGGTAACTTTGTTGAGTGAAATCTTTGCAGTTGTATAGAATTCATAGTAACATTTTGCAAAAAATAATAAAACTGTACATTTATCTAAGAATATGAAAGCTCAATCTATCTCAGAGAAGGAATAGGAACAAACATCTCCAGCTAGAAGTATCTGTTCACTAGGAATGTGCACAAATATTTGAAAATTCAAATATTTGATTCAAATCTGACAAATGTCGACATTCGAACTCCAATTGGATTTTTGAAAATTTGAATTTGCACGTACAAACTCGAATTGGAATTTTCAAAAATCCGATATGGATTTTCAAATGAGTCGAATGTGTAGATTCATATCTGTCGTATACAAATCTGTGCAAAAATTATACGTATCTTCTGCTTAAAATACGGGATTAAAACAGGATGCATACGGGATAATACGGAATGCGCACAGATACATATAACAGATATGAATATTGTCACAATTCATCTATTTAAATATGAATCTAACATTCTAATGTACAATTCAAATGTTGCGGATTTGAATCGGATTTTATGACATTTGGTTCTTAAATATCCAAACTGAATCGGATTTTTTGACATTCAAATCTACTCAGGGTGTTTTTCCACTGTCACTAAAAGTACCCATTAAGTACCTATTAATGGGTATGTAATGGCATTTTTGTACCCATTAATGGGTACTTGATGGGTACTTCTAGTGACAGTGGGAAAATACCCTCAGATTCGAATGTCAAAAATACATTCATGCACATCCCTACTGAACCCAAGGCTGTGGTCACACTTTAGTCCAGCTTCGGTTCACTTTCAGAGTGTGAGAATACATCAGCAAAGTGAGAAGCTGTTAAATAACTCAGAAAATTCACCTTTGGGATAGATAACGTGAAAGGAAATTACTGATCAATTTGCTGATGTAAAGAGGAAATAGGAAATAGGTTCAAATCAAATTGAATCGAATCCTGAAAATTGCATTCGTGATCACCCCTACACCATATCTTCCTCAGGAACCAGGCATAACCTCAAGGTGTCTCATAAGGATTTTTTTGGGGGGAAGTCTACGTAACATGCTTTGAACTCCTGAACGTGCTTTATTAGCATAAAGCTTCTCTCTCTTTACTCTCAGTTTGCCTTCACTGTTGGCTGTTTTCCTGCCAGCCAGGAGCAAAGTTCTATCTTCAAAACCTATCCAACTCTTCAGAGTTTCCACATCAGCCTCAGAGGTTTTCCATCTTCCTGAGTTGCCCAGTTCCACAGCTAGCAATCAGACCCTTTTATGTCTGCTAGGGATTTGCATGAATATTCGTACGCATTCAAAATTTGATCGAATGTGCTGAATTTCGACCTTCAAATTCGAATAGAATCTCCAGAAATTTGAATTTAAACATTCAAACCAAATGTTGAGTTTTGGGGCTATTGGTTCAAATAATTCAAACACTCGTATGTGTTCATACACAATGCGTACTTGAAGATCCGCACCTTTCCCACATCTGTACACACACGTGTACGAAGGGGTACGGATGTGTACGGACGTGGGAAGATCCATCCGGGGGTCATGTACGCATCTTGTTGGCATTCCTAAGTGCAAATTCGAATAAAAAATTCAAAGGAACAGATTCGAATTTGCTTAATTCGAATCAAATTTTGTTGAATTCAAATTTAAATTATTTGAATTGAATTGAATTTTTGATTATCTAAATTGACTCTAATAGAATGTCAAAAAAAAACAAAAAACCCACCATTCTTCCACATCCCTGCTTTCCATTTCCCTGCCAGCCAACAGCAAAGTTCTGTTTGCAATACCTATCCAGCTCTTCAGAGTTTCAACATCGGCCTCAGAGGTTTTCCGTCTTCCTGAGTGTCTTGTCATCCCAAACCCAGTTCCTCTGCTAGCAATAAGATGCTTTTATGTCCACCAGCTGCTGCAGCAGATCAGTGCCACCAAATCCTTTGCAGGCAGGCAAGAGAGGAGCAGAGGCAAAGAGAAAGGCACCCTATGTATTCTAATTGTACTTGATGATTTCACTTCTCACTAGGCTTCCATTAATTAACTCTCCTGGAAGCTAGCCCGTGTGTGCTTTAATTAAGTACAAGTGCAACACAAAGCCAGCAACCAAAATAAGTTCATTAAAGAGGGGGAGGAACTATATTTGTTGCCACTTAATTATTCACTGGAGCCTTTTGTGGGAGCCGGTGGCACCAAAGTCGGACGCCTGCCGCTTTCTTTTCTCTTAATTTGTATTTTAAAAAGCATGACGGCATTTCTACACACTATGAGCCAGTTTGGCCCAGTGGTTAGGGATCTGGACTCTTATCTGGGAATACTGGGTTTGATTCCATCCTCCTCCACAAAGCCAACTGGGTGACCTTGGGCTAGTCACAGTTCTCTTCTGAGCTCTCACAGCCCCACCTAACTCACAGGGTGATCTATTGTGGGGAGAAGAATAGAAAAGCTTTGTCAGCTGCTTTGAGTCCCCTTAAATGGGTGATAAAAGCAGGGTAGAAAAGGCAACTCTTCTTCTTCTACTACTCTGCCAACCATGCCCGTCGTTGGATGATGGTGCGCCCTGAAGCCTGCCATGAGTCCTTGTCCTGGACCGCCCTTCTCCATAATTTACCGGCGTGTTTTTGTTTCTTTTAACTCCATCCTTAAAGGTTGACCAGTTTGCGGTCAATTGGCATGTAAGGCAGCTGCAAAGCCTAATTAATGGTGTGTGGAATCAGCAAGGCCATCCGGCCAGTGTCCTTCCAAATGGCCGCCGGTGCCCTGGCCCTCCTCTTGTCTCCCCTGAAGAATGAAAAGATGCCCTAGGTAGGAAGACAACTGCAGAGGCCTTGCTCACCAGCCGTCCAATGCAGTAAGTGATGACCAAAATACCCCAAATGGATGGGAACCTGCCTGTTGTATTAATCAGTCTTTGGCTGTGGTCACCTCTAAAGTTTAATCCAGCTTCGGTCCACCTACAGAGGGAGAGAACACGTCGGCAAAGTGAGCAGTAATTTTCTTTCCACGTTGACTGTGTCACACCTAAGGTTTAATCCAGCTTCAGTCCACCTTCAGGGCGAGAGAACACATCAGCAAAGTGAGCAGTAATTTTCTTTCCACATTATCTATCCCAAAGGTGAATTTTCTGAGTTATTTAACACTGAAAGAAAACAGCTTGTCACTTTGCTGATGTGTTCTCTCACTCTGAAAGTGGACTGCTGAAACTGGATTAAACCTTAAGTGTGGCCACTAGGGCTATGCACAAATGGTTTTCTTTGCATTCGAATTTGAGTTGAATCGAATGTCAGAAGATTCAATTTGATTCGAATGTTTTAAATCCATTACATTCAAATCTTTTCGTTCGAATGTTAGATTCATATTTAAAGATACGAATGTCAACAACTTTCATATGTGCTAAATTTATCTGTACGCATTTCATATGCATCCTGTTTTATCCTGTACGCATCCAGTTTTTATCCCTTTTTAGGACCTCACCGTGATCCAGGCAGGCATGCTTTGACTCCAGGGATCCTACGTCAACATCCTGTCCAAGTATTCCTAAAGCTGCTTGGGGCACGGAGAAGACTAAACTATTACTGAAACCACTTAAAGAAAAGCCAAATTATCCATATTTAGCGCAAATGTGGGATGCATACCAATTAGCAGCACACTTGTAGCTAATTCTTGAACGCGAAAGACTATAAAATCTATAGATCTAAAAACAAGTATTTAACACACGTAGTGCTAAGAGTAAAACATAAACTGCCATTCTCGTATTACATAAAATTGATTTCCCCCCCCCCCTTAAAAAAGCAGTTAGCACATGGGGTTGGGTTTTTGTCTTTGTTTTGTTTTTTGCTTTACAAATAATAGAAAATAACTGTTTTTGCAAAAAATATCTATATTGAGTTATTGCCTTTGTTTAGAAAGGACTTCTGCCTCCAAAGATTCCCAGCTGCTCCAGCAGTTCAACAGTTTAGAGTCTGATCATGAAAATCCCAGTGCTAGACTTATCTGGGTCATCACCTCATTGCTTTTCCACTCCAGGCATTCTGTGTGTTTCTTTGGGTTCCTGTCAAAGTTGCCGGTTGTGCATCTAGGACACGCCGTGGCATCTTGGAGCAACTTCACTGGAAGCCCACAATGCTTCTTCTGACAGGGCAAATGGCCATTTCCCTGTGTTTTTAATTTTTCTGTAAACTGCCTTGAGATTTTATTAATGAGAAGCAGTATACTGCTGTTTCAAATAAATAAGAAGGTGAAAGAACATAAGAACATAGGAGGAACCCTGTCAGATCAGGCCACAGCCCATCTGCTCCAGCATCATGTCTCACACTGTGGCCCACTAATTATCACGCCCCGTGTCCTCTCTGGCTCCTTGGAGGTCCAATTCCTGCCAGCCAAATCAAGGGTGGTGCGCCTCATGGGCCATACTTGGAAACCTCTTCTGTCCTCTCAAATGGGGATAGTTCAGACTCAGACAATATGCAATGCCCTGAGCCGAGTTCTCTCCAGAGAGAATGACAAAAGCTACGTCGCTCGGCTTACCTCCATGCGAAACAGCTGTGCCACCATGGGCATGACTCTCTGAGTCCTACTTAAGAAACACCCAACTCCGCACCCACCGTTGCAAACTCTGTACCCACATTGGCAACCCCTGACCTGAGTGAACCCTGATTCTTGACTCCGAACTGACTTCCCGAACTTAGGGAGACTCTTTGGTTACGGTATCCTGACTCTTGGCCTGTTTGGCTCTGCATACTCCACATGCCCAAGAACTCTGGAAACTGACTTGGCATCTTGCTGTCACTAGCTGGGCATGGGCGTGGGCATGGGCTTCGCTGTTACTGCCTGCTGTGGACATGACACTAATTGCTTCCAGGCATCTCAAGCAGAAGGGAGAGGAAAATGGTTTGCTTGCAATCCATCCCCTTTAAATGGCCTTGAGAGGCATCCTGCCTGTCTCTCCAGCCCAAAGGTTTGACTTAGGCATCCATGCTAGATAACAACAGGCCACAGCCTGGATCAGGCCACAGCCCATCTAGTCCAGCATCCTGTCCTACACAGTGGGGCCCCAGTTGCTTCTGGGCATCTCAGGCAGAAGATGAAGGCAAAACTTTCACCTGCTCTCCATTTGTCAAGGCTAAAAAGCCAGTAGAAGGAAAATGTAGTGATGTGTGCAGAACAGGTAACTAGGAGTCAACTTAGTATCTAGTCAGGAGACCTCTCTACACTGGTGACAGCATCATAGGGATTGCAACAGCTTGCGTAACACAGAGGGAAATGACTCAAGATCAGGAGTTTGTGTGTCATTTGAGTCATTGTGACCTTGCTAGTAAAAAGTATATAAGTAGGTGCATAGCCAATGTATTGTTTACAATTTGACGGAGAGCTGGAGAGAGCTGGAGAGACTTTGTATATATTGATTGAAGTAATAAACCCCTTCGGTGACTGGCTGTCGGCGTGAAATTCTTTCTAAACTGCGACAGAGGTCTGATGGTGCTGAAGAACAGCTCCCGAAGCCAGAAGGAGGGGGAGAGTGGGCCAGGAGGAAAAAGCAAGGTTCCCGAGGCAACACAGAGAGCTTGTCAGAACGCTGCTGATTTATCTGCTAACACCATTCCCTGCAAATGGCCTTGAGAGGCATCCTGCCCATCTCTCCATCGAGGCTGGTCGCTGTCACCACCACCCCTTTGGTAGTAAATTCCATGGACCAGTGAGCCTCTGGGCAAAAAAAAATACTTCCCTTTGTCCATCCTAGGTCTCCTGCCCATCAGCTTCATAGACCCTCCCTGGTCCTTGTGCTCTGTATTGTATTGGCTGTTGGGAGATGGTTATTTTCTCTGTCAGCCCTGATATGGCACTGGGGGTTTGGAAGAGTTTAACCACGGCTACAGAAAATGGTTCTATATCACTTCCAGGGGAACAATCTATGTATTGTGGTATCTGTTGGTAGTTCCTTTGACTTCAAACAAAGCCTATGAGTTGGCTTCTATTCATGCCCACTCAGGCCAGCTGCCCATGTGTGCAGTCAAGGCTCAAGAAAGAACCAAGCACTAGGGGTGTGCACGGATGCAATTTTCGGGATTTGGTTCAAATGGAACATCCAAAAATTCAATTCGAATCTTTAAAACGTGAATTTATCCAAATTCAATTTGAGTTAAACAAATTTGAATCTAGTCGTTTGAATTTTTTATTTAAATTTGCACTTAACGAATGTCAACAACATTCGTATGTGCCCGTATGCTTCGCTAGGCACCCGTATGGATGCAGGAAAGATACATACGTGCAAGAACACATTGTTGTCATGTCCCAGGCAGGAGTGGGCAGTGAGGCAAAACACACGTGCACGCTTACGGCAGTCCTTTGAGGGCTCAGAACTCTCAGTGCCAGTTCAGTCCAAAGTCAGGGGCATCCAGAGATTCAGCAAGTATCAGCACCGTCAGTCAGCCCAAAGGTCGAAGTTTCCAGAAGTTCGGCAAAGGCACAAGAGTGTCCAAGAGTCAAGATACACAGACAGCGGGAGTTGCACCAGAGTTGTCTGCAACGCCGGCTTCATGTGTGCTGCTCAATTAAGTAGGGGCAGCGGCACCACACCCTGCTGGCACAGCTGGGCCAAATGCTGTGATCTATGCCTGATTTGCTTTTACTGGTGGAGAAGGAATGGGGAGGGATGCTCTAGGAGTCCCAAGCTTTCATCTCCAGAGGTGTCTGAGAGTTCCCCCAACGCTGGCCACTGACTCACAATGTCCATGCTGCTATGTCCTGGTTGCTGCCCTAGCTGCTGTGCCGTTGCAGGCATACCCTCCTCCTCTGATGAGGCTGGACTGGCAAGACAGGACACGAATTGTGTATGATCCCATATGAATGTGAATGTCCAGATAATTTGATCGAATAGGTTGAAAACTCAAAATTCATTTGAATTTTTAAATTCAAACTTATGTACATTGGATTCAAATTCGGACTAATTGAATCAAATTTTGAATACCTTTGAATATTTCTGCACACCTCTACCAAGCACCCAACTGTGTTTTTACTTTTTTCCCAGTGCAAACAGCACTGGTGTCTTGTTTACACACCCCACAAACATTCACGCATTTATCGCTTTTGCAGTGGGCTTGTGCATGAATGGAAGAGGCTGGTTTGAATTGTAATGAAAACGGAAAATCAAAGCAAAGAAATGAATACTTGGGTGTCGCTATCTGGATTCCCAATGTTCATAACTTTTTTCTTTCTCTCTAAAGGACAGTCCCAGCTCTCGCAATATTCTGATAGTGTAGCAATCCACAGTCAGATTGGCTGAACTTTAAAAAGGAACTTTCATAATCTTTATTTACCTTCTGGAAACACATTTGATATGAATTGTCTCTCCCTCACATTCACCTGCCCTTTAAAGATATTGCTTGTGGTTGGTGATAAACGCAGGTAATATAAATTCATCAGATTGAAAAGAATCAGGCTGACTGCATGAGCAAGTGATTAAACACACACGCACCGAAACGCAATATTCTCCTCTCTAAAAAGGTTGTACCATGCTTACTCATTACGGAGACAGCCGTGTCTGCTGAGAAGCGAGGTCTGTCTCTTTTGGCATCCAAGCAATTGCAGCCTCAGATAGGGATGGGCATGCATATTCAAAGACATTCGAAATTCGATCTAATTGATCCAAATTTTGACCTTCGAATTAGACTCGAATGTCCATAAATGTGAATTTAAACATTCGAATGAATTTTGGATTTTTGAATCTATTGGTTTGAATCATTCAGACATTCGTATCTGTACGAGTTCGTACACAATGCGTACTTGCACATATGCATCTTTCCCGCACGCGTATGCATTTGTACGGATCCGTACGGGATGAAACCAGTTGCATACGGGATAGCTACGGGATGCATACAGACGTGTACAGATGCATACGGATGCGTATGGAATGCGTTAACAATGCATATGGACACATCTGAATGTTGTCAACATTCATAAGTAACAAATTTGATTTGAAAATTTGAATAAATAGATTTGAATTGGCTTAATTTGAATCAAATTTAGGTAAATTTGAATTTTAAAGATTCGAATTGAATTGAATGTTTGGATATTCATTTCCAATTGAATCCCAAAAATTGCATTTGTCCACACTCCCACTAGGTACAGATGGATGCTCCACATGGGTGCTCCGGCATCCCCACTTCAAGCTTGCCTAGCACCCATGAGATCTTTTTGCAATAGGAGAGGAACTCATGCCATTTCTGCCCTCCTAATCAATATCCCGGGCCAAGACAGAATGATACTGGGTACCACTGGAGTGGGACACAGTTGTTCACATTTCAGACAGCCCAGCCCAGCCCAGCCCAGCCCAGCCCAGCCCAGCCCTGGCCACCGGCCTTCAGAGGTACCACTAGGGTCCAAAGGCTGGGAACTAGGCACGTGCAGCTTGTGCACTAAGAAAATTCATATTCATTCAAATGCATACATATTCAATACGTATCCGATACATATCCCATAACATATCCACTCTGAAAGCATCTAATCCACTTTCGATCCATGTCGAATGCACTTTGGATACATTGCGGATGTGGCTGGTGCAGCCGCTTTCCCACCTCCCTATTTCACAAATGTTCCGAAGCTTTGTAGGAATGTTTTGAAACATTCGCACAAAATACAACTGTCAATTCCACACTCCTCCATGAAGCCATCTGAGTGGCCTTGGGCTTGTCAGAGCTCCATTTCAGAGTTCTCACAGCCCCACCTACCTCACAGGGTGTCTGTTGCGGGGAGAGGAACAGAAGGTTTGTCAGCCGCTTTGAGCCTCCTTAAATGGGTGAGAAAAGTGGGGTACAAAAGCAGAATACGAAAAGCAACTCTTCTTCTTCCTCCACGTAGGCAACTGGGTGGCCTTGGGCTAGTCACAACTCTCTTTATGAGCTCTCACAGCCCCAGCTACCTCACAGGGTACCTCTGGTGGGAGAAGAAGGTTTGTCAGCAGCTGTGAGTTCCCTTAGGGGTGAGAAAAACAGTATAAAAGCCAACTCTCCTCTTCCTCCCTCTGGCATTGCTCACTGGGAAGGGTTCCCCATGGACCCATTAGTATGCCAGTAGACCTCAGAAGTGGAAAATAACAGATAAGTCCTGGTTACTTATGGGACAAAGGGAGGGAGAGCAAGTGAATGAATAAATGGAAACATGCTCAGGTCCCTTCTGCATCCAGGTTCTCTAAGAGACATTTAGCAGTGCATCTTGTATACACTCCAGCACTAAATAGTGCATCATTGCAATAGACAGAAGACTGATGGGTCTTTCAGGAGCCCATAAATAAGAAAGCTGCAGGAACTAATTGACAGATGATGGTTGCAATTATATTGATGCTGTAATATCATAGACACGACAGGAAATTTGTAGAAAGAGAGCCAAGCTTTACAAATGTTGCAATTTTGTATTGGGCTGGAGGAAGACAGAGAGTAAGTAAAGGATTCTAAGATAGTTTCTGCACCAGGAACAAAGGCCCCATTAGGAACCCAATAGGTACACAATTGGTACGGATCAGTTATGTACCTTCCACACACAGGACCCCTTAAGGACCCCATTAGGATCTCATTCTGAATGTGCTGTGCCCACAAGCACCGGTGAAATTCGGATTTAATGTGGTCTTCAGGCACATGGAGACTACGGTCATGAGGTTAATGGACTATTTAATGGGAAATACACTTGAGATCGGAAGGACATAATCCTGGGCATTCAGTGCATGAAGAACTGGTAAGGGATGGAAGGCATTTCCCCATCTTCTCAGGAAGATCTGAGGAGATACATTTCACCTCTGCAGAAACTTCAGAGAAGTCCAGGTTGCAGCTATGGATCTAGAGAGCTCTAGCTGACTGCATCTATTTCCAACGTCCCTAGTGACAAAAGATGGTGGAGCTGGAGGTGTGGTTCCCATGTGGACGTCTCACGGAACCATAAATCACAGAGATAGGAGGAAGGACCATCCAGGTCATTGACTGTAATTTCCTGCTGCATCCCCAACAGATGCTAATCAATCCTCTGCTTGAACAAATCCAGGAAGTCAATATCAGAGAAATAGCCATGTTAGTCTAATTAGAAAAGTCCAGCAAGGTAGTTAGTAGCACTCGGAGACTAATGAGATACATCTCCTTCTTCAGATGCTAGGGGATCCAATGTCAGGAACATTCTGTTCCTGACATTGGGACCCCTAGCATCTGAAGTAGACATGTCTATGAAAGCTCATGCCACCAACCCTTCTCTTGTTAGTCTCCAAGTGCTACTAAGATCCAGGAAGGACATGCCACCAAGTAACTAGGTCCACTCTGAAGTGGTTCCACTCCATGGTTTGGGTTTAATCTGAACCATGTCTTTCAAACAGAGTGGTTTGTTTTGCCTGTGAACCACACAGATGCTCCAGTTTGCTGTAAACTAGGGATGTGCTCAAATATTCACAACATTTGAAATTTGTTCAGACCTTTGAATTCTGATCAAATGTTGGCACATTTGAAGATTGGCCTTTGAATTTGAATCAAATGCTTCAGAACATTCGTACGAACCTTTGTTATATCCGTGAACGTGGGGAGATGAGAAAGCGGCTGTCCTGTCACATCTGCAATGGATCCAGTGTCGTGTCCAGAACAGGTGGTAACAGCAAAGCACTCACCCACCCATGCTCCCAGCCAGTGACAGCACGGCCACCAAGTCAGTTCTTAGGGATATAGGGGAGGTTTCCACTAGCACTAAGTACCCATTAAGAACCCATTAGGCTCAGAGCAGGAAGACCCCGTTTCCACTGCAGACCCCATTAGAACCCGATTTGTTCACTCCTATACTAGGGAAATCCAGATTAAATGGGTCCTTCAGGACCTACAATCCAGATTTCCTGTGGACCCCATTAGAGGGGTCTACAATCCAGTCTTCAGGCATCAAATCCAGATTAGATGCGCCACCCCCAAAAACGTGGCGTGATGGACGTCTCCCACTAGGTACAGACGGATGCTCCACATGGGTGCTCCGGTATCCCCACTGTGAGCTTGCCTAGCACTCATTGCTATTGGGTGCCACACTGCCTGTGGAAGTATTGGACAGGATACTTCCTTAGATCTGGATCCTCTAAATCCAGCTTAGTTGAAGGACCCAGCTTGGGTGAAGTGAAAGCAGGAGCTTTTCTCAGAGCACACGGCGAGAGATAGAAACAGGAAGTTTTTCTTAGAGCACACGGCGAGAGATAGAAACAGGAAGTTTTTCTCAGAGCACACGGCGTGAGATAGAAACAGGAAGTTTTTCTCAGAGCACACGGCGAGAGATAGAAACAGGAAGTTTTTCTTAGAGCACACGGCGTGAGGTAGAAGCTTTCTCAGACCAATCAGAGCAGTGGACCAATAGGAATTAGCCACACCCTCAGGGAGGAGGAGTTACTCTGCTCAGCAGGGCTTAAATAGAAACGGCCCAAGCGCCTAACGGCGCGTGAAATTAAAAAAAAAAAAAAAAAAACCCCCCAAAAAAGGTACAGTGGGATAAAAAAAAAATCATTCATACCTTAGCATCACATCTTTAAAATCCTTACCCTAAAAGCAATATGGAAGGCGAGAACACCTGTATTGTCACATGCAATGTATGCGGCATGTTTATGACCCTACCACAACAGATGCCACATTTTACCTGCCACAAATGCAAGCTTGTGGCTCTCCTGGAGGAAAGGGTTAAAAGTCTAGAAGAGAGAGTCAAGACACTGAAGCAGATTAGAGAAGAAGAGAACTTCCTCGACAGCATGGAAGAAACACTTCAAAATGAAGGGATAGAAGAACATCGTTCTGTAGTTGCAGAAACTGAGTTATGGAAGCATGTGACCCAAAGGAGCAGGAAGAACAGGAGACATTCGGAACCCTTGCAATTAAACAACCAGTTCCAGATACTCAGTCAGGAGAACAACACATCTGAAGAGTCGATGACAAGGTCCACAAATATTACTCCAATAGGCACTGAGAAATCTCTGGAATGGAGAGGAAGAAATGGTAATGCAAAGAAAAAGAGGAGAGTAGTGGTCATGGGAGATTCACTTTTAAGAGGAACAGAGGCAACTATCTGCAGACCTGACAGAAACTCACGAGAGGTGTGCTGTCTCCCAGGCGCCCGGATCAAAGATGTAACTGATAGCATATCGAGGCTATTCAGACCTACAGACTACTACCCATTATTACTCATACATGTGGGCACAAATGATACGGCAAAAAAGCACTTTGAAAACATCTACAGAGACTTTGAAGACCTTGGCAGAAAAGTAAAGGAACTGGGAGCACAAGTAGTCTTTTCATCTATCCTTCCGGTGGATGGTCACGATAAAAGTAGAAGGGATAGGATTCTTGAGGTGAACAAGTGGCTACGTCGGTGGTGCCGGCAGCAAGGATTTGGATTTCTGAACCATGGAGAAAACTACCTATATGACGGACTCCTTGCAAGAGATGGGTTGCACCTTACAGGGACAGGAAAGAATGTATTCGGGAAGCGCCTTGCTTCGGTTATCAGGAGAGCTTTAAACTAAAACAAAAGGGGAAGGGTAACAAAATGTCAAGCAAAAATACTCAGTCAATCAAACCAGGCGATATTCTTACTCCCAGAAATAGTACCAATGAACAAACGCATAAATTTTGTAAGGAAAACAGAGGAGGCAAGCTCGCAATAGATAGCAATTACAAACTAAAATGCCTCTACACAAATGCCCAAAGCATGAGAAATAAAAAAGGGGAGCTGGAGATCCTGATCCAGGTAGATAAATATGATGTCATAGGTATTACGGAAACCTGGTGGGATAATACACATGAATGGAACACAAACATTGAAGGCTACAACTTGTTTCTGCGAAACAGACTTAACAAAAGAGGAGGGGGTGTTGCGCTGTATGTTCAAAAAGAAATGGTCTCCTCAGAGGTTCAAGTTTCAGAGAGTGGAAGCTCAGTAGAATCGGTATGGGTAAGAATTCAAGGAGAGAGCAACAGAAAGGATACCATTGTAGGAGTCTATTACAGGCCCCCTGGACAAACAGAAGATATGGATGACCTCTTCCTAGACCAGATGGCTAAACTTTCACGAAAGCATGACATAGTGATTATGGGAGACTTTAACTACCCAGACATTTGTTGGGAATCTCGCTCAGGAAAAAGTCACAAGTCTAATAAGTTCTTATCCTCTCTCGCTGACAATTTCATGTACCAAAAGGTGGTGGAGGAAATAAGAGGATTGGCTATCCTTGATCTAATTCTTACCAACAGAGAGGAAATGGTGGAGGATATCAGAGTTTCTGGGGCATTGGGAGGCAGCGATCATGTTATCCTTGAATTCTGGATAATAAGGGAAGGAAAGCATGAGAGGACTCAGACTTCAAAGTTGGACTTCAGAAGGGCGGATTTTGATGGACTCAGGAGGAGGTTAGGAGGGTTCAAATGGTTAAATGTACTAAAGGATAGAAATGTCCAAGAAGGATGGGATATTTTGAGAAATGCAATATTAGAAGCGCAATCATTAACAATTCCTCAAAGAAGGAAGAATGGAAAACATCTAAAGAGACCAGGGTGGATAAACCTAGAACTTAAAAACTTGATAAAAAAGAAAAAAGAAATGTTTAAGAAACGGAAGGAGGGATACATATCTAAGGAGGAATATAATGAAATCAGTACAATCTGCAGGGCAAGTATCAGAAAAGCTAAAGCTAAAAATGAACTGAGGCTTGCAAGAGAGACTAAAAACAATAAAAAAGGGTTTTGGGGATATGTCAACAGCAAAAGAAAAGTCAAAGAGGTTTTGGGAAGTCTGCAGGGAGAGAATGGAGAAGTGATTGAAAGTGATCTTGAGAAGGCAGAGATTCTGAACTCCTATTTTGCATCTGTTTTTTCCAAGAGGGATAATGTGCATGCAACAGTCCTTCATTGTACTGATGTAGGACTAGAAGGTAGACCCAGGGAACTACAGGCCTGTTAGCCTGACTTCAATACCAGGAAAGATTCTCGAACAAATTATTAAACAACACATATGTCAGCATTTGGATAGGAATTCAATAATTAACAGTAGTCAACATGGGTTAGTATCAAACAAGTCGTGTCAGACTAACTTGATTTCATTTTATGACAAAATCACTGAATGGGTTGATCAAGGAAATGCAGTAGACATAGTATTTCTTGATTTCAGCAAAGCATTTGACAAAGTATCTCATGCGATCCTCATTGAAAAATTGATCAAATATGGGTTTGACAAGGCAACTATAAGGTGGGTTCAAAACTGGCTTAGTAATCGTACTCAAAGAGTGGCTTTAAATGGCTGCACATCCAAATGGAAGGAAGTGTCAAGTGGAGTACCACAAGGTTCTGTCCTGGGCCCAGTTTTGTTTAATGTTTTTATAAACGATCTGGACGAGGGAGTTGAAGGGAAACTGATCAAATTTGCTGATGACACAAAGCTAGGGGGGATTGCAAACACCAGAGAAGAGAGAGAGAGGATTCAAAAAGATTTAGAGAAACTCGAACAATGGGCTGCAACTAATAAAATGGTATTTAACAAAGAAAAATGCAAGGTTCTGCACCTGGGCAAGAAAAATGAAAAAAGCACATATACAATGGGAGGAATTCGGCTGAGCAGCAGCACATGTGAAAAAGACTTGGGTGTCCTGGTAGATCATCAACTGAACATGAGTCAACAGTGTGAGGCAGCTGCAAAAAAGGCAAACGCAATCCTGGGGTGTATTAGGAGAAGCATAGAGTCCAGATCACATGAAGTTATTATCCCCCTCTACTCTACCTTGGTCAGACCTCATCTGGAGTACTGTGTCCAGTTCTGGTCACCCCAGTTTAAAAAAGACGCTGACAAGCTGGAGCAGGTTCAAAGGAGAGCTACCAAGATGGTGAACGGTCTGCAAACCATGTCCTATGAGGAACGGCTTAAGGAACTAGGAATGTTTAGTCTATCAAAAAGAAGACTGAGAGGAGACATGATAGCTGTCTACAAATACCTCAAGGGTTGTCACAAGGCAGAGGGATCAGCCCTGTTCTCACTCTCTCAAGGAAGGACTAGAAACAATGGGGTGAAACTGCAGGGGAAAAGATTTAGTTTAGATGTTAGGAAAAAATTTCTAACAGTAAGAGTGATCAACCAGTGGAACAGGCTGCCACGGGAGGTGGTTGGTTCCCCTTCGATGGAGGTGTTCAAGCAGAGACTGGACAGCCATCTGTCTGAGATGGTTTAGGAGATCCTGCCTTGAGCAGGGGGTTGGACTCGATGACCCAGGAGGTCCCCTCCAACTCTACCATTCTATGATTCTATGACCCATTTCTTAGATCAGGATCATCTTAGATCTGGATTAAGGGAGGTAAGTGGGGAAAAAAACCATTGAGTACATGGAGTCAAACGGGTCAAGAGTCAGGGTACCAGAGAGTCATTGTAAGTTGGGAAGTCAGTCAGAGTCAAGAATCAGGGTTCACACGAGTCAGACATTTCTTAAGTAGGACTTGGAGAGTCACACCACCACTGGCACAGCTGTTTTGCATGGAGGTGAGCTGAGCCGCGCATGTGTTGTCATTCTCTCTGGAGAGAACTTGGCCCCTGAGGTGCGCCTCCCTCATTTTGGCTGCCACAGGAGGAGTCAGAGAGGGCACAAGGCATGACATCCAGAGCAGATTCAAAGTGGATTCAGGGTGGGTTTGAGGTCTTCAGAGCGGACACGTAGGGGATTCATAGGGGATTTGTATGCAATTTGTAGTGGGGATCCGCATTGAATTCATATTGAACAATTGTATTGAATTCGAATCCTACCACATTCGAAGGAGATCTATTCAAACAAACACAAATTTTCTTGCATTCAATTCAATGTGAATCAAACAAAAAAAAACCCATTTGTGCACATCCCTAATGCAGATTGACTGAACTAGTTCGGCACCTCCCTGGTGGCTGCAGCCAAAGTCTGGCTTCCATTCGGCTCTGAAGCCGTACATGATAAAGAGTTGGAATGAAGAGCTATTCCTGCCAGGAAAAGAGCAGCCAGCTCTCCGGGACTGTTCTTGTTCATCTGATACCGATGTAGGATTTGCAGAGAGAAAGTAATTTCCATACCTTCACCCCAGTGTAACTCCCAGGGCTTCAATAAATTTGCATTTGGATTTGGATTTCATGCTAGGAAAATAAATAAATAAAAGAGTTGGAGTCAAGGAGTCTGGAATGGAAATGGCATTAAAATGTAAGCTGTCATTTATCCCGGGTGGCACATAATGAGTTCTGCCTTGATGAGAGCAGCCAGGGCCCTCAAGTTGGCTTAAAGAGAGGTGCCTTTCATCAAATTAGCAATAGCCATGCAAAATAAGGGTGAGCTTCCCTAGTACTCAATTTATGTCTGTGCACAGCTATTTGTTTGAAATTTTTATTCCAATCTGCACATATGAATGTACGAATGCAATCTGCTTTCATCCTGTACAGATCCATACAAATGCGTACGGATGCGGGAAAGATGTAGATCTTCAAGTGTGCATCGTGTATGAACCTGTGCATACATGTGCATCATGTATGAATGTCCGGATAATTCGACAAATGGATCCAATGTTTGAAATTTTATTCGAATGTTTACATTCACATTCCGGGACATCCTACTCAAGTTCGAATGTCAAAATTCGGCACATTGGATCAGATTTTGAATGCCTACGAATATTCGTGCATATCCCTATGTTGTGTGGGACATTTGTATGTGCAGATTCAAATCAAAAATTCAAATGAATATTCAAATTGCACAGAACCCCATCAAACCACAGGAATAGTTTACTTTTCTCTGCCTTTCTTTTGCGAAGGCCTCCATATAATGCAAGCAAATTTGGAGGTAGCGTCGAAGTCCCATAAGCTAGTTCCCAAACTCCTAAAACTAATGATGTGGTAATGGTGTCTTAATTGTTAATCCCTGTTCGATGCGTAATTTTCTCACCTGTCAGGTGCTTCTAAAGAAAGTGTCAGGCAGTGGCAGGCAAAGAGGCCCCGGCGGAATAATCAGACCTGTTAAGTAAGAGCTCCCCTCCCTTTCCCATCCTCGGGAAATGCATGAGGTGCAAAGCATTTGCATCTCTAGTCTTCATCACATGTCCCTTGCAGCAATGAAGACAATCAAGGGTCAGGCCGCCATACCTGGATCTCTTGTAATCTGGGCTCTTACCTACCCTGTGTAGTAAGGAAGTGCCCGGACGTTCTCAACATTCAAAATTTGATTGAATTCGATCGAATGTGGACGTGCAAATTCAAATAGAAAGTCCACACATTCAAATTTAAACATTCCAACGAATTGTGCATTAGGGATGTGCACAAATGTGGGGGTTACTTTCATTCGAATCTGAGTTGAATCAAATGTCAAAACATTCAGTTTGAATGTTTAAAATCCGAATGCAAGAAAAACCAATTTAAATCCGATACATTAGGATCTATTCGTTCGAATTTGAAGATACGAATGTCAACAACATTCCTAAGTGTTATATGTATCTGTACGCATTTTGTAGGCATCCCGTTTTATCTCGTATGCATCTGGTTTTCGTTCCGTATTGTAAGCGCAAATGGGTACAGATATGTGTGATATTCATACAGATACATATGTAATATATACGTATCTGTACATTCAAATGATTCGAATGATTCGAACGAATTCTTTGGAACATTTGAAATTTCTTTGAATGTCTAAATTCGAATGTGAACACATTCTCTTCGAATTCAAATGTCCGCATTAAAACGATTCGATCGGATTTCGAATGTTTAGAACATTTGTGCACATCCCTATGTTGAGTGTTTCAAAACATTAGTTTGAATGATTCAAAACATTCACATGCACAGATTCATATGTATTACATACATATCTGTATCAATCCCATATGTATCTGTACACATTTGCACTGATAGTATGGGACGAAAACAGGATGCATATGGGATAAACCAGGATGCCATACACTGTCTCCCCGAGTCTCCTCTGAGCCAGTTTGGTCTAGTGGTTAGGGAGCTGGACTCTTGCCTGGGAATACTGGGTTCAATTCCGCCCTCCCCCATGAAGCCAGCTGGATGACCTTAGGCTAGTCACAGCTCTCTTCTGAGCTCTCATAGCCCCACCTACCTCACAGGGCGTCTGTTGTAGGGAGAAGAATTGAAAGCTTTGTCAGCCCCTTTGAATCCCCTTAAATGGATGAGAAAAGTGGGGTAGAAAAGCCAACTCTTCTTCTTCATCACCTCTTTTGCAATGTCTGATTGCACCCTGGATGTGTGGCTGGATCCTCAGAGGAAACCCGCTGTCGATGGGTGTTTTTCCAGTGTCACTAGAAGTACCCATTAAGTATCCATTAATGGGTACAAAAATGTCATTGTGTACCCATTAATGGGTACTTAATGGATACTTCTAGTGACACTGGAAAAACACCCAATGTTGCCCCTGCAATTCAGTCATTCACCTCACGAGGCAGCAGTGCACATCTCCCAAATGGTCCTGATGGGATGGTAGGGAAGCTGTTCCAACTGGCCCAAATTTCTTAGAGGAACCCTTATTCTTATGAAGGGAAGCATTGTTGGAGCAGCCAGCTTTATTGTAGCTGTGTCCTCTTGCTTCTGGAAAAGCAGATACTTCCTTGAGCAGGCCTGCCGACGGTAATCAAACACCAAAGGCTTACAGAGATTTATGAACAGCCAAAGCTTGTGGTTCCGCCCCGGGTTCCTCTTCCTCAACATTACAGAAAACCAATATAACACCATGACACATCTCATGAAGAATTACGTTCTGAAGCCACCTTCCCCCAGAGAAGATTTCAAAATCCTTTTCAGCCTCATCCTGTTGAGAAATATATGCCCCTGTATAAAGCGGTGTGTCAACAAAGGAAGGCCAGATGAGGAAATACTGCATGGAACCTCTTCATCAAAATGTTGGTGAATGCCAAAGGGCTTCTCAGTGAAGATATGATAGATTGCAGGTGACTTGGATTCTTCTCTTGTTCTCTGCAGGCGGAGACGGTCGTAACATTTCAAGACAGCAAGCAACAGCATCAAAGGACCTTTTCCGCCAACAAAAGGACATACAGTTTCACACGCATTATGGAAACTCCATACAGCCAGATTCTCACTTCACCTTCAAACTCTGGGACAGTTTGACCCTTGTATGTGTCTGTTCTCACTGTGTTCAAAGTCCATGCGGTCAGGGCTGTGTGAATGCAGTCTTCATGATAGCTGTCTTCAAGTATCTGAAGGGCCGTCACAGTGCAGAGGGATCACCCCTATTCTCATGTAGACAGGCATTCACAATCCACAATGTTGTGCAGGAATGGAAATCTCATGCTAGGCATCAAGGCAGAATTTGCTGAGAAACACCATCAGCTAGGAATGTGCATGAATAATCGAAACATTCAAAATTTGATCGAATTCAAACGAATTCAGACATTTGAATCGAAATTGAATGTATACGTTCGAATTTAACATTCAAACATATTCCCAAATCTTTTGAACCATTCGAACGAATTATTCAGACATTACATATGTATCCGTATGCATCTTATTCCTATCCGTGTGCCTTTGTACAGATACATATGGGATGAAAATGGGATGAATACGGGATAAAAACGGAATGTGTACAAATGCGTATGGATGTGTACGGATGTGTACAGATGCGTATGGATACATGTGAATGTTGTCAACGTTCATGTCTTCAAATACGAATCAAATATTTGTGCAAAGAAATATGAATGTATTCCATTTGAATCAAATGGGAATACATTCGAATTTTAAACATTCAAATCAATTCAAACCTTTGGATATTCAATTTGAATTGAACTGAATGCCGAAAATTGCATCTGTGCACACCGCTACAACTAGGTGCAGCAGTTACTGCCACAGAGACTTTATGTGATGCAAAAGCCAGGTCTGTTTTGATTCTCATGTTTGGACCTGTGTCAGGCACCTTGTGTCGTGCCTCCCGACTCCAGCTCGTCGGAAGGGGAGGAGGGGCAGAGGCACCCATGCCTGCACCCACGCCTGCGCCCCTGGCATTGCCAGAGGCAGATGGTGCCAGCCCCAACGCTGAGGACCCCGCCTGGGAGGAGCGTGCGGACTCCTCCGCAGGTGAAAACGATGAGGGAACCGCCCTGCCCTGTCCAGAGGCATTGCGCAGGCAGAAACAAATCACACGCCACTCATCAAGAATCAGGCACCTGGAGAGGTAAGGGCGCGGTGTGGCATTCTCTATTTAAGGAATCAGGAGGCGCCCAAAGCGTGTTACAGACAAAGCCATGTTACCTGGACTGTGTTTTTACATTCAGGCTCGGTTGCTTTCCTTTTTTAAAATTATTATTTCTTTCTTGTGTGCAACCCTTCATAGAGTACAGCAATGGAATCTCACCTTTATCCACACTATTTTAAAGCTGAACAGGGCAGACATATTTTATTTATTTCCATTCAGGCCTGCCCTAATATACTAAGTTCTTGGGGTTAGGGTTGCAGCAATTTATTTTAAAAGGAGGTGGAAGCACATAAAAGCCGGGTTGCAAACCCATTGTAAATTGCAGGTATAGAAGTTCTCTGCCAAGAAGGGGAAAAAGAGACATAAATGGGCTAATTTGGGTCAGTGACCTCGAGTTTAGCCATGTTATTAATGGATTCATTAATTAATATCTTGCCTTTCCACTGGAGAGTTCCCTCAGCTGGTAATGATTTGTTTAAGAAAAAAAAGGGAAACTCCATGGAAAGATATTTAACAAAAACAGTGAAGGCACCATTACAGCATTTCTCTATAGGTCTCAGGGTAGGGTGGGTGGGCATGATCACATCATGTGAAAGGGAGTAAAAGAAATGCAGAATAGCCCCTGGATCTATGGGAGGCTCCCTCTTGTGGTAAGAGGCTGAATCGCAGGTGGTCCCACCCTGACTCCGCCCATGAGTCCCTAGACAGGAAGCAGAAGGAGAGGACTTCCTGTTCACATTCATCCTTGCAGCTGGTGTGGTAGAATGAAAACAGGTGCCGAGTAGGGATATGCACAATGCAATTTTTGAGATTCAATTTGATTCAAACCGAATACTAAAAAATTTGATTTGATCCAAATCTGTTAAAATAGAATTTAACCAAATTCGATTTGAATTAAGCAAATTCAAATCGATTCGGTTAAATTTTTCATTCACATTTGTTCTTCTGAAAGTCAACAACATTTGTAGATGTCCATACACATCTTCCCCGAGTCCGTACACATCCGTACTCATCCGTGCACGTCCATATGCATCCTGTAGTTATCCCGTATGGAGCCCGTTTTCATCCTGTATGGATTTGTACAAATGTGTACAGATGTGGGAAAGATGTGGATCTTCAAGTACACATCGTGTATGAACCCATACACATGTGAATGTCTGAATAATTTGAACGAATAGATCCGAAATTCGGATCAAAACTTTAAATTCAAATTTAAGGGGATTTGATTCAAAGCTGAATGTCAAAATTTGGTCAATTCGAGTGAATTCCAATGCATTTGAATATTTGTGCTTGTGTGAACAGATGGGGTCCTAATGGGGTCTTGTGTGGGAACAGTGTCTTACCGATCGGTATGGATTGGGTGCCTAATAGGTTCTAAATGAGTGCTTCCTGCTAGTGGAAAAAAACCCTAGGTATCAATTCTGCTGTGAGCTGGCAAGAGAGAAAGTCTCTTCCTTTTGCAAGAGTAAATAATTGATCTCCGAACCCAGGTTTTTGCTTGTCTATCTAAATGTATTTGCTTGTTTATTTAAATTTAAAATTTCTGTAACACCAACATCTGGATGCAGCCTAAGAAAAGTAAGATGGAGGAGAATATAAATTTTCTCTCAGATTGGATGCTCTTCCCCCTCAAGGCTCTCTGTTTTTGACCCAATGGTTTTTGTCCTGCTTCAACAAAAGCCATTTTATGATTCTGACCCTCTGCACTCCCTTATGTTCCATATATGTTCACAAAGGCTGTGTTCACACCTAAGTTTTAATCCACTTTCAGTCCACTTTCAGAGTGAGAGAACACATCAGCAAAGTGTCGAGCTGTTTTCTCTCAGCATTATCTAATCCACCTTATTCAATAAAGGGGGGGGGAATGGCTATTAACTTCACTGATGTATTGTCTCACTCTGGAAGTGGTCTGAAAGCGGAATAAAACTGTGAACCCAGACAAAGACTGAGGACCCCGGCTCAATAATGTATTCCTGCATGGTAGGGTTATGCTTACAGAAGATCTCAAATGGCTTGTTCTCCAAGGTCGTGTCCCGAATCAAATAGTCCGAATCAAATCTGAATTCGACGCAAAGCATCCCCATGCAAAGCCCCCAAACCAGGCCACATGCAGAACAAATTGCCCAAAACCATGGTAAATTTACTCCTGAAGTTGCAATTGGGGAAGGGGCATTGGGTGGGATTTCCCTGCCCTCACTCCTATCAGGAGGGAGGGGGTGGAGAGAAAAAGATGTGGTTTCCTGATGCAAGGGTTTAGCATGGTTTGCATGGGGACAGGTGTATTCGACTTGGGCCCATGCTTTCGTCAATCGCATGGGGACAGGGCAATTCAAACTAGACTCCATATTGGGATTAACTGGAATTCAATCTGAAGTAAATGAGTGCATGGGGACGCAGCCCAAATGTTCTTTTCCTTTTGCCTTACAGATGGCTGAACAAAGCCCGTCTGTATTCAGAGATGGTTTCCAGACACAGCAGAATGATACAACTACTTTTTAAAGCATTAACTATCCCATTAGATCCAGTGGGGTCGATAAAGCAAGAAAAGAAACAAGGGCTCTGCTCACCTCCTATAATGCCCTAAATATTCCCTTTGCAATCATTCTCTTTCTCTTTCTCATTCTTTATTTTTTTTTCCTTCTTCCTTATCAGGCTCCATTTCAGAATAGCTAATAAATGCATCTCTGCAAGATTATTGGCATGACGTTGAGAAAGGTTTGGGAGCCGTGAGAGAGGAAAGGAAGCTCCAACCTGAAATTTGTACAGTTCCAAATAAATAGGACAATCTTTGGTCTGCACGGATTCTAAAACAGCAGTGACATTCATTTATCTGCAGCCCCATAAATACAGTTTATCAATGCAGTTACGAGGGTGGGTGGGTGGGAGAGATTTCTCTTGCTCACAACTTCATTGGGCACATAAAGCAAACAAGGAGATTATCTGCTAAGAGATCTGAGTGAGAGTTAAAAGCATGGGAAATGGGGTGGCGAGAGAAACATACGCCATATATTCATATATATATTTATATATATATTTATACCTGGTGGCAGCAGCAGCTCCACGAAAAATATTCAGGCCGAATATGTTTCTACTGCCCCGTCCCTGAGGTCTCCTCATGATGACCTTGGTGTAGGACAGTAGTGCGTCACCTGAAGCCTTTTTTTGGACAGCAATGACTTGGCCACATTTTTCCATGCTCGAGTAACCTCTAGGTTGGACTGCTGTAACACAGTCTACATGGGGCTGCCCTTGAAGATGGTTCGGAAGTTGCAGCTAGTGCAAAATGCGGCCACTCAGGTGCTGATGGGGATTGTTAGCTGAATGCACATCACACCAGTTTTAAAAGGCTGCACTGGCTGCCAATTTAAGGTTGTCATAAAATAAATTTGTGGAAAAACACTAGAGAGGGGAATCATACCCATAAACTGAGGAATGAAGTGGAGGCGCCTCATGAACTCCATGTGTGCCAATTGACTAAAAGGAAATACCAGGCGCCACCCACCACAGCACGGTTCTGCCTCCTTTAGGCCGTCCCCTGGCTCCCACGTGAGGAAGCAGAAGATCATCACAGGACTGAGAAACATCTTGCCTGAGAGGAGTGGAGAAGAGGCAGCAGGCTGGGCTGCTCTGCCATCTTGCCCCCAGCACTGCCCCTCCCTCCTTCAACTGCCATCACAAGGTGACAAACCATCTTGCCTGAGAGGAGCGGAGAAGAGGCAGCAGGCTGGGCTGCTCTGCCATCTTGCCCCCAACACTGCCCCTCCCTCCTCCAACTGCCATCACAAGGTGACAAACCATCTTGCCTGAGAGGAGTGGAGAAGAGGCAGCAGGCTGGGCTCTGCCATCTTGCCCCCAGCAGTGCCCCTCCCTCCTCCAACTGCCATCACAAGGTGACAAACCATCTTGCCTGAGAGGAGCGGAGAAGAGGCAGCAGGCTGGGCTGCTCTGCCATCTTGCTCCCAACACTGCCCCTCCCTCCTCCAACTGCCATCACAAGGTGACGAACCATCTTGCCTGAGAGGAGTGGAGAAGAGGCAGCAGGCTGGGCTCTGCCATCTTGCCCCCAGCACTGCCCCTCCCTCCTCCAACTGACATCACAAGGTGATGAACCATCTTGCCTGAGAGGAGTGGAGAAGAGGCAGCAGGCTGGGCTCTGCCATCTTGCTCCCAGCAGTGCCCCTCCCTCCTCCAACTGACATCACAGGGTGATGAACCATCTTGCCTGAGAGGAGTGGAGAAGAGGCAGCAGGCTGGGCTCTATCATCTTGCCCCCAGCAGTGCCCCTCCCTCCTCCAACTGACATCACAAGGTGATGAACCATCTTGCCTGAGAGGACTGGAGAAGAGGCAGCAGGCTGGGCTCTGCCATCTTGCCCCCAGCACTGCCCCTCCCTCCTCCAACTGCCATCACAAGGTGACAAACCATCTTGCCTGAGAGGAGTGGAGAAGAGGCAGCAGGCTGGGCTCTGCCATCTTGCCCCCAGCAGTGCCCCTCCCTCCTCCAACTGCCATCACAAGGTGACAAACCATCTTGCCTGAGAGGAGCGGAGAAGAGGCAGCAGGCTGGGCTGCTCTGCCATCTTGCTCCCAACACTGCCCCTCCCTCCTCCAACTGCCATCACAAGGTGACGAACCATCTTGCCTGAGAGGAGTGGAGAAGAGGCAGCAGGCTGGGCTCTGCCATCTTGCTCCCAGCAGGGCCCCTCCCTCCTCCAACTGACATCACAAGGTGATGAACCATCTTGCCTGAGAGGAGTGGAGAAGAGGCAGCAGGCTGGGCTCTGCCATCTTGCTCCCAGCAGGGCCCCTCCCTCCTCCAACTGACATCACAAGGTGATGAACCATCTTGCCTGAGAGGAGTGGAGAAGAGGCAGCAGGCTGGGCTCTGCCATCTTGCCCCCAGCACTGCCCCTCCCTCCTCCAACTGACATCACAAACTGATGAACCATCTTGCCTGAGAGGAGTGGAGAAGAGGCAGCAGGCTGGGCTGCTCTGCCATCCTGCCCCCAACACTGCCCCTCCCTCCTCCAACTGACATCACAAGGTGATGAACCATCTTGCCTGAGAGGAGTGGAGAAGAGGCAGCAGGCTGGGCTCTGCCATCTTGCCCCCAGCACTGCCCCTCCCTCCTCCAACTGCCATCACAAGGTGACGAACCATCTTGCCTGAGAGGAGTGGAGAAGAGGCAGCAGGCTGGGCTCTGCCATCTTGCTCCCAGCAGTGCCCCTCCCTCCTCCAACTGACATCACAAGGTGATGAACCATCTTGCCTGAGAGGAGTGGAGAAGAGGCAGCAGGCTGGGCTGCTATGCCATCTTGCTCCCAGCAGTGCCCCTCCCTCCTCCAACTGACATCACAAGGTGATGAACCATCTTGCCTGAGAGGAGTGGAGAAGAGGCAGCAGGCTGGGCTCTCCCATCTTGCTCCCAGCAGTGCCCCTCCCTCCTCCAACTGCCATCACAAGGTGATGAACCATCTTGCCTGAGAGGAATGGAGAAGAGGCAGCAGGCTGGGCTCTGCCATCTTGCTCCCAGCAGTGCCCCTCCCTCCTCCAACTGCCATCACAAGGTGATGAACCATCTTGCCTGAGAGGAGTGGAGAAGAGGCAGCAGGCTGGGCTCTGCCATCTTGCTCCCAGCAGTGCCCCTCCTCCAACTGCCATCACAAGGTGATGAACCATCTTGCCTGAGAGGAGTGGAGAAGAGGCAGCAGGCTGGGCTGCTCTGCCATCTTGCCCCCAACACTGCCCCTCCCTCCTCCAACTGCCATCACAAGGTGACAAACCATCTTGCCTGAGAGGAGTGGAGAAGAGGCAGCAGGCTGGGCTCTGCCATCTTGCCCCCAGCACTGCCCCTCCCTCCTCCAACTGCCATCACAAGGTGATGAACCATCTTGCCTGAGAGGAGTGGAGAAGAGGCAGCAGGCTGGGCTCTGCCATCTTGCCCCCAACAGTGCTCCTCCCTCCTCCAACTGCCATCACAAGGTGACGAACCATCTTGCCTGAGAGGAGTGGAGAAGAGGCAGCAGGCTGGGCTCTGCCATCTTCCTCCCAGCAGTGCCCCTCCCTCCTCCAACTGACATCACAAGGTGATGAACCATCTTGCCTGAGAGGAGTGGAGAAGAGGCAGCAGGCTGGGCTCTGCCATCTTGCTCCCAGCAGTGCCCCTCCCTCCTCCAACTGACATCACAAGGTGACGAACCATCTTGCCTGAGAGGAGTGGAGAAGAGGCAGCAGGCTGGGCTCTGCCATCTTGCTCCCAGCAGTGCCCCTCCCTCCTCCAACTGACATCACAAGGTGACGAACCATCTTGCCTGAGAGGAGTGGAGAAGAGGCAGCAGGCTGGGCTCTGCCATCTTGCTCCCAGCAGTGCCCCTCCCTCCTCCAACTGACATCACAAGATGGCAAAGAGACTATGGCTGCCGATCCACCAGTTGAGAAAACGTCTGGTCCTGAGGCTGAGCAGGGTGGAGCTGAGTAATGCTGGCTGACCATCTCTACCATCATCCGGTTTGTCATCAATGAAGAGAAAATTCAAAGGAAAGAGAATAGGGACATTCCAGCAATTTGAAATGAACAGAAGAATTGGAACCGAAGACCCCGCGTGCTTGCTTTTTGCAGTTCCCTGTTCCCTCCCACACCATGTTCCTTTTGTTTCTTGTCTCTTTAGATTGTAAGCCTGAGGGCAGGGACCTGTCTAAGATTAATATGATATTGTAACCCGCCCTGAGACCTTCGGGTATGGAGCAGGATATAAATGAATGAATGAATGAATGAATGAATGAATGAATGAATGAATGAATGAATAAGAAAGATGGACTGGAATTCCAGGCTGACTTGAGTCCCTCTCAGTCCTATAAAAACAGGACTACATTTTAGGATGGTCTAACAGATTTAGGCTGGCTTGGAAAGCAACCTATATATAATTAATGTGAGTAGCACGCCCTGGGGACCGATTCAGGTCAACCTAAAACACTCATGTGTCCAGACTTGGAAATACTGCGCATTCCGACGTGCAGTCTGGGCATGGGCATCACACCTGATGCCTGATACTGCATAGCTGCATCACATAATGCCACTGCTACTTCGAATTTACCTACAGTGGAATGATGAGTACTCGCTCCGCAATATCCCGCCAGTGTGGACAGGACGGCAAGAACAGCAAACGGGAGCTGAGCCTGCAGGTCAGCTCTCATTGGCTGCCCCATCCCATGTGATGCGTGCCTCACCGCACATGCCACAGAAGCCGCGCAGCTGCTGAGGAGGAAGCGACAGACCTGCACTGAGTGGGGACAACCAGTCATCGCTTCGCAGCCAGCTAAGGTGCGATTTTTCTACTAACTGCATAATTTTTTCCCGCTAGTCTGGAAGGGACCCAGGCCCCTGGATAGAGATAACTAGGCGAGAGTACTTTATGCTCTAGCAAACTACAATTTAAGGCTTTTTCGCACTGCAACGCATTCCGTTTGGAACGCGTGCAGGCGGGAAGCTTAAGACAGTTCCGGGCGCTTTCACCATTCACACACAGGCGCGCCGGAACACGTGTAAAGTGCTCTGCATCCGGAACGCGTGGAAGACAGCTCCGGATGCGAGGTGGCGCAAGTCCTGCTGGGGCAATGCGAATGCCTCGTCCGGAGCTGTCTTCCACGCGTTCTAAAAAGGCCTGTGCGAAAAGGCCTTTAGGTTACTACCATGTGCTCTACACAGGGCCGCCCTTGAAGATGGTTCAGAACATCAAGCAAGAAAACAACGCAGTAACTAAACCGCTGGTGTGTGTGTGTTTGACCAGCGTCTCACACACACACAAAAAAAAATCACACAATGTCGAGAGTTTCTCTCTCTAAGAGGATTTAGGTACTAGAAGCTGCTTACCTAATGTGACGCCCATACTTCAGAAACCAGGAGCCGTCCTGTTGACAAAGATCTGCTTACATAGAAATGAATGTGTAATGCTCCGCAGGCAGGTTCAGAGGACACATGCGGCTATCAAAACACCCTCATGCAAGGAGCACACTTGTTGGTCTCTGAAGTGGATCCCTTCAAAAGGCCCCCCCTGCCATTTCATTGCTGCAAATCTGCAAATACGTTGAGTAATCTGCTTATATTACAGTAAGAGTATCCTCGCTTGGGAGTCTCTCCATGCTAATCAGCAGCACTGCATTCTTTCACAGGCATACTAAGGGTGTTTTTCCACTGGCCGAAAGTACCAATTTTTGAGCCCATTAAGGACCCATTTGGGTGTGAGCCGGATGATCCCATTTCCACCACGGCACCCATTTGGGACCCGATTGCTTCAACTGTCGCTGGGAAATCCAGATCAAATGGGTACTTTCTGGCCTTTAATCCGGATTTTCTGTTGAAGCCATTAATGGGCCTTTAATCCGGATTTTCTGTAGACCCCATTAATGGGGTCTACAATGGGGTCTTCAGGCAGAAAATCTGGATTAAAAGGAGTCTGTTTCCATGCTTGTGTGGCAATGGGGTCTAGAGGAGGCTAGGAGGAGGGGCACCCATGGGGGGGAGTCCCAAAACCTAAGCTTTGAAGTCACTTCGAAGTTCACTCTGAAGACCAGCACAGACTTCAATGGAGCTGTTTTGCACAGACTTCGAAGTGACTTCGGAGTGACATCGAAATGACTTCGAAGCCACTTTGGAGATTGCACTCCCTGTCCCCCCAAACACCTGGGGTGACAAACAGACCCCTCATGGGTAGATCCGGATTTCCAAATGGGTGCTCCAGTGTTTCCACAGCAGGGAGGCTAGCGCCCTTTGCTATTGGGTGCTAGACCACCCATGGAAACACATTGGGTACTTCCCTTAATCTGGATCTACTAGATCCAGATTAAGGAATGTACCCATTCCTCAGATCCGGATCTTCTTAGATCCGGATTAAAGGAGCGCATTGGAAAAACACCCTAAAAGGTGGATTCAGGAATCTCCTTGGGACCCAGTCGAGCTTTCTGGCAGAAAGGAGGGGGCAGGAAGAGGCAGTGATGGTGAAGATATTCCACAGGGAAAATAAGCAATACCTTGAGATATATTTTCTCATGTGAGACTACCACCAATAGGGCTGTGCACGAATATTAGAAGGTATTCAAAATTTGATCGAATCTGCCCCAATTTTGACATTTGACTTCAAATCGAACATCCATAAATTCAAATTTAAAGATTCACGTGAATTTTGAATTTCGGAACCATTCATTCAAATTATCCAGTCATTCGCATGCGTACAGGTTCGTACATGATGCGTACGCATTTGTATTGATCCATACGGGATGAAAGCGGGTTGCATGCAGGATAACTACGGGATGCATACGGATGCGTATGGATGTGTACGAATGAGGGAAAGATGCGTAGGGGCATCTACAGATGTTGTCGACATTTGTAAGTGCAAATTCAAATCAAAAATCCAAACGAACAGATTCAAATTTGCTTAATTCAAATTAAATTTTGTTTAATTCAAATTTAAAAGATTATAATCGGATTGAATTTTCGTGTATTCGATTCGAATCGAATCCCGAAAATTGCATTCGTGCACAGCCCTAACCACAAACTCCATTCCAGATCTCGCAGTTGCAAAAGATTAAAAGCTGCATGCAAACCGGATCTTCTAATCTTCTGCATCTTTTTTTAAAATTTATTTTTAGAGGCAGAAAAATTTATAAAGGAAAAGATTAAAAAATATTTTATTTGCTTCCTTATATGTCAGTTTTGCAATCATTTGCATTCAGTTTGCATGGCTTGACATTTTTTGGATTTTTTTAGCTCTATTCTCTCTCTTGTTTGCCCTCCCTTCCTTCCTCCCTCCCTCCTTCCCTCTCATTTTTCTTCCAGAAGGAATTATATGTTGATATCACAAGTCTCGTTCACCCATCATTGGTTTTTATGGCTTTCGTTCATACTCCCCACATTGATTTCTCCTGTATGGATTTCCAGTTTTCTCCCATTGCTAGTTTGCAACTTAAAGATTCCATCAGCTTTCCTATTGTCATGTTTAATTCCATGTTGTCAAATTCACTTCATCGTAATTGCTGGGAGATTTTGGTGCAAACAGCTTGGTGACTTCCTTCCATTTGGGACTGTGCAATTTTCTTTATTTTTAATTGATTCTTCATGCAGCGATATCAAAAAAGCACAGACAGGGAGCGGGAATAAATTTTAGAGGAAAGGCTTGAGCAATGAATAAGACTGCATCTGCTATCACTGGTGGGTTGAAATGAAATGAAGATTCTTCAGTGAGTGTTAAGAAAAAGCATTGGGTTGAGCTCTGAATGGTCCAGCTAATCCCGCATACCTTTTTCTTATAGTGAGCAACTGCTTGCATCTGAGAAACTCTCAAAAATAACCTGGAGAAACTTGCATTTTACAGATAACATTGCTTCTGATAAACAGGAAAGCGTAAGACAAACCCTGCTAGATTGGGCCACGGCCCATCTAGTCCAGCATCCTGTCCCACACTGTGGCCCACTAAGAGCTTCTGGACATCTCAAGCAAAGGCAAACCTTCACCTGTTCTCAAATCCCAGCAAATGTCCTTTAAGAGTGAGCCAGTTTGGTCTAGTGGTTAAGGAGCCAGACTCTTATCTGGGAATACCAGAATCCGCCCTCCCCCATGAAGCCAGCTGGGTGACCTCTGAGCTTTCACAGCCCCATCCACCTCACAGGGTGTTCTGTTGTGGGGAGAAGAATAGAAAGCTTTGTCAGCCACTTTGACTCCCCTTAAATGGGTGAGAAATGCAGGGTAGAAAAGCCAACTCTCCTCCTCCTCCTCCTCCTCCTCTTCTTCTTCCTGACTCTCCAACCTGGAGGTAGTACCTAGGCATCCATTCTAGATAAGAACACAAGAGGAGCCCTGCTGGATCAGGCCACAGCCCTTCTAGTCCAGCATCCCATCTCACACAGTGGCCCACCAATTGCTCCTGGGCATCTCAAGAAGAAGGCAAAGGCAACACCTTCACCTGGAGCGATTTCACACTTCCCTTAGGGACTGTCCCATGGATGGAAAAGGAGCATGATTGCCTAATGTTCACTGGCACTAACAGCCCACACCCTACACACTTGGTCACTCACCTGTGATCGATCCCAGGGTGGGACCTCTTCAGGGCACCTCCATCTTGAGTGTGGCGTCCTCCACAACTGCACGTGCATTAGCGCCATTTCCTTGCTATGACAATGCTGATGCAGTCACAGTAGTGTCAAAAGGTTAGCAGAGCTGCCAGCCGGCTTGCGTGGCAGTTCTATTGACCTCCTCATCCAGTAGAGGTGCGGATGGTCAACACTGGATGGAACAGGTAAGTTTCTGGGCATTTCTAGCATGTAAATGCCTCCTGCAAGTGCAGATGCACATGCCCACAGATTGCCTAATTGCATGCTAAGGGCTGAAGTGCAAACTCAGCCCTGCTCTCAACTCTCTGCAAACATCTTTTAGAGTCCACCTGCCTGTCTCTCCAACCTGGAGGAGGCACCTAAGCATCCATTCTAGAAGCCATTGATACATCTACCCTCCATGAATTAATAGGAGCCCTGCTGGATCAGGCCACAGCCCATCTAGTCCAGCAGCCCATCTCACCCGGTAGCCCAACCTTCATAAGCTCTCCACTTCCTGCCTGTCTCTCCGGCCTGGAGAATGTACCTAGGCATCCATTCTGATAGCCAATGATACACCTGTCCTCCATGAATTTTTCTAACCCTTCCTTACAGCTATCCACGCCAGCTGCTGTCACCACTTCATCTGGTTATGATAATCTTCCAGGGTTTCATGATGTTAAACTGTCTAAGAAGCAATAAGACACTGAGACCAGCCACTGTTTGGCTTCTTGCATTGCCATAATTCAACTCTGAATTTCTCTCGTCCTTTTTTCAAGGCCTTCCGGATCTTGGGGCTGTAAATCTCAGTTCTGTACCAGAATAATGAACTGGTTGGAGAAGTATTTTATTCTGCTTTTCCTGAATTTTATGCTGACCGGATGACACGTACCAATGCACTGGGAAGTCGGAGGCAAACTCTTTACCTACTTCAAACAGCCGCTCTCAATTTAATCAATTCCTGCCTTGTGGGTGCATAATTCTAAATCAATAAGCCCATGCTGAAATAAGAAATGATGAAGAATTTGTTTTTTCAAAAGCAGGCAAGCAACGTCCTCTTTCATTATTTAAATATAGTCTTTCAGAAAGAGCCTTCTTTGGGAAAACTGCGGGGCTTGTTGAAGGCATCAGGCTAAGGAGCTGCTAATGAAAATAATGCTGGGAAGCAAATTAGGAAATTATTTTCCAATTTGATTTAATAAGAAAGGTAAAATCCCTGCTGGGCTGTGTTTCACTTCCTAAAATAATCCTGGGTCCTTAAACCATACACCAGATATGCCAGAAACAAAACAAAATACTTTCTGGAGGTCTTACTAGCTATATTTCAAAAGTAGAAGAGATAACCAAATACAATTTTTTAGTTTGTTTTCAGAAAAAAGTAGAAATGGGAGAGATTAGGAATGTGCACAAATCTTTTTTTGGCATTTGATTTGAAGCAAATAGAATGTTCAAAAACCTGTATTTGTACAAAGAGATCGCATTCGAAGGTGGTAAAATTCTATTTGATATGAATATATTGCACATATTTGTATGAACCTTCGATACATATCTCATAGGAACAGATACATATCTGATACCAACAGATACATAAATGATACAAATAGATACATAAATGTTACTAATAGATACACATCCGATATGAACACATAGATAAATTATACCAACAGATACATATCTGATACCAACAGATCCATATCTGATGCAAACAGATACATAAATGATACAAACAGATACATAAATGATACAAACAGATACATATCTGATACAAACACTTATCTGATACAGATACATAAGTGATACAAATAGATACATATCCGATACGAACAGATACATAAATGATACGAACAGATACATATCTGATACATTTCCCCAGCTTAGTGAATGTCCGAACTATTCATACAAATGTCTGGAAACATTTGTATTCATTTGAATGTTAGCATACGAATATTGTAACATTCAATTTGAGTTCAAATGTCCAAATTCAGCTGAATTCAGCCCATAGGCCCAGCCGCCACCACTGGCCCAATACGACCAGTACTTATTCCCATTGCCGTTGCCTCTCCTTCTCCTCCTCCCTGGCCGGTAACACTGAGGGGCCTTGTCCGGCACCCTAATTTAGGTGAAAGAGGTTCCATTCCTCCACCATCTCATTGAAAATGAAAATAAAGAGCAAGAACAGATGCATGCAATCCAAAGTGAGTGGGATTAATCGTCGGGCAACCCTACCTGAATTAAAAATAGTCGAAATAGGAATATGAAAATAGTCAAGTGGAAACGAGTCGTGTGAGGGACAGGATTCTGGACTATTTGTGAACGTATGCTATTACATACCCATTGATTCTTCACTGATGATATTAGCAAGGGATGCTGCGTTTTTCTCAAATGGTTCTAAAACTCAACAAGGCCGAAGAATTCAGGCTACAAAACTTGTAGCATGCTTTCTTCTTTAACCCTTTTTGAGTTCCATCTTTTTCCCCCCCCCATTCACGGATACAGATGATAAAAGAGAAGAAATGTTCAGCACAACTCTAGTTCAACTGCTTGATTAAAATGAAATATTTTAGAAAATTCTTAAATTAAATGTGTGCAAGCTTTAGGCTTGGTAATGGATTGCTTACATTTTCAGGCTGAACTCATGTTACCCAATCTATGCAAGCAACAATCAAAGTTCATGTTTTATTGATCTTCTATGAAGGGGAACAAAATAAAAACACAGAAAGGGTCTAGTGATGACCTTCTACAGAAAAAAAATTTTCTTCTCGCTTCAGAGAAACAAAACACAGAAGTTTGCAGCTAAGCTGTCCTAATAAATACATTTCAGAGCATAACAAAACCAGGTGTATTTTCTGCAAGATGGCACATTAAGCTGAAATTGTACAGTTTGACTGCTGGAACATTGATGGGCCAAAAGAAAACAGGCCTTTGGGGCAGTAACCTTGTATTATCCCCATAGACATGTGTCTGCCACCATTTTATAGGGCAATTCTAAGGCCCTGTCCCCAAACAATTTAAAGTTTGCTAAAAATCTTATTTTGCCTCTGAGTGCCCCCATGCCATGGTTTTTTACAAGCTTCCAGTGCTACAAGATGAAGAAAACCCGCAACAAAAAAAGTGCCCTTTAAATAAGACTTTCAGCGCTCTTTTTGGAAGTCGCGGGTTTTCCTCACAACATTTACCTTGGGGACGCTCCGTGGCAAAAGGGGCGGGGATTGCCACCTACACACACAGTAATAACACAAGCAGTTTCCCTTTCTAAAGTTCAGAACTAAAGAGCCAGAATCGCACAGAATTGCAACATTGTTGCAGTCGCTATCAGGTGTGAAGTGGGTGGATTATTGCTACTGTACGGGGTAGATTTTGACAGCAGTAACAGGAAAAGTAGTGAGTGAATGAGCGATCATGCGCTGTACGGGGTGGATTTTGACAGCGATAACAGGGAAAGTGGTGAGTGAATGAGCAATCATGCGCTGTATGGGGTGGATTGCTCTTTTTTGGTGCAAAACTGGCCACCGTGTTGGGCCACATGTTCCGTAGTTTTATGATGTATAGTTTAAACATGCCTATTTGGGTCATCAAAAAAAGTTTAATTTTACCCTGCAGTAGATTATCCCCCTCCAAAAGGGAATGGAATGGACCCTCTTAATTACAATAAGCCTTACTCTCCAGTTAGGTATATTAGGGATGTGCACAAAAGTTTTTTTGTATTCAATTCGTATTGAATCGAAAGCAAGAAAATGAGTGTTCGTTCGGATAAATCCCTTCAAATGTGGTAGGATTCAAATTTGATACAAATGTTGCATATGAATTCGAATGTTCGATACGAATTGCATACGAATCCGTAATGAAGCTTCATGCAAATGTATTGAAACATTTGATTCGAAATCGAATGTCTATCTTTGAATGTGCCAACATTTAATTCGAATGTCCAAATTTGGCCAAATTCGTATGAATTTCAAATGTTATGAATGTTTGTGCACGTCCCTAATGTATATCTGTTTCCCAAGTTGGTGATGGCTCCTCTAGAGTTTGCTTCTCCCTCCATTCATTCATTCATGCTTCTATCCCACCCTCTACTCATAGGTCTCAAAAGAAGAAGAAGAAGAAGAGTTGGCTTTTCTATCCCGCTTTTCTCACCCATTTAAGGGGACTCAAAGCAGCTGACAAACCTTCTGCTCTTCTCCCCACAACAGAACACCCTATGAGGTAGGAGGGGCTATGAGAGCTCATCAGAGAGCTGTGACTATCCCAAGGCCACCTGCCTGGCTTCATGGGGGAGGGTGGAATCAAACCCGGTATTCCCAGATAAGAGTCTGGCTCCTTAACCACTAGACCAAACTGGCTCACAGAAGAGAGCTGTGACTCGCCCAAGGTCACCCAGCTGGCTTTATGGGGGAGGGCGGTATCCCTCCCAGATAAGAGTCTGACTCCTTAACCCCTAGACCAAACTAGCTCAGGTTACAATAAAAAATATTATAGAACAAAATGTAAAAAGAACCTATTAAAAGCAGGAGCAGTGGCTGAATGGGTATGGGAAAACTGTTCCATTGATTCAGGATGGAGTGGTTTTCAAAATATGGTCCTCCTGATGTTCCTGAACACTTCCTAGCATTCCACTCCCAGCATGCCACTCGGATGGGTGTGGAATGCTGGGAGTTGTTTGGGAACACCTGTAGGCCCAGACCTGGAGGCTCCAGTGTCATACAGGGCTGGAGATGGGTCCCTCGCCACCTCGACCAGAGATGCCAAAGAGTGAGTCTGGAACTTCTGCATGCAAAGCATGTTCTTTATAATTGAGCTACATCTGTCCCCAATGGATCCTGGGCGGAGAGATAGATAACAAAGAATTGCATTAATGATCATTGGCTTTTTCCAGGAAAGCGGCAGCGAAATCCACTCGGGCTGCAATATGCAGAGATTTAAAGCTGAACGAACACACACTTTGTATTGATTTTAATTTGCATTTTAAATAAAGCCAGCCCTCTCTAGAAAGATAGCAGGGAAGAGGGAAGTTTTCAATTGCAAAGGGTAATTTTTCATTACATTCCAGGAATGCAGCACTAAATGTTGCTAGTCAGAGAATAATTTCCACTTAGCCCAAAGCCAGAGACAAATGGGAAAGGCCTTGGTGGAGAAGGGAGAGGAACGCATCTCCTTCACCTTTCCAAGGTGGTGCAGATGCTGGAAGAACCACTGAGCATGGGTTATGTCTGGGATCTTCTGGATGCTGCAGAAATGCTAGCACTTTGCCAGCATCATGGCTTTGGACAGCCAAACTGCCACCATCGATCAATGGCTTAAGTGATAGGAAAAATAGCCCCTAGGGGTGTCTGGGAAAATTGCCTAGCATAGCATTGGGAGGGTTTTCTGGCAGGTGCCACTTGGGAAACTCCCCTGAGCCCACCCACCCACCTCCAACACTTTGTAGGCCAACTACACCAAAAAGATGGTAAGCTGAAAACACTTCAAGGAAATCCTGGGCAAAAGCCAGTTTTCCCCTTTCACCTGCCTTTCCCCTCACTGTCTGAAGGGTATCTCAGTTTGCTTGACAGAAAGGGGAAATGACACAATCCAGATTTATCTAAACTCTGGGTAGTTTAATCCAAACAGCCATCATATCCTAATGAACCATCAGACTCCCCCTGAACATCATAACATGGCAGGGAGGGAGAAGGGAAGGAAGGGGGGAGGGAGGGAAAGAAGGGAGGGAGGGAGGAAGAAGGAGGGAAGGAGGGAAGGAGGGAAAGAAGGGAAGAGGGAGGGAGGAGGGAAGGAAAGAGAGAGGGAAAGAAGGGAAGAGGGAGGGAGGGAAAGAAGGTAGAGAGGGAAAGAAGGGAAGAGGGAGGGAGGGAGGAGAGGAGGGAGGGAGGGAAGAAGAAGGAAGGAAATATGGAGGAAAAGAAGTGAGGGAGGGAAAGAACAGTTTCAATCCTCACAGTTCCTGCGTCAGTTTGGCTTAACACGCTTTCCACGTGTTAAATCGCCCCAAAGTGTTGTGAATGTTAATCCTCATTTCGACGGGTGTCACTCCGGTTCATGCGCTTGAAACGTTTTACATTTTTTACTGTGGGAGCTGTACTGTGTTAAGGGATGAGAATGCGTGTTTAGGGTTTCCCTCCCCCAATAGCTTGCTTCCAAAGATAGTTATTTTACTGTAATAATCCACCCCTTAAAGCAGCTGCTACACTGTAGCAATCCACCCATTTCACACCTAATAACAATGTTGCAATTCTCCACAATTTTGAAAGTTCTGACCTTTAAAAAAGGGAAAGGACAGGCAAACAGCTCCAGGTTCTGTTTTTAAGGCTGTGGCTGTGAGCAGGTGAAGGGGGCTTGAGTTGCTGCTGCTGCTGTGTGCCCTGGGCAATGGGGAGAGGAGGGGAAAGAATCACTGGCTGCCCACTGCCATTTTCCCTCCATCCAGGCAAGTGGCAACCACCCAGCCACCCAGCTAGGCTCCATGAAGGGATCTGTTATGGGTGGCATGTTCATGCCAGGAGGAAGAGGGCAGGGCAGCCCCGAAAAGCAATTTTTAAAAAGTAGCCACTTGAGTCCCCCATTGAGTCACGTATGCCACATACAATCCTCAGAATCCGGATCGAATGCAATTAAGTTGAAAGTAATGGGATCGGGCAAATTCGTGTTTGCATCCAGTTCTATTATTTCAGCTTAGGGAAACCGAATTAAGCTTATAATGGGAACACGGCCTCAATGATGTACAGAAAATAATCAAGGGGCCAAATTCCTTGGGGTTTAGGTGCTTCAGGCACAATCTCTCCACCCTTACCTATCTCTGAATTCAGGTGGAATATTTTGGGGCCTCATAACTTCCTCCCAAATTCCACTTGTCCTTCTTAGGTAAACTTTTTTATTCTTCGGCCAGATATGTTCTGGTTCTATAGAACTATTTATAGCAAATAGCAAAGCAGAGGCAGAGTCGTCAGCGCCTGTTGGTAATCACCGTATGTTTCTTATTTGCTGTCGGTAATCATTTTAACTGGCTAGTTTGTGGTTGCATCAAAACAGTAAATTACAAATGTAATGATTTTTTCATTGATTTTCAAGGGCAATTTCCACCCCACCCCACCCCCGGGGGGGAAAGTTCTTCTGCTTTCAATAACCCATGATAAATTGCATGCAGTGTTACTGTATCTACATAACAGCAATTTTCCTGTGGCTAGATGGCCCGAAAATAACATTTAACCATTTGGGGATGGGGGGCTCGATTTTTCTAAATCAAAACAAGCCAGCAAGAACATCATGAAGAAGAAGAAGAAGAAGAAGAAGAAGAAGAAGAAGAAGAAGAAGAAGAAGAAGAAGAAGAAGAAGAAGAAGAAGAAGAAGAAGAAGAAGAAGAAGAAGAAGAAGAAGAAGAAGAAGAAGAAGAAGAAGAAGAAGAGTTGGCTTTTCTACCCCACTTTTCTCACACATTTAAGGGGACTCAGGCTGATATACCTTCTGTTCTTCTTCCCACCACAGATATCCGGTCAGGTAGGTGGGACTGTGAAAGCTCAAAAGGAGAACCGTGACTTCCCCAAGGCCACCTAGCTGGCTTTGTGAAGAAGAAAAGGAGTAGTAGGAGTTGGCTTTTATGTCCTGCTTTTAGGTAAGCAGGTAGATAGGCAGGTAGATTAGTGTTTGTGGTGGAAATGGTGGCCACCATGCTGGATCCTTCCTGGCCTTTTATGCAGCACCTTTCCCTCTGAAAAGATCATGGAAATAGCATCTTCCTCCTCCTCCTCTTCCTCTTCTTCTTCACAAAGCCAGCTGGGTGGCATTGGCAAATCACAGCACACTTTCTCAGCTTTCATAGTCCCACCTACCTCACAGGGTATTTGTGGTAGGGATGTGTATGGATGTTCTAAACATTCAAAATTCAATCAAGTTTGTTCAAATATGGACATTCGAATTCAATTAGAATGTCTTCACATTCGAATTTAGGCATTCAAACAATTTCAAATGATCCAAAACATTTGAATTATTTGAATCATTCGAACGTATAGATATGTAGGGATTACATATATACCTGTACGCATTTGCACGTATCATATGGAATGAACACAGGATGCATACAGGATAAAACAGGATGCATACGGAATGCGTACAGATACGTATAACACAATGTTGTCGATATTCCTATCTTCAGGTTTGAATCTAACATTCAAACAAATAGATTTGAATGTATTGGATTCGAATCAGTTTTTATTGCATTCAGATTTCAAACATTCAAATCAAATAAAATGTTTTGACATTCAGTTTGACTCAAATTCGAATGCAAAAAAGCCATTTGTGTGCACAATTTGTAGTGGGGAGAAGAACAGAGGGTTGTGAAATTGGAGAGAAAGTTATGGACCCCCCAAATATTCTGTCTGAAGGCAGAGATAGCTGAAGATGGAGAAATAGTGCCCCAAGGGTCTGAACCCCAAGGTGTGAAAAGGTAGAGTTTTCCAGGCGTTAGTTTTCCATCTTGGCCTTACCAATGTGATTCAAAGCAATGGAAACACAATACTTGGTATCTGGTTGCTTGCAGAAGCTGCTGAGCAGATGGATCTCCCCTTTAGGGCTTCATGCCTTTCTGAAGGCACTAAGGATGTGCACTAATATTTGGAAAATTTGGACATTTGTACAATAATCAAATGTTCCAACATTCCTATATTAACATTTGTACTAATAGTTCAGAAACCCGTTAAACTGTGGAGGTGGAAAAGCAGCTGCGCCAGTCACATCTGCACCAGAACCAGAGCGCATTCAACATGGATTGGGACCAGATTAAAAGTGGATTCAGGTCGGATGTGATGCTTTCAGAGCAGATATGCTAACAGGATATGTATTGGATATATATTGGATGGATTATCTCTCCTACTTCCCATAGCTAATTACATCCCACTCGAGATGGAATGTCTAATCACCAGTTTATTCACTCCAAGTCATTTGCAAGAAATGAGGAATATTGCAGAAGAAATTAGATCAAACAGCAAAGGGCTTTTTCTTTTTTCTTATTTTTTTAAAGGATGTACTTACATTTTACGTAACCAGCACTGAACATCTCACTGCCTGGGGAATGAGAGGAAAACAAGGTTCTCATGTTATCCTGCCCTTCTTTCCAGAACTTACCCATTCCTTTTTGGCAGCTGCATTAGTATAATGTTTTGATTTTGACATAGAGGGTGGTGACACAGAAATCAAGCAGCTGCCTGCCTTCAGGAAGGAATTTGGAGGAGTTTCCAAATGGCAAATAATAGATGGGATTCTTCCTGAGCTCTTTGCAAGTACAGTGCAAACGTGCCTCAAACAAAGGGCACAGCAAGGACTTCTGAGTTCACCTTCTCCCGTGGATGCTTGTATAGTTTGGGAGGGGAACACATCAAACACATTCCTCTGCCAGTCCTGAACAGGTGCTGAACAGGAAGTAGCTGTGCAGGGGATTGTTTTGGATTGGACCCTGGACAGGAAGTGCAAGCACAGGGATGAATTTTGATTGGATACTGGACAGGAAATAGCTGGGCAGTTTTTGATTAGGGCGAGAAAGGAGGATGATTTCCATCACACTCACACCTCCTTGGGAAAGCTTTTACACACACACACATACCAATCCCTGGGGCGCCCTCCAAGTATTTGGGGGGCTGCTTTTGGAGGTGGGTTTCATGTCCACCTTGTGTGAACAGGACGCCCAAGTTCTAGTTTCATTCCATGATCCCCAGCCTCAGCCTGGTCTAGAGTTGCACTAAGGCAAACATTTTGTTTGCTGCTAAACAGAAAGGGGAGTTGAACTTCATGCATCACCACATCAAATTAACTGGAGGCAAGCCATGAATTATACAGATAGTTTGTAATTCATTTTCTTCACATTGTAAAGCTAATTAAGAGCTATATTTTCCCCCGTGAAGTCTATAATTACTCTGACTTATGCTAACCAAGCATTTCATTTCTGGCCAATCGCAAGGTCTAGATCATAGTTAAAGTTAATGGAACTCCATGGGTTCTGACACTAGCTTGAACTGTAAAATTAACTGCTAAGACCACCAAGTTATTGGTGACCCAAGAGGTACAAACTTCTTTTTAAGGAAGAAATAACCCTTGCAACCCCTGGCTTCATCACCAAATTTCTGTAGCTGGGTAGCACTCTGTCTTTCCCAGAAACATTTAAGGTGACGATAAATGATAGAAATGATAAGTTGCTATCATTGCAAACAGATCTCTGTGGCTCAACTTCCTTAATTATGTCTAAAAATCCCTAATAAAAACTGGGAAGAAAGGAAAGCTCTTTCTGAGTAGGGATGTGCACAAATGTTCTAAACATTCAAAATTCAATCAAATTCAATTGAATATTGACAGTCAAACTCGAATAGAATGTCTACACATTTGAATTTAAACATTTGAACCAATTTTGAATGTTCCAAATCAGAAATGTACCATATGTACAGATACGTATCTGTATGCATCTCATACGTATCCGTACCCATTTGCGTACAAAATGCATACAGATGTGTATGACACATACGAACGTTGTCAACATCTGTATCTTCAAATATGAATGTTGTCAACATTTGTATCTTCAGATTCGAATCTAACATTCAAATGAATAGATTCAAATGTATTCGATTTGAATTGGATTTTGTTGCATTCGGATTCTAAACATTCAAATCGAATCAAATGTTTAGACATTCAATTCAAATTGTTCAAATGCAAAAAAATTAAAAATAAAAATAGATTCGTGCCCATCCCGACATTTGAGGTCCTAAGAACTGCACAGTCCAGGCTGCAGTCCAGTTCAAGGAAATATTCTTATCCTTTCCATAAATCTTGGGGTGTTTCAGCACATAAGTAAAACCACATTTAGACACACATTAAGGACACATATGAAGCACATATAAACTTACCTTCTGCGCCACAGGCTGGATCTGGGCCCGTTTTTGGCGGCGCTTCTGCACAAGACCGGTTTTTAAAACTGGTCTTGCTGCCAAAAGCCATCTCAAGTATAAGATCTGAAAAATCAGGTCTTACATCCGTCCTTCCCCTGGATGTGTGCAGAAGCAGAATGCTTCCACACACGGCCAGGGGAAGAGCCATATTCCTGGCAACCACCATGTTTGGAAGAGCAGAAGGAGGCTGGCATTAGGAATTAGCCACACCCTCAGGGAGGAGGAGTTACTCTGCTCAGCAGGACTTAAATAGAAGCTCAAGTGGGAGGAGCTAGTCAGTTCCAGCTTGGGTGAAGTGGAAGCAGGAGCTTTTCTCAGAGCACACGGCGAGAGATAGAAACAGGAAGTTTTTCTCAGAGCACACGGCGTGAGACAGAAACAGGAAGTTTTTCTTAGAGCACACGGCGTGAGGTAGAAGCTTTCTCAGACCAATCAGAGCAGCGGACCATTAGGAATTAGCCACACCCTCAGGGAGGAGGAGTTACTCTGCTCAGCAGGGCTTAAATAGAAACGGCCCAAGCGCCTAACGGCGCGCGAAATTAAAAAACAAAACAAAACAAAACAAAAAAACAACAAAAAATTAAAAAGGTACAGTGGGATAAAAAAAAACATTCATACCTTAGCATCACATCTTTAAAATCCTTACCCTAAAAGCAATATGGAAGGCGAGAACACCTGTATTGTCACATGCAATGTATGCGGCATGTTTATGACCCTACCACAACAGACGGATGCTCCACATGGGTGCTCCGGTATCCCCACTGTGAGCTTGCCTAGCACTCATTGCTATTGGGTGCCACACTGCCTGTGGAAGCATTGGATAGGATACTTCCTTAGATCTGGATCCTCTAAATCCAGCTTAGTTGAAGGACCCAGCTTGGGTGAAGTGAAAGCAGGAGCTTTTCTCAGAGCACACGGCGAGAGATAGAAACAGGAAGTTTTTCTTAGAGCACACGGCGAGAGATAGAAACAGGAAGTTTTTCTCAGAGCACACGGCGTGAGATAGAAACAGGAAGTTTTTCTCAGAGCACACGGCGAGAGATAGAAACAGGAAGTTTTTCTTAGAGCACACGGCGAGAGATAGAAACAGGAAGTTTTTCTCAGAGCACACGGCGTGAGATAGAAACAGGAAGTTTTTCTCAGAGCACACGGCGAGAGATAGAAACAGGAAGTTTTTCTTAGAGCACACGGCGTGAGGTAGAAGCTTTCTCAGACCAATCAGAGCAGTGGACCAATAGGAATTAGCCACACCCTCAGGGAGGAGGAGTTACTCTGCTCAGCAGGGCTTAAATAGAAACGGCCCAAGCGCCTAACGGCGCGTGAAATTAAAAAAAAAAACAACCCCCCCCAAAAAAGGTACAGTGGGATAAAAAAAAAAAATTCATTCATACCTTAGCATCACATCTTTAAAATCCTTACCCTAAAAGCAATATGGAAGGCGAGAACACCTGTATTGTCACATGCAATGTATGCGGCATGTTTATGACCCTACCACAACAGATGCCACATTTTACCTGCCACAAATGCAAGCTTGTGGCTCTCCTGGAGGAAAGGGTTAAAAGTCTAGAAGAGAGAGTCAAGACACTGAAGCAGATTAGAGAAGAAGAGAACTTCCTCGACAGCATGGAAGAAACACTTCAAAATGAAGGGATAGAAGAACATCGTTCTGTAGTTGCAGAAACTGAGTTATGGAAGCATGTGACCCAAAGGAGCAGGAAGAACAGGAGACATTCGGCACGCTTGCAATTAAACAACCAGTTCCAGATACTCAGTCAGGAGAACAACACATCTGAAGAGTCGACGACAAGGTCCACAAATATTACTCCAATAGGCACTGAGAAACCTCTGGAATGGAGAGGAAGAAATGGTACTGCAAAGAAAAAGAGGAGAGTAGTGGTCATGGGAGATTCACTTTTAAGAGGAACAGAGGCAACTATCTGCAGACCTGACAGTAACTCACGAGAGGTGTGCTGTCTCCCAGGGGCCCGAATCAAAGATGTAACTGATAGCATATCGAGGCTATTCAGACCTACAGACTACTACCCATTATTACTCATACATGTAGGCAGAAATGATACGGCAAAAAAGCACTTTGAAAACATCTACAGAGACTTAGAAGATCTTGGCAGAAAAGTAAAGGAACTGGGAGCACAAGTAGTCTTTTCATCTATCCTTCCGGTGGATGGTCACGATAAAAGTAGAAGGGATAGGATTCTTGAGGTGAACAAGTGGCTACGTCGGTGGTGCCGGCAGCAAGGATTTGGATTTCTGAACCATGGAGAAAACTACCTATATGACGGACTCCTTGCAAGAGATGGGTTGCACCTTACAGGAACAGGAAAGAATGTATTCGGGAAGCGCCTTGCTTCGGTTATTAGGAGAGCTTTAAACTAAAACAAAAGGGGAAGGGTAACAAAAAGTCAAGCAAAAATACTCAGTCAATCAAACCAGGCGATATTCTTACTCCCAGAAATGGAAGGAGGGATACATATCTAAGGAGGAATATAATGAAATCAGTACAATCTGCAGGGCAAGTATCAGAAAAGCTAAAGCTAAAAATGAACTGAGGCTTGCAAGAGAGACTAAAAACAATAAAAAAGGGTTTTGGGGATATGTCTACAGCAAAAGAAAAGTAAAGAGGTTTTGGGAAGTCTGCAGGGAGAGAATGGAGAAGTGATTGAAAGTGATCTTGAGAAGGCAGAGATTCTGAACTCCTATTTTGCATCTGTTTTTTCCAAGAGGGATAATGTACATGCAACAGTCCTTCACTGTACTGATGAAGGACTAGGAGAATCAAGACACAAAATCAACACTGAGAGAGTAAGGGAACGCTTAGCTAACTTAAACGAATTTAAGTCCCCGGGTCCAGATGGATTACATCCTAGGGTACTGAAGGAATTAGCAGAGGTAATTGCTGAACCACTTGCTGTAATCTTTGAGAAGTCATGGAGAACAGGAGAAGTCCCAGACGATTGGAGAAGGGCAAACGTTGTTCCTATCTTCAAAAAAGGGAAGAAGGTAGACCCAGGGAACTACAGGCCTGTTAGCCTGACTTCAATACCAAGAAAGATTCTCGAACAAATTATTAAACAACACATATGTCAGCATTTGGATAGGAATTCAATAATTAACAGTAGTCAACATGGGTTTGTATCAAACAAGTCGTGTCAGACTAACTTGATTTCATTTTATGACAAAATCACTGAATGGGTTGATCAAGGAAATGCAGTAGACATAGTATTTCTTGATTTCAGCAAAGCATTTGACAAAGTATCTCATGCGATCCTCATTGAAAAATTGATCAAATATGGGTTTGACAAGGCAACTATAAGGTGGATTCAAAACTGGCTTAGTAATCGTACTCAAAGAGTGGCTTTAAATGGCTGCACATCCAAATGGAAGGAAGTGTCAAGTGGAGTACCACAAGGTTCTGTCCTGGGCCCAGTTTTGTTTAATGTTTTTATAAACGATCTGGACGAGGGAGTTGAAGGGAAACTGATCAAATTTGCTGATGACACAAAGCTAGGGGGGATTGCAAACACCAGAGAAGAGAGAGAGAGGATTCAAAAAGATTTAGAGAAACTCGAACAATGGGCTGCAACTAATAAAATGGTATTTAACAAAGAAAAATGCAAGGTTCTGCACCTGGGCAAGAAAAATGAAAAAAGCACATATACAATGGGAGGAATTCGGCTGAGCAGCAGCACATGTGAAAAAGACTTGGGTGTCCTGGTAGATCATCAACTGAACATGAGTCAACAGTGCGAGGCAGCTGCAAAAAAGGCAAACGCAATCCTGGGGTGTATTAGGAGAAGCATAGAGTTCAGATCACGTGAAGTTATTATCCCCCTCTACTCTACCTTGGTCAGACCTCATCTGGAGTACTGTGTCCAGTTCTGGTCACCCCAGTTTAAAAAAGACACTGACAAGCTGGATCAGGTTCAAAGGAGAGCTACCAAGATGGTGAACGGTCTGCAAACCATGTCCTATGAGGAACGGCTTAAGGAACTAGGAATGTTTAGTCTAACAAAAAGAAGACTGAGAGGAGACATGATAGCTGTCTACAAATACCTCAAGGGTTGTCACAAGGCAGAGGGATCAGCCCTGTTCTCACTCTCTCAAGGAAGGACTAGAAACAATGGGGTGAAACTGCAGGGGAAAAGATTTAGTTTAGATGTTAGGAAAAAATTTCTAACAGTAAGAGTGATCAACCAGTGGAACAGGCTGCCACGGGAGGTGGTTGGTTCCCCTTCGTTGGAGGTCTTCAAGCAGAGACTGGATGGCCATCTGTCTGAGATGGTTTAGGAGATCCTGCCTTGAGCAGGGGGTTGGACTCGATGACCCAGGAGGTCCCCTCCAACTCTACCATTCTATGATTCTATGATTCTATGGTCTGCCTCCTTCTCCCCTTCCCCCGCGTGCCGGTCACCACCAGATACACGGGGTGACTGGCAGCTGCTTGCTCCAGTCCCGCAGCTCCGGGGGTGGCGTTGGCAGTGCGGGAATCCAGCCACGATCCAGCCTCACTGTGGTTGCCCCATGCGTGTGCGGACGTGCAGGGCCTCCGAGGATCTGTCCCTATTTGCGACAGATCCTTGGAAGAACAGCTCACCGAAAAAATGGATCTGTTTGGATCCGTTTTTCAGCGGCATGTGTGGAAAGACATTCCACAAGTACTCAAATCCCATACACTATGTAGAACCCCAGTCGTTAAGGCAGTGATGACCAACCTATGACACGCGTGTCACAGGTGACATGCCAAGCCCTTTTGGGTGACACACCTGGTCGCCCTGGCACCTGGGCGTATAGTGCTTGCTTGTTCTTGAAGTGTATGAAATACCAACTTTCAATGGAAGATTTAGCAAACGAAATTCAGCAACAAAAGTCACTAATGTAAAGAATGGTTTTTGCTTTTAATAAAATACATATATCAAAAATATAACCTTTTTACTAGAGCTACAAATATCACAGAATTATAGATATTTCTAGATGTGACACAGCACCTGGGTTAAGCTAGGTTTTCTTGCAAATTTGGCACACCAAGCTCAAAAGGTTCGCCATCACTGCGTTAAGGCATGTAGTGAGTCAGGACCATGGATAGTTCACAGTGGCAGATGCAGAATTCTGCAAGGGAGAACTGGGACCTTGGGTGTTTTTCCACTGCAGCCCTTAGATCTGGATCCAAGAAGATCCGGATCTAAGGAATGGATCCATTGCTTAATCCGGATCTAGTAGATCCAGATTAAGGGAAGCACCCAATGTGTTTCCACAGGAGGTGTAGCACCCATTAGGAATGGGTGCTAACACCCCTGCTGTGGAAACAGCTTTGCACCCATCTGGGGAATCCAGATCGACCCACAAGGGGTCGGTCCATTACCCCAGGTGTTTTGGGGGGCAGGGGGGGCAGTCTTCGAAGCAGCTTCGAAGTGATTTTGAAGTGACTTCAAAGTCAGCTTTGAAGTGACTTCGAAGCATGAGCTCAACTTTCGAAGTTGAGCTCATGTTTCGAAGTGACATCGAAGCTGACTTCGAAGTGACTTCGAAGTGAATGTGAAGTCAACTTCAAAGTGACTTTGAAGCCTCCTTTGGACCCCATTGCCTGTTTTCAGTGGAAACAGGCTCCCTTTATTCCGGATTTTCTGGCAGAAGACCCCATTGTAGACCCCATTAATGGGGTCTACAGAAGATCCGGATTAAAGGCCAAAAAGATCCGGATTTCCCCCACGGCAGTGGAAACAATCGGGTTCAAAATGGGTGCCGTAGTGGAAATGGGATCATCCGGCTCACAGCCAAAAGGTACAAAAATTGGTGCAAAAATGGGTACAATTGACAGTGGAAAAACACCCCTTGTGAAGACTTTGTGCTCACTTTGACCCATTGGAACTTCTCTTCCAGGGGTGCCTGACCTCTGCACGGTGGCCCTGGAGAGATTTTGCAGCCAGTGCCTATTAAAGCAAAAATTCACTCCTTCGGTCCCAGATAGGGGTGTGCACATTGCAATTTTTGGATTTGATTCTAATAGAATATTTGAGTGTTTGAAATCGTATGAATAGGGAAAAAACAAACGTATTTAAATTTGAACCTATTCAAATGCATTTGTATCTATTTGTACAAATATTTGATTTGTATTTGAGGATACGAATGTCGAGATTCATATGTGTCTGTATGCATCTATACGCATTTGCACACGTATTTTTCTATCCTGTATGCACCCTGCTTTCATCCTGTATGTATCCATACAAATGCATATGGATACGAACAAGATGCGCACAGATATGCATGTAATGTGTATGTATCCGTACACATATGAATGTCCAAATGATTCGAAACATTTGAATTTGTTCGAATGTTAAAAAGCAAATATATAGGCATTCGGTTTGAATTCAAATGTCCGAATTTGAACAGATTTGATCGAAGTTCAAATATTGAGAATATTCTTGCACATTCGTAGTCCCAGAACATGGCTCATGTAAATTTTCAATGCTTGTGGCTTCTTCTAGAACCACTTTTCCTGTTTTCTTCATAGTCGACCGTATTTGGCATCCAGATTAAAATGGGCCAGCAAAAAGAGTTGGCAAGTTGAAAGGAAGTGCATATGAGTCATATGTTATATAGTGACAATGATCCATAGAATATGAAAGTAAACCATGAAATATCTTCAGGGAGGGAGGCGGGGAGGGACTATGTATAAGAAAGTAGGCTGAACATTAGGATAATTCCAAGACAAGGAATCGAGTCACCGGTGCATACCGAAGGAGGTTTTGGGTGTTTTTCCACTTAGCACTAGAGTACCCTTTAAGGATCCATTAAGGACCCTTAATGGGTCCTTTAGTGCTAAGTGGAAAAACACCCTTTATTGCATAGTAGGGATTTGCATGAATGTATTTTTGACATTTGAATCCGAGTAGATCCAAATGTCATACAATCCAATTAGATTCAGATATTTGAGATTTGAATGTCTTAAAATCCAATTCCGATCCGTAACATTCAAATGCATATGTTCAATTATTAGATTTGTCTTTAAAGATACAAGTGTCTGTTATACGTGCATATGCCGGAAAAATCCGTATGCATCCCGTATTATCCTGTATGCATCCCGTTTTAATCCCGTATTTTAAGCGCAAGATATGGATAATTTTTGGTCAGATTCATATACGACAGATACAAATCTACACATTCGGAAATCCATATCAGATTTTCAAAGATCCATATTCGAGTTCGAATGTCAAATTTGAATTTTCCAAAAATCCGATTCGAGCTCGAATGTCAAATTCGTCAGATTTGAATTGAATATTCGAGTTTTTGAATATTCGTACACATCCCTATTGCCTCCCTTGGGTACCTTTTGCTTCTTTTCTCATTGCAAAAAGCGCTCCTAACTCAAGAGAACCAAGTTTCACCTCTGGACACCAGAGCTACTGCCGGTCTTCTGATTTATGTCTTTGTCATCCACACACATTGATCCATGCAGTTTCGCTCCTCTGTCGCCCTAAAGCAAAGCAAACACACTTGAGAATACTATTTATTTGAAGAGCTTCTTGCTTTTGAAATAATGCCCTTTCCACCTGTTCAGCTCCACAGCCCATTTTTAATCCAGAGCTGCAGCATTTCTTTGGGCAAAGGGATTTTTGTAGCCTGCAACAACGTCTTCTTCCTCTTCTCCCTTTTATTTTGTACGGATGCATACAGATATGTATGAATGTGGGGAAGATGCATACATGCACATATGAATGTTGTCGACATGCGCACATGCAGACTTGAATAAAAATTCAAACAAATAGATTCAAGTTTGGTAAATTCAAATCGAATCTTGTTTCATTTGAATTTAAAGGATTCAAATCGAATCATATTTTTGAGTATTCGATCTGAATAGACAAGTGATGGCCATCCTATGACACGCATGTCACAGGTGACACGCCAAGCCCTTTTGGGTGACACACCTGGTCACCCTGGCACCTGGGCGTATAGTGCTTGCTTGTTCTTGAAGTGTATGAAATACCAACTTTCAATGGAAGATTTAGCAAATGAAATTCAGCAACAAAAGTCACTAATGTAAATAATTATTTGGTTTTGCTTTTAATAAAATACATATATCAAAAATGTAACTTTTTTACTAGAGCTACAAATATCACAGAATTATAGATATTTCTAGATGTGACACAGCAGCCGAGTTAACCTAGGTTTTCTTGCGAATTTTGACACACCAAGCTCAAAAGGTTCACCATCACTGGAATAGAATGTCAAAAAACATTTGTGCACATCTGTATTTTAGACACCTGCTTGGACAGGAGCAGCACCGGAAAAGGTGGCGCATTTCCCATTTTTGCACCAGGCCATCCTAGTTCAGACCATGAAATGGGGCGAAACTCCCATGCTGCTCTCTGGTTTCCAGCTGGCTTGCGGCTGACTCGGCTTCTGCCTCCCTCCGAAAGAGGAAAGAAGGGAAGCTGTCCCTTGTCTCATTGGAAACCCATTGTTATTCACCTGTGTTAAAGCCTCCCATCCATTATGTCTGTGAACTGTTCCCCATCCCTCAGCGTCTTGTAAGAAGCATGATTGCCTGTCACATCGACTCAAATGAGGACTTCTGCAGCCTTCTTTCTAATAAATTCCACCAGGCTAAAAGGAAACTGTGCTGAGGTGTCACCTGAAAGGACGTTTGACATCCCTTCTTGCTCCGCCATATCAGGTTGCAACATAAAGTTAAGACATGCTTTATGCTTTCGAATAATGTCAGCTGTCATATCTACCAGCCTTTCTTGTGTGTGTGTGTGTGTGCATGCATGCATGCGTGTGTGTGTGTGTGTGGTGGGAAACAGAGGGGTTGAAATCTCATTTACATCTTCAGAGGCTTAAGAAGGAAGAAGGCAAAAAAATCTGGCTCTTGGCTAAAAGCTCTGCTGGAGTTTGCTAGGATTCCTCTGGGGCAGACATGGCCAAACTGTGGCTCTCCAGACATTGTTGAATTACAGGCTAGAGGGGATGAACATAATTCTTCCCCCTTGCATTTTTTTTTTCTGCACAACAACCCTGGGAGGCAGGCGAGGTTGATACACTGCGTGAACTTTGCCATTGGAGTCCCATGTTGTAGGTGGTAACAAGTCCACTGTTTTAGCCTAATGTCACAATTTTAGAACAACTGGTATTTCTACCCCGCTTTTCTCACCCACTGAAGGAGACTCAAAGTGGCTGACAAAGCTTCTGTCTTCTCCCCACAACAGAACACCCTGTGAGGTAGGTGAGGCTGTGAGAGCTCAGAAGAAAACTGTGACTAGCCCAAGGTCACCCAGATGAAGGAGGGTGGAATCAAACCCAAGGTCTAGCCCAGGGGTAGGCAAACTGCGGCTCGGGAGCCGCATGCGGCTCTTTGGCCCCTTGAACATGGCTCTTCCAGCTTAGGAGTACCCTAATTAAGTTAATAACAATATACCTACCTGTATAGATTAAGTTTTTAAAATTTGGCTCTCAAAAGAAATTTCAATCATTGTACTGTTGATGTTTGGCTCTTTTGACTAATGAGTTTGCCGACCACTGGTCTAGCCCAAGGTCACCCAGCTGGCTTCATGGAGGAGGAGGAAGAAGAGTTGGCTTTTCTGCCCCACTTTTCTCACCCATTTAAGGGGACTCAAAGCGGCTGACAAAGCTTCTGTTCTTCTGCCCACAACAGAGACCCTGTGAGGTAGGTGGGGTTGTGAGAGCTCAGAAGAGAGCTCTGACTAGCCCAAGGTCAACCAGCTGGCTTCATGAGGGAGGGCAGAATCGAACCCGGTATTCCCAGGTAAGAGTCCAGCTCCCTAACCACTGGACCACTTGTACAAATAAAGTGAAAATTATTTTTTAAAAACAACAACAGATCATAACAGGACTACCATATATTCTGGCATATAAGGCAACTGGGTGTATAAGACGACCCCCAACTTTCCAGTTAAAATACAGAGTGTGGGATATACTCACCATATAAGAGGACGACACCCGGTGTTTAAAACTACTCCCGACTTTTGAGAAGATTTTCCTAGGTTAAAAAGTAGTCTTATATGCCGGAATATACAGTATATCATTTTCCCATGGTAAATAACTGGTTGACAATGAAATGAGTCTATCCTGGCAGATCCTATGTAGGAAAGTAAGTATGTGTACATGTGTGTTACGGATGTGCATGAATATTCAAAGCATCCAAAATCTGATCGAATTCGTTCGAATGTGGACATTTGAATTAGAATAGAATGTCTTCACATTCGAATTCAGACATTTGAACGGATTTTGAAAGTCCCAAAACATTCGTTCAAATGATTCAAATGATTCAAATGTACAGATACGTATGTATTACATGCATATCTGTACAAATGTTACACGTATCTGTACACATTTGCGCTTACGATATGGGATGAAAACGGGACGCATACGAAATGCGTACAGATGCCTGTAACACATACGAATCTTGTCGACATTCATATCTTTAAATTTGTTTCTAACATTCAAACGAATAGATTTGAATGTAACAGATTCAAAACATTTTTTGTTGCATTCAGATTTTAAACATTCGATTTGAATTAAATGTTTTGACATTCGATTCAAGTCCAATTCGAATGCAAAAAGAACATTCATGCACACCCCTCACGTGTCTGTAATAATAATAATAATAATAATAATATTTATTTGTATACCGCCCTATGGCAAACCAATCCGGGTGGTTAACAGTAAAATGTAAAATATAACAATTAAAAACACCTTATCCCTCCCCCCCTTAAGACGGTATTAAACAGTATAACATATTAAAACATAATATCAATGCATAAAACATATAAAAACTAAAAACCCTGATGTCCCTCTACTGATCCTCAACCATCACTAAGATGGGGCCACGGGAGGAATCAGGGAATCTGGGCCGGGATGGTTAATCTGGAAAGGCCTGCCGGAAGAGATCCGTCTTGACCGCCTTTTTAAAGCTGTCTAATGATGTTATCTGACGGATCTCATCCGGCAGGTCGTTCCAGAGTTTGGGGGCGACAGCAGAGAACGCCCTCTGGGAGGTCGCCGCAAGCCTAGATTTTAGAGGCTGCAGTAAGTTCCTCCCAGAGGACCGGAGAGTGCGGGGAGGATTGTACGGGAGGAGGCGGTCCCTGAGATAGCTTGGACCCAAGCCATTTAGGGCTTTAAAGGTGATAACCAACACCTTGTACTGGGCCCGGAAGCTGATAGGCAGCCAGTGGAGGGACCTCAAAACGGGAGTGATGTGGTCCCTCCTAGATGTTCCTGAGACAAGCCTGGCTGCCATGTTTTGAACCAGCTGTAATTTCCGAGTCAAGCACAGGGGTAGCCCCATGTAGAGTGCGTTACAGAAGTCAAGGCGTGAGGTTACCAGCGTGTGCACAACAGTCTCGAGATCCCTTACTTCCAGAAAAGGGCGCAGCTGGCGTATCAGCCGAAGCTGATAACAGGCACTCCTGACCGTCGCATTTACCTGATTTGTCATCAGGAGCGACGAGTCAAGGAGCACCCCCAGACTGCGAACACAGTCACTGGAGGAGAGTGTGACCCCATCCAGGACTGGAGGTTGCAACCCAATTCTTGGTTTCGGGGCCGCTACCATGAGCACCTCCGTCTTGTCTGGATTCAGTTTCAGTCTGTTTTTCCTCATCCAGCCCATTACCGCCTGAAGACATTCATTGAGAGAAGAGATGCCATCGGAGTTCGAGGCCGACGAACGAGACACGGAGAAATAGATTTGGGTGTCATCAGCGTACTGATAACACCCAGCACCATGACTCCGTATTATCTCACCCAGCGGCTTCATATAGATGTTAAATAACATCGGGGACAAAATAGCCCCCTGAGGAACCCCACAAGTGAGGTACCTCTTACTGGAGCTACAGTCCCCGAGCAGCACCCTCTGAGACCTGCCCGAGAGGAAGGACCGGAACCACTGCAAAGCAGTGCCCCCGATACCTAACCCCTTCAGGCGGTCCAAGAGGATGCCGTGATCTATAGTGTCAAAAGCCGCTGAGAGGTCTAGGAGCACCAACAGGGTCACACTCCCCCCGTCAATGCTCAGACGCAGATCGTCGGTCAAGGCAACCATGGCGGTCTCAACCCCAAAGCCTGTCCTAAAGCCGGTTTGAAATGGGTCTAGATAATCAGTTTCATCCAAGACAGCTTGGAGCTGAAGGGCAACCGCCCTCTCGATCACCTTGCTCAAGAATGGCAGCAATGACACTGGCCTATAATTCCTCATATCCAGGGGGTCTAGGGAAGGTTTTTTCAGGAGCGGCCTAACCGCCGCTTCCTTTAAACAAGATGGAACATATCCTTCCCTGAAGGATGCACCGATGATATCCGTGAGGAATCTCATCAATGCATCCCCCCCCTGGACGGCCAGCCATGATGGGCAAGGGTCAAGAGGGCAAGTTGTCTTCCTCACCTTACCAAGCAGCTTGTCCACGTCATCAGTACTCACAGACTGGAACTGATCCAGTATGACTACATCGGCGGAGTCACTGGACGCCTCGCCTGTCGACTCCGTTTCAACGGTGGCATCTAAGTCGGCTCTTATCTGAGAGATTTTGTCTGCAAAGAAGTTGTTAAACGCGTCACAGCAGGCCGTCGTCGGGTTAAGTAAGGGATTTGGCGCAGGGGGCACCTGCGTCATTTCCCTCACCACCTTAAACAGCTCTGCTGGACGGCACTCTGCAGACGCAATACGTGCAGAGGAGAAGGCTCTCTTCGCTGCACGTATTGCCTCCCGATAGGAACGAAGAAAGTTCCTATGGCGAGTTCTGTCGGATAAGAGTCGAGTCTTCCGCCACCTGCGCTCTAGCCATTGTCCAACCCGCTTCATCTTCCTCAGCTCTGGCGTAAACCAGGGCCTCCGATTTGGGGCGGGATGGCAAGGGCGCTTGGGAGCGATCGTGTTGATAGCCCTGGTAAAATCGGTGTTCCAGGTATTGACCAGAGCATCGACAGTATCACCGGCATTCCCAACCATTAAGCCCTCTAAGGCTGCCTGGAATCCAATGGGCTCCATCAGCCTTCGAGGGCGGACCATTCTAGTGGGTCCGCCACCCCCGGTGGGGCAGATATTGGCTCTAAGTTTCGTCTTGACCAGGAAATGATCCGTCCATGACAATGCGGAGGTACTTACCACCTCCGCCCACGGATATTCCTGTTCCGTACTGAAGACCGCATCGAGTGTATGACCTGCACAATGTGTTGGCCCTATGATCAATTGGGATAGGCCCATGTTTGTCATGGTCTCCATGAACTCCCGAGCCGCACCTGTTAAACTGGTCTCAAGCGGGATGTTGAAGTCCCCCAGAACTAAAAGTCTGGGGGTCTCCAACAACAGCTCAGAGACCAGCTGTGTCAGCTCAGTCAGGGAGTCTGCTAGACAACGGGGTGGCCGGTAGACTAGCAAAATCCCCAGACTATCCCTGGTCTTCAGGCTGAGGTACATACACTCGAAATGTACTGTGTTCCGGACAGGTATCCTGGTCAAGATTAAGGTGTTCTTATAAACCAGAGCCACTCCGCCCCCTCGCCCACTTCCCCTCACCTGCTCACTGACAGAGTACCCAGCTGGGAGGGCCTGCGCCCATATGGCAGTGCTATCCTCTCCCAGCCAGGTCTCTGTGAAGCAAGCCAGGTCAGCATCTTCATCCAGGAGGAGGTCCTGGATGATATAGGTCTTGTTTTTTACCGACCTGGCATTGCAAAGGAGCAGAGTGAGGTTCTGTGGAATGGTTGTTCTGCTCTCCATATAGTCTGTGAGACTATATATATATTTACCAGGATACAACTGATATACAACTTATATATATATATATAAGTTGATGAAAACACAGCATTTAAGCAATCCCTTTTATTCATTAAATTTATTTATATTTATATTTATATCCCACCCTATACCCTAAGGTCTCAGGGTGGGCAACCAGTTCCCCTGATCGGGTTCATAGAATGTGACCGCTTCCAAGTATGGAACCATCGTGCTTCCATTCCACATTGGATCTAGAACCCTAAAGAAGTATTGATTGATTTCAATCCCCCCCACATGAACTTTAAATTTACAGCCTTTGCTGCTTTGTGCATTATCATTTGAATGCCAAACAGAAACAATCCATTTTTGACACCATGTACCAAAATATGGGCGCCGGGTCAGCCAATGAAATTGCTTGCTTCTCCGATTTTGCTTCTCACAGAACCATAGATTGTCAAATGCTTGAGTGACTTCTGGAGTGGAGCTTAGCCGTGGTCATGTTTCTTCGTGCCAGACAGGCGGAGTGGCTGCTGCAATGACCTTCCTGTGCCAACAAATGACAGGCATCCTCTTCCCCCATCGATATAATCCCCTGGAACGTCGTTGGCACTGCCAGCGCACCCTTAACTCGCTCCTGCCGATCTAGTTATCAGGCATTTCCACCTTTTGCTCAGACTAATAGCTGGAAAACAAAGAAGTGACTCACTGCACTGACGCTAAAGGGAGAAAGAGCTCTTGCAGTATCTGAAGGCATGGAGAATTAATGAGTGCGCTGTCTAAAATGCATTGCCCGGTCTAGGCTTCAAGGGCAGAGAGGAAGAGATCCAGATACAGATCAATAGGCAGAAGGTTGGAAATGGTTTTGACAGCTCAGTTGTCACTCATGCCAGGCAGAAAGGGACAATTTGCTCCAGCAAATAAATGGAGGGAAGTGGATTATTTCACCAAACACTTGCCAAATGTTTAAAAGAAATGGCTGCTCTCCAGAGGTTGAGCACTTAAGCGTTATCAACAGTAGTGAGGCCAAATCAAAGTTTTAACTGAGTTTGGTTTGTAGCTACGGTCTGTTTCCATGGTCCTGGCCAATAGGAATCTATGGGAGTTTTTCTACTTACCTTCCTTAATCTGGATCTAAGGAATGGGTCCTTCAACTAATCCGGATTTAGTAGATCCGGATCTAAAGAGGTACCTGATGTGTCTCCATGGGCAGTGTAGCACCCAATAGCAATGGGTGCTAGGTGCTCTCGCAGTGGAAAAGCCGGGCCAAATTCGACTGAATAATGAATATTTCAAATACTAAAAAATGAATGTCTGGTCATTTGATTTGAATTTGAATGTCTGAATTTGATTGAATAAAGAATATTTCAAATTTTCTTGCACATCCCCAGTGACACCAAACAGGTAAAAGATCAGCCAAGAATCCCACAATGGGAGGACCAGCCCCACACCTTCTCAGAACATTTGTTGTCTGACTGCACTTTGACAGAGAAGAGGTGACACAGTATCCTAAGAATCCCCGGGAACATTATCACATCAGCTCAAGGAAGAGTAACTGGCAACAATTACTAGGGATGACTACCAGTGAAGAGGAACACTTAAGCTTCAGAGGAAGGAACTGCCAAGGAAAATAAAGACACAGAGCCCTCGTTTGCCAGTCACTCACTAGGAGCAAAGAAGATTAGCTGCTATAAAACCTATCGCCACTCAAGAAAGAACATTTGCATGGGGGCTGCTGCTGCCCAGTTTGCTAGTGAAACATCAGGTGTTTTTCCACTGTCAAAAGTACCCATTTTTGCACCCATTTAGGACCCATTTGGGTGTGAGCTGGATGACCCCATTTCCACTACGGCACCCATTTGGGACGCAATTGTTTCCACTGCCATTGGGGAAATCCGGATCTAATGGGTATATTTTGGCCTTTAATCCGGATTTTCTGTAGACCCATTAAAGGGGTCTACAATGGGGTCTTCTCCCAGAAAATCTGGATTAAAGGGAGCCTGTTTCCACTGGAAACAGGCAATGGGGTCCAAAGGAGGCTAGGGGGAGGGGATGCACCTTTGGGAACCCCCCCCAACATTGGCTTCAAAGTCACTTCGAAGTTGACTTCACATTCACTTCGAAGTCACTTTGAAGTCAGCTTCGAAGTCACTTCGAAGGTGACTTCAAAGTCACTTCAAAATCACTTCGAAGTTGCTTCGAAGACTGCACCCCCCTGCCCCCCAAAACACCTGGGGTAATGGACCGACCCCTTGTGGGTCGATCCGGATTCCCCAGATGGGTGCAAAGCTGTTTCCACAGCAGGGGTGTTAGCACCCATTCCTAATGGGTGCTACACCTTCTGTGGAAACACATTGGGTGCTTCCCTTAATCCAGATCTACTAGGTCCAGATTAAGCAATGTACTCATTCCTTAGATCCGGATCTTCTTAGATCCGGATCTAAGGGCTGCAGTGGAAAAACACCCATCCACAGAAAAGAAAATTCAGCTTAGAGGAATCTGCAGGGTGGGAATCTGAGCTTCACTTGCTTCACCAGTTGCATAGAGATCAGGCTGAATTTGGGAAGCCCTCAAATTTCTCAGGGATCACCAAGCTGGGGCCAATTCACACTTCGGCCCATAGTCAATAATTAGTTAAAATCAGGAGAAGAGCATCTACACCTACAGGAAGCTGCTGTAGCCTAGGGATGTGCACAAATATTCAAATGCATTCGAATTTTGATCAAATTGACTGAATTTTGACATTCGGATTTGAATCCAATGTCCTTAAATTCAAATTTAAAGTTTTGATCTGAATTTCAAATTTTGGATCTATTCATTTCAGTTATTTGGACATTCACATGTTTAAGGGGTTCATATATGATGCGTACTGGAAGATCTGCATCTTTCCCGCATCCGTACGCATTTGTACGGATGGATACAGGATGAAAAAGGGTTGCATACAGGATAACTACGGGATGCATACAGACATGTACGGATGCGTACAGATGAGTACGGACCCGGGGAATATGTGTACAGACATCTACGAATGTTGTTGACATTCCTAAGAGCAAATTCAAATGAAAAATTTGAATGAATAGATTCGAATTCGCTTAATTTGAATTGAATTTGGTTAAATTCAAACTTAACAGATTCAAACCGAATTGAATTTTTGAGTATTTGATTCAAATTGAATTGAATCCCAAAAATTGCATTTGGGCATGCTCCTATTATAGCCTGCAGGTGCCCCCTGCCTTCCCAGAAGTTGCCTAATTGTGAACTAGGTGTGGAGCACGGAATTGGGCTCCACAACCTGATCAGCCTTCCCAAATCACTTTCAGATTGCATCCATTTGGGGAGCATTTACACCTCTGCTGGATGAGGAGGTCAACAGCGCTGCTCTGCCTGCCCTTCTGACGCAACTGCAGCTGTGCAGAGCGTCAGCTTCGTCATGGCGATGCCGCTGAGGCATGCTCCATTGCGGAGGGCGTCACACTGAAGAGAACCGGTGTGGGGGTGCAATTTGCCCATCTCAGCTAATGCAACAGTTGCTAAGCTGATATTGCTATGCTAAATTACTAGGCCAAAGGATACATTCTGGGTCACTGTAACTTTCCTAATATCTCTCTCAAGGAGATCATAACATACACATACCAATGCCCAGTACAGGTAAACAATGTACAGCATCCAAGGATGCTGACACAAGCAGTACACATGCATAAGCAATCCCCAGAGACAGGCTTCTATTTGTTCCTGAAGCTTCCTCACCATAACACCATATATGGCATTTCCTAGGTAGCACTATCCTTACATTTAGGCTGTCATAACTGGTTATATACTGGTTCTGTCCAGTCCTCTTGCTGTAACCATATATGGGTTTCCTGAGTGTACTTTTACATTGTTCAGAGAAACTGTATAAAAAGCCTTGGCATGTGTTAATAAAGTGGACTTACTACTTTCACTTGGCAACCATCCTGTGTGTGAGTCCTAATTCGTTACTACAACCGGCCCCCAGATCGATCACAGGTGAGTGACCAATCACATAGGACATGGGCTGTAAGTGAATAGCATTCACAAGTGCGAGTGCTAGTTACAGTTTGGTGATCGTGCCCCTTTCCCATTCAGCAGACTGGAAGGGAAGTGCAAAATCACCCCTGGTCACCTGGCTGGTACGAGGGGTGTGCGTGAATCAAATACTAGAATATACAAATTCGCACAAATAAAGAAAAAAAAAGAATGTCTGCATGTTCAAACCTATTTGTACGAATATTTGATACGTGTTTGATGATACGACTCTCATACACATCTGTGTTCATCCCGTATGTATCTGTACAGATGCATACCGATACGAATAAGATGTGTACAGATATGTATGTGATGTGTACCTATCCACACACGCACATATGTCTGAATTATTCATACGAATAATTCAAAATCTTTGTATTTGTTTGAATACTAAAAAGTAAATGCCTGGACATTCGATTTGAGTTTGAATGTCCAGATTTGTCCAAATTCGATCGAATAACGAATATCTCAAATATTTGTGGAGATCCCTAGCTGGTCCACTTGGCAGCCCTTGCTTTTGAAAACAAACAGCTCCCTACTGCTTGCACGCAGGGAAGGCATGTGGCCACCTCTGCCTCTTGGAGACACAGGCGCAGTTATATAAATGGAGCAAAGGCCTGTTCTAAGCTACGCAGGGAGATGTAGATGAGCTGACTTTAGGCAGGCAAATGATCCCCGTGTAACTGTTAGAACAAGAGCAGCGCAGCGTGAGTTGCACATCTCAGATTAATCAAGTTGATGAGGCTTTCTCCAGCCTCCAGGGAGATCTGAGCTGTCATGGAACAGCAGGCCTGTTTGAAACCACTCTAGACGAGCCCTAGCAGACACAGTTCTCCTGCTGCTGTTCCATTTGTCACCGTCATTTAAGAGAATGCCAGCCAGGAAGCGGCTGCCGGGCTGAATGGCATTTCTGGTGCAGCGCCAAGCAAAGATTCTCCCGTCCCCAAAACTTTACTTCCTTTGCAAAGTAGCCAAATGTCTCCCCTGGTGCCATTTGCAAGGTGGTAAAGGATCTCCTTAGAATTTCAGCAGGTACCCTGGTCCCATCGAGGCAGACTTGGAACACCATGGGTGGAGCTAGGAAACAGCCCTCATGCAACCAAGAAGAGCCTGCACCGTACTTCCAGACTTCCTTCCTCTGGATGTATGAAGTAGCCACCCCGTTCCTTGCAGCAGACTGAGGGAGAAGGAGAAGGAGAAGGAGAAGGAGAAGGAGAAGGAGAAGGAGAAGGAGAAGGAGAAGGAGAAGGAGAAGGAGAAGGAGAAGGAAGGAGAACAGTTAGTTTTTATACTCTGCTTTTCTCTCCCTTAAGGGGAGTCAAAGCAGCTGACAAACCTTCTGTTCTTCCCGCCACCCTGTAAGGTAGGTGGGGCTGTGAGAGCTTAGAAAGAGAGCTGTGGCTAGCCCAAGGTCACCCAGCTGGCTTCATGGCAGAGTGCAGAATCAATGTTCGGATGTTAAAAAATGAATTTATAGGCATTTGATTCAAATTTGAATGTCTGAACTTGAATGATTTCGATCAAATTTCAAATGTTTCAAATATTTTTGGACATCCCTAAAGCGTTTTGTGGAGGAGACTCACATCAATTGCACAGAAAGGTGTGAGCAAGGCAGCCCAAGGCAGGCACGGTCTGAGGACAACCTAGGTGTGACCAGCACCGGTACGACCTCAATTCAAATGAATGAATAGGGCATCCTGTCTTAGACTTGTGTGACCAGAGCTCATGGAGAACATGTTCATAAAAAGAAACAAAAACTCCTCCACCATTTTTTATATCAAAAGAAATCCAACTAAATGGTGAATTGAGATCAAAAACAAATGGATCCCTGGCTCGGCTGGAAATGAGCCAGTCTTTTCAAACAGTGGCTGGTTCAGTTTGGTTGGAACCACGCTGAACATTCCAGTTCAATTCCAACTTTTCAAACACAAGCCAGATTCACACATCTCTGGCCCCAAGGGCATAAGGCAGGATGCTTTTTTAAATTGTCTATCCATGTTGTACCCGTATAAAATGAATTGTTTTTATTAGTAAAGACTGGGTACATCTGGGCTTTGAAGATGGCCTCTTTGGGAAACTTTCCCTGACACCTCTGTCTTTATAAGAGTTCTAACACACGCACTGTTTGCATCTCTTGCCTTCATTTCCATGTTGTTCGATCAGCTTTTATCTAGGCGTTGACCTGAATTGCTTTTCCTTTTCCTTTTGAATGCACCGGAGATTTTCAAACTGACTATCTAAAGACCCATTCCATCACTGAGAAATGTCAGGGTTATTATTGCAACGCTCTCCCTCTCTCTCTCTATTTTTAAAGCAAGTTTATCCGAAACAAAACACACAAAGTAACATACAGCAGAATTAATAGAACTGGTGTATTTAAGAAGCCAAAATATCATTCATTAATCAAAGCCTGTGATAGAAAATATCAAAGGAAAACAGTGAGCAAATTGGCCGCTCCTTCTTCACGTACGCGGCGGGGTGGTGGTAGTTTGGGTCCATTCTACTGGGAGAAAAAGGTTGAATAGACAAGTGTTCAGTAAAGATGCAGAATTTTAAGCAAGGGAATTCTCATCCACATTGAAAATACAGCTCACGTTCAAGGTTTTCCCCTACCCCCACAAAGAAAGTGAACTGGTGGGATCTATTAAGGCTTCTGATCTAGGGCAAAATTGCACTACCCATCCCATCCCGCTGCCCCACCCATCCAGACACTTATATCCTCTCTGGGTTTTGGTGCCAGTGTACCAGCGCCGTTGCCGGGTGAACGGTGATGCAACCCACACACACTCTGGGGCCAGCACATCACATGACACACCAGCAGGCTTGCATGGTGCATCAATTGCCCCTCCTTGTACCACAGAGGTGCGAATGGGCCCCATCAGAGCCGGGAAAGGACAGCAGACATCGTGGCAAGTCTATGAAGGGAGCGCTTTATCATGGTCCACATGTCATCAACCTGCAATGTGCTCCTGCGTGGAAGGAGGCATTTCTGAGTCAGAAACATCTGCTTAAAGTGGAGATGCTCCATCTAGGAGTGCACTGTGGGTCACTACTAGAGATGTGCATGAATATTCAAAAATTTGAAAATCCGATTCGAATCCAATGAATATCGAAATTCAAATCCGAATCGGATTTAATAACATTCGAATCTAGACATTCTAACGGATTTCGGATTTTCTGAAACATTTGTCCGAATATTCAAATGATTCTAATGTACAGATTCATATGTATTACATATGTATCTGTGCAAATATTATCCAAATTTGCGCTTATAATGCGGGATGAAAACGGGATGCATACAGGATAAAGCGGAACACATACGGAATGCGCACAGATACGTATAACAGAGACGAATGTTGCCGACACTCATATCTTTAAATACAAATCTAACATTTGAACGAATAGATTCAAATGTTGCAGATTCGAAACGGATTTTCAGACATTCGGGTTTTAAACTTTCAAATGGAATCGAATGTTCGGATACTCAATTCGACTTGAATTTGAATGCAAAAAACCAAGTGTGGAAAGACCCCTGGACTGTTTTATTTACCAATATTGCTGGTGCTTTCCATAGGGAACATCACTGGATTCGCTCTAGGGAAGTGCTCAATATTGTTGTTTTTGTATTCAATTCATATTCATTCAAATAGATCCCCTCTGAAAGTTCAACGTGGATCCCATAATAATCCTATACGTATCTGCTCTGAAAGCATCAAATCCGTCCTGAATCCACTTTGAATCCGCTCTCAATCCACTTCGAATCCACTCTGGATCCATTGTGGATGTGTTTGCGGCAGCTGCCTTCCCACCTCCCCATGTTCACAAATGTTAACTAACATTTGTACAAACGTTCCGAGGCATTAGATCCGAATTCGAATGTCAATCTTCGAATGTGCCAACACTCGATTTGAATTCAAATGTCCGAATTCAGCTGAATCTGTACGAATTCCAAATGTCACGAATATTTGTGCACATTCCTAGTTCAGTTCCATTTCCCAAAAGAAGGGAATAGAAGCCATTTCTGTATGGTTGCAAAAAAAAAGAAAAGAAAAGAATGTGTGGATGGATACAGGTTGACATACAGAAGAGTTCCCTCTAGCCATCTCTACCAGAAGCAACCTATATCTTTGGGGACCTGTTAGAAAACCATTCCCTTGGGTATCTTCAGGAGTTTTAGAGGCGTGTTGGCTAACCTGATCACAAATTCCGTTGATTTCAGATGAATGAATCCAGCCCTGGTACTTTTCAGGCAGCAAACCCATAAAGCAGAGAGGAAGGAACACTTCTGGAGGGAAAGCAAAGATCTTTATTGAAGGTAATGTGAAGTGAAGCCTTCAGAAGTATTGTTTAATTGAACTGCTAACAGGCATTTTAATTGAAAACGGCAGCGTGTCTGCTGTAATGAAGACAAACAGAGAGTGGTGCTGACTGCTGAGCGTCAGTGGTTCCATAAGGTTACCAGGCCAACCTAGAGACGGTCTGTCCTTGTCAGCTGGGCTGACCTTAGAACCTGGAATGACCTCATGTCGATGGAGGCAGCCACAGACTCAAAAGAGCTTGTAAACCAAGCGAGAAGAGGATTCGATCAGGAAGCACCAGCTGGTCAATTTATTTGCAGGCACTGGTTTACTGGAGTGGGGATTGAGACCCTCGGTTCAGAAGTTAGGAAAGAGGTCAACCAAACATTCTGAGTACCCATAGGGAAATCTAGGAGCAGAATGGGGCAGCATCCTTTGGCAAGGGCAGGCTGTGTTAACAACATGCTTGGAATGAGTTTGCAGCCATGAATAAAGAACAAAGAACCTTCTGGCTAGGAAGACATCTAGGTGTGTATATAAATCAGAACCACACAGCAACGAAAGAGACAAGGTTGAGAAGCAAGATGCCTCTGAGGGCTTGTTTCAGGGAGTCGAGAGCTGGCAAGGGCTTTGCAATTGGTGGGCCAATGGGTGAGACAGGATGCTAGGCTGGATGAGCTGTGGCCTAAGCTGGCAGGGTTCCAGGGGTGGACAAATTCCTGGAGGACAGTTGTATCAGTGGCTGGCTACTAGACTTGATGTCCAGGTACCATCTTGGGGTGGAGACGCAGGCAAGATGCCTCTAAAGGTTCTCCTTTGTCTCCTGCTTGCGATGCCCAGCAGCCAGAAGGTTCTTTGTTCTTTATTCATGGCTGCAAACTCATTCCCAGCATGTTGTTAATTGGTTGGCTGTTGTGTGAGACAGGATGCTGGACTAGATGGGCTGTGGCCTGATCCAGCAGAATCCCTTTTTGTTCTTATGTAAGAATCACAAATCAATGCTGAAGATAGGTTCTGGAATGGAATGGAATATGTTCCCCTTATTTGAGATATGTTTTTATTTAACATGGACTTTCAAATCTTTCATGTGTGTTTTACTCCCAAAAGTTCTTCTAGGTTTCGACAAATGAATGGAAGTAAGAGCAACCAGCTTCTGAAAAGGCTAGAAGCTGGTCAGGCTGTGGTCATCTCCAACTCCTGAACTTCCCACATGCAACTGGCTGCTTGACCAAACAGGACACTGGCCCAACCCAGCAGATGATCTCTTAAGTTCACCATTGATAGTAATCCAAACTTGTATGCCCACCACTAACTCAACAGCAAAGCTACTAGTGCCGCCAGTGTGAACACTTAGCTCAGGAGCCACAGACTGTCTTGGGCCTGCACTTCGTGGCCTGACCACGGAGCCCCTGGTAGGGTGCCCAGCTAGAACCAGGGGGCCCTCTATGAAGCTGATGGGTAGGAGAGTCAGATCAGACAAGGGGAAGTATTTCTTCACCCAGAGGGACATCCATCTATGGAATTTGCTGGTAGAAGAGGTGGTGACAGCAGCCAGTCTAGATGGCTTTAAGGAAGGGTTAGACAAATTTATGGAGGAGTTATCAATGGCTATTAGAATGGATACCTAAGTACAGGATGGTTCTAAGGCCATTTGCTGGGATTTGAAAGCAAGAAAAGGTTTGCCCTTGTCTCTGCTTGAGATGCCCATGGGCAATTTGTGGGCCACTGTGTGGGACAGGATGCTTGACTAGATAGGCTGTGACCTGATCCAGCAGGGCTCCTCTTAGGTTCTTACGTTCTCATGTTCCCAACACATTCAAACTGAATTTCGAATTTTTGATCTATCCATTCAAATCATCTGGACATTCATATGTGTACGGGCTTGTACACAATGCAAATTGAAGATCTGCATCTTTCCCACACCTGTACCCATTTGTATGGATCCATACTGGATAACTACGCCATGTATACTGATGTGTACAGATGCGTACAAATGTCGAACCAGATTTTCAGGTATTCAATTTGATTCAAATAGGATGTCAAAAAAACTCATCCATCTCTGTACTTAGAAAACCTATTTGGTATAGCGGTTCTGGGGGTTTGGTTCTGCCCAAATAGCCCAGATGCCAAAGTCTGGGGGCTAGGAGACCAAATTTTCTCATTTTCTTAACCTTCCCTCTCCCACAAGTAAATTGTTTCTCTTTGTAATCTGTAATCTCTGCCCCAGCTATTGCTTTGTTCAGTTATTCCTCCAATATTCAAAGCATAATTTAGTTCAATGGAATTATTTCAAACACATTTTTTCCCTGCACATATTTTTAATGTGCTTTTTTTATTTTTTTAGGCAAGGTCAAAAGAAAAGCAAACCTATGTAAATTTTCCCCCTACGCTCTCCAGAGACAAAGCACTGCTTTGGAAGCAGATCAAACTCACTGCCAAAGGCAGCTAATGATTCTGTGTTTATATTAAAATAAATAAAAGGGAGAGAAATGGAAGGATAAGATCTTTGCTCTTCAGTCCAGTGTTCCCCCTGCATGCCCTTAATCAAACTGCAGGGCTCAAGAAGACTGAAGCTGTTTCCAGGTGCACTCAAACAGCCCAGCAAGACACCAGGATCACAGCAAGACTGGCAAAGGGGCCCAGTGCCATGTGAGAGCATTGCAGGAAAGAATTTGTTCCTGCCCAGACAGGGCCTAAAATCTGGGATTATCCCAAAGCTATGTTGGGATTGCCACACCTATCCATGGCAAGCCAACACAGTCTTGCAGTGAAGGGGTAGAATCTCATGCTACCTCTAGTCAGGATAAATCAATGTATGAGTTTTCTTTGAATGATGCTATGGGTTTACCCATTGGCATGGTTGCTCCCGCAATCTTCAGTCTCGAAATGGCCATCCCGCACGGACCAAATCAAAACCAGATCAGAAGTGGCTGCCACACATGCACGTTTCCAGGTATTTCACTCTACCCATATGTATACAGCATATCACGTAATTAGAATCATAGAATCATAGAGCTGGAATGGACTCCTAGGATCATCCAGTCCAACCCCCTGCTCAATGCAGGATTTTCTAAACCATCGCAGACAGATGTAGGTCCAACCTCTGCTTGAAGACCTCCAGTGAAGGAGAGCTCACTGCCTCCTGTGGCAACCTATTACATTGACTGATTGCCCTCACTGTCAGGAAGTTTTTCTTAATATCTCATCTGTACTGACTCCCATGAAGTTTCATCCCATTGCTTCTAGCCCTCCCATCTTGTGCAAGTGAGAATAGGGACGATCCCTCTGCACTGTGACAGCCCTTCAGATAATTGAAGACTGCTATCCCGTCTCCTCTCAGTCTTCTCTTCTGCGGGCTAAACCTTCCTAAATCCTTCAACATTTCCTCATACGACATGGTTTCCAGACCACTAACCATTTTGGTAGCCCTCCTTTGGACTTGCTCTATTTTGCCAATGTCCTTTTTAAACTGGGGTGCCCAGAACTGGACACAGTATTCTAGATGAGGTCTGACCAGTTTGGTCTTGTGGTTAAGATGCTGCACTCTTATCTGGGAATACCGGGTTTGATTCCACAATCCTCCATGAGGATATTCTAAGCTCTCACAGCCCCACTGACCTCACAGGGTGCCTGCGATGGGGAGAAGAATAGAAGGTTTGTCAGCAGCTTTGAGTCCCCTTAAATGGGTGAGAAAAGCAGGGTATAAAATACAGCTCTCCTCCTCCTCCTCCTCTGTTTCTAAGTGTCCAGATAAGGTCAGTGTCCCCTCTTACCTTGCAAGGATGCACTGCCATTGACAGGGATAGGTCAATGGGGAGAGGAAGGTGCAAACAAGCTCTTGAATTTCCTCTCCGATATGGAGGCAGCCCCAATCTATCCGTAGCACAGGTATTCCACATTTTATCAAGCTGCTACATTGGTTAAGGATTGTGGCCACTGGAGTCCAAACCGGGGGTAAAAAAAAAAGAACGTTTCTAGTTCTGTAAAGCTTAAAAGCCCTGAAAGGAAATAATAAATGCTAAGGGTCTTGATCTTGGCAGCCAACAGGAGAGCAGCAGAAATGAATAAATGTTTTTTTATGCACTCATTTGACTAGACGGATTAATTATGGGTAGCTTGGATGAGGCAGGCAAGCTGCAGGTATTCAAAATGTCAGCTTGCTGGAAGACAGGATTTTTACCCTTTTGCAGTGTGCAGACATGTGCAACAAAATTTCCTTCTGTAATTGACATGGAGCGTGCCCAGTGGGGGGAAGGAGACTGTATCTGGAACTTATGGTCATTCTATTAAGTAGCTCACTTTGGAATAATAATGATAATGATAATTAATAATTAATAATAAAAAGTTGGCTTTTCTACTCTGCTTTTCTCACCCGTTTAAGGGGACTCAAAGTGGCTGACAAAGCTTTATGTTCATCTCCCCACAACAGAAGACCCTGTAGGTGGGGCTATGAGTGCTGAGATGAGAGCTGTGGCTAGCCCAAGGCCACCTAGATGGCTTCATGAAGGAGACTTTTATCAAACCCGATATTCCCAGATAAGAGTCCTGCTCCCTAACCACTAGACCAAACTGGCTCATTAAGTGAATATCTATGAACAAATGCACATTGAATTCCTGAAAATATAAGTTTGCATTTCTGTATACTGTGGGAAATATAAGGTGTTTTTCCACTGTCACTATTAAAGTACCTATTAATGGGTACAAAAATGCTATTATGTACCCATTAATGGGTACTTAATGGGTACTTTTAGTGACAGTAGAAAAACACCCATAAATATGTATTTGCTGGAGTCGGGGGGGGGGCATTGCTTTTATTTCTTGAAAGGAACTGTTTTTGGTTAATTGAATTGTTTCCACCAAATATCTCTTCCTTCCTCCATCTCCTTTATGTAAGAACATCTGCAGTCTAGGGATGCACACAAATATTCATAACATTCATTATTTGGACAAATTGGGGCATTCATATATGAATTGAATGTTCTTATGAATACAAATATTTTGGAACATTCGTACGAAGCTTCGGATCATTCATGAAATGGGGAGGTGGGAAAGCAGCTGCGCCAGTCACATCTGCAATGGATCCAGAGTAATTCGTCATGGTTTGAGAGCGGATTCAAAGTGGATTCAGGGTGGATTTGATGCTTTCAGAGAGGATATGTTACAGGATACGTATCGGATATTCGTACGAATTCGTATGCATACATTCGGATTGGATAGGATCCTACCACATTCATTACAAATCAATGCAAACACACACACACACACCATTCGTGCACATCCCAATTCCAGTCACATAATGGATCCAATCCTGCTTTAATACTCGTACCTTGCTAGACAAGTATGGCCTTAGTTCCTACTTCCATGGGCCAGACTGAGATTTTCAGTCTGGCCCATGGACACACAGAAAGCAAAGGATCTGGAAAGCAGACCTCTGGGCTTAGAGATTAGTTCCATTAAGAGAAAGGATGGAGCTTTAAAGAAAACCATGGACATGGCTTATGGTTCCCATATGGAAGCCAAGGCAGAAGTCCCCTATATTAGTTGAAAAGAAGAAATTTCAGCACATTGAGGTTGCTGGGCAAGCAAACTACTTAATAGTGTAGGATCTTTTGGCCTTTTCTGCACTTACCTTTCCGTGGCCTGTACTAGAGGGTCTGGACAAGCCAGATCCATTGGATTGGACCACCCAAAGTGTGATTTGGAGCAGCATCTGCAGAATGGTGCTGGTCCAGACCAGTCCTCACCCCAGCCTTGAAACCCGTGTGAGCTTCAGGACCAGGCTTCAAGTGCCCCAAAGGGCTAGGAACAAATGTTCATAGCTGTGGAGTCACAGGGGATTCATTTTGTTGGCACACTGTAGTGTTCCACTGAAATGGATCACCCCAGTAGTCCCAAACATGGAGGTTTTCCTTCTTCACACCTCCTGGTTTTAGAACAGGCCTTACTGGTCCACCAACAGATCTTGGTTTTGAGGTCTACCAGTAATACCATTCAGGCTCTATTTGGTCATGATTACACTTCATTGAACGCAGACAGAGCGCAGCAGCTGTGGATGGAATGTTGCAGATCCATGCTAACGTGTGGACCAATGAGGCCCAGAAGTGTGAACTTTGTGACCCCTCAGACTTTGTTCAGACATAACATAAGGGCTGCCTCAGAGGCACCTCAGAGAAGTAGCGCATGGCCCTCATGTTCTCTAATCCACCTTTTCTAGCACAGAGTGTTCAGGAGGGGATGGAAGGGCAGGCCGTTGTATGAACAATCAATCCCACCTCGAAGGCATCTCCAAGCTACCTCAGAGTTGCTGTTTGTGATTGTTGTTTGCTGTGTCTGATCACAATCGTAGTGCCAAACTTCATCAGAAGGCTTGGAGGTAGGGGTCTGCACGAATATTCATCACGTGCAAATTTTGTATAAAATCATACGAATTCAGACATTCGAATTTGAATCAAACGTTGGTACATTTGAAGACTCACATTCAAATACGAATCAAATGCTTTGATACATTCGTAGGAAGCTTTGATGCATTTGTGAACCTGGGGAAGTGGGAAAGTGGCTGCCCCATTCTGCAATGGATCCAGAGTGAATTCAAAGTGGATTCAGGGTAGATTAAAAGTGGATTGAGAACAAATCTGATGCATTCAGATATGTAGGGAAGGAATCATAGGAAATTCAAAGCGGGGATCTGAATTGGATTCGTATCAAACATTTGTATCAAATTTGAATACACAATATTCAAAAGTGATCCATTCGAACAAATACAAACTGAACATGAAAAAAACCCATTTGTGCATTTCCCTACCTTCTTGCTTTCCAAACTCATTTGAACTCAAGGAAAGCTACAGTTTTGGGACCACATCCGTATTCACCCAGCGTGCACATAAGTTAGAACAGAACCTTCCGTATTCAGTGTAACTCATTTGAATCTCCACCTTCCCATAAAACTCTTGACATCACAAGCTGCGTAACTGAACAGGAGAGGGAGCCCTATAATGGAGGTCAGAGTGGCATTACTCACATAATTAATACCATGTCCTATGATATTGATTTATTCTGTTGGTATTCCAAGTGGACTTGTGCAATATAAGTTATTATGCTGCAGAATCAATGCACGTAAAAAAGAGGCATCAGGGTGTGCAGTGGCAGAAAATAGCACAGGGGGGGTAGAGGTAACTTCTTTATGACATTTGCAGACATGAATGTTGGGAGCAGCAGAGAGAGGGGGATGAGTTGTACATGAAAAAATATATAGAGCATTTAAAAGCAAACTGCAAGAAGAGTGAAATCATTTACTAACCGCAAATTGCATTGCAGCATTGTGGATTTGCAAACATTATCCAAAACAGAGAGCTGCTTCTTTTACTCTGCATTGGTTTTCCATGACATTAATCTAAATGCAAGAGAGAGAGAGAGAGAGAACAGCTGAAATAGGCTTGGAGACTGGGCTCTGTCTGCAGCACGCTCTAGTGAAATTGTTCTGAGGTTCAACAAACCCCTGCTTTGTCCAGGTAAAAAGTGTTATGCACTTGTCACCAACAGGCCTATAAGTGGCTGGGTGGGACGCATTACTTAATGTCATACTCCTTTTCAAAATGCAACACACATTTTAAGGAATTTCAGCTGAGCTCTACACCAAGATTGAGGGCTGTCTGGTCAGGGGAAGAGCCCAGCAAAGTTTAACTCGTAGGCTGTGTTCACCCCTAAGTTTCAATCCAGTTTCTTCTCAACTACAGCTAGAACTGGTGTATTATGCCCCCAAACCATGCTAGTTTTTATTCAGAAATCCCATAATATTTTGACCCACCATTTTTGTTGTTGTTGGCAGATAATTTTTACAGATGTTCCAATAGTAGTGGTGGTGGTGGTGGTGGTGGTGGTGGTGGTAGTAGTAGTAGTAGTAATATAATGCCATCAAAGCCAGAATTGAAAAATCAGTAGAAGATCCAAAGTGCTGACTCTGCAAAGAAGTTGACAAACTCAGCTGCTGCAAGAAGATCGCACAAACTGATTACAAGCAGAAACACAATGCTGTAGCACAAATGATCCACTGGAACTTGTGCCAAAGGTACCATCTGCCAGTGCCAAAGAACTGGTGGGATCATAAGCCAGAAAAAGTGGTTGAAAATGAACAAGCAAAACTACTTTGGGACTTCAGGCTTCAGACCGACCAAAAATTAGAGTATAACACTCCTGATATTACAATTGTTGAGAGAGAGAAGGTGTGGATTGTCGACGTTGCTATTCCAGGTGACAGCAGAATTGAGGAGAAACAGTTGGAGAAGCTCACCAGATATGAAGACCTGAGAACTGAACTTCAGCATCTCTGGCAAAAACCAGTGAAAGTGGTCCCAGTCATCCTCAGCACACTGGGTGCAGTGCCAAAAGATCTCAGCGGGCTGTGTGTAACTGCTGTTTCTACATCATCATCATCATCATCATCATCATCATCACGCAGTCCTAGGTGCTTGGGAAGTGCCCTACTAGGGATACAATAGGAAATCCAGCATAGTGATCTCGTTTGCTGTGTGTAACTGTTGTTTTACATAATAATAATAATAGCAGGTAACCTGAAAAGCACAATTCTTTGCATTAGGGGAGTGCACAAATGCAATTTTTGACATTCGATTAGAATATTTGAATGTCCAAATTCATACAGAAAAAAAACAAATGTATTAAAATTCAAACCAATTCAAATACATTTGTATCTATTCGTACTAATATGCAATATGTATTTGATGATACGAATGTCAACACCATTTATATGTGTGCGTACACATCCTGTTTTCATCCCATACATAATCATACAGATGTGTACGGATACAAATAAGATGTGTACGGATATGTATGTAATGCATACGTATCTGACAAATGTCCGAATAATTTCTACAAATCGTTCAAAATATTCATATTTGTTCAAATATTAAAAAAATGAATGTCTGGACATTCAATTCAAATTTGAATGTCCAGATTCAGCCGAATTTGATAGAATAACGAATATTTTGAATATTCTTGCATACTCCGCATGCCTTATTGTTTTCAACTAAATCTGCATTGAAATTAGAACTTCTTATTGTCCACACTGCTCCATATGAAATAGTTCAATCGGGACTAACACACCAGCAAATAAACATGAATCCTGCAAAAGCTCCTATCTGAGGAAACTGCCAAGTTTGGCGATTCAAGAGGAAGAGTGTCCTAGGACAGCTTCTTCAAGACACCCACACCTCCATCTTCGGCGGAGGATGGAACAAGGAAATCCTGGACCAAAGCAGAAGCAGTACATCCGTCATGTTATGGACACCCCTTGGAGATTTCTTTGGAGAGATTTAGAATCCTGACGGAGCTAATATATGCACCGTTTGGGCTGAGAACACTTAATTTATGACTAGCTGTCACTAGGCTTAGAAAACGTAGACAGCCTGATCCAGGATGAGCTATGGCTTTTATGTGAGGAAGGAAAACTTGGTGTCACGTGTGAGCCGGGAACTTGCACTCCCTGTTAATTAAACAAGCACCTCTCGTACAAGGTCAAGAGGGAGAAAATGTCTGAGCAGGTGGGAAACCGACTTAAGGGTCTTGACAGGGCCGCTGCCAAATGCTGGAGTTCGGACTTCACTTCAGCGTGGCTTTGGCTACTGAACACATCATCATCATCGTCGTCGTCGTCATCGTCTTCTTCTATAGATTGCTGTCCAAATTTCCTGACAGAAAATACAGGCCTCTTCTTGTACGCAGTTATTCATTTCCTACAAAATGCCTACTAGGGGTGTGTACAAATGCAATTTTTGGATTTGATTTGATTTGAATCAAATATTTGAATGTCTGAATCCAAATGACTAGAGAAATGAATAGGAGTGGAGAAGAGGCAGCAGGCTAAGCTCTGCCATCTTGCCCCCAGCACTGCCCCTCCCTCCTCCAACTGCCATCTCAAGGCGATGAACCATCTCACCTGAGAGGAGTGGAGAAGAGTCAGCAGGCTGGGTTCTGCCATCTTGTTCCCAGCAGTGCCCCTCCCTCTTCCAACTGCTCCCATCACAAGATGGCAAAGAGACTATGGCAGCCGATCCACCAGTTGAGGAAATGTCTGGTCCTGAGGCCGAGCCAGGTGCGGCTGAGTAGATGCCACCTGACCATCTCTACCATCATCCAGTTTGTCATCAATGAAGGGAAATTTCAAACTAAAGAGAATAGGAAAATTCCAGCAATAAGAAATGAGCAGAAGAATTGAAGACCTCAAGCGCTTGCTTTTTGCTGTTCCCTGTTCCCTCCCACAACCATTTTCCTTTTGTTTCTTGTCTCTTTAGATTGTAAGCCTGAGGGCAGGGACCTGTCTAAGATTAATATGATATTGTAACCCGCCCTGAGACCTTTGGTTATAGGGCAGGATAGAAATATAAATAAATAAATAAATAAATAAATAAATAAATAAATAAATAAATAAATAAATAAATAAATAAATAAATAAATAAATAAATAAATAAATAAATAAATAAGAAAGAAAGAAAGAAAGAAAGAAAGAAAGAAAGAAAGAAAGAAAGATGGACTGGAATTCCAGGCTGACTTGAGTCCCTCTCAGTCCTATAAAAACAGGACTACATTTTAGGATGGTCTAACTTGTAACTTGAAGATACAAATATCAACATTTGTATGTATCCGTACGCATCCCGTTTTCATCCCATATGCCTCCCGTTTTTGTCCCGTACGTATCCGTACAAATGTGTACAGATACGAATAAGATGCATATGGATACGTACATAATGCATACGTATCCATATACATACGAATGTCCGAATGATTCATACGAATGATTTGAAACATTCAAATTCATTTGAATGTTAAAAAATGAATGTATAGATATTTTATTTGAATTCGAATGTCTGAACTCAAACCAATTTGATCAAATTTCAAATGTTTCGAATATTCTTGAACATCCCTAATGCCTACATAGGGAAACTGGCTTTATGCAGAGTTGACTTTAGCATAAAACAGGGAGTTATAGGAACTATCTTGAGAAATTTTGTTGGTTCACATGGTCCACTGAATTCCACTAAGCGATTAAGGGTCCCTTCAGCAGTTATGCAAGGAATTAGTTTCATTTTTCACTCATCAGTTATCTACAAAACATATCCTTCAGGCATGCCTAAACCACAAACTCTGTCCAACTCATTCTAGAAGGTGCCAGAATCCATCCTGCCCACGCCTCAGTAGAAGGCACCCACCCCACCAAAAAGCCCAGAATGAGCCAATCAAGTGGCACCACTCAGGTCCCAAAGCATCTGAGATCAGAAAAACGAGAGAACTATCAGATTTAAACTCTTCATCCACCTTCAAGAAACCATCATTTAAAATGGGTGTTGGAGTTAATGATCCCTCAGAGGAGGCAGCATTGTGCTGGCATGTGAGACCAATGGCAAACACAAAAATATTTGTTCCTGTAGCCCAGCTTTGGGGCTTAGTGCTGTTTCTCCAATTCATTTGCTTGCATTTCCCTCCCGTGATGACTCCTGTCTGTCAGAGTAACTTTGGAGATTCTCCATCAGCACAGAGTTCATTAAATGGAACAAATTTATTCAAATAGCTTCATCAGTTTGAAGGATGATTCCCCAAGGTGAAAGGAATTTTTCTGTACAGAACCTTGTCTTTGTGCTGGCTGGGAGTGATGGACATCAGGAATCCCCCTGCATCTGGAAGGGGAAGAAGAGGAAGAGGAGGAAGAGGAACAGGAGGAGGATTTGGCTTTTATTTCCACTTTTCTCACCCTTAAGTGAGGGTGAGATTCTGGCACCTTCTAGAATGAGTTGGACAGGGTTTGTGAGCTTCTACTCAAAACTTCTATTCTTCTCCCCACAACAGGTGGGGTTGTGAGAGCACAGAAAGAAAGCTGTGACTAGCCCAAGGCCACCCAGCTGGCTTCATGGCAGGGTGCAGAATCGAGCTGGGAGATAACTAGATAAGAGTCCAAAACTCTAACCACAAGACCAAACTGGCTCACAGTGAGAACTGTCCTACTGCTGAAATCTGATTGCCCCTGGCCATGAGTTTGGGAAGGCATTGGTGGACTAGAGGGATGTGGATATGGTGAAGACAAGAGTTTACAACCTGAAGTCTCCCTTTTAGTCCTCTGAGCTAGGGATGTGCACAAATTTTTTTTTGGCATTCGATCTGAAATGAATCAAATGCTCAAAAATTTGTATTTGTACAAATAGATTGCATTAGAATGTAGCAAAATTCTATTCAATACGAATCTATTCATATGAACATTCGATACATATCAGATATGAATGAATACATATCTGATATGAACGATATCTGATACGAATGAATACGAATCCAATATGTATCTGTAACATATCCGCACTCTGAAAACATCGAATCCACTTTTAATACACTGTCATCCGTGTTGAATGCAATCTGGACCCAATGCAGATGTGACTGGCGCTCTGTTTTTCCATACCCCCAATCTATTGAATGTCCGAACAATTTATAGAAATGTTTGGAAACATTCAATAGAATTTCAAATGTTGTGACTATTTGTGAGCATCCGTACCCTGAGCTGCATTTTGCTTGGCTGCTGATCAAAATCTGGAAAGACAGGTTCTACTCAGAACTCTTTCATCCTAAGTCGAGGATTATTACTGCTGGAAGCTGATGGACCCAATGTTTGTACCCCCTTGGTTTCAGGAAACCTAAGCCGACAGAACTTAATCCATATATATTTTGCTCAAAGAGAAGGCTGACATGATGGCATGATCAGAAACGGAATGAACAGTAAGAAATTTCTGGAAAGAAAATGGAGAAGAGGTGGAGATAGGATAGAATTTCTGTGTATAGCAAGCCAAATTATGTTGGAGTTGGAATCCAACCAGTTCTTAAGATCATCAAGCTCACTTCTGATATTGGTGATTAAGGCATTGCCTATATTATCCAAGTGAAAAAAAATGCCTTTTCTTAGAGTCCCCTATTTTCTGGAGCAATAGCATGGCTAAAACAGCAACTGATTCCTGGGGAGATGGGTGTTAGGAAAGGAGAGGCAAGAATCAAACACATGCCTCACCTCACATTTCAAAATGAATTTTAGATGAAATCGCACAAGGAGAGGACAGATGAGAGAAAGAAGCCGCATGCTGACATACAGGAAAAACACTCTGCAAAAAAATGGAATTTGTTTGAAAATAATGCACAGTTGACATGCAATCACACATTCTGGTGTGATTTCATGGCTGCTGAATCTAATTTAATGCACAATAAAACATGCATGCAGCTCTCCCCTGATTCTTTGTTTTATGCCTGCCTGCTTGTTTCAGGAAAGCACTGAAATTAAGTTCCGCAGCCTCTGTGACTTCATGCCCATTGGCATACATACATGTGCATGCTCACACCCTTTGTAGGAGATGAGTTTGAGCCGAATACACAGAAGTTTTAAAGCCATGGGGAGTTAAAATCACAGAACCTTGGAAAGGCACCAAAGCTACAACCCAGCAAAGCTATTAAGCAAGGACTTGGCCTTGGGCCCATTAGCTGCTCTGCATCGATGCATCTACATCATGCATTGATGGAGTTGGTCCATCAAGGCCCCTTATAAGGAGGGGAATGAGGCATCAGTTTCCTCCCCACTAGCAGACTGCCTCCAAAGAAAAGAAAAGGGGGGGGGAACTGTGCCAGCACCCTTTATTATAGACATAACCCAGAATTTCTATATTAAGTGCATAGCTAAAGTATAAATGGGTGCTGCTAAGGTTTATAGGACCATTGCTAAAAACCATGGACTTTTGACCTTAGGCCCCAGACATAAAACTAATCAGCCTAACAGGTAAACAAATAAACATGGCTCATGGAGTTGCCTTTTCTTATTTGTTTATCTGATGGATTTAAGTTGATTTCCAGTAAACGTCATTTCCATTGCAAGCAAACAAGAGATCCCTCAAGATTCTGAGGTGAGTTCCTCAAAAGTAAAGCAAAAGGTTTCATTTCAATTAGCACCTTTTGTTTGGTTCTGAAGTAAATGAAGTAAAAGCTTAATGGTTTACTGAAGTTGGGCTGAGGAGACATTACACAATAATATTTTTTAGAATATAAAAAAGTTTTAATCTAAGAGTTAGAAGGAGGAGCAGCTAGCAAGAGTATGGTGTGGGGTTAGAGAAGGGGAAGGCTTCTATGCTGCTAGATGATTTCTGGACAGGTAATATGAATATTTGGGTTTTTCTTTCTGAGAACTTTGATTAATAAGCTGCTATGCTGTGGTTCCTTTCAGATGTTTTTCTTTTCCTCTCACTGGGACAATTTAGATTTTTACTAGAAATTCTACTTTGCCTTAATAATTGGTTAAAATGTGTGCTGATCCCCTAAGCCATTTAAAGCTGTTTTATATTTATTTTGGTTTTTAGATTGTTCTAATGCCAATTTTAATAAATGAAACATGGTTTAAGAACTCGGATGGTTATTTCCCCCTCTCTGATGGATCAACTGCCAGTTGCTTGTCTGTTAAACCAAGCCCATCATCTTAAAAAGATCCCAAATCCTCTCCACAGGTACAAAGGGCCAGAACACGGCTGGTAACACCTGGAGACTGAGATTTATCTTTCTAAAAAAGTTAATTTTAATTTTTCAAAACAAGTTTATCATTCCTTCCTTTTGGACAACCATTCAGTTTCATACATATTCACAATGGACAAGTTAGAAATGCATATTACACTGTATGTTATCTTTATAATCCAATATTACAAGCTACGATCATCCTTTTCATCCCTCACATCTGATGAGGTGGATTTGATATTGCTTCACTTGGGATTTCTGGTACCCAGACCCTCTTTCTCCTTCCTTCCTCCCTCCCTCCCTCCCTCCACACTTGGCTGGCTCCCAAAAGTTCCCTACGAGACAATATTCTATGTACCTCACCCAAAGTGCAGGTACAACAAAAATACACACACACCTTCCCTTAAGTTCAGGTACAACAAAAATACACACACACCTTCCCTTTAAACCTTCTTCTTTAGGTCTGACTGCTCATGCCTTTGCATTTCTATCCATTTAATTTGTGGACTTTGCATTTAGGAAAGTCCAAACGGAGGGTAGAAAGTCCACAAATAAAATGGATACAAATGGAAAGGTGTGAGCAGTTAGACCTGAAGATGGACTGAAGAAGGTAAAGGGAAGGTGTGACCATGGCCACAGTGGATGGAGGAAAGGCGGATGCATTAGTGGCAGAGAAAGCAAGGAAGTACTTCCGCCTGATTCCCACCTAAGGACAAAGGCCATACCCAGTGAAAAGTCTACTCTGCCACCTTTAATGCCAATTCAAAGCTACAGCATCCCAGCCCAGCATAGCAGTATCCTAGTTGTATGCTCTCATATGGGATTCATATGGGATTGAACATTCATATCAAATGCGAATCCTGCCACATTCGAAGGTGATCTATTCAAACGAATGTGAATTTTCTTGCATTTGATCAAATGGAAAAAAACATTTGTGCACATCCCTAGTTCAGACATCTTCAACATGCCTATCTCTCTGAGTAAGGTGCTATTTGCTCAGGCAACATCCAAGCAACTACTGTGGCCCATTGCAGGATTCCACAGTTGGATTGAATGAGGCTACATATACCAAGAAGGAAATAGATGCTCCAAAGTGGATTAAAGGTGGTGGTAACATGTGGAAGCTCGTGTTTCTGTCCCATCTCTATCCTGCCCTTTAATGTATCTTGGAGGTAGAATGTGAACATTGCAACGTGCCAATTGCTAAATCTTGGGCACTTTTTAAATCCTTTTTAAAAGAAATTCCACATGGATGCAGTTAAAACTTTGACAGAATAGGAGCTGCATCTGATTATTTTTCTTTTGGTCCAGTCCTAGATGCCTATTCTCCAACTTTGTTATAATGTTAAAATCAATGCAGCCTGCAGAGAAAGACAGAAATACGTCCCCATCCCCCCAACCCTTAACTATTACTGGATTAAACACAGCAGCAGCAGCAATGACAAGAAAAACCCTTGACTTTCTTACATGGCAAAATATAGGCCTGTGCTGCCCTAGCAAGGACATTGATAGAAACCCTCTCATTAGTTTTCCAAGAGTCAGCTGCCATGCCAGGCAATTAAGACTGAATGGCAGAGCAGATTCTGACACAAATGTTTGTTGTGCCTCTGTGATAGGTTTGTGACACCAGAAAGTGAAAGGAAGGAAGGAAGGGTTTGTATTTCATTTATTTATGTATTCCTCCCCTTCCACTTGCTCTTATTTCCTGCACTTACATAAGAACATTATGAGCTCTGCTGGATCAGGCTACGGCCCATTTGGTCCTCAAGAACCTAAGAGGAGCCAAGCTGGATGAGGCCACAGCCCATCTAGTCCACAAGGACCTAAGAGGAGTCCTGCTGGATCAGGCCATAGCTCACCTAGTTCACCATCCTGTCTCACACCAATTGCTTCTGAGCCTCTTAAGGAGGAGACTTATTCTTCTCCCTGCAAATGGTCCTTAGAGGCATCCTGCCTTTCTTTCCAGCCTGGAGACAACCATTCCTGTAGCCACTGACATACCTGCCTTCCATGAATCAAGAAGAACCCTGCTGGATCAGGCCACAGCCTGTCTATTCCACAGCCCGTCTGTCTCACACAATGGCCCACCAATAGCTTCTGGGCATCTCAAGCAGAATACAAAATGCAAAGCTTCACCTGAGACGTTTTCGCACGGGGCTGAACGGAATGCGGAAAAGACAGCGGTGGACACGTCATCCGCATTGCCCGCGCGTGGCTTGCGTTCCGACGTGTCCGCAGCTGTCTTTTCCGCGTTCGAAATGTAGAGCACTTTAAACTGCTCTACATGCGTTCCAACGCGGACGAGCCGCCCGCAGCCGTTCGGGAGGAGAAGCGTTCGCGCCTGCTTCTGTCTCCCGAACGGCTGCGGGCGCGCCTCCGACGCCGCGCGGCTTTGACAATCAGCTGTTTGTCAAACAGCTGATTGTCGATCTGCCTCCGCGGCTGTCTGCGCGCCCCTGGCCGGCGTTTGCCGGCTAAGGCAGCTTCGGGCGCTTTGAGCATTCGCACCCAGACGCTCCGGAACGCGTTTACACGCGTTCTGGCGCGTCTGTGTGTGAAAGGGGAAAGCGCCCGGAGCTGCCTTAAGCTTTCCGCCTGAACGCGTTCCATTTCGAACGCGATGCAGTGCGGAAATGCCTCTGTTCTTGGCTCCCTGCAAATGGGATCTTCTGAGATATCAGGAAAACCCTGGACCTTATTCTTCCCCAGGGATACAACTGTCTGGGAATGTGGCAAGGAGAAAGGTTTTTAAAAAACCAAAACTGGTGTTCACTGATATCCTCTTAAAACTGGTAGTCTCATATAGCCATTTTCACTAGTAAAGATAAGAACATAAGAACATAAGAGAAGCCTTGCTGGATCAGGCCACAGCCCATCTAGTCCAGCAATCCTGTCACACACAGTGACCCACCAAATGCTCATGGGCATCTCAAGCATAGACAAGGACAAACCTTCTCCTGCTCTCGAGTCCCAGCAGATGGCCTTAGAAGCACCCCAGCATGTCTAATTCTCTTTCAAAGCCAGATATAACAAGGTGAGATATAACATGGATCGTCCCAAAAAATGAAGTGTGAAACGTCCATAGTTACTTGATTCACATTTGGAAAGGTGTGCATCTTCCATAGTTTTGATCTACAGAACTTATATATGGTTACTAACCAGTCATAGGCTCTTCTTTATGGTTCTGATTTGGAGAGGAAGGTGGTCTGATGAGTGAAATCCATCACAGTGGTCAAACATGAGCAGAAACTTTCCAAAGGTGTGGCCATTCTGTTTCTTAAGGACTTTTGAAAAAGCGCTGACTCAACACATTTTATCCTGTGTCAGCTTTCCATCTTGCAGAAGGTTATCACCGCTCGTCACTACAAGGGGACCAAAGGTGGGACAAGACATGACCCACTGCCCTTTAATTAGAGCCAAAGGCAAGGAAATAGCAAGCTTGGGCAATTAAGGAAGCGCTTGAGCTAGCAAATTTCTGGGGTTCTGCATTCAGATTATCCAGCCAGGGTCCCTGTTGGATAAGGGTGGATGTAAGTATGGTTTTAACAAGCCCTGATTCACTTTGGTCTTGCAAAGCAGGTATTATTATTTTGCAAAGTCATCAATATGAAATGCAGAAACAGGTATGCTTGTAAGATAGAACAAAACTGTCAAGAGTATCTTATTCTGTTCAATTGCTGCTGGTGGTTACAGACATTCTCCTGGGGCCTTTCTGCATTTAGCTGATTAGGCTGCCATGAACTAGGTCTGGTAAACTTCTGGTAAAGGTGGACCATTCGCATTTGTCATGAGGAAAGCTTCCCCAAAGCATCCATTACTGGCCAGAAGTGTGAATAGTCCTCCCGTTTACCAGCCCATGCTTCTGCGCCTGAAGCCGGAAATTCCACCTCGTCACTGCCATGACATGCTTGACCCCATTGCAGAGAGGTGTGTTCAAGCAGAGGGACATATTATCATAGAATCAAAAGGGACCTCTAGGTCCAGCGCCCATGATCAAACACACAGTGCTCACTACAGGGTTGCTGATCAAACTCCCCTTTCACGACTCCGTGACCAGATGCTATTCCCAGGGATCGGTGGTCCGGTCACGTCAGAGGTCAGCAATCAATCACAGCTGCCAACCTCACTACACCTGCATGGACGCTGCCTCCCCCAACCACCGACCGCAGACAACTGGAAGAAGAGTGAATAGTTGTGCCGCTGGATGCTTCAGGTAAGCTTCTGGTCAATGTTGGTAAAGGCGTGGAGCATGATTCAGTGCTCCATGCCTAATCAACAATTAGTGAACTTCTGGAGAGGCAGGGGACACTTAATAGCCTACACCACATGTGAATGCTCTTTACCAGAAGTCCACTAATTATTGACTACCGGCCAAAACGCAAATAGGCCTCTGGATTTTCTGCTTCTCTGAAAACAAGGGAGTTAGAAGAAGGGAAGAAAGCAAAGAATTGCTGGCACATGATGTAAGCATTCTCACTTAGGCACTAGCTAGTGCCAATCCTTACCTCCCACTTTAAAAGCAAATCCACTTGAATTTCATGCCAAGAAAGACCAGACAAACAGGTGATGGATATTCAGTGCATTTACTTTCCTAACACATCAAGGGAAGGACTGGTTCTAAGGCCCCTTACCACACCCCATCCAAAACTCCTGCCACCATACAATCTGTCTGTAGAACCTATCAGTCTCCATCAGCTCTTCTCCTCCATGATCTTTGCTTCTGTGCACCTCTGCTCTTGTGCCTCCCCCTGCCATGTGCCCCAGAAGAAACTGCTTCTATTTCTAAGTGGAGACTTGGGCCCTTTCTGCACTTGGCGTTATTCTGGAATATATCTTTGGATAGCGGTCTGATGGCCACAAGCTAATGCAGACTATGGCAGGCCTCACTTGGGGCATTTCATAATCTGCACCAGCATGCAGATAGCAGGTTCTTGTTCTGGGATATATTCCAGAATAAGGCAAAGTGCTGAATGGTCCACAGCCTTAGGAAAAGAGTAGATTTTTAAAAAGAATATTCCCAGAGCATCTTGTTCAGGCCATTAGGTCCCATATCCAAAATAGGGTGGCAGGAAGTTGGCTGGTCATCCCAATTTCTCCGATAGGATTTGGGGATGTTGGCTGGCCTGTAAAAGGAAATCAATCTGCTTTCAGAAGACCTAATGTAGCAGTTAAAAATCTAGTGTTGTCTTGGCCGAACAATGTATCTCCTCCCTCTAGGCCAGACCGGGACCGTATTCACCCCCATCAGAGGCAAATGTTGGTGCTGTTTCTTCTGATCAATCCAAAACACTGAAGGCCAAAGGGATTCACAACTAGGGAATGTTTTTGCATTCAATTTGTATTGAATCAAATGCAAGAAAATTCACATTCGTTCAAATAGATCCCTTTGGAATGTGGTAGGATTCAGTTTGAATGTAGCATATGAATTTGATACGAATCCCATATGTATCCACTTGGAACATGTCAAATCTGCCCTGAATCCATTTTAATCCATTCCCAATCCACTTTGAATCCACTTTGGATCTGTTGCAGATGCGACTGGGGCAGCCGCTTTCCCACCTCCCAGGTTCATGAATGTAACGAAGCTTCGTACGAATGTTCCAAAGCATCTGATTCAAATTCAAATTCAGTTCGAATCCGAAGGTCCAAGTCCATACAAATAATATCAATATTCATGCGCATCCCTATCCACAACTAATTGGCTCCTGTTCAGTGATGCCACCAATGCCCTCTTCCAAAGATGCCCACAATGCTCAGAGGAAGGGACTCGTTTGGAAACCGCCATGATCAGCCCCTACTCCACGAAATAAATGTGAAGATGAGTTTTCTCCATTAGTGTCGTAATGAATTCAGCCAGTGAACTGCGTTTGCTTTGTAGGGGCGAACGCCATTATTCACTTGTCAAAACCCTACCAGGCAACAAGCAAATTGCCAACACTTGGGCCTCCTGTTCTGATGACTTTGACTTTAGTTACTGTTGGCTGCTCTCATCTCCTGTATGACAACCCTTGCTCGTTATTTTCAGAGTTGAATGAATGGCCCGCAACCAAAGACGTCCCTGCTGTGCTTTCTAAAGAATACTCATTTCCTATTGCCATTTTCCTTGCCCATTAATGAGATAGTTAAAGGCAATCATGATCCCCCCCTTTCCCTCCCCTTGACAATTGCAAGGTTCCAGGGAGATCCCAGCAAGGAAGAAGAGGGAGGCATGGAAAGAGACAGACTGCTAGGAGGGAAATCCACAGTCTCTGGTGTATTCTAGCAAATGGAAGCTGCATGATGGGTATTGAAAGGCTTTCTCCATAAATTGTTCCCCTCTTGTGGAATTCAATGGCTCAGACCGCAAGACCACAGTGTCAAGCAAATTGACTTTATGGAGCAATTGCTGTTTGTGGAAAATTGGGGATCAGGGGAACCATGGCAGCTCAGTCTTCCAATGGAAGCCAGCCACAGCACAGAGGTCAAGAGCCACCATGATTGCATTAAATGAAGGAAGTCACATTAATACCTAACATAATTTGATGCAGTTGTGGAAAGAATAAAGGAAAATGAGAGAGGACTCAAAGCAGCTGACAAACCTTCCATTCTTCTCCACACAAGAGGTAGGTGGGGCAGTGAGAGCTCAGAGGGAGAAGTGTGACTAGCCCAAGATCACCCAGCTGGCTTTGTGAAGGAGGACGACGAGGAAGAAGTGTTGGTTTTTATACCCCATTTTTCTCACCCTTGAAGAGGACTCAAAGTGGCTGACAAACTTTCTGCTCTTCTCCCCACAGTAGACACCTGTGAGATAGGTGGAGGTGAGGTAGGTGAGAGCTCAGAAAGAGAGCTGTGACTTGCCCAAAGTCACCCAGATGACTTTGTGTAGGAAGAAAGGACACCCTATAAGGTAGATAGGGCCGTGAGAGCTCAGAAGGAGACCTGTGACTAGTCCAAGGCCACCCACCTGGCTTTGTGGAGGAGTACGGAATCAAACTGGGAGTCTATCAGATAAGAGTCTGGCACGTTAAACCCCAAGACCAGACTGGCTCACCCTAACCCTAAAGAGCAAAGCTATGCTTTACAAAGACAAGTACAAACCACAAGGAATGGAAATGCAACTTTTTTTTTCTGTGTTCACTTCAAATCAACCCAACAGGGGCTGATTTGTTTCTAATTCAAACTTTTTTCTTTGAACAGTAGGGTTTTCAGTTTGATTCAAACACCTCTGAATGTCTTTAAACCTTAGTCAAACAGGGTTTATTTGCCAGATTAATCAGAATACCCCTTTGTTAATTTTGAATTTAAACTCTGTGTTTGAACAGGGAAGGTGTTTGGTTTGAACTCAAACTTTTGGAACGTTCCTGTCTGAATCCAAACCAGTTCAAACCCGAACCAGTTTGTCGTATGTCTAAATCTGATACATAAAAAGTAAACGGAGCAGCATAAACTTATGACATCTCTTGTTCAACCCACTAGAGACCACATTTTGAATGCTCTAATTTCAAATGTTCATGACTCGCAAAATAAAGATTCAGGTTCAATAGGCTTGGCTGCTTGATGACCTAGCAAAAATTATTTTTACAAACAGGCAGTTATATTATTTGGACAGCTAATTAGCGGGCTGAATAAATCCATAGAGCTGAACTTCTCTAGAGATCTCTGAGCTTTGTACCATATGCCATGGATTCACTTTTTCATTAACGAACATAAGGAAACTGTTTTTCTTGTTCAGTAGCTATTATTCCCAGTGTACCCAAGAGGGGCAGGCTGGGTCTATGCACTGCTTAATAACTGTTTACATTGGAGACCCTCAACCAGATGACTGTAGGTGCATACTTGCCTGTCGGATAGCATAATGCATTGTAACAAAATGGCCAATGGGGAATTAGTTTTCTGCTAGCCAGACCCACGTGAATTCCTCCTTTCACTCGGCCTCTGGCTGGCTACCTTTGTTTCTTTTCTCCGCACCAGCTGGAGGCAAAGAGCAAAAGGATCCACTTTTGAAAATGTATTTCAAGCGCAAATTCCCTGCAATCTTTCATTTGCCAGTGTGTTGCTAGAGGACCGGGTGCCCTGACACATGGTCCTCAGTTACAGTCCTGTATGGAACTTCCAAACACTCAGTGCTTATTCCAGGAAGTGGCTCCCCACAGTGAAAAGTTTGATTTGGCACTGAGTTGTAAGAACCCAAGAGCCCATCTAGTCCAGCATTCTGTCTCACACTAGGAATGTGTGTGAATAGTCATAGGCATTCAAAATCCGATCGATCGTCCCAAATTTCGACATTTGAACTCGAATCGAATGTCCCAAAATTTGAATGTAAAAATTTGAATCAAATTTTGAATTTCGGATCTATTCGTTTGAATTATTGGGACATTCATACCTGTACGGGTTCGTACTTGAAGATCCACATCTTTCCTACATCCGCGCGCATTTGTATGGATCCGTATGGGACGAAAATGGGTTGCATACGGGATAACTACAGGAGGCATACGGATGTGTATGGATGCGTACGGATGCGTATGGATGTGGGGAAGATACATACATGCAGATACAAATGTTGTCATCCGTATGTGCAGATTCGATTTTAAAAGATTCAAATTGAATTGGGTTTTTGGGTATTCAATTCGAACAGAATGTCAGAAAAAAACCTAAACATTTGTGCACATCTCCATCTCACTCAGTGACCCACCAATTGCTTCTGGCATCTCAAGCAGAAGATAAAGAGAAAATGTTCACCTACTCTTGAATCTCTGCAAATGGCCTTGAGGGACATCCCTGGTCCCTCACTCAGTTTCATAGGATTTCTTCTTCTTTTTTAAAAAAGAACTTTGCATATTTATGGAAAACCAAGATGTGTTTAACATGGAATCTCTTTTTTTCCCCTTTCTTTCTTTCTTGCATAAAGTTTAAGAGTTTCTATGTCAACAAGAACTCTCAGAGGCAAACAACAGAGCCTGAACAGAAAATTCTTAATAGAATATCTTTTGCTTTTGTTTGCAAGGAAACAAGAGTGCACACTGGTAACATCTTCCTTCCTCCCACACATAAGAGCATCAGAGTGAAATTATGAATTCCATCTTATTGCCTGCCTTAAGGCTTTCAAAACTTTAGCTGTTTTGAATTACACTTCCAAGCATCCTTGACCACTGGCAATACAGCTTGGAGATAATGAGAATGGAAGACCACAAATTCTCCATCTCTGGAGTAGGTGTTCTTACTAAGTGGAATCAGACCTGGTGCATATAGGAGACCACCTGGAAATACCAAATAATATCTTGACACCATAGAATAACCCAGAAGGGCAGTCAGTCACAAAAGCTGCCTTGGGCCAGTCACTGTCATTCAGCCTACCCAGGAAAATGAAGACGAGTAGAGGAGAACAGTTGCCATCCAATGGACAATGGTGGAAGGGTAGAATACAAGTACAAAAAGAAAGAAATGTAAGATGCCAAGAAAAACAGGAGCCAGGGCTAGGAAGATATTTATCTGTTTTATAAACTGCAGACTTTTGGAAACTACTGTGCCTCTGAAATTCTGACTCCCTTCCACTAAGAACCCAGCTGGTGATAGTGATAGGCTGTGAATGAACAACAAGCTTTTGGAGAATCTAATAGATCATGTTCATAGACAGGATGTAGATGAAGTATTAAAGGACAAGATAAGAAAAATACTGAATAGTTTCCCTTCTTGAGTTAAAAAGTAAATGGCTGTTGGCGAAAAGGGGGGAATAAATGGAATTGTATAATAGTATTGTATAATATATTGATATGTACCTTAAAGGACTATGAAATAAATTCACTTTGAAATACACACACACATAAAGTTTTTGAACAAGTGCCAACAAAGGGGAATAAATATTTGGAAGCCCTCTTGTGGGAGGCTGTCCTGTGGAAGAATGGACAAGCAAGAACTATGCTGTGTTTGCATATGAGCATGTGTTCCCCGAAGTTCAACTCACTGGGATATAGTTATTATAAAGCACTATGTGCTCTTATTGCTACCTTCCAAAGGGCAGAGACCTGTAGTCACCAAGATTTAGGGGCAGAACAGTGCATACTGGTGTGCATATACATTTTTCATTAGTTTCCATTATATTTGCATATATGCAAAATCTTTGGTTTTGGGTAAACAATGAAGAGATGCCATATTTTTTCTTCTGGCAGCATTAAGATGGAGTGTGTAGACATATACTGATTGTTATGGTGACCTGCCCTCAGACCTTCAGATACAGGACAGAGGTAGTCAGCAATGGTATGAAACTTCAGGGTACCATTGGAATGCAGAACATAAGTTGATTTACCTTCTGCAAGTAGAAAACATCCAGGGGACATATAAGGTAGCTTTTTGTTGTTGTTAAGGCTGACCGAATCAGGAAATTATTCTTTGAGTTGAATGGGGTGTCTTGTAAGGGTGATGGGGACAAATAATGAGCTGGAATTCATCCACAAATTCCAGACCATTGAGAGAGGACTCAACAAAGGGTGTTTTTCCACTGTCACTAAAAGTACCCATTAAGTACCCATTAATGGGTACGAAATGGCATTTTGTACCCATTAATGAGTACTTAATGGGTACTTCTAGTGACAGTGGAAAAACACCCAAAGATAATGGTTTTCTCTTACATTATGCATATTTCAACACTAGCTAATTCATTCACTCAGCTACAACTCCTTCCTCCAGGGTATCTCCCACACCCAAGGATTTGCTTCTGCATTTCCCTACCTAGTTAATCCCCTCCATCACATTTACATGTCTTTTGTATCTCCTACATTCAGTTTCCTATAAGTCTGTTCCTGACACTGGGTCCCCTAGCATCTGAAGTAGACATGTCTATGAAAGCTCATGCCACCAACTCTTCTCCTGTTAGTCTCCAGGTGATACTACCTACCTTGCTGGACTTTTCGAATTACACTAACACGGCTATTTCTCTACTGACAAATAATTATGTTTTTATTTTCCTTTTGTTTCTCATTTTGCCTTTATTGCGCAAGCCAGAGAAATCTGATATGTACTTCTCCTCCTGACTTGAAGGTGTTACCGGGAACATTGTAATTTCCATCGGGTTAGGTATAAAGGTCCAGGTGGAATATGAGAAGTTCAAAGATTGTCTTGATGGGGTTTCTGGAAAGCAGAGGCATTTCCGCACTGAATCGCGTTCCAGACGGAACGCGTTCAGGCGGAAAGCTTAAGCCAGCTTCGGGCGCTTTCCCCGTTCACACACAGACGCGCCAGAACGCGTGTAAACGCGTTCCGGAGCGTCTGGGTGCGAATGGTCAAAGCGCCCGAAGCTGCCTTAGCCGGCAAACGCCGGCCAGGGGCGCGCCGGCAGCCGCGGAGGCAGATCGACAATCAGCTGTTTGAAAAACAGCTGATTGTCAAAGCCGCGCGGCGTCGGAGGCGCGCCGGCAGCCGTTCGGGAGACAGAAGAAGCGCGAACGCTTCTTCTTCCGAACGGCTGCCGGCGGCTCGTCCGCGTTGGAACGCGTGTAGAGCACTTCGAAGTGCTCTACATTTCGAACGCGGAAAAGACAGGTGAGGACACGTCGGAACGCAAGCCGCGCGCGGCCAATGCAGATGACGTGTCCTCACCTGTCTTTTCCGCGTTCCGTTCAGCCCCGTGCGAAAACGCCTCAGGTTTCCTATGCTGCAACATAAAAATTAAAGAAAATCTTTTCTCTCTGACCTTTCCGCTTACTAAGAAACTAGTATGGATAGTAGTTGCTCATAGAGCGGCAACTTGATTTCATGGTAGTTTGGAATTTTCTGAACATTTGATAAATGAATGACTGAATGGGTGGTTCCGCACCTGCTGCCGAAAAACAGATCTAAAAAGATCCATTTTTCAGCCATCTGTTCTTCCGAGGATCTGTCCCAAATAGGGACAGATCCTCGGAGGCCCCACGGATCCACACAGGCGTGGGGCGGCCACAGTGAGGCTGGATTGGGTGGCCGGATTGCCCAGGTGCTGTGCGGAAGCCACAGAACCCAGGGCTGAAGGCAGCCGGATTCCCATACCACCGACGCCACGCCCGGAGCCGCAGGACTGGAGCATGCAGCTGTCAGTCACCGCATGTTTCCAGTGGCGTGCAGTGCGCCAGGGAGGGCAGGAGGCAAACCAGCCTGCTTCCGCCCTCCCCAAGATGGTGGCCGCCGAGACATCTGGACTTCGCCTCTCTGTGTGCGGAAGCGTCCTGCTTCCGAAACGGATTGAGGCAAAGGGCCGGATGAAGACCTAATTTTTCAGGTCTTCCTGGAGGCTGGATCTTTCGGCGACAAGACCCGATTAAGAATGGGTCTTGCCGGCCGATGTGCAGTAGCGCCACCGAAAAGGGACCAGGATCCGGCCTCCAGTGCGGAAAGTAAGTTTTTATGTTGTCTGTATGTGTGTCTAATGTGTGTTTGTATGTGGTTTAAGGGCCTGTGCAGAAACAAGGCGAAATTTCAAAATAAATAACCGGACAGGCAGGCTGTCAAATGTGATATTGCAGAGGGAGGGAGTGTTCAAGCACACAACTCAAGGAGGAACGATTAGCTAAGCCCTAATTACTTAAGAGAGGACTTCAGATAAAGGATTTTTTTTAAAGAAGTTAAACTTAGTCTAAAAGGGGAGCAGGAAGGCCCCCCAAGCCACCTATGAGAGCCCTTTAAGAGCCCTGCAGTGCACTGGCTGAAAGCATTAACCCTTTCACTCTCGCCCCCTCCCTTAGGCTTTATTATGACCACTCGAGGTGTCTGCAGCACTCCGTAGCCTTCCAATTCGGGGCGGCACTTTCGCCTCACTTAATCCGTCCCTCCCCTTCTTCTTTTTTTTTCCTTTCCCCCCCTTCCATTTAAATCTCCTTAAATTCCTAACGGCTCAGGGCTTTCGGATCGCGCTTTATCCGCCTCGACAACCACGGCAGCGGTGGCGAATCCGCGGCGGGCATTCCGAAGCTGACGCTGCGCTCGGACTCCTTCCGGGGTCGCGGGCTCGGCCTCTCTGTTCTCCCCCGCCGACGTCGCCGGAAGTGGCCCGGCCGCCATTTTATCTCGGCTAATGGCGACGTCGAGCGGGCCGGAGAGGAGCTGCGGGCGGAGGAGGGAAGAGGCGTGAGAGAGGAGCCAGCGAGCGAGAGAGGGAGAGAGGCGGTCGGAGCGTCTGTCCTGTCCCGTGACCAGCTATGTACGTGGGGCGGGCGAGTGCCGTGGCGGCGGAGGCCGGGCCGGCGCCCCGGACCATCCTGTCAGGCGGCAGCGGGGGAGCCGTTCCCGGGGCGGCGGCGGCGGCGGCTGGAGGCCCGACTGGCGACGGGGGCGGCGGAGGTGGCAGCAGTGGCGGCCGCGTGGAGCTGCTGGTCTTCGGCTATGCCTGCAAACTGTTCCGAGACGACGAGAAGGCGCTACAGCAGGAGCAAGGCCGCCACCTCATCCCTTGGATGGGCGACGCCTCCATCATGATCGATAGGTCGGTGCAAGCCAACTCCCCGCCCGACTATCGCGTCTCTTGCTCGTTGGTTTTAATCCTTTTTCTCCCTCCCTCCCTTCTTTGTTTTGTTTTGTGAGCCGGGGGGGGGGCGTGGACTCACAAGGAATTGTCTCCAAGGAATGTGACAAATAAATGCTCAATGTTGTTCTGGATATTTGCGGGGGAGCGGGGGAGCGAGGGGGCAACAATACTTACAACGCTCTGCCAGGCAGGACGAAAGCCTTGGAACCAGAAGTGCCAAGAGGCCCTAGTGGGAGCAAAGGAAGGTCAGAATGTGAAAAGGAACCAGAGAGTGAGGCACGGAGGATGCATTTATAGAATGCAAACAATACACTACCGTGAAAACTGACTTCAGTGACCAAAATAGTTGGTAGGTATGTTAAGTGTGCCCAGAACTGAAACAGGCACAAGGGCTGTGGTCGCACCTAAGGTTTAATCCAGCATCAGAGATTAAACCTAAGGTTTAATCCACGCACCTAAGCTTTAATCTCCACCACATCACCGTGAATTTACTTTCCACATCATGTATCACAGCGGTGAATTTTCTGAGTTATTTAACTCTGAAAAAAAGCAGGTTGTCACTTTGCAGATGTATTCTCTTGCTGACTGTGGTCACACATAAGATTTAATCCGGCATCAGTACACTTTCAGAGCAAGAGAACAAGTCAGCCTAGGGTGTTTTTCCACTGTCACTAGAAGTACCCATTAAGTGCCCATAGTGACCAGGATTTTATTTGCCCATTATCTATCCCAAAGGAGAATTTTCTGAGTTATTTAACACTGAAAGAAAACAGTTTGTTGCTTTGCTGATGTGTTCTCTTAAGTGTGACCGCAGCCAAGGAGAGCCAAGGGGAGAAAAGACGGCTGGGAAGGCTACTGCATGGGAAGCTTAGGAAGGAGAACAATGGCTGTTACTGATCTGGGTTTTTTTATGATTATATTGCTGTTGATTTGTCAGTGTTGATTCTTGTCCTGCAGTCTTTAGTGAATTGTATCTCAGGGGTGCCTGGAAAGCAGAGGGGTGTTAGTTCAGACTGCAGCTTCTGCCCAGAAGCAAGCAGTGGCAAACCACTTCTGTACCTTTGCCAAAAAAATTGCATGGAGGGGACCTTGCAGTGAGCCAGGAGTTTGCTATGACTCAGTGGTGCCCAAAATCAACAAAATCCTTTTTTTAAAAAAAAATTCTGTTCTGCTTATTTCCAGAGGTTCCTGGGTTTTATTTCCAAGTCATATACACAAGATTTGCAAAGCAGGTTTCTTCTTTGAGTTTTTCATCTGATTAATACTTCTTTTGCTATTTAGATGGGGAATTTTTTTCTTTTTTTTAGGACATTGGTGATAAAGCTGAGGACTTTTTGATGTTACTGAAGTGCAACTCTCATTGTTCCTTGTTTTTGGCCAGATTGCCAGATGCTTCTAGGAACTGGTGTTGAGGAACCATCTAAAGGACCAGCATTTGCTCACCCTTCTGCTCCCATGACTGCTTTTAGAAACTGTTCGTTTCTAAATTCCTAGTGTTCTGTCCACCAGATTTTCCCCAGCCAAATATTTTCTAGATGTTACAATCCAGTTTCCATCCAATCAAACCAGCATGGTGTTTGTTTCTGACAAAATCAGAAAGATGCTAAGTGGTACAAGCTTGATTTGCCAGCTGCTGTCAGTAGTAGATGCCTGGTTGCATGCAGAAACTCTTGCATCTCATCCTGGGTGTTTTGAATAACACTGGATGTGTTCCATGTTTGATGTGCTGGAGAACCAGTTCCAGACAGAATAAATAGAACTGAGCAAATAGACAACTTTTTATAATAAGTACAAGCATAAATATGTTACTTTTGCACGGGTGGAGATTTTCTGTGTTTCTGATTGGTTTTGTCACCAAAGGATGAGCAGAGCAAGTTGTTAACCTTAAAAAAATGATAGTTTTACCCCTTGTCTCTTTTTAATAAGTAATTTTCTTGTGTGTGGCAGGGGTTGACCCTAAGACACACAAAGCCAAAATATTGACAATATACTTGTAAATGCCTCTAAAAAACAGCAAGAAACTCTTGCGTTTCTCTTATGAATTAGGCTAAGTTTATGAGTGCTTGCTTGCTTTAGAATAATCCAGGACAGTGTAGTGCTTTCCAGATGTTTTAAGAATCCCAGCTTGAAAGCCAGTTGGTGCTGATGGGCCTGAAAACCCAACAGCAATATCAGAAGTGCACCATATTGATTCTTTCTGTTATCCCTCAAGGTGCTACAAGTGTTGTTTTGTGTGGTACTCCTCTAGAATTAAAAGAGTGGTGGTCATGAATCAGCCTTTCTGAATTTCATGTCCTTCAGATGTTGTGGTGTGGAGTTTTTCCTTTAAAAAGTTGGGTATAAATTTGTTCAACAATAGTAGTTCAGAAACATAGATGGTACCAGATTATCAAAGGCAGGCGTAGCAGAAATGCAGTTTTGCCTCCCTTATTATTGCCATCTCTTATCATTATCAGTCTCAGATTACTCTGAGGCTTGTTTCTGACAGCCCAGACTGAGTGATTCTAGAAGCCTCTGACTTCCTCCAGTATTTGCTTCCTCCCTGGCAGAAGGTTATTGTATTGCTGACCTTCCTCCCCCTTGCAGGATGGGGGATTACATATGTTGGGAGTGGGAATAACCTCCTTTTCAAACCAAACATCACCTTGGCTTCTCTCAGGAAGGAACGATAGTAGGGAGATGAGTGTGGCAATAGCATTTGAAGGCACAAAAGTACGTGGTTTTGGCATTCATATGGTTTACAGGTTAGTTAATTCGGCAGACACCTGTTGCTTTACTGGTACTTCCAGTTTGTACCGAGAACATTTGTACATGTAGTATTTTTACCCTATATTCCAACCGGATTGGTGAAATGCAGACCAGGATTGATTGATGGTGCAGCTGTCCCCTCACTTGCTGGTAATAGTCCATATATGTGGCTCAAGTAATAGATTATTCTCTGTCTATGATCAAGGTTTAGTCTTTTCGTATTTCAGGTTTAATTTGATGGCAGGTAGGGGCCATGACCCATTCCTCACTTGCCAGTCTACGGGACCAAGGGTTGGCTAGAAGTGATTCAGGGGTCCACCATTTGCAAAGTAATATAGATGATCACAAACCCATCCCCCTTTGATATGACCTGTCCACTCCGGACTAAGTCATAGACTGAGATAGGGCAGGAAGTCCTCAAATGAACCATGATTTAGTATCTCACAGGAGTTGTGCACTGTGAAAAGGATTGTCCTGGAAATACCACAGTTTGTTCCCAGCTGGGGCAGGAACGGAATGGATTGTCCTAAATGCAGACAGCTGTATCTTGCTTCAGTGGCAGTGTGAGACAGGTTGCCTGCTCCCAGACAGGGCCTTCCTACCATCCTGAAACAGTGGAAGTAAGTGTGGAAAGTGCCTTCCAGCGAATAGGAACGTGAATCTCTGATTCTGCATTCTTAATTCTTTAGCTTATTCAGTTATTGTATTTCTCCTGATACACTGAAGACTAGGAAATTGTTAAATAGCTACTAGTATTCCTCTCAAATCAGCTTTGTATTCCAGCCCCTGTAGTTTGTAGATCCATGCATTACTTAACATCATATCTGTTAATGTGATTTATCAATCTTTGGACCTATGTTGCCCTAAGTGTCCCTTTAGAACACAGTTTTATAAATGAAAATTCTGTGGTTTTGCAAGGATCAGTTTCATTCCTTATGTGAAGAGAGGCTTATGACTGGAACATGTCTACCTGCAGTTTGAGCAGCTGTTTTGATAAGGAGTTACTCATTATTTAAAAATTCGGAATTAGACTTAATGGCCTTGTGCTCAACACAAGAGAGTCTGAAGAGCTTTGGTTTGAAAAGGGGGATGTGGCATTCTGTAAGCATTTGCTCCTTCCATTTCTGTTTTTCCTAAGCCTTTCAAACTGAACATGGATTGTTTTTGTAAATACATCCAAGATAACAATGTTTGCAAATTACTGGGGAAATGGTTTTTACCAAACTGACTTCTGTAAAGTGTTTTTTTTAAAAAAAATAAAGAAGCCACTGCAGCTTGTAAATAACAGCTCTGGATCAATACTAAGTAATAAATCAAAGATTCATCTGAAAGCTTTAGCTTTGTACTAATTTGGCTGAATTGTTTAAATCCATATGACTTCCACAGTGCTGTACTTTTGGCCTGAAATATATCAGCTGTGAAGAAATGTTGGGAGCAAATTGCACATATGCTCATGATCTTTAAGAAGCTACATTTGTAAATTAAGGAGGTTTGGCATGCATATTCAGCTGCATAAAGGACTCATTTCAATTCACTGGGAAAAATGCAGGCACCTAAACCTGTGATTGAAAAGATTCCCCCCCCCCCCCGCCCTGAAGCCCTCCAGTAATTGCTGCAATTTAGAAATCTTCACTTTTATTTTGAGCACCCTGAAATTGTTCTTTTCGCTTAGAAGTTCAGGTAAAATTGGAATTGAGGTATTTAAAGTCAAGAGACCGCTCTTAAGGGAAAATCTGCCTGCTTGCTTCCAATTGTTTGAATTTAATATGATCAAACCTTATACACCATAGCTGCTTACACAGTCTAACTCACTTTCCTGAATTCAAGTAGCAAAACAAACAACTATTATTTACTAAACCTTGTTAAGTACTTAAATGAGCTTTCCACATATAATTCTATATGGGTTGCTTGTACAACCGTTTAAACCTTGCTACCTAATTTTGTGCCTCCTTCAGCTTACAAAGCTACTGGAGGATGATGATTATATACCAAAAGTGGCCAGGAATAAATCACATGGGACTATTTTTGTTCTTATCACAACTGTTACAATACCTTTTGCAGAGAACCTCCTTAAATTGCACATATGTTACTGTTCCTATATATGTGTGTCTCTCTATCACATAACAGCAATTCTTTCCTCAGCCAGATGGCTAGGGGCCGAGCCTAGCCATGATTTTACCTCCAATGGACGCAAGTTTCTTTGATGAAGATTTCTCCTGAGAGTTCCAGACTAGCAGACAGAAGCGAGGATTTTGCGACCGTTTGGTTCTTACGGATAGGTATTTATGTATTTGGGTTTGTGTAAATGTAAGCTATTGCCTTTCCAGAAAAAAAAAATTGGCAAAGGGTGTAGAATGGTTGAACCATAAACGGTAAGAATTATGAAGGAAGCGATTCCTTTTTAAGTACTAAAATATCATGCTTAAAGCGCTAATAGTCTCAAAGGGGGAACTGAGAGTTCTGTTTTGTTTTCTGTTTAGTTTTTTTTAAAAAAATAATGGGTGATAGGAGGTTAGTCAGATTAAATTTACTCCCCGTTGATTAAATCTTTTTTTGGTTTGGTTTTGTTTTTGTTCAGTTGTATGTGGTAAGTATTTGTATAGTGGTAGAAACTCAAGCCCAAAGTTCTTCCATTGACCATGGTTTTCATGTTGCAGGTATGATGGGCGTGGTCACCTGCATGACCTTTCTGAATACGATGCTGAATATTCTACCTGGAACAGGAACTATCAGTTGTCTGAAGAGGAGGCTAGAATAGAAGCCCTCTGTGATGAAGAGAGGTATTTAGCCTTGCGTACGGACTTGCTTGAGGAGGAGGCAAGGCAAGGTATTGGTCAAGGACAACTTCCTGAGTTAGAACACATTTGATTGAAATTTTTAAATGTTTTTTTAAATGAGACATGTTCCCACTCATTATATACTCACTCTTTCTGATATTATTTTGACAGTACCCAGTGGATTCGAAAAACAAGCATCTTTGCGTATCTGAGAGGACCTCAGGATAGTTTATATGTAGAGCCACACAGAATTTGCCCAAGTTTTGAGGGCAGCCTGAGATTGACTCACTTTTAACTGTTCTTCTTTAACAGTATTGTATCAATGAAAAAGTTCATGTTTTTGTGTTTGTCTTTGGTAGAATCATTTAACTTTTGAGATACTTATCTTGGCAGGAGAAAAATGACCAACCAACCCCCCCCCTAAAAAAAAAAGCACATGCCCTCTGCCCCTTTGGGTTGGCAGAAATCTCAGGAACCACAGATGACCCTTGTGGTGAATTTGCTGTAACTTTTGTTCTTGAATGCTAGGTTTCAAACCATTGATATATTTTGAGAAAAAAAGTACACAAACAGTAACTTGTAGCTAAAGAGTGTCCACCTTCTAATCGAATTTTGCCTTTTTATTCAAGAGGAAGAATACAAGAGGCTGAGTGAAGCTTTGGCGGAGGATGGTACCTATAATGCAGTGGGATTCACTTACAGTAGCGAATATTACGATCCTTCAGAGCCCACTGAGGAGGAAGAACAGCCATCAAAAGCCAAAGGTAATTTATTCAAGGCCTCACAGGCAAGCTGCTGCTGGCTGAGAATGGAAAAGGGCCATGTGGGGAGATTGTCTTATTATGTGATATGTAAAATGCCAGGTTACAACATAGTTTGGTGGTGGTGATGTTTGTGTCCAGTTTTAGGGCTGTCATATTGGTTTATCTGGGGCAGGGGTGGGGTATGAGATTTGAACTGTTCTCACCTTGGGTGCCTGACCAGCACAGCTGTTTGTTGGGGATAATCACAATTACAGCCCCTAAGGCCACAAGCTACAAGTTTTCATTCCTGCTTTGAGCAGAGATGTAGAATTGTGAAGGATAGGGCATCTGCACTGTAGAACTGGGCACCCTAATTCCGCTACTGTTTCTGAAATGTCACCTTTCCACAGGAGCCTCAAAATAGCTCCAGACATACTTTATTCCTCACCTTATGTAGTTATTGATGGCACTGATGCCTTCCTGTTCCTCCAAGGCTGTACACGCTGTTCTCCCTTCACTTTCCCTGCCAAGTGGGAATTTGAAGCAAAGGATTCCTAGGATGCACCACTGCTGTTTGTTGTGTATTGTGGGAATCGTGTCCTTGTGGGGTATTTATTCTTTGAAAAGCAGTTTGTTAGTTCTTGGATAATTAACTGTGCTCAGGAGGCTCTAAAACCTGTTTAACATGCACTATTAGTTTTGGATGTAACCTACCATTGCAGAAATAAAGATTCCTTTCTTTAGCGTTCCGTCAGGAGAACTTGTGATGCAATCTGAACTTCAGCTGTGAAAAGCTGGCTTAGATTTGGATACATCAGGCTCTTATATTTAAGAAACCTGCTCCGGCACAGAGAACTCATATCCCTTATTGCCCACGGCATTGCACTGTTGCCTCTCTGGCCCTTAACTCCCACTGGCACTCCTGCCTGCTGGCAGCAATCCAAGCAACAGAGGTGTGCTGCAAGTCAAAGAGTCTCTTTTGCTTTTTCTGCCCTGTCTAAACCTTATCTGAGGCTGGCTGTTCAAGCTGGGAAACCTTTCTTATATGTATTTTCAAAAAGGCAAATACCTATTAAAATGTTTGTTCGTTTGTTGCTGACAGCAGCTCCTTTTTCAGCCTAAGCAGTGTTTTGTACTGTCATGGCTTCCTAACTTTCATAAATGCTTTGGCAGCTGAGGTCTGGATTGATTGTTAGGCCTGTCGGTTTCTGACGTTCATTTGGGATATGAGTGTCAAGACAAGTAGACGAAACCCATCTTATTTTTGTTCACAAAAGCTTACCCTGAGGTGGTTGTGCTGCTTTAATTTCCTGCAGTTACTTAGGAGAACTTTGCACAAGGTCCTGCTTGGCATATGTGCTGTTCTCTTCCATGCTGCCTTTAGAAGAACGTAAGGGGACTAAGGCTGGGTTGCTTCCTTGGCCAGTCCTGCTGTAGAGCAGCCAATTCATCAGCTGGTACAGTAGCTACTTCCTTGTATGATTAGTGCATGAGGCTTCCCTCCCCAGAGTTGTTCTCTGAGAAATTCAGGATGGATTTTAAACGTTCCGTGATGGCGAGAGTCAGCGTTCCATCACATTTTGCAGTGCACTTCTGTGCCACTGGAGAGACGCAGCTGTTCTTAAGGCACGCTATTAAATCAAGTTCCCTGCTGAGAACTTGGTTATCTAAAGCATGCCTTCCAAAACAGAAAATGATTGAAAATCCTAGCGGAAGGGGAAGGCGCTGTTAAATCTCTTCATCTACTCTGTGCATTTCGGTCCCTGCAGACTCAGGCTGTAGAGGGGACTTGACGTTCCTGGTTCCCTTTTTTTCCTGTGAAAGGCCATCATTGTGCCGGCACAGTAGAGAGTTTCCACATCAACTCCAGTTATGGAATGTATTGTGCTCTTCATGCGACTCTTGTCTCCTCAATACTGAAGGAGAGAGATCTTGCAATTAGTCTGACAGTCTTTCCACATTGGTGTGGGCAGTGGGAGTGAAAGTTACAGGGAAGAGATGAATTGATGGTGGCAAGAATAAACTATTCAACATCGTCTGTTCATCTGAGGCCACGCTGGTTTGGTCCGAACTACAGGGAAAACAAACTTCATTTCACTGATCTTTCCTTGGTAAATGTCTTTCCTTTGCCGTTATGCCCTTCTTGGAACAAGAAGATGCATTCTGTGGTGTCCCATAGAGTCCACAGTGTCATCCTTTGGCCATGGTCATTGCTTTTTAGGATACAGGCATCCGCCCAACTTATGTTACCTAAAGGTCAACAGTAGACCTATAGCAGTTACGTTGTTTGGAAGAAACAAGTTGGAGTTCCGGGTACTGAAATGAATCCAATCAAACTAAAATCCATAGTGCAGCAATATTAAAATAATGTCAAATATGTTTTCATTGGGAGGCATTAGATGCCGCAGGCTGCAGATTGTGTTTAAAGAAGCTAGATTGGGCCTTTCCAGAACAAGAGCAGGAGCAAAGTAACATTGTGCTTTGAGGTCATAATGTTAACATTTGCACCTGCCCACAATTTGTTTTGTTTAGTTCACTGATTCTCAACCATGCCTGTCCAGTGAAGTGCAGGGAATTATTCTTGTACAGAATACCTCACTTGGAAATTGATTCACTTTTCCTGAGTTTGCCTTCATTCCCTATCTCCTTTGTGCTGTTCGGGAGGAACCCCCAGCTACTGCTGAAAGCTTTTAAAGGGGTTCAGGGAGCATGTAGTGTTTTTAAAAACGCAGTCCAGATCTTAGCTTCAGAGAGTGAGGACACTGAGGGTGTTTTTCCACTCTCACTAGAAGTACCCATTAAGTACCCACTGATGGGTAGTAAATGGCATTTTTGTACCAATTAATGGGTACTTAATGGGTACTTCTAGTGAGAGTGGAAAAACACCCTGCATGAAGGTTAATGAGCGAGGTGGTGTTGTGTCTCTGAGTGTCCTGCTCCATTACCTCAGTTGCAAGGTATGGTGGGAAGGGGTGGGGAGAACTGAATGCCAAGCAAGCAGATTACAAGGTGGATTTTATAAGCCTTTGCATAATAGATTTTCTTCTGGTTGGTGGGGAAAATATGGCTGTTATGGAAGAGTTAATGCTAGCATTCTCTTACATTCTTTTAATAATGGGCCTTAATTTTGAATCATCATTGAAGGGAATGTTTTCCTCCCATTAATTGGTTCTGATCCTATGAACCATGTACACTGTAGTGTCATTTCACTGCAGGTGTTCCATACCATTCCAGTAAACATAGCTTCCTGCAACAGATTAATTACATCAAAATGAAAAGAGGAGTAATTTCTTCTCTCCTTTTTGTGAGGATGTGCGTGTGCTGAGTGGTCACATTGAGAGCTTAATTGCAGTTTTAAAAAATGAAGCCCTTTGAATAATATATATAGCAGCCTGTCTGTTGTCTATGCATATTTTTAGTTAGATGGTTGCTATAGCTGCTTTATCTTTTCTGTTGATATTAAATCCTTCAATAGCTCTGCTATTTCTTTGCTAGCGCAAAGTCACAATATGTCTTGCCTAGTACACATAATATGTAAAATCACTCCTAATAGTTGAGCCCTGTTTTGAGAAGTGCAGAGCTCATCGAGAGCATGGAAAGTAGAACTGATATGAAATAGCATAATGCACACAGAAAAATTGGCTGTTGAGGACATTTCCATTATGGATTGTATGCTCTGTGTTTGGATTGAAAAGCTAATTCTGTGTTATTTCTTCCAATTTCTAGTTGCCACCACCAAGGTAGAAAATGTAGAAGAAAATGAAGAGCCTTTTGTTGCTCCTTTGGGACTAAATGTACCTTCAGATGTGGAACTGGTAAGTGTTAAGCTTAACATCATATGTAGTGTTTTTCTTAATGGCCACCTTAGTTTTAGTTTTGTGAAATTACAAGTTAGCGTGGAAAACTAACCCTTTCTCCTCAACTGTGCTTTATCCCAGGAAGGTGAAGTTATGTTTACAGCCTCAGAGAGGCAGATGATGGTAGCCAGCTTTTAGAATCAGCTTCAGAATATTTCTGAAGTTCTTGCTCTGTGTTTGGCTTTAACTGTAACTGCCTGGAGTTGGGCCTTCTCTGTGGTGGTACCCAACCTTTGGAATAGTATTCATAGGGTACTTATACTTCTGGGTTTTATCATTTTACCCAGACCCTTCCAGAGTGAATGTTTGTTTTCCCCATACTTGGTTTTATTTGTTTTTATATGCTTATGATTTTTGTCGTCCATGTTTTGTAAACTACTTAAAGATAATATTCTAAGGGGGTATGGTTTATAAATATTTTAAATAAATAATTAGGTTTTAATCAGGTTTCTGTTAATAGACACCATTTGCCAGTGTTGCAGTTGCTGCTGTAATTTCATTTCTTTTTACTTGCCTATCTAATTGTTAATCTATCCACCTTTTTGAGACCAAAGTGGTTCAGTATTGTGGAATTCTAAAGGTGTCTTATTTCATATGGTCTAAGTGTCGTGCAGGCAATCTGCAGAGCCTGTGGTAATATTTCATCCTGCACTTGATTTTGATCCCAGTATCATATCTGCATGTAAAAGCATTTTTGCAAGGATCTGACATCATTTTTCATCTGACACCTCAGTAGTGCCAGCAGTCACTGTGATCCATGTAAAATTACATTTAATGTCTTTCTGTCAATATCAGGATTATTTACTGGGGTGTTTTCCTGCTAATCTTGTCACAAAAGCAACTTTATATCACAATAATGTGCATTAAGATATTTTAGCTGTTACATATGTCCTCGATTCGCTTGCTCATTTCCTTAAATGTTATTCCTTTTTTGCTTTTTTAAAAATAACTGTGCAGTTGGAGTGTTGTTTTATAAAAAACCTATAAAACTGTTGATACAATAAACGGCTACCAACTGTGCCAAAGAAATTATACAATATGCTCATAGCAAGGTCTCTTGCTACCTTAAAAAATGAATAGGCACTTAATGCAATTAAGGAAATTTGAGCCAGTGAGGTAGAAAATTAAAGAAAAACTACAAGCAGCATTGTTTTGTAAAGCTCCTAGGTGGTGCCTTGCTTGGGATTATTTCAATTTGAGGAAGCTAAATTGTCACAACAGCCGAATGCAGAAGTGCTGTTGTGTTAAAATACGCCAAGCATATTCATGCGCTTGTATTTTTTAATATTTATCTTTGCATGTGGCATGTGAAAGTATGTGTCATAAATTTATAACAGGATCAGGTAGTGGTAGATGATAGTATCTGTTGCTTTAAGCTGGGAAAGATGGAGCATTTTGATCAAATTATTTTCTGAATGCTTGCCTTGATGGTTACCAGATTCACCTGTTCAGTTTTGTTGTTGCCACCTAGTCTGTTGGTGCGTTCTCTTTCCCTGTCCAGGAAGGTTCCTGGAAGAAAGGAATAGAAACTTGCTTGTGCTAACTTCTGGTGTCTGGGCAGATTTAGCTGAGCTGTTAACACTGGGAGGAGGGGGAGGTAAACCAAGCTTAGGCAGCAGCAACCCATTCTGGTGACACTGTAAAAGTTCACAGTAGCTCTATTCTGAATTTTAGTCTTACCTCATGTACAGGGAATAAGCCAGGAAATCCACAACCAGCTCTTGTTTTTTGGTAGGCATAAACAGCACAGCATGTTTGAAGGGTTCCACCTTCGTACCAAGAGCATTAAACTGATCTTGCTTCTTGACTCCTTGATAGATGTATCAGTGGCTACTCAAACGGATGCCTAAGTACATCTTTCAGGCAATGGGGACAAGTAGGATATTTTTAAGGCCATTTGCTGGGATTTGAGAGCAGGGGAAGATTTGCCCTTGTGTCTGCTTGAGATGCCCATAGGCAGTTGGTGGGCCACTGTGTGCAACAGGATACTGGACTAGATGGGCTGTGGCCTGATCCAGCAGGGCTCATCTTATGTTCTTATGCAAAGCCAGCTAGAAATTGTGAACAATAAAATTGCTTGTGTAATAACAGTGTAAATAGAAGAAGACACTTTTTTACTGTACATGTACTCAGTGCTGTACAGTGTGGGATTGATGGTAGAGAAATCTCCTTTGAGATTTCACTGAAGTCTTCTCTGTGCTGTAGTGCACCTGACCCAAGAGGATAAAGTTTTAAACAGATATATTCTTAGGAAGACAAAACAACCGTATTTTTTCTTTTTGCACTAGCCACCAACAGCCAAAATGCACGCAATCATAGAACGGACAGCGAACTTTGTCTGCAAACAGGGTGCCCAATTTGAGATCATGCTAAAAGCAAAGCAAGCAAGGAACTCCCAGTTTGACTTTCTGCGATTTGACCACTACCTCAATCCGTACTATAAATTCATTCAGAAGGCAATGAAGGAAGGCCGGTATGCTGCAAGTTCAGAAAAGAAAAAAGAAGAAAATAGTAAGTTAACGCTTCTCAGATATATTGCTTGTGCTGCGGGTCTGGGCTAACACGTTTCTAGCAATCATCTCAATGTGTGTCATTTAAAGGAACTCTCCTTAATTCTTATTGCCAGCGTTACAAGTGCTTTCCGAAGGCTAGGGAGCTTAACGACAGAAGATTATGAAAAGTTTAAGTATGTTAGAATGATGGGGCCTTAGAGCATCAACAGCAGTTAGCAGTTAGCGTTGCTTTAGATATTTATTTAGAAGAGACCTAGATTACAATTGCAGGCTTTCTCTCTCTGATGTGAGTGCCCTCAAGGTATAAGAAAACTGACAGTGAAGGAGTGTTCTGCTTACTGTTCTTGACAGAGAATACTTGAGATGGTGTTGGTAATATGATCCAATGCTCAGCTTAGGGTTGCCAGTGTGAAGATAGACAGCTCATGTTGTACAGAGTCATTTGAACTCTTCCAAGGAGGGAAACTGTGGGTTTTTACAGCCTTGGTTGGCATAAATCAAATGTATGTTCACATTACGAAGCTTTCCTTAGGATATGCACTGTAAACTGCATTTTAAAGACCTTCCCTACTTGGGTGCCTTGGAGATGTTTTGACTCTTCACTCTGGTCATATCCAGCCAGCAGGCCAAGTCCAGCGTCTTGGGAACTGGAGTCCAGTTTTAAAGCACTTTTTTCAGAGTTAATACAACATAAGAGCAAGCTTATTTATTACCTTTCCAATTAAAATACTGAAAGGATATTTATTCTCAGTGCACTTTAGAATCGTTTATATCAGTATCAAAAGAAAAGATCTGGAGGAGCTTGACTTCTGCAAAACATGGCTTATTGGAATACAGAGCATAAAGTGACCTACCTTTTGCAGGGAGAGAATGTTCAGGCAACACACAAGGTAGCTTTGTACTTGGTCAAGGCAGCCCAACTCAGGAAATCTTTCATTGAGCTTAATGGAGTGCCATGTAAGGGTGATGAGGATAAGTAATGACAATATATACACAGACTTGACTTTATTTTTGTCTGTTTTGATTTTATTCTTGTATGGTTTTATCTTTGTATACTTAAAATTTGATATGATCAAGCGACTAATCAATAAAGTTATTCATTCATTCATTTTGGAAGAGCTTGACGGGTAGTGTTGAAAGTGTTTTTCCCCCCTTCTCCCTCACTTTTTAGTGCTGTACTCCTCTTTGGATTTCTTCCTTAGATCTCACACAGCCTAAGCATGCATTGAAAAGTGTTTGATATAGAGCTAGATGGTGGAACTGCTTGTAGAGAAGCCTAAATAAATTGCAATGTCTTTAAAGTTCCTAGAAGCCAGTCCCTTGGATATCGCTCCAGAAGGACAAAACATAACCATGTAATTCTTTTTTAGGTGCAGCAAGTGCAGGATCTTGTGAAGATGATGATGATGATGGAGAGAGTTACTTGCATCCAAGCCTCTTTGCCTCTAAAAAGCGCAGTAGACTTGAAGAGCTTATGAAGGTACTTTCCATACAGCATTGGATACCAGAGCTGTATCCTTACTAAACATAGGTTACCGGAGTCCAGGGAATGGCTAAGATTTTGAGGCTCTGTGAGAAGTTTGACTTCTTCCTTTGAATTGCGGGTGTCCCTCCCGCCCATCCATCCATGTCTAGCCACATTGCTGTCAGTTTGAGAAGTACAAGTATAAAAAACCTGCCTTGAACTATGGAACCAGTGGAGCACATTTTAAGAATTGTGGCCTTAAGAACCTCTTTAAATCCACATTGTTATTCTTTCATATACCTTGAGATCTTAAGGCAAGTTACAACAATTAATACCTACAAGTAGTACCCAGAGGAGGGAAGAGGAGGCATAACACCTCTTTAGCACAGGTTGCTTTTTTTATCCTTTGGAAAATTTGCAAGGGATTTATCTCAGTAAGGTATCATTTTTAAATAGTATTTTTATTTAATGAGATATAACCGTTGAGTGCGCACAATTTTACCCTAATCCATAGCAGTCATATCTCTACAAGTGATCTTGGAAACAAATTCTGAGCATCTGAGAGTGCTTCATCCTTCTTGAACCTATAATGAATTGGTGCAAAGAATTGTGAAACAATTAATTTTGAAAGCTTTTTTCTCCTCTACCTTCCACAGCCTTTAAAGGTGGTGGATCCTGACCATCCCTTGGCAGCACTTGTTCGGAAGGCACAGGCAGAGAATAACTTGGCAACTCCTCAGCCGGCTGAGGGGGCAGCTGCCCAGTCATCCCAGGTGGAATATTCCTCAGACTGTAAGTACAGTGTGCAAACAGTAGGCATGGGAGAGAGTAGTTAGTTTGGTTGTATGTTGGCAGTTTTTCTTAACACATGTTTACTTACACTCTTGTCAGAGACCCCCTTAGAGTTGGGGATCTTTGGTTTTCCATTTATTCCCACCATCCCTGGTTGATCTGGTAACTGCGGTTTCACTTTTCCATGGTGACCGGATCAGCCCCCGCCCGCCATGGGTGCCATTAGGCCTACCTTAAACTCTTCTGAGGTCTGGGACAGGAGGAAATGTCCTGAAATGGTGCCAGGTTTCCCATAATTCCTTTCAAATCCTGCGAGATTCCACAGAAATTATGGGAAATGGAGTGTGTTTCCCATCATTTGGCATTATCCAGAGTTTTCTGTTTCTATGGTATGGCATGGAATGTGTCCCCTGCAGATACAGTGTCCTCACTCTGTATAGATGTATCTGTGTCTGTGGGTATTTGCGTTGATGGTACTATTGATTTACTTTTAGATTCTCCTCCCCCTACTCTTGGGTTTAAAGTGATTTGCGTTTTTGATCTGTAATGAAGTGCATGAACATTCCGCAAGGAGAATAAATACATGGTTAAGAATGTGACCAACGTGAAGCAAACTATTCAGCGGTCTTGGTTGGCATGAATATGCATTGTGTTTTTGAAGGCTTTGAAGAGAGTTGTTGGTTCTGAAAAGTAATCAGATTCTTTGACTGTCAAACACCACTTTCACCTTTCAGCTGTTGTGATGGGTCTTATGTATTATGGAAAGTGATTGCAGATGTTCTTAATTGGTCCCCTTGAGTTGGGTTCAGTTTCTGCTCTCAGTGTGGACACATCTATGAATGTTCTTCTGAGGTGATTCTGAGGATTGAACCTCTGACTTCTGACTCGAATGATCATTCCAAATGTGCTGAAGGCTGTTCTTCAGCACAGATATTCCTTCAGATGTGACTCGGGAGCTTCTGGGAAATCTTGGTGGAAAACAGTATTGTTATAGTTTGCAAAAACACTTCAGCACTGCAGTTTTGAAGTGATCCCACTGTAATCAATAGGGCAATTTCAAAGTGATTTCAAGAGTGCCCATTCAGCATCTATGCTTCTGATTCTAATTATACAATCCATACAAAAATTGTTTCACCAATAACTTGAGAAACTGTAATTTCATCTTGTTAAATCCAGGAGATACAAACTCTTTGGTAAAGAGATCAAAGCTCACATGGGCTCATCTTTTGCTTGGCCACTTCTTTTTTTTTAAGCCTGAATACATAAGCGATTGGTTATTCCTTAGACCTAGCTAAGGATTCCAATCTGTGGATCAAATATTTCCTTATACGATGTTTTGATAACACAAAGAAAAGAAGGGCCTTTCTTAAAAGTGCTTTTAAATCACAATTATGGGCATGTCCACATAAAGTGGGAGGTAGCTGTGGTAGGCCCCTGTGTGTTTGAAGACTAGTAATCCTGGCTTCTTCCTATACCTGGTGCTTTGCCAAGCACTGACTGTATGAGTTGCTCCCAGGTCAGGGGTTTCTGATATACCATTTAGCAGGGACCACTGGCTTTTAGGGTGGCAGTCACATCCAGAAACATAAACAAACAAATGCTTGGTACCACTGAAATTGTCTGCATGATCTGGGTTTAAGTCTGATGGTAGCATGCCAGTGATGTGTAAGTATAAGAATAAATGAATGTTAAGCTTGTCTGCTGGACCAGGAGTTCTCAGCTGCTGCACTTCAGATAGTCATGAACTACGACTCCGTCTCCTAGCATGCTGTGCATTGTAGTTTGTAATGTACAGAGGCTTGCGCTCGAGTGCTCAAACTCAGGGGCTTTATAATTCAGACAGCAACCAGCTTGCTTGCATCGAAGACTGCTAATATAGATGCCTAGGTACTGCCCCTAGGTTGGAGAGACAGGCAGGGTGCCTCTTGAGACCATTTGCAGGAATTTGGGAGCAGGTGAAGGTTGTCTTGTGCTCGATGTGCCCAGAAGCAGTCAGTGGACCATTCTGCTGGACTAGATGGGCTGTGGCATGATCCAGCAGGGCTCCTCTTATGTTCTTATAATTCTCCCTCCCTCAACTTACCCGCACTTCTTGAAGATGGATAGTTTTAGAAAGTTTTAGAAAAATGAAGAATGAAAAAGTATTGTGGATGCTGCATTTAGAACCAAAGTTTATAGTATATTCAGAAAGCACCAGAAAAGAAAGATGTCTTTCTCTTTAGTTTAGTTGGTCTCAATTGACAGTAGCTGCATTTTTGTGGGATTTCATTAAAGCCATACTCTGTGCTTCATAAAACATGCAAGGGTTTTCAGTCACTTATGTGAAATAAGCAAAGAGAGCAAATCTCCAGCTCACCTTCAGAATTGTTTTCTGTGAGATCTCTTCTTCCGAGTGGTGCAAAAAGTACCTGTTCAAATAGTACACACTTTGAAGGCTGCATTAAGTGATTACGATATGTGTTAGCAGAACAATTTCGGTGAGAAGAACTTGCAAGATTATATGCTACACAGGTTGTGTATTTTGTTATTCATGGAGGCTTCTTCTTGATCGGAAAGAAATGCCTCACATTTCCGTACTTCTTGACAAGGCGTGATTTGACAAGATAATGTGGCAAATTGATAAATCAATTGAGAAAGGGCTTGCCGCTAATATGTCAAGAGAAACAGAAGCGTTTAGTTTGAGGGAAGGAACGTTAACCTGGAAGATGGTCCCTTAAAAACATCTTTCCATTCACAAGCTATTAATAAAATCACTACTATTAGCCACAGGTGTTCAAATTCTCTTTGGTATGAGTGAAAGGATTATCAGCACCGTTTAGTTTTGCTCTCTAGGGCACCCTGAGAAGTATTTCCTACAACCTTTTGAGTGAATTCTGTATCTGCAAATGGCGTTGTGATGTCTCCTTTCAGCCAGAAAGAATGGGTCATCTGGATACTGCTGATTGTGATGATGCTTCATGTGATGAGTCTTCTGACATGTGGATCAGCAGCTTTCTTTTCAGTATCATTTGCCACTTTGCTATTTTGAATAAGAAGGAATTCCATGAAAAATGAGTGAAGTCCCTTGCCCTTTTAGGAATTTTGAGCTTCAGCTTGCAAGAATCTTCTTCACTTGGTTATTTTAAGTATTGTAACACTTGCTGTATTTTTTCAGTTAAGCAGTGCAACTCGCTAGTGTTCTGAAAAATGGAGTCCAAATATATTGTTGTACAGAAGTCAGTTTAGAATTCAATTGTAGTAAGTAGGATGAATTCTAAACTAATTTACTCCATTGTGCTGGCTTGTATAGCATCTGTTACACAATTGTACTTCTGTGATACTGAAATGGTTTTCCCATCTATCCTTAATTGCCATTCTTACCATCCACTTACAGTTTATTTTTTAAGTCCTGGATATTCTTAAAGCAGAATTTTTATGAAGTTGATAGCCGATGGTGAATTCTGCAGCATTTTGAAACATTTTGAGTGCCCCACTCTTGAAAGGAAAAGGCTAGAAGTAGACATATTGTGTCTAAAGTTGTTCAAAGAGTAAGGACTAGACTTTGGCCTGGAACTTATTTAAGAACTCTTGATAGGTTTACTTAGGAAGCACACACACAATCTTTGCATTATGTATTTACAATGTTAAATTTTATAATATGTGTTGAATTTGTTCAAGACAATTTTAAAATCAAACAGACTATTTGAATGGCTCCCATTTTGCAGTTGAAACAAGTGTGAGGTCCTGCAAATCTTGAGATGTGATTGGACTCCAATTCCTATAAATTTTAATCAGTGTAGCTGATAGGAGTCGTATGTAAGCCTTGCCTAAAGTTTCATGAGTTTGCCTCTTGAGGATTAAAACATCAAATGGTGTAGTATCCCCTTAGAATATTTCTTCTATAACAGTCTTTTTAAGCTAATAATTTTTCTTGTTATATACAATTCTGGTCACCATACTTCAGAAAGAAAATTGTGGAACTAGAAAAGGTACAAAAAAAGGGCAACCAGAATGATTAAAGGGCTGGAGCACCTCCCTTATGTAATCAGACTGCAGCATCTGGGCCTCCAGCTCTGAAAGACAAGGTTTAAGAGGAGACCTGACTGAAGTATGCAAAATCATGCATGCTATAAGAAAGATCGATAGAGAAAAATTCTTCTCCCTATCACACAACATTAGAATCTATGAAGCTGATAGGTAGGAGAGTATATTTCTTTACCCTATAGAATTTGCTACTAGAAGAGGTGGTGACATCAACCAACATGGATGGCTTTTGAGAAAGGGTTGGACAAATTCATGGAGGACAGGCTACTAAACTGGCTACTAAAATGGATGCCTAGGTACATCCTCGAGGCTGAGGGGACAGGAAGGATGCCTCCAAGGGCCATTTGCTGGGAGTCAAGAGCAGGTGAAGATTTTGCCTTGATCTTTTGCTTGAGATGGCCAGAAGTAATTGGTGGGCCACTGTATGTGAGATGGGAACTCCACTTGATGGGCCATGGCCTGATCTAGTAAGGCTTCTCTTATGTTCTTATCCTTGCACTTATTTTTCCAGTTATCTTATTTGTGTAAGATAATGCAAAGAAGGTAGTGATTTCTCAAAGGAGTATTACCTACTGTAACAATGGCATCCTATCAGTTTTGTAATACTAGATTGGAAAGGTGAAATAGCACAATTGTTCTTTGTATATTACATATTAATGTAACTTAAAGGCTAGATGAATGTAGGTCGTAATGCTAATCACCAAAGAGATGTGTGAATAAGTGATTCCTCTATCATTTTGCTTAACCAAATTTTCTTAGTTATGCTAATTTCCTACTGTGCCGATAAAAAACCCTGAGAAGATAAATGTCGTTCATTCGCTACAAAGCTTAAATCTAAATTTCAGTATCCCGGTCTTTGATGATGTACATTTTGGTTCAGTTGTTGTTGTATTTTTGTGGGTTTGTTGAGTATTTCAGTTTTGATTTTTTCCCCCTTGAATGTGTAGAGATTAATGACATCTCAACAGAACAAGCCTGGTTGGAATGTCCCAGAAGGTTGCTTTGTACCTGGTTTCTTTGTCTCTCCATTTCAGTCCAGCATTGACTGACCAGGTGCCTTAAAAATAATTTTATGAACTTCACTTGCAGTTGTATTTATTTAGGTGCCAAAAACTCCAGCATCTCAAGGCCCTTGGAAACTCTACTCTTACTCCAATAATAGTGCACCCAGGATTACCATGTGACATTAGTTGCTGTAAAGAAGGAAGAGAGTCTGGCAGTTTGGAGCACGTGGACTCTCATGAATCCCGAATAACGGTTGGAATTTACTAACACGTTGAAAAATGGGACAAAAATAGACAGGCATAGATTTAGTGAAGGCTTGAAATTATAGGTGGGTGGGCATACAAGTAGAAGTGGTGCATTGAATCCTTCCCAGGTAGTTTTGTCTTAGGTTTAGTTGTTCACAAGGGCTGAAATTGCCTTAGGTGGAGCTAGCAAGGTAGGAAAGGCTTGCTACGTGTCCCCCATTGCTGTATTGCTGTTAATGATGGGGGAACCTAGGCCATACACTTCTAACAGTAATCTTGGGCCCTGGGTATCTGGAGCACCTTCTCCCATATAGACCTGCCTGGGCACTGATTTCTCAAGGAGAGGGCCTTCTTGTAGTTTCTTCCCTTTCAGAGGTTCTAGGCATAGGGACTTGCAGGAGGGCCTTTTCTGTTGTGGCCCCTAGACTCTGGAACCGTCTCCCTCTTGATGCTCACCAGCGCCTTTCTTGTATTGTTTTCAGAGCCTGGTGAAAACATATATTTTTACCCAGGCTGTTGCTTCTTAAACAGCTTCCTCAGGGTGCTGTCCTCTTAAGGAGGGAAGGCGGGGGTTATATTTTTAATTATGTTTTATTCTTCAATATGTTGTAATTTCATTGTAACCCACCCTGGGACCATTTGGTGAAAGGCGGGATATAAATTTCCTAAATAATAAAGTTCAGATGTGCCCTGACTATCTTGTTTTGCTGCTGGCTTTGTGTTGCAGACTGCAAAGATCCTTCACGTTTCTCTCAAGCAGCTTGACTGCTGTAGATGTTCTGGAAAGCAATTACTTAAAAGTTCCCTCGAGCTTTTTTTGTTTATCTCCTTCCCTGTAGCTGATAATCAGCCTGCTTGTTCCAGTCAAAACACCCAGCTCCTCCTTGCGTGAGGCGCCACTGTAAAAGTCATGCCAGTGCCAACAGTTACCACTCAGTAAAAGCTTCTGTTGGGCGAGCATTTTGCTAATTGGACAGTGCCACACTGGAGGGACTCAGCTTTTGCCTTGGAAAGGGCCCGGTCTATCCATGCATTTGACGCCAGAGCAGTTTGTAGAATGATTGACAGGTTGACATACTGTGGACACATTTCCTTCCATCCTTTGGTCTGAAAGACATATCGCAACAGGATAAGGGCTGCAGGAAACAAGGGCAAAAGTTTTAAGACACTTGTTCTGAGGTATATACCAACATATCCCTGTTACCCTCAGAACCTGTCCATGTAAAAATGGTGACATAGAAACACCAGAACATGTTCTTCTGTTCTGCAAACTTTATAACACTGCTCGCCAAGAATTAATAAATCCCAAGCTGAGCCTGTATCCAGGAAGACCCAGTTTAGAATACATTAAGTTATTGTTAAGTGATATCAATCCTGACATGACCCTAGCTGCTGCAAAATTCCTAGCCGTAGTTATAAAATTAAGGGAGAAGTCAGAAGATGAAACCCTGCAACCGAGCGACCTTGATTAGAAATATTCTGGGGAAGAAAAATATTCTTGATCGTACGTATTTAAATCCATTATGTTGTTTTATTGTCTCTTATAGTGGGCCGTTTTACCTGTTTTATGTACTGTCTTCTGAGACAAGTGGTTCTGAGGTTACCTTTACAAATCTGCAAGAAGGGCTGAGCAGCATTTTGTGCCTGTTCCTCACTGCATTTCTTCTGAAATGCAAGGGTGGTACTTGTTAGAGATAGTTGCCAGATGCAGAATCAGTGCTTAAAGCTGTCTTCAGAACAGGATTGTGTTGACGGAACTGTACCTGGCTTGCAAGATAAATAAGGAAGAGAGGATGGGAAGAGCAAATATTACCCAAAGCCACCCTGTCTTATCTTCTCCAATTTTCACCTATTCTTAGTGTATTGTTTTTTAACATTATTCCATGGCTGAAAGAGAACGTCTTTCTCTTTTAAGTTATTGTCCTTCTGAAACTTTACTTTGTTATCAGAGCTCTGCAGAGGTATGCTTGTCAACACTGGGCACAGCATGATCTTCAGCACTTAGTTATACAGACCTTTCCTGTATTTTGGAAGCAAAACGTGTGTGCATAAGTCTGCTGGTCAATCATTCCATTTTAAGCTCTGAATCTGATGTGTGTGATTGGCTATACGTTTTGTACTCCATAACTCACTCTCTGCATCCTCATCAGTGAAGTAATGCTGTCATTAATTGCAGTTTGTACAAAGCTGACATAAATTCCAGTGAAGAGAGGGACTGGAGCTTGGTTGTGACGAGTGTGCTCTGAGTGTAGAATGTTTCCGTTCCTGGTATCTCCACTTAGAAAGATCAATCTCTGCTGCCAAAGACCTTTCTCTGCCCAAAGCACTGGCTATAGCTGTCTTCCAGGGTGCAAAGTTCTGGTGTACCTTAATCCAAGGCAGCTCCCAAGAATAGTTTCCTCATAGCAGCAGTTTAATAAAATTTAACAGTGACTTAAAGCAGAGCATTGCACACAAGACAGAACATTGGCATGGTTTCTTGATGATTTGTCACCCTTGAATTTCTTCCCTGGAACGTTAAATTGCCACTGTGGGATAAAACTTAAAGCTTAGTAGATGCCTAGCTGTTGAAAGACTCCCTTTTGAAGTGCATCAAGCACCATTTCTGAACTAGGATTTCCCAGATCTTGATAATGCATGGTCTGTGAATTGACACACTGGAAACTTGGTGATCCACCAGCCTCTGCTCCCTTGGTTTGGAAAACAATTCTTTCTGTACAAAAATTCAGCAAGAAATGTGAATCTTACAGCTGACCTATTTTGTGGGGGTGACCTTGTCCTGTACTTTGAGAAACCCTTGTTCTAGGCAGTAAGGAAAGGTGCTTCTCTTTATATTGTCTCTTTGGAGTTTCTTCTCCCTCTCTATGCATGGTAAAAAGAAAACTCAGTGGTTAAACTATGCCGACTAATCTTAGAAGTCAGTGTTGCAAAGTTGCCATATATTTTTTAGTGTTTCAATCTTTGCTCAACAAATTTGCAAGCATAATAGCCAGAGACTGATCTTTTGCTCTTCTCTCAAAATCAAGTGCCTAGAATGATTTGGTGCAAGTAACTTCAGGTTTTAAGATTCTGATCATGAGATTGAGCCTCCTCCTTGAAAGAAGTACAGTAGAAGTGCAGTTATCTTTGATTTAGGAGGAAAAGTCCAGAGCATCACTGGAGTTGTAGATTAATTAGAAGGTTGATGTGGTATTCAAAGACACACAGAATTTTTAGGTTCTGTGCACTACAGTGCCATGTTTCAGGAAGTCAAGCTATATTTGAATAAATATATTAATAAAACATTTTTGAGCCAGTTAACTTTCAGTCTCATTGCCTATGCTTAAATAAAACATGAACATGTATTTTAGCATTTTTTGAAAAATGTAACTGGAGCATATCTGTAAATGAGCTGATTTCTTACTTAGCAAGAAAAGGGTCCTAAAAAATGAATGCTGTTCAAAATGGTAAAAAATGCACAGTTTCACTGGTTCCCAGGGAGCCAAGTGTGTGTTTCCATTTCACAATGTACAGCACACCAAATGTAATTGGCAGTACTGGCAGTTAAGAGAATCTGGTGAATTTGTGACTCCCCCACAAATGTTGTTCCTATAGCACAATGCTTATTAGGAACAGAACTGGCATGTTAAGCAAGGGGTGACTGTACAGAACTAGAGATTATTGGCTTTCTGGGCTAGGGAAACATGGGATACGTATTGGATATGTATTATGTATGCATTCATATAGGGTACATATCCAATACATATCCGATACATATGCATTGGTATAGGATATTTATCCAATATGTACGCGTTCGTATAGGATCCTTATCCAGGATCTGTATGCATTTGTATTAAATAGAATCCTACCACATTCAAAGGGATCTATTTGAGCGAATACTCATTTTCTAACATTTGACTCATTACGAATCCAGTGCCAGAAAACTCATTCATGCACATCCCTATTCTGGGCCTCAAGGACATGGTTTGAACTTTAGGGACAAACTGTGGACCCCATAGTCTCCCATGGGTCATGAAGAAGAGACCATGGAAGTTTTGTAAGAACTTGGGAAATGCCTTAAAGGCACCAGTACGCCTTTGGGTGCAGTATTGCTAACTCCGTCCTGGCAAGTGTTCCATTGGGATTTTAGGAGGAGATGAAATAATTAATGTCTAGCTCTTTTTTATAGTGGACTTTTGTTTAAAGTAGGGGGCTTTTGCTGTGTTCTTAGAATCCTGTCTAGAGATAAAATCTGTTTCTAAGCCTTGGATATTTTGTGCATGGTTAGAACATGGGCATCAGTGGCTACCTATGTGTTTTGGTTTTGAGTCGCACAGTATGAAGAGCCCCATGCCTTTGCCAAGCTCTGTGGGGCTTGATCAGATCCTTGCTTACTAACTCAGGATTGGACCAAATATAAGATTCTTGGAAGTGAAGGTGTTTTTCAAGTATTTATTCTTTAACCATCAGAAGATTAAAATGGAACTGAGCTGCACTGTCTGTGTTTGTTGCCATTCTGATATGAAACATTTTAAAAAGAGATGTCCAGGTCATTCGAGCAAGATATAAAGTAGAATTGGGTCATCAAAATCAACCTTTCACATCTTCTGTATGAATGGCCTGCGCTGTCCGGGTCTAGGATGAGAAGAACTATAGACTGAACTGGTTTGTAAAGGAAATAGAAAGGGCTTTCAATAAACAAGCCTTCAGGGGATCTGTTTTGAATGGTTTGGATTTGATTTATGTTACATAACCTACAGTTCCTCTCCCCAAGGCTACAAGAGACGTTAGCAAAACAATTTTTATTAAAGTAATAACCATTACAATACAGTTCAGTTCAGTTTATTCTGACTGTCAAAAATGCCTGTAAACAAAGACGAAAAAAGAATCCAAATGTGTACAAAAATACTGCATAGAAAGTTAAATATGAAATATGTAGAACTGTGGGTACTATAGCAAGTAATTCATATGTTAGAAATATGTGCATGTAAATGAACTCCAGGGGTTAAAGCAGAAATCCAAATTCACCATTTTTTTATAGCTGGCTACTACAAAAGTTGAGTAGTTGTGTTTGTCATCTTAAAGGACTGTTGTTGCAGAGACAGCTAGCTCAACAACTTCTTTGCATATTGTACTTGTGTTGATTTTTCTGTGTCTGTATTTGTACATTTTGTTTAGACCACATCAGCATATGTTGTGTGTATCATGTCAATTATGCTTACCTTTACCCTTTCTGCCTTTGTTTTATTTGTTTTTATTTGTATTGCATTTTGAAATAGTCATATGACTAGTCAAATAAATTTTAATATATATGTGGATTATGCTGCTTTGGTTACAGAAGCTCAAAGTCTGTCTCCATTCATGCTTGAATAGTCTTGTGAACAATTTTGGCACGATTCAATAGTTTAATGGCTTTAAAAAAAAGAAAGAAAAGTAATTCAGATATATGCATCCTGCCAATAAATCTAAGTATTGTTATGGGTGAGAGTACATTGTATTTTATGTGATATAAATATACAGTATTTTACATTTTAAAAGAAGACCTTCTTATATGGCATCCACCACTGAACTTTCTTAAATTGATCTTCCTGTATCCTTAAGTTTTCTTTAAAAAAAAAAAAAGGAGGAATGAGTGATATTTAGCAGCCTGGGAGCAGTTTGCTTTCTTAATAGATAGCAAGTTGAAGCATAGGGAGGAAGATAGGAGAAGATAGGAAAATAAAACAAGGGGTCATTCTGTGAAGATGATATTCAGCATTAACTGGCGAGGGGAAACAGGTTTTGACCCAGTAGGTTATAGGTCTATGGAATTTACTACCAGAGGTTGTGTGAGACCTGGGAACCTTGATGGCTTTAGGAAGAGGTTGGATTAGTTCAAGGAGGACAGGTGTATTAGTGGGTACTAGAATGGGTGCCTAGGTGCTGCTTCCAGGTTGGAGAGGCAGGATGATGCCTGAAGACCACTTTTAGAGAGCTGAGTGCAGGTAAAGGTTTTTGCCTTTGTCTTCTGCTTGAGATGCTCTGAAGCAATTGGTGGCCCACTGTGTGAGACAGAATGCTAAACTCAATGGGTTGTATCCTCATCCAGCAAGGTTTCTCTTAATTTACAGAGGACAGGTGTATCAATGGCTAGGTATTACCTCTAGGTTGGAGAGACAGGCAGGATGCCTCTAAAGGCTGCTTGCAGAGTGTCAAGAGCAGGTGAAGGTTTTGCCTTCGTCTTCTGCTTAAGATGCCTATAAGCAATAGGCAGGCCACTGTGTGAGATAGGAGACTGAGTTAGAAGGGCTGTGGCCTGATCCTTAAATTTGCTTTAAGGGTTGAATGACTCCTAAGGTTCTGGAGGTAAAGGTGAGCAAGCAAGGCAGGATGCTTGAGACCTGTTGTCCAAATGGGAAGACATAGGAGGACACTCCAGCACAGAATTCAGGAGACACAGATGAATGTAATAGTAAAAAGACATGATGGCTAGTTGCATTCTGATAGGTACATAGGAGGATATAAAAGAGATACTTCTATCAGCCAAGTGGGGTTATCATTGATCAGCTGCGATCACTGATTCCAAGTTCGTCTTCACATATTTCACTAGCATGGATTCTGTGGAACCAAGCAGTGCTTTTGGCTTCGCATTGCACAAATACTAGACCAGCGGTTCTCAACCTGTGGGTCGCGACGCCTTTAGGGGTCGAACTACCCTTTCGGAGCGGTTGCAACAAGTCTGCCACCTTCCCGTTCCATCCTTGCCCGAGCTGCCCCGCCCCCATGGTTGGGGGTCTCCACAACATGAACAACTGCATTAAGGGGTCACGGCATTAGGAAGGTTGAGAAATACTGTACTAGTCTGTCTCTCCACCTTACGGTTTGAGACAAGCATCAGTTAGAGCCGGCAAATTCAAAGGGAACATCCTGTTCTCCCAGCATTATGGCTAGTTCAGATTTCATAAATGATAAATAAATACTTCTTGAACAGAAGTAGAAAAACATACTACAATATGTAAATACGAAGGGCCCTTTTGTTTGCGTGTGTGTTTCATCCCTGTGTGTGTAACTCTTATAATTTCTGTTTTGACTGTGTAACACATGAATCGCAGACACTTGTCACAACTCATGACAGCAAGGTGATTATTCTACAAACAGATGAGCGACTTAGGTTGGCGTTCCGGTGACAGTGATGATAGAATACAGAGAAGCTCGCAACCATGAATATTTTGAGATTATTTTCGTGTCAGATTCCCAGAGTAGTCACACTTTCACACACCTGTTGCCTCGCTGAATCTCAGAAGTTAACTTGCAGTTGTGATTGTGTTCTGCTTATGCCAGGGGAGAGGATTACTGATAGGCAGTTGGTGGTTTGCACAGATTTTGTGTGTTGATACTCCTTATGGCAGCAATTTTTAGTTTCCATTCTGCGGGCAGATATTGATTCCCCCAATCTTGGCGGTTAACTTGAGCTGTGTATAGATTGTTTGCAATGGATAATTTTTCTATAGGTTGTAGCCTTGCTTCATGCAAGGTGTGTTAATAGAACATTCAACCCTGGCATTAATAATTTGTTGCAGTCTTTCCTGAACACTAAGCCTTTCACTGCTACTTTCATTGAATAGGCAGAATGCCACTGCAGCTTGCTAATTTGAATTAGGCAGGCGTGGTTGTGATTTACCTAAAAGGCCAGGCAGAAAATGAATTAACTCTTCCTGTCCTTGTTCATTCTGCTGCTGTTTTCCTTTAGCCTTGGATGTGCTGACTTAATTTTGCACAGATGTGTTAACAAAGTATTTGCTCTAAATTGTGAGCCAATTTGGTCTAGAGGTTAGGGAGCCAGACTCTTATCTGGGAATACTGGTTTTGATTCCACACTCTTCCATGAAGCCAGCTGGGTGACCTTGGGCTTATCACAGCTCTCTTCTGGGCTCTCACAGGGTGTCTGTTGTGGGGGGGAAGAACAGAAGGTTTGTCAGTCTCTTTGAGTCTCCTTAAATGGGTGAGAAAAGCAGGTTAGAGAAACAAACTCCTACTCCTTTTCAGGCAGGGTGAGTGGCTGTTGCACTAGGAAACTTAAAACCTGAGCAACAGGGCAGTACTTTCCATTCTCCTTGAAGATGCCTGAATCTCTGATCTTATCCCTTTTTTCCCCCTAGCCACGGTGGCAACTATGTATTACAGTTACTACATGCTTCCAGATGGGACCTACTGCCTCGCACCACCACCCCCGGGAATTGACATGACTACTTACTACAGTGCACTGCCAGCAGGGGTGACGGTCTCTAGTGCAACTGGAGTAGCTACAGTAACAGCGCCACCACCGCCTGGCACAACGCCACCACCCTCTTCAGAAGCAGCTGATGAGTCGAGTCGAGTCATCTCTACCACAAGTGCTCCTGCAAGGTATTGCATGTTCTCCCTGTATTTAATCTTAGTCCTAAGCGTGACTCAGCACCTGGACATGGTCACAAAAAGAGTTAAGGTTTTAGTACCCTGCTGCCCTGGTTGCCTGACAAAAGGCCTTTTCGCACTTGACTTCTGTGGGACAGGGTCCCACAAAAGTTATGTTCGGGGACAGCGTTTGCCGTTCACACTATGAGACCATCCTGTACTCTGCACAAACTTACCTTCAAGCCAGTTTGGTCTAGTGCAGTGATGGTGAACCTTTTGAGCTTGGTGTGTCAAAATTCGCAAGAAAACCTAGCTTAACTTGGGTGCTGTGTCACATCTAGAAATATCCATAAACTTGTGATATTTGTGACTCTAGTAAAAAAGTTATATTTTTGATATATGTATTTTATTAAAAGCAAAAACAAATAATTCTTTACATTAATGACTTTTGTTGCTAAATCTTCAATTGAAAGTTGGTATTTCGTACACTTCAAGAACAAGCAAGCACTACACACCCAGGTGCCAGGGTGGCCATGTGTGTCACCCAAAAGGGCTTGGTGTGTCACTTGTGACACGCGTGTCATAGGTTGGCCATCACCGGTCTAGTGGTTAAGGAGGTGGACTCTTATCTGGGAATACCATTTTTGATTCCACCCTTCCCCACAAAGCCAGCTGGGTGACCTTGGGTTAGTCACAGCTCTCTTCTGAGCTCTCACAGGGTGCTCTGTTGTGGGGAGAAGAACAGAAAGCTTTGTCAGCCACTTTGAATTCCTTAAAAGAGTGAGAAAAGTGGGGTAGAAAAGCCAACTCTCCTCCTCCTCCTCCTTCATGCTCCCAGAGAGTGGATGGTCCCATCCAGGACCATTCACCTTGCTTTAGCAGTGGCCAAACATGCTGGCCTGTTGCTTTGGTGATAGGCAAGGGGCCATGTGACTGTGCAGCCACAGCTGAACTGCCCCTCCCCCTCCCCCCCGCCTTCACATATGGCTGCATGTGGGGGGTGACTGAAAGTGACCTAGGTATTCTCAGTCAAGCTGTGGAGCTTTTACAGCTCTGAGGACAGCCGTGGCCCATGGAGGCAACACCATGGTAAGCAGATGCTCCATCTCTGAATGTACAGCGTCCTCCTGAGTATCTTGCTGCAGGCCGGTCAGAGAATTTTTGAAATACATCCTGAGCTGCTACCCGGCGTCAGTCCAGAGGGAAATGAAGATTTCTGTGTCACATTGCGTGGAGGCTTGCTGATGAGGGTTTAAAGTTTCCATGTGTTTTTAGCATCTTCCTCTTAATATTAAGCCTCCACCCCCCACCCCCCAAAGAAAACCCCTCAAGGCTTAGATTGGCGAACAGTGTCTCCTTACCAGGATCTGTTGCACCACAGCTCCTGTTATGCCTTGTCAGTGTTTAGAAATGACAAGAAAATTTGCCGTTTAGCAACAAGGGAAAACATTAAGCTGATAAGCTTAAGGGAAAGAAAAAGACTTCTAGGGAGGGTTTCTTATTTTTCTCAATTCCTGTCCTCTGGCATCCTACCTAAAAAAAAACCCTTAGAAACTGTGTTAAGCCACAAAAAAACTTGTGCCAGACTAAGGGTGTTTTTCCACTTCACTAAAAGTACCCATTAAGTACCCATTAATGGGTACGAAATGGCAGTTTTGTACCCATTAATGGGTATTTAATGGGTACTTCTAGTAACAGTGGAAAAACACCCAATGTCTCGTGACCCTATGCAACATACACAGCTTTAAAAATACGTTTTGCAGTCCCTCCATTTTTCCGGTCCAACGCAAATAGCTCTAGCTGTTAAGAAATACTTTTTTTTTTTGTAAATTGACCCTCACTAGAGATAGAAAATCTGATGAGCGACTGCTGGTTTTAATACTTCTCTGTGTTGTTTTCTGTATTTCTGTATATCATGTGCTCCTCGTCTTTTTCAGCGCAATTCCTTCTGTGGTTGCCATAATCCCCCCTCCCCCGGACATCCAGCCTGTAATTGACAAACTAGCCGAATATGTAGCCAGAAATGGGATTAAGTTTGAGACCAGCGTTCGTGCCAAGAATGATCCAAGGTGAGTGCATGCGGCTTTCTTTCTTAATTATTTCATTTTACGGTATTATGAAAGTGGGTCATTTGCCTCTTTTTCTTATCAACTCTCTGCTCTGCAATAGAAAGCTGTTCGCATAATGGGCCGTAATTCGTTGTATTAGCATTCATGGGGCTCCTTGATGTTAAGCATTATTGCCTATGAGTCTTGAAGCCCAATGCTTCTGTACCGTATATATCTTCTCGGCATTTAGGCTTAAGTTATTACATTTCAGAACACCTAATAGCCTTTTTGTGCCTAGGGTGGGAAAGTCAGGAATTACAGTGGATGCTCGCTGTGCTGAAATATGTTCCTCCTCTTGCTACTACCGTGTCTCTCCCTGACCTTTCTCAACAGGTTTGAATTCCTGCAGCCGTGGCACCAGTACAATGCCTACTACGAATTTAAGAAGCAGTTCTTTCTCCAGAAAGAGGCTTGTGGCAGTTCAAAGGTAGGCTTGTGGTTACCTGTCATTTAGCCTGTAGCAGGAGGCTTGAAGTTAGTTATTATTTATTTATTTAATAAATTTATATCCCACCCTTCACCAAATGGTCCCAGGGCAGCTTACAAAAAGAATGAAACATATAAAAAGAAAAAATAATAATTAAAAATATCACCCCCTCCCTCCCTAATAGGCCAGCACCCTGAGGAAGTTATTTAGTTAGTTACTTAGTTTATTTAGTTTATTTATTGCATTCTTATCCCACGCTATGACCCAAAGGTCTCACGGCAGGTTACAACATGTAAAACCAGATTTAAATGTATTAAAACAAAAAACGTGTCTGAAAAGTGGGGAGAAAAAGCTGTTTCCCTGTTTATCCCAAGGCCAGGGCAAAGAGGTGTATCTTTATTGCCCCCCCTAAACTTGTAAAATGAGGGTGCCTGGTGCGTCTCAGGAGGGATATTATTCTGTGACGTGGAGGCCATCACTGAGAAGGCCCTGTCCCAGGTTCCTACCCCCTTTGCTGCAGAAGGTTGTGGTATAAGCAGGAGGGCCTTCCATACAGGTCTTAAAGCACAGACAGGTTGGTATGGAAGAAGGCATTCCTTTAACTATTTGGGGACCAAGTCATTTAGGACCTCATTGATTAAAGTGAATTGGCAGTCTTTTAAGCCTGGTGTGGTGTGTGTGTCCAGCTGTCCTGGTCAGCAATGTAGCTACTGCATTCTGTTTTTAGTGAAACTGAATTTGGGGCTAAAGCCCTGTACATGAATTGCCCCTGGCACATAAAGCCATGCTTCCTCTTATCTCTGGCACGGTATGAACTGCTCCTTTTGTTCAGGAGGCCTTATGAGGCGTTCCAGCATGGATAGATCACATAATGAAATGTGGCTGTGGGTTGCCTTTGTATTTCTTTATTTGTGTCACTTTGACAATTTGAGATAGAAATTCTTGTTTTTAAAACATATTATAAAGTCATAATATTGTTGCTAGGAAACGATCTTGCGTACTCTACCGTAATGTGGATGAGGTCCCTTTTTGGAATTAATAGTGGGCGTACTAATGAATCAGATTATGCTTCCAGTTTTAAACAATTTCACTGTTCAATTTAACGCTGCATAAAAGAGTCGATGATAGAGTTTTAACAGAACCTTCGTGAATCCTTTCATTTTCAGATTGTGCCTCCTTTTGTTTTGGCTAAAGGCTCTAGCGTGTTCCCGGGCGGAACTAATGGGGTTTGTAACTAGTTTCATGAACCCACAGGGACTTCAAACTAGGCTTGCAAACAGCTCAGCTGCTGCTTCAAATAGGAATTCCCTCCACCCAGATAAACAAGGAACCTTTCTAAGCTAAGAAAGGGAAGAACCTTTGCTGCTTTGCTATTTCACAAGGTTGGCTGTGCAATCCTTCAGATATGCTCAGGTGGGTTAGAAAAGGAAGAAGAAGAGTTGGCTTTTCTACCCCACTTTTCCTCACTCATTTAAGGGGACTCAAAGCAGCTGACAAACCTTCTGTTCTTCTCTCCACAACAGAACACCCTGTGAGGGAGGTGGGGCTGTGAGCTCAGAAGAGAGCTGTGACTAGCCCAAGATCACCCAGCTGGTTTTGTGGGGGAGAGTGGAATCAAACCCGGTATTCCTAGATAAGAGTCCGGCTCCCTAACCACTAGACCAATCTGGCTCACAACCTTGGGTTGTCATTTTTTCCTGCTGTTTCCTACCCTTGCCCATCGACCGACTCAGATATGTGCACAGCTGGCACACCTGGAATCTCATTTAGCTACCAAAGCCAGGATCTACAAATAAGCCTGCACTCCATAAAGCTGAGCAGTGGCGTTGGATTGCCTTTTTCTTTCAGCCATCTGTGCATTGCAGGTTCAGCTTTAGTGAGACTTCCTAACAAGAAGTGGCATTCATTCATCCAGTTTATTCCTCGTTCAGTGTATTTCTATGCCTCCCTTAAGCCAGAAGATCTTAAGAACCACTTACAGCATATAATGTTAAGACAGGTCCCTGCCCTCGGGGGTACAATCTAAAAAGACACAACACACATAAAGAGGACCAGGCTGGGGCTTTCAATTTTAGATCTGAATTCCTTTTCTTTTTAATGTTTTGTTTCCTTTGCAGGGTTTCTATGTTTCATGGTTATTGGCAGCCTTACACTACTTTTATACACAACCTGTTTCTAGTGTATGTTTTTATCTGTTATTGCTGTGCTTGGGTCTATGACTATAATAAACGTTTGATTTGTCCAGAATGGGCAAACATAGTGACAAGGCAGTCTTTGCAGTGGCCCCCTGTCTCCCTCCTGCAGCCATTTGCTTTCTATTCTGGCCCTCTGATATTTGTAGGGGACTTGAGGGAGACAAGTCCTTTTATTGTTCTTACTGGAAGAGCAAATTGAAGCCTCTGGCCGACATGTGGGGCCTGGTTGATGCTTCAGGAAATTCCAGGCAGCCATAAACAAAAACTTAGAAAGAGGGGACAGTATATTGATGCATTTAGTTACCAATGGCTTCATAGGAAACAGATATGAAAAGTCGATCTTGTGCTGTTTTTTTTTTAATTTGCAAAGGGGAGAGAGAAAGGTTCTTGTTTCTTTTGCTGTACGTAAGTTTGGATAACTCTTTAGAGAGAGTGGTTCAACTGCCCTGAAGCCTAAAAGTAATAATCATAACATTGATGTTGGTCATTCTCACAATCTGTTGGCAGAGGGCACAGACCTCTGCCAAGTGAATTTCCTAATAGCTTGTGCAAGATGAAATGCCCTACCTGCATACTTTCCCCCATGGCAGGCTAAAACAGCAATGATCTTTCTGTCATGTTGCTCGTTTTTAAAACAGCAGGGATTGGAGTTCACCTCGAGAAGGCATCAGCTTGGACTGGAAAGTGTAGGGTGTTGCTATACACCTGAAAGGCCTTTACATTCTCACTAATGGAATGAAAAACTCTTTTGAAGCTAAATCAATTTGGAAGAAAAGAGCTTGCATGATCTGATTGTACGTTTATTTTTGACATTGTGCTGACATGGAGCTAAAAGTTGATGATCAAGCACCTAAGGTGTTATCAGATGCTATTAGATTTTGCTAACTAAAATTTGTTCATGAAGAACTTTATTCAGGGTTTTGTTTTTTTTTTTAATGAAAGCCAAGATCATCACCTTTTTATTTAAAACAATCTTCTTCAGCTTGTGGACATATTTGGAACTTTGAGGTCATGTCACAGGTACTGCTGCTATCCGTTGCTTTAGATTGTTCCCTCTTCCACCCTGCAGGAGAAATTCTGCTTTCTCTGAGCGAAAGTTTTAATAAGATACAGCAAAAATGGAACTGTGACTTAGGCCTGTCAGCAGTTTGACAGTGGTGGAGACATTTAAAATTATGTTGAGCTCTAAGGATGTTATGTCCACCTGATTTGAGAGCCTACCTAATCTGCTCAGTAGAAACTACTTTAAAACAGCGTTTGGAGAAGTCTGGATACAGCACTGAGTGCATGTACGGCGATTTAGAAATAAACTATAATAATAATACAGTTAGGAGGGCTGTGTGCTGTGTGAGGGATGGTACAGGGTCAAAGGTGCAGGATCCTCTGTTTTGCATGGGAGAGAAATGTTGAACAGATTTAAAGAACGTTTGAGAGACTCAAGAGTAAAGAACAAAACCTTGGGCTATAGGGATAGGAGGTAAGAGATTAACACTAGAATTTTGATACCAATGCTGCAGGGACATAAGAAGAAGAAGAGTTGGCTTTTATACCCTGCTTTTCTCACCCATTTAAAAGGGACTCAAAGCAGCTGACAAAGCTTTCTATTCTCTCCACAACAGAATACCCTGTAAGGTAGGTGGGGCTGTGAGAGCTCAGAAGAGAACGGTGACTAGCCCAAGGTCACCCAGCTGGCTTCATGGGGGAGGGCGGAATCGAACCGGTATTCCCAGATAAGAGTCTGGCTCCCTAACCACTAGACCAAACTGGTTCATATAAGATTCTAGAGGCAATGTACCTTTGGAAGCTTTAGCCATCTATCATCAGCAAAGAAACAGTCAGAAACTCCAAACTACATCTTTGACAGGAGTCTTGTCTGTGTTTGGTTTTTAGTTGAAGTAAATGAATGTTAAACCCGCAAGAAGTACAAAAATAGGATGTCTTTTATTTCCATACTGTATCGCTTATTTAAATGCATACCTGTCTGAAGGCTGCAGTATCGACTTGCTGTCTGTTACTGGACATTTCTACATACTATCTGTGGAAGATTTTAGGGCCTGGTTATGGAGAGGAGGGCAAACGGATCTACAGTTTTAAATTTGGGTGTTATCGTCTTTGGAGCTTAATTGTGCTGCTTGTGAGCCGTGGCTTATGGTAATGAGATGACTCCAAGTCACTTTGTTTCTCCACCAATCTCCTAGAAGTGACAGTAAAAGCACAAATGCCTCTTCTAACGGTGCTTTCCATTGAGAGCTCTTGACACAGTAAATGTTCTGAAATACTCACCAAAGCGCTTGTGGCTCAGATTAATTCTCTGAGATATGATTCCAGTTTCATTAGGGGAGCCTGCTAATGATCCTCTGCACTTCCTCGGCATCAAGGATCTCTTGCTGGGCAAATGACTGTGACTTAACAAACCTTCAGCAGTTTATCTGCTTCCTTGCCACTTGTGAGCTGCTTTATGTACTCAACACATTCTAAGGGAAGAGAATTGCTCTGGGTTAGCCGCTTTCTGAAGGGAATTGGGTTTGATTAGATGGTCTTCGACTCCTTCTGCCTTGTGTATTTCTTTCAGAAAAGGTAGCCTGACGGGTGGAGATAGGTAACCAAAGAGAACAGTGTTTTAAGGCCACCATGTGGACTTAGCTATAGAATGCGTTCTATGAAGCTGATGGGTAGGAGAGTCAGATGAGACAAAGGGAGGTATTTCTTCACCCAGAGGGTCATCGGTCTATGGAATTTGCTTCGGGAAGAGGTGGTAACAGCTACCAGCCTAGATGATTTTAAAGAAGGGTTAGACAAATTTATGGATGACAGATATATCAATGGCTACTCGAATGAATGCCTAGGTACATCTTTCAGGCTGGGAGGGGGGAGCAGGATGCTTCTAAGGCCATTTTCTGGGATTCGAGAACAGGAGAAGGTTTGCCCTTGTCTCTGCTTGAGATGTCCATGAGCATTTGGTGGGCCACTGTGTGCAATGGGATGATATACTAGATGGGCTGTGGCCTGATCCAACAGGGCTCCCTTTATGTTCTTATGTATGCACACCAGAAACTAAAGTTTGCATGGCATAGTCTTCTGTACCTTGAGAATATAAGATAAAAAGAAGAAACTGCTTCCAGATGTTGGTGGACTTCAAGTCCCATCAGCCTCGGTTGTTGGCCTGTAGGTGGAATGATGGAACTTGTAGCCTTACAACATATGCCATGCCAAAGATTTTCCACCATGGCATTAAGACATGGTTGCAAACAGCAGGAGTTAAACAACAGCTGGGCACTGTTAGGATATTTGGAACAATCCCCAGAGTAAGTTAAGAAAGTTTGAATTAAGCTCCTTCATATGGGCGCCCCATGTTTAACTGCTTGGTTCCTGCCTAAGTAGTTTGCTTCAGAGGAAGTGGAGGTTACATATGAACCATCCCTCTCCCAGGCTGATGAATGTGAGACTAGGTTGTATTGATGATTTAATAAAGTCATATGTTTTTTATCCTGGCCACCTTCTCAGAAGATAGAGTTGAAACAATGCAGATGGGTTCTCCTTTATTTGCCTCATAACCACCTACAGGGGTTTGTGCCCTAGCAAATGAAGTCAAGTCTTGCTGCATTAGCCTCTAGGAGGCAAGAACATGAGAAGCAGAAGCTTCTTTTAACTGATATGTGTTTTTTAACTGAGTGCCCATTGTAGTTCAGTGGTTTTTTTCTGTCTTAAGCCAATGGCCAAAGGAGATTCGCAGATGGTTACACAGGCAGGCAGGCAGAGACAGAAACCACTGCCTTCTGGTTTACGGACTAGACTCAATGAAGACACAGCTCTAAACGTTTTTGGAAAAACTGTTCCTGTGAAATTCAGATAAATGCACATGGTATTCCTATGCAAAGTTTAATTCAGGCCTTTTAAAACAAGGCAGGCTTTGAAAGCGCTGGGAAGAAAAAACAACCACAACTCACGTGCAGCCCCGGGCCTGTGTGCAATTGGTTTTGGGATTTGACCGGCTGCATTTACACTTAAAAGATCTCTCTTGATATCCTGGGGGGGGGGGGGGGGGGCTGTCACTTTCCGTAAACAGTTTCAAGCTGGAAAATTCTGTTCAGTCTCATGATTTTATGCGTTTTACCCTGCCCTTCAGTTCTGAATTCCCTTGCCATTCACAGATCCACTTGCTAAGCTTTCATTTACACCTTTCACACATTAAACAAATTATGGCACAAGTCTGTCCTCCCATGAATAAATTAGGCCAATTAACTCAAGTACCCTTTTTTTCCTTCTGAGGATAAATCGTTAACTGCTGAGGTTTTATTATTTCCTAATGTGTTTTTCTGATAGTGGGAGTTACTAATGCTTAAAAGTGCATGCCAGAAACACTCTTACATTTTATTGGTGTCATTAGCTGCAGCGGATAAGTAAAACTTTTAAGATAGTTCGTTTTAAGATTTTAAGACTTAAAAAACAACTTAGCCACTTCTTACATTACTATATTGTTGTACACTCCTGTTCTCAGCATAATGCTTTTTAATGACTCCTTCAAATGAGGCCTTGAACTTCATGAAGTTGCATTATCAAATGCATGTGGATCAATGCAACAATTTAAAATACAAATCTGGGTTTTTGTTAATTCTTCAAACTTGATAATGGGTAGATCAGATAAGTTACAGGAGCAGCTTGAATAATGCTGGTCTGATAGTATATAAGGAGTAAAGACTTAATTTGTTCAGCTGCTCATGTGTGGGAATACTGGATTCAGAGTTCCTATCTATCTTGAGCTGATTCCGTTATTTGCTGTTGTGAGTTTGGGTCAAGTGTGTAGCCCTTTAGAAATCGTTTAACTATAAGTCTTAGCAATCCTAAATGCCAGCCACGTTGGCAGAAGCTCATGGTAGCTAGAATTCCAAGAACACCATGAGGAAGAATGAACCTTGTTCTTGCTATTCTTCCTTCCCGTCTTCTTATTAAGCCCTTTTCTTTTAAACTATCAGTTTCTCATGGCGAGGAAGCAAATCAGTCTGAGTTTGCAAGCAAATAAATCTGAGTTTGCCTTCTCAACCAGGATTGCAAACTAGTTTTTGTTAGACATTCACTATGTACAATGTTGTGCAGGAGCGGAAATCTAGGCCTCAAGGCCAAATTTGCTGAGAAATGCTATCAGCAGATGCTATTATTCTGTTTTGTTCTGTTGGTGTAGTCTAAACATGGCTGCTTTTGTCCACTGATATTATGGAAACTGTTTATCTCCTGAGAAAGGGTCAGCCTGACTTCAGAAGCTAATCTCGCAACACAATTGGACACGAGAAGCCATGCAATTTTGTGTGATGAGAAACATATCTACTCATTCACACAAACCTATTTTTCTTCTTTCTCTCCTTCTTCTGACATTCACGTGTCATATATCTATCCATCTACCCATGCATTTAATCATTCAGCGTTTATACTGTTTGCTTTATTTTATACCATATACTGAAACCAAGCAATAAGGCACCATCTGAGATGGAAAGTCATTTTGACTCGGTGTTTTGGATCTACCAAGCTGTTCCAGCCGGTTACGTTTGTGCCTGAGTGATTTATCCCAGGCCTTAAGCTGCTGAAAGTTTTCTCTCTTCATGTTAAGAGTGTTAAGTGCAAAAACATAGCTGGAGGGCTTGGATAAAACGGTAGGCTGCACGTTGTGTATAAGGGCAAAAGGTACATGGAGGTGTGAAGCTGTGGGTTTGGAATTGTATTTGAACCATGTCTCTGTGTAGCTGGGAGTGTCTTTCAGTCTCTCCCCAGTCTCCTGAATAACCCCAAGCCTTGGTATCTGCGAGAGTGCAAAGATTACACATAAGGAATCTAAAGTGTCTTTTAAATTCTATAATGGAGAGTTCATTTCACAATCTGTGGAGAACCAGAATCAATCTCAGTGTGAAATCCTGAGTTAGATCTTCAAGCATTTTGGAGGGTCACAAAATTGGCTCATCCCATAAGCAAAAGGTACTCTTATAAATATAGTGATCACTCTGACTTTTTACTTACGTGGCATCGTTGAAAAGTACTCTAGAATTACTTGTGGGTGAGTGGGAAGCGTGGCTAGATGGGCACCTGTTGAGTTATTATTTTCATGGTGCTCTTCACTCAACGTTTTTAGAAGATAACAGCTTTGAAAACAGACATTGGATGTGTCACCTACAGTTCAAGCTCTGAATCGTAATCAGTGGACAAAAATGGTTAGGCCGTTTTATTTTATTTTCTCCCTATAATCGGAATTACAGGGGGTGTACAAGCCTTTATGTGTCTGATCAGAAGAAAGTCCCATTGATGTCAGTGGGATTTAATCTCAGTTAAGCCTATCTAAGTAGGATTGCTGCCCGGTTCCTCACCAGAATCAGAAAGACAAAGGCTAATACATGTGTTTGGGCAAAGTGTGTTTCTGCACTCTTGTGACAACCTGAGAGCTGAGTATTATGTGCTCTTTTGGTGTGCAAATTAAATCTTACAAAGGTGCTTTAAAGTTAAGAAGTCATGAAGGCAGCATAGTGATTAGCTTTCTGCAATGGAGTGCAGGGCATCAAAGTTGTTCAGGGAGAGCGTAAATGGATAGCTTTATTTCAGAGTACGTGCACTACTTCTGACTGTCTGCTTGAAACTTGTTCTTAATTAGCAAGATGTGATTTTTCAAGGAAAAAGTTGCCACTTTGGGGCTTCATCTAAATGCCAGCCCCCTTAATTATACGCCAGATGCTGTCGCTGCTGCTGAAAAGTGAGATGTGATCTTGCATTTTTCTTCTCTTAAGCAGATGGCATCATTATCGGAGGATAACCCCACCGATACCGCCGCCGTTGCTGGAGAGCCCCAATTTCCCACTGACCACACACCTGAAGCTTCGGAGAGTTCTCCTCAAGGAAACAGTAAGAAGGACTCAACCGCCTGCAGACTTGCCAACGACGGCAAATTAGTGAAAGGTACGTCTGTCTTTGTGTTGGAACCACAGACTAGGGTTCTGGAGTCTGGGCAGCTAGGTTGGGTGCCGGCTGAATGAGACATCAGGGTTTGATAGGGTTTATTTATTTATTTATCACGCCCCATACCCGAGGGTCTCTGGGCGGCTTACAACATTTAAAAACAAACATATTAAAACTGTATCACACTATACTAAAACCAGTGTAAGGTTTAAAATCCAGCATGATAATAAGAATAAGAATAAAAACGATAGAAAAACAGTTTAAAAAACAGTGATGTTTGCAAGGATGAAGAATAGAGAGCATTTAGCCAAATGCCTCAGTGAAGAGGTGCGTCTTCACCGCCTTCCTGAATGTGAACAGAGAAGGGGCCTCACGCACCTCCAAGGGGAGACCATTCCACAGCCTGGGGGCCACTACCGAGAAGGCCCTCTCCCGGGTGCCCACCCGCCTAACTGCTAAAGGCAGTGGGATAGCCAGGACGGCCTCTCCTGCAGATCTTAAGGCACAGGCAGGTCGATATGGGAGAAGGCGCTCCTTTAGATATCTGGGGCCAAAGTCATTTAGGGCCTTATAAGTCAAAGTTAGCACCTTGAATTGGGCTCGGTAGTGAATCGGCACCCAGTGTAGTTCTTTTAGAACCGGCGTGATATGCGTCCGGTTAGCTGTTCCGGTCAGCACTCTGGCAGCTGCATTTTGCACTAACTGCAACTTCTGAACCGTCTTCAAGGGAAGCCCCATGTAGAGTGCGTTACAATAGTCCAACCTGGAGGTTACCAGAGTGTGGATAACTGTGGCCAGGTCATCTCTGTCCAAAAAAGGTTTCAGTTGACGCACCAACCATAGTTGGGAGTAGGCACTCCTGGCCACAGCCTCCACCTGAGCTTCAAGTGTTAGCGCAGAGTCCAGGAGTACCCCCAAATTTTGCACCTGTCCCTTCCCAGGTATTGCAACCCCATCAAGGACAGGGTATCTCCCAACTACTTGGACCCGAGAGCCTGTAACACACAGCACCTCTGTCTTGTCTGGATTCAGTTTCAATTTATTGGCCCTCATCTAGCCCATTACCGCCTCCAGGCACCTGCCGAGCACTTCTACCACCTCTCCTGATTCAGATGGCACAGAGAGATAGAGCTGGGTATCATCTGCGTATTGATGACACCTCACTCCAAAACTCCTGATGATCTCTCCCAGCGGCTTCATGTAGATATTAAATAACATGGGAAATAAGATTGACCCCTGGGGAACCCCACAAGTGAGTTCCCAGGGTGCTGACTCCGTCTCTCCCATCACCACTATCTGAGATCGGCTCTGGAGATAGGAGCGGAACCAATGCCAAGCAGTGCCTCCAACTCCTAAACTCCGTAGCCTCTCCAGGAGGATACCATGGTCCGTGGTATCAAAAGCTGCTGAGAGGTCCAAAAGAACCAGCAGGGTAGCATTCCCCCTGTCTTTCTCCCGGAGGAGATCATCAACCAGGGTGACCAAGGTGGTTTCCGTGCCATGACCAGGCCTGAAGCCAGATTGAAATGGGTCTAGATAATCAGCTTCCTCCAAGCATGCCTGCAGCTGAACAGCAACAACCCTCTCTAGAACCTTGCCTAGGAAAGGTATGTTGGCCACCGGGCGATAGTTGTTTAAATCTTCTGGATCCAGGGAGGCCTTCTTCAGGAGGAGGCGTACCACAGCCTGTTTAAGGGCCAATGGAACCACCACCTCCCACAGAGAGGCATTTACCACTTCCTGGGCCCAACCGGTCATACCCTGCCGGCTAGCTTTAATCAGCCAGGAAGGGCAGGGATCCAGAGAGCATGTCGTCGGCTGCACCCCTGCAAGCAGCTTGTCCACGTCCTCAGGCTGCAATAATTGAAACTGATCCAAAATAATTGGACCAGACAGTTCTCCGGACTCCTCACCTGGACTAAGTCCAATTGTGACATCTAATCCCCTAGGAATCTGAGCAACTTTGTCCTCAAAGTGCTTTGCAAAACTGTCACAGCAGATATTAGATGACTGAGGCTCACGTTTCATCAAGCCAGGTTTTATAAGGCCATTTACTACTCTAAAGAGCTCTGCTGGACGGCTACTCGAGGACGCGATGGCGGTGGAGAAAAAACTACTTTTCGCCGCCGTCACTGCCATGTGGTAGGCCCGATAATGTGCTCTAACTCTTGTTCGGTCAGATTCACAGCCAGATTTACGCCACTTGCGCTTTAGCCATTGACCTTCCTGTTTCATGGCCCGTAGCTCCATGGAGTACCTAGGAGCTTTCTGGGCTCTACAAGCAGGCCGAGGGCACTTGGGAGCGATCATGTCGGTAGCCCTGGTCATCTCCTGATTCCAGAAAGAGGCCAGAGCTTTGACAGGAGCACCAGACATGCCAACTGGAAAATCCCCCAGGGCATTCAGGAATCATTGAGATTCCATGAGTCTCCGGGGGCGGACCAACTCAATAGGTCCTCTGACCCCACAGAGGGGGAGTGCTGTTGTAAGTCCAAACCTCACCAGTGAGTGATCAGTCCATGACAACAGGCTGATAGTCAGCCCTCCTATCAACGGATAGTCAGGTGGAAATTTATCTGACAGTACTTCAGCCCAAACCAGTTTGATGGACTGTGGCCCATTAAACCACATGGTGAAGGTGAAACAAAAGACCTTTCACGTCATCCTGATTAGTTTGCTTGGAAGTCCCAGATTTGGCCTTCTCAGTGTCTGGCTCCAGATTTTCCAGGGCAAAGGAGGGAGCAGAAAGAGAGGATATATTTGTCTGTTTCAGACTGCTATCAGATAAGCATCTGTGTCATTTATCTGCTGTGGCTGAACAGGAGAGACAATCTTTGGGCTACAGATCTATTTTTTTATTTTTAAAAAAATAAAAACCTGGGGTTGCAGCTTTCCTTTTGCCAGCATGTTCTGTCACCCACATTACAGGGTACCCAGAGCGAAAGTCCCAGTTTTTTCTTGGAGTTCAACTTCCTTAGTCAGTTTAGCCCTGAATTCTGCCTTTGGATGGGAGCCTAATCAGAGGTCCAGCATGGGGATGGTTCACCAAACCAGGTGCTTACTGGTTCAAATGTGGACCAGTTCAGGGATATCCCACCCCAAAATAAATAAATAAAACCGGGTGCTTGCTGCATCTCATGCTTTCTATCAGTAGTTCTGTCTTTAGCAACAAAAAAGTATCTATTGAACATTTGAGGATTTGACTCGTGTGTTGGAGGGGATGTATAAAAACACAGAAAGAATAAGCTGGTAGGCAAGAGAAGAAAGTCTATCTTTGCCAGCTGCCTACAGATAGATAATGGGTGTGCATTACACTGTTGTATAATAAATGCCAATTTTGTTTTTAGTCTAATGCCCGTCAGAAGGTAGGACATTCCCCAGCATGGAAGCTATGGTGGAAAAATCCTTCCCATGAAGCCCCATCTCTCTTAACCATTGGGGTTCCTCTGTGCTGGAGGACACGTGCTCACTGAGCTATTTGGGGCCCAGGGTTTCATCCATCCGTGTTATAAGACCTCAAATTTGGCTCAGTAGGACACTGGCCATTGGCACAGTTCCTTTACCTTCCATAGGTACATTTGGGAAACATATATTTGTATCCTAAAGAAAGAGGATAGACCGGCTTCCTATCTTTTGCAGATTCCGTATTGTGTAAGCAGTGTGTCTGTTATCGTTGGCCTTGTGTTAAATCCAGCACTAGAAATGCTTTCACCGGGCAGACCTTGTGCAGTTGTTAGGAAGTAGCTTCCCAGTTAAGCACACCAAAGCATCTCACATTCATCAGAGCCATTAATAAGCTACACATACTTCCCTGTTGCTTGCTTGTCTCAGAAAGTAAAAGCAAGCCTGCTGCTCCTCAGGAAAGCACACAGGCGGCTTGCTTGTGGATGCCGGAATGATTTATTCTCTTGCTGTTGCTTCCTGGTTTTTATATCGCACTTGTAATATTGTCGCACTGGCAATTGAGTGATACTTAAAAGAAACAAAGAATACTGATTTCTATACTTTAATTTACACATGCTGCTACTGTTGGGAGAAACACCAGAATAAATATCAATATTGTGAAGAGCTGATGGCTTACTTTCCATTTCTCTCCTATCCTCACCTTTTTGTTGTTGTTGTTGTTAATTTTTTCCTGTTAAATTTTTGAGATGATATTGTGCTTCTTGAATGTAAATTGCCCAGTCTGGCAAACAGCTAAAAGGAGAGAAAGGTTTTATCTGGGCAATTTATCTTGAATGCTTTTTTACTTTTTTTAAAAATGCTTCTTGGTTTGTTTTGCTTTTGTGAGCTGCCTCAGTTTTTGAAAAGAAAGATAAACATTTCCTGATTTCCTTTGTTTCTTCAAAGTTGCATTAGCCAAAATGATCTGGAAATGTTCCCCAGAGGAGGGATCATTGTGAATAACCCATCTGTAAAACTACCGGCTTTCTTTGTCCTTAGTTTTGTCTTTTGATTACAGTGGGCGTCGTAAACTTTGGTTTATGACTATTTCTGAGATGCCAGTGGGAATACTTTGTCCCTGTAGGAGGATTTTAGTGGGTGGTGAATTTTTCTTCTTCTTTAAGAAACAAGTGGATGTTTCCATGGACAGTTTTGGAGATAGAAACATTTGGCTAGTGACATCTCAAAATACTACTCAGATGATCTCTGACCTTTGACCTGTGGCTGCCTTTGATGATAGAGGATGGTAGGAGGGTATGTAATGAGATTAATTACAGAGTCATAGCCCAGGACGGGGATTTAGCCCCTGTCAGGGCTATCTTGGTGTGTTTTTCCACTGTCACTAGAAGTACCCATTAGAAGTGGGTGCTTAATGGGTACTTCTAGTGACAGTGGAAAAACACCCCAAGATAGCAGAATTGTCAATTCTGTTTACCGCCTGAAATGCCTTCAGTCCTCAAGTTGATGTGTAAGCAGTGTCTGAAAATGATGAAACCTCATGTATTCCTCTGCGCAGCTGCAGTCACATCCTCCAGGTGGAAAATGTTTGATAAGTAGAAGAAAACCTCCCAAGTGAAACTCCAGTTTTCTTCCATTCTGCTTCTCCATCTTTCTTTCTTTTTTAAAAAAAGGCTGAAAACATTTTGTGTAGGGTATCCTTTGCATATACCATCAATCTAGAGAAAACTGCTGCTGCTGGTGCTGCCACAAGAACATGGATGAATTAAGATTAGTTCGCTTTTTGGGGTTGGCAATGGTAGCGGTTGAGCCCAATGGAACAGCTGTTCAGTGTCTTCAATTTCTGCTGCAGGGTTGGTACAAATATCCCGTCATAACAGAACTGCTGCTGGCTGCTGGTTGCAAGTCAAGCTGTGAGGCGCTATACATAGGCATAGAATTTGTAAGCTTTCCTTTTCCTTCTGCTTTAGTGCAGAGAAATTAATTTCTCAAAGTATCAGGGGTTTCAGGTTGCCTTAAAGAAATCCATCCGCCTTATAAATTGTGGGAAAGGGAGAACAGGTCTGTCTAAATCTTGGTGCTGTAACGTGGCTCACAGTGTTGGCTGTACAAGTCATTTCAGAAGCGTCCTGCAGAATTGATACCTTAGAACTCCTTTATGAATCTTAAGTAAGCTCTTCTGTGCTTGTTAACAATGAAGACCAACATTTCTTTAAAAAGAAAATTTAAAAAATGGAGGGTTGAAAGTCCCCTCACACATTGTTTGCCCTTCTCCCTGCCTTTTCTAAATACAAGAATAAGGCCTTTTCCATGCATTCTCTCTTATGCTTTAAACAAGACTTTGGGACCTTCCTTTCTCTTTCCACTGGCCTTCCTTGGGTATCACACCCTGTTGTTGGTGGTGGGTACCAGTGAGTCATAAGCGGCTCCTGGTTGACTGCCTGGGCCCCTCTGTGCAGTTTTCTTAGCAGAGATACAAAAGAAGAGTTGGCTTTTCTATCCTGCTTTTCTCACCCATTCAAAGGGACTCAAAGCATCTGACAGAGCTTCCTAGTCTTCTTGCCTGTGAGTTAGGTGAAGCTGTGAGACCTCAGAAGAGAGCTGTGACTAGCCCAAGGTCACCCAGCTGGTTTCATGGAGGAGGGCAGAATCAAACCTGGTATTCCCAGATAAGAGTCCAGCACCCTAAACCACAAGACTGAATGCATGGAAAATGCCATCTCCTGCTTCTAGGGAGAGGCTGGCGATTGAACCAGCAACCCTCTGCTTTCCAGACTGTTTCTTCTAGCACTGAGTTACAGCCCCTCCCAGACTCCATGGGCACCTCTAAGCAGTTTTCTTGGCAGTTAGGCAGCAGGGATTGCCAGTCCCTACGTCTGGTTTCAGAATCTCAGGGCAGAGGTCTTTTGACTGGAAATGTGTCTTCCCTTTGTGAATCACCACCTTTAATTATCCAGCAGCACTAGAAATTGCACCAAATGAGGGGATACATGGCTGTTTTTTTTTGTTGTTGTTGTTGCGCTGCTTTGCATTCAAATTCCAGTCAAGAAAGTTTTGATTGCATTTGCATGTCCGCCATTTGGCTGCCATGGCAGTTCAGTTCCATGATACTTCCTGGGCTTTGAGCTAGGCAAGGACAGCAAGCTTTACCTGAGATGGAGGCAGACTTGCCCAGTGGTACTTGCAGTAAAATTTGAAGGCAGTTTTGTTTCCTTGCTGACCCTTGTGCCTTCTTTCCCTACAAAACAGCACAGTTCCTCAGTGATTTCCCATTAGACAGTTTGATGGTCCAGTGATACTTAAATTTCACACACATGGCCGTCTTGCAGGTATTCATAGCCTACTCATTTCTCAATCTCTTCCATTTTACCTGCTGCATAGGAGTTGCTGTAATAGAGCAAGGGGAAAACGTTCACATACTTGCATTAGGAATACGAATGCATCAGTAGGTCTCCACAGTAAAGGCTCTATAAATTTCCACTCTAAATGTTTTCCTCACCCGACACCCCCTTTGAATGTGAAAACAGGTTGCCCAAATTTGGCTAGGGCTCAAATCACAAATACTTTATAAGGAAAGCTTCGGGAGTATACGGTTCTTGAAAGGGCAAACGATGCTACCCTAGAAGAACATCTATAACTCTTGAGAGCAGGAATAGAGACTACTGAAATGCCAGGTTGTGTATATACCATCAGAAAGAGCAACATAAGACTAAATTTAGTGCAACTTTAAACAAACATAAATCTAAAATAAACTATTTGAATTACAGTCATCCCTAGCTTAGTTCCCACAGACTACTATGGTGACAACCTCAGTGGTGGGGAACATTTCAGGGAACCGGAGAAGCCCTGCTAGATGAGCCACAATCCATTTTTAAGAGGCCTATGAGGTTATATGATCTGCCTCAGTTCTTTTCTGGGATCCTTTTCTGCTTGTCTGGTTCTTAACTTACATACAGCACCTGGAAATCTGGTCATGTAATGCATAAAAATCTGTGCACTCAGTATCTTTCTGTTGCGGAGTTCTGTCGTATTGTCCCTTACATGGTCCCTTACAGTTTCTGAGCCCAGTGTAGTTTTCTACAATGTGGTTTGCATAGCCCAGAATAATGCTGTAAAAGAGATTAGGGATGTGCATGAATATTTGAAAATTTGAAAATCCGATTCGAATCCAGCTAATATCAACATTCAGGTTCGAATCGGATTTTAAAACATTTGAATTTGCACATTCGGACAGCTTTCGGATTTTTGAAAATCGGGTACGGATATTTGAATAATTCAAATGAACTGATTTGTATATATCGTATATGAATTTGCCCTTATAATGCAGGATGCATTCAGGATAAAAAACGGATGCATATGGAATCGCGCAAATTCATACAATGGATATGAATGTTGTTGACATTCATTGTTTTGAATTTGAATCGGATTTTTGAATGTGCGGATTCGGATAATCCAGATTCAAATTGGATTTTTGGAAATTCAGATTTTTCAAATTCAAATTGAAAATAATTTTCGGGTATTCGATTCAACTCGAATTCAAATGCAAAAAATACATTCGTGCACACCCTTAGAAGAGATCATGTTCTAGTGACTCAGTATTTGAGGCCATGCAGTATAATCAGTGACTATAGCCAGATCTTAAGATCAGAAATTCTCCTTCAACCAGGAGGATAGAAGTTTGTCCTTCATTCTGTTTCCTAAATGGGTATTGAAACCAAGCAGCAGCACACAGGAAGAGTAACACCTCTTCAGGGAGTTTGTTTTTCTTCCACTCATTATAAAGGGTCATTAAAACCTATTGGAAGGAGATGTTTTGGTGCTTGATATAACAAGCAGAATGACTTTCCATTTACAAAGAATACAACTTCTAAATTGGTCCTGCAAGGGGGAAAAGGAGACAAGGCAGTTATAGGTATTGTAACGAATGAGTATCACTTTATTTTGATTGTATTTTATTTGAAAGGGGGAAGAAAAGAATTGAAAAGCTCTTAACATCTTTCTTTTTTTTATATAAGTGCTGCTGCCACCATCATTGGTTTTCTGACTTTTAAAAAGCTACAGTGGTAGCTAGAATATTTGGTTATTGTATTTATTATATACTTATAACCTACTATTTTAATCAAGGGGTTCTACGAGGTGCTGAATGGCTAGAAAAGAACTTAATTCAAAAGCAAATCATCAGTATACAAGACCTGTGTGAACTGCAAGCTTAACACAGCACAAGTCTTTCCACACATCCTTGATCTGTAGCATTCTTTCTTTTCCTGCATCCATATTCATCGAACATTCTGCAGCTTATTCATTCTGCTCTTCCCCTACTTAAGAGTTTGCTTGTTTATTACACTTCCACTTTCTATTAAAATACTTCAGAGCAGTGTCCGAATGGGCCGGGGGAGAAACACATTTTGACTCAGGGAATGCCTGTGTAAAACGACAGGTCTTCAGTAGGCACCTGTACAAGTTTATACGTGTAGAGGTTTCACAGGCAGCGAAGGGGAGAGCATTCCACAGGAAAGGTGCCACCGCTGAGAAGGCCCCTATTTCCTAAAAGTGAAACATCTGCATGGCATTTTGTACTTGCCCACATAGATCTGAATGCACATCCTTCCACTGGAATAGTCTCTCTTCTCCCTCCCCGCCCTCAAGGTGTGCCAAGGTATTCCCAGATTCATTGCTCTCCTGAATGGGTAATGGGTAGAGTGAAGACACATCTATTCACTCTGGCCTTTGGCTAAGGAAACAGCTTCAAGCCCTGTCATTGCTTTTAAGTGAGCTTATTTTACTTCTTGTTTTTTATTACTGTAATCTGCTCCGAGACCTTCAGGTGTAGGGTGGGATACAAATGCAGATAAATAAAGTAAGTTTTATTTCTGTATGTCAGGAGATGTTCTTATTTCAAACTGACCTGTGACTTGGGGGCCCTGGGAGAAGCAACGTTCACGCTTATCTGCAGCTGAATATCTTATAAAGCCGCCTCTGTCTCTCCTTCCTCAAAACGCATCTCCAGCCATTTAAGGTTTAGTACAGATGGCCTGGGTAGCGGTGTCTCACTCATTTCCACCTTTCCTTTTGACAGCGTCTTTCGCGCCAATCAGCTTTGCGATAAGGGCCAAAGAAAATGACATGCTCCCGCTGGAGAAGAACCGAGTGAAACTGGATGATGACAGCGACGAGGAAGGGGATGAAGGCAGGGAAGGACAAGAGAATGCAAACAGCAGTTCGAACAGCGGCGCCGTGTTTGCCACACCCAGCAACGCCCCGGAAGAGAAGAAGCCCCAACTTACACAGGAGGAGCTGGAGGCCAAGCAAGGTAAAAGCTTGCAGAGAGAAAATGCTTTAGGCTGGAAGGCAACGTAATCAACCAGCCCGTTGTTTGAAGGTCTGCTTCATTTGTATGTGAGTGGTGCCTGTTTAAGCAGACTGAGAAAGAAAGAGTAGAGGGGGAAAGAGCTGCTTGTCTTTGAGAGGTTCTGCATTCAGCGTTTGATTTTGAGTTACAGTTCTGAACTCTGATGCATTGGGGTTGGTTGAATGGAGCTAGTATAACTTTTCATCAGATTGGCCACTGCGCTGCCATCTTTGTCTCTCTCACACACCCAGAGGCTTCCTTTCCCCTGTGTTGTGGCTAAATTCTGTGGGTCTTGAAGGTGGCACTTAGCCATCCATTCTAGATAAAAATATAAAAGGAGCCTTTGCTGGATCAGGCCACAGCCCATTTAGCCCAGTATCCTGTTTCACACAGTGGCCAGCCTGTTGTTTCTTGGCATCTCAAGCAGAAGACAAAGGCAGAACCTCCACTCCCTGCAGAATGGCCTTTAAAGGCAACCTGTGTCTCTCTAACCTGGAGGAGGTTCCTGGGCATTTATTCTATTAACCATCTATACACTGTCCTCCATCAATTTCTCTTAAGACATTCTTAAAGCTATCCAGGCTGGTTGCTGTCACTACCTCTGCTGGTAGTGAATTCCATCAACCGGTGACCCTCTGGGCGAAAAAAATAAACCCTCTCTTGAAATAAAGTGATGGGTGAAACAGTTTCTCAGTAGTTTCTGTAGGTTTCTGCGTTCTCTTTGGAACCATACAGTCTTCTTCTCAGGGTTTTGTTACTGAGGAGTTACTGTATTACAGACCTGTTGGTCTTCCTAGTAATTACCTAGCTTTAGCGGAGGATCCCATGTGCCAGTGAAGCACTTTTAGAATTGGTCTGTGAGCTCCAACTTAGCAGTTTAGTGCAGGTGGTGTTTTGATCTTCCTGCAATTAACAAATGGAACTTTAATTGCCCATTCAGTTCTGAAACACTCGCTGTCACAAAATATATTACCAACTTGGCTTTGGCAGTGTATCTTTAGGGAATCTATTTTAATCTAACAATCACTAAATGTGTTAAAGATGTAGGCTTCAGTTTCATCCAAAGACTTCAAATACTGTAAGATTATAATGTTTGGCACACACTGTTGTAGAGAGTCTTTTTAGAGTCCTCCCTCAACTGCTCACAACCTTCATGTCCTTGTAAGTGAAACCTTGTGACACCGTGTGAAACTCAGGAGTAACAAACATTTTGCAGTCCTTGAATTAGCATAAGGAGAAAAGAATAACCCAGCTGGTTATCCCCCTGAGTTATTTTATGTCTGTGTCTGATCCACTTCTGCTGTGTCTCTCTGCTCTTTCCCCTTTCTCCCAGCCTCCTCTGCTTCACTTCCTTAGGGCTTTTCCTTCCCTCTGGCCCCCTCCCCACAGCAATATTTTAGACTAATAAGGACATTTTACTCTTTAACTCCCTGGTTGCTGTAAGGATCAGTGCCTTTGTATGCATGGATTCACCTTTCATTAGGTTTTAGGAGAGTCAAGCCAGTTGATGGCTCCCCTAGCTGTGTGCCATTTCTTCAGTACTGTAGTTGTGTCTTCTGAAGTTGTGACCCTCTGCTATATGTTCAGGAAAAAATGCCAAGAACACTATAGGCTTCCCAAAGTGGCTTCTAGCTTAGCACCTGTGGATTGGCGAGAGGAGGAGAAGAGTTGGCTTTTCTACACTGTTTTCTCACCCATTTAAGGGGACTCAAAGTGGCTGACAAAGCTTGCTGTTCTCCTCACAACAGAATGCCCTGTGAGGTAGGTGGGGGCTGTGAGAGCTCAGAAGAGAGCTGTGACTAGCCCAAGGTTGCCCAGCTGGCTTCATGGAGGAGTTGCAGAATGAAACCCAGTATTCTCAGATAAGAGTCTGGCTCCTTAACCACTAGACCAGACTGGCTCACATGCTGATACAACATTTTTTGAAACTTGTATTTCAAGGAAAAGAGGGTGCAGAGTCAAATTTTGTCAGGGACTCCGGAGTCTTATGGGTGGTTGTGCTTCACACACCCAAGAGCGCTGAGCACGGAGCAGCCCCTGCAGGGTGAGCCCTTCCAAGTTGACTGAATGGTTTACCATTGTATCAGTACCGAGAGCCTGACCTCGTCCTTTTATCCGATCTGCCTCAAAGCTTCTGCCTGCACGTTGCATTTGTAAGTCATGCCACTAACTTCAGATACAGACTATGGGGAAAAATAACAGAGCTTGTGATACATCTCGCTCCGTTTTGCCAGACTGAGTTCTTGAATTCCATTGGGTTGCATGTCGTCAGATAAGAGGTGCAATGGGGGGGGGGGGGTTAACAATAAAGTAACAGGTCAAGAGAGAAACAGCATTTGTTTCCTCATTGTCAATAAAATTTCCAGAGGCCTTATGTTGAATCAAACAGCATTCTGCATATGCCTTTAATTCAGTAAAGCTGCAGCATATTTTGAATAATTCATAATGTGAACTAACAGGCATCTTTGTAAAGATACAGATTCTGTTATCTGATTGTCAAGAAGCATGATGAAACTCTTTCCAAATCTTCAGGTGGAGGAAACTGCTGAAATATCAGATTGACAAAGGAAACATTAGTCCTTCATTCTTCAAAGCGGGAGTCCTATATAATTTCAAATATGTTTGCACATCATATGAAAAACACTTAATTGTATTTTGAAAGATGAAAAGCAAGCAGGAAAGCAGTGTTTGCTTTTTAATGTGTCAGCCAAACGCTAGATCCTCATGAAGCTGAAATTGCTCGTTTTTAAAATGCCCAGATTAAATGCATTTCAAAATATGTGACCTAATCACCAAAGGCACAAACATTTGTTCAGACTTGAAATGAGAAAGATGGACGGAAATGTGATACCCAGTTTGATTAATCAGAAGTATGAAATGCTGGAAAAGTGTAGCAGTTGTGGTGGTTTCCTTTAGCAACAGAGATGTCTGATGGTGAACCTAAAGGGGCTTCAATACTTGGGCATTTTGATGGTAGTGTCGCTCAGAAATACATTACCCTTCTGTTCTTTTGTGGGGATGCGGTGTTTATAATCCATTTGTGAAGGCATCTTGTTCTGCCTCCTTCAGATTCACGTATTGGGGAATAAACATCTGTTGTATTTCAATGCAAATGTGCACACTTGAATCATTAATTGAATGGCTTAAAAACTCCCCAAATACTCCTCTCTTTTCAATAGATTAACAGCCCAACCCCTGTGAAGATTTTATGGAAAGCGGCTTAGAAATGTTTTAAATAAATAAATAGTTACGATTTTGCTATTTTTAACTCATGGATCAGCTGGAGGCTTTTTGGTGTTAGGCAGTTTATAAAAGGGATGCCACTATTTCCCCTTACGCTACTTATTCCTTAACTTTCCTCTCCTGTCTCTTTCACCTCATGAATTGCTATAAAGGACTCATGGATCCCACAAATCTAAAAATAACCAAGACAGTAAAGGCAGAATCCAATATGGATAGAACACAAGCAGATTAAACAATGCTAATGTAACCCATGTGTATAATTATTCCTTTGGGGAGAGTGAAAACTAATGGCAGACAAATGCACACATTGTACAAGATGTCTTACTTCATTTAAAGGGTATTAGAGCAAATACTTTACCCGTGCATTCTTCTTAATAAGGATTTATCACTACAGTTCAAAAATCGTAACTCGCAACAGTACCCTTAGTTTCTTTTGGAGTAAGGATATATAAAATCAAGCCCTTGTGCACAACTCCAGAAAGTTTACTCGTAAAACCTGTAAGAAGAGGAATACATCTTTTCTCTAGCATTCTCTCAGAGCAAGCCTTGGTTTTCAACTGCTATTGCATTTTTGTAATTCTGTGATGTCAGTTCTAGTGGGATAGTAGATACTTGATTCTCCTTAGTCATGCATTCACATCATAGAATTACTGAGCTCTTCTGCAGAATGTGAGGAAGACCACAGTTTTCCAAGTTGATTAACCCTCTGGTTCATGAAGCTACACAGACTGAGTAGGGAGAGATCCTTCTATATTATTTTCTACCTAACCATCTTGACTGAGGAAGTAGGAAGAGCTGATGTGTATAGAGAATTACACACGTGCCTACTAAAATCTCCTTTTAGCCATATGTCTTATTCAGTATCACTCACAGTTCAGGGTCTTCGTTCCCTCCAGAGGGAGGTAGAACATTCAGCATGTGTTTTGCAACATGCCATCGATGGAGAATATTTCCATGGAAATTTCATCCCATGTTAGGGGACCAGGGAAGCTCAGAAGAATCATAAGCGTTTGCATTTGGAATAAATTTTATTGCAGTCTTGGGGCAAAATGTATCGGACACAGTTTGCAGTTAGAAGGCAGGGATGCACCCCACAAAACTTGGATTAATAAACAAAGCACGTTTATTAATGCAAAATATTGCTGCTTTTTTCTTTATGCTCTAAGCATATTACGTCTCTGTGTTTAAACTTTACTGCCTTCCTGTATACATTAAATTCATTTAATCTTTAAGGTCTTGCATTTTCTTATGTGTTGCGTCTCAGCTTTCCTCCTCAGAGTTTTGTATGATATGAAATTAAAGGTTGTAATTTCATAACAATCATTGGCATCATCCATTATCACTGGAAATCTCAGACTGCTGATTGCCTTCATTCCCTTCTTTAATTTTCATCTGCATCTTTCTCCTCACAATCTTGTCCAAATTTTTCTTCCTTATATCCCATCTGTCCTATCCTAAGAAATCATTGGAACCTCACCGTCTTCTCTTTCATTTCCACTTCCACTTAGACGGCTCAGAATAGACTTCATTTCTGTTTTTTACATCTCTTTCAGTTAATGGAAAATTTCTCACCCCTCACTCTCATTTATTGATTTCTTTTTTACACTTTGAACCTGTCTGCAAGGTTAACAGTGCCTGAATGTGGGGATACAGTTAAAAGCTATTAAAATATACAATTATTAATTATTATACAATTTGAATAATAATTGTACAGTTATTATTATAAGACACAATTATCCAACGAGAAGAAACTAGGTCCATTATGTGTAAATGGGTCGTTTCTAATCTGTCTTGATGATATAATCCAGCCTTCCAAGCAAGTGAGTCCTTTGTAAACGTTCTGCTTTCTTTACTCCTTTCTGTCCAGCAAAGCAGAAACTGGAGGACCGATTAGCAGCTGCAGCAAGGGAAAAGCTGGCCCAAGCCTCCAAGGAATCCAAAGAGAAGCAGCTGCAGGCAGAACGGAAGAGGAAAGCTGCTCTGTTCTTGCAGAACCTGAAGAATCCCTTGACAGATGCAGAGGCTGAGAAAATGGAAGAGACCACCTTTAATATAGAGGTAGGTGAAGGAAGCGTCATTTTGCCTGTAGTGGATGCTTGGTGCAAAGAGCCCGGCTTGTTTTGCCTGCTTTTAATGTTTCCCAAAAGGGGGAGGCTTTTCTTAAAGAGAAACGTATCTAAAATTGTGATGTATGTTTCTTCAAATTCTCTGGACCATTTCAAGCTTAAATAAATTATTATATTAAAATAATAATAATAATAATTCTACTGAGGCAAGGGAAGCGTGTAAGTCCCCCTCATCCGTCTTGCTTATGCTCAGGTGCACAGGACCTGGTTAGTATTGTGGCTTGATGGGAGACCTCCTAGTATGATCAGGTATTGTAGGCTAAGCTGAAAGTAGAGATGCACAGGAAGTTACTTTGATTGAAAGTGAAAGGTAGTTAGAGGTCAAGGCTGGTTCTGACCTCCCTACACACCTGGCTCTATTTACCTTCGCTCAGACCTCTCTGCTGCCCCTTGGTCCTTACCACTGCCCCCCTCCCGGCTTCCTCTGCACGCCCTTACTTTACATTACCTTAGAAGCGAAGCAAACCCCATTCAGCCGTTGCACATCACTGACCCTGTCCCTCCCTCACACATTGAGAACCAGCGCTGGAGCAAGGGCAGGGCTGGAAAATGCACAGAGATTCCATCAGCCATCTCTGTCTGATTCTGTCCCTCCCTTGCATGCTGGGAAGCAGTTGCTTGGGTCTCTGCTTGTCTCTGCTGCCCAAAACGACTTTTTCTCTGAAAGCAGTAGCAGCAGCAAAAGACCGTCTAGAGGCAAAGTCCACCTGAGCTTAGAGGAGGGAGAAACAGTATCAGCAACAAGGGGACACAGAGACCAAAGGAACGCAGCCGCTTTGCCCTGTGTTACGGTTGTACCACCACTTTAAACAGGAGCCGTATAATCAACTGTGTAAAATGCTTGTGGATTAAATTTTGTGATACTTAATTGCAGGTGTGGGATATGGAACATGCCTTTCATCTGCACAAAGTTTTTCTGTTCTTGCGTTTCTTGCGCATTCTGCTACAAGATGGGTGGCCCCACATTCTTTGTTTCCCATTCTTTGAAGCTCACTTAGTCAAGATACCATAGCATCTCTTAAGTCCATGGAGGAATCAACAGAATCTAAACCGACACCTCTGGGATTAATTGCTGGGTGGTCTGTATTACCAGCTTGAGTTCCACAGTAATCAAAGTAGAACGTCATATTCAAAACCTTAACTTTTCTTTAATGGAAAACTGAACTTTTTTGCAAGCCCTTCCAACAGCTTGTTAAGGGACCAGTAAAATAAATAATTGGCAAGCTCCCTAATTTAGATTTTGCTTGTTTTGGTTTTTTTTTCCAGTGAAATTAAAATTACTTTCACTTAGCTTTAATTCTGCCTCATGACTTGAATGTTGGCACTCATTCCTACCCATCCTTAGTGTGGGTGGGTGCTAGGGGTGGATGTTTAAGAAGCGATTCGAAGGTTAAATGTTAATAATGTTCCTGTTGTTGCCTAGAAGAAAAATACAAGTTCTTCCCTGAATGTGTTTCTCCATTTTAAGATGCCCAGAAAAACACAGAGATGCCTCTATGACATATTCCAAGTGGATTTGAGTCTTTCATTTGTATCAAGTTCTTATCTCTAGGAAGAACGCTTTTTGATCTTAGTATTACGATCGTTGGGGCACTCCAGATGTTGGGATTTTTCTCAAGGTTGCTTTGGATGCAGGCCTTTCTTATACACACAAACGTATTTTTAGAGCAGCTTTTAGCAGTGGGTGCTGGCAGAGGTATTTCCTCCAAGCTGGAGGGATAGACAGGATGCTTCTGAAGGCCATTTGCTTGATATGCCCAGAAGCCCTTGGTGGTCCACTGTGTGAGACGGGATGCTGGAGTAGATGGACTGTGGCCTGGTCCAGGAGAGCTCCTCTTAGGTTCTTATGACTGGGAAAGGTTGCATGAAACTCACGTAAGTGTGACAAGGGAAATATTCTCCATAGCATTGCTGCCATATGTATGGAGTTATGATTCCCACCAGAGAGATCATTGAAGCCAAGTACAGTGTGGTCTTAATGACTCTCCCCTCTATCCTGCCCCATTGGATACGTGTCTTCCTTTCTGTCTTTTCTAGCTTCAAACTAGTGACAGCTGGCCTATGAGTCTGAAAGTGTCACACATGGGTGAGATTAAACATTTGCTGTTTCAATGTGGCAAACTCCATGTGGCCTCTGTGTCCAAAACCCACCAAACAGAGGCCATCATTGCCACAGATCTCTCTCCTCTCCTCTTCATGCCCTGTATCTTCTTTACTGCAGAATAAACTGCCTGTTTAGTTTTATTCTGGTACTTCTGAAAGCCTTTGAGGTTTGCAGCGCAGTCTTTCAACCTGAGCTGTGTCTGAAGCTACTGAGCATCACAGGAGCCTTTAGAAGGTTTAGCATTGCCAGGGAAAATAAAAACAAAAACTCCTGTTTCCTTTTTGCAAAGGGTTATAGTAAGTTTTTCTCCCTGTTTTTTCCTGAAAAGGAAATTCAGGTCAAGAGCACAGAAGAACTTGTATTAAAAACTATCAGTATACCAGTGGAGAAAGTGGGAGATGCCTCTACCTTTCCAAGTATCTGCTCAAAAATTCCTGAACTTGCCTTGCTTGTTTTTTAAAGGGGACTGGGATGCTTTGGAAGCAAAGAGACAAAAGAGGCAGGCACTGATGTGTCAGGCAGGCACTGAATAGTCTTATCATTCCTGCCTAAAGAGACCTGCCCAGCAGCGATACTTTGAATGTTCAGCTCCACTTTAGTTCCAGTGAATTGAATCTTCAGTAATGTTCTACATCACTGCTAAAAATAACTAGAATTGCATGTGAATGAGCATTCTTTTGTTTTAAATCTTCTCTTAATAGCTTTTTTTTGTGTGTGTTTCCAATAGCACTGTTCATGGTTATTAATGAGCACATGGAAATGCAAATTTAAAGTTAGACAATGAATATCTTTAATTGCTCCCAAGGAACAATACTTGTAATTAAATTGGTTGCTGTGAATGACATGGTAAATTGTATATTATTAGACACCAGCCAATCTCAAGTTTTCTCCCCACTGACTTTGATTCATTCAAAAGAACTACTGGAGTTTCTTTCTTGAGCTACCAATTTAACCCACCATTTTATTTCATTTTGCTTCCTGGTTTCCCTCCCTTTTGCTGATATATCTGATGGTTAAAAGCTCAGCCTGCATATTGATAAAGCATTGTTAAACTTCACAGTTAAGTGCACCTTTGCACTTTGAAAATAGAGGGATGAAACACCTGCTTCACCTTGAGAGAGCAACACCATTAATGTGTCAAGTTGCAGGTGTCAAGTTGGGCTATCCACAGTACTGTTTAAAATATGTATGTGTTACATGTGAACAGAGACAGCATCAGAACAGGATGGCGACAAATCTACCGTGTCTTCCTAGTTTAGTTTAGAGTCACTTACATAGTATCTCTCAACCTTTGACTTTCAGCTGTTTTTGTATTAGATATTGTTTTGCTTCCTGTTTACAACATATTGTCTGTGACAGGTTGGAATGTTGGAAGGAGGGAAAAGAGTAGAATGACTTCTCTGTCTGTGGTTCACACTGTCCTGAATTTCTAGGAGGGAAAAGAATCCTTAATGCTTGTTTGGAGGTTTTGGAGGCTGGGTGGAAATAGGATTTGTGCTGCTGGATGAGAATGAAAGTCAATGAGGACTGTTTTAGGTGTGTCTGCTTTTGAGACAGAAGTTGGTATTTCTTCACCCAGAGGGTCATTGGTCTATGGAATTTGCTGCCAGAAGGGGTGGTGACAGTAACCAGTCTGGATGGCTTTAAGAAAGTGTTAGACAAATTCATGGAGGAAAGAACTATCAGTGACTATTGGAATAGATGCCCAGATATATCCTCCAGGCTGGGGAAACAGACAATGCCTCTAAGGCCATTTGCAAGGAGTTGACAGCAGGTGAACAGTTTTGCATTCATCTTCTGGTTGAGATGCCCATAAACAATTGGTGGGTCAATGTGTGGAATACAGGATGCTGGACTAGATGGACTGTGGTCTGATCCAGCAGGTCACCTCTTATGTTCTTATGAGATGTGCAGAGTTGTCCTTGAGCATATTTGCAGCTCATTTTGGGATATGAAGCAACAGTGTGGATGTACCCAAGCCAATTTGATATGAACTGGTTTCTTTCTGAATCGGGGGGTTCATGAGGTTTTCTGTCAGACTAAACCCTTTTAAACGTTGAAGGTTAGTCCCAAGAAAGCAAAGTGAATTAGGGAGAGGGACAGAGATAACAGTTTGTTTGATTCTCCCTCACCAAATAGTACCCCAGTTTCTGCCTTTTCCAGGTCACACCTGTAAGCTACTACCTTTCTAAGACTTTGCACATGTAATAGGTGTTACATTGAATGGTTCGGGTTTATTACAAAATGAACCATGATTATTAGTTTGTGCACTTTCCTAAGTAACAGTAGGCTGTCGGCGGCAAGCGTGTGTGGACTGCAATGCAGGGAAATTTGACAGGAGAACTCATGGAGACGGTTGGCAGGGGAATCGTGGCATCGCCTTCTAACGTCAGTTTATAATAACCACCTGTGTACAGACAAATTATTTTAGTGCCTGCGTTTATTTTATTGCAGCTACTTCATGATGAGGGCTGCTGCATTAGGAGTAGATTCTTTGCCAAAACAGGATTTGGGCTGGAAGTTGCTTAGATGCTTTTCAAACGCCTTAGATCTGAAAAAAAAACCCACTATCTTTTTTGCAAATTCTTTTCCACGTGAGCCTTTGTGCTTTTTCTCATCTAATAATGGTCTGTCATTAAGAGACCTGGCTTGCTTTATAAGTTTTTAAATGTTAGTAAGCACTTACCATGCTGCAGCTCCAAGGCTTTCGTCTGCACTTTCCATTAAACATATATCAACAGAGTAAGTCGATAACTAGACCACAGTAAATGGTTCCTGCCCATAATAGGAATTAGAGCAGAGCTTGCTTTCTTCATAAAGAAGGAATAATTGACATTCAGGGGAGATAGACTGATTAAATAAATAAATAAATACCTTTAAGAACGTAGAAGAGATCACGCCTCTGACTGTCTGTGCAAATCACTGTTGGAGCCCATTTGCTCCATGGCTTTTGGGTTGAAGGAAAGGCCAGTATTGAAAATGTCCAAATCTGTTCTAGGGAATACAGTCATTTCTTGCTCCATTTTACCTTGTCTGTGTTGTATGTTGTTGTTGTTTTCACTGACTTCTCCAGCTCATCCTGCCTGCAACAAGACTCAGTTCTGATGCCCACCATATCCATCTTAACATGGCTTTCCCATCTTAAAACTGCTGAATGGGTATGATGGGAAGCAACCTGCATGTAAATTAGATTTACTTGGTTTTTTTTAAATTGGAATTACTATTTGTAAAAGATCCAACAGATGGACATGCTAATTGTATCATCTAATAGCCTGTCTCTTCTCTCCTCCTCTTTTTCCCACCCCTTTCACATGGCCTGTCTGTAATGCCAAGAGGTATCAGAGTCTTTATTGGATTGTGCACAGTTTCTGTGCATTGCATTGCCTTTAGCTTTTATCGCCTCCCCCATTTCTAGAGAAAGGTGCAGAAATGGAACACCTTTAATCAAAATTTTGCTTGCTCTTGAATTAAACCTAGAATTGTTGCAAGCATGCCAAATATGTTTTTGTCTTCCCCCAAAATATAACTGATAAAAGTGTTTCGGTGCTCCAGTTTCTGACATTATAAGGACTTCTTGCCTGAAACTGTTCCCCCCCCCCCTCCCCAAAGTTTTTTCCCCTTTTGCTATCATTGCGTTTTTGTAATCAACAAACTTTTCCTACCTCCAGTCGGAATTCAGGTGAAATAATAATTCTGTGCCCCTGAAAGCTGAAGCCAGCACTTTGAGAAAGCTGTTATTTTTTTACTGTTTCATTTCCAAGTTATTACACAGCCACATAATCCTAATTCCGGTAAAGTTAATACCAAAAAAGCTGACAAAGATTAAGTTTGGATTACTCTCAATAGCGAAGTACAGCATCAACTGCCAAAAGTGCTGAAACTCAGTGTTCGGTCAACCTGAATGTATATCTCCTAATTTTAGAAGCTGAAGACTCAAACTTGTGGTGTTGATAGAAAGTCACCTTTATCTGTGACACTTGACAATGCCTAACCAAGTAGTTTGCTAATCCAGTTGGTTTCTCAGCTACAGCTTCCTCTGCCTGATGGTTCTGTGGTTTATAAGGCAAGTATCTGTGTTGGGTATTAAGTAATCCTAAGGCAATATATTGTTCTGTTCTTAAAATTAAAAGAAAGGCCTGCAGTTCCTTAAAGAAGGATATTTCTCATGGACCAGGAAAACAGTGCAAGTAAAGATTAGTGCTTCTAGACAGGAAGATTTTTCAAAATTTGAATATCCCTGTAGAATTCCCCTGCTTTGTGAAGAAGGTGTTGGCCCTGCTTCTTGGTGAACCAGTTTGGTCTAGTGGTTAGGGAGCCGGACTCTTATCTGGGAATACTGGGTTCGATTCTGCCCTCCCCCATGAAGCCACCTGGGTGACCTTGTGCTAATCACAGCTCTCCTCTGAGCTTTCACAACCTCACCTACCTCACAGGGTGTTCTGTTGTGGGGAGAAGAATAGAAAAGCTTTGTCAGCCACTTTGAGTCCCCTTAAATGCGTGAGAAAAGCAGGGTAGAAAAGCAAACTCTTCTTCTTTTCCTCCTCCTCTTCTTCCTCTTCTTGTTTTTCTTCTTCTTTTATCCAGTGACCACTTTAAATCTTGGGTTGAAGAAAAGTCTAGTTCCACAGTATGTGTATATATTCCCTATCTATTCCTGTGATACAGGAAATTCAAAAAAATTGTCACAAATCAACCCTAAAACAATGGATCTCTCATGAGGAGGAAGTAAACGTGATATTTTAAAAGTTAAGGAATTCTAAAGCTGTGTACTTTAGCGACCAGAGAAGATCACAACTTGCTTTCACAATTTTCATTGTAGGTGTTGCTCCAGTTGTCTACTTCATGACATTTTTTAGCTTATTTTGAAAGTAAAATTGATATCTGTTAAGACAGTTGGTAAGTGATTTATGGGGGAAAAGGTATTTAGTAAGCTGGGATTTTTTTGCACTTTTTCCCTCCAGGTTGCTGTTTTTTGATATCAGTTTTACTAGACAAATTGAAGGTTTTACAATGGCACATATTTTCCGTCCATCTTTTTGGGAATAACTCTTTCCTTAATGTTTGCCATTGGTCGAATGTAATTCTTTTACCTCCAGAAGACTTTTTGCGCCACAACAGCTGTGAATTATACTAGCAATTCAAATGGATGCTTTCAATTCCATGGCTCCTCTCTGGGGTAGAGAACTGCAAAGTTGCACTTCATTTCCACAGGTGGAAGAAATAACGATAAAGCTTCCTTGTGTCTCTCTTCTTACCTCTCCTAGAGGTTTTTAATCCTCTCTGCCCTGACATGTCTCTTTTGTAGATTCCATCTTCCACACTTCGGGAAACATCTGGTGTTTTAATGAGAGCTTCGTCACTCTTCGGCCAGATAACACTGGAGACCTGCTTTGATTTTTGTTCTAGCCTTTCTTGAGATTGAGCTATGAAACCTCAGAAAATACCATTTAAAATATGGGCCATTTCCCCCTCTTTCATATATTGAATCTCTGTCCTCCTTTATCTGAGTCCCTTTTGTAGTTTGCTACCCATAGTCTGTTTTCAACATGTGGTTTTTTTCCAGCTGGTTCATTCGCTTTTTCTTTGGATGGAAGAAAATGATGGAAGAACAATATTAAAAATTGTTCTTCATAAATTCTTTATAAATAAGGTTTTTTTCATTCCATAGCTGTTTGTCTTCTGGTATTTATACTGTATTAAATTCTCTCTCTCTCTTTTTTTCTCCCAGTTTTGTCATAGTGGTTAATTGTACAGTCTCTTAAAGATAAAGGTGTAATGTTTTGGTGCTTTATCTAGAACAGCGGTTCCCAACCTTCCTAATGCCACAACCCTTTAATACAGTTCCTCATGTTGTGGTGACCCCCAACCTAACCCTAACCTCAACCATAAAATTATTTTCGTTGCTACTTCATAACTGTAATTTTGCTACTGTTATGAATTGTAATATATCTGATATGCAGGATTTTTTTCATTGTTACAAATTGAACATAATGAAAGCATAGTACTCACATCAACAACAGCTAAGTATAAAAGTGTCATTTTACATCCAATACTGCTGCTCTCTACTGTATTAGTATGGGGTGTATGTGATGGGGTTGGCGTGATGATGTCATCACGCCAGGTACTTGTATGTGGGCATATCTGCATGTGGGCAGACCGCCTGGAGACAGATAGAGGAGTGGTGTCTCGGTTCCTATGTGTTTTTTGATGGTTTTGACAACCCCTGTGACAGAGTAGATGGACCCCCAAAGGGGTCGTGACCCACAGGTTGAGAACCACTGATCTAGGATCAGGATTAATCTACTTTGCCTCAACTACCACAAAATATTTGTATAGCATTGGTCAGAATCCTGTACTGTGCCTTCGTGGTGACTAATGAGTTGAAGGTCTCCGTTGAAGGCATGGGGTCAAGGGCTGTAGGAACTGCCCAGTAATGTCCAAAGGATGCCATTTTGGTTATGATGGTTATAAAATATTAGAACATAAGAGGAACCCTGCTAGATCAGGCCAGAGCCCATCTAGTCCATCAGAAGATGATTAAGGCAAAGTTTTCACCTGCTCTGAAATCCCTGCAAATGGCCTAAGAGGCATCCTTCCAACCAGGAGGCAGTATAGTACCAGTGGGGACACCTGTTCTCTATGAATATGTCTAACCCCTTTTTAAAACAATCCAGTGCTTCTAGCAGAACTCTACATACTGTGAATCTAAAGTGGCTTAGTATGTGCACCTAAAACTCTGTATGAAACAGTGGTAGTTTTAACTGCTGCTTGGTACCCAGTTTACAAATTTCTTCACTCGTGAAATTACTTTTGTGGATCTTTCTTTTAGGCAAAAAGTATGCAGTAATCTAATTTTCAGATTCCAGCAAAATCAGATATCCTGTTTAGGAAGGGTCCATTTGTCATTGCATTTTATGATATCGTCAGTACATCCCATAATCAATAGACAAAGTTTGCCACTATATTTGAATTGAGGAATTATAGTTGCAAATGTGAAAAAAACAAGCAAGAACTTGCATACTCTTTTTTTCACCCAGCCTTCGTAACTATAGTTTTTCGGTCCAGGCAAAGACCCCAAGGAAGTATAAATGGCAAAGAGAGGCCTCCATTTGCATGGGCATAGTATATTGACAAAAGGTTTGAGCATGGCTCATTAAAGGAGAAGGAAACCTATGTCCAGGTGGTGCCATTGAAAGTCTTTAAAATCATTTTTTAAATAAACTTTATCGGTAACATTTTGCTCTAAACATAACTATGAATTGTAACGCTTCAGAGCTCTACATAAGCATTATATTCTCCCAAGGCACTGAGACCTTTCTGTAGGATTGCATTAGGATGCTTCTTTGCAAACTTGCACTTAAGTTTTTTTAAATGGCTAGCTATGTACTAGTGTGACCTCATAAAGGCTGGCTAAAGTTAGAAGTGTTCAATACAGCCAGCAATTGCTATGCATCCTTCTAGCATTACAGAGTACAATTTCTTATTGATCCTATACTGTGGAAGTCTTGCAGAGCTAAAAACAAAAAGATGGCCGATATTTCTATATAGGCCTAAAGTAATTCCAGGACATAGCTAGAGTAACGGAAATTGCAGGTCTGCTCTGGCATTATTTTCCTGACAACTCTTAATTCTTTGTTTGTAAGAAGTCAGCGTTTCTTTTATTTTAATATTGTTGTACACACGTTTGTGATCTGTAAGACGGCAGCCGGTTGACTGGCACCCAAAGGTAATTTATTGTCCCCGTTTTCACATTGTCTGCTATGACAATTGCTGGTGACACTTTTCTTTCAGTTAAATACAGTTCACTGATTGCAGCTCTTCCTAGCTTTAACTAAAAAACAGATCCCAGCATGGTAGCGTTTATTCAGAAGAAACAATTTGCCTGCTCACTGCTCCATATTTTCTTAGCCTCTAAGATACTTCTCTGTTCCTTATGCACACAATGCCCAGTGAGTAAGGTGAGATTCTTGGGTGAGATGATGCATGCCTCCATCTAACCGCAGTAAAAAGGGGGAGGCAGCCTGGAACTCAGGGAGTGGAGAGTTTGTAAAAGGCTATATTTCTGCAGTAGATGATTCATTGCCCAGTAGTGCTTGGTATATGCATGGTATAAAAAATTATGCATGGTATAGAAAAGATGGATAGAGAAAATTTCTTTTCTCTATCACACAATACTAGAACCAAGGGGCACTGTATGAAGCTGATGGGTAGGAGAGTCAGGTCTGACAGGGGGAAGTATTTCTTCACCCAGAGGGTCATCGGTTTATAGAATTTGCTGCCGGAAGAGGCAGTGACAGCTACCACTCTAGATGGCTTTAAGGTAGGGCTAGGCAAATTTATGGACCACAGATGTATCAGTGGCTACTAGAACGAATGCCTAGATGCATCTTTCAGGCTGGGTGGTGGTGATGGTGGGGAACCGGGGGGCTTCTAAGGCCATTTTCTGGGATTCTAGAGCAGGAATAGGTTTGTCCTTGTCTCTGCTTGAGATGCCCATGAGCATTTGGCGGGCCACTGTGTGTGACAGGATGCTGGACTAGATGGGCTGTGGCCTGATCCAGCAGGGCTTCTCTTATGTTCTTATGAAAGGTTGCTGCAAAGTCTGATGAAGAGGAGGGTTTTTTTCCCCATTAGCATTAGGGACCCATTAAAAACCCATTAGGCTCAGAGCAGGAAGACCCCATTTCCACTGCAGACCCCATTAGAGCCACATTTGTTTCCACCTGTTCTAGGGAAATCCGGATAAAATGGGTCCTTCAGGACCTGTAATCTGGATTTCCTGTAGACCCCATTAAAGGTGTCTACAAGCATCAAATCCGGATTATACGGAGCTCATTTCCACTGCATTCGGGCACTGGGGTCTGGGGGATGCTCTGGGGGGCACACCCATGGGGCGGTGCCCTGAAACCCAAAGCTTTGAAGACTGTGCACAGGCTCCGAAGAGGACCCCACGCAAGGGCAATGCCAATCCTATGGACCTTTGTCAAAGTCTCTGGATAACCTTCGAAGGTTGCAGCAGATCTCTCAGGTGACTCTTCGGAGTGTCTACAGAGATTGCACCCCCTGTCCCCCACGTGGCCCCACGTGGGTTGATCCAGATTCCCCACATGGGTGCTCTGGCGTTGCCACTGTGGGCAGGCTAGCACCCATTGCTATTGGGTGCTACACCGCCTGTGGGGACTCATCGGGTGCCTCTCTTAATCCAGATCCGCTAGATCCGGATTAGTTGAAGGACCCATTCCTTAGACCCAGATCATCTTAGATCCGGATTGAGGGAGGTCAGTGGGAAAAAACCCAAATGCAGCAATAGAGGGGTAACAGCATCAGGCACCTGCTATTTTTCTTTCCTTTCTTGGCCACAGCCTGTAGTAAATCAGTCATCCTGAGATGCAGAAAAGGGTTGCGTTTAGTTCAGGTGGTGATGCTATAAAGTCTTTATGGCCCTTGAAACAATATGACCGTAGGGTCACTTTATTGCTTAGTGGGAGGGAATAAACATAGCTGTAAAATGCCATTATTAATTAGTGCTAGTGATAGAACTCCAGAAGGCTTCAAACAGTGCTCATCTGTGCTTCATTCCCAATCAAACATGTCTGAACATGGACGTTTAGTAGAGTCAGGTCTCCATGTATGGTCAGTTATTCTCAAAAGTTGGAAAATATCCTGGAAGGAGGCAAAATGGCAAACTACTTTTTTTGTTGTCCTGGGGATAGCTGGGTAGATCTGTTGGCAAGGGTCAAGTCCAGCTATGTGTCTCCTTTTGTTCATGTTTCAAAGGGCCACAGAAGAAATCTTACAAAATCATTTAAGGATTCCTTCTCTTTTTTCTCTGGCTGAAGGCATGAGCTTTACATATGTAACAAGGCTAAACTGAAGTATAATTTACCAGTCCAAATACAACAGACCAACGTGTTCCTAGTCAGAGCTTCTGTGAACTTAATATGGCAAATAATTAGACATCACCTGGAGAGGTAGCATCCAGAACTGGGTCACTTTCTGACCCGAGGTGGCAACAGGAATGTTGGATTTGAGTCCTCGTTAGATCATTTCTGCCAATAAAACAGTTTCAGCACTTTCAGAAACCGTAGCCAGGTGCTAAATGCTAACGGACGCACCACAAAAATCTTTACGGCAGGGAACAGAAAATCATTAGGTGACATTTAAAGCAGAAGGCTAAATTTCTGAGGTTGCTTAATATAGTGATCACAAAAAAAGCAACTCTTTAAATGGCAGATGGGCCACCTAGCAATTGAGGCCACATTGTAGAAAGAAGCAGCTAAAAGTCTAGCATGCATTTGAAAAGGAGGCAGGCTATCAATGTCTTCCTGGGTTTTCTGAAGTCTGCCAGTAGCCCACCCTCCCCTATGGGCCTTTTCTTTTAGTTTCCCTGGATTCCTGGATTGTTTTTAACAGGGGAGGGCTGACCATGCTGAGATCCTCCACAAATCCTTGGACTTCAGGCAGCCCCAGCCAATGCAACCCGTGGTCAGCAGTGGTAGGGAAACAGAGTCTAGCAGAATCTGGAAGGAAGGATCTTTTTCCACCTATGGAATAGCAAGTTGCAGCGAAAATTCCTGTGATGAGTTCTGAGAGGATGGAGCCTCTGATGGGGAAATGTATGCATTCTTTAGTGGCTGCCACGCCCTCAGAAGGAACCAGTACCCAGTTGACTGATGGGGTGGGAGGCCCAGATAAGCCCAACAGCTAAGTGTGCTATGTCCTTTCCAGGACGTGGGTAGCCTCGTGATCTGGGAGCTGCAGCAGATGCAGAAATACAACAGCCAGATTGTTAAGATGTCACAGCCTTGTTGTGAATGTATTTCCTCTGTGCTTAAATCACTTATTGTCAGTTAGTTAGCAAACCTAACTAGTGGGCTACTTAGCATTAGGGTTAGCTTTAGGCACTAGGAATGTGCATGAATATTCGTAGGCATTCAAAATTCAATTGAATGTGCCGAATTTCAACACTCAGATTCAAATTGAATTGAATTTTCAAGTATTCTATTCAGTTCAAATAGAATGTAAAACAAATAGTGCACATCCCTATTAGGGAACAAATTACCTATCAGATAGTCCTCCCTGTTAAGAACATCTGGAGAGTTCTTGCTGCAGGTGTCATGAATTACTGAGAGTCATCAACGGCTCAGCCTTCTCTGTGGTGGCACCTCCAACCCTGTGAAAGTGCCCTACAGTCTTATATTTGGGACACACCTTGTTCTGTCCTTTAGGCACCTAGTAAAGACCAGTCTGTTCTGTGCAGACTTACGGTATGTGGACGTTGGACTGCTTATGGTGTTTGTTTGCTTTTTTGTTTTTTTAAAAAATAGAATATTGTTCTGGTATTATTTTCACCCTTAGTTTTTGTATTATCTCTAGGAAAAAGATGGGCTAAATTATTGACGTGAGGCTGGATTACTGAATGATTGGCTGGGGACTAGTAGGTTTTCTTTCTCTTCCAGTCCCTTTTAAGTATGTATGCAGAAGAACTCCAGAAAAGGCTCTTCGGATGGCAGAAAAGGCTCTTCGGATGGCATCTTAGCCCTCTACCCTCGCTTACGGTGTTTATTCATAGTGGTTGTCCTTTTGTGTCTTTCAGACAGTCAGCAACATGCCATGCGCCCTCATGACTGGCATCAGGACGTTGCCAACCTTGGAAGCGAAGGGTCCTGAAAGGTCTTCGAGTAAAAGCAAAGAACCGCCCAGGGAGGAGGAGAAAGAGAAGAAGAAAAAGAAGCACAAGAAAAGATCTCGCTCCCGCTCCCCTCCATCCAAGTATCACTCGTCCAAGTCCATCTCTCGGTCGCATTCGAAAGCCAAGCACTCTCTTCCCACCGCCTATCGAACTGTCCGGCATTCCAGGTGCGTCTTGCCAATGGATGCCCATGTGAATCTGATTGAAGTTCTGAAAGCCGGGTGGCTGTCGTAAGCATGAAGCTCGGTTTAGCTTTGAAATGGGGATGGGGCAGATATGGCCAGGTAAATTTGAGAATATACCGAAGCTTGGTTTCCCTTTAATAAGGACCACGAGGCATGTTTTACACCCAGGATGGCATAGAGAACATTAAAAGTTTTACCTTGATTTCTTTAGAGTACCCTTCAGGTGCTGTGACCCCCAAAGAATAATAAGACATTGGAGGTAGACCTTTTATTGGGAAAGCAGCAAGCTGGATTTATTTAATGGTCTAAGGAAATTAATGTCATCATTTGTGCAAACACTTGTTTGGCGTTCTTCTAAGGGTCTCACCCCAAGGCAGCAAAGACTGACTAGTCCTCCATCATGAATTCTGGCCAGGAGTGTGAGACTCTCTGCACAAGTCTCCTCTTCAGCAATACAGATCCCCAGGAGACCCATGGGTGTCCTTAAACATGAGGGCTCTCCCCAGAGTGGTACCTGCCTGACCCACCAAGAAGAGCCTTAAAGGTGGAAGGGGTGGGCCTTCATCTGGATGAGCCAACTGAGAACTGTACTAGGAGAAATGCAGGATGAAAATCAAACTACATTTTATTTTTAATTCCAAGTGTTGGTGGTGCAGAGTGTCATTTTTGCATGGAGAAAGTTCCTCAGCTCAGTACCCGGTACCCACCATTCTTGGTAGTAGATATTTGGGGAGGAGGGGGAGGAGGAGGAGGAGGAACTGATTGGCTGTTAGCAGTGTTGCAGTCCATGAGAGATAATGAGAGCTCTGCTGCCTCCCTTACCTGAAGCCACCAGATTGAGGAAGATTCGTCTAAATAATGCTCAGGCACATGGGTCATATTGGTTTAAGGCAGCTTTCGGTGTTACTGCATCTACACAGGGAAAGTCCTGAGCAGTTTTAGCTGCATCTCCACTTCCTTGGGCTACACAGGCTTCAGACGTAGCTTGGAAACTCAGAGGCTGATGACGTTTCATTTCTATCCTTTTAAAAACTTTATTAAGTTAAAATGTTTGGGAACTAGTGGCACAGCATTGAGTAGAGCAGGAAGAGCAACTTGAGCACGCCATTTCTGACATCACTTCGTTTCTTTTGGAGCTTCTAAGAATGGGGGAACAGACAATGTGAGAGATTCTTGTCTGAAGAACCAGAAGCTGCTTTGTTTAACACATGCATAAAAAACAATGTATGTACAAAAAATAAGTAGGGGCCGCAGATAAAACTCACTTTGCACTTTTCTTAAAGTGTAGCAAATGAGTTCGGCAAGGGCCAGGTCACAGCATTTGATAAAATAAAGCATGTAAAACATAGGTAAAATCAGTGAAACATTAAGGGCAAGTAAATGTGATGCCTGTTTTGTTGATTTTACTTCAGTGCCTTATTCTTGTGCTCCTCTAGTAGTCTTCAGTTTGTTGAAATAAGCACACTGACATAAAATAGTGTTCAACAGGGCAGTAATTTAGTACACTTGGACCCCCATAGCCACTGATCCAATAATTGCGGTTCCAGTTTCCCAGGGTGGCCAGATCAGCCCACCCACCCCCACCCCCACCCCCGTGGACACCATTAGGCCTACCTTAAGGTCTTCTGAGGCCTGGGACAGGCAGAAAATGGTCTGAAATGGAGCATGATTTCCCATAATGCCTTTGAAATCCTGCTGGATTTCACTGGAGTTATGGGTAATGGGTGTGCATTTCCCAGTGTTCGTATTACCCACGGTTTTACGTTATCCGCGGTGGGGCCTGGAATGTATCCCTTGCAGATACAAGGGTCTGACTGTATTCACAAAACATCAGCCACAGGGGGATTCACATGCGGCAACCTCGAAGTTTCAGATTTCACAACCGAGTATCAGTAAATACAGATAAAGGCCATTCTGTAGTGTGGGTGGCTGAATTTTCTGCGTAGGAAATTAGATGAGGAGGCAGTGAATATTGAAGTCAGGAAGTGGTGAGGTTCACAAAGAAGTGATTACACAGAGAACGATTTAATGAGTTTGCAGTTAGCTCGTGCAACTGAAATCGTCAACCTCGCCTATTCCAGAAGCCCAGTTTTACAGCAAGGTCTCCTGGGCTAAGTGTTGCATGAGTTCCCTATGTATGGGGAGGATCATCAAAGCTGCAGGCTTGCATTTCAGTTGAGGCAGAAAATTTCATTTCCCATTAATCACTTTCTTTATGTACTTCGGTAATAGATCAGCTGCTAAGCCACCTACTCTGTTTATCCAGTTAGTAAACCCTGCATAGTAATTAGCTGAGAAAGGCATCATTAAAGGATTAGTTTTTAAGATTTGCTGATTGATGTAGGTAAACTTGGCACAATTATTGTCTCAGTTTCAACAAATCAAGTAAGCCAGGCCTCACAGCTTTCTCCTCTTGGTGAGATGGAACAAAGGGTGTTCCAGGATCCGTTCATCTCCCCTAGAAAACAGCATATTTTTGGACAGACACTACCCCTTCACATGTAAGATAACGTGACAGATCTTTTGACGCAATGAAATTTTAAGCAGGCAAAGCATGTCTACCAACACGATGAGCGTTAAAAGGATTTAGTTGAGTCACCAAAAAGTCTTAGGAGTATTTCACGTGCTCAATCCATGGATTCCACGATGTTAACATAAGCATTTCGTTGCTCGAAAGCAGCAGCCATTGTAAAAAAAGTTCTAAAGACCTCATTGAAGCTATTATATGAAAATATAACTCTATATAATCATCATAAATATTTCAAGCTAATGCTTTTTCTCTCCCTGTCTGGACTCTTATAGGCTGAAACAGTCCTAAGCATGCTTTCCTTAAAATTCAGCTTTGGTTAAGGGATTTTGAGCCCTTTCAGGGGCCCTGCTTAACTCCCCAGAGTAGTCCAATTTTTATTCTGAATGTGAAGTGTATGCCTTGTCAGGGGGTATTGGGGTGTCAGGTACCCCCTGTTGGTAATAAATCTTCGTCGCAGAGTTGCGCTTCTCCGTGCTGAGGAAAAATAAACTTCTGCCGTCCCGGGAAAGTACACGTCTCTCCCTCTCGGCTTGCTGGCTGTCAGCTCTTTGTCGCTGTCCTTCAGCACTTTTCGTCGCCCCTCCTTTCTCTGCCCACAGTTTCCAGCAAACAGACAGAGACAGATCTTTCTCCGTAGAGGCTTTTATTCGTATCGGTTACATGTCAGCATCTCTCTCCCTCTCCAGTCTCGATCAGCTAAGCAAGGGTAACTCACAGCCGTGTGTGGCCACCTTTATACAATTCCTTATCAGAGTTGGTGACTCACTTCGCTTGTATTACACAAGCCTGTGTTCCAAGTGTTACACAATCTTACTCAATTCTTGCACAATCCAACCTTGAGCACAGTCTGGTGATTCTTGTGACACTTAGTTACCTTTTCTGCACACATCTCTACATTTTCTTTATATGGGCTTTCCTAGCCTAACATGCCTCCATATCCCAGATTGGAGCCATGGCCGAACAGCCCATCAGTGGGAACAGCGGCAGAGCGCGGGGACTCTCCAGAAACTTCGGCAGCACAAAGATATGACTGCCGGAGCTCTTTAGAGGGAAATGCTGGTAAAACGTCAAGGTGTCTGACTGACCTACAACTTCTTTTACTCAATTTGGGTTTGGGTTGACCTCAGTATTTTCATTAATCACTTTCCTTCTCTGTGAGATCACTTAAAGATCCAATTTCTGGGAGAAACTGCAATCTCTCCAAAGTGCAGTACACATCTATTTTGTAATAGGTATATAGATGATTTCTCCGGAGCTGCCAAACACCCTTTTCTTTTGGAGTTGTTGGGCTTTTCTGAACAAAGCAAAGTACAAGAGCAAAAGATGACAGGCTCCATTGGTGTCAAGACTACATTACATGATCTCTCTGCATAAGAGAGAGAACTGAAGGAAGGATAATTGCCTGTATAGTTTCTGTATAAGGTCTAAAGGATTGCAGGCTCCCTTAGTGAGGGGGTTGGGGGCTGGAGGCCCTTTGAAGAGTCAAGATGCCAAAACTAAGATTCATATCCCTCACTTTTAGGAAGAAGAAGCAGATAAGAAGCGAGGTAAAACCCTTTGCTTAGTTGTAGAATGCAAAGACTCCACTCTGAAATTGTGTTTATCCTAGCTCTAAAATGAATAGTTTTACAAAATCCAGGCATCGTTGCAACTCCAGAGTGTCCTCCCCCTCCCCAAGACGGTGCCAGGGCCAAGAGGGAAGGTGTAAGCATGTTAGATGGAGCAGGACATCTGGAATCAAGGCATCCAAGGGTGGTGAATCTGAAAATAGGCTGTGCTATTCTTAGCAGATCAAAGCCTGCTATATAAAGATATCCTACCCTCTCTCCGTCCCTCTGCACACACCCTGTTGGGCAGGCACGTCCATTAATAGGGTTCGTGGTCAGAACTCCTGGAGCTCTTCTGACAATTCCCGTTCTTCACAGGCCACATGTTTCACTTCCATTCACCAAAGGGACAGACTTAGCTCATGGGCTGTTAGACACCATTAACGCATTGAAGAGGTAAAACCGAACGTGTTCTGCAGCACCGTAAGCAAATTTGGGGCATCATTAGTTCCCTGAGGGAGGCTTTTAAGCAACTAAAGGAATCGATCAGCTCAGATGATTCCTCTTCTGTCTCCTCCCCACATTTTCCTCTGCCTGTGGGTACCTTTCCCATCTTTGAATCGGCATTACCTTGCAAGATAAAATTGCCCTTTTAGGAAGATGCTATAGGGACCCTGGAGGGCTTCTGGGTATCTGAACCTGCCAATTCAGTTAGCATTGTTTGCCTTTCGAAGCCCTTCATTAAAATACGAAATAATCACTGTGATATCCTTTAAAGTCATATTTCTTTAGAGGCAGAAACATCAAGGAGCTGGTTATGTTTTGCTGGCAAATGACTTTTTTTTTTTTTTTAGAAAAGCAAAAGCAGAAGACCCCTTCTTTCTGACGTTTGACACTTTTCCACTTTGCTCCTCAGGTCCCGCTCAAGATCCCCGAGGCGAAGAGCACACACGCCTGAAAGGCGCAGGGAAGAGAGGAGCGTCCCAACAGCCTACCGTGTTAGCAACAGCCCAGGGGTGAGCCGAAGGCGCACGCGTTCCAGGTCAGCAGGTCGCAGAATGGGTCTGTTCTCTGGAAGGGGTTTTGACTTTGCTTAGTTTCCAAAATTGCAACTCTCTTGCAGTGCAAAGACGAAAGATAAACTATGTTTCTGCTAGCCTTTTAAAGATAAAGTATCCCTCCTTACAAGTCTTCCTAGAATGAATAACCATTTAGGCCAGGCATGTCAAAGATACGGCCCGCGGGGCATTTTAATACGGCCCCCGCCCCCCGCCACCGCCGCCGCAGAGGCCCACGCCCCCCGCCGCCGCCGTAGAGGCCCACGCCCGCCACCGCCGCAGCGGCCCGCGCCCACCGCCAAAGGAGGCGAGGCGACACGAGGCGAGTGAGCGCACGGCGGGACCCTCCATTGCCCGGGCGCCGCCATGGAGAGCCAGCCCCTCCCTAGCCACGCCCCGGCCATGCCCCCAACCCCTCCTCTGTTCCCTGGCCACACCCCGGGCACGCCCCCAGCCCCTCCTCTGTGCCCCGGTCACGCCCCTGGTCACGCCCCCTGGCCCTCATAGTATTTTTTTTTTTAATCTGGCCCTCGGCCGGATTGAGTTTGACACCTCTGATGTAGGCAAACATCCTTTGATTCCTTGGAGACATCACTGCTGCTTTTCTCTTGATGAAGTTCCCTTTGCAGTATTTGTCACAGTGTGGGAAGGTGATGAGAATCGTCTTGAAAACCCCACTGTACTCTGTGCTGCATTTAACAAGATTTACCAAATTCGAATCTATTCATTTGAATTTTTTATTCGAAACTGCAAATACGAATGTCGACAACATTTGTATGTGCATGTACGCATCTGTATGCATCCTGTAGTTATCCCATGTGCCACCCCTTTTCATCTTGTACGGATCCGTAAAAATGCATACGGATGTGGGAAAGATGCAGATCTTCAAGCACGCATCACATACAAACCCATACACCTACGAATGTCCAAATAATTTGAACAAATTCGAAATTCGATTCAAATGTTTGCATTCGAACTTTGGCACATTCGATCAGATTTCAAATGCCTATGAATATTCGTATACATCCCTACTGAAGGCAATGGACATGAGGTTCTTGAGTTTCCCGCCAGGTGCTGGTGAGACTCGTGTGTGCTTAATTTCAGCCAGGCATTCCCCAGCACGGAATTAGTCATCCCATAGTGTCAAGATTCTGTGAATAGCTCAGAAATTCTGTAGCATATGAGCTGATTCAAAAGTGAAATGTAAAGGAGTGTTCCTGCCTTCAGTAGCCTTTGTTCAATAATTGTGCCCATTGGTGGCAGAGGAAACTTGTTATAGGGCAGGCATGAGTGAAAAATGTCCCCTGGGTGATCTTGGCTGTTTTTCCACTGTCACTAAAAGTACCCATTAAGTACCCATTAATGGGTACTTCTAGTGACAGTGGAAAAATACCACTTGTCTCTCCTAACTGAGCTTTTTTCACAAGAAGCTCCAATTGGCATCTGTGGAGCATGCCAAAATTCCGTTTAAAGATTGCCAATAATAAACCCATAAAACACATAAGTTGTTTGAGATCCCCAAAACCCCACCCCACCCCGAAAACAGAACTCTCTTCTCCTTTACAAAATTCTTTTGCTGCTTTTTGTCAGATGCTAAGCTGCTCTCAGCCATAAGCTTGCAGAGCCATTTAAGGGTGTGAAAGCGTCTGTGTAGAGCTGAGGACTTGTGTTCACTTTTACCCCAATCGCTGGCGGCTCGAAACAGCAGAGTGCTTTGAAATCCGCCTCCTTCATTATTTAAATGAAAGCGGGCTCTCAGCTGGGCGATGGCTGCTTGCAGCCACGAACCGCATTTCCTTTCACAGCTTAATAGAAACTGAAAGTACCGTGGAGATCTGTCCTCTGCATCCAAGGAAGACTTTCAAGCAGTGATGGGGAACATCCACAGAACTTATCAGGAAAGTGAACCTTGTTAGCATATTTCATGTGCTGTTTGCATCTAAGCTGTTTTATACAGCTCTTGTGCTGATGACACACATAGAGGTTAAGAAAGTGAGAAAATCACTCCTCGCAAAGTTTCCGGCTGCCGCTTTCCAAGCTGTTGATTTTTATATCCCTTGAAGACTTCTGCCACTAACATCTCAGTAGCTTAACAGCCCTTTCTCTTTCATAATTGTGCCAACTGTACTGTATCCTGATTGTTTGGTTTGTTCTGCTGTCTCTGATAGTGTCAGTACCTTTGGCCTTTCTCACTGTGCGTTGTTGTACTTGAGGACATTAATATGGTAGATAAGTAGATGGATAAATGGATGCCAGAAATGTGGCAGTCGGTAGCCTCAATAACTGTAGAGCGGTGTTTCTCAAACTGTGGTCCTCCAGGTGTTCCAGAAGAACTCCCAGCATCCCACTGGGCCAGGCATGGAATGCTGGGAGGTGTTGTTCAGTAACATCTGGAGGACCACAGTTTGAGAAGCCATCCCTTAGATACAGAAGATTTCCACTATGCTCTGTGTGTTTTGACTGGTTTCTTTCCAGTGAACATCTGGGTATTTGTTAGCTACCTACCCACCTGTTTGGAGGCCCTTCAGTTATAGAAGTTACCTTTTTTGAATTATGAGACCGGATTGCTGTTCAGCTATGAAGATTCCTGTCCTTTACACAGGAAGGTTGCAGGTCTTTGGCAATACAGAAACTGATGTAATATCCGCTCCTCAAAACTCCCAGAATTCATAGCTACTACCATTAGTGTTGCTTTAGGCTAGCTTGAACTGGGACAAACGTAGCCCAGGGCCATCCTGGTTAGCATTTTACTTTCCCTTTATACAGGTGAACTGAAGACATACCTGAGGCAGAGTCTTGCTTATTTATCCCAGAGTACTGCAATTTACATGCCAAAGGGAAAAAAGAGAAAGTAATGGGTTTTCTTTGGTACTCTTTTTGAAAAATGCTGTGATATGATACAAGCAAACATCTACACTGACTACGCATATGCTGCCAAAATTGAATTCACCATAGAAACAGAATTAATCTTTGCTGCTCTCCAATTTTTCTGTACATTATGGACTTTTTTTCTGCATAACTTTGCCTACGCTGGTACATAATGTTTTTTCACAACCGTGTGGTTTTCTGTCTTAAAGTGTGCTATATGGTTTTTAGAAGCTGGTTCTGACACATACTTCATTAAATACAGGAATTAAGGGCACAATCTTCTCTGTGTCTGGAAAGGCAGTGAAAGTCGGTGTAAATACAACTGCATTATGATCCTTGTGTTTTGTTACCACTGAGAAATTTGTGGGGTCAGGAGGTTTAGACTAGGGGTGTACATGAATGCAGTTCTCGGCATTCGATTCAAATCGATTATTCCAAAATTCCAATCAATTGAAGTGTGTCAAATACAAACGTATTCATATTCGATTTGATTTGAATCTACTCGTATTTGAAATGTGTCTATATGCGTCTGTACGCAATTCTGTTTTTATCCCATATGCATCCCGTTTTCGTCCCATATTTATTTATTTATTTATTTATTTATTTATTTATTTACATTTCTATCCCGCCCCATACTCAAAGGTCTCTGGGCGGGTTACAAAAGGTTAAAATAGATTAAAACAAGATACAAATTAAGAACAGATACAGATTAAAATGAAAATACAAATAAAACAAGATGCACACTTAAAAACACCTTAAAAATTCAACAAATTTAAAACCGTGCACTTCGTAGGATACGAATAAGATGCGTACAGATACGTATGTAATGCATACGTATCCCTACACATATGAATGTCTCAATTTGTATGAATGATTCAAAACATTCAAAATCCATTCGAGTATTTAAATATGAATGTATAGACTTTTGAATTAGAATGTCCAAATTCAAATGAATTCTATTGAATTTCAAATGTTACGAATATTCGTGCACATCCCTAATTTAGACGGAACATTACGTGTTCCAGCAAGCAGTTCACTACGTTCCCGGCCCCCCGACTTTCTTTGCACATGTGGCCTCCCTCTGGTCCCATCCGTGCCCCACTTTCCTTCCTCCCCTCACACGTTCAGACTACTCCTATCACATCAGCAGGCTCCTGCATTACACCCACCTCTTTGTGCTCTGGTGCATTAGGGTTCTTCAGCATGGGTCCTCTTGAATTCACACCTTTCCAGGAAGTGGCCATGCACATGTTCACACACGTGCCCTACTGGGAAGATCCATGATCCTCTTTTTTCAGCAGGGCCTGAAAGCAGCCAATCAGCTGATGGCAAAAGCCTTGTGTGGGCCACATGGAAGACAGGTGTGGGCAGATAGGAGAGTGCAACTTGGGTAGACCATGTTTGTGGGAAAAGAAAAGGATGGGGACATGATTAGAGGCCATCGCATCTGTGAGGAAAGACCAGGCAGCTGGGAATGCAACAAGTCGGTTGGCAAACTGATGGACCTTTTCTCAGAACTGGACCGTGGGGTACGGCTTGCTAACGTCCGTCCATGAATGGCCATTTTCAGTTTGTGTGCATCTTTAAATTCATTTTGAAGTGACAATGCAAGAACATAAGAACAAAAACACCTTCATGTAGAACATCTGATGAATTCAGATTACTTCACCTGAGAAGATAAACCAGCAAGGGGGGGGGGAAATAAGCAAGTTCTGCTACTCAGTTCAGAGTGGCAGTTTTCCAAGGCTATGCTTCACTAAATAAATAAGAATTGGGGACTCACTGCACTCACTTCATTTCTTTCTGTCCTTCCCCATCACTTGCAGAGGGATAGAGCAGTCGCACCTGTTAGGAGTAAGTCGTGAGGTGGACCCACCCTACCAATGGATGCGGCTTTCCTGGCTGACAAAACTGTCACTTAAAATCCATTGATTAGTTGACACCGTTCCTGGTTGGCCACAAAGATGCTCAGAAAACTGTACTCCATGTTTTTGTGGGCTCATAAAAGCCTTCAGCTGCACACGCAAAGGTCCCAAGTGTATATAGATTGTAAAAAACAGAGCAAGGGATGTTGGCTGCCTTAGTTGGAGGCCCGTTTTGTTCTGGGATTTATCATCCCTTTTAAACACCACGCAGAGCATCTGGCAAGAGAGATGAGAACATGCAAGATTATAGCCAGAAGATCAGTTTGATAATCTTAATTAAAGAGCCTTTGATATTGGCAAGTGGCTCAGAATGGGCTATAAAATTGTGGGTTATCTGTTCCAGCCTTTGAGCATGTGGAAGGCCATAGAACATGGGCAGAAGATTTTACGGTTGCCATTGATAGTCCGAGTTTGAGGGTGAATTCCATCTCCTGTTGAGTACAAATGCCCTTTCGTAAGGCGGCACCCTTAATCCTGCTTCCAGTGGCATCTGTGTGTGACCAGCTGGCTTTGTTAAGAAGATGTCCGGGCAGGATTTTTTAAAAAGGTCTAATAGAATTGGTTTACTCTCCCTGGCCGTCTCTGGTGTCTCTGGTAGAGCAGCCACCATTTGGCTTTTGTGCACAGCTGCCATTGGGTTTCCTAAATTCTTATTAAAAAGGAATGTTTATTTCTGAAATATTATTTAAAGCATTTTGTATTGCCTTTGATTTTTTTTTTAAAAAAAATCCTCATCTCATAGTAAAAAGGAAAGAAATCAGACACAGTCACACAAAGAAATAAAAAGGGTATTAATACAGTTTCCTAAAGGTCAAGTCAGCCTAACGATTCCACCAGCCCCCAGCAAATGCTTGGGTTCACAAACATAATTTTGCCAAGTGCCAGAGATTCTGCCGGGTTGGCACCTGCCAGATTAAGCAGGTGCCTAGACTCAGTCCAGTGCTTGCCATGGAGGCTCTCTTGCCCCAAGTGAAAGCAGTGCCATTTCAGTAAATCTGTTTCTATGCTGATTATCTTTCACTCTTCAGAAGAAGAGTTGCCTTTTCTACCCCACTTTTCTCACCCATTTAAGGGGACTCAAAGCGGCTAACAAAGCTTTCTGTACATCTCCCCACTACCTACCCTGTGAGGTAGGTGGGGCTGCAAGAATGAGAAGAGAGCTGTGACTAGCCCAAGGTCACCCAGCTGGCTTTGTGGAGGAGTGTGAAATCAATCCCAGTCTTCCCAGATAAAGTCCAGCTCCTTAACCACTAGACCAAACTGGCTCGCTTCAGGATCTCAAATAACACCATATCCTGTCTCCTTGTTCCTTCCCAATCCTTTGTTGACCTGTGAAAGCTTTTTGTCCCAAAAGATGTCCTTTGCCCTTTCCTTCCTGAACTCTTCCCTTAGTGTGGCACCGAAAAGGGTGCTTGGTAGACTTTCCAGGGCAATCTTGCCAATCAGAATTCCAGAGGAGCAATTTGGTCTTCCGTCCAGCCTACCACATAGATTTCCAAACTTTTTGTCTTTGTGGAGACATCTGAAGTCAACCATAGTGCAAGCCATTTGTGAATGAAGTCTGAGAAAAGAGAGACATAAGAGTTGGTCCAGAATACAAATTCTTGTTTTTCACCCATGGTTACCCCTGAAAATGGAAGAGGGGATGCCTGGGTAAAGTGATAAGGGACATGCTGAGACTTTGGTCAGTGGAGATGCTCTTCAGCAACGAAAGGCAGGAGATAAATCCTACAGGTGAGTCTTTTGGTTTAGTGACTTCAGGTGCTGTGAGGGAGGGTGCTGAGATGCCTTGACAGACACACACCTGCTGCTGGGTTCTCACTGAGAATTGCTTAGCTTATAGAGGGCACGTTTAGAATATAAGACTAGCACTCCTGGATCAGGGCCTAAGCCATCTTATCCATAAGAACATAAGAGCCCTGCTGGAATTCCATTGACCGGTAGCCCTCTAGGTGAATTTTCCAGGGACTCATGTTTGCAAACATCTCATCACATTTTGTACACAAAGCTACTTGCTGTGGGATGCTGTCTGTCTTTTTGCTGTTTTTGTTGTTAGATCTCCAAGGGAAGTTTGTTTTTTTACATTCTCATAAAACATCTTCCATTGTATGGCAGCCATTTCCAGTTACGTCTTTCAGCCGCATTAGAAATTCAGAGGAACCTCATGGCGACCGCTCCATCTGACGCAGTTTCAATAAGTGTTTTTTATACTCATCCCTGTGCAAAATATCATTTCATGTTTTAGAGAGCAGTGATTCACACATCTATGTTTGTTGGCTTTAAAAGGCCGTTTTATGAACAAACACAGAGCACATTTGTGGTCGTATACAGAGCTGTAAATCCCACATGTGATGCAAAGGACACTTGGAATAAGCAAGCCCTGACAGGAGGGGGAACTGGGGTGTTGTCTTTAGGAAGGCTCTTTGAGGCCAGATTTGATGCAACTATTTCTACATATAGAGAGGGTTTTTTGTTTCTTTTTTAATTGCCTTAGCTTTTAGTTAGATGGTTAGAGAGGGAAGGAACTCTTGTGAGAGCCATATTATATCAAACATTCATTTCAGTTGTAGGACAGTGTACCAGATACAGGCATGGCCTGTGGCTTTCTGATTTGGGTGGTTGCTATTACTAGCAGGGCAAGAACTGGCTGCAAAAAAGCTGACCAGTTCTTGCATCAGCACACCAAGAAGTAGTGCCCACCAGTGTAGCCAGCGTCCGCTTCGCCTGTGTCCGCCCAGGTTGGAAAGCTATGAGCCGTGCCTGATCAGATGTGAACCAGCTTTCTCTAGTGTAGAGAGTCATGGCTTCTGTCTCCATCCTCTCTCTGCATGGAGACAGTGAGCCAGTTTGGTCTAGTGGTTAGGGAGCTGGACTCTTATCTGGGAATACCAGGTTCGATTCTGCCCTCCCCCCATGAAGCCAGCTGGGTGACCTTGGGCTAGGTACAGCTCTCTTCTGAGCTCTCAGAGCCCCACCCACCTCACAAGGTGTTCTGTCATGGGGAGAAGAACAAACGGTTTGTCAGCCGCTTTGAGTCCCCTTAAATGGGTGAGAAAAGGGGTAGAAAAGCCAACTCTTCTTCTCAAACCATAGGCAGCTAGGTTTATGTAATACTATCCTTATTTATTATTTTACAGTCACTTTTAGCAAGAACAGCATCCTCAGATATTTTTTACAAGGTTTGAAAAGGAATCTGTACGTATAAAAAAATTCATTTTGAAAACAATAAAAAGTGAAGTAAAAATCAAACGTTAAAAGTGGTCTGAACCAGCAACCATGCAGCATGTGTTGGAGTTTGCACTATTTTTTAGTGAGGTCACAGAATCCATATTGCTGTTCCTGCTCACAGAGCATGGGGGTGAGGCTACCACTCTTGAGCCTCCCATGAGGAACTGCACCTGACATCAAGCCCATCACCTAGCCTGGTTAGAAGGGGAGAGGGATGGGTGCTTCAACCTATATTTATTCTTCCGTTGTCCTAAAATGTATAGTTTAAAATTTGACAATAGAGGAAGCAGAGATGAAGGCAAACCAGGACTCAAAGGGTCTTTATTGTCCAGTAGGATAGGCAAGGCCTACACAGAGAGATACTGTACCAAGGATGAAATATACGAAACATCTGTTCTCATCCGACTCTTTAGATCTACCAACTCTCTGTCCTGAGCTTTGTTATGCATGGTGAAGTTTCTTTTGGTTGTAAAATGGGTGAGTGTGTGTGTGTGTTTCACAAGCCTTACAATGTCTTTATGAATTTTAAAAAGCAAATTGAACCATTACTAGAAAGAGAAAATGTTGTTATTGGTGCTGTGTCTACAAAACATTTTCTCTGCTGCTTAGGGGGCTGTAAAGAGGCCACGCGGTGGGATTTAGCAAAGCCTCCCTGTTTTCTGTTTCCAGGAGTCCTCATGAAAAGAAGAAGAGGAGGTCTCACTCCCACTCCAAGTCCAAGGCACGGTCCCATTCGCCATCTGTCTCACCGGGCAAACAGTCCGCACACAAGAACTCAGCCCATTCGGCCAGCGTCTCTCCTGTGGAGAGCAGGGGATCCAGCCAAGAACGTGCCGCGTAAGCTACCCTTTCCGGTCTAAGGTTTTGGCAATTTCCTGGGTATTCAAGGGAGAAAAGCTGATCTGAAGGGCCACACAGGGCTTCCGTCCCGTCAGGTTTGGGGCGAATGTCGGAGACTACTGGCCTGCTAAATCGTGAACGTAGTAAAAGGGGCTGAGAAAGGCGTGCAGTTACTTTCATGAGGCTCTCCCTGAGCTCACCATGGGGTTCAGTCTGGAGAATGGGGTGCTGATCTTGGGAGGGGAGAGAGATGAGGTTCAGGGTGCGGAACTTGTCCAGTTGTCATTCTCCCTCCAGTCAGTTCACGTTGGACTGAAACCCCAAAGATTTAGCAGTGTTTGGTACAATAACAGACCCCACCAATGATGCTTTTCGCAGGTTCCCCACAAACCCTGTTAATCCTGGTCCAGTTCAGCACATCTTCCCACCACCCCCACACCCCTATTTCCACTTGTGGTACCTGAACATATTTCTCTGTGCATTCATTGACTTTCGGCTTCCTTGTGTCTTTTTTCTTTGGAAAAAAAATGTCATTGCAGGGGACCTTCATTAGAAAAAGATGGGCAGATTTCTTCAGCAATTGTATCCTCGGTACAAAGTAAAATAACTCAGGTAGGATTCAAGAGGTTGGCACTTCCAATGCTGACAAAAGTTACCTTCCTGTTTTGGGTCATGTTTGAATTCTTGCTCAGTAAGGGAAGAATTTTCTGTGGGCAAATAGATTGTACTATCTGACATGTTGTACCGCTTACAAGAGAGTGAGGCTCCAACTGAAAGTGTTTTTACCGAGACCTTCCTTTTTCCAACCCACTTTTTTTAACAGTGTTCTTATGTATTGATCAAGTTATCCGTTTGCAAATGGAAAAGGGTATACAAATACTGGGAAATAACTCTGGAGGCTACCCAGCCCCACAGTCTCTTTTCTCTATATCATTTTTCAGGAGGTTTTTATTTGTATTTTTATTCCACCCTATAACTGAAGGCCTCAGAGTGATTTGGAGCAGTAAAAACAAATTAAAGGTAAAAGGTGTTTCTTTGCCAGTCTTCTAAATGTATATAAAGAGGATGCCTGGTGTTCAGTAGGGGCTTGTTGCAATCCGGATTTGCAACCTGAATCCTTGGCTCTGGGAAACCTGGGGGAGGTAGTTTATGGCTACCTCGATCTTGGCTGCAGTCCTGGAACCACAGCGATACGTGGTTACAACCCAAGAGGCTGCAATGATCTTGGTACCAGTAGACTGGTACGATCACTGGGTGTTGCAAAAGTAAATCCCTTATTAGCCACCGGCATGCTATAAGAGATCACCATGCGCTCTTATGGTGATTAAATACAGAGAGCACAGGAGAAAGAAGTTAGGCGGGAGACAAGATGAGCTGGAAAAGAGAGAGCTTTATTTCTCTGTAAAGCTTTTTATATCCCCCACAAGAAGGCGGGGAAGGAAGTGACCTCAGGATAATATCCAGGGAGGTGATAGGTGGAGTCCATCAGCTGGGCAGGTCAGAAGTCCTTCTGATGTCATTTCCTGTGGCAGGCAGGAAGAGGAAGGTTGTTCTTTACGCTTGCCATGCAGCTGGGTGGCCATTCTGCCATCAGGCTAAAAGTCCATCCCCTGCTGGTGCCAAATGTGCACTGCAAGCTTCTGGAAGCAGGGAGAATCCTTTTACCCGGAGGCTAGAGAAGCTGGTGGAAAACCTGGGCAAACTTGCAATTGCTACAGGGGCTACCACGGAGAAGGCCCTACCGAAAGCAGGAGGAGGGCATCATCATAAGTACCTACAGCAGTAGCTACAGAAACTGTGTGATCATCCAAGAAACAGTGCACCTACCTTCCTGAACTGCACTTTCCCATCATTCCCTAAGCTGGTGGTTGCCATTCAGTCCTGTGTATGTTGAAAACACTCAGGGCAAGCCTCAATACAATCAATATAAAAACACAATTAAAAACAGGCCCTTTAAAAACATACAGATAGCAGTGCTTGAAAGGGATGTGGCAATGTTTTGCACTCTCCTCTCCCCTGAGTAGTTGTAACAATTGCTTCACTCATCGGCTGCTGGCGCACATTGCAGTCATCTCCACAATATGGATGTTTTGCTAGTTCTAAGAGGAATTAGCACCATACCTTTGCTTCTTCCCCAGAGTATTCCTAATTAAAGCTTAAGAAAGGATTAAAGATAATTATAATGTACTCCTAATTCTAAGAGTATAAGTACCCCTGTACTTTGGAATAGATAAGATACCGCGTGTTTACTAATTTGAGTGTAATAAAAAATGTCAGCCGATTTGTTTTGGATCACAGCATTAGGGGAGCATTTTAAACAGCCACATTTAGCCCTTAGCACGATAAACAAAGAGCAAATAAACCGACTTAATGTGTCCCTTTTCCTTCACACTGTATAGCCAAGCAAATGGTTTTGTGATCACACTGTTCTGTTTCATTTGCCTTAAAAATGTGTCTTGGTGTTGCTGCATTAAATTGCAAATTTAATTTGACTCGGCAGGATCATTTCTTTGCAGACTTTTGGATTTCTCTAATATATTAATCTCAACAAAGTGACACTTTTAATAACTCATGCCATTTTTCAAAAGTGCGATTACTGAGCAAGTGTTCCGTTTGGTACTTTGGGTGGATATGATCCCCCCCCAAAAAAAAAAACCTAAATAACAAACAGAATTTCATGGAGTTCTTTGGGGGGGGGATTCAAACTGTCTGGCGAGAGAATAAGAATAAGCGGTTTTGGACGAACAAAATATATCTGTAGAGGTTAGATGATCTATTGGGTGCTATACTGCCCATGGAGACACATTGGGTACTTCCTTAAATCCAGATCTTCTAAATCCGGATTCGTTGAAGGGCCCGTTTCTTAGATCCAGATCATTTTAGATCCAGATTAAGGGAGATAAGTGGAAACACACACACACACAACTTTCTTCTCCCACATAGGGTTGTCCAACACCCACAAGATTCAGCATGTTCATAGCCTCCCTGGGCACTTCTGTGTTGTATAGGAAAACTGTTAGGCGATGGTCCTGCCTGCTCCATGGGTCTTGCTTAGCAGTAGGGCTGAGCAAAGCATCTCTCCGCTGAGCGCTTGAAGAATTGTCACTGATGGGAGAGAGGTTGGCCTTCACCCAGGCCTGTTCTCTCCCAGTTTGATGGTCAGGTTAGGATCTTGAGTTTCTCTTTGGTTTAAATTTGACGTGCTGCTTCAACTGTTAAGCCAGGATGCCTGAAGCAGAAATGGAAAAGTCAATATGAGGACAAGGTCCATGCCGGTTAAGTCATGTACCAAAGCGGAACTTTAATGTAGGAAGAAGTAGGAGATAATGAAGCCATGAGAACAAGAACTTCTGTTGTTGGACTGGGGAACTAGAAGAAATATGGCCCTTCATGGCCTTATCTCGTGAAGGTTTCCAGAAAGCAAATGTGCTTGCAACATTTGTGATAAGCATACCACTGCCTTCTATTGACAACCAGCAGTCTGCTTTCTTCTGCCATCAGCCTCGATAAAACCATCCCGAGTAATCAATTTAGGTGGCCTCAGTGTTCCGTGGCTCTTCCCACAATGAGATTTTTACTCTGAGTTATCCCTTATCGGAACTAAAGCTCAACACCCTCTCTATGGCTAGGAGCACTTTCTGTGAGGGCTTTTTGCATGTTTTCATAGGACTCTCTATTCCTTCATGAAACTCTCTTCCTCCGTTTTGCCTCCATGAACCAGGATCCTCTCTTCCACATGGCTGAAGAGGTTTGCCTGTACGGAGAGCAGAACTGCATGCAGCTCAGGTTTCCAGAGAGGTCCTCATGGTTCCTTCCTCTTCCTCTCTTGCAGGATCTTATGGCCAAAGTGAGAGCGATGTTGGCGGCTTCCAAAACCTTGCCACCCAGTGCCTCCTGAAATGGGTAGGACCTCGGCCCTGTTGCATATCATGTACAGAGGGAAATGTGGCCCATCAGTTCCCCGCTGCCTGTTCTCTGGCAGCGGATTCCAAGGCGCTAAGATCTTCAGGACAGAAAGAAAGAGAGAAAAAGTCCCCTTGGAATGCTGACTGGTTTCCACATAGAACTAACTTTTGATAAAATCAGCCTTCGGGGTTTTGTAAATGACGTTTTGACCGGTTGTTCAGTAAGATTTTTGCCAATGGGCAGTTTCTGTATATTTGTAAATATATAGCGTTCCTGAAAGCACCAAACAAATAAAAGTGCAGATAAACACTTTTTTATTAGATGCTTTTCAACCTTTTTTTTATTCTGCCCCTTCCTATTATCTGTGTGGGAATCTCCAAAACAGAATGCACAAAGTGGAACCATAACACACACACACACATATAAAATAACAAAAACAGCAGGTAAGAGGAGAAATCATCATTCAGCCATGTTTATGCTGGGATCACAGAAAATTCGAGTCTTTAATGAACATTTTTAATATTGTGTTAAATAGGGGCAGGCTACCGTATTTTCCGGCGTATAAGACGACTGGGTGTATAAGACGACCCCCAACTTTCCAGTTAAAATATAGAGTCTGGGATATATTTGCCATATAAGAAGACAACACCCGGAGTATAAGACGACCCCCGACTTTTGAGAAGATTTTCCTGGGTTAAAAAGTAGTCTTATACGCCAGAAAATACAGTAGCTATTTTGTAGGTCCTTCTGTGGATAGTTTTATGCAGCATTGAGGCAGGTCGCTTCCAAATAGTTTAGCTAGCCAAAGAGCCTCACTCGGGAACCAAGGGAGAATTTGTATGTTTTCAGAGGTCTCCAAGGGCCTGAAAAATCGTCATTGGGTGCCCTGTGAGTTCCTTTTTGCTGGAATGCCTGGAAGAGTTAAATTACTCTCCTTGGCAGCATCCAGCGGGACATGATCTGAATGTAGTTTTATTTAAAAGGGCAAGAGAAAGAGAAAGGAATCTGTCATCTGTGATGTGGAAATGAGTAAATAAGTTCGGAATAAGAGTTATTTACAGGAGGAGTTGAAATTAATCTGGCTTTCGGAGTTGTATTTGCCAGATTCAGGCCTTTTTTCTTCAATTACTCAGTCTGTCATTGAAACATACCACTTCCTATAGTCCCTGACATATTCTTCCAAGCTGCTGTTAAATCTCCAAATGCAAAACCACTGCTGTTCTCCGGGGAGTCAAGACTTATTTAACTTCCACTCCACCATGTTGTAGAGAAAAATCGTCTTGAAAGTTTAGTAAAGATGCTATCTTGTCTTTATAAATGGCTAGTGGCAAATAGCAATTATATACTAAATCTTGTGAGCTTCCTCTAATTACAGAATCATTTATCACCCAGACTGAATTTCAGTGAAATGACTTTAAAGCATTTTTCAGCATAAAATGACAATTTTTTTTAAGTAGAGCCTTGGAATAAAGAAAACCAGAGAGATAAAATGTTGATCAATGAGCTGTTGCAAAGTTTGCACAATATGGTAGACCAAATTCTGCAGTCCAGACACAATCTATAGAAAAGACAGCTTCAGGATTTCCTAAATTAAAAGGTCAAGTATTTTGTCCAGCTGATGCGTCCCCACTGATAAAGCAGGGAACATGCTTTATTTTGCAAGAGTGATAATAAGGTGGGAGAAGGGAAATTAACCTTTACTATGTTGAAATAAAAGAGCTATTATAGTAATGTGAAAACTCAGGACAGGTAATTGTTAGAACTATCGAAATAAAATAAATGGCGGTGATGGGACCAGCCATAACTCGGTAGTAAAAGGAGCTGCTTGATGTGTAGAGAGTCACAGCTTCCATCTCCATCCTCTCTCTGCATGGAGACAGTGAGCGTATTTGGTCTAGTGGTTAGGGAGCCGGACTCTTATCTGGGAACACCAGGTTTGATTCTGCCCTCCCCCATGAAGCCAGCTGGGTGACCTTGGGTTAGTCACAGCTGTCTTCTGAGCTCTCACAGCCCCATCCACCTTTTCTGAGAGCTCAGAAGAGAGCTGTGACTAGCTCAAGGTCACCCAGCTGGTTTTGGGGAGAAGTGCGGAATCAAATCTGGTGCTCCCAGATAAGGATCCGGCTCCCTGACAGCTAGACCAAGTGGATAATAGAAAACATGTGATGTCCAACTGAGCGAAAGCACCTGCTGTGGATTTAACTTTGTGAAAAGTTTATCCATTCTGCATTTTTCCATCTATAAGCATCCTTGCTTGACTCATAGAATTTGCTTCCACAACACAAGGTATGGTGTCATTCCTGAGGTAGGTATGCACTGGGTTATTGGCAGTCACAGTGATTATTTGTTCACAGAGGCCTGTGGTGATCACTTGATTTCTTCCTTTAGCGTCAAGGTTCATGGCGTTCTTTTACCTTTTTCACCATTTTATAGATTTATTCTCTTTTCTTTTGTTAACCACTGTGGAACTTTTGGTGAAGGGCAGTATCGTATAAAAATACTAATAAAATAAGAATATGGACAATGTTCCACTCTACCCAACAGCCTGGACTCTGGGTCTGCATTCCTTTTCTGTCTGTCACAAAAGTTAGGTGGTTCAGGCCAAAAAACAGTGGTGCCTGGTACCCAGTCAGGGATGTTTGGTGGGAGGGGACGTTGTCCACTTTGCACAAATGAACCAAGCTCCCGACCCCTGCCAAAACAAGGTAGCCCCTCCTTGGCCATAACTTTGGTTTCTGTTGCTCATAGGTGGGTTTATTTATTATGTATTAATTTATATCTTGCTCTATACCCAAAGGTCTCAGGGCAGGTAACAACCTTTAAAACAGCAAATTACAAGTCAGTATATATTAAAAACCATAAAATACATTAAAACACTCTAAAAAGATTCAACACACTTAAAAGAATATCCCGATTATTAAAATAAAAGTATCTACAGTGCGGGGAGGAAGTATATCACCTTAGCTAAAGGCCAGGGCAAAGAGGTGTGTCTTCCCGCCTTCCTGAATATATACAGGGAAGGGATGTGACATACCTCGAGGGGGAGACTATTCCATAACCTGGGCGCCATTACCGAAAATATCCTTTCTCGGGTGCCCACCTGACTCACTGCTGAAGGTGGTGGGACAGCTGGGAGAGCCCCACCTGATGTTAGCCACAGTGCAGTAATGAGCCAAGTCTTCCACCCCTGCCAAAACAAGGCAGCCCCTCCTTGGCTGTAACCTTGGTTTCTGGAGGACTCATGTCAGCCCGGGTGATGCAGGTAACTGCTTGAACTTAATCCGACCACCTAATTCTTCCCAGACTGGATGGGCCAAAATAATTTCGAGCTGCTTCCTCGCAAGACTGGGTCCTTCTTGTCAGCTACTTTGGACCCCACCTGGTCTGAGGTACACCAGAGACCATAAAGGACAGCTGTTCATGCCATCCCTCCTGGGGGTGGTCTAGTGGTGGCAGCCTAGACCACTCTGCCCTCTGGATGACTCTCCAGCCTGGCTGGGCACGGACATCTTGGAAGAGGCGATTCTTTGTGGGACTGGATCCCTCTTGTCAGATGCTCTGGATTCCACTTGGCCTCAGCTGCCTCCATTTTTTGTGTGTGTTTTGGCCTATTTTCCAATGTTTCGTATGATGTGCAATTTTTATCATGTATTTTTATTATAAAGTTTTTTTAAAAATCTTTATTGAATTTTAATACATACTATTAATAATCAGCAGTATTAACAAATCCTTCTTTAAACAATGTGCATTTCACCCGTGATTCTACTCCCCCCCACCCCCCACCCCCATCCCATCGTGAACTCCAAAGTTTGATTTTAAAATGAGATGTTTCCAATCCATTTCATCAAAAATTCTCTTTCAGGTAATGTTGAATTAGTTGTTGCTAACATTTCATCTATACATATTGTCCAAACGTGTAACATCTTATTGGCATCAAGATCTCTCGAATAGCTTCGTCCTTGTACGTTCATTATTTCATTGAGCATAATATACCAAAGTTCATGGCACCATTTGCCTATGTTTAAATTATCAGCATATTTCCAGCTGATGACTATTCTATGGTGGGCCGCTAAAATTAACCAATGAAGTAGCTGGTGGAGATGAACTGGTATATTGCAATCTTCAAATGAATGCAGACTGAAGATTTCTGGCTGAAGAGGGATTGCTGGTTTAAACATAGTATTTATTTTCATACTAACCTCCAGCCAGAACTGTCTGATTGGGGGACATTCCCAAATTAGATGGAAGTAGGTAGGGTTCTGCCCACAGTTCCTCCAACAATTTATTCTGGCACTCCCAATTATTCTAGCCAATCTTAAAGGCGTATAGTACCATCTATACCAAACTTTTAGAGTAATTTCTTTCATCAAAGTGGTAGACCACCATTTATGCTTTTTATTTATTAAGTTAACCCACTTTTCTTGTGGGAAGTCAGTTCCTAAATCCATGTTCCAATTTCCTCTTATAGTTTCTAAGTTCCTGTCTATGGTACAGTTCAACAGGGTTTTGTAGATCCTAGAGGCTAGCCCTTTGATAGATTCGGAAGCCTGTTTAATAGTGTTCTCGTATTCATTTAACGGTCGTTGCACCGCGGCTCTTGAGTCTTGAGAACCTAATACTCTTTCTATAGCAATGCGTGAGAGCCAGTTATTTTGGAGAGGACTACAGACAGCTGTTATTTGCTCAATTTTAACTTGGCCTAATGAGTTATAGCAATCTCTCAGCGTTTTTATTATAAAGTTTTGATTATTATTTTGCATTGTTGAGCCAGTTTGGTCTAGTGGTTAGGGAGCCGGACTCTTATCTGGGAATACTGGGTTTGATTCCGCCCTCCCCCATGGTGCCAGTTGGGTGACCTTGGGCTAGTCACAGCTCGCTTCTGAGCTCTCACAGCCCCACCTATCTCACAGGGTGTCTGTTGTAGGGAGAACAGAAAAGCTTTGTCAGCCGCTTTGAGTCCCCTTAAATGGGTGAGAAAAGCGGGGTAGAAAATCCAACTCTTCTTCTGCTTCTGCTTCTTCTTGTGTATTTTCCGTTTGTTGTAAACCGCCTTGGGCAAATTTCCTTTTTAGAAAGGCTTTATACAAATAAAATGGAAATGGACTGGAGAACATTTCAACTCAGTTGTTAGCAAGGCCTGTTTTAGTCCAAGGTATGCTAGTTCAGTAGTTTCCCCACCGGCGTACCTGTGTCCTGACCCCCATTAAATGTGGAGTAAACAGTGGTACTTTACTGAAAGATGGTGTTAGATCAAGAATAACCCTTTCCAATCAGCTCAGTTCTCGACAAAGAGGCTTGTTTGCATAGTTATTCCTGTTTTATTCCTGCAGCCTGCAAGATAGGAAGTGTCAGCCACCGAGACCTCGTTAGAAGGTCTGTATTTCTAATGGGACACAAAGGGTCTTCCTGGATCTTGTGACTCTAGCAATTACAGATAAAATGTCACCTCTGAATGGCTGGAAGTTCTGGAGTCAGAAAGCGTCCATCCACCTCATTTTTCGCCCCAAACCACTACTGAGTGCTTCCTTCCATCCCTTTTCCCAGATGTGAGTCATACTTTTTAAACACTCTTTCAATATACTCCCGAGCAAGATAAACATAGAATATTAGCACCAGGATAATGCAACATTTAACTTCCTTTTAGTGCAGTGCTCCTCAAAAGTCTCTATGCTGCTTTTGTGAGTGTGCATTTAGCTTGTTCCCTGGGGATTATCCGCCCTTCCCCACATACTTAGTTGTATTGCTTTTAACGTTTGAAAGCAGCATCTTTAATGGGATTGGCTTCTTCCACAGGCTTCTTCTTGAAGAGGGGGGGGAAGCTTATTTTTCCCCTCTTTATAGACATTTTAGTGTAATGTTCTTGACCTTCTACACAAATGTTTTGCCATGAGGGATAAAACTAAACATCTCACGGAGAGGTTGAGACGGTGTCCATGCATTTCCTTCTACCATCTACTTCCTGCTAAAGCAAAGGTGGGCAAATTAGTCCTCCAGGGTTGTGTTCACGCATGAGTTTTAATCCAGCTTCAGCCCACTTTGAGAATGAGGCCACATGTTAGCAAAGTGACCAGTTGTCATCATCTCCACCCTTGCACTTTATCTAACCCCAAGGTGGATTTTCTGAGTTGGGTAAGGGCTGAAAGAAAAGAGCTTGCTGCTTTGCCAGGACATTATCTAACTCTGAAAGTGGACTCAAGCAGAAGGTGGGAACTAGAGTTGTGCAAGAATGTCTGTATGCATCCTGTAGTTATCCCATATACAACGCATTTTCATCCCGTATGGATCTGTACAAATGCGTACGGATGTGGGAAAGATGTGAATTTTCAAGTACCAATCGTGTACAGTCCAATATACATATGAACGTCCAAACAATTTGAACGAATAGATCCGAAATTTGAATCAAATCTTTAAATTCCAATTTAAGGACATTCAATTCGAATTAAAAATGTTGAAATTCGGTCGGTTGGATCGAATTTCGAATGCATTCAAATATTCGTGCACACCCGTAGTGCGGCCACCCAGAGCCCCTGGGCTACCCCCACCCCTGTCTTGACCTTACTTCAAGCCTTGCTGAACACACACACAGCCATGTTGTCATTCAGTCATATGCGGCTCTTCGTGGCCCCATGGACCCCAGCACTGCAGCCCATCTGCTGGTCATACTTTGTTTATCACTGCCCACTTTGGGCTCCATGTACAGAGGGACGTATGCAAACACCCAAGCTGAAACCTGAAGGGTTCAGCAGGTCGAGTGTCTTTGCACTTTCAGGCCATCCATTTGAGCTTCTCTGGATTTGCTCTTGCAAAAGAGTAGGGATGTGCAGGAATATTCAAAACAACAAATTCAATCAAATTCATCCACATTTGGATGTTCAAATTCGAATTGGATGTCTATACATTTGTTTTTTTAACACTTGAATGAGTTTGAATGTTTTGAATTATCCGTACAAATTATTTGGACATTCATGTGCATACAGATACATAAGCATTACGTATGTATCTGTACACATCTTATTTGTACCTGTACAGATACGTACAGGATGAAAATGGGATGCATACAGTATAAAAACGGGATGCGTACAGATGCACATGGATGCGTATGGACACATATGGATGTTGTTGACATTCGTATCTTCAAATACGAATGGAATATTTGTACAAATAGATACAAATGTATTCAAATCGGTTCAAATTTGAATACATTTTCATACGAATTCGGACATTTGCATATTGGATTCAAATCGAATCCAAAACTTGCATTCGTGTACATCCCTACGAAAGAGGGAATGAAATTGCCTCTTTGTTTTTGCAGCAGCCGAGAGAAAGACGGCGTCCCCTGGCTGCTGCTCTTCCCTTCCCTTCACCCCGCTACGTGTCATTCACAGGTGGCGGCCGCAGGTTTCCGATTAAATTCCAGAAAGCCTTCTCCTCGGTGTTCTGTTTTGACCTGCCGCTGTTCCGTGCCGCCGCGGCGTTCTTGTTTTTCCTCTATTAGCAGCCGCCTTCAGTCTCTCAGCCTGAACGCACGGTGTCATGCCTGCCCTCAGAAGGCTTCGGGGCAGATCAGCCCTCTGGTGCCTCAATTAAGGGAACGCAGAAAGGACACTTCGGTCCCATGTCTCCCTCCCGTCTTCCCGGGGCGGGAAGCGTAAGCCGGCACTCGCCTTGCCAGACTTCATTTCCTCTCCTCGGCGTTGCAGGTTTTCTGCTTGCTGGACATCACAGGTCAGCGCAAAACCAGTAATCAAGGCCGCAATGATGGAGCAGGGGGGGGAGTGAATGCCAGCAGCAATCCTGCCTTCACTGCCTTTGCCTTTCTCATGCCAATTGGCACGTTGTTCTGCCCAAACAGCGGGTATGGCCCATTTGACCTCCAAAATACCTCCCAGTACCCTATCATCACCAGGCTCTTCTGCCCAAGGGCCTGCAAGAAGCGAAAGCATCCGTGTTTAGCTGTGGGAAACGTTCATGTGCCAGTCCTCCCAGGACATGGACAACTGATCAGAAGAAGAGTTGGCTTTTCTACCCCGGTTTTCTCACCCTCTTAAGGGGACTCAAAGCGGCTGACGAAGCTTTTCTGTTCTTCTCCCCACAACAGACACCCTGTGAGGTCGGTGGGGCTGTGAGAGCTCAGAAGAGAGCTGTGACTAGCCCAGGGTCACCCAGCTGGTTTTGTGTAGAAGTGCAGAATCAAACCCAGCGTTCCCAGATAAGAGTCCGGCTCCCTAACCACTAGACCAAACCGGCTCACAGACAACTAGGTGGAGACTCACGCCTTAGTTTTATAATTAGACTCTTTCTGCCTGTACAAATATCCACTTGTATAAAGTTTCCTTTGCTCCATATTCATGAACATACTATACCCACTACTGGTACATGCTGGGGCTGTTCTGTTGTTGTCCTCACCAAAAGAAGAGTAGGCTTTTCTATCCCACTTTTCTCACCCATTTAAGGGGACTCGAAGCAGCTGACAAACCTTCTGTTCTTCTCCCCACAACAGATGCCCTGTGAGCTCAGAAGAACTGCTGTGACTAGTCCAAGGTCCCCCAGGTGGTTTTGTGGTGGAAGAAGATCTTTATACCCTGCTTTTCTCAACCTTAAGTGGACTCAAAAGTCCACTTGTATTCTTCTCCCCACAACAGACACCTTGTGAGGCAGGTGGGGCTTTGAGAGCTGAGAAGAGAGCTGTGACTCGCCCAAGATCACCCGCTCATGTCATGTGAGAGAAGCCCTGTTTTACCCACCATCTAAGCATGGTGTGCGTGTGTGCCTTATAAGAAGGGATGGCTGTGTGTAGTTTGGTGTTCTTCCTGTGTAACTTTGAGATAACCAATCTCAAACCTATTATCCATGTTTGCAATAGTCTGATGAAACATTGCATTGATTCTTGCAGATGTACTGGGGGCTGTTGAGAAGGAGAGCCCTTGGCAATCCTCTATTCCAGCCGCCTCTCCTGAGCTAGCATCCATCAAGACGGCCTTGCTAACTCACCCTCTCCTTGATGAAAAAGAAGAAGAAGAAAACTTTCCCCATGTCTGTTCGTTTCCTGGCAGCCGTTTGTGATGGATTTTCATTTCTACTAGCCCGGGTCATAATTTTCTATCAATTGTCACACTTAAATCCATCCTGGAATCTATCACATTGTGCTCGCTGCCGATTATCATATTGCACTCAGATTTCTCTCCTATGTTATGCATCCCTCGGGGAGTTGGATACTGTCATCCTGCTCAGTTCATAAAGGAGACAACACAAATTACTCGCTTAGTATTCCATGAGCTTGCAGCCTATCGGAAAAGGGTCACGGAGAGGGGAGAAGACTGAGTAGGGAAATTTCTCTCCACCCACTTCTCCGCTTGTTGCCCTTTCTCCCCGGTTCCTTATTTCCATTTGTATCAACAACAGCTGATGCCTTCCCTCTGTAGCGTGATCTCCCACGGTCACACTTCCCATACTGAATTTATGGACACGCGCCTGTCTGAAGATGACTCAGCCCCAAATTTAAGGCCTTTCAGGCATTTCTCCCCTTTCTTATTTACCATTTGCATTTATAAACCTTGAGCTGAGACCTGTAATTTACAGGAGTAAATTCTCCACTTAGATCGCCGAAAGAGTTTGCTTAATCTAACAGCCGTTCCTATCAGGCCTCTGCATAAATCAGACACTCCGCTCAGGAGCGACATGGGGAAAAAACACACACAGAGGCGAACGGAGCAGTCACCAACGGCGACAAGCTAAGAGATGAGACTTCCTTAAGCCACAAAGCTGTGAAGTCTTAAAATAATAATAGTGAAACAGGCAACCGAGTCACACTTTCCTGGAAGATGCTGGGGCAGGGGGAGCCAATACAGGGCAGGGCACAGGATAGGGCCCATTCGCATTGGCACAGCCAATCTTAATGGTGGTTTGTGGCTAGGGTGCCGGACTCTTATCTGAGAGTCACTGGGTTTGATTCCGCCCTCCTCCACGAAGCCAGCTGGGTGGCCTTGGGCTAATCACAGCTCTCCTTCTATTCTCTCATGAGTCAATCTTATCTCCCATGCTGTAACATCTATATGATGCTGCTGGCAGAGGTCATCAGGAGATTTGGAGTGAGGTGTCATCAGTATGCGGATGATACCCAGCTCTGTCTCTCTGTGACATCTGAATCAGGAGAGGCGGTTGAAGTGCTTGACAGGTGTCTGGGGGCGGTAATGGGCTGGATGGGGGGCAGTAAATTGAAGCTGAATCCAGACAAGACAGAGGGGCTGTGTGTCACAGGGTCTCGGGCCCGTGTATTTGGGAGGCACCCCGTCCTCGATGGGGCTGTAATGCCCTGGAAGGGACAAATGCAGAATTTGGGGGTGCTCTCGGACTCCGTGCTGATGCTTGAGGCTCAGCTGGAGGCTGTAACCCAGAGTGCGGCTGAAGCTGAATATTCCAACATTCAATTTGCGTTGAATTGCATCGAATCAAATGTGGGAAATTGGCTACATGCATATCCCTTCTTCCAGTTCTCCATAGACCTTTTGGCAGTTCAGGATAACTAGTAGATGGTAGAGAACTGACCCATTTCGTTTTAACTCACCTAAAACTGAATTCAGCCCAGGACAGCAACGCTTGCCTTCTGGCACCCCAGAAACAAAGCACTGTGTAATTGTTTACAAAATTCTTCCTGTTGGCAAAGCCAGCCAATGGAAGGACCTGTGCTTTGCATAATACACTAAATATTTTCTCCTGGTTCCATTGGCTGCTGATCGTAGCAAAAGAGTGAAAAATGCTTTTCAGCAGACTAGAGATGAGGACAAATGGTTTTTTTTTTAACATTCTATTCGAATCAAACCCAAAAATCCAATTCGATTCAAACCTTTTAAATTCAAATTCAACAAGATTCGATTCGAATTTACCAAATTCGAACCTTATTCGTTTGAATTTTTGCATCTTCCCCACATCTGTACACATCTGCATGCATCCCATAGTTATCCCGTATGCAACCCATTTTCATCCTGTACAGATGCAGGAAAGATGTGGATCTTCAGGTATGCATCGCGTACAAACTCATACACATACAAATGTCCGGATGATTCAAACCAATAGATCTGAAATTTGACACTTGATTTGAATATTTGCATTCGAATTTTGGGACATTCGATTCGAGTTTGAATGTCAAAATTCGGCACGTTCGATCAGATTTTGAATGTCTTCAAATATTCGTGCACAACACGACAACAGACTAAATAGTTTGCCCAAACTTTCTAAATAGCTGTAACCCAGCACTGCACCGGGGGGCAGGGGGAGAGAGAAAAAGGATACACTCTAAGACTCTGGAAATTATTCCAGTAGGATAGGATATAAAACATCTGTTTAGAACGGAGCGTAAAGGAGACGATACAGATATTTTGGTTCATTTCTAACACAATTTACTTCACCTTCTGCACTTGCTTTGAGAGTGATTCTTTGCTGTAAAACACCATGTTGTTGTGTGTGACGGCTGCTGATGGGAAATAATGAAAAATACATAAAAGTGGGCAGATCTGCTCAGAAGGCAAAAACAATACATCAATTCAACTTTTTACAGGGCCAGGGAATGCGACACTCCGAGGGTGAATAAGGGGCAAGAAGCAATTGTGGTCCTCACTGACAGCTGTAAATTTCCACATGAAAGTCAGCTATGAAAATATGAATTGGTCTTTCATGTAACAAAGGGCGCCACGTATAAAAGCCTTCTAAAAAGCATCAAAAAAATCAAATGTTTAGAAATGAGACAAGGAGCTGATGGCTTTGAAGTGCCTGTGAATCTCGCGGCTGGGCTCTTGAGAACATAAATAGGATCTATCAGAAGCTAAAGCGAACTGAATAGAGCTTGAATGCCCAAGCTGCAGAGCCATTGGATAAGCCTTCCGTGATCTCCAGGTAGGAGATCCTAGGCCTTTTCACACGGGGGGGGGGGGGGGTAGAATGCATCTATGACGTGTCGTAGATGCGTTCCATTTTCAGAGCATTAAAAGTCCTCTCCAGTGTTCCAAGTGATCTGGAACACCCCCAGCTGCCACAGAGGGAAATCGTTTGCACACTCTCCCTCCATGACAGCTGGGCCCTTCCCCCGGCCTCCCCCAATTGGCTGCCTTGGAGCCAGGGCGGGGATGCCAGTCGGGTCCCTTCCCTGGGTTCCCACGAGCTGCGTAGGCCAGGATCAGGCCCATGCAGGTAGCGGCACCCCCACCCAACCCACTGCGGGGTCGCGCGTGAGCACTGCTTACCTGTGCCCGGCGAATGAGGGGCCACCCCTCACGCATGCGCAGAACGTCGCCGGCCTATTCCTGCCAGAATCGAGCCGGCAGCAGTAGGTAAGCGCTGTTCACGTGTGTGCAACCCCGGGATGGTCTGGGTGGTGTTGAGTGGGGATCCCACCACCTGCTTGACCTGATCCTGGCTGATGCTGCTCGTGGGAAACCAGGGAAGGGACCAAGGCAGCCAATGGGGAGAGGCTCTGGGAGGGTCTTCAGCCCGAACGCGTTGAAGCCACTTTCCCATTCGCACGTAGGCAGGGAGGGAAAGGACGCGTTTGGAATGCATCCTTTACTTGCCAGTGCAGATGGGAAAGTGGCCTCAATGCATTTGGGCCGAAGCGTCCTGAGGCGTCTTCGCCTTAGTGCAAAAATGACCCCTGCCTCCTTCCTGGAACATCCTGGCCACAGCAGGTGCCCGCACTGTGTTGAAAGATTGTCATGGTATCATGGCACTGTCCTTTGTGAGGCTGAAAAAGGAGTTCCAAAGGACTTCGACTGACACTGCCCAGCTCAGTCCAGAGTGGGTGCCAGTGTCGAAGCCAATGGGGATGATTATGCCACTTTGCACCTGTGTACTCCAGTTGGCAGACTAGGTTGGCGCTCCAACCATCCGAGCATCTCTGTTCTGGCCATAGGTCAGTTGCAGCGTCCCCGAAACTGGTTGGTCATTGCGAGAATGGGTTGCTGGAACAGATGGATCAATTCAGCAAAGCCTCTCTTGGGTTCTTATGGACATAGTTCAAGTTAGGCAATGGGGGCCTCTTCTCTGAAGGCCCAGAGTTCTCTTCCATCCAGGTTGCATGGGGTTTTTTTGGGGGGGTGGGGAAGAGTCTGGGGTCTTTAAATAGTGCTTGTCCCTCCCTCCTCCCTCAAGCCAATCTGGGAAAGGCCAGAATGTTCTAGAATGTGAGCCAATTTGGTCTAGTGGTTAGGGAGCCTGACTCTTATCTGGGATACTGGGTTTGATTCCATCCTGCTCCATGAAGCCAGCTGGGTGACCTTGGGCTAGTCACAGCTCTATTCTGAGCTCTCACAACCCCACCCACCTCACAAGGTGTTCTGTTGTGGGGAGAAGAACAGACGGTTTGTCAGCTGCTTTGAGTCCCCTTAAATGGGTGTGAAAAGCGGGGTAGAAAAGCCAACTCTTCTTCTTCTTTGGAGGTGCCTCCAGGAGGTGAGGCCCCACAGATCATGGCCCCTCTTTGACTTAGATGAATTTATGACCGGTTCCAGGGTAAGGCAACCTTCCCTGTGTCTGTTTGAGATCTTTTCTCCTTTTGGCTTGCTGTATTTTAGTCTGACAATAGTTTGCACACTGAAGCTGATGGTGTGTTTTATCGTTGTGAGATTTTACTGTTATGTTTTCATTCTGTGTACAATGCCCAGAGAATTTATTTTATGAGACATCTCCTAAGTGTAAATAATGAGGCACCGCTAGCTTCTCAGAGGTTCCTGCATCACTTCGTGTGGCGTTGGCTCTTGGGTAGACAAAGACACTTGGTTCTGCGATGCCAGGGGAAGCAGGTATCCTATCCCCTGGACTAACTAGAGGAATCTATTTTCAACACTGTATCTCCTTCTCCTCCTCCTCCTCCTCCTCCTCCGCCACCGCCGCCGCCCAGGAAGGCCTGGAGATGAGAAATCATTCCAAGCATCTGCTGTTTATTTCATCTTTTCTGCTTTGATTTATACTCAAACTGAGGCCCTCCAGTCATTTCTAAACTCGGATCCCATCACACTTATCACCAAAGTCCAGCAGTTGGGGTGCTGTAACCAAGGGGATACCTCTGAGACCATGTATTACTTATGGCCTTCCAAGGGCTACAGGTTGGCCAGGCTGCAAACAAATGGCTGGATTCAGTGGTCCCTTGGTCTGGTCCAGCAGGGTTCTTCTGTTTTTATGGGCTGGTTGGACAAATGGAATAAATTGTGTGGATGTGGGAAGATGCGTACATGAACATACGAATGTTGTCGACATTTTATTTGCGTGTGCAGATTTGAATAAAAAATTCAAACGAATAGATTCAAATTTGGTTAATCGAATCGAATCTTGTTAAATTTGAATTTAAAGGATTCAAATCAAATAGGATTTCCGGCTTTCTGACTCAATTCGAATAGTAAGACAAAATAAATCCATGGACATCCCTAATAAATAGCCTTTTCAGACTTGAGCATTTCTGCCTAGCATAGAGTTTGATGATGGTACACCTTTTGCCTCAAAGAGTGACCATAATTGAGCCTGAAGGTCACCTGGAAAGGAAGCAAAATATTCATGCTATCTAAATTATTCTTTGTGTGCCTGAAGTGAAAAGCCTTATGTGCGTGCTCTGTCTTTTTTAATCCAAGCCCTGTACTACTCACTTCCTCAGGGCATATGCTGGCTGATTATCCTCAATTTGCGGCAATTTAATTTTGTAAAGAATACACGCAACGTTACTGACATCAGCAGAAACATTCCAACAAATGAATGTCTGTGCTTTGTCTGCAGGAGGGAGAAAAGACATTGGTGCTAATGTCATGCCCATTTCAATTTGCTGTTTCATATCTATATTATTCTACCCCCAGCTCCACTTCCCAAATGCAATACTTCTCTTAAATTTTAAATCTCAGCAAGATACGAGGTGCAAGAATATGTAACAGTGTAGTTCTAAACAGGGAAGGATAATTCCCATTTTGGTCCTGCAGGGAGTCCCTGCCAGCTGGAGCTGAGGTGCAGGGAGTGTATCAGCGGCTATTGCAATGGATGCCCGGGTACCACCCCCAGGTCAGAGGGGCAGGTGGGATATCTCTGAAAGCCATTGCAGGGAGCTGGAGGAAGACGAAGTTTCCATCCTTGTCTACTGCTCGAGATGTCCAGAAGCAGTTGATGGGCCACTTTGTGAGGTGGGATGCTGGATTAGTTGGGCTGTGGCCTGATCCATTAGGGCTCCTCTTATCTAAGGGTGTGCACAAATGCAATTTTTGAGATTCCATTCCATTCAAATTGAAAATTGGAAGATTCAAATCGATTTGAATGTTTAAAATGCTAACGTATTCACATTCTATTAGAATCGAATACATTTGTATCTCTTCGTACAAATATTCGATTGGTATTTCGAGATATGAATGTTGACAACACTTGTATGCATTTGTACGCCTCCTGTTTTTATCACGTATGCATCCCGTTTTCAGCCCATGCGTGTCCGTACAAATGCATATTGATATGAATAAGACGTGTTCGGATGCATATGTAGTGCGCATGTATCCGTACACATAGGGATGTCTGAATAATTCGTATGAATGATTCAAAAAATTCAAAAATGTGTTCAAAAGTTAAATTCAAATGCACAGACATTCGATTTTAATTTGAATGTCCAAATGCAATTGAATTTTGAATATTTCGAATATATGTGCACATCCATGCTCTCATGTTCTTATCTAAGATTGATGTGTAGGTACTACCTCCAGGTTGAAGAGACAGGTAGGTTGCCTCTAAAGGCCATTTGCAGGGACTCAAGAGCAGGTGAAGGTTTTGCCTTTCTCTTCTGCTTGAGATGCCTGGAAGCAATTGATGGGCCACTGTTTAGAAGAAGAAGAAGAGTAGTTGGCTTTTCTACCCCGCTTTTCTCACCGATTTAAGAGGACTCAAAGCAGCTGACAAAATTTTTCTATTCTTCTCCTCACAACAGACACCCTGTGAGGTACGTGGGGCTGTGAGTGCTCAGAAGAGAGCTGTGACTAGCCCAAGGTCACCCAGCTTGCTTCATGGGGGAGGGTGGAATCGAACCACTAGATAAGAGTCCGGCTTCCAAACCATTAGACCACAGTATTTAAGATGGATGTTGGACTAGATGGGCTGTGACCTGTTCCAGCAGGGCTCCTCTTTTGTTCTTATGCACCATTAAGCATCCCCCCCCCAAAAAAAAAAGTGGTACCAATTTATACCTAAGCGATCCCAAAGCAGTTAACCAGTAAAATCAGAATTCAAAAATACTGAGAAAAGAGTCCAACAATGCTTATTCCTCCAAGATCTCCTGGCCTTCCATATCTTCAGTTTCTGCCCTTCCTTTTGGAAGACTCATCAGCACCTTTGACTAACAGCTTTACCTGGAAGACCTGGGGCAACCCATCAAGGAAAGCGCTCCTCCGCACTTATTTTTGCTTAATGGCTTGAAAGCTCCTCAGAACACGGAAGCGGAAAAGTTTTGCCTCACAACGGGGGCATCGGTGGTGTGACAGACGCGTGGAGGTTCTGCCTCTCTCCTATCCCCATGTAATATTAATAACCACTTAGGCAAATTTGTCCGAACGGGCTCTGCCATAATTGAAGCTGCCCACACACATTTACATTAGGATTTGAGAAAGGGCAGGCCTCTGCCAGGGAGCCACTGGCTTCTGGCACGTCTTGCCGCTGTTCAGAAATGCACATTGCAAAGCTGAGAAGTACACAGAGAGAACCTGAAACAAGAATCACATCCCAAATGCGCTCAAACCTTCTAAAGTTTTGACAGGATGGTTGACTCACAGGAAGGGAATTTGGAATTGACTGCTGCCTGGAATAAGGCTTTGGACCATTATGCACGAGAGCTTATTCCAAATTATATTCCAGAATAAGAGCCTGTTGCCAGAACTCCCATACTGACCTTCCCGTGCCTTAAGATCTGGAGGTGAGGCTCTCCTGGTTGTCCCACGGCCCTCAGTGGTGAAACAGGTGGGCACCTGGAAAAGGGTATTTTTGGTAATGGCCCCCAGGTTATGGAATAGTCTCCCCCTTGAGGTGCATCACGGCCCTTCTCTGTATATATTCAGGAAGGCGGCGAAGACACAGCTCTGGCCTTTGGCTGATGTGATTATACTCCCCCCCCCCCACTGCAGACACTATTATTTTAATATTTAGGATACTGCTTTAAATATGCTGAATCTTTTAAGCGTTTTTACATATATTATTGTTTTTGAATATATACTGGTTAGTAATTTGTTGTTTTAAAGGTTGTTACCTGCCCTGAGACCCTGGGGTATAGGAAATATAAATAATAAATTAAAAATATAAACAATAAATAAAATAAACTTCAAAGCTGTTTGAATTGAACTGGTTTGAACCAAACACCCTGCCTGTCTGAAGAACAGTTCAATTCAAATAAAAGGGGTATTCTGTTGGACGTAGTTAACACACCCTGTTCAGCCTGAGGTATGAAGACTGAAGAAACAGCCCCCCCCCCATTTGAAGGAAAGGTTTGAATCTGAACTGAACAAAAGGGTAGCAATGTGCATGCATGGAGGGGTGTGTGCATTTGATGCGCATTGAAACTCATGTAAGAAAATGTGTATTGGTATGAATAGCTCCCCTTTAAATGTGGTAGAAGAAGAGTAGGAGAAGAAGAGTTGGCTTTTCTACCCTGCTTTTCTCACCCATTTAAGGGGACTCAAAGCGCCTGACAAAGATTCTGTTCTTCTCCCCACAACAGAACACCCTGTGAGGTAGGTGAGACTATAAGAGCTCAGAAGGACACCTGTGACTAGCCCAAGGTCACCCAGCTGGCTTCATGGGGGAGGACGGAATCAAACCCGGTATTCCTAGATAAGAGTCTGGCTCCCTAACCACTAGACCAAGGTGGCTCACCCATTTAAGGGATAGAATTCTATTCAATATGAATCTATTATGTACAAATGTGTACCAATATTCAATACAAACCTCTACGTATCCGATACATATCTGATATGTATCCTGTAACATATTCACTCTGGTAGTGTCAAATCCACCCTGAATCCACTTTGAATCCTCTCTCAAAGCATATCAAATTCAATCTGGATCCATTGCAGATGTGACTGGCTCAGCCGCTTTCCCACCTCCCGCCATTTCACGAATGTCCTGAAGCTTTGTACGAATGTTCAGAAACATTAGTATTTGTACGAATGTCAGTGCATGAATGTCGTAATATTCGATTCGTGCACATGCCTACAAAAAGGTGTTCCGTTCAGTTTGAACCAAACAGCAGTTTTTCCATTTTCCATTTTTATTTATATACTGCCTTTCCAAAAATACATTTTTGCCCAAGGAGGTTCACAACAAATGGAAAAAACAAAGATAACAATAATCATAACATCAAAGAAATACTACAGATAAATATGGTCAGCAACTTAAATCAGAGACAAGATAGTTTACATAAATCAGAATACGTTGCATATTATATATAAAAAAAGACATTATATAATAATAATAAAAACCCAAAAAACCTTATAAAACAGATGAGACCGCCGGCTACTAAGGCAGGTTCTCCTCTTAAGCAGAAAGCAAACAATATATACACTCCAGATAAAACAATATAAAACAGTTAGCAGTTAAAACATCCATTCTAAAAACAAAACCCTAGCCGACAGTTTAAAATTCATATACATGGGAGGGGCAAGGGCAAATGCCCAGGTACAGGAGTTTGGCAGTTCTCCTCTTGCCTCCCCTCAGCCTGGCGTTATAGCTGGGATGGTGGAGGGTGTGGTCCAGACAAACCCAGGAGGCAGCAGTTTTTAGTTCGTGACCATCCCTAATACGGCCGAAGATGCAGCTGGCAAAGTGTTTGGGAGGTTACTGGATTTTAGGCTTGGAAAGAGCCACAAGGATGGCAGAAAAACTCCGATGGTGTGCACCACACACTCAAAACACCATTTGCCCTGAGAGCATGCAAAATGTTGCTGCACCACTGTTTCACAAGAGCAGACACGATCAGGCTAAATAAATAAATAAACTGACTTGCACCTACTTTCTTTTTGCTTAGGAATCCCCACTTGTGTGTGTGGGTGTTTTTTTTAAAGAAAATGAAATTAAACAAAGAAAGAGATAAATGTGTTGCTGACAGAGTAAAACGGACAGTTTGGTCTCCAGGGAAGAAAGTTCTGAGTGCCAAAAATTGATGCATTTGTCTGTGCTCAGAGCTGTGCTCCAAAAGAAGAAGAGTTGGCTTTTCCACCCTGCTTTTCTCACCCATTTAAGGGGACTCAAAGTGGCTGACAAAGCTTTCTAGTCTTCTCCCCCCAACAGACACCCTGTGAGGTAGGTGGGGTTGTGAGAGCTCAGAAGAGAACTGTGACTCACCCAAGGTCACCCAGCTGGCTTTGTGGAGGATGAAGAAGAAGAGTTGGCTTTTCTACCCCACCTTTCTCACCCATTTAAGGGGACTCAAAGCGGCCGACAAAGCTTCTGTTCTTCTCCCCACAACAGAACCCTCTGTGAGGTAGGTGGGGCTGTGAGAGCTGAGTAGAGAGCTGTGACTAGCCCAAGGTCACCCAGGTGGCTTCATGGAGAGGGGCAGAATCAAACCCAGTATTCCCAGATAAGAGTCCGTGCTGATCCCTGCTGGAGAGTACCTTTTGTCTGAGAAAATGGACCTGCTTTTCGCTTTAAGTATGCAGAGGCAGCTAACGTCACTGTTTGGTGGAATCAAGTAAAATACAATTGTAACCAATTGGGGCAGTGAGAATGGTATTTGCCGAGTTTGAGAATTCCTTGCATTGCCAGACAATCACTTTACAATTATTGTGATTTGCTTCCCCTCCTGCTGGAAAAGGCGAGGAGCGCTTTGTGAAAATTTCCATTCCACATCCCTCTTAAATTGGGCAAGGGATGGGATGGGATGGGAAATTTATGTCTCAGAACTCCCTCCAAGATGCTATGATGAACAGTCCTGAAAGCACTCAGTGTCTTGACCCCCACCAAAAATAAAAAATAAAAACTTTTCAACTGTATCTAAATGGCTGTTCAATCAGTAACTCCTTTTATCCTGCCCTCCACCGTACCTGGCTCCATTTCTTTGGCCCGTAACGATTTGCCAGAAGCTTCAAAGAAATGATAGATGCTCAGCCTTCATGCTGTGATTGCTGCGCTGTCACTCAGATCTGTGCACAAATAAAACCCACATGTTCCTTTGTGGGATCCGTGTGCATGAATATTGCACATTTGCAATATCTGAACTGAATATTTGCCCCTTTCAAAATTCGACGGACTTCATGCAAATTTGTACATTTGAATTTCAAAGCAATGCTGGCTGCATTCTGAGACCGGCATTCGAATGTAAAGCAAATGCTTCTATACATTCATTCGAAGCTTCGATCCATTCATGAATGTGGGGAGGAGGGAAAGCGATTGCCCAGTCACATCTGCAGCAGATCCAGAGTGGATTCGAAGTGGATTCGAAGCAGATTCAGAACAGACGTTCAGAGTGGATCCGTAGGGGATTCATAGGCGTGACCTCAGCAAGGATTCAAATCGGATTTGAATAGCATTCAAAAAACATTTGCAGCGAATTTGTATCCTACCACATTCAAAGGGGCTCCGTTCAAATGAATGTGAACCTCTGTGCATTCTTTTTATATATATCTTTATTGAATTTTTGTACATGTTCTAATAGTCAATATAAACATGAACAAATCCTTCTTTATACAATATGCATTTCAATTGTGACTCTACTCCCACCCTCCACCCTCTGTCCCATCGTGAACTCCAAAGTTTAATTTAAAATGAGATGTTTCCAATCCATTTCATCAGAATTTCTCTTTCAGGTAATGTTGAATTAGTTGTTGCTAACATTTCATCCATACAGCTTGTCCATACATGTAACATCTTATTGGCATCCAGATCCTTCCAATAGCTTCTTCCTTGTACATTCATTATCTCATTTAGCATAATATGCCAAAGTTCCTGGCACCATTTGCCTATGTTTAAGTTGTCTGCATACTTCCAACTAATGGCTATTCTATGGTGAGCTGCAAAAATTAACCAATGTATTAGCTGGTGAAGGTGATCCGGTATATTGCTATCTTCGAATGAGTGCAGAATGAAAATTTCTGGCTGAATAGGGGTTGCTAATTTAAACATATTATTTATTTTCATACTAACCTCCAGCCAGAATGTTCTGATTGGGGGACATTCCCAAATTAGACGGAAGTAGGTAGGGTTCTGCCCACAGTTCCTCCAGCACTTCATTCTAGCATTCCTGGTTATTCTAGCCAATCTTAAGGGGTGTGTGTGTGTGTAATACCACCTATACCAAACTTTTAAGGTGCATTCTATTCAGATCAAGCACACAAATTCATGTACATCCCTAGTCTGTTTCACTGTCAAAGCAAATGTAAATTTGTTTGGCCATTGAGCCATTCAGTTTTGCACTGGTCTAAAAAAGAAAAAAATACATTTTTCCCATTTGCAAAAAGCTCTCTTCATGGGCAAAACCACAATAAAATAGGGATGTGCACAAGAAGAAGAAGAACAGTTGGCTTTTCTACCCTGCTTTTCTCACCCATTTAAGGGGACTCAAAGCGGCTGACAAAGCTTTTCTATTCTTCTTCCCACAACAGAACACCCTGTGAGGTAGGTGGGGCTGTGAGAACTCAGAAGAGAGCTGTGACTAGCCTAAGGTCACCCAGCTGGCTTCATGGGGGATAAGAGTCCGGCTCCCTAACCACTAGACCAAACTGGATCACAAATATTCATAGGGATTTGAAATCCGATTGAATCTGCCGAATTTTGACATTCAAATTCGAATTGAATGTCCCAAAATTCAAATGTAAAAAATCAAATCAAATTTCAAATTTTGCATCTATTCATTCAAATTATCGGGACATTTGTATGTTTACGAGTTCATACACAATGCGTACTCGAAGATCCACATCTTTCCTGCATCCATACGCATTCGTACAGATCCTTACAGGATGAAAACGGGTTGCATATGGGATAATTATGAGATGCATACAGATGTGGACGGATGCATACAGATGTGGACGAATGTGGGGAAGATGCGTATGGGCACATACGAGTTTTTTCGACATTTGTACGTGAAGATTCGAGTCAAAGATTTGAACAATTCAATCAGGTTTTCAAACGTGAATCAAAGTTCTGGGTTCCACCAGAGAGATGTCCTTAGGAGGAAATGGTTTCTGACAGAGGAAGATGGATGCTGTCTCAATGCAAGGGAGTCTGAAGGCAACGCTCTTCTAAAACAGGTTGAGTGCAAGTGATCTATCCAGGAATCAATGGGGATTTTGTTTGGAGTTTTAGCTTCAACATTTGATCATGAACATATACTGCCAGCTGCTATGTAACTGTAGCCAATGCTTGTGTTGAGTCCACCCCACCCTCTCTTCTCTGTTTCTCTCTCTCTTTTTTTCTTTTCTAACGTCTGGCTTTTTATCACTATGGGGGAAAAGAAAGCAATGATCCGTACCAAGAACAAACAGGAGGTAACAGATTTCTACATGTTTTACCGCATGGAAATTACAGCATCATGGCAGGGATAATCATTTGTTTAGGGACACAGAGGAATTGCAACAAGGAATTAAGCCAGAGAGGTGTAACTCACACTATTCCTTTCCTATCAAAAGGACTCGAAAGCGTAATCTGGCTAAATCCATTAGAGGGCAGGCACCTGAGACCAGGGCTTTGCAATGGTTTGTGGCCAAGTATTGTGTGGCAGTGTGCCAAATGCTCTTCCATGAGAAGATAAGAGGAGGCCTGCTGGATCAGGCCACAGCCCATCTAGCCCAGCACCCCATCTCACGCAGTGACCTATCAGTTGCTTCTGGGCATCACAAGCAGAAGACAAGGGCAAAGCCTTCATCTACACATGACTCCCTGCACATGGCCTTAAGAGGCCTCCTGCCTGTCTATCCAACCCGGAGGTGGTACCTGGGCATCCATTCTAGGAGCCACTGATACACCTGTCCTCTGTGAATTAACGCCTGCTGCATCATGCCCACAACCCATCTAGCCCAGCATCCCATCTCATGCAGTGACCTATCAGTTGCTTCTGGGCAACTCAAGCAGAAGACAAAGGCAAAACCTGCTCTTGACTTCCTGCCAGTGGTCTTTAGCGGCACTCTGCCTGTCTATCCATCCTAGAGGTGGTACCTGGGCATCCATTCTAGACACTAGTTTCCATGAAGTTGCCTAATCCCTTCTTAAAGCCATCCAGGCTGGTTCTGCCACCACCTCAATTCCAAATCCATCCTCCACAGCCAACCAGCCATGTCTTTGTCCAAACCACTCCCTATGGTCCCCCTACTTATGTGTTTTGGTCATTCCTCCCCCAACTAACTAGAAAACACTAGAGATATTGCAAACTGGTTTGGCCAGTTCCCAGTGTGAACCAGGATGTTGGCATGTTTTGCATGTAAAAAACCCAGTTCAAATTGAATCCGAACCCAAGAGTATTTGGTCCAGTTTGAACCAAACCACTAACCTTCACTTCATGCACCAGTGGTCTTCTAAACAAGGTGGATCTTCATGGCTTATTTGGTCATGGTTCACCTCCTGCCATCAGTGGTTTCTCCTCTTCCTCTTCCGTGGTTGGTGCTTCTCCAACCCCACAGCATCTTCCTCTTGAGTAGACATAGAGGTGGAGGGTAGAGATGTACATGAATATTCGAAACATTCGAAATTCGAATCGGATCGAATGCCAAAAATTGCATTCATGCACACCCTTAGTGGAAGGAAGGTGAGGCTGGTTAGGTTTTCTCTGCCAAAGGCCAGGGTAATAGGTGGCTCTTCGCTGATTTCCTGAACCTATGAAGTGGGAGTGCTTTACGCACTTCAGGAAGGAGGCTACACCCTAGTCTGGGGGCCACCACTGAGAAGGCCCTATCCCAGTTCCCCACCTTTTTAGCTACTTAAGGTGGTGGTACAACCTGGAGGACCTCATCAGCAGTTCTTAAGACAGAGACAGGTCAATACGGGAGAAAGTAGCTACAGATCTCATCAATCCCAACTATGAGCAGTTGCACAACGTGTTTAATAGCTACAGTGTCCTGCATTTCAGTATAGTAATGCCAGCAACTGCATCATGGAGAAAAGGGACTCCTCTTCTCCTTCCTCCCAAAAACTTTTTTCAAGAGAGCAGAACATGATGCCCAGAGAGCACAATTCAGTCTGGCTACTGCGCTGCAATATTTTTTTTTCTTTGAAAGTCACCTGCCATTGGAGCGTTAATTCCAGGCACTAAATCTCCCTTAATCCTCTTAATTAAAGCTACAGTCTCCGTGAATGGGGCCGGCCCATTGCAGCAATAATCTTCATGGCTGTGATTAGGGAGGATTTAACAGGAAAAGAAAAGAAAGCGCGACCTCTCTGGGGCTCTGGCCATCATTCTCCCAAGATTCACTCTTGGCAGGTCTCATACCCTCTGTTGAAAACACACACACCACCCCCATCATCATCATCATCATCATCATCATCATCATCATGGAGGACCTTCAAGCCGGGACGGTCCCAGCAGGCCGGGCTGGAACTGCAGATTTATTTATTTACTTATATTTACACTTCTATCCCTCTAAGGTCTCAGGGCGGGTAACATCACTGGCACCAGATCGACTGGCATGGAGCCTTTGGTCTCTCTTGTCCCTAACTGCATTCTGACCATCTATGGCAACGTGGCTGAGCATCCTGGGAGGTCGTCCTCCAGTCGCTACAACCTACTGAACGCTACTGGCAGCGGGGCCATCTCTGTGGTGGCACCTCCCCTTCTGAATACTCTCCCCTCTGACCTCCAGGGGGCACCTTCTCTTTCATCATTTGGGTGTCTATCGCGGTGTGCATGAAATCAATTTTCAACATTTGCTTCATTTTGCATCGAATATTCGAATGTCCAAATTGGTCCGGATAAAGGAAAAATGAATGTATTCAAATTCGAACCGGTTACAAAACATTCATATCTATTCATACGGATATTTGATATGAATTTGATGATACGAATGTCGACAACATCCGTATGTGTCTGCACGCATCCGTATGCATTCTGACACATCCCATTCTTATCCTGTATGCATTCCATTTTCGTCCAGTACATATCCACACGATGTGTACAGATACAAATAAGATGCATACGGATTTGTTCGAATGTTAAAAAACGAATGTACAGACATTCAATTCGAATTTTAATGTCCGAATTTGAATGAATTTGATCGAATTTTGAATGTTTTGAATATTCTTGCACAGCCCTAGTACCTATTACAGGATGACCTCCTTGCATTTGGATCCTACCTAGGGTTCCTGGCTGCATCTGCGCAGCATATCACCCAGCGCTGAGACTTGCATTCTGCAGTACGGGAAGATCATCTGTCTTCTCCCAGTGCTCAAAACACCTTTGCTCAAAATCGAGCAGGGACTGGATTTCCAGGCCACCTTAAATGTCCAGGTGTGGATGCAAAAGAATGAAAAATAAAAACAGCTTTCAGCCACCCACTCCCAGTTCACTTCCCTCTTTCAGCAAGACTTCTACTGCCTTTGTGCTTGTTCACCTTTGCTCCCATCATGTTAGTATCTTTTCTGCCGCAGATCTCTTCCCTTTTAAGATTTAACATGCTCGAATTAGCAGTGATCACTGGGAAGGAAGGAAAACAGAAGGCCTGAGTGCTGACCAACAAGGGGGGAGGGGGATCCGACAGTGATAACAGCAAAGGGCATTTTAAAAATAAAGCAAATGATTGCTCACACCAATTCAGAGAGCAAAGGATAAAGTGGTGACCTGGTTGCGGCTGATTCCTGGTTGGCCAAGTGGGCAGCTCTGGGCAGTTTTCTTGGCAGAGATACAGAAGTGGTTTGCCATTGCCTGCGTCCAGGGAGGGGCTGGACATCAAACTGGCAACCCTCTGCTTTCCAGACCGTGCCATCTACCACTAAGCTACAGCCATTTCCGGACTCCATGGTCACCTCCACACAGTTTTCTTGGCAGAGATACTGAAGTGATTTGCCACTGCCTACTTCTGGGGAGGGGCTGGGCATCATACTAGCAACCGTCTACTTTCCAGACCATTTGTTCCACCACTGACCGTTTGTTCTACCACTCTATGGGTATCCCTAGAAGTTTTATTGGCAGTGATACAGAAGGACTTTGTCATCACCTTCTTCCAGGGGAAAGGCTAGAGATTGAACCTGCCACCCTCTGCTTTCCATACTGTTTGCTCTACCACTGAGCTCCAGCCGTTCCAGGTTGGACTGCCATATCAACGTAACTGTATGTGTGATGGAAGTAGGGGTGTGCACGAATATTTGAAGATATTTGAAATCCGATCGAAGCTGCCTAAATTTGACATTTGAATTTGAATCGAATGCCCATAAATTCAGATTTGAAGATTTGAACGAATTTTGAATTTTGGATCTATTCATTCAAATTATCCAAACAGTCGCATGTGTACAGGTTTGCACATGATGCATACTTGCAGATATGCATCTTTCCTGCATCCGTACCCATTTGTACAAATCCGAAAACAAGTTGCATAGGGGATAACTATGGGATGCATACAAATGTGTACGGATGCATATGGGATGCATAACGATGCGTATAGGCACATATGAATGTTGTCAACATTCCTAAGAGTGAATTTAATCAAAAATTTGAACAAATAGATTCAAATCGAATTTGGTTAAATTTGAACTTTAAAGATTCATATTGAATCCAATTTTTGGATTGAATCCTGAAAACTGCATTCATGCACATCCCTAGATGGAAGCACCCTTTGCTCACCCTGGTACCATCCCTTTCCCCACATGTAGATGTGGCCTAAATTTATTCATATTTGTAGCATCCTGGAAAAAAGGGGAGGGTCAGAATCTGTTTCCCAGACAGTGTTGCTTGTTTGCCTTATAGTTTGCAGCAGGAGTGAAATTGCAAAGTGATGGTGTGCAAAGACTCTAAACTCCCCAAATACATGATTCATTCTTCCCCCTTCCCTTACCCAAGTTATTCTGATTTGGGGGGAAATTATTCCTTAGGATTATTAAGTTCTCCTGACCAACTCAATGAGTTCCAATTGCCATCACTCCTCCCACAGGGTACACTGAGTTCCAGAGTTATTTTCTGTCCTGGTGGATGGAGGGGTGAAATAGGTCTTTGCAGATTTTTTGATAGGAATCCATGCAAAGTAACCAGCAAAGCACTCCTGCCGGGGAGGTATGCAAAGTTCAGTTCATTTTTGAAAATTCAATCCAATAGTTTGTGTTCAAAAGCTGCTAGCACCATACCGACCACGCGGCTGTTCAAATATCCAGTTATTGGTAGAACTGAACCAACCCGTGGTCGCTGTGGTTTTGCCCTTGAAAAGGATGGGCCAAACATGCATTTTTCATCCATGCACAGCTCCATCCTTCCCTTGTACGGATGTGCAAAATATTCAAAACATTCCAAATTCAATTGAATTTGTTTGAATTGGGACATTCAGATTCTAATCGAATGTCTATAAATTCATTTAAACATTCAAACAAATTTCAGATTTTTGAATCTATTTGTCTGAATTATTCGGACATTCATATGTGTACATGCTGTGTACTTGCACAGATGCGTAGTGGTGCATACGAGCACATACGAATGCTGTCAACATTTGTATGTGCAAATTCGAATAAAAAATTTGAACGAATTGATTCGAATTGATTCAAAATGAATCGAATGTGAATACGTTTGAATTTTAAAGATTCAGATCGATTCAAATTCTCAGCTGTTCTATTTGAATCAAATAGAATCCTGAAAATTGCCTTCGTGTGTACCCCTATTCACTTGTTTCAGGGAAAAGCTGCCTTGCACTCAAGCCAAAACCAGGAACTGGGTTAATAGGCAATCTTCTTGCGTCTTGAAAGCATCTAATCAGTGTCACATAATATAGACGCATTTACTGTAAATACACATAGAAGCCACCGGCCTGCTGAGCCTTCCAAGATTTCTCCCGGAAGCGTGTTTAGACTGAGCGTGAAAATGTCACGGATTAAACCTGGGACCTTCTGCAGGAGAAACAGATACTCTACCAGAGTTCAGCAGACCTTGAAGAGGGATGCAGAGCCACTCTGCGTTCACACATTCCCTGCCCCGGTGTCACCATCTGGCCAGATGACAGTTGCGATAGGGCTGGGCAAGCTGACAGAGTTTTCACCCTGGCTTCCAGCCAAGGGCAGACAGATGTCCAGCCATGGAGTTAATAAAGAGCCTGAGAGACACTATCGGGAATTCTTATCAGCTGAGAAATAATGGCTTGCCTGGCCGTTAAAGATGTGTGTGTCCGCAGGCTGTGGAGAGGCCCAGGAAACTTGGCAAGAAGATCATAGCGACTCTGGTTTGGCTCTGCATCAAGCTGCTGAAGTCCAGGAGGTTTCAGGAACGCACTGAGGCTGGACATGGGTCTGCAAGGTGCCTGTTGCCCGGACAGCGCTGGCTGGTTCTCAGCCTGAACAAAGCTGAAATGGCCGAAACGTTTCATCAGAACTCCAGCCAGAACAGTGACTCTTACGGAAGACAGCTCAAGGCATTTTAGGTGTTCTAGACTTGGGAACTAGGGCTGTGGTCACACCTAAGGTTTAATCCAGCTTCAGTCCACCTTCAGAGTAAGGGTGTGCACGAATGCAATTTTTGGCATTCGATTTGAATCGAATATCTGAAGATTCAAATCTATTCAAATGTCTAAAATTCAAGTTCAAATCGAATACATTCGTATCTATTCATACAAATATCCTATTCGTGTTTGAAGATAGGAATGTCGACAACATTCCTATGTGTCCATACGCATCTGTGCCCATCCCATTTTTATCCCATACGCATCCCGTTTTCGTCCCATACGTATCCGTACAATTTCGTATGGATAGGTATGTAATGCATGTGTATCCGTACACATATGAATGTCCAGATAGTTCGTACGAATGATTCAAAAGATTCAAATTCATTTGAATGTTTAAATTCAAACGTAGAGACATTCGATTCAAATTCTAATGTCTGAATTTGAACGAATTTGATCGAATTTCAAGTGTTTCGAATATCTGTGTACATCCCTACTTCAGAGTGGGAGAACCCAACCGCAAAGTGGCCAGTAATTTTCTTTCCACATTATCTATCCCAAAGGTAAAATCTCTGAGTTATTTAACACTGAAGGAAAGCAGCTTGTCACTCCAATGACGTATTCTCTCGCTCTGAAAGCGAATTAAATCTTGAGTGTGACCACAGGATGCTCCATAGCCCCTCAAATGCTGTTTCTAAGCACTCAAAAGCGGGGTTGATGGCTTGGGCACCTCTATGAAGTTTTTTGGGCAGAGATACAGAAGTGGTTTTCCATTGCCTACTTCCACAGGGAGGCTGGGGATCGAACCGGCCACCCTCTGCTTTCCTTCCAGTTTGCTCTTCCGCTGAGCTCCAGCACTTTCTGAGAGGCTGCATAGCATCCTCTTGTCCTCTGGAGTTCTTCAAGCATCTTCTTAGGCCTTGAGGGAGACTTAGGGTGTTTTTCCACTGTCAATTGTACCCATTTTTGCACCAATTTTTGTACCTTTTGGCTGTGAGCCAGATGATCCCATTTCCACTACGGCACCCATTTTGAACCCGATTGTTTTCACTGCCGTGGGGGAAATCCGGATCTTTTTGGCCTTTAATCCGGATTTTCTGTAGACCCCATTAAAGAGGTCTACAATGGGATCTTCTGCCAGAAAATCTGGATTAAAGGGAGCCTGTTTCCACTGGAAACAGGCAATGGGGTCCAAAGGAGACTAGGGGGAGGGGATGCACCTTTGACCCCCCCCCCAACATTGGCTTCGAAGTCACTTCGAAGCTGACTTCGAAGTCACTTCAAAATCACTTCGAAATCACTTTGAAGTTGCATCGAAGACTGCACCCCCTGCCCCCCAAAATACCTGGGGTAATGGACCGACCCCTTGTGGGTCAATCCGGATTCCCCAGATGGGTGCAAAGCTGTATCCACAGCAGGGGTGTTAGCACCCATTGCTAATGGGTGCTACACCTCCCATGGAAACACATTGGGTGCTTCCCTTAATCTGGATCTACTAGATCCGGATTAAGGAATGTACCCATTCCTTAGATCCGGATCTTCTTAGATCCAGATCTAAGGGCTACAGTGGAAAAACACCCTTAAAGTTCTTCCTCCTGTAACTGATTGGGCAACCACAACACCCAGTGTTCAGGACAGAGGTTAACAGTAGCCAGCTCTGCTCCAGTGAGCTAAAATGAAGCAATGCATGCTCAGACATGTAGCCAAATTCAGCGGCCCCAAGCCAGCGACCTGATGCCTCTTTCCCCATAGCGCACTGCCGTCTTCGTGTATCTGCTGGATGTCACTGATTGCATTAAGGGAAGGATTCAAATGAGTTTCCTCCTCCTAATCACATTACATTGGTAATGTCTCTCGTAGGAAAAAAAAAGAAGATCCATGCCTCCAAATTGCATTGGCACGGCCAGACGCTTAAGGGGAAGGAATCTGAACTTGACTTGAGGAGGAGAGGAGATTCCTCAGTAACCAGCCTTAATGTCATTAGCCTGCTGTCATTCAGTTCCCGTTCGGATGTTGGAGGACATTTTGTCCTCCGCAAAAAGCAGGGCAGGTGACTCTCGGAGGATCATCTTGACCAGTTTGCTGCTGGCGAGTGGGGAACGCGCCCTCTGACACCAGTGGGACCTGCTCTGCGGGGGGCTTGACTCCCACACACACACACAGACACATCACTTTTTTGGGATCCAGCCGTGGGTGGCTTTATCCCTTGGCTTCAAGAATCACAGGCCAACGTGCATAACAGTTGTGGAATTCTAAGTCATGGAATGGTGGAGCTGGAGAGAACTGCAAGCATCATGTTGCCCAGACTTTGGGACAGGTGGGGAAAGAAATTAAACCTTGGCTGGAAAGTGCCAACAGTGGTAGCAGCTGACAGGGAGAGGGATCCTTGGAAGCTATTTTGGCTGTACTGGTTTAGTGCCTTTGTGGTGCCATGGTTGGGGGGAGGGAGGGAGGGAGGAAGGAAGGAAGGAAGGAAGATCCTACTCTTGATTTTAGCTAAAGCCCTTAGAACCAATTCCTGCAAGGGGGGGGGGAGGAAGGAAAGAAGGAAGGAAGGAAGATCCTACTCTTGATTTTAGCTAAAACATTTAGAACCAATTCCTGCAGAGGGGAAGGAGGGAGGGAGGGAGGCTGGCTTCTTCTTATCCATTACTTTCCCAGTCATACTACCAGAAGAGACTGAAAGGTGTGGCCCAACAAATCTTTCATGCCCTTCCCATTCCTTCAGAGGTCTGCTTACAAGTATGCCAGTGCCTATAAAGAACAGCATCATTTGCTTGACTCTTGGGAGTGCCAACTGAGAACAACTCTGCTTTCTCTCATGACTCGAGATCAAAGTGAGCCCTTCTAATAGGCTAGGCGTGAAAGCCGTCTCTCCAACAATACAATTCATACCATGCATGACTCAGTGCTAAAAGACCGGGCCAGGGCAGCATTGACCTGGCTACCTTGAAGCTTCCCTTCATCTTTCAACATCCATCATTCGATTCCCTCTTAACTGCCGTAGTGATAAATTCCTCTAAAGGAAGATTCAATATTTTCCTGAGCATCGGCTTCATTTATGTTCCTCATCTTCCTCCTCCTCACACTTCCTTCCCTTTTCGCAGAGGATCCCAGGGCAGGAAACAAAAAGGAAACACAAGTAATCAATTTCCACAGAGGATACATCAAGGATATTACATACGCATCTGTATGAATATCATACGTATCTGTACACATTTGCGCTTATAATACGGAACGAAAACAGGATGCATATGGGATAAAACGGGATGCGTACGAAATGCGTACAGATACGTATAGCACATACAAATGTTGTTGACATTCGTTTCTTCAAATTCGTATCTAACATTGTAACGAATAGATTCGAATGTATCAGATTCAAATCGGCTTTTGCTGCATTCGGATTTTAAACATTCGAATCGAATAAAATGACATTCGATTCGACTCAAATTCAAATGCAAACACACACACACACCCATTTTTGCACACCTGCTTGAAGCGATATCTCTTGCCATCCCACAAAAGCCAAGGAGCAAGGTTGGTTTTTGCCTGGTGTTAAAAGAAAAAAAAAAGTTAAATGCTGGCTTCAGGTAAACAGAGTTATTTGGAACATGAAGGGGGCAAGCACAGAGAAGGCCGGTTTTCTGGTTCCAACCTTCTAGAGGCCTGGCAGAGGATTGGAGTAAAGAAGGACCCTAAATGAAGGAGGGACAGAGGGAGGGAAGGAGGGAAGGAGGGAGGGAGGGGGGAAATGATTATTGAGTTTGCTAAGAAAATAGCTTCAAGTACCTTGCTAGGGGAATGGCAGCACATGATGAAAAAGGCCGCAACAGTGAACCTTGAAGGTGAAGGTCACCATTAATTAACGACATCTATCATTTGGATAGAAATTACCAGGTTGTCAGCACATTTCTGAGCTCACATTTTTCACATTGCTGCTTTTTCACGTGATGTTTCTTTTCCTTTAAAAAAAAGCCACAAGTAGTGATGTGCACAAATTTCTTTTTGCATTCAAATTCGAATTGAATTGAGTATCCAAACATTCAATTCGATTTGAATGCTTAGAATCCGAATGCAACAAAATCCGATTCGAATCAAATACGTTCGAATCTATTCATTTGAATGTTAGATTCGAATCTGAAGATACGAACGTCGACGACATTTGAATTTGAAGGGAACAAATGTCAACAATATTTGTATTTAAATATTGTATCTGTACGCATTTCGTACTTGTCCTGTTTTATCCTGTATGCATCCCGCTTTCGTCCAGTACTATCTGCGCAAATGCATGTAGATACATATGAGATTCATACAGATACGCATGTAATACATACATATTTGTGCTTTCAAATGTTTTGAATCATTTGAATGAATGTTTTGGAACATTTGAAATTCATTTGAATGTTTAAATTTGAATGTGTAGACATTCTATTTGAATTTGAACATCCAGACTTGGTAAAATTTGATCGAATTTTGAAAGTTTAGAACATGTGTGCATATCCCTAGCCACAGGTCCCAACAAGCTCCTAAAACCCCTACAGGGTTAAAGAAAAAGGAAGGGAAGACAATTCCAAAAGAGGTGAAATGGAGGGAACACACCTGTGCCAGGTGGGATAATGCCAGTTTGCATGGCAGCCCTGTTCCCCTTCCCCTGCCTTTGCCTCTGCAGGTGTGGTTGGCGATGCCCGGGTGGTGGCCCTCTCCACACACCATCAGGCCCTGCCGAGGGAAGACAAGATGCTGCCCACTTTGGCGGGAGGAAGCCTTCTGTTTGCACCCAGGCCAAAGCTGCACAGGAAGGCAAACAAGCTAAATCCTCTGGTGAATCAGCTAAGCCAAGAAATAGCGGTGGCGGGGATTGCGTCTGGGGAACAAAGTTGGGAAGCAGAACCTCCTTGCGGGGGCCGAAGTACTTTTCTGGAGACATGGTGCTTAATGAAGATTTCCACCGCCCTCCAAATTAGAACATCCGTAGGAGGGGAATTCCCAGCCACACGTGGCTACCGACAAGGAAGATGCGGAGCCGGTGTGTCTCTTTCCTCATTTCTCAGGGCGACTGGGTCATGCGTGGGATTTGATTTTCAAGATCTCCCTTTTTGTCTCTGGAGGAGGCGTGACCATTTGTCAGGACCCTTGGGGCAGGGGAGAAGAGGGCCGTAGTGTGTGGCGCATTAGTCCTAGGGTGGATGCAGCTGGGAGGAAAAAGAACATAAAGTTCTTTTTCGTATTTTTGCATTTGGTCTTGGGCTTAGGATGCTGGACTCTTATTTGGGAATACCAGGTTTGATTCCACACTCCTCCATGAAGCCTAGCTGGGTGACCTTGGGCTAGCCACAGCTCTCTTTCTGGGCTTTCACAGCTCCACCTACCTCACAGGGTGTTCTGTTGTGGGGAGAAGAACAGAAGGTTTGTCAGCTGCTTTGAGTCCCCTTGAATGGGTGAGAAAAGTGGGGTATATAAACCAACTCTTCTTCCTCCCTGAAGCCAGCTGGGTGACCCTGAGCTAGTCACAGCTCTTTTCTGAGCTCTCACAGCCCCACCTACCTCACAGGGGGCCTGTTGTGGGGCCTGTGAGAAGAACAGAAGGTTTGTCACCACTCTGAGTCCCCTTGAAAGGGTGAGAAGTGTGGGGTAGAAAAGCCAACTCTTCTTAGAAGGGAACATCTTGATTTCGGCACACTAGGGGAACATCCCCATGCACTTTTGGTCCAGTTCCAAAACCAGGCTCAGCATGGGGTGTCCCCATGCATTTTCTATTTGGTCCAGTTTCGATAGACCAAATCCCCCCAAACTGTGCCAGACCAGGACCAAATTTGGTACCCAAAAAAAAACAAGTCTGAGCATGGTTTGGAGTCCTGGCACACATTGGTTAGCGAGTCAAGACTCCACATGGCGACAGTCCTGGGCTATTCGGGGAGGAGATTGTCACTCACGTCATTTGGAGGTGTGGTGGCCTTGCCGTTCCTATCCTGTGCATTGCAGAGCGCAGCCACTGACATTTTTGGAGAGTGGAAAAATCCCAGTTGCCAAGGCAGGCAGGATAATGGCTTAATTTTTGTACATTTTCCACAGAAAATATTCCAACCCCGTTTCCTGATTGCACAGGCAAGCAGGATAATGGCTTGATTTTTGTTACAATTCCAAAAATTTTCAAACCCCGTTTCCAGATCGCCAAGGCGATCATGAAAATGGCTTGATTTTCTCCCTTTTAAACTTGGTGGGCATTCTTGCAGTTCCTGGTAGAGTGGAGGTGCGCAAAACTGCTCAAGCGCTTAACTGCTGCTAAACCTTGTAGCGGCTTTTGGTCTTTTATTAGTAGTAGTAAGCTAAGGTAGGGAGGGATGCAGCATTTGCAGCTGGTGGCACAGGGATGGGCTGACGTCAATCCGGCTTCCAATGAGGAGAGAAGGGGCAGAGAGAAGGCGGTGCTGTTCCCCCAACCCACACCCAACCTGCACTCAGTTTGCATGGGGATGGTCTGGGATCGATCTCGGACCCATTCCCGGTCCCAGGCGTGCCCATTCTGCACCAAACAATACGCATAGGGACGCAGCCTAGGAAGCAGCTGCCTCTGGTTTGGCGATTTCTGCTCTTCAGATCTGCTACCTTTCCCCATCTCACAGTCTGGAGCCAGTAGACAGAGAATTGCTGAGTCGGACCAGTGAGCTGTAGGGCTGACCCAATGCTGAAGAATTTGCAGCATCTGGCTATATAAGCTATGAATCCACAGACGCCGGGTTATGCAGAAAGAATGCAGCCTTTTAAAGGTTACCTGCCTCCTTAAGGTTTATGGAAGGGCCCATAAACATGACACATGGAGTGGCCTGCTTGCTTTTAAGAAGCATCGGTCTCTGATCCAGCCCATAAACACACCTAATAAAAGAGTCTCTCAAGTTGCATTTTGGGCTTTAGCAGAGCCTGATATATCTACTTGTGGTGCTTCTGAGGGCATCCCAGCTGCCAGGTACCACTATCTGCCTCTAGAGTAGGCAAACACACCAGAGCTCTTCTTCAAGCATGGAGGAAAGAAGAAGCATTGGGACAGGGAAGCCTTTCCTGGGAGTGAACTAGAGCAGCGATCCATTTGCTGACAGGGAAAGCGGCCATTTCTGCCGCCACCTCCCATGCAGACCAGAGCTCAGGTGTACCTGGCTGCACCAGAGGAAGAAGAAGAAGAGTTGGCTTTTCTACCCCGCTTTCCTCACCCATTTAAGGGGACTCAAAGCGGCTGACAAACCTTCTGTTCCTCTCCCCACAACAGGCACCCTGTGAGGTAGGTGGGTCTGTGAGAGCTCAGAAGGGAGCTGTGACTAGCCCAAGGTCACCCGGCTGGCTTCATGGGGGAGGGCGGAATCGAACCCGGTATTCCCAGATAAGAGTCCGAAAATATTAAAAACGTTCCAAATTTGATTGAATTAGTTTGAATCTGGATATTCGAATCCGGATCGAACGTCTATGTGTTCAAATTTAACATTTGAATGAATTTTTGAATCTTTTGAATCATTTGTACAAATCATTTGGACATTTGCACATGTAAGGGTACGTACGCATTACATATAGATCCGTATGCATCTTCTTTGCATCTTATTTGTACGGATATGTACTGGATGAAAATAGGATGCATACAGGATAAAAACGGGACACCTACGAATGTTGTCGATCTTCGTATGTTCAAATGCAAATCAAAAATTCCTACGAATAGATACAAATGTATTCAAATCAGAGTTGAATTTGAATACATTTGAATGTTCAAATTTGAACATTCGAATATTCTACTCGAATCAAATTACATCCGAAAATTGCCTTTGTCCAGTCCCCAACCCCCTAGTCCTTTGGTCCAGTTCTCTCCATAGTCCTGACATCTGCCCTGTGTTCCAGGTTTGCTCTTTGGCCTGCCCTTGGAGTCCAGTCCTACTGGTTCCTGGCTGAAGGGCTGCGTTTGCTCCCCAGCGGTGGGCTGGTGGTGTGGGCCTGCCCCACCAATTTTGATTTCCCCAGGTGGCAGCCAGAGTGTCACCCATGCATCTTGCAGCTCTGTCCAAGCCTGGCATGTTCCGGGCTTCCAGCAGTCTTCCTTCGCTCACAGCATCTCAGGACTGGAAGCAGGATCCTGACAGCAAGGAGATTCTGTCTCTGCCTTTCGAGAGGAAACAAAAGACATCTGGCGGAGTTCAACTCAACGTCGCCAGAATGCACGCTGCATCACCTTCTCATGTCAGTTGGCTACTGCCTTACTCTCGCTGAAGGAGCAATTAAGTAGATGCCTATAAAAGATGAAAGACTTTCCCTTAAGCGAACTGGTGTGTTGCTTTCTGCCAGCGGACAGGCCCCATTAACATGGCTGTCATTTCCACCAGGTGATATGCAGCCGCTGGCAATTAAATTGGTCACTTCCCACCCACCCACCCGCTCACCTACCTACCCCCTCCCGCTCCTTTGTGGTGGAGACAGGCTGGTGTCTCTCTGGCCCATGCGGAGATGCCCATGCAGAGGGAGAGCGGCAGTTCAGCCATGTGCAAAAGAAGGTGACAGGCGTCTCTTCCTGGCAAAGACAACAGTGCATTAAAAGCAAGTTTGTGCTAATTTCTTTCCAAGGATGAATTAAGAGCAAAACAAGATGGCGTTTTACGAGCAGTTTATTAACCTGCACTCAATGCAGGCTCCCAGGGTCTTTATACTTGCAATTTACCCTTGGCACGTCCACCAGCTTTTTGGAGATTAAAAAGGGCTTGTAAATGCCTCCTCCTTGCGCTGAGTATTTCTGGCCAAGCGGCCTTTCTTCTGTTTGCTCTAAAAGGCTAAGTTCGCTGTTTCTCTACTGCCATTGTCGCTAATGGTATTTATAGTCTCCCATTCTTCCAAAGACCTCCAGGCAGCGCCTAACATTTTCATCCTCCTTCCCCTTTTTACTTAAGGACTTTTCGAGGTTAGCCAGGCTGTGCACAGTCAATGGCCCATGGCTAGCAGGATTTTTCCACAGCTGAGCACGAACACAATTTTTGGGATCCGATTCGAACCGAATACCTGAAACTTCAAACCGATTCGAATGTTTAAAATTCGAATGAATTCACACTCAATTCTATTCAATTACATTCACATCTATTCATGCGAATTTTTGGTCCGTATTTGCGCATACGAGCGTTGACAACATACGTATGTGCCCGTATGCATCCATACACATTCCATATGCATCTGTATGCATCCTGTATTTATCCAGCAGATCTGTACAAATGCATACAGATGCAGGAAAGATGTGTACGGGCAAGTACACATCGTGTATGTATCCATAGAAATGTCCAAATAATTCATACTAATATTTTGAAAATTTGAAATTCATTTGAATATTTAAATTTGAATTTATAGACATTCTATTCAAATTCAAATGTTCAAATTCGAGCAAATGTTTCCAATATTTGTGCTCACCCCTACAGCTGAGTGAGAGGGGGAAACAAACCCAGTGATTTCAAGGTTCTATCCTGATGCCTTAGCCACTGGATTGAGCCGGGCCTCTATTAAGCTCATTGCATCCACACTTCCTACTGCTCCTGCTGCACTGCTTAAAAATCATTAATAGAGGTGTGTCAAACTTGTTGGACAGCTTCCCAGTTGGCAGCAGACTAGAGGGTCTGCGTGGGAACTGAATCACCCTTTTGTTACCCCCCCCACGGTTCAAATCAAACCTGAACCAATGAGGGTTGAAATGAACAAAGCAAAGAAGAAAAGTTGGCTTTTCTACCCTGCTTTTCTCATCCATTTACAGGGACTCAAAGCAGCTGACAAACCTTCTGTTCTTCTCCCCACAGCAGGCACCCTGTGAGGTAGTTGTGGCTGTGAGAGCTCAGAAGAAAGCTGTGGCTAGCATAGGATCACCCAGTTGGCTTCATGGAGGAGGGTGGAATCGAACCCAGTATTCCCACATAAGATTCTGGCTCCCTAACTGCTAGACCAAACTGGCTCACCAAGCCAAATGGCTTGATCAGAACCTGAACCGAGGGCAGTTGGTTTGATTTGAACCAAACCACCAAGTGTCAGTTCATACACACACCTACCCAATAACATCAACAGAGTGTGGGACTGTTGAAGTTACTTAATCCAGCTTGGATCCTGGGGACCGCATCAGATCCTCCCCTCCATTCCATCCCAGTTGCTGGGGACCGAAGCCTCCAAATGTATTCATTTACTGGATTTATGTATTTGATCTCTAGATTTGCATTCCTCCTACAGACTTGTGGTGGTCAACAGTAGACAGTCCACAGCAGACTAGGAGCATGAATGCCAAAATGCTTGAAATAGGGATGCGCATGAATGCTCTTTTGGCATTCGATTTGAAATGAATCGAATGTTTGAAAATCTGTATTCATACCAATAAATCACATTCAAATGTGGTAAAATTCTATTCTATTCAAATCTATTTGTACATATTCATATGAACATTCGATACATATCTGATATGAATAGATAGGTATCTGATATGAATAGATAGGTATCTGATTCATTTCCCCAGCTGTACGAATGTCCGAATTATTCGTATGAATGTCCGGAAACATTTGTATTTGTTTGAATGTTACCATATTAATATCCTAACATTCTATTCAAGTTCAAATGTCTGAATTTGGCCTAATTTCTAACATTACAAATATTTGTACACTCCCCTGGTCACCACACCGGAAAAAGGATATTGTGGAACTAGAGAAGGTGCAGAGAAGGGCAACCAGAATGATTAAGGGGCCGGAACAAAATCCCTTACGAAACCAGGCTGCAACGTCTTCAGTCTGGAGAGACAGCGTTTAAGAGGGGACCTGATTGAAGTATATAAAATTATGCCTGGTATAAAAAAGGTGGATAGAGAAAGTTTCTTTTCTCTATTGCACAACACTAGAACCAGGGGGCATCTATGAAGCTGATGGGTAGGAGAGTCAGATCAGGCAAGCGGAAGTATTTCTTCATCCAGAGGGTCATTGGTTTATGGAATTTGCTGCCAGAAGAGGTGGTAGCAGCTACCAGTCTAGATGGCTTTAAGGTAGGGAAACCGGGGTGCTTCTAAGGCCATTTCCTGAGACTCTAGAGCAGGAATAGGTTTGCCCTTGTCTCTGCTTGATATGCCCATGAGCATTTGGCGGGCCACTGTGTGCGACAGGATGCTGGACTGGATGGGCTGTGGCCCGATCCAGCAAGGCTTCTCTTATGTTCCCTGTTTGAATTGTTTCGCGGCCACCTCTGCTTTCGAATGCCATAGGCCAGCTTCGAAGACATCATAATAGCTGGACAGTTACATTCTCCAGTTAGGCCAAATTTGCTGGACCTGTTTGTTGTGTTAATTGCTCAGTGTTGCTTTTCCTCCCTTCAGCGGCAGCTCTGTGATACAGGGCAGTGGGATAAATACGCAAACAAACAAACACGATGGCCTTGCATTCTACTTTGAATTGCCTTTGCAAACATTTGCGTTCCTCACAGTTCTGTGTTGTGGTTTTGTTTCACCACCACCGTACTGCCTTCCAAGAGAAATTCCAGAGGTCCAGCGCCTTCTCCTCATGCCGCCACACCAAGCTTGGACCTGCAGGGTGTTATACTAACACCTTGCAGGCGAGCACTTCTTTCAAATATTATTATTAAAGCTGTTTCCCTCTCAGCTCCTTCAGCCCAGGTTCCTGTCCGCAATCCGGGAGATGTTGCTCTCTTTCAAGCCAACCCCCCCACCAAGTGACGCGCAGCAGCTCCTGGTAATAAAGAGACGCCGAGGCTCCGTGGCTGGAAATTCACACAACATGGTGTTGCTAAGCCATAGAGTCACAAACAGATTTCAGAGGAGGGAAAAATACTTCCTAAATCAAGATCTGAAGGGGAATGCTTCTGTTCATTGGTGTTTTTTAAAGAGAGGGAAAGGTTTCCTGATTTGGATAAAGTAAGTGTTTGGATAAAGTAAGCCCCCAGCAATGCAAATCAAGATGGTACCACTAAGGGGAGATGCCACAAGAAGCATTTGACGTTGGTTTAGATGGGTTCCATGGATGGAAGGGCAGCTCTGGGTTGATAGTATGGGCACTTGCATGGGGACTGGGGATCTCTCTGCAGTTTCCTTGGCAGTGATACAGAAGTGGTTTGCCATTGCCTACTTCTGGGTAGAAGCTGGGGATCGAACCAGCAGCCCTCTGCTTTCTAGGCTGTTTGCTAGACCCCTGAGCTACAGCCACTCCCAATCTGCACTATAAATCTCCTCCTAATTAGGGATGTGCATGAATATTCATAGGCATTCGAAATCTGATCGAATGTGCCGAATTTCAACATTCAAACTCGAATCAAATGTCCCAAAATTTGAATGTAAACATTTGAATTGAATTTCAAACTTTGGATCTATTTGTTTGAATTATCCAGACATTCCTATGTGTATGTGTTCATACACAATGCGTACTTGAAGATCCGCATCATTCCCACATCCCGCCTTTGTACGGATCCGTACAGGACAAAAACGGGTTGCATACGGGATAATGACGGGATGCATACAGACATGTACAGATGTGTACGGATGTGGGAAAGATGTGTACATGCACATAGTAATGTTGCCGATATTTGTATGTGCAGATTCAAATAAAAAAATTCAAATGAATAGATTCAAACCTCAGATCTGAGCCGGCATGGTTAACAGCACTTGCGGCCGAGATAAATGACGTCGGCTTGTCCCTGCAGGATCTTGGAGTATCAGGACTCAAGGAAAAGGAAGTATTAAAGCAATGCATAATAGACATAGAAGCAGAAAACGACATCGCCACCATAACCGTCTGCAAACAACATGTGTTACTGGAAAAATATCTGAGGTACCCCTTACCATTGAATTTACGACTCGCCTTTACCAGGGTGAGGTTTGATCATCTGGACATCAAGGTGACCCGAGGGCGGTACCTGAAAATTCCAGTCCAAGACAGACTCTGCACATGTGAAGCCAGAGGCGTAGAGGACACGATGCATGCTTTTTTAGACTGCACTTTTTATAAAAGCATTAGAGAGCAGTATATATCACCTTTACTAGCAAACTATCAATTACTAGACAGCAGAGAAAAAGTGTGCAGGCTTCTTAGTGGAACTGATAAATGCACTACCACTCCAGTGGCTTTGACGGAATTGGCTGCCGGAATTGGTGCTGCTATGTATTTTAGGTCAGTATTTTAACAATAAGTGTAACCAACTTATTTTTAGCCTCACATTGAATTGTATTTTTGCATTTCATTTTATGATAAGGTCATTACCATAAAATCGTTCACCTTTGTAAAAATTTGGTAAATGCGAATTGAACAGTGTTAAATTCGAATTTAAAAGATTCAAATTGAATAGGATTTTCAGGTTTTTCAATTCGATTTGAATAGAATATCAAACACACACATTCATGCACAGTCCTATTCCTAATCCCTCGAACATCCACTCCAGCAAAAAAAAAAAAAAATGAAGTTATCTTTCCAAAGTCTTCCTTTGGAACATCCGTTCTTTCCATTTCACATCACACCTAAGGTGCTTTCCCCCTCTTTCTGCTTGCCTGTACCTCTTAATCTCTTCATTCTCTTCCTCTATTAATCTTTCATTATGACGGTGCAATTTAACTTGCTAACGTGTCTTGGGATCCGAGCAGCGCATGATTGAAGTCATGCAGAGCCATGTTAAATGTGAAGAACATAATTTTTTATCTGGAGTTACATGAAGGGCCGGATTGTCAGTCGCGGAGCTGCTGTGAGCATTGGTGAAAACACAGCTGAAACAGTACCCCAGAACTTCAGTTTGGGCTCAGAGGGGGGCGGGGAGAGAGACTAATGTTAAAGTACTGTCAGGCTATGGTCACACCTAAGGTTTAATCCAGCTTCAGTCCACCTTCAAAGTGAGATAACACATCAGCAAAGTGACCAGTAATTCTCTTTCCGCATTATCTATCCCAAAGGTGAATTTTCTGAGTTATTTAACACTGAAAGAAAACAGCTTCTCACTTTGCTGCTGATGTATTCTCCCACTCAGAAAGTGGAATGAAGCTGGATTAAACCTTAAATGTGACAAACCTTGCCTTGCTCACACGTCCCCAGCAGCTGGTCTCAGAGATAGGGATGAGCATGAATGTCTTCTTTTTTTTTTGACATTCTATTCAAATCAAATCAAATTGAATCAAATACCCAAAAATCCAATTCAATTCAAATCTTTTAAATTCGAATTTAACAAGATTTGAATGATTCATATTTACCAAATTCTGAATCTATTCTTTCAAACTTTTGATTCGAATCTGCACACACGAATGTTGACCACAATTGTATGTGCACATACGCCTCTTCCCCACATCTGTACGCATCCGTACGCATCCAGTCGTTATCCCGTATGCAACCCGTTTTCATCCCATGCAGATCTCTACAAATGTGGGAGAGATGTGGATCTTCAGGTACAAATCGTGTACAGACCCATACACACACGAATGTCCAGATAATTCGAATGAATAGATCCAAAGTTCGAAATTTGATTTGAATGTTTACATTCAAATTTCAGGACATTCGGTTCAAGTTTGAATGTCAAAATTTGGCACATTCGATCAGATTTTGAATGCCTATGAATATTTGTGTGCATCCCTACTCAGAGGCATCCTGCCTTCTATAGATGCCTCTCATGGCATGCAGAGATGCCCATGAATTCATCCCAACGTGTTTTGGGAGTATCCAAGCCATGGTTGCCTTAGCAGGTGTCTTTTGGTAGGGAATCCAAGTTTAAACTGATGTCTTGCCCAGGATGTAAGTCCAGCTGAAGAAGGCCCGGTTTTTGTCAGAAGCCCAGTAAGCTTAGAGGCCTCCAAAACCACTACAGAAGGCCAAGTTGGCTGGTGTACATCTCATTTAATTAACTACTGGGACTAGTGTTGATTTATCCCTGGACTCTGTGGAAGTTTTTGGTCTGTGTTGAGTTTTCTTGGCCAAGGGACCATTCCACCCTAGCTACAGCAGTGCCCCCTTGCAGTCCAGTAGACCCAGCCAAATGCTTATCTGACTTGGAGAACTTGGCAGAACAGGTGTCAATGGCAGAACATGAAGACAGAGAAGACTCAGATAGCCATCCAGTTTTGAGCAGAGACAGAACCCCCTCCAACCATCCTAAATCACAGCAAGAAAGAATAGGCTCACAATACTACCCAGCGTGCACACTTTCCAACTTTGGGAATGGATGTAGAATGAAGCAAAGGAGGAACTGTGTGTGTGTGGAAGTTCAGCAGGTAGTTCCCTGGCAGAGAGATAGAAGCTTGAGCTATAAGGTCATAGAGCAGAGACAAAGCAGGGGGGAAGATGACCTTTGCTCCCTCTCTCTGCACCCCATGCCCCTAGTGGTCATTTGGGATTTTGCACCTGTAAAACCACAGTGCCACAGAAACAGCATCTCCAACAGATTCTTTGCAGGGAAAATAGTCCTAATAAACTTTGGCTAATTGTCCCGTTGTGCTCATGAGGGTCCCATTGTGCCATTTTTGTGGCAGACGAGGAGCTCACAAGTAGGGTTGTGCACAAATATTTGAAGGTATTCGAATTTCGACATTCAAATTTGAATCGAACGTCCATAAATTTGAATTTAAAGATTTGAAGACAATTTTGAATTTTGGATCTGTTCATTCAGTTTATCCAAACATTTGTATGTGTGCAGGTTCGCACACAATGTGTACTTGCAGATATGCATCTTTCCCGCATCCATACGCATTTGTACACATCCGTACAGACACATACGGATGTGTATGGGGTGCATAACAATGCGTACGGGCACATACAAATGTTGTTGACATTCGTAAGTGCAAATTCGAATCGAAAATTCAAACGAATGGATTCGAATTTGCTTAACTTGAATCAAATTTGGTTAAACTCAAAAATTTTAAGGATCTGAACTAAATCGGATTTTCACGTATTTGATTCAAATCAAATCCCAGAAATTGCATTTGTGCACACCCCTACTCACAAGGGCAGTGGGAACCTGGAACCATTCATAGCACACGTGTGCACACACGCACACAGCTTGCACAAATTTCCCAGGGAGGTTGCAGTCACCGGTACCAATTCACAGGTGCATAAGAGGGCAGAATGGCAACCCTTTTCATTCACAGCAGCAAATGCCCAGCAAACATCACAATAACATCTTCACAGGCAGAGCAGATGTGCAAATCATAAAACCCTAGAGTTTTCAGCAGACTGCTGCCTTTGCAAGCTACGTGGGAGGGATTTCACCTTGTTGACCACACACTGGCAGAGGACGCTTCTGTAGCTTTTGGCTCAACATGGAGTTTTGTAGCATCTGGGGTGAGAAGGGACTCTTGCCAGACAGTAGCGGTCACTTTCCACAGCTGCATAAGGTCTCTGTGACAGCTAAACAGAGGCTGAGCTGGTCTCAAAGGGCCCAATGCGCCTTTTCTGTTCTCGGCTTTCCCCTTCAGCTCCCGGTGTGTGAACTTGATGTACCAACACCTGGCAATGTTCTCATGCAAGAGCACTGATCCTCAAAGCCCATTAGAATCACTCATCAGCCGGTCCGGCCTTGTTGTTCAACGTTCACAGTGCCAGACCAAACAGGTGAGATGTGAAGAGCAAGACGCATTCCAGGTGGCCTCGGGCAACCGGCACCAAGGGAGGCCGGTAGGGTCTTGGCAAAAATGAAGTGGCATGAAAGGAAGGGAAACCACTTCAGGGGGCAGGAGCATTGGTGCATTTGGCCGTTAGCAAGCATCCTTCGCCCTGGAAGTGACTTGAATTATTAAACGAAATCTGGCTTTGGCTCAGCTAAAGCAAATGTTGTTAGCTTGTTCCTACAGAGCAAAGCGGGGGAGGGGGGATCCCAATCGGGAGGTGCGGTTGTCCACCGCCTTTCTAGTTCATTAACTTCCTGGCTCATTAGCTGGGCTGCACAGTGGTGAAACCATTATTATGCAAATCCAGTCCAACACATGCAAGAGGACAGAGGGGCTTGCTCATGGTTGTTGCTGAAGTTCCTATGAGTTGCACTCAGTGCCCCCTCCTCCTCCTCCTCCTGGGGGTAAGATCTGAGAGTGGTTTGGCATGATCTTCTCTTGCTCCAGGACCATGCCAAAGATCAAACCTGTGACGCACGCACACACACAACTTTCTAGGCTATTGCTTCACCACTGACCTATGGCCTCTCCATCGAAGAAGAAGAAATGTTGGCTTTGGTACCCTGCTTTTCTCACCCATTTAAGGGGATTCAAAGTGGCTGACAAACCTTCTGTTCTTCTCCCCTCAACAGACACCCTGTGAGGTCAGTGGAGCTGTGAGAGCTCAGAAGAAAACTGTGACTAGCCCAAGGTCATCCAGCTGGAGGAGGGTGGAAACAAACCTGGTATTCCCAGATAAGAGACCAGCTCCCTAACCACTGGACCAAACTTCTTCTGTGTCCTCTTCTTGGCAGATACAGAAATAGTTGGCCATTGATCTTCTTCTGGGGAACTGCTGCAGATAACACCTGTAATCCCTTGTTTTCCAGGCCAGTGGCTCTAACACTGAGCATCTCCCTTAGTGGGTGTTAGTGCTAGTAAGTAGCCATAGGGTTGCAGCCTTATTTTACTACTCGATGAATCAGTGTGAAGTCATGCCACCGTATGTATAATCGCAGCCACCATTAGAATAAGGTCATGGCTATTAAAAGGAAGACAGGTTGCCTTGGTTTAAATTTATTATATCCCTTCAGAGCCATTTACTACTGTGTTGTGCTGTTCCCCTGTTTACCAGCACCAATTCTGTTTCACACTGGTTGCTTTCTGATCTATCAGATTTGTATTATTTATTTTACAGGCCCTTAGGCTGAAATGAATCACTTGGAATGAGAACTTTTGAAGAGAGCATTGCTGGATTGCGCTGACAGGTTATCTAGTTTAGCAGCTCCAAACCACGTATGGGCCTTTCTTTTCCTTCCTTCCTTCCTTCCTTTCTCTTTTCCCCCCAAGTGAAATCAAGGTGGATAAGGCAAAGATGTTCTGTCCTCTATCTGTATAAAAAGCCAGGAAAAGGTTCATAGGGGGGAATGACCCAAGCCCTGACCTCCTACCAACCATTAACCCTTCGCCATAGCTGTCCTAGCAGCTTTACCCCAGAGAGCCACCCTATTAATAATGCTGGACAGTTCCACTTGAAGAAACAGCAGAACCATCCCAACAGCTCTGCTCGGACCAGCCACTTTGTAAGTGATGTTGGACAACTCCACTTGGAGAAGACATAGTAGAACCACCTTCTGCTCCATCTGCTCTACACTAGCTGCCTCTTAAAGGTTGCTGGACAGCTCCACTTGAAGAAGACACAGTAGAACCATCCTCTGCTCTAGACTAGCTACCAGTTAAATGATGCTGGACAGTTCCAAGTGAAGAAGAGGCAACAGAACCATCCCAGATGCTCTTCTCCATACCTGCCAGCCTCAAAATGATGCTGAATGGTTCCACTTGAGGAAGAGACAACAGGACCACCCTCTGCTCAATGAGGTTGGACAGCTTCACTAGAAGAAGACACAGTGGAACCAACTTCTCCTCCAAACAAGTTAGCTGTAGATGATGCTGGGCAGTTCCAGCTGAAGAAGAGACAGCGGAACCATCCTTTGCTCCTGACGAGCTCCCTCTTAAGGGATGCTGAGCAATTTGAAGAAGAGACAGTAGAACCATCCTCTGCTCCAGACCCAACTACCTGCTAAATGATGCTGGACATTTCCAGCAGAAGAGACAGCAGCTCTGTTTGGCTTGTTTGGTATTAGAAGGAAAAATCTCATGCGATGTGGTAGGCAGATGGGGTATAAAAAAAATATTAAAAATTAAAATTTGAAGAAAGTGAACTGATGTTAAAAAGGCCCACTGCTCACTTCTGAAGGCAAAGCTCATTGGGTATATTGACCCAACTCTAGGCAGGTTTGATCCTGAATCCTGCCTGCTCTGACGTAGATCTCGTCCGGGGACAAGGGACCATAAGGACAAAGCGGCCCCATCACACCCTGCAGCTTAGGCCTGTTTTAATTCAGTGTAGGCAACAGGAAGAAGAAGAGTTGGCTTTTCTACCCTGCTTTTCTCACCCATTTCAGGGGGCTCAACATAGCTGACAAACCTTCTGTTCTTCTCCCCACAACTACCTTGTGAGGTAGTTGGAGCTGTGAGAGCTCAGAGGAGAGCTGTGACTAGCCCAAGGCCACCCAGCTGGCTTCATGGAGGAGGAGAAGAGTTGGCTTTTCTACCCTGCTTTTCTCAACTATTTAAGAGGGCTCAAAGCAGCTGACAAACCTTCTGTTCTTCTCCCCACAACAGAACACCCTGTGAGGTAGTGTGGGGCTGCGACAGCTCAGAAGAGAGCTGTGACTAGACCAAGGCCACCCAGCTGGCTTCATGGAGGAGTGCAGAATCAAATCCGGTATTCCCAGATAACAGCCCAGCTCCCTAACCACAAGACCAAACTGGCTCACAGGATGAGCACGAATATTCATAGGCATTCAAAATTCGATCAAGTGTGCCAAATGTAAACATTCAAACTCGAATCAAATGTCCTGAAATTCAAATATAGACATTTGAATAGAATTTCAAATTCCAGATCTATTCGTTTGAATTATCCAGTCATGTGTGTACAGGTTCGTACATGATGCGTCCTTGAAGATCCGCATCTTTCTCACATTCATATGCATTGATACGGATCCATGCAGGATGAAAATGGGTTGCGTATGAGATAACTACGGGACGCATACGGCTGTGTACAGATGCGTACAGATGTGGGGAAGATGCATATCTTCCCGCATCCGTACCCATTTGTACGGATCCACACGGGACGAAAACACATTGCATATGTGATCCCTACGGGCGTGTACAGATGCATATGGATGTGGGGAAGATGTGTACATTTTGGCATTCGTAGGTGCAGAATCAAATCAAGAATTCAAACAAATAGAATAGAATTTGGTAAATTCGAATCCAATGTTGTTAAATTTGAATTTAAAAGATTCAAATCAAATAGGATTTTCGGGTATTTGATGCAATCCGAATAGAATGCCAAAATAAAATCAATCCTGCCCATCTCTAGTATGTTGTCATTGCTGATTCGCTTTGACCCCACGATGTATGGCAATTAAATCAGCATGTGTGTGTCTGCGTGCAGAGATGCCTCCATTCAGAGCGGGCCTCTCCTTCCGCCAGCTGCATTTGCGGGTGGAAGATCTTCAAGACACAGACCTTGGGACTTGACTTGGCTTCTGTACTTGTGGCCCTGCTGAGTTTGAACCCCGGCGTCTCCTTGCTGGTGGCCCAGGCTTTCTCCACAGCAGCGCCGGTCCCTTGGCCGTGAGCTCAGCCTCGTCTCCAGGCACTGCCCAATGGAAGGGCACAACTGGAGGCGCCCGGGGCTTTCCGGTGGCCAGCGCAGCACCGGATCCTGTGCCCGATCTTCTGGGCAGTGCGGCAGCTGGAAGGGAGCGCAGTTGTGGCTTACCTTGCAGAGGGAAGAGCCAAGCCCCGCTGGCTGCGGTGAGTGACAGTGTGATGATCCTCCAGGCAGAGGGGCTCCAAAGAAGGCGAGGTGGGGGGGACGCACACACACACAGAGACAACACACACACACCCATTCCCCTAGCGTGTGGGTCCCTCCTCTTTCTCCTTAGCGCCTCCCCTCCCTCCCTCCCTCTGTCGCCTTGGCGTCTCCGCCTCGCTGGAAGGACTTGCCCGGCTGGAGACGCGGCGCTGCGCTCACATCGCTTGGCGTCTCGGAGCTGGCAGGTTGGCGATCGCGCTGCGTCTGTCCGCTCGCTCCCTCGCTAGCTCCCTCGCTCGCTCGGGGTGCCGATCGGATCGGGATCGGCTCTTTCTGGAGAGGAATAAAAGGAGGCAGCAAGAGAGACAAGGAGAAGAAGGAAGAGGACGTGCTCCCGTTTCGATCCCGTTTGGGCGACTGAAGGAAGGGGCGCTTTTTTTGGCGGCGGGGTGGGGTGTGTGTGTTTCTTTGGAGGGCGCTCCCGTGCCCCGCTTTGCCAAGGCGCACGGGGCTGCGCGCCGGAGAGGGACCTCGAACCGGCTGCGCGCGCGGCGCGGGGGGGAAAGAGGCAGAGAAAGTTGGAGGGTCGTCTCCACGGCACCGGCACCCCCACCCCCCCGCCGCTCCGATCCACACCGGACCCGATCTCAACCACCCAGCCGCGGCTCGCTCGTGCTCGTCTGGATACGGAGACCCGCTCCGGGGGGGCGGGCTGCTTGGATTCCCCGATGCGCTCGCCTCCCCCTCGGCGGAGCGGCGGAGTGGAAAGCGGCGGCGGAGGCGGCGGACGGCGCGAGTAGACGGGGAGGAGGGTCTCTGTACGCGGCTCCCTCGGCGCCCCCCCCAGGCCCCGCCCGGCCCTCGCTCCAGGAGGCGTCCCCCTCCCCGAGAGGCGGAAAGGGGCGGCGGAGCGCGGATGTCGCCCTTGGCTCCCTGCTCCCCCGGGGCGGCGGCGGCGGGCGCGCGCGACTGACCGAGAGGGGCGGCCGGAGGGATGCTGTGGAGCGCCCCCCCGAGGCACAGCGCTTTCCCCCAGGAGATGTTCTGGATGCTCGCCTTCTGCCTGGCTTCGCGGAGGAGTTTGGCGGCGCCCACACCGACGGCCGGGGAGCTTTCGCGGGGAGTCGTAAGTGACGGGCTCCCATCCCATCCCATCCCATCCCATCCGTGGGGTGGGGTGGGGGCAGCGATCGGGGCAGGCGGGTGGCTCCGGGCATCGCCGGGCTGCCGATCCGCCCCCTCGAGGGGGCTGCCGGCGGTTGGAGTTGCTCGCTGAGCCTCCCCAACATGAGTTCGCTCTCCGGTGCTTCCGCGCTCTCTTTCTCTCCCCCCACCCCGCATGTCCAACAGGGAGGTTGAACTGGCGGGCAAGCGCCCCCCCCGACTGCTCTCCCCCCACCCCCCGACCCGATCCATTTCTGCTGGACGCTCTGTTCCCGTGGCACCGTTCACACGATCAGGGATGGAGTTCTGTTTCTTGGCGTGTGCGTGGATTTGTATTGTGTGTTGTGTGTGTATTCTGCGGGGCTGGGGAGGGGGGGCAATTGGGGCTAGGGGGACGGTGGGGGGGGGGAGCGGGAAGAGAGAGCGAAGCCGCGATCGGTCTGTCTCTGTGGGGCCCGCGCTCTTCTCCTTGAGGCATTCCCACGTTCAAGGGAAGCCGCCTCGTTTTTAATAACGGGGGGGGGGCGCGGCGTGCGTGCGTGGTCTTGTTGGGGGGTGAATGCGAAAGAAGTAGCAGCTCGTGGGAACGGAGGTGGCAAGAGGGGGAGGGGGGCGCTCCAGGGAAACCTTACAGGTTCTTGCTTTCTGGCTCAGGCGCCTTTGGTTGGGGGGAAACCCTGGTGCCCCCCCCCGGAAAAAAAGAAGAGGTTTGCTTCCTTGTCAGTTCTGCGGTGCCAACCAAGAGGAATGTTTTGCCCATGTGTGGAAGCAGATCTGCCCAGGACAGACTCACCAGCGGTGGTAGCCCAGTTCTCACAGGTCTACTTGGAAGTAAAGTCCCTTTACTGACTCCCAGGGAAATGTGCCAGTGAGCCAGAGGGCAACGGGGGCCGCTCGATGTGGCCTGTGGTGGTCGTGGTCACGGGGCAGCGGGCACTGCAGCTGGTACCAGTCCCTGGCTTGGCTCCCTTCCACTGCTTACAAGCGAGAAAACCAACTTTCCCCTCGCCTGTGGATCGGAAAGGTGGTCTTTAGAGCATCGATGCCCCTGCCTTGCCCCCTCTTGAATCACGGGCTGATGGAATAAGCCATTAATAGGAATGGTGGCTGGCCGTCTTGCGAATGCGCGGCGAGAGGGACGCGTGTGCTGCTCATACAGATGGGGGTAACCTCGCTGCTGGGTAACGTCGTCGTGCCTGAGGGGGCTGCTTCTGGCCCTCTCCACTTTAAATAAATAAATAAATAAATAAATAAATAAATAAATAAATAAATAAATAAATAAATAAATAAATAAATAAATAAATAAATAAATAAATAAAGGGTCCAGTTGGCAGGCCTGGCCAATGGTCACAGCCAAGTGGAGGAGGAAACAGCTCTGCCCGGCTGAGCTTGGCATGCAAGATGGCTGGGGGTGGGTGGGTGGCACGGGTGGCACGTTTGTGGGAGAAGCAGCCCTTCCACATTAGAAGTCTTGTCCTGGGGTCTCCTTGCGTCTGGGCTGCTGAATCGGATTTTGATGCTGCTGGCGGTGGGTGAATGCTGCAGCAGGCTTTGCAAAGAATACACAGGGAGAGGGAGAGAATGAGAGAGGAGCTCTTCTGGAGCTTGGGAAAAGCTCAGGTTGGTATTCACAGAGACCCCTCGGTGGTGGCACCAGACTTGTCATTTCTCAGAAGCCGTCGTCTTAAGTGTCTTTAAGAAGCGCCCAGATTCCCCGTTGTTCATGTGTGTGTGTGTGTGACTGGCCACAAAAGTGAATCTTGACCCGGATTTTGCTCTCTGCCCCTGCCCCCTGGACAATCAGGTTCGGTATTAAGCTCACTGCCAACTAACTGGAAAGGCCTAATGCAAAGGACATGCCTTTTCACCTCCCCACGGAGCTGTTGAATTCTGGGCCCCTTGGTACAGAGTGTGAAAGGGCTGCACTAAGGTATCGAGATGGCAAAGTTGCAGCGTGGCGGAACCGATTTGACTTACCCTTTGCAAGAGAAACTGAGCAGTAATTCCCCACCCCCACCCCCAGGCACTTGGTACCTTCCAGGAACTTTATAATGAGAAAGGTAGGAAAAAGTCTTCTGCTCTGTGGAGCACCGTTTGGCCATTTCTGTTCCAAAGGGGGGAAAGGACCTTTCTGCATGGATCGTTAATCCATATTAGCGCTCTGTGTAAGGACACATCAGGGCCCCCATATCCACCCATCAATGCAAATCTAGAAGTCCCTGCCCCCGTCCGGCTCCGTCTGCATGTGACAGAGCAAGATCCAGATTAAGGAAGGCTTTAATCTGGATCTCAACTGGACCCAATGAAGTGGGTCCAGCATAGTCCAGCTCAGCCTGGTCTGGGACATGGGAGGTGTGCAGAAGGCTCTTTCCTGTGCCTGGGACTACCAGGGGATGCTGTTCAGTGGTATGCAATAGTGTGCAGCCGGAAAACTCCCCCAGAGTCTTCAGAGGTGTGTGTATGTGTGTGTGTGTGTTGCCATGGTGTAAACTAATCTGGATCAGCAGATAATCATCTATGTAGACAGAGCTGATCCTACCTAACCCTCCCTGGAATCCAGATCGGTGGGCCAGGCTAATCCAGGCCTGTTGATCTGGATCATGGGCAGGTTAAGTGCAGAAAGGTCCCAGATGTGGACCCATCAGGCTCACAGATTGATGGCTTGGGATTTCTCCAACCATGTTAGCACTCTAACTGCGCTAGCTGAACCCAGCTGACGAAAACAGAATAGAGAGTATGGGCTTTTTGACAATCCTAGATTTGCTTCCAGCTGAGGAACGCCAAAGTTCTTCAAGTGATGGAAGTATGTGACTTCTTGGTCATGACCTAGTCAATCTTCACTTTGAAAACCAGTCAGACTAGTATAGTGGGGAAAGCTGGCTGCTATGCAGTGGGTACTATGCATGATTGTTGCACATCAACAACCAAGTTCAATCTGTAGTACTTCCCATTTTAACATCTTTTGGTGTGGCCAGACTTGGAGAAATCTCTGGTACTTGAAGGAAGCTCTCCATTATTGATGTTCTTCAACATGGTGCCTGATGGATCCTATGGGACTGTAACATCCCTAAACCCCACACATCATGGGCACACATCAAGAATGATGGGTGTTGTAATAGCTGTAAAAAGTGGAGGACAGGACATCGCGGGAGAGTAGAGTAGTTTGCGTTCATGTTCCTTGTAGAACTTTATCTGTCCTCCAAAGGAGGCACCAAGAAAGCTGTGAATGAGAGAAGCTTATGCACAATTTCCATCATGGATTTGCACTACCATTCAAAAACTTCCAGAACATTTCAGGTTCCTCCCTCCTCTTTTACACAGGGTTTTTTTTTGAGTGGGAAGGCTCTTGGAGTGTTAGATCCTAACCTTTCCTATCTCTGCTTGGAAACAGCTTGAAGGTGAAGTATGAGTTCTCCCAATGAGCTGCCGGTCAGTTCCGGTATTCTTGATACATCATAGCTGAGCTGCTGAAGGCCTTGGTTCTCTTTGTTCATGAAGCTTATGGAAACCTGAGGCCTATTTGTACTACAGTTGGTAGTGCATGATTAGGGAACCTCCAGGGAAGAGCATTGTCAGTTTGAGGAGGCTGTTACAGCCTCCAGGCACCCACTGCCTTCCCAAAAGTCCTGCCATGGATTTGCACCTAATCATGCATTAGGTGTGGAGCACAAAATTATGTTCCACACCTTGACTAACCTTACCCAGTGACTTACCTGGCACATCCTGGCAGCAACCACTCGCACCTCTTTCGGTGCTCTGGGGTCGTCTGAGGTGCCGCACAAGAGTGCTGGCACTTCGGACGACCATAGATGCAACCTCATGTGCACAGAGCGTCAGCATCGTCACGGCAACGGTGCTGAAGCACACTGAGCCAAACTGGCGGCAACCTGGAAAGAAACAACCCCACAATTGAATCAAATTAAGTATTTGATCATGGGGTGGGGGACCAATAACATTGACTAGTGCTCCAAGCGCAAGTGCTAGTCAACGTTGGTTCATCGCGCTCCTTGCCCATCCAGCGGGCAGGAAGGGAAGTTAGAAATTGCCCCTGTTTGAGTCCGATTGGGTGGTTCAGGAGGAGAAGGAGTGAAGACTGCTTCTGCTAACATGGAAGAGTTAGATCAATGTTAAGGTCAGCAGGCCTTGGAGGTATTAAAATCTTGCTTGGTGCAAAACCCATTAACCTGTACCTGCTCGTGAGCAGAGCTCTGCTCACTAGGGAAGAGTTTCCGTACTCTGCTGCCATCCCATAATAGACTAACCCCTCCCAGAGAAATCTAGCCTTCTCCCAACCAGCAGCATTCACACTCTCTTCCAGGTACATGCCAGATGCTGATCCAGCCTGCCTTGTCCATCTGCACTTTGAGTGCTAATGACGCAGTATGGGACCAGCACTAGAAGTGTGGATGGCTGCCACCACCAATCTGGGTCTCATTACACCTTACCCATCCAGTAAGATACATGTGAACAGGCCCAGAGATTTATTTTAACTAATGCCATCAATAAGGGTCAGCAGAATGCCTAAGGGACATTTTGATCACTGTATCAGTGACAACTGTGTTTATTTCCTACAGGCTACTGGCTAAAGCAATAAAGGGCTGGTAACCAAGCAACTCTCCTCTGTTCTAAAGGAGATGGAGTCCTTCATTAACTTGCTCAGGTGTTCTGAGGTGGCAATGCAGAATAGAGAACAGAAGTGTGGAAGCCACTGCTGGTTCTCAGCACATGAATCTGGCCGTAATTTGGGACTGCTGTCCTTCCTGGAGAGAAAACAAGAGATGATTCCATTGGTGGTGGCTTGTGGAGCAATTCTGTAGGCATTGGAAGAAGAAGAGTTGGCTTGTCTACCCTGCTTTTCTCGCCCATTTAAGGGGGCTCAAAGTGACTGACAAAGCTTTCTATTTTTCTCCCCACAACAGAGACCCTGTGAGGTGGGTGGAGCTGTGGAGCTCAGAAGAGAGCTGTGACTCACCCAAGGTCACCCAGCTGGCTTTGTGGAGGAGTGCGGAATCAAACCGGCTCCCTAACCACTAGACCAGACTGGCTCAGGAGGTGGGATTGAGGGCTAGAGTTGGAAGCACTGCTTTATTGTCCCTGTTTTAGAACGAAAACGCAGCTTGGAATCATCCAAGCAAGGGAACCAGAGTGACTCTCCTCTGACCTCCTGCGCCTACCCGTGTGTTGGCTTCATGCTGGAAACCGTCTGGCCCTTCTATTATATGGCTGCAATTAATATTGCCCGGTTGTAAACTTTAGAGAGGATTGAAGATGAGTTCACTGATCTCCTCACCTCATGTCCACTAGTGTGACTGTATAACGTGTGCAGCTTCCGTGTGGCTTCCTCCGAGGAAGGATGATTTGCATTTCTTGCTGGTAATGCTGATATTTCTTTGTTTACCCTTGGGAGGTGATGTCTCAGTGCTTTGTGCTCCGGCTATGAAATGATCTTGTCAGGATTTCTGGGATCGTATTTTATGTTGTGTATTACAGAAAGAGAGGAAGAGAGGTTGTGAGACGTCACCTTAATAGACTGCCTGCTCCAAGTCCGCTTATGTCTGCATCTCTTTATAGTGTATAAACTAGGGATGTGCATGAATATTCATAGACATTTGAAATCCTATGGAATGTGCCGAATCTCAACATTTGAACTTGAATCGAATGTCCCCAAATTTGAATATAAACATTCAAATCGAATTTTGAATTTCAGATCTATTTGTCAGAATTTATCTGGACATTCAGATGTGTATGGGTTCATACATGATGCATACTTGAAGATCCACATCTTTCCTGCATCCGTACGCATTTGAACGGATCCATATGAGATAACTACGGGACGTATACGGACATGTATGGATGTGTACAGATGTGGGGAAGAAGTGGGTATGTATGGGGACAGAAGCGGGGCTCTTCTAAGGCAATTTGCTGGGATTCGAGAGCAGGCAAAGGTTCATCCTTGTCTCTACTTGAGATGCCCATGAGCATTTGGTGGGCCACTGTGTGCAACAGGATGCTGGACTAGATGGGCTGTGGCCTGATCCAGCAGGGCTTTTCTTATGTTCTTATGTTCTTATATATGAATGTTGTCCACATTCGTTATGTGCAGATTTGAATAAAAAATTCAAACGATAGATTCGAATTTGGTAAGTTCGAATTGAATCTTTCTTGTTAAATTCTTGGACTCTGCAAAGACACTTGAAGCTCAGGTGGAGGCCATGGCCAAGTGCACCAGTACGGCTGGTGTGCCAGTTGAAGCCTTTCTTGGACAGAGATGACTTAGCCACAGTTATCCATGCTCTGGTAACCTCTAGGTTGGACTATTGTAATGTGTTCTCCATGAGGCTACCCTTCAAGGCCACTCAGAAGCTACAGCTAGTGCAGAATGCAGCTGCTAGGTTGCTGGCTGGGACAGCTGGCCAGATGCACATCACGCCGGTCTTGAAAGAGTTCCACTGGATGCCCATTTGCTACATGACTTGGCCCCCATAAAAAGGGGTGGGCACCTGGGAGAGGGCCTTATCAATTGACAACCCCTAGCCTATGGAATAGTCTTCCCCCTTGAGGTGCATCTGCCACCTTCACTGTATACCTTTAGGAAGGCAGTGAAGACGCACCTCTTTGCCCTGACCTTTGGTTAAATGGGGATACGCTTTCCCCTTCCACTTGCAGACACTATTGTTATTGTTTTAATATGTCTGATTTTAATTGTTGTTACCTGCCCTGAGACCCTTGGGTATAGGGTGGGATAGAAATACAAATAATAAATAAATAAATCTCTGGGGACTGGAAGAGTTAAATGCCCTCTCAGTACTTGCTCTGATCATTTTAATGATCCGCTCTCCACAGGCTGAGGCAATTTGCATGTCAAAGAATCCTTGCATTTTCAGGCCTAACAATTTGCTGGCTTTGATTGCTCCATACTTGGGCTTAGGTGGCACACCAAACTTTTAATGCGCCATTTTACTGGTATTGTTTTAGTTTGCTGTGGTTTGCCCTGGCAGAGGTGATATTTCCCCTGTAAAACGGCGGCAGGCAGACACACCTTTTATACAAACAAATGTAATCATTTCAATCCTGGAATAGAGATGGGGTTTTAAAGACAACTAGAGTGGAACAGTCTGCTCCGACCCTTTGTCTCAAGTGGGGTAAAGACTGGTGGAAGGAAAGGTAATCCAACGCAAGCAGGTAAACTGAAGCTCAATGTTTCAAAAGGGGCTTCAGTTTGGCTTGGGCTTTAGGGTGAGCTGTTGTTACATCTGGCTACCAAGGCAATCGGGCGTAGACAACCCATTACATTTATTTTTACCTTCAAACAAATCCAAATGTTTCAAATCATTTGTATGAATTATTCAGAGATTGGTATGTGTCCAGATACATACACATTACATATGTAACCATATGCATCTTATTTGTATCCGTACGCATTTGTACAGATACATATGGGATGAAAATGGGATGCCTACAGATGGGCACAAATGTTGTCGACAATTGTATCATCAGATACGAATCGAATATTCATACAAATAGATACAAATGTGTTTGAATCAGTTCGAATTTGTGTACATTGAAATATTTTATTTGAATTGAATTGAATGTCAAATATTGCATTCATTCCCACTCCTATTTCTTGTTTGAGTAATGGAGGGACAGCTGTTGTTAGACACGCAGAAGCAGGGTGTGGTGTATGGCAAGGAAAGGTTTCCGGAAGCAGGCAGAACTTAGGAGGTGGGAAATTGAAGTGGGTAACTGGACATAGGTGGGAGTTTCCATGACATTCTGGGAGATCCCAGAATGATGAGTGAGTCATGCTAGAGGTCTGGTGCATCTTGTGACTCTACATCATGGATCCCACCATAGCAACAAACCATTTTCTCAGCCACAGCCCTACTTTTGAGTGTCCTCTGGGGCTGGGTGGCATCATGCTGTCCTCCGTTGGTGAGGCTACAGGGCGTTTTATCTCGCTTGAAGGCTCATAAGCCCAGCCATCTCACAGAAAGCCATAGCAGATAATGTCAGATGAAAGAAAGCGACCGTTTCGGACCACTGCGTTGATAACGGTGATCAAACACAGAGGACTGATGTGGACGCTGGATGATAGAACTTTCAAAGACCGTGTTGGTCGTTCAGTGGTGGTGTGGACACCATGGGAGCATTCAGAGGGAAGATCACAGTTGGGACAACATCAAGCTTTGACCCCAGTTTGTGTTCCTTTTCCCTACAGTTCAGTGAACTGAGGCCTCTTTGCGCTACAGCCAGACACGCGGGAACGCTTTCTCCATTCACATGCATTCCTTGCCTCCCTCCATGCGAATCGAGAAAGCGTTCCTACCTGTCCTAGCCTGGAAAGGCCAGGATGTGGGTGGAACGCTCCTCCCCTGGTCTCCTGCCATTGGATCAGGCAAGACCCAGGGCGGGAGGCCTGTTGGGTGTCTTCCCTGGGCTCCTCGCCAACGGGACCCACACACACCTCCCAGGGGCGTGCGCGTGTGTGAACGGGGCTTACCTGCTCAGTGCTGGGCAGTAACTAGGGTGAAGAGGCCGGCTGCGTTTTGCGCCTGCGCACTGCGCATTCCCTGATTGGCTAGGGACCAGCACCTGTGCAGATGGCCAGTTGAAGCCAGGCAGGTTCCTGTCCAATCAGGGAGCACCCAGTGTGCAGGCGCAAAACACAGCCAGCCTCCTCGCCCTAGTTACTGCCCAGCGCCGAACAGTTAAGCCCCATTCAGGTGCACGTGCCCCTGGGGTGGGGTGTGGGTCCCACTGGCCCTAGAAGCCCAATCTGGACCCCAGGAGTGAGCTCGAAAATTGTGCTCTGAAACTCGAATGCATGTAGATGCGTTGGGATGGGATGGGGTGGGGTGGCCCAGAACGGAGCCGCCGGTCCATAAGAGCGAATGCTCCATCCCAGTGTGTTCTACACGCGTTCAAAAAGCCCTCGTGCGAAAAGTCCTCTGGTGTCTTTGGGTGTTTTTCCACTAGAAGTATCCATTAAGTACCCATTAAGTAATGGGTCATAAGTAAGTAATGGATACTTAATGACATTTTTGTACCCGTTAATGGGTACTTAATGGGTACTTCTAGTGACAGTGGAAAAACACCCTTTGGGCGCAGATCACTTATGACAAAGAGCCATATGAGAGGGCCCATTAGAAGCAGGAAGAAACAAATCAATAGGTGTAAATAAATAAACCCTTTGGAAATGTCACTTCTGAACTAATGAGGTGATTTGGGATTTATTCCGTTATCTTCTAATTCAGGGTCTGTAAAACCTACAATGATTACAGTGGGGTTCAGAGTGATGTTCTTAAAAGGACAACAGCGGTTCTCTTGTCCTAGTCATCTTTCTAAAACAGAAAATAAAAAACTTGATTTCTCAGTACTTGAAGCCTGGCATTTTGATTATATAGCCAATCATTTTTTTTTTTTTTTGGTGGGGTGGGGGGAGCTTTATAGTCACATAACAACCAAGCACAGCAACAAAAAATTGTAATGTAACAAACTTACATTTGAGAGAGCAAACTGTATAAGATGGAATCATCTTTGCTTTGATATCCAAAGCTTCCAGCTTAAGAGCAAAATGTAGACCCATTTTGCAGCTCTTTTGGTTCTAGCTAGACTCACACTTGCAGTAGCTGCATAATAACCTAAGAGGAGCCCTGCTGGATCAGGCCACGGCCCATCTAGTCCAGCATCCTGTCCCACACAGTGGCCCACCAATTGCCCACGGGCATCTCAAGCAGAGGCAAGGACAAACCTCTTGCTCTCAAATCCCAGCAAATGGCCTTAGAAGCATCCTGCCTGTCCCCGCCCCCCCCCCAGCCTGAAAGATGTGCTTAGGCATCCATTCTAGTAGCCATTGATGCATCTGTCCTCCCTGAATTTGTCTAAACCTTTCTTAAAGCCATCTAGGCTGGTTGCTGTCACCACCTCTTCTGGCAGCAAATTCCATAGACTGATGACCCTCTGGGTGAAGAAATACTTCCTCTTGTCAGATCCGACTCTCCTACCCATCAGCTTCATAAATGCCCCCTGGTTCTAGTGTTGTGTGATAGAGAAAATATTTTTTCTCTATCCTCCTTTTCTATACCATGCATGATTTTATATACTTCAATCAAGTCCCAAGTTGTACAAAACAGATAATTTCTAACCAAGATTTCTCTAATATTTTGATGAAAGCTATCTGAAGCCAGAGTTTGTATCTGGAGGGAGGAGGTTTGAGAATCGCCCTTCCAGGAACTTCATCAGATCTCTGGATCTAACACTAAAGCCGTGGGGTAGCATTGTACCCCAGAGTACTATTGTGTGCCACGGTGGCTGTGTGATGGACTTGTATCTCATTTTTCAGGGGGAAAAGCTAAAATGTGGTCTGAGAGGAGGGCTGACTAGGAGTTAGAGAGGAAACAAGGCATTAAAAAAAGATGACTTGGCTAGTTTGTACTGCTTCCCAGACAGCCTGTCTGGAACCAATTTAATGTTCCAGCCATTCTGCATGTGTTTGACTGTGGTTGTGGATGTGAAGCTGATTTGCACTTTGAAAAATATGATTATGTGATTATGTAGTACATTTTTTTTTTTTTTTACAATTTTAGGACAACCTCTAGAAATCAGGCCAGGAGGACTGTATCTTCATTTGGCTGCAGGGAGTTTTGTTTGTTCAGATGAGCTTTTAGCTCTTCCAGCTGTGCTTCCTCTGAGAACGAAAGTGCTCTTTCTGCTCCAGACTCATCAAAGGTGTTCAACTTTGGTTGTGTATCCTGGGGCCCTTGAAACATCTGCACGGGGATTGTCTGTCAGCCACAAATGGTGAGCTGCTGGTGTTGGGAGGACAATGCAGTTAGTGGTGAGGCCCATTCCATTGCATCTGTAATAGGATTGTGAACAAATGTGTTTTTTGGAACATTCTATTCAAATTGAATCAAATACCCAAAAATCTAATTCAAATCTGTTTGTATGTGCACGCACCCAACTTCCCCACATCCGTACACTTCCATATGCGTCCCGTAGTTATCCCATATGCAACGCGTTTTGTTCTGTATGGATCCATACAAATGCGTACAGATGTGGAAAAGATGCGGATCTTCAAGTACGCATTGTGTGCAAACCTTTACACATATGAATGTCCGGATAATTCGAACGAATAGATCAGAAGTTTGGATTTTGAATGTCTACAAATATTCATGCACATCCCTAAACTGTATGGAATCCAAGCCCAATTTAGTGTGAGCAAAAGAACCTCAAATGATTTGCTGTTGCTATTGCTCCTTTCAGGGGTGGGCCTTTACCTCTGGCTCCCCATTCTGGAACTAGGAGGTTTCTCTTTATTTGCTTGATGTATATACCCCAAGTCAGTTATGTTTGGGGTGTGCATGAAGGCAATTTCCGGCTTCCGATTCGAATCAAATGCCTGAAAATTCTATTCTATTCGAATGTTTAAAATTCAAATTTAACCAAATTCAAATTAAGCAAATTTGACTCTATTTGTTTGAATTTTTCATTCGAATTTGCACTTGCGAATAAGAACACTTGTAGATGTCTGTACGCATCTTTCCCAGGTCTGCATGCATCCATACACATCCGTACACATCCACGTGCATCCCGTAGTTATCCCATATGCAACCCATTTTCATCCCGTACGGATCTGTACCAATGCGTACAGATGCGGGAAAAATGTGAATCTTCAAATATGCATTTTATACGAACCCGTACACATATGACTGTCCAAATAATTCGAACAAATAGATCTGAAATTTGCAATGCAAATTGAATCTTTAAATTTGAATTTAAGGACATTTGATTCAAATTCAAATGTCGAAATTCAGTCGATTCGATTGAATTTCAAGTGCATTCGAATATTCGTACACATCCCTAGTTCTGTTTCTGATTTTTCTTTGTTTTTTTTTTCTTTTGGAAAAGGGCCCTGATGTTTTTAAAAGTTAGGGTCTAAAGCCAATTGCCCATGACCAGATTTCCTTCACTTGGCAGGAGAGGATGGAATTTGTCATCTGCTAATACCTGGAAGTGGGAGCAAGATGGAGATTTATTAAAAATAAAAGAGACCTGCTTGCCCCATGACGTCTCTGCCTTTTGCATTCCCCTGGGGCCCAGCCTGTTTCCCTCTAGTGCCTCCAGGTTCTAGAAGGGTTGCATAGATTTGCCTTTGGAGACCGTGGCCATGGGAGACGGCATTTCCTTTGTCAGGTTTTGCTGGGGCATTTTCCCAGGAGATCCTCGCTCCATGAGAGCCCTTTGCGACAGCATTGTAGCTGGGTGACAAAGAGGGAAGGCAGAAGCAAGTGTTTGGGTGTGTGTGTCCCCACACACACTCACAAATTTCTTTCCTTTGCTCCAAGGCCTCCACAATTCAGCACCATCACAATAGGAGGCAAAGTCGCACTGTTTGCCTACGGATGCAGTGAGTACAGAGGCCCCTTGTGGGAAGGAGGAAGGGGGGGGGTTGCCTGGGATTTGCATGGGAGGCTTTCTTTGGGGGTTGGATCAAACAGTTTGCTGGATCTGGCAGACTATAGGTCCTCTGTAGTATAACCCAGCTTCACTCCACTTTTGGAGTGAGAGAATGCATCAATAGAATGACAGGCTGTTTTCTTTTGGTGTTAAATAACTCAGAGAATTTACCTTTGGGATCGATAATGTGGAAAGAAAATTTCCGGTCTCTTCACTGATGTGTTCTCTCGCTCTGAGAATGGACTGAAGCTGGATTAAACCTTAGGTGTGACCATGGCCTAAGAGAAGGTAGCAGGTGGTTTTGCGTCCTCATCCCATTTCTAAGGAGACTTTTGTAGCCCAGAAAGCTCATGAGGGGACAGAGGGGAAGAATAGCATGTGGACGATCCTGCCTGGAGATCCATCTCTAATAGGGGTGTGCACAAATGCAGTTTTCAGGATTTGATTCAAACTGAATATCTGAAAATTCAATTTGAATCTTTAATACTCAGATTTTCCAAAATTCGATTTGAATGAAGCAAAGTTGAATCTCTTTGTTCGAATTTTCAATTACAGATGTCAACAACATTCATATGTACCCATACGCATCATTACACATCCCGTATGCATCTGTACGCATCTGTACACATCTGCGTGCATCCCGTAGTTATCCCATACGCAACATCATTTTGTCCCTACAGATCCGTACAAATGCGTACGGATGCGGGAATGATGCGTTCGTGTACAAGTACGCAGTGTGTATAAACCCGTACACATACAAATATCCAAATAATTTGAACAAATAGATTCAAAATTTGAAATTTGTCCGAATGTTTAAATTTGAATTTATGGACATCTGATTCGAATTCAAATGTCAATTCAGACAAATTCAATCAAATTTCAAATGTCTTCAGATGTTTGTGCACATTCCTAGTCTCTAAACATTTTTCCTATTCCTTTGTTTACTGTAATGCAGCCCTTCTTTGCCCTGCAGACATAATGCAGCATCTAGATCACTGGACTAAAGTTTCGGATGCTTGATTTTGGCTTGAGCTTGGATTTAAGAGCAACACCATCAGAGAAGCGGGTTGGTTGACAGGTATCCTCAAACCCTGCCTGTTGGAAGGCAGGCCAGAAGAACTAATAGCTTCAGTGTATCAAACACTCCTTCTCCTAAATTGAGTTTTCTGTTTCCCACCTCCATGCCTCCCCCAGCCCATCATCATTGTAATATTTACTCCCACTGGCAATTCCCCCCTCCTTCCCTGTCCCTTCCCTTCCCACCTCCATAGTCCTTAAGAACCTAAGAGGAGCCCTGCTGGATCAGGCCACAGCCCATCCAATCCTTGAGAAATTAAGAGGAGCCCTGCTGGATCAGTCCACAGCCCATCTAGTCCATAAGAACCTAGAGGATCCCTGCTGGATCAGTCCACAGCCCATCTAGTCCATAAGAACCTAAGAGGAGCCCTGCTGGATCAGTCCACAGCCCATCTAATCCATAAGAACCTAAGAGGAGCCCTGCTGGATCAGTCCACAGCCCATCTAGTCCATAAGAACCTAGAGGATCCCTGCTGGATCAGGCCACAGCCCATCTAGTCCATAAGAACCTAGAGGATCCCTGCTGGATCAGGCCACAGCCCATCTAGTCCAGCGTCACATCTCACTCAGTGGCCCACCAATTCCTATGGGCATCTCAAACCTTCACCTGCTCTTGAATCCCTGCAAATGGCCTTGAGAGGCATCCTGCCTTCTCCCCACCTCCCCCAGCCTGGAGGATGTATCTGGGCATCCACTCTAGTAGCCATTGATACACCTGTGTCATCCATTATTTGCCTAACCCTTTCCTAAAGCTATCTAGACTGGTTGCTCTGGCCACCTCTTCTGCTAGCAACTTGCAGACACTGTAGTAAGCTTAAAAAATAAGATTAATAAGATGAGTTAAAACAGGATGTAAAACTCACAACACAACCAGCAAACAAACAACTCCACCCAATACACATACTCTTCCCCCAACAAAATGCGTTTCTTTAAAAACACAACAAAACAAAACACCAAACAGGTCAATGGGGGTGGTTTTCACCCCTGGAAACATCCAGCTATATGACTCTGGCAGGTGTTGGACGTTGCTCCTGGTTGCTTGTTGGATTAGGCCCCAATCCTGCTGCTCCCAATCCAGGCCCAAGGCAAGAGACAACAGGCAGCTGTCCCTCAGGTGTAGATCAGCTTGGCTGGAGGAGCAGTTGCAAGTCCCCAGACAGTGCAGACAGCCTGGGTTGGGCTTCTCCGGCTTCATCACTATGTGAATTTCCCTCTGGTTCAGGGGTGGATAGAAAACGGGGCCAGTTCTATGCAGCCAAGTAGAACAAGGCGTTCTGGCTCAGCCAAGTCCGCACCTGCGTGGTTGAAGAGAGGACAGCGTTAGAGCCCTTCGACATTGTGTTGGGGCTGATTTCACTTCGCACTTGGAGAGGGGAAAGGAAAATCTGTGCGGAGACTCAAGTCAACTCTTTTTTTGCTTGGGAATTCACAGCTGGTGTTGTGAATGTGAACCGTAGCCCTTACCCTGTGGGAAGAGAGTAGCTTGCACAGAGCACGTTGCTCACAGAAGGCCGTCGGCTCCGTCACTGGCGTGTTGGGTTAGAGGGCTCCATTTATAGGCAGTGGAACAAACGGGGCCTCAGACTAGGGAAATGCACAAATGGGGGGTTTGCACTCAATTTGTTTGGAATCGAACGTAGGAAAATTCACATTCATCCGAATAGATCCCCTACAAATGTGGTAGGATTTTATTCGATATGAATGTATTCTTATGGGTTCGTACGAATATCCAATACCAATGCATACATATCCAATACGTATCCCATATAGGGATGTGCAAGAATGCAATTTTCAACATTTGATTCAAATAAAATATTTGAATGCCCAAATTCGTTCGATTTGAGAAAAAATGAATGTATTCAAATTCGAACTGATTCGAATACGTTCGTATCCATTCGTATGAATATTTGATTAGTATTTGATGATACAAATGTATGTATCCGTACGCATTTGTACGCATCCCATTTTTATCCCGGGCCAAGTTTCCTTGGCCAAGGGAGAGAAACCATCTGCAGCATTTATGAAATGACCTGACGGAAGTATGTAAAACCATGCATGGTGTGGGAAAGGTGAACTGAGAAAACTAGGAAGGGTGGTGACAGGAACTGGCCTGGATGGATTTAAGAAAGGATTAGGTGAATTCAAGGAGGACAGGAGTATCCATGGCTACTAGAATGGATGCCTAGAAACTGTCTCCAGGTTGGAGAGACAAGCAGGAGGCCTCTAAAGGACATTTGCAGGCAGTTGAGAGGAGGTGGGGGGGGTTGGCTCTGTGTTCTGCTTGAGACGCCCATGGGCAATTGGTGTGCCACTGTGTGAGACAGGATTCTGGACTAGATGGGCTGTGTCCTGATCCAGCAGGGCTCCTCCTAGGATTCTTATGTTCTTTGGATGCCACTTACAAGGAGCTGAGACCAGTGAAGCTTTTGCCCTTGCTTCTGGGCATCTCAAGCACATTGGTGGGCCACTCTGTGCAACAGGATTCTGGACTAGATGGGCTGTGTTGTGATTCAGCAGGGCTCCTCCTAGGATTCTTATGTTCTTTGGATGCCTCTAACGACCACTTACAAGGAGCTGAGACCAGTGAAGCTTTTACCCTTGCTTCTGGGCATCTCAACCACATTGGTAGGCCACTGTGTGAGACAGGATGTTGGGCAAGATGGGCTGTTGCATGATCCAGCAGGGCTCCTCCTAGGTTCTTATGTTCTTTGGATGCCTCTAATGACCACTTACAAGGAGCTGAGACCAGTGAAGCTTTTGCCCTTGCTTCTGGGCATCTCAAGCACATTGGTGGGCCACTCTGTGAGACAAGATGCTGGACAAGATGGGCTGCGTCCTGATCCAGCAGGCAACTTGTTCTGTTCTCTTATGTTCTTAAGCAGTCGACACCTAGAACAACATCTGATAGGAACGTGGGTAGAAAAGCACCAGCACCCCTCATAATTTTGCAGGCCTATAATTGACTCTGCTTAAAATCCTCATTTTATTTTATTTTCTATTTATGTTTATAGCTGGTCTTTCCTCAGTGGAGTTTGAGGGGTAGGCATCCTTCTCCTCTCCTCCATTTCATCCTTGCCAGCAGCCCTGTGAGATATCTTGGGGCTGAGAAACTGCACATGGCTGATGGCCAGCCAAGGACCTTTGAACCAAGAGGGTCATCATAGAACAGCCATCCACTGTCCTGCCCTGGTTCTTAAGTCCAAAGGGTGTCATTGAAGCAGCACTTCCTGTTATGGCCTGCAAGTGAACTAACTTCCACATCCTTCCTGGGAAATGCGCCTGTTTCCCCCAGCCTTGTTTCGTAATGTGCCAATTCTGAAGATGTACGCTCTCAGCAATCCGATTTGCTGACTTCACTGTCTGGGTTAAGACTATGTTCTGCTTAGTCCACGAGAGCCATCAAAGCCCTAAGAGAATCCAATAATTCCTTTGGTTGTGTCAGCAAAAGTATGTTTGCTGAATCTTTGCTGCCCTCTGTATACAGAGACACCTGAATTAACTCATCAAAAGGCACCGGGACGATCCGTATTCTGCTTATGTAGCAGCCCCAAGGAAATGCTATTTCTGCATTAGGTGGCCTAAGTTTATTGGCTGAACTGAGCCTCTAGGCTCTTAGCGGTGAATCAAAAGGTGAGTCCAAAATTCAAAAGACAAGGAGATTTGAGTGAATTTTGTATAGAACTAGCTGTATTTTGATTTGGGTCTGCTGTGCGCCTTTCCAACATGACAGTCTGAGGACACAAGGCATTTTGCAGCAGAAACTTTTTCTAATAGGGGTGTACACAAATGCAAATTTCAGGATTCGAAACGGAATACCCGAAAATTTGATTTGATTTCAGTGTTTAAAGTTTGAATTTAACCAAATTCAATTTGAATTAAGCAAATTTGAATCCATTCATTCAATTTTTCATTTGAATTTGCACTTACAAGTATCAACAACATTCGTAGATGCCCGTACGCATCTTCCCTGGGTCCATACACGTCCATATGCATCCTGTAGTTATCCTGTAGGCATCCTATTTTCATCCCGTATGGATCCGTACAAATGTGTACGGATGCAGGAAAGATGCGGATCTTTAAGTGTGAATCATGTATAAACCCATACACATGCAAATGTCAGAATAATTTGAACGAATAGAGCAGAAATTTGAAATTTGATTCAAATCTTTGAATTCGAATTTAAGGACATTCGATTTGAATTCGATTGTCGAAATTCTGTTGATTCAATCGAATTTCCAATACATTCAAATATTTCTGCACATTCCTATTTTCTAATGGGCTTATCTGTGCCAAAAGTAAAGCTAACACAAGCCTAGAACTAGCATTTGCAAAAGCTGGTGTCCTTTCTCTTAAGCGAACCCATCACTGAGAAACAAGTCTTTGCCCTTTGGGAATTTGATATGACTTTCCTCCAGGAAAACTTCCATCCATAAATTTGGAAATTATTGCTAGAAAGCTTTTAGCGGTGCACCCCTGTTTGTCGTTAGCCATTTCATAAAATTCAATAATATAATTTTTGACAAAACAAATGTATGCACTTCAGGCTGTTCCAAGGAAGATCACCTTGTCTTTCTCTCGTGCACCCAGGAGGGTGTAGAGCCCGTTGGGGCCTACTCTGTTATCACTGCACCCCACAGAGAGAGAGATCTTGCTATGCCTAGTAGTTCCTTAGACTCTGCAAAGTCTTGATGGCTGTTCAGGTTTGGCAAAGCCCAGGAACCGTTCAAACCTGGCAGAGCCTAGAGACCTGTCAGGAATGGGGATGTGCATGAATGCAATTTTGGGGATTCGAATTGAATACTTGAAGTTCAATTTGATTCAAATGTTTAAAGTTTGAATTTAACCAAAATCTATCTGTTCAAATCTTTCATTTGAATTTGCACTTACAAATGTTGCCAACATTCGTAGATGCCCATACACATCTTCCCCGGGTCAGTACACATCAGTACGCATCCGTAGACATCCCGTAGTTATCCCATATGCAACCCGTTTTCATCCCATATGGATCCGTACAAATGCATACGGATTCAGGAAAGATGCAGATCTTTGAGTATGCATCGTGTACGAACCCTTACACATACAAATGTCTGGATAATTCAAACAAATAGATCCAAAATTTGAATTGGGCCCTTAAATTCAAATTTAAGGATGTTTGATTTGAATTCAAATGTCAAAATTTGGTCAATTTGATCGAATTCTGAATGCATTCATGGGCTGTGTAATGGCATCATTACAAGTGGTTCCTAGCCTTGCCCCCTCCCTGGCATCAGGGAGGACAGATGTCAAGCCAGAGAGCTGCTTTAAACTTTGACACTCACCTGCACTCTTTCCAGTTTGGTTTTGTGGTTAGAGTGCTGGACTCATATCTTGTAGTCACTGGGTTTGATTCTATACTCCTGCATGAAGCCAGCTGGGTGACCTTAGGCTAGTCACAGCTCTCTTTCCGAGCTCTCACAGCCCCACCTACCTCACAAGACGCCTGTGGTAGGGAGAAGAACAGACAGTTTGTCGGCAGCCTTGAGTCTCCTTAAGGGTGAAAAAAGTGGAATTCCTTTCAGTCTCTCCCCTTTGAGCAACTTGCAATCAACAAATCACATTTAACAGTTTGCATTTGACAAACTTCACTTCAACACATTTTCTATCTTCTTTCTCTCTCCCTTCCTCAATGTTCAGCTTTCATCGCCATACATTACAACAGGAAACAGCATTGCCATAGGGATTCTGATCTTTGCTGAAAGGCAGCTTCCTTACCCTCCAAGATGTTGCCTCAGTTTGCAATTCCCTTTTTCTTTAGGATTATTCTCCTTAATTCTCCAACACACTCTCACTCTTGACCTGTCTGACAGCTCAAGAGAATAAAACCATGCCCTTCTTCGTATTTCACACCACTCTGGATTGCTCAATCTGCATTTTCACTTCCATTAGGTAATCTCCTAAATTTTCTTTGATTTCACTGTACCAGAGAGATGTTGTCGTCTGCTTATTTCTTGTTGTTAATATTTGACCTTTGGCTTGAATTCCAGCTAAATATTGCAACAGTCGTTAGCAAATCTGCCAGCAGCAGCTTTAGTCCTTTTCTGTGTGTGTATAATCTTCTAAACTTCCAAAGCAACAGAAACAATTGCATAAATTCATACATATATATAAGCAGGCAGATGTTGCCAAGCTTGTAGTCCATTTCCTCTTTCTCCACCCTTTCCTAAAAATACTCAGCTTATCTCTGTTGGAGGTCACCATTGCTGGATCTTTATGTGACTTCTGAGCATAAGCGCCAGGAAAGAAATCGGTTGATTTTGAGTCTCTGGCATTCCCTCCCCCCCCCCAAATGTTTATGCATAAATGTGCTCTGGACCCTTTTGTGCTTTAATGTGCAGTTTAAGACCCACACAAAGCACAGAATTATTTGCATTTCATGCATCTTCCTCCCCTTTGCCATCCAGCCCTGACTTTCAGAATTCATATTATTTCATAATGCATCATTGCGATACTGGTTTGACCCTGGGTTCACGACATCTTAGACACATTGTGTTCAGTCCCAGCACAACCATAAGCAAGCGAGACGCTGGAGTGTAATACACAACAAGGAAACATCACAGTGTTGAAACAACACAAGAGTTCCTCTTTTTGACCCAGCATTTTTGCTGTATTTGGACAGAATCTCGAGATGCAGGGGTACCAGATTGGCTGTGGTGAGGCCCTCTGAGTTGCCCCATCAGCCCATAAAGTCTGTGGAGTGGCCACTAGAGATTAGTGGTGTGCATGAATGCAATTTTCAGGATTCAATTTGATTAGAATTGAATATCCAAAAATTATATTCAATTTGAATCTTTAAAATTCAAATTTGCACTTACGAATGTCAACAACATTCGTATGTACCCATACACATTGTTATGCATCCCGTACGCATCGTTATCCGTCCCGTAGTTATCCTGTATGCAACCCGTTTTCGTCCTGTACAGATGCGGGAAAGATACGTATGTGCAAGTAAGCATCATGTATGAACCCATACACATGCGAATGTCTGGATAATTCAAACAAATAGATCTAAAATTTTCAAATTTTTATATTCGAATTTATGGGCATTCAATTCAAATTTGAAAGTCAAAATTCAAATTCGATCAAATTTTGAGTTATTTTGAATATTCGTGCACACACCCACTAGAGATAGGAGAAAGGGCTTTTTGGATGGTAGCCCCCAGGTTTTGGAACAATCTTTCCCCGGAGGTACACCAAGCACCCGCTTTAGACATTTCCCCAAGAATCCTTAAAGAACATTTTATAAAAAATAGTTTGGCTTTTGCTGTTTAGTGATACCATCCTATACCTTATTATGAACTTCTATGGTTTCTTACTTGTATTCTTATTTATTCTTCCTTCTTATGCATCACTTGATCCACTCCCAACAGTGTTATTTAAAGATCCAAATAAATTACTAAGCAGGCAAGTAGGGGTGTACACAAATGCAATTTTCGGGATTTGATTCCAATTGAATATCCAAATATTCAAATCAATTCAAATGTTTAAAATTTTAATGCATTCACAATCAATTCAAATAGAATACATTCGTATCAATTTGAACGAATATTCAATTCATATTTGAAGATATGAATGTCAAAAACATTCATATGTATCCATACACATTCGTATGCATCCTGTTTTTATCCTGTATGCATCCTGTTTTCATCCCATACAAATGTGTACAGATACGAATAAGATGCATATGGATAAGTATGTAATGTTGGAATGTGCATGGATATTCGAAAATTCAAAAATCTGATTCGAATCTGTTGAATATCACAATTCAAATTCGAATCGGATTTTCAAAAATCTGAATTTACACATTCAAATGAATTTTGGGTTTTCGAACAATTAGAATGAACAGATCCGCATATATCACATCCGAATACAATGCGCATTTGCGCTTATTATTCAGGATGAAAATGGGATGCATACGGAAGGAAAACGGAATGAAAATGGATTGCGTGCAAATTCAAAAATCGGATACGAATTTTGCCAACATTTGTATTTTCAGATTTGAATCGGATTTTCAAATGTGTGGATTTGGATCAGATTTTCGAAAATCTGGATGTTAAAAATTCGAATCAAATTGAATTTTTGAATATTCAATTTGACTCGAAATCAAATGAGAAAAATGCATTCGCGCACACCTGTAATGTAATGCGAATGTCCAAAAAATTTGTCCGAATGTTTTCCAAATATTCAAAAATTTGTTCAAATCTTAAATTTGAATGTATAGACATTCCATTCAAATTTGAATGTCCAAATGCAATCGAATTTGATTGAATGTCAAATGTTTCAGGTATTTAATCCCTACAGGCAAGTGACACATTGACAGCTGGGAAACCTGGGAGATTTTCCTGCAGTAAACACTGGGCTGTAAAATGTGCAAGAGAACAGATCCTGCACCAATGGGTTAGCAAGGGAGCAAGCTCATGCTGGAGTTTGCAAAGACTAGATTTTTACCTGTCTCTGCTCACACGCCTCTTGGGACTTTTGGTGAAGGGCAGGACACAAATGCAATCAATCAATCAGTCAATCAATCAATCAATCTTCACTGAGTTACTGGGAAGCAGCAAAGGAGAAGCTATATGCAATAGCATACCTGAATTATTGAAAATGAAAGACAGCTCCGAAACCCGGATGGGAAAAGTTTCGCACACACAAAGACACACCAGACACTAAATAGGTAGATTTGGGAGTTTGTCTGCCCATCTGTGTTGTGCACAGCTAGGCGGAGGGGGTGCTTGTCCCAGATTTTTCTTTAATGAGGATTGTCTGCGGTTTCTGGGTCACAGAATTAAGAGATTTGATGTTTATATTAAAGAAAAAGATAAAGAAAACCCATTTTCTCATAAGCACTTACCCTCCTCCCCTGCTTTCTCCCTGCCCCAGTGGAAATAAAGGTTTAATAGACGAATATGGGGATGAGAAGAAATGGAAAAATACATCCTTAAAACAACCAGGGACACTGTCGGATACTTTCTTCCTGCCAAAGACAGCTCAAGTGCATGACAAGATGGAAATTCTGAAGTTCACCCCCCCCCCCGCCCCAAGTGGAGCCTTTAAGGTTGCTCAATGAACTGTTTTGAAGAAAGGGTTTGTGGTCTTCACCTTTTCATAGTGAACCAGGTGCAATGAGTTGGCACATAGCAGAGATGCACCAAACTGGTTTGAGTTAGATCCGGTTCAAGGATGTTTGAAAAGCTTGTGTTCAGACTGTATACTCTCTCTGTTTCTAATGCAGAGTTTGAATTTGAACACACCCTGTGTGGTCGTAGTTTGAAGGTGTTTGAAACAACATTGTTGTTCGGAGAAAAAAGTTTGACGTTGAACCAAACCATTCCCTGTTTGCTTCAATTCATCATGGTCGTCATCATGGCTTGGCTTCGCAAATGAAGATTTAGGAAGGGCTCAGCCCACGCTTCCTGCATGCACACTGATGGCTAAAAAGGCCGACACGGGATAGACAAGTCCAGTTGCAGAAGGTGTAGAGAAAAGTCTCCTTGGGTGGTACTGTAAAGGCATGGTTCTTCCTGCATTGTCTTTTCTCCTCTAGACTGGTTCTACAAGCACTCTCCAAGGAGGTAACAGTGTTCTGGGTGATGGGTATCTGGGGAGCATCATCTTGCTGGATGCTAAGATTGACAAAGAAATAGACAACAGACTAGGAGAAGCATATAGTGCCTATGAAGACTACATAAAAGAGTCTGGAGTAACAATCACCAGAAGAAAAGCACAAAGATCAGTGTCTACAGAGCCATTGTACTGTCTACTGTCTTATATGGGTCTGAATCATGGGTCATCTTTCATCACCATCTGCAACTCCTCAAATGTTTCCATGAGCGTTGCCTCTGCACAATCTTAAACATCCACTGGTCCTACTACGTGACAAATGTTGCTGTCCTTGAACTAGCAGAGGCCACCAGTATCGAGGCCATGCTGTTGAGGACAAAGCTGCACCGGGCAGGCCACATCTCTAGGATGAGGGATCATCACCTTCCTAAGATGGTGCTTTATGGTGAACTCACCACCACCTGCCGAAACAGAGGAGCCCCAAGGGCTCTCTGAAACAATCCTTCAGCCTTGGCCATATTAATCACCATCAGTGGTTCCATTTAAGAACATACAAAAAGGTTCATGTTCCTTCTGTAGCACATAGCTGCTTTCTGGAGGTTTGGGGTGATGAAAGGCTCAGTGCCAACAGGTATTTTCATATTCCTCTTGTCTATCAAAGGAACTGACAATTCCCCATTGTCAATATTTCATATTCCTCATGTCTATCAAAAGAATATTGACAATTCCCCATTGTCAATAGTCTCCAGTCCATGAGGTTCATTTGAAGTCTTCCACGCATCATTGGCTCTCCTTTTCATCTCCCCTGAAATCAAAGAGAGAGAGATGCCCACAGGACAGCCCCATGGTTCTCCAGAGGTTTAGGCACAAACCTCATGTGTAAAAAACCTCACAATCAGCCTGTTGCTAGATTTATCCAAGAACATTTCAAGTGCACTGTAATCTGCAGTAGCAATTTTGAGGAAACACTGAGCTTTGTAGGCAGGGATGTGTTAACAGTGTGAAACCAAGAAATGAGTTTGCTTTTTTTTAAAAAAAATGTTATATAGCCACTAAAAAACACTTAAGTAAAACAAAACAAGATTGCCATAATTGAAGACCAGCAAACTTCACTGTGGGGTTTCTCTTCATAAAAAATAACATTTTTGCTGCTATAAAAGTCCATTGCCCAGAGCTTGGAGATTTTTTTAATCCACTTGTAAATATTTTTTTTGACAACTAAGAAAGAAAGAAAGGAAGGAAGAAGTGATTATGATAAACACACTGTTATTGACTGTAAGAAGGTTGATTATGTATAGGACAGTGCCCCATGCTCAATTATTATTATTATTTTATATTATTTTTATTTAAAATATTTCCATACCATTAAAATAAATCTAAAAGTGATTAACAAATAAGTTCAAAGACAAAGTTAAAAGCCACTGAAATTATGAAAAGTAATTATTCCTCTTTACCTTGGTCAGACCTCATCTAGAATACTGTGTTCAGTTCTGGGCACCCTAATTCAAACAAGACATTGACAAACTAGAGCAAGTCCAAAGGAGGGCTACCAAAAGGCTGAGTGGTCTGGAAAGCATGTCCTACAAGGAAAGGTTGGAGTATCTAGGAATGTTTAGCCTGCAGAAGCTGCGAGGAGTAGTGGTCCTCAAGTATCTGAAGGGCTGTCACAGTGGAGAAGGATTGTTGCTGTTTTTACTTGCACAGGGTGGGAGGACTAGAAACAACGGTATGAAGCTTCAAGGGAATCAATACAGATTCGATTTTAGGAAAAACTTCCTGACAGTGAGGGCGATCAGTCAGTGGAATAGGTTGCCATGGGAGGTAGTGAGTTCACTGGAGATCTTTGAGTAGAGGCTAGACCTACATTTGTCTGGGATAGTTTAGGAAATCCTGTATTGATCAGAGGGGTTGCTCTCGATGACCTTAGGGGTCCCTTCCAACTCTGTGATTCTATGATTCAATGGAATTGGGTGGGGATATGAAACAGATGTCCGTTCCTATTAGCAATGCTTGTGTAAACAAATAAGTCTTCAGGGGTGCCCAAATGATATAAGAGTAGGCTCCCTATAAATATCTGAGGAGAGAGCATTCCAGAATGTGGGTCCCAGCACAGACAAGGCCCTGCTGTAGGATCCTGCAAGATGGCATTCAGTGATTAAGAACCCTGCTGAATTGGGCCACAGTCCATCTAGACCAACATCCTGTCCCAGAGAGTGGCCCACCAATTGCTTCTGGGCATCTCAAGCAGAAAAAGACAAGGGAGAAACTTTCACCTGCTCACCTCTGAATCCCTGCAAATGGCCTTAGAGCCACCCTGCCTGTCCCCCAGCCCAGAGGTGGTGCTTAGACATCCATTCTAGATAAGGGGGGAGGGGGACGAGCCCTGCTGGATCAGGCCATAGCCCATCTAGTCCAGCTTCCCATCTCTGACAGTGACCCACCAGTTGCTTCTGAGCATCTCAAGCAGAAGATGAAGGTGAAACCTTTTCCGCCTTTCAAATCCATGTAAATGTTCTTTAGAGGCATCCTGGCTGTCTGGCCACATCTGTTTATTTTTCTTGTTATTAGGAACCATTAAGATGCCAAGTACTGGAAAAAACAGGGACATACTTATGCATTTCCTTGGCAGATAAAGATAAAGAGAGAGGCTGGGATTTCTGCTTTCCAGGCAGTAACTGACCCTCTGGGGTACAATTACCCCTTTGGCAGCAGTGGGAGAATTTGCTGAGTCCCTTCAAACAAGATCCATTCCTGGCTCATGATGTGTAAAATTCAATTTGCATTCGCAAATTCGACGGAATGTTTCATATTTGCAGATATTCACATCACAAAGAGATTTGTTTGTCATGTATCCAAAATGTCTGTTGAAACAAGCCAGTCTCCTGCTAGCAAAAATGAACAATTTGATTGAACGTTCGTGTTTGTTTTGCTGTAGTTTGGGCCATCAAAAGAGCTTTGGGGGGGGGGAGTGCAATGCAAAAAGTGGTATTTTCCTTTGTGAAAAAGTCCAAAAGCAAATGCAAAAAAAATTTTTTTTATTAAACAATTCAACAACAAAACAGATTAACAGATTTTCACTTCAGCGAAGTGAAACAAACATGAAATTTTTTTAAAAAAATCATGCCCATTTCTATTCCTGGCTTACCCTAGGGATGGGCATGAAAGTCTTTTGGGCATTGTAGAAATAGATTGCACTTGAATGTGGTAGAATTTTATTCGATACGAATCTATTTGTACGTATTCATACAAACATTCAATATGTATCTGCTATGAACAGTACATATCTTCTACAAATAGATGCATATCTGCTATGAACAGAAACATATCTGATACGAACAGATACATACCTGTTACATTTCCCCAGCTTAACTTATGTCTGAACTTTTCATACAGATGTACTGAAACGTTCATATTCTTTCGAAAGCTAACATACGAATATTGTCACATTCAATTTGAGTTTGAATGTCCAAATTCAGCAGAATTTTGAATGTTACAAATATCTGTGTACATCTCTACCCCACGGGCACTTTCATTCGGCTTTCCTGGCAAGGATACCAAAGTGGCATCTAGAGACAGTTTGGGAATTGAACCCGTGACCTTCTGGTTTCCAAGCAGTGAGTTCCACCGCTGAGCTACAGACACTCTGAGCAAATATCCACAGGGTTGCTTTGTAAATCACTGCAAAAATACTGCCGCCACTGATCTTGTATCTTTGAATGAAAAAGGCCTTAGCATTTAAATCACAAAGCTCTGCTTCTTCTTTGCCAGGCGCAAGAATGCCTGGCACTGTTCTGCCTTGGGTCCCTCTGCTCTTTCTTTCCTCCTTTCTTCATTGCTCTGAGGTTGCCCTGAAAGCCAGTCAGGCCCCTGACCTCCCTGCCATCACTGTGGTCTGCATTGCCCCGTTGCTGGGATACTGGCCTTTGGTTAATTTCCTTCCACATGGCAAGAGGGGAGATGAATAGAATGAGCCATTTGCATGTGAGTCTCGCCTTCGCAGCCATTTAGCAACAGGGCAGACTATGATGCCAGCAATGTTGTAATGGAGGACGGTTCTAGGAGACACAGAGGCTCCTTAGAAAAGATCCCGACTCCCTCCCTTGTCTTGGTTCGGCTTGGAAGGAGGTTCATTTCATAGGAAAGGAGTTTTCAACCTTAGGTCGCTTTGACATCAGCAGAGACTCAACAAGGGGATTCATGAGTTTGGAAGCACGCAGGGGGGAACAAACAGGATCGGGCGGCCGACGGGGCTCCCTTAAGTTTGGAGCTGCTGAATATAGAGAAAAGATAAATAAAGGGAAGGAGATCTGCAGAAGAAGTTGGTGTTGCAGTGAAAGTAGAGGGGAGGAGGGTTCTAGGCATGGATTAATTGGCGGCATCCTTGCCAAGGCTTTCTTAAACATCATCCATGTGTCTGGATATGCAAAGTTTGGATTGCATTTGAAAATTGGATGGAACGGTTTGAATCCATGGATGTTTGAACCAAACCAAACAGGCAGTTTGAACAGTTTGTGTCTCCTTCTCCTCCTCCCGTGAACCATTTTGGTCTAGTGGTTAGAGTGCCAGGCTCGTATCTCACAGTCAAGGGGTTTGATTCCACATTCCTCCACAAAGCCAGCTGGGTGACCTTAAGCTAGTCACAGCTCTCTTTCTGAGCCCCCACAGCCCCACCTACTTTACAGGGTGGCTGTGATGGGGAGAAGAACGGGTTTGCCCACCACCTGGAGTCCCCTTAAGTGGCTGAGAAAAGTGGGGTACAAAAGCCAACTCTTCTTCTTCCTCTTCTGCCACGAAGCCAGCTGGGTGACCTTGAGCTAGTCACAGCTCTCTTTCTGAGCTCTCACAGCCCTCACCTACCTCACAGGGTGCCTGTCACGGGGAGAACAGAAGGTCTGTCAGCCACTTGGAGTCCCCTTAAATGGGTGAGGAAAGTGGGGTATAAAGGCCAACTCTTCTCATCGTCCTTACAGCCTGTGGATAGCAGGTCCTTACTCTGGGATATAATCCAGAATAAGGCTCAGCTCAGAAAGAGCCATCTATTCACCCTGGTCTTCAGCTAAGAAACAGGTCCCCCTCCCCCCCTCCAGGTGTTGTCGTTCTTTTTAATGGGTTCTCTTTAACTTGCTTTTACTTTTGTAACCCCCTCCCACCCACCCCCGCAGACCTTTGGGTGTAGGGCAGGATAAAAATAATACAAAGGAATGAATAAAATACAAAGGACTCCTGAAACACATTAGCGGTGGATAGGAGATGGGATGAGCTACCACCTCCAACAAAAGAATCCATGAGATTAGCCCAAAGTTTAAACCTTTTCTCAGTTGCATAATGGGGTTTCTGAACTGACTGTGTGCTTTACAGTGGATATCTACTTTTAATGCTTTTAAGTAGGGAATGACCTCTTCTCTCCCACGTCCATGACCCAATATTGCCCTTTTTAAAAATATCTTTATTGAATTTTTATACATATTCTAATAATCAGCAGTATTAACAATTCCTTCTTTAAACAATATGCATTTCACCCATAACTCTACTCCCCCACCCCCACCCCCGTCCCGTCCTGAACTCCAAAGTTTGATTTTAAAATGAGATGTTTCCAATCCATTTCATCAGAATTTCTCTTTCAGGTAATGTTGAATTAGTTGTTGCTAACATTTCATCCATACAGCTTGTCCATACATGTAACATCTTATTGGCATCCAGATCCTTCCAATAGCTTTGTCCTTGTGCATTCATTATCTCATTTAGCATAATATGCCAAAGTTCCTGGCACCATTTGCCTATGTTTAAGTTGTCTGCATACTTCCAACTAATGGCTATTCTATGGTGAGCTGCAAAAATTAACCAATGTATTAGCTGGTGAAGGTGATCCGGTATATTGCTATCTTCGAATGAGTGCAGAATGAAAATTTCTGGCTGAAGAGGGATTGCTAATTTAAACATATTATTTATTTTCATACTAACCTCCAGCCAGAACTGTCTGATTGGGGGACATTCCCAAATTAGATAGAAGTAGGTAGGGTTCTGCCCACAGTTCCTCCGACAATTCATTCTGGCACTCCCAGTTATTCTAGCCAATGTTAAGGGCATGTAGTACCACCTACACCAAACTTTTAAAGTGATTTCTTTCATCAACGTGGTAGACCTCCATTTATGCTTTTTATTTATTAAGTTCTCCCACTTTTCGTGTGGAAAGTCAGTTCCTAAATCCATGTTCCAATATTGCCCTTTAATAGCCCACTATCAAAGCCAGATGTCTCTTCCAAAGGGATCTGGGCTCAGTGGCCCACAAACCTCCACTGATGGATCTGGAGATTCCCAGGAACCAGAGGGTTAAAATTAGGGATGTGCACAAAGCCAGTTTCCCACATTAAGAACCTAAGAGGAGCCCTGTTGGATCAGGCCACAGCCCATCTAGTCCAAAAGAACCTCAGAGGAACCCTGCTGGATCAGGAAACAGCCCCTCTAGTCCAGAAGAACCTAAGAGGAGCCCTGCTGGATCAGGCCACAGCCCATCTAGTCCATAAGAACCTCAGAGGAGCCCTGCTGGATCAGGAAACAACCCCTCTAGTCCAGAAGAACCTAAGAGGAGCCCTGCTGGATAAGGCCACAGCCCATCTAGTCCATAAGAACCTCAGAGGAGCCCTGCTGGATCAGGACACAGCCCATCTAGTCCAGAAGAACCTCAGAGGAGCCCTGCTGGATCAGGCCACAGCCCATCTAGTCCATAAGAACCTCAGAGGAGCCCTGCTGGATCAGGACACAGCCCATCTAGTCCATAAGAACCTCAAAGGAGCCCTGCTGGATCAGGACACAGCCCATCTAGTCCATAAGAACCTCAAAGGAGCCCTGCTGGATCAGGCCACAGCCCATCTAGTCCATAAGAACCTAAGAGGGGCCCTGCTGGATCAGGCCACAGGACATCTAGTCCATAAGAACCTAAGAGGAGCCCTGCTGGATCAGGCCACAGCCCATCTAGTCCATAAGAACCTAAGAGGAGCCCTGCTGGATCAGGCCACAGCCCATCTAGTCCATAAGAACCTCAGAGAAGCCCTGCTGGATCAGGCCACAGCCCATCTAGTCCAGCATCCTGTCTCATGCAGTTACCCACAAATTGCCCATGGGCATCTCAAGCAGAGACAAGGGCAAACCTTCTCCTGCCCTCAAATCCCAGCAAACAAACTTAGAAGTGTCTTGCTTGTCCCCGAGCCTGAAAGATGTACTTCGGCATCCATTCTAGTAGCCATTGATACATCTGTCATCCATAAATTTGTCTAACCCTTCCTAAACACAAATTCGATGCAAATTGAATATGGCAATATTTGGCTTTGGCCGAATTCCACCCCCCACCCCCCAATGTGGGGGTTTTGGCTTTGTGCGTGAATATTCAACTGAATATTCATGAATGAAAGGAAGTGAACCTGCCCCCCGGTTCCTCTCTTCCCAAACCCCACAGGCACTCACATCTGCTGCCAGCGTGCGCCGCTCAGAACCTGCCTGAAATAGGACTTCCAGTTCTCTGCACACAGCTCCCCATCCAGGGATCGCACAATGGATGTGGGAGCTGCATGCACAGAACCGGAAGGCCTACTTGCATCTCCAAACAGTGTATAGTGGCAGCGACAGTGCAACCAAAGGTGAGGGGGATAGGAGCCATGGGGCAGGATGGCAGGCCATGGGGGGTGGGGGGAAGACAGAAGACCGCAGGGGGATCTGGCCTTGGCAGAAACTTCAAACGAAGCTTCGATGAACGCCAGATAAATCTGATTCGATTTCTCCACAAATGTTATTTGTACAAATTCATATGAATAGCACATTTTTGTGCACATCCCTGGTTAAAATCCAGCCCTTTCCTCCCACAAAGAGATTTGTGTCCTTTTGATGAAAAACTCCTGCCTACTGTCAAGGGTGACAAAGAAAACGATAGTCACTAAGAGGTTGACATCTTCCTACTCTCGACTTGAGTCATATGTCTCATGAGCCAGTTTGGTTTGTGGTTAGGGTGTCGGATTCATATCCCTTAGTCACTGGGTTTGATTCCGCACCCCTCCGTGAAGCCAGCTGGGTGACCTTGGGCGAGTCACAGCTCTCTTTCTGAGCTTTCCCACCTCACTGGGTGTCTGTTGTGGGGAGAAGAGCAGAAGGTTTTGAGCTGCTTTGAGTCTCCTTATATGGGTGAGAAAAGCAGGGTATAAAAGCCAACTCTTCTTCATTCTCCTCCTACTCCTCCTTCTTTGCTTGTCTGGTTTGTGAAGGATTGTGAGCTTCCTTCATTTTCAATTGAAGAAGAAGAAGAAGAAACTTGGACTTGACATAATAACTTTGCAGCAATGGGAAAGCAAAGTAGACCTTGGGATTCTGAGGTCTATTCACACTTGGGCCTGTGGATGCAATTAGGTAAACCCTGGGAAAAGAGGATTTGCTCTCTGAGCCTGGTGGTCCGGAACCGTCCCGTCCCAGGGCTGGCCTAATTGTTGCCAGAATGTGGAGCATGAAATCATGCTCCACACCCGGCCAGAGCCATCCCTGGCCATCCCAGAGCTGTCTGGCAAGGAGAGCATTGGTACTCTCCCTGCTGGACAGCTCCAGAGCCCTACCCTGGATGACCACCATTGGGCCCTATTGTCCCCACTGACTGGCAGCCCCTTTCCAGGGTGGTGTGAGACCAGGCTGGGGTTGTCCTGGGGTCCTGCAGGCTTCCGCCACCCCAGTTGGGTGGCAGCAGCCTGCAGAGGCCTCCTGAGTGCCCACCCCCACCCAGGGGTACACACCGCCCCCCAGCTCCCCGCACCCAACTTACCTCTTTGGATGCCTGGTTCAAATTGGGTAGGCCCTGGGGGCAGCGCTTGTCAGGATCGAACTGTAGCATTCTGCACAGGTGTGTGCCTTGGCCCAGTTGCAGACCATGGTGGTGTGCCTGCACAGAACACTGCAGTTTGATCCCAGCAAGCCCTGTCCCCGGGGCCTACCCAGTATGAACCAGGTGTCCAAAGAGGTAGGTTGGGCGTTGGGAACGCATCCCTTACTGGCCAAAGTGAAAGGTGGTTCTGTCCCTGCATGTATCAGCCTTAGTGCACTTAGTGAAAAGGCCTCTGATCTTCTTCTGCATCCCATCCCTGCCTTCTAGCTGATTTTGCTTGGAGCCTGCGCCCTCATTCTGTGTCTCCCTTATTCTACCCGAGCTTTGTAGATCAGGGCTGCATCACTGCACACCTCTGACCAGTTATTATTTTATTATATTTTAGCCATTAGCGTGAAGCGTTTCTGGGGCTGTACTGAATCTGCCTTTAAAGGATTTTATGAACTCCATTTGTTGTTTACAGCTGTTCCCTTGCTCACCGCTTTGGGATCTTTGTGGAAGGCAATGTAAAAAATCTAAACGAGCCAAACCAACTCAGTGATGTTTGTGCGCAAACACGGAGGTGGATACAGAGGAAGCTACATCTCGGGTCTCTATAAAGCAAGCCAGGGACTGTGGTGCAGATGGTACCGCCACTGGAGATGCTGATCTCAAACATGGCCTGATGAGCACTAGATGCCTTACCTTGCCAATGGCACTTATGGGGATTGCCTGAGACTCATCAAGGGCTTCATACACCTGGAGATCCTTTTGCTAGGACTCTTTGTGGCTTGGCTGTGCAGAGCTGAGTGTCACAGAGTTTGCAAATACAGATGTGCACAAATATTCATAATATTCAGGATTTGGAAGGATTTGGACATTCGTACATGAATCAGATTTTACGGTATTCGTGCAATGACATTCGTACAGATTTGAATGTTTCAGACATCCATAAGAATAGTTCAGACATTCATACAAATAGTTCGGATGTTCGTTGCACTGGGGGAAAGCAGCTGTGCCAGTCACATCTGCAACAGATCTAGAGTGCATTTGACATGGATTGAGAGCAGATTCAGAGTGGATTCAGGTCAGATCGGACGCTTTCAGAGTGGACTTGTTATGGGATACGTATCAGATGCCTATTCATTCATGCCCAATATGTGTTTGTTTGTATCGAATATTTGTACAAATTTGTACAAATAGAATTTTACCACACTTGAAAGGCTCTATTCATATGAACATGGATGTGATAAGTTAGGAATCGAATGCCAAAAGACACATTTGAGCACATCTCTATGTGGAAGGAATGAAGAATGCAGGATATCAGCTCATTGGTGGCGTTACATGCAAAGGAGACATTTTACCTCTTGGAAGGCTTTATTTTTTCTCCATTGTCTCCTCATTGCTATGCAAAAATAAATTCAGGGACTGGTGTGTAGCAGGAGTTACAAAGAGCAGGCCTCGAAGAAGGGCCTGGATGCTGCCCTTGTTCTGCAGCTGCCTGGGGGGGGGAGTTATATGCTGTGGACCAGATCCCTGGGGTGGGTAGAAGGCTCTGGAGACAGCAAGCTTGGAGATCAGCCCACAAAGCAAAGGATGATTCAGGAACGCCCCTCAGTCTCCTTGGAGCTTTAATTGTATAGGTTCAATTTGGTTTCCTTATTCCCCCCCCCCTCCATGGGCAACCTGGCAGGAGAGGCATTGTTCAAGATGGCCTATGAAGCCCCCCTCCCTGAAACTGCCACTTTCAGCTCTGGGTGCGCTCATCCCGTGTGTGCTTGTCAGCCTGTCAAAGCCGGAGTGTTATTTAGCTCCTCAAGGCTTTCAAGCCAAAGAGGTTTGGATTACAACTTCCATAAATCTTGAAAGGGGGTTGCCTGGGAGTCGAAAGCCGGAGAGGGAAGGAGGGAGACCGAGCGAAGAAAACCAGAATCTGTTTGTTATATCGTGGCGCCCCCTGGTGGAAGGAAGGGGACCCTTTTGCAAGACAAATATTTGTATTTTTCTTTCCTTTTCCTTTTCTTTACAAGTGCAATGTTTTTTCCCAGTACCAGTGCTCATCTAAGGCAAGGCATTGCTGGTCCTGAGTTACATTTGAGGGTGGAAACAGCAGGCCCCAGCAGGACTGGAGGCTTTGGATTAGGGATATGCACAAACGTTCTAAATATTCAAAATTCGATCAATGTGGACATTCAGATTTGAATAGAATGTCTTCACATTCGGATTTAAACACGTGGGTCGATCCAGATTCACCACATGGGTGCTCTGGCATTTCCACTGCTATTGGGTGCTGCACCGCCCGTGGGGATGCATTGGGTACCTCCCTAAATCTGGATCTACTAGATGCAGATTAGTTGAGGGACCCATTCCATAGATCCGGATCATCTTAGATCCGGATTAAGGGAGGTCAGTAGAAAAAAAACCCTATATGTTCTGCATACTCCAAAATAATATATACTGAAGTGTTGCAAAGTAGAGATGCCCATGAATGCAATTTTCGGGATTTGATTTTATTTGAATCAAATATCTGCAAATTCAATTCAATTTGAATCTTTGCAATTCAAACTTAACCAAATTCGATTTGAATTAAGCAAACTTGAATCTATTTGTTCAAATTTTCAATTCGAATTTGCACTTACGAATGTTGACAACATTTGTATGTGCCCGTACGCATCGTTACACATCCCATATGCTTCCGTACACATCCGTATGCATCCCATAGTTATCCCATATGCAACCCATTTCCATCCCAAATGAGTACGGATGTGAGAAAGATGCATATGCGCAAGAACGTGTCAAATGTCTGAATAATTCAAATGAATAGATCCAAAATCCAATATCCATTTGTATTTCTAAATTCAGATTTATGGACATTTGATTCGAATTCGAATGTCAAAATTTCAAATACCTCTGAATATTCATGCACACCCCTAGTGCAAAGGAGCAACAGAAGGTCTGGCCTTTTATTCCATTGCCTTTTTCTTTCTCTCTGTTTCTCTCCATGTTTCAAAACCTGCCTTTGCCAGGAAGTGTTCCATCTGGGCTAGTTTTCTCCTTATGCTGTCTGTTCCAGATGCCATTTAGATGTGCTGCATCCTCCACATAAGAGTGGCCTCTTCATATCCATTGGTGATGAGCTGAAGTTCGCTCATCCTTCCTGCCCACGTAAATAGACAGCAGAGAAACCTTCTGTTCACTGTGTTCGCAAGCAGCCACCTCCTCTGTTGCAGCCACCGTGTGAGCTGTCAAAATTGGGGCATTTCCATCAGCAAGGCTGATGAACCAGAAATTCTGTAAAACCCTCTAGTATCAAAGGTGGAGAACAACAGGCTTTTAGATCCATAGAATCGCTAGAGACCACAAAGTCTGTTTAGTCCAACCCTTTGCAATGTCCAGGAAAGCAGATACAACCCCTGGCCATTTGGCTTCCTTGGCTGTGGCCACACCTGAGGTTTAATCCAGCTTCAGTCCACCTTCAGAGCACGAGAACACATCAGCAAAGTGACCGGTCATTTTCTTTCCTCATTATCAATCCCAAAGGTGAATTTTCTGAGCTGTTTGTCACTGAAAGAAAACAGCTCAACACTTTGCTGGTGGATTTTCTCACTCTGAAAATGGACTGAAGGCGGATTAAACTGTAAGTGTGACCACAGCTAACTTCTGAGAACCTCCAGAGGTGGAGAACCCACAACCCACGTAGTCAGGTTGTTTCAAGGTTGGGCAGGCCTTACCATCAGGAAATGGTTCTTCATATTCCACCTTGGAGACTGCAAGCTGAAGCCATTATGATTTTGTTCTAGCACCTGTAGACCTAGAGAACAATTCCTTACCCTTTGGGCTTCTTGGCCTACCTGAGAACTGATATCTCATGGTTATATCTGCGACCCAGGCATCAGGTTTCCATATGCAAGAGGCTGCTGGGCTAGAAGGGCCACTGATGCAATTCAGCAGAGAATTGTTCATGTTCTAGAGGAGCTAGAGGAAAATCCCTTCAACTAGATGCTTCTAAGTGATTGATTGATTGATTGATTGATTGATTGATTGATTGATTGATTGATTGATTGATTGATTGATTGATTGATTGATTGATTGATTGATAAGAATAAAAATCAGGGGGAAAGAGAAAGATGTAATTTTGAAGCTTATGTTTCTCAGCAAAGCAACCAACGCAAGATGGAAATACCTTGTAGTAAGGATTTGTATGATCTGAAATTTAGTCATTCTGTTAAAATCAAACCAGTCTGGTTTTTGTTTGAATCCATTTGTTTTAGAATAACAGGTTTGCTTGGTTTATTACAACACACCCTTATTCAGGTTTTGAGTCGAACCCATTTTTCAAATAGGGAGGTTCAGTTCGCATGCAAACCATTCAAACACCCAGTTGGCTGCAAACTGTGAACCTACTGAACTAACCAGTGCCCATCCACAGTTTTTCCTGTTGTTTGGAATCGATGCTGCTTCTGTGTGAATGGAAGTTCCATTAAGATTTTTAAAAAATCTTTAAAGATGCCTAGGTACATCTTTCAGGCTGAGGAAACAAGCAGGATGCTTCTAAGGCCATTTGCTGGGATTCGAGAGCAGGAGAAGGTTTGCCCTTGTCTCTGCTTGAGATGCCCATGGGCAGTTGGTGGGCCACTGTGTGGGACAGGATGCTGGACTAGATGGGCTGTGGCCAGATCCATCAGGGCTCGTCTTATGTTCTTATGTTGTTAATGAGACATCATATATAAACATTTAGAACGAATGAAACAGATGGCTGGATGAAAGAATAAAGCAATAGTTCCTTTTGCAGCATCTACTACTCCAGGCTTTAAATTCACAGCTTCATCTCAAGGTTTCCTGGTACTTTGGCTGTTCTTTCCTTTCAGACTTGGGAGTTTGGTTGCTCAGTTTTGCTCTGCACTTGAAGGCGATGGTAGTTTTACACCCTCTGCTTTTTTATTATATTTTTATTGTGCCAGTTCCATATCATTCAGCAGTTAGGCTATTTTTTCTGTTTTTTTTTCTTCAAAACAAAAACTCATTCTTAGCCTTTCTCATAGCCTTATTTTATTGTTTCCCCCCCTTTATGTGTATGTTTTATGAGGCAGCCTAGAAGCATAGAAAAATGCTCATTTATCATTTCGCTGAGCTTGAAGCTGAATGTGCTACAAGAACATAAAATCCCCCCCCCCCGGCCGCCGCCGCCGCTGATTGGACCCTCCAGAAACTGAATGACTGAGGAGAAAGGGGCAGCCATGGGGTGAAAGGCCAGATGGAAAAGAAAATAAAGCCCTATCCCACCCATACTGGTATCCCAGTAGTGTGACAGGCATGGATTTCTTCTGGGTCTGCCATGCCGCAATCTGGAGTGAGAGAGAAAGGCCCCACACCCTGCTTTATTTATTTATTCCATAACCTAGGGGCCATCACTGAGAAGGCCCTTACCCGGGTGCCCCCCCCCCTTTGCTGCTGAGGGTGGTGGGACAACCAGAAGGGCCTCCCCTCCAGATCTTAAGGCACAGGCAGGTTGATATGGGAGAAGGTGTTCCTTCAGATATTTGGGGCCCAAGTCATTTAGGGCCTTATAAGTCAAAGTTAGCACCTTGAATTGGGCTCAGTAGCAAATCAGGCACCAGTGCAGCCCTTTCGAGACCAGCATGATGTGCATCCAGCCAGCTGTGCCAGTCAGCAGTCTAGCAGCTGCATTCTGCACTAGCTGCAGCTTCCGAACCGTCTTCAAGGACAGTCCCATGTAAAGCACATTACAGTAGTCTACTCTTAGGGTACACTCCATGCATCAGATGGAATTTAGACCCGGGGGCAACGTGACCAAAATGGGTAGACTTTTTAAAACAAGGTCTTCCACCATCTTACTTGTGAACATACCAGCTCAGCAGGGATACAGAAGGAAGGAAGACGCACACCTCTGTTGCACGGTTGAGCAGGAGGACCCATTCACTCATTCTGCTGTGTGAATCCTGGAGAGCGAGCCACATCCAGAGCTTTCTGGATGGCACTTTTGGTTAGGTTTCCTCCCACTACTGCCTCCTGCATTTGAGAGCATCAAAAGAGACATTGGGTGTTTTTCCACTGTCACTAGAAGTATTCTAGTGACAGTGGAAAAACACCCCTAGTCTGCTTTCGCACTTGGCTTCCTGTCCACTGGATAGGAAAAGTGCATTAGTGACTAATGTGTACTAGGGTTCACACTTGGGAATGTTAGTACATGTTAGACTAACCCCTCTACATACCCGGACACTTACTTCCATCCGGTCGCTGACAGGGCACTGCCATCTTGCTTGTGGTTGTGATATATGTTGTATGTTTCTTTAAGTCTTACACCCTCTTTGAACACACCTGTTTTGTATTAGTATATATATCTGTATGTAGTTTTGGGAGTGGAGAAGGCTGTTGGGGAAAAACCTGCTATGTGTGTGTGTATCTTGTGGGCTTCTTCCCTCCTGATGATGTGGATTTTCTAATAAACTACTGACTCCTCTGCTTAAAAGGTATGCTCTTGGGTCATTCCGATTGATAGAAGAGACATTACATGGGTCCAAAGAGAGTGTAAGACTTAAAGAAACATACAACATATGTTACAGTGGAGACTGGCATGACTGTGCGTGTGCGATTGTCACTGTGACAATGATGCTTTGCACAAGCATAGTTGTGTTTGGGGTCACCTGAGGTATCAGCCTGCTAGTGCGGCACTTCAGATGACCCCTCCTCACACCAGAAATGGTGCAAATGATTGTGTGATGGACAGGACAGGTAAGTTTTAGGTCAAGGTTAGTATCCATGTGGAGCACGATTTCATGTACCATCACTAGTTGACAACAGGTTAACATTTGGGCAGGTAGGAGGCACTTCTAGGTACGAATGTCTGAATAATTGAAACGAACAGATTCGAGAATGTGACGTTTGTTTGAATGCTTAAATTCGAATTTATGGGCATTTGATTCAAATTCAGATGTTGAAATTCAGATGAATTTGATTGAATTTCTAATATCGTTGAATATTTGTGCATATCCCTCATCCTACCCAGTCTGCATTGTTTAGATGTGCTTTTCCGCTGTCGCGTTTTCTATATTTCCTTTGGCAATTCAGCGGCTGTTTCCGCAAATGCATTTAGGGGTCCGTTTAGCTGGCAAAACTGCCTGGTAAATGAACTAATTATCCAAGATTGTTATGGTTCTGGAAAGGCTTTGGCTAAGCTAACACCATCTTATTCACACATCTCATTTCTCTGGCTTCCAAGGGCTCAACCTTTTGCCGCCAATTTCCTGGCTTAGCCATTTCCTCTTTCTCGTGCACAAGCACCAGTTTGTCTTTTTGTTTTTTTTAATTTTGACGTTATTAAAAAAATCCATCCCACCAAATTTCCCAAGGGCTGATAGATAATTAAGAGCAGAATAGAAGGCAGACAACACCTCCAAATGCATGCATGCACGCACACACAAACAAACAGTAAACAGAATTAAGCTGTTAAAAGTGTTATGCTAAAAACCTGACAAATTGAGCTGTTCCAACACAAAATAAACACAGAGCTAGCAAGAACATTAATTCATCCATCAAAGCTCCGCTGCCCCCTCCCAGACACGCCACATTGTTATCAGCCTATAATGTAAAGTGATGTGATGCCCTTTGGTATCTTTCATAAGCCAGTTTTGCCTCCATGGTGCCCTCCAAAGGTTTTAAGCTGCCACCGTCATCCGTAGGATGCAGCAGACACAGCTGTGCTTGAGACTACAAAACCCATCAGCCCCTACTGCATTTTAGACTATAAGGCAGCAATGCCACCTGACTTCCCATGAATCAAAGGGATTCTGGTCTAGGGATCTTTCTGCATTTACTTTTGTTCCATAATAAGATCTTTCATGGTCCTCTTCATGATCCAAACCAAGGATAACATGATCTGCATCACCAGTAGACCTGTTAAAACACAAAGAATCATAGAATTATAGAGTTGGAAGGGACCTCCAGAGGTAACAAGTCCAACCACCTGTGCGGTGCAGGATTCACTTCTTCATGTTCGGGACTGCCAGAACATCAGAATGGGTCCCTCCATGGCCTTCATTCAGGTTGCATACAGGATAACTACAGGATGCATACAGATGTGTATGGATGTGGGGAAGGTGCGTGCACGCACATATGAATGTTGTCAACATTCGCCTATGCAGATTCAAATAAAAAATTCAAACAAATGGATTCTAATTTGGTAAATCTGAATTGAATCTTGTTAAATTCAAATTTAAAAGATTCAAATCAAATTGGATTCGGGGATATTCAATTCAATTTGAATAGAATGTAAAAAAAAATACATGCACATCTTTACACAGGGCCAAAAATGATTCGGAACTCAAACTAGCTGTGTGTCCCTGAGTCAGTCCTTCCTTCCTTCCTTCCTTCCTTCCTTCCTTCCTTCCTTCCTTCCTTCCTTCCTTCCTTCCTTCCTTGCAGTGAGTGAATTGGCAAGAAATTCAGTCTCAGTGGGGAAACCTGCCCATCATCTCTGCCAGTGCCACTGATGCTTTTCTCTAAAGTGATGGAATGAAACACTATTGGGAAAGTGACTCTCACTTTCAGAGGCAAATGAACCATTTCTTGGCTTCAGCTCATCTCATCAGCTTTCCCTCCAGTATGGCAACAGTTCATTCCTTCCAAATAGAGGCTTTCCTAGAAGGAAGCCAGGGCTGAGACCGGACTAAGGGAATGAAATCTCACATCTCGGGCAGACCCCAGAAGAGAGGGTACCCTGAGTGCTGATGGGAGAGAGATGGGAGGGAGGTAATGTTCTCTCCTTAACAGGTTCAAAGGGCAGGATTCTGCCAAGGCTAGACAGAGTCCTTTCTCATCTCTTCTAAGGAAATAGGGATGTGCACGAATATTCCAAAGAATCAAAATTCGATCAAAATTCAGTTGAATAGAATATTTACACATTTGGAATTAAACATTTGAATGAATCTCGAAGGTTTTGAAACATTCGTTCAAATGATTCCAAACATTCAAAAGTACAGTATGAATCTCATACATATCTGTACCCATTTGCGCTGATAATACGGGACAATAACAGGATGCATATGGGATTAAATGGGATGCATACAAAATCCCTACAGTTACGTATAACACATACGAATGTTGTCAACATTCATGTCTTCAGATCTGAATTCAACATTTGAACGAATAGATCCAAAAGTATTCTATTTGAATTGGATTTTGTTGCATGCGGGTTATAATTCGGATTTGATTGCATTCGGATTTGAATGCAAACAAAACATTTGTGCATATGCCTAATGTGAACAAATGGCGCTTTTCATATTGAATGCAATGTAAGAAAATTTGTATTTGCTTTAATAGATCCCATATAAAAAATATGGCTTATTGGAATACAGAGCATAAAGGGACTTACCTCTTGCAGGGAGAGAATGCTCAGGTAACATACAAGGTAGCTTTGCATTTGGTTAAGGCAAATACAAAGCTACTTAGGAAATCATTCATTGAGCTTAATGGGATGCCTTGTAAGGGTGATGAGGATAAGTAATGACAATATATACACAGACTTTATTCTATTCCTGTATGGTTTTATTTTTGTATGCCTGAAATTTGATATGGTCAAGTGACTAATCGATAAACTTTATTCATTAATAGATCCCATATGAATGAGATAGGATTCTATTCAATATACATGTATTCGTATGAAGACCTGATACGTATCAAATATGTGTCCCATAACATATCCACTCTGGAAGTGTCAAATCTGCCCTGAATCCACTTTGAATCCACTCTCAAACCATGTAAAATTCACTCTGCATCCGTTGCAGATGTGACTGTCTCAGCCGCTTTCCCACCTCCCTGTTTCAAGGATGTTCCAAACCTTCGTACGAATGTTCCAGAAAATTTGTATCCGTATGAATGTCAGTGTACAAATGTCCTAACATTTGATTCATGTACGAATGTCCGGATTCGTACAAATTTGTTCAAATATCTAATGTTACAAATATTCATGCACATTCCTAGACTCTCTTCCCTTTCCGTTTCAATGTTTCTTCCAATGGATGGGGGAGGCTGGGGCTATAGTTTGAGGTGGCCAACAGCTGTGGGTTCAGAGAGGAACTGGGGCCAGGAGAGAAGGCTATTAGAATGGATGCCCAAGTGCCACCCCTAAGTAGGAGAGACATGCCCCTAAAAGCCATATGCAAGGAGTTGAGAGCAGGTGAAGGTTTTTATCTTCTGCTTGAGATACCCATCAGCAATTGGTGGGCCTCTCTATTAAACATCTTTTCCAGTTTTCTCACTATTAATTTCTGCCAGTTTGGTCTAGTGGGTGAGCCAGTTTGATTGAGTGCACTAATGGCGAACCTTTCGAGCTCAGTATATCAAAATTTGCGAGAAAACCTAGCTTAATTCGGGTGCTGTGTCACATCTAGAAATATCCATAATTTTGTGATATTTGTAGCTCTAGTAAAAAAATTATATTTTTGATATATGTATTTTATTAAAAGCAAAAACAAATAATTCTTTACATTTGCTAAATCTTAAAGTTGGTATTTTGTACACTTCAAGAACAAGCAAGCACTACACGCCCAGGTGCCAGGGTGACCATGTGTATCACCCAAAATGGCTTGGCGTGTCACCTGTGATATGCGTGTCATAGGTTGGCCATCAATGATCTAGCGGTCAGGGAGCCAGACTCTTATCTAGGAATACTGGGTTTGATTCTGCCCTCCCCCACAAACCCAGCTGGGTGACCTTGGTCTAGTCACAGCTCTCTTCTGAGCTCTCACAGCCCCACCGACCTCACATGGTGTTCTGTTGTGAGAAGAACAAAAGCTTTGTCAGCCGCTTTGAGTTCCCTTAAATGGGTGAGAAAAGCAGGGTAGAAAAGCCAACTCTTATACTTCCTTTCACATGATACATTATTATTATATCTCAGATCCTGTAAAAGTGGGCATCTCTCCCTCCCACATTATTTATTTTTTGAGAGATTATGGTGGTGGAGGTGATAATAATAATACTGCAGAACTTGCATTCTGCTGCTTCCACTGCCCAACTTTCTTGTCTGCAGCCCAATCACTCCTGGGTTGAATGATTTTCCAAACTGCCGTCTCCTTGTCTCTCCAGCACGAGCAGTGCAGGACATGGTTGGAATGAGAAGAGTGAACGAGCGTGCAGTTTATATTCCGGGGCCCACGGGGAGCTAAAGCAGCCCAGGCACTGAGTAAACAGCCCCCCTGATTCTCCATCGTGGGAAATTCCAAGGTCAATGTTTATGACAACAGTCTCATCGCTGTTTGCAACCGGCACAGATTCGACCTTGAGTCCTCACGCGAACCACATGCATAAAACATAACTGGCACGCTGGCATCCCAAGCGCTATGCAGCAGAATTTCTTGGGGGCAAGCAGTGGTGCCTTCAGGACCCAGGCTCCAATTGGCTTAGCTGTTCTGAGGTCACCAGGGGCTGCCGGGGGGGGGGAGAGGGCAAAGCGGAGGGGGGGGGAAGCAGGAGCCTCCTAGGGCCATTTGCTGGGATTGAGAGCAGGAGAAGGTTTGCCCTTGTCTCTGCTTGAGATGCCCATGAGCATTTGGTGGGCCACTGTGTGCAACGGGACGCTGGACGGGCTGTGGCCTGATCCAGCAGGGCTCCTCTTATGTTCTTATGAAAGAAAAGCAGTGCAGCTGGTCTTCCGAATAGGTAGGCAAAATACTGCAAGTCTGCATTTCTCTGAGAGACCAGCTGAAAGGCGACCCCACTCAACGTAGTGCACGGATCATTTATTTATTTTATTTATTCAATTTATATCCTGCCTTCTTCCCAGACAGGGACTCCAGGTGACGTGCAGCATTAAATGACAATACAAAATTAAACCTATGCATGTATATAAACAAATAATACAGTGTAGGGATGTGCACGAATGTTTTTCTGACATGCTGTTTCTGACATACTGTCTGCTGCTGGAAATGACACCTCAAGTGTCAAAGCTGGAGACACAAAAGCATCATTTTTAGCTGCCAGAGAAGCAGCTGCCTCCTTCTGTAAGGGCATGTTCCCACTTGGCTTTTTAAATCTGGGTTGGATTTTTAAAATCTAGATTCAGGACTGAGTGTGCAGCCTGGCTGTCCCCATTTCTCTGAGGTTAACACAGCCTGAATGCGAATACTGGTGTTCCCACTCAAACTGCAAAAAGAAACCAGCATGGAGAAACAAGACTTTTTAATCTCTGCCCCTGTCCAACTCCTGTTAAGCCTGCCCCACAGAATCAACTGAGTGAAAGAACAAAGCAGTGATCCCTTTCACACTCTCCTTTTCAAACCGGAAGTTCCCTCCCTTTCAGTTTCCCTCTGTTTCCCTCTGTAAAGTGGAGGCTCAGGCTCACGGCTTAGCTTTCCCCTGCTGTGCCAGCCTTGCAACAATGTATCGCTTAAGGCTTGTGGGCTGGGCTCCAAAAGGGGACAGAGAACAGTTTTTGTGAGGCCTTTTTTTCTGCGGATTTTTGCAGGATAGTCCTCATAAAGCTTGGGAATTTAAAAAAAAATGAAATTTACGATCCCAAAAATGGATTCAATTCGGATTTAAACTTGTATGTGAATGCACCCTAAGTGGAAATGCAAGACTTATTTTCCCTCCGTCCACCCCGCAGCCAAACAACAAATACACCTGTTTTAAGACTCCATGTCAAGTATTGAGTAGCTTACAGAAATCTTTGGGTTTAAAAACAGTCTTTTATTGTTGCTCCATTAAGGCTATATCAAGCATTAGAAACTTTGGCTATGATCACATCTAAGGTTTAATCCAGCTTTAGTCCACCGTCGGAACGAAAGAACACATTAACAACATGACCAGTAATTTTCTTTCTGCAAAGGTGAATTTTCTGAGTTATTTAACACTAAAAACAACAGCAGCCTGTCACTTTGACGATGTATTATCTCACTCTGAAAGCGGACTGAAGCTGAATTACACCTTTAGTGTAACCACAACCAGAGCCACCAGGTGCTAGAGTTTTGCTACTGTTAATACATCTCAGCCTTTGCCACTGTCGGGGAGGAGAAGGAGAAAGAGAAAGAGAAAAGTTGCAAATCAAACTGTTAGCTCTAAAGTAAACAAAGGAAGGTTTTATTATCTGAGTATAGTAACAGTATGCAGACCTCAGCATTATCATGCAAACCAGATGGAACCCATATTTTTAGCCAGATAGCTCCAAAAATAAATATTCCAATAATGTAATTAAGAAGCAGCTATAATTTTAGATGTCCGGATAACTGTATAATAACGTTGGCCTTACTAGCAGCAGCACTGTTGTCGTAGCTGGCAGGGACACAGATATATGTGCTCTTAATTGGAAAAATGAGAGTTGTTTGTGGTTATTTATTTTATTTATATCCTGCAGTAGGTCAGTAAGATATCCTTGAAAACGATGGAACATTTAGGTGGGCTACAATTAGGTGTGTGCTTCCGATCAGTGGTTAAGAAACATGTAGATCAGTGGCTCTCAACCTGTGGGTTGCGAACCCTTTGGGGGTCAATCTACTCTTTCACAGGGGTCGTCTTAAGACCATCAGAAATCTCATAGGAACCGAGACACCGCTCCTACATCCATCTCCAGGTGGGTCCACATGCAGATATGCCCACATACAAGTACCTGGCGTGATGACACCATCGCGCCAACCCCATCACATACACCCCATACAAATACAGTAGAGAGCAGCTACTGGGTAGAAAGCAGCAGTATTGGAGGTAAAATGACACCTTTATATTCAGCTGTGGTTGATGTGAATACTATGCTTTAATGATGTTCAATCTGTAACAATGAAAATACATCCCGCATATCAGATATTTACATTCCGATTCATAACAGAAGCAAAACTACAGTTATGAAATAGCAACAAAAATAATTTTATGGTTGGGGATTAGGGTTAGGGTTATGGTTAGGTTGGGGGTCATCACAACGTGAGGAACTGTGTTAAAGGGTTGCGGCATTAAGAAGGTTGAGAACCACTGATGTAGATGATGGAGAATAAGGACATTTAGGCTGCTTGCAGACAGCCAGAGGTACTCAGAACGTAAGAATAAGGTAGACATGTGCAGGAATATTCAAATGCATTCGACTGGAGTTCGACATTCAAATTCAAATTGAATGTCATTAAATCTGAATTTAAAGATCTGAATCAAATTTCGTCCCGTATGGATCCATGCAAATGCGTACAGATGCGGGAAAGATACATATCTGCAAGTATCCATCGTATATTTATTTATTTTTATTTATTTATTTCCATTTCTATCCCGCCCCATACCCAAAGGTCTCTGGGCAGGTAACAATGGATCAAACAACATATTTAAAAACATATTAAGAACAAAATACAGATTAAAACATATTAAGAACACATTAAGAACACAATACAAATTAAAACAAGGTACTTGGTTAAAAATTCTGATAATAAGCCGTGCGCATATATGACCCCGTACACATGCGAATGTCCGGATAATTCGAATCAATAGATCAGAAATTTGAAATTCATTTGAATGTTTACATGTGGATTTATGGGCATCCGGTTCGAATTCAAATGTCAAAATTCCGACAGATTCGATCAAATTTCGAACACTTTTGAATATCCATGCACACACCTATTCGGGATAAGAATTGATGGTGACATTTGAAGCCTTTGATTCCTTGTTCCAGGAGTAATTAAGTGCTTGGAAGATCCCCGTTCTTTAAGGAATGACCTGAACATATACTTTTACCATCACATGTTAAGTTCAGTCTAAACCACTGGTTCTTAAACTGTGGTGGTCCATATGTTCCTGACCCAAATCATTCTGCTGCACCCGCTTTTTAGAAAGAGGCTCCATGTGATTTCTAGGAGATACGAAATGCTGATCATGCACCTTATGCAACGGCCGGCTTTTTCATTAGTCTCTAATGATCCTGACAACAATAGCAATGACATCATGACTGACATGCTTGGGGAGTGGGCAGCTAAGAGCTTTGCCGCAGCATGAATCAATTGAGGCAGGACTTCTTGAAAGATATTTTTATTACACGCCTTATTCCTTGACCTTAGCAGAATGGGCGCTTTGAATGCTGATGTTTTCCGCCCCTGCATTTAGAGGGCTTTCCTATGCTCCTCCCAGACTGATAGCCAGATGTTGGTGATTAGGAGGACTCAACGCACTGGTGGGTTAGGGCCATGGTCAAAAGTAGATACGGCTACCACACCCTCCATCTCACATTCTGCAATATTTAAAACTCAGAATCTGGATGGGAAAAATAAATTATTTAATAACATAAATGGCCATTAAACAAACAAACCTGGAAAAACAAATTATCCATCTTTACTCTACCTTGATCAGACCTCATCTAGAGTCCTGTGTCCAGTTCTGGGCACCCTAATTCAAAAAAGACATTGATAAATTAGAGCAACTCCAAAGGAGGGCTACCAAAATGGCTAGTGGTCTAGGAAGCATGCCCTATGAGGAAAGGTTGGAGGATCTAGGAATGTTTAGCTTGCAGAAGAGAAGACTGGGAGGAGACATGATCACGGTCTTCAAGTACCTGAAGGGCTGTCACAGTGGAGAGGGAGCATCCAGCAGGACATCTGTGTTCCAAAGCTTCTCTGATGGCTACAAGAACTGAGGCTCTGTACCTATAGGGTTGACAAAAGCTTGGGATAAATACTGTAGCCTTTCTAGGTAGGGATGTGCACGAATATTCGTAGGCATTTGAAATCCAATTGAATGTGTCAAATTTCGACATTCAAACTTGAACCAAATGTACCGAAATTTGAATGTAAACATTCAAATTGAACTTCGTATTTCGGATCTATTCATTTGAATTATCCTAGCATTCGTATGCGTACAGGATGCGTACTTGAAGATCTGTATCTTCCCCGTATCTGTACGCATTTGTACGGATCCGTACAGGATGAAAACGGGCTGCATACAGGATAACTACAGGATGCATATGGATCTGTATGGATGCGTACAGATGCATACGGATGTGGGAAGGATGCATATGGGCACATACCAATGTTGCCAACATTAGTATGTGCAGATTCGAACTGAGAATTGGAACAAATAGGTTCAAATTTGGCAAACAACCTTCTTGTTAAATTTGAATTTAACAGATCCGAATCCAATTTAATTTTTGAGGATTCTATCTGATTCAAATAGAATATCAAGAAAACATTTGTGCAACTCCCTGTGTCTAGGGCCATGATCCCACCTTCCCTTCATACGTTCTCCATTCTGCCTTCATACCTGACCACTCACACCTTCTGATTTCTATCCATTGAATTTGTGGACTTCCCACCCTCCCTTTGGACTTTCCTGAATGGAGAGTCCACAGATACAGAAACGGAGGAGAAACACATATTTTTACATTTCCTGAAGCAATCACAGTGCTGTTTGTGCATGCTCAGCACATTCCGTCCCCCCAGTTGGCTTTCGGTTTGCAACTTTTAAGCTGCAGGATTGCCTAAAATTGTACTTCTCTTTTGCCTGGTATCCTGCTGGCAAAGATTGATACTGCCGGTGATTTACATTCTGTGCTTTTTTCCTTGATGTTTGTGCAAGGTGTAAACTGATTAGCTCCCAACCTTCCCCTGCCTGTCCTTACAATACTGGGGTCCCCCCTGTACCGACTCTCTTTGTACAAGTTGCTGCTCCTGTCACTCTCTATTACGCATCCTTCCCTTGCCGCCCCATCCTGGCAAAGGAAGCTGTCCTGAATTCCTGATTCTTTTCTTCTGGCCTCCGTGAGCTGCTGCTTCAGATACTTCAGCCAGACCCAGTAAATGAGCCAGTTTGGTCTTGTGATTATCTTACCTGGAGGTTTCCCAGTTCGATTCCGTACTCCTCCACAAAGCCAGCCAGGTGACCTTGGGTGAGGCACAGCTTTCCTTCGGAGCTCTCACAGCCCCACCTACCTGACAAGTTGTTTGGTGTGTGTGTGTCGGGGGGGGGAGGGGAACGACAGCAGGAGGTTTGTCAGCAGCTTTGAGTTCCCTGAAGGGTGAGAAAACCAGAATGTGTTTCGGCACTGACCTCCGAAATCCGGATCTATTTAGATCTGGATTTTGGAGATCCGTAGTAAGTGGATCCATATCTAGTAGATACAGATCTACTACCACAAATTCCGTCCACATCCACAAGGGTGGGACGGAATTAGATCCGGATTTGAGGTGAGTGCAATGCGGAAGCACAGCACCCACCTCAATCCGGATCTCCGGAGGCCCTCCCCTGGCCCACCATGATTGGCTTCTCTGCAGCCGAGCATGGTGAGCCGGGGGCCTCCTATCTCGCGGCTCCCCCTCACCCCAGAAGCTGTGGATCATGGCTTCTGGAGCCAGGGGGGGCTTCCCCTCCCCCCCATCCCACACTGGGGAGAGCACGAGCGATCCCCTCCTTACCTTAACGCAGCCAGGCCGATTCTGGCTGCGAGGTCCCAGTTCCCTGCGCGCCTGTGTCCGGTGCGCCTCCTGATTGGCCAGGGCCGCACACCTGCGCAGAGAGCCTCCTGAAGCCAGGTGCGGCCCTGGCCAATTGGGAGGCACGCCAGACGCAGGCTCAGAGGGAACTGGAACCCCGCAGCCAGAATCGGCCAGGCTGCCTTAAGGTAAGGAGGGGATCACTCACGCTCTCCCCAGGGTGGGCTAGGGGAGCTTAGGTGAACCCCCCCCCCCTCTGGCTCCAGTAGCTGGGATCTGCGGCTTCTGGGGCGAGGGGGAGCCACAAGATAGGAGACCCCCACCTCGCCATGCTCGGCTCTGGAGAGCCAATCACAGCGGGCTGGGGGAGGGCCCAGTTAGGGACCCTTTCACAGCGTGGACACATCTGAAACGGATGTGTCTTAACTGCGAAAACACTCATTAAGACTACCTTCAGTGTAGTATTCCAATAATCTGGTTTTAGGGGGCACTTAGCACACATTAGCGACACATCTCACAGCCCCACCTACCTGACAAGTTGTCTGGTGTGTGGGGGAAGAACAGAAGGTTTGTCAGCCACTTTGAGTCCCCTTAATGGTGAGAAAACCAGGGCATAAAAGCCAACTCTTCTGAATCAGAGTCTGTTAGGGATTCTGTATATGGGTTTAGATTTTGCAACCGTGTTTCTTTAGTACTTGCAAATCCTGAGGCGTTTTCGCACGGGGCTGAACGGAACGCGGAAAAGACAGGTGAGGACACGTCATCCGCATTGGCCGCGCGCGGCTTGCGTTCCGACGTGTCCGCAGCTGTCTTTTCCGCGTTCGAAATGTAGAGCACTTCGAAGTGCTCTACACGCGTTCCAACGCGGACGAGCCGCCAGCAGCCGTTCGGGAGAAGAAGCGTTCGCGCTTCTTCTGTCTCCCGAACGGCTGCCGGCGCGCCTCCGACGCCGCGCGGCTTTGACAATCAGCTGTTTTTCAAACAGCTGATTGTCGATCTGCCTCCGCGGCTGCCGGCGCGCCCCTGGCCGGCGTTTGCCGGCTAAGGCAGCTTCGGGCGCTTTGACCATTCGCACCCAGACGCTCCGGAACGCGTTTACACGCGTTCTGGCGCGTCTGTGTGTGAACGGGGAAAGCGCCCGAAGCTGGCTTAAGCTTTCCGCCTGAACGCGTTCCGTCTGGAACGCGATTCAGTGCGGAAATGCCTCTGGTGTTTGAAGGGTCGCTGCACTGCAAAACCCTTGAGGAAGGCCACATAATTGCTCTGTTGTACTCAAAATTGCCTCAGGCGACTTGTCTCCTTTTCTCTTTCGAAATTAAGGACGTCTCAATTGTGGTCCTTCAACCTTCGACTCCTTCCCCTGTTTGGGTGGTAAAAAGTGACATTTTTATTTCCCTGGGAATATCCGTTGTCCTTCACGCTCATCATCATTGTCATGGCTTGATCTCTTGAGGTTAAGGCTTCTCCTGGACTTAGATGCCATTTTCATGCGCGCCTGCTGCTTCCAATACAAAGAAAAAGGAAAGCGTATCTGACATTGTTGTGAATATAAGCATGCAAGGCCCTTTCTTGCTCCAGTTCTTCAGGAAAGCCCTATCCTATGTTGACTCTTGTGCATTGCACAATGCCCAGGAAAATGCAAGGCTTCCAGGTATGTTTGTGAACCAGAATGCTACCAACCCTAGTGATATAGTCCAATGCTGATTGGTTAAACATTATACAGACTGCCTCTAGGCCTCCATGTTGTACCTATCTGCTCTAAGGCTGCTTACTGTTAAAAGAGGGACCTCTGGGTCACTTGGAGGCAAAGGCAAATATACAGGGACTCCTCAGTTTTGGCCTCAATGTCCCAGAAAGGGCATGCTAAGAGAAAAGCAGGAAATGCCACCATTGGTGCCCCTCATTGTTCTTGTGGTTATTGTGCCGGACTCTTATCTGGTAGTCTCCTGGTTCAATTCCGACCTCCTCCACGAAGCCAGCTGAATGGCCTTGGGCGAGTCACAGGTCTCTTTCTGAGCTCTAACAGCCCCACGGGGGAGAAGAGCAGAAGGTTTGTCAGCTGCTTTGAGTCCCCTTAAATGGGGGAGGAAAGCAGGGGAGAAAAGCCAAGACTTCTTCTCACCAGAGGAAAGTCCCCAAGCCAGTTTCTAGCATGCAACACTAGTCCATGGACTCCATAGAAGATGGAGAATTTGGGGCGTTCTACTCAGTCTGTGGCCAAGAAAGGCTGTTCTGGAAGCATGGTGTCTGCCAAGATAAAAAGCTGGCCTTTGAAGAAAGGCCACCCCATGGACGGTGGACACAAGCAGTTGTGACAACCAGCAGCTCCAGCCTCTAGTTTCCTAACTTCCTTTCAAAAGTTGCTTTAGCTTTACATTTTTGTGTCCTGAGATGCCGTTAGGAATTCAGCATGAATAGCAGGGTGCCAATTCCTTTAATGGACAATCCTGTGCTTGCTTACCTTTTATCAAATGGGCTTAGCTTCTCAGATATGAGTTCTGGACTTAGACAGGAAGGGACGGAGGGAGGGGAGGTGTGCCTCACAGGGTGTTCTGTTGTGGGGAGAAGAAAAGAAGGTTTGTCAGCCACTTTGAGTCTTCTTCTTCTTCTTCTTCACTCCCCCATGCAGCATAATTTCACCTTCTATAAGGCGTCCAGTCTGCGGCTACTTCTGAGACGGATCGAAATCATTCAGACTGTCAGTTACCTGGAGGGTTTTTGGTCTTTCCTTTGCATGCCAGGTGAAAATGGATTGGAGGAGCAGAAGGAAACAATTCTGACCCTTCTTTGCCCATCTTTTTTTGTTCTTTCTGCTCCTACAGTGACAGCCGCCACTGCCTATCATTTCAGCTTCACCTCATGGCTGCCTGACAGGCTGATTCCTCTCTTCTCTCCCTTCCATCCCCCTAGAGAGGCCCTTTTAGTTTTTAATTGACCTTCCCTTCATAAAAAATGCAAAAGGCACAAATGGTGTGAGGTTCTGAATTCAGTGCCTCTACAGCAAGGGCATGCTTGGATGCCTGTCCTGTGGCCAAGGGGATTGTGGGCCCAGGAGCATGGGATGCTGGGAGTGACCCCAGGCCAGGGCAGCTTTGAAAGGTTTGGTTAAGTTGTGATAAGGGGCCTGCTTGCATTTGGCCTTTCTCTGGAGTATATCTCAGGGTTAGGGATGTGCATGGATTTTCAAAACATTCAAAATTTGATCAAATTTGTTCAAATTTGGACATTGATTTGGATTGAACCAGCCCAGATGGCTTTAAGGAAGGGTTGGACAAAGTTATGGATGGCAGGTGTATCCATGGCTACTGGAATGGATGCCTAAGTACATCTTTCAGGCTGGGGAGGTGGACAGGGTGCCTCTAGGGCTAATTGCTAGGGTTCGAGAGCAGGAGAAGATTTGCCCGTGTCTCTGCTTGAGATGCCCATGGGCAACAGGTGGGCCACTGTGTGAGACAGGATGCTGGACTAGATGGGCTGTGGCCTGATCCAACAGGCATGATGATGATGATGATGATAAATAATAATTGTGCACATCCCTAGTGAGAAAGGGGTGTACAAAGACAGGTGTTCATTCTATTAGTGGATCCAGAAGTGGTACAAAGTACTGTTCCCAAACTGTTCTCGCTACTACTGGAATTCATGCAGACAGCATTAACCTGGATCAGAAATGGTTTGAGGCGCTTCCAAGACAGCCCCAGCAGATCGAGGTGCGGACAACACATCCCTGCGATCTGCTGGGAATGTTGCCTGGGGTGAATGTGAAAAGGCCCTTGGAGACAGGGGTATTCAGTTGATGACGTGAGGTTGTTGCTCAGGAAGAAGAAGAAGAGTTGGCTTTTCTACCCCGCTTTTCTCACCCATTTATGGGGACTCAAAGTGGCTGACAAACCGTCTGTTCTTCTCCCCACAACAGAACACCCCGTGAGGTGGGTGGGGCTGTGAGAGCTCAGAGGAGGGCTGTGACTAGCCCAGGGTCACCCAGCTGGCTTCATGGGGGAGGAAGGAATTAAGAACCCGGTATTCCCGGATTAGAGTCCAGCTCCTTAACTACTAGACCAAACTGACTCAAGTGTGGCTCTGATAGAGTACAAAGGCTTTTTGCATTCTTTCCTGCCTGGTGGCCATCTTGAGTGGGTGGTGAGATCAGTCCAGGGACTGAACTTGCCCTCCAGACCTATAGGGCAAATGTTCTACAGATACAACTGATGAGCTTCTGCCTAAGAGTCTTAAATCCTCTGTTTCTCAAAGGAAGCAATAAATGTCTGAGTATGTCTGCTTTCTCTCGTTCTCTCCCACGGGAAATGCTGATTAACAGGGCAAATATTGTTCTGCTTGTGGACTGGTTCCGTTGGGTTTCTACACCGTGAAAAGAAAGCTCATTCTCAGATCTTGCTCGGGGGTTCCAGTTCAGGCTGGGGCACCTTAGCTGCCTTCTTCAGTCAGGTCCAATCCACTGGCAAATGGTTTCTGACAGGCTATTTATTCTCCTCAGGAGTGCTCAGAAAGCTCATTTTCTGTTTAAGCGCTATTCTGCAAAAAGAGGTTGACTCCCTTAATCAAGCAGCGGGAATGTGGAGATGGACTCAGGAGAGCCGGGAAGGACGATGTGGCCGGCATGCATGAGCATTCATTCTGGCTGGAGGGGTGCTTCTGCCACTCCCACGTGGCCCTTTCTCTGGCACCACTGGGTGCGCAAGAGCAGGCCTCCGATGGCCCCTGGCACGCCTGTGGGTTACCTGCTCAGTTAGAGCAGTGTTGGCCAAGTTGTGATTCGACAGGGCTGCTGAACTGCAGCTTGCGCGTTCCAGCTCCAAGGATGAAGGTCTGCCCCAGATACCAAGCATTTTAATGACAAGAACGGAGGGGTCTAGGTGCTGGCCTTCCATGGGACCAGATGTTCATTGAAGGACCTTTGTGTCCACAACTGGCTTTAGCCACTCAGAGAGGCTCCTGGGAGCATCTTCTGGACAACAAAAGAACTTTCTCTGAGCTGAACATTGCAGGATCAGCTGGGACAATAAAGAATGAGAAAGCTGTTGTCCAAATACAGAAACAATTTCCCATGCTTAGCCATTGGCTGCCTCCTTCCCCTCCCTCCCCTCCACTTCTTCCTCTTCTCCCCTCCTCCTCCTTCCCCTTCGTCCTCCACTTCCTCCTCCTCCATCCTTTCCCTTCTCCTTCTCCACTCCCTCTTTCTCCTCCTCCATTTCCTCTTCCTGCTGCTGCTCCTTTCTCCTCCCATCCTCCTCTTTCTCCTCCTCCTCCATCTCCTCTTTCCGCTGCTGCTCCTTTCTCCTCCCATCCTCCTCCTTCCTCTTCCCCTCCTCCTTTCTCTCCTTTCTCCTCCTCCTCCATCTCCTCTTCCCGCTGCTGCTCCTTTCTCCTCCCGTCCTCCTCCTTCCTCTTTCCCTCCTCCTTTCTCTCCTTTCTCCTCCTCCATCTCCTCTTCCTGCTGCTGCTCCTTTCTCCTCCCGTCCTCCTCCTTTCTTTCCTTTCTCCTCCTCCATCTCCTCTTCCTCCTGCTGCTCCTTTCTCCTCCTGTCCTCCTCCTTCCTCTTCCCCTCCTCCTTTCTCTCCTTTCTCCTTTCTCCTCCTCCATCTCCTTTTCCTGCTGCTGCTCCTTTCTCTTTCTCTTCTACATCTTCTCCTTCTCCACCTCTTCTTTCTCCTCCGTATCCCCCTCCTCCATCTCCCCCTCTCTTTTCACCTCCTTCTCCATCATCTCCTCCTCCTCCTCCTTTTCTACCAGTTCTCCTACCCATCACCCAGCTGTGAGGTAGATAGGTAGCAGATGAATATTTTAAAGAAACAGCCACCAAAAATTATTATTTATAAAGTACTGATCCGAAGGCACTTGATATGAATAATAAAAGATAATCCAATAAGGATTTTGCTCCAAGCCAAGCGCACACACAGCCTGTGGGGCTCACGGTGATTCTGCCATGTACTTACAAAGTACACGTTGTGCTAGATGGAACCCAGGGCGGCCACAAGTTTGGCTGGGCGATAGAAGTGAGGCGGGAAGTTGGCTGTACAGAGTGAAAAATGGATGCAGTTTTTTGCAGGTGGTTTCCTGAATATTTAAGAAGCCAGTGGCAGGAACCTGTGGTCGTCTTTCCTAGAAGGAAACCTCCAAGGTTTAATCCTCTTTGTCACTGTAAAATAAAACAAAACGAAAAATCTTCTGTGCTGCACAGATGCCTAAAGCCAGGTTTTTAAAAATATGTAGAGGGAAGGGATTTTCTTTTGCAATAAATGCATGCATTGAAAAGGCACTTGAAAGGGAAAGAGGCTTTTGTTTGTTCACTTTCTTTTTTTCTTTACGAAGAAGTACAGAACTGCTGTAAATATTTTAGGAGCAGCAGAGAATGATGCTATGGGCAGAGTACAGGAAGTGCCGGGGTCTGGAAGAGAACAAGAAGCATTGGAGGAGGAACTCATGAATAGAGATGCCCACGAATGTTCCATACATGTGAAATCTGATCAAATTCAATCGAATGTGGACATTCGAACTCAAATAGAATGTCTACACACTCGAATTTAAACATTCAAACGAACTTCGAATGTTCTGAAACATTTGTTCAAATGATTTGAAACATTTGAATTACAGATACGTATGTACAGATACAAATGTACACATAGGAATGTACACATACATATCTGTATGCATTTGCTTACAAAATGCATACAGATATGTATGATACATACAAATGTTATCGACATCCATATCTTCAGATTCTAATCTAACATTCGAACGAATAGATTCAAATGAAGAGATTCAAATTGGATTTAGTTGCATTCAATTAGTATCGAATTCAAATGCAAAAAAATTTTTTTCCACATCTCTACTCAAGAAGTAGATTTTTGCTATTATTCACTGAAAAATGATCAATGCAAATGTTTGTAGATATCTTGCTTTTTGTGTGTTTAAAATATCTAATAGTATGACAGCATGCTCTTGCTACTACTAAGTTGGTAATATGGGGCTTTGTCTCTCAACCTGATCCTGCAAGACTGCAGTCATGGGACTGGGCCTCTCTGCTGCCATTGGCTGTTACCTTTAGCCTAGGATTCTCCTCCATCGTACCACTGGCTTTTCTGGGTGGTCTAAGTATTGCCATTAAACTGCATTAGATAGGCTGGGTCTCCCCTCAGAGATGCTATTGACTTCCTCCCTACTTCCTCTCACCATCCCTCCCTTCCTTTCCTCCATCCCTCCATCCTTCCTCTCTCCTTCCTCTCACCATCCCTCCCTCTTTCCCTCCCTCCCTCCTTCCCACCCTCCTTCCTTCCTTCCCTGCCTCCTTCCTTCCCTGCCTCCTTCCCTCCTTCCTTCCTTCCTTCCTTCCTTCCCTCCTCCTTCCCACCCTCCTTCCTTCCTTCCTTCCTTCCCTCCCTCCCTCCTCCTTCCCTCCCTCCTCAAACTCTCCCTCCAGCTTCCCTCTTGTCTGTGGGAAACAGGAGGTTCCATGGGCAACAATCATCCTTATTTTTTTCCTTTTAAATGTCTTGAATGCCAGCAAGTCTCGCACCAAATGTTTAAAACAAAAAAGAACTTTCCCCTTTCATGCAGATGTTTGCTTGGCCTTGCAGCTCTCTTGCCGTCTCTCTTCCTTCCCTTGCTGAATATCTCTTCACTTCCTTTTAGAAGGCTGAGCGAATTTTGCAAGTGGTTAGCCAAGCTCCAGTGAAGGCGGCCGGCCTTTCAGGCGCACACCGGTGTGAAATTGGTCCATATGGCGCAAATTTGTTTCAAGATCAGATTTGCCACTTTGATAGCGCATGTCATGCTCGGCTGCATTTCCTGCTCTGAAGCAAAGCAAAGCTATTTTAAGACCCTTTTATGTGTCTTTCCAAATGCTATTTGATGTCTGAGAATTTGTTGTCATAATCTTTGGACCTGAAATCTTGTGAAATGGAAGTTCTGCTTTTTAGCAACTTTGCAAATGGTCATTTGGGTCTGGACAGTTTCACTTCGCAGGAGCAGCAAGACACTGGCGACGCGATAATTTAACTGTGAAACCTGCATGCAATTTTTTGTCTTGCCTGCCCTTTCAGGGCTCCTTCCCACCCATTCCTCCCCCCCGCTCCAGGTGGAACCAAAGAAGGTGGAACCTGCTGTCTGATAGGGGAAATAACAAATGCCCATGTGCAATGCATTGCAGTGTACTCTGGTGCTGTTCACTTAACTCTGGTGTGCATTTATTGGAGATAGCTGCTGCTGCGTGTGTGTGTTTAAGGGGCAGAGGTTGTTCTTTGGGTTGTGATTAGGCATGTGCACAAATATTCAAAAAATTCAAAATTTGATCGATTTCGTTCAAATTTGGACATTCGAATTCAAATTGAATGTCTATAAATTCAAATTTAAATATTCAAACAAATTTCAGATTTTGAATCTATTCATTTGAATTATTCAGACATTCATATGTGTAAGGATACGTACGCAATGCATAGTTGCCCATGCGCATCTTTCCCACAGCTGTACGCATTTGTACAGATCTGTACGGGACAAAAACAGGATGCGTACAGGATGCGTATGGGCACATACGATTGTTGTCGACATTCGTATGTGCAAATTTGAATTGCAAATTCACACAAATAGATTTGAATGTATTCGATCTGAATTGAATGTGAATACGTTTGAATTTTAATCCAGTTTTCAGGATTCGAGTCGATTGAATCAAATATCCAAAAATTCAAATCAATTCAAAAGTTTGCAATTCAAATGAATTCACAACATTCATATGTGCCCGTATGCATCCCATTTTTGTCCCATACAGTTCTGTACAAATGCGTACAGATGTGAGAAAGATGCGTACGAGCAAGTACACATCATGTGCATATCTGTACACATATGATTCTCCGAATAATTGATACGAATGATTCAAAAATTTGGAATTAGTTCAATTTGAGTTTATACATTCGATTTGAATTTGACTGTCCAAATTCGAATGAATTCAATCAAATTTTGAATGTTTTAAATATTTGTGCTCATCCCTAGCCACAGCTGTCTTCTGAGCTCCCACAGCCCCACCTACCTCATAGGGTATCTTCTGTGGGGAGAACAGAAAGTTTGTCAGTTACTTTGAGTCCCTTAAGTGGGTGAGAAAAGCAGGGTAGAAAAGCCAACTCTTCTTCTTCCTCCTCCTCCTCCTCCTCCATGATGCTAGCTGGGTGGCCTTGGGCTAGTCACAGCTCTCTTTCTGAGCACTCACAGCCCCATCTGCATCATAGGGTATCTGCTGTGGGGAGAACAGAACGTTTGTCAGCCGCTTTGAGTCCCCAAGAATGTGTGAGAAAAGCGAGGTAGGAAAGCCAACCCTTCTCCTCCTCCTCCTCCTCCTTCTCCTCCTTCTCATTAACAAACATTTCCCCACTGAGTCCAGATCTCCTTGAAAAGCCTGTCTCAACAGCGCCTATCCCAAAACTACCCGCCTTGGGAACAAACCACTGCCCCAAATCCTCAAAGCGCTCAGAGCATCCATTTGAGAAAGTATCTTTCAGGCACAAACCGAGAGATCCATTAAAGTCTGTCCCACTGAGCTAAGTGGGCTGGAGTTTCCATATGCCTTCCTCGCTCCAGCTGATATCTTCTTTTGTATTTTTGTTAACGCCACTTGAGATTAAACAGTATCATAATGATGTGAATACATTCTGTTCCTCCTGCACCCCTGAAGCACGTCCACCCTCCATCAACACTACTGTGCCTTACAATGCGTTCCTATTTGCTGCTCTGATCTTTCCAGGGCTTCTAAATTCAATGCACCGCCCACACCCTTCAAAAAAGGTGTGCTTTGCTCCACTTTGGGAAGGGCAGCCCGCCATGGAACAGACCAGCGTGACCTGCCGCTGTCCACCCACTTCTGTGGCCCAGTCGGCGGACATCTGGGATGGTTGCCATCAGGAGATGCCGAGAGAGTCGGGGTCTAGAAATAGAAGCCACGACGCCCAGATGAAAAAGAGGCAGCAAGTGATGGAAAGGAAAAGCAGATTCCAAACCCTTTCAGATAGGCACTTCTGGAAAGGGGCTCCCATATGCCCTTCTTCCAAAGGCAACCCCAAACCACTTTCACGGAGTGGTGCCCAAATTTCAACATCACATAAATTCAAATTTAAAGATTCAAACGAATTTTGAATTTCAGATCTATTTGTTCAAGTTCTCCGGCCTTCCGCATGTGTACGGGTTTGTACACTGTATATACCTGCAGCTACGCATCTTTTCCGCATCCGTGTGCATTTGTACGGATCCATACGGGATGAAAACGGATTACATGTGGGACAACTACGGGATGCATACGGATGTTACAAGATGCATAATGATGTGTATGGGCACACACGGGCGTCGTCAACATCCGTACGTGCAGATTCAAATTGAAAATTCAAACGAGCAGGTTCAATTTTGCTTTAATTTGAATCGAATCTAGTTCAGTTCAAATTTTAAAGATTCAAATTGAGTTAAATTTTTGGGTATTTGATCCGAATTCAAATCGAATGCCGAAAATTGCATTCGTGCCCACACCTAATAAGGAGCCCTCCATTGTTCTGCCAATTCTGGAGAACCTTGAGAATGTCCAGAAAATGGAAAGATTGTGCCTAGTGAGATGTGTTGCCTTTCTCTTTCCGTGGGCCTTTCTGCACTGGACCAGTGGGAAATAAATAAGGCCTTTCAGAGAGATATCCCATAATGTCTGATATCCGCATTAATGGAGAACCCAGTGTGAGGAATGTTTTCAAGGACAGTGTGTCTGCAAAAACAAACTGATAAGGAGCTTCAAAGAAGTAACTGGTCTGAACCAGTCAGCCATTTCGACTTGTCTCTATTGCGCATATCAGAGAAATCTGATACGTATTTCTCTTTCGATTTAGAAGGCGTTACGGGAATATTATAATTACCGGCCGTGGTTTAGGTATAAATTGTGTCCTGGAATGTGGGAGGTTCGAAGTTTGTCTTGATGGGGTTATGGAAAACGAACTTCCTATGCTGCAGCATACAAAATTAAAAGGAATCTTTTTCTCTCTGACCCATCTGCTTATTAAGAAACTAATATGAATAGCATTTCCTGATAGGGCGGCAACTTGTTTTCATAGCGGTCTGGAATTTTCCTAACACCAGGAAAGTGTATTTCAAGCCAAGTGTCCCTAATAGCAACCATCAGCTTTGTGACACACCTTTGTATTCTGTGCTGATGGGCAGGAACCAAACTGTGACATCATATGAGGCATCATATGATGATGCTTGGCACCTATCCTGTGGTCCTGCAAAGTTTGAGAAACACCGTATTAACTTCTCGGGGAAATTGTGAGTAATAAAATGTCATATTGTTTTCCTCTAATGGCTGGAGCATCTCCCACCCATCCTCTTCACCCATCGCCCCCGGTGGCATTTCATCTTCCCCCTCAGGCCCTTCTGTCGGTTTCCTTCCCTCTCGAGTTCCGCCTTGGCAGTTCGCACAGTAGTGGGCTTTTGCCACAGAAGGCCCCACCGCCTGCTCACCCTGCCCTGGCCTCCTCCTTGTGGCATTTCTATAAAAAGCAGCGGCAAGGGAGGGGGAAGCTGGTGGGCTGAAAGGCACATCGTTTGACAGCAGACTCATGGCAGCGTGATTTAATCGGAAGAAATGGGCAGGGTTGGTGACGAAGAGCAGACAGTGAGGGAGTCTGATTTCTGGGATGTTAAAAACGCCATGTGCCGTGCTACAGAAATAAACATGAATGCAGAGTTTCTTTCGAACCTGACACAAGGCCCTCGCCTTTGTGTCAGCGGTGCCCCATAGGGCTCAAAGATGAATGGGGCCCAGTCTAACCACAATGGGATGGATTGAGAAAGCGCCCCTTTGGTTAGGCCAAGAGTCACCAACTTCTGGGCGCCTGTGGATAGATTTGGAATTTGGAAGGCAGCCATTCCACTGCCCCTCTGGATGGCCTGCTGTTGGAAAGCAGAAAGAAAGAAATGTGCACACACAAAGGGGCTTTGCTTCCCCAAAGCAGCTGTAGAAACAGTGGGCCCAGCCCTGTTGAAACAGACCTGGGACATTGGCCAGTCAAAGGCACTGTTTAAAATTGCACACTTTAAATAACACTTGAAGCTTTTAAGCTGTTTTTGAAGGGAGGACCTCACAACACACAGGGCCATGAATGGAAGGAAGGTTAGAAGTCTTGCTGAACGCTAGAGCAATCCCTCAGGTTCTCTGTTCAAGGGTCATGTGGGCAAAACCTAAAGAGCTGAGTTTGTCTCTCTTTCAAAAACACACACATTAATTGGTGAACTGTCTGTCATTTAATCCATATTCAGGGGCAGAGAGGTGGTAAAAAAGATACAGTAATCTCCGTTGTTATTTGTGAGCATCAGGCTCCTAGAAAACCTCATAAATTTCAGATTTACAGGTATTGAACCGCTGTGTCGATGAGGGAAGTTTGTAGCTTAAAACAGCATAGGAAGAAAGTGGAACAAAGATTGGGAATGCAACAATATGCCGTAAACAAGTTAGCCTCAATGACCCGCCATTAACACCTCCACTCAAGGAAACAATGCCAACAAGGTGCAGCTAGGGAAAGACCAATGGCCCATTAGCAACTCAAACAGAAGAAGAGCTGACAAACAAACAGCAGACATCTATAAGAAGGGAAACAAGATCTAGTAAGACACCAGTCACCCTTGACTCCGCCAAGAGCAAAGACCTCTGAGGATGGATATCACAGCTATATCTGAAAGCTTAGGTTCTCAGAAGAAGAAACCTGGAACATGGCACAACAGCCCCAAAACTGCTACAAATGAGAACAATGATACTGCTTGTGCCTAATGCCTCTCAACACTATGAGAGTTAATGGCAAATAGATACAATTGGCTTCCACGGGTTTCAGGCTCTCAGAAGTGCCAAAAATCAGAATTCATAACTGATCCAAGTGGTCACTCACTGGACCCCACAGAAGGAGCAAACCCAAGCTTACCTTTGGGCCTGTCACCTGCTTCTGTAATTGGAGAGACGGGGAGCAGTGGATGCCCTGGTGGTTCCAAATGCAGGGGCTGCTGACAGACCCAAAGGTAAGCAAGGCTATTACTGGAAGCATGTCGTAAGTGGTGGATTTCCCATAATAGCAATATATCAGGGACTGCCTCCAGACTGTGACGGGATATCATGCTAGGAAGCGATAATGCACCATTATCACTTTCTGGCTAGACAGGGTTTTAAGTCACACGCACATCCAGGAATCTGGCATGCCCAGATGTGCATATTGTCACTACTGCACATTACTAGAACCAGAGGGCACTCTGTGATCCAGATGATACATGAGGCAACCCCACACCGTAGCCACCCTGATAAGATCTGCCCATGCATTAAGATCTGGAGTGGAGGTACCACCACCTTCAGCAACAAAAGGGGTGGGCACCCAGGAGAGGGTCTTCTCAGTGATGGCCCCTAGGTTATGGAATAGTCTGCATCAGGCACCTTCACTGTACATGTTTAGGAAGGCAGTGAAGATGCGCCTCTTTGCCCTGGCCTTTGGCTAAATGGGGATACACTGTCTTCTGGGGATGTGCACGAATGTTTTTGGGGCATTTGATTCGAAAGGAATCAAATGTTCAAAAATCTGTGTTCATACAAATAGAATGCATTCAAATGTGTTAAAATCCTATTCGATTTGAATCTATTTGGCATGTATTTGTACGAACATTCAATACATAGCAGATATGTACCTGATACAAATAGATACATATGTGATACAAATAGTTACGTATCTGCAGATGAACAGATATGTATCTAATATGTTTCCCCAGGTTAACAAATATCCGGAAACATTTGTATTAGTTTGAATGTTAGCATACGAATATTGTAACATTCTGTTCGAGTTTGAATGTCCAAATTCAGCTGAATTCAGCCGAATTTTGAATGTTACAAATATTCGTGCACATCCCTACTAGTGGGAAGTGTTATAGTTTTGATATATACTGTTATTGCTTTAATATATATCTGATTTTAAATGGTGTTATTCACCCTGAGACCTTCGGGTATATGGTGGGATCTTCTTCTTCTTCTTCTTCTTCTTCTTCTTCTTCTTCTTCTTCTTCTTCTTCTTCTTCTTCTTCCCCCCACCCGGAAGGGACCAGGATTTCAGCCTCTTAAACCAGGACTCTATTGAGAATATCAGAGGGATGTTAGACGTTTACAGTATAAGAGCAAGAAGACTATGTCTGGTGGCAGTCTTGGAGACCACACGCTTGTACAGTTTCACAGTGACAGAGTCTTGAGATTCATAATAACAAGGAACAAACAAGAGGATTTATGTAGAAGGATGCCTCTTGCTTTTAAACGTCTCATTCAATGCTCTTGTACTATTTGAACATGTGGGGTTATCTGTGGCAGCTGAAAAACAGAAGATCCAGAACTAATTAAAAGAAAGTTAAAGTGATCTCTGGGCATTAAGATGCGCTGGAAAGCTCCTGTTAGTCGTGCTACAACAAAGCTGATCTTTGGCCCTAATAAATTTCCTCCTCCTCCTCCATCTCCTTAAATGATTTTCCCCTGGAGTGTTTTATACACCATCATTATCTGCTTTTCAGCAATTGATAAAGACACGTTCCTTTGCTCAGGTGTGTCTCAGAGACCATGATGTGCCTGAATTGAAGTTGCGTGTTCAGCTCACCATGAAACTGTCTGAAACATCTATTTATTCAGTTCAACAGCAAACCATTTAGTCAAACATCCAGTTGTTTGTCTCTGGTTTTGAAGGGGTTTGAAAATAAGGGATGCATCTTTTCCACTGGGGGGGGGGGAAGCGTTTTTCAAGGCTAACAGAATCATTGAATAGTTTGCCTTCACAAGGGGGGAACGGTTCCGTTTGATCCCATTTCAGGATATTTGAACAACCAGGTGTTGAGTTCAAGGCAGATATCTGCGAATATGAGCCGTTCAATTGGGTATGGGGCGGGATAGAAATGTAAACAAATAAATAATTGAAACTGAGCTTTGCATGTCTCTATTAAGGAAATGGTTTAGCTTTTCTCTGCAGTAGTGCTGAAGCCAAGCTGAAACTCTTTCTTCTATACAGCTATTCAAGGTACAAGGAGCTGTATCATCCCCTTTTGGTTGCAGCTGTTAAAGGCACTGCATCCCATCCACTTTTCTATGCCATCATCTTATCCTTTGCTGTGAAGGCATTCATGTTTTCTCTTTTAGCAGGAGGGGAAAGAAACTCGTGATTATGATTACGATTTGTGAAGGCAGTAGCAGGAGGTACACGCATCAGCATTTTTGTCCCGTTTTAAGAGTCTGGCTGCCTTTCGCTTTCTTTTAGCCTGGTTATGAAATCAACTGCATTGGAAAACTCCTAGAATATGTCGCTTCCTTATCTAATGAATTTCATTATTGCGGCAACCCACGCGGCCCTTGAAAACCAGACTCCTTTTCAAAATTAATACGGCAGCTATCGCTCGCCAAGTCTTTCTTTCTGCTCCCATTTCTCTAGATACTTTGTGATTGATAACACTATTTGTATAGCTAATGAAGACACCAATGTTTTCTGTCCTCCTTCTTTGCCCCAAAGGTAGTCTGCCTGCTTTGCTTCCAAGTGACATGGCGGCGTATGCCCTAGAGAGACATTGTTTTATGAAATAATTCAACATTCAGTCAAGCCAAATTGGGGGTGACCTGGGATCCCTCAAGAGAGAGTGATTTATTAAGAAAAAATTAGCATCTTGGTTCCCAACCAGTCTCTTTTGACACTGGAGTTATTAATAGAGTAGAATCACTAAAGGATGAAGCAGTCCTTATTTGGACACATTTCAAGCAAACCAAATAAGACATGGAATGAAACTGTCTCAAGATTCCCTTCTCCCTGTTCTCCTCCTAATCAGGATTGATTGTAGGGAGCTGGACTCTGGTTGTTTCTCCACTAAGCGTCCCATTAATCAAAGGTATCAGAACATTGGGTGGGCGGTTGTTCCTTAGCCATCTCATGGCTTGTAACGCCAATTTCCTTCACGAGACTCCAGCGGCAGAAATGAGCTGTAACAGCATGGTTTGGGCCAGAGAAGACAATGCACTCATGATCTCAGAGCGAATGATCCAACATTTACTCATGCAAAGAAGGAATACAATAGGGGTGTGCATGAATATTTGAAAGTATTCGAAATTGATTTTGATTTTGTCTGAATTTCGACATTCAAATTTGAATCGAATGTCCATAAATTCAAATGTAAAGATTCAAATGAATTTCGGATTTGGGATCTATTCATTCAAATTATCCAGACATTCATATGCATACGGGTTCGGACACGGTGCATACTTGCGGATACGCATCTTTCCTACATATGTACACATTTGTACGGATCCGTACGGGATGAAAACAGGCTGCATACAGGCTGCATATGGATGCATACAGGATATGTAATGATGTGTATGGGCACATACGAATGTTGTTGACATTCATAAGTGCAAAGTTGAATTGAAAATTCAGACAGATTCAAATGTGCTTAATTTGAATAGAATTTGGTTAAGTTTGAATTTTAAAGATTTGAATTGAATTGAATTTTCAGATACTCGATTCGAATCAAATCAAATCCCAAAAGTTGCATTCTTGCATGCCCGTAGAATCCAACATTTTGCTGCTACAATGGATGCCTACATGGACCTTATATGGCTGAATTTGTGTACGGTTGCCCTTTGTGGACTCTTATGGAATTACAGGAAACATCCTGGATTTCTTCTATCCATTTAGGGTCCTGCTGAACAGGAAGTAGTATGTGAAGACTTCCTTTTCCAGCTGAACCCAAGCAATTCCTCAACTTTCATGCAATCCTGTATCTTGGGATGTTCATTCATCTTGCCTCCTGGCATGCTTCTCAACCTCATCACTTGATGTAATCTGGACTTACTCTTCATTCTTGACCTCTTGTCCTATGGCTTCTTCCCCACCCCCAGTTTTCTCATTGGTTCTTCCAGCTAGATCTCTGGTTGGATCCTTAGATCCAGTTCCTGCTTTGCTGCTTGATCCTACCAGTTGTGAACTCTTGTGTGAACTATAATTATGGACCACATGTACTGATTGCACTGGTGAGAGATGCATTTATGTTGACCTAAGCTGATTTGACACATCTAGCAATAGGGGTGAAGGACTTTGAGAAGCTGCACCCTAGTTGAGCATACAATGGTCCAGATGTCTCTGTGGGAGCAGAACTTTATTCCTTTCATTAAGCATGCTTCAGCCCTTCAAATTTATTTGGGCTCCATCACCATTGGTGATGCTGGTTGAGGTTGTAAAGGGAGCAGACTGTGCTTGCAAAGACCTGATCTCTCATTTCTGTTATTTTTAGGGTGTAGACTGTGTTTTGCAAAGGCCTGATAACATTCAGGTCTGTTACAGGTCAAGGGGGAAAACTGGTTCTAACCAGTTAGTTGACCGCTGTTTGAACTGGGGTCTGCTTTGCTGCAAACATGGCTGCGTAACAGGCTTATAAATAGTAAAATCTCCTCCTTACTGTGAATAAATTAGATGCAAATTAACTAGAGGAGGAGCTTCAGTAGGCTGTAACCTAAAGTCTCTTCTTAAACCAATAGAGGCTTTGGAAGGGAATTTTCACCTGGGATAGGATTTAAAATATTTGTTTCATTGTGTAGTCTTTGAGTTAGTTGCAAGGCGAAAATCCAAACACCAGCTCCCTTTTATTCCAATAAAAAAGAACAAAGGAAATACATTCGTCTTCAGCTTGCTTATTTACTACGCATACCCATCTGGATGGAAGAAATCCAGATCCAACAGCTATGGAAAGCCAAAGGCCATGGTGGCCCATATGAACCCACTGGGCTGGGAAATGGCCTTGCTTTAATCAGTATCCATGCAGGTCAACACCTTAAGTCTGGCTTTCAGATATTCAGTTTCCCCCTCCAACCCTGCATGGGTCACCGCTGGCCATAAGGGCACCACAAATCTGGGGATAAGGAAGCTATTCAAGAAAGCTGGTGTGTTTCAGAGCTTGAACACCACTCTTGATGGCCCTTCTACTGACTGCATTTTGCTCTGCAGCGTTTGTCCCTGCGTATCTAAAATCGCACGCAAATCACCCTGCCCTTCCAGTGAGGAAAGTAAATTGCGTACTGTGTTTTGTCAAATGCTCTCGGAGTGTACTCTTCCAGTGTGGAAAACAGGCTGATGATCATCCCCACATCCCTAACCACCACCCAATTAAAATTCAAATCCAGAAAGGATTAAATTAATTAACCTCTGCTTTCTTCTCCTGGACTGTATCTGAGTAATAGGAGGAAACCACACGGGACCTGTTTGGTGCCCTTATCTTTGCAGAATGTCCACTTAACTAGCAGCGTCACTGTCCATGCCACTCCTTTGGAATGGCAAACAGCATCAAAAGTTGGACCTTTCTAGCTTTCACTAGCAGAGGTTGATGGCTGTGGAAAGTTTGGCTCCTTCATCTATCAGTTCTTGACTCCACTTTTGTGTGCAATTGACCACCTGGCTCAGTGGTTCTCAACCTTCCTAATGCCGTGACCCCTTAATGCAGTTGCTCATGTTGTGAAGACCCCCAACCATGGGGGAGGGGAAGCTCGGAGGGCCGGCGGGAGACTTGTTGAGACCCCTCTGAAAGGGTAGTTCGACCCCCAAAGGGGCAGTGACCCACAGGTTGAGAACCGCTGGTCCAGACCATTCCAGTCTACAAACAGTCAAGTGTCCCTCTCTATCCCTGAGATGGATTATCAAACTAGAGTGCGGCTGCTGCCTTAGTGTGTTTAAAAGATTTCTATGTAGTTGAGGGTTTTTTACTTTAAGCTATCTTATCCCAGCATTGTCTCCTGGCTGATCCACAGGGTGGTAGAAATGTCTCCCTAGCATCAAGATTCATAGAATGCTATGAAATCCTCAAAAGAAGGATCATGATTGCTTAATAATTCCACCCCACTAAATCAAGGCAATAGAGATGTGCATGATTTTTTTTTTGAGATTCTATTCAAAATTGAATCAAATACGTAAAAATCCAATTCAATTAGAATCTTTTAAATTTGAATTTAGGAAGATGCGATTCAAACTTAGCAAATTCTAAATCTGCACATACAAATGTCGACAACATTCATATGTGCACAAACACATCTTCCCCACCATCTGTACATGTCTGTGTGCATCCCGTAGTTATCCCATATGCAACCCGTTTTTGTCCTGTATGGATCTGTACAGATGCGGGAAAGATGCAGATCTTCAAGTACGCATCGTGTACAAACCTGTACAGATGCAAATGTCTGGATGATTCAAACGAATAGATCCAAAATTTGAAATTCAATTTGACTGCTTACATTCAAATTTTGGGATATTCGATTCAAATTCGAATATCAAAATTCGGCACATTCTATTGGATTTTGAATGCCTACGAATATTCGTGCACATCCCTACAAGGCAATATTGACCCAGGTCCTTGTCCTCAATCTACTCTGGATTAGGGATGTGCATAAGTGAGGATCACATTTTCTGTTAAGAGCATTAGAACAGGGGTCCCCAACCAACGGTCCATGGACCAGCACCGGCCTTAGGGGGAGGTTTGCCAGTCTGCGGCACTGCTGCACCAAGCTGCCATGCCACGCCATGGAAAAGGAAGCCGGTCTGTGGTGCAAAAAAGGTTGAGGACCACTGCATTAGAACATAAGAGGAGCCCCACTGGATCAGGCCACAACCCATCTAGTCCAGCATCCTATCTCACACAGTGACCCACCACTTGCTTCTCAGCAACTCAAGCAGAAGATAAAGGCAAACCTTCACCTGCTCTCGAATCCTAACAAGTGGCCATTAGGGAAATCATGCCTGTCGCTCCAATCTGGGGGTGGTACCTGGGCATCCATTCTATTCGGAATTTATCTACCAGAGCCTAAGAGGAGCCCTGCTGAATAAGGCCACAGCCCATGTAGTCCAGCATCCCATCTCACACAGTGGTCTAGTGGTTAAGGAGCCAGACTCTTATCTGGGAATACTGGGTTTGATTCCGTCCTCCTCCACAAAGCCGCCTGGGTGACCTTGGGCTAGTCACAGCTCTCTTTCTGAGCTCTCACAGCCCCACCTACCTCACAGGGTGTCTGGTGTGGGGAGAAGAATAGAAGGTTTGTCAGCCACCTTTGAGTCCCCTCAAATGGGTAAGAAATGCGGGGTAGAAAAGCTAACTTCTTCTTCTTCTTCCTTGCCAAGGTAACAGTGTGGGCATGCATGTACAATCAGCCAACCCTCGGGTATGAGAACCTTATATAGCCTGTGGGTTAGATACACCTTCTTCTATATCGACCTGCCCATGACTTAAGATCTGTAGGTGAGGCTCTCCTGGTTGTACTGTTACCAGATCAACTTTGGATGTCCAAGCATCATAAGAAATCTTGACTGCAAAACCGGGAATTGGAAATATACAGGGTTTTGACATATGAATTTGGCTTTATGATTGGCATAATTGGAAAGCTAAAGGCAGACCATGAAACGTGGAAAGGCCTTAAAATAGCAAGACTACAAGCCTGGAGTTTAAAAAAAGGACACAGTTTTTCTCTTAAGTTACAAGCTGGCTGTTTGCAAAAGATTAAAAGTCTACATGCAAGAGACAATGCTTGGGCTTTAATCTGATTAAGTCAGTAAAAAATACTGACATCTGGATGACCTTTGTTTTCTCTCTTTTTGGGGTAACAGATTTTTTAGAATAATGAAGGGGAAATAAAACCATGGAATATGGAACAGAGATGGGTTTGTCTCATTTTAATAAAAATAATAAATAAAATGGAATGGATTTTTGGAAAAGATTTGGTGAAATAATATATATAGGAATTGGAATTACTACCTAAATGGAAGAGGTCACCAGTGCTAGGATGTAAGGTTTCATATTGAATGTGGCTGGGTTTACATTTCAACAGAGTTTGCTAGGAGTTAGATTAGTCAGGAGAGGTGCTAATTGGAAACCTTAAAGTAAGGTATACAAGATAAATAACTTTTGCAATTAGGCAGAGACATGAAATTATTTAGCCTTATTTTGAAATAAGAGGGTTTTTAAATATCCTATTTATTTCTTCTTTTTCTGTGGAGCTTCACTGAGGGGCATTTCCATTGTGGAAAAGGGCAATGAGTAACCAGTGTCCCCTAGGAGAATCTCTGTTAGCCAAGAGGAAGAGAGAGATAATCCGTGTAAACTCAGGACAAGGGAAATAAGACATTTGAGTTTCAGATATCTTTCCTGTTTACCAGTTTTGTTTGCTTCATTAGGAAATGTTAAGTTTGGGTTAATTAGTATTCTTTTTGGGGGAGAAGAGACTGGAGTCACGTACACATTTTTGTTCATTAACAAGGAAAGACCCAATCAGCAGTTTTTGGTTCCAATTTTTGCTATAAAAAATGGCAGAGAAGAGATGGTTTTTGGGGTCTTCTTCTTCTAGTCATCAGAGGAAGGAGGTCTCCATCTCCGTCTTCTTTTTTTTCCTGTCAAGGGAAACTAGAGAGACCTGGAGAAATTTCTCCATTACCCCCCCCTTTTTTTGTCTTTCTGCTACACAGAAAGTGGGCGGAGTTTTACTGCAAGAGCTGCATTTTACATTTTGGAAGTTTCAGGGTTTTTTTTTTTGCATTTTTTTTCTTTTTTGGCCAAACCAATTGCATTTGTTTTCAACTTGGAGACATTTTACTTATTTTTTATTGAGATCAGGTTAATAAGGGAAGATCATTTATTTTTATTTTGTTGTTCCTGAAGAAGCACAGATCAGCTGGAATCCCACATCAACAGGTTTTGGGTACGGAGACACAGTGGTGAGAGCAGATTTTTGATTTTTATTCCATTCCTCCTTACTCCTCTCTATTCTTATAGTCTCCTTTTATTATTTGGATCCGGGGTTAGGTAACATCTTTAGTGTAAAGGGTGATTTTCCTATCTCCTTGCTGGCTTGGGTACACTTTTCTCCCAAAATTGAAATTATCAATTTAATACATAAAGTTACCTTCATATAAGATATTTAGTTATTTAGCCATGTTTAAAGTTTGTACATGCTCATCTTTGTTTTAAATGTTCTAATGAAGTATGTTTCTGATCTGGCTTCATGTTTCATTTCACCTTCTCTTCTGTATTTCTAATAAATTCGTTGTACTGATTTAAACAAGAAATCTTGACTTTTGAGTCTGAAATGGGTCTTGTCTCTGTTTTCTGGTTATTCCTCGTTATTAAATCCTATGTAAACGATCTATAACGCTACCTATTCCCCTAAAACAGGAGTTAAATCTGGTGTCTCTGGGTTTTAAAATAATCCAAATTGTCCAAATTTTACTCCCTCCATATTCGCTTACAGTATAGACTGGAGCAATATTGGAACTGGTATCAGTACCACCACCTTCCATATCTACTTGGGATAGCGCTACGTGGGATAGGGCAGGATAAAAATACAATAAACAAACAAATCCTGTAAAAAGGGGGTGCTTTGCTGGAAATTAAAGCGGCTGTTTATGGTTCTATTTGCTAGGTAGAAGCAGATCTGGGGTTCCTTTAACACTGCTGCATCCTCAGACCTCAATTCATTTTGATGGACTAGAGATCCAGGACTTGGGGATACATCGCTTTCTGCCTTTGGCCATATAGGCCCGGTTGTCACAATTGATACTGATGTGCAAGTACTATCCAATTAAGCTCATTTTGCTAACTACTGAACCCCAGGCGAAACTGAAGCATCAGAGAAAGTAGGGAATTATTCCCAGCTCCGGGAAGAAAGAATCTCAGCAGGAAGTAATTAGCATCTGAACTGCTAAGCACATTTTTATTCTTTTTTAAAAATATGCTGGGAGATTGTGCAGATTTCAAAGGATGCCACCTTTCTTCTCCCAAACAGAAGTCTTCACATTCAGGCTGCCTGACCTTGAATACCATGCCCTGTTCTACAAAACTCATTTTAAGAATTGTTCAGGCAAAGGGGAACTTCAGCAGAAGAAAGGGTGGGCAGGAACCCATCATACCCAGCAGGCCTGTGTTGTGTCTCCAGCCAATGTGATGTGGAGAGCAAACACATGTGCACGCACAGAAGAGCAGCACCGGCTACAGTCAGCAATAGCAAAGTCCAAAGAGAAGTACCTTGGGGGCTTTAGAGTTAAATGCATCGTCAAGAGAGTTCCAGGGTCAAAGATCAGAGTGTTCAGTAGTAAATCAAGAGGCAAAGTCATGGGGTGTTTTTCCACTGCAGCACTTAGATCCGGATCTAAGATCTGGATCTAAGGAATGGGTACATTCCTTAATTCGGATCTAGTAGATCCGGATTAAGGGAAGCACCCAATGTGTTTCCACGGGAGGTGTAGCATCCATTAGCAATGGGTGCTAACACCCCTGCTGTGGAAACAGCTTTGCACCCATGTGGGGAATCCGGATCGACTCCCAAGGGGTCGGTCCATTACCCCAGGTGTTTTGGGGGGCGGGGGGGGAGCAGTCTTCGAAGCCACTTCGAATTGACTTCGAAGTCATTTCAAAGTCGTTTCGAAGTCATTTCGAAGTCTGTGCAAAATAGCTCCGGAGTGCCTTTGAAGTCTGTGCTGATCTTCGGAGTGAACTTCGAAATGACTTTGGAGTCACTTCGGAATTGACTTCGGAGTCACTTTGGAGTCACTTCGAAGTCACTCCGAAGTTCACTCCAAAGATCAGCACTTCAAAGGCACTCCAGAGCTATTTTGCACAGACTTCGAAATGACTTCAAAATGACTTCGAAGTCAATTCAAAGTGGCTTCGAAGTGACTTCGGAGCCTAGGTTTAGGGTGACCCTAATGGGTGCATCCCCTCCCCCTAGCCTCCTTTGGACCCCATTGCCTGTTTCCCGTGGAAACAGGCTCCCTTTAATCCAGATTTTCTGGCAGAAGACCCATTGTAGACCCCATTAATGGGGTCTACAGAAAATCCAGATTAAAGCCCAAAATGTACCCATTGGATCCGGATTTCCCCCGCAGCAGTGGAAGCAATCGGGTCCCAAATGGGTGCCGTGGTGGAAATGGGATCATCTGGCTCACACCCAAATGGGTCCTAAATGGGTGCAAAAATGGGTACTTTTTGACAGTGGAAAAACACCCATGGAGTACCAGAGTTGCAGCTTTATGAACGTTTGTCTGCCATAACACTTATCAGAATATTCTGCCTTAAATAGATGGGTTAGAGTCATGCCTCCTTCGCTGCAGGTGATGGGTACAGATTCTAGTTGATTTATGCAGCTGTTCACACTGATGTCTCAGACCAGTCGGTGAAGGGTGTCACCTGGTGTGCTCCGAGCCTTTGGTGCTGTCACTTGGAACTATGGGCTCAACGTCTCCACTAGCTTCTTGTGGCAAGCATTCTTCATCTTGCCTGGGCAGGTAGCCTGCCTGAGCTTGGCTGGACGTTGCAACTACCCCTTCATCCTTGGAGGAAGGAGTGCTGATGATGGGGGGCATGACAGCTTGATCCAGAGTCCATTCTCCATATATCCTTCACTGGTGTATTTCCTGAAGGCTGGCTGATGGGTGTATAAGCTGATGGGTGCACAAATATTCAAAACATTCGAAATTTGATCCAATTTGATTGAATTCAGTCATTCGAATTTCAATTAAAATCAACATTCAAACGAACTTTTGAACCTTTCGAATCATTTGTATGAGTTATTCGGACGTTCATATGTGTATGGCTACGTAAGCATTACATACATATCTGTACGCCTTTGTATGGATACGTACGGGATGAAAACGGGATGCATATGGGTCAACATTCGTTTCTTCAAATATGAATTGAAAATTCGTACAAATAGATTTAAATGTATTCCGTTCAAATCGAATGTGAATGCATTTGAATTTTAAACATTAAAATTGATTCAAATCTCGGATATTCTATTCAAATTGAATCGAATCCCGGAAACTGCATTCGTGCACGCCCCTAGCATAAGCCACTGTGTTTGGTGGGATCCATTTTTTGGGTGGGTTTGCACAGCATTTCAGCCTTCCAACCTACCATTAGCACTACCTGGGCTCTGTTGGCACTTGGCATTTTTCTGGCGTATATCTCAGGATATTGTTGTTCACATGCTAATGCAGACTCTGGCAGGCCTCACCTGGCACCTGCTGTAACCTGCACTAGGATGTGGACAGCGGGCTGCTATTCTGGGATATGTTCCAGAATAAAGCCAAGTGCAAATAGGCCCCGGTTCTGATCCTTTCTGCCATTGCGGGCAATGACCGTCTTCATTTTGCCGGAGCGTGATGCCCTCTTTTTCTGCTGTGAGACACACAGAACAGGCTTGGCATTTTGAAACAATCTTGCAACAAAGGCTCCTGTTTGCACTTGTGTGATGGAGTGAGCCTAGCCACTCACTAAATCACTCCTCCAGTGCTGAAGACTTGTGGGAATTTTCCAGAAGTTGTCGCTGGCTATAAAGCCTCCAACAGGAGAAGCTGGGTCACTCCTGGCTGCTGTGTTCCCACCTTCTTCTGGATGCGCAGTCGCCTGCAGCATCCAGATCACCATGGCAACATCCAAGCATGTACCAGATGCTGCCTCGGATGTTGCCTTGGTGATCAGCCTGTCCTGGGTTTAACATTTGCACCTCCAGTGCTTCTGGCCAGGTATGTGGCTAATTTAGCACCTGTGGTCCGAATGACCACCACTGGACTGGATCTTCAACAGCCTGGCATGGTCTTATTTGGTCTAGAGCTTAGGAAGCTGGACTCTCATCTGGGTTTCATTCCGCCCTCCTCCATGAAGCCAGCTGGGTAACCTTGAGCTAGTCACAGCTCTCTTTCTGAGCTCTCAGAGCCCCACCTGCCTCATAGGGTGTTTGTAGTTAGGAGAAGAACAGAAGGTTCGTCAGCAGCTTTGACTCCCCTTAAGGGTGAGAAAAGTGGGGTATAAAAGCCAACTCTTCTTCTCCCTCCATGAAGCCAGCTGGGTGACCTTGGGCTAATCACAGCTCTCTTCTTAGCTGTCACAGCCTCACCTACCTCACAGGGTCTCTGTTGTGGGTAGAAGAATAGAAAGCTTTGTCAGCCATTCTGAGTTCCCTTGAATCTGTGAGAAAAGTGGGGAAGAACAGCCAGCTCTTCTTCTTCAAACCAGGCCGGCAAGTGCAAACAGGCCATGGTCTTTCAAAGATTGTCGCTTTGCCTGCTTCCCACCCTGCATCTATGTAAGATATGTGCCCAACAGCTTGGAAGAAGGGAAAAGAAACCCCATCTACCCAGTTATAGGCCATTCTGACTCACTAATGGTGAGCAGGCAAAGAGCTGCTTCTAAGCTGGTACCCAAGCACATCCTGCTGATTTCAGACTGTAGTTTGCTTCCCCGTGATGGTCCAGTGCACTGACTGTCTTCTCTTCTATTGCTGAGAACAGCACAAGGCTGTGCAAGGGAAGCCCTTCAGGAAAGAAACAAGCAAAGCTAGTGTTGCAGATTGGGGTGGTGGTTGTGAAAGGAACCATCGTTGTGATTAGCCTGCTTTTCCAGAAAATTGCCATTGAGCGTAGACACGCAACTCATTAACTCAGTGAAAGGAAGAGCACGTGTGCCATTAAGTCTATGCGTGGATCTGAAGAACAGAGAAAGAATGGCTTGATGTGTGAGGCTGCCAATATTGCAAGGTGCTTTGCATTCAAGTATCTTCCAAATATCGAGGATTTCCTTTCCACTCACAGCAGCCAGGATTAAAAATATAAGGAAAGGTCCCAGTGCATCAGGCCCATGGCTCTGTAGACCATTCTCCCAGTGGTCATCAGCTGAACAGGAAAGCCCACCAGCAGGACACAAACACACAGCACTTGGCCTCCAAGGCATAAAGACATCAGAAATGCCGCACTGGATTAGACCCATGGCCCATCTGGTCTGCTGTGCAAACCAACCAGAAGGACATGAGGTCAGAGTTTCCCAGAAGCTGGTCTTCAGAGTCAGGACACTTCTTGCTGCCAACAGAGCTGACAGTCCTTCACAGTCCTAACTAGGGGTGTGCACGTATGCAATTTTTGACATCCGATTCAATTTAAATTGAATATTCGAATGTCTGAATTCATACAAATAGAGAGAAAACGAATGTATTCCACTTCAAACCGAGTCAAATAATCCATATCTATTCCTACGAATATTCTATTTATATTTGATGATACGAATGTCAACAACATTCGTATGAGTCCATACAAATCCATACACATCCTGTTTTTATCCTGTATGCATCCCGTTTTCATCCCGTATGTATCCGTACAAATGTGTACAGATACATATGTAATGCATACCGATAAGTACACATACGAATGTCTGAATAATTTGTACGAATGATTCAAAACATTCAAATTCATTTGAATGTTAAAAAATGAATGTATAGACTTCAATTCGGATTCGAATGTCTGAATTTGAAAGAATTTGATTGAATTTCAAATGGTTCTAATATTCTTGCACATGAATAGAAGTCCTAACTTCCATGAATTGGTCCCAGCTGTTTATGAAACCATCTGAATCAACCATTAAAGCTTTTCTCCTTTTGCTGCCTGGAAGGAAGGGAGGGAGGGAGGAAGGAAGGAAGATCCTACTCTTGATTTTAGCTAAAATCCTTAGAACCAATTCCTGCAAGGAAGGAAGGGAGGAAGGAAGGAAGGAAGGAAGGAAGGAAGGAAGGAAGGAAGGAAGGAAGGAAGGAAGGAAGGAAGGAAGGAAGGAAGGAAGATCCTACTCTTGATTTTAGCTAAAATCCTTAGAACCAATTCCTTCAAGGGGGGAAAGGAAGGAAGGAACAATTCTAATTTTGACAGGGCATTCTTGTGTCAGCTGTCTGTTTTCACAAATGAGGACAAGATATGTTTTCCCCACAGTGTGTAACAATTTGCTTTGCTTTGTAACTGCAGCATTTCCTGGCAGAGGTTGATTGAAGTATTTAACATCCTTGTGAAGTGGCCCATCCCTGCACGTGCTGCAAAAGTCGGGGAGGCTTCTGAAGGACTTTGCACATTTGGGGGGGGGAGGGATAACAAGGAATTTCTTGTAGCAGCTGAAAGGCATTAGCTGTGCAGCAAGTTTGATGGACCATTGGTTATGGAGGAGAGTGTTGTGCACGATGGTTCTGGCATAGAAACGGGACCAGGATCAAACCACGGGCTTCCGAACTTGGCCTCACCCATTCCCAGCTGCGTGCCCTGAGCAGCTCGGCCTTTGCTATCCTAGAAGGCAAGGGTGCCGCGCAATCTCTTAGCATCGTGCTTGGAGAGAGGCAGACAGTTGGCGAATCCCTCGGCAGGCAGGGAATGAAAAGGAAGATACAGAGAGGAGATAATGGAGCCTCTTTCTCCCCCCTCCCTGCCTCCTTCATCCATTCCCTGCGTCTCTGCCTGCTTGTACGATGATTACCAATGATGCGCTGTCATCCTAGCAGGTTTCAAGTGACTGCTGATGACAGCCGGGCTGCTAAACACCTGTGGCGCTGAGCAGCCCTCAAACAGTGGCTCTTTGCAGCAGGAGGCAGCTTAGCCCTGCGTGAATTGCTGGCATTTCAAGCAGAGCTGGGGGGGGGGGGGGAAGAAAAGAAAAGTAACATAAAAAATAACCCACACTTTCAAACCTCATGCATTATTAAGGGAGCATCGATGGACTATAGGAAGGGGAACCAAGGGGCAGCCCCCTCCCTCCCTTTTCCCTCCAGCCTCTTTTCCCCTCCTCTTCCCCATCCCTCTGCAATTGAGTTCCTCCTTGTCCACCTTCCCTTACTGCTCCCATGCTATCGGCTGCAATTCCTCCTGCTGATTGACAACAGGAGGACAACGTAGCTTTGGAATCATCGCTTGAGCATCCCGTGGGTGGGGACATGGACAAATATTCGTAACATTCGAAACCCATACAAATGACAGCTACCAGTCTAGATGGCTTTAAGGTAGGATTAGACAAATTTATGTATGACAGATGTATCAGTGGCCACTAGAATGAATGCCTAGGTGCATCTTTCAGGCTGCGGGGTGGGGGGGGGAACCGGGGTGCTTCTAAGGCCATTTGCTGGGATTCTAGAGCAGGAGGAGGTTTGTCCTTGTCTCTGCTTGAGATGCCCATGAGCATTTGGTGGGCCACTGTGTGCGACAGGATGCTGGACTAGATGGGCTGTGGTCTGACCCAGCAAGGCTTCTCTTATGTTCTTATGTTCTTAAATTTGAATCAAGCATTGGCACATTCGGAGACTGGCGTTTAGATTCAAATCAAATGTTTCGATACATATGTACAAAGCTTCGTTACAGCTTCGTGTGGGATTCGTTTGCCAATCATATGCAACTCGTAGCTAACAGTCGTATTGAATTTGTATGGAACATTTGTAGGGAATTTATTTGGGATTTATTTGAATGGATATGAATGTTCTTGCATTCGATTCAATACAAACCGAATACAAAAAGAAAAATTCATGCACGCCCCCTCTCTGTGAGTGTTCAGGGGTCTTTTAACTTTGTTTTTTGGGGAAGGGTCCTGGGTGGGAGGTCAGGGAAGTTAGAACCCACAAAGGGAAGTCTCTGTACATATATGAATATCCAAATTATTCATACAAATGAATCGAGGTGTTCAAATTTGTTTGAATGTTTAAAAAAATGAATGTTTAGACATTGGGTTCAAATTCGAATGTCTGAATTCGAATGAATTTGACCGAATTTTGAATGCTTTGAATATTCTTGCACATCTCTACCTCTGAGTAGTCCCAGTAGAAGCACTGAGCTCTCCTGGAAGGACAGCATCATCAGGGGAAGAAGAAGAAGAAGAGTTGGCTTTTCTACCCTGCTTTTCTTACCCAGTTAAGGGGCCTCAAAGCGGCTGACAAAGCTTCTATTCTTCTCCCCACAACAGACACCCTGTGAGGTAGGTGGGGCTGTGAGAGCTCAGAAGAGAGTTGTGACTCGCCCAAGGTCACCCACCTGGTTTTGTGGAGGAGAGTGGAATCATACTCGGTATTCCCAGATAAGCGTCTGGCTCCCTAACCACTAAACCAAACTGGCTAAAAGGGGTAGAAGAAGAGTTGAAGAGATGGCTTTTCTACCCCACTTTTCTCACCCATTTAAGGGGACTCAAAGCAGCTGGCAAAGCTTTCTATTCTTCTCCCCACAACAGAGCACCCTGTGAGGTGGGTGGGGTTGTGAGAGCACAGAAGGACAGCTGTGACTAGCCCAAGGTGGCTTCATGGAGGAGTGTGGAATCAAACCCGGTATTTCCAGATAAGAGTCAAGCTCCTTAACCACTAGACCAGACTGGAGAAACCTCCCCCATATGTGTTGTTCTAAGTAACGGCACAGTATGAATATAATTGTAAAAACTTGTATGAGTGTTTGGGGGAAAGGGCCAGGCTAATGGAAAAGCTATTCCCCTGGATCAGAGACAAAACTTGCTTTCCCGTATCCTGTCAGACTCAAAGATGTTCTGCCTGAGAATTTTTGGACTGTCTGTTAACAGGATCTGTGACAGTAGTAACTTGTATTATTGTAGGCAACCTGGAAATCTCTTCCCCATTCATCATTTACTATTTTCTCTTCCACGCAACACTGAAGGCAGGAGAATTGAGGAAAGGGGAAGAATTTCTTTCACCCGGTGGGTCATCGATCGATGGAATTTACTGTCAGAAGAAATGGTGACATCAGCCACCCTGGATAGCTTTAGGAAAGGGATAGACAAATTCATGGATGGATGAGTCTTTTTCCACTAGGGCTTAGAACCCTTCTAAGACCCCGTTAGGAACATGATTGGTACCAATTCGGAAGGCCCTGTCCTCACCTGGACCCCACTGAAGGCCCCATCTGCAAGGCCCTGTGTCCACAAGGGCAGGGGAAATCCAGATTTAATGGGTCTTGTTCAAGCCCTTAAATCCGGATTTTGTGTGGACCTGCCCCCTTTTCCCATGGACAGTCAAAAATCTGGATCTTCAAGATCCAGATCTTTGAGATGGGGTCCTCCTGGAGATCCGGAGCTTGATGAAGCCTGAAAACCCCATTGTGGGCACCTTTAATCGGGTCCACACAAAATTCAGATTTAAGGGCCTGAAGGACCTATTAAATTCAGATTTCAGTGGGGTCCAGGTGAGGACAGGGCTTTCCTGACTGGTACCAATCTGATACTAATTGGGTTCCTAATGAGATCTTAGAAGGGTTCTGAGCCCTGGTGGGAAAAGGCCCCTGATTAAAGGTGTCCACAATGGGGTCTTCAGGCATCTTCAAGATCCAGATCTCCAGGAGGACCCCATCTCAAAGATCTGGATCTTGAAGATCCAGATCTTTCTGTGGAAAAAGGGGAAGAGTCTAGGTACCACTAGGTTGGAGAGGCAGGCAGATGCCCCTAAAGGCCATTTGCAGGGAGTCGAGACCAGAGGCATTTTCTCACTACATCCATTCCATTTGGAACGGGTGTAGGACGGGAAGCCTAAGACACTTCAGGACACTTTGACCATTCACACATAGGAACGCAGGAATGCGTGTAAACGATTCCGGCGCGCCTGTGTGCGAATGCTCAAAGCATTCTGAAGTGCCTTAGCCGGCAAACACCGGCAAGGGGCGGGGAGACGGCTGCCGAGGCTCCCGCAGCCAGCAAGGCAGGCAATCAGCTGATTGTCAGCCAGCACCGGCAGGGGAGGCGAGCCCGCAGCTGTCAGGGAGAGAGAAACATGAGCGAATGCTTCTCTCCCCGAATGGCTGCGGGCGCTTCGTCCGCACCAGAACGGATGTAGAGCGCTTTAAAGTGCTCTACATCTCGAACGCGCGCAAGACAGCTACGGACACGTCGGAGCGCAAGCCCCGCAGCAGCAATGCGTATGCCGCGTTCGAGGCTGTCTTGCACGCGTTCCAAAACCCCGTGTGCGAAAACGCCTCAGGTTTTGCCTTTGTCTTCTGCTTGAGATGCCCAGATGCAACTGGAGATTACAGATTATGGGCAGGATGCTGGACTAGATGGCCTGTGCCCTGATCCAGCAGGGCTCCTCTTAATTCATGGAGGACAGGTCTATCGGTGGCTACTAGAATCAATGCCTAACTAATGCATTGGATACAGGATGCTTCCAAAGGTCGTTTACGGAGTGTTGTGAGCATGTAAAGATTTTCCCTTTGTCTTCTGCTTTAGATGCCCAGAAGGCATTAGTGTGCCTCTGTGTGAGATGAGATGCTGGACCAGACGGACTGTGGCCTGATGCAGCAGGTCTTCCCTTATTTTCTTCAGTGATCTGTAATCTATTTGGAGATTTTACCTTTTCCAGTCATCTGATAAATTCAGTCTAGCCTTGAGCCAAAAATGCAAATCATTTCGTAGCGCTCTCTGCTGCTTTCTCCTTTTTAAAATATTCAAGAAACTTCATAAAGGAATTAAAAGAGAGAGAGACCAGCTTCTTTGTAATATAATTTTAAGGATAAAATGTATTATTATGCGTTGTTCATTATCAAATGACTCTCTATTTATATAAAGAGATGTTAACAAGCTTCCCAACATGATTTTACATTTCACTGTCCGTCGTTGGGGAATCACTCCACATTGTAACCCAAGCAATTAAAGTAGCATCGTCCCGAAGTGCTTATACTATCATTCTCGTATGAATTCTTGATGAAGACATTTTAATGCACGCTTTTTATATGGTTTGGCGGATTATCAGGGATATTGCTCTTCCGTCCTTTTGCAGAGCAAATGAAGGGCAAGCAGGAATGGTAAATAAAACCCCCGTATCTATTCATCATGGGCTACGAATGCTTTTTACTCAATTGTAGGGATGTTTTAAAATGTTAATGTATACTTTCAGTACGTTTGAAATATGATTTTGTTGCTTGTAAGCCACTCTTAATATCATGAGCTGCTGGATGATGATAGAAAAGAATTTAGAGTGCTCAGACGGCACTGCTTCCAGGCGGGAGAGGCAGGCAGGATGCCTTTCAAGGCCATTTGCAGGGAGTCAAGAGCAGGTGAAGGTTTTACCTTTTGCCTTCTGCTTGAGATGCCCAGAAGCCATTGATTGGCCACTGGGTGAGATAAGATGCTTGATTGGAAGCGTTGTGGCCTCATCCAGCAAGACTCCTCTTGTGTTCTGATACTTCACAGGGTAGCACTTGGAGACTAACAGGAGAAGGGTTGGTGGCATGAACTTTCGTAGACAAGGCTACTTCTTCAGATGCAAGGGGGCCTTGGACCCCCTAGTATCTGAAGAAGTAGATGTGTTTATGAAAGCTCATGCCACCAACCCTTCTTCAATGGTCCCCCTAGCATCTGAAGAAGTAGACGTGTCTACAAAAGCTCTTGCCACCAACCCTTCCCCTGTTAGTCTCCAAGTGCTACTAACTACCTTGTTGGGCTTTTCAAATTAGACTAACACGGCTATTTCTCTGATATTGACCAGGGTTGTTAACGAGCCACTGTGTAAGATGGGATGCTGGACCCGATGGGCTGTGGCCTGATTCACCTGGGGCTTCTCTTATGTTCTTATGGTAGTTCTCCAGATGTTCCTAAAGAATTTCCAGTATTTTCTGCCAGTCCTGCTGGGAGAGGGATACTGGGAATTGTAGTTCAGGAAGATGTGCCTGGCCTGTGGCACATGCCCTTGGTCCAAGCCAAAGCATTGTACATTTCTCACCTCCCTTTCACTATGGAGGATCTTTGGGTGAAGGACAGACTTGAAGCCTTTTCTCTTCATTTTCTCTCCTTGGTTGATGGGGAGCGGTGAGGGAGAAGAGCGTGGGTTCTTCTGTGGTGCTTCTCTTCTTATTGCTTCCCAATAATGGGTGTTTTTCCACTGTCAAAAGTACCCATTTTTGCACCCATTTAGGATCCATTTGGGTGTGAGCTGGATGACCCCATTTCCACTACAGCACCCATTTGGGACCCGATTGTTTCCACTGCCATTGGGGAAATCCGGATCTAATGAGTACATTTTGGCCTTTAATCTGGATTTTCTGTAGACCCCATTAATGGGGTCTACAATGGGGTCTTCTGCCAGAAAATCCGGAATAAGAGAGCCTGTTTCCACTGGAAACAGGTAATGGGGTCCAAAGGAGGCTAGGGGGAGGGGATGCACCTTTGGTACCCCCCCAACATTGGCTTCAAATTCAATTCAAATTCAATTCGAAGTGATTTTGAAGTTAACTTCAAAGTGACTTCTAAGTGACTTTGAAGTTGACTTCGAAATGACTTCAAAGTCACTTCGAAGTCACTTCGAAGTGAATTCAAAGACTGCAGCACCCCCTGCACCCCAAAACACCTGGGGTAACAGACCAACCCCTTGGGGGTAGATTCGGATTCCCCAGATGGGTGCAAAGGTGTTTCCACAGCAGGGGTATTAGCACCCATTGCTAATGGGTGCTACACCTTCCGTGGAAACACATTGGGTGCTTCCCTTACTCCAGATCTACTAGATCCGGATTAAGGAATGTACCCATTCCTTAGATCCAGATCTTCTTAGATCCGGATCTAAGGGCTGCAGTGGAAAAACACCCAATGATTGCACATATTAGCTGGCAACCTGTGCTGAGGTTCCCCTCTTCCATGTGCCTATTCAGTGTGCAGAAGCCTTGCAATTCCATTTCCCATGCATCTCTTTGAAGTCTAGGAGCCCTACAGTTCCCTCTTCCATGCCACAATGAAGAGTATGAAAACCTTGTAGTTTGTCTTGCAGGCAGATATTCAAGGTGCAGGAGAATCATATTCCTTCCTACTTGATCACCCTAACTACCTTTTCACAGGCTGTTTTCCAGCCATACCAAAGCCAGAGGTTCCTATCAATAGACTCCGTTTCTTGTTCTTTACCCTGGACAAGCAAGGGTGCCCCCCCGGTACCCAGATGAACTGCATAAAGGTTCAGGGAAGGGCCAGAGAAGGGATGTGTGGCCTCCATTCTTTCTTGTCCTCTTTATATGCACACATATCTTCTAGGATAGTGTGTGTTAGGGGTGTGCACAGATGCAGTTTTTGGATTCAGTTCAATTCAAATAGAATAGTTGGATGTTCCTATTCGAATGAATAGAGAAAAAACTAATGTATTCAAATTCGAATCCAATTCAAATACATTCATATCTATCCATATGAATATTTGATTCGTATTTGTTGACATTCGTATGTGTCCGTACGCATCTGTGCACATTCGTACACATCCCATTTTTATCCCATATGCATCCCATTTTTATCTCATACGCATCCCGTTTTTGCCCCATATATATCCCTGCAAATGCGTACGGATACGAATACGATGCATACAGATAAGTATGTAATGCATACTTATCCTTATGCATATGAATGTCTGAATAATTCGTATGAATGATTCAAAACTTTCAAATTCATTTGAATGTTAAAAAACAAATGTATAGACAAATGTTTCAAATTCGAACAAATTTGAGCAAATTTTGAATGTTTCAAATATTCTTGTGCATCTCTAGTGTGAGTTTTGCTTCCTTCCTTCCTCTCTCCATCTCTTCCTTCCTTCCTTCCTTCCTTCCTTCCTTCCTTCCTTCCTTCCTTCCTTCCTTCCTTCCTTCCTTCCTTCCTTCCTTCCTTCAAAGCCAGACATCTCAATAGCATCTCCCTTCTAAAGATGCTCTAGAAGTAACCAGCTCAGAGCATATTCCTGTGTGCCATGGATATTTCAACTGTTGGGGGAGGGGGGAGAATGACACCAGCTCCAGAGGTGTGAAGCAACCCAAATTGCACCCCATCAGGCTCCAGTGATCAACGGGCCTGACAAAGCGTTGCACGTCTGGAATGATTTTTCAGGCGCCATCAGGAGCAAATTGTGTATCCAATTTCTGTCACAACTGCTTTGGCTGTGCAAATGGGAGAAGTAATTGCAGTACGATGGGAGCTGACGGAGAGCGCCCAGGCTGGTCCTCAGGCCACCCTTGTCACGTCCCCCCTGGAGGGGTTGGGCTGTTGGCTGGGGGCTTTGCAGAGGGGGGAAAGGAATGATGGAGACTCTGTGGGATTGGACCAGAAGAGAAGAAAGGGATTGCATGAAAAGAGGGACACTGGTTCAGCGAGTGAAGGGCGGGTGGAGTGCAATGGATAGGAGACAATATATGTTGGTGTATGGAAGAAGAAAAGGATGGGAGGGAAGGAAGGAAGGAAGAAGAGAAGGTGACTTGTAGTCAGCTCATGGGACCAGAGGCAAAAGAGATCAGGCAATCTGATATAAGAAAGGAAAGTCATATCTTCACTTGGGGCGGGGAAAGAAATGCATGATGGCTGCATTAAAATAATGGCTCCCCTTTCCTGGAATTTGCTAGGAGAAAAATGGGATGAAGATCACACACACACACACACACACACACACACACACTGCAATGCCAATAGTAATAATGGCTTGCAAGGAATATTGTTGGAGAATTGTCAGTGCTTTTAATAGGGTTCAGGCGACCTTAACTCTGGAGAGAAAAATGGGATGGTGAACAGCGTGTGCCAGCTATTTTTAGCCAAGAGAACATACCTGTAATATTCTCTGGCGTCCCGCGGTCCTCTCTCTGCTCCTCTTATTGGCTCATCATTAACTTATCCCTTTGTGTTAACAGCGCATTGGAGATCCTGACCCCTGGCTGTTCATCAATGCTTCCTTTCCTTATGCCTGGGACCTTCCCCGGTGCAGGTAGAATGCTTGTGAACACCCTGAGACCCCACTGCCTCTCAACCAGTGATTGACACTGCTTTATGGCAAACCACTGCTTTTAAGCCTTTAATGTGTACGTGTGGAATGCATAATTCATTTCTACAGGGTGAGATCAAACCCTTTGTCGTGGTTGCTGGGCTGGCAGCTGCGGAGAAGCCATGAAGCGAGTGAAATATTTCCCCCTGCTTGTGCTGCTGTTTGCAGGAGTGGAGTAGATGGCAGAGTCCCCACAATTGGAAGCCGGTTACCAGATAACCCGAGGGGAGCCAGGGTGTGAGTGTTTGTGGGCAGCAATGTGAGCCCGAGGTTCATTTGAGAGTTAACAGCTTCCTGGGGTGATTTTGAGAGGCGAAGCCATCAAGAGCTGCTGTTTTAACCCAATGTTGACAATCAACATTCATCATGGCGAAGAGAGAACTTAATGGGCTATTGACCAAGTTAAAAGCCCAGATCAATGGCAGCCCAAGTGCCTCAATAGTTCAATACATCCCAGCTGCCATCTATGAAACCAGTCAATATCACGTCCTTCATCAGGGCTAATGGTGGAAGACAGATCTGAGGAAGGGTGGGTGGAAATAAGGGAGAGACAAAAACAGAAATGTTCTTGGCAAGAAAGATGCCACTGTGCAAAATTTCAGGAGGTCAGGTTGGCAAATGCATTCCTAGGGCTGACAGGCTCTACCATTTTGGTTCATCTGATGATGGTTCTGCTCCTCAGTTTAACTCAGAGATATTTCTGAAGCTTGGCTATGAATGATATGCTTTACAGGTAGGCGTGAAGGATGTTTCAAAAACTTGGTTACCAGAAATCTCTGCCAGTTAGTTGTGAACAACTAAGATGAACGAAATCACGGAGCAGCTAATTTTGCCTCTAAAGGGAAAGGAGTCGATCACAGAGTAGTCAGACTTTCTAAATGTGTGTTGGAATGTTCAGGGCTATGGTCATTGGTGACCCACAAATCAGAACTTCAGGTCATTATGCTATGAGGCAAAGTGAGAGTTAAAGAGACAAAAGTAGGCTAGTGGTTACAGTGCTGGATGAGGATCCTCAAAGTTCAACCTCCCTGTGGCCTTCTAAACTCTCTGGGTGACCATAAGCCTCTGAATGTAACCTCCTTGTAACACCCTTTCAGAGAGGGCAAGATGGAGCTGTCCAGCATCTCCTAAGCAGCAATTTTGTCCACTGCAACAAGGCCATCTATAGGCATGAATACATGGAAGAATGTCTCCACCGCATGACAAGATGAGGCAGGAATCAGCTGTGTTGGATCTCCAATGACAGCTTGACCCCATCAAGACTTCCTAGGCTGTTTTTGTACTTACCTCTGTTAATCCGGATTTGGAAGATCCAGATCTATGTGATGCAGTCCTCATTGGAATCCGGTCTTTGCAACAAAGACCCCATTAGGAACCAGATAGGTACCTTTAGTGGTATCTTCAATCCAGAGCCTCAGGATGGGTGCTACTGTGTCCATCAGGTGCTAGACAGCCCATGCGGACTCATGGGGCCCTCATCATGATGCAGAAATTCAAAGACCAGATTCCCACGAGGACTGGATACCTCACATCTGGATCTTCTTAAATTCAGATTAAGGGAGGTATGTGAGGACCCCATACATCCACACAGAAGATACCATTAAAGGAGTCTTGAGTTAATCCAAATTTAAGGGCCCAAAGACCCCATTAAATCTGGATTTTGCCAGCTCTTGTGGGTGCAGCACATTCAGAATGAGGTCCTAATGGGGTCCTTAAGGAATCTTGTGTGCACAAAAGTTGCACCAGTACCAACATTGAGGTAGCTGCTGTCTCTGGCCTCGTCACCCTGGTTTTCTTCATCTTCTTCATTGTATTGGTAGTTCTGGTGCCAGGGATTTCGTTTGTACTGGTTGCAGTTGCTGCATCTTCAAGGTTTTAGATGGTAGCCTCAAAGTAACTGTTCTTTAGCATTACCCAGGGAAAACATGTGACTTAGGAAGTATTGTCCCAGAATGGCTGCCTCTGGCTGACAGTAGACAGTTCAGGCAGGAAAGGAAGGAGAATCAGTGAAACAGGTCTTTCTCTGGCTTGAAAAGGTTTTAATAATTTTCCTCTTGTTCTTTTTTTTTTTTTCTTACCATAAGGTTGCCTACCTCTTTAGATGCTATATAGAGGAAAATTTGTCCAAGTGGATGGCTGTTTTTTTTTTTGTTAAGTAGACAGTCAAGTAAAGAAAATGCTTTTGAATTTATATCATCCAGTGACCAGTTTGGTTGAGTGGTCAGGGAGCCAGACTCTTATCTGGGAATACTGGGTTTGATTCCACACTCCTCCACGAAGCCAGCTGGGTGACCTTGGGCTAGTCACAGCCTTCTTTCTGAGCTCTCACAGCCCCCCTACCTCACAGAGTGTCTGTTCTGGGGGGAAGAATATAAAAGGTTTGTCAGCTGCTTTGGGTCCTCTTAAATGGGTGAGAAAAGTGGGGTAGAAAAGCCAACTCTTCTTCTTCTTCCCCAGATGCAGGGAGGCATCCACCCACCTCATCATCTGTATACTAGTTCTGCATACCCTTTCGTTCTGTGGCAGATGGAATGTGAGTAGGGCAGGTGGAAAAAAAAGCTTCCAGCTGGGACAGCCCACAATCCACAGTCCACAATCCATACCTATCAGTGGGGTTGGTAGATTGACAATTAGGGATGTTCATGAACGGTTTTTTTAAATATTCGATTCACATCAAATCAAATGCAAGCAAATTCGTATTTGTTCAAATAGATCCCCTTTGAATGTGGTAGGATTCGTATTCAATACGAGTGTTCAGTCCTATACAAATCCTATACAAATAGCATATGAACCCCATACGAGTCCCAAAGAAGCTTCAAATGTATCAAAACATTTTATTTGAATTCGGATGTCAAATCTTCCAATGTGCCAACATTCGATTCGAATTCAAATGTCCAAATTTGGCCAAATTTGTACGAATTTCAAATATTATGAATATTCATGCAGATGCCTATTGACAAGAATATTCAAATGTTGCATTTTGAGGCTGAAGCCAATCTGTCTTATTGTGCGTCAGTAACAAAAGAAGCATTTGATCTAAGTGGGACTGAAATGCGCTGAAATGACATGAATATTTCGAACCTCCTCTACCAAGAATTGGCCTTAGAAGTCCCTGATGCTACATAGACTGTGAGCAACAATTTGAATGGAAGTTTCTGTTTCTTATGCACCCAGAGTATTTCTTATGCAGGGTCCCGCACTTTGCTTTCAGTTCTGCATTTCCTCGGTCTTCTAAACCGTTCCATGCTTAAAATGTGGTGCTTGTTTTATCTTTTTAAATTGAAATGTAATGCTCATTACTTTTTATGACTTTCAATCTATTTTATTAGTTTTATCTTTGCGCCCTCCCCAGATGAGGGGCAGGTTATAAATACAATCAATTGGTCACTCAGTGAGATAGGATTCTATCAGTCTAAGGGTGTAGTCACTCAAAGCAGAAGAGTAGGGCTGTGCACGAATACAATTTTTGACATTCAGTTGAATTAGAATTGAATATTCAAATGTCCAAATTCGCAGGAATAGAGAAAAAATGAATGTACTAAAATTCAAACAGTTTTGAATACATTCATATCTATTCGAATGAACATTCGATACATATTTGATGAGAAGAATGTCAACATCATTACGCATCCCGTTTTCATCCCATACGTATCCGTACGATGCGTAAAGATACAAAGAAGATGTGTACAGATACATATCTAATGCACACATATCCGTACACATATGAATGTCCAAATTATTTGTACCAATGATTTGAAATATTCGTATTCATTTGCATATTAAAAAACAAATGTTTGGATATGCAACTCGAATTCAAATGTCCGAATTTGGCCGAATTCGATCAAATAATGAATATTTTGAATATTCTTGGACATCCCAGCCCCCGAGAGACAGCAGCATGTGGCCCCTGGGTTCCCAAGACTTCTCTCATCCACCTTTTCTTACGCATGATGCTTAGAGGTGGGGGGAAGGTCAGACTGGTGTGTGAACAATCCCACCTCGAAGCCTTCTCTAAAGCGCCTCAGTGATGCTTCTTTCTATTCCTGTGTCTGATCACATCGTAAGCCACTCCGTGAAACAGTCTTTCTTATATCCAAACAGCAACCAAATGCAAACATGAACAGCATGAATGAAAAACATGGGGAATTTTCCTCTTAATCTCTAAATCCACTATAACGTTTTCTTCAGTTTCTCCCTCTTTGTTGCCACGAATACTGCTTTGCAGCTGCTCTCTGTCTGGATATCCCAAAAAGCAATGTGTTTTACCCAGGGAAGGAGGAGGGGGAAGCAAAGGCAGAAACCCTTCGCCTTTCCCTCATCGGTTTCTCCAGCCGCCTCCTGCCTCAAACGCCAAGGCGGAAAATCAAAGATGGTGTAGGCCTGAGTTTTGTAGCTTGCTCTTCACCGTAATCAAAGGTGTTTTTGTAGCTGGTTGGGAAAATTAAATGTCAACGCTTGGGTGCATGAAGGTCATTGCATTCCATTACTTAAAGTAATGTACACAGATCTGTTGTGACACATCCATTTGTTAACTAGGCCCCTGCCATTCGGTGGGAAAGCGCAGTGTAGGCATGCAAATGAAAGAGTGAGCAAAGGAGAAGCTCATTTGGGTGGAATGGAAAAATCCTTTGGTCTACTGAATTGTGTTCTCTCTCTCTCTCTCTTCCAACACCACCAACGCACTCTTTCTGCTTTTTAACAGGATTGGCTGACCAAGTTTGGCTACCTGCCCCCTCCAGATCCCATCACGGGACAGCTGCAGACGCAAGAAGAGCTCACAAAAGCCATCATGACCATGCAGAAGTTTGGGGGCCTTGAAAGTACCGGCATCCTAGGTCAGTGGGGCACCAAAATGGGGTGAAGAGAATAGGGATCTGCACAGATATTCATAACACTCAAAATTCATACGAATTTGGCCAAATTCAGGCACTGGTATTCAAACCGAATGTTGGCACATTCGAGGATTGACATTCAAATTTGAATCAAATGTTTCAGTACATTCGTATGAAGCTTCGTATGGGATTCATATGGGATTCATATGGAATATGTATGGGATTCATATGCATTCACATGCATTCGATTGGGATTCATATGGAATTGAACATTCATAGTGAATTCAAATCCCACTACATTCAAAGGTGATCTGTTCAAATGAATATGAATTTTCTTGCATTCGATTCAGTGAATCAAATATATATATATATAAATTTGTGCACATCCCTGAAAGAGAAAGCTACTATTTCCAACCCAGAAGCAAAAGGTTTGGTGGCATCTCCAACCCAAACAGGGTAGCAAACGTATTCTTGGATTAGAGTTCCCATCACCCCTTGTCACCAAGACATGTCTGTGTAGGTTATAAGAGTTCAGCAACATTCAGGCACCTATTCACCAGGTCTGTGTAAGAAAACCTCATTTTCTGACATGCAATTGGAGAATTCTTATAAACAAAAAGAAGAGTCGGTTTTTATACCTCACTTTTCTTACCTTTAAGGGGACTCAAAGCAGCTGATAATGGCCATCAATGTCTACTGTTAATGCCTACTAGAATGGATACCCAGATATACCCTCCAGGCTGGGGAGACATTTGCTGGTATTTGAAAGCAGGTGAGGGTTTTGCCTTTCTGTGTTTTTCCACTGTCACGGGGGGTGTTTTTCCACTGTCACTGGAAGTACCCATTAAGTACCCATTAATGGGTATGTAATGGCATTTTTGTACCCATTAATGGGTACTTAATGGGTAGTTTTAGTGACAGTGCAAAAACACCCTAGAAGTACCCATTAAGTACCCATTAATGGGTACAAAAATGCCATTACATACCCATTGATGGGTACTTAATAGGTACTTTTAGTGACAGTGGGAAAACACCCTTTGTGTTCTGCTTGAGATGCCCATGAGCAATTGCTGAGCCACTGTCTGAGTCAGGATGCTGGATTAGATGGGCTGTGGCCTAGGGATATGCATGAATATTCATCACATTTGAAATTCATACGAAGTCGTGTGAATTTGGACATTCAAATTCAAATCGAATGTTGATACATTCGAAGATTGGTGTACGAATACAAATCAAATGCTTTGATACATTTGTACAAAGTTTTGTTACGTTCATGAGCCTGCCTGGGGAGGTTGGAAAGTGAATGGATCCAGAGTGGATTCAAAGCATATTCAGAGTGGATTCAAAGCATATTCAGAGTGGATTTGACATGTTCAGAGCAGATATATAGGGACTATGTACAGGATTTGTAGGGGATTCACAAGGGGTAGATAGGGATTTGTAGGGGATTCATCGGATCGAATTCAAATCCTACCACATTGGAAGGGGATCTATTGGAACAAATATGATTTTTTTTGCCTTTTATGTGGTTCAAATCATACACACAAACAGAAGAAGATTTGTGCACATCCTACTGTGGCCTGGTCCAGCAGGGCTCCTCTTATATTCCCACAACAGACATCCTGTGAGGTCGGTGGGGCTGTGAGAGCTCAGAAAGAGAGCTGTGACTCACCCAAGGTCACCTTGCTGGCTCTGTAGAGGGGTGTGGAATCGAACCAGAAGACTTCCATATAAGAGTTGGACACTCTAGCCACCAGACCAAGCTGGTGTTCTTTGTGGGCAAAACTACAGATATTACTGTAGAAAGCTGGAGGATCGAACTTCAGCATCAACTGTCAAGGGACAATGCGGCTGCTCATCAAAAAATGTAACTGGTACCAGCGCAGACAGGCCCTCAGATAATAGCAGCAGCAAACTAAGGTGTGGGCTCCATTCTTCCTCCCGCCCCCCCCCCACCCGGTCTCCAGGGCCCTTCAGGAAGGAAAGGGTGCATGCGTGCGAGTACCATATGGCCTTCCTTGCCATCTTAAGGAAGTAATTACATGGCTCAGGTGTTTTGTCGCCCGGTGTAGCTCACAACCCAAGGCGGGCAATTATTTCACCATCCTTGCATGCTTCTGGGCCCGCCGTGGTGTGGTTCACGGAGCTTTTTGTCTCTGCCTGTCCCCATCTTTCTCTCCCCCTGCCCCTGTGACATGTGAAATCATCCAGATGGTGCGTTTCCCCCCGCTTCTGCCTTTCCGATGATTCCTTCCCACTCCTTAAAATTAATTACTCAAAAACCCAGGAGGCGAGGTGGGGGTAGAGAACGCCTGTTCCCCCCCCCCCCACTAATGACTTTTGGAAAGTTGATCAAAAGCAGAGTGAAAATGTCACGCTTTGCTGTGAATTTCCCTGCTGTCACCCAAATGTTGTGATAAAAAATGAGAGGGAAGTGTGTTTTATGTGTGCACTGGTTTTTAAATTTTCCCTGCAAAAAAGGGGAGGCAGTGGGGGGAAAGCTTTCCAGTTTATCAGGTGAGTTGCTGAAACCGAAGGGTTTGGTTTAGCTTTGGAAACTCCTCAGGAGATTAATCCTTTTCACACATTGGCTGAGTCCCCATGAACTCCATTTACTTCGGGTTGGATTCGGGTCATTCCCAATATGGAGTCAAGTTCGAATCGACCCATCCCCATGCAATTGACGAAAGTCAAGTACCTGTCCCCATGCAAACCGTGCTAAACCCCTGCTTCAGGAGATTGCATCTTTTTCCATCCACCTCCTCTCTCCTTATACGAAGCTGGCTTGATGTCACCATACCCTGTCCTGCCCCTTGCAACTATGACAGGGAAACACTACCAGGTGGCACCTCTACGCACACAGCACACAGCAAAGATAAACCGTGATAATAGGGGACATTACTAATAGGATGGAAAAGCAGCTCATTGCTTGGAGCCGCCTCATTTGGAGAACGTTTAGCGGAGGTGCAGACCTTCACATGACAACGGGCATACCACACTCCCAACAGGTTCGGGAATTTGTTAGGAGGGAAACCTGTCTCCGGGGGGGGGGGGGAGGCCCACTGGATCACATTTTGGCCGCCACAGGGAAGCCACAGGCGCGTTGCCCACGTGTAGCTTGCCGATCAGGGAAGGGGGTGTAATAATTGTAGCCGGAAAGACAATCATAGGGCAAATGAGAGCCGTTGGACTCCCTCATCATTTCTCTTTTATCATAATTTATTAAAATAAATGCCCAAACAGTTGTGATCACAGCGCACAGGATAGGAACAGCAAGCACAGGTGAAGCCCTACCTGCTAATGATTCGAGTGCCAATCTCCTCCCCCAATAACCCAGGAGTGACCACATGCCTCCAAAATAATCCGGGCTTGCCTCCTGAACCGCAGCAAGAACACTTCACAAGGGGAGGTTTTTTTTACCGCGGATTTGGGTGATTTGTTCCGCATGTAGGTTTGGGGGCGTTGCATGGGGACACTTTGAGTCGAATTCAGATTCAGTTCTGTTGTTAGTATTTTAATATAGACTACTATGGTTTTAATATATGTTTGATTTTAAATGTTGTTACCCGCCCTGAGACTTTCGGGTATAGGGCGGGATAGAAATACAAATAATAAATAAATAAATCCTCCCATCCTGACTAGGGATACACACAATTTTCTTTTTTTGTATTTGATTCGTATTGAATCAAATGCAAGAAAATGTGTATTAATTTGAATAAATCTCTTTGAATGTGGTAGGATTTGAATTTGATATTCCATGCGAATTTGATACGAATGCTTGATATGAATCCCATACAAATCCATATTGAAACATTTGATTTGGATTTGAACGTCAGGCTTAGTTCATGAGCCAGTGGTTAGGGACCTGGACTCTTATCTGGGAACACCGGGTTCAATTCCACACTCCCCTCACAAAGCCAGCTTGGTGACCTTGGGCTAGTCACAGCTCTCTTCTGAGCTCTCACGGCCCCACCTACCTTTCTGTTCTATTGTGGGAAAAGAACAGATGGTTTGTCAGCCGCTTTGAGTCCCCTTGAATGGGCGAGAAAAGGGGGATAGAAAAGCCAACTCTTCTCCTTCTCCTTCTTCTTCTGTGTCAACATTTGATCCAAATTTGAATGTCCAAATTAAGCCAAATTCATACAAATTTTGGATGTTACGAATCTTTGTGCATATCTCTACCCCCCGCCGGTCTTACTAAGCCCAACACATGGCTTTGGGCCATTTCAGGACTGGTCCAGTGGGCCCAGCCACATCTGGATCTGTTCTGGCAGCAGAAACATCTCCAAAGTTCAGAGATAAGCCTTCTGCCTTTGGAAGGCTGTCCTAATATAACACCTCAACCTGACTCCAATGATGGCACAAGCCCTGAAGCCACTTCCAGGTTCACCCCGGGGATCTATTTTGGTGGCACAGTTTGGTGCACTGACAGCGTGCGTCCCCAAGTTAGACCGGAACAGGAAGGCCTGTGTCCTTTTTTCCACACCTCCCTGCCACAGGAAGTCTAGTATCCCCTGGAGCATCAAATGGAGACTGCCATTAAGTGCAAAAAGGGGCTTAAACTCTTTTTTTCTGGTGTGTGTGTTTTTTTTAGGATTGTGGGAACTGTAGTCCAAGGAAGGAACTTCCCCAAACTCTTAACACAATGGATTTGTGGCAATGGTCTGCTAGGATCTAGTACACTTGAGTTCTGTAAAGGAAATTTCATTTCGCTAGCAAGGTTAATGGCTGCTCAACAAAATCCCTCTATCATTGTTATTGTCCCAGAGAGGCCTGAGAGAACTATTATTCTCCTTCTACACAAAGAATTTTAGGGGGGGGGGAGTTGTTTTATTTTTTTAAATATGAACTCAAAACACACACAGTTTTGCTTCTGTCTTTCAGGGTTCTTCTAGATAGGATGCTGCTAGTGGCCTCTGGGAAGGAGACCCCAGGCCTCTTCACTGGGGGTTCAGTGTACACTTCCTTCTGAGATTGTGTGCAGAAGGCTGGGAGAGGGAGGAAGAGAAACATTGTCTCTGCTGTCCTCCTTTCCTTTCCCTTCATTCTTTCCACCAAAAGTGGCTAGAAGAGAATATCATAAGGACAAAAGAACTTAAGAGCAGTCCTGCGTGATCAGGCCACAGTCCACCTAGCTCACCAATCAATCTCTCACAGCGGTCCACCAGTTGCTTCTGGGCATCTCAAGCAGAAGACAAGGGCAAAACATTCACACACTCCCAGATCCTACAAAATGGCCTTTGGGGGACTCCCAGCCTGGAGGAAATATCTAAGCATCCATTCTAGTAGCCATTGACACCCCATCCATGCATTTGTCTAGCCCTGTCCTAAAGCCATTCAGGCTGTTTGCTGTTACCACCTCCTCTGAAAGCAAATTGCATAGACCAATGGAAGAGATATTTTCCCATTGAATTGGTCATCCACTTTGAAGGAGCAGGGTTCACACTAGATGCTGTAACTGGACGGAGGGGAAGCAGGGCTACTCCATCTGCCTTGCTAAGGGATGGATTCCATCAAGTCCCTCCCATCACAAGTGCCACTAGCTGGAGAAGCAGGCAGACTAAGGGGGGGGTCTCCTTTAAAAGATGGATACTTAGTGGTCTAGTGGTTAGGGAGCCGGACTCTTATCTGGAAATACTGGGTTTGATTGCGCCCTCCCCCATGGGGCCAGCTGGGTGACCTTGGGCTAGTCACAGCTCTCTTCTGAGCTCTCACAGCCCCACCCACCTCGTAGGGTGTTCTGTTGTGGGGAGAAGAATAGAAAAGCTTTGCCAACTGCTTTGAGTCCCCTTAAATGGGTGAGAAAAGTGGGGTAGAAAAGCCAACTCTTCTTCTTCTCCTCCTCCTCCTCCTCCTTCTTCTTCTGTCCTTTTAACCTGACAAAATCCTCTGCGGACTGCAGGTGGTACACGCCCCCCCCTCTCCTGGCTGCCCCCTTCCATGTGGCTCTCCATTGAAGGGTGGGGAAGCCATGAAAGAAAGAAAGAAAAGGGGAAAGTTGCTAATTAGAAAACCCAGTTTCTTTGCCAACTAGGAGAAGGCTTTTTGGCAGCTCAGCTGGCTCAGACTTCACGCAGCCACCACGGTTCCTTTTCAATAGCTTTCTGCTTCTCCCCTCCCTCCCTCCCTCCTGCAGTATCACCCCATCGCCAAGGCTTTCCTTCCTTTCCCGGCTCTTAATTAAATATGTGTAATTATTTTTTCCCCACCCTTCCGCATCCTTATCAGGTGCGCCAGGGTCCTCCGGAGGAAGACGGCAGGAGTGGGCCTTTTGTGCGAGTGTGTTTTTAATGGGCTTCGGCTTTCATGTTTTTCGGCATCACAAGGGCACAGCACTTAGATTTAAAACAGAGCGTGTAATCTGTTCTCTCTTAAACAGCAGCTTGAAAGAAAAATGGCAGATAGGTCTTCTTCCTTCGAGCAAAAGCTAAGGCAGCGTCCAACAGACGGGATTTGCTCGTGTGTTCCTTTTTTCTTTTAACGGCATGTGGAAAGACACAACTCAAGTCCTGTTGGACTGGATTAACGGTCCGCCTGCACCCTCAGCCCCTTCTCTAATGGTCCAGGTGGTGGATGCAGCTCCTGCTCCAATGAGGCGCAGCCAGGCAGAGAGGATGGAACCCCATACTTGCCTGAACCTAGGGCTGTCCCATAACCTGCGATAGGCTGTCTTTCTGCTGGCCCTCTGGTCCGGCCTGAATCCGGCTCGAGGGCCCACCGTCCTGACACAAGGACGGGATTCCCTGTTTCTGTGGACTTAACGTCCAACAATCCGAGGAACTGCTATTCAGATTTGAACAGGACTCCCAGCAGAATCCTGTTAAAATCTGAATATTTAGGTAATGGGAACACCACCCACCGCCATTTACCACCCACTGTCCCGTTCTGTCATTGTCCCCTGCCGTCAGCCTCTCGCCCCTTCACACCCACACCCTGTTTCGTTGTCTCTCACCCCTTCCCTCTGGCCTGTTTTCTTCTTCTCACGCCATCTCCCACCACCACCACTCCGCCACCTTGTTTCTCTGTCTTTCTTCATCTCTGGTGTCCCCACCCCCACCCCTCTCCCCTAACCCTTCACTCCCATCTGTTGGAGAATGATGGGAAAGGCAAGCAGCGCAATGACGATGAAAGACAGAGGAACACCGGGGGAGGGGGAATGGTGCCCCAGTGCAGTCAGGACAGCTTCAAGAGCCCTCAGCATGGGTAAAAAAATATCTGGGTTAAAACCCGGATGTTTTTGACTAGTGGAAACATAACCATAGAGACAGGTGAATTTGCCCCTTTAGTCTGCTCTGCGCCATGAGTGAATCAGAGGTATGTCCTCACAAGGGATGTGCATGAATATTCGTAACATTTGATATTCACATGAATTTGTACAAATTCAGACATTCGTATACAGATCAAATGTTACAACATTCATACATCAACATTCATATTCATACAAACGTTTTGAAACATTTGTACAAAGGCTTCAGAACATCCGTAAAACAGGGAGGTGGGAAAGCGGCTGGATTAAACCTTAAGTGTAACCACAGCCTTAATCTGCAAAGCAAAAAAGTGGGGTTCCCCACCCTCTCCAGAGACTGTTGTCTGCACCCCTTGCTTCCAGTTTGGTGGGAGATCTCTCTGGCTGTGCAATATAGTGCAGAGTTCTGCTTCTGCCTCTGATTGTTTGGCTGAGTAGCCAATTAGGGTGAGGACATTTATAGGTTTCTCCTTGGGGGGGGGGCAGAACTGGATGGGTAGGAGAGACCAGTGGAAGGAGCAGAAGGTGGAGGCAGGAGGAAAAAGAGGAAGGGCATGCCAGTGTGGTTTGGCAGGGCTAACGAGAGAGATGGCAACCCAGGTGCAATCTCTGTTTCTTGTGGGTGGCATCTTTTTATATCAAAAGCAAAAGGGGTTAGTTGAATTAATAGGATGCCTGTGGGCAGCCCAGGAATAGGATGACAGTCAGGCAAGGAAGAGGAAAGGAAGCTTGTTCAGTCCTCCAAACCAGAGACGTTTTCGCACGGGGCTGAACGGAACGCGGAAAAGACAGCTGAGGACACGTCATCCGCATTGGCCGCGCGCGGCTTGCGTTCCGACGTGTCCGCAGCTGTCTTTTCCGTGTTCGAAATGTAGAGCACTTCGAAGTGCTCTACACGCGTTCCAACGCGGACGAGCCGCCCGCAGCCGTTCGGGAGAAGAAGCGTTCGCGCTTCTTCTGTCTCCCGAACGGCTGCCGGCGCGCCTCCGACGCCGCGCGGCTTTGACAATCAGCTGTTTGTCAAACAGCTGATTGTCGATCTGCCTCCGCGGCTGTCAGCGCGCCCCTGGCCGGCGTTTGCCGGCTAAGCCAGCTTCGGGCGCTTTGAGCATTCGCACCCAGACGCTCCGGAACGCGTTTACACGCGTTCTGGCGCGTCTGTGTGTGAACGGGGAAAGCGCCCGAAGCTGGCTTAAGCTTTCCGCCTGAACGCGTTCCATTTCGAACGCGATTCAGTGCGGAAATGCCTCAGGGCCGGTGCTCTTCCTAGATGCACCCATGCAGCGTCCTTGAAAAAGATGTGATGGTAGTTTCCCATCACCTTCATCCAGGGAGAAGCTGGGGTCAAAGCTGTAACCCTCTGGCCTCTGGGCATTTGCTTTACCAGTTGCCCTGGGAAGGTAGAGGATGTTGGACACCAGATGGTGCAGCAAGGGAGAAATGGAGATCTCTTTTGGGCCGTGGGGAATTTGGCTTAACCCGTAACCTCCAAGCCAGGAGGATGTCATGCTCCCTGTCATCAGTGCTCCTTCCTCCATGGATGAAGGGGTGGTCGCAATGCCCAGCCAAGCTCAGGCAGGCTACCCGCCCAGGCAAGATGAAGAATGCTTGCCACAAGCAGCTTGTGAAGGTGCAGAGCCCATACCTCCAAGTGACAGCAGCTCAGGATCAGAGAACACAAGGTGACAGCCTTCGCCAACCGGTCTAAGACGTGAGCGTGAACAGCTGTGTAAATCAATTAGAATCCACACCCATCACCTGAGGCGAAGGAGGCATGACTCTGACCTGCCTATTTAAGGCAGAATATTCTGATAAGCGTTATGGCAGACAAATGATTGTAAAACTGCAACTCCGGCACTCCATGACCTTGCCTCTTGATTTACTACTGAACACTCTGATCTTTGACCCTGGAACTCTCTTGACGACGCATTTAACTCTAAAGCCCCCAAGGTACTTCTCTTTGGACTTTTGCTGTTGCTTTCTGTGGCTGCTGCTACGCTTCTGTGCGAGCGTGTGTGTTTGCTCTCCACACCTCATCGGCTGGAGACACGACAGAGGACCACGAGGCTCTGAAAGCAACCAATACACCCTAACCATATAATTGGGGTAATTAAATTTAATGGGGTCAGATCCTTGTCGATGTTTTTTGCCCCACCTGGATTCCCACGAGCATCGCCCACGTTGCAATGAAAGCTCTGAGAGGTCTTGATACTTTGCTTTTGCAGAAAGGGGGACTTTTGAATGCTCAAGCAAACGCTCCCCAAAAAGAAGTGACTGCAACAGCCACTGAGAACCCTGACAGCTGATCTTCAGAGGCAGAGGGAAGAAGGAAAAGCATCATTCATTGCAGATTCCTACGTTGTCTTTGCAGTTTCAGGCACCTGGCAAGGCAAAACTCAGCAGTGACAGGACATATTTTCTGTTGGATCCGTCCGGACAGTTCTCTGAGCCCTGGCATGAAGGATTGGAAGCAAAGCATGGATAGGCAGCTTTGCTTATGCTCTCCGTGTTTCCCCCCCTGTTTTGACCAAAGCTTGCTATTGAATTGATTCACACCTGCCTGCCTTGGGTATCAAACATCTTAGCAGTAAAAGGCATAAAAGGAGTACCTGGTGCATACCTGCAACACAACTTTTTAAAGGAAATATTCATCTGGACAGCATCTTAAGGTCTGTGGGAGTTCAAGAAGTTTATAGCAGCTGCATTGCATAAGCGCCGCATAATCTGAGTGCTGAAATAATGTTTTTTGTAGCAACTTCTGGTTTTTTATTTGTCTTTGTGCTCCTTGTTTCTCTACAGACGAAGCCACCTTGAAATTAATGAAGACTCCCCGGTGCTCTCTGCCTGATCTTGCAGAATCAGAAGTGAGGACGAAACGAAACACTCAGGCCGTGACCAAGTGGAACAAAAGGAACTTATCTTGGAGGTAGGTGTTTCAACTTTCCGCTGGGGGCGAGCAGGGAGTTGATGGTCCAGGTGTTGCAATGCAGGAATTCTCCCAGCCGAAGTGTGTTGCTGCAAACTTTCTGCCACCAGGTTCAGGAGCAGGATCAGTGCAAATGACACTTCTGCACTGATGGTGGCACCTAGGATGGTGGGGGATTGGGAGACTGCCCGTGGATGCAGTAGTCTAGCCCTGAGCTACAGGTATTCCCTGCCATAGCAATTCTCTGAGGGTGGTCCATGCACCTTTCATAGGCTGTGCCTCTGAGCAGTGCAGATTTAAACTAGCAGGAGGGTGGGAGAGAGGGAGAGCGAATGGACAGATTGATGGATGGATGGACAGACAGAGGGATGGGTGGATGGATAGATGGATGGATAGACAAATGGATGGACCAACGGACGGACGGATGGACTGATGAATGGACGGGCGGATGGACAGATAGACGGATGGATGGATAGTGTCGTATTCAGAGCAGGCCGTACTAGTGAAGCACTCACACACACGTGCACCCAGCTAGCTACAATGAAACACCAAGTCAGTCACCAGAGTTCTTGGGGATACAGAGTACATGGAGTCAAACAGGCCAGGAGCTGAGGTACCAGAGGGTCATCATAAGTTTGGGAAGTCAGTCAGGATTCACATGAGTCGGGGGTTGCCAAGGAGAGTTGGCTTTTCTGCCCCGCTTTTCTCATCCATTTAAGGGGACTCAAAGCGGCTAACAAAACTTCTGTTCTTCTCCCCATAACAGAACACCCTGTGAGGTGGGTGGGGCTGTGAGAACTCAGAAGAGAGCTGTGACTAACCCAAGGTCACCCAGCTGGCTTCATGGGGGAGTGTGGGATCAAATCTGGTATTCCCAGATAAGTGTCCGGCTTCCTAACCACTAGACCAAACTGGTAGGAAAAACTTCCTGACAGTGAGGGCAATCAGTCAGTGGAATCAGTCGCCACTGGAGGTAATGTGTTCTCCTTCCCTGGAGGTCTTCAAGCAGAGGCTGGACCTACATCTGTCTGGGATGGTTTAGGCAATCCTGCATTGAGCAGGGGGTTGGAATGGATGACCCTAGAGGTCCCTCCCAACTCTTATGATTCTATGACTGTTTGCTTCCTACTGCTGGGATGCAACAGGAAAAGAGAGAGAAAAAAAATTTTTTAATTGTTTCCCTGCAATGAGAAAGAATATAGTTACCCAAGTCCTCTACAGGGCAAACTGGGATCGAGAGAAAAAGAGAGATAAATGCAGGGCTCGTATTTGATTTATTTTGTCACTTGGACTTTTAACAACTGCATTAGCCGGAGCTCTGTATTCCCTGTGGATAACTCGGGATAGAATGGCAGGCTTTGCAGAAGAAAACACTGAATTTCTGGAAACTCAGCAGCCTCCACCAATGCCGCAGCAGCGCCCCCTTGTGGTCTTGGGAAAAGGAAAGCTTTTCGGATTTAGGAACTCAAGCAGCTGAAGAAAGAAAAAGACTCTTCCGGCAATCTCCAGGGATATTCTAGCCCAATATTCGCTCTTCTGAGTCTCTTCCTAACTATCAGGGTGCTTTCCTCCACTCAGTCCAAGACCGTGACATGAATTACAATAATTATTTGTTATTTACGCATTTGTTTCTGTATGTGCAAGAATATTCTAAACATTCAAAATGTGACCCAGTTACTTTGGATTTGGACATTTGCATCAAATGTCTGTGCGTTCGTTTTTTAACATTCAAACAAATTTGAATGTTTTGATTCATTTGTATGAATCATTCAGACATTAATATGTGTACGGATTTGTACACATTCCATATGTATCGTACGCACCTTATTCGTATCTGTACGCATTAGGCTGTCTTCCAAAGGTTTTTATTTTGGGGAGGGGGCATAATTTTCCACTCTTGATCCAACAAACCGCTCCGGGAAAGTTCCACCTTCCCCTGCACCCTGATTCAGTAGGGGTGCGCACGAATGCAATTTCCAATATCCAATTTGGTTCTAAGTGGATATTCAAATATCCAAATTCGTACCAATAAAAAGAAATGAATGTCTGGGCATTCAAACCAATATGAATGCATTTGTATCTATTTGTCCAAATATTTGATACATATCTGATGATATGAATCTCATACGCATCTATATGCATCCTGTTTTCATCCCATCCTTATCCGTACAGATGCATATGGTTATGCACATGATGCATACGGATATGTGTGATTCGTATATGAATGTTTGAATTCGTCCAAATTCATCTGGATAACGAATATTCAGTGATGATTCTCCCACCTGTTTGATTTGATTTGGTTTTGCATGCAGAGAGGAGCTCCCTGTTCTGGAATCATAAAATCCGCGTAGCCCCTTAAAGCCTAAGTGATCCCCCTGGTGGGATGCCTTTAGATCCGCTCTCAAATGCCCGTTTAAGCCAGCAACAAAGCATGGAGCTTCCAGCTTCCCTGCTGTGAACATGAACTCAAGGTCAGCAGCATTTCCAGGGGAAAATGCCTTCGTCTGCCTTTTGACCTCCGTTACTGTAAAATGCTCTCCAAATCTCTTTGCCGGCTCCTCCCATTCGGCCACTAGGAATTCAATCGAATTTGTTTGAATTCGGACATTTGAATTCAAATCAAAGGTCTATTCATTAGTTTTTTAAACATTCAAACGAATTTGAATGTTTAGAATTATTTGTATGAATTATTTAGACATTGTATGTGTATGGATACATACGCATTGCACACTGCTGAGAGCAGTCCCTCGCCATGATGTTCCCTTTGCCAGCTCTTTGCATCTGGAATTGGAGGCATCAGTGAGGGCTTCAGCGGGACCTCTGCATAACCCTTTGCGCACTTCAAACGTAGCCACAGTGTTCTGATCTGCAGCCTTGTGGAAATAACTCCAGGCCATTTCAGCCAGCTCTGGCACTGGTGAGCCAAAGGTTTGAGTTTCCCGGCTGAACCATTGCTGCACCTCTGTGGCAGTGGCCACAGAACATCCTGAGAAATGGATGATTGCGGTGAGGGGCATGTAGCCAGGCCAGAGGTCAAAGGCCACCACATTTCTTGTCTCATTCAAGGTAGCTTTGTAAGCTTCCAGAGTCCCAAGGCAGCCATGTGGGCAGTGTGCCCTGCCCAGCCAAGCCTCATGTGCACAAATATTCATAATTGTCATGTCCAGAGCAGGCAATAACGGTGAAGCACTCGCACACATGCAAGCCCAGTGTCATGCAACATTCAGCATCCTCAGAGGAGGGAAGTCTGCCTGCGGTGCCACCACAGGCTGAGAAGCAACCACAGCATGGCGTTGCAGGCATTGAGGGGTTAAGGCCAGTCCCAGGTGAGCAGGCAGACAGCTCTGATGAAGAATCTACAAGCAGTGAGCCTCATCAAAGGCCCTTTCCTCACCTGCTGAGGCAACAGAAGCAGCTGAGGTGCAGATCAGAGCTATTAGTTCAGCTGCACTGTGGGTGAGGCAATGACTCCTCTACTTAAGGAGCAAACTCACCTTGCCTCGATGTTGCAGACAACTTCATGCAACCCTGTGTAACTCTGTGCCTGTGTTCTGACTTTGGACTACCTTGCTGACCCTTGGGACTGACTGACCCTTGCTGACTTTCTGGACTCCTTGACCCTGGACTTGAACAGACCTCGAGTACGCCTGAGCCTTTGGAACTGAGTAAGCTACGAAAGTGTTTGCCTGTTGCCTTGCTGGCCTGCGACGTGTCACCTACGTAGCAAGTCAGTTACCAGTTTTCGGGGATATAGAATACGCGGAGTCAAACAGGCCAAGAGTCAGGGTACCAGAGAGTCTTTGTAAGTTCGGGAAGTCAGTCTGGAGTCAGGAATCAGGGTTCACATGAGTTGGGGGTTGCCAAGGGGATTCTTTCTTTGCAACTGTGAGTGCAGAGTTGGGTCTTTCTTAAGTAGGACTCACAGACTTGTGCCCCTGCCAGCACAGCTGTTTCACATGGAGGTGAGCTGAGCGGCACAGCTGTTGTCGTTCTCTCCGGAGAGAACTCGGCTCAGGCGTTGCATATCGTCTGAGTCTGAACTATCCCCATTTGGGGGGACAGAAGTAGTTTCTATATTTGCCCCCTGAGGCCTCCCTCATTTTGGCTGGCAGGGTTGGGGCCTTCCTCCGAGGAGTCAGAGAGGACACGAGGCAGGACAGTTATATTCAACATTCATACGAATTCCGGCATTCATATACGGATCGCATGTTAAGACAATTTGTACATCGACATTTGTATTCGTACGAATGTTCCGGAAGATTCGTGAGATAGGGAGGTGGGAAAGCAGCTGCGCCAGTCACATCTGTAATGGATCCAGAGTGCATTCGACATGGTTTGAGAGTGTATTCCAATTGGATTCAGGGCGGATTTGCTGCTTTCAGAGCAGATATATGTATCAGATACGTATTGGATACTTATCGGATACGTATGTGTTTGTATTGGATATTTTTACGAATTTGTATGGACACATTCATATCAAATAGAATCCTACCACATTCATAGAGGATCTATACAAAAAAGCCCATTCGTGGACATGCTCCACATCCCTGGGTGTTCTACCACAAGCATTTCGTTTGACAGAGATACGGGCCAGTTTCTACAGATGTCCGTCAATGTGTCACTGCCAAGCAAGCCGCAGAGAGCTTTTCTGCTCTGTGAAGGCCAGGAATGAGAATGGGTGGCAGCGACAGGGGAGGGGGGGGACTTGCAGAGGCCACAAATCAAGTGCTTCAGGCTGTTGAAATTGCTCCTTGGTGCATTGCTGTGAGGCTCTGACACCAAGCGATGTGCATTTAATTCCAAAAACCCTCATGGCTTGACCAAACCTGTTTAAGAGACTGACATTGGGGACCTGAAGGAGGGTCTGATAGGCCCCCGCCAAGGAGACACGTTGCTGGTTGCAAGAGCTCCTTGGGTTCGCAACCTCTTCTCTTGCTTTGGTCATGGCTTTGTACCATCAGAACATCAGAAGAGCTCTCTTGGATCAGGCCAAAGTCCATCTAGTCCAATATTCAGTCCCACACAGTGGCCCACTAATTGCTTCTGGGCATTCAAGCAGAAGACAAAGGCAAAACCTTCAACTTGCTCTTCACTCCCTGCCTTTAGTGATGTCTTAAAAGCAACCCTTCTGGATCAGGCCATAGCTCATCTAGTCCACCATCCTGCCCCGCACAGTTGATCCATCAATTGTTGTGGGCACATCAAGCAGAAGGGGAAGGGGAAACCTTCACCTCTCCTCAGCTCCTGAGGGTTTTGTCTTTATCTCCTGCTTGAGATGCCCAGAAGCACTTGGTGGGCCCCTGTGTGAAACAGGACATTGGACTAGGTGGCCTGTGGCCTGACCTCACGGGGTCTCTTAATTCATGGAGCACAGATATGTGAAGGGCTACTGTAATGGATGCCCAAATACCACCTCAAGGTTGGAGAGGCAGGCAGGAAGCCTCTAAAGGCCATCTGGTTCAAGAGCAGTGAAGGTTTTGCCTTTGTCTTCTGCTTGAGACGCCCATGAGCAACTGGTGGGCCACAGTTGGGGGGTGATGGGATGGGTGTCAGATGGGATGTTGGGCTAGATGGTCTGTGGCCTTATCCAGTGGGGCCCCTGATATTCTTACGATGCATATATTTAATTATTATTATAATTTTACATGGACATGCATCTGTCCAAGATAAGATCTTCTACAGAGCCAACACGCCAGCATCTTTTTGTGAACCCCAATAGGGGTGATTTTTGACATCCGATTCGCAAAGAATCAAATATCCGAATATCCGAATTTGTCTGAATAAGGAAAAATGAATGTCCAGACCTTTGATCTGATACAAATACATTTGTATGTATTCGTTCAAATATTCGATATGTGTCCAATGATACACTTCCCATACGCATCTGTACGCATCCCATTTTCATCCCGTAAGCATCCCATTTTCACTCTGCACATACCCATATGGATGTGTATGGGTATGTACGGGATGAGTACAAACGCGTACAGATACAAATGTCCGAATTATTTGTTCAAATAACTCAAGATATTCGTATTTGTCTGAATTCAGAAATTTGAACGTCCAAATTTGTCGAAATTCGTATGAATAATGAATATTTTGAATAGTCATGTACATCCCTAAAGCCAAATATTGAGCAAGAAGGGTAGGTGCAATCTTCTGGTATAGAGAACTGAATTTCTCCAGCCACTCTGGGCCCTAGGAGGGCTTGGTTTAATTAATACTACAACCTAATGACCATAACTGATTGACCTCCTGAGCTTTGTGCAAATAAATTATTAACCCACTCCAAACCTGTGTCAAAGGAAGATAACCAGCTGTCCTCCCATTGCCCAAACTGAATTAAAAGGAACAAACCGGATCGTCTGATTTGATGGCAAGACTAAAATGGCAGTGCCGACCCATTGCGCAAATGAAGGGCGGGAAACTCTGTCCTGATTGCGTTTCTCCTCGGCCGGCAACTGCAGTCTGTTGATAGCATGTCACAGATTCAGGCAAGCCGCTCACCTTGTCCTGTCTGCTGCCAAATCTCCAACTCAGTCTTTTTTCCCCGGCCCCAGTACTTAAGTGATCTCTGCAGGAGGCAGGTGCCATCAGATAACCAGCCTTAATTTTTTTTATTTTTTTATTTTTAAAGGAAAATAAGGGCCCTCAAAATAAATTCACCATAACTGTATGAGCAAAGTTGCTCCTTCAGGTCGAAGATATACAACAAAAATAAATGTCAGGCATTTATGATGATCATAAATGCTTGAAATTTCACAAGAGTGGCTTCCATCTCTCCTTCCGTCTCTCTGACACATCAAAATATGTGCACAGCTAGATTGCACATAAGCAGAAATGGCGCATTTACACAATGTGCAAACCTCCACCCCTCTATTTTAGCCTGAATGCCTGATGGCTAGAGTCATTTAAACAGACTTCAGGCCCTATGAATTTGGATTGCTCTTCTCTAGTTTGGTCTAGTGCAGTGGTTCTCAACCTGGGGGTCGGGACCACTTTGGGAGTCAAACTACCCTTTCAGAGGGGTCACGACAAGTCTCCCGCCACCCTTCCCTCCCACCTCCCAGCTGCTCCGCCCCTGTGGTTGGGGGTCTCCACAGCATGAGGAACTCCATTAAGGGGTCGCGGCATTAGGAAGGTTGAGAACCGCTGGTCTAGTGGTTAGGAAGCTGGATTGTTATCTGGGAATACTTGCTTGATTCCACACTCCTCCATGAAGCCAGCTGGGTGACCTTGGGCTAGTCAAAGCTCTCTTTCTGAGCTCTCACAGACCCACCTACCTCACAGAGTGTTCTGTTGTGGGGAGAAGAACAGAAGGTTTGTCAGCCACTCTGAGTCCCCTTAAATGGGTGAGAAGAGTGGGACAGAAAAGTCAACTCTTCTTCTTCTCTATTTGGAAGAGAAGGAAAATTAAGAAAGCTCCGGTATAATATCTTAATCTTGTTTCTTTGCTACATTTATCTGCCACCAAATGCAGACATTTCAAGGCACTGTGTAGGGTGTGCACAAATGCATTTTTTGCATTTGAAAATTCAATTTAATTTGAATTTTAAAAATTCGGATTTTCAAAAATTTAGTTTAAATCCAGATTATTCAAAACCGTACATTTGAAAATCTGAATTCAAAAATATGAATGTCGGCAACATTCGTATTCATTTTTTGAATTCGCACATTCCATATGCATCTTGTTTACATCCCGCATTATAAGCGCAAATATGCATTATATTTGTATGCGATATATGCAGATCAGTTCATTCAAATTATTCAAAAATCCGTATGAGATTTTTTGAAAATCTGAAATTCATCTGAATGTGATTTAAATTCAGTTTGAATCTTTAAAATTTTAATTCAACCAAATTCATTCAAATTAAGCAAATTTTAATCTATTCGTTTGAATTTTTTATTGGAGTTTGCACTTACAAATGTTGACAATATGCATCCATATTCATCCCATATTTAACCCATATGCATCCCATTTTCATCCCATGTGGATCCGTACAAATGTGTATGGCTATGGGAATGATGCATATGAGCAAGTAGGCATCATGTACGAACCTGTACGCATGCAAATGTTTGGATAATTCAAACAAATAGATCTGAAATTCAAAATTCATTCAAATTTTAAAATGTGAATTTATGGACATTCGATTCAAATTACCTAAGCATATATACATGTATGTTTAAAGGACACCTTGAAATCTATGGGAAAACTCATATTTCCATTTAATAATGGTAGTAACTAAAAATTGCACAGCTGCCAAAAGTCTTTATAGCTTTTTTTCCTAATCCTCTGTTGCCTGCTTTTTTCTCCAGGGTCCGAACGTTCCCCAAGGACTCTCACCTGGGCCACGATACAGTCCGCGCCCTTATGTATTATGCCCTCAAGGTCTGGAGCGATATCACGCCCCTGAATTTCCATGAAGTAGCTGGAAACAACGCTGACATCCAGATAGACTTCTCCAAGACAGATCACAATGATGGGTACCCCTTTGATGGCCCTGGGGGCACTGTGGCCCACGCTTTCTTCCCAGGGGAGCACCACACCGCTGGAGACACTCACTTTGATGACGATGAATACTGGACCTTCCGGTCATCAGGTACGTCAGGGTAAGGACGTAGCAGACGTCACGTGTGACCATGTTGTCCTTCTCTGCATTGAAACATCCCTGTGGGTTCCACCTATCTTACTAGGGATGTGCATGAATGCTTTTTTGGCATCTGATTTGAAACCAATATGATGTTTGGAAATCCATATTTGTATGAATAGATCATAAGAACAAAAGAACATAAGAGAAGCCCTGCTGGATCAGGCCACAGCCCATCTAGTCCAGCATCCCGTCACACATGGTGGGCCACCAAACGGTCGTGGGTATCTCAAGCAGAGACAAGGACAAACCTTTCCCTGCTCTTGAATTCCAGCAAATGGCCTTAGAAGCATCCTGCTTTCCTCCCGAGCCGGAAAGATGTACCTAGGCATCATTCTAGTAGACATTGATATATCTGTCATCCATAAATTTGTCTAACCCTACCTTAAAGCCATCTAGACTGTTAGCTGTCACCTCCTCTTCCAGCAGCAAATTCTATAGACCGATGATCCTCTGGGTGAAGAAATACTTCCCTTTGTCGGATCTGACTCTCCTACCCATCAGCTTCATAGATGCCCCCTGGTTCTAGTGTTGTGTGACAGAGAAAAGAAATTTCTCTATCCACGTTTTTTATATACTTCAATCAGGTCCCCTCTTAAACGCCATCTCTCCAGACTGAAGAGGCCTAGACGTCTGGTTCTGTAAAGGAGGTGTTCCAGATCACATCTGAATATGGTAAAATTCTATTTGATTTGAATCTATTCGTACGTAATTGTACCAACATTCAGTATGTATCTGATACAAACTGATACACATCTGATATGAATAGATACGTATTTGTTATGAACAGATAAGCATCTGATGTGAACAGATACATATCTGATATGAATAAATATGTATCTGATACGTTTCCCCAGCTTAACAAATGTCCGGACTATTCATATGGATGTCTGGAAATATTTGTATTCTTTTGAATCTTAGCATACAAATATCATAACGTTTGATTCGAGTTCAAATGTCTGAATCCAGCTGAATTCAGCCAAATTTTGAATGTTACAAATATTTGTGCACATCCATAATTTTAACCCCTATATAAGTGCCCTTGACTTCTACTCCACTGGTCCCAGTGGCCCCCCAGCCCCCAGTGCAAAGGTTTTAAGCAAGGATGGGAAGCAGGCTGCAAAGTCTGGGAAGTGATGCTATGACCTCCATGGTGCCCTGATCTCAACTTCATTGAGTCTGTCTGGGATTCCATGAGGATACAGAAGGGTTTGCACAAGCCTACGACTACTGAAGATCTCTGGTGACTTCTCCAAGATGTTTGGAACAACCTGTCTGCTGAGTTCCTTCAAAAACGGAGTGCCAGTGCACCTAGAAGGATTGATGCTTTTCTGAAGGCAAAGGGTGGTCACACCAGATACTGATTTGATTTAGATTTCTTTAGTCATTCCCTTTGCATTCTGCACATTGATTAAAAAAATAAACTAGTAACACTTCTAATTTTTGATAGTCTCCTTACTTTGTAGGATTTTTTCCAGACCTTGGAAGCTACTTTTAATGATGGCTTCATATATTTTTGGCTCTGTGATGGCAGGGCTAGGCCAAGCAAGGCTTCCCCTACCAAAATACCCCTTCTGGATTCAAATTACATAATGAACCAGAGGGGAAAAATGTAGAATAATTTGATTTATTAAAATAAAAAGGCAAAAACTGAGCAAATACGTAAAATAGCAAAAAAAAAGGCACAGGTTCAAAATAGTTCAAGCAAATCAAAAGATTTCTCCATGCACAACATGGGGTTCAATTTCAAAGTTCCATAACAGTTCAAAAAGACATAAAATCATTCCATTGCCTAGGCAAAGTAACTTACACAGTCTATTAAGTCAAAAGACTGGAATAACATTCAGCAAGGTCAGAGTAGAGAACAAAATGAATGAATAGATCCCTAATGCTAGTACAGGCATAACTGTATCCTAAATCATGAATACATCACATGTTACACCATAGCCAATAAAATGCCCACAAACGCAGGTCTTTCTAGAAGGTAAGTGAGTAACCCCCTCACAGCCAGTAACATGAATAGTTACAGGTCCCATCTCTGCAGCCAATTAGCGTTATCAGTTTTGAGAGTGAGTTCCCAGGTGCAACTGGTTGTGGATGCTACTGCTCCAAGGCCAAATATGCCTTTCTTCTTCAAAACCATCTAAAGCCAAAATGGAGATAGTTAGGCTCTCCTGTTACAGGCTCTGTTCTTCCACTTTGTTTTAGATACGCATGGGATGGACCTGTTTGCTGTGGCAGTCCATGAATTTGGCCACGCTATTGGCTTAACCCACATTTCAGCCTTGGAATCGATCATGAGGCCATATTACCAGGGCCCGGTGGGTGACCCTCTGAAGTATGATCTGCCCTATGAGGATAAAGTACGCATCTGGCAACTGTACGGTGAGTCTCTCTTCACGCAGAAGTCAATGGGTGAAAGAAATGGACAAGATACGGGCCACAATTCTGGGGGATGAAGGGTTGAACTTCAATCAGGATGTGTGAAAAATTATGTGGTTTATGAACAAAGATCTGGTTTCTGCAGGGAATTTTCCCTGGGTAGGCTGGGCTGCTAAAATTGTAAAATGGTACTACATCATTAAACTGTTTGAATTTCCTGCCAAAAAAAAAAAAATTAGGTGTGCAAATTGTTGGAATACAAATCTACCCCACCACACTTCATGAACGTTAATTGGTGTGCTTGCAAATACCGGGGATATTTTCTTCCCATCCTATCCTATCCTGCCCTTTCCTTTTCCATTTTTATTTCTACTTTTTTCTTGCCCATTACTATTCTGTATGTTTTGTTTTGATTTTTACTATACACTGCCCTGAGACTTTGGTATTGTGTGGTGTAATAATTCAAGTCCATCCATCCATCCATCCATCCATCCATCCACACACACGCCCGTACATACGCACGCACGCACGCACATACATACATACGTCTGAAGGAGCGTCTTCTCCCGCATAGACCTGCCCGTGCACTGAGATCTAAAGAAGAGAGCATCCGGTACGAGGCACAGGGGCATGCAAGAGGGCCTTTCCTGTGGTGGCCCCTAGATTCTTGAATAGCCTCCCTCTTGAGTTTTTGGTGCCTGATGGAAACATATTTTTTCACCAAGGCTTTTGCCATTTACATAGTCTCCTTAGGGTGCAGTCCTGTTAGGGAAGGCATAATATTAATTATGTTTAAATATTTGATATGTTTTATTCTTATTGTAATCATTCTTTTTTGCTCTGAGGAGCTTGGCTAGATGTTCCCGGCTCCATTGCAGAAATCTCATTTGCTATTTTAATTTCTCCCTGTCGTTGTGTGCAGGGGTGAGGGAATCTGTGTCCCCAACAGCCAGACCAGAAATATCCAAGACAGAGGACCGGCCCATTTTGCTGGACATGCCTGAGAATCGCTCCTCTGTCCCGTAAGTTCAGTTCTAACTACGAATCTAAACTTCTCGCTGTCGTAAAGATGTTGCTAGTGCTAAAGATTTTTAGAGATCTCTTGGAGGTTGATTTTTATTTTCCTGTAGAACTGCCTTAGATTGGACCATGGGATTTGAATTTTGGGATGTGTAGACAAGCAAATCTATGACAGGAGTGTCACCATCGCTGATGGAGTTCCTGTATAGCACTGCAGGACATTTGGGAGGCCACAGGAAGGTCTGGCAATCCCAATGCATTGCCAAGATGATGGTGTAGCTTAGCTAATGTCTGGAAGTAACCTTGGTTCATGGAATATTGGGTTCAGTACCCAGCAGCCATTTTCCAAGGCTCTGGCAAAGAAGAAGAAGAAGAGTTGGCTTTTCTACCCTACTTTTCTCACCCATTTAAAAGGACTCAAAATGGCTGACAAAGCTTTCTATTCTTCTGCCCACAACAGACACCCTGTGAGGTAGGTGGGGCTGTGAGAGCTCAGCTGTGACTTGCCCAGGTCACCCAGCTGGCTTTGTGGAGGAGTGTGGAATCAAACCTGGTATTCCAAGGTAGAAGTCCAGCTCCCTAACCACTAGACCAAACTGCTACCTCTCTCTGCTGCCTGGTAGATGACGGCTTGGAGCTCAAGACTCAAACCCAAGGCTGTTCTTGCTTGTTTATGTCCTGTAGTGCTAAGGGTGGTGGCTTTATACCCCAGCATTTTAATGGTCTTAACAGGGTAAGATTTCAGGATGTGCACGAACGCAATTTTCGGGATTCGCTTCAATTCAAATAGAATATCCGAAGATTTGAATCGATTAAAATGTTTAACATTTGGATATATTCACATTTGATTCGAATTGAATACATTTGAATCTATTCGTATGAATTGTCAATTCATATTCGAAGATACGAATGTTGAGAACATTCAAATGTGGCTGTAGGCATCCGTACACATCCCGTTTTTATCCCATGTGCGTCCCATTTTTGTCCTGTACAGATCCATACAAATTCATATGAATGTCCAAATAATTCGTGCGAATGACTCAAAAGATTCAAAAATTCATTCGAATGAATTTCAATCGAATTTTGAATGTTTCAAATATTTGTGCACATCCCTAGCAAGGGCTGGGTTCCCTTTTGCCCGACAGAGAGCAGGAAATTCACTGCAATTCCGGCCTTCTAGCCACCCAGAGGATCACTGCCCCTTGTTTTTAAAGGCATCTTGAATGAAGCATGTTCTTCACTGTCGAACAAAATAGTGCCCTGGATATCTCACCTGAGCAGGTGTTGTGACGCTGCCAACATGAAACAATGCCATCTTCTTGTCCTTTCCGCCAGGCTCCGGAGAGATGCCCCTAACAGATGCAACACTCACTTTGACGCGGTGGCTCAGATCCGAGGGGAGGCGTTCTTCTTCAAAGGTGAGGGCACCCTGGTCTCCTCCAAGGAGAGCAGGGGCTGTTTGCTTATCTATTCAGCAAAGGTCGGATTAGATGTGGATGGAAGCTGAGCGCCTGATAATGTGGCTGCCCCAGTCAGGCTTTGAAGCAGGAGCGTAAGAAGAGTGAAACAACAGAAAGAAGAGAGCAGGATCTCTCAGTTTTACCCTTTCCCACTCTACATCGCTCTGTGTCCCTTTCCCAGGACTCAGTAGTAGGGAGTTGCTAGTGCTAGGAATTTGAATTCAGCCAAATTCAGACATTTGAATTTGAATGTTGGCACATTTGAAGACTGGCATTCAAATTCATATCAAATGTTTCAATACATTTGTTTAAATATTCATTACATTTGTGAACCTGGGGAGGTGGGAAAGTGGCTGCCCCAGTCACATCTGCAGTGGATGCAGAGTGGATTTGGATTGAGAGTGGATCCGAAGTGGATTTGAGGTGGATTTGACCCGTTCAGAGCGGATAAGTAGCAGATTCATATGGGATTTGTATGGGATCTGTATGCAATTCATAGCGTGGGTTCAAGTCAAATGTGTATTGAACATTCATATTGAATTCTAATCCTACCACATTCGAAGGGAATCTATTTGAATGAATATGAATTTTCTTGCATTCAATTTTATATGAACTGAATACAAAAAAAAAAAATAAATTGGAGAGGTCTGTGCCAAATTCATGGGTGGTTAGGAGGATTTCCTTGGTAGCTGTCACCGGAAGAGGCCTTCTTCACATTCAGATGGGGAAACTGAGGCTGGAAAACAGCAAATCTGAAACCCTGTTGAAGAAGATCATCAACGATCACCAATGATCGTTACGATTTCTCAGACCATGTCTACAGTGGCAAAAGGATAGTTTGCCAGCAGCTCTCCCTTTGATCCAGCCTGAGATGGCAGTGTGGGCTTTGAACCAAACTGGCAGGCAGAGATTGTGCCAAACTTGTTTAGCAGATTTGCAGTTCAGGTTTCACATGTGATCCAAACCACCCAGTGGGTTGAAAAAACTGGTTCAAATTGAGCCCGAACCAAGGGGTCAGCCTAAAAACTATAGGTGATTCAGTAGGGTTCATTAGGTCTGCGTGCAAACCGAACCAAACCAAGGGTTGCTTGATTCCATTTGATGCTTTTCCAGATGTACCCACTCAGACCTTGGTCCATAGCTGTTTTAGACAAATTTATGGATGTATCAATGGCTACTGGAATGGATGCCTAAGTACGTCTGGAAGGACAGGCAAGATGCCTCTAAGGCCATTTGTTAGGATTTGAGAGAAGGAGAAGGTTTGCCCTTGTCTTCTGCTTGAGATGCCCATAAGCAATTGGTGGGACAGGATGGAGGACTAGATGGGCTGTGGTCTGATCCAGCAGGGCTCCTCTTATGTTCTTATGTACCCGTGGGGATCTTGGGGCCAAATGTAGAACAGGTCTTTTTTAAATCTCGAAAAGAGAAGTAAAAGAACCATTGTCTAGATCCTTCTCTACCTTCAAATTCTACCCGTGAATGTTGGAGATAAAATCCGGAGCCTTGTGTATGCAAAACAAAACATGTGCCTCTTGTGGTTTTGACAGTTACAGCAAGTGGCTTTTCAGTGCTTTAAACTTTGGGTGCATAATGTTGTTTTTCTCGGCTGGGAAATTATTCAGCCACAGAATATTTCTGCTAGAAATATCAAGAACTCGACCTTTGTACAAAATGCATTTTTTAAAATTTAATTGCAATAATTTCTCACAAGCACTCAAAGGGCACCAAATGTGAAAATGGTCACAGGCAGGGTGTCCCCCATCATTCCCACCTTTCAGAAATAATGATAATAATAATAAGGATTTTTAATTGCTGCTACCCAGACTGCACTCTGGTGCATTATTCATGCGTAGTTTGTGTCAGAGCAAATACACAAAACAGTTCATAATTACTGGCGAATGATATAAATCCTTTTAATTGATTTTTTATTTTTATTTTTTAAAGAGATGGAAAAAAATCAAAGTAACCTGGAGATGTTTATTGGCTGGAATTCTTCTTCTTGTGTTTTTGAGCCATAGCATGTAATTTCCATGACTTCCTGAAAGGAGAGCAGCTGTTAGAACTATAGAAGTCAGAAGCTATGAATGTAAATTTGAAGGCCTGGTTGTGATGGAAAATTGCTCTTCCTCCCTCCATGACTTTAGCTGTGTGCGCTGCCTGAGAATTCTCTCAGGGTGTCTCCAAGTAGGGATGTGCATGAATGGTTTTTTTACATTCAAATTCAATTCAAATCGAATGTCAAAACATTCCATTTGAATGTTTAGACTCCGAATGGAACAAAACCCCATTCAAATCGAATATTCAAATCTGTTCGTTCGAATGTTAGATTCGAATCTGAAGATACGAATGTCGACAATATTCATATTTGAAGACACGGATGTCACAGGCACAACATTCACAATATGGAGAGTACTGTTTTAAATTTGCTGAATTTTTTAAAGTGTTTTTAATCTGTATTTTGTTTTTAGCGTGTATCTTGTTTTAATGTTCATACTGTTTTTTAATCTGTTCATCAATTTGCTGTTACCCGCCCAGAGACCTTAGGGTATGGGGCGGGATAGAAATGCAAATGAATAAATAAATAATAAATTTGTTATGTGTCATACGTATCTGTATGCATTTCATATGCAAATGCATACAGATACGCAGGAGATGCATACAGATACATATCTGTACATTCATATCTGCACAAACATATCTGAATGTTTTGAATCATTTGAACGAATGTTCTGGAACATTCAAAATTCAAATGGGTAGACATTCTATTTGAGTTTGAATGTCCAAATTCGACTGAATTCGATCGAAGGTCAAATGTTTAGAACATTTCTGCCAATCCCTATCTGCAAGCACAGTTTAAACCTGTGATTCCCCTGAGATTTTTGCCTCTGTCCTCCACTTGAGATACTCAGAAGCCAGCGGTAGGCCACTCTGTGAGACAGCATGCTAGACTTGATGGGCTGTGGCCCGATCCAGCAGGGCTCCTCTTAGGTCCTCGTTGCCTTGAATTCCTAGAACTATGTTAGGAACACCACAAGTACACAAAAGCAGAAGACAGAGGCACATCTATCACCTGCTCTCAGCTCACTGTAAGTGGACTTTAGAGGCATCCTGTCAGTCTCTCCAACCTTGGTGGCACCTAGGTATCCATTCTAGTAGCCACTGATATACCTGCCTTCCCTGAATTTGTCTGTCAGGGGAGCCCTGCTGGATCAGGCCACAGCCCATCTAGTCCAGTATCCCATCACACGGTGACTCACTCATTGCTTCGGGGCATCTCAAGCAGAAGACAAAGGCAAAACCTTCAGCTGCCCTCCAGTCCCAGCAAATGGCCTTTAGAGGCTGTCTCGCCAGCCTGGAGGATGTACCTGAACATCCATTCTAGTAGCCATGGATACACCTGCCCTCTTAGTAGCCATGGATACACCTGCCTAGCTATCTAGGCTGGTCGATGTTGCTGCAACACTGCTGCTGAAAGGAAATTTGGCAACGTTGTTGTGTCTCCCCTAATAGCAAACATCTGCCTTCATCTGCCAGCTCCTTTCACCATTGTTGTTCTTGCAAATACCAAGATGTCAGCCAGTTTCTTGAAAAAAGATGACGGGTCGGGGTCTGGCTAGTTTCTAGGTATTTGTAACAGGAACAAAGCCAGGAGCAGACAGCAGCCATTAATGGCCACTAATACATGAAGATGGTGCTGTGCTCCCTGCTAACGCTCTCTCTCTGTGCAGGCAAATACTTCTGGAGACTGACTCGGAACAGGCATCTGGTCTCGCTCCAGCCTGCCCAGATCCATCGATTCTGGCGTGGTTTGCCCCTGAATCTGGACAGTGTGGATGCTGTATATGAGAGGATCCATGACCATAAGATTGTGTTCTTCAAAGGTAAGAAGGGGCATCTTCCCCAGGCAATGATGACCCTTGCGTGACTTCTATACAGGGACTTCTGCCCCATTTTGGCCACTACCAAGGAAGAAGGCCTGGATGTCTCACCTCAAAAGTACCCAAATACCTCTGAATTGTGGGAAGGGGCACATTCAGTTAAATTCAGAGGTATTTAGGTACATTCAGAGGTAGTATAATCTGAACAGTAGATTTCAGTCATTCAAATCTTGCTGTGTATGTTTAGGGGGGGGGACTCTTTCCACCCATCACAATTTTCTCACTGAAATTGTTTACATTATTATTGTTACTACTACTACTACTACTACTGTTACTGTTACTGTTACTGTTATTATTAGAATTTGCTTTTACCTTGTACCCTATCCTGAGATCTTTGGGTATCAGGTGAGACAAAAATGCAATTAGACTATTTACAGGAATTTATTATTTATCTGTGATATTGGCCTTTTTTTGGGGAAGGGATTTTTCCCTGGGAGATGTCCCAAAAACTGCTAGGATGTTCAACATGTTCATAATTTGGATGCTCTTAGTATAATCTGAACAGTAGATTTCAATAATTCACATTCTGCTGTGAATTACCTCTGATTGTACCTAAATAGCTCTGAATTGTGGGAGTGGGTACATATAATGAACTTCCGCAACTACCAAGGAAGAAGGCCTGTATGTCTTACCTCAAAAGTACCTAAATACCTCTGAAGCTACCTCTTTCAAGAGCCACATAGTTGAGGAAGGCCATTATATGTGCCCCCTCCCACAATTCCTGGACCTGAAATGTCTACCCCAGAAGGTGGGTTGGATCTGGGCAGGGTACGATATTCCTTGCCACACTTGTGTAGAGTTTCCACACACACACTTAACATTCTTGAAGGGCGAGATTGTGGCCACTGGTTCTAAGGGTAAGTGCAGAAAGGCCTACTGTTTTCAATGTGCCTGTTTCTTCTCCTCAGGGGACCGATACTGGGTATTCAAGGACAATAATGTGGAAGAAGGCTACCCTCGGCCAATCTCGGATTTTGGCTTGCCGCTGGGAGGCATTGACGCAGCCTTCTCCTGGGCTCAGAATGACAAGACGTATTTCTTTAAGGACAATCTCTACTGGTGCTATGATGATCGCGCACGGAGAATGGAACAAGGATACCCTTCAGATACTATGTTGTGGAAGGGGATCCCAAGCAGCTTGGATGATGCCACCCGGTGGTCAGATGGTGAGTGGACAGGAGGGAACAGAAACCAGGGTTTTACAGTAGCTCTCATCCCATATCAAAAGTTGTGAGTAGGCTAGAGACGTTCAGTTGTGTTCCGCCAGATGTCCCTGAGCTGCAAAATTTACCATCCCATGTTCCTGAGCTGCAATACTGGGTGTTTTTCCACCGCGTTCCTTTAATCCGGATCTAAGAAGATCCAAATCTAGGGAATGGGTACTTCCCTTAATCCGGATCTAGTAGATCCGGATTAAGGGAAGTACCCAATGTGTTTCCATGGGTGGTCTAGCACCCAATAGCAATGGATGCTAGCCTCCCTGCTGTTGAAACACAAGACCACCCATTTGGAAATCCGGATCTACCCACGAGGGGTCTGCCTGTCACCCCAGGTGTTTGCACCCCCTGTCCCTCCAATCTCCAAAGCGGCTCCGAAGTCACTTTGAAATCATTTCGAAGTCACTTTGAAGTCTGTGCAAAATAGCTCTGGAGCGTCTGATTTTCGGAGTGACTTTGGAGTTCACTCCAAAGATCAGCATAGACTTCAAAGACGCTCCAAAGCTTAGGTTTTGGGGCTCCCCTTGAAGGGTGCCCCCTCCCCCTAGCCTCCTCTAGACCCCGTTGCCAAACTAACGTGGAGACAGGCTCCCTTTAATCCAGATTTTCTTGCTGAAGACCCCATTGTAGACCCCATTAATGGGGTCTACAGAAAATCTGGATTAAAGGCCAAAAAGAACCCATATGATCTGGATTTCCCCAGCGGCAGTGGAAATGGGGTCATCCAGCTCTCACCTAAATGGGTCCTTAATGGGTGCTAAAATGGGTGCTTTCTGACAGTGGAAAAACACCTATTCACCATCCCATGTTCCTGAGCTGCAACATTCACCATCCCATGTTCCTGAACTACAAATTTCATCATTGATCATCAGTCAGAAAAGAGAAATTAATATTTTAATCTGCTGTCTACTACTTCTATAGTTACAAGATCTAGGCAGTCTAGCATGCTCCTTTTTCCACTGGCTATTGGAGCAGTCCCAGGTAGGGGTGTTCACAAATGTTCGTAACATTCATTCTTCATATGAATTTCTGTGAATTCGGACATTTGCACATGAATTGAATGTTACGACGCTTGTACACTAACATTAATTCAAATGCGAATGTTTTGGAACATTTGTATGAATAGTTTGGAAAATTGTTAAACTGGGTAAATTCGTTAAACTGCGCCAGTCACATTCGACATGTATCGAGAGCAGATTAAAAGTGGATTCAGGTCGGATTTGATGCTTTCAGAGCAAATATGTTACGGGATATGTATCAGATATGTATCGGATATGTATGCACTTGTATCTAATATATATCAGACATGTATCAGATATGTATTCATTTGTATCAGACATTTGTACAAATTTGCACAAATATATTTGTATCAAATAGAATCCTACCACATTCAAAGGGGATCTATTTGAATGAATATGAATGTCCTAACATTCAATTCATTACGAATCTAATGCCATATAAACCATTTGGGCACATCCCTAATCCCAGACGGAATGGTCCAGACCCTTGTTGCTTTAGGAGGCATTATTTCAGGGCTTTGCTGCCCCTCCCCAAAATTTGTGGCTATGGTTTCAAAGACTTACTCATCTGTACCTACTGATAGGAAGGTTAAATGGTACTGCGGGCTTCCCTCTTCCCGCGGCCTTCTCCTGGACTCAGAACGACAACAGCTAATTCCTCATCTTTTTCTGCTTCCTTTGCAAGGTGCAACTTACTTCTTCAAGGGCAAAGACTACTGGAAAATCACGGACAGTGAGTTGGAAGCCGAACCGGGTTACCCACAATCCATTGCGAGGGACTGGCTGGTCTGCAGCGACATGCAGGCGGATTCTCCCGAGCCAGCCGAAAGCACGCGGACTGGAGTGCGTTCCAAGCCGGGGCGGCACGACGAGAGCCGCTCTGAAAGCGAGGTCTGCTCCTGTACCTCCGCTTCTTCTGATCTCCTCTCCCCATGTGGCGGGCTTAGACTTTGCACGGGCCTTGCCCTTCTCGCCTCCTTCGGGACCATAGCGTTGGCCCACGGGCACCTATGACGGAACGTCTCCCACGGACCGGCAGATGCTGCCACGATTCAGGGATGCAGGAGGGGTTGGATGCGTAGCTACTCCCACAATGCAACACTGCAAATGAAGCGACATACAACATTCCTAGGAACGTGATGGAAATGCCTCACATTCTCTATGAGAAGTGAACAGCGTTTATTTTTGTTTCTCTTCCAGATGAAATTTTTTAAATACTGTATATATTTATATGTGTAGTATGTGTATGTGTATATATATACACATATATATACACATGTACATGATTATATATGTATATATATATGAACTTTAAGTTTATGAGCTTGAACAGGAGCTCTGTGGATTTCACTTTTCTCCTTCTCTCTTCACTCCCTCGTCCTAAACACCTGGAAAAAAGCGTATTAAAGACTCTGACCCATCTTGCAGGTGGAAATATTTATTAACTTATGGCATATCAATATCCCATCTTTTCTCCAGAACAGCCCAAGGCAGTCACCATTATTCTGTTTTAAAAATGATGATGATGATAATGGATGATATTTTTGTAAAAACTGCAACCAAATAAAAAGAGGAGGAGAAACGCTGCAGCTTACTATAAAATCTTTTTTTAAGTGCATATATGAGAGTCCCTCTTTTGCAAAAAGTGAAATCCCACGTTTCTTGTTTTCTAAATTTTGAAATCAAATAACCTTTACATCTTATCCTCAGTACAACTTAGTGAAAGCTTAGATGCATTATTATTATTCCTACTGCTGCTGCTGCTGCTACTTACTTTTCTATCCCTCCCCACACTGTTAAAACAACAGATTAAAAACAGAATATATATTAAAAGCATTTTAAACATTCAACAAATTATGAACATGTTCGACATCCTAGCAGTTTCTGGGACATCTCCCAGGGAAAAATCTCTGGGGGGAAAAACGGCCAATATCACAGATGGACTATTTACAGGAATTTCTTATTTAATGGCATTTTTATCGTATTTGTATCCATACACATTTGTACGGATATGTATGGGACAAAAACGGGATGCATGCGGGATAAAAACAGGATATGTAAAGATATGTATGGGTGTGTACGAATGCGTATGGACACATACAGACGTCGACATTAGTATTTGTGCACACCTGTAACACACACACGGAAAAATCCCTGTGTGGCCAGATGGTGGCAGCAAAGACAACTAATTCAGTTGATTAAAAGAGGCAGAAAAGAGAATTTTAGAATCCTGCTTGTCCTTTCTTTGAAGCTCTGCTATGAATTGCCTATGAATCCCCTATATATTCCCCACAAATCCCATACATATCCCATACGTATCCGCTCTGAATGCATCAAATCTGCTTTTAATCCACTCTGGATCCATTGAAGATGTGACTAGGGCAGGTTCACAAAACTACGTATGAATATATTGACGTTCGAATATGAATCAAATGCTTCAATCTTTGAATATTTGAACATTGAATTTGAATGTCCGGATCCGGATGAATTTCAAATGTGACAAATATTCATGCACGTCTGTCTGTCCGTCCCATCCATCCATCCATCCATCCATCTCCTGCTTCCTGATTTCTGAACAACTGGGAGATTATAGGTACATAACAGCTCCATTCTGGTGATCATTTTCACGTGACTTTGCACCAAAACTGCACCCTTATAATCTTTAACCTAATCACCACCTGTGTTGTCACTAAGTACCACCGCTTCACTGTCAGCTCTTTGTGGCTGACGGGGGGGGGGGGGGATCCAAGATGTTGTCTGAGAGGGAGGTCTGAGAAAGCGTCCTCAGCATTTTACTTGGAGTAATACAGGAAAATAACTCTTTTGCTCCTGCAAATCAAGCTGTCTCTGGAGTTCCGAAGTCCAGCAATATCTACAAAGTCAGACTAGTTTTTACAAAGACTCCCTTTTCTGGCAAATATTGGTAAGAAGAAACGCACGCAATCATCCCCGGGGGTTTCAGATAGCAAACCTGGAAAGCAGTTTAAAACAGAGGCAAAAAACCTCATATCCAGCTTTCCTACTGCCAATAGATTTGCTTGTTTATCAGAAGACCTTCACATTCTTAACTCAAATGAGTTTTGTCAAGAAAAAGAACCTATAAAAGGAAACGGGGAAGATGCAAATACCTCGGAGTTTGACTTACTCTCTAAGCAAGTTTTTCTATCATACGATGCCTTGAAAACCATTTTTGAGAGATTAAATACCATCACTGAGGACATTACAGTAATTAGGCAAGACATAAAACAGTTACTAAAAAAGAAACAGCATGCTGTGAGTTCTGAATCCCAAAAGCCAGACCGGCAAGATACCTTTGTGGCTGAATGGACCGACCTGTTTTAGCTGTCAAAATCCATTCTCAAATTTCTTGCAACTTTTCCGGCACTCTCTTGGATCAACCGGGTTGCTCCCCTGGACTACCTTTCTATGCAGTGATTCACCTTTTTTCTTCCTTGTTTAACAGCAGAGCAAGGAAGACTGAAATTCAGCCACGTCGCTTGATGCTCCCAATTGCCCTATGAGAAATGGAACATTGCCAATTTTCTACATACAAAAGCAAAAGGGATAGAACAAGGAGAAGAGTTGGCTTTTCTACCCTGCTATTCTCACCCATTTAAGGAGACCCAAAGGGGCTGACAAAGCTTCTGTTCTTCTCCCCACCAAAGTACACCCTGTGAGATAGGTGGGGCTGTAAGAGCTCAGAAGAGAGCTGTGACTCGCCCAAGGTCATCCAGCTGGCTTCATGGAGGAGTGCAGAATCAAATCCGGTATTCCCAGATAAGAGTCCAGCTCCCTAACTACTAGACCAAACTGGACAAGCCCAGTGAAATGGAGTGCTGTAGAAGCTGTCCGGTGAGGTCGACAAAAGAATGTGTTTCTGTCACATCCAGTCTCGGGCATGGAGCAGAGAGGTTACTAATCCATACTGGAGAGTCGAAGGAGATTCAAGCCCCCTCATGCGTTCACTTGTAAGCACATGAACAGAAGCCCCGGGCGTCTGTGCGCCTTTGTTTGAAAGGAAATGCAGAGTACAATCCAATTGGTCTGCAGCTGTGTACACAAACCTCTCGCTGGTATTTTTTTCTCCATTATTGCATTTTTCTTTTTTTATTTCTGTGCTGCAGCAAAGGAGTACACTTTGGACCTATTTGTGTACCTGTGATGTTCTAGTATCGCATGTTCCCTTACAGGGTGGTGTCTGTGGAGGCTGTTGGTGGCTGAGGGCAAATCAGCTAAAAGTGGTGCTGACTAAGGGTGTGTGTGTGTGAACGCAATTTTCGGTATTTGATTCGATTCAAATTGAATATCCCAAAATGTGATTCAATTTTAATCTTTAAAATTTGAATTTAATCAAATTCGATTCAAATTAAGCAAGTTTGAATCTATCCGTTCGAATTTTCAATTTGACTTGGCACTTACGAATGTCGACAACATTTGTATGTGCCCATAAGCATCGTTACACATTCCGTACACATCTGTATGCATCCCATAATTATCCCATATGCAACCCGTTTCCATCCCCTATGGATCTGTACAAATGCATACAGAAGCGGGAACGGTGCGTATCTGCAAGTATGCACCGTGTACAAAAACCCGTACACATACAAATGTCCGGATAATTCAAACGAATAGATTTGAAATTTGTTCGAATCTTTAAATTTGAATTTATGGACATTCAACTTGAATTCAGATGTCAAAATTCAGGTGAATTCGATCGAATTTCCAGTACCTTCGAATATTCGTGTACACTCCTAGTACTGTCAAGTATGAAATCTGGACCACAGAAGGGGCTTTTAGAGTCTGGATAAAACTGAGACTTTGGAACATTGTGTGAAGGAATGAAGGGGCAGAAAAGAGATCCTACAGTCAGCCATCTTGTTTTCACAATCAACAGGCTTTGGGGGCCTGTTGGTGGTCCATCATGCAGTTCTAACAGCTGCTGCTTTCAGGATTCCATGAAACCACAATCGAGTTCCTAATTCTCTCCACTCATGCAAGCCGTTTGGCTCCGAATGGCTTGTATTTGACCGGGTGCGGGACTGAGATCGAATGTTGCCTGTCCCCATGCCATTCCCAGTAACGCAGGCCTGATGTGGGCTGGGTGCGGATACAGCCACCCCATGCAAACTGTGCCAAACCCCGGCACGGAGGAACAGCGCCATCTCCTCTCTGCCTCCTCTCTCCTCATTGGAAGCCAGATAGCCAGACTGATGTCACCCCACCCCTTTGGCGCCCACTGCAAATACCACATCATCCCCCCCCCTTAGCAGCACAGAGAAACCAGGACTGAAGGGCAAAAATAATTTTAAAACCCCAGCTGTTTGAGCAAAAGCGCTACAAGGTTTGGCGGCAGTTGAGCAGTTTTGCGCACCTTCGCTCACCTGCACTAGCATGTGGACAGCAGGGCCCTATTCCAGGGTATATTCCAGAATAAAGTCAAGTGTGAACAGGTCCCAGGTTTGCACAGATTCAAGGTCCCGCAATAGGTTGGGTCTTTTCTAGAACGGTTGGGTCTGGGGCCTGCTGTGTTCCAAGCAAGCACTTCGGCCAAGAGGAGAGAATGTGAATTTAGCTGTTCATCAGGGCCTACTAACGAAAGCGTGAGCTGGCTGCCTGGAAAGCTTCCTAGAAAGGGCACTTCCAATTTAAGAGCTGTCTGATAAGATGTCCTGCATTTGGACAATGTCAGCATCAGAAGCAGCTTGGTTATCTAGGAGGCCAGTCCAAAAGCACAGCAGTCTCTTGAGGACCACAGTATGGGTCGCCTTTAAATAGCTCCAGAGCTGCAAAGAGGGAGACACTTTTGCAAACATGAGGCCAAGCAGGGAGAATGCTCAGGGAAGTGACAAATGGAAAATTGTGAGTTCATGCAAAGCCACTATAACCCCTGCAGTGGTCAGAACTGTTAAGCAGTCCTAACCCTAAGCCACAGCCTACGATCTAGAGGCAGTTTGGTCTAGTGGTTAGGGAGCCAGTTTCTTAGCTGGGAGTACCGGGTTTGATTCCGCCCTCCTCCATGAAGCCAGCTGGGTAACCCTGGGCTAGCCACAGCTTTCAGGGTGCTCTGTTGTGAAGAACAGAAGCTTTGGCAGCCACTTTGAGTCCCCTTAAATGGGTGAGAAAAGCCGGGTAGAAAAGCCAACTCTTCTTCTTCTACTCTTGTCTTCTCCTGTCCATGATATTATCACAAGGCCAGAGGTATTTGTCTACGCGGCACTTAAAAAAAACAACACCTCTTTTGATCATGTGCCACATGTCCAGCTCCATTCTTCTCCTGCATGATCCCTACAGATTTGTCACAATATAACATATCTGCCTATGATATAACACCTTGTTACATCAGATCCAGCTCAACCAGGCTTGCTGCCCAGGCATCTGATGGCACATATGATCAGAGAAAGTTGGCACCATGCCGCAGTGACAAAGCAATCATGTAGCTTCCAAGGGCAGGCCATGCTCTCTGAGTTCTGATTTATTCCTCAAACATGTCAGCAAACCAAGGCTTTGTGTGGCCCTTGAATTTGTTAGCCAAAACATGAGTCCCCGAGAACTGAAGGCACATGAGGTTAGGGGCTTTGCTGAAGAGGTGGACAGATTTACCTGGAATATACAAGAACTGCAATGATGGATTGAGTCTCAAAGGTCATTTAGTCCATCCCCCTGATGAAGTAGATCAACTGAACTGGAGGTCCCATCTGGAGATATTCTGCTTTGTGCCTCAACATGGAAAAGGGCAAGAATCTAAATGTGGTGAATAAATGGAACAGAAATATCTTCCAGAAGTGCCATGTCTTCATCTAGCAGTCTTTCTTGAAGAAGAAGAATTGGCTTTTCTACCCCACTTTTCTCACCCATTTAAGGAGACTCAAAGCAGCTAACAAACCTTCTGTTCTTCTCCCCACCACAGAAACCCTGTGAGGTAGGTGGGGCTGTGAGAGCTCAGAAGAGAGCTGTGACTAGCCCAAGGCTACATGGAAGAGAGTGGAATCGAACCCACTATTCCCAGATAAGAGTCCGGCTCCCGGGTTCTCCAACAATGGAGCAACCGCCCACATGGCCCTATTTCTTTGCAGCTACAGGTGCGTCGGTCAAAATAAACCCTTCAATCCACAGGCTGGCAAATTTAGAAGGGGGGTGGCCCTTATGGTGTCTTGACCTCAGGCTGCCCCATTGCTTCAGTCAGGTCAGAGGATTTAGCAGTGGCTGGTGGACAACCCTGCTTAAATGGGGCCTTCTCTACATCAAGCAGGCCAGCTTCTCCCCTTTACAGCAAGGATGGGGAAGCAGAGGTCCTCTTCTAAAGAACGAAACCTTCCCATCTTAAGCTCAAGCCTACAGCTGCCCACTTCCCTTCCCACTCTTCCAAGTTGGTTTTCATTCATGACTCCCCGGCAGGTGTAGCAACAGCCTGGAAAGCAAAGGGTCACAAGTTCGATATCCAATGTTTTCCCTGGAAGAAGGTTTGGTGAACCAGTTCTGTTTCTTGGACATGGAAGCACCTAGATGTTTCCACACACTCAACCAACCAACCTGGGGTATCCCAGTTCCCTTTCCTTTGTGGCTTGGGCCCTTAGGAGATGATGTGGGCCACAGGCAGATGCCACAGGCTTTAGTTGGCTCGGGCTTGGCCATGGCCGTGGGGCAAAACAAGAGAGCTGTGCTGTCTTGTATTGCATACACCCCTGTGGGGCCACCAAAGGACTCTGCTGCCTCCATAACTTTGATCCAGCCCTGAGCTCCACCAGGTTTGCGGATGCATCTTCCTAGGGTGGGAACGCTCAGCTACAGCCCTGCAGATGTTCCTAACTACAGCTCCCGTCATTCCATTCCAACTGGCATAAAGTATTGAGAGGAAGTTCAGCAATATGTGGAAGGGGTCAGATCGAGTCCTCCTGCTCTGGAAACTCACCTGTCGCAAAGCCACCTTTGATCTGCCAGCTCCCCAACGTCCACTTCAGCCATTTGATCCAAGAAGTCTTGTCTCCTCTGTTGCAGGATCCCCTTGAAGGGGTTGCCGCAGGCAGCAGAGAAGTACCGGTGAAGGTCTTGCCTTTGTCTTCTGCATAAGACAGGATGGTGGACTACATGGGCTGTGGCCAGTGTGGTCTAGTGGTTAGGGAGCCGAACTTTTATCTGGGAATACCGGGTCCGATTCCGCCCTCCGCCATGAAGCCAGCTGGGTGACCTTGGGCTAGTCACAGCTCTCTTCTGAGCTCTCACAGCCCTGCCTACCTCACAGGGTATCTGTTGTGGGGAGAAGAACAGAAGGATTGTCAGCCACTTTGAGTCCCCTTAAATGGGTGAGAAAAGTGGGGTAGAAAAGCCAACTCTCCTCCTCCTCCTCCAGCAGAGTTCCTTCTAGGTTCTCTGTGTGTGTGTGTAAATTTATATCCCCCCCTTCACCAAATGGTCCCTTCTAGGTTCTCTCTGTGTGTGTGTGTGTGTGTGGGACCAGGGCAGGTTACAAGAATAAAACTTATCAAAAGAAAAAAATATAATTAAAAATATCATCCCTCCCTCCCCCCTCCCTAACAGGACAGGACCCTGAGGAAGCTATTTAGATGGCAAAAGCCTGGTTGAAAAGCTACGTTTTCACCAGGCATCGAAAAGTATACAAGGTAGGCGCCTGGTGAACCTCAACAGGGAGGCTGTTCCACAGTCTAGGGGCTACCACAGAGAAGGCCCTCTTGTATGTCCCTATGCCTCGTACCTCTGCAAGAGTAGGAACTCCAAGAAGGCCCTCTCCTTGAGATCTCAGTGTACAGGAAGGTCTGGAGAAGGCGCTTCTTCAGATACCAAGGGCCCAAGCCATTTATAAATGTATAATATACAAATTCACAGAGGTCAGGTGTACCAACGGCTACTAAAATGCATGCCTAGGTACACCCTCCAGGCTGGAGAGACAGACAGGATGCCTCTAAGGGTCATTTGAAGGCAGCTAAGAGCAGGTGAAGGTTTTGCCTTCATCTTCTGCTTGAGATGCCCATGGGCAATTGGTGGGCCACGGTGTGAGAGGGATGCTGGACTAGGTGGCCTGATGCCTCATCCAGCAGGGCTCCTCTTATGTTCTTATGTCTGCCTAGTCAACAACTCTCAGTGAATTCCCCAAATCAAGATCACCCGACTTATGCAACTGTTACATCTCCCAGGGCAGGTGAGTCAGGTAAAACTTTTTCAGACCTCATCACCCGCTGAAGAATACTGAACATTCTGTGTTGGTTTCCAAGCAAACCCTTGTGATCTTCAGGCAAACCTGTCAGGCAGTCATTGGACCGGTGTGTGTGTGTGCGCGCGCATCTGTTTTTGTGGCAGATGAATCATGACTCACCTGAAAGAAACTGACTCACCGGCAGACGGAATACAGGTTCTCCTTGTCTTCACAACTTCAAAATGCCTGGAAACATATCAAGTCAGGTTCCTAGGTCCTTTGCCTGCCCTCCCTCCCTTTCTCCAAAGTCAGCAAAAAACCAAGTGCATTGCAACTAAACTTCTACAAGTTGCTCAGGGATATGCAGTCTTTAGTACAGGGTAGGGTATAAATGTCAAATAAATTTAAAGCAAAGGGAAAGAGATTTCAGACTTAGGGGATGTGCATGAATATTCAAACGTTATGACGTTCGTGCACTGGCATTCATATTTATGCCAATGTTTCAGAACATTTGCGAACCTGGGAGGTGGGAAAGCGGTTGCAGTGGATCCAGAGTGCATTTGACCTGGATTGAGAGCGGATTCAAAGTGGATTCAGGGCAGATTTCATGCCTCAGAGCGGATACGTTAGAGGACATGTATCAGATATGTATGGGATCCATATCGGATGTGTATGCATTCATATTGGATATCCCTACAAATTCATACAAATATATTCATATCACATACCTCGTCCTTCTGCAAGAGAAGGAACTCCAAGGCCCTCCCCTTGAGATCTCAGTGCACGGGCAGGTCTATATGGGAGAAGGCGCTCCTTCAGATACCCAGGGCCCAAGCCGTTTAGGGCTTTAAATGTTAGCATCAACACCTTGAATTGGGTTCGGTAGCAAATAGGTAACCAGTGCAGATCCTTTAAGACTGATGTGATCTGAGTCCGGCCAGAGATTCCCATCAGCAGGCGAGCTGCTGCATTCTGCACCAGTTCCAGCTTCCGAACCATTTTCAAGGCTAGCCCCACGTAGAGCATATTACAGTAGTCTAAATTGTATGCATGCCCGAAATGCTCCCAAATGCTCACCTGAGGTCATGGGTTCCCTTTGGCAAGCTTTGGGAACATTCTCCCTTCATCGGCCACACCACTAATTGCAGAATGTCTTCGACTAACAGCCCCTGTAAGCTCTTTCCTTCTTTGACTAATGGGATCACCATGCGTCCTATTCAGCAGAGAACTGAGCGGAGCCAATTGTCCCATAAAGTTAGGGTGCTCTTGTCCAAATTTCACCCTGTTTATTTCAGCCTGCTCCTAGAGGGACTTTTATTGGGACCTGCTCTGAGACCTTCGGATATATAGGGCAGGACAGACATACAAAAATTAAATACATAAAAATGGCCAGATGCACGTGATGGCATTAGAGATGTGCACAAATGTTCTAAACATCCGAAATTCGATCAAATTCAATCAAATGTGGACATTCGTAACGAATTTCAAATGCTGCAAATCATTCGTTTGAATGATTTGAAACATTTGAAAGTACAGATACATATGTATTATATACGTATCTGTACGAATCTCATACATATCTGTACACATTTGAGCTTATAGTAAAGGACAAAAACGGGATGCATATGGGATAAACCAGGATGCGTACAAAATGCGTACAGATACGTATAACACATATGAACATTGTTGACATTCGTATCTTTGGATTCATCTCTAACATTCCAACGAATAGTTTCGAATGCATTCGATTCAAATCAGATTTTATTGCATTTGGATTCTAAACATTCAAATCGAATTGTTTGGACATTCAATTTGACTCAAATTCAAATGCAAAAAAACCCCACATTTGTGCGCATCCCTAAATGGTATATCCTAGGGCATCTAGGCCGGGGAGCGCTTTCATTCATTCATTCACATTTTTATCCCGCCCTATACCCATGGTCTCCAGGTGAGTAGCAAGATCTAAAATCAAATGCATTAGAACAATAACAGTATATATTAAAACAACAGCATCTGCAAATGGGAAGGGAAAGTGTATCCCCATTTAACCAAAGGCCAGGATAAAGAGGTCCATCTTCAATGCCTTCCTAAATGTGTATAGTGAAGGTGATAGAGGCACCTCAAGAGGGAGGTTATTCCATAGCCTAGGGGCCATCACTGAGAAGGCCCTCTCCTATGCCCATGCTTTTTGCTGCTGAAGGTGGTGGGACAACCAGGAGGGCCTCCCCTCCAGACCTAAAGGTGCGGGCAGGTCAATATGGGCAAAGGCATTCCTTTAGATACTTGGGGCCAAAGTAATTTAGGGTCTTATAAGTCAAAGTTAACACCTTGAATTGGGCTTGGTAGCGAATCGGCAGCAAGTGCAACTCTTTTAAGGCAAGTGTGACATGCATCCGGCCAGCAACCTAGCTGCTGCATTCTGCACCAGCTGCAGCTTCTGAACAGTCTTCAAGGCCAGCCCCATGTAGAGCGCACTATAGTAGTCTAGTCTCGAGGTTACCAGAGCATGGATAAATGTGGCCAAGTCACCTCTGTCCAGAAAAGGCTTCAACTGGCCGTATTGGAAATAAACATGCATAACATCTGCATGTGAGCCTCTGCTCTCTGCCTCACAAATATCAAAGCCAGGGGAACTTTTCTTCCCGGCCTCGATATTTCCAGCCAGAACTCTTCTATTAAACACAGGAAATGGCCATGTGTTGGAAAAACAGAAGGCCACATGAACACGATCTCTGAGGCCTGCAAGTTTGGGAGCAGCAGGGTGACCCCAAAAAACCACCAGCAAAGAATGGATTTAAATTAATGTCACGGGTAGCGGCTGGCAGGAGGAAGAGCTTCTTGCATGCTAGTTGGGTGGCGTGGGCTCGCGGTGGCCGATTGCTGGGGTTGATCACTGTTAACTTTTCTCAGCGTTTCCAGCTTAAGACTGGAGGAAGCCCAGTTATCTTAAATGCACGCAGCCAGTGGCTCACACAGGCGTGTTCATTGATAAGATGACCGACCAAGCGTCCTCCTATAGTAAGGACAGTCCTTCTTTTGTAAGTTCTGTCCTCCCTCGAAAAGTGTCCTCCTACATGTCCTCCTTTTTGATACTGGAATCAGGGGAGGCCGCTTTGAAGATTGCAAGAGCGCGTGCACGCCCATCCTAAATCCACGAGGGGAGAAGAAAATCCCACGGAGAAAATGGAGATCATCCCACCAATCAGGGTTTGGCAATATAAAGCAGTCACTGTGTTTAAGCCTGTTTTTTTCCTTGGCAGTTGGGCGCTAAAATGATAGCGCCTCTCCAAGCCAACCAATAGCTCCGCCTTCCTCCTTTTCTCCCTTGCCCCGTGCTGACACCATTTTCTGGTGAGGTTGGAGGAGAGACCGAAGCAAGTTCCCTAACTTTCCTTGATGGCGGCGGCGGCGGCAGTAGAGGCAGCGAAGCCTCATTGAGAGGGTCATGAGCGTGTCCAGTGGCACGGTGCCTGAGGCCTGAGACTCCTTCAGTGTCTTCAGTTTATTTTTCCCCCTCCTTTTCATTGTAAAAAAGTTGGTCACCTCGTCGATTAATCAATGGAGAGTCCTTCCATGGCACAAACTGGCAGGATAGCAAAAGGGATCCCATTCCCCAAATTGGCAGAGGAGCATTCCATGAGACGCAGTTTACGCTCTGGAAAACTGTGCCAAAAAATGATCATCCGGCTTTCCTAGCCCACATCGGCTTTGTTTGTTGGCAAAACGTGGACGTTTCAGTCCTTTTGCAGTAACAAGTGATTTCCAAATATTTGCTGGCCTTGTGTGTAAAAAAAAAAAAAAGGATACAAACATTTCCTGCTTGCAACAATCCGTGTAAAGGGCTTGCTTCATTTTAAAAACACAGAACGCATGCAGATAATAAATCACTGAGGACTGGAATCTTTGTTCCTCCCACTAAGCAAACCAGGAGTAGTTATTTGGCTGGCTCAAACACAGTGTCTACACATTAGATATAAATCTTTTTTCCCAGGTTACATATAGGGGTGTGCACGAATATTTAAAGGTATTTGAAATTCTATCGAATCCGTCCGAATTTTGACATTCGAATTTGAATCAAATGTCCATAAATTCTAATTTTAAACTTCGAACGAATTTCAAATTTTGGATCTCTTCATTTGAATTATCCGAACATTCGTATGCGTATGGGTTTGTAGATTATATGTACTTTTAAATACGCATCTTCCCACACATCTGTACGCATTTGTACGGATTCGTACCGGACAAAAACGGGTTGCACACGGGATACGTACAGGATGCATACGGACATGCGTGAATGCATACAGGGTGCGCAACGGTGCGTATGGGCACTTATGAATTTTGTCAACATTCGCAAGTGCAAATTCAGATTGAAAATCCAAACAAATAGATTTGAATTTGCTTAATTCGAATCGAACTTGGTTAAACTCAAATTTTAAAGATTCAAATCAAACTTTCAGATATTTATTCGAATTGAATACTGAAAGTTGCATTTGTGCACACCCTTAGTTACATATACTGTACAGATCTCCTTCACCATCCCCACCCAATCCTAGCTCATGCATTTCCCCCTCCCCTTCCAATTTAATCTAAACCTCTGCTTGCTGAGAAGCGGTGGGGGAGAATAATCCAGTAAGTAAAAATAGCTTGTTTATCACAGCTACAGGACAACCTGTGCACCTCCATCTGCCTTCATGGACTGAAATACCAAGATGCTGCAGTGCCTCGCTTGCTTGATGACGCAAATCATTTTCAGAAAGGAATCAGGACTAACTAGGCTATGATCACACTAAGGTTTAATCCAGCTTCAGTCCACTTTCAGAGTGAGAGAATCCATCAGCACAGGCTGTGATCGCACTTAAGGTTCAATTCAGCTTCAGTCCACTTTCAGGCCGCATCCCCATTAGAAGCTTAATCCAGTTTCCCTAAACTGAAATAACAGAACCGGATGTAAACGCGAATTTGCGAATCCCATTACTTTCAGCCAGAATCGCGTTCAATCCGGATTCTGAGGACGTACATGACTCAAGGGGGGACACCTCCTGTTGACCTGTTACAACGCTTTGGGGCGATTTAACACGCGGAAAGCGTGTTAAGCCAAACTTACATGGGGTCTGCGAGGATTGAAAACGGTTTGAAACCGTAATAAGGTTGTAATGGGGATGCGGCCTCAGAGTGAGAGTATACATCAGTGCAGGCTATGGTCTCACCTAAGGTTCAATCCAGCTTCAGTCCACTTTGAGCATGCTGTGACTGAGCCTCCATTACAGATCTATGCAGCTGCACGTCAGCTCTTGCCAATTAGCCGCGTCTCAGTTTAGGGAGTTAGTTCACAGGTACACCTGCAGTCGGACCCCCATGTCCACTGACTGGTGACCACGGTTTCAGTTAACCACAGTTACTGGATCAGCCCCTACCCCACCCCCCGCAGGCGCCATAAGGAAAAGGCACCCAGAACCGGAAGGCCTATTTTGTCCTCTGCAGAGCATTGGAATAGGCGTGTGATGCCACTGGAACCTGTTCCAAAATGTAAGGGAAGGCAGAATGTGGAAGGTGGGTGGGAGATGTCTGGTGGCGTCGCACGCCTATTCCAACACTCTCTGGAGGCCGAAATAAGCTTTCCGGAAGCCAGAAAAGCACTTCTAGTTCTGGGGTTGCAGAACCCTAGAACTGCAAGGCCCGTTTGCGATTATCCATGGTTTCAGGACCAGGGAAGGAACCAGAACGTATCCGCAGCAGATGCGGGGGTCTGACTGTAATTCAACATAGTTTGCCTCCCAAAGACATCAAGGCCTCTGTACTGCAAAGTTTAAATTAACAGACTGCTTTTCCCAACTGAAAAGTTTTTTCTTTAGAGATGTTAACCCTCTAAAGGCTAAGATGGAGTTAGTTAGGCTGCCTGGTTCTTCAGTTAAACTGGCTTTAGCTTTAAAGTGAGAAAAGGGAAATATAAAAGACAACTCCTCTTCTTCTTCCTCCACGAAGCCAGATGGATGATCTTGGGCTAGTCACAGTTCTCTTCTGAGCTCTCACAGCCCCATCCACTTCACAGGGTGTTCTGTTATGGGGAGAAGACCAGAAAACTTTGTCAGCCGCTTGGAGTCGTCTTAAATGGATGAGAAAAGCCGGGTAGAAAAGCAAGCTCTTCTTCTTCAGCCGCTTCTTCTTCTTCTTCGCAAGCAACTATTTCAGTATAATGGAAGAATAGAAATGATCCCAGAGGTCTGGAGGTTCTGGAGTTTTAGTAATAGACCCCTAGATGTAGGGCTTATATCAGAACTTTTAATTGTATACCATAGCTCAATCTGTGCCCTGTTTTTAATACCTTGTTTTAATTATTCAGTTTTAATATGTTTACCTGTGTCTTGTTTTTAATATGGTTTTAATTGCTATTGATTTGTTGTTACCCGCCCAGAGACCTTCGGGTATGGGGCAGGATAGAAATGGAAATAAAATAAATAAATAAATAAATATATGTTCAAAATGTGTGTAAACAGAAATATATTAAACCTACCAATCTCCTTAAAGTCCTAAAGGTCAGATGCTTTATTTGAATTTTTTGCACTGCCAGAGGTATTTCTACCATGGACAAGTCTTCTTCAATATGTATAGAATATATAGATATTGTGTAAATGAATCTATTATGTTTTCCTTTGCGATTTTAAAAGTATTTATACAATCAATGAAAGGAAGAATAAGCCCTTGTTCAGGCAGAGTATTATTATTTTTTTAACAGCACCATTATGTTAAAACGCATAAGAACATAAGAACATAAGAGAAGCCCTGCTGGATCAGGCCACAGCTCATCCAGTCCAGGCCCCATCGCACATGGTGGCCCACCAAATGCTCATGGGCATCTCAAGCAGAGACACGGACAAACCTATTCCTGCTCTAGCATCCCAGAAGCGTCCTGCTCCCTGCCCCACCCCAGCCTGAAAGATGAAGCGTCCATATCTCCCCCAACAGCAAATCCATTGCAACCCCCAGGAAGAGAAGAGAGCTGCCCCTGACCTTCCACTCCAGCTGTTATTGATTAAACTCCAACTCCCGTCATGCCTTGCTTGCTCGATCCGTAGCATGACGGGACTTGTAGTTCAGACACGCCAGACGTAGGCAAGCCCCTGCCAAGACACCCCTTTGGCTCCCCTAGGGAGGTCCCATCCCTGCCCCGTCTCCAGATGTTGTGGGACTCCAAATCCCAGGAACCGCCGAGGCAAAGGACGACGGGAGCTGTAGTTTGGGCACATCTGGCCGCCAGCCTGCCAGGGGGGAGCCCATTAATTCCCTCCTCCTCCCGCCCAACCCACCTGATCCTTGGCATGGGCAGCCGGCTGTCCACCCATGCGCTCTGCCACGCGCGCCTGCCAGGGCGCACGGACTGGTGGTGGACGGGTGACTCACAGGCGATCCTCGTCGCTTTAAAAGGCCGGCCGGCCGCCTCGGCTGCCCTCTTTAGCTTTGAGCTGGCTGGGCTTTTAGGATCCTCCCTCGTCACGGCGCCTGCGCTCCGGAGCCAAATAAATACCTAAGGCAGCGCAGCCACACCGAGAGCGCAGCAGCAGCGCGCAAAAGGAGCCAGCTGAGCGCAGGACGCAGCAGCTTTGCGGACACCGAGCGCGCTCGCTGGCTTCTCTGCCGTCGGTCTTTTGTTCCCCGGCAGCGGGGGACGATAGCAGCAGCAGCCGCATTCCGACGCCGGGGCAGCTTTGGTTCCCCGGCTCTCCAGTTCCTCGCCGGGCAGGCAAAGCGAGCGCGAAGCCTTTGGGGAGCGTCGCTCGTCTCCATCCCCTTCCTTTTTTGGGGGAATCGCTCATCGCCTTCTCCTTCCTTTGGGGGAATCGCTCCTCTCCTCTCCTCCCAGCCTCAGCCTCCCTTCGTGTCCCTTGGATCTGCCCTGGACTTTGGCAAGGACGAGCATCGGGCACCCCTCGCCCCTCTCCAAGAAAGCATCCGAGCCGAGGGAGCCCCTCTGCCTGTGCGCCTTGGGAAGCGCAGAGAGAGACCGGACAAAACAACGGAGCCCCGCAAAACCCCCAGCAAAAACAAAGCAAGGGGGGGTGCAAAGCAAGGAGGGGAGCAGTTCCCCCTCCCGAGCAGCTCTTAAGGTGGACTGGCTGTGAAGGTGGAGGATGGTCTCTTGGCTAGCTTAAGGTGGACTCTCCCTCTTTTTCCTGATCCTTTTTAAGGTGGCTTTTTGACTCGCCGCCCCCAAGGTTGGCACGGGCGGGGGCGTCCTCGTCTTCGTCTTCTTGCATCAGCTCGGGTTTTTTTTATTTAATTCATTTATTTATTTTTGCCTTTGGAAAAGTTGGCTCGGTTGGCCCGTAGGTTGCCGGCCGCTGTTCTTAAACGGGTCTGAAACCGATTTTTCGCTCGATTTTTGCTTAAGGAAACTACAATCGTGAGAGAGAGAGAGAGAGAGAGATCTATGTGCCCTTCCATGGACAGAATGTGGAAAGTTTGCTAGGCGAGGCCTGAGATCTTGCGTCTGTCCTCTGCGTTTTCCCCCTTAGAAACAATGATTCAATCCCGGCCTTTTTTCAGGAAAAAACAGCTGATGGCCCAAGGAGAGGTGGGAGCAGAAAGCCACCTATTTAACGGCCGGGAGTTGGACAGGAGAGAAGCTTTGCTTTTTCAGATTTCTTCTGGTTCCTCTTGATTTTTCTTGAAAGAAGGGCAGCAGGGGGTGTATTTCCAATTTCATTGTTCTAGTCTGTATTTATATATATTTATATACATACATACACACACACATATATAATCTTATATATATATATATATTTAAGGAGAATCTGGGAAGCCTTCGGATTTCCCCACTTTTCATCTATACATCTATATTTTGTTGTTACGAAGCCAAACTTGAAGAACCAAAGGAAGGAAGGAAGGAAAGAAGGAAAACATGGAAACCGTCGGGAAGTTTGAGTTTAGCAGGAAGGACCTGATCGGTCACGGGGCTTTCGCTGTCGTTTTCAAAGGGAGACACAAGGAGGTAAGTGAATTGGGTGGGTTGTTTTCCTTAAATTCTCTTTGCAGGTTGGAGGGGGTAGAGGGTGCCTTCTCCGCTCTATGTGTAGCTGCCACCGCTGCGTTCACACACCTAAGTAATAATCTGGGAGAGGGAACCGGTCCTCAAAGTGGCTAGTCTATTTTCTTTCCTCTGGTGCCTCTCAGTCTGAAAGTGGACTGAAACTGGATTAAAGCTTGAGGGTGAATGCAGCCCACTTGTGGGTTACTGCTGCGCTTTGTTTGGAGCTGGGCCTGCGAGGTTTTGTGTATACAGATTAAGATCTGCTTTCAAAGTGGGTTTTTTTGGGGGGGGCAAGGACTTTCCTACCAAATGTTAAACCAAACTTCCTTGGCTTCCAGATGTGCAGTGTTTCTTGAAACATAAATAGAAATCAATAAGCCATCACATCTGGACCACCCTCAGCTGGCTACCTTGCAAAATGCAGTGCAGAGAGAGGAGCTGTTTTCTTTCGGTGTTAAATATTTCAGAAAATTCACCTTTTTGGGATAGGTAATGTGGAGATAAAATGACTGCTCACTTTGCTGATGGGTTCTCCTCTCGCTCTGAAGGGGGACTGAAGCTGGATTAAACCTTAGGTGTGGGTTTCCAAGCACCCAGATGCTCATCCGTGGTGAATAGCAGGGTTTATGCTGGAGTATCCCAAACTAGGCATAAGCAAGGCACGTGTGGATGTAGCCAGTTGCTTCTCTGTTCTCTTTTCCAGGGCTGTAAAGTTGTTTTGATTTTTTGGGGTGGTGGTGGTGGTGTAGAGAAGGCGTCATCAGATTTAGGGTTAAGGGACCCGAGAGAAACCCAAGGCTTTGGACAGGCAAACAAACACCAGGCCTTATCTCTCTGGCTTGGCGAATGTTGTCTGGGACCATGAGCTGGAGAACACATTGCAGCACACGGAACTATAAATATTTGGCTGGGTTGTTTATTTACAGCCTTGAGTGCTCCAGAGATAGGAGTCATAGGCAGCTCAAGGGGAACTGAGCTCAGGTGTGAGCGTCTCCAGCATCAAAATACCAGACAGATTTAGCTTGGTTAAAAGCAAGGGCTGGAAAGAGTGCTGGGCTGGAAATCCTTCTCCCACCCTCATTGCTTACCAGCAACTGGTAACTTTTCAGGCACTTGTCTTCTAGTCTTGGGGGCTGTTGGTGAGGGTGGGGGTGGCTGAGATCATCAAAAGTCCCCATTTCTCTGGGATAGTTTGACTGCTGGTTCCTATAATGCTGTAGTCTGCCTTAGAAGGATGTGTGTGAATATTTGTAGGCATTCGAAATCCAATCGAATGTGCTGAATTTTGACATTTGAACTCAAATAGAATGTCCCGGAATTCAAATGCGAACGTTCAAATTGAATTTTGAACTTTGGATCTATTTGTTTGAATTATCTGGACATTCGTATGCGTATGGGTTCGTACACGATGCGTACTTGATCATCCGCATCTTGTACACATTTGTATGGATTAGTACAGGACGAAAACATGTTGCATATGGGATAACTACAGGATGCATGCAGACATGTATGGATGTGTACGGATGTGGGGAAGATGCGCACGTGCTCATACTGTTAAAGAACAAACTCAAATTGCCGTGATTGAAGTGAAACAGAAATTGGTTTATTGATTGCATTGCAATGGAAGAGCCGGTGTAACAAGTGGCTGTTACACCATATCAGCCAGAATGTCGTTGACATTCATATGTGCATATTCGAATCAAAAATTCAAAAGAATAGATTTGAATTTGGTAAATATGAATCGAATCTTAAATTCGAATTTAAAAGATTTGAATCGGATTTCCGGGTATTCGATTCGAATAGAATGTCACAAAAACATTTGTACGCATCCTATAGATTTCCTCTTGTCCCTTTGGGGTCCTTGACCTGTTGAGTTTGCCTCCTTCGAAATAAAAAGAAACCCCCACTCCATGGAAGAAAATAAACACACCTTTAAAGCTGAGGATAAGCACCTCCAGTCTGTATATTTGCGTTATTTAAATCGGGGATAACGGAGTGGTATGCAATGAATTTCAGCTTATTTTTCCGTCTCTCTCTGCCTGCTGGCAAATGTTGGCTCACTAAAATAAGGACAAGTCTGAACATGTGCCGGGCATGGATTGGGAATCTGCACTCCAGCCAGGGTTTTCCGGCTAACTCTTTTGCAGTCTTGCAGAGGTTTGTTTGCTCCATCAGGAAAGCAGAGTTGCATATGCACAGGAGCTAAAATGCCCATTTTCTTGACTTTCTGTGTTTTATTCATTCCCAGAAACCTGAAGTGGAGGTGGCAATAAAATGCATTAACAAGAAAAACTTGGCAAAGTCCCAAACTCTGTTGGGGAAGGAGATCAAAATACTCAAGGTAAACAACAACAACAAAATGGCATGCCCTGCAATTTCCGCCTCTTCGTGGTTTTGATTTTTAAATAGTCGTGTTTTAACCCTGAGTTCTAAACGGACCTCTCCCCCCCCCCACCCCTGCCCTTCTCTCCTTCTCCTTTCCAGGAACTGAAGCATGAAAATATTGTTGCCTTGTATGACTTCCAGGTATTTGCTTTTTTCCCTTTTTTTCTTTTACGTTTGTGTTAAAAGGATTTTAAGCAGGGAAGGTAATGAATGGGGCAAGAGAGGATGTGGACTTGTTCCAAAGGGTTTCTCTGAAGAGCCTTGGATCTGGAGGTGTTTCCATGCAGCAAGGAAAAATGTCGCATGATTTGCACGGGGACCCAGGACAAAGCAGCTGATCCAAAAGCTTTATGGTCATGGCCCACAGATATATATGTACCATCTGTTACTTGAATTTCAGAGTGATGGTCGGAACAAAAGACAAATTGAGGGATGTAAGAGTATAACCATGCAAATTCAAACATAAACATCCCAACAACTGTAGCAAGAAGAGATCAAAGGGAAATATCCTAGTTTAGCTGTGAGCCTTGGTCTCCTGGGCTTACAGTTAGGACAGCTCTGGTAGAGAAAGAGCACCTTCTCCCATATAGACCTTCCCGTACACTGAGATCTCAAGGAGAGGGCCTTCTTGTAGTTCCTTCTTTTGCAGAGGTATGAGGCATAGGGACATACAAGAGGGCCTTCTCTGTGGTGGCCCCTAGACTTTGGAACAGCCTCCCTCTCGAGATTCGCCAGGCGCCTGCATTGTATACTTTTTGGCACCTGGTCAAAACGTATCTTTTCAACCTGGCTTTTGTCATCTAAATAGCTTCCTCGGGGTGCTGTCCTGTTAGTGTGTGTGGATGTGGGAGGGAGGGAGGGAGTGATATATTTAATCATTTTTTTAAAATGTATATGTTTTATTCTTATTGAAAGCCGTCCTTGGACCATTTGGTGAAGGGCGGGATATAAGCGTATAAAATAAAATAAATAAATGAATAAATAAGTTTGAATTCAGCCCTGCTCACTGTCATAATGGGGAAGAGGGACTCTTTGTTTCTAAACTTTATATCTCAATCCTGGGCACACGTGGTTGTACCAGAAGATGCATCTTTTTGTTAAGCCTGTTTCCTTTACTTAACACTTTCTGTTGGAAGACTATGAGTATTGAGTAGCACTGGCTGTTGATATTCTACACACCAGGATTTGAAAGAAAAGACTGGTGGGGTAAAATCTGCTTTTTAGCCTGGCTTCCATCTTGATAGGCCTGTGATTGCCACCCCTGCTTGCATTTTAATTAGGGCTTCTGGGATTTGCCTTGTCTTCCTCCCCCCTTCCCCTTTCCCAGGGCTCAGGGCTCTACAGATCCTGGGTTAATATTCTGCAAATATTCTCCTCCCTCCATCCCTGGTTTGGTAAGATGCTTGCCCTGGTTTGCTGTGGAGAGCACATTTAGCTCGCGGCAGATTAAGGTGAACCTTCCAGTCTGTGGGCAGAATTAAGACCAGTTTTTAATTAGATTACTGGGACAGTTTCCACCCTCGGAGAGCCGCGCTCTTTGTCTGGCGTTAGGGGCCTTTAATTCCTGCAGCATCTGAGGAACGAGGCGGTTGCCCCCGGATCCCTCCCTGTCCTGTTGGCTTATCGGCACTTGGCGTCACGTGAGCTGCCGGCCTCCTTGTTTGTTGACATTCCTCCTGGCCCTGGCGATTGGCTGCGCGAGGGCTTTGCGTCACTGGTGCAACTCAATCCCCTCGTTGTCGGGTGCAGGCCTGGTGCGCAAAGCCCTCTGGGAAGGGAGCCTTCTGTTCTCAGAGCCGTTGGCTGATTGCGTTAGTTTTCCTTGCAGCGGAGGCTTTGGGGGTTGCATTGGTGAAGTTGATCTGGGGCCAGATCAGGAAGTGAATAAGGGTTTTTTCAACCCCCGGGCCTTTTTTTTAAAAAATGTATAAATAAACAAAGCAACACGCATGCACATGGAGCTCTGGCTTCAGTCTTTATTCAGATGTCTTTCCTCTGCAAAGGAACCTTTTTAACAGGTGTCTTTTGTGTGCGGAAAGCAAGCATCTGCTGGATGCCAAAGACCATGCGGAAGTTTTAGCAAAGCCCAAGGTTGTAGCCTTGCTTACTGTAGCAAGCAAGACCATGTGCACTCTGGGTCAACCCACAAATGTGCCAGGTGTGGGGTTTGTGCCGCAGCTGAGTCCTTCGTTTATCATGGAGACATTTCGTGGCCAGGATTCAGCTTCCTTTGGTCTAGTGCAGACTCGGTTTGATTCCACACTCTCCTATGAAGCCAGCTGGGTGACCTTGGGCTCTCTCCTGAGCTCTCACAGCCCCACCTACCTCACAGGGTATCTGTTGTGGGGAGAAGAACAGGAGGTTTGTCAGCCATTTTGAGTCCCCTTAAATGGGTGAGAAAAGGGGGGTAGAAAAGCCAGCCCTTCCTCTTGAGTCTTCCATTCCTCTTAGACCAGATGGGCAGCATTTATTTTTATGCCTCAAGTGGCAGAATGTCAAGCCACATGACATCTGGGCCTCCTAGCATGTTCTTTGAGCAACATGAGATTTTCATGGGTTTTGCCTGGTGGGTGGGTGGCGCTTAATTCCTGGAAGACCCGTTTACTTGCACCATAGTTAGGATTTAATCTGGGTCAGATCCATTCCTGTTCGTTGGTGCTTCTATTCTGAATCCTTGCACGGTCTGCAGCCGTGAAAGGGGTAGCACCCAGAACACAAAGCTCCAGATGTTTCTGTAAACATCTGGCTGGTTGGAACTGTGGCACTCCAGAACTTCCTGGACTATAACTTCCATGAGTCTCAGCTAATCTGGCCAGAGATGAAGAATGATAAGGGTTGAGTAACATCGGGATGACCACACTTCTCCGAAGGAAATGCTGACGAAAGACTCCTACCATCAGCTGAGCACTGATTTCCTGTTTTTCTTATTTTCTTTCTTGAATGAGCAGGAAGTTCTGTGTTTACCTTTTCCGCTGAAAAGAACCAGAGCCTCAAAAGCTTTACCCCTCTGCTTTGAAGAGAGACCTTTTGTGTCCCAAACTGTTGCTTCCTGGGTGCTCTGATTTTTGCCATCTGCGTTTCATGCTCCGTATGGAAAACTAAATGCACACTCAGGGTGGGTCATATGCAATGCATTCTTGATGTTGTGTTGGAGAAACGCATCCACCCTCTGTACAGTACAGCTTGTCGCTTTTGGTTGGTTATTCTAGAGCAGGAATCCGCAACCAGTTTTTGCACCAGTGACCAGCTTCCTTTTCCGTGGCGTGGCGTGGCGTGGGCATGATAGGGGGTTGCAACTTGTTGCGGCGGTAGCATGGACCGGCAAATAGCCCCCTACGGCACAGCAGCAGTCTGCGGACTGGTGGTTGGGGACTCCTGTTCTAGAGAGACTGTGCTCTCTGCTTCTTCTGTTAGAACTTTTTGAAACTCTTGTTTTGTGCCCAAGGAAATGTGCGGTGAAAACCACAACTGCATGGGCAGGTAGATGTCCACCTTGGTTGGATGTTCTTGAAGGGGTTTGAGAACTTCAGACTCCTGCCAACAGATGCAGAACAGGGATCTTGTGAACGAGTTTTAAAGAACAGGCTGCCTTTGAGTGTACATGGAGGTCAGGAATTTGGGTTCAGATGCACAACTATTTTGCATTCTTCTGGTTTGTGTTGTCATCCCCTGAGAGCGGCGGTAACTGGCCATCTCAGGGACCGAAGGTTCTGGATGTACCACAGAGGGGAAGAGTCATGGCAACCTCACGGCCACCGTCTTGCAGCCCCCAAAGTCCTTGCAGCTCTGCAAATGGAAGTTCTGCAAGGTTTTCTAAGAATTGCCCGGAGTTGTCAGCATAGTTATGAACAGTTGCTTCTCACTTGATAGTTTCTAATAATATACCTGAAGTAGGCCTTCTTTCCTTCCCTCTTAGTGGCATTAATCTCTTTTTATCCTTGAACAATTGCATGATTGATTGATTGCATGATTGATTTTATTTTGCATCCAATAGGCCCTTTCACCTTCCTGCCCGCATCAGGGGCATTTTTCCCAGCATTCTATGACTCTTCTTCTGTGTAGTTGTCATGTGATGATCTGGAGAGTCCTCTTACATGACCGGCCATGAGCAAACGGCTTTGGGCTTTGCTTGATGACAACCCATCAGATCTTTGGATCATGAGGATGTCTCCCTGATGAAGCATCCTGGCCTTCTCAGTGGAGGCACCTTCCCTTTGGAATGCCCTCTGTTCCCTTGGCTGTCCTGGGAGCTGCCTGCACTTACAAGTTATGGGTGCTTGTTAAAGACCTATCCTTGTACACAGACATTTCCTGTGTAAAAAGTCTGTTTCTTCCTATGGCCCACTCAGTTTTTACTGTGATTTAACTGTTGCTTTTATTCTTGTTTCAAATGTTTTCTTAAACTCTTTAGAAGTGGGGTGCTTCTAAGGCCATTTGCTGGGATTCGAGAGCCGGAATAGGTTTGCCCTTGTCTCTGCTTGAGATGCCCATGAGCATTTGGTGGGCCACTGTGTGCGACGGGATGCTGGACTAGATGGGCTGTGGCCTGATCCAGCAGGGCTTCTCTTATGTTCTTATATAGGTTTATATGTAATGGGCAACAGTATAGTAACGTCTTAAAGAAATACAATAGGTAGCTCTACAATAGGGCAGTGTCTCTTTTCTTCATGCAAAGCATCAAAATGCACCAAAATCAAGAGCAGCTTGAAAGCTTACCTGCAACTTTGCTCTGTTCAGGTTATAATAAAGGTGCCAGCTGCCTCCGGATGGCAAGAGAGAAATGCAAGGTATTCTTTGGATCCTACAGTGAGCCAGTTTGGTTTAGGGGTTAAGGAGCTAGACTCTTACCTGGGAATACTGGGTTTGATTCTGCACTCCTCCACAAAGCCATCTGGGTGACCTTGGGCTAGTCACAGCTCTCTTCTGAGCTCTCACAGCCCCACCTATCTCACAGGGTGTTCTGTTGTGGGGAGAAGAATAGAAAAGCTTTGTCAGCCACTTTGAGTCCCCTTAAATGGGTGAGAAAATCAGGGTAGAAAAGCCAACACTATTATTTCTTCTTCTTCTTTTTCTCCTTCTCCTTCTCCTCCTACGCCTCCTTCCGATCCCTACCACATGGCAGGGAAACATTGCAGGGCTAGGGTGGGCATCAGCCTTGTCTGCCACTGTCCCCACAGTTGGCATATTTTGTGATCTGGATATTTCAGTGGCCCGGAAATGTGCAATTGTGCATGTGCAGCCGCCATTTTCTGGCCGGTTCCAGTGCTGTGTGTGCATGAGGATGATTTCCAAGATGGTGGATCATATGAAAAGGTGTCTAGACCAGAAAACACGTCTTTTCTCTTTTTGTGTATAAACCAGGTTCGGAGTTGGGTGTTCCTCACAACAATCTTCTTGTGGGCTGTTGCCCCGGACATGTGTGGCAATCGCGACATAATCCTGGGTTTGGGGCCCCATCTGGAAAGGGATATTGTCTTCTGTAGCTGCTGCTGGTGGAGATCTGAGTATGTTACCAAGAGAGGGACTAGGAGAAACCAGCCTGCCTTTGTTTTCCTTTCTTCTGGCTGTTTTCATTGTGAGCGAGAAAGATCTATCAGGAAAGCTTTGGGAATGGCTGTCCCAGTTACTATGTAGCTATTTATTATTGAGTAGCCATAATGGGGCTTGTGCGCTGCAGAAAATCTAGTGAGATTTTCCCTAACGAGGTTGAAGTAGGATATTTTTAGCCATTCACTCTTGATGCCAGCTCTGGATAGGATGGAGTAGCAAGCTGGCATTAAAATAGAGGAAATCTAGGTTGTGACTTTAAAATATCTTTCCAGGGAGTAAGCTCAATTATGGGGGTACAGACATCTTGCGCTCCATGTTCAGCTCACCATAAATGAGTATATTGGGGGAGGAAATGCCCAACCTATTTGGCACAGGGTGGAATACACATTGCACGTACCAGATGGCATTCCTGTGAGCCAGTTTCGTCTAGCGGTTAGGGAGCCGGACTCTTATCTGGGAATACCGGGTTTGATTCCGCCCTCCTCCATGAAGCCAGCTGGGTGACCTTGGGCTAGTCAGAGCTCTCCTCTGAGCTCTCACAGCTCCGCCTACCTCACAGGGTGTCTGTTTATCAGCCGCTTTGAGACCCCTTAAATGGGTGAGAAAAGCGGGGTAGGAAAGCCAACGCTCCGGGAATATTCTGGAATATCCACATATAGCGGAATAAGTAACCAACGTCTGGATGCCGTCCTTACCCTAAAGACCTTTAAAATGCTTTCCAGGCATAGAAAACATCCAGGCATAGAAAGCCAGGCAGCTGGCTTTGGCCCTTTTCATGTGTTCTGGGGTCATTTGGCCTGGTATTGTAGGTATGTGGCTTCTTGCCTTTTTCTTGTCAACAGGTTCGTTGGCCTCCTGCCCCTCTGGCACCGTTTGGGAGGAATATTCTAGCGCAGTCTCACGCGGCCTAAGCTGACCCCTATTGGGATGAACCCTGAAATCTTTCGGAGCAGAAAGCCAGGGCACATTGAACATTAGCACATCACTTTCTGTTTTGTTTTATTTCTACTTCTGTCCTGTCATATACCCGGAGGTCTCGGGGCAGGACAAATCAGCATCAAAATAGATCAGATACATTAGCTAGATTGGTGAGAATCCCTGCATTTGGGAGCAGATGCTGTTTCTTCAGCCAACGGCCAGGGAAAGGGTGGTGTTTTGATCTGATCCAAGTCAGAATTAGGCCAAGGGTTTTCTCCCATGGAAAGGCTTTAGGGAGCAATCATTGCTGCTTTTTTTTTTTAACAAAAAGATTATTATTTTTCTTCCAGCCACCTTTTGTAATATTAAAATGCTAGCTTGAAATAAAGGGTGGTATCCAGATGCAGACAAATCAAATAAGCGAGCCAGTTCGGTTTAGTGGTTAAGGAACCGGACTCTTATCTGGGAATACCGGGTTTGATTCTGCCCTCCCCCATGAAGCCGGTTGGGTGACCTTGGGCTAGTCACAGCTCTCTTCTGAGCTCTCACAGCCCCAGCCTACCTCACAGGGTGTTCTGTTGTGGGGAGAAGAATAGAAAAGCTTTGTCAGCCGCTTTGAGTCCCCTTAAATGGGTGAGAAAAGCAGGGTAGAAAAGGCAACTCTTCTTCTTCTTGATGGGTACCTTTGTCTGTATTTCCCCACCTGCCTTTGGGTTCTCCTCATTGCTGAACTGCTTCAGTTTCTTAGTTTGTCCTTGGCGGTGCTCCAGTTATTCCAGGCTGTGGAATGTGCTTGCAAATGGCCTTGGCTCTTTCTGTGATACCCGCTGGAAACCGCCCCAACAGGGTAGTGCAAAAATCCCATAACTAAATTAAATGAATGTAAATGTAATCATTAATTTAAAAACTTTTTTTTTTATTTTTTTTTTAAACGTCTGGCATGACTTGGTTTCAAAATCCGGAATGACACACTTAATCGTGATGGATAAAGTGCCTTCCATTAATTTAAAAACTTGATTGCTGTGGTGAACTGGCGAGAGACGTAGCTTTCCACCCTCTCTGTTTGCTTGTCTCCTTTTTAATTTTTTTTTAATGTTATTGCGGAGCTTTAACATTGAAGAATTTTAGCACTGTAAAAACAAGTGCATTATAGAAACACAGTAACTAGAACAATTACACAAAAAGTCTTAACAGGTAAACAGGATTAAAAGTGAGAGAGATGCAGTTTTCGGGATTATATTAGAGTCAAATTAAATATCCAAAAGTTTGAATGAATTTGAATGTATTCACGTTGGATTCGAATCTATTTGTGCAAATGTTCGATCCGTGTTTGCACATATGAATGTCCACAACATTTGTATGTGTATGCATCCTGTTTTTATCCCATATGCATCCCGCTTTTGTCCCGTATGCATCTGTACAAATGAGTACAGATACAAATAAGATGTGTACGGATGTGTATGTAATGCGTACATATCAGTCCACATACAGATGTCCAAATAATTCATATGAGTGATCTGAAACGTTTGAAATTCGTTCCGATGTTTAAATTCAAATTTGTTAGACATTTGATTCAAATTCACATGTCCAAATTCAACTGAATTTAAATGAATAAATGTTGCAACTATTCATGCGCATCCCTAATCTTCTGTATTTTTTTGTACAGAATGCTTGATACTTATCTTAATATAATTCTGGAGAGTGTACTATGTTAAAGCTGATGAATTTGAATAAAAAATCTGATGCATTTTGTTGGGAGGGCATGTTTTGTTCCTAGGAATCATATTTGAGTCTGGGATTCCATCCTTCTACGAAAGGATAAATTGCCTTCATCCCTTTATATTTTCGTTTTGGGTTAGTTAGATTCCGATACTGCTAGGTCAAGTGATTTTGTGTACCAGTTTTGAGGGTTTATAGCGTGAGAGACTTTCTGATTCTGGGCTATCACTTTTAGCTCCCGTTAACATAAAATGTAATGAGAATTTGATATTTGCTTGCCTTCTTTTGAAGAGCAGTAAAGTTTGAGAATTAATTCAGTTGAGCCAATAAGCCAGTTTGGTCTAGTGGTTTGGGAGCTGGACTCTTATCTGGGATACCATGTTTGATTCCTCTCTCCTCTATGAATCCAGCTGGGTGACCTTGGGCTAGTCACGGCTCTCTTCTGAGCTCTCACAGCCCCAGCTAACACGCAGGGTGTTCTGTTGTGGGGAGAAGAAGCTTTGTCAGCTGCTTTGAATCCCCTGAAATGGGTGAGAAAAGCGGGGTAGAAAAGCCAACTCTTCTTCTTCCTCCACAAAGTGAGCTGGGTGACCTTGGGGGGGAGGAACTGGGGCGCTTCAAGGGCCATCTGCTGGGACTCGAGAGCAGGAGAAGGTTTGTCCTTGTCTCTGCTTGAGATGCCCATGAGCATTTGGTGGGCCACTGTGTGCGACAGGATGCTGGACTAGATGGGCTGTGGCCTGATCCAGCAAGGCTTCTCTTATGTTCTTATGTTCTTATGTTCTCTCTTCTGATCTCTCACAGCCCCACCTACCTCACAGGGTGTCTGTTGTGGGGAGAAGAATAGAAAAGGTTTGTCAGCCGCTTTGAGTCCCCTTAAATGGGTGAGAAAAGTGGGGTAGAAAAGCCAACTCTTCTTCTTCCTCTAATCTTAAGCAAAGGATGGAGATGTAAAATGGCTGCCAAAGCTCTGAAAGACTCAGGCCCTTGTACGTTTTAAATTATCCCATGATGCTTTGGCAACTGGTAGCTTTAGGCTTTGGGGGTTGCAGGTTGGTTGGCCATGAAAAAAGAGTATCCTCACTTGCACAATGTGATTTCTCACAGTTGCCTTCTGCGCCTCATATTTCCCTGCTTGTCACCTGATGGTACATTGGAGAAGGGACGTTGGCATGCGCCATAGACCCACCTGTCAGACTTTCTGACTAGGAAGATGACTTAATGGGCCGTTCCCAAGAGAAACTGGAAACCAGCCTGGGTTTGTTTTTCTGAACCCTGCAAGGGGTCTCCGGTTACTCTGCTGGTTCACACGGCTGTTTTCCCTGAGCCCTGTCAACGGCCCGGTTATGAGCATCTCCTATGGCTGCTATTTTGTAAAGACTTTTTATCCGGATGTCCTAGGCTAACATGCCCAGCTTTGGAGAGGTGGTCTTCACCCTTCTGGTCTGCAGTCTGCAATGGGAGCAAAAAGAGGCGACTTTGGACTTGTGAGTGCAGACAAAGTCACGTTTCACATCCTGTGACATCAGGCGTGCGACATAAATCTCAGTGCTGGAAAACCAGAAGCCCCTGCGCAGAGCTGTGGAGTGGATGAGTGCCCTGGGCACTCATCTGTAGACGCTCAGTCCCTGCCTTTCAACAAACCCCTATCTTGCAGTTTGCCAGTTTGGTCTAGTGCGGTGATGGCCAACCTATGACACGCGTGTCACAGGTGACACACCAAGCCCTTTTGGGTGACACACTTGGTCACTCTGGCACCTGGACATGTATCGCTTGCTTGTTCTTGAAGTGTATGAAATACCAACTTTCAATTGAAGATTTAGCAACAAAAGTTACTAATGTAAATAATTATTTGTTTTTGCTTTTAATAAAATACATATATCAAAAATATAACTTTTTTACTAGAGCTACAAATATCACAAAATTATGGATATTTCTAGAAGTGACACAGCACCTGAGTTTAGCTAGGTTTTCTTGCGAATTTTGACACACTGAGCTCAAAAGGTTCACCATCACTGGTCTAGTGGTTAGGGAGCCGGACTCTTACCTGGGAATACCAGGTTTGATTCCGCGCTCCCCCGTGAAGCCAGCTAGGTGACCTTGGGCTAGTCACAACTCTCTTTCTGAGCTCTCACAGCCCCCTGTTCTGTTGTGGGGAGAAGAACAGAACGCTTTGTCAGCCGCTTTGAGTCCCCTTGAATGGGTGAGAAAAGTGGGGTAGAAAAGCCAACGGTGGTTCTTCTTCTTGCAGGTTTGTAGTGTTGTAGGGAGGAGAAGAGGGAGCAAGGATGTTTTCTAAATGCTGCGGATAGATGAAAAGGTCGATTTAGGGTGTTTTTCCACTGTCACTAGAAGTACCCATTAAGTACCCATTAATGGGTACAAAAATGCCATTACGTACCCATTAATGGGTACTTAATGGGTACTTCTAGTGACAGTGGAAAAACACCCTTAATGCCGTTGGCCTCAGGGCAGATTTGATTTAAATCATGATTTAAATCACTAGTCAGTAGGGCTTGATTTGAATCATAGTTTCTACATAAACTAATTCTTGCTACTGTATATTCTGGCGTATAAGACTATTTTTTAACCCAGGAAACTCTTCTCAAAAGTTAGGGGTCGTTTTATATGCTGGGTGTCATCTTCTTATATGGCAAGTATATCCCAAACTCTATATTTTTACTGGAAAAGTTGGGGGTCGTCTTATACGCCCAGTCGTCTTATATGCCGGAATATTCAGTACTTTAATATGCAAGTAGATGAAGATATTTAGAACAACTTTTCATGTTAGTTTTTTTATCCCCAATTTAATAGGTAATCATTCATATTTGGACACAGCTTTTCTGTTGTACTTAGGAAGGAGAAAAAAATAATCATTACCTTAATAACAATTTAAATAGATCTATTCAACTGAAACAATAACATTACAGCATATGTTATTTGCTTAAACAGACATCCATGTTTGTTAACTAATTTGGGTAAACAAAATATATACATATATTTTAAGAAACTTAGACTGGCAGCCCAGCCTACACATGAAAAACTTAAATACTGTCCTCAAAAAGCATTTTAATTTTTAAAAATCCGATTTAAATTTTAAAAATCTAATTTTTTTTAATTATTGATTTTTATCCACCCTGGTTGGCCTGCACCATTTGTGTGGTGGTGATGTGTACTGCTGTTCCTTAAACTTTTGATTTTCCTTGACATCAGTGCCAGCAAAAATGGCATCTGTGTCCTGCCTTTTCTTCCAAGAGCCCAGGGCAGTGTACACTTCTCCCATACATTTTCTCCCCACAACAGCCCTGTGAGGTAGGCCAGGCTGAGAAGTGATGTCTGGCTCCATTAGACCCGGAGTACAGACCTGACTGGTGACTAGAGATGGGCACAAATGTGGTTTGTTTGGGTTTTTTTGTATTCAATTTGTATTGAATCGAATGCAAGAAAATTCGTATTCGTCCAAATAGATTCCCCGTCTAATGTGGTGGAATGCGTATTCAGTCCCATATGAATGTATCAGAACACTTGATCTGAATTTGAATGCCAGCCTTCGAATGTGCCAACATTCGATTCAAATTTGAATGTCCCAAATTTGGCCAAATTCGTATGAATTTTGAATGTTACGAATATTTGCGCGCATTCCTATCCATGATTCGTTCGGGTCGCATTGAAGCCTTAGCACGGCGTTGCAAGCAAGCAGCCGGTGTTTCCTGGCCTGTCCCTTTGTCTTCCAAGTCCAGTATTCCTTGCACACAGTACAGTCATCTTCTGCTTATAAAGGTCTCCTTCAAGTTGTAATCTCTGCTTTCCAAAGAGATTAAGGTTATTTCACCTCTGCTCTGTCCCCTTTGTCTTTCCTCTTGCTTAAAAATGCTTCTGTCTAGGCATGTGCATGATTTTTGTTGCATTTATTTGTATCAAATTATTTGTATCGAATTTTTTTTGCATTTATTTGTATCGAAAATTCATTCAAATAGATCCCCTTCAAATGTGGGAGGATTAAAAATCCGATACAAATGTTCGATACAGATCCCCTAGGAATCCCATACAAATCCCCTACAGATCCCCTACATATCTGCTCAGAATGTGTCAAATCTACCTTGAATCCACTTCAAATCTGCTCTCAATCCACTTCAAATCCACTCTGGATCTGTTGCAGATGTGACTGGTGCAGCTGCTTTCCCACCTTCCTGGGTTCACGAATGTATTGAAGCTTCGTACGGATGCTCCGAAGCATTAGATTCGAATTCTAAATTCAACCTTCGAAGCTGCCAATGTTCGAATGTCTGAATTTGGCTGAATTTCAAACATCATGAATATTCGTGCCTGTCCCTACAATCCAACCTTTTCCTAGGCTTCAACGCGAGACTGCTTTCCTTTTGCATTTCTACTGAAGTTTAACTATTCCTCCGGTTTTATGTTCCCTTTTTGGGTGTGTTTATATACGTGTTTGAGTCTGTGTGGCTGTCTGCTTTTAATGGCCCTGCTTGCGAATGTAAAAATAGCTGCTGGCGTTTGTTTTTATTTCCCTGTGGTTCTTCCCCCGACAAACGGTGGATGTTTGCAGAGGCAGCAGATGAAAGAGGAAGGCGCAGGCAGGCAATCGCTCAGCTGAGTTTGGGGATAACTCTGCCTCCATAGCGAGAGGGGCAGGCGGGTTAGCGTTGGGACACGCGACAGAATTAGGTCAACGGAGCTGGCAATCCAGCGATCAAGCAGATGCTAAATATCCCTCGTAGACAGGGAGGGATGGTGAATGGAAAGCCACTGGGGAGCCAATTAGGAAAGCATCTTAGAATTCCCAAGAAAGGAAGTCCTGTCTAAATCTGCCTTGTTCTATCCCCTGAGAGCATGTCTGGGAGGTTGGCAAGAACGGGAGGCAGGCGTGTCTTTTCACGCTCACAGATGTTCAGTGGCAGGGCTGATGTTTGTGAAAACGTGGAGTGATTTTACCTCTGTGCAACACAACCATGGGCATTGCACTTTTTGTTCTTGACCTGCTTCGGCAGCCCTGGAAACTTGCAGGGGTATAATTTGGTTTCTGTAGTACCGTTGGCTTGCATGGGTGGACTAGGGTCCCTGGTTGGTAGACCTGGGTCTCCCCTCCATAGTGCCGTTGACTTGCATTGACAGGTTGGGTCTCCTCCACTAGGGATATGCACGAATATTTGTAGGCATTCGAAATCCGATCAGATGTGCTGAATTTTGTCCTGAAATTCAAATGTAAACATTCAAATCGAATTTTGGATCTATTCTTTCCAATTATCTGGACATTTGTATGTGTACAGGTTCATATGTGATGCACTCTTGAAGATCTGCATCTTCCCCGCATTTGTACGGGTCTGTACGGGATGAAAACGGGTTGCATATGGGATATCTGCGGGATGCATACGGATGTGTGCAGATGTCGGGAAGATGAGTACGGGCACCTACAAATGTTGTTGACATTCGTGTGTGCAGATTTGAATAAAAAATTCAAATGAATAGATTCGAATTTGGTAAAAACGAATCTAACCTTGTTAAATTCAAATTTAAGAGATTCGAATCGAATTGGATTTCCAGGTATTTGATTAGATTCAAATAGAATGTCAAAAAAGAATGTGCACATCCCTATCTTCCGCTCCATAGCGCCTTTAGCCTTTAGCCTGGGCCTTCATAATTCCTAGAAACTCTGGCTTTTCACCAACAGCCTTACCTTGCAAGACTCGTTCTCGTGTTCCAGCACGTTATGCAGGGACCAAACCACAGCATATGAGTACATCTGGTTTCTGCTAGCTTAATAGCTTATAGATGCTTTGAACTACAATTCCCATCTTCTGAAGGCCGGGGTTGTTGAATTCTTAACTATTTGCCTGAATAACTTCAAACAGCAGAAGGTGTCCTGGTTCATGAAGCCTGGCATGCATTTTAAGGAGTTGCTTTAGACCAGCTTTGACTACCAGCCAGCAAAGAGACCTCTCCTGATATCCATTTTGAATTGAAGCTAAAAAGAATTAGTACTTTGGGAGCAGCTGTAGCTCAGTGGGTAAATCCAGCCTAGGAAGCAAAAGGTTGCTGGTTCGCTCCCCAGCCTCTCTCTGGAAGTAGGCAATGGCAAACCACTTCTGTGTCCTTGCCAAGAAAACTGCATAGAAGTGCCCATGCCATCAACCAGGACTTGGTAGTTTTTCATCTTTCTGAGTTCCACAAACTCCTCCTCCTGCTAGTTCAGCTTTTCACTGAATTATCTGATGACTCTTGTTTCTCTTGATCACGTAAATCTTTTCTTACGCTTCCCCCTTTCAAATTGAATGGGCAGATATATTGAAGTGGGGGTGGGTGGGTCGGGGAGAAGAATAGCCTTCCTCCTGGCTTCCTTGTCAGAGAGGTAATACCTTTAGGTAAGTGCCTCTTGCCACCAAAGTCTGTATTTATTTGAATGACTACCTGCAGCCCATAATGATAGCTTCATGTAATTTCCAGCCATCGCAAGGGTTGTTTAATACGACAGGTCAAACAAAGGATATGACTGTTTGGCCAATGGCCTGTGTCCATGTGAGTGTTCAACATAGCCTCGTTGTCCCCCCCAAAAAATCAAAAACAAACTTCACTTCTAGCATACCCTGAATCTACCTGATTCGAATAATCTGATGTTCCCCCAGATGATAGCTTTGCTGGGGGCTGAGAAAACATGAATTATCAAGAACTGTATTAGAACCAAGTGTGTTAGGGAGAGCGAGCATTCTGCTTCATCCTGCATGACTTCCAAGAGATCAAGGTGGGACCAATATTCCTGTCTTTTGCCCTCCCGCCCCCCAAGAACCCAATTCTTAAAACCATCCTGGGCAAAAGGTGATCCCTGGGCCAAGCTTTGAGCCAGTTTGGTCTAGGGGTTAGGGAGCCAGACTCTTTATTTGGGGATACTGGGTTTGATTCCACACTCCTCCATGAAGCCAGCTGGGTGACCTTGGGCTAGTCACAGCTCTCTTCTGAGCCTCATAGCTCCCCCTACCTCACACGGTTTCTGTGGTAGGGTGAAGAAGAAGAGTTGTCTTTTCTACTCTGCTTTTCTCACCCATTTAAGGGGACTCGAAGCAGCTGACAAACCTTCTGTTCTTCTCCCTGTAACAGAGCACCCTTTTATGTGGGTGGGGCTGTGAGAGCTCGGAAGGAAGCTGTGACTAGCCCAAGGTCACCCAGCTGGCTTCGTGGGGGAGGGCGGAATCAAACCAGGTATTCCCAGATAAGAGTCTGGCTCCCTAACCACTAGGCCAAACTGGTTTGTCAGTCACTTTGAGTCCCTTTAAATGGGTGAGAAAAGCGGGGTAGAAAAGCCAGCTCCTCCTCCTCCTCCACCAGGTCCTGCAAGTTCTAGCTCAGTCCCCTGGTCATTGCGCTTTACAGCATAGGGAATGTTTCCAACCTTCTGAATTGCAGATCAGGAGGAAAGAAGCCAGAAGTCTATCAGATTGGTTTAAGACACCTTGTGTGTTAATTCAAAAGGCTGGAAATGAACTGGAGATTTCTTGATTTAGTTATTTATTAGACTCCTGCTGCGTCCAGAGAGGATTAAAAATCCACAGGGAACGCATGGCATCTTTCAACTTGTCATACAGGTTTTCCAGTCCACCACAGTACCTGCGCATTATATCCCAATACTACGGAGTACGAAAAAATAGTTTTTACAAGGACTTTAGCTGCGGAGTATTTCGTTCCTCCACATTTTCCCAGGTGTTTGGGTCAACTGTGCAAGAAACTGCGAGAGATCACCCTCCCCTGAGAAACTGCAGACCTGCCAGTCAGTGAGGGGCTGAGCATGAGAACGGAGGATTCCTCACAGCTGCGACAGAGTATTGGAGCATCTGAGGATAAACTGTTTTCCCTGCAGAAGGACTTTACTCCGAAGTAAAGGCCAACTGTACATTTCTCATAAGATCTCTGGAGGCAGCCTCCTCCTCCTCCTCATGGCTTGGCTTTATGAACGAAGGTTAGGGAGGGCTCAACCCACGCTTGCTGCATGCGTGTTGGTGGCTAAACAGACCAATGTGGGATAGACAAGTCCAGTTGCAGAAGGTGCAGAGAAAGGTCTCCTTCAGGTGGTACTCTGATGGCACGGCTCTTTCTGCGTTGTCTTTTCTCCTCAAGTCTGGTTCTGCAAGCATTCTCGAAGGAGGCAGCAGGGTTATGGATGGTGGGTCTCCATGCCTCTCGGTTTGAGGCCAAAGTGGACCATTCATTGGGATCAATATGGTCAAGGCTGAGGGATTGCTTCAGGGAGTCCTTCCCTCTCTTCCTCGGGGCTCCTCTGTTTCGGCAGCCGGTGGTGAGTTCACCATAAAGCATCATCTTAGGAAGTTGATGATCCTTCATCCTAGAAACATGCTCTACCCACCACAGCTGTGTCCTCAGCAGCATGGCCTCAATACTGGTGGCCTCTGCTAGTCCAAGGACAGCAACGTTTGTCAACATAGACAGACCATATATAGGCAGCTGTATATGCTGCGTAACAAAGTGACTCTGTGCAGTTTACAAGATTAACAGTCCAGAAGCAGCCCTAAAACCGAGACAAGAACCTGAATCGATCAATTCACGTGTGGCTTGGACTTCTAAGCTTCACCGGCGCTCCGTACAGTAACTGGGCTATTTACTGGACTATTTACCCTAACCCTAACCCTTTTCTCTATCGCACAACACTAGAACCAGAGGGCACTCTATGAAGCTGATGGGTAGGAGAATAAGGTCTGACAGGGGGAAGTATTTCTTCACCCAGAGGGTCATCGGCTTATGGAATGTGCTGCCAGAAGAGGTGGTGACAACTACCAGTCTGGATGGCTTTAAGGTAGGGTTAGACAAATTTATGGATGACAGATATATCAATGGCTACTAGAACGAATGCCTAGGTGCATCCTTCAGGCTGAGCGGGGGAGGAACTGGGGCGCTCCTAAGGCCATCTGCTGGGACTCGAGAGCAGGAGAAGGTTTGTCCTTGTCTCTGCTTGAGATGCCCATGAGCATTTGGTGGGCCACTGTGTGCGACAGGATTCTGGACTAGATGGGCTGTGGCCTGATCCAGCAAGGCTTCTCATATGTTCTTATGTACTGTGCGTTTGTTTGTTGATCTACTCACGTTAGCACCCAAGTTTCCCTTGTTGATTTCTCGTAGAGTCCTTGCTCAGTAGTGGCCTGAAGCTATTCTGCAGCCATGCATACAGGTGTGGGAAATTCATGGAACTCATTCAAGTTTGGGCACATTTTTCCACCCTGTTTGCATGGGCGGGTGAATGTCTGAATGAGCAGTTAGCAATCATGGTGTAAGTAGCTGAGACAGGAAATGTCGGTTTATCACTAGAAGAATACAGGTTGGATCTTCCGTCTTATCAGAGTCATAGCTTAGTGATAGAGGCTTTATCATGGTCTCTTTCCAGGTTATTTCCTCCCCTTTCTTTTTCACTGAGGGTTATTCCCTGCCCTGTCTTCTCTAAAGTTCTTCTCTAAAGTGCACTGCTCCTTTAAATAGAGGTAATTTTTGACAGTCCTCAGAACTATATTTTATTTATTTGCTAAATGTCTATAGGTGCCTGTGTTCCCTGGGAGATGCACACTATAAATAGACAACTGCTCTATATAAAGTCTGGTGCTTGCATGCCCTCTTAAGGTGGACAGGTGCTTTGAGCTGGTAAAAGACCTTATCCTCTTCTCTTCCTGAGATCAATATCTTATTGAAAGGCCGCAAAATGATAAAGTTGTCCCATTGTTTACATGGTTGTTGTATCGGATAGGGATCTGCATTTGTTATTTGTACAAATTTGTATGAATTTGGAAGTCATTACACAAATCGTACATTAACATTCATATGAATCCGACATTCGGACATTTGTTAAACTGGGGGGGGGGAACTGAGGGGAAAACGCCATTGGAGGATCAGACAGAGAGAGAGGCGAGGGGTTTGTCTTTAAGACAGGACGGGAGGAGAAGCAGGTCTGGAGAAACAAGGGGGGGGTGTAAGACAGGAGGGAGATCCATATCCGTCGTGTATGCATTTGTATAGGATGCGTATCCAGGATACGTACGTATTTGGATATTCATTCAAATTCATATGAATGCATTCATATCAAATAGAATCCTACAACATTCGAAGGGGATCTATTTGAATGGATACGAATTTTCTAACATTCGATACCATATGAATCAAATGCCCCAAACCCATTTATGCGTATCCCTAGTATCTGACTCTTTGTAGCGCCGTGGACTGCAGCATACAGGACCTTCTGTCCCAGTGTTTGACCAAGCTCATGTTCGTGGCCCTCATGACACCATATATCTGTCTCGGTTTGGTCTTGTGGTTAGGCAACTTGTCTCATATCTAGAAATACAAGGTTTGATTCCGCATTCCTCCATAAAGCCAGCTGGGTGACCTTGGGTGAGTCCCAGCTCTTTTTCTGACCTCTCACAGCCCCACCTACCTCACAGAGTGCCTGTGCACTCATTGAAGCTGGTGGGCGTGAGTGTCACATAAGACAAGGGGAAGTATTTCTTCAGCCAGAGAGTCACCTTTTTATGGAATTTGCTTCCAGAAGAGGTGGTAACAGAAAACTGCCTAGATGGCTTTAAGGAAGGGTTAGACAAATTTATGGATGACAAATGTATCAATGGCTACTAGAATGGATGCCTGAGTACATCTTTCAGGCTAGGGGGGACAAGCAGGATGCCTCTAAGGCCATTTGCTGGGGTTGGAGAGCAGGAGAAGGTTTGCCCTTGTCTCTGCTTGAGATGCCCATGGGCAGTTGGTGGGCCACTGTGTGAGACAGGATGCTGGACTAGATGGGCTGTGGCCTGATTCAGCAGGGCTTCTCTTATGTTCTTGTGAAAAGAGCAGAAAGTTTGTCAGTCACCTTGAGTCCCCTTAAATGGTGAGAGAAGAGGGGTACAAAAGCCAACTCTCCTCTAGTTTGCAGTAGGCTGGTGATGGCGAACCTTTTGAGCTTGGTTTGCTAAAATTCGCAAAAAAAAAAAACCCACCCCAAAACCCTAGGTTAATTTGGGTGCTGTGTCACATCTAGAAATATTTTGTGGTATTTGTAGCTGTAGTGGAAAAATATTTTTTTATTCATATATTTATTGAAAGTGAAAACAAACAATTCTTCACATTAGTGACTTATTTGTTGCTGACTTTTATTAGCTAAATCTTCAGTTGATGTTGATATTTCATACACTTCAAGCCCAAGCAAGCGCTACTAACTTCATTTGCCAGTCGGTTTCTGTTATGGGTTTTAATATTATTTAATGCCGAGAATAAGGTCTCGAAGAAGTATGTAGAGGGGAAAAAAGCCACCACTAGCCTTTTCAGGGTGCTAAAGGTGTCCGGTAATCGTTTCCAAACACCCCAAATTTCCTGTTCGTACTGCCACTCTTCATTCTCCTAGTGATTCTTTCCCAGATTCTCTAGTTCCAACTTTAAATGCAAGTCATTGGCAAAAGGAATATTAGGCCCCCTTCCCCTTTCCCAAATGCAAATCATTGGTAAAATGAATATAAACTCACCTGCTCTTCACTGCTGCACATAGATCTTCAGTCCTCTAGCTGCCAGGAGCACAGATGCACTGTGTAACCCAGCGGCGTGAGGACATGAAGCCATCACACCTCCTATGCCAGGCACAGACAGTGCGTCTGTGCTCCTGGTATCTTGTAGGCCACAAGCCAGAAGTGGCCTGCAATCTACAAGATACCAGACGGCAACAACGTGCCCACTCAAAAGGCCTTGGCGTGTCACCTGTGACATGTGTGTCGTAGGTTTGCCATCACGGCAGTAGGTTAACATCTAGGCGGGCAGGCAGGCAGGGGGTGTCTTTGAGGCTAAATGTGAATTGGCCTCTAGGATTTGTTTACATGCAGAACTTGCTAGGAACTGGACCTTTGTGACTGTGGGCAGAGCGCATTTGTAGCAGAGCATTTGCAGATGGATGCGCTGTAAATAGCTTGCTCTCAGTTTGACTTTTGCATACCAAGATCAATAACTGTTGCTCAATCCTTTATTGTGGGCCAAGAGGTTTTACCTTTAGCACATGCACCAAGTGAATTGTTGCAGTCCAGCTCTGCAACCTGAATCCTTTACTCTGGGAAACCTGAGGGGGAGGCAGCTTATGGCTACCTCGATCTTGGCTGCAGTTCAAAGAACCACAGCGATGCTTGGTTACAACCCAAGGGCTGCAAGGATGCTTGGTACCAGTAGTTACTGGTAAGATCACCGGGTGTTGTGAAAGTTTTCCCGTTATCTGACCAGCCGACATAACCAGTGGTCAGGCCCATGTGACCTGACCCTGAGTAGCTAGAAAATGGGGAAGTGGGAGAGAAGAGGCATGAGGCAGAGATCAGCAGGAAGAGAGAGCTTTATTTCTCTGCAGAGCTTTAAATACCCCACCATAAGAAGGCGGGGAAGGAAGTGGCCTCAGGAGAAAATCCAGAGAGGCGGAGTGCATCAGGTGAGCAGTTCAGATGTCCTTCTGAAGTCACATCCTGTGGTAGGCAGGAAGAGGAGGATTGTTGTCTGCGTGCATAATGCGGCCGGACTCCTTTAAGCCCCCGGGCTAAGAGTCCAGCCCCTGCTGGTGTCGAGTGTGTACTGCAAGCTTTTGGAAGCAGGAAAATTCTTTTTACTCTGAGGCTTGGGAAATGGTCAACAAGGGTTTGGGAGCTGGAAGGGAAACTTAGGGAAACTTGAGCGGCTTTTTGAGATTACAACATGAATCATACTGGTTTGTTTTCTGGCCAGTTTACGTAGAAAACAATGCTTCCTGGGGTTTTGAAATAGATGTTCCCGTCAGGACTTATTTTCCCTTTCCCCACCCTCCAGACAGCCTCCTCCTCCCTTTCTCCTTCAACCTTGTGTGCTTCTTTTACAGGAACACCAGTTAACAAAGGCACAAAGGGCTGCATTAACCTGGAAAACGGTTAAGCCTTTTAATTTCATGCACAAGCCAATACCATTGTTAGATGCAGAGCTCAATATACCCAGGAGCCTGAAGGAATGAAGAATAGCTCAACTGCACAGCTCTGTTAAAAGAAAATGCATGTCAAATTGAGCATCCTGCATTTAAAACTTTAGCCCTGGCAGTGTATTATTTTCTTGCAAGCAATTAAATGAATTAATTTCCACCTCGGGTCCTGAAATCCTGTCCCTCATTTCCACCAGTTCCCCTCCCTTCCCCCCCCCCTAAAATAATAGGGTCATGAGATGTCTGGGAAGTTTAAGATCAAAACAATTATGGAAAACATCTGGAAAATTAACTCTGCCTTTCTTCTTCTTTAAGGAAATGGCAAACTCTGTTTACCTGGTGATGGAGGTAAGGCTGTCTTCTGGTATTCTTATCCAGTATTTTTTAAACCTTTTTTTAACATTTAAAAAAAGATCAAGACACCTACTGGCAGTACTGATACAAAAATGGAAAGTTCTGTCCCAGTTATCCAAAATCCTAATAATTAGTGAATATTATGCGTTCACGATCTGGGGTTGGGCTCAAGCTAAAACCATGTCTTTGATGTGCTGTCGAATCGAACACCCATTTGGTCAGTTTGACAGAAAACCAGTGAATCAAACAGATGGTTGTTTGTGGTTGATTCTGAACTTGTTTGAGTGCAAAAAATAACATTCCCCCACCCCCCCGCAGTGGGATGAAAGCAAAAACATAGCAAAAACAAACTGTTTGATTGGATTGTTCATATATCGGGGGGGGGGGGGAGACTGGCTCAGTTCAATCGAACGTTCGAAATCGCAAACCATTGCATGTTTGGTTTGTTGCAAACAGTCACAAATATGTGCTGTTCAGTTTGAATTTTCGAATGTGAACCGAACTTTGCTTATCATTATAGGCATCCCTTACAACTTTTAAAAGGGTTTAGGGATGTGCACAAATGTTCAAATTTGATCAAATTCATTCGAATTTGGACAATCAAATTTGAATCGAATGTCCATAAATTCAAATTTAATCATTCCAACCAATTGTACGCATTTGTACAGATCCATATGGGACGAAAATGGGATGCATACGGGATAACTATGGGATGTGTACAGATGCCTATGGATGTTGTTGACACTCGTATTTGCAAATTTGAATAAAAAAAATTGCACAAATAGATTCTAATAGAATCGAATGTGAATACATTCAAATTTTAAACATTCAAATTGATTTGAATTTTTGGATATCCGAATCGAATTGAATCCTGAAAATTGCATTCATGCACACCCCTAGTTCTGATACTTAGCTGTTCAGCCAAGAAGGATGGATGGATGGATGGATGGATGGATGGATGGATGGATGGATGGATGGATGGATGGATGGATGGATGGATGGATGGAATTGAACCTGTTTACTCACAGCATCTCTTTTTCCTTTTCAGTACTGCAATGGTGGTGACCTGGCAGACTACTTGCACAGTAGGTATCCTCAATCATACTTGAAACTAATTGTGTATTTAAACGCTTGCAGTTCAGAAATGTGGCATCTTCTTATGTTGACCAAATGGTGGAGCTTCTGGCACTTTTTAGGATCTGATTCTGCAATGCTGTGATTTGGTTGACTTGTACCTGCTAGCTATCCAAAGTGGGGGGAACCCTACATCCTGCTTTGTCTGTGTTCCCCCTCTGTCTTGTAAAATGGAGGTTTTCTCACCAAGGCTTTCCAGAAGCATCTGCTTTGGCAGATGAAGAAGTCTGTTGGTGTCCTCTCTTGATACAAATAACTCTAGTTTGTTGTGAACCACCATTCTCTTGCTCTGTAATTGATGCTCTTAGCCCAGGAAGTTGTTTTCAAGGTCCCTGGAGGAATAGAGGCAACTGTATGGGCAATGGTTTTAATTCTTAGCTTGTCTTAGTGGTTCAGAATGAGCCCTAAACTTGGAAGAATGTGAACCACCCCTGGTGGACAGTAAAATAACCGACTGTTGTGTTATCTTTTTCTTGTAGTGTGGATGTCAAGAGTGGGCTTGTGCACACACACATTGTTATAACATGGCCAATTAGAACAGCAGTAAGATTTAAGTTAGTATATTATTGTTTGTTATTTGTTTAGGGTATTTTTGTTTGAATCTCTCATTGAACTTGCGTAATATATATATACTTACATGTGTATAGTTTAAGTTGTTTGTAGAAATTCCTGTCTTGAATCTTCTTGATGTAGCCGGTGAGGGAAGGAGTAGAAAGGCAGGGGAAAAGCCAGGGAGAAAGAAAAAAGAAAAAAAAAAGGAGCCACAGATCTTAGAACATAGCCTAAGAGGAACCCTGCTGGATCAGAAGAAGAAGAAGAGTTGGCTCTTCTACCCCACTTTTCTCACCCATTTAAGGGGCCTCAAAGCGGCTGACAAAGCTTTCTATTCTTCTCCCCACAACAGAACACTCTGTGAGGTGGGTGGGGCTGTGAGAGCTCAGGAGAGTGCTGTGACTAGCCCAAGGTCACCCAGCAGGCTTCATGGGGGAGGGTGGAATCGAACCTGGTATTCCCAGATAAGAGTCCAGCTCCTTAACCACTAGACCAAACTGGCTCACAGTCCATCTAGTCCGGCATCCTGACTCATGCAATAGCCCACTATTGGGCATCTCAAGGAAATGAGGGAAGCCAAACCTTCACCTGCTCTCCACTCCCTGTAAAAGGTCTCCTGCCTCTCTCTGCAACCTGGAGACCCTCGCTGATTTTTAACTCTCCCGTCCCAGAGCCGATGCCTGGAATTGCTGTCCATAGAGCGCGACTCGTTTTCCTGTGAAACAGTGAGTCTTCTTGACTCATGTTGTTCTCCATGGTGCTTCTGAAGGCTGTTTGTCACCCTGCGTTCAATTATAGGTTACGTGTCTCTTGGGATACCTTATCCTCTGTAAAACGTGGCGTGCATAAATGGTGCTTTAAAAGGGAACGTCTGAAGCAGCAGGAGCAATGAAACCATGGAAGCGTTTATTTTTATTCCCTTCTGTTTCCCGACTTTTCTCCGAGATGAACAATGCAACGGAAATGGCTGTCACCCCACCCACTCCTTTGATCCTTGCAAAAATGCCATGGAATCCAGCATTTGCAAGTGGGTGGGGTTGGGGATGGATGGTGGATACATAAATACATAAATACCTGGTGTCAGAGGGTATGAAAACCACAGATTTCTGAAGGAAGGGGGCCAGGGCCACCCATTGGACTTGATGTTCTAGGGCCTCATCCAGACAGGGGGTAAAACATGGGATTATTTCAGAACCGTGTTGGGATTACCACATGCGTCTGTGACAATCCCAGTATAGTCTTGGGATATTGGGAGATTTGATGCCTGCTCCCCTGAAGCTCTGAGGTCCCCAAATGGGGTACCCAACATGCACCGCCTAGATTTTTCCAGGTGCTTGCCGAATGAAATACGATGGCAGATGCGTATCTTCTTTCCTACTTCTTGCAATCGATGTAATTTCTCCTTTCTTTACCTCTGCACTATGTTTAAACAGAATTAATAAAAGTTGGGTCAGGAGCGGTCATTCATTTCCAGCAGGAATGCCTGGGTGGACCGAGAGGTCTTCAGTAGATGCTGCATGGGAAGTATTCCAGAATAGGGATGTTTTCATGAATGGTTTTTTTTTTTTTTTTGGCATTTGATTCAAAACAAATCAAATGTTCAAAAATCTGAATTTGTACGGATAGATCTCTTTTGAATGGGGTAAAATTCTATTTGATACAAACTTATTTGTATGTATTTGTACGAACAGATACCCATCTGATACAAACAGATACCCATCTGATACATATCCCCTGCTTAACAAATGTCCGAACTATTCGTATGAATGTCCGGAAACATTTGTATTTGTCCGAATGTTATCAAATGAATATTGTAACATTTAATTCAAGTTCAAATATCCGAATTTGGCCAAATTCATCCACATACCTGTTCCAGAGTATCGGTGCCACCATGGAGAAGCCCCTGGTGCAGGAAGCTGCAAGGTGGCTTTCAGGAATTGGTGCTATTGCCCGTCACTCCTTCCTTGATGATCAAAGCTGGGGGGTTACTGGTCTGTCCTTTGGAAAGCAATCCCCCAGGCATGGTCTTCCCTGTTCCCGTGGCAGCCATTTTGTAACCAGCAACTGTAGCTCTCCCAGAGAACTTCTTTAGGGTTCACAAATCCAAAAAATAATGTGAACTTCTGCTCTAACTGTTACACTGTGCTGCTTTAGCTGGATGGTAGACCATCCTTAGCTTGAGGCAGAGCATGGAAATGGAGCGATGCCTGCCTTTTTTCCCCCCATATGTTGGTGTTCTGTCTCTGAGATCCCCCAAATCACATCCCCAATTAGACACTTCTAAAGGGCGTCCACTTGTGTTTCTTTTTCCAAAAAGTAAATATGCTGGTCCCAAGTTGTGGTCAGTTTGTAAATTACCCTAATTCTTCTCATAGCAAAAAAAATGCAAGGGAAACAGAGCAAAACAAAGGGGCCATTTTGCATTTAACTGCTATGGGAAAGTATCCCATGGTGGTTAAGATTAGGGACGGTGGCTGGGGATTCCATTGTGAACTGTGACCAGTCACAGGCTTCACCCAGACCTCCTAGTTAGATCTAGTGGTTAGGGAGCCAGACTCTTGTCTGTGAAGACCGGGTTCGAATGCACACTCCTCCGTGAAGCCAGCTGGGTGGCCTTGGGCTAGTCACAGCTCACTTTCTGAGCTCTCACAGCCCCACCTACCTCACAGGGTGTCTGTTGTGGGGAGAAGAACAGAAGGTTTGTCAGCTGCTTCGAGTCACCTTAAATGGGTGAGAAAAGTGGTGTAGAAAAGCCAGTTCTTCTTTCTTCTTCATCTTCCTATGCAGTTAAGTTGTGCAGCGTTTTTTGCTGCTCCGCAGCAAGCGACATTTATAGGAGCAATCATACACCATGACATGTGGACGCTACATGTCAGAGCATGCCAGCCCGGCCTGATAGCCGTGCAGCAAACAGTCCCAAAGTGACAACTGTTTGCTGCATTCTGGGTTCTGGATATTTACCTGAGAGCTTTTTCAGCTTCCAGTGAATGTGGAATATGCTTACTTCCCCTCCCTGGCCTTTTAAAAAACACATTTCGTCTTGCATGCTAACTACAAGATTAAAGCTGTCGTTTTGCATTTAGTCTCCTTTTCATGAATGGTTTTCAGCCTGTATTCAAACTGCATTAATCTGGTTTGTCAGCCTCCCTTTTTAATTTTTGTCTCTGAGGCTGATTTGAGGGAGAAAGAGAGAGACCCTGTTTTCCCACTGTCATAAGTTCCTTAAGACTCTTTCATGTTGGATTGCTGGAACCAATGGATTAAAAAGTTAAATGCGTTTTTCCCCCCCTCCCTGAGCTGGTAAATTTTAAAGGTCAATCAAGCATTAATTTGGTTCTGAATGCACACTGTGCAATTAATGCTCATCTGCATTTTACAACTTGAATTTTAAGAAGATTCTCCTTTTAAAAAATTATAACATTTTTTTTCAAAAGTCCAAAAAGGCTATTCTGTTCCTTTTTTTTTTAAGTTTGAGTTTGTTCAAGCCCAGACCTCTTCATCCACATTGGAAACACAGTGCATGTGGTTATGAAAGGCAAAGTCTTTTTGGTGGTGGTACCAAAACTCTGGCATGATACAGTTACGTCAAAATAACAGTGACCATATGGACTTTTGAACTGTGTTGTCCTTCCCTGACTCAAGCTTCTCTAGTAGTTCAGACTGCATTATTCTCAGTTATTGACTTTGCACACTTGGGAACGAAGTAACCACTACATGTTTGTACGGATAGAGAAAACAATAATATATTAAAATTTGAACTGTTTCAAATACATTCTTATCTATTCATACAGATATTCGATACATATTTGATGATACGAATGTCGTACACATTTGTATGTATCCATACACATCTGTACACATTCTGTTTTTATCCTGTACGCATCCCATCTGCATCCTGTAATTATCCATACAGATGCGTACAGATACAAATAAGATGTGTACAAATATGTATGTAATACATACATATCCTTATGCATAGGAATGGCTGAATTATTCGTATGAATAGTTCAAAATATTCATATTCATTTTAATATTAAAAACCAAATGTCTGAACATTCAGTTCAAATTTGAATGCCCAAATTCAACCGAATTCGATCGAATAATGAATATTTCAAATATTCTTACGTATCGCTGCTTGAAAGATGCAGCTGTCCGATCCATTAGCACTTGCAATTTACCTGCCTTGTAAGATCCACCGACTCTCATGGGCTTTGAGGATCCTTCTCCTTTCCATTAATTCAACTTGCCTCCCAGAGAAGCTCTGTGGTTACACTTAAGGTTCAGTCCAGCTTCAGCCCACTTTCAGAGTGAGAGAACACATCAGCAAAGAGATGAGCTGTTTTTCCTTCAGTGTTAAATAACTCAGAAAATACACCTTTGGGATAGGCAATGTGGAAAGAAAATTACTGGCCACTTTGCTCTGAAAGTGGACTAAAGCCGGATTAAACCTTAGGTGTGACCACAACCTGAGTGTTGGCTTGATCTGGGCTTGAATAACTAAAGCAGTGGTGGTGAACCTTTTGAGCTCGGTGTGTCAAAATTGGCAAGAAAACCTAGATTAACTCAGGTACTGTGTCACATCTAGAAATATCCATAATTTCAATTGAAAGTTAGTATTTCACACACTTCAAGAACAAGCAAGCACTACACGCCCAGGTGCCAGGGTGACCAGGTGTGTCACCCAAAAGGGCTTGGCGTGTCACCTGTGACATGTGTGTCATAGGTTGGCCATCACTGAACTAAAGTAATCCTCCTTGACATCTCCTGCCCCTTTCTTGTGCATTGCAAAAACTGCCTTCTCAGCAGCAGAGAAGTGCTGTGGGAAAATAAATAAATACAGTCTGACCCCTGTATCTGCTGGGAATACGTTCTGGCTTTTACCGTGGTTACCTGAAACCGTGGATAATCACTAACTGACCTTCCAGTTCTAGGGCCATGCAACCCCAAAACCAGAAGTGCTTTTCTGGCCACCAGAAGTACGTTTCTGGTCTCTGGAAGGCCTATTTTGGCCTCTGGAGAGCATTGGAATAGGCGCGTGCCACCACCCAACCCCTCCTTCCTGCCTCCCACACCCCCCTTACTTTTTGGGATGGGCTTCGGTGCCCTCACGCACCTAGTCTAATGCTCTATGGAGGCTGAAATAGGCTTTCTGGTTCTGGGTGTTTTTCCCTTATGGTGCCCGCAGGGGTGGGGTGGCTGATCCGGTAACCACAGTTAACCGAAACTGTGGTTACCGAATCAGTGGCTACGAGGGTCCAACTGTAAATGAATAAACAAATGTCCTCTCTTGTTTGGTGGGATGTTCAAACAAAGCCTGATTGTGCTGACTGTTTTCCTCTCGAGGCTGCAGCCTTCATTGTGCCCCAGGTGTGGCTTTGTGGCAGAAAAAAGGAACATCAGAGCTGGATTGGAAAGAATTTATTTAGGGCTGCATCCAGTGCCTCCTGTTTCTGCTCCAAACTGACCGCCTCTGAGGCAGCAGAGGTCTGGCCTGCCTGGGCTTGCCCTACTCTCTGGATTTCTGCCCTGGCCCACTTTCTCCTGCTTTCTGCTCCCTGGTGGCAGGGTAGGACATTTGGGCTTTCTCCAGCCCTAGAGCCCCAGGGCAGTTTTGTCTCGGTGCCCCAGTGCCGAGGGCGAGGCAGAGAACTAGAAGGAATCGCTGCTTGCCAGAACAGCACATCATGCCCTTGGTGGAATGCTGCTTACGTGTCTGATGTGCATGCTGGCAAATCCTCTTATGTGGCTCTAAGGCCTGGGCTTACCTCACCTCACCACCTGTGCCCAGGTGAAGCCCTGGCGTCATGCTGGTGACTCTTATGTTTCGGTGGAGTCAGATGCCTGTTTTTTCCCCCTCTTGTTAAAACCTGAATTCCAGAGGGGATTAAACCTTTTGGGTGTTAAGGGTTCATCTGTTCACTGGGATGTGCATTCAATGAGTGAATGGAGGCCACAAGTATTAGCCTCCCTGTACTGAGATGGGGTAGAATGGCAAGGTAGCCGTCTCTCTCTTTCCTACTTGGACCCTTACACCACATGGCCTTTCCTATGGCCATGTACTTTGGAACAGGAAACCTGCGTGGGTGAGAACAGAGCAGGGTAAAAAGCTATTCTCTTCTCTCCTCTTTCCTTCTATATATATTTCTAGATTACTGATACCTTTCCTCCTGTATTGATAAGTGAGTATAGACAGACAGACAGCTCACATGCTGGCTGGCTGCTGGGAGAACAGACTGCTTTCCAGGTAGTTTGATCTGCCACTCCCAGAGTCTGTGGGCACCTCTGCGCAGTTTCCTTAGTGCAGGTACAGAAGTGGTTTGCCATTACCTACTTCCAGGGTAAGGCTGGGGATCAGACCAGCAACCATCCACTTTCCAGATAGTTTGCTCTTCTGCTGAGCGGTACCCACTCCCAGATTCCATAGGCAGCTCTCTGCAGCTTTCCTGGCACTGATACAGAAGTGGTTTGCCATGCCTACTTTTGGGGAGAGGCTGGGACTCAAACAGCAACCCCTTGCATTTTGCTCAACCACTGAGCCTGTGGCCTCTTCTTACGTTCGCTTATTTTTAGCCCAGTCATTCAGCTGAAGGTGGCAGGTGTTACACATCTGAAATGCTTTTAGGCTGTGCTGTTTTGTGTGTGTTTGTTTGGGTGTAGTGGTGTTTTCACTCGAGAATTATTTTAGCTGGATTGATTTGGAGTGAGTCTGTCTTGTTTCTTTTATGTGTGATGATGGTCCCTGATGAAGCATCTCACAAGTATTTTAAATACTCCAAAGCACTGTTTTCCTCATGAGTTACGTAACTCTCATGCTTGTAGGCCGGTCCTGACCTGCCGTTGTGTTGAGGGAGAACAGATCTCAAATGTCTTCAAAATGTGGCAAAACTCTCATCTCTGGTGGGAATGTGCTGGTATTAAAAGTTTTTGGAGAATTATCCAACATCAAATTAACATCTTCGATATAAATGTTGTTTTAACGCCGGAAATAGCATCATTCAATGCAGCATTAGGGAGACTGAGAGCAGATAAACAATATTTATTCGAAGAAATGATATATGCTGCACGATCTACAGTAGTACTGGGATGGAAGGATAGTTCAAAATGGACAATAGAAATTTGGTATAAATATCTAATGGAACAATATAGATTTGAAAAATTAAGGGAATTAAGATGGAAAAGCCAAGATTTGGACTACAGCCCGTGGTGGAGGATAACTGGCAAGCCTTATAATATTAAAATAAATATTATAATAAATATTACTCACCAAGACCCCAAGCACCAGAATTCTTGAGAGGAGAAATAATAAGACTATTTCTTTGGACCGACTAAAGAAGAAAAAGAGAAGAAAAATCTAAAAGAGGTTGTCTTTTGGTGGGGGGATACATGCTAGTCACGGTTTTGTGTGTATTTTATTATTTTTGTATTGTTATTTTTGTATTATTATTAATAATAATAATAATAATAATAATAATAATCTTTTTCCTGCTTGGGGTGCTGGTAACATAAGCCCGTTTCCATCTTGGGGGATACATCCTTTGTCACCTGAGGTGTTACGCTGTTTCCTCATTCCATGCTTTTCCTGTGAGCGATCACGGCTTCCTTGAGCCATGCTGAAGTGAACATGTCTGAAGCATGATGTGTCTGCACCTGCCCCATGATAATTTCTGAGGCATTCTGGAAATTGTCACCAGAATCACGTGCCTGAAATGATGCCAAGGCCTCCTCCGTTCGGCTGCTCGCGGGAGCCTCCTTTGAAAGAAAGGCGTGCTCCCTTTCGTCAGCCAGGCTGAACTTTCAGCCCCTAGGGGCCATAAATTAGGCTGCCCCTCCCTCCCTTTTAAAATATGAGTTAGCTGGTTCATCAGCTGGGTGGGTTCCAGTCAGCCCTTAACCGTGATGGTTTGTTGTGGTGTTGTCAGGATAGGGTCACCAGCCCTTTGGGATCGTTGAGAAGTCCTCAGAGAAGAGGATTTCCTAGAATGGAAAATAGATCCAGGAGCAGGCTAAGATGTGTGGTCCTTTCCATGATTCCTCTCATGGGTCCATCTTCTGTACACTTTCATGGGAGACTTCCAACCCTTTCTGCAGTGAGCCTTACTCTGGTGTGGTCTGCCCCAGCGTGCAGGTGGGATTAAATTATGGAATAAGGCCCAGCACAGAAAGGACCTCTGACTCATTGTCTTATGAGACAGCTGTATCGAAGGCTACTAGAATGGATGACTAGGTACTTTCCCCAGGCTGGGGAGGGTGACTCTCAAGGCCATTTGGAGGGATTGAACAGCAGGTTTTGCCTTCATCTTCTGCTTGAGATGCCCAGGAGCAGCTGGAGGGCCACTGTCAGAGACAGGAAGCTGGATTAGATGGGCTGATCCAGAAGGACTATCTTTTTGTTGTTATCTAGCATGGATGCCCAAGTACCACCTCCGAGCTGGAGAGACAGGCAGGATGCCTCCAAAGGCCATTTGCAGGGAGTTGAAAGCAGTTGAAGGGCATCTCAAGCAGATGACAGTTGGTGGGCCATCATGCAAGACAGGTTGCTGGGCAAAATAGGCTGTGGCCTGATCAGATGAGTTACTTATATTAAGACATGAAGAACATCCGGAAGGTGAGAACAGAAGAGTTTATCTTTTGTGGTCATCATCCTTCTGCTCCTGTGTCTTCCACTTCGCGCTCACAGCCAGCACATGACTCCTCTATATGCACAAGCTCCTGGATTGGATATCAGATATGTATCCCCTACGTATCTGCTCTGAATGCATCAAATCCACTCTCAATCCACTTTGAACCCACTCTGAATCTGCTTTGAATCCTCTCGGGGTCCTTTGCAGGTGTGTCTGGGCAGCCACTTTCCCACCTTCCCAGGTTCATGAATGTCACAAAGCTTCGTGCAAATGTATCGAAACATTCTATTTGAATTCAGATGTCAATCTTTGGATGTGTCAACATTTGATTTGAACTTGGACGTCCGAATTCACATGAATTTTGAATGTGATGCTCATTTGAAGATGCAGCTCCTTCTCTTGCCTTGAGGCACCGAATTCTGGTCACCACACCTCAAAAAGGATATTGTGGAACTGGAAAAGGTGCAGAAAAGGGCAACCAGAATGATTAAGGTTCTGGAACACCTTCCTTACGAAATCAGACTGCAACGTCTAGGCCTCTTCAGTCTGGAGAGATGGCGTTTAAGAGGGGACCTGATTGAAGTATATAAAATTATGCATGGTATAGAAAAGGTGGATAGAGAACATTTCATTTCTCTGTCACACAACACTAGAACCAGGGGGCATCTATGAAGCTGATGAGTAGGAGAGTCAGATCCGACAAGGGGAAGTATTTCTTCACCCAGAGGGTCATCGGTTTATGGAATTTGCTGCCAGAAGAGATGGTGACAGCTACCAGTCTAGATGGCTTCAAGGTAGGGTTAGACAAATTTATGGATGACAGATGTATCAATGGCTACTAGAATGAATACGTAGGTGCATTTTTCAGGCTGCAGGGGAAAACAGGACACTTCTAAGGCCATTTGCTGGGATTGGAGAGCAGGAGAAGGTTTGTCCTTGTCTTCTGCTTGAGGTGCCCATGGGCAATTGGTGGGCCACTGTGTGTGACTAGATGGGCTGTGGCCTGATCCAGCAACTGGGCTCCTCTTAGGTTCTTATGTTGTAATTCCTTTTCATTAAACTTCAGGCGTTCCATACGGAGAGTGCAAAGGGACCCATTGCCTTTGATACTGTCCGGATGACCATTGGTCGCTCCACAGCTGTTCAGTGTTGCTTTATCTTATCTCCCCCTCCCAGGCATGAGAACCCTGAGCGAAGATACAATCCGGCACTTTCTTCAACAGATTGCTAGTGCCATGAAGATGCTGCACAGTAAAGGGATCATCCATCGGGATCTGAAGCCTCAAAATATTCTCCTCTCGTTTGTGGGGGGCAAGAAATCAAACCCGAATAACATCCGCATCAAGATTGGTATGTTTCGGAGTTGCCTGGAAGTGGGCCTAGTCTTAGGTTTGACCTCCCCTTGCATAATATGTTCTATTATAGTAGCTGCCCTGGGCTTGCTTCCAGTTCACTACTGAGCCCAATTCAAGGTGTCAAGCTTAACTTATAAGACCCTACATGCCTAGGGGCCCCAAATAGCTGGAGGAACACCTTCTTCCCTAGTGACCTGCCTGTGCCTTAAGATCTGTAGGGGAGTCCCTCCTGCATGTACCACCACCTTCAATAGCTAAAAGGGTGGGGATCCAGGATAGGGCCTTCTCAGTGATGGCCCCCAAGCTTACGGAATAGCCTTACCACTGAGGTGCATCAGTCACTTTCACATCACCTGTTCAGGAGAGCAGCGAAGACACACCTCTTGCCCTGGCCTTTGGCTGAATAAGGGAACAGCTTCCCCTCCACGGTTTCAGGCTCTGTTATGATTTGAGTATGTTCGTATTGAATTTGGTTTTATTTTGGGGCACTAAGCCTTCCATGCATGCGTCCTGGGATTCCACAGTGCAGGAGGGCATCTCGTTTTGAGAAGCAGAGTGTCTTGCGCAGCAGTTTTTCTCAACCTGTGGGTCGTGACCCCTTGGGGGGGGGGTCAAACTACCCTTTCCGAGGGATTGTGGCGAGTCTCCCACCTTCCCGCCCCATCTTCATCCGAGCTGCCCTGCCCCGTGGTTGGGGGTCTCCACAACATGAAGAACTGCATTAAGGGGTCGCGGCATTAGGAAGGCTGAGAATCGCTGTTCTTGCGCCTTTCACCCTTGCCCAGAGGATGGAATTTCAGGCGGGCAGCCCCAAACCCCTGCTGCAGTTTCCTCTTCTGTGCAACGTCAAAATGTACAGGGCCGTTCTCCTTTTGTTCCTATCCAACTGTTCTGAGTGATGGGAGCTTTGTGGCTTAAAATACTTTGGGAGAGTCACAAGAAAGAAGATTCCCTTTTAGGACCTGTCCCTTCTGATGGTGAAATGGGAGCAATGGCAGTTTGAATTACGGTGCTGCCTTTTTTATAATCTGCCCTCACGTTTTGTTGTCTTTTCTTTGGCTTCCTCATGTAGCTGACTTTGGATTTGCAAGGTACCTGCAGAACAACATGATGGCAGCAACCCTGTGTGGCTCCCCTATGTACATGGTAAGAACCACTGATGGCTCTTCTAAATTGGCTTGCGCAGGCTGGCAGCTTTAGGTTTGGGCAACAGTTTGCAAAAAATGTATTTCTCTACATTATGTCCAGTCCTGTGGAGTTAAAATCTGACTTAACCGTGCCTTAACATGTGTAGGTGAGACCCTACTGGTTGTACAGCCACCTTCAGTAGCTAAAGGAATGGGTGTTTAGGATAGGGCTTTCTTGGTGGTAGCTCCCAGACTCTGGAATAGGGGTTTGCATGAATATTCAAAGGTATCTGATATGCAATCAAATTCTTCCAAATTTCGACATTCAAATTCAAATTGAGTGTCCATAAATTCAAATTTAAAGATTCAAATGCATTTTGAATTTTGGAGCTATTCGTTCAGATTATCCAGACATTCGTATGTGTACGGGTTTGTACACAATGCGTACTTGCAGATACGCATCTTACTTGCATCAGTCCACATTTGTACGGGATGAAAACAGGTTGCATACGAGATAACTACAGGATGCGTATGGGATGCGTAACAATGCATGCAGGCACATACAAATGTTGTTGATGTGCATAAGTGTAAATTCGAATTGAAAATTCAAACAAAATCAAATTTGCTTAATTTGAATAGAATTTGGTTACCTCCTCCAGGTTGGAAAGACAGGCCGGATGCCTCTAAAGTCCATTTGTAGGAAGTGGAGAGCAAGTGAAGGTTTTGCTTTTGTCTTCTGCTTAAGAAGTCCAGAAGCTTCTGGGCTAGATGGGCTGCGGCCTGATCCAGCACTGCTTCTCTCAATTCACAGAGGGCAGGTGTATCAGTGCCTACTAGGATGGGTGCTTTGGTACCACCTCCAGGTTATTGACAGGCAGGATGCCTCTAAAGGCCTTTTGGAGGTTGCTGAGAGCAGGTGAAGGTTTTGCTTTCATCTTCTGATTGAGAAGCCAAGAAGTAATTGATGGATCACTTTGAGGCTGGATGCTGGACTGGATTGGCTGTGGCCTGATCCAGCAGGGCTCGTCTTATGTTCTTACAGACAAATTCATGAAGGACAGGTATAGCTATGGCTACCTGAATTGATTCTTAGGTACTAGCTCCAGGCTGGCGAGAGAGTAACATTCCTCGCAAAGCCATTTTCAGTTTTGCTTTTCACATGGCTGATGCATGAATAAATCTCTTTCTAAAAATGTTGGTTTGTCTTTCCATGGTTAGTAAAACTGAATTCATGTGACTTTGGGATGCATTATTAAGCACAAGCTTCAACTTATCTTCCTTTTACTGAGTTTTCAGATTAGATTTCCCCAGATCTCCCTTCACTAGTGGGGACAGTAATTAAAAAATTGCAGGGTTTTCCAGGAACCCGACTATAGCGAATTACAAAGCTCAAGTGTAGTTATGTTTGGCTTCTGTCTCTGGCTGTTCTCATTTTCCACTTCCAGATGGTGTTCTGTTTTAAGACAAGGATAGACATACAGCCTCACTGTGCTAATGCAGCAAAGTAGGCCCTTGGAATCTGAGAGATCCCCAAGCGTATCCTGGATCACCTTCCATCATCAGTATATAAACCTCTTCTAAAATAAGAGCACCACAGCTTCTATGCAATGGTTCTCAACCTTCCTAATGCCGCGACCCTTTAATACAGTTCCTTGTGTTGTGGTGACCCCCAACCTAACCTTAACCCCCAACCATAAAATTATTTCTGTTGTTACTTTACAAGGACCCCTGTGAAAGAGTAGATCGACCCCAAAGGGGTCGTGATCCACAAGTTGAGAACCACTGTTCTAAGGGGAAGTGGAGAAGGTTTGGTCTTGCGGGTGGGGATAGAGTAGACAACTTTATTGTCCGTTAAATCCAAAAGTCCATTAAAACTGAGGGAAATGTCAACCCTGCTTTGCTGTAAATGGGAAAGATTTGTTTGTTAATCACACAAAACTGAGGGTATTTAGGATATGCACACTCTTGAACGGCTTTTTGACTTCAGACCCTTGAAGTGACTGTAGATTTGAAGGCACCAGAGGTCCTGAGTTGGGCGATCCACCAAAAATTAGTCTGTTAAGTTGAGGTTGCTCAGAAGAGCTTTTAATTTATTGATTTCCACAGCCTTTGGATTTATTGATTTCCACAGGAAGGTCGCAAAGTGTTGTGGACCTGAGTGATAAAATGGCAGAAGGACTGAAGTTACCTGGGATCTAAACTGGAGTTTTCTGCTCCTCATCTTGAGCTACAACCAGGAATTTAGTTCTGCTTTGTGCAAAGTTCTTGGGAGGATGGAGCAGAAGATAAACCCTTCAGTTGTCCTTCCCCCCCCCCCCATTGGATTTAGGTCATCTTGAAAGTGTCAGGGTACCCTGGGGGAGTCTTGTTTTGCTTCTGACCAAGCTGTGTCCCAGATGAGTGTTGTGTCTGCCTACTTCTGGTGTCAGTCTGATTTCCAAATGAATTTAGGAGTGGGTCATGATGGATGGAGCTGTTGTGCTTGCAACCTGCTTGAAGGTTTCCATATGCAGCTGGCTGCTAAGTGGGCCACTGACCCAATCCAGTGAGGGATGCCATGTGTTCTTAGTGCGTTGGACTGTGAGGATACTGTACCATGCTTTCTAGTGACTAGAGATGTTGCAAGAATATTCAAATTTTGAATCAAATGTCCATAAATTTGAATTTAAACATTCAAACAAATTTCAAATTTTGAATCTGTTCGTTTGAATTATCCGGACATTCGTAGGTGTACAGGTTCATACGCGATGCGTACTTTCCACGTCTGTTCAGAAAAAAATTGGTTGCATACGGGATAACGACGGAATGCATATGGACATGTACGGATGCATATGGGATGCATAATGATGCATACGGGGACATACAAACGTTAACATTCGCAAGAGCAAATTCCATGTGAGCTCTTTAGCACTTCAGTGTCACATTGACCTGCTTCCCATAACAACTTTCATTTCTCACAACATTACTATACTTATTATGAATACATACTGCTAAAAACAGGATACAAGATTACAGAGCACCTGTTATTATTCAGCTCAGGATGGCCTTGTGGCCTAGTGATGTAAACCCTGATCCTGTCACTTCATTTCACTGGGGAAATGTCCTCACAATGTGCTCCTCTAGATATCCAGGCCCCACGCCATTTAGGGCTTTGTATTTTATACGCTCTTTAAATGCCCAGACGAAAGCCTTTTGCTTTCTTGGATGGCGGCATTGAAAGTGCATTATCCTGGCGTTTCGTTCTGTCCATGGTGACAGAAGAAACATTATATGTGATGTTTGTGTGCTCACAAATCCACACAGCAGAGCTTTCTGGAAGGCATTGCTTCTTTGGTTCATCAGCCTTCTTTCTTGGGCTTTGGTTTCATTCTCCCCCTGTGTGTAAGCTGTAGGTTCTAAAGTGTAACCACAGCAGAATCATTCCTGCATTAGCCAGATTAGAGTTATTGAACAGGCATCTCCATTTGTGTAATTGCGCTTTTAATCAGAGAACAATGCCTATGATTTCTTTTGTGGAATGACAACCGAAGTGTTTTCTGTCTTCATTTCTTGGGGTTTCTTCCCACCCCCAAAAGACAAATCGAAGAGGGGGATGCTGAAGGAGGTTGGTTGCTTCCATAACTGCCAGCAAAGGGCGAGGAACTTAGCAGGAATGCCAAATTTAATACCTTAAGGTGTAAGCATAATATTTCCTTTCTTCTCCTCAGGCCCCAGAAGTCATTATGTCTCAGCATTACGATGCCAAAGCAGACCTGTGGAGTATTGGTACCATCATTTACCAGTGCCTGACAGGAAAAGCACCCTTCCAGGTGGGTAATTTTGTAGCTAGCAGCACTCCGTGAGTAGGGATGTGCCCGAATATATGAAGACATTCGAAATTCGATCAAATTTGTCTGAATTTCGACATTTAAACTTGAATCCAATGTCCATAAATTCGAATTTGAACAAATTTTGAATTTTCAAATCTTGTTAGTTCAAATTATCCGGACATTCGTATATGAACGGGTTAGTAGATGATGCATACTTGCATGTATGCATCTTTCCTGTATCTGTTTGTATGGATCCGTATGGGACCACTATGGGATGCATACAGACATGTACAGATTTGTATGGAATGCGTAATGATGCGTACGGGCACATCCGAATGCTGTCAACATCCGTAAGTGCAAATTTGAATCAAAAATTCAAACAAATAGATTCAAATTTGCTTAATCCGAATCAAATTCAGGTAAATCTGAATTTTAAAGATTTTAATTGAATTTTCGGATATTGAATCAAATCAAATCCCAAAAATTTGTGCGCACCCATATCTGTAAGCTCTGTAAGCAGATCCTTAATTGCTCGGCCTCGCTTCGGAGTTGTGTTTTCACTGAATGGTACAAACTCCGGCCTCCATTTCGGAGATTGCATTTCACTTTCTGAAAAGCCCATTCAGAGGTTTTGGGCTTAGGGGGTGATCAGGCAGGGCATTTTTTCAATCACTTCTTTAGAAAGTGCGTCTTTTCTATAGACACACACAAAAATAGAGATTGGACCTCACCATGTTTGGAAAACTTATTTGTTATCTCTGAACTTGTCAGTTGGATTGTTTTAATAACCTGCATGTAGAAACAGGCAAAATGGTTGGTGGTCTGGAAACCATGTTGAAGGATCTAGGAAAGTTTAGCCTACAGAACAGAAGACTCGGGGGGAGACATGAAAGTGGTCTTCAGGTATCTGAAGTGCTGTCACAGAGCAGAGATCATCCCTATTCTCACTTGCACAAGATGGGAGGACTAGAAACAACGGAATGAAACTTCAAGGGAGTCAGTACAGATTAGATATTAGGAAAAAAACTTCCTGACAGTGAGGGCAATCAGTCAATGGAATAGGTTGCCACAGGAGGTAGTGAGTTCTCCTTCGCTGGAGGTCTTCAAGCAGAGGCTGGACCTACATCTGTCTGGGATGGTTTAGGAAATCTTGCATTGAGCAGGGGGTTGGACTTGATGACCCTAGGGGTCCCTTCCAACTCTATGATTCTATTCTATGATTCTAATGCGATAGTCACAGCTACTCAGTTATGAATGTCATATAAGGCAACAAATAAGCCATGACCTGAGGTTGGGGAAAAGACATAATGAAGAGAAAAATAGTCCGACAGCATAGATTTGGCAGGTCCTTAATTTGATTGGATTTGCATTATATTCTTTAGCTGTGAAGATGTGGCTGTTTGCAATTTCACTGTGAAATTTTATGCAAAGCACGCATCAAGAGAGATGTTCGTTCTTTTTTAAAGGGCTGACACTGAAAAGCAAGAAATGATTTTACTACGGGTAGAAAAAGAATGCATGATGTTTACTTGAAACAGTTTGTATTGTACAGATTATTTTCTTATGCCGAACTGATCCAACGTTTGACTTGGATCAGAATATGGGGTGGGGGTGGGGAGGCTTTGAATGCAGTTGTATTTGGACAGTGGTCTGATATTTCTTCTTTCCGTTCGCACTTCTAAATTGGATCTAGCACCCTCTTGGCCGATAAAGGTGGGACTTAGATGCCCTTGGCTTCCTTTGTAACATGCTTAATTCTATATTGTTTTCCCTGAGATTGTTGAATATCCCATCAGCCTCGACGCAGTACAAAGAGTCCATTTCTGCTCTTTGGATCTTTCCCAGAAACTTGTCCTTCTTGGCAAGCTTGGAGAATTTAATTAGCTTCTCTTTGAAGGAAAGGGTAATTACTGCTCTCCATGGCAGGGCAAGGCCACCTTGGCAGATCATAAAAGCTTTGAAAACGAGTAAACTCTTCAAGTGCATTCAAAATGGTCGCCCAAATAGTTTAACTAAGATGTTGGGGGAATGTCAGAGCGCAAAGGCAGAGATGGTGTCAACAGGCAGAGCAGAGCCAGTCTGGGGCTAGATCAAGGGTCCCCAGTGAACTGACTGCAGACTTTTCAGTGTACCCACCAAAGCTTCCCTTGGTGCCTTCAGCAGGACATGGAAGAAGATGGCCACCAGGCAACTTTCTGTTCTCCATGCTCAGAGCTGCTCTTCAGTGTGTGGGCACCCTTTCCCCTTCCCTTTCCAGGGTTCTAAAGGAAAGCATCCCCATGCAGGAGGAACATGCAGGAGGGCCTTTTCTGTGGTGACCCCTAGACTCTGGAACAGCCTCCTTCTTGAGGTTCCCCAGGTGCCTGTACTGTATCATTTTCAGCACCTGGTGAAAACATATCTTTTCACCCAGGCTTTTGTTGTTTAAATAGCTTCCTCTGGATGCTGTCCTGTTGGGGAGGGAGGGAAGGCACACAGGGTTATATTTTAAATTATGTTTTAATATCTGATGCATTTTATTCTTATTGTAATCCACCCTGGGACAATTTGATGAAGGGTGGGATATAAATTTCTTGAATGAATGAATGGAGATAGATAGATAGATAGATAGATAGATAGATAGATAGATAGATAGATAGATAGATAGATAGATAGATAGATAGATAGATCTCTGTAATGCCTCCCTTCCCCCAATAGCCAGATGTCAGTATTTGGCTCCTCATTTTAATGAGCTTGGGAGTGAGAGGAGGGGCCTAATTTGTTATCTGAACAGTGGAATCTCCGAGAGGGATGAGATTAATGGGATCCATAATCCCCCTAAACCAGGTGGGCAACATGCTGTTGAGTTGATTTGATTCTTCCCATTGGTTTTTTACCAAGGTACCCTCTAGCTTTGAATGGTGGGCACCTGACTGTAGCTGTAGTTTTGCTATGACATTTGTGTAGATGGATATTCACAGAGGCTGTGTCCAGACTTGTTTATACTGTGCAGCGGAATACGCAGTCGCGATCCAGGTGTCACACACAGCGATCCATGGATTGTCGTCGTGGCGCATTATCAGATCACAAATGGGCACGGACCTTAATGCTTGTAAGCATTCTCTGTGCAGAATGATTAAAATTCCAGTATCTTCTTACCCAGCTGTCTACACTCTCTCTTCATGAGAAGCCAAGCTGAGTTGAACCTAAAAAAAACCCATAAATGTTCACAAAGGGAGATCAATCTTAGAGGGTGAGAGAGAACCTAAGAGGAGCCCTGTTGGATCAGGCCACAGCCCATGTAGTCCAGCATCCTGTCTCGCACAGTGACCCACCAACTGCCCATGGGCATCTCAAGCAGAGACAAGGGCAAACCTTCTCCTGCTCTCGAATCCCAGCAAATGGCCTTAGAAGCATCCTGCTTGTCCCCACGGCCTGAAAGACATACCTAGGCATCCATTCTAGTAGCTATTGATACACCTGTCATCCATAAATTTGTCTAACCCTTCCTTAAAGCCATCTAGGCTGGCAGCCAGAGAGAGATTCTTGCCAGGATCACGATATTTTCAGCCTTGGGGGATCATTTCTTTTTAAGCACAAAGCTCTTGAATACTTCTCCCCCCTTGATATCAGGGCTGATCTGTTTTATAATCTTCTTTCTTGGCTTGCGTGCTTTTCTAAGAAAGTTGCTCAGAACCTTTTAAGTTGGCTTTGGGAACAGAGCGTATGATTTCTAGGTCTGGCCTTATTAAGTATCACTTGTGTCTAGTACCACAGTTCTGTTCCAATTCCAAACTCGGCCAATTTTCCCAGGCCCATGGTAGCTTCTTAAAGGAAGGGTACTGCCGAGGCTCAATTGCTGCCAGATTTCCAAAGAGACGCTCACATCGGCTTGTCCTAATGTCCTGGTTTGCCCTGCCAAATCAGGGTCTTTGGTGGGTGGCTTTATGGCTCTTCCCTTGGCAGATGAAAAAGTGGAAAACAGCTGGGAACAAGACCTGCAGCCCAGGGTTAGAAATGGCCCTAGGTGGTCCCCTTTCTGGTGGTGATTATTAAGGATGTGCATGAATGGTTTTTTGCATTTGAATTAGACTCGAATCGAATGTCAAAACACTTGATTTGATTTGAATGTTTTAGAATCCGAATGCAACAAAACCTGATTCAAATCCAATACATTTGAATCTGTTCATTTGAATGTCAGATTTGAATTTGAAGATATGAATGCCGACAACATTCCTATGTGCTATATGTATCTGTACGCATTTTGTACGTATCCCGTTTTCTCCCGAATAGATCCTGTTTTTTGTTCTGTATTATAAGTGCAAATGCGTACAGATACGTATGTAACATTCTAATGATTCGAATCATTTGAATGAATGCTTAGATTTGAATATCCACATTTGATCAAATTTTGAATGTTGAGAACATTTGTGCACACCCCTAGTCATGACTTGGTCCCATTGTAGCCACTGGCGTGATAGATTCAATTTTCTACTCCTCCCACCTTTACAATTCCACCCAACCCTCCATCCTTCCCACCTGCCAGATGGCCCCATTCTGGACATTAACCTTGGGTTGTCTTAAGAAGATTGATTCGTGGGAATATGAAATTGTGCCATTCAGGATTTTTTCAGTAATTGAGCAATCCATCCAAATTTGCCACCTCCACCCGCAGGCAGGTGTAAGGACTCTGACTTCACTGGGCTAGGGAGGGGAGAAAGGCATTTTCTTTGGTGCTGCAGCTGAGTCTGTTGGCCTCTTGTTACTCCCTCTATGGGGCAGAGTTTTCACCACCAGGACCACAGCAGAGAAGATCTTTGACCATTGCTCCAACGTTCCTCCTTCTCTTACCGTGATATCCTGTTTTCTGTGGTTGCCTTTGAGTGACCCTTCTGTATACTGATGGGTTTAGGTTTTGCTTCGCTTAGTACATAGCAGGCTGGTGATCAACAATTACTTTCCAGTTCCTGTTTGATGTTTCTTTTGCGATGTATCACACCAGATGCCTTTCTTTTGGCTTCTCTTAATTCTCGTTCAATATTTTAGCTTTGGGCAACCATGCTGGAAACATGGAATTGTACAATAATTAATTGATTGATTTGATTTGATTGAATTAATTAATTGCAGTTTTATCCCATCCTATATCCAAAGGTCTCAGGGCAGGATTACAACATTTAAAACCAAATACAAACAACAATGAGACCCTCCTGGTTGTTCCACCACCTTCTGTAGTGAGTCGGGTGGGCACCCAGGAAAGGGCCTTTTCGTCAATGGCCCCCAGGTTATGGAATAGTCTCCCCCTTGAAGTGCGCCACGCCCCTTCCCTGTATATATTCAGGAAGGCGATGAAGATGCACCTTTTGCCCTGCCCTTTGGCTAAGGTGATTATACCCCCCCCCCATCCAACTATAGATACTTTTATTTTAATATTTGGGATATTCTTTTAAACGTGTTGAATCTTTTAAAAGTGTTTTTATGTATTTTATTGTTTTAATATATACTGATTTGTAAATCGCTGTTTTAAAGGTTGTCACCCGCCCTGAGACCTTCAGGTACAGGGTGGGATAGAAATATAAATAATAAATAAACAAACGTGTCTGGAAAGTGGGGACAGAAAGCCATATCCCCATTTAGCCCAAGGCTGGGGCAAGGAGGTGCATCTTCACTGCCCTCCTAAACGTTTAAAGTGAGGGTGCCTGATGGAGCTCAAAGGGGAGACGATTCCTTAGCCTTGGGGCCATCACTGAGAAGGCCCTCTCCCAGGTGCCCACCCCTTTCGCTGTGGAGGACGGTGGTACAGGGGTCTCCCCGTGTGCAGCCATGGTGCTGTCTGAGCGTGGGTTTTCCTAGTCTGTGGTTTTTGGATCGTCCCGCATCCATGGGCTTGCTGCTCACCTCTCTCTGCCTATCCACCCACAGGCCAGCAGCCCTCAAGACCTTCGCCTCTTCTATGAGAAAAACAAGATGCTCATGCCCAGGTAAGTCTGCCCACTTCCTTTGCAGTGGCGTTCTCTGTTGCTGCCTCCTCCCGGCCTGCATGTCATTCCCCAGCACCACCACCACCACCCATAGCTCGCTGTGTTTGCCTTTGACACCTGTCCCCTCATGATCTCAGGCTAATGTGTTTAGAAATAACCTGGCAGCCTGCCTCCCCACCCCTTAGCCAGGAATGTCGGAGCCCAGAGGCTGGCAGGGAGAAAAGTTGTCACCCCGGCTGACCCTGTTCAGGAACTTAACAAACAATCCTGGCCCAAGAAAGAGGGAGGGAGGGAGGGAGGGAAAATAAGTAAGAAGGTTGACCAGTTCTGCCTAGCAAAACATCATCAGCTGAGCTGAGCAAATCTCTTTGGGTTGTGTCCCCCCTCCCCCTCCTGTCAAATGTGGTTTGCTCTGTAAATGGCTGTACCCTAATGCCCCCCCCCGTCCCTCCCTTCCTGGTTAAAAATCAGCACATGCTTTTGCCTTAATGTTTGTATCGCGTTTGGGGGGCATTGTTTTATGGGGGAGGGTTTTGTGCTGGAGGGTTGATGTTATTGGCTGCCTGTTGCAGGGAATTAATGATGGCTTAGAAACTGCCTTTTGCCCCAAATTAGCATAGGGTCCCCCCTCCCCCTCCTGGGGTTGAATCTGGGACCCTTTCCTTTGACTGCTGTGGTTCACTCAAAAAGACTCTTATCTGGGAATACCAGGTTTGATTCTGCACTCCTCCATGAAGCCAGCTGGGTGACCTTGGGCTAGTCACAGCTCTCTTCTGAGCTCTCAAAGCCCCACCTGCCTCTCAGGGTGTTCTGTTGCAGGGAGAAGAATAGGTTTGTCAGCTGCTTTGAGTCGCCTTAAATGGGTGAGAAAAGCAGGGTAGAAAAGCCAACTCTTCTTCTTAAGAGAGGGAGGAGAGAACAGGTGAAGGTCTAACCTTCAGGCCACACATTATCACCTCAGCCCAAAGGCCTGAAGAGAATCTTCATCATGGGCCTGTGTTTGTGAATGATTGTTAAAATTTCTAGATCTAAGGATTTGGAACTAGTACAAAAGCTACAGCTGGTTGAAATTGGAAGCAAACTTTCCATTTGCCTCTTCTTTCATCTCAGTGAAACAGCAGAGAAGGGGTATGGAAGCCCAATCGCACCATGATAAGTCATGATTGTTGGAACATCTAAGTTCAACCAATGTGCAAAAGGCTCCCCCAAAAGGAATACGCACCTTGGAAAACAACTAAAGTTAACTGGCACAACTCATAAGACTTTGTGAGGTGGCAACTCATTATTTCCATTCTTATCCATCTGCATATCTGTCTGTCTCCATCCATCCATCGACCCATCTATCCATGCAACTGTCAACTGAGAATAATTCTATATTTATCCGATGAGCTTTTAGCCCAAAAGCATGTGCCAGTTAACTTTAGTTGTTTTCTTAGATGTTGCAAGATTCTGATTTCTGTGGAAGCAATCCCAAACTTTTGGGAAGGGCAGAAGAGAATGCAAACTGGGCATGCTACTTCTGTGCTTTGCCCTCGCTTTGGGTAGCATGATTGCACCGGCTTGAGGTTTCATGAGCAGGTGTCTGTAGACATGAGTGAATGCCATTTTAAGCTGAGGAAATCAGAGGGTGAGAAATAGCTCACACCCATCATTCTTTTGAATAAGCTTGCAGACTAGCCTGTCATGCTTTAGGTGACATTATTTTTGTTTGGGTTTTTCAAGCGTCTTAGGCCTGGGGAAACAAGAGTGTTCAACCGAGCAGGTGAGATATTCAGGCAAACCACAGATAGAAGGAACAAACCAGCTGGCTGGTGTTCTGTGGGTTTCTATATGTGACTTATAATCTCAGGGACTTTCCCTAACTAGAGTCTGAAACTGGAATGGTTGCTACTATAAACAAGACACTTGGTTTCTGTGCATCTCAAGCAGTAGATGAAGGCAGAACCTTCACTTGCCTTCAGCTTCCTGCAGACAGCTTTGAAAGGCATCCTGCCTGTCTCTCTAATTCAGAGCCATAGATACACCTGTTCTCCTTGAGTTTGTATATAGGAACATAAGAGGAGCCCTTCTGGATTGGGCATCAGTCCATCTAGTCCAGCATCCTGTCTCATCCAGTGGCCCATCAATTGCTTCTGGGAATATCAAGCAGAAGACAGGGGCAAAACCTTCACCTGCTCTCAGATCCTTGCAAATTGCCTCTGAAGGCATCCTGTATGTCTCTTCAACTTGGAAGCAGTACCTAGGCATCCATTCTAGTAACCATTGATATACCTGTCCTCCATGAATTAAGAAAAGCCCTGCTGCATCAGGCCCCAGCCCATCTAGTCTAGCATTCTGTCCCACCCAGTGGCCCACCAATTGCTTCTGGGCATCTCAAGCAGAACCTTCACCTGCTCTCCACTCCCTGCAAATAGCCTTTAGCTAACGCGTTAGTTAAAACATTGACAGTGCCTGTATTGGGAGGGGATGCTGTTCCCTTAGCCAAAGGCCAAGGTAAAAAGGTGTGTCTTTGTGTAGAGAGAGACAGTGGGATACTACAAACATATATTTTTTCAGCTTCAGAGTGCTGTTGGCTCTAAATAACAAACAGCCTTGTACTCAGTCCCCAGCATTTGTGATCTCAGATCAGTTGACCTTCTGTCTCCCAAGAAGGTCCAGAGAGAAGGAACATGGATCCAAGCGGAGAGACTAGAGATGTGTACAAATGAGTTTTTTGTAATGAATTGAATGGTAGAAAATCTGTAATTGTATGAATAGATCCCCTTCGAATGCGGTATGATTATATCCTATATGAATGTATTCGTACAAATTCGCACGAATATCCGATACGAATGAATAAGTATCTGATATGTATCCAATACGTATCCAACACACATACATATCCAATACATATCCAATGTGTATCCCATAACAAATCCACTCTGAAAATGTTAAATCTGGCCTGAATCCACTTACAATCTGCTCTCAATCCATGTTGAATGCGCTCTTGGATCTGTTGCAGATGTGGCTGGTGCAGCCACTTTCCCATCTCCCCATTGAACGAATGTCCAAACTATTCGTATAAATGTCTGAACTGTTCGTATTCATACGAATGTTCATATATGAATATCGTAAAGTTCTTTTTGCGCATGAATGTCCGAATTTGTAGTAATAAAGAAAGTTATGCATATTCGTGCTGAACATTCCTAAGGGAGACCTCTCCTAGCTGCTATCTTTCCTCACCAGCAGTATTTAAAATCAATACCTATAGGGAGAGCAGGACACATGAGAGATGCCTGGAATTTCTTGTGCTGGCATTCCATGTGTTGGCCACCGGGTCTCTCACATGAGCCCGCTTGTCATCTAAGCTGGAAAAAGCTCCTCATTGCTCTGTCCACACATCACTCAGACGTTGCTTACAGCTGCCTGCTTCAGGGATTCTAGGAACTGCCTGGAACAGCCTTGTGGGTTTCACAGAAATCCTACATGCCTTTTATAGAAAGCATCAAGTGCGCATTTGTTCCTGTTTTGCCCCAGGGTGTGGATGCGTTTCTGTTAACATTCCAGCCCTCTGCCCTTCCTTTCTCTTCTTTCTCGCTGGATTTTGGGGTGGGTTCTTCTTGGCTCTCTGCTTCCCACCCTCCTCCCATCCACCCCTGGTCTTCCTCCACTCTGGAGCAGCATTGAGTGGGCAAGGCGCCCGAGTCGGAAGCCACAAAGGCGGCCCAGATACTAACCTTTGCCAATAAGCTTGTTTGCTTTGGACCTTGTGGAGTGAAGTTGGCTTTTGAGGTGGGAAAGCAGGATAGACCTGTGAGCGCTTGAGCTCACAGCCTGAGTGGAGCCTGTCATTTCAAAGCGGCTGCGATTTGTCCAGGTCGAACTTGTCATTACCTTATCTGACCTTTCCATGCCAACCTGTCAAGAGGCAGCGGCCATTTTGTGCCTAGGGCAAATGCCGAGACAGCTGGCGTTGGGCCGTTTTCCAGTCTTCTTCTCCTTGAAGGCTCTGCCAGCTTTCCTTCCCCTTGCTGCTGCTGCCTATTCAGGATGGAAATGATTTCTCCTGTTTGTCGGTCTCCACTTCTTCTGGGCTCATGCTGGGGCTGGGGAAGGCGGCAGGAGGACTCTGAGGCAGCTCTAGCAATGATCCAGGTGAATTGTACCTGAAGGCCGTGGGCAGCTCCACCATGAGTGGAGTTTTTTGCCCTCTGCTGAGTTTATGTCTGCTGCTTCAACCCAGGATCCAAAGGGTGACCTGCAGAATAGGGATGTGCATGGATCTTTGTAACATTTGGAATTTGGCCGAATTTGGCCTAATTCGAACATTCAAACTTGAATGTTATGATATTCGTATGCTAACATTCAAATGAATATGAATGTTTCTGGATGTTTGTTAAGCTGGGGAAACGTATCAGATACGTATCTGTTTGTATCAGGTGCATATCTGTTCGTATCAAATACGTATCTGTTCATATAAAATACGTATCTGTTCATATCAGGTACATATCTGTTTGTATCAAATACATATCCTTATATCAGGTACGTATCTCTTCATAGCAAATACGTATCTGATCATATCAAATACGTATCTATTCCTTATCGGATACGTATCGGATACGTATCAGGTACATATCTGTTAGTATCAAATACGTATCCGTATTAGGTACGTATCTCTTCATATCTAATACGTATCTGATCGTATCAAATGCATATCTATTCGTATCAGATACGTATCTGTTCATATCAAATATGTATCTGATTGTATCAAATACGTATCTCCTCATATCAAATGCGTATCTTTTTGTATCAAATATGTATCTATTTGTATCAGATACGTATCAGGTATGTATCTGTGCGTATCATATACATATCTGAATCAGGTACATATCTCTTCATGTCTAATAAGTATCTGATCGTATCAAATACGTATCTATTCGTATCAGATATGTATCTGTTCGTATCAAGTACATATCTGTTCATGTCAGATGCATATCTGTTCGTGCATCAGATATGTATCGAATGTTCGTGGGAATACGTATGGATAGATTCGTATTGAATAGAATTTTACCACATTTGAATGCGATCCATTTGTACAAATACAGATTTTAGAACATTTGATTTGTTTCGAATCGAACGTCAAAAATCCATTTGTGCACATCCCTCCTGCAGAATGGCTCTTCTTCTCCTGACCCTAACGAGGCCTCGGGTGCTTCGTTAGGGATGCACATGAAAAAGAAAACCACATGCTTGTTTTGCTGTCCGAGCAAAAATCCGTGAATTAGTTTTGCGATTGAATTGTTTAATTGAAAAATTGTGCCTCTTCCCCTCTTTTTTGTCAAAAGAAAGCATTGTGGCCCCTCACACCACAGATTTAGACCAAAGGTGTATACAGAGTGCAGTCTTGAATCCCCTCACGTTCAGGTGGGGAAAAAGGGGGGGGGTTTCCAGAAGGTGAAGGAGGGAAAGGCAACAAAAGTGACTCAAGATGTTAGAATCTCCAGATTGCAGGGGTGATGATGGTCCTTGGGTCCTTGGCTAAAACCTGAGCTTCTTATGGCAGTTAAGCCCCTGGAGAGCTTTTGGCTGCATGGGCACCTCCATACAGTTTACTTGGCAGTGATATAGAAGTGGTTTTCCATTGCCTGCTTATGGAGAGATACTAGGCATCAAACTGGTAACCCTTTGCTTTCCAGGCCATTTACTCTACTACCGAGCTACAGCCACTCAAAGACTACCTCTATGCAGTTTTCTTGGTAGAGATACAGAAGTAGTTTACTGTTGCCTAGTTCAAGGGGGAGGTTGGGGAATAAACCAGTGACCCTCTCCTTTCCAGGCAGTTTGCTCTACCACTGAGCTACAGCCATTCCAAGATTCTGTAGGTTCTGCTGTGCAGTTTTCTTGGCAGGATTGCAGAAGTGGTTTTCCATGACCCACTTCTAGGGAGAGGCTGGGAATCGAACCAGCAATTCTCTGCTTCCCAGGCTGTTTGCTCTACCACTGAGCTACAGCCCCTCCTCCTGGAGAGCTACCCCACTTTGAAACCAAAGCTTGGATGAGATGCCTTCCTAACAGTAAAGACCAATGACAAGATAGCCGAAAAGGGATTCCTTGCGGGACAGCAAAATCCTGATTGACCTTACTGACAGCACCCCCTCGCCCTTTTAGTTGCCAAATATAATGTTCTTTTAGAAGGTTATGGAATGCAGACGGACAAATTTCCATTTCTCCTTTATTTACGAAGTCTGCAAGTGGTTACTGAGCTTCACAGAGAGCTGGCGAGGTTGTGAACTGGAGATTTCCGCTTGGTTTTTGGCTGAACTTGCACGTGTCTTCTTCCCCTTCCCCTTGGCAACCTGATTTACAATGAGTTTATTTTATTTACCTTGGGTTGGCTTCTCATCGTTTGAACTGCAGCAGAAGAGAATTTGGAGGAAAGACATTTGTTTTCTAAACGCCTTTGCCCGATGTAAGCATTCTGTAACGCTGACATTTCCCCATCTTTTCTTCTTTTTCTTTTTAAGTATCCCAAGGGAAACATCCGCTCACTTGAGGCAGCTAATGATAGGACTCTTGCAACGAAATCACAAAGACCGCATGGATTTTGGTAAGAGGATTTTCCTTGCTGGGGTTATTATAAGCTGGATTTACGGCAACATCAGACGTTTGGCTAGGGATGTGCGTGGATGTCCTTTTCGCATTCGAATTCAAATTGAATCGAATATCCAAACATTCAGTTCAGTATGAATGTTTAGAATCCAAGTGCAACAAAATCCCAATTCAGATCAAATACATTCAAATCTGTTCGTTCAAATGCTCGATTAGAATCTGAAGAGACGAAGGTCGACAACATTCATATGTGTTATATGTATCTGTGCGCATTTTGTACACAACCTGTTTTATCCTGCATGCATCCTGTTTTCGTCCCGTACTTTCAGCACAAATGCGTACAGGTACATATGAGAATCGTACAGATACGTATGTAATATGTATTGTGATGTCTTATATGTATGATTATGATTATGATTATGATTATGATTATGATTAATCTCATCATCATCATAACACAGCAGTAACACACAGCAAACAAGATATTTATGCTGGTTTGGTCATGGGTATCACGAGCTGAGCCCTTCCCAAGTGCCTAGGACTGGGTGATGTATCGGCGAATGAACATAAGAAAAGCCCTGCTGGATCAGGCCCCAGACCATCTAGTCCAGCATCGTGTCACACACAGTGGCCCATGATATGAGCAGATCCCAGCAACGTGGCTTTCTGTAGCTGGATGATGATGATGATGATGATGATATCTGGCCTGTCTTCAGTGCTGCGCTGCCCATACAGGCTTAATTCTAATTGGTTTGCAGTCTGTCTATCTTTCAGATTGTAGCAGCCAGAGAAGCTGCTTTCTAGACGGCTCTGAGCAGCTGGGCTGAAGTGATTCCAATTCCAGTCATGCCTCAGTTTAAAAACAACAGCGTGGTGATGTTAGCAGATCTGCATAGGAAAAAGTAACATCATCAGGGTGCAGGTTAACTCAACTAGGAGAGACAGTGCCTGGGGGCCTCTATACCATCTTGGATACAAACTCTCACGATGTCTTGCAGGATAGAGAAACTTCTCCCTCTAAGGCTGTGGTCACACTGAAGGTTTAACCCAGCTCCAATTCACTTTCAGAGTGGATCACATCAGCAAAGTGGCATGCTGTTTTCTTTCAGTGATAAATAACTCCCCTTTGGGGTAGATAATGTGGAAAGAAAATTGCTGCTCACTTTGCGGATGTGTTCTCCCGCTCTGAAGGTGGAATGAAGCTGGATTAAACCTTAGGTGTGACCACAACCTATGTGTTTTTCTTGTTCTGGGGTTGAGTGATTCAATTATTGGATTTTTATGCTTCACTATTACTGTCATTTTGGAACAACGTTCATTAAAGTTTCTTAAATTAGGGTAGACTAATGCAGATCCTGGTTGGGATCTGTTGTAGTTTTGCACCACCCTGTGTGGATGGCAGGTCCCTATTCTGGGATCTAATCCAGATTAAGGCCCATTGCAGAGAGGACCGTAGTAGCAATGCTTGATTTCCTTTCCCTTAGGTTTAAAATGCAGTCAACACTAGGGATGTACATGAATATTGAAAACACTTAAAATTTGATTTAATTTGTTCAAATTTGGACATTTGAATTCAAATCAAATGTCTGTAAATTTGAATTTAAACATTCAGACGAATATTGGATTTTTGAATCTATTTGTCCAAATTATTTGGAGTATACGAAGTGTACTTGCCCGTATGCATCTTTTCCACATCCGTACACATCTGTACGTATCCATATGGGACAAAAATGGGATGCATAGGGGCTAAATACGGGATGCGTACAGGCACATACAAATGCTGTTTACATTCAGATTTGCATCTTCAAATCAAATTTGCATGAATAGATTGAAATGTATTTGATTTGAATCAAATGTGAATACATTTGAATTCTAAAGATTCAAATTGATTCAAATCCTGAAAACTGCATTTGTGCAGACCCCTAGTCGACTGTGGCTGTGAGTGTCATGTCAATATGATGCTAATACTGCCATTTGTATTTTATGGCATGAAGTGGGAAAGGGATTTTTCCCCAGTGCTGATTTCCTCCAGTGCTGCAGTTTGGTCTAGTGGTTAGGGAGCCAGACTCTAATCTGGGAATACTGGGTTTGATTCTGCCCTCCCCCATGAGCCAGCTGGGTGACCTTGGGCTAGTCACAGCTCTCTTCTGAGCTCTCACAGCCCCACCCACCTCACAGGGTGTTCTGTTAGGGGGGGAAGAACAGAAGCTTTGTCAGCCGCTTTGATTCTCCTTAAATGGGTGAGAAAAGCAGGGTAGAAAAGCCAATTCTTCTCCTCCTCCTCCTCCTCCTCCTCCTCCTAAAAAAGCAGACAAAAGAAGATGAAAGCTGTTTAAAACAGGCAAACAAAGATCTGCAAACTTGAGGTTGTTAAAAAGGCAGGCTGTGAATGTGGAGGGAGAAAGACGGGAGAAAAACAAAACATTAGCAGCTTCCCAAAAGGCCATTTAGTCCTTCCTCAAAAGGGAGACCCAGAGCTTCCTTTTTTATTGATTGGATCGCATCCAGATTTTAATGGGTTTAATGGAAAAGTGTCTTTGGAGCCTGGTTGGCGAAAGGATTACATAGCAGATCCAAATAAAGAATCCCCCGCCCCCGCCTTGCTCTTTTTGTTAGAAGTGGAGTTCGATTGAGTAAATATCATAAGCCTTTATCAAATACAGGACAGTAAAATAAAATTAGTAAGGGTTAGGGATATGCAAGAATATTCGTCACGTTCAAAATTCGTATGAATTTGACCAAATTCAGACATTCAAATTCGAGTTGCGTGTTGGTACATTCGAAGCTTGACATTCGAATTCAAATAGAATGTTTTGATGGGATTCGTATTCATTCATATGGGACCGAACATACCAAATTCGAATCCTGCCGCATTCACAGGGGATCTCTTTGTATGAATACGAATTTTCTTGATTTGATTCAATATGAATCAAACTTCAAAAAAAAATTGTGCACATCCCTAGTAAAAGTAAAATATGGAAACCATGCATCCTTATAAGTTGAAAAACCCACCTCTCCCTCCCTCACGCCTGACTCTCCGTCGGTCAGCCCTTTGCAAAAACGATGCTGCTTTCGCTACGATAAAGTGACTCCAATTTCAAATTTTGGATCGATTCATTCGAATTATCCGGACGTTCGCATGTGCGCGGGTTCATACAAGGTGCTCACTTGCAGATCCGCATCTTTCCCACATCTGTGCGCATTTGTGTGGATCTGCACGGAATGAAAACGGGTTGCATACGGGATGCATACGGACGTGTACGGATGCGTAACTGTGTGTACGGCCGCATACAGATGTTGTCGACATTTGTAATCGGAAACCCGAATAAAAAATCCAAGCGAAAAGATTCGAATAAAATTGAATTTTTGGGTATTCAAATCGAGTCTTGAAAGTTGCATTCATGCACACCATTAGAAAACACAAGGGCTACTAACTGCCTTGCTTCTTGCTGAGAAGGTAGGGGAAATAAAGTGACGATTGGTCCGTAGTAGGAGACCCCGGAATAATTTCTGGGTTCTGCGTATGGCGTCACAGTCAAACTTCATGGCTGCAGTGACAAACCTATGAGAAGGAAAGGTGGATGGGTATTTAACCTTTTGACACTTCCTGTGGTTGTGTTTGAGGGCATGAATGCATCTCCTGCTTCCAGAAGACAAGAGGGAATTTTAGATCCTTGAATTGTTTGTTGCCATCCCTGCTGGAAGGCAATCCAACCAAAATCCCAGGCTCCTACCTCTCATCTGGCATTTCTTTGGGGGGGGATCTTTCCTCTTGCAAAATACCCATATGTGGGAAGTGCCTCCCTTTGTTATTTTTCACATGTTTCCTGCATCCAGGGACTTTTGCAAGAGAAACTATTACACGAAGAAGCGCCCGGTAGAGGCAAGCATTCGCAAATATGGAAAAACCTGGAGTCTTTGCTGGGTTTTCCGTAATAGCGGTATAGTAGGGTTTTGCTCCGTAAATCTGGAACTATCTCTGGATTGGCACAGATATATGTGGCAATTTCACTATAGTCCTGGGAAGAAGAAGAAGATGAAGGAGAGTTGGCTTTTCTACCCCGCTTTTCTCACCCATTTAAGGGGACTCAAAGCGGCTGACAGACCTTCTGTTCTTCTCCCCACCACAGAGACCCTGTGAGGTAGGTGGAGCTATGACAACTCAAAAGGGAGCTGCGACTAGCCCAAGGTCACCCAGTTGGTTTCGTGGGGGAGGGCAGAATCAAACCCGTCATTCCCAGATAAGAGACCGGCTCCTTAACCACTAGACCAAACTGGCTCACAAACTGGGAACATGGTGTCTTTTTACCCACATCTGGAGGCACCCTCAGTTGCAAAAACTGGAGCTTTGCTTCCATTGCATACAGCAAATGGGGTGGGGGGAGCAGTGTATTTTGGGACCACAGCACAGAGCAGTTTTGGATTTGGGTTAATTTTCCTCCCCGCTTGAGAAATCTGCCAAGATTAATGTTAAATCCTCTTGCAGCCATGCTTGGCAAATACCAGAAATCCTTTTTTGAGGGTTAAACAGCAGGAGGCAAATCTCATTATTTCTGAGCAAATTAATTAAATGCCCCAAGGGCCCTCGACTTTGGTTTTGTGCGTGATTTTTTCTTGGGCATGTAAAGAATTTCTCGCTTAGTTGGAAGTGTAGATTTATCTAGGCTGATTAAATGTTGAAATTTGGTTCGGCTAATCTTCTTCTCTTTCTTCTTCTAGATGAATTTTTCCACCACCCTTTCCTGGATACAAGTGCCTCTATGAAAAAATGTAAGTTTATTTTGTTATTTCGGTCATTTTGTTGGTATCCACCAGCCATATACCAGGCAGATACACGTTTTGGGTACATGAAAGGGTGTGAAGAGGAGATAAGGCAGTGATAATTTCCTCTTCTGATTGGTTTTATCGTAGAGTTTCCCAGACTAGGGCTTTCAGATGTTTCTGGACCACAAATCCCATCAGGTCCCCTATCAGTCTGTCCAAAGACATGGAATTATGGGAGCTGGGGGTCCACATTTGGGAATCTCTGTTTTTTGCTATTTATATATGTAAGTACAAATAAATTAAGTACTTAATTTATATTCTACTTAATATTATATCTTGCAGATATTAAGACATTGGTCTTCTTTGAGAAGCACCTGTGTTGTATATGTGCGGATTAGGATACGTACACGATGGGTACTTGCACGCATGTGTCTTTCCTGCATCCGTACGCATTTGTGCGGATCTGTACAGGATGAAAACGGGTTGCATATGGGATAAATATGGGATGTGTGTGGATGCGTAACGATGCGTACGGGCACATACGAATGTCGTCGACATTCATAAGTGCAAATTCGAATCAAAAATTGAAACAAATAGATTTGAATTCGCTTAATTCGAATTGAATGTGGGTAAATTTGAATTTAAAAGATTCTAATGGAATTGAATTTTTGGGTATTCAGTTCAAATCGAATCTCAAAAAGTGCATTCCTGCACACCCTAGTCCAGATGTCTCAATATCTGAGGCTGCTTCCAGATAGCAGTTACTTATTCCACTATATTTGGATCTGAATTCAAGGTGGTGATGACTTTTTAAGCCCTAAACGGCTTGGGACCTCAGTATTCAGGGGGCTCCTCCTCCTGCCCAAGGTTTAAGATCTGTTGGCGGTGGGCTCCTCTATTTCCCACCAGTTAGAGAAATCTGTTGCGTTGGGACATAGGTGAGGGCTTTCTCAGCTGTGGCCCCTCACTTATGGAATGCCCTTCCCTTGGAGGCCTGTTTAGCATAAACTCTCCTAACTTTTAGGCTCCAAGTAAAGACCTAGCTTTTTATGAAAGCCTTTGGGCACTAATTCACTCAAGCACTATTCACAGTTTGGTCTAGTGGTTAGGGAGCCAGATTTTTTTCTGGGAATACCAGGTTCGATTCCGCCCTACCCCATGAAGCCAGCTGGATGACCTTGGGCTAGTCACAGCACTCTTCTGAGCTGTCACAGCCCCACCTACCTCACAGGGTGTCTGTTGTGGGGAGAAGACTAGAAAGCTTTGTCAGCTGCTTTGAGTCCCCTTAAAAGTGGGGTAGAAAAGCCAACTCTTCTTCTTACTTTTAACTTTTAACTCTTCTTTTTCTTTTTATCTCTTCTTCTCTTTTTCTTCTTTTAACTATGCTGTTTAATAGGGTATGTATTTAATGTTTTGTTGTATATGGCTCAGAGATCTTAGGATATGAGATGGGAAATAAAAAAATAAAAAAATATGGATATTCTGGAATATCTAAATATAGTGTAATAGGTAACCAATATCTGGATGCTGCCTGAGCTAAATGTCTAACAAATCCTGAGCTTCTTTAGCAAGTGGTTTTAGGCAGAGTATTTTAATATGTGGAAAAGGATGATTTTCAAGCATCCCTTTGGAAGGACAGAGGTTCAGTGGTTGTGTTTTCAGATTATGCTGATGGGTCACGGCTATGACTCTAAATTTCAGCCTCCTAAATTATGTCCAAGTGCTTTTTCAGTAGCTGCAGATGGTATGTTACAACATGATCCAAGGATCTTTCCGAATCGGCCTCCGAGATTCCTTCCCACTGGGCTATTAAGCTTGACAGTTTTATTAAGTCACCAAGAGATGTAAATGCAGTTCCCTTGGGCTATTTCCACCCGTTCTGTTTTAACCACCCACAGACGCTGTGTTGGTACTGATCTTGTCAGTCGCAAGTCTGTTTTTGTGGTGACATATGGGCATGAACCTAGGTGCCTGCTTTGGATTTAATCTCTTAAGTGGTTGTTTCTGCACTCTGTCACTCAGTTCCTACCTGTGCCGGAAGCAATGGACTCTAAAACATGAATAGAGACCTACTTGCTTGTGAGATCTGAAATCTGATCTCAGTGTTGTGGATGGAAGGCAGAACAGTTTCAGATACGAAGTAGAGGCTGTCTTGCATAGCCAGAACGTGCATGGAGGTTGCTGGTTGCCACTGAGTTTCTGCCGACTCCTGGTTGATTGCATGGGCACCTCCATGCAGTTTTCTTGGCAGTAATACTGAAGTGGTTTTCCATTGCCTACTTCTGGGGGGAGACTGGGGATTGAACCAGCAACCCTCTGCTCTCCAGACAGTTTGCTCTACCCCTGAGCTACAGCTGCTCTCAGGAATGTGTGCAAATGCCAGCTAGGTAGCTCTTGATTTAGAAGAGGGAGGAATTGGTTGCTTTGCACACAGAAAACTGAAATAGCCAAAGTGAAGCTTCAAAATGTTGTTGAGCTTCACACCCCATCTGTCCCAGCAACCTTCATCAAGGATGGTGTCCACTTGGGTTCTCCAGTGCCAGCAATTATTAAAAGGGAAGTTAATAACTGGTCTAGTGGTTAGGTAGCCAAACTCTTACCTGTAAATACTGGGTTTGATTCCTCACTCCTGCATGACACCTGTTGGGTGACCTTGGGCGAGTCACAGCACTCTTCTGAGCTCTCCCAGTCTCACCTCCCTCGCAGGGTGCCTGTTGGGAGAAGAACAGAAGGTTTGTCAGCCACTTTGAGTCTCCTTAACCAGGTGAGAAAAGTGGGGTAGAAAAGCCAACTCGCCATCATCTTCTTCTAGTCTGAAAAGGCTCTCAGGAGCGGCATGAAATAATTTCAGACTGCCTGTCAGGCTTCCGGTCTGAATAACAAAATGACGTGTGATACAGAGGAAACTGGGAGGGAGGTGAGGCTGAAAATTGCTGCCCAGAAGGGCAGGGGTGGGTGAAATTGGGTGTTTTGGACTAGATGGAGATTGATTCTGGAGGGCGAGGGTAATTCACCACAATCAAATGCTGCGTGACTAACGTGAGCTGCAGTTCCCACGTGTGTGCGGACGCCCGCATGCCTGTGCGTGGCCTTGAAGTTTTGATTCTAGATCGTCCGCTTGGGAGATGCCTGAATGGTGTCGTAACTCCGTCACAGGTCTCCTTGCTTCCAACCAGGGATGAAAGGTGTTGCGTGCTCAACGTCTTCAAGATGGTTGAGGCGCTCGGCCGACGTGTGATTTCATCCTGACTGTGATCCTAAGTAATACCGCTCCCCTCCCCCTTTAACTGTGCTTAGGTGTCCCTTCCATGGGCAGAAAAAGGTTCTGCTGGTTCAGGGCTCATTCCAAGCCCTCCTGGTCCTTACCTTCAACTGAAGTATCCCCTTGGGTGGAAGGCTCTGGGAAGCATGGCCACCCCCGGAAACGGAAAGGATACTACCGACTCAAGGGTGTTCACTCTCCAGCAGATCCTCCGCCCCCCGCGCCCGTGCCGTTGTGGAGAATCCTGTCCACGAAGTCAGAGCCTCTAACTGACAAGGAAGGATCGTCCAAACCGTGGCCCGACCTCCAGGCGCCCTGGCATCCTCCTCCGACAAGGCCACCGTCTGCCCCACCATTATGGAAACCTGGCCCTGTCCAGCAGGGATCCCCACCGAAGCATGAAAGGATTTTCTTGACTTGGCCCCCTTTCCCCTCATTAGCCGCCTCGCCGGACCTACCATGTGCAACCACCTCAGCCAAACAGCACGTCCAGAGCAGGCAGAGAAGAGTCCCTGTCCTTCGGCCGCTGTCTCCAGTACCAACAGCATCTCTGCCTTGGAGCGTTGGCTTTTCAAAGCAACAACCGCTGCCACCCCAGATGTTTGCCGGCCCAGCTTTACTCCCCAGGCTGCACCCTTGCCATTTCTGGGTATGAGTCAAGAGTAAGCCCCTGGAGGCCTCTCAGACCAGAAGGGGTCCAATGTCGCCAAGCACAGAATGCGTCTCTTGGGATACGTATGAGACACACATACTTTGTACAGAGACCTGAACAATATCATCTATTCCGGCCTATGTATTCTGCTGGTAGCTGCCTTGCCTTCCACCAGCTGCCATGATGACAGCCAAGAAGGTCAGGAGAGGATGTTAGAAGTCTCTGAATCCATACATCTGGTCTCCATCTTGCTTTTAGTGTACACAACAAAGCAGGGCTGAAGTAACCGAAGATCCAAATGTTCAAAGACAGGGACTTCTTGTAAAAAATATAAACCTTTTGAATTTCAGATCTTTCTCCCTTAAGTTGAAAAACCAAAGATGGACAAAGAATCCATCCGACCTCTGTATGTCGATGTGCTTTAAGGGTCTTCTGTGCCCTTGTTAAGAGTATTATCTGCCCCTGTCTTTTTGGTGGTGCATTGAGAAGAAGCTAGATCTCTGACTTAGAGGATGGTGAGTGTGGACTTCAGTTAAAATTGCACCCCAGCCACATCCCAGGGAGCATCATGGAGAAAGCTTATGCTGAGATCTTGAAGAGATTCTATCACTCATGCTTGAGAAGATGAACCTGAACCAAAGAGCACTGCAGTGCAAAACTGTTCGCTGTGACCCCATGGTCTGCAACGGGGGCACCAGGTTATTCCTGTCTGCTGCTCTTGGTCTCTACCCTCCAAACCATCTTTGCCATACCCAATGATCGGTCAAGACATGCAATGAGAGCTCAGTTCAGTTTCCCTCCTTACAAGTCTTTCTATGCCATTCTTTGAGGACCATCTCCAAAGGTTGCACAGGTGGTTTACAAGATGTCAAAGAAGGTTCCTACCTTCAGTGTTACAGCCAGAAGAACATAAAAGAGAAGGAGATTGTGATGAAGAGAAAGAAATAACTCTTGGGCTGTTAGTTGTGAAGTCAAGGTGAAGATGCCACCAATCAAATTTGACTTTTGGTGGACCCTTGGATGCATCAATGCTGTTTTTACTGCAATGGTATAGAATTGGCTTGTTCTTGCCTTCTCCAGGGGTCGAACCTGGGACTTTCCACCTGCAAGGAAGATGTTCTGACACCAAGCTACAGGGCTTTCTTGAATGCAAAGGTAAAGATGGCCAAAAGTTGAGCTCAACTGCTGGTGGGCCCGTGGACACATCCATGTGTCTTCTTGGGAAGGATAAGGAAAAAAAAAAGATTTCCATTGTTGTCTTCTGAGGAGATGCTGGACCATGATCTTGGGATTTTCTTGATGCAAGAAAGAAGCTCTTCCATGGAGTTATGGCTGCTCCCTTTTTGTTGCAGGGGTCCTGAAATTAACAAGGAGAATGAGGAAAGGAAAAAATGAATGGGAAGAATTTGAAGCAGAAAATTCATTTATTCTTCTCTGAGCCCATGGGCAAAATCTGGACCCCCAGATGTTGCTGAAGTCTAAATCCCGTAAATCTGCATCAACCTGACCAAAGCCAAGAACCTCTGGAGTTGTCATACTGAGGCACCTGAAGAATTACAGCATGACAACTCCAGTTTGATGTTCCCTGATGCAGGTACAGGTGAAAGTGAAAGCTGATGAAGCTGGTCCATCAGTTGACAGGCTCACATCACACCGTCTTTTGCTCTCACGTTTTCTTAAGGACTCGTTTCCTATATATGCTCTTTATTTTCTCAATGTGCTTTTGTTACATATTATTTATAATGTATTTATACCTTATTTATTTTTTTCTATGGAGCTACCTATATTGGAATTGCAAACAAATAAAGATGGAAAACCTTTGAATATGTGAATCTTGGTGTGATTTTGATTGGCAAGCCGCGAAGGAAGGTGGCAAGCTCTTAGTTGCAATTGGATGCTAAACCACAGGCACATAACTTAGCAGATAGTGTGGGAGGCATTGTCTGCGTACAAATTAGGTACCTAAGATCTCAGTTTGGTGACTGGTTCATCCAGGCAAACAGTGTCAAAGAGTTGCATGTAGAAATCCACCAGGAGGGCAGAAGGGACCCGCCTTGCTTTTCTCACAGTCTCCCATTGGCTGGCTTTAGAGGTGTAAGAACATAAGAAATGTCCTGCTGGATCAGGCCAATGGCCCATCTAGTCCAGCAGCAGTCTGCTGCTCTCCCAGTGGCCATCCAGCTGCTCAGGGAAACCCACCAGCAGGACCTGAGTGCACTCAGCTTGCAGTCTCCCAAGCACCTGGTCTTTGGAGACAGAACCACCTCCTGTTGCCATCAGAGTTCATAGCCATTGGTGGCCCTGATCTCCACAAGGAATATCCTGCTGAATCAAACCAGTGTCCTAGCTAGTCCAGCCGCCTCTTCACACAGTAGGAACCCTTGCCTTGCTTCCCATGTCAGTCACCATAGCTCTGTCCATCATAGACTAGTCCTTTGGGGAACCTAGTGACCCTTTGTGGAGAGATCGTTCCATAGTCTACGGGCTACTATTGAGAAGGTCCTAATTCAGTTACCTACTCCTTTAAGCAGGTGGTAGACCCAGGAGACCGTCACCTGCAGATCTTAAGGCACAGGCAAGTTGATGTGGAAGAAGATATTCCTTTAGAAATTTGAGGGCCTGTCCATTTAAGGCTTTGTAGGTCAAATTTATTGTCCTCTCTCTCTTCTTCATTACTTCACATGCTCCAGTTCAAGATCCTGTACCCTGTAGTTAAAAGGTGGTGATTCAAGACACACTAATTAATCAATTACCTTGACCTTTGGCCTGTCAGCTATTGAGCACAATTGCCTTTTCCCTCTGAAAATGTATGCATCACCTGGAGGTGTAGAGTAAGACCACTAGACAGGGATCCATAGGACAGGGATGGGAGGTATTTGACTCTCCTGTTTTCACCAGACTCAGAACCCCCAGATCTGTGATCTTGCTGGCTGGACCAGACGCTGTGGTTTCTAGTGCCATGATGGAATCATACCTGTTTTGACACCTTCCCAGTTCTGCCTTTAGAAAATCTGTGCTGAATGACATGCTAGGTTTGATTCAGTTGTGCACAGAACCACCCCAGTTTGAGGTTGGCAGTATGTCCAACGGTGGGAAGAAGGTGGCACCAAGCAGCTTTGCAGTGGTGGCAGGAGACACAGGAGTGCCCATGCCCCTGTTTTCCGTCTATGGTTCAGAACACTGCAGGACCTGCTGACACAATGCTGGCTTAGGGTTCCAACTCAAAAAAGATATACAAGTCTACCCCACCTGTAATTCTAGGCAGTGGAGCACTGCCTGTGATGCCCATCCCTTCTTCACTCAGCAGAGAGTTTGCAGGTTCCTACCATCTTGTGAGGATGACTTCCAGGTGGCCTACTGCACATCTTGTGGGAAGGGGCCGTGGCAGGAAAGCCTGTGGCGTCTCCTTTGCAAAGATCCCAATGGTGTGAGGAGGTGGTAGCCCCCAGCAGGATCTCGTCTGTGCAGAAGGTTAATTACGTGGCCATTTCTGAAGGTTTTGAGGTGGAGACACCTAATTTAAATTTAATATCGCTTGTCTCTCTTGGCCCCAGATATAATCTCTGGCTCCTTTCAGAGGGTGCCAAATCCTTGCCCAGGGACACTCCAGGTGCCTTAGAGTGTTTTCTTGGAATCTGGCAGGAGACAATGCTGATGCCTCTCCTGTTATTTGTCTGCTGATCTCTTAACTTTCCTCATTCCCATGAAGCTCCCAGGGAAGCAAAATTATAATCCTTTTCCCTCCTCTTCCTGCCCTTGTTCCTCCGCGTTCTGCTTTCGATTTCTCAGAGTCAGCTTTCTTGGTATGTGGACAGATAGTCCATGCTGGGTGGACAGATAGTCCATTCCTTTGCTTTCTATGGCGATTTCCCACTTCCCATCCTAGTCCCACGGACGAGAAAGGTGTGAAGTGAACTAACGTTGACTAGCGCACTCAGTTGCAAGTGCGAATCAGTGATAGTCCAGCCCTGCATTCAACTGTGTTTGATTGCTGGGCAGCTCTGCCAAAGGGTGCTGCGTAGAGATGTGTAGGGAGTAGATTCGAATGTCAAAAAATCTGATTAAAAATCCCATTTTAATTGCATATTTTAAGTGCAAGATGCATAAAACTTTCACGCAGATTCGCACACGACAGATACGAATCTACACATTCGAATAATCCAAAAATCTGTATCGGATTTTTGAAAATCTGATTCAAATTTGCATGTGCAAATTTAGATTTTCGAAAATCCTATTCAAGTTCGAATGTCAGCATTTGACAGATTCAAATAGAATATTTGAATATTTATGCCTGTCCCTAGTGCTGCCATCTTGAGTGCAGTGCCCCGGGTGACTGCACATGGGTCAGCACCATTGCTACAGTGACGCTGACACTTTGTGCAGTCACAGTTGTGGGACCACAGGCGACCTCAGCCAGTAGAAGTGCAGATGGTCACCAGCTGGATGCTTCCAGGTGGGTTCTGGTTGCATGGGGTAAAGGTTAGGTGGCTTGTGGTGGACCACAATTTTGTGCACCACAGCTAAGAACATAAGAGGAGCCCTGCTGGATCAGGCCACAGCCCGTCTAGTCCAGCATCCTGTCTCACATGGGCATCTCAAGCAGCGACAAGGGCAAACTTTCTCCTCCTCTCCAATCTCAGCCTTAGCAACATCCTGCTTGTCTCCACAGCCTGAAAGATGTAGTTAGGCGTTCACTGGGTGTTTTTCCACTGCAGACCTTAGATCTGGATCTAAGAAGATCCGGATCTAAGGAATGGGTACATTTCTTAATCTGGATCTAGTAGATCCGGATTAAGGGAAGCACCCAATGTGTTTTCACAGGAGGAACACCCCTGCTGTGGAAACAGCTTTGCACCCATCTGGGGAATCCGGATCCACCCACAAGGGGTTGGTCCATTACCCCAGGTGTTTTGGGGGGCAGGGGGGTACAGTCTTTGAAGCAACTTCGAAGTCATTTCGAAGTGACTTTGAAGTGACTTCGAAGTGAATGTGAAGTCAACTTCGAAGTGACTTCAAAGCCAATGTTGGGGGGGGGGTGTCCCAAAGGTGCATCCCCTCCCCCTAGCCTCCTTTGAACCCCATTGCCTGTTTCCAGCGGAAACAGGCTCCCTTTAACCCAGATTTTCTGGGAAAAGACCCCATTGTAGACCCCTTTAATGGGGTCTACAGAAAATCTGGATTAAAGACCAAAATGTACCCATTAGATCTGGATTTCCCCAATGGCGGTGGAAACAATCGGGTTCCAAATGGGTGCCGTAGTGGAAATGGGGTCATCCAGCTCACACCCAAATAGGTCCTAAATGGGTGCAAAAATGGGTACTTTTGACAGTGGAAAAACACCCACTGATACATCTGTTGTCCATAAGTTTGTCTAACCCTTCCTTAAAGCTAGTTCATGATTAGGCAGCATCTGGGGAGGCAGGAAGTGCTTGTAGGCTGTAAGCTCTTCCTGCAGGTGCAGATGTCCCTGCCCAGATCTTGCCTAGTCGTGAACTGCGGGCGGATGTGTGAATTGGCCCCTAGTTAGTGCTTGAACTCTGTGGCCAATTTTTTTCTCAGCCTGAGTGCAGTCCTTGAAGGATGCATTTGCCCACCACGTGGGTGAGGCTGGAGATGGTCAGTTATCTGAAGATCCACACTGGCTGCTTCTCCAGTATCAAGTCCAATTTGAGGTGTTGATGCTAACAGATAAAGCCCTAAATAATTCAGGAAATATAGTAAAGGAAATAAAGGTCACGGGTGGGTAAGTGCAAGAATATTCAAAATATTTGTTACTCAATCGAATTTGGCCGAATTCGGACATTCGAATTTGAACTGAGTGTCCAGACATTTGTTTTCTAATATTCGAAGGAATAAGAATATTTTGAATAATTTGTTTGAATCATTCAGACATTCGTATGTATATGGACATGTATGCGTTACATACATATCCGGACGCATCTTATTCATACTCATACTGATATGTACGGGATAAGAACAGGATGCATCCAGGATAAAAACAGGGTGCATATGGATACATACGAATGTTGTCAACATTCATATCACAAAGGTTGTATTGAATATTCGTACGAATTGATGTGAATGTATTTGAATCGGTTCAGATTTTAATAGGTTAGTGTTTTCTCTCTTCGTGCAAATTCAGACATTTGGATATTAATTTGAATCGAATTAAATGTCAGAAATTGCATTCATGCACACCGCTAATCACAGACTCTCAATGAATGGCTGTTCCATTTTTCTGAGGATATTGGGGTTTTTCCACTAGCACTAATAACCATTAGGGACCTGTTAGTCTCAGAGCAGGAAGACCCCATTTCCACTGCAGACCCCATTAGAACCTGATTTGTTCACGCCTGTACTAGGGAAATCCAGATTAAATGGATCCTTCAGGACCTATAATCCGGATTTCCTATGAACCCCATTAAAGGGGTCTACAATCCAGTCTTCACGTATCAAATCCAGATTAGATGTATTGCCCCCCTCCCAAAATGTGGTGTGACGGACGTCTCCCACTTGGGTACAGACAGATGGTCTACATGGGTGTTCCCACTGTGAGCTTGCCTAGCACCCATTGCTATTGGGTGATACACTGCCCGTGGAGACACATCAGGTACTTCCTTAGATCCAGATCTTCTAAATCCAGATTAGTTGAAGGACCCATTTCTTAATCCGGATGATCTTAGATCCGGATTAAGGGAGGTAAGTGGAAACCCCCCCATTGTTGGCTTGAGTACCTCCAGAGCACAGGAGAGTTCAAAACTGGAAAGTTTTGCCATGCCTTCCTGCCAGTTCGACTATATATTGCCTTCCCCTTCAGGAGGCCCATCTAATTAAAAGTCTTTAATAACAACGTTAGGGATTGCTGAACCTCAGTTGTAAAGTGCCTGGAAAGCAGTGGGTGGCCAGTTTGATCCCCAGACTCTGCCAAGAAAAGTTCACAGAGTGCTCATGGACTCTGGGAAGGGGCTGTTGCCCAGGAATAGAGCAAATGTTCTGGAAAGCAGAGAATGGGTGGTTTGATCCCCAGCCTCTCCCTGGAAGGTAGGTAATAGAAAACTACTTCTGTATCACTGCCAAGAAAACTGCACGGAGATGCCCTTGGAGCTGGCCTATGCAGTCAACCAGATCTCAGAGAATCTTTTTCTTTGGGGGGGGGGGACGGAGGAGGAGTTCCATCTTCTACCATGGTGGAACAACAGAATAGGGTTGGGTTGTTGTTGTTTTTTTCAATCAGCCACCTTATTAGCATGGATCATGACAATGTGGAGTTGCACCAGGCACCAACTTAATATGGTTTCCGTCAGCTGGGCCTTGGATTCCTAGCTCTTCTGGATGCAGTCCCGCCAGGTGTTATAAAATCGATCAGTCAGTCCCAATTAGTTGCCTTCAGTGTCGTGACATCACCTGGCATCTGAGGATCTGCTGGTGTGAAGAAGGCAAGAAAGTTGTCCAAAAATGTAACTGCTTTTTGTGATTTTGCTGATATCCCTTGTTCTTTCCGTAGCTGCTTCTGTGCCAATGCCTTCCTATCCAAGTTCTGGCTCTGCAAGCTCATCTAGCAGCTCTTCTACATCCCATCTTGCATCTCCTCCTGTGAGTATCATAGAACCATAGAATCCTAGAGTCAGAAGGAGTCTCTAGGGTCACCGGGTCCAACCCCCTGCTCAAGTCAGAATTCCCAGAGAGATGTAGGTTCAGCCTCTGCTTGCAGACCTCCAGTGAAGGAGAACCCACTACCTCCCATGTCTACCTATTCCATTGACTGATCGCCCTCACCATATCATGTATAGCACTTGGCATTTTCCTTCCTTCCTCTTCTTAACCTCTTGGATAAGATCAAGTGTATGTCCTTCCTTCCTTCCGTCCTTCCTTCCTTCCTTCCTTCCCCTCTCTGCTGTCATTGAGGTAGCACCTGGCTCCTTTAATCTGGGGCTTCCTGCTCACTCTTTACCCTCTCGTCCAACCACCCAGAGGTAGCGATGGCTACACTGGGAATTCATGCCCCTTGGTCACTGTTCAATGGCTACTGGGTGGGCATAGCTTCTCCACAGTTGGCATAAAAGAACTTTCCTCTGCTGCCTTCACGTGGCCGAACATGATGTTCTAGTGTGTGGTTATCTTCGGGCAACTAAAATGAGAAATCTCTCAAAAGGGACTATGGTTTGATCGGACTTGTGGCAGTTCTCTGTCCCTGCAAAGTCATAAGAACCTAAGAGGAGGCCTGCTGGATCAGGCCACAGCCCATCTAGTCCATAAGAACCTAAGAGGAGCCCTGCTGGATCAGGCCACAGCCCATCTAGTCCATAAGAACCTAAGAGGAGCCCTGCTGGGTCAGGCCACAGCACATCTAGCCCATAAGAACCTAAGAGGAGCCCTGCTGGATCAGGCCACAGCACCCCATCTCACACATTGGCCCACCAGTTGCTTCTGGGCATCTCAAGCAGAAGGCAAAGGCAAAACCTTCAACTGCTCTTGACTCCCTGCAAATAGCCTTCTGAGTAGGAATGTGCACACATACATACATACATACATACATACATACATACATACATACATGCATACATACATGCATACATGCATACATGCATACATACATACATACATACATATATATATATGTATGTATGTATTCGATTTATATTGAATTGAATGCAAAAAATTCATATTCATTCAAATAGATCCCCTTCAAATGTAGTAGGATTAGTATTTGATACGAATGTTCAGTCCCATACGAATCCCATATGAAGCTTCATACAAATGTATCAGTCTTCAAATGTGTCAACATTCAGTTCAAATTTGGTTGTCCAAATTCGGCCAAATTCGTACGAATATTGAATGTTATGAATATTTGTGCACATTCCTGCTTTAGAGGCGCCCTGCCTGGAGAAAGTACCTAGTCATCCATTTTAATAGCCGTTGATATAGCTGTTGAGCTGTCCTTCAAGAATATTTAATATTTTCTTAAAGCTATCCAGACTAGTTCCTGTTATCACATCTTCTGGTAGCAAACTCCATAGATCCTTGTTGGTCCTAAATCTTCCATGCATCAGCTTCACTCTCTGGGGGTGTTTTGTTCTGTTTGGGGTTAACAAAGGTGGCAGGACATGGACAGGGTTGCCTAGAAGGTTTCATTGTTCTCCTTTTTCTCTCCTTCCTTGAGCAGTCCCTTGGAGAAATGCCGCATCTCCAGGAGAAAGCTTTGGCCTCTCCTACCCAGGGTTCCCCCGGTTTCCTCCATGGGTCGAAAGAATCAGCAGGCAGCAGCAGCAAGAATTCCTCCTGTGACACCGATGATTTTGTCATGGTGCCAGCCCAGTTCTCAAGTAAGCCGCATCTCTTGAAAGGGTCACTAGGGGTGTGCAAAACTCGGCTTTGAATGTTTTGACTAGCTGAAGTTTTATGGCCAAGCGGATGTTTGAACCTGGGGACTTGTAGATGCCCCCCTGACACTCCATCCTGTACCATTTTGTTGGTTCTTCTCGGGACGTGATAACCTGGGCCTGAACCAATGCTTAATCTCAATTTATTGAATCTTAGGTGACATCACTGTAGAAGCTGCCGGAGGAAAGGCGATCCAAGACAGCCTGATGTGTAGCGGGTATGTGGCAAATATACGCATAGCTTCCAAAATGGGGATGGGGTGATGAAAAAGTGCTGTTCAACATTCTCCTGGCAGCCGGCCCCTAGGGGCTCACTGTACTGCCCCGTGGGTCAACAAAAGTAACCGACTGATTGTCCCTCCATGGCGACTATAGTTTTTTTAATGAACTGTTTTCACAGTATTTAAGTCTGCAGTTGTTCGTGATGTTTCGAGGAAGGCCTAGAGGGAATTGCTGGAAAAGCAGCATGTTTCTCTCCTCCTCATTTCCACCATATATATGTTTTATTTTTTTTCTCTCTCCCTTCCTCGCTATCTCAGAAGTTCCCTGGTTGCATCTGCTGGCTTAGATAGTCAGGCAAGGACCCCGTCACCCTCGCCGCCTTACAGCAATTCTCCGAGTCCGTCAGGGTAAGAGCAAAAACTGGGAGGAAGCAGGAGTGGTAGGAACACATGGAACGTGTATGTGTGTGTGTGTGTGTGTGTGTGTGTGTGAGAGAGAGAGAGAGAGAGAGGGAGAGGGAGAGGGAGAGGGAGAGGGAGAGGGAGATGCCAAAGAGCAGGACTGATCTTCTATCAGGGTTAGGGATGGGCACGTATATTCATAACATTTGAAAGTCATATGAATTAGTACAAATTCAGACATTACAATTTGAATCGAATGTTGCTACATTTGAAGATGGACATTTGCGTTAAAATTGAATGTTTTGGAACATTCATACGAATCTTCGTTACATTTGTGAACCTGGGGAGGCGAGAAGCGGCTGCCCCAGTCACATCTGCAATGGATCCAGAGCAGATTAAAAGTGGATTCAGGGCAGATTTGACCCGTCTGGATGCGTCGGGCATTCATATGGGATACGTATGTGATTCGTATCAGATATTCGAATCAAGTTTGTATCGAACATTCATGTCAAATTCAAATCCTACCACATTCGAAGAGGATCTGTTTGAAAGCATATGAATTTTTTTGCATTTGATTCAATAGGAATCTAAATAAATAAATAAATCCGTGCACATTCCTAATCAGGATCACAAGGGTCAGTCAAATATGGCTGCAATCTTCTCCCACTTCCTTTTGATTGCCATGGGACATGACCCGTCACCAACTTCTTTCTCTCTGTTAGTCTCTAAGGCTGTATCCAGACATCACTAATTTATTCTACTATATTTGGGTGTTCCAGATTTAAGCTTGGCAATTCTGGAGTATCAAATATAGAGACATTTGGATGCAGCATAAGTAGCAACTAAGCCCTCTTGGTGACTGATTCAGATAAACAGGTTAATGTCTTTGCTCCCTGACAATGTTCCTTATGTGTTTCAGCAGACCAAACCAGTTTCCATCAAGCAGCAAATGTGGACAGTCTGTGCCCATCCCTGTTCCCACCCAGATCCACAACTACCGACGGATCGAACAGAACCTTCACTCACCCAATCAGTACTCTTCGCCAAGGTGCATAGCAAAGCTTGACCATCTTTGGGCACCAGGAAGGCGAAGCCGACTACCCTGCGGGGAACTTCAGGGTTCAGTTTAACTGGGTGCCAAGCTGGTTTGAGCGGATACAGCAGCTTGCCAAACTTTTGTTCCTGGCCTTTGGAACGTTTGGAAGCTCTCGTGCTGGATCTAAAGTTGGGATGAGTTTTGGAGTTGGTGCGGGGGCGGAGGCGGAGGCGGAACAGGTCGTCCCAGTGCAGATGGCCTTGTTCTGTACCAGGAGAAATCTGCCCCAGCTTTGGGTGGATTGCTTATTCTGGTACTGCAGTCACACTTAGTACTGCAGTAGCAAAGGTTCAGTGCAAAAACGACCTTCGGTTACAACCAAAGATCTTTGGTTCTGTCATTGGCGTTGCTGTTCCCAAAGCTTTGAATGTGTATGCGTTTATGTATGTATGCATTGATGATGCATCATAAGTAAATATTGTTTGCAGTGTTGATAGCCAGTGAATTGTATAGTGCTTAGGGTGAAATCTTAAGTGATCTTTGTATGGTGTAAGAACAGTCAAGGTATCTATGACAGCCTAACATTAGGAGTCATTTCCTTGTGATTTTGCTACGGTGTTTGTATGGATATCTCCTTAATCACAGATGTGATTTTAGTGGAGATTTCTTCTGTGTGTCGTGGTGCCAGAAGCCTGCAATTCCTCTTTTTTTCTTTTTTTTTTGTTCGTGTTGTGGAAGCAAATAACCCTCAAAAAAGGAAGTGGCTCTGCCACGGGGCAGCATTATCTTCTTTCTGGTTGTGGTGTCAGTATCTGCCACTGATTTAGCCAGAAAAGATAACAAAGAATGGAATTTCAGGCAAGCGGCTGACCAAAGAATACCCCAGGCTATTACCGGAGGACCAGTTACAGTTATTAATTCACTATTGGGTGCACGGCTTAAATCTGTTGAATTTCTAAGGAGATTTTTAACTGTGTGTCTTATTTTAATTTATATCTTGTTTTTAATATGTTGTTTAATTCGTTGTTACCTGCCCAGAGACCTTCGGGTATGGGGCGGGAAATAAATAAATAAATAAATAAATAAATTTTAGGGATGTGCACAAATATTTGTAACATTTGAAATCTGGACAATTTGGACATTCAGATTAAATTGAATATTGGCACATTCAAAGATGGACAAATCGAACGTTCTGATACATTTGCAGGAAGTTTTGTTATGGATTCCTATGGGATTTCTATGCAATCTGCATCAAACATTCATATTGAATTTGTATCGAACATTTGTATCATATTCGAATCCTAGCACATTTGGGGATCTATTTGAACAAATACACATTTTCTTGCATTCAGTTCAATACAAATCGAATACAACACCCCACCTCCCATTTGTACACATCCCTCCTGTAGGGATGTACACGAATGTTCTAAACATTCAAAATGCGATTATAAATTTGATTGAATGTGGACATTTTAATTAGAATAGAATGTCTACACATTCGAATTTAAACATTTGAACAAATGATTCGAAACATTCAAATGTGCAGATACGTATGTACAGATCTGATTGTGAAGATACATGTGTGTTATGCGTATCTGTATAATGCGTACCAAATGTGTGCAGATCCGTATAACACGTACAAATATTGTCCACATTCATATCTTCAAATACGAATGTTGTTGACGTTCGTATCTTCAGATACGAATGCAACATTAGAACGAATAGATTTTAATGTATTTGAATCGGGTTCTGTTGCATTCAGATTCTAAACATTTGAATTGAATTGAATGTTTGGATATTTGATTTGAATGCAGAATAAACATTTGTGTACATCCCTACCCTCCTGCGTTTGTCTGCTAGCCTTTGCCAGTGTATTGCAAAACCTGAGTCAACAACTTTGGGCGTTTGTTTATAAGGCAGCTCTGGGTTTTGCAAGGTCAGCAGCGGCGCCGTGTTCCTTTTCCCAGGGTCTGTTTTTATTTACTTTTGCTCATGCGCTTAGTCAGGCGTTTCAGCCACGTGTCTCCAACATCCTGGGCTGTGATCACGTGGGACCAGTTGCTGCCTGAGTGATTTCTGCCGGTCGGCCTGGCGCTCCAGGCTTGGGAGCCCGTCAGGTTCTACCGGATGCTGTGCCCTGGGGCTGCATGACCAGTTCATTCCACACTCTGTGTGGGAGGCTCTTGGTTAGATCCTTACTAAGTCATTAGGCTATGCGGCTTGTTGATCTTGCTTGCGACAGCACCAAGGGAATTTCAGGCCTCTTTGTTGCGACTCATTGGCTTCAAGAACAATCAGAGAAAGAGTCGTGGGAAAGAAGCCGCATCCTCAGAGCAGCTGCTGGACCCAAGTGGAATGGAACTGATTCTCAGACAATTGTCATAGGTGTAAACAGTGGGAAAGCTCACGGCTGGCCTCCTTAAGAGATAGGTGAGCATCCCTTGAGGGACTATTGGTTTTTGTTTGTTTGTTTGTTTGAGTTTTGTTTGCTTTCCCTTTGTCTCTGCCCGTTGCTACTCTGGAATCCCAGAATGTAGAATTCTGGTTTATTGATAGTCTCACAGGTTTATTTATTTAGACCATTTATATCCCATCCTTCAATGAATGGTCACAGAAGATCAACAGAAGGTCCCTGGATGGTTTAGAAGATCAACATGGTTCAGCCCTCAGCACAGTGCTAACATCTGGCTTCAAAGGATGTGTCCAGCCATCCCTTGAAAAGGTTGACCCTGGAATGGAAGTGAATAAGGATTCAGTGACTGGGTTTTGGCGAGCAGCATAAGGATGCTTCCAGGTAGAGCCTAAAACGTGCGGTAACCCAGAGCCACACCGAGCATGCCACACGTGTCCATCGTGATTCGAATATGGTCCCAGGATAGAGGAGTGAGACCCCGGAAAATCACCTCCCAGCTTGGGTTTTCCTAAAGTTGCAATATGACTTCCCTGTTTGGATGCTTGCTGTTGGGTTCTGTCTTGTGCGGACGCATGGGTGACTGTGCAGACATCCAAAACCAGGTTGGAAATGTTCACTGTTGCAAGTCTGGGGACTGCCCTTGTGTACTTCCAGGTATTTTGCTCCATCAAAGTACCTAGAAGTACCTATCATGCTGTTGCAGGAGGGGTGTGAGGTGAGGGATGGGCCCTGGTTTGGGATGTGATTTTGCTCTGTTTTCTGGCTGGGCTAGTGAGAGGAAATTGCAGGATCTAGGCTAGATCCCACATTTTCATCCTGCCATCTGGAGGCAGCTGTTGACAAGTGCTTCTCCTAAGAGTCCTAGACTTCTTTGACATCATTCTTTTACCTGCTGAGGAATACTTGCCATATGACCAGAAGACAAGATGGAAGATCCCTCTGGTGGAAGAAGACATACCTGATGACTGTTCCTGCCATGAACTTTCCTTGGACCTTAGATGCTTCCACGCTTGGCTCTGTAGTCAACAATATGTTAACATCTGGGCAGGTGCATCTATACTTGCAGGAGGTGTTTGCAGCCTAGGAACTCCTGCCTGCCTGCCTGGATGGTAACCTATCGTCAGCTAGTGGGGGCGCACAAAGTCACGCACCGCACGCATACTAACCTTTACCTGAAACTTACCTGTCCCATCCAGTATGCGATCATTCGCATCATTTCTGGTGTAAAGGGTCATCTGAGGTGCTGCACAAGCATGCTGGCACCTCAGATAACCCCAAACGCAACTGCGCATGCACACAGCGTCATCGTCACTGTGACGCCGGCGCAGTCGCAGTTGCACCAAGCTCTGCAGTCAAGATGGTGGTTAGCCTAACATGTACTTGTGTTCCCAGTTGTGAACACTAGTACACATTAGCCACTAATGCACTCTTTCCATCCAGCGGACGGGAAGCAAATGCGAAAGCAACCCTTGCTTAAAAGAAGGCGGCGATTTTGCCTGCAGTTCCTCAAGGCTGCAATGCTTGCTGCTCCAAACCTTGCAGGATCTGAATGCATAATGTTCATAGGATTGCCCGGTCTGGCGTTCATCCAGGAATAAACAATGTGGATGCCTCTCCGTACGCCGCCCACATCTGTTGCAGTGACTTGGTCTCTTCCAAGGCCCGGTTAAGCCATTCCGCCAGGCGTCTGTTGTTTATCTCACTGCCTTATGCTGCTCTTCCAGATTTCACTTTGTTTGCACGCCCCAGTTTGGGTATGGCAGCTGGGTGCTGCTTTCGCCTGCTCCATGTGGCAGCTGCTAGCAGCATTTGTGTCTCTTTTGTGTTAGGAGTTTCTCTGCCTATGTCTGTCAGCTTTCATCCGCGGCCTCGCAAAGCCTGTCTCTTTGGATACGGTCAGCCTGGAGGGGGGCAGAGAAACACGGTCGTCTAATCCACCTCTTTCCCGCCATCCCTCCTGCATTTAGAATGCAAGGCCTTTGGAGAAGGGCACCCAAGTCTTTTGGTTGTATTTGGACTGGTCTCGTTGTGGATCCTTTGAAGTGAATATTAAATAGAGTTTCAGCTCCAGAGGAAACACGAAGCGATCCAGTCCGGCCTTGTGGTTAGAGAGTCAGACTCTTATCTGGTAGACTCCCAGTTCAGTTCCGCTGTCCTTTGTGAAGCCAGCTGGGTGACCTTGGGCTAATCACAGCTCTCTCAGTTCTCACAGCCCCATCTAGCTCTCAGGGTGTCTTTTGTGAGGAGGAGAACAGAAGGTTTGTCAGCGGCTTTGTATCCTCTTGAAGGGTGAGAAAAACAGTCCAGCTTTTTTTCTTCTTCTCTCTTCTTCACAAAGCCAGCTGGGTGGCCTTGGGCTAGTCACAGCTCTCTTTCTGAGCTCCCTGCCTCACAGAGGAGAAGAACAGAAGGTTTGTCAGCTGCTTGAGTTCCCATCCTGTTTTCATCCCGTACGGATCCGTACAAATGCACACGGATCTGGGAAAGATGTGTACGTGCAGGTACCCATTGTGTACATATCCGTACACATGCGAATGTCCAAATAATTCAAACGAGTAGATCCAAAAGTTTGAAATTCATTTGAATGCTTAAATTCGAATTTATCGACATTTGATTCGAATTTGAATGTCCAAATTCAAACAAATTTGATCGAAATTTGAATGTTTCAAATGTTCGTGCACACCCCTTGATGTGCAGTGATTCTTATAATGTAATTTTATTATCATGTTTTGGTCATTATTTTGCATTGTATATTTTCTGTTTGTTGTAAACTGCCTTGGGCGAATTTTCTTTTGGAAAGGAGGTATACAAATAAAATGAAAAAAAAAAGTTCTTCCTTCCTAGGTCCGGTACTGTCAAGAGATCAAGTAGCGCCAGTCCGCTTGGCTTCATGAAAGCCAGCCCCTCGCCTCCCTTTGCTGCTGGAGAGCATGCTGTCCTGCCTGCTGCCAGAAGATTCTCCTTTGGCGGCGCAAAGCCTTACATGCCATCCCCACAAGGTACCTTGTGCACTTAGCCTCGACTCGCTGCAACAAGCTGATGTTCTCCTAGGTGGTGAAGACCCGAGCACCTGCTTAGGTTGGCTTTGCGAGGTGCGCAAGCCGAAAAGGTCTGGTTTGACGCAGGCCTGATCTTGGTTCTATTCAGCCAGATTCCTGACAAGTGGAAGAGCGCTCTGGCTTCATCGTGCCAACCAGCTGAACCACTGGGGGGTGGGGGAGCTGGCTTGTCTTAATTTGGCCCTAGCCTCTGGAATTGGACCTCTGTGGTCTTCTTCCTCTCTGCTTCCTCAGGCACGTATATGTATGAGATGAACATCCCAACAATTCTTGTTCCTACGTGGGATTTTCATGCATGGTTTATGGCATCGCCCTGGGGGTGCCGTTATGTGCCATGGTGGTACGGAACTCTAACCCCGAGACCCCACCGTTCAACGCCAGCTTTGGGCGCTGTTCTTGTTCTTTTCAGTGGGAACTATTCCGGAGCAACCTGACCAGACTGTTATCCCTTCTCTTCCCTTTGGAGTGGAGATGAGAAGCCGGGGGCCCATTCCTGGTATGTTCTCACCTGGCTCAATCCTGACTGAGTCTTTCAGCTTTAGCCACCTTCTAAGGTAAACAGAAGTGCCTCCATTTTGTCCCTTCACCCAGGTGCCCCAGTGCCTGACCTTCCCCAGCGAGGGATGGGCTCACGCCTCCACAGTGCCCCGAACCTGTCTGATTCGCATTCCTGCCGGCAGAAGATTACCAAGCAGTATTCGGATCCGGTGTTCCCCCATTTCAGCCACTTCTCAGCTGGTCAGCCACCCTTGATGCATGGCCTGCAGCCATGTCGCCCCCTGAGATCCTCACCAAAGTTCTCCGAATTCATGCAGAGGAGCCCCTTGCCTACTATTATGGGCTCTCCAACCAAGGTAGCTTTTTTGTTTGTGCCTATCTGTCCCAGCTTTATTGCAAAGACAACAGAGCAAAGGGATGCGTGTCTCCTCATATCTCTTTTATTCCCCCCATCAATTCATGCCTTCCTCCTCTCCCCCTCCTTTTTCTGATAGGTGATGTCACCCTTTGAATTCAACAAAACGCCAAGCTCTCAAAATCTACTGACTCTGCTGGCACACCAAGGTGTCGTGATCGGTCCAACACGGAACAGGACCCTTCCCGATCTGAAAGAGATGGGCCATTTCCATTGCCAGCAGGCAGGACTAGGGCTGAAGCCTCTGGAGGAAGCCAAGGGCAGGTATGGAGCAGACTGATTGGAAGGCCCTTTGCAGGGGAGTCAAGAGCAGGTGAAGGCTTTGCCCTTGTCATCTGCGTGAGATGCCCAGAGGCAATTGGTGGGGCCCCTGTGTGAGACAGGATGCTGGACTAGATGGGCTGCGGCCTGATCTAGCAGGGCTTCTCTTAGGTTCTTATGAAAAGGTCCTTGGAATGCCAGTCTGCTTTCACACATGGCATGCTTTGCTCTCAGCTGAGAAGGGTGGGATGGAGATGGAGCCCTAGTTCAAGTGGTAGAGCACCTGCGTTGCATTCCCAGGGTCTCAAGTTCCTTCCCTTGCATTTCCAGTTTACAGACAAAATGGAAGCAAATACTGAAGACAAGACTTTGCACAAGACGGTAGAAGGCTGCTGTGAATCTTAGTCAATAGTACTGGTTTTCATGGCTTACAAAGCAAGAGTTTTACACTACATGGTTGCTCTTGCGTATGCTGAAAGAAATGTGACTTCCCTTGCATAACCCAGAGGTTGAAGGAACCTGGAGTTGCATCCCATTTCAGTCCAAACAGATCTCCCTCCAGCTGACAGATTTGCCAAAGCAAAGGGTTCCATATGAGGACTTGGATCCCTTCCCATCTTGCAGACTGGATATTTTCTGGAGATGTCATAATGGAAGCCTGCTTCCCTTCTTTGCTGAAAACAGCCCTTAATGAGCAGAAATTAAGTCACCTTCTTCTCACTTCCCCAACTTACCTCCTGTCATTTTTTGCAGGTCACTCAGTACTGGCCGCCTCACTGATCTCCTCCTTAAAGCTGCCTTTGGGGAAGCCGGCAGCAACGACAGCTTGAATAATGAGAAGCCAATGGAAGTCACAGGTACTGAAAGTCAGAGAGCTTTGACACGTTAGTCCATATGCAGTGCCGGTATTTACTTCCTACATACATACCTGGCTTCTTGCTCTACAACGTTGGCAGTTCAGCCCACCCATACTGGTGTTTTATCCAAAGGTGGCCAGATAAGGGAAGACGACAGGTCTTCTCTGTCTGTAGGAGGAGCAGAAAATGAAGAATTTCATCATACATACTGTACAGTGATAGTCTAGAGATCTGGGCTGTGGGACAAGTGTTGGGAGCTGAGATAGAGCTTTCAAGCCTTGGGCCTCTACTTGCAGAAAACAGTGGGAGGGATTAGTTTGGGAACATACCTGTGCAATAAGTTTAAATGCTGCGATGTAAGAGTTGTGCCTTGAAAATACTTTTGAGAGTCTTAAAAAGATCCAGATTTTATGGACCATTCTAGGTCCTTCTTTTTTGGGCATTATTTAAGTGCCCTGATTTGAAGAAAGGACCTGGAAGATCCTGCCTACTCGTGCTGATGGGAAGTGTAGACTAAAATAGCTAGAGGGCAGGCAGCCTCGACTGCTGTGACACATTGTCTTTGTGGATCTTTCAGATGACGTTTCATTGCCCTTAATCTGGGTTCCCTGTTTCTTTCTCCCTTGCCAGTGCCTTCTGCTGTCTGTGGGGGAAATCTCCCCTCTGGGGCCAGGGAGGGGGGCTCAGCAAGCCCATCTCCAGTGGTTTTTACCGTTGGATCCCCTCCCAGTGGGACGACGCCACCACAGACCACCAGGACCAGAATGTTTTCAGGTAGCAGACCTTCCTCTCCATCTTTACATACTTACTTTAGATCTTTGCCTCATTGCTGTGCCTCTCTTTCTCTCTCTCTCTTTCCTTCTTTCCTTCATTGCTGTGGCTCACTTAGTTTCTTTTTCCTTCCTTTCCTTTCCTTGCCTCATTGTTTTGTCTCTCTTAGTTTCTTTCCTTCTTTATTCCTTTCCTTTACTCTTCTTTCCTTCCTCTTTTTTCTTTCCTCCCTCCCTTCCCTCCCTCCCTCATTATTGTGCCTCAGTTCCTTCCTTCATTTCCTCATTGTATTGCCTTTCTTTCTTTCTTTCTTTCTTTCTTTCTTTCTTTCTTTCTTTCTTTCTTTCTTTCTTTCTTTCTTTCTTTCTTTCTTTCTTTCTTTCTTTCTTTCTTTCTTTCTTTCTTTCTTTCTTTCTTTCTTTCTTTCTTTCTTTCTTTCTTTCTCACCTGCCCGCCCGCCCAAGCATTTGAACATCTTTTGTTGTTTGACTGGGTTTGGAGTTAAACGTTTAATCACTGCCATTTTAACTTCCCTCTTCTTTTGATGATGTGTGTAATCTTCAAGGTGGAATGATTCCCTGCCCTGGGACTGCTTGGCGTAAGGCAGAATACAGAATACACATCTTTTCAGTATACTGTATCCCTTGCTGCCATGCAACCCAACATGGGTGCATGTGCCTATGGCAGCAGCAGCTTCATCAGGGGCACCTGGCTCCTAAGGGTGACATGGGTGGTGCCCCACCCTAACCTGTCCCTGAGGACTTCATGGGTGGTACCCCACCCTAACCAGTCCCCGAGGAAAGGGACTCTCTCCCTTTCTTCCTCATGGGGGCTTCACTTCAGGGCTGGTCAGAGTGGGTGTAGAACTCATTACCTTTGGAGTGGAGACTGAACAGAATAGCAGACTTGGCATCTTTGGCATCTCCTACCGATCACTTGTCCCACATATTTTGACATCTAACAACCTTTCCTCTTAGCTTCCTTGGCTTCCACTGTACCAGCCACCCTAGGCTGCAGCCTTCTTTGTCCAGTCCCCCCCACACACTTTGTCGGCGGCTCACAGCTTAAGACTGCCCTAGAATTCCCTTCCTTTGGGGTGGCAAAACCTTTATCTGGATTGCACAGAACAGCATTCTTAGCGTTTCTTGCCTGCTTCTTGCCCCATCTGTTCTCACCTCTGGTACCTTTTCATTTCAGCTTCCCTTTTGGTGCTTTCAGCATTTGGTGCAAACATTCTTATTTACCAGGACTTTTATTAATTCTGCCTTTTTTGTGGGGTTGGGGGTATTTGTGTGTCCACACATTGCCTTCTTATTGCCTGATCTTCTGAACTGTTCTTCTTTTTCTCCTGCTTAACTACCCTGATTCACAGCAATATACCTACCCTGATAGGAATGGGGCTGGTGGTGCTGATCTATCTTTGGTGTTCTTCTGTTTGTCTTTTCCAGTAGGATCTTCTAGTTCCCTCAGCTCTGCAGGGTCCTTCAGCGGGCGGCACTTAATCATGGGGGCTGGCAGAGAGGTCCTTGAAGCGCCCATGGGTCTCAGGTACACTTTTGTGGACCCCATCACGGCCAATCTGGAGGGGGCCGTCACCTTTGAGGCCCCGGAGCTGCCAGAGGAAACCCTCATGGAAGTGAGTCACATCTGCCTCTGATTAGGATTAATACAGAGTTTATGTTAGATGATAACAACGAGGCCGATTGTCCCACCAAAGCGGGACCTGAGAGTAATTTGGAGCTTACAGGGGCTTTTCAAAGGTGTCTGGGGGTCGGAGGCTTTGAATCACAGCACCATAACCAGGATCACCAGTGCCCTGCTGGGCATGAGGTTCAATCCTTCCATTGTTTAGCTTTAGAACTAGGAAGGCTTTAGAGGTTCTCTTTTGCCTTATCAGTGAAACTGTGTTTATAGTTAAAAACGACCTGATACCTTGGTCAGGAAAAAGTCACCAGCTCAGCTGGTGGTGCAATTCTGGAAAAGAGGTACAGACTAGGGCTGTGTGCGAATATTCGAAACATTTGAATTCCGATCAGATTTGGACATTCGAATTCAAATTTAACATTCAAACGAATTTTTGAATCTTTCGAATCATTTGTACGAATTATTCAGACATTCGTATGGATGCGTATACGCACCTTATTCTTATCCGTACGCATTTGTACGGGACAAAAACGTACGGGATGAAAATAGGATGCAAACAGGATAAAAACGGGATGTATACAGATGCATACAGACACGTTTGAATGTTGTCAACATTGGTATCTCCAAATACGAATCGAAAATTCGTGCAAGTAGATTCAAATGTATTCAGTTTGAATTGAATGTGAATACATTTGAATTTTAGACATTCGAATCGAATTGCGTTCGAACCGAATTGCACGAAAATGGCATTCGTGCACACCCCTAGTGCAGACTCAGTTCTGTGCTCTCAGCCATGTCGGTCCTCACGGATGGACTTCTTCTCTGCTCTCTCCTTTTCTTAAAAGGTGGGGGGGGAGTGGAAGGGGACAACTCTTGATTCATGTTGCTGTGAAATTGGAAGGCTGCCAGCCTCTCACCCACTCCCTTTCATGTGAGAATTGAATGAATGCCCACAGTGAATGATGCCTTGTAGATGAACGCCTCATTGATATGCAAGAGAGCGTGTTTGCAATGGTGGTGGAGGGAGGAGGGAAGGGAAGAGAAAAGGAAAGGACCATGGTTCTTCTTCATTTAGAGAGCCTGGGTGGTTTCATAGGGCTTGTGATGGGCAGGTTTTGACTCTACCCTTGATCTGGAGTTCCGGGGGAGGGAAAATGCATCTTAGCCCCAGTGCCAAAGCCAGGTTGTGTACTCCTTTCTTCCCCTACATGAGGGTCCCCATTGGAAGCCATTTGAATATTGCAATTCAGGACTGGATAAAATATGTGCATAAATCAGCAAGGTCAATGGGGCCAATTTATGGCAGGCTTGCATAAAATTGCCGCTTCACCGTCAACCTCTAGTTTCATCTTAGGATCTAATTGCTCCCCTCATCTTATAGTGCGATCAGACAGGGCACTTTTTAACCATCCTTTTTAGAAAATGCAACCCTTCTGAAGACAAAGACAAGCGTTCACACGCCTGCCTCATTCATCTCATTAAACCTTGAAGCTTTTTTAAGGAGTTCAGATGATGTTCCAACTAAGGCAGCTCCCAGATTAGTGGATTAAATCCGCAGATATTAAAAAATAGGCAGCTTAACTGCTACAATGGAGCAACTCCTTGTCCCCACTCCCAGTGGAGGCCACAACCTCCTCTTCAGGGGCTGCAAGACTTCCGTGACACTTGTGGCGAGGTGCGCGTCACGTGGGAAGGGGCAGCCGTTCTCATTCGGTGTTCTCGTAATCCTGTCCGGACTGGCAGGAACATTTAAATTTACCTTATACTGCAACACGAGTGTTGATCGTTCGCAATTTGAAGTAGCCTGGACACACGCTAGTAGTGATGGCTATTGGCATGGTGGATGGTTTTGTGCATTGTGGAAGATGGCCATCTGTAAAGAGAAGCTGCTGATAAGAGGGAACGAAGGAAGGAAGGGAGAAAGATGGTGGGACAAGTAGGATTGCTAGGCCAGTTTCTCTGAGCCAGTGTGGTCTAGTGGTTAGGGAGCCAGACTCTTATCTGGGAATACCGGGTTTGATTCCTTCCTTCTCCATAAAGCCAGTTGGGAGACCTTGGGCTAGTCACAGCTCTCTTCTGAGCTCTCACAGCCCCACCTACCTCATTGGGTGTCTGTTGTGGGGAGAAGAATAGAAAAGTTTTGTCAGCTGCTTTGAGGCCCGTTAAATGGGTGAGAAAAGTGGGGTAGAAAAGCCAACTCTTCTTCTTCCCTTTGGAGACCACCAGTAAAGGAGAACTTGGAACGTCCGAAGGTGATCCGTTCTACTGACAGATTTATTTATTTATTTATTTACATTTATATGCCGCCCCATACCCGAGGGTCTCTGGGCGGCTCACAGCATTTAAAAACAGACGTATAAAAACAATATCAAAACAAAACAAGTTTAAAAATGCAGTTTTAGAAAGTACACAAATAGTTAAAAACAGCAGTGATTTTCAGTGGGGGAAGTATGGGGAACATTGAACCAAAGGCTTGCGTGAAGAGGAAGATGGCACTTCCTATCAGGAAGTTTCTCCTAGCATCTAACCGGACCCTTCTTTGTTGCCTTCAAAGGCCAAACTTGATTCTTGGGAGCTGTAGCTAGCTACTGATGAGCAACCCAACTTTTTTGTGTGTGTCCCCAGCAAGAGCACACGGACATCCTGCGCAGCCTTCGCTTCACGCTGGCCTTTGTCCACTACGTGATGGAACTGGCTGCCCTGAAAGGGAGCGCCAATGACTTGGGTTCTTCGGTGGCTTCAGAATACCAGCTCCATGAGAGCGTCGTAGCTGACCAGATCAGCCTGCTCAGCAAAGAATGGAGGTAAGAGATGAGATCTGGAGAGGCCTCCTCCTGCCCTGTTGGATATTTATTTTCTCAAATGGTGTTGGGCTAAGTGGTTCAGGGGTGGCTCAGGTGACCTCCTTCTCTTTTCTTTGCAGCTATGCAGAACAGCTGGTGTTGTACCTGAAGGTTGCAGAGCTCTTATCATCTGGGCTGCAGACGGCCATAGACCAGATCCGCGCAGGCAAGCTCTGCCTCTCCTCCACTGTCAAGCAAAGTAAGAACTCTTTCTCCAGTCCTTTTCTAATGTACAGGTGTAAAAGAATACTCCGCTGGATCAGGCCAATGGTCCATCTGTCCCAGCAGCCTGTTGCATAGGGAAGTAAGCAAGCAGAACATGAAGACACCCCTTGCCGTGCTCATATTCTTCTAGCAGGTGGCCTTCAGGACACTTGAGAACATCAGAAGTGCCCCCATTAGATCGAACCAATAAGCCATTTAGTATATCAGCCTATTTTCACAAGGATAACCAGTTGCGTAGGGAAACCAGCAAGCAGAACGTGAAGACACGAGGGATGTGCACGAATATTTGTAACGTTTCGATATTCATACGAATTTGGACATTTGTATATGAATTGAATGTTACAACATTCGTACATTGACAGTCAAATTCGTACAGATGTTTCGGAACATTCACGGACTGGGGAGGTGGGAAAGTGGCTGCACCAGTCATATCTACAACAGATCCAGAGTGCATTTGACTTGGATTGAGAGCAGATTCAAAGTGGATTCAGGGTGGATTTGATGTTTTCAGAGCAGATATGTTACTGGATACGTATCAGGTACATATGGGATACGTATGCATTTGTATCGGATATTCATATAAATTCTTACAAATGCATTCGTATCAAATACAAGCCTACCACATTCTAAGGGGATCTATTCGAACGAATGCAAATTTTCTTACATTCGATTCTATACAAATTGAATGCAAAAAAACCCATTCATGCACATCCCTAGAAGACATCCCTTGCCCAGCTCACGGTCTCCTAGCAGCTGGCCTTCAGAAGAATCAGTAAGAACATCAGAATGTCCCGTTGGATCGAACCAGTATGCTATTGAGTGCATCCTCACAGTCACAGTGAGTTGTGTATGGAATACTTTACTGGATCAGACTAGTGGCTCATCTATTCCAGCACGACCAGTTGCATATGGACGCCCACTCGCAGGACCTAACCTGTTCACGGTCTCCCAGCAACTGGCCTCCTAGGAGTGCCTTCCTGAAGTCAATCATTCGTCCAAGCTGCTAATCCACAATGGCCCTGCCTCCCACAAATCCATCTATCCATCCTCCACCTTCCATCTGCCACCATCTATCCATCTATATCTCGCCCCTCACCAAATGGTCTCAGGGTGGGTTACAATAAGACTAAAAGATATCAAAAGAAAAATAATAATAATAATAATAAAAAGTCACCCCCACCCTCCCTCCCTCCCCAACAGGACAGCACCCTGAGGAAGCTATTTAGATGGCAAAAGCCTGGTTGAAAAGATATGTTTTCACCAGGTGCCAAAAAGTGTACGTACAATATAGGTGCCTGGCGAATCTCAAGAGGGAGGCTGTTCCAAAGTTTAGGGGCTACTGCAGAGAAGGCCCGCTTGTATATCCATATGCCTTGTACCTCTGCAAGAGAAGGGACTCAAGAACACCCTCTCTTTGAGATCTTGGTGTATGGGCAGGTCTATAGGAGAGAAGACCAACCCCTGGGGAACTCCACAAAAAAGTTCCCATGGTATTGAACCGAAGTCTCCCATTACTACCTTCTGGGACGTGCCCCGGAGATAGGAAGAGAACCACTGTAAAACATCTGTAAAACCTCCTAATCCCAATCCCAATCCCCGAAGCCGTTCCAGTAGGATACCATGGTCAATGGTATCATAAGCCTCTGAGAGATCAAGAACTAATAGGGACGTACAGCCCCTGCCCCCTGGGTTCAGCTCCCGCCTGAACCCAGATTGAAATGGGTCTAGATAATCCATTTGTCCCTGAATTTCATTGAGGTCTGAGACACAATGGGATACCCAAGATATTCTCCAAGCTTGCATGTCCAATCTGGTGGGTTTGTTTTCCTTTAGTTTTGCATCCATTCCCTTTCCTCCTCTCCCATATCAGGGGGTGCACTCTGCGCTCCAGTTTCCATTACATGCCACTGCATGCCTCTGCATGCATCCTGGCAGCTGCTGTGGAAATCACCGGACCTGATCTGAAGGCTCCAGCATGTCTCTTTGTGCAGAGGCATAGTGATAATTGATATGGGCACAACTTAATAATTACATGTTGTGCCTATGCTTTATATAAAACACAGCCTAACAGCAAGCTGAATCATTCATTTCTTGGCAAGCACTGCTCTAGGGGCTTGGTAGAAGAAAACAGGAGGCCAGGATGTATATATTAATAGAAGCCCTGGCTTTCTCGACAGCGGGTGTTTATGTCATCAAAACAGCACCATCTGGACTCAGGAGAGAACTGTCAACAAGCTGGGGGGTCTCCTAGGTTTGGTGTCAGCCCAGCAGAAGCTGAGTGCATGTGAAATGTTTTCCCGAGGCAGCTTTTAACGAAAAAGAGAGGGGTGGCATGTGCCCATTTGAAATCTTCTTGGGAGACGCTCCATGTGATTCCATCACTCAGTGAAGTTTATGAGGCTGGGCCCGAGGGGAGAGCATTCTTAGTGGTGGCCCCCAAAATTTGGAACTGTCTCCCTATTGAGATAGGTCTGGCTTCAACAGTGACTGATTTCTGGTGCCTAGTGAAAATGCATTTGTTTCAGTTCCTGTGTTATCCTCTCTTTTTGGTCTTGTCTGGGTGACTCTTGGCACAGAGATGGGGTAGCTCCCCTCAGGTGCTTGCAAAGATGTCACAGAGGAAAAGGCAGGACAGGGAGTCAGAGGCTGAAGGTCCGTCAAGGCAGATTTCAGTTGAACATCAGAGAGAGAATGTCATAAGAACATAAGAGAAGCCCTGCAGCCCACCTGGCCCAGCATCCTTCTCAAGCAGAGTCCCACCAATTGCTTCTGGGCATCTCAAGGAGAAGACGAAAGCAAAACCTTCTGCTCCTTTCTCCCTGCCAATGGCCTTTAGAGACATCCTGACTGTCTCTCCAACTTGGGGGCGGTACCTAGGCATCCAATGATGCGCCTGTTCCTCTTGAATTAAGAGGAGCCCTGCTGGATCAGACCACAGCCTGTCTAGTCCAACATCCCATCTCAGGCAATGGCCCACCGTTTGCTCCTGGGCATCTCAAGCAGAAGATGAAGGCAAAACCTTCACCTGCTCTCAGTTCCCTGCAGATGGCTGTTAGACGCATCCTACCTGTCTTTCCAGACTGGAGGAAGGACCTAGGCATGCATTGATACACCTGTCCTCCCAGAGAAGGTGGCATTTCTTTCCATTGGTTATGCTGAAGTGAAAGCCAGACAGGGATTCCTCTGGGTTGGGTCCCTCTTGAGTTATCTCGGTATCCCAAGGGCTCCCTTCTAAGACTTGGATTCTGTCTCCATTTCCTAGTTGTGAAGAAGCTCAATGAACTGTACAAATCCAGTGTGTCCTCCTGCAACTGCCTGAACATGAGGCTGCAGAGGTGGTTCCTGGACAAGCAGAAGCTGATGGACCGCATCAGCAGTATCACGGCAGAGAAGCTCATCTTCAGCCATGCTGTGCAAATGGTAAGTAAGGTCTCTCTTGCTCCAGCTGGGAGGTGGGTTCTGGAGCTGGACAGGTGCCGATTTTGGCACCTCTGGGTAGGGTCATCCTGTCTTGCCGTAGAGGTTATTATTCATCATTAGCTGGGGTAGCTTCTGTGGTAGTGTTTTGTCTGTGCAGCGTTCTGTGATGTCACACATGTTACCACACCCTGCTAATTCCTCGATAATCGTATAGAAGGGGCTTTGGCCAGAAAGAGTGTCTGGTGTGATCCCAGAGAAGGGAAAGTGGCTGGGAGTGGTCTGATCCTGCAAATCCGGTTTGTTTCACCTTAAGCCAGCCAGCATGGCTCGGTTGAGCCCGTCGCTGTGGGTGCAGGGTGCTGTCTCAGTTCCATATGGCTTGATTGCTTGAACCAGACCTAAGCAGAGAAGGTGAAGGCAAAATCTCTCCCTGTGTGGCAGCCAATCGCTATGCTCACCTGGAGAAGAGAAAAGCCAAACTCCTCCAGATATGGGTCAGGCCAGCTGGGACTCACTTGGGTCAGATCCAGCCTGACTGCCCAGTTGGTTGAGGGAGATCTGACCTAGCCAGACTGGATCAGTTCTAGGCCTGAGAAGCGGTTTGTGCAAATTACCAAAAGAGGCATCCAGCTTTCAGCAGTAACCCAGGAATGCCACATGCAAGCTGTCGCCATGTCACCTTCTGTAGTCTTCTAGCTGCCAATCTGCCTGCTTCTTCTATCCCCCTGTGGTCAGAGTAAAGACCACAGTCTGTGCCCTCTGTCCAAACTGGTAGCTCTAGGGATGTGGACGAAAGATTTTTGTGTTTGATTCATATCAAATGGAATGCAAAAAAGATTCATAGTCATTTGGATAGATCCCCTTCAAATGGGATTCAGATTCTATATGAATGTTCAATAAGAATCCAATTCAAATCCCCGTATGAGCCCCCTACGTATCCCCTATGCATCCCCTGAATGCATCAAATCCACCCTCAATCCATTTTTAATCCACTCTGGATCCACATTGAGTCCACTCTGGATCTGTTGCAGATGTGACTGGGGCAGCCACTTCCCCAAAGTTCACGAATGTAAAGAAGCTTCGCACAAACGTATCAAAGCATTTGATTCATATTCGAATGTCAATCTTCAAATGTACTGTCATCCGATTAGAATTCAGATGTGTGAATTCAGTCGAATTTCAAATGTGTTGAATGTTCGTGCACCTGCCTAGGTAGCTCTCCTCTGATCTGAGTCCCTGCTTTCTGGGTTGGGACTATAATGATGCCTCCGGTCTGTGAGTCCTTGATTCCATGATGTCATCTGAAGGATATACTCCCGGATTTTAAACCAGAAAACTGTGGCCCATGAAAGAGGATGAGTCAGCCAGGAACTCAGTAGAGGACCAAAATAAGTCAATGCCTGTAGATGTTTACACCTCTTGCTTGGTTTAGCTGCTGTTAGAATTCCAGAGCAAGTAGAGAGCAGCTCAGCCCATGCATTTCCGTGAAAATCCCTGCCAAGCTTACAGCTGCCTTGTGTAGAGCAGACAGGCTTGTCTTTGCTGGTGGGTGGACCCAAACCTTAAGCAGCAGTTGTGCAAGCAAAGCTAAATCACTGAGTAACTTTGGGAAGGAACCTCCCTCTCCAGGTTCAAGCCGCAGCACTAGATGAAATGTTCCATCACAAAGAAGACTGCGTCCAGCGGTATCACAAGGCACTGCTGCTGATGGAGGGACTCCTAAACATCATCACTGAGCAAGGAGACATCGAGAACATTAATAGATGTACGGATCAGAACTTGAGTAACGTGGGACCGTTGGGAGGGTGGCAGAGGGGATTGTTTTGGGTTCCACTTGCTGCAGGGGGCCTTTTCCTGTGTGACCCCAAGGATACTTTGAGAACATAGCCACAGCCCATCTAGTCCAGCATCCTGTCGCACACAGTGGCCCACCAGTTGCTCGTGGGCACCTCAAGCAGAGACAAGGGCAAACCTTCTCCTGCTCTCCAACCCCAGCAAATGGCCTTAGAGGCATCCTGCTTGTCCCCTGACTGGCCCCAGGGTAGGACTGAGCACAAATGCATTTTTTGCATTTGAATTCGAGTCAATTTGAATATTTGAAAATTCGATTCGAAACTTGAAAATCCGGATTTTCAAAAATCTGATACGAATCTGGATCATCCGGATCCGTACTTTCAAAAATTCAGTTCAGACTCAAAAATACAAATGTCGGCAACATTTGTATCCAATTTTCAAATTTTTGCACACCCCGTTTTTATTGTGTTTGCATCCCATTCGCATCCCGTATTATAAGCGCAAATACGATATTCGGCTGCGATATACGACATTCTATTGAGTCAGATTATTCAAAAATCCCATCAGATTTTCAAAAATCCCAAATCCATTTGAATGTGAAAATTTGAATTTTCAAAAATCTGATTTGAATGTTTGATTTTCGTCGAATTCGAATCGGATTTTTGAATTTTCGAATATCTGTGCTCGTCCCTAACCCAGGGCCACCCACTGAGCTTCCATGGCTAAATGGGGAATCCTAATCTAAGGGTTCTATGTTCTAGTCTAACCCTCCAGCCATCTACCTGTTCCAGGATGGAACAGTGAGGGTCCCCCCACCCATGTAGGGACATGGCACCCATCCTCATTTTGGACATCCGAAGTACTGTGCCCACCTTCATCCTTGCGCAAGCCTTCTCCTCTCCTCCTGGAGGGAATGAACCTGGTTAGTTCTCATCCTGGTTTTCTTTGCAGGCAAAATGTGTATTGAGCGCCGGCTATCAGCTCTTCTTTCAGGGATCTGTGCGTGACGGAGAGCGTGGCTTCCTTGATCCTGCAGGAGACCTGCTTCGTCCCTAGATCCCTGCTGCTGAGGTGGAGGGGACCATTTGAGAAGGCCTCTTCCCTCCAGAATCTCTCGGCCATACCCGGTCTTCCTCTTGCCCAGCATGATTCAAGGAGCCTTTCCCCAGAAGTTAGGGGTGACCACAGGATTCGCTGCGGTCCCTTGGCTGGAATATCAGAGTGCGCAGGAGGCTTGTCTCTGCTTCCGCCTTGCCCTGCCCACCCTTCCATTTCACAGAAGACAGTTGGGTGAGGGAGAAGACAACCGCCCCGATGTCCTGTGCTTGTGGTTTTGGAGAACCGAAGAGCTGAAGGCCCTGCCACACTGAAGTTCACTGCAGGCAGTGGATTTATCGGGCATTTCTGCTCTTTAGAGGGAGAAGGGAACGGCCAGCCGGCCAGCGTTGACCGAGAGCTCCATCTGGAATTCATGCCCGTCCGCCCATTGCCAAGCGCCCGGCAGCTTTATGAACCACTCTGTCTGCCTGACCTTTTCTGCTTCCCGGAATTCTGGGTTCTGCTTTCTTCCCTGCATGGAGGGTGGAACAAGGGTTCCCCTGGTAGAGGAAAAGCCCCAAACTTGTTTTGCTCGAGAAGATGGGGGCGTTCTTACCCTTGGCTCAGAGTGCTGGGGAGGCACATTCAGGGAACTTCACCCCCATGGCAGAAAGAAAGAAGCAGGCCAAAGAACTCGGGGTGGGGAAACGGCCGGGGTCTGGTTATGGGTTTGAGGATGGAAGCAGTTCCCTGTTTACAACATGGATACGGACACTGGCAAAGAGAAGTTTCTCATGTGTGGATTGCTAGGTAGATACTTAGGTAGGTCTATTCTCTTCAAAACTATTTGGAGCAAAAATGAAAAAAATGACACTCTAATTATCTTGCACCAGTCTCACGAAGCCAAAACTTTAAGTATACAGTATACATAGATAGATATGTGTGGGTGCGTGCGTGTGTGTGTACACACACACGTTCATTCTTCACCTCCTAGTGGAGCTGTGAATTTAGATGCATGAATACAGCTCTTCTCTTCCCATTGGACACTTTTCATCATGCATAGAGTCGTGGAGGAGATAAATAACCACCTCTCTTCCTTGAAGGATCAGAGATGTGGAGGGGGGGGAGAGACAAACAAACAAACACACTAGCTTTGTGAATCAAAGGAGCACTTTATGGACAATATGAACTTGAACTTGAGCTGTTTGGAGTCCTGGAGCGATCCAAGAAACATCCTAATTTCTAGGAATGCTGTTCCCTTCCTCTAGCTGATGCGTTTCTGATTATTTGATGGTTGTTGATTTTTTTTAAAAAAAAGAGACAGAAAAATGGAAAGAAAAAAGAAAAAAATTGCACTACGAGTGTGTATGTGTGTTTGTGTGTATACATATTAATACATATATTCCAGGAAAGTGATATGTGTTAATATGTGTATGATATAATGTATAGCGTAATTTGTATGTGTTTTAATTGGTACTGTATCTTAATGCCTGTGAGGAGGAGGAGGATGAAGATTTTTTTTTAACAAAATCATTCACAGTCCATATTTTTCTCCATGGCAAGAGGCGCTAGCCTGACCGTTTTCTGTACCAAGAAATGTTTGTTCAAGATACACAGTTTTCCTTATTTTATTGTTATTGTTATTTTTAATGGACACATTGCTTTGAATGTCCGTCTTTTGGGAAAAGCCAGTTAAATGTTTCCAATGTTGTGCATGCTTAGGAGTTACATTTTCTCTCTCACCTTTCCATCTTTTTTGGGGGGAGGGAGGGTGACTGGAGGGGTTGCTCTGTTTTTTATAAAATACTTTCTAGCTGTTTTCCTTCCCTCTCACCATTTTCCTATCTTTTTTTAAAGCAGCTAAGGAGCCAAAAAGAAAGGGCGTGTGATCCGTGTGGCTGGATATCTGTGTGCGTGTGCAAACCGAATGTTACTCCTGTGAGCAAAACGAGTGAGTTGTGGAGCTGCCTGGCGGTGTGGGTTTCTTGTGTGTGCATGGTTTCTATAGGTCGGATCCAGTTTACGACGACAGTATTTTCTTTGGGCTAGGCTGGAGTCCATACTTGACGAGTAGAACCTGGCTGTCCGGCTCAGTGTTGTTCTGTTCTGTTTTTTTACAAAGCAAGACAAATATATTTATTTGCATGTAGTACATTTGGTCTTCGTCACTCTCTTGTCTGGTGTGCATGTCTGCTGTCAACCTTGTTCCAAAAATATGCAAGGTTCATGCATGCTGATGTTAGAAACCAGGGGCCAATGTGCACTTTGACCCATAGTCAACAATGGGGAACATCTGGGCAAGAGCATTTGCTCTTGCGGGAGAGGAATTACATGCTAGAAATGCCTCCTGCCTGGCCAGAAGTTGCCTAATTGCTGACTAGGTGTGGAGCATGAAATTGTGGACCTCCCCCTCTGCTGGATGGGGAGGTCATTGGAGCTGGTCCACTGGCCTCCTGACGAAACTGCAACTGCGCCGAGCGCCAGCATCATCACGGTGACGACGCTGACACATGTGCATTCGCAGAGGGTGCCGCACACAAGATGGCGGCACCCAGAAGAGGACTTGCCAGCAATCAAAAACAGGGCAAGTGTTCAATCGCGGGGGGTGGGTGGGAGGGGGGAGTAGACTAACTCTGACTAGGGATCGTGAGTGCAAGTACTAGTCAACGTTAGTTGATTGCACTCCTTTCCCTGCCGTGGGACGAGAAGGAAGGGGTGAAACACTCCAGGGCTGATTCTGCATCTCTTGTTTACTGGAGAGCTCCAGATGGCCCATTTTTCCTGGTGGAGTCCACCAGCTGAAGCAGTTCAGTTGACCTAGAACAAGGCTATCTGTATTGGGACAGCCTGACACTGTCCCTAAGTCCTGGGCTTAGAACCCGGGGGGGGGGGGGGACAGACACCTTTCAGTGAAATGCTTTGGTGGCCCTCCAAAATTGATCCACCACTAAACCAGTATGTGGAGGTGTGTGCCATGTTGCACGCCTCAATGGCTCAGCAGACCTTTTTTTAATCAAAGGTGTTCCAGACTAGGCGGCCATTTTTGGCCCCAATAATTTGGTCTACGCGCTGTCCAATGTAGACAGAGCATCCTAGCAGGGATGGGGTCTCTCTTGGTCCATGGTAGGGGTGTGCACGAATATGCAAAGGTATTTGAAATTCGGTCAAATCTGTCCGAATTTTGACATTTGAATTTGAATTGAATGTCAATAAATTCAAATTTAAACATTCAAACGAATTTTGAATTTTCGATTTGTTGGTTTGAATTATCGGGATGTGGACAAGGTCGTACACAATGCGTACTTGCAGGTACACATCTTTCCCGCATCCATACACATTTGTACAGATCTGTTCAGGTCGGAAACGGGTTGCATACGGGATAACTGTGGGATGAACATGGATGTGTATGGATGTGTATGGGATGTGTAAGAATGCATACCGGCACATACGAACGTTGTCAACATTCATAAGTGCAAATTCAAATCAAATTCAAATGGATAGATTTGAATTTGCTTAATTTGAATCGAATTTGGTTAAATTTGAATTTTAAAGATTCGAACTGAGTCAGATTTTCAGATATTCAACTTCAATCGAATAGCATCCCAAAAATTGCATTTGTGCATGCCCCTAGTCCAAGGCAGTGAATGGAAGAAAGAGACCCTGAAGAAGACTGTTGCATTACTCTACTGGATTACTGGTAAGTGAGGAAAAAAACCCAGTTTTGGAGCTTCTGGTAAGAAAAGGTCCAGTGAAAGGAGAGAGAAAAAGATAAAAGCTTAAATCTAACATCTGAACATATGGGGGGAAAGAAAGAAAGAAAAGTATGGCTTGCACTAAGTTATATTTTAATCACCCACTATTAATTGCACCTCCTATTATGCCTAAATGGCTGCAACAAAAAATAAGGATTCTGTGGCCTCGGAGATGAATATTTCATGCTGAAGTGTCAGTTCTGGTGAGGGGCTATGGGCTAGCAGGAAACAGCAGCATCCGTTCATACTAGCACAGTGTATACAGTATGAAAGGGGTGCAGCTGGAGTCAGGTTGCACAGTTTAGTCTTGTGGTCAGAGTGCTGGACTCATCTCTCGTAGTCACCTGGTTTGGTTCTGCAATCCTCCCTGAAGCCAGCTGGGTGGCCTTGGGTGGGTCACAGCTTCCGTTCTGAGCTCTCACAGCCCCAGTTGTCCCTAAGGCTGTCTGTTGTGGGGAGCAGAACAGAAGGTTTGTCATACTTTGAGTCTCCTTAAGGGTGAGAAAAGGGGAGGTATACAAGCCAACTGTTCTTCCTCCATGAAACCAGCCTGGCCTTGGGATAGTCACAGCTCTCGTTCTGATCTCTCACAACCCCACCTATCTCAGAGAGTGTCTGTTGTGGGAGGGAGAATGGAAGGTTTGTCAGACGCTTTGAGTTCCCTTAAATGGGTGAAAAAGCAGTGTATAAAAGCCCACTCCTCCCCTTCTTTGTTGCTGAATTAGGTTCAGCTGCCACAACGATTGTGATGTTTCTTTCTGCCTAAAGGTCACTTTATTGGTTGTCAGTCCCCAAATTAAAAGGAAAATTATGTTTTTTCTCTTCCATTTTGCTGTTTTGCTCATGTGCAAACTGCTGCTCAAACTTGTAGATGGACTGGGTTGCTTTGTTTAATCACAAGAGTCCTATATTCCCAGAGTTTCTGGTAGAGGCAATGCAAAATACATTAGCTTCAAACTGTTCTAGGTCACAAGTGAGCATTCTTACGGTTCCAAACAAGGAACAAATTCTCTCCCCTTTAAAACAGGGCTTGTTCCCAAATCTGAACCAAACTTGCATGTTCTAAATTCAAACACCACTCAGCCCGTTTTTCCGCATGGCCAGAACACTTGGAATATTCTGTGTTTTTCATATCTTGTTCCAAACTCGGGACAAGAGAGAAGAACCTTTCCATTGCACCCTTCTAGTTCCTGCTCCAAATATAGCTTCAAGGTATGACTAAGAACAGAGAACAGACCTTAAACAGCACACCACATGTCACTGGACCACAGTCTAATAATGAGTGATGCTATATTTCTGTTTCCGTTACAGAAAATTAATTCTATTTCACATTTCATACTCATCCATGCAAATTTGTTTCGTCTAGTGGTTAGGGAGCCAGAATCTTATCTAGGAATACTGAGTTTGATTCTGCACTCCTCCATGAAGCCAGCTGGGTGACCTTGGGCGAGTCATAGCTCTCTTCTGAGCTCTCACAGTCCCACCCACCTCACAGGGTGTCTGTTGTGGGGAGAAGAACCAGAAGGTTTGTCAGCCACTTTGAGTCCCCTTAAATGGGTGAGAAGAGCAGGGCAGAAAAGCCAACTCTTCTTTTTCTCCTCTTCCTCATTGTACTTCTTTTGGCCGTGCGAGGATTTTCTCTCAATTGATCACAAAAACGTACACGCCACCTCTTAAGCAGGTTGGAGACAGGTTGTGACGGAGGAAGATTTAGCAAGCTACCCCGGGGGGTGTGGGGGAAGATGTGACTCAGATCATCCTATTATAATGTTTGCTGCTTTTATCACTCAACTTTTCTCTAGCTCTTCATGTTCCTCCAGCAAATGAAAATTCTATTTTCCATTCAAAGTCTAATCGTTTGGAAGTTGAGCAATTTCATCTTCTTCCACTTGATAAAGTGGGAGTTAATTAATTGCACTAAGTTGGTGTCTTTACTCAAAATGACTTTTTTTCTATCCTGCATTTATGAGTTGTGAGCCCCACCCTGTTTAATACTTTTTTTCCCATACTGGGCATGGAGAATTGACCGTCCAAGACCCGTGGCCCAGTTTTGAGATGTGGCTCATTTGAACTAGCAAATTCTAGCATATAGCTTCCTCACTAGATCTAAATGCCATGAGCTTCATTCCTTGGGACAGGGAAAAACAACCAAGAACAAAAGCCGATTAATGGTACAAAGGGAGAATGAACACATTTTCTGTGGGATTGTGTACACAACCAGCAGCAAGCAACCTCAGACGACTTGTGTAGCCCAAGGCTCCTAGGTGATACCTTCTCTTTGAGGTTCCTCTAAGTCAACCTGCCATGATTTCAGCTGTAAATCTATACCAGCCCTGCTGAAGAGCGCCATTCAATGTCAGCTTGTCCAGGTGGCATCGAGGCTGAGTTTAAACAGCCTTGCAGCTAAGTGTAGCTGCTGAAACACATGTCCATCCAAACTTCATCCTATTGGAAGATGGCATATGCCAGTTTTCTAAGGGTCCTTCAAATATGGTCCCTTTCCAATAAACCTTGCTTCTTCACCCCTAAACCCCTTCCCAATCCAACCAATCGCTTTGTTTGGTGGCTTGCCTCACCAGGAAATAGCATGGCCTTCCCATCAGAGGAAAAGAAGAACTGGAAAGTGAGTATTGTAAATCAAGAGGCTGAACAGAACTGTTTCCTCCTCAGCTTGTCACAAACTTTCCAGCTGAACTGGTTTACTTGAATGTATTCGATTTGCCCACATTCAACCTGGCAGTTGCCCCCTGTAAAGAAAGAATTCTTGGCTTACAGAACTTACAATCCACACTCTGGCTGTGCTCACATTTAAGGTTTAATCCGGGTTCAGTCCGCTTTCAGAGCGAGAGAACGCATCAGCAAATTGACCAGCTGTTTTCTTTCAGTGTTAAATAACTCCACTTTGCTGGTGTGCTCTCACGCTCTGCAGGTGGAGTGAAGCTGTATTAGACTTTAGATGTGACCACAGCCTCTATGTGTTCCTCCATACTTGAAATTTAGCCACTGTGTTGGTCATTTCTAATATTTCAGCCTGACTGTGTGTAGCATGAAATTAAGCATTGTAGGCTGGATTTTCTCTCTTGTCTCTTTGCTGGAAACTTAGTATTTATTGCTTTGTAAAATGAGCAATAGAAAAACAGAGTTTTGCATGTTCGTTTTCAAGACGGAGGGGGAAAAAGGTGAGGGTGACCTAAGTGAAAAGGGGCATTTCCCCACAATTTTTTCCCTACCATTAATGGGATTCCCATTGTAGTGGCTTTTTGTATGTAGTGTGTAACCTAGATTTCAAAAAAAAAACCCCACCAAGTAATGTGTACATTCAAGTCTGTGAGAAAGTGCGCTGTTTTGGACTTCACGTACGTGTTTATGCTTGGTAAAATGTCATAATTATTATATTATTTTAATTCCATGTCTTGTGACCTTTTATGTTTGTTCAATTTTATTTTTATTTTTTTTGCTTTGAATTGTATGATGCCGACTTAAAGAAATAAACTGATTTTTAATTGCTGACGCCGTTTCTGAAGGCCCGCTTCTCTCCCTGGGTCGGGGCCCGCTTTTTCTAGCTGTCTTCGGAATTGTAGGCTGTGACGTCTCATCTATCCAGCTGGCATGTACAGCCATGAACAAACTGAAATAGGCTTGATGGGTTTGGTGTGGTCGACAGAGGCAGCAGCTGAACTCCCATCTCAAGAATTAGAAAAGTTGCTTTTGTTGCAGTGATATGAGCACCTTAATCTAATGGATCCCACTCCTAGGACTGCATCCAGACTTTGCATACTTATTTGCAGAATACGCAAGCAAAGTCTGAATGCAGGCGATGTCTGGATGCAACTCTAAGTAAACAATGCAGCCCTAATGTGTGTGTTTCTGTCATGCTTTACAATACAATTAATTCAATTCAAAAACCTTTACTGACGTAAAAGAACACACAGATATTGAAATCCCTTTATACAGTTGAAGCCATTGATTGATAATTAAAAGTGAGGACTTGGTGTAGCACGTGGATATTTGATTTGAATTGAATCCCAAAAATTGCATTTGCACACCCCTATTTTCTCTTAAGCTGCTAAAGCACTTTCACTTCTCAGTAAGAGTCCCGGTTTTACTTTTTACTGAAACAGAACATTCCTTCCCTTGCGCATTGCTGAAGGAATATGGAAGATGCATTGGCTGTGTCCCCAAATGACTTATTTGCCTCTCTAGTTTCCCTCCACTGTCACTCTATTCAGGCGGACTTTAAAAGTGCCATGCAATTCCGGAATAAGAGTCCACATGAGTTGAGCAAAACACATGTTTAAAACGTACGTTCGGTCCCCACGGAAGTGTGTTTGGCTTGCCCGCATCTTTTTCTCCCCGCCCCTCTCTTGTTGATAGGGTGCTGGCAGGAACGGGGAAGGACTGCGCTCTGCACGGCCACAACCAGGAAGAAACCCCTGACAAGTTAAAAGGAAAATAGCCATCGGTTCTCTGTTCGTCTCCCAGATCTCCGCCCCCCGGAATGGCTTCCGGTGCCGGCAAAGGCAGTGGCTGCAGCCATCGGCCGTGCGATCGTTTGCTCATTCACTCTCAACACTTTCACTGATCACTGTCAAAATCCACCCAGTAGAGCAGTGGTGACTGTAGCAATCCACCACTTCACATCTGATAAGAATTACAACAATGTTGCAATTCTGCACTATTCTGCCTCTTTGAAAGTTCTGACCTTTAGAAAGGGAAAGGAAGGGAAGCTGCTGCACTTCTGGGAGATGTGTGAATGTTTTATGGCTGTGTGTGCAGGCAGCAATCCCCGCCCCTTTGCCATGGAGTGTCCCCATGGTAAATGCTGCCAGGAAAATGTGTGTCTTCCAAAAAGAGCGCTGAAACTCTTCTTTAAAGTGCACTTTTTTGTCGTGAATTTTCCTCCTTTTGTAGCGCTGAAAGCTCATTGACAAGCCGGGCATGGGGGCGCTCAGAGGCTTTAAATTGCTTGGGGACAGGGCCATTGTCCCTAGAATTGTATCTTTGATATTCTTGCTCCATTCTTCCCTCACTCCCCCTCCCAACTGCTTTTCTGGCTGCTTATTTTTTAAATCCCTCTGTGTTTTCTGCAAAAGCAGTACAGACTAATTAAAGAAATATGATCTATTGCATTATCAGTCTAGTGCAAAAAAGATTTATTTATTTTTTAATGATGGACAGAGTCCACACGTTTGAGATTAGAACAAAGGAGAATGGGGGGGCACAGGATGGGAGGGCATCGGGCAGGAGGGAAGGCTGGTTGTACCCACCCCAGTGCGGTTCAGCCCCCTCTAGCCCTGTCCCCTGCTTACACATGACAAGAGAAAATGGGTTGCCTTCCCAAGATGGATTGAATCCTGTGTAAATGAGACGCTGGCCTGGGGAAGCACAAACCACCCCGAAGACGATCCTGGAGGGGAAATGTGAGCAATGTGAAGAGAAGACAGCTGGAGGCCATCCTGAACTATGGGTGTGATCACAGTCCAGGTCTGGAAGCCCCCATAACCTTGGATGTCAGATGTGCACAAATGGTTTTTTTGGCATTCGATTTGCAACGAATTGAATGGTAGAAAATTCATATTCGTTCTAATAGATCCCTTTCATATGTGGTAGGATTCTACTTGATACCAATGTATTTGCACGAATTTGTACAGATATCCGATACAAATGCATACGGATCCTTGATACGGATCTTGGATACATATCCTGAGTTCAGATCCTATAGAAACATGTACATATACCAATGCATACGGATTAGATATGTATCCTATACGAATGCATACATATCGATATGTAGGGGGAAGTATTTCTTCACCCAGAGGGTCATCGGCTTATGGAATGTGCTGCTGGAAGAGGTGGTGACAGCTACCAGTCTAGATGGCTTTAAGGTAGGGTTAGATAAATTTATGGATGACAGGTGTATCAATGGCTACTAGAATGAATGCCTAGGTGCATCTTTCAGGCTGGGGGGGGACGGGGACCGGGGCACTTCTAAGACCATTTGCTGGGATTCAAGAGCAGGAGGTTTGCCCTTGTCTCTGCTTGAGATGCCCATGAGCATTTGGTGAGACACCATGTGCGACAGGATGCTGGACTAGATGGGCTGTGGCCTGATCCAGCAGGGCTTCTCTTATGTTCTTATGTATCCCCAGTACAAACTATTCATATGAATGTTATGAATGTTGTAACATTCAATTTGTGTACGAATGTCTGAGTTTGTATGATTAACAAATATTACGAATATTCATGAACTGCTTGGATGTGATCCCGCCTTGAAGTCCTTTTCATGGCAGCTGCTGCTGCCGCCCTCTGCTGGCCAAAGATGCCTAAGGCATCTAGAAGAATATCAGAGAGAGCTGTGACTAGCCCAAGGTCACCCAGCTAGCTTCATGGAGGAAGAAGAGTTGGCTTTTCTACCCCACTTTTGTCACCCATTCAAGGGGACTCAGAGCAGCTGACATACAATCTTGTCCCCATAGGTGGGGCTGCGAGAGCCCAGAAGAGAGCTGTGACTAGCCCAAGGTCACCCAGCTGGCTTCGTGGAGATGGAAGAGTTGGTTTTTATATCCCGCTTTTCTCACCCATTTAAAGGCACTCGAAGCGGCTAACCAGCCAGTTTCCCTGTCCAGTTTTGCAGGGAACAGGGGGTTCAAGAAGCACGGGAAAAATACCCCCCCCCAAAACCCCCTTTTGCAAAGCTTACAGGCAAGCAAGATCCTGCTGGCTCGGAGGATAAGAAGAGGGGGAAGAGCATCGCATCGCCCGCTTCCTCTGCATGATGCAGGCACGGTGCACCCATTGACCATCACCTCCTCCGCCTCCGCCTCTTGCCATCCCTCCCTGGCCCCGCCCCCGGAGAGTCCGGGCACAAGCGCAATGCTCGCCAAGATTGTCCCTCGCTGCGCCCCGTAGTAGGACTTCCCCCCTCCTCCTCCTCCTCCCCTTCCTTCGCCCCTTCCCCCCCCCCCACGTGGTCCAGGGCAGCTGCTGGATGCGGGGCTCGAGTAAGTGAGCAGCAGGCGCAGCCGTTGCAACGGCGAGACAGAGGGACGTGTCGATGCATGCGTCGTGCATTTGCACGGATCTAACGCCCGTGCACGCGTAATGCACGCGTGCAGACAGAGCAAGAACCGCCCCGGGCCCGGAAGGAGCGCGCTAGGCTAGGCTGGGGGCGCCCGCGCGGGGATGCCCCTGGCCTGGCTGGGGTGGAGGAGGGCGATCGGGGCGGCCGCCGAGGCCCTGGCAGGACGCGCGGGCAGCGCACGTATCCCCCGGCGGGCGCGGATAGCGGGGGCTGCCGGGCAGGTACGGAGAAGGGGCTGGGGAGAGCCTCGCCGCCCACGCCGCCTCGTCCTTGCTCTATAACGCCCTCCCATCCCTCCTCCCTGGCACCCCAGGCGCCCTTTATCTCCACCCGCCCCCGCGTCCTTCATACTAGGCTCCCTCCCTCCGGCCTTCCCTCTGGGGTCCTTCGCTCTCTTTCCCCCTTCCCTCCCCGTAGTGACCCTGGCTTCCTCCATTCCGGGATCCCTCCCTCTATCCCTCCTTCCCGGTATCTTTAATTCCCGTTGTTCTGGTTTCTCTCCCTGGGACCCCGGACTGCCTTTACCGCTAATATTCCTCTCCCTCAGCCCCCCTGGCAGCCTCTTCTTCTTTTCCCTTTAATCGCCTTTCTTCCTCCCCTCCCCACCACTTCCGATCTCCCCTCCCTCCTTGCATCCCTCCCTCCCTCCTCTCATCCTTCCCTCTTTCCCCCCTCACTCCATCTCTTCTTTCCCTCTCTCCTTTCCTTTCCCTTCCTATTTCCCTTCCCCTCCCTCCTTCCTTTCCCCCCTCTCCTCTCATCCTTCCCTCTTTTCTCCCTCCCTTCATCCCTCCCTCCCTATTTCCCTTTCCCTCCCTCCTTTCACCACTCCCTCCCTCCCTCCTTTCCCCCCTCTCCTCTCATCCTTCCCTCTTTTCTCCCTCACTTCATCCCTCCCTTCCTATTTCCCTTCCCCTCCCTCCCTCCTTCCTTTCCCCCTCTCCTCTCATCCCTCCCTCTTTCCCCCCTCATTTCATCCATTCATCCCTCCTTTCCCTCCCTCCCTCTCTCCTCTCATCCCTCCCTCCTTTCCCCCTCACTTCATCCCTCCTTTCCCTCCCTCCCTCTCTCCTCTCATCCCTCCCTCCTTTCCCCCTCACTTCATCCCTCCTTTCACCCCTCCCTCCCTCCTTCCTTTCACCCTCTCCTCTCATCCCTCCCTCCTTTCCCCCTCACTTCATCCCTTCATCCCTCCTTTTCCTCCCTCCCTCCTTCCCCCCAGCCATGCATTCCCTCAGTGCTTTCCTGTACCTATCCCAAGGAGCCCCTCCTTGTCTTCAGCTCTTTCCCCCAGGCCTCAGAACCCCTGTGGCCCCTGTGGCTGTGGCTGCTTCCGAGGGCCTTGGTGGGGCATCCCGGCTTCTCCTGGGGTCGGCGCAGCTGACGGTTTCCTTCTGCTCCCCGTCTCCCTTTCAGTGGCTGGCCATGAATGAGGAGCTGAGGGTGGTGGCCAGCCACCAGGCCAAGCGGCTGAAGAGCAGCAATGGCAGGGAGGAGGAGGAGGAGGAGGCCGGCGGTGGGAAGCAGGAGAGAAACAGGAATGGGCACGAGTCCAAACGCTTCAAGGCCGCGGCGGAGGATGTGGAAAACAGGGCTAAGAAAATCCCCAAAAGGAAGATTGTGCTCCTGATGGCGTATTCTGGGAAGGGCTACCATGGCATGCAAGTAGGTGCCTGTACATGGGGGGGGGGGCAAAAGAGGGCCCTGGTGACAGGACCGAGGGAGGCAGAGGGGGAGTGTCACCAGCGGCCTCGTGCCTTTGACCTCACAGCTTCTGTGGCTGTTTCATACCTGGAGCCTCTTTGGTTCTTGTGGTTAGAGTGCTGGACTCACATCTTACGGCCACCAGGTTTGGTTCTGCACTCCTCCACAAAGCCAGCTGTAGTGGGGAGAAGAACAGAAGGTTAGTCAGCCGCTTTGAGTCCCCTTAAGGGTGAGACAAGTGGGGTATAAAAGCCAACTCTTCTTCTTCCTCCACAAAGCCAGCTGGGTGACCTTGGGCTAGTCACAACTCTCTTTCTGAGCTCTCACAGCCCCACTGACTTCACAGGGAGTCTGTTGTGGGGAGAAGAACAGAAGGCTTGTCAGCTGTGTTGAGTCCGCTTAAGCACGAGACAAGGGGGGGGGTATCACAGCCAACCAGTGGGTGGCACCTTGCCTCTCTTGTTCCGCTGATTAAATGATTCTGTCCTCCCTTTGTTCCAGCGCAACCTAGGTAATGCTCAGTTCAAGACCATTGAAGACGACTTGGTATCGGCTCTCATTCGCTCCGGCTGCATCCCAGAGAACCATGGCAAAGACATGAAGAAAATGTCCTTTCAGAGGTGTGCCCGGACAGACAAGGTGAACCTTCAGGGCCTGCAAGACCAGGCAGCCGCTTCTCACTACTGTTTTCCACCGGTTTGCACCCTCTTCTGCCCATCCTGTTTCACTACCAAGAGAGTTGGTGACAGCAGCCGGCCTGGATAGCTTTAAGAGAGGATTAGGGTGTTTCTGCACTAGCTGCGGAAACTGGTTTAATTCCCCCCCCCCCCCCCAAGACAGATTAAAAACACCTCGAGTAGCTTCTGCACCACAGACCAGATTGGAGACACTTTGCGGAGGCCATTTCTGCATTTCGGCACGCAAGATCCATCTTAAAAATGGGTCTTTCTGCTGAAATCCAGATTAAAACAAAGGCCTGAAAAATCAGGTCTTCAGTCCGTCACTTCGCCTGGACGTGTGCAGAAGCAGGACGCTTCCACACATGGCCAGGCGAAGGGACAGATGTCCCTCTGGCCGCCATGTTGGGAGGGGCGGAAGCAGGACAGGCTGCCTCCGGAACCCCCTCCCTGCATGCAGGGTGCTGCCAGAAACACACGGTGACTGGCAGCTCACTGCTCCAGTCTGGCGGCTCCGGGGGCGGGGGCGGCGCGCAAGCCAGAGGACTTTTGGCATGGGTGCTGGTGCTTTTTACGGCAAATACGGAAACACCCTTAGATCCATTCTCGGAGGTCAGTATTATCAATGGCTGTTGGAGGAGATGGCTGGGTACTAGGGATGGGCAGCAGTGTTCAAAACATTCGATAGTTGATCAAATTTGTTCGAATTTCAACATTCAAACAAATTTTGAATTTTCAGATCTATTCATTCGAATTATTCAGACATTTCTATGTGTATAGGTGCCTACACGATGCGTACTTGCACGCACGCATCTTTCCCGCATCCGTACGTGTTTGTACGGGTCCATATGGGATGTGAACAGGCTGCATACGGGATAAATATGGGATGCGTATGGGTGTGTACAGAAGTGTAAGGGACGCGTACCGGCACATGCAAATGTTGTCGACATTTGTAAGGGCAGATTCGAAGAGATAATCTGAATGAATAGATTTGGGTTTGCTTAATTCAAACTGAATTTGGGAAAATTCAAATTTTAAAGATTCAAATCCCAAAAACTGTACTCATGCACGACCCCTACTACGTACTCCTTCCAGGTTGGAGTGAGAGGCAGGATGCCTCTAAAAGCCGTTTGTTGGGGTTCGAGAGCAGGTGAAGGTTTTGCCTTTGTCTTCCGCTTGAGATGCCTTTGGGCAATTGGTGGGCCACTGTGTGAGACAGGATGCTGGACTAGATGGGCTGTGGCTTGACCCTGCAGTGCTTCTCTTATGTTCTTATATTCCTGTTAGCTTGCGCTTCGCCGCTTTCCCTCTTTTTAGGGTTGCTGTCTTCAGGACTACTCTAAGGCCACTAAGTCTTTACACTCATACGTGGAGGCCATTTTAGTCAAGGAAGTAACACCACCCCAGCCTTAACATTGGAAGTAAACATCTGTGTGCCTCGTTTTTTTAAAAAATATCCTCTTTCGCAGGTGGAGAGGCCTTAGCCCTAACTTCGCATGGGAAGAAGGGCTCTCTATTTCCTTGCTATCTGTGACTGCCTGGCAGTGTAGGAAAAAAGGGGAACAGGGCAAGAATGTTGGGGCTGTTGGCGTGCCCGCACGGATGGAGTTCCACCATTCGGCTGCCATTTTGCCTTCCCAAAAGCAGTGGCATCTCATCTTTTGTAGAAGCATCATGTGTGCGTGCGTGCATGCATGTGTGTGTGTGGCTAGCCTGGGTGCCACGCGTGAAATGCCCTGTTCTTGCGTGGCTGCCCCTCATGGATCTTGATCCATGCAGGTAAGCAATCAAAACAAATGTGCGTTCAAGATACAATAGAAAATGTGTCCCACCATCACCACCACGCAACTTTAGTTATTTCACAATAGCCAGAAGAGCGTTTGCTCAGCTGATCTCCAGTTTTTCTGTTTCTTGCCTGCCCACCTCTTGTAACATGCAGGGCGTCTCGGCAGCTGGACAGATTGTGTCCCTGAAGGTCTGGCTGATAGAAGATATTGTTCAGAAGATCAATGACCACCTTCCTCCTTCGATAAGGATTCTAGGTAAGAAGTCCAGGTCTCAGTTTCCTTCTGGTATCCCAGAAGAGCACAGAAAGGATAAATCCTTCTTTTTAGTTCAGAGGGAGGACAAGATGCTGCTCACTGGTAGAAGGAAAGGTGGCTTTTATACCCTGCTTTTCTCATCCTCAAGAGGACTCAAAGCTGCTGACAAACCTTCTGTTCTTCCCCCCACAACAGACACCCTATAACATAAGTGGGGCTGTGAGAGCTCAGAAAGAGAGCAGTGACTAGCCCAAGGCCACCCAGCTGGCTTCCAGTAGGAAGAAGAGTTGGTTATATAACAACCCCCCCCTTTCTCACCCTTAAGGGAACTCAAAAGCAGCTGACAAACCTTCTGTTCTTCTCCCACACAACAGATATCATGTGAGGTAGGTGGCTTTGTGAGAGCTCAGAAAGAGAGCTGTGACTAGCCCAGGGTCACCTAGCAGGGAGGAGTGCAGAACCAGGAGACAACTAGATAAGAACCAGGAGATGACGAGATAAGAATCCAAAACTCTAACCATAGGACCAAACTGGCTCACTCTTTTTTCCAATTTAGGGCTCAAAAGAGTTACGGGAGGGTTCAATTCCAAGAACAAATGTGACGCCCGGACCTACTCTTACATGCTGCCCACGTTCGCCTTTGCCCACAAGGACCGTGACCCTCAGGACGAGACCTTCCGCCTGAGCAAGGAGACGCTGGAGACCATCAACGGCCTGCTGGCTTTCTACAAGGGGACTCATAACTTCCACAATTTTACCTCACAGAAGGGGCCCCGGGACCCCAGCGCCAAGCGTTTCATCATGGAGATGTTCTGTGAGGTGCCTTTCGTGAGGGAAGGGATGGAGTTTGCCGCCATCAAAGTGAAAGGGCAGAGCTTCATGATGCATCAGATCCGCAAAATGGTTGGCCTGGTGATTGCCATAGTGAAGGGCTACGCCCCCGAGTCCATCCTGGAGCAGAGCTGGGGGGATGAGAAGGTGGACATCCCCAAGGCCCCGGGGCTGGGGCTGGTTTTGGAACAGGTCCACTTTGAGAAGTACAATAAGCGTTTTGGGAATGACGGCTTCCATGAGGCCCTGGAATGGGCAGAGGAGGAAGAGAAGATTGCCGCCTTTAAAGAACAGCACATCTACCCCACAATTATAAACTCTGAGAAACTGGAGAAGTCTATGATGTTGTGGCTGGAGACGCTCGGCAACCATGACTTTAACTCCACGGCCCTGAGAACACAGGTGGACAGCACAGAAGCTAAGGTAACAGGGAAGAGGGTCCACACTTGCTCTGATGACTAACTGTGTATCAGTAGCTACAGAAATGGATGGCCAGGTACCAGCTCCAGGTTGGAGAGACAGACAGGAGGCCTCTGAAGGCCATTCTCAAGGAATCGACAGCAGGTGAAGGTCTTGCCTTTGTCTTCTGCTTGAGATGCCCAGAAGCAACTGGTGGGCCACTGCGTGAGGCAGGATACTGGACTAGATGAGCTGTGACCTGATCCAGTAGGTCTCTCAATTCATGGAGGTCAGGTGTATCAAGGGCTATGAGAATGGTTGCCCGGGTACCACCTCCAGGTTGGGGAGGCCAAGCAGGAGGCCTCTAAAGGTTTTGCTTTTCCCTTCCGCTTGAGAAGTTGCTTAAACAACTGGTGGGCCACTGTGTGAGGCAGGATGCTGGACTAGATGGGCTGTGGCCTGATCCAGCAGGGCTCCTCTTATCCTCTTATGTCTCTGTCCTTGGCTTAAGTTTTCATGTCCCTTTGCTCTAAGCAGACTGTAAGTATTTCACCCTTCATCGATAAACTTTCCTGACCTTTATTCATTCATTTAGGGAATTGACATATTTGCCCTGTACCACAGTGCCAGGGCAGTTAACCAAGAGAAGTTGAAACAGCAGTAGAAATAATAGAAATAGAAATAAAAGGGGAAATAGAAACTAAATTATCTCAGGGAACCAAATGCCAGATTAAACAATTATATTTTTACCAGGTGTTTGACGTTCCTTTCTGTTGATGCCTGGTGTTTCTCTGAAGGGAGATTGTTCTATAGCCTGTGGGGCAGGGGGGGGGGCACTGCTGAGAAGTCTCTTCCTTTGGGCTCCATCCTCTAAACCTCCTCCAGGGGTGACACCAAAAGCAGAGCCTCCTTATCAGATCTGTGAACATCCTGGTCTGTTTTTGCAACCATTCTAGATTGGTGTCATCTGCTATCATAAGAACATAAGAAGAGCCCTGTTGGATCAGGCCACAGCCCATCTAGTCCAGCATCCTGTCCCAAAGCCTTCTCCTGCTCCCAAATCACAGCAGATGCCCTTGAGCATCCATTCTAGTAGCCATTGATGCATCTGTCCTCCGTGAATTTGTCTAACCCTTTCCTAGAACCATCTAGGTTGGTTATTATGTGGTACAGGGTGTGACATGAAAGAAGGAGAGCACATGCTCATTGTCCTCATACATGCCCTAGGTAGATTCTGTAGATGATGTTAACCTGCAGTTGGTGTGTTCCATTGAGGCAAGAAAGGGTCTGTGCCTCCCAAATGTGTCTTCACAGGGGTTTCCCAGGGCTCTGCAGACCCCCCTCCCATCTTGACTCCTTGAGGCATAGGGCACACCTGCTTTTGAGAACATCGTTTGACAATCTATGCTCCTCCTCTTCCACTTTGCCTTCTTCCTGCAGGACGCCCATCCTGACGGCAGCGATGGAGGTGAAGTCGACTCTGACTGACCAAATGGACAGCAGCCTCAATGCAGAGGCCATGGCTTGTCGTGCGCCAGCCTGTATCTAGTGAATGGCAGGTTTTCTCTGAGGCCGTGGTGATCTCTGCCCATAGCGTGAATGTGACCCATGATGGGTGTCCATGCTAGACTGTCCAGGAAGGAAGAGCAGAAGAGACCTCTCGGCAGAGACGATTTCGCTATGTGCGGCACGCAGATTGACAGTAGGGTAGCTGCATCCTGTAGTGAATGAATTACGCTTTCTGAGACACGCTTTTTAAATTGTCAGTGGAATGATGTGGCTTTACTAGCAGAGAATATGAATAATTGGACTCCCAGGCTAAGGCCAAGGTGATAATGCTTTTACTTTTCATTTGTAAAGGAAGGCCAAAGTGCCTTTCTCTTTCTCTCTTTTCTTTTTTAAAAGCCTTCGGTTCAACTGCTGGAATAAGGGGCATTTCCTTTCAGGTCTGTATATTTGTATCTGATCTACCCAAGTCAAAATAAAGTCTTTGACACAAACAATACCTACAGAGTCTCTCTCTTTCCACGTTTTCTTTCCTTTTCAAATGGCAAAGTTACAATAATAAATCTTTATTGATTAGTCATTGTGACCTTATCAAATATTAATTTAAAACCATATATTCTGTTAAAGGGGTATAAAGAGGGAAGGGGAAAGGAAGAAAAGAAAAGCAATGTCCCATTTGTCGTACTCCTCCAGGATTATGGTGCTCATCTCTAATCTTCATAGCCTTCAGAATGAACCTTGCCACTCTGAAGTTTGTGTACTTATTTTGTTTATATATTTATTATTTATATTTATATTCCGCCCTATACCCGAAGGTCTCAGGGTGGGTAACAACCTTTAAAACAACAAATTACAAACTGATATATATTAAAAACAATAATATACATAAAAACACTTAAAAGATTCAGCATGTTTAAGAAGAAGGAGTTGGCTTTTCTACCCCACTTTTCTCACCCATTTAAGGGGACTCAAAAGTGGCTGACAAAGCTTTCTATTCTTCTCCCCACAACAGAACACCCTGTGAGGTAGCTGAGGCTGTGAGAGCCCAGAAGAAAGCTGTGACTAGCCCAAAGTCACCCAGATGGCTTTGTGGAGGAAGGAGAAGAGTTGGCTTTTCTACCCTGCTTTTCTCACCCAGTTAAGGGGACTCAAAGTGTCTGACAAACCTTATTTTCTCCCCACAACAGACACCCTGTGAGGTGGGTGGAGCTGTGAGAGCTCAGAAGAGCTGTGACTAGCCCAAGGTCACCCAGCTGGCTTCATGGGGGAGGGTGGAACTGAACCCAGTATTCCCAAATAAGAGTCCCTAACCACTAGACCAAACTGACTTCCAAATGTTCTAAATATTAAAATAATAGTATCTGCCGTGGGGGGAAAGTATAATCACCTTAGCAAAGGCCAGGGCAAAGAGATACATCTTCATCGCCTTCCTGAATATATCCAGATATCCAGATTTAAGGCATGGACAGGTCAGTATGGGAGAAGGAGTTCCTTTAGATACTTGTTCTCTGAGCAGCAAATGCAGTTTTGTTATCAGAAAGTTGTTCATTAAGAGGGGAGCAAGGTAGCAATCCCTGGTACTTTTGTATAAACAGCATTCAAGGAAAAAGTAAGTCAAATCTTCTAAGGCACAAATGGGAAGTTGGGATACTTTGAAAGAACCATTTTGCTCTTTTTAAAAATTAAATCCTCTTGGAAAGTAGCCCAGAAAGGTATACTTCTGTAAAAGGTACAAGCATTTTTTGTAATGTAATGGCATTTTTTTACCCATTAATGGGTACTTAATGGGTACTTCTAGTGACAGTGGAAAAACACCCAAAAAGTTTGTTAGCAAATGACTAGGAGCAAGTCACAGGTGTGCTTGCTTATGGGAGCCACCATAGTGCAAAAGCATATCTCTGCCTTCTCTGGATTTTTACAGGAGTAAAATTCAGAAATCACATCTGGCCCTAAAGATGGGGCTGCAGAAGGAAGCCTTGTGCTGTGCTGCTGACACAAGACTCTGAATTGTGTAAATGGGCTTGCGTGAATGTGAAGTTCTTTTGCGCAGAGATGTTACCACAAGTGTTGATTGGGAATACCATGGACTGCAAGAAGCTGAAGCTGGTTCTCCTTGGTTCAGCTAAAACAGGTTCCTCCGTTACGGCAGTGATAGCCAAAACAGACATTCCCATACTTTGGATGTATTGTGCAAGGACCTACATCACTCTTGAATATTTGCTATTGGGTACCACCAAGTTGTGGTCATCTCCCATTTGAATGCATTGGTACCACTATGCAGTTTTCTTGGCAGGGATACAAAAGCGGTTTGCCATTCCCTACTTCTGGAGACAGGCTGGGGCTTGAACAGCAAACCTCTGCTTTCCAGGAAGTTTGCTCTATCACTGGGCTACATGCACTTCCAAACTGCAGACGTGTAGAAGTAGTTTGCCATTGCCTATTTCCAGGGTCAGGCTGGAACGGTCTGCTCTCCTCTCAGGTTTCTGAGCTACAGGCACACCCAGCCACCTTGAATATTAGGAATCAGGTAACAATGCCTTCTGCTGCTAAGGCTCATGGGAGTTGTAGTCCCGAGGAATCAGCACCAACTCTCCCATGAGATAAAAACAGTGTTAGATGTCCTGTCTGCTGCTCTATGGTAAATAAGGCGAACGAGTAATTCATGGGATCCTTCGGTGTTATGATCCCTCTGAGCTTCCGTAGTGTCCCGTTGATTCTCGTTTACATTCAATCCCGCCTGCTTCAGTGCCGGGCTTCTGATTGGCCGCCTGACACAACTGTCACTTGTATAGTCCAATCGCGTGAGCGTATCACTTTTCCCCTCTTCCTGCCCCTCCCTTGTCCTCCCACCGGAAGTGAAACCTCCTAAGATGGCGGCTTAAAGATGGTGGGTACCTCCGTCATTTCTCCTTCCTCGGCTTAAACTGTTTAGGAGATCACAGACAAATAAAACCTGTGGGCCAGTGTTTGAGCCTCTGGCTTTAATGCATGGGAGATTCTGATCACATGAATGTCAGAAGTTTTAATTAATAATAAATATTACTATTAATAATAAATATTAATATTAATAAATATGGTATCCTGTGAAACAAACAGTTTTTTGGTGGAAAACACATAATAAATGAACGTTATTATATCATTATCATTATTATTAATAAATATTATTTTCAATATTATCGTTATCATAAACGTAATTATTACGTTTATTTATGATGACGATGATATATTATATTGTCAATATTATTACCATAATATTAATAAATAAATGTAATAATAATAATAATAATGTTTATATATGATGTGTTTTCCACCAAAAAACAGTTTGTTTCACAGGATACCATATTTTGTGAATCACCCTGAAATGATTGCCAGCTTAGACGTGCTAATAAGTCAGATTTTTCACAGGTTGCCTCAGTCCTCCTCAGCCTTACTCCAGGGGCTTTTCGATCAGTAAAGTGTCTTGGCATTGCCTGAGGATACAGTGAAACCGTGCTCGCTTCCCTCCTCAATGGGACGCTCACTTTCCTTTGAGGTCTACAGTCTGAGCAAACATGCAACCTGAGAATGCTATGTGCAGTAACTGCTACTTAGTTAATGGTCTCGTAAGGAATTAAGGAGACTAGTGTGCCTGCAAAATATCTAAAGGGACGCCTTATTTCACATCGACCTGCAAGTGCCCTAAGATCTGGAGGGGAGGCCCTCCTGGTTGTCCTGCCACCCTCAGTAGGAAAAGGGGTGGGTACCCAGGAGAGGGCCTTCTCAGTGATGGCCCCCAGGCTATGGAATAGTCTTCCCCTTGAGGTACATGAGACTTCTTCACTGTATATGTTTAGGAAGGCAGTAAAGACGTACCTCTTTGCCCTGGCCTTTGGTTAAATGGGAATACACTGTCTCATCCTGCTTTACAGACACTGATATCGTTTTAATGCATGCTGCTGTTTTTTAAATATATGTCTGATTTTAAATTGTTACTTGCCCTGAGACCTTTGGGTATAGGGTGGGAAAGAAATACAAATAATTAATAAATAATAATATCTGCAGATTCTCAAGGCAGAAGCTTCAAAGGAGTGTGCCTGCCAGCATCAACTTTGCTTGAACTGTTCTAGCCTTACTGTTTATTGCACATACCTAAATGAGTAATTTCATACACACTTCTCTTCCCTACTGTGAATAGGTGAGATGCAAATTAACCTGGGATTTCCTTTAACCAATAAGGATCACCCTGAAAGGGAAACTTTTGGCCAGGATAGGCTTAAAAAGCACACTGCTTTTTAACTAGATGATCAGCTGCTCTATATTTGTAATATAGAACAAAGGACATCCTTTGTCCTTATGGATGGAAGAACCTTATGGATGGAAGAAAGCAATTTTAGAGCAGCAATTTTCCTAAAAGTATTCATGTGGCTGGGGTATAAAGTGAACCCATGTGACCCATAGTTTGAGTGGCCTCTGGCACATTAAAGCAGCAATGCCAGTCTTTTTCTCTTTTTGTTATTCTTTCCTGTTTTGTTTTGTTTTTAGATTCTGCATATGAGATCCTCAACCCAACTAGCAACTCCTGACAACTGGGCTTCACTGGTATCTTCTAAGAGAAGGGGGAACAAGTCTCAGATACATACATTGGGAGACTCGAGATATGAGATTACTGAATAACATGAACTGACAAAATCAGAATCCTAAAATAAGTTCCTAAAGTAGGGAATGACTTGGGTCTGCAGTGAGATTAAGGATGCTAGGCACACACATCCAGCTTCCAACTTAGTTGCTTAAAATGGAGTTTTTGGTGAGGTTTAAATTATTTGATTTCAAAATCCAGAAGTAAAAAGCACAGAGGTTGTTTTCCAACCATAACTGCCCCACAAAACACTTTGAATACCTGAAATCCAAATATTTCTATTGGCTGTTATATTGTTAGCTTTTGTTTGTAAACAACCAAGAGCTACAACAATATGGAAAATGGAATAAAAGTTGTACCTAATGTGAAAAAGTGGATTGTATTTGTACGTTTGCCTGGAATATTCTTAAAATTATCTTCACTGTCAGCATATTCTTTTAAGGCCCTTTCTGCATTCCAGAATTAGGGCCCTGCCATTCCCTTGCCAGTGCAAATGGAGTCTGCTGTGGGCTGTATTAGAAGCCGGGCTGATGTCGCCAACCCCTGTGCTGCCCGTTTTTGTTTGTTATCAAAAGAAGAGACTCGAGGCACATAAAAACTGCATGGACGATAGCTGTTTATGTAATACAAGCACTTTAATACAATACAATACAATACAATACAATTCAGACACAGAAAGGAAACCAAGGATTATTAAGAAATAAATATAAATTTTCAGAGTGGAATGTTATATTGGAAGATGTTTATTTACTGTTCTGTCCAGTAACAAACGTTCAGATAATTCTACTGCAGACGGCTGACTTTGGTTTAATGTTTATAACACACGTTCTTCAGCCCATCCACCCCCTCACCCAGCTTGCTTCCAAAACCGCTTTCCTAAAAGTGGCTTAATAACTAAAGTCCTAAGTACACGTGTGTCAGCACAGTTTACGCTGGCAACAGGACGCAGAAGGTGGCCAGGCTTGGGCCACCTGTACTGCTGGGAAGCGTAATTCCATGTAGTGCTGCTGCCGCCACATTGACCAAGGGCTTATGGGAACTGGAGATCCACTGCTGGATGATTCCCAGCCTGAGGCTGATGGGAGCTGCTGTTGGAAGCCAGACCAGGACAGAGACCAGAACAGCTGGACAAAATCACTCGGGTCGGCAGAGGGTCTCCTGAAAGCATGGCTTGGAAGTCAGAGAGTGTGGCGGGGATCTTGGAGAAAGGGCAGTCTCTGGGATGGAAAAATTCAGGGAAGGCAGGTGCATCAATGGTCACTAGAATGGATGCGCAGGTACTACCTTAGGTTGGAGAGACAGGCAGACCATTTGCATGGAATGGATAGCAGGGGGAGGTTTTGCCTTCGCCTTCCACTTGAGATGCCATAAACCATTGGTGGGCCACGGTGCAAGATGGGAGGCTGGGCTAGATACACTGTGGCCTGATCCAGCAGGGCTCTTCTTAGGTTCTGTTGTTGAAATGGGTCTAAAACAGCAGTTGGGGTGCTAGTGTGCTTGCAGACATTCAGTTTGCCAGTGCCTTTTGACCAGCTATGATGGGGATGGAGGCTTGATAGCAGTGGGGTTTCACCATCTGGTATGAGGTTTGAAGCATAGGGATGGAGTACCTCTCCCATTATCACTTAATCACTGGCCATGTAGGTTGATTGCATGGATAATAGTCCAACATTATCTGAAGCTGTGGTTTCATCAAACCAGGTCTAAAATGTGGGGTGGTAAAAGACAAGACCCAGAAGTTTTTAATCTTATAAACAGGTAAATTATGAAGCATCCTTTAAAAATGGATTTGGTGGATCTTAGGAGGAGGATTGAGAGATGGTTTGAACTACATATGTTCTCGCTACTCAGAGTCACATTATTGAGTGGTTTTATGGTGGGATTCAGAGGTGTTCCAACTTTGGCCTCCCAGGTGTTCCTGAACTACAGCTCCCATCGGTGCCAGATATGGGGTGTTTTTCCACTGGCACTAAGAACCCATTTTAGCACCCATTAAGGACACATCTGTTTCCACCACAGCTAGGGAAATCCGGATCATATGGGTCTTTTAGGACCTCAAAATCCAGATTGTAGGGAGCCTGTTTCCACTAGAATTGGGCAATCGGGTCTAGAGGAGGCTAGTGGGAGGGGGCACCCATGGGGGGGGGGTTGCCCCAAAATCAAAACTCCGAAGTCCCTCTGAAGTCATTCTGAAGTTGCCTTTGGAGATTAGCAAAGGCTCCAAAGGGGTTTTTGTGCAGAGCCTTTGCTAATCTCCGAAGGCAACTTTGGACATTGCACCCCCTGTCCCCCCAAATACCTGGGGTGACTGGCAGACCCCTTGTGGGTAGATCCAGATTTGCAAATGGGTGCTCTGGTGTTTCCACAGCAGGCAGGCTAGAACCCATTGCTATCTACTAGATCTGGATTAAGTGAAGTCCCTATTCCTTAGATCCGGATGTTAGATCCGGATTAAAGGAGCACAGTGGAAAAACACCCCAGTTTAACCAGTAGCAAGGAAGGATGGGAGTCGTAGAGTGTTTTTCCACCGTGCTCCTTTAATCCGGATCTAAGAAGATCGGGATCTAAGGAATGGTTACATTCCTTAATCCGGATCTAGTAGATACGGATTAAGGAAAGTACCCAATGTGTTTCCATGGGTGCTAGCCTCCCTGCCGTGGAAACACTGGAGGACCCATTTGGAAATCTGGATCTACCCATGAGGGGTCTGCCTGTTACCCCAGGTGTTTGGGGGGACGGGGGGTGCAATCTCCGAAGTCATTTCGAAGTAATGCAAAACAGCTCCACTGAAGTCTGTGCTGATCTTCGGAGTGAACTTCGAAGTGACTTTGGAGTCACTTCGAAGTTCACTCTGAAGATCAGCACAGACTTCAAAGACGCTCCGGAGCTATTTTGCACAGACTTCGAAATGACTTTGAAGCTTAGATTTTGGGGCTCCCTCCCCCATGGGTGCCCCCTCCTGCTAGCCTCCTCTAGGCCCCATTGCCACACAAGCATGGAAGCAGGCTCCCTTTAATCCGGATTTTCTGCCTGAAGACCCATTGTAGACCCCATTAATGGGGCCTACCGAAAATCCGGATTAAAGGCCAGAAAGTACCCATTTGATCTGGATTTCCCCAGTGGCAGTTGAAACAATCGGGTCCCGAATGGGTGCCATGGTGGAAATGGGATCATCCGGCTCACACCCAAATGGGTGCTAATGGGTGCAAAAATGGGTACTTTCTGACAGTGGAAAAACACCCGTAGTTCTAGAACACTCAGAGGCTCTATGGCCACAACCAAAGGCATGGATAGAACAGTGAGGGGCTGTGGGGTGGCCTAGTGGTTAGGGAGCCAGACTCTTACTTGGGAATACCGGGTTTAATTTTTTACTTCTCCACAAAGGCAGCTGGTTGACCTTGGGCTGGTCACGGCTGTCTTCTGAGCTCTCACAGCCCCGCCCACCTCATAGGGTGTTGTGTTGAGAAGAACAGAAGGTTTGGCAGCCGCTTTGAGTCCCCCTAAAACGGGTGAGAAAAGCGGGGTACAAAAGACAACTCTTCCTCTGCGCATGCTGGGAAACAGAACGTCATTCGACCGGCGACGTTCGAGGGGCGGGCTCACAGTCTACCCTCCGCATGCGCAGTGCTCACACCGTCCTAGGGGGAAAAAAACCCTCGTGGGATACGTAAATTGACGTCAGGCGTTCTCTACTCTTTTGTCCCTTACTGACCCCCGTCCGCCACCGGAAGTTCTTCGCTTTTGTTTCCTTTCGAAGCTCCGCCCTCCGCCTGGGTCAGTTTTCTTGTCAGGAGGAGCGAGCGGCGGCGGCGGCGCTGCTGGGCCCGGCTTGAAGCGGGGCGGGATGAGTGAGGCGGCGCCGGCGCCTGCCCCGAGCGCCGTGCCCTGTGCTGACAACCGTTCGCCATTTCCGGCTACTTAAAGCTGAAGCGGGAGAAAAGGTAGGGTGAGCGGGTAGGCGCTATGTGTGTGTAGTGGGGGGGGGGCAGCTCGGAAGGAGGCCGCTCCAGTGTCGGCTCTAAGGGCGCGGGGTAGGCCTGAAGTCCACCGGGGGGGGAGGAGGGGGGGCTGCTGGACGGGAGCCGGGAAGGGCCACGAAGGGGAGGAAGATAGCGCCGTTCGGAACGTTCCATCGCAGCCGGGAAAGGGGCGGAGCCCTTTTCTCCATCCCTTGCCTTCTGCTTTGACAGGTGAGGAACATCCGCTATGGCTGCGGCCACGGGGTTTTTAAAATTGATTTATTAATGTATTTATTTTTAGCCAAAGCTTTCTTTGGGTTACCGCCACTGGGGCGGGGTGGTGGTGGTCTGGGCGAAGCGTTTTTAGTTTCTTGTAGTTCCTTCTCTTGCAGGAATACGAGGCATAGGGACATACGCTCTGACTTATGAATACTAAATGACTTGGGCCCCAAATATCTAAAGGAACGCCTTCTCCCATACTGTCCTCCCCGTGCCTTAAGATCCGAAGAAGATGCCCTCCTGGTTGTTCCTCCACCTTCTGTAGTGAGGCTGGTGGGCACCCGGGAGAGAGCCTTTTCGGTGGTGGCCCCCAGACTGTGGAATGTTCTCCCCTCCCGGGTGCACCATGCCCCTTCCTTGTTATCATTTAGGAAAGCTGTAAAGGCATATCTTTTTACCTTAGCCTTTGGCCAAGATTGATTAATTCATCCCTCGGTTACAGTTATTATTAATTGCAGTTATTATTAATGCACTATTGAATGCACGGCTTAAATTAGAGCTTTTAACTATGTACCTTGTTTTAACCTGTATCTTGTTTTTAATATGTTTTAAAGTGTATCTTGTTTTTTAATATGTTTTTAAAATGTTGGTTGATTCGTTATCACCCACCCAGAGACCTTTGGGTATAGGGCAGGATAGAAATGGAAGTAAATAAATAAATAAATAAATACAAGAGGACCTTTTCTGTGGTGGCCCCTAGACTTCGGAACAGCCTCCCTCTTGGAGTTCGCCTGTATAGCTTTTGGTACCTGGTTAAAAATGTATCTTTTCAACCAGGCTTCTGCCATTTAAATAGCTTCCTTGAGGCGCTGTCTTGTTAGGGAGGGAGGAAGGGGGTGATTTTTTTTTAAAAAAAATGTTTTAACATTTGATATGTTTTATTCTTTTGGTAACCCACCTTGGGGCCAACTGGTGAAAGGCTGGATATAAATTTATTACATACATGCATGCATAAATAGATACGTATGTATGTATATAAAAAATTTAATTGTATGTGCTCCCCGCATTTATTTATATATTTATATTTATATCCTGCTCTATACCTGAGTGTCTCTGGGCAGAGAACAACCTTTAAAATCAAACATATCAAGAACTGTATCAAAACAATAATATCCAACACAATATTTAAAAACCAGCATGACAAAAACAATTCAGAATTGGTTAAAACAGTAGTGCTTGTAGTGGGAGGAAACGTAAGTAACATTTAACCAAAGACCTGAGTGAAGAGGTGCATCTTCAGTGCCTTCCTGAAGACGAACAGAGAAGGAGCCCGATGCATCTCCAGGGGGAAACCATTCCATAGCCTGGGGGCCACTACTGAGAAGGTCCCCTCCCTGGTGCCCACCCACCTAGCTGCTGGAGGCGGTGGGACAACCAGGAGGGCCTTCCCTCCAGATCTTAAGACGCTGGCAGGTCAATATGGGGGAAGGCGTTCCTTTAGATATTTGGGGCCCAAGTCATTTAGGGCCTTGTAAGTAACTGCATCCCAACGGGAAGTTGCCAGCACGGGTTAGCCTCTGTTATTGGCAGGTCATCTGTCGCCCCACAGTGGTGCCAGCAAGGGATCCTAAAGGTCTCTTAAGAAGTCTTTCTCCAAGTTTAGGCTCTTTAATAATAACAAAGTTGGAGGTGCTCTTTAACAAGGCAACTGTAATTCCTTTGCAGAGTTTCAGCCTCTGGATTTCATGAGTTTGTCAGTGACAATCTCAACTGTTTTTCATGTTATTTCTTATCGCTGTTATTATTTCAATGCTAATATTTTAATAATGTATCCTGTGGGAATTTTAAAAAAAATGGTTCATCATCATACATTCTTAATCTTTACGGTCTTTTAAATATACTTTCTAGAGGGCAGGCACAAAGATGCTATTGTTACAGTATTTGCTAACTTTTGAAATGAAGTTAGTGCACATTTTCAAAAAGGAGTTTGCAAGTGTACCCCCTTAGGTGACTTTTCCATGTCAACCTAGCCATTATTTATTTATTTATTTACATTTTTATCCCGCCATATACCCGAAGGCCTCCGGGCAGGAAACAACATCTAAAGTCAAACACCATTAATAAAATAACAATATTTATTAAAATAGTAGTATCTGCAAGTGGGAAGAGAAAGTGTATCCCCTATTAGCTGAATGCCAAGGCACGTAGGCGCCCTGTGCTTTCAAGGGCTTTGGGTCTCCCTTGAAAAGTGGTTTAGGTTTGCAGCTTGTGTTGCATTTTGTCTTCTAGTGTTTTGTTGCCTTGTTCACATCTCTGTTACTTTTACTCAGAGATGTAGGTGAAGGATGAACCTGGTCACATCTCCCTTCACTGGCTTCGTATTGTCTACTTATCGGTTGGCTTTGCAAAGTTATTTTTCTCTGAGCAGTATGTTTTTACGCACACCATCTTGGAATCCTCACTTTGTATGTTTGGGAGTGTTAGTTTGTTAGTAAATTGTATGTTTTCGTATCAGGTTTAACAGGGAAACCATGTTTCTTATATTTGCTCTGCAGGAATTGAAACAAGAATGTTACATATGAAACAAGAATGTTGACAGCACAACAGTGCTGAAATGTAACAGTTTTTGTGGATCTTGTGATTCACTGGAAAGTCACTAAGTTGCTACTCCCCCCCCCCCAATACTGAATGCCTTTAATAGGGTATGATTGCACTCCCATTGGATTTTAGTCATTTTGGGAAAGCAAGGGACAGCATAACGTCCCAGTGCAAGCACTGTCACTATTTTAGCTAACTTCTCTTAGCGCCTTTGTTAGGCATGTATGCTGCTGCTAATGAGAACTGGAATCCAAGACTATACAAATATATTATGTTGGTTATTCCAGATTTACGATAAGACTTTCCCAGCACTGCACTGCATAGGCACCATTGACTAATTTCCTATAGTTAGGATTAGGGATGCACACAAACTCAATTTTCAGCATTCGATGCATAATGAATTGAATGTCCCAGCATTCATATTTGTACAAATGTGTAATTTTGAATGTCCAAATATTCTATTGCATATGAATATATTTGTACATATTTGTCTGAATACTCTATATGTATGGGTGCATATTCAGTGATAAGCATCCTGTAAGTATCCCATATTCATCCTGTATGGATACTTACAGATACGTACGGATACGCACAGGATGCATGCGTATCTGTACTGTCAAATGAATGTCTGAATTAATCATTTGAATGTCTGAAATGTTTGTATTCATACGAATGTTAATGTATGAAAGCCTGGACATTTGATTTGTTTACGAATGTCCGAATTCGTGCAGATTCATACAAATAAGGAATAGTACGAATATTTGTGCACATCCCTAGTTAGGATAAAAACAGAGAGAACTGTTAAGGCCTGAAGGAGGGTAAAAATTGGCTAGTTAAATGCTTCCTTTAGAAGATGAGAAGGCTGTTTTACTTAGTGAAACCATTTTCAATTTGTTTTTAGGATTGGGGAGCGTTAAAAGGGCGATAATGCACCATGGCAATGGTCCTCAGAATGCCCAACGCCAGCTCCAGAGGTCCCGTTCTTTCACCGGCATTGAGAGTGAAGACCAGCAGGCAAATCTGCCCCAGTCTCCAGCACCGTCATTTGCCCCTTCAGCAAGTCCGTCTGCGCCACAATCTCCCAGTTATCAAATCCAGCAGTTTATTATGAGCAGAAGCCCAGTAGCTGGGCAAAATGTGAACATTACTCTGCAAAATGTTGGACCGGTTGCATCGGGAAATCAGCAGATCACTCTTACGCCTTTGCCAATCCCAAGTCCGACATCCCCAAGTTTCCAGTTCAGCCCTCAGCAGAGAAGGTTTGAGCATGGGTCGCCATCCTATATTCAAGTTACGTCCCCGTTGCCTCCCCAGGTTCAGTCTCAGAGCCCCACACAGCCGAGCCCTGTGCCTGTCCAGTCCATATCGAATGTTCGGGCAGGAACTCCGGGGCCTGGATTGGGGATGTGCAGCCAAAGCCCAACGAGAAGCTTTGTTGATGCGAGCGTGCTTGTGCGGCAGATCAGCTTGAGCCCTTCAAACAGTGGGCACTTTGTGTATCAAGAAGGCTCTGGCATCACCCAAATTTCCCAAGGCGCCACAGCTCAAGTGCAACTTTCCTCTTCCGGAGCCCCCACCACAGTTCGTGAACGTAGGCTGTCTCAGCCTCACTCGCAGACTGGCGGCACCATCCACCACCTTGGACCGCAGAGCCCTGTGGCTAGTGGAGCAAATATCCAGCCCTTGCCGAGCCCGGGTCACATTACAACAAACAGTTTGCCCCCTCAGATCAGCAATATAATTCAAGGCATGCAGCAGCAGCAGGTACTCCAGGGGCAGCAGCTGAGCAGGTCTCTCGGGTATGAACGGACTCCTGGCAGCTTGATAGCCGGGGTTGGAGGGCCTTCTGCTTTTGGCATGGCATCACCACCCCCTCCCACAAGCCCTTCCCGAGCCAGCATGCCACAGGGACTGACAAGTCTCCCCCTGGCTCCATCCGTGTGCGCTGTGGTCAAAAAACCAAAGAAGCTGGATGAAATCCCCCCTGCCACCCAGGAAGCCGCTCAGATGCGGAAGCAGTGTTTGGATCACCACCTGAAACAGATGGAGATCCTGAGGGAAGCCTTCAAGGAGTATTTGATCGAGTTGTTTTTCTTGCAACATCTCCAAGGCAACATGATGGATTTCTTAGCTTTCAAGAAGAAACCCTGCGTGCCCTTGCAGGCGTACCTCAGGCAGAATGACTTGGATCTGGAGGAGGAGGATGAAGAGGAACAATCTGAGGTTATCAACGATGAAGTAAGTCCTTACTTAGCAAAGGATTCTAGCAAAGGCTAGAATCCTTGCCTGTGGTTGGCTCTCAGTCAGATGCTGCATTTATAAGCGTATTTGCCTGGAAGGAAGTCCAGCTGAAAGGTCAGGGTTTTATCCGGGTGGATGTCTGAGGATTTCTTGGAGCAGGGGTGCCGCACTGACTCCTGCAACCAGGTTAAACGTAGCAGTTTTTGTTATAATTCAGCTTGCTTTGTTGATTCTGTTCACACACGTGTGGTGTGGTGTATTGGATATGATATTGGTCTAGAGTCAAGTAGATGTGAATTCAAGTCCTAGATTTGCTTAGCCATGCAGCTCTGTAGATCATTGGCCTTAGATTAGACACCTTCTCTCCTCTAAATGTGCCTTGCATAATAGCTACAGAGCTTGCTGCGAATGGAGTTCTTTGAGACACCTGGTGCCTTTGACAGTCTAGGTGGGATATTCATCTATTCATCACAGTTTGTGAGAAAAAGATTCAGTCATATCATGGAATGTCTTGATCTCACTTGAATATCATATTTAGCTCTTTTCTTTTGGTGAGGCTCACTGTATGTCTTCTAACCTGAGACCTTATGAATTAAAGCAGAAGCCATTTGGCACCTTTGAAAGGTTGCTGAATATATTGTTGCCAAATTGGAAGCTCTCATTGCCAAAAATGATTGCGGGGGTGGGGGGAATGTTTCACCTAGGCATCAAAACAGAAGGGTTTTGCTTTTCTGTACAATAAAAAGGGTTATGGTCAGCTGACATTGACCTCTTTATGTAGCTTAACCAGTGAAATTAATTCTAGTTCAGCGAGAGTGAGTTCTTTACCAAAACTGGTATTGAGTTCTGTGCTTCATGGTTGTTTTCAAATCTGTATGATGATAGTTTAACAGAAGTATCTCACCATGTTTCAAAGGCCCTTACTTCTGCAGTGATAATTTTTTAAAGAATAAAATATTGTACATATATTGACATTTTCAAGGCAATCTTAGTGATTTGTTTAATAGCTTTAAATGTTTAACGTTATTAAATGTTATTAGGCTAATGACTTAATTTCATCCATGAGGTAGAGGTGACTCTGTCACCTGCAGGAGACTTCAGGAACAAAGAGTTCCATAAGCAAGAATGAGGAATCTTTACCCTCAGGACGATGTTTTCCAGTAGATTGCCTGATTTCCTTCCATAAGGGGAGCTAAATTATGCCTGTCCAGATGTTGCTGAACTGCACCCCTTTTCCTTCCTTTCTATTGCTCAGATTGGCTGTGATTGATGAAAGCTGTGGTTCCTCAACATCTGGAAGGCCTGCAGATTAGCCACTACTGACATATTCTTAGTCATGTTGGGCGAAAACTATTGAAGACTGGAATCAGATAACATTTGGAGGACCACTAGGTCCCCATCCTTGCTCTAGGTGGTTTTGTAATGTCTGGCTGTCATTTCATCTGCTCATTTGTGGTAGACTAAATGAATAGATTCATTTTTTTGTGTGTGCGCGTGTATTTGGGCTGTTTTGGTTCAGATTTGGACTTTTTTTCTTTGAACAGCAGGATATTCAGTTTGATTTGAACACCTTTGAACCTGGATTGAACAGAGTGTGTTCTCTGTGTTCATTAGAATATCCTCTTGTCTGGTTCAATTTTGAACTCTTTTCAAACAGATACAATGTTTGTTCAGACAACCCTGTTCGATTTGCATCAGTTTAAATCTGAACCAGTTTGGCACATCTCTATATATCTGAATGAAACCACCAAAGATAAATGTGACTTCAACATGGATGAGAGTCAAGTGGGCTTGGACGTGGTGTTTGCTGTCTGGAATGTTCAGAATGTATAACTGTGCTTTGTATCTTATGTGTTTTGTATATTGTTCTGAGAACCAGCAAGAACGGCCTCATGCCCTTCACATAAAAAATGAGGCGTGGGCCTGTAAAACCACTCCTAATGTAAATGATTGATTAATCTATTTCACTTTGCACCTCTTGTTTCAAAATTGTAATGGTTTAACAGAAGCTCCCTGTTTTCAAAGCGCTGAAATTAGTCATGAAGGCAAGCTACAGATTATTTTAGTAGATCAGACAGTGTAGCATGCAAGAGCAAATCATATAGCTTCTAAAATATCATAAATTGCCTTTTGTCTTTCATTTATTTCAAAAGCGTTTCCCCCTTCCCCTGGGGCTTTTCATTTATTTTTTTTTAAGATGACTGATTACATTCTGACACAACTGTGAGTCCTAAGTCGGCGGATAGAACACTCCACCCCCGTTAGTATTTTATTAAAGCTGAAGGCATCTTTCTATTTACTGTAAACTTTTTGAGGGAGAAGAGAAAAAGCTGTGCAGAAACAAAACGAAGGAACTTAAGTCTTTTTGCAAAGTTATGATCATGCCAAGATGTTTGCTTTGACAAATGTTGTCCGGGACAGCTTTCCTCTAGAGCAGGAAGGCACCTGGAAAGGGCACGTCTTTTCTTTGTACTTTCTGCTGTTTCTCTCTCTTATTCCCACCCTTCTTTGCTGCCTCCTGCTCAAGCAACGCGCCTCATCCTTTGCCTGGGAGGGCCGGTCGCTTTGGGCGTCCATCCACTGGTTGGGGGTGGAGGGAGAGAATGAAGGCTATGCTCATTGCTTAATAAATGTCGGAGCTCTTCTAAATGTGAACTGTCTGTCATGCTAATTTTGTTGTCTGTTAAAAAGCCAAGATCTTGGATGTCTGTCCTACGCGCGTAGCGAGACCCACCCCTCAGCTTCTCCTGCTCTTTAAAAGCAAAGCAGAGTTTCTCCATTCTTCACTAGGTGGGTTGTCATTCCATCCCACCTGAGGACTTTTTATTATAACCCCCTCTTCAGTGAGGAGCAAGTATATCTGTGTAGTACAAAGCAGAATGTGTTGATCGGATGTAAACAATCTTTTTTAAAAAAGAAAAGAAAGAAAAGAAAAATGATTTCCCTTCTTGTTTTTCCCAAAAATGTCTTCTCTCAGGTAAAAGTTGTTACAGGAAAGGATGGTCAGACTGGTACACCTGTTGCTATAGCAACCCAGCTTCCTCCAAATGTTTCTGCTGCTTTTTCATCCCAGCAGCAACCATTTCAGGTACTTTTTCAATGGTTCTAAACTTGTAGTTGTGTCCCAGAGTATTACTATAATTTTTATTCTCATTCCGAATTAATATTTGAAAACAGAACCTGTATTTCCCCTGAGAGTCCAACCCTTCTTACCTGAAAACAGTAAACTCTTTCACTTTCAGGTGCATGAGAATTAAGTGCTGAGGAAGTTAACTTTTTTCCCTCCTTCCTGTCTCAAAGTTGCTGGCTTACCTCATTAACTTTCAGCTTTTAATGTGTTCTATTTTTGTTTGCTTGTCTATTGGTTCTCTTGTACGTTTTGCCTAGTAATGGTGTGGGTTTATCTCTGTCTGTGGCTATATGACTGTGGATTCTTTCTGAAATTCTGTGGGATTTCCCCTCTTAGTACTGAAGACTTTGGAATCTAAATTAAAAGATGGAAGATGCATTGGAGTGCTTTCTTTTTTTCTGACAGTTTAAGTTAACCCATTTTTTAATTAGAAAAAAAAGCTAAAGTCAAGTATTCTGTCATTTTGTTGATGAATCTGTGTGCCACAAATCTTCTGAAATAGTGGCTTGAATTGTGAATGCCACACCGCACATTTAAGATTCACCAAATCAAGTGTTGTGGTGGGCATCTCATTCACAAGGAAAGGCTGGCTGAAAGAAGCTGCATAAATCTTAGCCTTGCACATACTTTCCTCATATTTGCAAGAGGACAAGATCTAGCAGTTGTTGCTTTGTTTTTTTTAATTGATCATAATTCTGTGATTTTGGATAAACGTGATTTGTTCTAACTATTTGTGGATAAAACCACAACCACTAACCTCAGCCCAACTGAGGTGGAGTTCAAAGGTTGAGATTTTTGGCTTGAGTGTGTGCAAAGGTACAGCTTGTGAACATTAGGCAGCTGCTAGTGGCGTTCGGTTCATCACTAACATTCTTAATCTGAGAGATAAGGATTATGTTTAGCATATCGCTGTAAGAGTGTCTCTTTTTCTAACTGAAGATTTTTCTGAAATTATAATGTAGCTTTCTTCCAGTCCTACAGACATGGTTTGCCACTGTCTTTTTTTCCAGGGTATTTTTATGTATTTCTTGGTCTAGCTTACCACACCTGGTGTTTACAGGTTGTCTCCAATTCTAGTAGTAACTAGGGATGTGCACAAATATTCATAGGCATTCGAAATCCAATCGAATGTGCCGAATTTCACCATTTGAACTCGAATAGAATGTCCTGAAATTCGAATGTAAACATTTGAATTGAATTTTGGACCTATTTGTTTGAATTATGTGGACATTCATATGTGTATGGGTTTGTACACAATGCATACTTGAAGATTTGCATCTTTCCTGCATCCGTGTATATGAATACAGACGTGTATGGATGCGTACGGGTGTGGGGAAGATGCATACGTGCGCATGCGAATGTTGTCGACATTCGTATGTGCAGATTTGAATCAAAAATCCGAACGAATCAATTCAGATTTGGTAAATTCAAATCGAATCTCGTTAATTTAAAATTTAAAATATTTGAATCGAATCGGATTTTCAGATATTCAGTTCAAATAGAATGTCAAAAGAACATTCATGCACATCTCTAGTAGTAACTGTCCCTATCCCTGCATAGTTTCTGAGATTAGACCAGATCAGGAAATGGGAGTCTAAATGGTGAGGCTGAATTGTAAGTGTGGATGGGAAAAATATAGAGGGCTTTAGGACTTTCACCTGTATCAGAAGCAGAGTGACACCACCTGCCTTTCCTTTTCTGTCTTCAAAGAAGTGAGAGGCTTTAAGAGCTCTTCAGGAAGAGAGTATAGAAGTTTGAGAACCTAAATGATGATGAAAGACTCATCATGAGCATTTGAGATAAGAGTTGAGTGGGTGTTGGCATATAAATATTGATTCTGGTAGCATGCTGTAATTGTAAATCTGTACAGTTTGATTTTGTTTTAAAAAAATTGGTGTGACTTTATCTACAGGTACATAAATATTAATAGCTTTTTCCAGGCTCTGCTGTGGGGGGACCCTCCATGCTGAGGGGGTTTAAGTTGTGCTAAATCCTACACGTCAGGGAAAGCACGAGATCTCTCATTTGCTTGTGACATTTGCTGGCCCTTAACTCTTGGCTAACAGCCGTTGCTGATCATTCTGTTCCCAGAAATGGATGTAAGAAGGAGATGGATTGGCTAGGCCATTTATACGCAAATGTGAGCTCACTGATTGTGGCCAGAGGTGGGACCAGCAGCCTCATACCTACTAAAAAACAGGAACAAGACATTTCTTAGTTGTCATAGCAGTGAGTTCCTTCCATATCCCAAATAGACAATGTTAAAAGTGGGAGGCACATAACAAAATGTGTACGTGCTGTTACCCTTAGACTATAAACTTTGTATTTCCGAGAATTTCAGGAAATAGTAACCTTGTAACTTTTATTTTTGCAATTTTGTGGCATGCCCCTTTTAGGATCATATGAGTGCAACCCCCACTTTCCTCCGCCCTCTTGCACGTTTTCATGTAAGCTATACTTCATGCATGGTGCACTCCGAACTGCAATCCATTTTTTTAAAAAATAAATGGAATAAATATACAGAGCAAAATTAAGTTGATCTTATGGAAGTAATTCAGATGTCAAGTTTAATGGTGCAGTTAAAAGTCTATTTGATCAAATTGTTGCCTCCATTAGGGTGCTCAGAGAGAATTCAAGTTTCAGAATTATGACACAGACACAATTCTCAGCCCCTTTATCCTGAAGTCATAGGTTGTTGTTTCAAATAGATATATTTTATGGAGGTTAAAAACTTTGTGGAACAAACTGGTTCTTGCTTTGGTGGACATAGTAATGGAAGGATTTGTTCCTAGCGGCAACCTTGAAGTGTGTTCGGGGTGGTTCCAATCTCAATATTTCAGTGCAGTTCTTAAGGTGGCATAATAGTAGTGGTTGGCAGTCTGATGATCTGTTTAAGAACATGAGACATGTCTCACTGGAGCAGATCCATGGCCCATCTAGTCCAGCGAGTCCTTTCTTGTTGTGGCCAGCTATATACACAAAGCAGGACATGAGCATGCAACTGTCTCTGCTTGTAGGCCAACCACCTCCTAGAAAGCTGTTATATTTTATTTTCATGGCTGTAACCCACCCTGAAACTTTCTGGTACAGAGTGGATGAAAATGCAAATAAAAATAGATAAGTAAAATTAAAATAAACTTTAATAGACTCAGCTGAGGACTCCCAGTCAAGAGTTTCAGAAATAGGCATGCCAGTCCTGTAGCTTCTATGGAACAAATAAATTTTCACTTGTAGACATTACTGTGGGGAATTACCTAAACAGATGAAATATGGGCTGGATTGATCAGCTGGGACAGTTCACAAACAATTCAGGTTTCAGTCTAGAACCAGTTGAGCTTGTTCAACCTGGTTCTAGATTGAACTGAACTCAGTCTTTGAATTTGAGTTTGCGCACATCTCTACTGCACAGGATTCATGTTTTCTCTCTTACCTCTGTTGTAGATAAGGCACAGTCAGGTAGATTGTTCCTTACAGTTCTGTCTCCCTAAAATATGTTTCGGGTATTGTTCCTCAGGATTTTATACAGAAAAAGTGTCTAGAAGAATAAATTCTTCAGCTTATTTTAAATCAGGTAGACAGGTGCACTTCGGATATGGTCTATTCCTGTCTCTGAACCTCAACTCCCTTGCTAACTTACTGTGAGTGAGATAAAAGGGATGGGAGGAGAGACAGTTCTGTCCGGAGATCTCTTGGGGGGTGGGGGCGGCGGAAGCTGGAATATAAATCCCATGAATATGTTCTGCAAATCTTCAGAGACTGCATTAAGTTACAAGAGGAATATAAAGAGGATTCTCATTCAGTGGATGTCTCTTAGAGGTAGTTTGGTAGCCATACTACAAATTAGTCTCTGCTTGAAGAACATTTCAGTGATATTATTGGATTCCATATATTTATTTAATAACTTTCTATCCCACCCTTCACCAAAATGATCCCAGGGGGGCTTACAATAAGAATAAAACATATCAAAAGAAAAAAAAATAGGCCCACACGCAGGACCTAACCTGTTCACGGTCTCCCAGCAACTGGCCTCCTAGGAGTGCCTTCCTGAAGTCAATCACTCGTCCAAGCTGCTAATCCACAATGGCCCTGCCTCCCACAAATCCATCTATCCATCCTCCACCTTCCATCTGCCACCATCTTATCCATCTATATCTCGCCCCTCACCAAATGGTCCCAGGGTGGGTTACAATAAGACTAAAAGATATCAAAAGAAAAATAATAAAAAAAATGTCACCCCCACCCTCCCTCCTTCCCCAACAGGACAGCACCCTGAGGAAGCTATTTAGATGGCAAAAGCCTGCTTGAAAAGATATGTTTTCACCAGGTGTCAAAAAGTGTACATTGTAGGCGCCTGGCAAACCTCAAGAGGGAGGCTGTTCCAAAGTCTAGGGGCTACTACAGAGAAGGGCCTCTTGTATGTCCCTATGCCTCATACCTCTGCAAAAGAAGGAACTACAAGAAGGCCCTCTCCTTGAGATCTCAGTGTATAGGCAGGTCTATATAGGAGAAGGTGCTCCTTCAGCTCCCCACAGCCCAAGCTGTCTAGGGCTTTAAATGTTAGTGTCAACCCCTTAAATGAGGCTTGGTAGCAAATAGGTAACTAGCTCAGATCCTTTAAGACCAGCATGATATGAGTCCAACCAGAGATCCCTGTCAGCAGAGGAACTTCAGCATCCTGCACCAGTTCCAACTTCCGAACTGTTTTCAAGGGTAGCCCCATGTAGAGCGCATTACAGCAGTATAATCTAATATACCAATCCATCTTTCTTCTGCCAGCATAACATCCCTCTTAAATTAATAGATATTTAACTTCTGATTGACTTAAGAAATCCTTTTTGTTAGTCCAGGAGTTGTCATTCTCGCCCACATCCCTCTGTGTCTTCTACCGGCAAAAATCATTTTAGATTTTTGCCTCTTATTTTTACAGCTATGCCATTCTCACATTACCGTGTTGGGTACTGTTAGGAGCTTACCTTTGAAGCAGTGAAATCTTCACTTGCACAAGATTAGGTTATGATTTCACAGAGGTTGAGTGTGTTCAGGTTTTGAGCTGTGAGGATGTAAGCTGATTCAGTACCTTAGGCTGAGAAAAAAAATCCCCTTTAAGCTTTAAGTGTCACTTGGAAATAAATGCCTGCGTGAGTAGTTTTAATGTTACTAAAGCAGTAGTTGGAAGCAAAAGCAAGATTACAAGAGTTATTTTGACTCTAGATTGTAGGCTTAAAAAAAAATGCCAGCAGCTTTTGAGCAGATTTCCCTCTGTGTGTTTGTTTAACATACAGATTGAGTTCTGTGAAAGAAGCTATGATGTTTTAGCTCTGTTCTAACTGTTCTGTTCTGTTTCTGTAATAGCAGCCGCATGCAGGGACTCCGGTTACAGGAACAGTGAATACCCTAGAAATTGAAGCTTTTAAGAGACAGCAAGCACTGACTTCAGCAGGTATGGCTCCATTCTCTGCCGTTTCCAAAATTCTTTTGGCTGCTTAACCCAAGGATCCACTTCAGTTTTGCTTGTTCATTTTGACCGTGCTGTCAAAACCATGTCGGGACGTTTGGTGCGCCTTACATGCTCCTGTTGTTGCCAGAAAGCTGGATTTGGCACAGGCAGCAGCATAATGTGCAGTTGAAGCATCTTCTGCCACCATGCTGCCCTTTCTTTCACAGTAGACTTGTGGGTATCAAAGGTCGATCTCAAACTTGCGGGGCATTTTTTTTTTTTTTTGTAAAAGCGTTGTAACCTTATCCCCCTCCGCTGTACTCTGCCATAAATGGAATTTGAATATCACCAGATTCGTCTAAGAGACCCCGGATTGAAGTGGGCCGTCATGGGATGGTTTTTCAACATCCGGGCGTGGCGTCAGGAGTGCCTCTTCAACAGCTCATGCCTACAGCACAAGGTACTGTGTCGCCACATGCCAACCACAGATTAATTTAGAAAGGGGGAGCTACTGCTGCTTTGTTTTTATTTTTTGGACCTGAAAGCGGAAACCTCACCAGAATGAAGCCCTTCTCTGGCTCCATCCCATACTTTTCCCCCTTGTAAATTAATATTTGGTGTGAGATGCCTTGGTCATGTCAAGGGTACTGCGTGGCAGGCTCCAGTAGTGCATGTGGGCATAGGAATGGTCACTCAGAACTGAGGCAGATTTTTTCAGATGGTGGCCTGCCCATTTCTCAGAATGATGGCTAGTTGTAAAACCTCCTTCCCCCCAGGGAATAAACACATTTTATCTGTGCTGTGCTTTTCGTTTGCTTGATTCATTTTTCTTTCTCCATTTAGTCTTTTCAGCAACCTCCCAAAATTGTAAAGCATATAGACGACCAGTTAGTAACGAGGTCTCTTCCCCCCACCCCTTTGTGTTCTTTTTTTTTCAAAACCCAGCACTTTTGTGCAGTGATGGGTTCTGAATTTCTTAATGTCTTGTGTTGTGTGGCCACGTTTAAGTGGAAAGTGAACTTTTAATCCCTTGGATGTGCTGTGGTATCACAAGAGCCCACACCTGCAACGGTTGCAAGCCGAGCTTTTCTCAGTCTGCTTCTCTTTTCTCTCCTTGCAGGTGGAATGCCTCCAACCCCACAAGCCGTGCAGCTCACGGGGCAGATGCAGAGCCAGCAGCAGTATGACCCTTCCAAGGGCCCTCCGGTGCAGAACGCGGCCAGCCTACACACTCCGCCACCTCAGCTGCCCGGTAGGATGCAGGCGGCCGCTGGCGTCTCCATCCCGTCTCTCCCGGCGGCCCTACAGCTGTCACAGCAGCAGCCCCAGGTCACAGACTCTCCAGCCCAGGCTCAGATCCATGTGAAGACCCAGCTGCAAACCGTCTCTGTGGCTCCTGCCTCCGTGTCACACAGCAGCCAAGTTCAAGCACCCCTTCAGCAACCCGTTCAGGCAGTTACACACCTCCAGGGGCAGACAACGGCACAGGTATCCCAACCGCTGCCTCCAGCACAGCCACAGGTACTTGGGGGAAGGCCAGGGAACTGAAGCCTGGTTGGAAAATACTGTATTTTTTTCTCCACAAGGCACACTGGCATATAAGACTCACCTCCTGTTTTAGGGGTGTTCAAGGAGGTAAAAATCACCATTGACACTATCACTGGCTCCTCCTTCCTTCAGCTGCCATGGATTTCTATCTCCTCCTCTTCCTCCAGCCGCAGTTGTTTTGCACGCGGCGATATCAACTGTGGCTGAAAGAAGGGGGAAATAGAAATCATTCCCTTCCTTCAGCCACAGATGGTTTCGCTGTGAGCAAACCAACTGCGGCTGAAAGAAGAGGGAGATGGGAATCCATGGCATTTGCTATCTTCTCCCTTCTTCGTCCACAGTTGTTTTTAAGAAGGGAGAAGATTGAACTTAGGCTGCAGGGGGAGATACTGGCGTATAAGAAGCACCCCATTTTTAGGGGGGGAAATGTGTCCTATGGGGCAAAAAATACGGTAATATTTGCAGAGATTAACCTTTAAAAAGCAAAGCAAAGAAAAAAATTGAAAACCCTGCTTGATTCAAACTTCCTTGGTGATGAGGGTTTAATAAATAGGAAACCTGTTTGAAATGAACTGATTTTTTTGCTTTGGTGTGATATGTAAAAACCATACATTACCTGTGTGGGAAATGCCTCCCCATATAGTGCTGTTTTGGGCAGCTAATGCATAAGTTCTCTGTTGTATTAATCACAGCATTGTGTAAAGGCAAAAATAGCTGAAGGGTGCATGGTTGATGTTGCAGTGTACGGCACGCCATGTTTTGAAGTTCTGATTCATCCTTGGAATGTGCTGTGTTGGTGGCATAGCTGAGTTTCCTTAAGTCGCAGGGGAACATTTTGGGAAGTGAATGGTATTGTGGTATGTTGGAAGGCACAATGCTGAAGGGGCAAGATTTGTGTTCACATTTCTGTAGCATGTTTGGGATTTGCCAAGTTAGGCCCGTTTGCCTCTTTATGGGAGTTTGGAAAACAACACCTGGAAACTGATGCGGGGAAAGGGTTTCTGCCTGTGACTCCTTTCACTGGCTTCTGTTGAACAGCCATCTCATAATGAAATGAAGTTAGGATGTCCTAAATTTCCTCATAGCCTGGTGGCTATGGTCTGATCTAGGTTCTGCATAGTTACATTACTGCACTTGGCCAAGATTTTTGTATTACACTGTGCTGTAGCTGTCAGCAAACATGTCACCTGAATGGCCATTTTAAGAAATCCTGCACTGAAATGTGTGTTTCCTCCTCAGGCTGTCACCCTGGGACGCACATCAACAGACACTGTCCAAAATACTCAGCGTCTTCCAACAAGTGTGCTTCCTCCTACCTCATCCAACCCACATGCGACTGTTCCTAGCACGATGCCACAAGCTAACCGAACCTCACCTGGGACAAATAAGTCGGCGTCTCCTGTTGCCTCCAAGCCTCCAGGCCTGGCTGTGACCACAGCCCCAAAGACCCAGGCCCCAGCGCAAAATGCAAGTGTGGTTCCCCAGGACAATTCCCAAGAGAAGTTGGTAGAGCAAGTTAAATTGGTAAGGGTTTCTTGCATTCTGAAAACCTAGCATGCTAAAAATTAGAATTTGCAGGTAGTTGTGATATCTAGATATTTTCCACCTCAATGTTATAGGGTGCTACATGCTGTATGGTTAATATAGTATGCTATTAGTAATCCACAGGGAATCCCCTCTTTATTTCATGTCTGCACACACCTGCCGTTGGTTTCTCTTTCCTTACCTGTCAGCCCTCCATGGACTGTTCCCAGTCCTGGCTAAACTGCTTTTGAGAACACCCCACCCTACATTCAAGCACTTGAGCACTTAGATTATAACAGCCTTTCCCAACCTTTTTTCACTTTTGTACCCCTTGGTATCCCATTTCCATAAAAAGTGCCCTTCATATTTTTTTTAAAAAAGTTTGCAGTTAGTATAGTCACTGTTGTGTGCCTTTTCCTGCCATTACTCTTTTGTGTGTGTGTGTGTGTGCGCGTGCGTGTGTGTGTGCGTGCATGCATGTGCACTCCTAAATGTCCTGGTTTGTATCCCTGGGAGCATGCATGCCCCAGGCTGGGAATAACTGGTCTAAAGGATTCAGGCTGATTCTTGAATTTAGTTCTTTTTATGTTTAGAGAAATGAGGTAAGAAGGAAACAGCACCTCCCTCCCTTCCTTCCTTCCTTCCTTGTGTTTAAGGCCAATGCATGATAAAATATCTTGCCTTTTTTAAGTCACACATGTTTTGAGCTTCATAGGCCCCTTCTAAGCTGTACTCTCTGCCCTTTTGAGTGTATTTTATTACAGTGAATGATTTGTTTTTCATTTAGGGAGATGAATGTTCCATGCAGGTATTTCATTATCCGTATGAAAGAAGCTGTGAGATATTTCCAACAAAAAACTGTTTCTGCTCTTTCTCACTTGGGTCGAAATAGGAGAACCAAGTTCATCAGCGGATAGCAGAGCTGAGGAAAGAAGGTTTATGGTCCCTTAGGCGCCTGCCCAAACTTCAAGAGGCCCCGAGACCCAAATCTCACTGGGATTACCTCCTGGAAGAGATGCAGTGGATGGCAACAGATTTTGCCCAAGAAAGGAGATGGAAAATGGCCACAGCTAAGAAGGTTTGTGTCACACATTTTTAAATGTAAATAACCAGACTCTGTTCTTCTGGTTTTGCATGGGCCTTTCGCCTTGCAAACTAAGGCCTTTACTGCTATAGGCCTTATTCCAGATTATATTCCAGAATAGGTGCTAGCTATAGCAGGCCGTTCCCAAGACCTGTCATAGACTGCAGCAACATGGCAGATAGCAAGGCCCTATTCTGGGATATAATCCGGAATAAAGCCCAGTGCAGTGAGACATGGCAATAAACCACTGTTGTGCAAAACTCAGGAAAGCTATGCACTCTCACAATTGAGCAGGTCTTTACCAAGGGGTGGGGAGAAACCCGAATCTGAGTTTAAGAAGGGGACACCGTTGCTCTTTGGTGCTCTGGAGATGCTTAGGAGTAAAATGTGGAAACGCCAGGGGAACCCCAAAGCATTCCAAAAACAGGCAGTGACAAATTGAATGAATATTGCTTCCAAGAAAAAATGGCATTACGAAGGGTTGAGCTCATCTTGGGGTGCGTGCTGCCTTTACTGGTTTGGTCTAGTGGTTAAGGAGCTGGATTCTTATCTGGGAACACTAGGTTTGATTCCGTCCTCCTCCATGAAGCCAGCTGGATGGCCTTGGGCCAGTCACAGCTCTCTTCTGAGCTCTCTCAGCCCTACCTACCTCACAGGATGTCTGGTGTGGGGAGAAGAATAGAAAGCTTTGTCAGCCACTTTGAGTCCCCTTAAATGGGTGAGAAAAGCGGGGTAGAAAAGTCAACTCTTCTTCTTTTTTACCTTTAGCAGGTCAACAAGTGATGGACAAACAAATCCTGCATAAAACTTCTATGTGAAGTGAAAAGCAGGTAGAGCTTTGTTCTGTCCAGGTCAGGAATGAATGTCGGTTATATATTCTGTCTTCCAGTTGGTAGTTCATTTTTCAGGCTAGCAGCTCAACGGCAGATCCCACTTCTTACATGTAAAATCACCAAGTTCAGTTTGCGGCACCAAACACTGAGCCAGTTGGCAGTCAGAGGAGGTAGCACTGGGCTAGATAGGTTTTGAACACGAGCAAAAAATGTTACACTGTACACTTGTTAACTGCATATTAAGGGGCTGGTGTTGACTTGGAAACAGTCTGTTGCTCTTACTGACTTTACCGGTATTAGATGGTCCGTACTGTGGCTCGCTACCATGAAGAAAAGAAGCTGAATGAAGAGAGAACACAGAAAGAAGAACAGAACAGGCTCAGAAGGATTGCTGCAAAAATTGCAAGGGAAATGGAGTACTTCTGGTCCAATATTGAACAGGTAGCCCTTGTTTTTTCCTCTAGTTGTAATGAGCAAGTTCCCCTGGACTTAGCAACACTTTGCCCAAGTGAGTTTGGGATTCCGAGCCAGTTGTAGTTGCGGCCTTGAGCTCTGTATGCTTTTATTTTGCTTTTGATCAGCTGAATGGAGGGCGTTCTGGAAATAGATTAATAAATAACCTGAGATGCTTGGGTTGATTTTGCTGTCTTACTTAGAAGCGAAGAAAGGAATCCTGAAGGGCTTAAGTGCCCTTTTTTCCCTTTCCAAGAGGCTGTGTGTCCCCTTGTTATATTCCTCCACCAGAAAAAGAAACCCTGAAAATGTACTCCTAATGAACAGGACAACATCCACAAAAAGGGGGAGACTGTTCTTTAATGTAACTGAATTTTTGAAAAGTAACTCTACAGCCACCCGAATCTCTTAGGTTGTAGAAATAAAGCTGCAGATTGAGCTTCAAGAGAAGAGGCGAAAAGCACTGAATTTAAAGAGGCACTCACGGAAAGGTACATTTATTTATTTAATCATTTCAAGCTTCAGCTGCTGGCTCCATGAGAAGTGCAGGATTCTGCCTGTTGTATTAGTGTTTTTTCCTTTCTCCCCCTGCTGCCCCTTCCCCAAGAATTCTGGGTGGATTTAAATATTAGGCTAATAATTGCACTATGCGTCAAGTGATTTAAAAGATGGATAAACGCTAACTGTTTTGCAGGTAAAGAAGCAAAGCATTTAGAAGATATTTTTCTGGACAAAGAAGGAGATTTGGTAAGAGATCCCATTCTATTAATTCTGTATTCTGTGTTTTGTTGCTGTTGGAAAAGACCAGATATATCAGATTTGGTGATCTCCTGCTGAAGTTAAATAATTTAACTTTTCCGAGTCAAAGCAATGATAAATAAGGCTGTTGGATTTAAAGTGTAGATGAAGAGGGCTGCAAATACAAAAAATTCAGTATATCTTTGCTGCTAGTCCTCATAATTAAAACAGATTAACATGGGGTGCATCCAGACATGTTAGTACTGCGCAGCGGAAGGCACAGTAGTGATGGGGGCATCACACATCACGATCAGTGGATTGTAGTTGCAATGTATTATCCCAACACTACTGCACACTAATCTTAATACTGGTAAGAGAGCACTCGCTGTGCAGTATGACAAAAATTCAAATCTTCCCGCTGGTCTGGGCAGGACGGTAAGAAGAGACAACAAGAGCAGGAAGGGCAGCTTAAATCCGATTGGCTGCCTCATCCCATGTGATGAGGAAGCTATGGAGACTGCTTTTTGTCAGGACGGCCGGTCATCGCTTCGCAGCAGGCAAGCTGTGGTTTTTCCTTTAACTATGGATTTATTCTGCAAGTCTGGAGGAATAACACTTGATCTCAAGAAAAGCAACTTTGTAGACCAGATTAGTTTATTTGGCTGCCTCAGATTTACATGTCAACAGTAATGGGTTTCTCCTATCTTAAAACTGGTTTTTGACTTTGTTTCATTCAGTAAGCATTGATGGATAGTTTTTTCCCCCTGAGAAATCCCAGGGTGTGTTGATGAAATGGATCTGAATTTTTAAAATGCATATACCTTTGTATTTTAAAAGGGTTCCTGGTCACATGGAAGGAAGAGAAAGGCAAGCTCGTCACTGACAGATGATGAAGGTTGGTTACTTGAATAATATACAGCAGTGTGCAACTCTAACATAGATTGAGAATGCATGGAGTGTAAAAAGCTTCCGAGCAACTGTTTCCTAATAGTTCTCAGAAGATCTCAGGCTCATGGCATATGCAGGGTTAATCTCCGTTTCTCTCTCTTATAGGACTGATAGATGGTGTTTTCCCATACAAAGCTCTTTTTTCAAATTATTATAAATCTTGAATAAAACATACATTAGGCTCCCCAATGGAATTTATGCCATATATATTAATAACTTGATATAAATTATTGACTTCCCGCCTTCGTTCCAAGCTTGTCTGAAAGTCCATACGACTTGTTCTCCTTGTCTTCCTTTAATTCTTATTCCTGGATATCCTCTTACTTCAGTATTCAGAGCCAGTTTAGTCTAGTGGTTAGGGAGCTGGGCTCTTATTTGGGAATACTGGGGTTGATTCCTCCCTCCTCTGTGAAACCAGCTGGGTGACCTTGGACTAGTCACAGCTCTCCTCTGAGCTCTCACAGCCCCAACTACCTCACAGGGTGTCTCTGGTGGGGAGAAGAACAGAAGGTTTGTCAGCCGCTTTGAGTCCCTTTAAATGGGTGAGAAAAGCAGGGTAGAAAAGCCAACTCCTCTTCTTCAAACCCAGCTTTTACCAATTCATTTTGCATCCAACGCTCTTAAGTGGGCTCTGCTGCATTTACTCTGTTCTAGCTGAGGATGATGAAGAAACCATTGAAGAGCAGGAGGCAAAAGAAGGCAACGTCAATCACCAGAATGAGCTGACGGCTTTAGCCAAGGAAGGTGAGCCCCAGTGTTTTGTAAAACATCTGTGTAGCACAGCTTGCTCAGTGTGCAGCCCCTAGGTGCCCTGGAACAGGAAGCGTGATACTTAATAATGCAACAAGATAAAGGGACAGCAATAGCAAATTAAAATCAACAAGCTAAAGTTGTTGTTGGCAAAATAATTAGATAGTAAATACAAGCCCTGCTGGAAAATGCTTCATCCTGTTACAGGGATGCTCAACTGTGGCTTTCCAAATGTTCCTAAGCTACAACTCTGGGCTACCAAGGAATGCTAGGAGTTGTAGTTTAGGGACATCTGAGGGGCCACAAAGCATCTCTGCTCTGGTGATTTCCAAAAGAGGTACCTAGAGCTGACTTCTAAAATGTATTTGAGCAGGCCACCATTTGAGATTACTCTTTTCCTGGGTTTTCGCTTGATGCAACTTTTATTCTCAGTTCAAGTTTGGGAAACTTCTCTTTTGGATTCAAGCTTCCACAACACGTAGTTCCAGTGGTCACTACATCTGAGCATCATGAGAGTCGTAGTCCAAAACTTCTCTAGGCTATGGCCTCGGCCACTTTGTGATTCCACTTGCTCAAAGCTTTTTATGTGTCTGAGAAATCATAAAAATGGTTGTGTCCATCACATGGGGAAAATTAACAGTAGTGAGAGTGGTTGTCTGCAATTCAGACGGTTGGATGCTTCATTGCGCGTAGATTTAGAATGCAGTGAATGAAGGCAGTGAGCTTGGCTTTTCCCCTTGCTTTCAGCTGAGCTGTCACTTGACGAATTGGTGAAGATGTACGAGGGCGCCTTTGCAGAGAATTTTCACTGGCCCCAGCCAAAGCCTGAGGAGGAGACAAGTGAAGAAGGTACGCCGTGGTGTCGTTTGTTAAGGAAATGCTTTTTGATGTGCACCAACAGTTGAGAGACACAAAGATTATGTTAGGTCTTATTTATCTACTTTACAGTCCACACAAGGCAAATTGCTATACAGGCATCCCTCATCCTACATTGTGACCCGCCTTGGGATCTTTTGATGAAGGGCAAGATACAAATTCTTGAAATAAAATGGAATGAAATAAAATAAATAAAACCACCATATGTTATTTATTTATTTATTATTTATTTATATTTCTATCCCACCCTATGCCTGAAGGCCGCAGAGTGGGTAACAACGTTTAAAATCAAATATATTAAAAAAGATAAAAACATATATTAAAACAACAGTGTCTGCAAGTGGAAAGGGAGAGTGTGTCCTCATTTAACTGAAGGCCAGAGTAAAGCAGTGCGTCTTCACTGCCCTCCTGAACATATACAGTGAGGGAGCCTGACACACTTCAAAGAGGAGTCTATTCCATAGCCTGGGGGCCATCACTGAGAAGGCCCTCTCCCAGGTGGTGAGGGCGGTGGGACAATCAGCAGGGCCTCCCCTCCAGATCTTAAGGCATGGGCAGGTTGATATGGGAGTGCACAGCTGTGCTATATAGTGCACAGCTATGCTATTGAGGGAAGGCCTTATACCTCCTGGAAGCCTGTAGGCTGAGACCTTGTTCATTGTAGATTCTGAGATCATGAAGCTCTGGGCCTTCAGACAATGGTTAATAGATTCCTATCATCCCTGGCTGTTGGCCCCACTGCTAGGTTTCTAGGAGTTAAAGTCCAGCAACAAGCAGAGTACCACAGGATTTCTTTTTGGTGCTCTAGGTTGCTGGTGGTGCAGGCTTTCATCTCCTTGTGTGGATTACCTGATGATGTTACAATTTTGGAGATGCTTCAGTGTGTTGCTGAATATGTTCTGTTGTTTGAGCAGAGATGGAAGACCAAGTGGCCGAGAGGGAAGCTGCTCAGAAAGAGGTCATTCTCATTGACTCCCTCCTCAGCATTGACCAGTTTAAAGGGGTTGAGAGACCTGCTCCCACCAAGAGACTCGGGAGAGACATAGCAGAAGTGGCAGCTGCAGCAGAAGCACTCCTGCCAAAGGGCAGCGCCCGGATCACGACCGCAGTAAGTGTTTTCCATTTCACCTCTGGTGCCATATGGATGATTTATGAGCAGGGGCTTGTGAGCTGGTAAGTATACCTGGGATAGCACCATAACTGCGACCTTGCCTCTCTTCACCTAGTCTTCTTTTTGGGAATCCATGATCTTGTTATAAAGACGAGTACCTTCATAACGCTAAGCTGTAACAGTTCCATTGCAGGCTGTGGTAGTTAAGATGTATTTTAAAAACCCAGAAAGCTAATGGCCATTGTTCCAGAGACCTTCAGGTGGATTATATGGAAGAGTACGGTGGAGTTTTCTCAACTGTGACTGCTCCGCTTTTATTGTCTGACTTAATCACAGAGTTAGAATGTGGTATATTGATGACTTTATGAGTTTTATTCCTGTTGGTTGGAGAAAAATAAAGTGCCTAGGGCAGTGCAAAATGATTTATAAATCGTAAAAGAGCAATGCCTTCCACCCTGCTCCCCAAAAGAAAACAAGAATGACCAGAAGTTTTATGTGTAATCATTGGGCTGTCTTGCTCTCAACCTCCTTCCACTTTCTGATAATCAGTGAACCTTTATCTGTAGCTGTGAACTGCTTTCAGGTGCTCATAAGCATAATCAGGCACTATGTAAGTATTCCAAATCAATGCATAAACTTCGTTGCAGGTTAAGTACAACACCCCGCCCCTGTTGTATGGCTGCCTTCGAGAGTATCAAAAGATTGGCTTAGACTGGCTAGCCAAGCTGTACCGGAAGAATCTCAATGGTATTTTGGCCGACGAAGCCGGGCTTGGCAAAACGGTGCAAGTGATTGCCTTTTTTGCACATCTGGCATGTAATGAGGGTAAGCTGGCTTTGGGTTGTCTTTTGCTTTGGGTCAACCAGATTAAGAGGTGGTTGACCAGTGGTAGGCTTCCGTACAGGAAAGACTTCTCCAGGTGACTGGCTCCCAAACTTGTGCTGCCTCTGACTCCCCCATAGGTGATTGGGGCCCTCACCTCATTGTGGCTCGGAGTTGCAGTATACTGAAGTGGGAACTTGAACTGAAGCGTTGGTGTCCGGGGCTGAAGATTCTTCTCTACATTGGCAGCCAGCGAGAACTTCGAGCAAAAAGACAGGTACTGTGCTTGCCGGCTGTTCCATTGCTTCACAGCATGCCTAATCAACAGAGCTAAGGTTGTCCCTGACTGCCCATCCAAGATTGCCCTGGCCTTACTAATTCTTTCTTTTTCCTTTGCAGGAATGGATGGAGCCCAACTGTTTTAATGTGTGCATCATTTCCTACAAACAACTTTTTAAGGGCCTCCAGGTTTTCACCAAGATGCGATGGAAGTATCTCATTGTGGATGAGATGCAGCAGATTAAGAATATGACTGAGAAGCACTGGGAAGCACTTTTTAATCTCCGCAGGTCTGAAGCCCGTGGAATTGCTGTCCTTTCAAAGTTATGGGCTTTTTGAATTTCCTGATCTTTTCTGTTGGGTGGGATAACTTGTGGCGTTCCAGATGTGGAACAGATCTGTGACCGTGACTGTGTTGCTTGGGACATTAGCTTCTCTGTCCCAGTTCTGGGAATGGAAAGTGATACATGGTACCACATTCCAGAAGCTAGTCAAAATCAATTACTGTGAGAGGCATCTGAAAGCTTCCAAAATATACTATTCTATGTCTGCAGGTTTCCTTCCCAGAATAACTGCAACAAAAGATAGGTAATCTGGACAACAAGAAGGGAGGGTCAAACTTTTGCAAACAAATTTTAGCAGGTGGTGGGCTCTTGGCAGGAAATCGCAGGAGTAATTCTCTTCAGTGTTCTGAAGTCTAGATTGGAGACTCACAATACGAATGAACAGGGGCTAGACTAGGTATGCTCATGTTTAGATCTCTAATTGTTCTGAACTACATCTCCCATCATTCTGTGTCATTCCCTGCTCAGTTTCGGTCATCCAGAGTAGGGCTGGCATGGAATGATGGGATTAGTAGTTCAGGAGCATCTGGAGGCTCCCAGTGAAGTGCCCAAAAGTCAGTAATGTGACAACCTTCTCAAGTACCTAGGCAGACAAATGGCTTTTGTGTTTGTTTGCATAAGTGTTCTTTCTTTGCTGATTTTATTTGCTAGTTTCCAAATAAGTGCTGTGAAGTAGGGATTTGCATGAGTGTTTGTAGGCATCCGAAATCTGATCGAATCAAATTCTGAATTTTGGATCTATTTGTTCAAATTATCCAGACGTTTGTATCTGTATGGGTTGGTACACGATGCATACTCGAAGATCTGCATGTTTCCTGCATCTGTATGCATTTGTACAGATCCGTATGGGATGAGAACAGGTCGCATACGGGATGCATACAGATGCGTACGAATGTGTATGGATGTGGGGAAGATGCGTGCGTGCACATACGAATGTTAACATTCGTATGTGCAGAATTGAATAAAAAATTTGAACAGATATATTTGAATTTGGTAAATTCAAATGGGGTCTTGTTAAATTCAAATTTAAAAGATTCAAATTGAATTGGATTTTTGGGTATTTGCTTTGAACAGAATGTCAAAAAAACATTCATGTACATCTCTAATGTGAAAGCTGTTTGTGGAATTGGGGACCATTGAAGCCTCTTTCTTCTCAGCCAGCACCGCTTGCTCTTAATCGATACCCCTCTGCACAACACCTTGATGGAGCTGTGGACCATGGTGCACTTCCTGATTCCAGGGATCTCGAAAGCTTACCTGGATTTCCCAGTGAAAGCTGCCAATGAAGAAAACCAGGATTATTGCCACAAGCTCGTTATCAGGCTACATCGAGTAAGTCCTCTGTCTTTGGGTTGTGTTCATGGCTGTTTTAGCTTCTTTTGGCTCATGTGGACCAAACTTGATATTGGTACAATTTGTGATTTTGATATTCTCTGCATTTCCTCGGAAATTAGACACGAAAGGGTTAACGCCTACTGCTCCTACTTGCTGCCGAAGTTTGGCGCATGCCACTCCAAAACCAAAAGCATTGCATCTCTACTCCCAGTATTCGCTTTTCGCCCCTGCTGGCTGCCTTGCACCAGCAGTTACTGCGGCCATTCGGCCGCATTTTGTCTGAATTCCTTGGGCCTTAGGCCATAGAATGAGAAGGGGTTCTTCACCCCATGGAAAGAAGCCCTCAGGGGGCCGCCTTCAGCCCCCCTGAGGTGAAGATAACTGGACTAGAGGGGATCCTGAGGAGGCTTGGGCGCTGGCTCTCAGCCCACCCCTCTCCCCTCCAGATCCAAGCGCTGCAAGCGCTCGCGGCGCGCATGAGGGCAGCAACTGACGCGGTTCCCCTTTCAGAGGCTCCCGAAATGCCAACTTCGCCGCCACTGCAGCCGCGGACCCAGGAAATTTCTCCTGTGTCCGGGCCTCCCGTCACCTTCTCACTGGCAGAAGTGCTGCAGCTATGAGAGGAGCGGAGGGCAGGGTCACTGCATCCAACTGCCCCCGCTCTTCTTCTCCAGACGCTGGCCAACACGGAGGAGCACAGTAGGTCCACAGGCACTTGGGAAGCGCTGCCGAAAGTAGCAACACCCTCTGCCTCCGCGCGAGTGCGCAGCAGCTTCCAAGGTCCCGGGAAGGCCAAGGAGCCCAGCGCCAGGGCGGAGAACCATCTCAAGCCGCCAAGGGGACGCGGGCAGTCGGCCCAGCCAGGTCTGTAGCCTCGCCTCAGCCTCTCCTGGAGCCCTTCACCGCCTGCCCTCGCTACCTGGATTCTCCTTCCTTCTTCCAACCAGCCAGATCGGGGTCCCCAGAAATTTTCCCTTCTTCGGTTTCCCTGGATCCTGTGCTCCTGGCCCTTTGCATTCCAAATAGAGGGGAGATGGAGCCCTCTCCTCCCCAACCTCTGGCTCCTGTGGCCCAGCCAGTGCCGGCTCAACCCTTGATGATGGCACCGCCTTTCTCCTGTCCCCTGGTCCAAGGGGCTTTGCAACCGGGCCTTTTTGATGCCATTAGGGCTATAATCAGGGAAGAAAGGAGCCTTAGAAAAAGGAAGAGAAGACGCTCCTCCTCCTCCTCTTCTTCTTCTTCATCACGCTCCCGCTCTAAGAACAAACACCACAAATCTAGCCATTCCAAGTGGGCCAGGGGGCGAAGCCATGCCAGGCAGGGTATGGCTATTGCCTCAACGAACCAGGTGGGCCAGGCAGACCCTTCTCTTCCCATGGTACCTGCAGGGTCTCAGCTAACCCCCTTCACCCTGCCCTTGGGCACGGGCACAGAGGAGTCAGAGCAAGAGGAAGGTACTTACATCTCAGATGTCGACCCAGACCTAGAGGGACTGTGCCCGCCAGTCTCAGCTTCTTCATCCACAACATGGTTGTTCCTTCAGGAAGAGCTGGCCCTGATGGTGGATGGGATGGTTGACCTTCTCCACCTCACTCCGATTCCTCAGACCTCTTCCATCCTGTCAGAGGAAGCGCAGGGTCTCATGCTGGCACAACCTCCATCTGTCAAGATCTTGCTAGTTCCTGCGTCATTCCAGAAGATTTTGGACCTGGACTGGCAAACTCCCATGGCTCCTAAGCAGCTACCACTCCTTCCATGCCAACTGTGCACTACCACAGATGATAGCTCTTCCATCTGGGCGGTTCCTAAGGTAGATGAGCCGATCATAGCTCTGATCTCCTCGAACATCCTGATCCAACAGGAGGCTCAGCTTAAGGAACCTTAGGAACGCAAGCTCGAGAGCTTCCTGAAGAAGGGGTTTGAAACTCTGGCACTTACCTCTAGGGTAGCTTCTTCGGCTTTGCTGTTCACTCGAGCGGGCCTCCGATGGCTAGACGAATTAAGTCTCGATCCAGCTCTCCCAGACTCTTCCAGGGATCTACTGTTGAACATCAGGAGGGCCCTGGCCTTTTGCGCAGACACCACCCTGGATATTCTTCAACTTTCCGGGAGGGCCTCTGGCCTCAACGTGGCTGTGCACAGAACCCCGTGGCTTCATCATTGGAATGCGGACGTCTCCTCCAAGTCCCAACTTATTGCCTGTCCATTTACAGGCCAGCTTCTCTTTGGAGACAAGGCAATTCGGCCGGTTCTTATTGAGAACAAAGACAAAAAGAAAGTGATGCCTTCCACGCAGCAGCAGTCATCCTCCAAAGGCAAGGGTTGGAAGAAGTTCTCCCCCAGGAGGTCTTTTCCCTGGCAGCAGCAATACCAGGGTTCCTTTCGTGGCAACAGAGGCAGAGGCTGGTCCCGCCAACCCTCCGTGAAGTCCCCCCCAAGCCTCCATTCAAGCCCCAGCCTAAGGCAGGGGCATTGTCCTGATCCTCCCAACCAGTGGGGGCTAGGCTCCTAGAGTTTGCTCCAGTCTGGCTAGCCCACACTCAGGATTCCTGGGCTAGGCAGGTTATCTCAGAGGGCCTGAAGCTGGAGTTTTCATCTACCTCCAGGGGTCATTTTGTTGGTTCACCTCTTTCTAATAATCCCACTAAGAGGCAGGCGGTCCTCAGGTAGGTAGCACACCTCCTTGCCATTAAGGCTATAGAGCCCGTCCCTGTGAAAGGAACAGGGACAAGGGGTGTATTCTATTTTGCTTGTTGTTTGCAAGAAGGGTGATGCTTGGCGGGCTATCTTGGATTTGAAATTCGTTAATAAATATTTACTGGTTCACTCATTTAAAATGGAGTCTTTGGCCTTCATCGGGGGGGAGATCTCCCCAGGGGATTTCCTGGCAGGTCTGGATCTTAAGGAAGCTTATTTTCATATAGGCATTCACCCCGAGAGCCGTAAATTCCTCCGTTTTACCCTGGGGGGGCGGGGGGGACACTTTAAGGTCAGGGCGATACCTTTTGGGCTCGCCAGTGCCCCCTGTACATTTGCCAAAATTGTTTCAATTCTGGTGCAGTCTCTTAGGCTCCAGGGGGTAGCGACTTTTGCGTATTTAGATGATATCTTGGTGAGAAGCCCCTCCCCGTAGGAGGGAGGGAGGGCGGTCGATAAGACGGTGGAGGTCTTCACCTCCCATGGCTTCATCATCAATGAGCCCAAGAGTTCACTGATTCCGACTCAAGTTTTAGTGCATCTGGGGGCCTCAGTTGATACCCCTAGAGATCTGGTGAGACCCTCAGATGAGCGTGTGAACTCTATTAGCTCCCTGGCTTCCGAAGTCATCAGGAAGCAGTTTTCGGATTTGCTGGTTAGCTTTACTTCTTGGGAAGATGACTTCAGTGATAGACCTGTGTCCATGGTCTAGATTCCACTCAAGGCACCTTCAGTGGTTCCTACTTCACTTCACTTCCCAGATAGCGCTTTCCATTCCCCTCAGGGTTGCCATCCCAGAGGAGGTTCGTCTATCCCTAGCCTGGTGGCAGCTGAGAGGAAATCTGGGATGTCCCATCAGCGACCCTCCCAGAGTGAGATTCACTATGGATGCTAGTAACCAGGGCTGGGGTGGGCATTGCCAGGGGAGAACGACCCAGGGCTCATAGTCAGATTCAGATAGGAAACACCGTATTAACTGGCTGGAGCTTAAGGCTAATTTCCTCTCGCTTCAGGCCTTCCTCCTTCTGGTTTCACAACAGCACGTGTTGGTGATTACGGATAATGTAACTGCCAAAGCCCACATCAACCACCTGGGGTCCAGATCCAGGCACCTTATGGATTTGTCTCAGGACCTGTTTGAGTGGGCGGAGCTTCATATACTGTCCGTGTCTGTTATTCACATTCAGGGATCGAACAACACCCTAGCGGATGGTCTTAGCAGAGTCCGGCTCCCCTTCGCAGAATGGAAGTTGGATCCGGAGGTCTTCCAGGACCTAGTTCAGCACTGGGGGGTTCCCCAGGTGGACCTGTTTGCTTCCCCAGAGCATCACCAGGTCCCGCTTTTCTTTTCCAGACACTTCTATCAGGGGGCCCTGGGGGTGGATGCTCTCTCGGCCCCCTGGCCTCCGCAACTCCTATACAACTTTCTTCCACTCCTGGAACGTTTCCTCTGGAGGGTTCGCAGGGAGAAGGCACAAGTCATCCTGGTGGCCCCCTTTTGGCCCAGGAGACTTTGGTTCCCAGCCCTTTTGTCCATGCTGATAGAGCCCCCAGTTCGTCTTCTAGTTCAGGAGGGTCTCCTATCCCAGAGGGGATACACTCTACCAGACCTGGGGGGGGGGGCTCTCCCTAGCAGCCTGGAGGCTCAGTGGAGACGGTTTCAGGGTATGCTTGCTTTGCACAGGGCCTCCACTACATGCATTTACGAGACCACCTGGAGAGTTTTCTCCAAGTGGTGCATATCCCAGCAGGTGGACCCCTTCTGCCCTTCAGCAGAGGAGGTAGTCGCCTTTCTTCAGGAAGGGCTGGTGAAGGGCGTGTCATTCAATACCTTGAAGAGACAGGTGTTTGCTATGTCAGCTACACTCAAGTTCCACCCGGTCCCCAAGTTCCTCGCGGAGGCTAAGGCTAAGTTACCCCAGGTGGTTCACCACCTTCTGGACTGGGCCTTACACTTAGTCCTGTCGGCCTTAGAGGGTCCTCCATTTGAATCCATAGCAGAGATTTCTATGAAGCTACTCTCATACAAGGTAGCCTTCTTGGTGGCCATCACCTCAGCACGTTGAATGTCTGAACTGGTGGCTCTTTCGGCAGAAGATTACCTTGTACCTTCACACCGGACTCGGTTATCCTAAGACTTGATCCTTCCTTTAAACCTAAGATAGACTCCCTGTTCCACAGATCCCTAGAGATACACCTCCCTACGTTCTGTTCTAACCCTAGGCACTCTTCAGAGAAGTCATGGCGCAAGGTGGATGTCCGCAGGACCCTTAAGGCTTATCTCACTAGAACGGCCTCCACCAGGCAGACCTCAGCCTTATTTGTTGGCTTTCATCCCCCTGCCCTGGGTTAGAAGGCTTCCCCTAGAGTCATAGCCTCTTGGATTAGGGCCTGCGCAGCTACAGCATACAAGAGTAAGAACAGAGAGCTCCCGGGCAGGGTCCAGGCACACTCCACTAGATCAGCAGCAGCATCCGCGGCTATGTGGAGGAACACTTCGTTGGAGGAGATTTGTCTGGCGGCAGCCTGGAGATGTCCATCAACCTTTACCCGACATTATCGTCTGGACCAATTCTGATTGGTTCAAGCTTCCTTTGGTTGCCGAGTCCTGCAACAGGTGGTCCCGGGAACGGTAAGAGATTGGCCTTGCCGCCTCGTCTACTGTGTCTTGATGCATGTTTTTCCCTTCCCTGGGGAGAAGGGATTGGGTTGTGGGTGGGAAGGGAGTAAGGGTTTCCTCCTCCTCCTCGGATTCCCTCGGACCGGAGGAGGTGCCTCCTCCGACTCTTGTTCACATTGGGGACACTGCTTCCCTCCCTTGTTTGGGGAGCTTTGGTACGTCCCTTTCGTGTCCAATTTCCGAGGGAATGCAGAGAATGAACAATTGGTACTTACGTGAATGTTCATTCTTGTCATTCCAGAGGAAACTGGACCCCACCTGCAGTGTCTCTAATATGGGTGCTTGCATCTTCTTTCTTTCTATTGTTTTTTCTCTAGGCTCCCGGTGGCTCGGCTCAGTAGCAGTTCACTCAGCGAGAATACTGGGAGTAGAGGGGCGGTGCTTTCGATTTTGGAGTGGCATGCGACAAACTTCGGCAGCAAGTAGGAGCAGTAGGCGTTAACCCTTTCGTGTCCAGCTTCCTCTGGAATGACAAGAATGAACATTCACGTAAGTACCAATTGTTCATTTTCGTTCCTCTTTGCAAGATGATCCAGCCCTTTATTCTGCGGAGATCCAAAAGAGATGTCGAAAAGCAGCTGACGAAGAAGTATGAACATGTGCTCAAGTGTCGACTTTCGAACCGGCAAAAAATGATGTACGAAGATGTTATTCTGCAGCCAGGGTGAGAAGTTCTGTCATTGTTTGCTTCCGTTGTGAGTGTCAAAATCCATGAAGTACATTTGGGATAAAAGGAAGTTGTGGGTCCCTACAGTGTGGTGTTTTCTCTTGTTGCTGGCTGTGATGTGCCAATGAATTGTATGTGACCAGTTCTGTTCCAGGAAAAAAACAGATAGAGAGAACTTGCTACTATATTGACATGAGGATTTAAAAATTTTAGACTTGTAACGAAGTGGATTAAGTATTTTTTTCAGGTAATAGAGGAAGGAGATGGTATTGTGAATGTTACCCTGTGATTAAAACAAATGTTAATTCTAGAAGTAATCTCAAAGTTGCAGATTAATCTGACATAAACTGCTGTGGGTCTGTTTACTTCCTTGATGGGAAATCACTCTACGCCTCATAGAACATTTTGAGCTTTCCAAGGGAAATTAGGATAGCAAATAAGAATCAGAATTTGTTATACCATTATAGTGGTTTTCTTTAGTGACAAGTGGCATTATAAAGTGTGGGTGAAATTTGTTTTGATGTTGTAACTTTAATTAATCATTCTTGTTGGGGGAGGGGTTTTCCTTCAGCTTCTGCTTGAGATGCCGAGAAGCTGTTGGAGGGTCACTGTGTGAGATGGGATGCTGGACCAGAAGGCCCATGGCCTCATCCAGCAGGGTTTCTCTTAAGTTCTTATCAATACATCATAACCAAAGAAGAACCTTACCTGTTGCTGGTTTTTTCCCCCCTCTTCCAACGGCAGCACCCAGGATGCTCTTAAAAGTGGACATTTTGTTAGCGTCCTTCATGTCTTAATGCAGCTGCAGAAAATCTGTAACCATCCAGACCTGATAAATCCCCGGCTTTCTTCCTCCCCCTACGTCTCAGAGGCAGTGCGCTACTGTTGTGCTTCTCTGGTCTTAAAAGCACTTGAACGTGATATTTGGAAGGTGAGTTAAAGGCTCTAAAATTCTAGATCTTTGCTGTGAAAAGAGAATAATCTTGTCCTTACCCTGGGATTTTAATTTTTTATTTTTTTCTATAAAACAGTTTGCAAGGAAAAGGAAGAACTTTAAATCAACTTTATTACCCAGAATTTAGCATTCTATTGTATATTGCCATGATTACATTCAGGGAAGCCAATACATTATGCAAATTGTATTTAAGGAACTGGAAGCAATTGCCAGTTCCACTAACTACTAGTATTACATTGCTAGCAGTAATTTGTAGAGCACAAATTTGATTAACAAAGGGTCACTCTTGTCCCATAGGGTTTACCTGAAACTGTGCCAATTGTATACTGTGTTTAATTTCTAATCATATTCTATGAATATGTTAATTTAAGGATGTGGAGATGAGAGATAACCTGACCACTTGTGTGTAGCGTAGATCCAAAGTATGATATATATCCACCTAATGAAACTTACATTATTTATTTATTTAACTATTTATTTGTTTAATTATTTAATTAAATATTTAATTAATTAATTAATTTATATCCTGCCCTTCACCAAATAGTCCCATGGTGGCTCACAATAAGAATAAAATATATCAAAAGGGAAAAAACACACACCATAATTAAAAATATCGCCTCCCTCCCTCTGACATCCCCCCCCATGACAGAACAGCACCCTGAGGAAGCTATTTAGATGGCAAAAGCCTGGTTGAAAAGATATGTTTTCTGTCTTGTGTTGAGCTAATTTATTAATGTATTACACTGTGAGTTTGTCATACTTTAAATGAATAATCTTTGATGATCATTTAAATAATTAAAATCAAGCCTTTTAGGGAAGTAGTTTAACTCATGGGTTCATATCAGTTTGAACTTGCTGCAGACACTGAATCTCAGCTTGGGGATATCAAAAAAACCTGAAGGGATCACATTGTAAAAATGCTTCAGTAATTACAATACATAAGAACATACCTTTATTTTCATCCACCCAAAGGATACAGACTTGAGTCTCTTCGATTTGATCGGAATTGAGAATAAAATGACTCGGTACGAGTCGCAAGTGTTGCCGAAGCAGAAAATGAGCAGAAAACTCATAGAGGAAATCTACACATCTCCTCTGCCTCCTCCAAGGCCTACTCCGGTGAAACTGAAGCCATGCAGGTACTTTATAGGTTTTTTAATTATCCTTAAGCCATTCTCTATTTTAAGCTGTTCTTAGTTGGACGGGTAAGCTGCTCTTTGACTCCTGGGGCTTTTTTCCATTTACCTCCCTTAATCCGGATCTAAGATGATCTGGATCTAAGAGATGAGTCCTTCAACTAATCTGGATTTAGAAGATCTGGGTCTAAGGAAGCACCCGATGTGTCTTCACGGGCAGTGTAGCACCCAGTATCAATGTCTGCTAGGCAAGCTCGCAGTGGGAATGCTAGAGCACCCATGTGGAGCGTCAAGTGGGAGATGTCCGTCACACCACTTTTTGGGGGGGGGGGCGACATGTCTAATACCGATTTGATGCCTGAAGACCGGATTGTAGACCCCGTTAATGGGGTCCACAGGAAATCCAGATTATAGGTCCGAAGGATCCATTTAATCCAGATTTCCCTAGTACAGGTGGAAACAAATGTGGAAATGGGGTCTTCCTGCTCTGAGCCTAATGGATCCTTAATGGTAGGTGGGTACCTAATGGTTGATGGATACTTACTGCTAGTAGAACAACACCCCCCCCCCCCCGGTTGGTTATTTTTATTTATTTTTTAAAGAAATCTTATTGATTTAACAATACAACAGTCAAAGAGAGAAAATAAAATTTTAGTGTTTGTAACGTCATAGATGTATAAAAACCAAACTTTTGGCATATGAAAACCAGACTTAAATAAAACACAATAAAAGTCAAACATACAACAGACACAATGCTCTCACAGTTAATATTACTGTAAAGAGAACACAGTGATCCCTCCTTCCACCTAATATTAATTATAGTATCAGGTAAGCTGCGTCTCAGCCAGCAGTCCTGGCATAGGATATAGAAAACACAAAACAGTATAGCAGTTGTAGTGAGAATACAGTACAATGCCAATTTAACAAGTCACAGCAGCTCAAGATCTCAGTAAAAACTTTCACACCTTTGCCAAAAGAACCAAGGTGTCTCCAAGCACAGAACACTTAAATATAGTATGTAGTACAATAAGCATTCCTGTTTTAAGCAAATTCAGTTTGTGTGTTTTCAATATAACATGATTTATTAATTAATTTTATTTATTTATTTGCATTTTTATCCTGCCCTATACCCGAAGGTCTCAGGGTGGGTAACAACATTTAGAAAGCCAAGTTTATATATTAAAATAGTAATATATATTAAAACAATAGCAGTATCTGAAAAGTGGGAAGAGAATGGCCAGGGCAAAGAGGTGTGTCTTCGCTTCCTAAACATGTACAGTGAAGGTGCTTGACGCACCTCAAGGGGGGACTGCTCCATAGCTGAGGGGCCATCACTGAGAAGGCCCTCTCCCGGATGCCCACCCCTTTTGCTATAGAAAGTGGTGGTACAACCAGGAGGGCTTCTCCTCTAGTTCTTAAGGCACGGGCAGGTCAATATGGAAGTAGGTGCTCCTTCAGATACTGAGACCTTGTTTCAGTATTGAGCAGTAGTAAGTGTTCCTGTCTCACTTTAACACATCTTCCCTAACTTTAAAGGTCTGTTAATGCAATTTTCACTGGATGATTTGCCAGAAAGTCACCCTTGCATTAAATGGAGCCATACTGTAAAGAAGATCTTGAAGACAAAACAAATGTAATTTTCCCTAGCCACCTTGTCCCTTTAATGGATGCGTTTAATGGAGGAATGCAAGATGGAACGGTTCTTGCAAAAGGACAAAACGTACATTGTTTACTAGGCATGTGCACAAATTTTTTTTGACATTCTGTTTGAATTGAATACTTGAAAATCCAATTTGATTCAAATCTGTAAATTCGAATTTAACAAAATTCAATTCATTTTTACCAAATTCGAATCTATTTGTTCGAATTTGATTCAAATCTGCACATACGAATGTTGACAACACTCGTATGTGCCTGTACACATCTTCCCGACATCTGTACACATCTGTATGCATCCGTACACATCCGTATACATCCCATAGTTATCCTGTATGCAACCTGTTTTCGTCTTGTACGGATCTGTACAAATGCGTATGGATGCGGGAAAGATGTGGATCTTCAAGTACACATCATGTACGAACCCATACACATACGAATGTCTGGATAATTCGAACTAATAGACCCGAAATTAGAAATTGATTTGAATATTTACATTCAAATTTCAGGACATTCTATTTGAGTTTGAATGTTGAAATTTGGCACATTCACTCAAGTTCCGAATGCCTACGAATATTCGTCACATCCCTATTGTTTACTTAGTATCAGATAGTTTTAAAGTTTTGTTAATAATGTGCTTAAATTATTAATGTTTCATCTTTACTTATAAATATTATAATAGCTCACGTCTTCTTATAACTGCAGACCCTAGTACAAAAAATGGTTTTGAAATTTATTTTTAATTTTTTGCAAGAGAATGTAATGATGTCTGTAATTTTTTTCCAGGCTGTTTCAACCTGTCCAGTATGGACAGAAACCTGAAGGCAGAACTGCCGTTTTCCCCAGTGCTCAGGTTCAGCGCATGACGACCACAGCTACAGTAGCCCAGCAGGGACAAGCACGAGGAAGATCTCCCATAGCCACAGTGTCTGCAAATCAAGGTAAGAAAGGTACTGCTGTGCTACTTTTCTTCTCTGTAGATGCCAGATTTAACCTTCTGACACTAAATTCTTCCTCCATGCACTGTGGCCTGAACGTTAAACTAAATTGTCAGCTCGAAGCAGATTACTTGGCAGATTAACTTAAAACAAAGTACATTGGGATTGTGTAGGGTTTTTCCCCCTTTGAACTTGGCACACTGGGTACTGGTCATGTTTACGAGCCTTTTGAAAAACTGCCCAAGTATGTAGGTTGGTATTTTTGAAAAGGTGATAAGCAAGGTGTTGTGTTTGCAAGTCTTAGTTTATTGCCTGCCAGTTTGTGTATGGAGTCCAGTTTCTCTTCCCTGCATTTTGAGTACACTAGATTAGCTACCTAAATTGCCCTAGAATTGTCTGTGATTTTGCAAATGCAAGCTGGACTCTCTGGGGCACAGTATTTTCTTTTGTCTTGACCACATGGCTTTTTGTGCTGGTCTTTGGAGTGCTGGCTGTGTTCTTCAGAATAACGTATCAATGGTCTGTCTCTGAAAGTCTGTTCTAAATTTCTCAGAGTCAATCATTGTGTAAATTACCATGGGAAGCCATGCCAATTAAGGCGACTGAAGGAAAAGCTGGTCTTTAAATATCTTTTTATACCAAATACTTCCCAAGGAAGGATACCATGTTGAAAGAAGATTGTAACTTAGACTATTCAGCTGCTGTACTTTCCATTCAGAAGGAGTCCTTGGAAGATGCTGCAAAGAGCAACCAAGCATCTTATCTTCACTGGCCTGGACCATGTCATGTAATGGCTGATTTCTCATTTGAGAAGCCTTTGAGCATGCCTTTGGCTTGCCTGTGCTATCCTTGAAGGTCTTTCCTGCATGATTTTTCCTAGCTTTCAATTTGGCCTGAAGGCAACAATTCTTTGGCCTAGTTGGTTTATGTACGTACTTGAGGGGTGGTTGTTTTAGTTCATTGAGTTGTGGAAGGTGGTGATCTTGGGAAATTGTATTCTGGGTTCTGTAACATGGTAGGGGAATGCGGTTGTGGATTTTTGGTGGCATTTTCTTCTCTTCCACTTTAGTACAAGTATAGTCCCCTTGGTTCTTCAGAGTTGAGGCTTTGGAAAAACCCACAAGAGGCTAGAAAACAGGTTCTACCTGACATGCCCTTTGCCTCTTCCTCTCGCACACATACACACAGCCCTGAGTTAGCTTTTATAGATACACTAAATCTTTTATTAATTTTTGCTCCAAAAGATGCATTAGGGCTTATTTTCAGGGGATGTCTTATTTTTCCATGAACATCATTCTACATTTATTCTTGAACAAAAACAACAACATTTATTCAAATGCAGTCATGTCGTCACATTTTGGAACATTGTCGTAACTCTCCATACCCTGAATTCCATTTTGGATTTCTTATTTCTCACGAACCCTGATTGTTTTGGTTCTTGTGGGATCTTTTGAGTATGATTCTTTCAGAGCATCTGAAAGGGTCTATCTGTTCTGTTGCATTTTACTGCTAATTGATTTTACTTTTTTACATTTATTTTACATTTTTTACATGCCTGGACACTATTTAAATTGACTTTTAAAAAAATGAACTGTAACTAGGGCTTGTTTTTGGAGTAGGGCTTATATTTCGAGTTTCTTCAATCCTGAAAAATCATGCTAGGGCTTATTTTTGGGATGGGACTTATTTTCAGGGAAACTGTGTGTGTGGTGTGTGTGAGAGAGAGAGAGGAAGAGGAAGAGAGAGTCACACTTGAAGTCATATTCGTTGTGGTGCTGATTGTATTTAAGCTGCTGCTGTAGAAATCAGTGATCCCCTAACTTCTACTGTATCTAGGCCTAAACTTGATTGGTTTCTCTCCTAAGTCTGCAACCCAGCGTTTACCAACCTTGTGCCCTCCAACTAGCTTGGACTGCTTGGGCCTGAGCCATTGGAACTCCTGATCCTATGAGGCCAATCTCAAATGGCGATGGTTCTTACTATGGATGGTGGGAGCGAAGCATCCACAGCCTTTGGAGGACACCAGGATGGTAAAGGCGCCTGTAGCCCTGAAAACCGGGACTGACTAACAGCTTGCACAACCATAACCCTTATTGATTACAGCCGCCGCCGCCATCTCCTCCGCAGCCGCCCAGTTTCAGACATCTCATTCTTCCATCAGTGCTCCTCCGAGACAGCAGCCAGCGGGGACCTTCACCACGGCAACTAGCCCTGCCAACCCTCCAAAACCGCGAGCTCAGACCACAGCGCAGGCCTCCCAGCTAGGCCACACCCAGCCACACGCCCCCCCACATTCCATCCAACAGAGTGTGCTGCCTCAGAGGCTGGTATTAACCTCTCAGGCTCAGGCTCGGTTGCCCAGTAAGTGCCCCTCCACCTCCCCTTTACAGGTTTCCTTCACCTTTGTTTTTTGTTTTAACTCTTGTTTATTTTATTTGTTTTTTTTAAAAATCCCTGAGGTTAAGTTATTAGGCACCCTAAAATGTGTACAGAATGATTTCTTGTGTTTGTTGTGTTTGGGGTGGGGTGGGGATATCTCCCCTTTTGCACAACTTTTCAGTAATCATGCCCACTTATTCATGTTGCTTTTATGAGGAAAGTTCTTTAAAAAGATCCCAAATTTGGAGAAGAAATCCAATTGAAAAATCGCTGTGGACATACATTAGTGGTGTCAACTTAATCTCTTCATTTCTGCATGTTTCCTCTGCTGGCTGGACTTCTTTTGGACCCGGGAACGTCTTCTTCACCATTATTATTATTATTACTATTACTGTTATTTATTATTATTAAAGAAAAGAAAGCTGTCCTGTTTCTAATTTGATTCTCTTTCCTTTGGGAAGCACTAACCACATCCTTTTGCTGAAGGCCTCCTGACTTCTTTGGAAGTGAACTGCGGTCATTAGGTGAAACAGGGACGGGGAAGGGAAAAGTAGAATCTCCTAAAGAGACTTTTGCTTTGGATTGTCACACACACTGCCTCCTAGCATGTTCAGGGAAGACTGAGCACTGATGTACTAATGTTCTCATCCCTTGGGGGAAAAGCTGCCTTTGCAAAAGCCAAAGTTCCAAACCTCACATTCAAAAATTTGGGTGCTAATCTCTCGCTTGCGAAAATGAACAGTTTGATTGGGCCCTTGGGTTTTGCTGTGTTTTGGGTCATAAAAAGAGTTTTTTTCAATGGAACAATTGCTTTTTTCTTTGTGGAAAAGTGCAAAACAAATGCAAAAATCTGGTTTTTCAATGAAACAGATTAACAGATTTGTGCATGACAGCTAAACGAATATGCAAGTTTTTTTTCATGCACATCCCTGATGCTGGAAGCCCTTTTTACTGAGCTGTGACCTTGATGTGTCGCATTTCATTCAGCATAAGGCTTCAGTTCAGTTCTTCACCCCCACCCCACCCCCCAAATTAAAAAAAGACCATGCCCTATTTCTGAGGACCCAGGATGCCTGCTTTGCTGGGGAGCTCATGAAAGACTTGGTGTGATCTACCCCTTTCTTTTACAGAGTGTCTGTTTGCCTGGGTTGGCAGCTGGAGTGGTTGGTGATGTTCATATGATCAGACGTCCCAAATCATCAAACTGTGCAAACAGCCGCTTGGTGCAATGAAAGAATAAATCGCACAAAATCTTCCATTTATTCCCCAGTGAAGCACCTGCCTGACACACTCAGGAATGAGTTGGTTTGCGGGTTGTGTGAGCCCAACACAAGTCCAGGCTGATCTGGGTAATGTTCATACAGGCCAGCAGTGACTCTTTAGGGGTGACTTCCTGAAGATTCTGGGAACTGAACCCAGAGCCTTCCTCTACTGTATTTTCCATCCACCCTCCTTGACGCCTTGAATATATATTGCAATGTTGGGATACAGCATGCATACAATTTTTGAAATAAAAGCTAACTTTGTAATTTATTTTTTTCCTGGGTTGCAGTCATAGAAACGTGCAAAGCGACCCTGATCCTTACTTCTGCTCTGCACCTCCAACCGTATCTTAACATTGGCAGGCAGTGGGAACTTGTTTCATCGCTTGAACTTTCCTGCGTTTTGCTTTTGAAAAGGCAGTGTAGCTCCAGTCCTAATGACTTTCTTCCTTCTCGTTTGTGCAAAGTGTCACATGGGTTTTTTCAGGTTGCTCTTGTTGCCTGTAAAACGTTATGTGCCTTTCAAACAAAGAAATGTAGAGGGGCTTTTTCTCTCCTTTACCTGCCTAAAGGCAGTACCTGTGGAACTTCTATATGACACTTTTAATCTCCCTATAATTCTGCATGGGGACCGCTTCTGCACCAGTCTTACTAACCCAAGGCAGGAGGAAAGGGGAATGTCTAGAAGGCAGCTCCCCCTTAAAGTATGGTTCTGTTACCCTTCCGCAGGTGGTGAAGTGGTAAAAATAGCTCAGCTGGCTTCCATTGCAGGAACACAGGGCAGGATCGCACAGCCGGAGACGCCGGTGACGCTCCAGTTTCAGGGGAACAAATTCACACTGTCGCCTAGCCAGCTTCGCCAACTCACCGCAGGGCAACCTCTGCAGCTCCAAGGTACCGTTGGAACAGCATCGTGCCCCTCTTCTTTCCTGACAGTCTCCGGTGGTGTATTTGGCACTTGTGTCAATCTGAATGTTGAAGACTGCATCCCTATAGATTTGTTCGTGTTTCAGCCTGTTTCACTGCCACAGTTTTGCATGGGAAGCCCAGTATCCCTTTTCCAGACTGGCATGCAATCTAAAAGTGGATTACCTAAGGCCATCTAGCTAGCGGGGCCTCACCAGAGGCAAGCTTTCAAACTTGGGGTGCTGATGCTCCTGGTTTGAGGCTGTATTAGCACCTCTGTATTAACAGATCAGATAGTTGAAGGTTTCAGATGAGCGCAAGAGGGCAAGGAACTGTTAGCTGAGAACCTGTAAAGTAGATGGATAGAAAAGTTGGTAGTTATGTGACCATCGCTTTCTCCAAGGTCCCTCAGGTGGGATGCATTCCTGGGTTTGACCTCCTGCTTAAACTGGAGATGGGTTCTTTCCCAGTTGCTGGGTTTGAGGCAGGAACGGCTACCCCATAGGAGTTGGAGTCCAAGAGGGTTGGCCTGAGTGGAGGTGAGAGTACTTTGCAACTGTGGCATTAGGTTCTTTACCTCCTCGTTATAAATAGAATCCCAGGTCTGCTGTAACAACTCAGGGTGCAGTGCCAGTCCCGCTATTACCTGTTTTGTGTGGACTTCTCCAAATGTATTCTGAATCTCTACAAATGCAGGCAGTGTTCTACAGATTGTCTCGGCTCCTGGTCAGCAGTACTTAAGGCCCCAGGGGCCAATGGTGATGCAGGCCGTCTCTCAGGCCGGGAGCGTTCAAAATGCACTGAATGCCTTGGGAAATCAGCACTCGGCGGGCTTGCCGACATCAGCCATGTCCCAGCAAGGTGAGGCTTCTTGACTTTTTAAAGAGTAGACCTTCGCTTCCGAAGCTTGCAAATGCTTGGGGACTTTTTGCATTTCCTGGTTCCCCACCCCCGACAATGATGGGAAAAAATGTGTCAGTCATAGAATAGGTGGTTTCATTCTCTGTTCCCTCTTTATTATACCAGAAGAACTTTACAGAAGTTACCCTTTCTATTTGATTGTTTTTTAAAACTTCTTGTTTTCTTTATTAACCAACAAAAATGTTCTGTCTTTCCCCTTGGTTGAGCAATGGTTAGGATTCCACTTTGATCTTGACCCTCTTACTGCCTACAGACACCATGAGATGGGATTATTGTGATCAGAATGAGTCTAGACTCCTTCAAAGTTTCTGTATTGTTTCCTTGCCTCTCTTCCAGCAAGCTTTTTGTCTGCAGCTTTGTTTGATAAAAGCATCAAGGTTGTGTCAGCTGTCGAAATGGGTCCTCCTGCTGAACTGGAATGTGTCAGAGGCACGTGTCTTCTGCACTGCTCCATGGTCCAGTTTAGAACAGGGGTGGCTTCCCTTAATTCTTTTCTTTGCCCACACTGACTGTGATTGATAGGAGTTACAGTCCTGCAACATCATTGTTACCCCGTTGGAATGAGCTGGAGTTGCTTACCCTGATGACTCATACTGTAGCCATGCATTTCGTAAAAGAAAAATACAATTAAAATGTGCAAAGCACTTGGTTTAATTTTTTAAAGTGTGTGTTCCAGGTAGAACAATGGGTACTAATTTAGCTTCGGGAGACTCGGCTTCATCTTTAAAACCTGGCCTCGTTCATGGAGGACATTCACAGGTATTCCTGCTGATTTTGGTGTGTGTGTGCTGTGGAAATGGTTTTCATTGCAGCTCTTCTTGTTCTTGAAAGCCCCTCTCTCTCCCCTTCCTATTTTTAATAATTATAATTTTATCTTTCTGTTGGTTGGCCCATTTCTGTTAAGGATCAAACTCGTTTTCCAGCGAGTCAGCGAAGAGTTTAATTCAGTGATGGCAAACCTTTTGAGCTCGGTGTGTCAAAATTAGCAAGAAAACCTAGCTTAACTCGGGGGCTGTGTCATGTCTAGAAATATCCATAATTTTGTGATATTTGTAGCTCTAGTAAAAAGGTTATATTTTTGATATGTGTATTTTATTAAAAGCAAAAACAAGTCATTCTTTACATTAGTGACTTTTGTTGCTGAATTTCATTTGCTAAATCTTCAATTGAAAGATGGTATTTCATACAGTTCAAGAACAAGCAAGCACTACACGCCAGGGTGACCAGGTGTATCACCCAAAAGGGCTTGGCGTGTCACCTGTGACACACGTGTCATTGGTTGGCCATCACTGGTTTAATTAAACAAATGGTTGGTTGATTTTGACCAGGTTTGGAAAGAAAAAAAAATACCATTTTTTCCACTGGAAATAGCTCTTTTTGAGTTCAAAACCACAGCAGAAACAAACTGTTCAGTCAAATCATTTGTGTTCACGAACAGGTTCGATTGGATGGAATGTCCAGATATTTAACCAACTGCATGCTTGATTCCAGTTATGTGATTTGCATGTCCCCAAGCACAGCTCAGTTTTATAGAGTACAGTTTTTATTTGAAATTCAAACTGCTTTTAACTCAGCGATTCATATGTGAATTTAAGATTGAAGTTGTGGATTGCTGAGTGCTTTATAGTCCTAAATTAACATCCTGCAGGTGTGAGATCCTAGTTATAAGAAATGGACCCATCCTTTTTTGTTTCACAAAGGAATCATACGAGGAAAAGAACAGGCTACTAAAAGAGCGGCTTGACAGGATTTTCTCTTGCAATGAACGCCGTTGTTCTCGAGCGCCTGTCTACGGTCAAGAGGTTGTGAGAATGTGTTCTCTGCTGGGCAACAGAAAGATGTCCCCCCAGTTTTCCTCTGCGGTCAGCAAATGGCGTTGGGCCGGTTTTGCAAACTGCCAGCTTTCAGTGCATGCCTCTCTGGAACACAGCAATCCGTTGCAAGGGCTGACGGAGATGTTAAGACAGCAGCAGAAAACTCTGAAGGATTCCATTCATAGGTAGCCAACAACCTGTGTCTTCCTTGCTTTTAAACTCATCCTCCTGTGTCTGGAGTCTCTGTTGGGTCTCTCTGGTGTTCCAAGAAAGTGACACAAGCAGCAGCCGCAAATTGGCTGCCGTAGGACATGCAAAGAATTTAGCAAGTGGATCGGAAACAAAGTGCCCTGTGTCTCCCCTCTAGGAAATGGGGAGCATCCCATCCGCGGGGAAGGGGGACATGTTCAGAATTTGTTCAGGAGGCAGACAAGGAGGTGAAACTGCTCTGAATGCAGTGAGCAGAAGCCTCCATTCTCTGTCTTTTTCTGTCGGGATTTGGGTGATCTTGTACAAGCCAGGGAAGATCTTGGTGAGCTATTGTGTGGCTAAAAGGTGGAGAGCAGGGGGGTATTGTGTCTGCCTTAACTCGTTTATGAGAAAGATGGGATAAAAATGTGATAAAAATTCCCCATCCCTTAGAGGGGAACTGGATACATGTATTGGCATTAGGTGATGAATGGGGCTTGGGATGGTGGCAGAGTCTGAGATCTTTAATTTTGAAAAGTCACCCTGGAACTATGGAGATACCCTGTACCACTCTGGACCCCTAAGATCGAGAACTGTGTAAAACACGAGACTCCTTTGTATCCTTCCAGCTGCCTCCTTTTCCCTCCATTCTTAGATTGATCTTTAGGACTGGAGGGGACAGGAAACGGCAGGCATGCGGGCAGTGTCCCAGTGAGGTTCCTTGTAGAGATAGGTTTGGTCCACCAGAGAGCGCTTCTCTAATTGTTTGGAGCACCAAATCACACTGTATTTTGGTTTTCCAGACTCCTCTGTGTGCTTCCAGCTGCTGTGGCAGCTCCTCCTTCTTTACACGTGGCAAAGTTCCCGGCTCTGTATAGCCATAGGATGAAACTCCTCCAGCACCGTCTGAAGGAGAAGCTGTCTCCCTGTCTCCCTGAGCTGCAGCAGCTCTGCTCTCCACCATTGCTTCAGTTTCCTGATCTCCGTCTGGTGCAGTACGATGCAGGTAGCCGAGAACCTCCCAGCCTATGTTTTCTGGTTCATTTGGAGTGCCCCATAGGCAGCCCTGAGGCTTTCCTCTTCTTTCCAATCCACAGGCAAGTTGGAAGCTCTGGCTGTCTTGCTCCAGAAACTAAAGTCTGAAGGGCGGCGCGTCCTCATCTTGTCCCAGATGATTCTCATGTTGGACATCTTTGAGCTGTTCTTGAACTTCCACTTCCTCACGTATGTGAGAATCGATGAATGTGCCAATCAGGAGGAGCGCCAGGTGAGTTCCTGATTTGGTGAGGGTCAGTTCCTCAGATATAGGGTGTTCTTCCACCACGCTCCTTTAATCCGGATCTAAGAAGATCCGGATCTAAGGAATGGGTACATTCATTAAGGGAAATACCCAATGTGTTTCCATGGGTGGTCTAGCACCCAATAGCAATGGGTGCTAGCCTCCCTACCGTGGAAACACTGGAGCACCCATTTGGAAATCCAGATTTACCCCTGAGGGGTCTGCTTGTCACCCCAGGTGTTTGGGGGGACAGGGGGTGCAATCTCCGAAGTGGCTTCGAAGTCATTTCGAAGTCACTTCGGAGTCTGTGCAAAACGGCTCCATTGAAGTCTGTGCTGATCTTCGGAGTGAACTTTGAAGTCACTTCGGAGTCACTTCGAAGTTCACTTTGAAGATCAGCACAGACTTCAAAGATTCTCCGGAGCTATTTTGCACAGACTTTGAAGTGACTTTGAAAATACTTCGAAGCTTAGGTTTTGGGGTGCTCCCGTCATGAGTGCTCCCTCCCCCTAGCCTCCTCTAGACCCCATTGCCACAGAGATGTGGAAAAAGGCTCCCTTTAATCCAGTTTTTCTGCCTGAAGACCCCATTGTAGACCCCATTAATGGGGTCTACACAAAATCCGGATTAAAGGGCAGAAAGTACCCATTTGATCCGGATTTCCCCAGCGGCAGTGGAAACAATCTGGTCCCAAATGGGTGCTGTGGTGGAAATGGGATCATCCGGCTCACACCCAAATGGGTGCTTAATGGGTGCAAAAATGGGTACTTTCTGACAGTGGAAAGACACCCATAAGCTCTTTGCAAGTGCTTTTTCTTTGCTGTGCTTTGTCTGAAACTTCTTATTTCCTGGGGATCCTGTGTGGGCTCTGGTGCACCCAGAAAACAATGTTTGTGGTTTGCCTTACAAAGCTGATTACATTAATCAGTCTTGCATATGAAGAAGGAGCTGTTTTCTAGGAACATACAAGAATATTTGAAACATTCAAACTGCAATTGAATTCATTTAAATTCAGACATTTGAATTCGAATCAAACGTCTACATTTTTTAAAAAACATTTAGACAAAACTGAATGTTTTGAATCATTCGTACAAATTATTTGGACATTCATATGTATCTGTACGCATCTTATTCATATCTACGCATTTGTACGGATGCGTATGAGAAGAAAACGATGCCTACGGGATAAAAACGGGATGCGTACAGATGTGTATGGACACATACGAACGTTGTCAACCTTTGTATCTTCAAATACGAATCAGATATTCGTACAAATAGATACAAAATCGGATTGGAATTTGAATGCATTAGTTTTTTCTCTGCTCGTTTGAATTTAAACATTCAGACATCTGGTTCAAATCAAATCTGAAAATTGCATTGGTGCACACCGCTAGTGTTTTCAGTATCGGGAACATATATAGGATGTGTCAGGTCTTCAGCTAGTGGGAAAGGCCTTCCAGTTTTTTCTTAATGGCTTTTTCTTAATGGCTACCCATCTCCTTTCTTCCAGGAGCTGATGAAGACCTTCAACAGAGACAAGCACATCTTCTGTGCCATCCTTTCTTCCCACAGTCGCTCCACAGGTGTCAGTCTGGTAGAGGCTGACACTGTTGTCTTCTATGACAATGATTTAAATCCGGTGATGGATGCGAAGGCTCAGGAGTGGTGTGACCGAATTGGCAGATACAAAGACATACATATATACAGGTAATGCTTGAAACACCATTGCTCAGATGATAGAAAACCTGTTGCTTGATTGCTTTGTCGTTAATGTAGGGTCACAGGAATTCTCAAGATTTTCAAATAAGAAAGTTCGTTGTAGGCACAGAGCCAAAGGCTTTAGACAGCATATGTAAATAGGCTTTTTCAATGGAAATAAAAAGCTGCAAAATTGTTTGACCAGAAGTAATGCAAAAGTCTGAACATTCAAATGAGTGATTTGATGAAAAAAATTGATTTTCGGACATTCATTTTGATTGCGAATCGAACCTGATTTTTTCATTTGTGCACATCTCTAGAACAGCTTGATTTAAGATAGGTCAGAACAACTCTTGGTGTGTAAAAATCACTTACCGGGAGTATAATTACATTGTTTTCTCCGCTTACTTGCTCTGCTTTCAGCCACTAAAGCAAACCTTGTTATCCTAACTGATCAACAAATTTCAAATTGTCCTAGCTCATCTGGTTTTATTCGTTTTTGTTCTAAGGAGTGATTGGTGTCTCTGGTTTCTTTAGGCTTGTCAGTGGGAATTCAGTGGAGGAAAAGCTCTTGAAAAATGGCACAAAGGATTTGATTCGTGAAGTTGCTGCCCAGGGGAATGACTATTCAATGGCCTTTTTGACACAGGTATTAGTTCTCAGTCTCTTTTTTTCTGTACTGCTATGGACTTTGGTCATCAAAAATAGGCCTCAGATTGCTGTGTACCCCCTTGGTGGAACTGTACTGCATGTGGTTGAGCTACTAGAACATATATCTACACAGTTGATGAGGTTCAGGTTCATCAGAGAAGCAGCTTTATCTTTGCAATTAAAATAGTGGATCCAAAACTGTTCTCCCCCCCGCCCCGAGGTAGATCTCTGAATCTTATCAGGAAGGTGATGGATAGAGTTGTGCATGAATATTGGAAACGTTCGAAATTTAATTGAATTCAGGCATTTGGATCAAATGTCTATACATTTGAATTTAGCATTCAAACAAGTTTTCAAATCTTTTGAATTATTTGGACATTTGTATGTGTATGGGTACGTACACATTACATTACGTACGAATCTTATTCGTATCCATACTCATTTTGTCCTGTTTCCTGGGACGAAAACGGGATGCGTACGAATGTGTACGGATGCGTACAGACACATACGAATGTTGTCCACATTCGTATCTTCAAATACGAATTGAATATTCGTACGAATAGATATGAATGCATTTGATTCAAAGGGAATGTGAATACATTTGAATTTTAAACATTTGAATCGGTTCGAATCTTCCAATTTTCAATTCAAATTGAATCCCAAAAATTGTATTTGTGCCTACCCCTAGTGATGGAGAGGTCAACATTGCTCTCCTTTCCCCCGTCGCTTTCCCACCCAGTTGCCTTTGCAGCCAGGAGGGGGCATAGCAAAGACTCCAATAATGTCACTACTCACCCTGCAGTAAATGCATGTTTCCTGCTCCTGTCTCATTCTTATTTTTTTTCCTTAAAAAAAAAGATCAAATCCAAACAGTTTCCCTCCTCTTTTTCCATAGCAAACAATTCAGGAACTCTTTGAAGTTCATTCTCCAATGGAGGATTCTGGCTTCCGAGTGAAAGCAGAGGAATTTGTTATGTTGTCGCAGGAACCATCTCCGTCTGAAACAATCTCTCCCAAAGTTGCGAGACCTTTTATAGAGGTAATAAAGCATGGATTATTTCAAAGGAGGCACAACATGGCAGAGTTATAGAGTTATAAATGGTGCAATTTGCTTGTAGGAATTTTCCAAAAAGCTTTAGCATATAATAATGCTATCTTTTTATTTTATATTATTTTATGGATCTTCTATTTTGAAAGCCAGTGACCTGTTTGTGTAGGTAACAAGCTGCTTCCCCTGAGGGTTACTTTAGTCTTTTAAAAAATGTACATATTCAGTTTGGGAAGCGTGTGTTCCAAGATGTGGCAAGATGTGTTGCGTGACGTATTTTCTTGTGACCAGGTTCTTAGTGTAGGGGAAATAATTTAAGTCACACATATAAGATAACTTCCCCAAAAGTGCATTTCTTCCTGCCCAAATGCCTAAACATTTCTATTCTTCATCCTTTTCAAATCTACTTCATTCCTTTTTTGTTTTCTCCTTATTTCTCCTGGCTATTTACCTCACCCTTTATGAATTAAGAGCATGGGGCCTAACTTCAGAGCCACAAAACTTCCCATCTGATGTTGAAGCGGTCACTGCCTCATCCTGTGAATGTTTATGGCAATCTGAGTGCAGATTACTGCACTCTGCTAATCTGATTTTTATTAGTAAAAGACAGGTGCATGAGCACTGGCAACTACTGTGAACTTGCTATATGTTTTTCTTTTTCACTTCAATTTTTATTAACACAACTTATAAAACTTCATCTTTCCCTTGATATGTGTATATTAATATTATATCTTCCAGTTTTTTATTATCGATGACTTCCTCCATTCTTTAAAATCCTCCCTTAGTATCTCTTCTTGTTTTGCTCCCATCAGGTATTTTTTCTTCCTTTCAGCTGACTGCTTGATAATCGGGCAAATCCGACAGTTACTATGCCAGTTTTGTATAGATAATTGATAAAGGGTCTCCAGTCTTTTACATACTCATCTATTGTTGTATTTTTTATAAAGCTCGTTAACTTGTCTATCTCAGCTAGTATCCAGATGGAACAATGGGACAAATTGTGGACAAAAGATATGAAGTTTACTACTTGTATGTTATTAAAAGAAAACATATATAAGATGATGTACAGATGGTATTTAACACCACATAAACTAGCAAAAGTATACCAAAATTTGTCCAATGAATGTTGGAAGTGTAAAACCAGTGAAGGAACTTTTTATCATATGTGGTGGACTTATGAAAAAGCAAATATATATATAAAAAATAAAATAAAAATGGACGCAGGCATATAATGCAATGAGAAGCATTCTAAAAATAAATATATTATTTAGACCAGTGTTGTTTTGGTTAGGAATTGTGGATGAAAATTTAGATAAATATGAATTCTTTGATTCTTTATGTGGTAATAGCAGCAAGAATTTTATATGCTCAAAAATGGAAGGATGCCAAAATTCCCTCGGTGGTGGAATGGTTAAATTGGCTATATGTGTTTTCACTTTATGCGCGAGAACAACACTACTGTTTTTCTAAGCAACAGGTGACTTTTTTAGGAAAAAAAACATGGTTGGTGTACATTTGCTTTCCTTTTCTGTTTTAAATACTTGCTATGTTTTTAAAAGGCTCTCAAAAGTACAGAACGAGAAGAGGAAGAGGAATTGAACACATATATTCAGGATGTTGATGAGACTGAATTAGCTTTGGAACCACTCATTTCAGAACTTGGAGAGTCTGAGTACCTTGATGAACCTTCTCAGCTGCAGGAGCTGGTTGCTGTTGTAGATCAGGTATATTCTTCATTTACAACTGTATAACTATTTTAGCAAACGTACAGTCTTCAATACTGGCTGCAGCCCAGAACTATAGGCTGGAACCAAACATGGTTTCTGCCAGTTCCACAAAAATAGGAATCTGATGTGTACAATTTTAAAAGTAAGATATGGTAGACCATTGCCAGGAAGTAAGGCTGACTTTGTATTCTCTTGTCTCAGCTCACTCCAATTGAAAAGTATGCTTTGAACTACCTGGAGCTCTTCCACGTTTCTACTGAAGATAACGAACTGAATGAAAATGAGGTATGATATCTATAAGTGGACATTTGCCTCTACAGCAGGGATGGCTGAAGTGTACCTAGTGGAACTAGGTTTCCTTGGTCAACCAGGAAACTGCTTTACTTGGCAATGGGAACATGAAAGTAGGCATCAGAGAAGTCCATGAAAGGGAGAAAAGTCATGAGACTAAAGGGCAGCTCTGATATAAACAAAGTCTGCATTTTGAATTTAACTCTCCTTATGGGCTTATTAATAAAATTAAAATCCAGAATTGAAAACCAGTTTCCATTTTTCTTGGGAATCATAAGGCCTCCTCTTGACGAGGCAAGAGTATCCAGTACTTTGGAGAACAGACTGAGAAAGCCATCCAGATTAAAAAACCATGGATATAGTAATCAACGAAGCGATATTGAATTCGGTGCTGTCCAAATAGCCACCTTTTTCCATTTCAGAGATGTAGATTAAGAATGCCCCAGAGAATACAGAAGGAGAGATGGAATCAGTTAAAAATCCCATTGTCCTTGGTTGAATAGAGTCTGGAGTGAGACTTTTTGAAATAAAGGATATTACTTTTTTTGCGTATTACTTTATTTTTCACTTTTTTCAGGTGGATGTAAGAATGGCAAAAAAGTCATGGGAGACTCACCATCTGAAGGAGCTGAGAGAACAAGAGGAGAAAATGCTTTTGGACGGGGAGGAGGAGGAACTCCTCACCTATACCCGGGAAGATGCTTATAACAAGGTAAGTTGCTGCCAGATTGTACATCAATTGCGATTTGCGTTTTATAAAATATTTGCTGTCTTCAGAAAACTAGAAGCATTAGGGAGCTCCAGTATGGGAATTATTTCCTCTCTCCCTGACCTTTTTGCTTTCCGAGCTGACATAAACATTCAAGGGACTGTTGAGATCTCTCTTGGGCTCTGTTACTTTCCCCATGATCGTCTGTGCAAGGCAGGGGGTGTATGTTTGTGGCCTTATTATAATTCATTTCTGTCATCATTTGTCACCTTTCTTTATTTAGATTTTCCTTCTCCTGACCTGTTCCCCCACCTGTTTTAGAGTACGGTTTTCGACAGCTCAAGCTGTGATGGTCAGATCAGGTCTAATCTGGAGAAATAATGGGTTCCAACTCCTGAATTTCTCAACTGTGTGTGTTTCTCCCCCTTTCCTTCTCTTTTCAGGAATATATTTATGAAGTTCCAGATGGACAAACAGAAATAATGCCAGTAAGTTGCTCTAGTAACTTTCTGTAATCCTTCAAAATGCATGCAGTGGTGCATAGTTGTGTAAGCAAATCATTTAACTTAGTTTTTGATGCTTTGTGCAGCTGTGGACACCTCCAACCCCACCTCAGGATGACAACGACATTTATATCGATTCAGTCATGTGCCTGATGTACGAGAGCACGCCAATCCCAGAGTCCAAGTTGCCCCCGGTCTATGTCAGAAAGGAGCGCAAGCGTCACAAGACAGACCAATCTGGTAATCAGTAGAGGGAATTTGAAATCCATATTGATAGAAAGCGTCCTGCTTTCTTTTTATGGGTCAGCTACAAAAGGAGCATGTGGTAGGAGAGAAAATGCACTTGGAAAGGATACTGGGAGAGTTGTGGGGTCTGCAAGGATACTGGGAGAGTGGTTCAGACTGAGCAATCAGAAGCCAGTCATGAAATCAGAGGTGGCCATGGATCACATCTTACTCTTACTAGTCCAAGGGGCTTTTATAGCAGGAATTTAAACATGAGGCCCTCCAGATGTTCATGAACCCCAAATGGCTGCACTGGGCGCGAACAAGGCGGTGTGCTCCTGGCTGTAGCGCCATCGCCGGTTGGTAATGGCAAACATCGCTGGAGTCCTGGCGGCGGCAGGGCAACAACGGCCTGCTCTTGAGTGTCCTTTTTGGACAGGGACTCAGAGGCAAACTTGCACTCTTCTCCGAGGATGCAGGTGGCTGAAGCGTGATCCTGCTGTGCCGCGCTGCACCCGGGAGCCCAGGTGCTGAAGCAGAGGGTGTTTTTCCCGTGGCGGGGGAAAGCACCTCCAGCACCATCTGACAGTGCTCTACGAAGCGCCGCAAGGCTAATACCTCCTCCAGAGAGGGAGGGGTCAGCCAGAAGGCTGCCAAACCTGTCAGGAGGCACAACAAACTCCCTCCAGCCCAGGGAGAGGCAGCAGGAACAGAACAAAATTCTTCTCGGGCCGCCTCCATGCACAGCCGCGTGTCAGCTGAGGAAAACGACCGTGAGAAGAATAGGGCTGAAGGTGGTGAGCATGGAGTTATATTAAAGGCTACGTCTCCTAGCGTTTGGTTGTGGAAATGAAGAAGGGAAAATCCATCCTACCCAACTATAAGAGGCCGGCTGGGAAAAGGGTGTTGAGTCTTGAGTCTTTAAAAAAGTGTTGCTCCTTTCCCCAGAAAACTCTGCCTTTTTGCAGTTTGAGGACCCTTGTTTGAGTTGGCTCTTGAAGGTGCTGCGGCCTTACCACTCTGGCATCTGCCGCTTTACGTAGACTAGCGAGCCTTAAGTGCTTATTACTCCGTCTTTGCTCCAGCGTCATTTGCATCTCTTTCCTAACCCCCTTCCTCATCCTGGCATCTTCGCTTTCAGCTGCTGGGAGGAAGAAAAAGCAGCGCCATGGAGAAACAGTCATTCCTCCACGGTCACTCTTCGACCGAGCCACTCCGGGGATGCTGAAGATGCGGCGGGAGGGCAAAGAGCAGAAGAAGAACATTCTCCTTAAGCAGCAGACCCAGTTTGCCAAGCCATTACCCACCCTTGTGAAGCCGGCTACAGAGATGGGCCAGGACAACCCAGAGTGGCTCATCAGTGAAGACTGGGCTCTCCTCCAGGTGAGTTTCGGCGGGAGGAGCGTGCCTTTGCAGCTGGGCAAAAGGTATTCTTTCACCTTGGTGGTCTACATAGGGGAGGCCGCCCCACTCTATCCTGGGAGCTTTCTGCACCTGGCCTTATTCTGGAATATATCCCAGAATAAGGACCTGATAGGCTGCACACCAGTGCAGACTATGGAAGGCCCCAAGTGAGGCCTGCCATGTTCTGCATTAGCTTGTGGCCAGCAGACCGCTATCCTGAGATAGATTCCAGAATAAGGCCAAAGTGCAGAAAGGGCCCCGGGTATGTTTTGTTACAGCCACAATAGCAGTTTCCAGCCAGCGACACCTTTTCTTCCTCTATTGGCATAGAATCTCCTTACCTAACTGAGAAATGGAGGGACACTTCAGTCAGTTGGGTTACACGCTTAAAAATTCATATATGGCAAAACAGTTGCAAAAAAATAGACGCAGAGAAGGCGTGACATCACTTCAGGCCAATTATACTCTGTATTCTTTGTAGTACGAGGCACCTCCGCTTACCAGACTTCACCCACTCCTTATCTGCTTGTTCCCAAGATGTGCTTGTTCCCAAGATCTATTTTTTTATTTACATTTTTATCCTGCCCTATACCTGAAGGTCTCTAGGCGGGTAACAACATCTAAAATCAAACATCATTAAAACAGCAACACTATGTATTAAAACTATAGCGTCTTCAAGTGGGAAGAGAAAGTGTATCCCCATTTAACTGCAGGCCAGGGCAAAGAGGTACGTCTTCACTGCCTTCTTAAATCTGTACAGTGAGGGAGATAGATGCACTTCAAGGGGGAGATTTTCTATAACCTAGGGGCCATCACTGAGAAGGCCCTCTCAATGTAAAGCCTGCTGCTGAAGGTGGTGGGACAACCAGGAGGCCCTCTCCTCCAGATCTTAAGGTACAGCCAGGTTGATATGGGAGAAAGTGTTCCTTCAGATATTTGGGGGCCCAAGTCATTTAGAGCCTTATGAGTCAAAGTTAACACTTTGAATTGGGCTCGGTAGCAAATCGGCAGCCAGTGCAACTCTTAAGACTGCTGTGATGTGCATCCAGCCAGCTGTTCCAGTCAGCAATCTAGCAGCTGCATTCTGCACTAGCTGCAGCCTCCGAACTGTCTTCCGAGGCAGCCCCATGTAGAGTGCATTACAGTAGTCTAGTCTGGAGGTTAGACTCTGAACTGCCCACCTGAACTGGATTTTTTTGTAGTTTCCCCATCCTCACAGTTTTCTCTGGGCTTCTCCATTTTGGCTTCACAGCCCTGACAGGTGCCACTAAGAATGTATTTATTTCCTGTTGACGGACCTGTGTTTTTCAGGCCGTGAAGCAGTTGCTGGAGCTCCCCTTGAACCTGGCCATCGTGTCCCCGGCTCACACCCCGAACTGGGATCTTGTCAGCGACGTGGTGAATTCCTGCAGCCGAGTCTACCGCTCCCCCAAGCAGTGCCGCAACCGCTACGAAAATGTCGTGATTCCCAGAGAGGAAGGGAAGGTGGGTACCGGCCGCAGTCCGCACCTCTCTAGCACACTCTTTGCAGGGCATCGAGCAGCGTTTAGCCTTTACAACATTTCTTTAACAGTACAATCCTCATGTTCTACCCCACCCCACCCGACCCCGTTTGATTATTTCGTGTGGCACTTTCTTTTTTTCATTTTTCCTTTTTATCTAAAAAAAGTGACAAGGTACTTTTCAGTTCTTGCAGCAACCGTATGAGTTAGGTCATCGTTTTGCCCATTTGACCTCTGGGAAGTTGAGCATAAGAAGGCGGTAGTTCCTTGGCCTCCCAGCATGCTTCCCTTCCTTTTTATATTTTGGTTGATCAGGGACGGTACCTCTGATCTCCTGGGCCCTAAGCCTTCCCGTTTGTCCACTGCACCACACACGGCTCCGATTGAGACTTTCTATTTATGTCACTAATCTACTCCCAAACCCATCGCAGAAAGTCAAACTTTGCTTCTTATTTTACAGCTTATGTATGAAGCGAACCCTAAGAAGAAGACAAAAAGCATTTATAAGGTGTGCACTTATAAATTGTTGTTCCAATGCAGCCAGACTGGTTATCTTAAGCATCAGCAGAGGTGGACACAAGATGAAAGTAGGAGATCGATATCTGAGCCCTGATTTGAACCCTGAATTGGCCACTTCAAGCCTTTTGCATCCGCTTCGCACTGACACAATAGAATGTTGGCGCCAGGCGATCTTTGTTTCAAGATGTGATCTAAAAAGCGATTCCTTACGCTGTAGCCAGTCTGAATTCCTAAAGAAAACAAACAAAAAAAGTGTTTTGTCCACCTCCCAGAAATACCACCTCATTCCGCATGACTATTACAATTAGTGCTTTTTAATTTAAAAAGAAAAAAAAAGTGTTTTGTTATTGGCTTTTTTTTACTTTTCATTTTGAAATCTGATTGCTTTGCAGACATTTAATGAATTAACCCCTGCATCACCCCACCAGGTAATGTATCACCCCCAATTTATAGATGCAGAAACATACTTGTGCGGTAACTGTTATAGTGGTGTTCCTAATGAATCTTCACCAGCTTTCCAGAAAACAGCCTGCCCTTAAAAGGGCCAAGTTTTGGATGCCTAGGATAAAAAGAGGTTGTTATTGCTGTTTGTCTGTTTTTGCCACAGATTATAATCCAGGTTTTCTGACCTGCAAAATAGATATTGGAAAATCTTTTAGAGGATATTAGCAGTGCATGTGAAGTGTTGTAACACTAGCATCATGATGAAGAGAGGTGCATGCATGCACATATATCTCTGTGCATGTCCTTGCTGAACGGCTCTGTTTTATTCCTCTGAACGAGCCTGTATATCTAGAGTGGAATGGGAGGCAGCAACTGGTTTGAGGTTACCTAGGAAGTTGTCATGACCTTAGTGGATATGAACTCAGGGGCTCTTAGGAACTGGCAATATGCTCTAATCATTATACTCTGCTGTCCCTTATACACAGTGATGCAAAAGGGATATTTGGTTAAGGGGATCTTCAGCCCTTACAATCTCCAACTGTACCTATCGGTGTGGTTGCTCAGTGCAGTTTCTCCAAGATCTTAGGAGGTGAGGTCAGTGGAAGAAAGTGGTGAAATATGAAGAAAGAGCCACGATTTCTAAAATTGGAGAAGCCACAATATGGTGGCAGGTCAAAATGGTGTTTCTTTGGTGTGCTATCAGATGTCTGGCCATCCAGGCACCCCATTAGTCGCATTTTTTTGTCCAGATTACGATGTATCAGTTGTGGCAATATGACAGTTCATAGCATCAGTGTATGTCAGAAACATGAAACCCTTAGAACAGCTGCATGGCACTTCAGAAAGTCAAGAGGAATGTCTAGGTAAACATAAGACTTTTTTTTTTTAACCCCATCCCTCGATCTGCACATTTTTCTATCTTCCTCCCAGAACAGGAAGCTAAAAAGGAAATTTTAAAAAAATTAGTCAAGCTGGTTTTTCTGAGCAGGGGAAAAGGTTGCAGCGGATGAAACGAGGGCAGATGGGAGGGGTGGAAGAGGGTAGTTTGAAATTGATGGAAAGGTTTAGGTGTAGTGTCAGGGTGAACACAGAACTTACTTATTTATTGGTTATTGTTTGTATTTTCCAATGACATGCCCTGAGACCTGTACCCAAAGGTCTCAGGGCATGTCATAGGAAAATCATAATCCAGAAGTGGTCTGGATGGGAATAAGAAAGAAGCTTTGTCAGATTTAAACCGGTTTCAGAAATGCTAACCCACTCCTGGCCGTTTTCCTAGTTCCCTATTAATTTTCCCCCTTCCACTTATGTGAAAATTCTTGTTTACTATGAGGTGTGTGCATAAAATCCCTTTATTTCTTCTACTTGGATCAGTCATGCACAAACCAAATGCATGTGCAAGATGTGAAAGTCATAGTGGTGAGGCTGAAAACGTTACAGGTTCCCTTCCTTCTTCTGCCCAACACTAACTTGCATCCCCCTCCTCTCCCAAGTTGTAGAACTAACCATGAAAAGAAACTTTCCTTCCGCTTTGATATTAATGTTACTTGTGGTTGGCTTTTGCATTAATGGTGGTAAGCCGCTCTTTGCAAAGGTTGATGTTGTTGAAAACGCAGTTCTGCTGCTGTTTGTGATATGGATATCCAAGAGATACCCAGAGATACTGTGGTTAGCTCTGAAAGATAAAAGGGGTGGGACATGCAGTGAGGAATTGGGATCCCTCTTTAAAAATCACAGTAGCTGATATGCAGAGTTTTCCGTATGTCTTAGTCATATATTGGACCTTTCACATAGGTAGGTTACAGGTAGAAGTGTTGCTCTGTTTGCTCTCTTGCTTGCTTTCTGGTATAAAATGTTGATGGTTGTTTGCGTTTAGACAAAGAACAGCCGCCCGCTTCGAACGAACCAACTCTATGCGCAGGACGAGGGCGCGACGCACACCCAGCTTTATACAAATCATTTTGAGATTATGAAAATGATTGCTGGGAAGAGAAGTCCTCCCATCAAACCTTTGTAAGTTCACAGAAGTGCAATCCTGTTTGTGACTGCTAGTATAAAAATGGTTCGATACAGAAAATACGCAGTTCAGTGCAGAAAAATAAATAAATAAGAGCGGAAAGAAGGCATAAAAATCCTAGGTGAGTAAAAACATCTTGGTCCTTGAAAGCTGAATGTCAAAATGCCAGAAGAAACCCCCTGGTGTTGTAATTCCACGAGGTAGGAGCACCATATTGTGTCAAAAGGCTTTCTGCACTTATCACTAAGCTTTCTAGCTCCCCTATTTTAGCTTGAAGGCTTCTGGTGTTTCCATATATACATTTGTATACACTCCTCTGGTCCAAGTTCTGCCCTTTAGGAATACTGCTCCTTGCATCGTTCTGTTTGCATACTATTGACTAGCTCTCTACTTGGCTCAGTATTATTTGCATAGTTCCAGCCCTCCTCACTCAAGGGTGCGCTCTTCTGAACCGGATGCTGCCCAGCTCCTGTCAGCCTTCTCCCAGGGATAAGTTTAAAAGCTGCTCTGTACCTTTTTAATGTTAAGTGCCAGCAGTCTTGGTTCAAGAAGGAGAAGAATTGGCTTTTCTACCCTGCTTTTCTCACCCATTTAAGGGGATTCAAAGCATCTGACAAAGCTTTCTATTCTTCTCCCCACACCAGACACCCTGTGAGGTAGATGGGGCTGTGAGAAGAGTGCTGTGACTAGCCTAAGTCACCCAGCTGGCTTCATGAGGGAGGGCGGAATTGAACCCAGTATTCCCAGATAAGAGTCCAGCTCCCTAACCACTAGACCAAACTGGCTCAAGTGTAACCTGTCCCTCTTGTACGGGTTTGGATTGTTCCAAAATGTTCCCCAGTTCCTAACAAATCTAAAGCCCTCCTCCTGACATCACTGCCTCGTCCACACCTTGACCCTCCAGAGCTATTCCTGTCTAACTGGTCCTGCACATGGAACAGGTAGCATTTCTGAGAATGCAACCCTGGATGTCCTGGACTTTAGTCTTCTACCTAACAACCTAAATTTGGCTTCCAGGATGCCCCACCTCACTTTCCCAATGTCATTGGTACCAACATATACCATGACCACCAGCTTCACCCCTGCAGTGTCTACCAACCTATCTAGATGCTGTGTGATGTCTCCAACCTTTGCACCCGGCAGGCAAGTCACCATGTGGTCAACATCAGAAACCCGCCTCTCCATATTCCTAATAATTAAATTGCCCAATACAAGAAGCCCACCTCCTGCTACCCGTGGAGAAGTATTCTCCGTGCACGAGGATACAGCAGGCACATCCACTAAGGAAGGGGTCCCAACTAAGGGAGCCTGTCCCCTCTTCATCAGTTTGATGTCCTCCTTGCCTGAGGCCCCCACTCTCCAAGGCAGCTGGAGGGCGGCTCATCAAGGAGTGGGATGCTCCTACTGCATCCCTGTAGGCCTCACCCTCTGCCCTGTTACTCTCTGTCTCCTTCTCCAGGTCTGTTACCCTGGCTTCAAGGGAAGAGACACGTTCCTTCATTGCACCGAGCACACACCCAGGACTTCTGCCCAGTGGGCAGGTAGTCATACATATGACACTCAGTGCAAAACACTGGGAAGCCCCCTTTCCCCCTGCTGGCATTCTCCCTTCATTACTATTGAATTAATTTGTTTTTGTTACTATTTAGATTGTTTTACCTTATAAGACTACTCAAGTTATTATTATGGTTTAGGTAACTGTTTAGATAATTTTTCTTTGAATTATCTAATTTATTTCTTTTGTGTGTGTTACTATTTGAGTTATTTTCCCTCTCGTTCCCTACTATATTTGAATTTTTTTGTTTGTTTAATAGACTTGTTTTACTTTTTGTTAAAATAAAATGTATTAAATATTTTTTTCATAAAGGTAAACGTTCTAAATTAATAGTTTACCTTATGATACAGTATATATATTTCGCTCCCTAGAATTATCTGAATCTGCTGCCACACCAAGTCCCCCAAACTCTGACCAAAAACCAGAGGACTTACCTCCCAAATTTGCCATAGCCCAGAAGCAATTTTTCCAGATCATTTTTTCAGATTCCCATTTATTTTTGTTTAGTCTCAGGAGAGAGCATCTTCCTCCATTGAGTTCTCTCTCAACTGACCTTTGCTTCTCCTTCTGGCTCAGAAATGGCTGGAAGTGCAGAAAGGCACTGCTGAAGGGCCTTAAATCTCAGATTGATGCTTTCTGTGATCCTATACCAAGATTTAAAGAAGGAGGAGATTTATTTCAAGCTTGGCATCTTTCTGTATTTACCCTTCTTCAAGGACATGCTTTATACAGTAATCTCTATTTAGGCGTGTTTTCCACTGTCACTAGAAGTACCCATTAAGTACCCATTAATGGGTACAAAAATGCCATTACGTACCCATTTATGGGTACTTAATGGGTACTTTTAGTGACAGTGGAAAAACACCCAAGCACACAATAATTCCAACCAAGTCCTTCTGAAATACATTAGGCCTGGCATCCCTTTCTGAGCACTCGGTCGATAGTGAATGAATGAATGAATGAATGAATGAATGAATGAATGAATGAATGAATGAATGAATGAATGAACTTTATTGATTAGTCGCTTGACCATATCAAGTATCAAGTATACAAAGATAAAACCATAGAAAAATAAAATCAGTATAAACAAGAGTAAAATCAGGTCTGTACATATGTTATAGTTACAAATCCTCGTCACCCTTACAAGGCACTCCATTAGTCTCCATAAAAAGTTTCCTGAGCCGGGCTGCCTTAAGCAAGTACAAAGCTACCTTATATGTTGCCTGAGCATTCTCTCCCTGCAAAAGGTAGTTCACTTTTTGCTCTGCATTCCAAAATGTCATATTTTGCAAAAGGGGATCCAGGCATGCTGTTCTTAATTGAGAGTACAAGGGGCAAGTAAACAAAATGTGTAAGAGGTTTTCAACCTCTGTTGCCCCACAGATGCACAGTCTATCTTGATAAGGTATCTGAAGGTATCTACCATACTTCATCATGCAGTCAGTCAATTCAAATCGTGCATAAGTGAATTGCTGTCTCAACGGATAGGGCATCTTATAAACCAGGTATTTTTCAGTTCGGAAAATAGATTTCGTACGTGCCAACCATTTTAATGATTTTATGTTGCGGAGGTTTGCAATATCATTTTGGGCACTGATGTCCTTTACTCGGTCGATAGTGCATTTTGTGGTTTTGCTTTTGACTTTGTAGACCAATACCCTCATTATGCCCCAACAGAAAATCTTTCTTCCACCAGTGAGAGAAATTCCCCCTCGTTACATCCATTTAGTTGATTAGGTATCACACTTACGGCCCAGTGTCTCCAAGCAGTTTTCAAAGGCTGTCCTAACCCAGGGCATTGTAGTAGTCTGATCTGGTGCTTGCTAGACCAAGCACAATATCATTTCCTCTAGGTGTATTTCCATGTTCAGTTCATTGGATACCCAAGGCCCCTACATTCACAGATTGTCACTGTCTGTTTGTATGCGAATGCATGTGTTTAATAAAGGCATTCTACATTGTAAAACAAAATCTGTTCTGATTGTAATTCCAGACTCGGTATGAATCCCTTCCAGAAGAATCCAAAGCATACTTCAGTGCTTGCTGAAAGGTAGGAAGTGGATGGAAATGTATAAGAGAGGAGGGGTATATGAAGATAAGTTAGTTATTTGAGAAAGAATGCACAGAGAAGTTTCCTGCATATTGTTGAAGAAATCAAACTGGACCAAAAAGAAAATCGAGGCAATACTGCGGGTTTATTTTGCTAGGCCGCTAAGGTTGCTCACAATTTGGGGGGGGGGGCATAAAGGAGTTGCACCTTGTGATTCTTAAAACATGCTTATATAGAAAAAGCAAAATATGGTTTAGGTCTACATATTCGTATATAATTAACCAATCACACTTGAAGGATGCACATAAGATCTTCTATCTCTTAAGTATTAGTCGATGCTGTGAAATATTAAGTTCACCCAAAATTTGTCCCTTAATGAGGGACACAGCGAAGCAGTGCAAAGAGACTGAAGGCCAAATTCCAGCATTTGCTCAACCCTTATTTACCTGCTTCCTGCCCTCCCCTTCACACCTGCATGTGCCCCTTCCTTATATATATTTAGGAAGGCGGTGAAAACGCACCTCTTTGCCTTGGCCTTTGGCCGAGGTGATTATATTTCCCTTCCCAGTACAGAAACTGTCATTTTAAACATGGAGTGTATTGTTTTAGATTTGTTGAATTTTTAAAGTGCTTTTAATGTATATTGTTTTTAATCTGTTGTTTTAACAGTTGTTACCTGCCCAGAGACCTTTAGGTTTGCGGTGGGATAGAAATGTAAATAATAAATAAATAATAAATAAATAAACTGTAGGGACATAAGGCTGAATTCTAGGGATGTGCACAAATGGAGTTGTTGGCATTCAATACATAACAAATCGAATGTGAGAAAATTCGCATTTGTTTGAATAGATCCTCTTCGAATGTGGTAGGATTCTATTCAATACGAATGTATTGGTATAAATTTGTCTGATACAAATGCATACAGATCCTTGGTACATATCCTGTACCAACACATACATACCGGCTATGAATCCTATATGAACGCATACATATCAATATGTATCCAATACATTTAACGAATGTATAAACTATTCGTACAAATGTTAATGTATGAATGTCATAACATTTGATTCTTGTCCGAATGTCTGAATTTGTACAGATTCGTATGAATAACGAATGGTACGATATTCGTGCACATCGCTCCTAAATTCCCCATAATCCTCTGTTTTCAGAGTTCTCCCTTTTATCTTCACAACTCTGACAGTGTACACCAGATCTAATGCAGAAAAGAGGGAAACAGTTTTGGCCCTCTTATTCCTGCAGAAATGTTTTAAACCTGCAAAATATTTCAAAAGCACAGGGCTTTACCTAATGACTGTCTAGGTCAACGTTCATTCTTCTTTATTTCTAGTGGCATCAACTATGACAAGCCTCTTCCACCTATCCAAGTTGCCTCTCTCCGAGCGGAGCGTATTGCAAAGGAGAAAAAGGTGTGCTAAAGATAGTTATGATTTTATAGATCCTGTGTGGTTTTGTCTGTTCTCTTAACTGCTCTGCAGCACTGTTGCATGCAGGTGTAAAAACTGCATTTAAAAACTCAACCGATCTCCCAATTCCTGTGTTTCAATGTGAACTGGAGGTTGCTGTGTCCAGAGAAGGATTCCTTCTAAGGCAGTTGCTTAAAAAGTATTTTGTTTTGTTATCGCTGTATAAGAGTTTTGCTTTCTGCTGTTCTGTCTTTGTGCTTCCGTTGTCCCAGATCAGGCAGGAAGGTGGGGTATTGGTTTTGTGAATGGCATTTCTGTCCTGCCTTTCTTCCAAACAGTTGAAGGTGTTGCAGATTATTTTCATTGGGGAAATAGCACAGTTGTCAAAGGTCCCACTTTCCTTCCTGGGCACCACAGCCTTAATCCCGGTCAAATGCAATGCATGCGTTTGTGTGCCTTCTGCTTCTAAAAGGGAAAATAAATGAAGTCATAAGTTTAGGACCCTCTGTGCATCTAGATGATCTCACATTTTATTAGGCTTTGCTTGTTCTCCAAAAGATGGTGTGATGGGGCTGGAGAAGAGATGGAGTGTTCTTGCTTCCCAGTCCATAGCAGATTTTGCAGTGCAGTAACTGCTAAGATCTGCCATTAAAAAGTCATTTAAAAAAAGTAGATATGAAACATCACACCCTGTAAGAAACATGGTTGCTTCTTTTAAGTTGGGAAGGAGGGAAGACAAAATCCAAAACAGCCACAGATGAAATTGTTGCCTTTCCAGGCCTTAGCTGCCTGCATCCAAGAGCAAGCAGAGGGTTTGGGGGATTTCCTGGGGCGTGGCCCATTGGGTCCACCTGAGCAGAAAGCTGCAGCCTTTCCTTGTGTTCATTTCCCAGGCCCTGGCGGAGCAGCAACGGGCCCAGCAACAAGCCGGCCCGCAACAACAACCACAGCCGCAGCAACTAGCCAACCAGCAGCAAGTGCCACAGGCCCAGGCCCAGGCCCAGGTAGTCCAGCAGCCCCAGGCCATGGTGCAGACAGCGGTCACTACAGTGGCAAATACTGCAGTCCTGGTAAGACGCCTCCTGCGAGCCCCTCACCTTGTGTCCTTAGAACAGGTCGGAGCCATAGGCAGAAAGAAACAACAGTCGGGCTGTACAGAGCCAGAAGATGGTCTCTTGAAGTTTGAATCCCAAATGATTCCTAGGCGCTTTCTGCACTGTGGCTGATTCCAGATTATATCCCGGAATAGGGATCTGCCATCCACATGCTAGAGCAGACAGTGGGGCCTCCCTAACACTTTTAACAGTATCTGGAAGCCAGGCTCTTGATACGCTTACTGGCCCAGGATCGCAGCCAGTGCAGAATTCATCTAAGATCACTGCTGGTAAACTGCAGTGCAAGGCAGAGTTAGGATAAGAAGAAGAAGAGTTGGCTTTTCTACCCCACTTTTCTCACCCATTTAAGGGGACTCAAAGTGGCTGACAAGCCTTCTGTTCTTCTCCACACAACAGAACACCCTGTGAGGTGGGTGCGGCTCTGAGATTTCAGAAGAGAGCTGTGACTAGCTCAAGGTCACCCAAATGACTTCATGGGGGAGGGCACAATCAATCCCAGTATCCTAGATAAGAGTCTGGAACCCTAACCACTAGACCAAACTGGCTCACCCGCTAGAACAAACCTGAGAAGTCTTCAGAGGGTCATTCTCTCTCCCTCCAGGGATCTCGGAGCTGAGTCCAGCATGCTGCAGTTTGGACTGAAAGGTTGCAGATTTTATGAAGGGCAGCTGACATTTAGAAACCAGAAAAGGGCAGGCTAGAGGGATGCATTAGTTTGCACAAGTGCTCTTTCAAAAGCTGTTTGCTTACCTAGTCCAACTGTAAGTGTTTTTAGCGATTGAGTGTTGCCTGGTTATAATTCTGTTGTTTCTCTTAATGAGACTACTTTACTGTTTTTCCTACTTTACTATTTTTACATAGATGCAGCCACTTAAAAATTAGATTTACCTGCCAGTCACAGGTAGTACGGAAAAGTACCTGGGTGGGCAGGTGGAGGCTGGTCCATTGCATGCAAAACCAATAATACAGTTTATGGTTCCAGAAGAAACCAATTTATTAAGTGACTCAGTTTGGTCTAGTGGTTAGGGAGCCAGACTCTTATCTGGGAATACCTGGTTCGATTCTGCCCTTCCCCATAAAGCCAGCTGGGTGACCTTGAGCTAGTCACAGCTCTCTTCTGAGCTCTCACAGCCGCACTCACCTCACAGGGTGACTGCTGTGGAGAGAAGAATAGAAAGCTTTAGCCGCTTTGAGTCCCCTTGAATGGGTGAGAAGAGCGTGGTAGAAAAGCCAACACTACTTCTTCTTTTAAACCACAGTGTTAAGCCAGGATTTTGAGTTCAGACGCATGTGTGAATGCAGACAGCCGTTACAGGCTCTATTTATGCATTGTGTTTTAATGGGCATTGTCTTTTGGGCAGGCCGGTGCAATGAAAACATCAGGAACAGGGACAGGGACAAGCATACAAACGGGTAAGTCTGTCTTCTGGACGGAAGCACCATAGGGTTTGGTAAAATTACTGTGTGTGTCTTTGGTGGGATCCCGGAATGACCTTGGCTTTCCTTTCAGCTACAGTGAGTGGGAACATTATTGTCAACACGGCTGGGGTCCCTGCAACTACCTTTCAACCAATGAACAAGCGGCTGGCTTCACCGGTCATACCCGGGACATTGGCAGTGAGTATCTTTGCGTCCCCCAGGGCATCATCTCAGAGAACTGGCTTAAGCCACTGCTGCCAGAATAGAAGGCACACTTTTTAAGTTACTGTTACTGTCATTAATGGATCTTATAAGTGGCTAGGGAGGGGCTGTAGCTCAGTGGTCAAAGGGTTGCAGGTTCACCCTCCAGCCTTGCCTTGGATGTAGGCAAGGCGCACCACTTTGGTATCCATGCCCAGAAAACTTTGGTAGAGTTGTCCATGGAGTCTGGGAGGAGCTGAGTTCAAGCAAAATGTCAGAGGCAATAATAACCGGAACAGGAACAAAGTGTTTGATTGCTTAACCACTTAAATGCCTTGGCACGTTTTGAAAAGTTTAACTTAAAGGTGTGAAATTTCACTGAGGACTTCAAGTATTCTTATCTAAGAAGCTGGTTTAGTTCAGATTGTGGCTAAAAAACATTTATGGATTGAGATGAGTTACAAAAGAAAAGACCTGCAACTTCTTTCATTTTGGCACACTGTTTCTAGCAGATACGGAGTATAAACGTCAGAAACTGTGTTTGAAGTCAGTGTTCTGTAGGATGATTGTTAAGCCATTATCATAAGCTGCTGGCCCTTAGGGACAGAGCGGAAATCAAGCAGAAAGAATAAATCTTTTGTGCACTTGCTGTTGTAAGCCATGGTTTGGGTTCAAGGCTGTAGGGAGCACAGGCCATGGTTTGCCTCAGCATCCGAATCACACCAGTAGGCGGAAGGTAAGCTGCAAGCCTTTCGGTTTTCGCCATGTTGCTTTTTAGACTTCGGGGGGAACTGCCACAGCCCAGGTGGTGCACACCCAGCAGAGAGCAGCTGCAGCTCCCACAGCGTCGGCAGAACTGGTGACCATCACATCGACCCCTGGCGTCCGAGCAGCAACATCCGTGACGGCGTCCGCTGTGGTCACCACTAACCTGACCCCAGTCCAGACGCAAGCACGATCGTTAGTCACTCAGGTCACACCAGGTAAGGAGCAGGTGGATACTGAAAATGTTTAAGGTGTGGCTGCTTCCTAGAAACCATCAGGTGTAATAAGCAGCGCCAAGGGCTGATGCCTCTCTTTTGAAGAGTGTGGTCTTGTATTACTTAAATATCTCACCTGGGTGTGGGGGGAAATTGCTTTCCTGGTTGATATTAAACTACATTTCCATCATCTCCCATCACTGGCTGTATAGAACTAGGAAAGTAAAGACTGAAGAATGTAATGAGGAGACATAGATTCTCTGCCCCTTATTTTTCAAAGCATTTGTTGGCCTCAGGGTTGAATTCACACGCAGCCAGTTTAACTCTCATGCCAGTGTGAATGTAGCCAAACCTGAGTATGACTACTCAACTCTGATTTATTTATTATTAATTATTAGTCCATTGACCATATCATAAATACAGAAATGCATCTGATAAAACTCATTTGTCCTTTAAAACGATTAAGAGCCAAATTACAACATTTTAAACAGTTGCAGTCCGTAAATCTACATCCCCCAGGCTGTAAATGTAGTTCTGATCTTATTGGCCTTAGCTATAAATGTCGCTACTCTCATGATGTTTGCTTTATTGGTACCTTTTAATAACAAATACATTTTATCTTGGTTATTCATATTATCGTCATTTTGCAGACGTGGAGCCAGTAACTGCTCTCTAATAGTTTCATACAGGAAGCAGTCCTAAAGGAAATGGGACGTATCCTCTACTGCCTTTGAATCACAAGTACAGAGCCTATTTTGCCTCGGGGTTTTATCATATCTCCCCATATTGATCGTTATTTTTAACTGATCAAATCTGGCTTTGGTAAACAGAGTCCTAAAGTACAATGGTATATTGAATACGATAGTACTCCTCCAGCTTAAATTGAGATTTGATTTAACTGTTGCAATTTTTATCAAATCATTCTGTGCTTCTATGTCCCTGACTCGCTGAATGAGAATATCTCTTGCTTTGTTTCCCATTTGGCCTAAAGCTAATAAGGAGAGGCCCAACCTGGACATCTTTTCATCCAGCTTAGCCAGCCAGCCAGTGCTATTAGGGTTATCTACCTTGTTCTTCCGAACGCAAGCAAGAAAGTCTATCGCTCTGCATGTGGTTTAGCTTTATCCAGTATCCAATTTGTCTCCCTAAGATTTGACATATTAGGGGAGGCATACCTAGTTCTGTTCGTATTGCAGCTGATGGAGCTGGATGCTTAAGCACTTCTTCTAGGCTGGGGAGACAGGCAGGAGGTCTGATTTACAGGGAGTTAAAAGCAGGGGAACGTTTTGCCTTTGTCGTCTGCTTGAGATGCCCATGAACAATTGGTGGGCCACTGAGTGGGGCTAGATGGGCTGTGGCCTGATCCAGCAGGGCTCCTCTTAGGTTCTTATGACCGCTTAGCAGTTTTAATGAACGCAGAGCATTGATTTATTTCCTTATTATAGTGTGTTCTATCCACAGCAGTGCGCCTGCTGTATTTTACTTTCCTGCTGGAACTGAGAAAACCTGTGACAATTTCAGTAATTAAAGAAAGTCTGTGAGTCTTTGAAAGGTGGGTGGGTGGTTTGATTTTATGGACTCATAATACAATGTGCGCTGTTCATCCTAATGGAAGTGGCAGACCTGGAGGAGGGATTTTCCTTGGGATTAGGAAAAGAACCTAACATAAGTTAAAACTTGGGCCTCTTGGAAACTGTATTATTCTGTATCAGACCTCTGGTCCCTCTAGATTAGTATGTTTTCACAGTCTGGTGGTAGTCCTAAAGATCGCCACCACCACCCTACCTGGAGACTCCAGTCCTTGAAGACGTGGCCTCCTGCAAAAACAAATGTTTGCAACTGAATTGGAGCCCTTCTTTGAATCTCTAGGCCTTGTGACAAGGAGCCAAAAACTAAACTTCCCTTCTTTTTTAAAAAGCGGCCCCGGCAGGTGTGCAGCTCTCAGGAAAGACGGTCCCCTCGGCTCACTTTCAGCTCCTACAGCAACGGCAGCAGCAGCAACTGCAAGCAGCTGGACAGGTGCCCCAGATCCAGACCCAAGCCCCGGCCCAGTCCCCTGCTCAGATTAAGGCTCCTGGAAAGCTGTCCCAGGTAAGAAATGCTGCTTGGTTGCTTAATGGCAAAACCCATCCGATGCCCAGGTGGTTTTCTTTTCACTGGCATATTTTCAAAGGGCGCCTGCTTCTAAAAATTAAAAGGGGTTCCTGCAACTGTGTGTTAATTCTTAAAGCCCCAAAGGGTTCCCTGCTTTGGGCTTCTTTATACAACTAAGAACCATCAGTTGGCATTATTACTTCTTGATTTCTTGTATTCTTCGTATTTTTTCTGTTTGTTGTAAACTGCCTTGGGCAAAATTTTCTTTTGGAAATGTGGTATACAAATAAAAATGGAAATGGAAAATCACTGGTTCAGTTTTGGCAGTGAAGGACAGGTTCCAGGGAAGCAGAATCCAGCTCTTTCCCCCTTTTTGTTCCTTGAGAATTGAACCCCACCTGTTGAGGCCTGCATTTTCAGCATGTGTCAGCTTTGCACTTTGTCTCCTTTTTGGCATCTCTGCTTCATAGAGCAAGATCTGTCTGGTGCAAATGCACCATGTCGTTGAGAGTGTGGGCCTGTTAACGCTTGCCCTTATTCTGGAATATATCTTGGGCTAGGGGCCTGCTGTCCACATGCTAGTCCAGGCTATAGGAGGCCCCAAGTGAGACCTGCCAGTGTCTGCATTAGCATGCGGACATCAGATCTCTCTCCATAGATTCTGGTTCTCAGAAGATGGAACCGAGAATGCCTAACCAGTGGATGTGTCTTCAGCTACTCTGTAGGAAGCGACAGATGGTGCCTCGAGCTATAAATTCTCCTGCTTGGCACCCATTTTGTCAGTCCTTCTGTTGCTTTCTGTAGGACAATGAAGACTTCCATCGGCTTATGGACTGTAGGCCTCAGAGCCCACTGGTTTACTCGAGTGATCGATCCTCTGTGGATCTGATCCTGAGTGGGAGAGCTACTGGTTAAGGCATTCCTTCTCGGTTCCGTCTTCTGAGAAAAGAACACCAGTACTTAACATGAGGTGGTGTTCTAGAAGACAGAGAGAGAAGGAATGCCGGGCCCTCCTATCGACTAGGGAGTGATGGACAGCTCGATGTGGTTTCCTTTTGGGCCTGTCCTATGAATGGTCTCCAGAAGGACTGACAAAATGGCCGCCAAGCAGGAGTATTTATAGCTTAAGGCGCCATCTGTTGCTTCCTACAGAGTAGCTGAAGACACACAGCCACTGGTTAGGACCACAAATGTCATATCCAAATATGCCCTGTTTTAGGGCATTTGTACTGCACCAACCAGAAAACCTTTGTGAAATTGCTGCGAGTGGAGGAAAGGCAGTGGGACTCACCCCTGTGTCTGGCGTTGGCTCCATTTTAGCCGATGGATTCCTCCTTCTGGGTCCTGCAGCCTTGAACCAATGGCTCCTCTGTGTTTCTTTCCGCAGGAGCAGCTGATCAAACTGCAGAAGCAGAAACTTCAGCTCCCGCAGCAGCAAGCCGCCCAGCAGCAAGCCCAGCCCGGGGCCCAGCAGCAGAGCAACCAAGTGCAGGTCCAACAGCAGCAGCAGCAACCACAGCAACTTGCAGCTGTGGCGGCACCTAGGCCGGGGGCCGTCCTCACGGGCACCACCGTCACCAACCTCCAGGTCGCTCGCCTTGTAAGTCAGCCTCAGGCCCGCATCAAATAGCATCCGAGTGCCTCACTGTGGCCCACAGTTTCCCATCATTCCTTTCCAGGAAGACCTGGGGGAGGTGTAGTTGGACCCCCGCATTTAAGGCATGAGAGAGCTTGAATGAAGAAGGGCCATTTCTGCAGGTGTAGGGTGCATAATTTCAGTAATTTCAGTCTCCACAGCTGGGCATCCTCATCTCTTCTAAAACATGGCATGACTTGAGTTTCCTATTTCTCTTTTCCTGGGTCTCTGAACCTGCATCCAGCCATTGTCCTGTCTTTGCAAATAATACCAGACAAGAGCCAGACAAAAGGAAGCTTTGGGGGAGAAAGGGCCCCTCCCTCCTTTTTTTTTCTGTGGGTTGCCCTAAGTTTCTCACAGAGCAGCAGGCTAGGCAGCTCTGTCTTTGCGCTTCTGCAATAATTCCAATTCCTTACTGCTTAGACTCGTGTTGCTGCTTCCCAGCTTCAAGCCCAAGGCCAGATCCAGGCCCAGACCCCGCAAGCGGCCCAAGTGGCCTTGGCGAAACCCCCAGTGGTATCCGTTCCGGCTGCTGTGGTGTCATCCGCGGGGGTCACCACCCTTCCGGTAACTGTTGCTGGGATCAGCGTTGCAATCGGGCAGCCACAGAAGGCAACAGGTACAGTGAACATTTTCCTGAACTTCCAGGGGGTACAGAGGAGGAGGAGTGCTGGGAAAGAGACAGATCCAGCAAAACCCCTTTTCTCCCCCAATAGAGATGCTCGGGATTCTTTTTGAGCAGAAACGGGGCAGTGTCTGTATTGGGGCGCTGCGGCGCTAGGTTCCTACCTACGGGTGGGATGGGATCTTCAGCTCTTCAGGGGAAGACAACCGTTTACAGCAAAGGTCAGGAAGTTGTCGGATTTGCTGTCATCAGAAACCCTCTCCAGGGGGTGGCTTAGGACTGGCAGGAGACGGACAGATGGACGCCCTGATCTTGTTTTTTCCTCGGAATTCAGTGCCAAAGTTAACACAGTAGAATGAATTGCAGTGTGAAATACGTTCTGATGTAAAATTGCAGAAATAAATCACCCAAACCATTAATAGCTCTCAACAGCCTTCCTGTGGAATCATACTACAGTGAGGTGCTGCCCACTGTAAACATGGAGTCATTCCAGTCCCAGCCATTCAGATCAGATGGGGTGGAAAAGACTGGCAAAGCCCCCGTGTCCCAGGAGGTAGGAAGCCGTTCAGATTAGCACAGCTTTGCAGGACGCCTTCAGAATACAGCCTGGTGTTATTCAGGCCACCACCATTTCCTGTGAAGAAGCATGGGCGGCATCTAGGTGGTGGTGGGATTAAGCCTCTGCTCCCTGCTTCAGAGAGGCTGCTGTGTTGGTACTGAAGTTCAGACTTGAAGCTGCCAAGGAGAATAATGTCCTGGCACATTCTTCTAAGTCGTGAAAGGCAGGATCTGATCGCCACTGATTTGGCCCTGGACTGAAGAGACCCTTGCTTGAAAAATTCACCTTGGCATCAGAGCAAGGGCTTCGCTCTTTGGCTCCCGATGCCAGTCTGGGTTTGTCACTGAGGGGTGCCTGTGAGGAAGTGGGATGTTCTTTGAATCTCAAGGTAGTGGATCACACCCAGCACCGGGAACACTGAGCACCCCTTCACCTTCTTTGTCTCCCACGCAGGAGGGCAGACGGTGGTGGCGCAGCCGATCAATGTCCAACACCTTTTGAAGCTGAAACAGCATCATCAGGCTGCCCAGCAACAAAAAGCAATTCAGCCTCAGGTTGCCCAAGGACAAGCCGCCGTTCAGCAGAAGGTACCTCTTGCTCGCTCGATCGCTTGCCCACCCGCTGGTATCTTTGCTTTCCCTGTGTCGCTGTGCAGCTCACGTTCACGGGTGGAAGATCACTGCTTGTTGCAAACACTGTCTGGAAAGCAGAGGGTCAGATTTCAGCCCCTCCCCAGAAGACATTGTGGGAAATCATTTTCATATTCTTGCCAACACAATTGTATGGTTCTCCCTGTGGCTACAACAATAATAATAGCAATAGCAAGAACAACATTTATTTATAACGCCCTTTCCACCAAAGGGCAGAACAACAAACCTATAATCAACAACTTTAATCAAAGAAAATAATTGCCCATGAGCCAGAAAAAATACAGCACCAAGTAATACATTGTATGTTATAATAAATAATACATTATGGAATCAGAAATAACACATTCCGTAATGATAAAGGAACTTAAAAAGCAGGTGAGACGGCCAGATGCCAAGCCTTCCTCCTCGTGTCCATGTCGGTGTTGGGATTGGGCACCGCCAGGTTTTGTTGCTCCAGCAGCGAGTAGGGTGGCCGGACGCTGAGCCTCCCTCCCCTTGTCCATGCCGGCTATTACTGTATTTTCTCTTTCTTCCTTTCTGCCTTCCTTCTTTGTCATAGAACACCCACCTTTAAAAAAAAACAGAAATCCTCTAAAATCTCCCAGGATTCTGTTTTTGAATTCATTTCCCTAAATATTCCTTGCCAAATTACATGTCTGTCTTAGGCACAGGATATAGTATTAAATCTAGAGTCTGCTTGAGTTTTGGTGTTGGTTGGTCCTGTTCTGCTTCTTTGATCTGCTGTTCTTAATCTCTTACACACCACCCTATGCCGCTGTGTGTAAGAGTGGATGACATTTTGAGACTAAATAAAGGTATCCAGCTTGTGAGCCACTCAAGAGAGAGAGCCTCTAAAAAAAAAGCATGCAGATGAAGTTTGTTCCTAACACTGAAAAAAATAGTTCAGAGTTCTCATCAAAACCTTTAAAAACCATAGTGCATAAAAAGAAAAGCTCTGTAGACGCTTGTTTGTGTGCTAGAATCAGAAAACGTTTCCTCTCTCCATTTCCTATCCATTCCCCGTGGAAGTTGAAATACTTATTCACAGTTCCCCTCTGCCTCTGCATTGTTTGCACAGTTTCTCTGAATTTTGCCAGATGTCCTTCGACATTTGCTCCCTGGTGGAATGGCAGCTTGAACCAGTGTTTCTGCACTCGTGTTGTGATGCTCTTAGCTGCTAAGCCCCACTGACCAAAGAGGCCCTTTTCTCTTCTGCTGCTCTAGATCAGTGCCCAACAGGTAACAGTCCAGGCTCAGCAACAGACGTCTCAGCAGCAGAAGGTTTATGCGGCACAACCGGCCATTAAAGCCCAGTTCCTGTCAACACCAATTTCTCAGGCGCAGAAACCTGGCGGAACCCAGCAAGTCCAGACCCAAATCCAGGTATGTGTTGCTCAGCTGCTGCCCTTTTTCTCGAGGGTGGGAATTCGACTGTAGCCGTTTCAGTTGATCATCGTTGTCATAAACCCAAATAATGCACCTAATGCAAAATTCATATCCTTAATAAAAACTAATTAACCTGAGGACATAAGAGGAGCCGTGCTGGATCAGGCCACAGCCTGTCTAGTCCAGCACCCTGTCCCACACAGGGACCCACCAATTGCTTCTGGGCATCTCAAGCAGAAGACCAGGGCAAAACCTTCACCTGCTCTCACATCCCTGCAAATAGCTTTGTGGGGCCTCCTGCCTGTCTCTCCAGACTGGAGGAAGTACCTGGTCATCCATTCTAGTAGCCAATAATAGACTTGTCTTCCTGAACGAAGAGGAGCCCTGCTGGATCAGGCCACGGCCTGTCTCATCCAGCATCCATCTCCCACAGTGGCCTACTAATACCATTTGCCATCCCTTCAATGTGTTTTTCTGCCTGTGTTCTCTCCCTAAGGTTGCAAAGATTCCACAGGTGGTCTCGCAACAGGCAACCGTGGCCAATATCCAGCAAGTGGTTTCTGTGTCTCAGCAGGTAAGTTAGCAGGCATTTGTTTCCCAGGTGAGTGCTGCCTTGCTGTTGGCACAAGGCACCTTCCTGTGGTTATTTTCAGCACTTGGTTCTGGCCCTTGGTGTGTTAGGATTAGAATGAGAATGAGAGGATTTAGAACAAAGAAAGTTGACAGAGCCCCAGGTTGTAGGCATCCTTTGGAATGGGGAACGTTAGACATCCTCTGTGCAGGTGGTCAGATCTTCCTTTTCTTGTAGGATCATCAGCAGCGAAGCTGTGGGGGTTACAGACAGGGAGACCATTAAGGGTGGGCAGCTGAGCATGACCTGGGGCTCCTTGGAGGGGCTGCTTCTTACCGGTGAAGGTGGAAAGCTCTCTCTGCTATCCCCTTGTTGACAGTGGCACAGTTGTAGCTGTGAGAACCCAGGGACAGAGGTGACCAGAAGTCCCCTGAGACCCATTTCTGAAACAAGTTGCAGGTGACAGTTATTCCCTTGTGACTTGGCCTCCAAGCGACCACCTGCAGGTGTGCTGGCAGCGCCAGATGTTTCTACTTGGACTGTGCACGAGGGTGGTTCTTTGGCTTGCAGGACCTGAGAGAGGCAGTCAAGGGGGGTACATATTTTAGAAAATCACCTGCTTGGAACAGGTGGCAGGAGAAATGCAGGCCAGTATGCTTTCTGCCTCAATCCAGAACACCCAGAGAGAGTGTGCCCTTTCATGCTTTTCAGATATGCTGCACTCCTGCTTATGTCTTTTCCTGTTTGACTAATAACAAGTCCTAGGGAACCTGAAAGCCCACATACAGTTTTAGCACATCTTGCTCAGACTGATGCACATTTAATGTAGCACACAGAGTCCTAAATCCGAGGGATGCAAGCAGCAGAAAGGCAAGAGTTCTGGATGCCTGGTAAAGGTCTCTGTGTGGTGACAATATTTCACCCCCACCCCACCCCACTCCCCACCCACCCCGGACCCATCTTCCCATCTAGGTTCAACCTCAGCCACAGACGGTGACCCTGTCCCAGACGACAGCCAGCCAGCATCAAGTCCAAGTGATTCCGGCCACCACAGCTACTGCCCAGGTGGTCCCCCAAAAACTGATCCAGCAGCAGGTGGTTACGACGGCATCCCCCCAAATCCAAGCACCCGTAGTACCAAACCCTGTCCAGGCCCCAGCGCCCCCGGACAGCCAAACGCAGCAGGCAAAAGTGCAGATGAGAACGCCGGTTCGATTAAAGGCACCAAATAAGCCCAGCTGAAAGTCTGCGATGTGAAAGCGGCAAGAGGGGAGGTGGGCAGGGAATACCTCTTTATGGTTGCTGTCCACAGTCTGGCAAATTATGGGGCAGGGCCCCTGCGACAGCCCACAGATCTCCTCTGTCGGTGCAAAACGAACTTGGGCGGCAGCTTCCAGCCAAGAAAAGAGCCGTTTCTCTCTCTCTCTCTTGTTTTTTTCCAGTTAATTTCTATTGTTCTGTAATACAAACACGAAACATCAAATTACCGTTCCCGTCAGGAAACTCTTATACACGTAATCCATACGATTCAATTGTTAAATTTTAGAGACTTCTGCCGTTTCTCAAAAGGGCCGCTTTTCGCGCCTCAGGCACTTTGTCCCCAAGTAAATCTGCAAGAAGACTGCTTGTCAAATTGTAGATACTGTAAATAGTTGAAGAGGTGGCTTTCAGGCCTCGATACACGCTGGCCCGTATGTTAATGCATATCACTGTCGCCGCCTCTGGGACCTCGGTGCGCTGCTTTTGGGGCATCCATTGAAGAGAGCCGGTAGCAGGCAAAGCAAACAGCTTTGCTGGTGAGAGACCATTGGCACAAGGCTGGCAGAGGGGTGCTAGAAGCTGTCCCTGGACCTGAAGAGTTGCTAGAATCTGTAATTATGAACTCTGTTTTAGTTCCCATATTTGTATTGTGTGTGCGGTCTTTTTTTAAAAAATAGCTGTGTTTTCCTCCCTTCCTTTGCTGTAAAGTTTTTTTGAAGCACCAACACTTCAGCTTTTTTTTCCATTTATCTCTTGAATCAATATTTCAGGCATGCGTTCTGTGTGTGAGAGAGAAAGAGAGAGAGAAAAGGAGGGCTATATGCTGTGTTAATAGAAGCTGCGTGTCTTTAACTCAACGTTCACCCTCTCCTTCATTTGACAAAGGAAAGGCGTGGCTGCGATTGCTGAGCAAATGGTTTTACCTTCCTATCTCTGACCCGTGCTTTGTGTGTTCGTTCCGCTCGCCCGATCCATTTCAAGTAGCCCGGGGTGTGTTTTGCTGTTAGATTCAGAGCAGATCGAGACATTTCAATCAAATGATTCAGCCAGGCAAGGAAGCAGATTTAACTCTTGGGGTTCCCCCGCCCTTTTGATTACTAACGATTTTTAAAAAAGGAAACCAAAAGCTTCAGGTGAGTGTTTGGTTTGCAGGTTGAATCTTTGCGTCACCGGATTAACAGTTTAGGGCAGAAGTTTCCTCGTTTCATTTGTTCTGCTGAAGTCAGGTCTCTTTGCTTTCAAGAATATTTGCTTCCAGATCCCAAAAACTGTTTGAGCTGCTATAAACTGCACAGTGTGCCATCAGAACAAAACAGGTGGGGGACAAAGTATGCAGAAGCCTTAGAGCCAGAGCTTCTGAATGAAGATTCAGGAGTGGCGTGGCACAGAGGGCAAAGCCTTCATCCCCTGTGCAGGCAGACCTAGGCAAATACCTGGCTGGATGTTCATTGCTTTTCCTCTCAGTCTGAACAGCTGGTCAAAGTTGTCCACAAGTCATACTTGGCCCATGGAGACTGGGATCAGTCGTATTGGTACCTGTTCAGAGGATTCTGACCTGGCCGGGACACTGCTCCCGGATCAGCCAGGGTTCTAGGAGAGTCCCCAGTCCACATACTGGTGTGTGGTCTGAGGAAGGCTCTGCCCCTAGGGGGTGGGGTCTAAGGGGGACGGGGCATCCCTTAGACCCCACCAGCCTAGTGCGCAACCCAGGAGGCTCGGCCTGGAATTCTGCTGTTCAGAATGTGCATAATCCTCCTTCCCTGACTCACTTAAGTGTTCAGTGTACAACTTTTTTAAGGCATAATTTTTTAAAAGTTGTTGTGTATTTTTTTTAATTAAAAAAAGTGTTTGTATATGAAGGAGATTGCAGCAGACCATTAGATTTCATCCTCTGGCTCCCAGGTTTTGTAGTGCTGTCTATATTTGATTGCTTTGCGTGAGAACCTAGTAGTATGGTGGGAAGTGAGACCGCCGAATCAGCAGTGGATAGCGGCGGAAGAGACCCGGAGACACGGCCAAGGGACATCCTTCTTGCCTTAACATCTTTGCAAATGAGCACGGCTCAGACAGCGAGACTGTTCCAAAGACTTTGCATTTGCCCCTGGTTTGTCAATACTTTTAAAAAACATATACGATTATTTTTGGTTTTCCCTCTGAAGATGATATCTTTATGCATTGACTTGAGGAGGGGAGGGAGGTCAATTTTAATCAAATACAGGCGAGGAAATCTTTCCTGTACCCTTCTCTGACAGCTTCGATGTTTGTGGTGTTACATTCCCAGAAACAATTTCTGTTTGCAGACTGTGAAGGCAAAAAGGAATTCTCTTCCCTTTTTGGTCTCTGTCCCCTCCACCACCCCAAAGTGTGTTAGGAAGCCATTATATTTTGTAAATATCTTTATGAACATAAAATATTTGTACTTCACCAGTAGGACAGTAAGGACTTGTGATGTATCCTACCTGACAATGTAATAAAAAGTGTACATTTTTTACAACGCACTGTCTGGATTTTAATGACGCCACCTGGACCGTTTGAAGGGCATTCCTGGGAACTGGGGTAACAAAGATGCCTCGTCTTATAACAGTGATTCTCAGCCTCCCTAATGCCGCGACCCCTTAATGCAGTTCATGTTGGGGAGACCCCCAACCACAGGGGCGGGGCAGCTCTGGTAAGGATGGGGCAGGAACGCAGGAGACTCGTTGCGACCCCTCTGAAAGGGTAGTTCGACCCCCAAAGGGGGTGTGACCCACAGGTTAAGAACGACTGTCTTAAAGAGTGTGAGAAAAGCAAAAGAAGAAGAATTGGCTTTTTCTACCCTGCTTTTCTCACCCATTTCAGGGGACTTAAAGTGGCTGACAAAGCTTCTGTTCTTCTCCACACAACAGAACACCCTGTGAGGTAGGTGGGACTGTGAGAGCTCAGAAGAGAGCTGTGACTAGCCCAAGGTCACCCAGCTGGCTTCATGGGGGAGGGCAGAATTGAACCCGGTATTCCCAGATAAGAGTCCAGCTCCCTCACCACTAGACCAAACTGGCCTAAATTAGGCAAAGGTTTGGATCAAGGTTTGGATCCTGCTCTTGGCTTAAGCTTGCTTTTTAAACTTGAGCTGTGCATTGCATTAGTTCCAAATTACAGTCATCCCATATGTAATGCTCTGGTTTTCTTACAAATGTCTGCATTGCAACACTGTCCTGCACCAAGGAAATACCACCTATGGCACTGCAGAGCCGAATTCCCATGAATACAGTCTGGAAGACTCAGTAAACAGTGGAAGTTGTGGTTCAACAAAATGGTGGAAGCAAAACTTTATTGGGGGTGGGAGGGTTTGGCAAGGGAAGCCCCGTTTTGCTTTCCTGCCTACGTGAAGACAAGACCCTATTAATAATAATAATAATAATAATAATAATAATAATAATAATAATAATAATAATAATAATAATAATAATAATAATAATAATAATAATAATAATAATATTTATTTGTATACCGCCCTGTGGCGAACCAATCCGAGCGGTTAACAACAATAAATGTAATAAAAACATATAAGAATAAAACATTATAGTCCCTCCCCCACTTAAAAAATAATTAAACAATATGGCAAATTAAAATACAGTATCAAAAATATAAAACATAATTAATTAAATGGACTAACAGCCCGAGTGTTGCTCCAGAGCTCCTCAACCAATACTTATGATGGGGCCACAAGGGGAATGAGGGGGTCAGGGAGCCTGAGCCAGGATGGTTAATCTGAGAAAATTAGTCTGGAAAGGCTAATAGCTGGAAAGTCAGCTATTGTTATAAAATGGTACTGAAAGTTTGCCTTGGTACTTTTGAACCCCTTACCTCAAGATTGCTAGACCTTGCTTAATCACCAGCCTGAATTCCAGACCTTATGATGAGTTGGTTCTGACTGCAGCACCGTCAAACTGCCTTTTCTCCTGTGCTAACATCTATTACTGGACTATCTGGTTTCGGACTCCTCGCTCAGATATAGACCATCTTTTATGGAAGACATCTTCTGAGAAGGCCTCTGTTCCTATCTAGCTTCCAATGTCCCCCACCCTGCTCCTTCCAAACCTTGTCCTGCCCTCTTATGGCCTGTTCAGATTTACTCTGTACCCTTTGGAATGTCAGCTAACTTTGCTTTCTTGCTATCACCAAGTCCCTCTGCTACTGTGACCACTCTAGGTTCTGCTTGCTATTGCACTTCTCTGCCAGTCTTCAGTGTTTGCTTTCAGTTCATAGCTCTGGGCTCTCATCAAGCAAGCACTGATATCCTGTGAGAATTACTTAAGTTTTGACTGCACCAGGGGATCAAGGCTTGGCTCCTAGCTGCTAGATCTCAACAATATCCCCTACTCTTGCTTTTACCTTCTAGTCTCCACCCTATCAGCTACCTTTGTTCTGAGGCATTTCTCATTCATTTCCCTGGAGGCTAGGGTCAACTCTATTTTCTGGTAACTGAGGTTCTGAAGCTTAGAACTCGGAAGCTCTGAATGCCTGAGGAAGTAGCTGATATAACTGTGGTTTTCAAGGCCACCCAAAGCCACCCCAGAAAGCCATTAGCTGATTGCCAACTGACAGCTCCACTACTAGACCCTTAAAGCCAATGTATTAGTGCTGTAATTGTGGGAAATGTTACTGATGGAATCTATGCCCCCACAGTGGCTTCCTTTTGAAGAATCACGAAAAATCTGTCTTCTGCCTCATTTCTCATTCTGTCCCCATCTATTTGTCTGTATATATATTTAATTGTAAGCCATTTTGAGCTTCATTGGTTAGTAGTGTGTGATATAAACCTTAAAGTAATAAAAATATTGTTAGTGACTACCCCTGCTCCAAGTGATGAAAGGTTTCAGAGGTCCCAAGGCAATTCCAGATATAGTTACCTTGGAAGGAAGGTAGTTTTAAAGGGAAAATCACAAATCATAGACAACAAGATTAGCAGTAGCTATCAGTCATGATAACTGATAAAATATTTCAGGTGCAAATGATCATCACACTGGTTCTGAAAAATCTGCACTGGTTTCCTTCTTGCTGCTAACATATAAAGTCTTAAACAGCTCAGGTTCTGGTTATCTGAAGACCTGCCAAAGTATTGAGATCTCAAGGACAAAGCTTTCTTGTGGCTTCTACTCTCTGAGTGGCCCTAGTCATTGGAATAGCCTCTCTTGCCAGGTACCTATATGGTTTTTGACACTCTGTTTAAACATACTTCACCCAGGTCTTTGATATTTACCTTTCTCTGAGTGCTGTCCTGCTAGAAAGGATGGGCTATTTTTCTACAACATGCTTTAAGAATGCTTTAAGACCTGCCCCGGACCTTTGGGTGAAGAGTGGGATATAAATTCTTACATATATAAGTGAAGGAGTGCTATTAGATTCACTGGTCTGCGTGCAAACTGTGTTCGTTGGACTTTCTATCTCATCCACCAAATGCTCTCCTGAAGTTTTTAAATTAACATGTGCTCCTTATCCAAGACCTGTGACAAGATTTGTGTGACCATCCAAAACCCAAAAAGCTGCTACATGGTCTTCCACATATGTTAAACTCAACAATGTTAAAAACTCTGGACCTCCCAGGATCTGTTACCAATCCCCCCAGTCCACTGCATCAGTTAAACCCTTTCACCAAATCCCACCTCACCCATCATTTTTCTGGTCCTGTCAGCCTTCCCTAGAATTGTCCCATGACCCCAAAGGACCCGCCCTGGTACAAGCAGTGTTGCAGTCTAGCATTAAATTATTATCTTGCCATTAGAACAAGGAAAAATGTTTAATACTTTTTTTTAACGCAATTGGGAACTAAAAAGCAAACCAGAGAAGGCCGTCTCTTCCAGAAGGTTTTAAAAGGAGTGAGGGTCTCCCCCCCCCAGGTGGTCTCTGCGGAGTGGCGACCCCGAAGCTCTTTCTAAGCCTGTCATGCCTGAGGGACTCCTTTCCACAACAGGGCTGTGGTCACACTTGAGGTTCAATCCAGCTTCAGTCCACCTTCAGAGCAAGAGAACAGAGTGATTTGACGCTAACAGAAAACAGCTTGCCACTTTGCTGATGTATTCTCTCGCTCTGAAAGCAGATCGAGTCTGGATTAAACCTCAGGTGTGACCACAGCCCAGGAACGCGGCTCGCGCCCTTGTCCGAAATCAGGCCCATTCTTCGCCTCCCCCTCAGGAGCCAGAGCTCCCCTGCTTCAAACCGCATCAAGCAACACCGAAGAGAGATCTCCTTCAGCATTAACCACCTCTGAGGAGAAACAGCGAAACTCCCCTCTTTCCCTCAGCCGCCGATCCCCCAGCCCTCCTCTCCATCTTTAACAAGGGAACAACAGCATTAGAAGTAGGGATGCACATGAATATTCCTAGGCATTTGAAATCAGGTTAAATGTGCCTAGTTTTGACATTCGCATGCGAATCGAATGTCCTGAAATTCAAATGTTAAACATTCAAATCGAATTTTGAATTCCGGCTCTATTCATTCGAATTATCTGGACATTCGTATGTGTATAGGTTCGTACATGGCGCGTACTTGAAGATCCGCATCTGTCCGCATTTGTACGGACTCGTATGGGACGAAAACGGGTTGCATACGGGGATAACTATAGGATGCATACGGACGTGTACTGATGGGGAAACTGTATGCGCACATGCGAATGTCGACATTTGTGGGTGCAGATTCAAATAAAAAAATTGAACAAATAGATTCAAGTTTACCAGTTCGAATCGAATCTTGTTAAATCCAAATTTAGAAGATTTGAATCGAATCTGAACAGAATGTCAAAAAAACATTCGTGCACAACTCTAATTAGAATTGTTTATCTGGGAGCCGAGTGAACGGGCAGAAGGAATAAGAAATGCCCAGTATCATGTCTCCAGAAACGCATGAGGGTGTTTACCCGAATGCCCACTGTTCCATCCAGACAGCACTGACTTAATCCACATTATCTGGATAATTTGGGTAAAGCATGCATAATCTAGAGTAAAATGTGCCTGGATGAACTTTACTCCAGATTATCCAAATAATACTGATTTAAGTCAGTGGTGTCTGGATGAAGCCAATTCGGAGTTTGTGTTATTTTTAAAAAATCCGTGGAGGAAAGAAGGGAGACTTTCTGGAAACCAGTTCTGCCTCTCCTTAGCAGCGTTGGCTGTTGCCCTGCCTAGGCCTGCAGGAAGAAACACCGGACGCTTCCCTCACCCCGGTGCCCCCATCTGCAACTCGGGCGCCCCAGTCTCGCCCGCTTCCACGGACCGACCGATCGACCTTGGACGGGGCAGGGCAGTCTGCAAAGGGATGAGCCTGCACCGGGGGAGGGGGGAGCTACGTTCGTCCCCACTCCCGTCTCCCCCCCCCCTTCGGGGCATCGTAAGCCAGTTTGGTCTAGTGGTTATGGAGCCGGACTTTTATCTGGGTTTGATTCCTCACTCCTCCACGAAGCCAGCTGGGTAACCTTGGGCTAGTCACACAGCTCTCTTTCTGAGATCTCCCGGCCCCACCCACCTCAGAGGCTGGCTGTCGTGGGGAGAAGAATGGAAAACTTTGCCAGCCGCTTTGAGTCCCTTCAAACGGGTGAGGGGAAAGCGGGCTAGAAAAGCCAACTCTTCCTCCTCCTCCTCCTCCTCCTCCTCCATGAAGGCAGATGGGTGGCCTTGGGCCAGTCACAGGTCTCTTCCAAGTTCTCACAGCCCCGCCCACATCACAGGGTGTCTGGTGTGGGGAGAAGAATAGCAAAGCTTTGCCAGCCGCTTCGAGTCGCCTTCAATGGGTGAGCAAAGCGGCGTAGGAAGGCCAACTCTTCTCCGTGGCGCACAGCCTTCCAAAACGGCGACTCGATCGGCTTCTTCCACCGCCACGACCACGATCCGGCAAGCCGCGTGCCGCCGCCTGCTCTCACGTCCCGCCCGGTAAGGCACGGGCAATCGGGACGCTGCTGCGCCTCCTCCAAGCGGGCAAGTCGACGGCTGTCCGTCTGACTCTCGTGCGCACAGCGCATCCAAGCCAGGCAGGCGGAGGCGGAGGCGGTGCCCGGGCCAGCTGCCTCGTCCGACGGACAGGCGGAGCTGCAGCAGCCTTGCGCCTGCCTCCTCCTCCTCCCCGCCCAGCCTTCCCGGGGCGGAGCTGCCCCACGAGTGCGCGCCTGCCGTCCTGCCTGTCTCGCCTTCCTGCCTTCCTTGCGCGCACGTGCGTGGCTGCTGCTGCCTGGGCAGCTGATGACCGCCGGTGGCCTTGCTTTGATCGGGGGCAGCGATCGCGGGACGATGCCGGGGGCCGCCGAGGCCCAGCTGGGCGCCTGCCTGGAAGCGCTGCTGTCCGGGCGCTGCAACGCCAACCGCGTCTTCGAGGTCTTGGAGATGCTGCAGGTGCGCCTCCGCCCGTCCGAGCAACGGGGGGGGGGCATGGGGAGAGGAAGGGGGGCACCGCCTGGGATCACACGCCCCAAGCCCACCGCCTGGCAGAATAGCCGCTGAGCCCAACCCCCCCGCATCCCGCGTCTCTCCCCCTCCCTTTTGGACGCGAGGATCAAGGAGCGTGTGCAGAGTCCGGAGGCCTTTGGGGGCCCTTGGGCAGTTCCTTGGCCTTTTGCATGCTGTTAAAGACGTGGGGAGGGCAAGCAATGGCATGGGGAGTGTGTTCCGGATTCTGCTTAGGCACGCTCCCCTGTTGATTTTCGCCCTGCCCTGTGGTTGGTGCGTCTTTTCCCACGCTGGGTGCCGCCATGCTGGTCCAGAGGTCAGAAGACTACAGCTCCCATCAACCCCCGCGGTCTAGCATGTGTCCGAAGCAGCTGAGCATCACGAGAGAGAGAGAGAGGGTAGCATGGAGACTGGCATCTCTTGCTAGGACCCTGGGAACACCCCACCCCACCCCTGGCTTGATCCTGCCTTACTTGGGTTGTATGTAAGGGGTCTCAAAGCGACTGGCGAACCTTCTGTTCTCCCCGCAGCAGGCACTCTGTGGGGTAGGTGGGGCTCTGAGAGCTCAGAGAGCTGACTAGCCCAAGTTCACCCAGTTGGCTTCGTGGAGGAGGAGGGTGGAACCAAACCTGGTATTCCCAGATAAGAGTCCGGCTCCCTAACCACTAAACCAAACTGGCTCACAAAAGAGAAGGGCTCTTGGCTCCGAGGCTGGGGGCACAGATGCTGTAAATGGATAAACATAGCTGTAACCTGGCTTGAGCCAAAGCTAAACAAGGGGGAGAGAATGTGCAAGCATATTCAGAATGTTCGAAATTCGATTGAATTTGTTTGAATTCAGACTTTGAATCAAATGCCTATACATTCGTTTTAGAACATTCAGACGAATTTGAACGTTCTGAATCACGCGTACGAATTATTCGGACGTTCATATGTGTACGGATAGGTGCGCATCTTTTTTGTATCCATGCACACCTTGTTCGTATACTTAAGTATCTTGTTCGTATCTGAGCACATTTGTACGGATATATACAGGACGAAGACAGGACGCATATGGGATAAAAACGGGATGCGTATGGATGTGTACAGACACGTACGAATGTCGCTGACATTCGTATCTTCAAATATGAATCAGAATATTCGTATGAATAGATATGGATGTATTTGAATCAGTCTGGATTTTAATGCCGTACATTAATTTTTTCTCTCTGTGTACAAATTCAAACATTCAGATGTTCAATTAGAATCCAAAAACTGCATTTGTGCACACCCCAGCTGGCCAGCTCAAGGGCAGAGAAATTCCACCTCCCTGGGCCCTTGGGTGCTTGGTTAGGGCTTTCTAACCCCACCCCACCCCACCCCACCCCTTCCCTCCTCCTCCTCCTCTTTCTCTGTGACCCAGTTCCCTGCTCCTGTCTCCTCGCAGGCCGAAGAAGAAGACGTCATCCTGTGTGCCATCCGGACATGCAGCCGACTCTTTGGGGCCCTGCTGGAGCGGGGGGAACTCTTTGTGGGGAAGCTGCCCCCAGAGGAAGAAGCACTGCAAGGTGAGCATGGGTGTCTAGGTGGCTGGGAAGTGGGGGGGGGGGGGATGGACACTGGGAGAAAATCCTTCAAGTCCCATCCAGTAAAGGAAGACCAAAGACCCAGCAATAGAAGTTTTTATTATTCATTCATTATTTATTTATTTAATTCATTTATTTACATTTCTATCCCGCCCCATACCAAAAGGTCTCCACAACGAATCAACCAACATTTTAAAAACATATTAAAAAACAAGATACAATTAAAAACGTGTTAAAAACAAGATGCAGGTTAAAACAGGTTAAAACACGGTACGTAGTTAAAAGCTCTAATGTAAGCTGTGCATTCAATGGTGTATTAATAATAACTGTAATTAATAATAACTATAACCAAGGGAAGAATGAATCCATCTTAGACCTAGGAGACAGACAGACTCACTCACTCACTCACTCACTCACTCACTCACTCACTCACTCACTCACTCACTCACTCACTCACTCGTATGAATACGGATTTTTGAACATTTGGAAGATATATTTCTCTTCCCTAATATCTATCCTCTCCATCTCATCTCCCTTCTTTACCCCAGGTCCTTACCTGTCTCTCATTGCGCCTTACCTCAGCTCACCTCAGCTCCTTAGCCTCCTTACGAGCATTTAAATCCCAGTTAAAAACAAACTTCCTTATTTTCTATGGCCTTGGGGCCTTGTAGCTGAAGTTCCTTTTTCCACTTGTTTTAATTCCTAATGCGCCTATCGTGCTATTATGTATCGTTTTAACTTTGTTATTTTAGCACTTCTAATTTTGCTTATTGGAATCTTTCACTCTGTTGTCTTTTTAAATTTTTGCAGCTTGTACAGCTCTATGTAAAAAAACTTTGATAAAAAACCTTTAATAATAATAATAATAATAATTTGATTCATTTTGAATCAAATGCCAAGAAAACATCCATGCACATACCTAGAAGGGATCGTTACCCGTTCCACCAGCACGTCCAGCGACCTCCAGTCTGCCAGCCTTCCGAGGCCTGGAGCTGTGTTTGTGGGACAACCTTCCTGCAGATCTTCAGCTGAAGAAAGGTCTCCTCCCCTCTTGGAAGGGGATGGAGACCTGCCTTTTTGATTCACAGCCGTGAGTTATCTAGGGAAGGTGTGAAGAATCTGGTGATGAAATGGCCCTGTGGGTCATGCAGGTAGTTCCCAAGTCTGTAATTCTTTTTGTTCTGTCTGCATTGAGTGCAAATGTTTGTGGTTCCATCCAACTGGCGAGCCAGTTTGGTCTAGTGGTTAGGCAGCCGGACTCTTATCTGGGAATACCGGGTTCGATTCCGCCCTCCCCCACGAAGCCAGCTGGGTGACCTTGGGCTAGTCACAGTTCTCTTCTGAGCTCTCACAGCCCCACCTACCTCACAAGGCGTTCTGTTGTGGGGAGAAGAACAGAAGGTTTGTCAACTACTTTGAGTCCCCTTAAATGGGTGAGAAAAGCAGGGTAGAAAAGCCAACTCTTCTTCTTCTTCGTTTCTCTCCTCCACAAAGCCAGTTGGTGACTTTGGGCTAGTCACAGCTCTCTTCTGAGCTCTTACAGCCCCATCTATCTCACAGGGTGTTCTGTTGTGGGGAGAAGAACAGAAAGCTTTGTCAACTACTTTGAGTCTCCTTAAAAGGGTGAGAAAAGAGGGGTAGAAAAACTACCTCTTCTTCCCCTTCCTCCTCCTCCTCCTCTATGAAGTCAGCTGGATGACCTTGGGCTAGTCACAGCTATCTTCTGAGCTCTCACAGCCCCACCTACCTCACAGAGTGTCTGTTGTGGGGAGAAGAATAGAAAAGTTTCGTCATCCGCTTTGAGTCCCCTTAAATGGGTGAGAAAAAAGCGGGGTAGAAAAGCCAACTCTTCTTCTACTCTTCTTTGGTGAAAAGGGCCTTGTTTTGTTTCTTTTCCAGAAAAGTGCTGTGCGGAAGACAAGTATAAAATTTGGATGAGGCATCGATACAACAGCTGCGTCATTGCTCTTGGGGAGTTGATGGGACACAGATCTTTCCACGTCAAGGTGGGTTTGTATCAGGGAAAGCGTTTTCCCTCTGACAATTGGAGATAGTGCTCAGATGCTGGTCTTGTAGCTTTGACTTTTACTGTGCCAATTTTAGGGTGTTTTTCCACTGCAGCCCTTACATCTGGATCTAAGGAATGGGTACATTTCTTAATCCGGATCTAGTAGATTTGGATTAAGGGAAGCACCCGAAGTCACAGAAGTGACTTCGAAGCCAATGTTGGGGGGTGGGGTCAAAGGTGCATCCCCTCCCCCTAGCCCTCTTTGGACCCCATTGCCTGTTTCCAGTGGAAACAGGCTCCCTTTAATCCGGATTTTCTGGGAGAAGACCCCATTGTAGACCCCATTAATGGGGTCTACAGAAAATCTGGATTAAAGGCCAAAAAGATCTGGATTTCCACTACGGCAGTGGAAACAATCGGGTTCAAAATGGGTGCTGTTGTGGAAATGGGATCATCCGGCTCACAGCCAAAAGGTACAAAAATGGGTGCAAAAATGGGTACCATTGACAGTGGAAAAACACCCCTATTCTCTTCCTTCTTTTACTACACCATTAAGAGAGGTCTGGCTAGCCAGCATAGCTTAATGGCCAGTGTGCATAGTAGTTGCATTGTGGCTTATGGAAGCAAACAAGACAAGTCTTCCATGTGGCACCAGGAAAGTCCTCGCCCTGGCGGTTCCCCCAAAGGATGGCAGGCCATGCTTGGCCCCAGTGGACTTCCAGGGCCTCGTGACCATACTGGCAGGGACAGCAGGATCTTGGGGGTTGGAAGCGGTGTAGGAATCTTTCCGATGGACTGATGTCCACAGAAGAAGTGCAGGTCCTACAGCTTGTTGCATCTGAAGTATGCTCTGCTTTCCTCCCTGTAAATTACAGGAATCTGCCCTCTGTACCCTGATGAAATTGGTTGAATTAGAAGCCAAGCACCCTCTGGCCAAGACAGAGTGGAAGTTCAATTTCCCACAGGAACTTCTCAAAGTGAGTTGTGCTCATCCCATGTTACGGGGAGATCCTGCACTCCATTTTTGGAGTTCTGCCTCCCGAACTTCCAGTGTCCTTCCTTTGCTTTCCTTGTTAAGGTGGTGGTGGACGGTCTACTCCCAACCGAAGGGGATTCTTCCCTCCTCATCTCTCGCTTCCAGGAATACCTGGAACAGGATGATGTCCGTTTCTTCGTGATGAAATTGGTGGCTGAAAACGTGGGCAGCACCATGCAGAGGACCAAAAAGGTACCAGGCCACGTGCTTATACCACCACCACCCCGCCCTCCAAAAAGGGGTGTCCACTCATCACTCAGAAATTGGTGGATCCAGATTGTGGTGCTCTGTGTTTCTTTGCTAAAATAATATTACAGATGCCCCATTTTCCCCAGGCTCCCCTCCCGCTTTACCAGAAGAATGTCTTTTCCCTTGTTTCGTCCATCACCATGCCAGGCGAAGAGGGCGAGATAAAGAATTTCTTAGTAAAACAGGGTGAGTGAAACATTTCTGGGGCTTCTGAAGGTATGGTTTTGTTAGGCTTAGCATCCTTTTTTCTGCCTGACATTTGAAAGCAGAAGGGTACAAAGAAAGGCTGGTCGTTTGGCTTGAAGGATTCTAGAAATGAAAACCCAGCGTTGGGCTGGACTAGGTAAACACATCTTCCAACATACTGCTTTGTACCGGCTTCAAAGAGCAGATCTCCCTTCCCTGCCTTTTAAGGGCTCCCTTTTTCCCATGGCCCTGAAGCTCTCCTGAGTGTCCAACAGAGATTGGTTGGGCTTCTTTGAATTGCGTGCTGATTGCCTCTTCGATGCCCTGTGCCTTGCAATTTGGACTTTAAGGAAGCCCAATGAATCTCTGCACAGCTTAGCTTTGTTCCTCTTATGTTTTAACAAATTTTACTATGCGTATTCTAATTTTTGCTACATGGGTTTTATTGCCCTTCCGTTGTTGTGAATTGGCGTTGCCATTTCACCACGTTAAATGCATAACAGTTAGCCGAGCCTTTGATTTTTCTGTTTTTCTCTTCCTTCCTCTGCAACAGCAAACCAGGAAGAATGGAAGGTCTCAAAGCTGAAGGTAGGCATTTTGGTTTGCTATGTGCAATTACTCTATTTGCCGTGTGCAACATTTGGATTCGAACTGATGTGTACAGGATGAAAACAGGATCTGTACGGATACATATGAATATTGTCAACGTTCGTATCAGCAAATTCATATCAAACATTCATGTAAATAGGTACCAATGTATTTGAGTCGCTTCAAATTTTAATACATTCATTTTTTCTCTGTTCGTACCAACTTGGGCATTCAAATATTCAGTTCGAATCGAATGTGGGAAATTGCATTTGTGCAAGAGGTGTTAGAAGAAAGCAACACTCCTGTCTAAACCAAGATGCTCTCCAGTGCTGTGGGCACATCTGTAAGAGTCATTGCCAGCAACATCAAGCCTCTAGACCAGCGGTTCTCAACCTTCCTAATGCCGCGACCCCTTAATGGAGTTCCTCATGTTGTGGAGACCCCCAACCACGGGGGCAGAGCAGCTGAGAGGTGGGAGGGAAGGGCAGCGGGAGGCTCGTTGCGACCCCTCTGAAAGGGTAGTTCGACCCCCAAAGGGGTCCCGACCCCCAGGTTGAGAACCACTGCTTTAGACCAAGACAGTGGTCACAAACAATGTCCCTAATGCGATTTGCATGCAACAGGCTTCTTGGAGCAGAAACACAGCGTTATTTGAGGGATGCCCAAGCGGTTGGAGCAGATTCTGATCTCTTCTTCCGGTTTCGTTTTCCAGGAGCACAAGAAGGCCTTTGAACGAATGTGGCTTGGCTTTCTCAAGCATAAGGTGAGTGCTGCTTATTTTAAAACTGGACTTGCTTGTTGCTCTGAATTTATACCATATAGGACACAGAAGAGAAAGAAGGATATTCCTGCACCCTTTGGTGGCTGTTCAGGAGGCGTGGAATTTGGAGGGTGGAGGGAATTTAGAATTGTTCCTCAGTACCGTTGATCGTGGCCAACTCCTGGTTGACTGCATGGGCACTTCTGTACAGTTTTCTTGGCAGAGATACAGAAGTGGTTTTCCATTACCTACTTCTGGGGAGATGCTGGGGATTGAGCCAGCAACCCTCTGTTTCCAGGCAGTTTGCTTTGCCACTGAGCTACAATCACTCCCAGATTCCATGGGCTTCTCTGCGCAGTTTTCTTGGCAGGGATACAGAAGTGGTTTGCCATTTCCTAGGTCCAGAGAGAGCCCGGGGATCGAACCGGCAACCCTCTGCTTTCCGGGAAGTTTGCTCTACCACTGAGCTACGGACACCCCCAGGGTCCTGCTCGTTGGAGTTCAAATAGAAATCAATCAAAAGAAAGTTCTCATGAAACAGTCATACCCTGTTCAATCAAAGCTTGGAGGTGTTTGAATCAAACCAAATGCCCTGTTGTTCGAAGGGAAACATTCAAATCCATAGCAAGCCAGCCCCTGTTTGAACCACAAACACACAGGAAAGCTTGTGTGCATCTCTGCTTGAAAACCAGCCCTTCTGACTCTCCCCACCTTGTTGGGCTGCCCAAGAGAGCATTGGGCCTGATCCCTCCGCAACCACCCCTCTACGTCTCTTTTTTTCCCACAGTTACCCATCAGCCTTTACAAAAAAGTCCTGCTCATCCTGCACGATTCTATCTTGCCACACCTGCACGAACCGACCCTCCTGATGGACTTCTTGACAGTTGCCTATGATGTTGGTAGGTCAGGATACAACCTTCTTCAGGGCTGTGGAATGGGTGACATTAAATTGCGTGAACCTTCCATAGGCAGAGACAAATAACTAGATAGCTAGGGATGGAGGATGGGATAGAATTTTTTCCCATTGGTATTTATGAAATAACTGCTTTCTTTTTCTTTCTTTCTTTCTTTTTCTTTCTCTTTTTTTCTCTTTCTCTCTTTCTCACTCTCTCTTTCTCTCTCTCTTTTTCTTTCTCTCTCTTTCTTTTTCTTTCTCTCTCTCTCTTTCTTTCTTTGTCCCACCCTATACCCGAAGGTCTCCTTGTGGGTAACAACATCTAAAGCCAAACATTATTAAAACAACAACAGCGTGTATTAAACCAGTAGCATCTGCAGGTGGGAAGGCAAAGTGTATCCTCATTTAACCAGAGGCCAGGTCAAAGAGGTGTGTGTTCACTGCCTTCCTAAATGCGTACAGTGAAGGTGATGGAGGGACCTCAAGGGGGAGACTATTCCATAGCTTAGGGGCTATCATTGAGAAGGCCCTCTCCCAGGTGCCCACCCATTTTGCTGCTGAGGGTAGTGGGACAACCAGGAGGGCCTCCCCTCCAGATCTTAAGGGACTGGCAAGTCGATATGGGAGTAGACGTTCCCTTAGGTATTTGGGACCCAAGTCATTTAGGGCCTTATACGTCAAAGTTAACACCTTGAATAGGGCTCGGTAGCGAATCGGCAGCCAATGCAACTCTTTTAAGACTGACATGATGTGCATCTGGCCAGCTCTCCCGGTCAGCAGTCTAGCAGCTGCATTCTGCACTAGCTGCAACTTCTGAACTGTCTTCAAGGGCAGCCCCATGTAGAACACATACAATAGTCTAGTCTATCGGTTACCAGAGTGTGGAACACTGTGGCCAACAGATTTTTTTTCTTTAAGATCAGTTCTTTAGAACCAGTTAGGTACAGATAAAGAGATCTTAATGTGTCTGTTCTAGGGATGTGCATGAATATTTGTAACATTCGAAATCCGTATGAATTTGGCCGAATTCAGACATTTGAGTTTGAATCAAATATAGGCACATTCGAAGACTGACATTCAGATTCAAATGGAATGCTTTGGAACATTTGTATGAATGCAGGAGCTTTTAATCTTCGTTCTCACAGATTTGCTGCTGTTGGAAGTGTCACTTTGTTGTACTTTCCGCGGCCTTTGAACCCGACAGCAGTTTGTTTCTCTCGCAGGTGGAGGGATCAGCCTTCTTGCCTTGAATGGATTGTTTGTCCTCATTCTCCATCATAACCTGTGAGTTCCAGCAATTTTTATCACCTGAATGTCAAAATCACTAGAACCAGGAGCAAGGCAAAAAGTAGCTTAGCTCAGAGCATGTTTTCTGCTTCATTTCGATAACGGAAGACAAAGCATTGCAAACAGTCAGCGAGTACATGAATCCTAGCTGTTTCTTCTTCCCATGTGCCACTCCCCCCAAAATAACGTATCGCAAGATCTTGCAACGTAACTGGTGTGCAGGTCCTTCTCTAGGCAGGAATCAGTGGGAACTAGAGATGTGCACGAATGCATTCTTTGCATTCGAATCCGATTATTCGATTCGAAATTCAAAAATCCAGATTTTTTAAAATCCAGTTCGAATCCCGATTATCCGGATTCATATTTTCAAAAATCCGATTCGAATCGAATGATACAGATGTCGGGAACATTCGTATCTGATTTTCGAATCCGTACGCGTCCCTTTTTTTCACGTTTGCATTTCATTTGCATCCCATTTGCATCCCATATTATAAGCGCAAATAGACCCGATATTCAGATGAGATATACGGAGATGAATCTAGTTGATAAGGGTTTTCGAAAATCCATATCCGAATCCGAAAATCCGGATTTTCAAAAATCCGATTTGAATTGGAATGTCAGATTTCGAATCGGATTTTCGAATATCTGTGCACCTGCCTAGTGGGAACTAAAAATGCGCACGCATATTCACAACATTAGAAATTTGGCTGAATTCGGACGTTCGAACTTGAATCAAATGTTACGATGTCCGTATGCTAACATTCGAATGAATACAAATGTTTCCGGACATTCTTGCGAATAGTTCAGACTAGGGAAATGTATCAGATACGTATCTGTATGTCTGTTGGGATCAGATACGTATTGAATGTTCATATGAACAGATTTGTATCGAATAGAATTTTACCACCTTTGAATGCGATCTGTCCGCACGAATACGGATTTTTTAACATTCAATCAGTTTCTGAAAGCTCCCAGGGTTTTGTAGTAACTATTTAGAACTGATGCTGGACGGTTGCGAAGTGAAAGCAAGCAGGCTAGCAAGCATGTCTGTCAGCAAGCAGGTTCATGTTCAAAGCAGGGTCCATCTTTATTGTTAAGAGTCAGGGCTCTTTATACCCTTTCACGCAGCAGAGAGTTACACAGTGGAAAAACACTACAGGATACTCATAACTATAAGAGGGGGCGTGGAATCTGGATACAACCAGCCTAATGCAAGGATGTTGCTACATAGGAAGTACCATATATGGTATTATGGTGAGGAAGCTTCAGGAACCAATAGAAGCCTTTCTCTGGGCCTTGCTTATGCATGTGGACTGCTCATGTCAGCCACTTTGAGCATTGTATTGTTTACATCAGTGATGGCGAACCTTTTGTGTCAAAATTTGCAAGAAAACCTAACTTAACTCGGGTGCTGTGTCACATCTAGAAATATCCATAATTTTGTGATATTTTTAGCTCTAGTAAAATAGTTATATTTTGATATATGTATTTTATTAAAAGCAAAAACAAATAATTCTTCACATTAGTGCCTTTTGTTGCTAAATCTTCAATTGAAAATTGGTATTTCATACACTTCAGCCACTAGGACAACTCACCTGCTGGCTGCCCTCCCTGTAGCAGCCTTGCCCTGTTCAACACCAGGGTTCCGTCAGCTTGCCAGATTCCAACCTCCTGCATTTTTAAAAAGATAAACAAAATGAAACCCCTTAAATCTTTTAAGAGACAACAAAAGGCAAACAGGGATTGTTGTGCTGTATCAATATAAAAGTGTTTGCCAGTGGAGGCGAGAGCAGATAGCTAAAATTGCATTGTAATAACAGGTATCATACTGAAAAGGCTATGGGGAAATTACATCCTTCAGAGTTAAGCCGGAAAACAAACAAACAAAAAGTCACAATTTCTAAATTAGAAAAGCAAAATGAATCTAAATCACTGTTTACTCTCTTTCTCTCTCTCTCATTCTTTTCCCCTTGTGCTAGCGAGTATCCTGATTTTTATAAGAAGCTCTACAGCCTCCTAGATCCATCCGTATTCCACGTGAAGTATCGTGCAAGGTTTTTCCGATTACTGGACTTATTCTTGTCTTCGTCGTAAGTGCACATTTGGCCAGTGTCTCCTTTTCTGAGTCAAGTTTGGTCTAGTGATCAGGGAGCCGGACTCTTATCTGGGAATACCGGGTTCGATTCCGCTCTCCCCCATGAAGCCAGCTGGGTGACCTTGGGCTAGTCACAGCTCTCTTCTGAGCTCTCACAGCCCCACCTACCTCACAGGGTGTTCTGTTGTGGGGAGAAGAACGGAAGGTTTGTCAGCCGCTTTGAGTCCCCTTAAATGGGTGAGGAAAGCGGGGTAGAAAAGCCAACTCTTCTTCTTCTCTCTGGACACCTCCAAAGCTTTATCTGACCCTTGAAAAGCCATTGTCACTGTCTCTTGGTGCAGAGCATAAATGGGGCGGTTTGGAGTGTCGTCCACTGGGTTTTAAGCCAACCTGACCATTACCAGGCCCTTGAGAGTCTTGTAGAAATATGCCAAACTGCTTCAGTTGGTTCATGGTTCACAGTGAACTGGGCTTCCCATGTGAACCAAACTGGCCTGTAGTAGAGATGTGCATGAATGTTCTAAACATTTGAAATTTGATTGAATGTGGACGTTTGAATTCGAATAGAATATGTGCACATTAGAATTTAAACATCCGAATGAATTTCAAATGTTCCAAAACATTCCTTCAAATGATTTGAAACATTCGAATCTCATATGTATCTGTACGTATTTGCGCTGATAGTACGGGACGAAAATGGGATGCACACGGGATAAAACAGGATGCATAGAAAATGCATTCAGATTCATATAATCCATGCAAACGGTGTAGACAGTTGTATTTTCAAATACGAATGTTGACGTTTGTGTCTTCAGATTCGAATCTAACATTCAAATGAATAGATTCGAATGTACTTGATTCAGATCAGATTTTGTTGCATTCGGATTCTAAACATCTGAATCGAATTGAATGTTTGGATATTCTATTCGATTGAAAGCAAACTGGTTCGAAACGAGCCTGAACCATGGGGTGTTCTAACAAACCAAGTGCACCCTGAGGAACCAAGGGTGGTTTGCTCAATTCGGCCGTGAACCAAGCTGCCTTGTGTTTCAAAATGGTTTGACGCGAACCCTGACCAAGGCTAGCTGGTTTGATATGAACCGAACCACATAATTTCATTGGTGCGTATCCGTGGTGCTTTGGTTGCCGACACAGAATGCTGATTGATCTTTTTGTGGTATGCAGTAAAAAAAAGAGGGATGGGGGCAAGAATCCCAAAATGAGGTTGCAAGATAAATGCTGTGATTCTGTTGGTACAAGAGGGGAGGGGGCGCAAGAATGGATTTTGCAAAGAGGGGAGGTCGATGCTGCAGCCTGTTTTCTTTGAGCTGATAAGGGCAGGTGCTTTTACCCAATGGAATGTATTTGTTTGTTTGTTTGCCCTTCTATCCTGCTTTATATACCCTAAGGTCTTGGGGCAGGCTAAAATACAATCGGTGCAATAAAGCAATAATATGTAGGATTTACTCGAAAGTTCAACCCCCAGAGCCTTGGAATACCAGATGTGAAGCTGCTGGCCTGCGTTTCCTCATGCACCGTTCTTGAGAAGTGTGTCCCCAGCAGATGCTGACGGAGGGCTGGATTCCCCACCTGACTTGCTGTCCCCCTTGCCTTGCTCTAGACACCTGCCCGCGTACCTGGTGGCAGCTTTTGCCAAGCGCCTCGCCCGGTTGGCTCTCACCGCGCCTCCCGACGGTTTGCTGTTGGCCCTCCCTTTCATCTGCAACCTCTTGCGCAGGCATCCCTCTTGCAAGGTGCTGATCCACCGGCCGGAAGGGCCTACAGGTGAGCAGAAGGGCCTTCCTGCAGAGAAGATCAGAGGCTAGCTCGGGGGTGCATTCTGAGGGAGGGTCTCTGTGTGGCCCTTGTGGTGCAGGGTGGGGGGCTGCTGCCTTAGGAGGAGGAGGCTGATGGTGGGGTCCTTACTTCTACGTGTCGACCTGTGGAACACCAAGGCATGACCTTTGTCTTTAAACCTTAGGGTGACCCAGTGGATTAGTTCTGATTGGCACTAAATGGCTGGGTATGTCTCCTTTAGAAATCTCAAAGGATCCCTACTTGATGGACGAGGAAGATCCTTTGCAGTGCAGAGCTTTGGAGAGCTGCCTCTGGGAAATCCAGGTACTGTCTCAGGGGACCAAACTCTTTAACGCCACATCCGGATGTCACCCACTTATTGCTCTGTATTTGAATATTCTGGAATAAAACATGGCTATTCGGGAATATCGATGCCACATTTTGGAATATGTTTTGGAATAAGATCTCCCCCACTTATTGCTCTGTATTTGAGCCAGTTTGGTCTAGTGGTTAAGGAGCCGGACTCTTATCTGGGAACCACCAGGTTTGATTCCACTCTCCTCCATGAAGCCAGCTGGGTGACCTTGGGCTAGTCACAGCTCTCTTCTGAGCTCTCACAGCCCCACCTACCTCACAGGGTGTTCTGTTAGCGGGGAGAAGAACGGAAGGTTTGTCAGCCGCTTTGAGTCCCCTTAAATGGGTGAGAAAAGTGGGGTAGCAAAGCCAACTCTTCTTCTTTAGATATTCTGGCATAAAACATGGTTATTCTGGAATATCGATGCCACATTTTGGAATATGTTTCGGAATAAGATCTCACCCACTTATTGCTCTGTATTTGGAGTCAAAACTAGGTGAAGGTTCTGCTTTTGTCTTCTGCTTCAGAAGGACATGGTAGGCCAGTGGTGAAATGGGATGCTGAGCTAGATAGACTGTGATCTGATCCAGCTGGGCTCCTCTTACATTCTTACGTTCCCTACTTTGTCCTCTGGGTTGTCCCACTACCAAACTGTCTCAAACCAGTTTTGTTTTTCAGCGAGCTGAGCAGAAAAACACACCTATCTAGGCTCTACAAGGCGTTCTTCCTTTCATAGGGTCTTACCTTGGACCTATGTTTTTACTCTTCTCTTTGATTCCATAGACGCTGCAGAAACATTACCACCCTGATGTGGCGAAAGCTGCCACCACAATTAACACATCCCTGTCCGAAATGGAAGACGACTTAACTGACGTTCTAGAATTGACTGCCTATGAGGTAACAGGGAGACATAGGAACATGCAGGAGGGCCTTTTCTGTGATGGCCCCAGGACTCTGGAACAGCCTCCCTGTCGATGTGCACCAGGCACTTACACTGTATGGTTTATGGTATCTGGTTAACACTTATCTTTTCACCCAGACTTTTGATGTTTAAATCGCTTCCTTGGGGTAGAAAAGAGCATTATGTTTTTAATTATGTTTTAATATTTTATATGTTTCATTCTTTCTTATTGTAACCCACCCTGGGACCTTTTGGCGAAGGCTGGGGTATAGGTTTCTTAAGTAAATGAATAATACAGTGTCTGAGAGCATGGGCTGCTACCAGTGATATTGGGGACCCAAATCCGCCTGCTGCTCTAGCCACTGGGCTGCACATCCTGTCTGCTGTGCCCTACTGTGATAGGATGCACCAGCTTAGGGAGGGGGCATTTTAAATACTTCTGTTCTTTTTGCAGTCAAGGTATGGCCTTGATTTTAGGAGCTGAGAAGTAATATGTCAAACCAAGCTATATGTGACTAATTGCTGCCTCTCTCTCTCTCTCTCTCTCTCTCTGTCTCTCTTTCTTTCTCTCTCTCCCCCTCTCCTCCTCCCAGATCTTTGATAAGGATATAAAGAAAGAAACTACAGATATTCCACTGGAATTCCAGCAAGTCCGTGGCCTCTTTGGCAAGAAAGATGATATTTTGGCAGAGTACTTTTCTTTGGAATGACTTTAAATGCAGGATCAAAGTTTAATAAAGCTTTTTTTAAAAAATGTAGTAATGTCCTTACACCACTTTCCCCATTTGTATGTATGCTTTGGCTGGGGTCTGCAAATATAGATCTCAAAAAAAAAAAGCCTGTTGTACCCATTTGGTGCTGGCGTGGGGAGCTGCTCAGTTCAGATTGCTGCAGAGTGAAAAAGCAAAACAAATCAGCAACACATTGATAGCAATTCTATGGGCATCAAAATCCCAGCAAGGTGCTGGTGTTCCATTTGCCTAAGGTGACCCTCAGAATCTCCCACCTGTCTCTGGAGCGGGGATGTGCACAAATATTAGTAGGCAAGATCTGATCGAATGTCCTGAAATTTGAATGCAAACATTCGAATCAAATTTCAAATCTGTTTGTTCGGATTATCAAGACATTCGTACGTGTAGGGGTTCATATGCATACTTTCCTGCATCTGTATGCATTTGTATGGATGCATACAAGGACAAAAACGGGTTGCATATGGGATGCATACAGATGTATACGGGTGTTGGGAAGATGCCTAATTGCACGTATGGATGTTGTCAATATTTGTAAGTGTAGATTTGAATAAAAAATTTGAACGAATAGATTTGAATTTGGTAAATTAATCGAATCTTGTTAAATCCGAATTTAAAAGATTCGAATCGGATCAGGTTTTCGGGTATTCGATTCTATTCGAATAGAATGTCAAAAAAAAGCATTGGTGCACATCTGTACTATACATCTGTGGCCATCAAGTGAGCAATTTATTACACCTGCCCCAGCGATCCCTTATCCCCAGAAATCTCTCGACGCTTTTCTACCCAGTGACCCTGGGAAGCGTCTGCTTTTCTTTCGATCAAAGTCTTGCTTATCTTTTTAAGCCGAGCGCATGTGATGGAGGGAGAAAACCTGGCTTGTTCTTCTGAGATCCAGCAGCAAGCGGCTGCTTTATAAATATTAAAAAGCGTGGGGCTGCTTTTGACGGCAGCAATGGGGCAACTCTTATCAGCCTCCACACCCGTTTGCCCAGGAGACTTTCCTGGGCCTCTGTTGACTTGAAGATTATAGATGTTTTAATCAGTTTTTGGTATTAACTGCAAAGCGAGCTGGAAGCGGCAAGGCAGAAGGGAACATAAATCACTCCTCCTGCAATCTGCTTTTTATCAGGCTTCTTTTTTTTTTTAAAGAAAGTTATGATTATTTCAACAGAAGCACCTCTGCGAAAACATAAGGATCCCCGTGCCCTTCTCCATAGCAATTCAATACTTAGAAGGTGGATCTGTAGAGACGGAAGCGCTTGAGTCTGCTCCGAAGCAAAGCCAAGTTCTTGGAGATCAAAACCAGGCGTTTTAATGGAGCCTCACCTCTTTTCTGGTTGGTCTGATCCTGTATGCCCCTGGGCACAGATAAGTTGCCATGGGCCCCTGGGCAAGAGGGCATTCATCCAGGGCAGTCTTCAAGCCAGAAATGGGCACAGGTGGAAATAACAAATAAGAGTTAAATGCCAATCTCAGCAGCATGCCAAAGTTGATGTGTCTAGGTTGGGCAGCCTGTGCCAACCGCAGAGGCTTTTGGGTTCCTGATGGGGTTCCTGATTAAGTGCCCCCCGCCCCCGGTTTTACTGAATGATGGTCTTCAGCTCTGTGGCCTGCTGCTTTACTGGAATCTGGTGGCCTGTCAAGATCTTCTGTAGCACTGGCATGCCTTCCTGGATTCACCTAAAGCAAGAGGACCAACAGAAGAACAAGAGTTGCCTTTTATATCCCACTTTTCTCAACTTTAAGTGGACACGCAAGGTGGCTGACGAACCTTCTGTTCTTCTCCCCACAACAGACACCCTGTGAGGTTGGTGGGGCTGTGGGAGCTCAGAAAGAGAGCCCAAGGCCACCCAGCTGGCTTCATGGAGGAGTGCGGAATCAAACCAGAAGACTAGCATATAAGAGTCCAACTCTCTTAACCACAAGCCCAGACTGCTTCACTAAGAAGAGTTGGCTTTTATACCCCACTTTTCTCACCCTTAAGGAGGAACTCAAGGCTGCTGACAAACCTTCTGTTCTTCTCCCCACAACAGACACCCTGTGAGGTTGGTGGGGCTGTGGGAGCTCAGAAAGAGAGCCCAAGGCCACCCAGCTGGCTTCATGGAGGAGTGCGGAATCAAACCAGAAGACTAGCATATAAGAGTCCAACTCTCTTAACCACAAGCCCAGACTGCTTCACTAAGAAGAGTTGGCTTTTATACCCCACTTTTCTCACCCTTAAGGAGGAACTCAAGGCTGCTGACAAACCTTCTGTTCTTCTCCCCACAACAGACACCCTGTGAGGTTGTTGGGGCTGTGAGAGCTCAGAAAGAGAGCTGTGACTAGCCCAAGGCCACGTAGCTGGCTTTGTAGAGTAGCGGGGAATTGAGCCAGGAAACTACCAGGTAAGTCTGACTACCTTTTGTTGGCTGTTACCTGAAGCTGTTCCACCATCCTCCATGATGTCTTCACAGATCTTTAGCAAGCTCCTGCTCTCCCTGATAGATGCTCAGATGTCACCTGTGCGAGGCATCTAACAGTGATCGAGTACCTGCCTTCCTTGCAGAATGTCCCAAGTTCAATCCCCAGAATCGGCTTGGAGGAAAACAATGGCAACCGCCTCCGTATCATTGCCAAGAAAGCTGTGCAGACACATCTAGGTTGATAACAGGAGCCCAGCCAGACGCAGCAGTGTCCTTTTTAAAATTTAATCAGCTGTTTTTCTGAATTTAGTTACTGTACACTAGAGGTCAGCAATCGCTCTGGTAAAACCTGAGAAGAAACAGTGAAGTGTTAGTCTGGAAGTAGAGGGTGCAGAACGGATAAATGTCTTCCTCTTTCTTTGCAGGTATTCGTGGTCCTGGGACAACTGACCCATACGGGTGAATTGGGTGGAACCCAGCACCACCTCTTGCTCATGCTCTCTCCTTCACACATGTTCAAGTTCATCCAGTTATTGCCTGGATTTACAAAGAGTTGCACACTTTGAGCGTCTCACCTACCATCTGCTCTCCCTTAGTGCGAGTAATTGAAAATTCAATTTGAATTAAGCCAATGCGAATTTAACACAATTTGATTCGAAGCAAGCAAATTCGAATCTTATTTGTTCAAATTTTTGATTTGAATTTGCACTGATGTCAACAAGATGTGTAGATGCCCGTACACATCTTCCCGACGTCCATACACATCTGTACGTGTCCGTACACATGGGTATGCATCCCGTAGTTATTCCGTAAGCAACCCGTTTTCATCCCATATGGATCTGTACAAAATGCATATAGATGTGGGAAAGGTGCAGCTCTTCAAATACGCATTGTTCAAATAATCTGAATGATTAGTCCCAAAATTCAAAATTTGATTTGAATGTTTAAGTTCTATTCAAATTTGAATGTCAAAATTCAGCACACTTGATCAAATTTCGAATGCCTACGAATATTTGTGCCCATCCCTAGCCTCCACCCTACCAGCCACCTCACTGATGCCCTAGAATTTACCACCTTTGGGGTAGCAGAACCTTTATCTGGATTGCACATGTCAGCACCCTTAGTCTTTCTCACCTGCCTCTTGCTTCACCTATTCTGACCTCTAGTACCCTTTCCTTGGCCTCCACCCTGCCAGCCGCCCTAGGCTCAAGCCACATAGGTTAAGTCTGGCCTCCCTTTTAGGGCTGTGCATGAATGCAACTTTTGACATTCGATTCGAATAGAATATTTGAATGCCCAAAATCGTACGAGTAGGGGAAAAAAAAGAATGTATTAAAATTTGAACCGATCTGAATACATTAGTATCTATTCGTATGATTATTTGATTTTTATGTGTCTGTACACATCTGTATGCATCCCATTTTTATCCTGTATGCATCCCGTTTTCGTCTCGTACGTATCTGTACAAATGTGTACAGAAACGAATAAGATGCGTACGGACACAAATAAGATGCGTAGGGACACGAATAAGGTGTGTATGGACATGAATAAGATGCGTAGGGACACGAATAAGGTGCGTATGGACATGAATAAGATGCGTAGGGACACGAATAAGGTGTGTATGGACACGAATAAGATGCGTAGGGACACGAATAAGGTGCGTATGGACATGAATAAGATGCGTAGGGACACGAATAAGGTGCGTATGGACATGAATAAGATGCGTAGGGACACGAATAAGGTGCCTATGGACACGAATAAGATGCGTAGGGACACGAATAAGATGCGTAGGGACACGAATAAAATGCGTACGGACACGAATAAGGTGCGTATGGACATGAATAAGATGCGTAGGGATACGAATAAGGTGCGTATGGACATGAATAAGATGCGTAGGGACACGAATAAGGTGCCTATGGACACGAATAAGATGCGTAGGGACACGAATAAGATGCGTAGGGACACGAATAAAATGCGTACGGACACGAATAAGGTGCGTATGGACATGAATAAGATGCGTAGGGACACGAATAAGATGCGTAGGGACACGAATAAGATGCATAGGGACACGAATAAGATGCGTAGGGACACGAATAAGGTGCGTATGGACATGAATAAGATGCGTAGGGACACGAATAAGGTGCGTATGGACATGAATAAGATGCGTAGGGACACGAATAAGGTGCGTATGGACATGAATAAGATGCGTAGGGACACGAATAAGGTGCGTATGGACATGAATAAGATGCGTAGGGACACGAATAAGGTGCCTATGGACACGAATAAGATGCGTAGGGACACGAATAAGATGCGTAGGGACACGAATAAAATGCGTACGGACACGAATAAGGTGCGTATGGACATGAATAAGATGCGTAGGGATACGAATAAGATGCGTAGGGACACGAAAAAGATGCATAGGGATACGAATAAGATGCGTATGGACATGAATAAGTTGCATAGGGACACGAATAAGATGCATAGGGACACGAATAAGATGCGTACGGACACGAATAAGGTGCGTATGGACATGAATAAGATTCGTAGGGATACGAATAAGATGTGTAGGGATACGAATAAGATGCGTAGGGACACGAATAAGATGCGTATGGACATGAATAAGATGCATAGGGATACGAATAAGATGCGTAGGGACACGAAAAAGATGCGTACGGACACGAATAAGATGCGTATGGACATGAATAAGATGCGTAGGGACACGAATAAGATGCGTAGGGACACGAAAAAGATGCGTACGGACATGAATAAGATGCGTATGGACATGAATAAGATGCATAGGGATATGAATAAGATGCGTACGGATACCTTGGCCCCATCTCTGCCACACTCCTTCCACACCCTTAGCATGCTAGTCCCATCTCTCCTCTCCGGCCTAGGGCTTGGGCTTGGGCTAGGGTTAGGGTTAGGGTTAGGGTTAGGGCTAGGGATAAGATTAGGGTTAGGGTTTAGGTTACCGTTTGCGTTAGCGCTAGCACTAGAGCTAGGCCTGGGCTAGGGTTAGGGTTAGAGTTAGGGTTAGGGTTAGGGCTAGGACTAGGACTAGGGCTAGGACTAGGGCTAGGGCTAGGGCTAGGGCTAGGGCTAGGGCTAGGGCTAGGGCTAGGGCAATGCTAGGCCTAGGCCGAGGGCTAGGGCTGGGGTAGGATTAGGGTTAGGGGTACGGCGAGGGCTAGGGCTAGGGCTAGGGCTAGGGCTAGGGCTAGGGCTAGGGCTAAGGTTAAGGTTAAGGTTAGGATTGGGCTAGTGCTAGTGCTAGGGCTAGGGCTAGGGCTAGGGTTAGGGTTAGGGCTGGGTAAGGTTAGGGTTTGGGTTTGGGTTTGGGTGAGGGTGAGGGTGAGGGTGAGGGTGAGGAAGAGGGTGAGGGTTAGGGCTAGGGCTATGACTGGGCAAAGGTTTGGGTTAGGGTTAGGGTTAGGGTTAGGGCTAGGGCTAGGGCTAGGGCTAGGGCTAGGGCTAGGCTTAGGGCTAGGGCTAGGGCTAGGGCTAGTTTTATGGTTACGGTTAGGGTGACGGGTTGGGCTAGGGCTAGAGCCAGGGCTGAGCTAGCATGAGGGCTAGGGCTAGGGCTAGGGCTAGGGCTAGGGCTAGGATTTGGTTTAGGCCTAGGCCTAGTGCTACGACTAGGGATAGGGATAGGGATAGGGATAGGGATAGGGATAGGGATAGGGATAGGGTTAGGGTTAGGCTTAGGCTTAGGCTTAGGCTTAGGCTTAGGCTTAGGCTTAGGGCTAGGGCTTGGGCTTGGGCTTGGGCTTGGGCTAGGGTTAGGGTTAGAGCTAGGGCTAGGGTTAGGGCTAGGGTTAGGATTAGGGCTAGGCGTAGTGCTACGATTATGTCTATGGCTAAAGCTCGGGCTCAGGCTTGGGCTAGGGCTAGGGCTCAGGCTAGGATTAAGCCTAGGTCGAGGGATAGGTTTGGGGGTATTTCTACATCTACGGCCAGAGCAGGGCTAGGGTGAGGGTGAGGGTGAAAGTGAGGGTTAGTGTTAGGGCTAGGGCTAGGGCTAGGCTTAGTGTTAGGGTTTGTGTTAGGGTTCCGGCTTGGGTTAGGGCTAGGGTTAGGCTTAGGCTTAGGCTTACGCTTAGGGTTAGGTTTAGGCCTAGTTCTACGGCTAGGGCTAGGGCTTAAGCTATGGTCAGGGCTAGGCCTAGGGAAGGGCTGCGGCTAGGGCTAGGCCTAGGACTAGGGCTAGGGCTAGGACTAGGACTAGGACTAGGACTAGGACTAGGACAAGAACTAGGACTAGGACTAGGGCTAGGGCTAGGGCTAGGGCTAGATCTAGGGCTAGGGCTAGGGCTAGGGTTAGGGTTAGGATTAGGACTAGGCCTAGCGCTACCATTATGGCTATGGCTAAAGCTCGGGCTCGGGCTTGGGCTCGGGCTCGGGCTAGGATTAGGCTTAGGACCAGGGTTAGGGTTAGGGCTATTGCTAGACTTGGGCCAGGCCACGGCTAGGTTTAGGGTGAGGGTGAAGGTGAGGGTGAGGGTTAGTATTAGGGCTAGGGCTAGGGCTAGGGCTAGGGCTAGGGCTAGGGCTAGGGCTAGGGCTAGGGCTAGGGCTAGGGCTAGGGCTAGGGCTAGGGCTAGGCTTAGGGCTAGGGCTAGGGCTTGGGCTTGGGCCAGGGTTTGGGTTAGGGCTAGGGCTAGGGATAAGATTAGAGTTAGGGTTAGGGTTAGAGTTAGAGTTTGCACTATGGCTAGGGCTGGGCTGCGGTTAGGGTTAGGACTAGGAATAGGACTACTTCTAGAGCTAGGGCTATGCTAGGCCTAGGCCGAGGGCAAGGGCTGGGGCTAGGGGTAGGGGTACGGCGAGGGCTAGGGCTAGGGTTAAGCTTAAGGTTAGGATTGGGCTAGTGCTAGGGCTAGGGTTAGGGTTAGGGTTAGGGTTAAGGTTAGTGTTAGTGTTAGTGTTAGGGTTAGGGTTAGGGTTAGGGTTAGGGTTAGGGTTAGGGTTAGTGATAGGGCTGGGCTAAGGTTAGGGTTTGGGTTAGGGTGAGGGTGAGGGTGAGGGAGAGGAAGAGGGTTAGGGCTAGGGCTAGGGCGATGACTGGGCTAAGGTTAGGGTTTGGTTTAGGTTTAGGTTTAGGTTTAGTTTTAGGGTTAGGGTTAGGGCTAGGGCAAGGGCTAGGGCTAGGGCTAGGGCTAGGGCTAGGGCTAGGGCTAGGGCTAGGGCTAGGGCTAGGGCTAGGGCTAGGGCTAGGGCTAGGGCTAGGGCTAGGGCTAGTGTTAGGTTTACGGTCAGGGCGACGGTTTGGGCTAGGGCTAGAGACAGGGCTGAGCTAGCGTGAGGTTGAGGGTGAGGGCTAGGGCTTGGGCTAGGGCTAGGGCTAGGGCTAGAGCTAGGGCTAGGGCTAGGGCTAGGGCTAGGGCTAGGGCTAGGGCTAGGGCTAGGGCTAGGGCTAGGGCTAGGGCTAGTGTTAGGTTTACGGTCAGGGCGACGGTTTGGGCTAGGGCTAGAGACAGGGCTGAGCTAGCATGAGGTTGAGGGTGAGGGCTAGGGCTTGGGCTAGGGCTAGGGCTAGGGCTAGGGCTAGGGCTAGGGCTAGGGCTAGGGCTAGGGTTAGGTTTTGGTTTACGCCTAGGCCCAATGCTACGAGTAGGGGTAGGGGTAGGGATAGGGATAGGGATAGGGATAGGGATAGGGATAGGGATAGGGATAGGGATAGGGATAGGGATAGGGATAGGGATAGGGATAGGGATAGGGATAGTTTTATGGTTACGGTTAGGGTTGGGCTAGGGCTAGAGCCAGGGCTGAGCTAGCATGAGGGCTAGGGCTAGGGCTAGGGCTAGGGCTAGGGCTAGGGCTAGGGTTAGGGTTTGGTTTAGGCCTAGGCTTAGTGCTACGACTAGGGATAGGGATAGGGCTAGGGTCAGGGATAGGGTTAGGGTTAGGCGTAGGGCTAGGGCTTGGGCTAGGGCTAGGGTTAGGCTTAGGGCTAGGGCTAGGGCTAGGGCTAGGGCTTGGGCTTGGGCGAGGGTTAGGGTTAGGGTTAGGGTTAGGGGTAAGATTAGGGTTAGGGTTACGGTTTGAGTTTGCAGTAGAGCTAGGGCTGGGCTACTGTTAGGTTTAGGACTAGGACTAGGACTACTTCTAGGGCTAGGGCTATGCTAGGCCTAGGCCGAGGGCAAGTGCTAAGGCTAGGGGTAGGGGTAGGGGTGCGGCGAGGGATAGGGCTAGGGCTAGGGTTAAGCTTAAGTTTAGGATTGGGCTAGTGCTAGAGCTAGTGCTATGGCTAGGACTAGGACTAGGGTTAGGGTTAAGGTTAGGGTTAGGGTTAGGGTTAGGGTTAGGGTTAGGTTTTAGGGCCAGGGTTATGGCTAGAGCTGGGCTAAGGTTAGGGCTAGGGCTAGGGCTAGGGCTAGGGCTAGGACTAGGACTAGGACTAGGACTAGGACTAGGACTAGGACTACGACTACGTCTAGCGCTAGGGCTAGGGCTAGGGCTAGGGCTAGGGCTAGGGTTAGGGCTCGGGCTCGGGCTCGGGCTAGGGCTAGGGCTCGGGCTAGGATTAGGCCTAGGCCTAGTGCTACGAATATGGCGATGGCTAAACCTCGTTCTCGGGCTTGTGCTCGGGCTCGGGCTCGGAATAGGATAAGGCTTAGGGCCAGGGTTAGTGTTAGGGCTAGGGCTTGGGCTAGGGCTAGGGCTAGGGCTCGCGCTCGGGCTAGGGCTCGGGCTAGGGCTCGGGCTAGGGCTAGGGTTAGGGCTAGGGCTAGGGCTAGGGCTAGGCTTAGGGCTAGGGCTTGGGCTTGGGCTTGGGCCAGGGTTAGGGTTAGGGTTAGGGCTAGGGATAAGATTAGGGTTAGTGTTAGGGTTTGAGTTTGCACAAGGGCTAGGGCTGGGCTACTGTTAGGGTTAGGACTAGGACTAGGACTAGGACTAGGAATAGGAATAGGAATAGGAATAGGAATAGGAATAGGAATAGAGCTGGGGTTTGGTTTAGGGCTCTGGCTCGGGCCAGAGATAGAAGAATTAAAGTATGGGTAGCAGATGAGAAAAGACCGAGATTGAGATATAAGTGGTTGACGGCAATAAAGCAGGAAGGTGGATGGGGAATACCTAGTATAGAGGGCTACCATGATGCTTTTCAGATACAAAGATTATTAGAATTACAATATGGGGAGTCTAAATGGGCCAAATTAGAAAAAAAAATAAACAACATAGAAGGAAAGGAATTAATATATAGAAATTGGTTACCAAGAGAACAAAGGAATTGGAGTAAAATTCTTTTGGGCACAATGAAAATATGGAGTAAAAGGAAAAGAAAAATTGCACAGGAGGAAGGGAAATTAGCTACAATCTGGAAAATAAATGTGGGAGCTGAGTATGGTTTACAATGGGCATTAAATAGATTATATAGGAGAGGAATAAAAGTAATTGAAGATTTATATGATACGGGACGTAATCCCAAAAATTTAAGGGAATTAGAACAATTATTGGGAGGAAGCTGGCTGCAAGCGAGGGGAATAAAGACTTATATAGATCAAGTAAGAATTAGAGAGACAGTTAATAAGGAAGATGAAGTATTTGATAAAATAATAAGAAAAGTGAGGAAGAGTGAAAAAGGTATTGCAGGAATTATATATAAGGGGTTAATGACAGTGGGAGAGGAAATATATGAAGAAATAAGAGGAATATGGAGCGATGATATAAGAATAAACAGAGAAGAAGTCAAAAAGGAAATACAGAGAATGGAAAAAGTAAAATATGGACGAATATGGGAAACAAGAATGAAAATAATACATAAATGGTACAGAACACCAATACAATTGTCGCACTTCTTTCCAAATGTAACCGAAGAATGCTGGCATGGATGTCAAGAAAGAGGAATATTTTTACATATGATTTGGCATTGTCAGAGAGTTCAGGTGTTTTGGAAGGAAGTAGAAAACATGATCAATAATATATATGCACTTAATATTAATTTAAATGAAAGGATAGTAATATTTCAATTGGATCTGGAGAATATAAGGCCAAAAGAGACTAGGGAAGTAGTTTGTTCCATACTTAGGTCGGCTCAATTGGTAGTAGTAAATGGATGGAAGGATGCAACTAAATGGGAAATACAGAAACTGTATGAATATATAATAGCCTCGATTGCAGTAGAGGTTTGAGAATGTCGGGAAAATTTTGAAAATGATTTAGTAAAAATAAGAAGGTGTAAAAACAAATGGAGGGAGGTTAAGAATTACCTGGAAGCGAGTGTCAGAAGTGAATTAGTTAAATTACAGTTAAGAATTGTATTCCAAATGTAACCCTTAGCTCATAAATGTTATTGAATATTCATTATTTAGGGGTGGGAGGGGGGGGAGGGGGGGAAAAGGGAAGAATGTATAAGTGCATAACTATGTAAAATTTTTATTGTAAAAGTTAAAAAATTAAAAAAATTAAAAAAAAAAGGAATAGGAATAGGAATAGGAATAGGAATAGGAATAGGAATAGGAATAGGACTACTTCTAGGGCTAGGGCTATGCTAGGCCTAGGCCGAGGGCTAGGGCTGGGGCTAGGGGTAGGGGTAGGGGTACGGCGAGGGATAGGGATAGGGCTAGGGTTAAACTTAAGGTTAGGATTGGGCTAGTGCTAGTGCTAGGGCTAGGGTTACGGTTAGGGTTAGGGTTAGGGTTAGGGTTAGGGTTAGGGTTAGGGTTAGCGTTAGCGTTAGGGTTAGGACTAGGGCTAGGGCTAGGGCTAGGGCTAGGGTTAGGGTTAGGGTTTGGTTTTAGGGCCAGGGTTTGGGCTAGGGCTGGGCTACGGTTAGGGTTAGGGTTTGGGTTAGGGTGAAGGTGAGGGTGAACGTGAGGGAGAGGGAGAGGGAGAGGGTGAGGGTGAGGGTGAGAGTGAGGGTGAGAGTGAGGGTGAGGGTGAGGGTGAGGGCTAGGGCTAGGGCTAGGGCTATGACTGGGCTAAGGTTAGAATTTGGGTTAGGGTTAGGGTTAAGTTTAGGTTTAGGTTTAGGTTGAGGGTTAGGGTTAGGGTTAGGGTTAGGGCTAGGACTAGGACTAGGACTAGGGCTACGGCTAGGGCTAGGGCTAGGGCTAGGGCTAGGGCTAGGCTTAGGGCTACGGCTAGGTTTAGGGTTACGGTTAGGGCGACGGGTTGGGCTAGGTCTAGAGCCAGAGCTGAGCTAGCGTGAGGGTGAGGGTGAGGGAGAGGGAGAGGTGTAGGGTGAGGGTTAGGGCGAGGGCTTGGGCTAGGGCTCGGTCTAGGTTTCGGATTAAGGCTAGGGCTAGGGCTACGGCTAGGGCTAGGGCTAGGGTTAGGGCTAGGGCTAGGGCTAGGGCTAGGCCTAGGGCTAGGCCTAGGGCTAGGGTTAGGGTTTGGTTTAGGCCTAGGCCTAGTGCTACGACTAGGGATAGGGCTAGGGTTAGGTCTAGGGCTTGGGCTTGGGCTAGGTTTAGGGTTAGGGTTAGGGCTAGGGATAAGATTAGGGTTAGGGTTAGGGTTAGGGTTAGTGTTTGCGTTTGCGTTAGCGCTAGCACTAGGGCTAGGGCTGGGCTAGGGTTAGGGTTAGGATTAGGACTAGGACTACTTCTAGGGCTAAAGCTAAACTTAACACTAGCCTTAGCCCATCCCTAGCCCTAGCCTTGACCCTAACCTTAACCCTAACCCTAACCCTAACCCTAACCCTAACCCTTCCGCTACCCCTACCCCTAAACCCAACACTAGCTCTACCCTATTCCTGGTCTTAGTCCAAAGCCTAACCCTAGTCCGAGCCCGAGCCCGAGCCTTAGACCTAGCACTAGCCCTAGTCCTAGCCCTAGTCGTAGCCCTAGGCCTAGCCCTAGGCCTAGCCCTAACCCTCACTCTAACTTTAGCCCTAGCCCTAGCCCTAACCCAAACCCTTGCTCTAGCCCTATTCCTATTCCTAGTTTGAAGCCTATGCCTAGCCCTAGCCCTAGCCCTAGCCCTAGCCCTAGCTCTAATGCTAGCCCTAGCCCTAGCCCTAGCCCTAGCCTTAGCCCTAGCTTTAGCCCTAGCCCTAGTCGTAGCCCTAAACCTAAGCCTATCCCTAGCCCGAACCCTAGCCCGAACCATAACACAAACCCTAACACTAACCCTAGCCCTAGCCCTAGCCTTAGCCGTATCCATAACCCTAACCCTAACCCTAACCCTACCGCTACCGCTACCGCTACCGCTACCGCTACCCCTACCCCTTCCCCTTCCCCTACCCCTACCCCTACCCCTACCCCTACCTCTACCCCTACCCCTACCCCTATCCCTACCCCTACCCCTAAACCCAACACTAGCTCTAGCCCTATTCCTAGTCTTAGTCCAAAGCCTAAGCCTAGCCTGAGCCCGAGACTTAGACCTAGACCTAGCCCTAGCCCTAGCCCTGTTCCTAGTTGTAGCCCTAGGCCTAGCCCTAACCCTAACCGTAAAACACTAACCCTAACCCTAACCCTAACCCTAACCTAACCCTAACCCTAACCCTAACCCTAACCCACCGCAGGCACTAGCCATAGCCATAACCCTAAAGGTAACCCAAGCCCGAGCCCGAGCCCGAGCCGTAAGCCTAACCCTAGCCCTAGCCCTAGCCCTAGCCCTAGCCCTAGCCCTAGCCCTAGCCCTAGCCCTAGCCCTAGCCCTAACCCTAGCCGTAGCCCTAGCCATAGCCCTAGCCGTAGCCCTAGCAATCGCTGTACCCCTAAACCTAATCCTACCCCAGCCCTAGACCTCGGCCTAGTACTAGCATAGACCTAAGGCCTGTTCGCACTTGGCCTTTTTCTGGCGTATATCTCAGGACGGGGGTCTGTGGTCTACATGCTAATGCAGGCTATGGTAGGCCTCACTTGGGGCCTGCTGTAGCCTGCACTAGAGTGTGGACAGCAGGCCACTACTCTAGGATATATCCCAGAATAAAGTCAAGTGCAAATACGCCCCTAGCCGTAGAAGTAATCCTAGTCCTAGTCCTAGTCCTAGTCCTAGTCCTAGTCCTAGTCCTAGTCCTAGTCCTAGTCCTAGCCCTAATCCTAGTCCTAGTCCTAGTCCTAGTCCTAACCCTAACCCTAGCCCAGCCCTAGCTCTAGTGCTAGTGCTAACGCAAACGCTAACCCAAACCCTAACCCTAAACTTATCCCTAGCCCTAGCCCTAACCCTAACCCTAGCCCAAGCCCAAGCCCTAGCCCTAAGGCTAACCCTAGCCCTAGCCCTAGCCCTAGCATAGCCCTAGCCCTAACCCTAACCCTAATCCAAACCCTAACCTTAGCCAGTCATAGCCCTAGCCCTAGCCCTAGCCCTCACCCTCACCTTCACCCTCTCCCTCTCCCTCTCCCTCTCCCTCACCCTCACCCTAACCCAAACCCTAACATTAGCCCAGCCCTATCCCTAACCCTGGCCCTAAAACCTAACCCTAACCCTATCCCTAGCACTAGCACTAGCCCTAGCCCAATCCTAACCTTAAGCTTAACCCTAGCCCTAGCCCTAGCCTTCGCCGTACCCCTAACCCTAACCCTACCCCAGCCCTAGCCCTAGGCCTAGGCCTAGCATAGCCCTAGCCCTAGAAGTAGTCTTTCTCCTCGTCCTCGTCCTCGTCCTCGTCCTAACGCTAACCCTAGCCCAGCCCTAGCCCTAGTGCTAGCACTAACGCAAACGCTAACCCTAACCCTAACCCTAACCCTAACCCTATTCTTATCCCTAGCCCTGAACCTAACCCTAACCCTAGCCCAAGCCCAAGCCCTAGCCCTAAGCCTAACTCTAGCCCTATACCTATCCCTAGTCGTAGCACAAGGCCTAGGCCTAAACCAAACCCTAGCCCTAGCCCTAGCCCTAGCCCTAGCCCTAGCCCTAGCCCTAGCCCTAGCCCTAGCCCTAGCCCTAGCCCTAGCCCTCACCATCACCATCACCCTCACGCGAGCTCAGCCCTGTCTCTAGCCCTAGCCCAACCCGTCGCCCTGACCGTAACCCTAACGCAACCCTAGCCCTAAGCCTAGGCCTAACCCTAGCCCTAGCCCAAGCCCAAGCCCAAGCCCTAGCCCTAAGCCTAACCCTAGCCCTAGCCCTATCCCTAGTCGTAGCACTAGGCCTAGGCGTAAACCAAACCCTAACCCTAACCCTCGCCCTTGCCCTAGCCCTAGCTCAAGCCCTCACCCTCGCCCTCACCTTCACCCTCACCCTCACCCTCACCCTCACACTAGCTCAGCCCTGTCTCTAGCCCTAGCCCAACCCGTCGCCCTGACCGTAACCCTAGCCCTAACCCTAACCCTAACCCTAACCCTAACCCAAACCCTAACCTTAGCCCATTCATCGCCCTAGCCCTAGCCCTAACCCTAGGCCTTTTCGCATTGGCCTTTCCGGAACGCGTGGAGGACAGCTTCGGACGAGGCATACGCATTGCCCGAGCGGGGCTTGCGCCGCCTCGTGTCCGGAGCTGTCCTCCACGCGTTCCGGATGCAGAGCACTTTAAAGTGCTCTGCATCCGTTCGAACGCAGACGAGCCGCCCCGGCGCGTTCCGGGAGAGAAGCGTTCGCACGCTTCTCTCCCTGACAGCCGTCGGCACGCCCCCAGGGGCCGACTTGCCGGGCCGGCGATTGCGCCGGCGCGGCGAAGCCGGTAGACGGGACCCACCGAATCGGGGTGAAGGTGAGGGCGAGGGTGAGGGCTTGAGCTAGGGCTAGGGCAACCCCGATTCGGTGCGTCCCGTCTGTTGCCTCCGACGGCCGCCGGGACGTGGCTCCTTCCCGGGTCCGGCAGCCCCAATGGCGCTGCCGGATCCGGGAAGGAGCCACCAGCATCGGCGTCCTGTCGCCCCTTTCTGGGGTGGCAGGAGGTCGATGTTGGGCTCGCTGGGGGCGAGGAACGCCTTGGGCGGCCGGAGCGCATCGCTCCGGTCCCCCAAGGGTCCCCCCCGCCCCCATCGCGGCCATCTACGGGCTGCAGGCGCCTGGATCTAGGCGCCTGCAGCCCGCAGATGAGTCCCACCCCCCCCCCAGTCCCCAAAACCCCCACCCCCAACCACCCTCCGGCCCGGATCGGGCCCATCTTCACAGTGAAGGTGCCCACAGCGGGGCACCTTCACCGCGAAGATGTTTCCCCCCCTCCCCCAGGGCCCTGGGAGGACGCGCACGCGAGGAATGACTTACCTCGTCGCCGTCCAGCGTCAAACTGAGGGTGGCATTGTGGGAGCGCGCAAGACGCAGCCCACCTAGTCCCCCTATTGGACAAGCAGTTCACATGAACTGCTTGTCCAATAGGGGGGCTAGGGGGGCTGCGTCTTGCACGCTCCCACAATGCCACCCTCAGTTCGACGCTGGACGGCGACGAGGTAAGTCCTCCGTCGCGCGCGCGTCCTCCCAGGGCCCTGGGGGAGGGGGGGGAAACATCTTCGCTCTCTGGGTGCCCCGCTGTGGGCACCTAGAGAGCGAAGATGGGCCCGATCCGGGCCGGAGGGTGGTTGGGGGTGGGGGTTTGGGGGACTGGGGGGGGGGGTGGGACTCATCTGCGGGCTGCAGGCGCCTAGATCCAGGCGCCTGCAGCCCGTAGATGGCCACGATGGGGGCGCGGGGCGAGCCAGGCGCTCTGATCTTCAAAGCGGTCCGGCCCCATAGGGGCCTTGCCCCGGGCCCCATGATGGGCCAGCCCGTAGAGCTGGCACGAAGCACGGGGCGGGTGGCTTGGCCCTTTGCCGGCCAAGACAGCTCCCGGCGCTTTCACCTTTCGCACACAGGCGCGCCGGAATGCGTTCCGGCGCGTCTGTGTGTGAACGGTAAAAGCGCCCGGAAGTGTCTTAAGCTGCTCGCCTGCACGCGTTCCATTTGGAACGCGTTGCAGTGCGGAAATCCCTCCTCTTCCTCTCCCTCACCCTCACCCTCACCCTAACCCAAACCCTAACCTTAGCCCAGCCCTAGACCTAACCCTGGCCCTAAAACCTAACCCTAACCCTAACCCTAACACTAACCTTAACCCTAGCCCTAGCACTAGCACTACCCCAATCTGAACCTTAAGCTTAACCCTAGCCCTAGCCCTAGCCATACCCCTACCCCTACCCCTAGCCCCAGCCCTAGACCTCGGCCTAGGACTAGCATAGCCCTAGCCCTAGAAGTAGTCCTAGTCCGAGTCCGAGTCCTAACCCTAACCGTAGCCCAGCCCTAGTGCAAACTCTAACTCTAACCCTAACCCTAATCTTATCCCTAGCCCTAACCCTAACCCTAACCCTGGCCCAAGCCCAAGCCCTAGCCCTAGCCCTAGCCCTAGCCCTAGCCCTAGCCCTAGCCCTAGCCCTAGCCCTAGCCCTAGCCCTAAGCCTAGCCCTAGCCCTAGCCCTAGCCCTAGCCCTAGCCCTAATACTAACCCTCACCTTCTCCCTCACCCTAACCCTAGCCCTGGCCTGGCCCTAGTCCTAGCAATAGCCCTAACCCTAACCCTGGCCCTAAGCGTAATCCTAGAACGAGCCCGAGCCCAAGCCCGAGCCCGAGCTTTTGCCATAGCCATATTCGTAGCACTAGGCCTAGGCCTAACCCTAACCCTAACCCTAACCCTAGCCCTAGCCCTAGCCCTAGCCCTAGCCCTAGCCCTAGCCCTAGCCCTAGCCCTAGCCCTAGCCCTAGCCCTAGGGTTAGTGTTAGGGCTAGGACTAGTGTTAGGGCTAGGGCTAGGGTTAATGCTGGGCTAAGGTTAGGGTTTGGGTTAGGGTTAGGTTTAGGGTTACGGTTAGGGTTAAGATTAGGGTTAGGGTTAGGGTTAGGGTTTGCACTAGGGCTAGGGCTGGGCTACGGTCAGGGTTAGAACTAGGACTAGGACTACTTCTAGGGCTAGGGCTATGCTAGGCCTAGGCCGAGGGCTAGTGCTAGGGCTAGGGTTAGGGTTAAGGTTAGTGTTTGGGTTAGGGTTAGGGTGAGGGTGAGGGTGAGGGAGAGGAAGAGGGTTAGGGCTAGGGCTAGAGCGATGACTGGGCTTAGGTTAGGGTTTGGTTTAGGGTTAGGGTTAGGGCTAGGGCTAGGGCTAGGGCTAGGGCTAGGGCTAGGGCTAGGGCTAGGCTTAGGGCTAGGGCTAGTGTTAGGTTTACGGTCAGGGCGACGGTTTGGGCTAGGGCTAGAGACAGGGCTGAGCTAGCCTGAGGGTGAGGGTAAGGTGAGGGTGAGGGTGAGGGCGAGGGCGAGGGCGAGGGTTTGGGCTAGGGCTAGGGCTAGGGCTAGAGTTAGGGTTAGGGTTTGGTTTACGCCTAGGCCTAGTGCTACGAGTAGGGTTAGGGTTAGGGATAGGGATAGGGATAGGGATAGGGAAAGGGATAGGGTTAGGCTTAGGGCTAGGGCTTGGGCTTGGGCTTGGGCTAGGGGTAGGGCTAGGCTTAGGGCTAGGGTTGTGTTAGGGTTACGGTCAGGGTGACGGGTTGGGCTAGGGCTAGAGACAGGTCTGAGCTAGCGTGAGGGTTATGGTGATGGTGATGGTGATGGTGATGGTGAGGGCTAGGGCTTCGGCTAGGGCTAGGGCTAGGGCTAGGATTAGGGTTATGGTTAGGGTTCGGGATAGGGTTTGGTTTAGGCCTATGCCTAGTGCTACGACTAGGGATAGGGATAGGGCTAGAGTTAGGCTTAGGGCTAGGGCTTGGGCTTGGGCTAGGGTTAGGGTTAGGTTTAAGGCTAGGGATAAGAATAGCGTTAGGTTTAGGTTTAGGTTTAGGGTTAGGTTTAGGGTTAGGGTTAGGGTTAGGGTTAGCGTTTGCGTTAGCGCTAGCACTAGGGCTAGGGCTGGGCTAGGGTTAGGGTTAGGACGAGGACGAGGACGAGGACAAAGACTACTTCTAGGGCTAGGGCTATGCTAGGCTTAGGCCGAGGGCTAGGGCTGGGGCTAGGGTTAGGCTTAGGGGTACGGCGAAGGCTAGGGCTAGGGCAGGGGTAGGGTTAAGCTTAAGGTTAGGATTGGGCTAGGGCTAGTGCTAGGGTTAGGGTTAGGGTTAGGTTTTAGGGCCAAGGTTAGGGATAGGGCTGGGCTAATGTTAGGGTTTGGGTTAGGGTGAGGGTGAGGGTGAGGGAGAGGGAGAGGGAGAGGGAGAGGGAGAGGGAGAGGGAGAGGGAGAGGGAGAGGGTGAGGGTGAGGGTGAGTGTGAGGGCGAGGGCGAGGGCGAGGGCTATGACTGGCTAATGTTAGGGTTTCGGTTAGGGTTAGGGTTAGGGTTAAAGCTAGGGCTAGGGCTATGCTAGGGCTAGGGCTAGGGCTAGGGCTAGGGCTAGGGCTAGGGCTAGGCTTAGGGCTAAGGCTAGGTTTAGGGTTACGGTTAGGGCGACGGGTTGGGCTAGGGCTAGAGCCAGGGCTGAGCTAGCGTGAGGGCGAGGGCGAAGGCGAGGGCGAGGACGAGGACGAGGGCGAGGGCAAGGGCTAGGGCTAGGGCTAGGGCTAGGGCTAGGGCTAGGGCTAGGCTTAGGGCTAGTGCTAGGGATGGGCTAGGCTAAGGTTAGGGTTTGGGTTAGGGTGAGGGTGAGGGTGAGGGAGAGGAAGAGGGTTAGGGCTAGGGCTAGGGCGATGACTGGCCTAAGGTTAGGGTTTGGTTTAGGGTTAGGTTTGCGTTAGCGCTAGCACTAGGGCTAGGGCTGGGCTAGGGTTAGGGTTAGGACGAGGACGAGGACGAGGACAAAGACTACTTCTAGGGCTAGGGCTATGCTAGGCTTAGGCCGAGGGCTAGGGCTGGGGCTAGGGTTAGGCTTAGGGGTACGGCGAAGGCTAGGGCTAGGGCAGGGGTAGGGTTAAGCTTAAGGTTAGGATTGGGCTAGTGCTAGTGCTAGGGTTAGGGTTAGGGTTAGGGTTAGGGTTAGGTTTTAGGACCAAGGTTAGGGATAGGGCTGGGCTAATGTTAGGGTTTGGGTTAGGGTGAGGGTGAGGGTGAGGGAGAGGGAGAGGGTGAGGGTGAGGGTGAGGGTGAGGGTGAGGGCGAGGGCGAGGGCGAGGGCTATGACTGGCTAATGTTAGGGTTTCGGTTAGGGTTAGGGTTAGGGTTAAAGCTAGGGCTAGGGCTATGCTAGGGCTAGGGCTAGGGCTAGGCTTAAGGCTAAGGCTAGGGTTAGGGTTACGGTTAGGGTGACGGGTTGGGCTAGGGCTAGAGCCAGGGCTGAGCTAGCGTGAGGGCGAGGGCGAGGGCGAAGGCGAGGGCGAGGACGAGGGCGAGGGCTAGGGCTAGGGCTAGGGCTAGGGCTAGGGCTAGGGCTAGGGCTAGGCTTAGGGCTAGTGCTAGGGATGGGCTAGGCTAAGGTTAGGGTTTGGGTTAGGGTGAGGGTGAGGGTGAGGGAGAGGAAGAGGGTTAGGGCTAGGGCTAGGGCGATGACTGGGCTAAGGTTAGGGTTTGGTTTAGGGTAAGGGTTAGGGTTAGGGTTAGGGTTAGGGCTAGGGCTAGGGCTAGGGCTAGTGTTTGGTTTAGGCCTAGGCCTAGTGCTACAACTAGGGATAGGGATAGGGATAGGGTTAGGGTTAGGGCTAGGGTTAGGGTTAGGGTTAGGGTTAGGGTTAGGGTTAGGGTTAGGGTTAGGGTTAGGGTTAAGCTTACGCTTAGGCTTAGGCTTAGGCTTAGGGCTAGGGCTAGGGCTAGGGCTTGGGCTTGGGCTAGGCTTAGGCTTAGGTTTAGGGTGAGGGTGAGGGTGAGGGAGAGCAAGAGCAAGAGCAAGAGCAAGAGCAAGAGGGTTAGGGCTAGGGCTAGGGCTAGGGCTAGGGCGATGACTGGGCTAAGGTTAGGTTTTGGGTTAGGGTTAGGGTTAGGGTTAGGGTTAGGGTTAGGGTTAGGGTTAGGGTTAGGGTTAGGGTTAGGGCGAGGGCGAGGGTGAGGGCGAGGGCTAGGGTTACGGTCAGGGCGACGGGTGGGGCTAGGGCTAGATACAGGCCTGAGCTAGCGTGATGGTGAGGGTGAGGGTGAGGGCTAGGGCTTGGGCTAGGGCTAGGGCTATGATTAGGGTTAGGGTTTGGTTTAGGCTTAGGCCTAGTGGTACGACTAGGGCTAGGGCTAGGGTTCGCCTTAGGGCTAGGGCTTGGGCTTGGACTAGGGTTAGGGTTAGGGTTAGGGCTAGGCATAAGATTAGGGTTAGGGTTTGGGTTAGCGTTTGCGTTAGCACTAGCACTAGAGCTAGGCCTGGGCTACGGTTACGGTTAGGGCGACGGGTTGGGCTAGGGCTAGAGCCAGGGCTGAGCTAGCGTGAGGGTGATGGTGATGGTGAGGGCTAGGGCTAGGGCTAGGGCTAGGGCTAGGGCTTCGGCTAGGGTTAGGGCTAGGGCTAGGGCTAGGGCTAGAGTTAGGTTTAGGGTTAGGGTTAGGGTTTGGTTTAGGCCTAGGCCTAGTGCTACGACTAGGGATAGGGATAGGGCTAGAGTTAGGCTTAGGGCTAGGGCTTGCGCTTGGGCTAGGGTTAGGGTTCGGTTTAAGGCTAGAGATAAGAATAGGGTTAGGGTTAGGGTTAGGGTTAGCGTTTGCGTTAGCGCTAGCACTAGGGCTAGGGCTGGGCTAGGGTTAGGGTTAGGACGAGGACGAGGACGAGGACTAGGACAAAGACTACTTCTAGGTCTAGGGCTATGCTAGGCTTAGGCCGAGGTCTAGGGCTGGGGCTAGGGTTACGGTTAGGGGTACGGTGAAGGCTAGGTCGCCCTGACCATAAACCTAACACTAGCCCTAGCCCTAAGCCTAGCCCTAGCCCTAGCCCTAGCCCTAGCCCTTGCCCTAGCCCTAGCCCTAACCCTAACCCTAACCCTAACCCTAACCCTAACCCTGACCCTAACCCTAAACCAAACCCAACCTTAGCCCAGTCATCGCCCTAGCCCTAGCCCTAACCGTCTTCCTCTCCCTCACCCTCACCCTAACCCAAACTCTAACCTTAGCCCAGCCCATCCCTAACCCTGGCCCTAAAACCTAACCCTAACCCTAACACTAACACTAACCTTAACCCTAACCCTAGCCCTAGCACTAGCACTAGCCCAATCCTAACCTTAAGCTTAACCCTAGCCCTAGCCCTAGCCCTAGCCCTCACCGTACCCCTACCCCTACCCCTAGCCCCAGCGCTAGCCCTTGGTCAAGGCCTAGCATAGCCCTAGCCCTAGAAGTACTCCTAGTCCTAGTCCTAGTCCTAGTCCTAGTCCTAGTCCTAGTCCTAGTCCTAGTCCTAGTCCTAGTCCTAGTCCTAGTCCTAGTCCTAGTCCTAGTCCTAGTCCTAGTCCTAGTCCTAACCCTAACCGTAGCCCAGCCCTATCCGTAGTGCAAATTCTAACCCTAACACTAACCGTAATCTTATCTCTAGCCCTAACTCTAAACCTAACCCTGGCCCAAGCCCAAGACCTAGTCCTAGCCCTAAGCCTAACCGTAGCCCTAGCCCTAGCCCTAGCCCGAGCCCGAGCCCGAGCCCGAGCCCGAGCCCGAGCCCTAAGCTTAGCCCTAGCCTTAGCCCTAGCACTAACACTAACCCTCACCTTCTTCCTCACCCTCACCCTAGCCCTGGCCTGGCCCTAGTCCTAGCAATAGCCCTAACCCTAAGCCTGGCCCGAAGCCTAATCCTAGTCCGAGCCCGAGCCCGAGCCTGAGCAAAAGCCTGAGCCCGAGCTTTAGCCATAGCCATATTCATAGCACTAGGCCTAGGCCTAATCCTAGCCCTAGCCCTAGCCCTAGCCCTAGCCCTAGCCCTAGCCCTAGCCCTAGCCCTAGCCCTAGCCCTAGCCCTAGCGCTAGACGTAGTCCTAGTGCTAGTGCTAGTGCTAGTGCTAGTGCTAGTGCTAGTGCTAGTGCTAGTGCTCTTGCTAGTCCTAGTCCTAGCCCTCGGCCTAGGCCTAGCCCTAGCCCTAGCACTAACCCTAGCCCTAACCTTAACCCAGCTCTAGCCCTAACCCTGGCCCTAAAACCTAACCCTAACCCTAACACTAACACTAACCTTAACCCTAACCCTAGCCCTAGCCCTAGCACTAGCTCTAGCACTAGCCCAATCCTAACCTTAAGCTTAACCCTAGCTTTAGCCTTAGCCCTATCCCTCGCCGTACCCCTACCCCTAGCCCTAGCCCCAGCCCTTGCCCTTGCCCTCGGCCTAGGCCTAGCATAGCCCTAGGCCTAGTCCTAGTCCTAGTCCTAGTCCTAGTCCTAGTCCTAACCCTAACCGTAGCCCAGCCCTAGCTCTAGTGCAAACTCTAACCGTAACCCTAACCCTAATCTTATCCCTAAACCTAACCCTAACCCTAAACCTAACGTTAACCCTGGCCCAAGCCCAAGCCCAAGCCCAAGCCCTAGACCTAAGCCTAACCCTAGCCCTAGCCCTAGCCCTAGCCCTAGCCCTAGCCCTAGCCCTAGCCCTAGCCCTAGCCCTAGCCCTAGCCCTACACCTAGCCCTAGCCCTAATCCTAACCCTCACCTTCACCCTCACGCTAACCCTAGCCCTGGCCTGGCCCTAGTCCTAGCAATAGCCCGAAACCTAACCCTAGACCTAATCCTAATCCTAGCCCGAGCCCAAGCCCGAACCCAAGACCGAGCCCGAGCTTTACCCATAGCCATAATCGTAGCACTAGGCCTAGGCCTAATCCTAACCCTAGCCCTAGCCCTAGCCCTAGCCCTAACCCTAGCCCTAGCCCTAGCCCTAGCCCTAGCCCTAGCCCTAGCCCTAGCCCTAGCCCTAGCCCTCACCCTCGCCCTCGCCATAGCCCCAGCCCTAGCCCTAGCCCTCGCCGTACACCTAACCCTAATCCTGGCCCCAGCCCTTGCCCTCGGAATAGGCCTAGCATAGCCCTAGCCCTAGAAGTATTCCTAGTCCTAGTCCTAGTCCTAACCCTAACCCTAGCCCAGCCCTAGTCCTAGTGCTAGCGCTAACGTAAAGGCTAACCCTAACCCTAACCCTATCCCTAATCTTATCCCTAGCCCTAACCCTAACCCTAAACATAGCCCAAGCCCAAGCCCTAGCCCTACGCCTAACCCTAACCCTAGCCCTATCCCTATCCCTAGTCGTAGCACTAAGCCTAGGCCTAAACCAAACCCTATCCCTATCCCTATCCCTATCCCTATCCGTATCCCTATCCCTAGCCCCAGCTCTAGCCCTCACCCTCACGCTAGCCCAGCCCTGGCTCGAGCCCTAGCCCAACCCGTCGCCCTAACCGTAACCGTAGCCCAGGCCTAGCTCTAGTGCTAGCGCTAACGCAAACACAAACGCTAACCCAAACCCTAACCCTAATCTTATCCCTAGCCCTAACCCTAACCCTAACCCTAGTCCAAGCCAAAGCCCTAGCCCTAAGGCTAACCCTAGCCCTAGCCCTAGTCGTACCACTAGGCCTAAGCCTAAACCAAACCTTAACCCTAATCATAGCCCTAGCCCTAGCCCTAGCCCTACCCCTACCCCAAGCCCTAGCCCTAGCCCTAGCCCTCACCCTCACCTTCACCATGACCATCACGCTAGCTCAGCCCTGTATCTAGCCCTAGCCCAACCCGTCACCCTGACCGTAACCCTAGCCCTAGCCCTAGCCCTAGCCCTAGCCCTAGCCCTAGCCCTAGCCCTAGCCCTAGCCCTAGCCCTAGCCCTCGCCCTCGCCCTAGCCCCAGCCCTAGCCCTAGCCCTCGCCGTACACCTAACCCTAATCCTGGCCCCAGCCCTTGCCCTCGGAATAGGCCTAGCATAGCCCTAGCCCTAGAAGTAGTCCTAGTCCTAGTCCTAGTTCTAACCCTAACCCTAGCCCAACCCTAGTCCTAGTGCTAGCGCTAACGTAAAGGCTAACCCTAACCCTAACCCTAACCCTATCCCTAATCGTATCCCTAGCCCTAAACCTAACCCTAAACGTAGCCCAAGCCCAAGCCCTAGCCCTACGCCTAACCCTAACCCTAGCCCTATCCCTATCCCTAGTCGTAGCACTAAGCCTAGGCCTAAACCAAACCCTATCCCTATCCCTATCCCTATCCCTATCCCTATCCCTATCCGTATCCCTATCCCTAGCCCCAGCTCTAGCCCTCACCCTCACGCTAGCCCAGCCCTGGCTCGAGCCCTAGCCCAACCCGTCACCCTAACCGTAACCGTAGCCCAGGCCTAGCTCTAGTGCTAGCGCTAACGCTAACGCAAACGCTAACCCAAACCCTAACCCTAATCTTATCCCTAGCCCTAACCCTAACCCTAACCCTAACCCTAGTCCAAGCCCAAGCCCTAGCCCTAAGGCTAACCCTAGCCCTAGCCCTAGTCGTACCACTAGGCCTAAGCCTAAACCAAACCCTAACCCTAATCATAGCCCTAGCCCTAGCCCTAGCCCTACCCCAAGCCCTAGCCCTCACCCTCACCTTCACCATGACCATCACGCTAGCTCAGCCCTGTATCTAGCCCTAGCCCAACCCGTCACCCGGACCGTAACCCTAGCCCTAGCCCTAGCCCTAGCCCTAGCCCTAGCCCAAACCCTAACCTTAGCCCAGTCATCGCCCTAGCCCTAGCCCTAGCCCTAACCCTCTTCCTCTTGCTCTCCCTCACCCTCACCCTCACACTAAACCTCAGACTAGCCCAAGCCCAAGCCCTAGCCCTAAGCCTAAGCCTAAGCCTAAGCCTCACCCTAACCCTAACCCTAACCCTAACCCTAACCCTAAACCTAGCCCTAACCCTATCCCTATCCCTAGTCGTAGCACTAGGCCTAGGCCTAAACCAAACCCTAGCCCTAGCCCTAGCCCTAGCCCTCTTCTTCTCCCTCACCCTCACCCTCACCCTAACCCAAACCCTAACCTTAGCCCAGCCCATCCCTAACCCTGGCCCTAAAACCTAACCCTAACCCTAACACTAACACTAACCTTAACCCTAACCCTAGCCCTAGCACTAGCCCAATCCTAAACTTAAGCTTAACCCTAGCCCTAGCCCTCGCCGTACCCCTACCCCTACCCCTAACCCCAGCCCTAGCCCTCGGCCAAGGCCTAGCATAGCCCTAGCCCTAGAAGTAGTCCTAGTCCTAGTCCGAGTCCGAGTCCGAGTCCGAGTCCGAGTCCTAGTCCTAGGCTAGCGTTAGTGGGCTATCCGAAACCGATCTTAATGGGTAGAATAAGCATCAGGGCTCTAGCTGGCTGTCCGTGACAGATGCAGGAGGGCGGGAAGGCAGCCAACTCTCCATAAGATACAATCCAGGGTAATGGATTGGAGACAGAAGCCTGAAATCATCACGTGCAGAAATGTCACTAAGGGCCAGAGTAGTACAAGTTCCCAAAGAGGCCCTGACAATTGACTAGGTGCTAGTTCACCCCTGCCAGGCCAGAAGAACGCAATCCGCCTCTATACTTTCCAGGGCATTGCAGAAAGACATTGCCCCAGGTTGGCTACAGTAAGGCATAGTGTGAACTATGCTCCTACCACAGTGGGCTATCCGAAACCGATCTTAATGTGCAGAATAAGCATCAGGGCTCTAGCTGGCTCTCCGTGGCAGATGCAGGAGGGCGGGAAGGCAGCCAACTCTCCATAGGATACATCCCAGGGTAATGGATTGGAGACAGAAGCATGAAATCATCACATGTAGAAATGTCAATAAGGGCCAGCGTAGTAAAAGTTCCCAAAGAGGCCCTGACAATTGACTAGGTGCTAGCTCACCACTGCCAGGCCAGAAGAACGCAATCCGCATCAATCCTTTCCAGGCCATTGCGGAAAGACATTGCCCCAGGCTGGCTCCACTAAGGCATAGTGTGAACTGTGCTCCTATCACAGTGGGCTATCCGAAACCAATCTTAATTGGTAGAATAAGCATCAGGGCTCTAGCTGGCTGTCAGTAGCAGATGCAGGAGGGCGGGAAGGCAGCCAACTCTCCATAGGAAACATCCCAGGGTAATGGATTGGAGACAGAAGCCTGAAATCATCACGTGCAGAAATGTCACTAAGGGCCAGCGTAGTACAAGTTCCCAAAGAGGCCCTGACAATTGACTAGGTGCTAGCTCACCGCTGCCAGGCCAGAAGAACGCAATCCGCCTCCATCCTTTCCAGGGCATTGCGGAAAGATATTGCCCCAGGTTGGCTCCACTAAGGCATAGTGTGAACTATGCTCCTACCACAGTGGGCTATCCGATACCGATCTTAATGTGTAGAATAAGCAACAGGGCTCTAGCTGGCTGTCAGCGGCAGATGCAGGAGGGCGGGAAGGCAGGCAACTCTCCATAGGAAAAAGCCCAGGATAATGGATTGGAGACAGAAGCCTGAAATCATCAAGTGCAGAAATGTCAATTAGAGCCAGCGTAGTACAAGAACCCAAAGAGGCCCTGACAATTGACTAGGTGCTAGCTCACCTCTGCCAGGCCAGAAGAATGCAATCCGCCTCCATCCTTTCCAAGGCATTGCGGAAAGACATTGCCCCAGGTTGGCTCCAATAAGGTATAGTGTGAACTATGCTCCTACCACAGTGGGCTATCCGACACCGATCTTAATTGGTAGAATAAGCATCAGGGCTCTAGCTGGCTGTCCGTGGCAGATGCAGGAGGGCGGGAAGGCAGCCAACTCTCCATAGGATACATCCCAGGGTAATGGATTGGAGACAGAAGCATGAAATCATCACATGTAGAAATGTCAATAAGGGCCAGCGTAGTAAAAGTTCCCAAAGAGGCCCTGACAATTGACTAGGTGCTAGCTCACCGCTGCCAGGCCAGAAGAACGCAATCCGCATCCTTCCTTTCCAGGGCATTGCGGAAAGACATTGCCGCAGGCTGGCCCCACTAAGGCATAGTGTGAACTATGCTCCTAACACAGTGGGCTATCCGAAACTGATCTTAATTGGTAGAATAAGCATCAGGGCTCTAGCTGGCTGTCCGTGGCAGATGCAGGAGGGCGGGAAGGCAGCCAACTCTCCATAGGATACATCCCAGGGTAATGGATTGGAGACAGAAGCCTCTAATCATCACATGTAGAAATGTCAATAAGGGCCAGCGTAGTAAAAGTTCCAAAAGAGGCCCTGACAATTGACTAGGTGCTAGCTCACCGCTGCCAGGCCAGAAGAACGCAATCCGCATCCATCCTTTCCAGCGCATTGTGGAAAGACATTGCCCCAGGCTGGCTCCTCTAAGGCATAGTGTGAACTATGCTCCTATCACAGTGGGCTATCCGAAACCGATCTTAATTGGTAGAATAAGCATCAGGGCTCTAGCTGGCTGTCAGTGGCACATGCAGGAGGGCGGGAAGGCAGCCAACTCCCCATAGGAAAAATCCCAGGGTAATGGATTGGAGACAGAAGCCTGAAATGATCACGTGCAGAAATGTCAATAAGAGCCAGCGTAGTACAAGTTCCCAAAGAGGCCCTGACAATTGACTAGGTGCTAGCTCACCCCTGCCAGGCCAGAAGAACGCAACCCGCCTCAATCCTTTCCAGGCCATTGCGGAAAGACATTGCCCCAGGCTGGCTCCACTAAGGCATAGTGTGAACTGTGCTCCTATCACAGTGGGCTATCCGAAACCAATCTTAATTGGTAGAATAAGCATCAGGGCTCTAGCTGGCTGTCAGTAGCAGATGCAGGAGGGCGGGAAGGCAGCCAACTCTCCATAGGAAACATCCCAGGGTAATGGATTGGAGACAGAAGCCTGAAATCATCACGTGCAGAAATGTCACTAAGGGCCAGCGTAGTACAAGTTCCCAAAGAGGCCCTGACAATTGACTAGGTGCTAGCTCACCGCTGCCAGGCCACAGGAATGCAATCCGCCTCCATCCTTTCCAGGCCATTGCGGAAAGACATTGCCCCAGGTTGGCTACAGTAAGGCATAGTGTGAACTATGCTCCTACCACAGTGGGCTATCCGAAACCGATCTTAATGTGCAGAATAAGCATCAGGGCTCTAGCTGGCTCTCCGTGGCAGATGCAGGAGGGTGGGAAGGCAGCCAACTCTCCATAGGATACATCCCAGGGTAATGGATTGGGGACAGAAGCATGAAATCATCACATGTAGAAATGTCAATAAGGGCCAGCGTAGTAAAAGTTCCCAAAGAGGCCCTGACAATTGACTAGGTGCTAGCTCACCACTGCCAGGCCAGAAGAACGCAATCCGCATCAATCCTTTCCAGGCCATTGCGGAAAGACATTGCCCCAGGCTGGCTCCACTAAGGCATAGTGTGAACTGTGCTCCTATCACAGTGGGCTATCCGAAATCAATCTTAATTGGTAGAATAAGCATCAGGGCTCTAGCTGGCTGTCAGTAGCAGATGCAGGAGGGCGGGAAGGCAGCCAACTCTCCATAGGAAACATCCCAGGGTAATGGATTGGAGACAGAAGCCTGAAATCATCACGTGCAGAAATGTCACTAAGGGCCAGCGTAGTACAAGTTCCCAAAGAGGCCCTGACAATTGACTAGGTGCTAGCTCACCGCTGCCAGGCCAGAAGAACGCAATCCGCCTCCATCCTTTCCAGGGCATTGCGGACTAGTCCTAGTCCGAGTCCGAGTCCGAGTCCGAGTCCTAGTCCTAGGCTAGCGTTAGTGGGCTATCCGAAACCGATCTTAATGGGTAGAATAAGCATCAGGGCTCTAGCTGGCTGTCCGTGACAGATGCAGGAGGGCGGGAAGGCAGCCAACTCTCCATAAGATACAATCCAGGGTAATGGATTGGAGACAGAAGCCTGAAATCATCACGTGCAGAAATGTCACTAAGGGCCAGAGTAGTACAAGTTCCCAAAGAGGCCCTGACAATTGACTAGGTGCTAGTTCACCCCTGCCAGGCCAGAAGAACGCAATCCGCCTCTATACTTTCCAGGGCATTGCAGAAAGACATTGCCCCAGGTTGGCTACAGTAAGGCATAGTGTGAACTATGCTCCTACCACAGTGGGCTATCCGAAACCGATCTTAATGTGCAGAATAAGCATCAGGGCTCTAGCTGGCTCTCCGTGGCAGATGCAGGAGGGCGGGAAGGCAGCCAACTCTCCATAGGATACATCCCAGGGTAATGGATTGGAGACAGAAGCATGAAATCATCACATGTAGAAATGTCAATAAGGGCCAGCGTAGTAAAAGTTCCCAAAGAGGCCCTGACAATTGACTAGGTGCTAGCTCACCACTGCCAGGCCAGAAGAACGCAATCCGCATCAATCCTTTCCAGGCCATTGCGGAAAGACATTGCCCCAGGCTGGCTCCACTAAGGCATAGTGTGAACTGTGCTCCTATCACAGTGGGCTATCCGAAACCAATCTTAATTGGTAGAATAAGCATCAGGGCTCTAGCTGGCTGTCAGTAGCAGATGCAGGAGGGCGGGAAGGCAGCCAACTCTCCATAGGAAACATCCCAGGGTAATGGATTGGAGACAGAAGCCTGAAATCATCACGTGCAGAAATGTCACTAAGGGCCAGCGTAGTACAAGTTCCCAAAGAGGCCCTGACAATTGACTAGGTGCTAGCTCACCGCTGCCAGGCCAGAAGAACGCAATCCGCCTCCATCCTTTCCAGGGCATTGCGGAAAGATATTGCCCCAGGTTGGCTCCACTAAGGCATAGTGTGAACTATGCTCCTACCACAGTGGGCTATCCGATACCGATCTTAATGTGTAGAATAAGCAACAGGGCTCTAGCTGGCTGTCAGCGGCAGATGCAGGAGGGCGGGAAGGCAGCCAACTCTCCATAGGATACATCCCAGGGTAATGGATTGGAGACAGAAGCATGAAATCATCACATGTAGAAATGTCAATAAGGGCCAGCGTAGTAAAAGTTCCCAAAGAGGCCCTGACAATTGACTAGGTGCTAGCTCACCGCTGCCAGGCCAGAAGAACGCAATCCGCATCCTTCCTTTCCAGGGCATTGCGGAAAGACATTGCCCCAGGCTGGCCCCACTAAGGCATAGTGTGAACTATGCTCCTATCACAGTGGGCTATCCGAAACCGATCTTAATTGGTAGAATAAGCATCAGGGCTCTAGCTGGCTGTCAGTGGCAGATGCAGGAGGGCGGGAAGGCAGCCAACTCTCCATAGGATACATCCCAGGGTAATGGATTGGAAACAGAAGCCTGAAATCATCACATGCAGAAATGTCAATAAGGGCCAGCGTAGTACAAGTTCCCAAAGAGGCCCTGACAATTGACTAGGTGCTAGCTCACCGCAGCCAGCCCAGAAGAACGCAATCCGCCTCCATCCTTTCCAGGCCATTGCGGAAAGACATTGCCCCAGGTTGGCTACAGTAAGGCATAGTGTGAACTATGCTCCTACCACAGTGGGCTATCCGAAACCGATCTTAATTGGTAGAATAAGCATCAGGGCTCTAGCTGGCTGTCCGTGACAGATGCCGGTGGGCGGGAAGGCAGCCAACTCTCCATAGGATACATCCCAGGGTAATGGATTGGAGACAGAAGCCTCTAATCATCACATGTAGAAATGTCAATAAGGGCCAGCGTAGTAAAAGTTCCAAAAGAGGCCCTGACATTTGACTAGGTGCTAGCTCACCGCTGCCAGGCCAGAAGAACGCAATCCGCATCCTTCCTTCCCAGGGCATTGCCGAAAGACATTGCCCCAGGCTGGCTCCATTAAGGCATAGTGTGAACTATGCTCCTATCACAGTGGGCTATCCGAAACCGATCTTAATATGTAGAATAAGCAACAGGGCTCTAGCTGGCTGTCAGTGGCAGATGCAGGAGGGCGGGAAGGCAGCCAACTCTCCATAGGAAACATCCCAGGGTAATGGATTGGAGACAGAAGCCTGAAATCATCACGTGCAGAAATGTCAATAAGAGCCAGCGTAGTACAAGTTCCCAAAGAGGCCCTGACAATTGACTAGGTGCTAGCTCCCTGCTGCCAGGCCAGAAGAACGCAATCCGCCTCCATCCTTTCCAGGGCATTGCGGAAAGACATTGCCCCAGGTTGGCTACAGTAAGGCATAGTGTGAACTATGCTCCTACCACAGTGGGCTATCCGAAACCGATCTTAATGGGAAGAATAAGCATCAGAGCTCTAGCTGGCTGTCCGTGACCGATGCAGGAGGGAGGGAAGGCAGCCAACTCTCCATAGGAAACAATACAGGGTAATGGATTGGAGACAGAAGCCTGAAATCATCACGTGCAGAAATGTCACTAAGGGCTAGCGTAGTACAAGTTCCCAAAGAGGCCCTGACAATTGACTAGGTGCTAGCTCACCTCTGCCAGGCCAGAAGAACGCAATCCGCCTCCATCCTTTCCAGGGCATTGCGGAAAGACATTGCCCCAGGTTGGCTACAGTAAGGCATAGTGTGAACTATGCTCCTACCACAGTGGGCTATCCGACACCGATCTTAATTGGTAGAATAAGCATCAGGGCTCTAGCTGGCTGTCCGTGGCAGATGCAGGAGGGCGGGAAGGCAGCCAACTCTCCATAGGATACATCCCAGGTTAATGGATTGGAGACAGAAGCATGAAATCATCACATGTAGAAATGTCAATAAGGGCCAGCGTAGTAAAAGTTCCCAAAGAGGCCCTGACAATTGACTAGGTGCTAGCTCACCGCTGCCAGGCCAGAAGAACGCAATCCGCATCCATCCTTTCCAGCGCATTGTGGAAAGACATTGCCCCAGGCTGGCTCCTCTAAGGCATAGTGTGAACTATGCTCCTATCACAGTGGGCTATCCGAAACCGATCTTAATTGGTAGAATAAGCATCAGGGCTCTAGCTGGCTGTCAGTGGCACATGCAGGAGGGCGGGAAGGCAGCCAACTCCCCATAGGAAAAATCCCAGGGTAATGGATTGGAGACAGAAGCATGAAATCATCACATGTAGAAATGTCAATAAGGGCCAGCGTAGTACAAGTTCAGAAAGAGGCCCTGACAATTGACTAGGTGCTAGCTCACACCTGCCAGGCCAGAAGAACCCAATCCGCCTCCATCCTTTCAAGGGCATTGCGGAAAGACATTGCCCCAGGTGTCTCCACTAAGGCATAGTGTAAACTATGCTCCTACCACAGTGGGATATCCGATACCGATCTTAATGTGTAGAATAAGCAACAGGGCTCTAGCTGGCTGTCAGTGGCAGATGCAGGAGGGCAGGAAGGCTACCAACTCTCCATAGGAATCATCCCAGGGTAATGGATTGGAGACAGAAGCCTGAAATCAACACGTGCAGAAATGTCACAAAGGGCCAGCGTAGTACCAGTTCCCAAAGAGGCCCTGACAATTGACTAGGTGCTAGCTCACCGCTGCCAGGCCAGAAGAACGCAATCCGCCTCCATCCTTCCCAGGCCATTGCGGAAAGACATTGCCCCAGGCTGGCTCCTCTAAGGCATAGTGTAAACTATGCTCCTACCTCAGTGGGCTATCCGAAACCGATCTTAATGGGTAGAATAAGCAACAGAGCTCTAGCTGGCTGTCAGTGGCAGATGCAGGAGGGCAGGAAGGCAGCCAACTCTCCATAGGAAAAATCCCAGGGTAATGGATTGGAGACAGAAGCCTGAAATCATCACGTGCAGAAATGTCAAGTAGAGCCAGCGTAGTACAAGAACCCAAAGAGGCCCTGACAATTGACTAGGTGCTAGCTCACCTCTGCCAGGCCAGAAGAACTCAATCCGCCTCCATCCTTTCCAGGCCATTGCGGAAAGACATTGCCCCAGGTTGGCTCCAATAAGGTATAGTGTGAACTATGCTCCTACCACAGTGGGCTATCCGACACCGATCTTAATTGGTAGAATAAGCATCAGGGCTCTAGCTGGCTGTCCGTGGCAGATGCAGGAGGGCGGGAAGGCAGCCAACTCTCCATAGGATACATCCCAGGGTAATGGATTGGAGACAGAAGCATGAAATCATCACATGTAGAAATGTCAATAAGGGCCAGCGTAGTAAAAGTTCCCAAAGAGGCCCTGACAATTGACTAGGTGCTAGCTCACCGCTGCCAGGCCAGAAGAATGCAATCCGCATCCTTCCTTTCCAGGGCATTGCGGAAAGACATTGCCCCAGGCTGGCTCCACTAAGGCATAGTGTGAACTATGCTCCTATCACAGTGGGCTATCCGAAACCGATCTTAATTGGTAGAATAAGCATCAGGGCTCTAGCTGGCTGTCCGTGGCAGATGCAGGAGGGCGGGAAGGCAGCCAACTCTCCATAGGATACATCCCAGGGTAATGGATTGGAAACAGAAGCCTGAAATCATCACGTGCAGAAATGTCAATAAGGGCCATCGTAGTACAAGTTCCCAAAGAGGCCCTGACAATTGACTAGGTGCTAGCTCACCGCAGCCAGGCCAGAAGAACGCAATCCGCCTCCATCCTTTCCAGGCCATTGCGGAAAGACATTGCCCCAGGTTGGCTACAGTAAGGCATAGTGTGAACTATGCTCCTACCACAGTGGGCTATCCGAAACCGATCTTAATGGGAAGAATAAGCATCAGGGCTCTAGCTGGCTGTCCGTGACCGATGCAGGAGGGCGGGAAGGCAGCCAACTCTCCATAGGAAACAATCCAGTGCAATGGATTGGTGACAGAAGCCTGAAATCATCACGTGCAGAAATGTCACTAAGGGCCAGCGTAGTACAAGTTCCAAAAGAGGCCCTGAAAATTGACTAGGTGCTAGCTCACTCCTGCCATGACAGAAGTACGCAATCCGCCTCCATCCTTTCCAGGGCATTGCGGAAAGACATTGCCCCAGGTTGGCTCCAATAAGGTATAGTGTGAACTATGCTCCTACCACAGTGGGCTGTCCGAAACCGATCTTAATGGGTAGAATAAGCAACAAGGCTCTAGCTGGCTGTCCGTGACAGATGCAGGAGGGCGGGAAGGCAGCCAACTCTCCATAGGATACAACCCAGGGTAATGGATTGGAGACAGAAGCCTGTAATCATCACATGTAGAAATGTCACTAAGGGCCAGCGTAGTACAAGTTCACAAAGAGACCCTGACAATTGACTAGGAGCTAGCTCACCGCTGCCAGGCCAGAAGAACGCAATCCGCCTCCATCCTTTCCAGGCCATTGCAGAAAGACATTGCCCCAGGTTGGCTACAGTAAGGCATAGTGTGAACTATGCTCCTACCACAGTGGGCTATCCGAAACCGATCTTAATTGGTAGAATAAGCATCAGGGCTCTAGCTGGCTGTCCGTGACAGATGCAGGAGGGCGGGAAGGCAGCCAACTCTCCATAGGATACAACCCAGGGTAATGGATTGGAGACAGAAGCCTGTAATCATCACATGTAGAAAAGTCAATAAGGGCCAGCGTAGTAAAAGTTCCAAAAGAGGCCCTGACAATTGACTAGGTGCTAGCTCACCGCTGCCAGGCCAGAAGAACGCAATCCGCATCCATCCTTTCCAGGCCATTGCGGAAAGACATTGCCCCAGGTTGGCTACAGTAAGGCATAGTGTGAACTATGCTCCTACCACAGTGGGCTATCCGAAACCGATCTTAATTGGTAGAATAAGCATCAGGGCTCTAGCTGGCTGTCCGTGACAGATGCAGGAGGGCGGGAAGGCAGCCAACTCTCCATAGGATACATCCCAGGGTAATGGATTGGAGACAGAAGCCTGTAATCATCACATGTAGAAATGTCAATAAGGGCCAGCGTAGTAAAAGTTCCAAAAGAGGCCCTGACAATTGACTAGGTGCTAGCTCACCGCTGCCAGGCCAGAAGAACGCAATCCGCATCCATCCTTTCCAGCGCATTGTGGAAAGACATTGCCCCAGGCTGGCTCCTCTAAGGCATAGTGTGAACTATGCTCCTATCACAGTGGGCTATCCGACACCGATCTTAATTGGTAGAATAAGCATCGGGGCTCTAGCTGGCTGTCCGTGGCAGATGCAGGAGGGCGGGAAGGCAGCCAACTCTCCATAGGATACATCCCAGGGTAATGGATTGGAGACAGAAGCCTGTAATCATCACATGTAGAAATGTCAATAAGGGCCAGCGTAGTAAAAGTTCCAAAAGAGGCCCTGACAATTGACTAGGTGCTAGCTCACTCCTGCCAGGACAGAAGTACGCAATCCGCCTCCATCCTTTCCAGGCCATTGCGGAAAGACATTGCCCCAGGTTGGCTCCAATAAGGTATAGTGTGAACTATGCTCCTACCACAGTGGGTTGTCCGAAACCGATCTTAATGGGTAGAATAAGCAACAAGGCTCTAGCTGGCTGTCCGTGGCAGATGCAGGAGAGCGGGAACGCAGCCAACTCTCCATAGAAAACATCCCAGGGTAATGGATTGGAGACAGAAGCCTGAAATCATCACGTGCAGAAATGTCAATAAGGGCCAGCGTAGTACAAGTTCCCAAAGAGGCCCTGACAATTGACTAGGTGCTAGCTCACCCCAGCCAGGCCAGAAGAACGCAATCCGCCTCCATCCTTTCTAGGGCATTGCGGAAAGATATTGCCCCAGGTTGGCTCCACTAAGGCATAGTGTGAACTATGCTCCTACCACAGTGGGCTATCCGATACCGATCTTAATGTGTAGAATAAGCAACAGGGCTCTAGCTGGCTGTCAGTGGCAGAAGCAGGAGGGCAGGAAGGCAACCAACTCTCCATAGGAAACATCCCAGGGTAATGGATTGGAGACAAAAGCCTGAAATCATCACGTGCAGAAATGTCACAAAGGGCCAGCGTAGTACAAGTTCCCAAAGAGGCCCTGACAATTGACAAGGTGCTAGCTCACCGCTGCCAGGCCAGAAGAACGCAATCCGCCTCCATCCTTTCCAGGCCATTGCGGAAAGACATTGCCCAGGTTGGCTCCACTAAGGCATAGTGTGAACTATGCTTCTACCACAGTGGGCTATCCGAAATCGATGTTACTGGTTAGAATAAGCAACAGGGCTCTAGCTGGCTTTCAGTGGCAGATGCAGGAGGGCGGGAAGGCAGCCAACTCTCCACAGGAAACAACCCAGGGTAATGGATTGGAGACAGAAGCCTGAAATCATCACGTGCAGAAATGTCACTAAGGGCCAATGTAGTACAAGTTCCGAAAGAGGCCCTGACAATTGACTAGGTGCTAGCTCACCCCTGCCAGGCCATAAGAACTCAATCCACCGCCATCCTTCCCAGGCCATTGCGGAAAGACATTGCCCCAGGTTGGCTCCACTAAGGCATAGTGTGAACTATGCTTCTACCACAGTGGGCTCTCCGAAACCGATGTTACTGGTTAGAATAAGCAACAGGGCTCTAGCTAGCTGTCAGTGGCAGATGCAGGAGGGCGGGAAGGCAGCCAACTCTCCATAGGAAACAACCCAGGGTAATGGATTGGAGACAGAAGCCTGAAATCATCACGTGCAGAAATGTCACTAAGGGCCAATGTAGTACAAGTTCCGAAAGAGGCCTTGACAATTGACTATGTGCTAGCTCACCGCTGCCAGGCAGAAGAACGCAATCCGCCTCCATCCTTTCCAGGCCATTGAGGAATGACATTGCACCAGGTTGGCTCCACTAAGGCATAGTTTGAACTATGCTTCTACCACAGTGGGCTCTCCAAAACCGATGTTACTGGTTAGAATAAGCAACAGGGCTCTAGCTGGCTGTCAGTGGCAGATGCAGGAGGGCGGGAAGGCAGCCAACTCTCCATAGGAAACAACCCAGGGTAATGGATTGGAGACAGAAGCCTGAAATCATCACGTACAGAAATGTCACTAAGGGCCAATGTAGTACAAGTTCCGAAAGAGGCCCTGACAATTGACTAGGTGCTAGCTCACCCCTGTCAGGCCAGAAGAACTCAATCCGTCGCCATCCTTCCCAGGCCATTGCGGAAAGACATTGCCCCAGGTTGGCTCCACTAAGGCATAGTGTGAACTATGCTTCTACCACAGTGGGCTCTCCGAAACCGATGTTACTGGTTAGAATAAGCAACAGGGCTCTAGCTAGCTGTCAGTGGCAGATGCAGGAGGGCGGGAAGGCAGCGAACTCTCCATAGGAAACAACCCAGGGTAATGGATTGGAGAGAGAAGCCTGAAATCATCACGTGCAGAAATGTCACTAAGGGCCAATGTTGTACAAGTTCCGAAAGAGGCCTTGACAATTGACTACGTGCTAGCTCACCGCTGCCAGGCCAGAAGAACCCAATCCGCCTCCATCCTTTCCAGGCCATTGCGGAATGACATTGCACCAAGTTGGCTCCACTAAGACATAGTGTGAACTATGCTTCTACCACAGTGGGCTCTCCGAAACCGATGTTACTGGTTAGAATAAGCAACAGGGCTCTAGCTGGCTGTCAGTGGCAGATGCAGGAGGGCGGGAAGGCAGCCAACTCTCTATAGGAAACAACCCAGGGTAATGGATTGGAGAAGAAGCCTGAAATCATCACGTGCAGAAATGTCACTAAGGGCCAATGTAGTACAAGTTCCGAAAGAGGCCTTGACAATTGACTACGTGCTAGATCACCGCTGCCAGGCCAGAAGAACGCAATCCGCCTCCATCATTTCCAGGCCATTGCGGAATGACATTGCACCAGGTTGGCTCCACTAAGGCGTAGTGTTTACTATGCTTCTACCACAGTGGGCTCTCCGAAACCGATGTTACTGTTTAGAATAAGCAACAGGGCTCTAGCTGGCTGTCAGTGGCAGATGCAGGAGGGCCGGAAGGCAGCCAACTCTCCATAGGAAACAACCCAGGGTAATGGATTGGAGACAGAAGCCTGAAATCATCACGTGCAGAAATGTCACTAAGGGCCAATGTAGTACAAGTTCCGAAAGAGGCCCTGACAATTGACTAGGTGCTAGCTCACCCCTGCCAGGCCATAAGAACTCAATCCACCGCCATCCTTCCCAGGCCATTGCGGAAAGACATTGCCCCAGGTTGGCTCCACTAAGGCATAGTGTGAACTATGCTTCTACCACAGTGGGCTCTCCGAAACCGATGTTACTGGTTAGAATAAGCAACAGGGCTCTAGCTAGCTGTCAGTGGCAGATGCAGGAGGGCAGGAAGGCAGCGAACTCTCCATAGGAAACAACCCAGGGTAATGGATTGGAGAGAGAAGCCTGAAATCATAACGTGCAGAAATGTCACTAAGGGCCAATGTAGTACAAGTTCCTAAAGAGGCCTTGTCAATTAACTATGTGCTAGCTCACCGCTGCCAGGCCAGAAGAACGCAATCCGCCTCCATCCTTTCCAGGCCATTGCGGAATGACATTGCACCAAGTTGGCTCCACTAAGGCATAGTGTGAACTATGCTTCTACCACAGTGGGCTCTCCGAAACCGATGTAACTGGTTAGAATAAGCAACAGGGCTCTAGCTGGCTTTCAGTGGCAGATGCAGGAGGGCGGGAAGGCAGCCAACTCTCCACAGGAAACAACCCAGGGTAATGGATTGGAGACAGAAGCCTGAAATCATCACGTGCAGAAATGTCACTAAGGGCCAATGTAGTACAAGTTCCGAAAGAGGCCCTGACAATTGACTAGGTGCTAGCTCACCCCTGCCAGGCCATAAGAACTCAATCCGCCGCCATCCTTCCCAGGCCATTGCGGAAAGACATTGCCCCAGGTTGGCTCCACTAAGGCATAGTGTGAACTATGCTTCTACCACAGTGGGCTATCCGAAACCGATGTTACTGGTTAGAATGAGCAACAGGGCTCTAGCTAGCTGTCAGTGGCAGATGCAGGAGGGCGGGAAGGCAGCGAACTCTCCATAGGAAACAACCCAGGGTAATGGATTGGAGAGAGAAACCTGAAATCATCACGTGCAGAAATGTCACTAAGGGCCAATGTAGTACAAGTTCCGAAAGAGGCCTTGTCAATTGACTACGTGCTAGCTAACCGCTGCCAGGCCAGAAGAACGCAATCCGCCTCCATCCTTTCCAGGCCATTGCGGAATGACATTGCACCAAGTTGGCTCCACTAAGGCATAGTGTGAACTATGCTTCTACCACAGTGGGCTCTCCGAAACCGATGTAACTGGTTAGAATAAGCAACAGGGCTCTAGCTGGCTGTCAGTGGCAGATGCAGGAGGGCCGGAAGGCAGCCAACTCTCCATAGGAAACAACCCAGGGTAATGGATTGGAGAGAGAAGCCTGAAATCATCACGTGCAGAAATGTCACTAAGGGCCAATGTAGTACAATTCCGAAAGAGGCCCTGACAATTGAGTAGGTGCTAGCTCACCCCTGCCAGGCAATAAGAACTCAATCCGCCGCCATCCTTCCCAGGCCATTGCGGAAAGACATTGCCCCAGGTTGGCTACACTAAGGCATAGTGTGAACTATGCTCCTACCACAGTGGGCTATCCGAAACCGATCTTAATGGGAAGAATAAGCATCAGAGCTCTAGCTGGCTGTCCGTGACCGATGCAGGAGGGAGGGAAGGCAGCCAACTCTCCATAGGAAACAATACAGGGTAATGGATTGGAGACAGAAGCCTGAAATCATCACGTGCAGAAATGTCACTAAGGGCTAGCGTAGTACAAGTTCCCAAAGAGGCCCTGACAATTGACTAGGTGCTAGCTCACCTCTGCCAGGCCAGAAGAACGCAATCCGCCTCCATCCTTTCCAGGGCATTGCGGAAAGACATTGCCCCAGGTTGGCTACAGTAAGGCATAGTGTGAACTATGCTCCTACCACAGTGGGCTATCCGACACCGATCTTAATTGGTAGAATAAGCATCAGGGCTCTAGCTGGCTGTCCGTGGCAGATGCAGGAGGGCGGGAAGGCAGCCAACTCTCCATAGGATACATCCCAGGTTAATGGATTGGAGACAGAAGCATGAAATCATCACATGTAGAAATGTCAATAAGGGCCAGCGTAGTAAAAGTTCCCAAAGAGGCCCTGACAATTGACTAGGTGCTAGCTCACCGCTGCCAGGCCAGAAGAACGCAATCCGCATCCATCCTTTCCAGCGCATTGTGGAAAGACATTGCCCCAGGCTGGCTCCTCTAAGGCATAGTGTGAACTATGCTCCTATCACAGTGGGCTATCCGAAACCGATCTTAATTGGTAGAATAAGCATCAGGGCTCTAGCTGGCTGTCAGTGGCACATGCAGGAGGGCGGGAAGGCAGCCAACTCCCCATAGGAAAAATCCCAGGGTAATGGATTGGAGACAGAAGCATGAAATCATCACATGTAGAAATGTCAATAAGGGCCAGCGTAGTACAAGTTCAGAAAGAGGCCCTGACAATTGACTAGGTGCTAGCTCACACCTGCCAGGCCAGAAGAACCCAATCCGCCTCCATCCTTTCAAGGGCATTGCGGAAAGACATTGCCCCAGGTGTCTCCACTAAGGCATAGTGTAAACTATGCTCCTACCACAGTGGGATATCCGATACCGATCTTAATGTGTAGAATAAGCAACAGGGCTCTAGCTGGCTGTCAGTGGCAGATGCAGGAGGGCAGGAAGGCTACCAACTCTCCATAGGAATCATCCCAGGGTAATGGATTGGAGACAGAAGCCTGAAATCAACACGTGCAGAAATGTCACAAAGGGCCAGCGTAGTACCAGTTCCCAAAGAGGCCCTGACAATTGACTAGGTGCTAGCTCACCGCTGCCAGGCCAGAAGAACGCAATCCGCCTCCATCCTTCCCAGGCCATTGCGGAAAGACATTGCCCCAGGCTGGCTCCTCTAAGGCATAGTGTAAACTATGCTCCTACCTCAGTGGGCTATCCGAAACCGATCTTAATGGGTAGAATAAGCAACAGAGCTCTAGCTGGCTGTCAGTGGCAGATGCAGGAGGGCAGGAAGGCAGCCAACTCTCCATAGGAAAAATCCCAGGGTAATGGATTGGAGACAGAAGCCTGAAATCATCACGTGCAGAAATGTCAAGTAGAGCCAGCGTAGTACAAGAACCCAAAGAGGCCCTGACAATTGACTAGGTGCTAGCTCACCTCTGCCAGGCCAGAAGAACTCAATCCGCCTCCATCCTTTCCAGGCCATTGCGGAAAGACATTGCCCCAGGTTGGCTCCAATAAGGTATAGTGTGAACTATGCTCCTACCACAGTGGGCTATCCGACACCGATCTTAATTGGTAGAATAAGCATCAGGGCTCTAGCTGGCTGTCCGTGGCAGATGCAGGAGGGCGGGAAGGCAGCCAACTCTCCATAGGATACATCCCAGGGTAATGGATTGGAGACAGAAGCATGAAATCATCACATGTAGAAATGTCAATAAGGGCCAGCGTAGTAAAAGTTCCCAAAGAGGCCCTGACAATTGACTAGGTGCTAGCTCACCGCTGCCAGGCCAGAAGAATGCAATCCGCATCCTTCCTTTCCAGGGCATTGCGGAAAGACATTGCCCCAGGCTGGCTCCACTAAGGCATAGTGTGAACTATGCTCCTATCACAGTGGGCTATCCGAAACCGATCTTAATTGGTAGAATAAGCATCAGGGCTCTAGCTGGCTGTCCGTGGCAGATGCAGGAGGGCGGGAAGGCAGCCAACTCTCCATAGGATACATCCCAGGGTAATGGATTGGAAACAGAAGCCTGAAATCATCACGTGCAGAAATGTCAATAAGGGCCATCGTAGTACAAGTTCCCAAAGAGGCCCTGACAATTGACTAGGTGCTAGCTCACCGCAGCCAGGCCAGAAGAACGCAATCCGCCTCCATCCTTTCCAGGCCATTGCGGAAAGACATTGCCCCAGGTTGGCTACAGTAAGGCATAGTGTGAACTATGCTCCTACCACAGTGGGCTATCCGAAACCGATCTTAATGGGAAGAATAAGCATCAGGGCTCTAGCTGGCTGTCCGTGACCGATGCAGGAGGGCGGGAAGGCAGCCAACTCTCCATAGGAAACAATCCAGTGCAATGGATTGGTGACAGAAGCCTGAAATCATCACGTGCAGAAATGTCACTAAGGGCCAGCGTAGTACAAGTTCCAAAAGAGGCCCTGAAAATTGACTAGGTGCTAGCTCACTCCTGCCATGACAGAAGTACGCAATCCGCCTCCATCCTTTCCAGGGCATTGCGGAAAGACATTGCCCCAGGTTGGCTCCAATAAGGTATAGTGTGAACTATGCTCCTACCACAGTGGGCTGTCCGAAACCGATCTTAATGGGTAGAATAAGCAACAAGGCTCTAGCTGGCTGTCCGTGACAGATGCAGGAGGGCGGGAAGGCAGCCAACTCTCCATAGGATACAACCCAGGGTAATGGATTGGAGACAGAAGCCTGTAATCATCACATGTAGAAATGTCACTAAGGGCCAGCGTAGTACAAGTTCACAAAGAGACCCTGACAATTGACTAGGAGCTAGCTCACCGCTGCCAGGCCAGAAGAACGCAATCCGCCTCCATCCTTTCCAGGCCATTGCAGAAAGACATTGCCCCAGGTTGGCTACAGTAAGGCATAGTGTGAACTATGCTCCTACCACAGTGGGCTATCCGAAACCGATCTTAATTGGTAGAATAAGCATCAGGGCTCTAGCTGGCTGTCCGTGACAGATGCAGGAGGGCGGGAAGGCAGCCAACTCTCCATAGGATACAACCCAGGGTAATGGATTGGAGACAGAAGCCTGTAATCATCACATGTAGAAAAGTCAATAAGGGCCAGCGTAGTAAAAGTTCCAAAAGAGGCCCTGACAATTGACTAGGTGCTAGCTCACCGCTGCCAGGCCAGAAGAACGCAATCCGCATCCATCCTTTCCAGGCCATTGCGGAAAGACATTGCCCCAGGTTGGCTACAGTAAGGCATAGTGTGAACTATGCTCCTACCACAGTGGGCTATCCGAAACCGATCTTAATTGGTAGAATAAGCATCAGGGCTCTAGCTGGCTGTCCGTGACAGATGCAGGAGGGCGGGAAGGCAGCCAACTCTCCATAGGATACATCCCAGGGTAATGGATTGGAGACAGAAGCCTGTAATCATCACATGTAGAAATGTCAATAAGGGCCAGCGTAGTAAAAGTTCCAAAAGAGGCCCTGACAATTGACTAGGTGCTAGCTCACCGCTGCCAGGCCAGAAGAACGCAATCCGCATCCATCCTTTCCAGCGCATTGTGGAAAGACATTGCCCCAGGCTGGCTCCTCTAAGGCATAGTGTGAACTATGCTCCTATCACAGTGGGCTATCCGACACCGATCTTAATTGGTAGAATAAGCATCGGGGCTCTAGCTGGCTGTCCGTGGCAGATGCAGGAGGGCGGGAAGGCAGCCAACTCTCCATAGGATACATCCCAGGGTAATGGATTGGAGACAGAAGCCTGTAATCATCACATGTAGAAATGTCAATAAGGGCCAGCGTAGTAAAAGTTCCAAAAGAGGCCCTGACAATTGACTAGGTGCTAGCTCACTCCTGCCAGGACAGAAGTACGCAATCCGCCTCCATCCTTTCCAGGCCATTGCGGAAAGACATTGCCCCAGGTTGGCTCCAATAAGGTATAGTGTGAACTATGCTCCTACCACAGTGGGTTGTCCGAAACCGATCTTAATGGGTAGAATAAGCAACAAGGCTCTAGCTGGCTGTCCGTGGCAGATGCAGGAGAGCGGGAACGCAGCCAACTCTCCATAGAAAACATCCCAGGGTAATGGATTGGAGACAGAAGCCTGAAATCATCACGTGCAGAAATGTCAATAAGGGCCAGCGTAGTACAAGTTCCCAAAGAGGCCCTGACAATTGACTAGGTGCTAGCTCACCCCAGCCAGGCCAGAAGAACGCAATCCGCCTCCATCCTTTCTAGGGCATTGCGGAAAGATATTGCCCCAGGTTGGCTCCACTAAGGCATAGTGTGAACTATGCTCCTACCACAGTGGGCTATCCGATACCGATCTTAATGTGTAGAATAAGCAACAGGGCTCTAGCTGGCTGTCAGTGGCAGAAGCAGGAGGGCAGGAAGGCAACCAACTCTCCATAGGAAACATCCCAGGGTAATGGATTGGAGACAAAAGCCTGAAATCATCACGTGCAGAAATGTCACAAAGGGCCAGCGTAGTACAAGTTCCCAAAGAGGCCCTGACAATTGACAAGGTGCTAGCTCACCGCTGCCAGGCCAGAAGAACGCAATCCGCCTCCATCCTTTCCAGGCCATTGCGGAAAGACATTGCCCAGGTTGGCTCCACTAAGGCATAGTGTGAACTATGCTTCTACCACAGTGGGCTATCCGAAATCGATGTTACTGGTTAGAATAAGCAACAGGGCTCTAGCTGGCTTTCAGTGGCAGATGCAGGAGGGCGGGAAGGCAGCCAACTCTCCACAGGAAACAACCCAGGGTAATGGATTGGAGACAGAAGCCTGAAATCATCACGTGCAGAAATGTCACTAAGGGCCAATGTAGTACAAGTTCCGAAAGAGGCCCTGACAATTGACTAGGTGCTAGCTCACCCCTGCCAGGCCATAAGAACTCAATCCACCGCCATCCTTCCCAGGCCATTGCGGAAAGACATTGCCCCAGGTTGGCTCCACTAAGGCATAGTGTGAACTATGCTTCTACCACAGTGGGCTCTCCGAAACCGATGTTACTGGTTAGAATAAGCAACAGGGCTCTAGCTAGCTGTCAGTGGCAGATGCAGGAGGGCGGGAAGGCAGCCAACTCTCCATAGGAAACAACCCAGGGTAATGGATTGGAGACAGAAGCCTGAAATCATCACGTGCAGAAATGTCACTAAGGGCCAATGTAGTACAAGTTCCGAAAGAGGCCTTGACAATTGACTATGTGCTAGCTCACCGCTGCCAGGCAGAAGAACGCAATCCGCCTCCATCCTTTCCAGGCCATTGAGGAATGACATTGCACCAGGTTGGCTCCACTAAGGCATAGTTTGAACTATGCTTCTACCACAGTGGGCTCTCCAAAACCGATGTTACTGGTTAGAATAAGCAACAGGGCTCTAGCTGGCTGTCAGTGGCAGATGCAGGAGGGCGGGAAGGCAGCCAACTCTCCATAGGAAACAACCCAGGGTAATGGATTGGAGACAGAAGCCTGAAATCATCACGTACAGAAATGTCACTAAGGGCCAATGTAGTACAAGTTCCGAAAGAGGCCCTGACAATTGACTAGGTGCTAGCTCACCCCTGTCAGGCCAGAAGAACTCAATCCGTCGCCATCCTTCCCAGGCCATTGCGGAAAGACATTGCCCCAGGTTGGCTCCACTAAGGCATAGTGTGAACTATGCTTCTACCACAGTGGGCTCTCCGAAACCGATGTTACTGGTTAGAATAAGCAACAGGGCTCTAGCTAGCTGTCAGTGGCAGATGCAGGAGGGCGGGAAGGCAGCGAACTCTCCATAGGAAACAACCCAGGGTAATGGATTGGAGAGAGAAGCCTGAAATCATCACGTGCAGAAATGTCACTAAGGGCCAATGTTGTACAAGTTCCGAAAGAGGCCTTGACAATTGACTACGTGCTAGCTCACCGCTGCCAGGCCAGAAGAACCCAATCCGCCTCCATCCTTTCCAGGCCATTGCGGAATGACATTGCACCAAGTTGGCTCCACTAAGACATAGTGTGAACTATGCTTCTACCACAGTGGGCTCTCCGAAACCGATGTTACTGGTTAGAATAAGCAACAGGGCTCTAGCTGGCTGTCAGTGGCAGATGCAGGAGGGCGGGAAGGCAGCCAACTCTCTATAGGAAACAACCCAGGGTAATGGATTGGAGAAGAAGCCTGAAATCATCACGTGCAGAAATGTCACTAAGGGCCAATGTAGTACAAGTTCCGAAAGAGGCCTTGACAATTGACTACGTGCTAGATCACCGCTGCCAGGCCAGAAGAACGCAATCCGCCTCCATCATTTCCAGGCCATTGCGGAATGACATTGCACCAGGTTGGCTCCACTAAGGCGTAGTGTTTACTATGCTTCTACCACAGTGGGCTCTCCGAAACCGATGTTACTGTTTAGAATAAGCAACAGGGCTCTAGCTGGCTGTCAGTGGCAGATGCAGGAGGGCCGGAAGGCAGCCAACTCTCCATAGGAAACAACCCAGGGTAATGGATTGGAGACAGAAGCCTGAAATCATCACGTGCAGAAATGTCACTAAGGGCCAATGTAGTACAAGTTCCGAAAGAGGCCCTGACAATTGACTAGGTGCTAGCTCACCCCTGCCAGGCCATAAGAACTCAATCCACCGCCATCCTTCCCAGGCCATTGCGGAAAGACATTGCCCCAGGTTGGCTCCACTAAGGCATAGTGTGAACTATGCTTCTACCACAGTGGGCTCTCCGAAACCGATGTTACTGGTTAGAATAAGCAACAGGGCTCTAGCTAGCTGTCAGTGGCAGATGCAGGAGGGCAGGAAGGCAGCGAACTCTCCATAGGAAACAACCCAGGGTAATGGATTGGAGAGAGAAGCCTGAAATCATAACGTGCAGAAATGTCACTAAGGGCCAATGTAGTACAAGTTCCTAAAGAGGCCTTGTCAATTAACTATGTGCTAGCTCACCGCTGCCAGGCCAGAAGAACGCAATCCGCCTCCATCCTTTCCAGGCCATTGCGGAATGACATTGCACCAAGTTGGCTCCACTAAGGCATAGTGTGAACTATGCTTCTACCACAGTGGGCTCTCCGAAACCGATGTAACTGGTTAGAATAAGCAACAGGGCTCTAGCTGGCTTTCAGTGGCAGATGCAGGAGGGCGGGAAGGCAGCCAACTCTCCACAGGAAACAACCCAGGGTAATGGATTGGAGACAGAAGCCTGAAATCATCACGTGCAGAAATGTCACTAAGGGCCAATGTAGTACAAGTTCCGAAAGAGGCCCTGACAATTGACTAGGTGCTAGCTCACCCCTGCCAGGCCATAAGAACTCAATCCGCCGCCATCCTTCCCAGGCCATTGCGGAAAGACATTGCCCCAGGTTGGCTCCACTAAGGCATAGTGTGAACTATGCTTCTACCACAGTGGGCTATCCGAAACCGATGTTACTGGTTAGAATGAGCAACAGGGCTCTAGCTAGCTGTCAGTGGCAGATGCAGGAGGGCGGGAAGGCAGCGAACTCTCCATAGGAAACAACCCAGGGTAATGGATTGGAGAGAGAAACCTGAAATCATCACGTGCAGAAATGTCACTAAGGGCCAATGTAGTACAAGTTCCGAAAGAGGCCTTGTCAATTGACTACGTGCTAGCTAACCGCTGCCAGGCCAGAAGAACGCAATCCGCCTCCATCCTTTCCAGGCCATTGCGGAATGACATTGCACCAAGTTGGCTCCACTAAGGCATAGTGTGAACTATGCTTCTACCACAGTGGGCTCTCCGAAACCGATGTAACTGGTTAGAATAAGCAACAGGGCTCTAGCTGGCTGTCAGTGGCAGATGCAGGAGGGCCGGAAGGCAGCCAACTCTCCATAGGAAACAACCCAGGGTAATGGATTGGAGAGAGAAGCCTGAAATCATCACGTGCAGAAATGTCACTAAGGGCCAATGTAGTACAATTCCGAAAGAGGCCCTGACAATTGAGTAGGTGCTAGCTCACCCCTGCCAGGCAATAAGAACTCAATCCGCCGCCATCCTTCCCAGGCCATTGCGGAAAGACATTGCCCCAGGTTGGCTACACTAAGGCATAGTGTGAACTATGCTTCTACCACAGTGGGCTATCCGAAACTGATGTTACTGTTTAGAATAAGCAACAGGGCTCTAGCTGGCTGTCACTGGCAGATGCAGGAGGGCGGGAAGGCAGCGAACTCTCCATAGGAAACAACCCAGGGTAATGGATTGGAGACAGAAGCCTGAAATCATCACGTGCAGAAATGTGACTAAGGGCCAATGTAGTACAAGTTCCGAAAGAGGCCCTGACAATTAACTAGGTGCTAGTTCAACCCTGCCAGGCCAGAAGAACTCAATACGCCGCCATCCTTTCCAGGCCATTGCGGAATGACATTGCCCAGGTTGGCTCCACTAAGGCATAGTGTGAACTATGCTTCTACCACAGTGGGCTCTCCGAAACTCATGTTACTGGTTAGAATAAGCAACAGGGCTCTAGCTGGCTGTCAGTGGCAGATGCAGGAGGGCGGGAAGGCAGCCAACTCTCCATAGGAAACAACCCAGGGTAATGGATTGGAGACAGAAGCCTGAAATCATCACGTGCAGAAATGTCACTAAGGGCCAATGTAGTACAAGTTCTGAAAGAGGCCCTGACAATTGACTAGGTGCTAGCTCTCCCCTGCCAGGCCAGAAGAACTCAATCCGCCGCCATCCTTCCTAGGCCTTTGCGGAAAGACATTGCCCCAGGTTGGCTACACAAAGGCATAGTGTGAACTATGCTTCTACCACAGTGGGCTATCCGAAACCGATGTTACTAGTTAGAATAAGCAACAGGGCTCTAGCTGGCTGTCAGTGGCAGATGCAGGAGGGCGGGAAGGCAGCCAACTCTCCACAGGAAACAACCCAGGGTAATGGATTGGAGACAGAAGCCTGAAATCATCACGTGCAGAAATGTCACTAAGGGCCAATGTAGTACAAGTTCCGAAAGAGGCCCTGACAATTGACTAAGTGCTAGCTCACCCCTGCCAGGCCAAAAGAACGCAATCCGCCTCCATCCTTTCCAGGCCATTGCGGAATGACATTGCCCCAGGTTGGCTCCTCTAAGGCATAGTGTGAACTATGCTTCTACCACAGTGGGCTCTCCGAAACCGATGTTACTGGTTAGAATAAGCAACAGGGCTCTAGCTGGCTGTCAGTGGCAGATGCAGGAGGGCCGGAAGGCAGCCAACTCTCCATAGGAAACAACCCAGGGTAATGGATTGGAGACAGAAGCCTGAAATCATCACGTGAAGAAATGTCACTAAGGGCCAATGTAGTACAAGTTCCGAAAGAGGCCCTGACAATTGACTAGGTGCTAGCTCACCCCTGTCAGGCCAGAAGAACTCAATCCGCCGCCATCCTTCAAAGTCCATTGCGGAAAGACATTGTCCCAGGTTGGCTCCACTAAGGCATAGTGTGAACTATGCTTCTACCACAGTGGGCTCTCCGAAACCGATGTTACTGGTTAGAATAAGCAACAGGGCTCTAGCTGGCTGTCAGTGGCAGATGAAGGAGGGCCGGAAGGCAGCCAACTCTCCATAGGAAACAACCCAGGGTAATGGATTGGAGACAGAAGCCTGAAATCATCACGTGCAGAAATGTCACTAAGGGCCAATGTAGTACAAGTTCCGAAAGAGGCCCTGACAATTGACTAGGTGCTAGCTCACCCCTGTCAGGCCAGAAGAACTCAATCCGCCGCCATCCTTCCCAGGCCATTGCGGAATGAAATTGCCCAGGTTGGCTCCACTAAGGCATAGTGTGAACTATGCTTCTACCACAGTGGGCTCTCCGAAACCGATGTTACTGGTTAGAATAACCAACAGGGCTTTAGCTGGCTGTCAGTGGCAGATGCAGGAGGGCCGGAAGGCAGCCAACTCTCCATCGGAAACAACCCAGGGTAATGGATTGGAGACAGAAGCCTGAAATCATCACGTGCAGAAATGTTACTAAGGGCCAATGTAGTACAAGTTCCGAAAGAGGCCCTGACAATTGACTAAGTGCTAGCTCACCCCTGCCAGGCCAGAAGAACTCAATCCGCCGCCATCCTTCAAAGTCCATTGCGGAAAGACATTGTCCCAGGTTGGCTCCACTAAGGCATAGTGTGAACTATGCTTCTACCACAGTGGGCTCTCCGAAACCGATGTTACTGGTTAGAATAAGCAACAGGGCTCTAGCTGGCTGTCAGTGGCAGATGAAGGAGGGCCGGAAGGCAGCCAACTCTCCAGAGGAAACAACCCAGGGTAATGGATTGGAGACAGAAGCCTGAAATCATCACGTGCAGAAATGTCACTAAGGGCCAATGTAGTACAAGTTCCGAAAGAGGCCCTGACAATTGACTAGGTGCTAGCTCACCCCTGTCAGGCCAGAAGAACTCAATCCGCCGCCATCCTTCAAAGTCCATTGCGGAAAGACATTGTCCCAGGTTGGCTCCACTAAGGCATAGTGTGAACTATGCTTCTACCACAGTGGGCTCTCCGAAACCGATGTTACTGGTTAGAATAAGCAACAGGGCTCTAGCTGGCTGTCAGTGGCAGATGAAGGAGGGCCGGAAGGCAGCCAACTCTCCATAGGAAACAACCCAGGGTAATGGATTGGAGACAGAAGCCTGAAATCATCACGTGCAGAAATGTCACTAAGGGCCAATGTAGTACAAGTTCCGAAAGAGGCCCTGACAATTGACTAGGTGCTAGCTCACCCCTGTCAGGCCAGAAGAACTCAATCCGCCGCCATCCTTCCCAGGCCATTGCGGAATGACATTTCCCAGGTTGGCTCCACTAAGGCATAGTGTGAACTATGCTTCTACCACAGTGGGCTATCCGAAACCGATGTTACTGGTTAGAATAAGCAACAGGGCTCTAGCTGGCTGTCAGTGGCAGATGAAGGAGGGCCGGAAGGCAGCCAACTCTCCATAGGAAACAACCCAGGGTAATGGATTGGAGACAGAAGCCTGAAATCATCACGTGCAGAAATGTCACTAAGGGCCAATGTAGTACAAGTTCCGAAAGAGGCCCTGACAATTGACTAGGTGCTAGCTCACCCCTGTCAGGCCAGAAGAACTCAATCCGCCGCCATCCTTCAAAGTCCATTGCGGAAAGACATTGTCCCAGGTTGGCTCCACTAAGGCATAGTGTGAACTATGCTTCTACCACAGTGGGCTCTCCGAAACCGATGTTACTGGTTAGAATAAGCAACAGGGCTCTAGCTGGCTGTCAGTGGCAGATGAAGGAGGGCCGGAAGGCAGCCAACTCTCCATAGGAAACAACCCAGGGTAATGGATTGGAGACAGAAGCGTGAAATCATCAAGTGCAGAAATGTCACTAAGGGCCAATGTAGTACAAGTTCCGAAAGAGGCCCTGACAATTGACTAGGTGCTAGCTCACCCCTGTCAGGCCAGAAGAACTCAATCCGCCGCCATCCTTCCCAGGCCATTGCGGAAAGACATTGTTCCAGGTTGGCTCCACTAAGGCATAGTGTGAACTATGCTTCTACCACAGTGGGCTCTCCGAAACCGATGTTACTGGTTAGAATAAGCAACAGGGCTCTAGCTGGCTGTCAGTGGCAGATGCAGGAGGGCCGGAAGGCAGCCAACTCTCCATAGGAAACAACCCAGGGTAATGGATTGGAGACAGAAGCCTGAAATCATCACGTGCAGAAATGTCACTAAGGGCCAATGTAGTACAAGTTCCGAAAGAGGTCTTGACAATTGACTAGGTGCTAGCTCACCGCTGCGAGGCCAGAAGAACGCAATCCGCCTCCATCCTTTCCAGGCCATTGCGGAATGACATTGCCCAGGTTGGCTCCACTAAGGCATAGTGTGAACTATGCTTCTACCACAGTGGGCTCTCCGAAACCGATGTTACTGGTTAGAATAAGCAACAGGGCTCTAGCTGGCTGTCAGTGGCAGATGCAGGAGGGCGGGAAGGCAGCCAACTCTCCATAGGAAACAACCCAGGGTAATGGATTGGAGACAGAAGCCTGAAATCATCACGTGCAGAAATGTCACTAAGGGCCAATGTAGTACATGTTCTGAAAGAGGCCCTGACAATTGACTAGGTGCTAGCTCTCCCCTGCCAGGCCAGAAGAACTCAATCCGCCGCCATCCTTCCTAGGCCTTTGCGGAAAGACATTGCCCCAGGTTGGCTACACAAAGGCATAGTGTGAACTATGCTTCTACCACAGTGGGCTATCCGAAACCGATGTTACTGGTTAGAATAAGCAACAGGGCTCTAGCTGGCTGTCAGTGGCAGATGCAGGAGGGCGGGAAGGCAGCCAACTCTCCACAGGAAACAACCCAGGGTAATGGATTGGAGACAGAAGCCTGAAATCATCACGTGCAGAAATGTCACTAAGGGCCAATGTAGTACAAGTTCCGAAAGAGGCCCTGACAATTGACTAAGTGCTAGCTCACCCCTGCCAGGCCAGAAGAACGCAATCCGCCTCCATCCTTTCCAGGCCATTGCGGAATGACATTGCCCCAGGTTGGTTCCACTAAGGCATAGTGTGAACTATGCTTCTACCACAGTGGGCTCTCCGAAACCGATGTTACTGGTTAGAATAAGCAACAGGGCTCTAGCTGGCTGTCAGTGGCAGATGCAGGAGGGCGGGAAGGCAGCCAACTCTCCATAGGAAACAACCCAGGGTAATGGATTGGAGACAGAAGCCTGAAATCATCACGTGAAGAAATGTCACTAAGGGCCAATGTAGTACAAGTTCCGAAAGAGGCCCTGACAATTTACTAGGTGCTAGCTCACCCCAGTCAGGCCAGAAGAACTCAATCCGCCGCCATCCTTCAAAGTCCATTGCGGAAAGACATTGTCCCAGGTTGGCTCCACTAAGGCATAGTGTGAACTATGCTTCTACCACAGTGGGCTCTCCGAAACCGATGTTACTGGTTAGAATAAGCAACAGGGCTCTAGCTGGCTGTCAGTGGCAGATGAAGGAGGGCCGGAAGGCAGCCAACTCTCCATAGGAAACAACCCAGGGTAATGGATTGGAGACAGAAGCCTGAAATCATCACGTGCAGAAATGTCACTAAGGGCCAATGTAGTACAAGTTCCGAAAGAGGCCCTGACAATTGACTAGGTGCTAGCTCACCCCTGTCAGGCCAGAAGAACTCAATCCGCCGCCATCCTTCCCAGGCCATTGCGGAATGACATTGCCCAGGTTGGCTCCACTAAGGCATAGTGTGAACTATGCTTCTACCACAGTGGGCTCTCCGAAACCGATGTTACTGGTTAGAATAAGCAACAGGGCTCTAGCTGGCTGTCAGTGGCAGATGCAGGAGGGCCGGAAGGCAGCCAACTCTCCATAGGAAACAACCCAGGGTAATGGATTGGAGACAGAAGCCTGAAATCATCACGTGCAGAAATGTCACTAAGGGCCAATGTAGTACAAGTTCCGAAAGAGGCCCTGACAATTGACTAGGTGCTAGCTCACCCCTGTCAGGCCAGAAGAACTCAATCCGCCGCCATCCTTCAAAGTCCATTGCGGAAAGACATTGTCCCAGGTTGGCTCCACTAAGGCATAGTGTGAACTATGCTTCTACCACAGTGGGCTCTCCGAAACCGATGTTACTGGTTAGAATAAGCAACAGGGCTTTAGCTGGCTGTCAGTGGCAGCTGCAGGAGGGCCGGAAGGCAGCCAACTCTCCATAGGAAACAACCCAGGGTAATGGATTGGAGACAGAAGCCTGAAATCATCACGTGCAGAAATGTCACTAAGGGCCAATGTAGTACAAGTTCCGAAAGAGGCCCTGACAATTGACTAAGTGCTAGCTCACCCCTGCCATGCCAGAAGAACTCAATCCGCCGCCATCCTTCAAAGTCCATTGCGGAAAGATATTGTCCCAGGTTGGCTCCACTAAGGCATAGTGTGAACTATGCTTCTACCACAGTGGGCTCTCCGAAACCGATGTTACTGGTTAGAATAAGCAACAGGGCTCTAGCTGGCTGTCAGTGGCAGATGAAGGAGGGCCGGAAGGCAGCCAACTCTCCATAGGAAACAACCCAGGGTAATGGATTGGAGACAGAAGCCTGAAATCATCACGTGCAGAAATGTCACTAAGGGCCAATGTAGTACAAGTTCCGAAAGAGGCCCTGACAATTGACTAGGTGCTAGCTCACCCCTGTCAGGCCAGAAGAACTCAATCCGCCGCCATCCTTCCCAGGCCATTGCGGAATGACATTGCCCACGTTGGCTCCACTAAGGCATAGTGTGAACTATGCTTCTACCACAGTGGGCTCTCCGAAACCGATGTTACTGTTTAGAATAAGCAACAGGGCTCTAGCTGGCTGTCAGTGGCAGATGCAGGAGGGCGGGAAGGCAGCCAACTCTCCATAGGAAACAACCCAGGGTAATGGATTGGAGACAGAAGCCTGAAATCATCACGTGCAGAAATGTCACTAAGGGCCAATGTAGTACAAGTTCCGAAAGAGGTCTTGACAATTGACTAGGTGCTAGCTCACCGCTGCGAGGCCAGAAGAACGCAATCCGCCTCCATCCTTTCCAGGCCATTGCGGAATGACATTGCCCAGGTTGGCTCCACTAAGGCATAGTGTGAACTATGCTTCTACCACAGTGGGCTCTCCGAAACCGATGTTACTGGTTAGAATAAGCAACAGGGCTCTAGCTGGCTGTCAGTGGCAGATGCAGGAGGGCGGGAAGGCAGCCAACTCTCCATAGGAAACAACCCAGGGTAATGGATTGGAGACAGAAGCCTGAAATCATCACGTGCAGAAATGTCACTAAGGGCCAATGTAGTACAAGTTCTGAAAGAGGCCCTGACAATTGACTAGGTGCTAGCTCTCCCCTGCCAGGCCAGAAGAACTCAATCCGCCGCCATCCTTCCTAGGCCTTTGCGGAAAGACATTGCCCCAGGTTGGCTACACAAAGGCATAGTGTGAACTATGCTTCTACCACAGTGGGCTATCCGAAACCGATGTTACTGGTTAGAATAAGCAACAGGGCTCTAGCTGGCTGTCAGTGGCAGATGAAGGAGGGCCGGAAGGCAGCCAACTCTCCACAGGAAACAACCCAGGGTAATGGATTGGAGACAGAAGCCTGAAATCATCACGTGCAGAAATGTCACTAAGGGCCAATGTAGTACAAGTTCCGAAAGAGGCCCTGACAATTGACTAGGTGCTAGCTCACCCCTGTCAGGCCAGAAGAACTCAATCCGCCACCATCCTTCCCAGGCCATTGCGGAATGACATTGCCCACGTTGGCTCCACTAAGGCATAGTGTGAACTATGCTTCTACCACAGTGGGCTCTCCGAAACCGATGTTACTGTTTAGAATAAGCAACAGGGCTCTAGCTGGCTGTCAGTGGCAGATGCAGGAGGGCGGGAAGGCAGCCAACTCTCCATAGGAAACAACCCAGGGTAATGGATTGGAGACAGAAGCCTGAAATCATCACGTGCAGAAATGTCACTAAGGGCCAATGTAGTACAAGTTCCGAAAGAGGTCTTGACAATTGACTAGGTGCTAGCTCACCGCTGCGAGGCCAGAAGAACGCAATCCGCCTCCATCCTTTCCAGGCCATTGCGGAATGACATTGCCCAGGTTGGCTCCACTAAGGCATAGTGTGAACTATGCTTCTACCACAGTGGGCTCTCCGAAACCGATGTTACTGGTTAGAATAAGCAACAGGGCTCTAGCTGGCTGTCAGTGGCAGATGCAGGAGGGCGGGAAGGCAGCCAACTCTCCATAGGAAACAACCCAGGGTAATGGATTGGAGACAGAAGCCTGAAATCATCACGTGCAGAAATGTCACTAAGGGCCAATGTAGTACATGTTCTGAAAGAGGCCCTGACAATTGACTAGGTGCTAGCTCTCCCCTGCCAGGCCAGAAGAACTCAATCCGCCGCCATCCTTCCTAGGCCTTTGCGGAAAGACATTGCCCCAGGTTGGCTACACAAAGGCATAGTGTGAACTATGCTTCTACCACAGTGGGCTATCCGAAACCGATGTTACTGGTTAGAATAAGCAACAGGGCTCTAGCTGGCTGTCAGTGGCAGATGCAGGAGGGCGGGAAGGCAGCCAACTCTCCACAGGAAACAACCCAGGGTAATGGATTGGAGACAGAAGCCTGAAATCATCACGTGCAGAAATGTCACTAAGGGCCAATGTAGTACAAGTTCCGAAAGAGGCCCTGACAATTGACTAAGTGCTAGCTCACCCCTGCCAGGCCAGAAGAACGCAATCCGCCTCCATCCTTTCCAGGCCATTGCGGAATGACATTGCCCCAGGTTGGTTCCACTAAGGCATAGTGTGAACTATGCTTCTACCACAGTGGGCTCTCCGAAACCGATGTTACTGGTTAGAATAAGCAACAGGGCTCTAGCTGGCTGTCAGTGGCAGATGCAGGAGGGCGGGAAGGCAGCCAACTCTCCATAGGAAACAACCCAGGGTAATGGATTGGAGACAGAAGCCTGAAATCATCACGTGAAGAAATGTCACTAAGGGCCAATGTAGTACAAGTTCCGAAAGAGGCCCTGACAATTTACTAGGTGCTAGCTCACCCCAGTCAGGCCAGAAGAACTCAATCCGCCGCCATCCTTCAAAGTCCATTGCGGAAAGACATTGTCCCAGGTTGGCTCCACTAAGGCATAGTGTGAACTATGCTTCTACCACAGTGGGCTCTCCGAAACCGATATTACTGGTTAGAATAAGCAACAGGGCTCTAGCTGGCTGTCAGTGGCAGATGAAGGAGGGCCGGAAGGCAGCCAACTCTCCATAGGAAACAACCCAGGGTAATGGATTGGAGACAGAAGCCTGAAATCATCACGTGCAGAAATGTCACTAAGGGCCAATGTAGTACAAGTTCCGAAAGAGGCCCTGACAATTGACTAGGTGCTAGCTCACCCCTGTCAGGCCAGAAGAACTCAATCCGCCGCCATCCTTCCCAGGCCATTGCGGAATGACATTGCCCAGGTTGGCTCCACTAAGGCATAGTGTGAACTATGCTTCTACCACAGTGGGCTCTCCGAAACCGATGTTACTGGTTAGAATAAGCAACAGGGCTCTAGCTGGCTGTCAGTGGCAGATGCAGGAGGGCCGGAAGGCAGCCAACTCTCCATAGGAAACAACCCAGGGTAATGGATTGGAGACAGAAGCCTGAAATCATCACGTGCAGAAATGTCACTAAGGGCCAATGTAGTACAAGTTCCGAAAGAGGCCCTGACAATTGACTAGGTGCTAGCTCACCCCTGTCAGGCCAGAAGAACTCAATCCGCCGCCATCCTTCAAAGTCCATTGCGGAAAGACATTGTCCCAGGTTGGCTCCACTAAGGCATAGTGTGAACTATGCTTCTACCACAGTGGGCTCTCCGAAACCGATGTTACTGGTTAGAATAAGCAACAGGGCTTTAGCTGGCTGTCAGTGGCAGCTGCAGGAGGGCCGGAAGGCAGCCAACTCTCCATAGGAAACAACCCAGGGTAATGGATTGGAGACAGAAGCCTGAAATCATCACGTGCAGAAATGTCACTAAGGGCCAATGTAGTACAAGTTCCGAAAGAGGCCCTGACAATTGACTAAGTGCTAGCTCACCCCTGCCATGCCAGAAGAACTCAATCCGCCGCCATCCTTCAAAGTCCATTGCGGAAAGACATTGTCCCAGGTTGGCTCCACTAAGGCATAGTGTGAACTATGCTTCTACCACAGTGGGCTCTCCGAAACCGATGTTACTGGTTAGAATAAGCAACAGGGCTCTAGCTGGCTGTCAGTGGCAGATGAAGGAGGGCCGGAAGGCAGCCAACTCTCCATAGGAAACAACCCAGGGTAATGGATTGGAGACAGAAGCCTGAAATCATCACGTGCAGAAATGTCACTAAGGGCCAATGTAGTACAAGTTCCGAAAGAGGCCCTGACAATTGACTAGGTGCTAGCTCACCCCTGTCAGGCCAGAAGAACTCAATCCGCCGCCATCCTTCCCAGGCCATTGCGGAATGACATTGCCCACGTTGGCTCCACTAAGGCATAGTGTGAACTATGCTTCTACCACAGTGGGCTCTCCGAAACCGATGTTACTGTTTAGAATAAGCAACAGGGCTCTAGCTGGCTGTCAGTGGCAGATGCAGGAGGGCGGGAAGGCAGCCAACTCTCCATAGGAAACAACCCAGGGTAATGGATTGGAGACAGAAGCCTGAAATCATCACGTGCAGAAATGTCACTAAGGGCCAATGTAGTACAAGTTCCGAAAGAGGTCTTGACAATTGACTAGGTGCTAGCTCACCGCTGCGAGGCCAGAAGAACGCAATCCGCCTCCATCCTTTCCAGGCCATTGCGGAATGACATTGCCCAGGTTGGCTCCACTAAGGCATAGTGTGAACTATGCTTCTACCACAGTGGGCTCTCCGAAACCGATGTTACTGGTTAGAATAAGCAACAGGGCTCTAGCTGGCTGTCAGTGGCAGATGCAGGAGGGCGGGAAGGCAGCCAACTCTCCATAGGAAACAACCCAGGGTAATGGATTGGAGACAGAAGCCTGAAATCATCACGTGCAGAAATGTCACTAAGGGCCAATGTAGTACAAGTTCTGAAAGAGGCCCTGACAATTGACTAGGTGCTAGCTCTCCCCTGCCAGGCCAGAAGAACTCAATCCGCCGCCATCCTTCCTAGGCCTTTGCGGAAAGACATTGCCCCAGGTTGGCTACACAAAGGCATAGTGTGAACTATGCTTCTACCACAGTGGGCTATCCGAAACCGATGTTACTGGTTAGAATAAGCAACAGGGCTCTAGCTGGCTGTCAGTGGCAGATGAAGGAGGGCCGGAAGGCAGCCAACTCTCCACAGGAAACAACCCAGGGTAATGGATTGGAGACAGAAGCCTGAAATCATCACGTGCAGAAATGTCACTAAGGGCCAATGTAGTACAAGTTCCGAAAGAGGCCCTGACAATTGACTAGGTGCTAGCTCACCCCTGTCAGGCCAGAAGAACTCAATCCGCCACCATCCTTCCCAGGCCATTGCGGAATGACATTGCCCACGTTGGCTCCACTAAGGCATAGTGTGAACTATGCTTCTACCACAGTGGGCTCTCCGAAACCGATGTTACTGTTTAGAATAAGCAACAGGGCTCTAGCTGGCTGTCAGTGGCAGATGCAGGAGGGCGGGAAGGCAGCCAACTCTCCATAGGAAACAACCCAGGGTAATGGATTGGAGACAGAAGCCTGAAATCATCACGTGCAGAAATGTCACTAAGGGCCAATGTAGTACAAGTTCCGAAAGAGGTCTTGACAATTGACTAGGTGCTAGCTCACCGCTGCGAGGCCAGAAGAACGCAATCCGCCTCCATCCTTTCCAGGCCATTGCGGAATGACATTGCCCAGGTTGGCTCCACTAAGGCATAGTGTGAACTATGCTTCTACCACAGTGGGCTCTCCGAAACCGATGTTACTGGTTAGAATAAGCAACAGGGCTCTAGCTGGCTGTCAGTGGCAGATGCAGGAGGGCGGGAAGGCAGCCAACTCTCCATAGGAAACAACCCAGGGTAATGGATTGGAGACAGAAGCCTGAAATCATCACGTGCAGAAATGTCACTAAGGGCCAATGTAGTACAAGTTCTGAAAGAGGCCCTGACAATTGACTAGGTGCTAGCTCTCCCCTGCCAGGCCAGAAGAACTCAATCCGCCGCCATCCTTCCTAGGCCTTTGCGGAAAGACATTGCCCCAGGTTGGCTACACAAAGGCATAGTGTGAACTATGCTTCTACCACAGTGGGCTATCCGAAACCGATGTTACTGGTTAGAATAAGCAACAGGGCTCTAGCTGGCTGTCAGTGGCAGATGCAGGAGGGCGGGAAGGCAGCCAACTCTCCACAGGAAACAACCCAGGGTAATGGATTGGAGACAGAAGCCTGAAATCATCACGTGCAGAAATGTCACTAAGGGCCAATGTAGTACAAGTTCCGAAAGAGGCCCTGACAATTGACTAAGTGCTAGCTCACCCCTGCCAGGCCAGAAGAACGCAATCCGCCTCCATCCTTTCCAGGCCATTGCGGAATGACATTGCCCCAGGTTTGCTCCTCTAAGGCATAGTGTGAACTATGCTTCTACCACAGTGGGCTCTCCGAAACCGATGTTACTGGTTAGAATAAGCAACAGGGCTCTAGCTGGCTGTCAGTGGCAGATGCAGGAGGGCCGGAAGGCAGCCAACTCTCCATAGGAAACAACCCAGGGTAATGGATTGGAGACAGAAGCCTGAAATCATCAGGTGAAGAAATGTCACTAAGGGCCAATGTAGTACAAGTTCCGAAAGAGGCCCTGACAATTTACTAGGTGCTAGCTCACCCCTGTCAGGCCAGAAGAACTCAATCCGCCGCCATCCTTCAAAGTCCATTGCGGAAAGACATTGTCCCAGGTTGGCTCCACTAAGGCATAGTGTGAACTATGCTTCTACCACAGTGGGCTCTCCGAAACCGATGTTACTGGTTAGAATAAGCAACAGGGCTCTAGCTGGCTGTCAGTGGCAGATGAAGGAGGGCCGGAAGGCAGCCAACTCTCCATAGGAAACAACCCAGGGTAATGGATTGGAGACAGAAGCCTGAAATCATCACGTGCAGAAATGTCACTAAGGGCCAATGTAGTACAAGTTCCGAAAGAGGCCCTGACAATTGACTAGGTGCTAGCTCACCCCTGTCAGGCCAGAAGAACTCAATCCGCCGCCATCCTTCCCAGGCCATTGCGGAATGACATTGCCCAGGTTGGCTCCACTAAGGCATAGTGTGAACTATGCTTCTACCACAGTGGGCTCTCCGAAACCGATGTTACTGGTTAGAATAAGCAACAGGGCTCTAGCTGGCTGTCAGTGGCAGATGCAGGAGGGCCGGAAGGCAGCCAACTCTCCATAGGAAACAACCCAGGGTAATGGATTGGAGACAGAAGCCTGAAATCATCACGTGCAGAAATGTCACTAAGGGCCAATGTAGTACAAGTTCCGAAAGAGGCCCTGACAATTGACTAGGTGCTAGCTCACCCCTGTCAGGCCAGAAGAACTCAATCCGCCGCCATCCTTCAAAGTCCATTGCGGAAAGACATTGTCCCAGGTTGGCTCCACTAAGGCATAGTGTGAACTATGCTTCTACCACAGTGGGCTCTCCGAAACCGATGTTACTGGTTAGAATAAGCAACAGGGCTTTAGCTGGCTGTCAGTGGCAGATGCAGGAGGGCCGGAAGGCAGCCAACTCTCCATAGGAAACAACCCAGGGTAATGGATTGGAGACAGAAGCCTGAAATCATCACGTGCAGAAATGTCACTAAGGGCCAATGTAGTACAAGTTCCGAAAGAGGCCCTGACAATTGACTAAGTGCTAGCTCACCCCTGCCATGCCAGAAGAACTCAATCCGCCGCCATCCTTCAAAGTCCATTGCGGAAAGATATTGTCCCAGGTTGGCTCCACTAAGGCATAGTGTGAACTATGCTTCTACCACAGTGGGCTCTCCGAAACCGATGTTACTGGTTAGAATAAGCAACAGGGCTCTAGCTGGCTGTCAGTGGCAGATGCAGGAGGGCGGGAAGGCAGCCAACTCTCCATAGGAAACAACCCAGGGTAATGGATTGGAGACAGAAGCCTGAAATCATCACGTGCAGAAATGTCACTATGGGCCAATGTAGTACAAGTTCCGAAAGAGGTCTTGACAATTGACTAGGTGCTAGCTCACCGCTGCGAGGCCAGAAGAACGCAATCCGCCTCCATCCTTTCCAGGCCATTGCGGAATGACATTGCCCAGGTTGGCTCCACTAAGGCATAGTGTGAACTATGCTTCTACCACAGTGGGCTATCCGAAACCGATGTTACTGGTTAGAATAAGCAACAGGGCTCTAGCTGGCTGTCAGTGGCAGATGCAGGAGGGCCGGAAGGCAGCCAACTCTCCATAGGAAACAACCCAGGGTAATGGATTGGAGACAGAAGCCTGAAATCATCACGTGCCGAAATGTCACTAAGGGCCAATGTAGTACAAGTTCCGAAAGAGGCCCTGACAATTGACTAGGTGCTAGCTCACCCCTGTCAGGCCAGAAGAACTCAATCCGCCGCCATCCTTTCCAGGCCATTGCGGAATGACATTGCCCCAGGTTGGCTCCACTAAGGCATCGTGTGAACTATGCTTCTACCACAGTGGGCTCTCCGAAACCGATGTTACTGGTTAGAATAAGCAACAGGGCTCTAGCTGGCTGTCAGTGGCAGATGAAGGAGGGCCGGAAGGCAGCCAACTCTCCATAGGAAACAACCCAGGGTAATGGATTGGAGACAGAAGCCTGAAATCATCACGTGCAGAAATGTCACTAAGGGCCAATGTAGTACAAGTTCCGAAAGAGGTCTTGACAATTGACTACGTGCTAGCTCACCGCTGCGAGGTCAGAAGAACGCAATCCACCTCCATCCTTTCCAGGCCATTGCGGAATGACATTGCCCAGGTTGGCTCCACTAAGGCATAGTGTGAACTATGCTTCTACCACAGTGGGCTCTCCGAAACCGATGTTACTGGTTAGAATAAGCAACAGGGCTCTAGCTGGCTGTCAGTGGCAGATGAAGGAGGGCCGGAAGGCAGCCAACTCTCCATAGGAAACAACCCAGGGTAATGGATTGGAGACAGAAGCCTGAAATCATCACGTGCAGAAATGTCACTAAGGGCCAATGTAGTACAAGTTCCGAAAGAGGCCCTGACAATTGACTAGGTGCTAGCTCAGACCTGCCAGGCCAGAAGAACTCAATCCGCCGCCATCCTTCAAAGTCCATTGCGGAAAGACATTGTCCCAGGTTGGCTCCACTAAGGCTCCATTTAAGGGGACTCAAAGCGGCTGACAAACTTTTTGTTCTTCCCCCCACCACAGACACCCTGTGAGGTAGGTGGGGCTGTGAGAGCTCAGAAGAGAGGTGTGACTAGCCCATGGCCACCTAGCAAGCTTGGCTCATGTGAAAGTGGACGGAAGCTGGATTAAAGCTCTGGTGTGACTGCAGCCAAAGTGAAGAGAAAATTATTGGTCACATGGCTGATGTCTTCTGTGCCTATGAAAGTGGACTAAAGCTAGATTAATCCCTAGAAGAAGCAGCGTTGGCTTTTCTACCCCGCTTTTCTCACCCATTTAAGGGGACTCAAGGCAGCTGACAAACTTTCTGTTCTTCCCCGCACAACAGACACCCAGTGAAGTAGGTGGGGCTGTGAGAGCTCAGAAGAGAGCTGTGACTAGCCCATGGCCACCTAGCAAGCTTGGCTCATGTGAAAGTGGACTGAAGCTGGATTAATCCCTAGAAGAAGCAGAAGCAGCAATGGCTTTTCTACCCCTGTTTTGTCTCCCATTTAAGGGGACTCAAAGCAGCTGACAAACTTTCTGTTCTTCCCCCCACAACAGACACCCTGTGAGGTAGGTGGGGCTGTGAGAGCTCAGAAGAGAGCTGTGACTAGCCCGGTGATGGCCAACCTATGACACGCGTGTCACAGGTGACACACCAAGCCCTTTTGGGTGACACACCTGGTCACCCTGGCACCTGGGCATGTAGCACTTGCTTGTTCTTGAAGTGTACGAAATACCAACTTTCAATTGAAGATTTAGCAAAGGAAATTCAGCAACAAAAGTCACTAATGTAAAGAATTGTTTTTGCTTTTAATAAAATAAATGTATCAAAAATATAACTTTTTTTACTAGAGCTACAAATATCACAAAATTATGAATATTTCTAGATGTGACACAGCACCTGAGTTAAGCTAGGTTTTCTTGAGAATTTTGACACACCGAGCTCAAAAGGTTAGCCATCACTGGACTAGCCCATGGCCACCTAGCAAGCTTGGCTCATGTGAAAGTGGACGGAAGATGGATTAAAGCTCTGGTGTGACTGCAGCCAAAGTGAAGAGAAAATTATTGGTCACATGGCTGATATCTTATGTGCCTATGAAAGTGGACTAAAGCTAGATTAATCCCTAGAAGAAGCAGCGTTGGCTTTTCTACCCCGCTTTTCTCACCCATTTAAGGGGACTCAAGGCGGCTGACAAACTTTCTGTTCTTCCCCACACAACAGACACCCAGTGAGGTAGGTGGGGCTGTGAGAGCTCAGAAGAGAGCTATGACTAGCCCATGGCCACCTAGCAAGCTTGGCTCATGTGAAAGTGGACTGAAGCTGGATTAAAGCTCTGGTGTGACTGCAGCCAAAGTGAAGAGAAAATTATTGGTCACATGGCTGATGTCTTCTGAGCCTATGAAAGTGGACTAAAGCTAGATTAATCCCTAGAAGAAGAAGCGTTGGCTTTTCTACCCCACTTTTCTCACCCATTTAAGGGGACTCAAGGCGGCTGACAAACTTTCTGTTCTTCCCCGCACAACAGACACCCTGTGAGGTAGGTGGGGCTGTGAGAGCTCAGAAGAGAGCTGTGACTAGCCCATGGCCACCTAGCAAACTTGGCTCATGTGAAAGTGGACTGAAGCTGGATTAATCCCTAGAAGAAGCAGAAGCAGCAATGGCTTTTCTACCCCGGTTTTCTCTCCCATTTAAAGGGACTCAAAGCGGCTGACAAACTTTCTTTTCTTCCCCCCACAACAGACACCCTGTGAGGTAGGTGGGGCTGTGAGAGCTCAGAAGAGAGCTGTGACTAGCCCATAGCCACCTAGCAAGCTTGGCTCATGTGAAACTGGACTGAAGCTGGATTAATCTCTAGAAGAAGCAGAAGCAGCAATGGCTTTTCTACCCCGGTTTTATCTCCCATTTAAGGGGACTCAAAGCAGCTGACAAACTTTCTGTTCTTCCCCCCACAACAGACACCCTGTGAGGTAGGTGGGGCTGTGAGAGCTCAGAAGAGAGCTGTGACTAGCCCATGGCCACCTAGCAAGCTTGGCTCATGTGAAAGTGGACGGAAGCTGGATTAAAGCTCTGGTGTGACTGCAGCCAAAGTGAAGAGAAAATTATTGGTCACATGGCTGATATCTTCTGTGCCTATGAAAGTGGACTAAAGCTAGATTAATCCCTAGAAGAAGAAGCGTTGGCTTTTCTACCCCGCTTTTCTCACCCATTTAAGGGGACTCAAAGCAGCTGACAAACTTTCTGTTCTTCCCCCCACAACAGACACCCTGTGAGGTAGGTGGGGCTGTGAGAGCTCCGAAGAGAGCTGTGACTAGCCCATGGCCACCTAGCAAGCTTGGCTCATGTGAAAGTGGACTGAAGCTGGATTAAAGCTCTGGTGTGACTGCAGCCAAAGTGAAGAGAAAATTATTGGTCACATGGCTGATGTCTTCTGTGCCTATGAAAGTGGACTAAAGCTAGATTATTCCCTGGAAGAAGCAGCGTTGGCTTTTCTACCCCGCTTTTCTCACCCATTTAAGGGGACTCAAGGCGGCTGACAAACTTTCTGTTCTTCCCCGCACAACAGACACCCAGTGAGGTAGGTGGGGCTGTGAGAGCTCAGAAGAGAGCTGTGACTAGCCCATGGCCACCTAGCAAGCTTGGGTCATGTGAAAGTGGACTGAAGCTGGATTAAAGCTCTGGTGTGACTGCAGCCAAAGTGAAGAGAAAATTATTGGTCACATGGCTGATATCTTCTGTGCCTATGAAAGTGGACTAAAGCTAGATTAATCCCTAGAAGAAGCAGCGTTGGCTTTTCTACCCCGCTTTTCTCACCCATTTAAGGGGACTCAAGGCGGCTGACAAACTTTCTGTTCTTCCCCCCACAACAGACACCCTGTGAGGTAGGTGGGGCTGTGAGAGCTCAGAAGAGAGCTGTGACTAGCCCATAGCCACCTAGCAAGCTTGGCTCATGTGAAACTGGACTGAAGCTGGATTAATCTCTAGAAGAAGCAGAAGCAGCAATGGATTTTCTACCCCGGTTTTCTCTCCCATTTAAGGGGACTCAAAGCAGCTGACAAACTTTCTGTTCTTCCCCCCACAACAGACACCCTGTGAGGTAGGTGGGGCTGTGAGAGCTCAGAAGAGAGCTGTGACTAGCCCATAGCCACCTAGCAAGCTTGGCTCTTGTGAAAGTGGACTCAAGCTGGATTAATCCCTAGAAGAAGCAGAAGCAGCAATGGCTTTTCTACCCCGGTTTTCTCTCCCATTTAAGGGGACTCAAAGCGGCTGACAAACTTTCTGTTCTTCCCCCCACAACAGACACCCTGTGAGGTAGGTGGGGCTGTGAGAGCTCAGAAGAGAGCTGTGACTAGCCCATAGCCACCTAGGAAGCTTGGCTCTTGTGATAGTGGACTGAAGCTGGATTAATCTATAGAAGAAGCAGAAGCAGCAATGGCTTTTCTACGCCGGTTTTCTCTCCCATTTAAGGGGACTCAAGGCGGCTGACAAACTTTCTGTTCTTCCCCGCACAACATACACCCAGTGAGGTAGGTGGGGCTGTGAGAGCTCAGAAGAGAGCTGTGACTAGCCCATGGCCACCTAGCAAGGTTGGCTCATGTGAAAGTGGACGGAAGCTGGATTAAAGCTCTGGTGTGACTGCAGCCAAAGTGAAGAGAAAATTATTGGTCACATGGCTGATGTCTTCTGTGCCTATGAAAGTGGACTAAAGCTAGATTAATCCCTAGAAGAAGCAGCGTTGGCTTTTCTACCCCGCTTTTCTCACCCATTTAAGGGGACTCAAGGCGGCTGACAAACTTTCTGTTCTTCCCTGCACAACAGACACCCTGTGAGGTAGGTGGGGCTGTGAGAGCTCAGAAGAGAGCTGTGACTAGCCCATGGCCACCTAGCAAGCTTGGCTCATGTGAAAGTGGACTGAAGCTGGATTAAACCTCTGGTATGACTGCAGCCAAAGTGAAGAGAAAATTATTGGTCTCATGGCTGATGTCTTCTGAGCCTATGAAAGTGGACTAAAGCTAGATTAATCCCTAGAAGAAGAAGCGTTGGCTTTTCTACCCCGCTTTTCTCACCCATTTAAGGGGACTCAAGGCGGCTGACAAACTCTCTGTTCTTCCCCGCACAACAGACACCCTGTGAGGTAGGTGGGGCTGTGAGAGCTCAGAAGAGAGCTGTGACTAGCCCATAGCCACCTAGCAAGCTTGGCTCTTGTGAAAGTGGACTCAAGCTGGATTAATCCCTAGAAGAAGCAGAAGCAGCAATGGCTTTTCTACCCCGGTTTTCTCTCCCATTTAAGGGGACTCAAAGCGGCTGACAAACTTTCTGTTCTTCCCCCCACAACAGACACCCTGTGAGGTAGGTGGGGCTGTGAGAGCTCAGAAGAGAGCTGTGACTAGCCCATAGCCACCTAGGAAGCTTGGCTCTTGTGATAGTGGACTGAAGCTGGATTAATCTATAGAAGAAGCAGAAGCAGCAATGGCTTTTCTACCCCGGTTTTCTCTCCCATTTAAGGGGACTCAAAGCAGCTGACAAACTTTCTGTTCTTCCCCCCACAACAGACACCCTGTGAGGTAGGTGGGGCTGTGAGAGCTCAGAAGAGAGCTGTGACTAGCCCATGGCCACCTAGCAAACTTGGCTCATGTGAAAGTGGACTGAAGCTGGATTAAAGCTCTGGTGTGACTGCAGCCAAAGTGAAGAGAAAATTTTTGGTCACATGGCTGATGTCTTCTGTGCCTATGAAAGTGGACTAAAGCTAGATTAATCCCTAGAAGAAGCAGCGTTGGCTTTTCTACCCCGCTTTTCTCACCCATTTAAGGGGACTCAAAGCGGCTGACAAACTTTCTGTTCTTCCCCCCACAACAGACACCCTGTGAGGTAGGTGGGGCTGTGAGAGCTCAGAAGAGAGCTGTGACTAGCCCATGGCCACCTAGCAAGCTTGGCTCATGTGAAAGTGGACTGAAGCTGGATTAAAGCTCTGGTGTGACTGCAGCCAAAGTGAAGAGAAAATTTTTGGTCACATGGCTGATGTCTTCTGTGCCTATGAAAGTGGACTAAAGCTAGATTAATCCCTAGAAGAAGAAGCGTTGGCTTTTCTACCCCGCTTTTCTCACCCATTTAAGGGGACTCAAGGCGGCTGACAAACTTTCTGTTCTTCCCCGCACAACAGACACCCTGTGAGGTAGGTGGGGCTGTGAGAGCTCAGAAGAGAGCTGTGACTAGCCCATGGCCACCTAGCAAGCTTGGCTCATGTGAAAGTGGACTGAAGCTGGATTAAAGCTCTGGTGTGACTGCAGCCAAAGTGAAGAGAAAATTATTGGTCACATGGCTGAAATGTCTTCTGTGCCTATGAAAGTGGACTAAAGCTAGATTAATCCCTAGAAGAAGAAGCGTTGGCTTTTCTACCCCGCTTTTCTCACCCATTTAAGGGGACTCAAGGCGGCTGACAAACTTTCTGTTCTTCCCCGCACAACAGACACCCTGTGAGGTAGGTGGGGCTGTGAGAGCTCAGAAGAGAGCTGTGACTAGCCCATGGCCACCTAGCAAGCTTGGCTCATGTGAAAGTGGACTGAAGCTGGATTAAAGCTCTGGTGTGACTGCAGCCAAAGTGAAGAGAAAATTTTTGGTCACATGGCTGATGTCTTCTGTGCCTATGAAAGTGGACTAAAGCTAGATTAATCCCCAGAAGAAGAAGCGTTGGCTTTTCTACCCCGCTTTTCTCACCCATTTAAGGGGACTCAAGGCGGCTGACAAACTTTCTGTTCTTCCCCGCACAACAGACACCCTGTGAGGTAGGTGGGGCTGTGAGAGCTCAGAAGAGAGCTGTGACTAGCCCATGGCCACCTAGCAAGCTTGGCTCATGTGAAAGTGGACTGAAGCTGGATTAAAGCTCTGGTGTGACTGCAGCCAAAGTGAAGAGAAAATTATTGGTCACATGGCTGAAATGTCTTCTGTGCCTATGAAAGTGGACTAAAGCTAGATTAATCCCTAGAAGAAGAAGCGTTGGCTTTTCTACCCCGCTTTTCTCACCCATTTAAGGGGACTCAAGGCGGCTGACAAACTTTCTGTTCTTCCCCGCACAACAGACACCCTGTGAGGTAGGTGGGGCTGTGAGAGCTCAGAAGAGAGCTGTGAGTAGCCCATGGCCACCTAGCAAGCTTGGCTCATGTGAAAGTGGACTGAAGCTGGATTAAAGCTCTGGTGTGACTGCAGCCAAAGTGAAGAGAAAATTATTGGTCACATGGCTGATGTCTTCTGAGCCTATGAAAGTGGACTAAATCTAGATTAATCCCTAGAAGAAGAAGCTATTGTCAGGGCTAGGCCTAGGGAAGGGCTGCGGCTAGGGCTAGGGCTAGGGCTAGGGCTAGGGCTAGGGTTAGGGCTAGGACTAGGGCTAGGGTAAGGGCTAGGCCTAAGGCTGAGGCTAGGGTTAGGGCTAGGCTTAGGGCTAGGGCTAGTGTTATGGTTACGGTTAGGGCGACGGGTTGGGCTAGGGCTAGAGCCAGGGTTGAGGTAGCATGAGGGTGAGGGCTAGGGCTAGGGCTGGGGCTAGGCTTAGGGCTAGGGCTAGGGCTAGGGCTAGGGCTAGGGCTAGGGCTAGGGTTTGGTTTAGACCTAGGCCTAATGCTAAGACTAGGGATAGGGATAGGGTTAGGGTTAGGGTTAGGGTTAGGGTTAGGGTTAGGGTTAGGGTTAGGGTTAGTGCTAGGCTTAGGCTTAGGCTTAGGGCTAGGGCTTGGGCTTGGGCTAGGTTTTGGGTTAGGGTTAGGGCTAGGGTTAGGGCTAGGGTTAGGGTTAGGATTAGGCCTAGGCCTAGTGCTACGATTATGGCTATGGCTAAAGCTCGGGCTCGGGCTAGGCTTAGGCTTAGGTCTAGGGATAGGTTTCGGGCTATTTCTACATCTACGGCCAGAGCAGGTCTAAGCTGAGGGTGAGGGTGAAGGTGAGGGTTAGTGTTAGGGCTAGGGCTAGGGCTAGGCTTAGGGTTTGTATTAGGGTTCCGGCTTGCGTTAGGGCTAGGCTTAGGCTTAGGCTTAGGCTTACGCTTAGGGTTAGGGTTAGGCCTAGTGCTACGGCTAGGGCTAGGGCTTAAGCTAGTGTCAGGGCTAGGCCTAGGGAAGGGCTGCGGCTAGGGCTAGGGCTAGGGCTAGGGCTAGGACTAGGACTAGGACTAGGACTAGGACTAGGACTAGGACTAGGGCTAGGGCTAGGGCTAGGGCTAGGGCTAGGGATAAGATTAGGGTTAGGTTTAGGGTTAGAGTTTGAAAGTGGACGGAAGCTGGATTAAAGCTCTGGTGTGACTGCAGCCAAAGTGAAGAGAAAATTATTGGTCAGATGGCTGATATCTTCTGTGCCCATGAAAGGGGACTAAAGCTAGATTAATCCCTAGAAGAAGAAGCGTTGGCTTTTCTACCCCACTTTTCTCACCCATTTAAGGGGACTCAAAGCGGCTGACAAACTTTCTGTTCTTCCCCCCACAAGAGACACCCTGTGAGGTAGGTGGGGCTGTGAGAGCTCAGAAGAGAGCTGTGACTAGCCCATGGCCACCTAGCAAGCTTGGCTCATGTGAAAGTGGACTGAAGCTGGATTAAAGCTCTGGTGTGACTGCAGCCAAACTGAAGAGAAAATTATTGGTCACATGGCTGATTTCTTCTGTGCCTATGAAAGTGGACTAAAGCTAGATTAATCCCTAGAAGAAGCAGCGTTGGCTTTTCTACCCCGCTTTTCTCACCCATTTAAGGGGACTCAAGGTGGCTGACAAACTTTCTGTTTTTCCCCGCACAACAGACACCCTGTGAGGTAGGTGGGGCTGTGAGAGCTCAGAAGAGAGCTGTGACTAGCCCATAGCCACCTAGCAAGCTTGGCTCATGTGAAAGTGGACTGAAGCTGGATTAATCCCTAGAAGAAGCAGAAGCAGCAATGGCTTTTCTACCCCGGTTTTCTCTCCCATTTAAAAGGACTCAAAGCAGCTGACAAACTTTCTATTCTTCCCCCCACAACAGACACCCTGTGAGGTAGGTGGGGCTGTGAGAGCTCAGAAGAGAGCTGTGACTAGCCCATGGCCACCTAGCAAGCTTGGCTCATGTGAAAGTGGACGGAAGCTGGATTAAAGCTCTGGTGTGACTGCAGCCAAAGTGAAGAGAAAATTATTGGTCACATGGCTGATATCTTCTGTGCCTATGAAAGTGGACTAAAGCTAGATTAATCCCTAGAAGAAGAAGCGTTGGCTTTTCTACCCCGCTTTTCTCACCCATTTAAGGGGACTCAAGGCGGCTGACAAACTTTCTGTTCTTCCCTGCACAACAGACACCCTGTGAGGTAGGTGGGGCTGTGAGAGCTCAGAAGAGAGCTGTGACTAGCCCATGGCCACCTAGCAAGCTTGGCTCATGTGAAAGTGGACTGAAGCTGGATTAAACCTCTGGTATGACTGCAGCCAAAGTGAAGAGAAAATTATTGGTCTCATGGCTGATGTCTTCTGAGCCTATGAAAGTGGACTAAAGCTAGATTAATCCCTAGAAGAAGAAGCGTTGGCTTTTCTACCCCGCTTTTCTCACCCATTTAAGGGGACTCAAGGCGGCTGACAAACTCTCTGTTCTTCCCCGCACAACAGACACCCTGTGAGGTAGGTGGGGCTGTGAGAGCTCAGAAGAGAGCTGTGACTAGCCCATAGCCACCTAGCAAGCTTGGCTCTTGTGAAAGTGGACTCAAGCTGGATTAATCCCTAGAAGAAGCAGAAGCAGCAATGGCTTTTCTACCCCGGTTTTCTCTCCCATTTAAGGGGACTCAAAGCGGCTGACAAACTTTCTGTTCTTCCCCCCACAACAGACACCCTGTGAGGTAGGTGGGGATGTGAGAGCTCAGAAGAGAGCTGTGACTAGCCCATAGCCACCTAGGAAGCTTGGCTCTTGTGATAGTGGACTGAAGCTGGATTAATCTATAGAAGAAGCAGAAGCAGCAATGGCTTTTCTACCCCGGTTTTCTCTCCCATTTAAGGGGACTCAAAGCGGCTGACAAACTTTCTGTTCTTCCCCCCACAACAGACACCCTGTGAGGTAGGTGGGGCTGTGAGAGCTCAGAAGAGAGCTGTGACTAGCCCATGGCCACCTAGCAAACTTGGCTCATGTGAAAGTGGACTGAAGCTGGATTAAAGCTCTGGTGTGACTGCAGCCAAAGTGAAGAGAAAATTTTTGGTCACATGGCTGATGTCTTCTGTGCCTATGAAAGTGGACTAAAGCTAGATTAATCCCTAGAAGAAGCAGCGTTGGCTTTTCTACCCCGCTTTTCTCACCCATTTAAGGGGACTCAAAGCGGCTGACAAACTTTCTGTTCTTCCCCCCACAACAGACACCCTGTGAGGTAGGTGGGGCTGTGAGAGCTCAGAAGAGAGCTGTGACTAGCCCATGGCCACCTAGCAAGCTTGGCTCATGTGAAAGTGGACTGAAGCTGGATTAAAGCTCTGGTGTGACTGCAGCCAAAGTGAAGAGAAAATTATTGGTCACATGGCTGATGTCTTCTGTGCCTATGAAAGTGGACTAAAGCTAGATTAATCCCTAGAAGAAGAAGCGTTGGCTTTTCTACCCCGCTTTTCTCACCCATTTAAGGGGACTCAAGGCGGCTGACAAACTTTCTGTTCTTCCCCGCACAACAGACACCCTGTGAGGTAGGTGGGGCTGTGAGAGCTCAGAAGAGAGCTGTGACTAGCCCATGGCCACCTAGCAAGCTTGGCTCATGTGAAAGTGGACTGAAGCTGGATTAAAGCTCTGGTGTGACTGCAGCCAAAGTGAAGAGAAAATTATTGGTCACATGGCTGAAATGTCTTCTGTGCCTATGAAAGTGGACTAAAGCTAGATTAATCCCTAGAAGAAGAAGCGTTGGCTTTTCTACCCCGCTTTTCTCACCCATTTAAGGGGACTCAAGGCGGCTGACAAACTTTCTGTTCTTCCCCGCACAACAGACACCCTGTGAGGTAGGTGGGGCTGTGAGAGCTCAGAAGAGAGCTGTGACTAGCCCATGGCCACCTAGCAAGCTTGGCTCATGTGAAAGTGGACTGAAGCTGGATTAAAGCTCTGGTGTGACTGCAGCCAAAGTGAAGAGAAAATTATTGGTCACATGGCTGATGTCTTCTGAGCCTATGAAAGTGGACTAAATCTAGATTAATCCCTAGAAGAAGAAGCTATTGTCAGGGCTAGGCCTAGGGAAGGGCTGCGGCTAGGGCTAGGGCTAGGGCTAGGGCTAGGGTTAGGGCTAGGACTAGGGCTAGGGTAAGGGCTAGGCCTAAGGCTGAGGCTAGGGTTAGGGCTAGGCTTAGGGCTAGGGCTAGTGTTATGGTTACGGTTAGGGCGACGGGTTGGGCTAGGGCTAGAGCCAGGGTTGAGGTAGCATGAGGGTGAGGGCTAGGGCTAGGGCTGGGGCTAGGCTTAGGGCTAGGGCTAGGGCTAGGGCTAGGGCTAGGGCTAGGGCTAGGGCTAGGGCTAGGGCTAGGGCTAGGGCTAGGGTTTGGTTTAGACCTAGGCCTAATGCTAAGACTAGGGATAGGGATAGGGTTAGGGTTAGGGTTAGGGTTAGGGTTAGGGTTAGGGTTAGTGCTAGGCTTAGGCTTAGGCTTAGGGCTAGGGCTAGGGCTTGGGCTTGGGCTAGGTTTCGGGTTAGGGTTAGGGCTAGGGTTAGGGCTAGGGTTAGGGTTAGGATTAGGCCTAGGCCTAGTGCTACGATTATGGCTATGGCTAAAGCTCGGGCTCGGGCTAGGCTTAGGCTTAGGTCTAGGGATAGGTTTCGGGCTATTTCTACATCTACGGCCAGAGCAGGTCTAAGCTGAGGGTGAGGGTGAAGGTGAGGGTTAGTGTTAGGGCTATGGCTATGGCTAGGCTTAGTGTTAGGGTTTGTATTAGGGTTCCGGCTTGCGTTAGGGCTAGGCTTAGGCTTAGGCTTAGGCTTACGCTTAGGTTTAGGGTTAGGCCTAGTGCTACGGCTAGGGCTAGGGCTTAAGCTAGTGTCAGGGCTAGGCCTAGGGAAGGGCTGCGGCTAGGGCTAGGGCTAGGGCTAGGGCTAGGACTAGGACTAGGACTAGGACTAGGACTAGGACTAGGACTAGGGCTAGGGCTAGGGCTAGGGCTAGGGCTAGGGCTAGGGCTAGGGATAAGATTAGGGTTAGGTTTAGGGTTAGAGTTTGAAAGTGGACGGAAGCTGGATTAAAGCTCTGGTGTGACTGCAGCCAAAGTGAAGAGAAAATTATTGGTCAGATGGCTGATATCTTCTGTGCCCATGAAAGGGGACTAAAGCTAGATTAATCCCTAGAAGAAGAAGCGTTGGCTTTTCTACCCCACTTTTCTCACCCATTTAAGGGGACTCAAAGCGGCTGACAAACTTTCTGTTCTTCCCCCCACAACAGACACCCTGTGAGGTAGGTGGGGCTGTGAGAGCTCAGAAGAGAGCTGTGACTAGCCCATGGCCACCTAGCAAGCTTGGCTCATGTGAAAGTGGACTGAAGCTGGATTAAAGCTCTGGTGTGACTGCAGCCAAAGTGAAGAGAAAATTATTGGTCACATGGCTGATTTCTTCTGTGCCTATGAAAGTGGACTAAAGCTAGATTAATCCCTAGAAGAAGAAGCGTTGGCTTTTCTACCCCGCTTTTCTCACCCATTTAAGGGGACTCAAGGTGGCTGACAAACTTTCTGTTTTTCCCCGCACAACAGACACCCTGTGAGGTAGGTGGGGCTGTGAGAGCTCAGTAGAGAGCTGTGAGTAGCCCATGGCCACCTAGCAAGCTTGGCTCATGTGAAAGTGGACTGAAGCTGGATTAAAGCTCTGGTGTGACTGCAGCCAAAGTGAAGAGAAAATTATTGGTCACATGGCTGATGTCTTCTGAGCCTATGAAAGTGGACTAAAGCTAGATTAATCCCTAGAAGAAGATGCGTTGGCTTTTCTACCCCGCTTTTCTCACCCATTTAAGGGGACTCAAGGCGGCTGACAAACTTTCTGTTCTTCCCCGCACAACAGACACCCTGTGAGGTAGGTGGGGCTGTGAGAGCTCAGAAGAGAGCTGTGACTAGCCCATAGCCACCTAGCAAGCTTGGCTCATGTGAAAGTGGACTGAAGCTGGATTAATCCCTAGAAGAAGCAGAAGCAGCAATGGCTTTTCTACCCCGGTTTTCTCTCCCATTTAAAAGGACTCAAAGCAGCTGACAAACTTTCTATTCTTCCCCCCACAACAGACACCCTGTGAGGTAGGTGGGGCTGTGAGAGCTCAGAAGAGAGCTGTGACTAGCCCATGGCCACCTAGCAAGCTTGGCTCATGTGAAAGTGGACGGAAGCTGGATTAAAGCTCTGGTGTGACTGCAGCCAAAGTGAAGAGAAAATTATTGGTCACATGGCTGATATCTTCTGTGCCTATGAAAGTGGACGAAAGCTAGATTAATCCCTAGAAGAAGCAGCGTTGGCTTTTCTACCCCGCTTTTCTCACCCATTTAAGGGGATTCAAAGCAGCTGACAAACTTTCTGTTCTTCCCCCCACCACAGACACCCTGTGAGGTAGGTGGGGCTGTGAGAGCTCAGAAGAGAGCTGTGACTAGCCCATGGCCACCTAGCAAGCTTGGCTCATGTGAAAGTGGACGGAAGCTGGATTAAAGCTCTGGTGTGACTGCAGCCAAAGTGAAGAGAAAATTATTCGTCACATGGCTGATATCTTCTGTGCCTATGAAAGTGGACTAAAGCTAGATTAATCCCTAGAAGAAGAAGCGTTGGCTTTTCTACCCCGCTTTTCTCACCCATTTAAGGGGACTCAAAGCGGCTGACAAACTTTCTGTTCTTCCCCCCACAACAGACACCCTGTGAGGTAGGTGGGGCTGTGAGAGCTCAGAAGAGAGCTGTGACTAGCCCATGGCCACCTAGCAAGCTTGGCTCATGTGAAAGTGGACTGAAGCTGGATTAAAGCTCTGGTGTGACTGCAGCCAAAGTGAAGAGAAAATTATTGGTCACATGGCTGATGTCTTCTGTGCCTATGAAAGTGGACTAAAGCTAGATTATTCCCTAGAAGAAGCAGCGTTGGCTTTTCTACCCCGCTTTTCTCACCCATTTAAGGGGACTCAAGGCGGCGGACAAACTTTCTGTTCTTCCCCGCACAACAGACACCCAGTGAGGTAGGTGGGGCTGTGAGAGCTCAGATGAGAGCTGTGACTAGCCCATGGCCACCTAGCAAGCTTGGCTCATGTGAAAGTGGACTGAAGCTGGATTAAAGCTCTGGTGTGACTGCAGCCAAAGTGAAGAGAAAATTATTGGTCACATGGCTGATATCTTCTGTGCCTATGAAAGTGGACTAAAGCTAGATTAATCCCTAGAAGAAGCAGCGTTGGCTTTTCTACCCCGCTTTTCTCACCCATTTAAGGGGACTCAAACGGCTGACAAACTTTTTGTTCTTCCCCCCACCACAGACACCCTGTGAGGTAGGTGGGGCTGTGAGAGCTCAGAAGAGAGCTGTGACTAGCCCATGGCCACCTAGCAAGCTTGGCTCATGTGAAAGTGGACGGAAGCTGGATTAAAGCTCTGGTGTGACTGCAGCCAAAGTGAAGAGAAAATTATTGGTCACATGGCTGATGTCTTCTGTGCCTATGAAAGTGGACTAAAGCTAGATTAATCCCTAGAAGAAGCAGCGTTGGCTTTTCTACCCCGCTTTTCTCACCCATTTAAGGGGACTCAAGGCGGCTGACAAACTTTCTGTTCTTCCCTGCACAACAGACACCCTGTGAGGTAGGTGGGGCTGTGAGAGCTCAGAAGAGAGCTGTGACTAGCCCATGGCCACCTAGCAAGCTTGGCTCATGTGAAAGTGGACTGAAGCTGGATTAAACCTCTGGTATGACTGCAGCCAAAGTGAAGAGAAAATTATTGGTCTCATGGCTGATGTCTTCTGAGCCTATGAAAGTGGACTAAAGCTAGATTAATCCCTAGAAGAAGAAGCGTTGGCTTTTCTACCCCGCTTTTCTCACCCATTTAAGGGGACTCAAGGCGGCTGACAAACTCTCTGTTCTTCCCCGCACAACAGACACCCTGTGAGGTAGGTGGGGCTGTGAGAGCTCAGAAGAGAGCTGTGACTAGCCCATAGCCACCTAGCAAGCTTGGCTCTTGTGAAAGTGGACTGAAGCTGGATTAATCCCTAGAAGAAGCAGAAGCAGCAATGGCTTTTCTACCCCGGTTTTCTCTCCCATTTAAGGGGACTCAAAGCGGCTGACAAACTTTCTGTTCTTCCCCCCACAACAGACACCCTGTGAGGTAGGTGGGGCTGTGAGAGCTCAGAAGAGAGCTGTGACTAGCCCATAGCCACCTAGGAAGCTTGGCTCTTGTGATAGTGCACTGAAGCTGGATTAATCTATAGAAGAAGCAGAAGCAGCAATGGCTTTTCTACCCCGGTTTTCTCTCCCATTTAAGGGGACTCAAAGCAGCTGACAAACTTTCTGTTCTTCCCCCCACAACAGACACCCTGTGAGGTAGGTGGGGCTGTGAGAGCTCAGAAGAGAGCTGTGACTAGCCCATGGCCACCTAGCAAACTTGGCTCATGTGAAAGTGGACTGAAGCTGGATTAAAGCTCTGGTGTGACTGCAGCCAAAGTGAAGAGAAAATTTTTGGTCACATGGCTGATGTCTTCTGTGCCTATGAAAGTGGACTAAAGCTAGATTAATCCCTAGAAGAAGCAGCGTTGGCTTTTCTACCCCGCTTTTCTCACCCATTTAAGGGGACTCAAAGCGGCTGACAAACTTTCTGTTCTTCCCCCCACAACAGACACCCTGTGAGGTAGGTGGGGCTGTGAGAGCTCAGAAGAGAGCTGTGACTAGCCCATGGCCACCTAGTAAGCTTGGCTCATGTGAAAGTGGACTGAAGCTGGATTAAAGCTCTGGTGTGACTGCAGCCAAAGTGAAGAGAAAATTTTTGGTCACATGGCTGATGTCTTCTGTGCCTATGAAAGTGGACTAAAGCTAGATTAATCCCTAGAAGAAGAAGCGTTGGCTTTTCTACCCCGCTTTTCTCACCCATTTAAGGGGACTCAAGGCGGCTGACAAACTTTCTGTTCTTCCCCGCACAACAGACACCCTGTGAGGTAGGTGAAGCTGTGAGAGCTCAGAAGAGAGCTGTGACTAGCCCATGGCCACCTAGCAAGCTTGGCTCATGTGAAAGTGGACTGAAGCTGGATTAAAGCTCTGGTGTGACTGCAGCCAAAGTGAAGAGAAAATTATTGGTCACATGGCTGAAATGTCTTCTGTGCCTATAAAAGTGGACTAAAGCTAGATTAATCCCTAGAAGAAGAAGCGTTGGCTTTTCTACCCCGCTTTTCTCACCCATTTAAGGGGACTCAAGGCGGCTGACAAACTTTCTGTTCTTCCCCGCACAACAGACACCCTGTGAGGTAGGTGGGGCTGTGAGAGCTCAGAAGAGAGCTGTGAGTAGCCCATGGCCACCTAGCAAGCTTGGCTCATGTGAAAGTGGACTGAAGCTGGATTAAAGCTCTGGTGTGACTGCAGCCAAAGTGAAGAGAAAATTATTGGTCACATGGCTGATGTCTTCTGAGCCTATGAAAGTGGACTAAATCTAGATTAATCCCTAGAAGAAGAAGCTATTGTCAGGGCTAGGCCTAGGGAAGGGCTGCGGCTAGGGCTAGGGCTAGGGCTAGGGCTAGGGCTAGGGTTAGGGCTAGGACTAGGGCTAGGGTTAGGGCTAGGCCTAAGGCTGAGGCTGAGGCTAGGGTTAGGGCTAGGCTTAGGGCTAGGGCTAGTGTTATGGTTACGGTTAGGGCGACGGGTTGGGCGAGGGCTAGAGCCAGGGTTGAGGTAGCATGAGGGTGAGGGCTAGGGCTGGGGCTAGGGTTAGGGCTAGGGCTAGGGCTAGGGCTAGGGCTAGGGCTAGGGCTAGGGCTAGGGCTAGGGTTTGGTTTAGACCTAGGCCTAATGCTAAGACTAGGGATAGGTATAGGGTTAGGGTTAGGGTTAGGGTTAGGGTTAGTGCTAGGCTTAGGCTTAGGCTTAGGCTTAGGGCTAGGGCTTGGGCTTGGGCTAGGTTTCGGGTTAGGGTTAGGGCTAGGGTTAGGGCTAGGGTTAGGGTTAGGATTAGGCCTAGGCCTAGTGCTACGATTATGGCTATGGCTAAAGCTCGGGCTCGGGCTAGGCTTAGGCTTAGGTCTAGGGATAGGTTTCGGGCTATTTCTACATCTACGGCCAGAGCAGGTCTAGGCTGAGGGTGAGGGTGAAGGTGAGGGTTAGTGTTAGGGCTAGGGCTAGGGCTAGGCTTAGTGTTAGGGTTTGTATTAGGGTTCCGGCTTGCGTTAGGGCTAGGCTTAGGCTTAGGCTTAGGCTTACGCTTAGGTTTAGGGTTAGGCCTAGTGGTACGGCTAGGGCTAGGGCTTAAGCTAGTGTCAGGGCTAGGCCTAGGGAAGGGCTGCGGCTAGGGCTAGGGCTAGGGCTAGGGCTAGGGCTAGGACTAGGACTAGGACTAGGACTAGGACTAGGGCTAGGGCTAGGGCTAGGGCTAGGGCTAGGGCTAGGGCTAGGGCTAGGGCTAGGGATAAGATTAGGGTTAGGTTTAGGGTTAGAGTTTGAAAGTGGACGGAAGCTGGATTAAAGCTCTGGTGTGACTGCAGCCAAAGTGAAGAGAAAATTATTGGTCAGATGGCTGATATCTTCTGTGCCTATGAAAGGGGACTAAAGCTAGATTAATCCCTAGAAGAAGCAGCGTTGGCTTTTCTACCCCGCTTTTCTCACCCATTTAAGGGGACTCAAGGCGGCTGACAAACTTTCTGTTCTTCCCCGCACAACAGACACCCAGTGAGGTAGGTGGGGCTGTGAGAGCTCAGAAGAGAGCTGTGACTAGCCCATAGCCACCTAGGAAGCTTGGCTCTTGTGATAGTGGACTGAAGCTGGATTAATCTATAGAAGAAGCAGAAGCAGCAATGGCTTTTCTACCCCGGTTTTCTCTCCCATTTAAGGGGACTCAAGGCGGCTGACAAACTTTCTGTTCTTCCCCGCACAACAGACACCCAGTGAGGTAGGTGGGGCTGTGAGAGCTCAGAAGAGAGCTGTGACTAGCCCATGGCCACCTAGCAAGGTTGGCTCATGTGAAAGTGGACGGAAGCTGGATTAAAGCTCTGGTGTGACTGCAGCCAAAGTGAAGAGAAAATTATTGGTCACATGGCTGATGTCTTCTGTGCCTATGAAAGTGGACTAAAGCTAGATTAATCCCTAGAAGAAGCAGCGTTGGCTTTTCTACCCCGCTTTTCTCACCCATTTAAGGGGACTCAAGGCGGCTGACAAACTTTCTGTTCTTCCCTGCACAACAGACACCCTGTGAGGTAGGTGGGGCTGTGAGAGCTCAGAAGAGAGCTGTGAGTAGCCCATGGCCACCTAGCAAGCTTGGCTCATGTGAAAGTGGACTGAAGCTGGATTAAAGCTCTGGTGTGACTGCAGCCAAAGTGAAGAGAAAATTATTGGTCACATGGCTGATGTCTTCTGAGCCTATGAAGGTGGACTAAATCTAGATTAATCCCTAGAAGAAGAAGCTATTGTCAGGGCTAGGCCTAGGGAAGGGCTGCGGCTAGGGCTAGGGCTAGGGCTAGGGCTAGGGCTAGGGTTAGGGCTAGGCTTAGGGCTAGGGCTAGTGTTATGGTTACGGTTAGGGCGACGGGTTGGGCTAGGGCTAGAGCCAGGGTTGAGGTAGCATGAGGGTGAGGGCTAGGGCTAGGGCTGGGGCTAGGCTTAGGGCTAGGGCTAGGGCTAGGGCTAGGGCTAGGGCTAGGGCTAGGGTTTGGTTTAGACCTAGGCCTAATGCTAAGACTAGGGATAGGGATAGGGTTAGGGTTAGGGTTAGGGTTAGGGTTAGTGCTAGGCTTAGGCTTAGGCTTAGGGCTAGGGCTTGGGCTTGGGCTAGGTTTCGGGTTAGGGTTAGGGCTAGGGTTAGGGTTAGGATTAGGCCTAGGCCTAGTGCTACGATTATGGCTATGGCTAAAGCTCAGGCTCGGGCTAGGCTTAGGCTTAGGTCTAGGGATAGGTTTCGGGCTATTTCTACATCTACGGCCAGAGCAGGTCTAGGCTGAGGGTGAGGGTGAAGGTGAGGGTTAGTGTTAGGGCTAGGGCTAGGGCTAGGCTTAGTGTTAGGGTTTGTATTAGGGTTCCGGCTTGCGTTAGGGCTAGGCTTAGGCTTAGGCTTAGGCTTACGCTTAGGTTTAGGGTTAGGCCTAGTGCTACGGCTAGGGCTAGGGCTTAAGCTAGTGTCAGGGCTAGGCCTAGGGAAGGGCTGCGGCTAGGGCTAGGGCTAGGGCTAGGACTAGGACTAGGACTAGGACTAGGGCTAGGGCTAGGGCTAGGGCTAGGGCTAGGGATAAGATTAGGGTTAGGTTTAGGGTTAGAGTTTGAAAGTGGACGGAAGCTGGATTAAAGCTCTGGTGTGACTGCAGCCAAAGTGAAGAGAAAATTATTGGTCAGATGGCTGATATCTTCTGTGCCCATGAAAGGGGACTAAAGCTAGATTAATCCCTAGAAGAAGAAGCGTTGGCTTTTCTACCCCACTTTTCTCACCCATTTAAGGGGACTCAAAGCGGCTGACAAACTTTCTGTTCTTCCCCCCACAACAGACACCCTGTGAGGTAGGTGGGGCTGTGAGAGCTCAGTAGAGAGCTGTGAGTAGCCCATGGCCACCTAGCAAGCTTGGCTCATGTGAAAGTGGACTGAAGCTGCATTAAAGCTCTGGTGTGACTGCAGCCAAAGTGAAGAGAAAATTATTGGTCACATGGCTGATGTCTTCTGAGCCTATGAAAGTGGACTAAAGCTAGATTAATCCCTAGAAGAAGATGCGTTGGCTTTTCTACCCCGCTTTTCTCACCCATTTAAGGGGACTCAAGGCGGCTGACAAACTTTCTGTTCTTCCCCGCACAACAGACACCCTGTGAGGTAGGTGGGGCTGTGAGAGCTCAGAAGAGAGCTGTGACTAGCCCATAGCCACCTAGCAAGCTTGGCTCATGTGAAAGTGGACTGAAGCTGGATTAATCCCTAGAAGAAGCAGAAGCAGCAATGGCTTTTCTACCCCGGTTTTCTCTCCCATTTAAAAGGACTCAAAGCAGCTGACAAACTTTCTATTCTTCCCCCCACAACAGACACCCTGTGAGGTAGGTGGGGCTGTGAGAGCTCAGAAGAGAGCTGTGACTAGCCCATGGCCACCTAGCAAGCTTGGCTCATGTGAAAGTGGACGGAAGCTGGATTAAAGCTCTGGTGTGACTGCAGCCAAAGTGAAGAGAAAATTATTGGTCACATGGCTGATATCTTCTGTGCCTATGAAAGTGGACTAAAGCTAGATTAATCCCTAGAAGAAGCAGCGTTGGCTTTTCTACCCCGCTTTTCTCACCCATTTAAGGGGATTCAAAGCAGCTGACAAACTTTCTGTTCTTCCCCCCACCACAGACACCCTGTGAGGTAGGTGGGGCTGTGAGAGCTCAGAAGAGAGCTGTGACTAGCCCATGGCCACCTAGCAAGCTTGGCTCATGTGAAAGTGGACGGAAGCTGGATTAAAGCTCTGGTGTGACTGCAGCCAAAGTGAAGAGAAAATTATTCGTCACATGGCTGATATCTTCTGTGCCTATGAAAGTGGACTAAAGCTAGATTAATCCCTAGAAGAAGAAGCGTTGGCTTTTCTACCCCGCTTTTCTCACCCATTTAAGGGGACTCAAAGCGGCTGACAAACTTTCTGTTCTTCCCCCCACAACAGACACCCTGTGAGGTAGGTGGGGCTGTGAGAGCTCAGAAGAGAGCTGTGACTAGCCCATGGCCACCTAGCAAGCTTGGGTCATGTGAAAGTGGACTGAAGCTGGATTAAAGCTCTGGTGTGACTGCAGCCAAAGTGAAGAGAAAATTATTGGTCACATGGCTGATGTCTTCTGTGCCTATGAAAGTGGACTAAAGCTAGATTATTCCCTAGAAGAAGCAGCGTTGGCTTTTCTACCCCGCTTTTCTCACCCATTTAAGGGGACTCAAGGCGGCTGACAAACTTTCTGTTCTTCCCCGCACAACAGACACCCAGTGAGGTAGGTGGGGCTGTGAGAGCTCAGAAGAGAGCTGTGACTAGCCCATGGCCACCTAGCAAGCTTGGCTCATGTGAAAGTGGACTGAAGCTGGATTAAAGCTCTGGTGTGACTGCAGCCAAAGTGAAGAGAAAATTTTTGGTCACATGGCTGATGTCTTCTGTGCCTATGAAAGTGGACTAAAGCTAGATTAATCCCTAGAAGAAGAAGCGTTGGCTTTTCTACCCCGCTTTTCTCACCCATTTAAGGGGACTCAAGGCGGCTGACAAACTTTCTGTTCTTCCCCGCACAACAGACACCCTGTGAGGTAGGTGAAGCTGTGAGAGCTCAGAAGAGAGCTGTGACTAGCCCATGGCCACCTAGCAAGCTTGGCTCATGTGAAAGTGGACTGAAGCTGGATTAAAGCTCTGGTGTGACTGCAGCCAAAGTGAAGAGAAAATTATTGGTCACATGGCTGAAATGTCTTCTGTGCCTATGAAAGTGGACTAAAGCTAGATTAATCCCTAGAAGAAGAAGCGTTGGCTTTTCTACCCCGCTTTTCTCACCCATTTAAGGGGACTCAAGGCGGCTGACAAACTTTCTGTTCTTCCCCGCACAACAGACACCCTGTGAGGTAGGTGGGGCTGTGAGAGCTCAGAAGAGAGCTGTGAGTAGCCCATGGCCACCTAGCAAGCTTGGCTCATGTGAAAGTGGACTGAAGCTGGATTAAAGCTCTGGTGTGACTGCAGCCAAAGTGAAGAGAAAATTATTGGTCACATGGCTGATGTCTTCTGAGCCTATGAAAGTGGACTAAATCTAGATTAATCCCTAGAAGAAGAAGGTAGTGTCAGGGCTAGGCCTAGGGAAGGGCTGCGGCTAGGGCTAGGGCTAGGGCTAGGGCTAGGGCTAGGGTTAGGGCTAGGACTAGGGCTAGGGTTAGGGCTAGGCCTAAGGCTGAGGCTGAGGCTAGGGTTAGGGCTAGGCTTAGGGCTAGGGCTAGTGTTATGGTTACGGTTAGGGCGACGGGTTGGGCTAGGGCTAGAGCCAGGGTTGAGGTAGCATGAGGGTGAGGGCTAGGGCTGGGGCTAGGGTTAGGGCTAGGGCTAGGGCTAGGGCTAGGGCTAGGGCTAGGGCTAGGGTTTGGTTTAGACCTAGGCCTAATGCTAAGACTAGGGATAGGTATAGGGTTAGGGTTAGGGTTAGGGTTAGTGCTAGGGTTAGGCTTAGGCTTAGGCTTAGGGCTAGGGCTTGGGCTTGGGCTAGGTTTCGGGTTAGGGTTAGGGCTAGGGTTAGGGCTAGGGTTAGGGTTAGGATTAGGCCTAGGCCTAGTGCTACGATTATGGCTATGGCTAAAGCTCGGGCTCGGGCTAGGCTTAGGCTTAGGTCTAGGGATAGGTTTCGGGCTATTTCTACATCTACGGCCAGAGCAGGTCTAGGCTGAGGGTGAGGGTGAAGGTGAGGGTTAGTGTTAGGGCTAGGGCTAGGGCTAGGCTTAGTGTTAGGGTTTGTATTAGGGTTCCGGCTTGCGTTAGGGCTAGGCTTAGGCTTAGGCTTAGGCTTACGCTTAGGTTTAGGGTTAGGCCTAGTGCTACGGCTAGGGCTAGGGCTTAAGCTAGTGTCAGGGCTAGGCCTAGGGAAGGGCTGCGGCTAGGGCTAGGGCTAGGGCTAGGGCTAGGGCTAGGACTAGGACTAGGACTAGGACTAGGACTAGGGCTAGGGCTAGGGCTAGGGCTAGGGCTAGGGCTAGGGCTAGGGCTAGGGCTAGGGATAAGATTAGGGTTAGGTTTAGGGTTAGAGTTTGAAAGTGGACGGAAGCTGGATTAAAGCTCTGGTGTGACTGCAGCCAAGGTGAAGAGAAAATTATTGGTCACATGGCTGATATCTTCTGTGCCTATGAAAGTGGACTAAAGCTAGATTAATCCCTAGAAGAAGAAGCGTTTTCTTTTCTACCCCGCTTTTCTCACCCATTTAAGGGGACTAAAAGCGGCTGATAAACCTTCTGTTCTTCCCCCCACCACAGACACCCTGTGAGGTAGGTGGGGCTGTGAGAGCTCAGAAGAGAGCTGTGACTAGCCCATGGCCACCTAGCAAGCTTGGCTCATGTGAAAGTTGACTGAAGCTGGATTAAAGCTCTGGTGTGACTGCAGCCAAAGTGAAGAGAAAATTATTGGTCACATGGCTGATTTCTTCTGTGCCTATGAAAGTGGACTAAAGCTAGATTAATCCCTAGAAGAAGAAGCGTTGGCTTTTCTACCCCGCTTTTCTCACCCATTTAAGGGGACTCAAGGTGGCTGACAAACTTTCTGTTTTTCCCCGTACAACAGACACCCTGTGAGGTAGGTGGGGCTGTGAGAGCTCAGAAGAGAGCTGTGAGTAGCCCATGGCCACCTAGCAAGCTTGGCTCATGTGAAAGTGGACTGAAGCTGGATTAAAGCTCTGGTGTGACTGCAGCCAAAGTGAAGAGAAAATTATTGGTCACATGGCTGATGTCTTCTGAGCCTATGAAAGTGGACTAAAGCTAGATTAATCCCTAGAAGAAGATGCGTTGGCTTTTCTACCCCGCTTTTCTCACCCATTTAAGGGGACTCAAGGCGGCTGACAAACTTTCTGTTCTTCCCCGCACAACAGACACCCTGTGAGGTAGGTGGGGCTGTGAGAGCTCAAAAGAGAGCTGTGACTAGCCCATAGCCACCTAGCAAGCTTGGCTCATGTGAAAGTGGACTGAAGCTGGATTAATCCCTAGAAGAAGCAGAAGCAGCAATGGCTTTTCTACCCCGGTTTTCTCTCCCATTTAAAAGGACTCAAAGCAGCTGACAAACTTTCTATTCTTCCCCCCACCACAGACACCCTGTGAGGTAGGTGGGGCTGTGAGAGCTCAGAAGAGAGCTGTGACTAGCCCATGGCCACCTAGCAAGCTTGGCTCATGTGAAAGTGGACGGAAGCTGGATTAAAGCTCTGGTGTGACTGCAGCCAAAGTGAAGAGAAGATTATTCGTCACATGGCTGATATCTTCTGTGCCTATGAAAGTGGACTAAAGCTAGATTAATCCCTAGAAGAAGAAGCGTTGGCTTTTCTACCCCGCTTTTCTCACCCATTTAAGGGGACTCAAAGCGGCTGACAAACTTTCTGTTCTTCCCCCCACAACAGACACCCTGTGAGGTAGGTGGGGCTGTGAGAGCTCAGAAGAGAGCTGTGACTAGCCCATGGCCACCTAGCAAGCTTGGCTCATGTGAAAGTGGACTGAAGCTGGATTAAAGCTCTGCTGTGACTGCAGCCAAAGTGAAGAGAAAATTATTGGTCACATGGCTGATGTCTTCTGTGCCTATGAAAGTGGACTAAAGCTAGATTAATCCCTAGAAGAAGAAGCGTTGGCTTTTCTACCCCGCTTTTCTCACCCATTTAAGGGGACTCAAGGCGGCTGACAAACTTTCTGTTCTTCCCCGCACAACAGACACCCTGTGAGGTAGGTGGGGCTGTGAGAGCTCAGAAGAGAGCTGTGACTAGCCCATAGCCACCTAGCAAGCTTGGCTCATGTGAAAGTGGACTGAAGCTGGATTAAAGCTCTGGTGTGACTGCAGCCAAAGTGAAGAGAAAATTATTGGTCACATGGCTGATGTCTTCTGAGCCTATGAAACTGGACTAAAGCTAGATTAATCCCTAGAAGAAGAAGGTAGTGTCAGGGCTAGGCCTAGGGAAGGGCTGCGGCTAGGGCTAGGGCTAGGGCTAGGGCTAGGGCTAGGGTTAGGGTTAGGGCTAGGACTAGGGCTAGGGCTAGGGCTAGGGCTAAGGCTGAGGTTAGGGTTAGGGCTAGGCTTAGGGCTAGGGCTAGTGTTATGGTTACGGTTAGGGCGACGGGTTGGGCTAGGGCTAGAGCCAGGGCTGAGGTAGCATGAGGGTGAGGGCTAGGGCTAGGGCTAGGGCTAGGGCTAGGGCTAGGGCTAGGGCTAGGGCTAGGGTTTGGTTTAGGCCTAGGCCTAGTGCTAAGACTAGGGATAGGGATAGGGTTAGGGTTAGGGTTAGGGTTAGGGCTAGGGTTAGGCTTAGGCTTAGGGCTAGGGCTTGGGCTTGGGCTAGGTTTCGGGTTAGGGTTAGGGCTAGGGTTAGGGCTAGGGTTAGGGTTAGGATTAGCCCTAGGCCTAGTGCTACGATTATGGCTATGGCTAAAGCTCGGGCTCGGGCTAGGATTAGGCTTAGGTCTAGGGATAGGTTTCGGGCTATTTCTACATCTACGGCCAGAGCAGGGCTAGGCTGAGGGTGAGGGTGAAAGTGAGGGTTAGTGTTAGGGCTAGGGCTAGGTCTAGGCTTAGTGTTAGGGTTTGTATTAGCGTTCCGGCTTGGGTTAGGGCTAGGGTTAGGCTTAGGCTTAGGCTTACGCTTAGGTTTAGGGTTAGGCCTAGTGCTACGGCTAGGGCTAGGGCATAAGCTAGTGTCAGGGCTAGGCCTAGGGAAGGGCTGCGGCTAGGGCTAGGACTAGGACTAGGGCTAGGGCTAGGGCTAGGGTTTGGTTTAGGCCTAGGCCTAGTGCTAAAACTAGGGATAGGGATAGGGTTAGGGTTAGGGTTAGGCTTAGGGCTAGGGTTAGGCTTAGGCTTAGGGCTAGGGCTTGGGCTAGGGCATAAGCTAGTGTCAGGGCTAGGCCTAGGGAAGGGCTGCGGCTAGGGCTAGGACTAGGACTAGGACTAGGGCTAGGGCTAGGGCTAGGGCTAGGGCTAGGGCTAGGGCTAGGGATAAGATTAGGGTTAGGGTTAGGGTTAGAGTTTGAAAGTGGACGGAAGCTGGATTAAAGCTCTGGTGTGACTGCAGCCAAAGTGAAGAGAAAATTATTGGTCACATGGCTGATATCTTCTGTGCCTATGAAAGTGGACTAAAGCTAGATTAATCCCTAGAAGAAGAAGCGTTTTCTTTTCTACCCCGCTTTTCTCACCCATTTAAGGGGACTCAAAGCGGCTGACAAACCTTCTGTTCTTCCCCCCACAACAGACACCCTCTGACGTAGGTGGGGCTGTGAGAGCTCAGAAGAGAGCTGTGACTAGCCCATGGCCACCTAGCAAGCTTGGCTCATGTGAAAGTGGACTGAAGCTGGATTAAAGCTCTGGTGTGACTGCAGCCAAAGTGAAGAGAAAATTATTGGTCACATGGCTGATGTCTTCTGTGCCTATTAAAGTTGACTAAAGCTAGATTAATCCCTAGAAGAAGAAGCGTTGGCTTTTCTACCCCGCTTTTCTCACCCATTTAAGGGGACTCAAAGCGGCTGACAAACTTTCTGTACTTCCCCCCACAACAGACACCCTGTGAGGTAGGTGGGGTTGTGAGAGCTCAGGAGAGAGCTGTGACTAGCCCATGGCCACCTAGCAAGCTTGGCTCATGTGAAAGTCGACTGAAGCTGGATTAAAGCTCTGGTGTGACTGCAGCCAAAGTGAAGAGAAAATTATTGGTCACATGGCTGATATCTTCTTTGCCTATGAAAGTGGACTAAAGCTAGATTAATCCCTAGAAGAAGAAGCGTTGGCTTTTCTACCCCGCTTTTCTCACCCATTTAAGGGGACTCAAAGCGCCTGACAAACTTTCTGTTCTTCCCCCCACAACAGACACCCTGTGAGGTAGGTGGGGCTGTGAGAGCTCAGAAGAGAGCTGTGACTAGCCCATGGCCACCTAGCAAGCTTGGCTCATGTGAAAGTGGACTGAAGCTGGATTAAAGCTCTGGTGTGACTGCAGCCAAAGTGAAGAGAAAATTATTGGTCACATGGCTGATATCTTCTGTGCCTATGAAAGTGGACTAAAGCTAGATTAATCCCTAGAAGAAGAAGCGTTTTCTTTTCTACCCCGCTTTTCTCACCCATTTAAGGGGACTCAAAGCGGCTGACAAACCTTCTGTTCTTCCCCCCACAACAGACACCCTCTGACGTAGGTGGGGCTGTGAGAGCTCAGAAGAGAGCTGTGACTAGCCCATGGCCACCTAGCAAGCTTGGCTCATGTGAAAGTGGACTGAAGCTGGATTAAAGCTCTGGTGTGACTGCAGCCAAAGTGAAGAGAAAATTATTGGTCACATGGCTGATGTCTTCTGTGCCTATTAAAGTTGACTAAAGCTAGATTAATCCCTAGAAGAAGAAGCGTTGGCTTTTCTACCCCGCTTTTCTCACCCATTTAAGGGGACTCAAAGCGGCTGACAAACTTTCTGTTCTTCCCCCCACAACAGACACCCTGTGAGGTAGGTGGGGTTGTGAGAGCTCAGGAGAGAGCTGTGACTAGCCCATGGCCACCTAGCAAGCTTGGCTCATGTGAAAGTCGACTGAAGCTGGATTAAAGCTCTGGTGTGACTGCAGCCAAAGTGAAGAGAAAATTATTGGTCACATGGCTGATATCTTCTTTGCCTATGAAAGTGGACTAAAGCTAGATTAATCCCTAGAAGAAGAAGCGTTGGCTTTTCTACCCCGCTTTTCTCACCCATTTAAGGGGACTCAAAGCGCCTGACAAACTTTCTGTTCTTCCCCCCACAACAGACACCCTGTGAGGTAGGTGGGGCTGTGAGAGCTCAGAAGAGAGCTGTGACTAGCCCATGGCCACCTAGCAAGCTTAGCTCATGTGAAAGTGGACTGAAGCTGGATTAAAGCTCTGGTGTGACTGCAGCCAAAGTGAAGAGAAAATTATTGGTCACATGGCTGATGTCTTCTGTGCCTATGAAAGTGGACTAAAGCTAGATTAATCCCTAGAAGAAGAAGCTAGTGTCAGGGGTAGGCCTAGGGAAGGGCTGCGGCTAGGGCTAGGGCTAGGGCTACTGCTAGGGCTAAGGTTAGGGCTAGGACTAGGGCTAGGGCTAGGGCTAGGGCTAGGGCTAAGGCTGAGGCTAGGGTTAGGGCTAGGCTTAGGGCTAGGGCTAGTGTTATGGTTACGGTTAGGGCGACGGGTTGGGCTAGGGCTAGAGCCAGGGCTGAGGTAGCATGAGGGTGAGGGCTAGGGCTAGGGCTAGGGTTAGGGCTAGGGCTAGGGTTAGGGCTAGGGCTAGGGCTAGGGCTAGGGCTAGGGCTAGGGCTAGGGCTAGGGCTAGGGCTAGGGCTAGGGCTAGGGCTAGGGTTTGGTTTAGGCCTAGGCCTAGTGCTAAGACTAGGGATTGGGATAGGGATAGGGTTAGGGCTAGGGTTAGGCTTAGGCTTAGGCTTAGGGCTAGGGTTTGGGCTTGGGCTAGGTTTCGGGTTAGGGTTAGGGCTAGGGTTAGGGTTAGGATTAGGCCTAGGCCTAGTGCTACGATTATGGCTATGGCTAAAGCTCGGGCTCGGGCTCGGGCTAGGATTAGGCTTAGGTCTAGGGATAGGTTTCGGGCTATTTCTACATCTACGGCCAGAGCAGGGCTAGGCAGAGGGTGAGGGTGAAGGTGAGGGTTAGTGTTAGGGCTAGGGCTAGGTCTAGGCTTAGTGTTAGGGTTTGTATTAGGGTTCCGGCTTGGGTTAGGGCTAGGGTTAGGCTTAGGCTTAGGCTTAAGCTTAGGTTTAGGGTTAGGCCTAGTGCTACGGCTAGGGCTAGGGCTTAAGCTAGTGTCAGGGCTAGGCCTAGGGAAGGGCTGCGGCTAGGGCTAGGGCTAGGGCAAGGCTAGGACTAGGACTAGGACTAGGACTAGGACTAGGACTAGGACTAGGGCTGGGGCTAGGGCTAGGGCTAGGGCTAGGGCTAGGGCTAGGGCTAGGGATAAGATTAGGGTTAGGGTTAGGGTTAGAGTTTGAAAGTGGACGGAAGCTGGATTAAAGCTCTGGTGTGACTGCAGCCAAGGTGAAGAGAAAATTATTGGTCACATGTCTGATATCTTCTGTGTCTATGAAAGTGGACTAAAGCTAGATTAATCCCTAGAAGAAGAAGCGTTTTCTTTTCTATCCCGCTTTTCTCATCCATTTAAGGGGACTCAAAGCGGCTGACAAACTTTCTGTTCTTCCCCCCACAACAGACACCCTCTGACGTAGGTGGGGCTGTGAGAGCTCAGAAGAGAGCTGTGACTAGCCCATGGTCACCTAGCAAGCTTGGCTCATGTGAAAGTGGACTGAAGCTGGATTAAAGCTCTGGTGTGACTGCAGCCAAAGTGAAGAGAAAATTATTGGTCACATGGCTGATGTCTTCTGTGCCTATTAAAGTTGACTAAAGCTAGATTAATCCCTAGAAGAAGAAGCGTTGGCTTTTCTACCCCGCTTTTCTCACCCATTTAAGGGGACTCAAGGCGGCTGACAAACTTTCTGTTCTTCCCCCCACAACAGACACCCTGTGAGGTAGGTGGGGTTGTGAGAGCTCAGAAGAGAGCTGTGACTAGCCCATGGCCACCTAGGAAGCTTGGCTAATGTGAAAGTGGACTGAAGCTGGATTAAAGCTCTGGTGTGACTGCAGCCAAAGTGAAGAGAAAATTATTGGTCACATGGCTGATATCTTCTGTGCCTATGAAAGTGGACTGAAGCTAGATTAATCCCTAGAAGAAGAAGCGTTGGCTTTTCTACCCCGCTTTTCTCACCCATTTAAGGGGACTCAAAGCGGCTGACAAACTTTCTGTTCTTCCCCCCACAACAGACACCCTGTGAGGTAGGTGGGGCTGTGAGAGCTCAGAAGAGAGCTGTGACTAGCCCATGGCCACCTAGCAAGCTTGGCTCATGTGAAAGTGGACTGAAGCTGGATTAAAGCTCTGGTGTGACTGCAGCCAAAGTGAAGAGAAAATTATTGGTCACACGGCTGATATCTTCTGTGCCTATGAAAGTGGACTAAAGCTAGATTAATCCCTAGAAGAAGAAGCTAGTGTCAGGGGTAGGCCTAGGGAAGGGCTGCGGCTAGGGCTAGGGCTAGGGCTAGTGCTAGGGCTAAGGTTAGGGCTAGGACTAGGGCTAGGGCTAGGGCTAAGGCTGAGGCTAGGGTTAGGGCTAGGCTTAGGGCTAGGGCTAGTGTTATGGTTACGGTTAGGGCGACGGGTTGGGCTAGGGCTAGAGCCAGGGCTGAGGTAGCATGAGGGCTAGGGCTAGGGCTAGGGCTAGGGCTAGGGCTAGGGCTAGGGCTAGGGTTAGGGCTAGGGCTAGGGCTAGGGCTAGGGCTAGGGCTAGGGCTAGGGTTAGGCTTAGGCTTAGGGCTAGGGTTTGGGCTTGGGCTAGGTTTCGGGTTAGGGTTAGGGCTAGGGTTAGGGTTAGGATTAGGCCTAGGCCTAGTGCTACGATTATGGCTATGGCTAAAGCTCGGGCTCGGGCTCGGGCTAGGATTAGGCTTAGGTCTAGGGATAGGTTTCGGGCTATTTCTACATCTACGGTCAGAGCAGGGCTAGGGTGAGGGTGAGGGTGAAGGTGAGGGTTAGTGTTAGGGCTAGGTCTAGGGCTAGGCTTAGTGTTAGGGTTTGTATTAGGGTTCCGGCTTGGGTTAGGGCTAGGGTTAGGCTTAGGCTTAGGCTTACGCTTAGGTTTAGGGTTAGGCCTAGTGCTACGGCTAGGGCTAGGGCTTAAGCTAGTGTCAGGGCTAGGCCTAGGGAAGGGCTGCGGCTAGGGCTAGGGCTAGGACTAGGACTAGGACTAGGGCTAGGGCTAGGGCTAGGGCTAGGGCTAGGGCTAGGGATAAGATTAGGGTTAGGGTTAGGGTTAGAGTTTGAAAGTGGACGGAAGCTGGATTAAAGCTCTGGTGTGACTGCAGCCAAGGTGAAGAGAAAATTATTGGTCACATGTCTGATATCTTCTGTGCCTATGAAAGTGGACTAAAGCTAGATTAATCCCTAGAAGAAGAAGCGTTGGCTTTTCTACCCCACTTTTCTCACCCATTTAAGGGGACTCAAGGCGGCTGACAAACTTTCTGTTCTTCCCCCCACAACAGACACCCTGTGAGGTAGGTGGGGCTGTGAGAGCTCAGAAGAGAGCTGTGACTAGCCCATGGCCACCTAGCAAGCTTGGCTCATGTGAAAGTGGACTGAAGCTGGATTAAAGCTCTGGTGTGACTGCAGCCAAAGTGAAGAGAAAATTATTGGTCACATGGCTGATGTCTTCTGTGCCTATTAAAGTGGACTAAAGCTAGATTAATCCCTAGAAGAAGAAGCGTTGGCTTTTCTACCCCGCTTTTCTCACCCATTTAAGGGGACTCAGGGCGGCTGACAAACTTTCTGTTCTTCCCCGCACAACAGACACCCTGTGAGGTAGGTGGGGCTGTGAGAGCTCAGAAGAGAGCTGTGACTAGCCCATAGCCACCTAGCAAGCATGGCTCATGTGAAAGTGGACTGAAGCTGGATTAATCCCTAGAAGAAGCAAAAGCAGCAATGGCTTTTCTACCCTGGTTTTCTCTCCCATTTAAGGGGACTCAAAGCGGCTGACAAACTTTCTTTTCTTCCCCCCACAACAGACACCCTGTGAGGTAGGTGGGGCTGTGAGAGCTCAGAAGAGAGCTGTGACTAGCCCATAGCCACCTAGCAAGCTTGGCTCATGTGAAAGTGGACTGAAGCTGGATTAATCCCTAGAAGAAGCAGAAGCAGCAATGGCTTTTCTACCCCGCTTTTCTCACCCATTTAAGGGGACTCAAAGCGGCTGACAAACTTTCTGTTCTTCCCCCCACAACAGACACCCTGTGAGGTAGGTGGGGCTGTGAGAGCTCAGAAGAGAGCTGTGACTAGCCCATGGCCACCTAGCAAGCTTGGCTCATGTGAAAGTGGACTGAAGCTGGATTAAAGCTCTGCTGTGACTGCAGCCAAAGTGAAGAGAAAATTATTGGTCACATGGCTGATGTCTTCTGTGCCTATGAAAGTGGACTAAAGCTAGATTAATCCCTAGAAGAAGAAGTGTTGGCTTTTCTACCCCGCTTTTCTCACCCATTTAAGGGGACTCAAGGCGGCTGACAAACTTTCTGTTCTTCCCCCCACAACAGACACCCTGTGAGGTAGGTGGGGCTGTGAGAGCTCAGAAGAGAGCTGTGACTAGCCCATGGCCACCTAGCAAGCTTGGCTCATGTGAAAGTGGACTGAAGCTGGATTAAAGCTCTGGTGTGACTGCAGCCAAAGTGAAGAGAAAATTATTTGTCACATGGCTGATGTCTTCTGAGCCTATGAAACTGGACTAAAGCTAGATTAATCCCTAGAAGAAGAAGGTAGTGTCAGGGCTAGGCCTAGGGAAGGGCTGCGGCTAGGGCTAGGGTTAGGGCTAGGGCTAGGGCTAGGGCTAGGGTTAGGGTTAGGGCTAGGACTAGGGCTAGGGCTAGGGCTAAGGCTGGGGCTAGGGTTAGGGCTAGGCTTAGGGCTAGGGCTAGTGTTATGGTTACGGTTAGGGCAACGGGTTGGGCTAGGGCTAGAGCCAGGGCTGAGGTAGCATGAGGGTGAGGGCTAGGGCTAGGGCTAGGGCTAGGGCTAGGGTTTGGTTTAGGCCTAGGTCTAGTGCTAAGACTAGGGATAGGGATAGGGTTAGGGTTAGGGCTAGGGTTAGGCTTAGGCTTAGGGCTAGGGCTTGGGCTTGGGCTAGGTTTCGGGTTAGGGTTAGGGCTAGGGTTAGGGCTAGGGTTAGGGTTAGGATTAGGCCTAGGCCTAGTGCTACCATTATGGCTATGGCTAAAGCTCGGGCTCGGGCTAGGATTAGGCTTAGGTCTAGGGATAGGTTTCGGGCTATTTCTACATCTCCGGCCAGAGCAGGGCTAGGCTGAGGGTGAGGGTGAAAGTGAGGGTTAGTGTTAGGGCTAGGGCTAGGGCTAGGCTTAGTGTTAGGGTTTGTATTAGGGTTCCGGCTTGGGTTAGGGCTAGGGTTAGGCTTAGGCTTAGGCTTACGCTTAGGTTTAGGGTTAGGCCTAGTGCTACGGCTAGGGCTAGGGCTTAAGCTAGTGTCAGGGCTAGGCCTAGGGAAGGGCTGCGGCTAGGGCTAGGACTAGGACTAGGGCTAGGGCTAGGGCTAGGGCTAGGGCTAGGGCTAGGGCTAGGGCTAGGGCTAGGGCTAGGGCTAGGGATAAGATTAGGGTTAGGGTTAGGGTTAGAGTTTGAAAGTGGACGGAAGCTGGATTAAAGCTCTGGTGTGACTGCAGCCAAAGTGAAGAGAAAATTATTGGTCACATGGCTGATATCTTCTGTGCCTATGAAAGTGGACTAAAGCTAGATTAATCCCTAGAAGAAGCAGCGTTGGCTTTTCTACCCCGCTTTTCTCACCGATTTAAGGGGACTCAAAGCGGCTGACAAACTTTCTGTTCTTCCCCCCACAACAGACACCCTGTGAGGTAGGTGGGGCTGTGAGAGCTCAGAAGAGAGCTGTGACTAGCCCATGGCCACCTAGCAAGCTTGGCTCATGTGAAAGTGGACGGAAGCTGGATTAAAGCTCTGGTGTGACTGCAGCCAAAGTGAAGAGAAAATTATTGGTCACATGGCTGATATCTTCTGTGCCTATGAAAGTGGACTAAAGCTAGATTAATCCCTAGAAGAAGAAGCGTTGGCTTTTCTACCCCACTTTTCTCACCCATTTAAGGGGACTCAAGGCAGCTGACAAACTTTCTGTTCTTCCCCGCACAACAGACACCCTGTGAGGGTGGTGGGGCTGTGAGAGCTCAGAAGAGAGCTGTGACTAGCCCATAGCCACCTAGCAAGCTTGGCTCATGTGAAAGTGGACTGAAGCTGGATTAATCCCTAGAAGAAGCAGAAGCAGCAATGGCTTTTCTACCCCGGTTTTCTCTCCCATTTAAGGGGACTCAAAGCGGCTGACAAACTTTCTGTTCTTCCCCCCACAACAGACACCCTGTGAGGTAGGTAGGGCTGTGAGAGCTCAGAAGAGAGCTGTGACTAGCCCATAGCCACCTAGCAAGCTTGGCTCACGTGAAAGTGGACTGAAGCTGGATTAATCCCTAGAAGAAGCAGAAGCAGCAATAGCTTTTCTACCCCGGTTTTCTCTCCCATTTAAGGGGACTCAAAGCGGCTGACAAACTTTCTGTTCTTCCCCCCACAACAGACACCCTCTGACGTAGGTGGGGCTGTGAGAGCTCAGAAGAGAGCTGTGACTAGCCCATGGTCACCTAGCAAGCTTGGCTCATGTGAAAGTGGACTGAAGCTGGATTAAAGCTCTGGTGTGACTGCAGCCAAAGTGAAGAGAAAATTATTGGTCACATGGCTGATGTCTTCTGTGCCTATTAAAGTTGACTAAAGCTAGATTAATCCCTAGAAGAAGAAGCGTTGGCTTTTCTACCCCGCTTTTCTCACCCATTTAAGGGGACTCAAGGCGGCTGACAAACTTTCTGTTCTTCCCCCCACAACAGACACCCTGTGAGGTAGGTGGGGTTGTGAGAGCTCAGAAGAGAGCTGTGACTAGCCCATGGCCACCTAGGAAGCTTGGCTAATGTGAAAGTGGACTGAAGCTGGATTAAAGCTCTGGTGTGACTGCAGCCAAAGTGAAGAGAAAATTATTGGTCACATGGCTGATATCTTCTGTGCCTATGAAAGTGGACTGAAGCTAGATTAATCCCTAGAAGAAGAAGCGTTGGCTTTTCTACCCCGCTTTTCTCACCCATTTAAGGGGACTCAAAGCGGCTGACAAACTTTCTGTTCTTCCCCCCACAACAGACACCCTGTGAGGTAGGTGGGGCTGTGAGAGCTCAGAAGAGAGCTGTGACTAGCCCATGGCCACCTAGCAAGCTTGGCTCATGTGAAAGTGGACTGAAGCTGGATTAAAGCTCTGGTGTGACTGCAGCCAAAGTGAAGAGAAAATTATTGGTCACACGGCTGATATCTTCTGTGCCTATGAAAGTGGACTAAAGCTAGATTAATCCCTAGAAGAAGAAGCTAGTGTCAGGGGTAGGCCTAGGGAAGGGCTGCGGCTAGGGCTAGGGCTAGGGCTAGTGCTAGGGCTAAGGTTAGGGCTAGGACTAGGGCTAGGGCTAGGGCTAAGGCTGAGGCTAGGGTTAGGGCTAGGCTTAGGGCTAGGGCTAGTGTTATGGTTACGGTTAGGGCGACGGGTTGGGCTAGGGCTAGAGCCAGGGCTGAGGTAGCATGAGGGCTAGGGCTAGGGCTAGGGCTAGGGCTAGGGCTAGGGCTAGGGCTAGGGCTAGGGCTAGGGTTAGGGCTAGGGCTAGGGCTAGGGCTAGGGCTAGGGCTAGGGCTAGGGCTAGGGTTAGGCTTAGGCTTAGGGCTAGGGTTTGGGCTTGGGCTAGGTTTCGGGTTAGGGTTAGGGCTAGGGTTAGGGTTAGGATTAGGCCTAGGCCTAGTGCTACGATTATGGCTATGGCTAAAGCTCGGGCTCGGGCTCGGGCTAGGATTAGGCTTAGGTCTAGGGATAGGTTTCGGGCTATTTCTACATCTACGGTCAGAGCAGGGCTAGGGTGAGGGTGAGGGTGAAGGTGAGGGTTAGTGTTAGGGCTAGGTCTAGGTCTAGGCTTAGTGTTAGGGTTTGTATTAGGGTTCCGGCTTGGGTTAGGGCTAGGGTTAGGCTTAGGCTTAGGCTTACGCTTAGGTTTAGGGTTAGGCCTAGTGCTACGGCTAGGGCTAGGGCTTAAGCTAGTGTCAGGGCTAGGCCTAGGGAAGGGCTGCGGCTAGGGCTAGGGCTAGGACTAGGACTAGGACTAGGGCTAGGGCTAGGGCTAGGGCTAGGGCTAGGGCTAGGGATAAGATTAGGGTTAGGGTTAGGGTTAGAGTTTGAAAGTGGACGGAAGCTGGATTAAAGCTCTGGTGTGACTGCAGCCAAGGTGAAGAGAAAATTATTGGTCACATGTCTGATATCTTCTGTGCCTATGAAAGTGGACTAAAGCTAGATTAATCCCTAGAAGAAGAAGCGTTGGCTTTTCTACCCCACTTTTCTCACCCATTTAAGGGGACTCAAGGCGGCTGACAAACTTTCTGTTCTTCCCCCCACAACAGACACCCTGTGAGGTAGGTGGGGCTGTGAGAGCTCAGAAGAGAGCTGTGACTAGCCCATGGCCACCTAGCAAGCTTGGCTCATGTGAAAGTGGACTGAAGCTGGATTAAAGCTCTGGTGTGACTGCAGCCAAAGTGAAGAGAAAATTATTGGTCACATGGCTGATGTCTTCTGTGCCTATTAAAGTGGACTAAAGCTAGATTAATCCCTAGAAGAAGAAGCGTTGGCTTTTCTACCCCGCTTTTCTCACCCATTTAAGGGGACTCAGGGCGGCTGACAAACTTTCTGTTCTTCCCCGCACAACAGACACCCTGTGAGGTAGGTGGGGCTGTGAGAGCTCAGAAGAGAGCTGTGACTAGCCCATAGCCACCTAGCAAGCATGGCTCATGTGAAAGTGGACTGAAGCTGGATTAATCCCTAGAAGAAGCAAAAGCAGCAATGGCTTTTCTACCCTGGTTTTCTCTCCCATTTAAGGGGACTCAAAGCGGCTGACAAACTTTCTTTTCTTCCCCCCACAACAGACACCCTGTGAGGTAGGTGGGGCTGTGAGAGCTCAGAAGAGAGCTGTGACTAGCCCATAGCCACCTAGCAAGCTTGGCTCATGTGAAAGTGGACTGAAGCTGGATTAATCCCTAGAAGAAGCAGAAGCAGCAATGGCTTTTCTACCCCGCTTTTCTCACCCATTTAAGGGGACTCAAAGCGGCTGACAAACTTTCTGTTCTTCCCCCCACAACAGACACCCTGTGAGGTAGGTGGGGCTGTGAGAGCTCAGAAGAGAGCTGTGACTAGCCCATGGCCACCTAGCAAGCTTGGCTCATGTGAAAGTGGACTGAAGCTGGATTAAAGCTCTGCTGTGACTGCAGCCAAAGTGAAGAGAAAATTATTGGTCACATGGCTGATGTCTTCTGTGCCTATGAAAGTGGACTAAAGCTAGATTAATCCCTAGAAGAAGAAGTGTTGGCTTTTCTACCCCGCTTTTCTCACCCATTTAAGGGGACTCAAGGCGGCTGACAAACTTTCTGTTCTTCCCCCCACAACAGACACCCTGTGAGGTAGGTGGGGCTGTGAGAGCTCAGAAGAGAGCTGTGACTAGCCCATGGCCACCTAGCAAGCTTGGCTCATGTGAAAGTGGACTGAAGCTGGATTAAAGCTCTGGTGTGACTGCAGCCAAAGTGAAGAGAAAATTATTTGTCACATGGCTGATGTCTTCTGAGCCTATGAAACTGGACTAAAGCTAGATTAATCCCTAGAAGAAGAAGGTAGTGTCAGGGCTAGGCCTAGGGAAGGGCTGCGGCTAGGGCTAGGGTTAGGGCTAGGGCTAGGGCTAGGGCTAGGGTTAGGGTTAGGGCTAGGACTAGGGCTAGGGCTAGGGCTAGGGCTAAGGCTGGGGCTAGGGTTAGGGCTAGGCTTAGGGCTAGGGCTAGTGTTATGGTTACGGTTAGGGCAACGGGTTGGGCTAGGGCTAGAGCCAGGGCTGAGGTAGCATGAGGGTGAGGGCTAGGGCTAGGGCTAGGGCTAGGGCTAGGGTTTGGTTTAGGCCTAGGTCTAGTGCTAAGACTAGGGATAGGGATAGGGTTAGGGTTAGGGCTAGGGTTAGGCTTAGGCTTAGGGCTAGGGCTTGGGCTTGGGCTAGGTTTCGGGTTAGGGTTAGGGCTAGGGTTAGGGCTAGGGTTAGGGTTAGGATTAGGCCTAGGCCTAGTGCTACCATTATGGCTATGGCTAAAGCTCGGGCTCGGGCTAGGATTAGGCTTAGGTCTAGGGATAGGTTTCGGGCTATTTCTACATCTCCGGCCAGAGCAGGGCTAGGCTGAGGGTGAGGGTGAAAGTGAGGGTTAGTGTTAGGGCTAGGGCTAGGGCTAGGCTTAGTGTTAGGGTTTGTATTAGGGTTCCGGCTTGGGTTAGGGCTAGGGTTAGGCTTAGGCTTAGGCTTACGCTTAGGTTTAGGGTTAGGCCTAGTGCTACGGCTAGGGCTAGGGCTTAAGCTAGTGTCAGGGCTAGGCCTAGGGAAGGGCTGCGGCTAGGGCTAGGACTAGGGCTAGGGCTAGGGCTAGGGCTAGGGCTAGGGCTAGGGCTAGGGCTAGGGCTAGGGCTAGGGCTAGGGCTAGGGCTAGGGATAAGATTAGGGTTAGGGTTAGGGTTAGAGTTTGAAAGTGGACGGAAGCTGGATTAAAGCTCTGGTGTGACTGCAGCCAAAGTGAAGAGAAAATTATTGGTCACATGGCTGATATCTTCTGTGCCTATGAAAGTGGACTAAAGCTAGATTAATCCCTAGAAGAAGCAGCGTTGGCTTTTCTACCCCGCTTTTCTCACCGATTTAAGGGGACTCAAAGCGGCTGACAAACTTTCTGTTCTTCCCCCCACAACAGACACCCTGTGAGGTAGGTGGGGCTGTGAGAGCTCAGAAGAGAGCTGTGACTAGCCCATGGCCACCTAGCAAGCTTGGCTCATGTGAAAGTGGACGGAAGCTGGATTAAAGCTCTGGTGTGACTGCAGCCAAAGTGAAGAGAAAATTATTGGTCACATGGCTGATATCTTCTGTGCCTATGAAAGTGGACTAAAGCTAGATTAATCCCTAGAAGAAGAAGCGTTGGCTTTTCTACCCCACTTTTCTCACCCATTTAAGGGGACTCAAGGCAGCTGACAAACTTTCTGTTCTTCCCCGCACAACAGACACCCTGTGAGGGTGGTGGGGCTGTGAGAGCTCAGAAGAGAGCTGTGACTAGCCCATAGCCACCTAGCAAGCTTGGCTCATGTGAAAGTGGACTGAAGCTGGATTAATCCCTAGAAGAAGCAGAAGCAGCAATGGCTTTTCTACCCCGGTTTTCTCTCCCATTTAAGGGGACTCAAAGCGGCTGACAAACTTTCTGTTCTTCCCCCCACAACAGACACCCTGTGAGGTAGGTGGGGCTGTGAGAGCTCAGAAGAGAGCTGTGACTAGCCCATAGCCACCTAGCAAGCTTGGCTCACGTGAAAGTGGACTGAAGCTGGATTAATCCCTAGAAGAAGCAGAAGCAGCAATAGCTTTTCTACCCCGGTTTTCTCTCCCATTTAAGGGGACTCAAATCAGCTGACAAACTTTCTATTCTTCCCCCCACAACAGACACCCTGTGAGGTAGGTGGGGCTGTGAGAGCTCAGAAGAGAGCTGTGACTAGCCCATGGCCACCTAGCAAGCTTGGCTCATGTGAAAGTGGACGGAAGCTGGATTAAAGCTCTAGTGTGACTGCAGCCAAAGTGAAGAGAAAATTATTGGTCACATGGCTGATATCTTCTGTGCCTATGAAAGTGGACTAAAGCTAGATTAATCCCTAGAAGAAGCAGCGTTGGCTTTTCTACCCCGCTTTTCTCACCCATTTAAGGGGACTCAAAGCAGCTGACAAACTTTCTGTTCTTCCCCCCACCACAGACACCCTGTGAGTTAGGTGGGGCTGTGAGAGCTCAGAAGAGAGCTGTGACTAGCCCATGGCCACCTAGCAAGCTTGGCTCATGTGAAAGTGGACGAAAGCTGGATTAAAGCTCTGGTGTGACTGCAGCCAAAGTGAAGAGAAAATTATTCGTCACATGGCTGATATCTTCTGTGCCTATGAAAGTGGACTAAAGCTAGATTAATCCCTAGAAGAAGAAGCGTTGGCTTTTCTACCCCGCTTTTCTCACCCATTTAAGGGGACTCAAAGCGGCTGACAAACTTTCTGTTCTTCCCCCCACAACAGACACCCTGTGAGGTAGGTGGGGCTGTGAGAGCTCAGAAGAGAGCTGTGACTAGCCCATGGCCACCTAGCAAGCTTGGCTCATGTGAAAGTGGACTGAAGCTGGATTAAAGCTCTGCTGTGACTGCAGCCAAAGTGAAGAGAAAATTATTGGTCACATGGCTGATGTCTTCTGTGCCTATGAAAGTGGACTAAAGCTAGATTAATCCCTAGAAGAAGCAGCGTTGGCTTTTCTACCCCGCTTTTCTCACCGATTTAAGGGGACTCAAAGCGGCTGACAAACTTTCTGTTCTTCCCCCCACAAAAGACACCCTGTGAGGTAGGTGGGGCTGTGAGAGCTCAGAAGAGAGCTGTGACTAGCCCATAGCCACCTAGCAAGCTTGGCTCATGTGAAAGTGGACTGAAACTGGATTAATCCCTAGAAGAAGCAGAAGCAGCAATGGCTTTTCTACCCCGGTTTTCTCTCCCATTTAAGGGGACTCAAATCAGCTGACAAACTTTCTATTCTTCCCCCCACAACAGACACCCTGTGAGGTAGGTGGGGCTGTGAGAGCTCAGAAGAGAGCTGTGACTAGCCCATGGCCACCTAGCAAGCTTGGCTCATGTGAAAGTGGACGGAAGCTGGATTAAAGCTCTGGTGTGACTGCAGCCAAAGTGAAGAGAAAATTATTGGTCACATGGCTGATATCTTCTGTGCCTATGAAAGTGGACTAAAGCTAGATTAATCCCTAGAAGAAGCAGCGTTGGCTTTTCTACCCCGCTTTTCTCACCCATTTAAGGGGACTCAAAGAAGCTGACAAACTTTCTGTTCTTCCCCCCACCACAGACACCCTGTGAGTTAGGTGGGGCTGTGAGAGCTCAGAAGAGAGCTGTGACTAGCCCATGGCCACCTAGCAAGCTTGGCTCATGTGAAAGTGGACTGAAGCTGGATTAAAGCTCTGGTGTGACTGCAGCCATAGTGAAGAGAAAATTATTGGTCACATGGCTGATGTCTTCTGTGTCTATGAAACTGGACAAAAGCTAGATTAATCCCTAGAAGAAGAAGGTAGTGTCAGGGCTAGGCCTAGGGAAGGGCTGCGGCTAGGGCTAGGGCTAGGGCTAGGGCTAGGGTTAGGGTTAGGGCTAGGACTAGGGCTAGGGCTAGGGCTAGGGCTAGGGCTAGGGCTAAGGCTGAGGCTAGGGTTAGGGCTAGGCTTAGGGCTAGGGCTAGTGTTATGGTTACGGTTAGGGCGACGGGTTGGGCTAGGGCTAGAGCCAGGGCTGAGGTAGCATGAGGGTGAGGGCTAGGGCTAGGGCTAGGGCTAGGGCTAGGGCTAGGGTTTGGTTTAGGCCTAGGCCTAGTGCTAAGACTAGGGATAGGGATAGGGATAGGGATAGGGTTAGGGTTAGGGTTAGGGCTAGGGTTAGGCTTAGGCTTAGGGCTAGGGCTTGGGCTTGGGCTAGGTTTCGGGTTAGGGTTAGGGTTAGGGTTAGGGCTAGGGTTAGGGTTAGGATTAGGCCTAGGCCTAGTGCTACGATTATGGCTATGGCTAAAGCTCGGGCTCGGGCTAGGATTAGGCTTAGGTCTAGGGATAGGTTTCGGGCTATTTCTACATCTATGGCCAGAGCAGGGCTAGGTTGAGGGTGAGGGTGAAAGTGAGGGTTAGTGTTAGGGCTAGGGCTAGGGCTAGGCTTAGTGTTAGGGTTTGTATTAGCGTTCCGGCTTGGGTTAGGGCTAGGGTTAGGCTTAGGCTTAGGCTTAGGCTTAGGTTTAGGGTTAGGCCTAGTGCTACGGCTAGGGCTAGGGCTTAAGCTAGTGTCAGGGCTAGGCCTAGGGAAGGGCTGCGGCTAGGGCTAGGACTAGGACTAGGACTAGGACTAGGGCTAGGGCTAGGGCTAGGGATAAGATTAGGGTTAGGGTTAGGGTTAGAGTTTGAAAGTGGACGGAAGCTGGATTAAAGCTCTGGTGTGACTGCAGCCAAAGTGAAGAGAAAATTATTGGTCACATGGCTGATATCTTCTGTGCCTATGAAAGTGGACTAAAGCTAGATTAATCCCTAGAAGAAGAAGCGTTGGCTTTTCTACCCCGCTTTTCTCACCCATTTAAGGGGACTCAAAGCGGCTGACAAACCTTCTGTTCTTCCCCCCACAACAGACACCCTCTGACGTAGTTGGGGCTGTGAGAGCTCAGAAGAGAGCTGTGACTAGCCCATGGCCACCTAGCAAGCTTGGCTCATGTGAAAGTGGACTGAAGCTAGATTAAAGCTCTGGTGTGACTGCAGCCAAAGTGAAGAGAAAATTATTGGTCACATGGCTGATGTCTTCTGAGCCTATGAAACTGGACTGAAGCTAGATTAATCCCTAGAAGAAGAAGGTAGTGTCAGGGCTAGGCCTAGGGAAGGGCTGCGGCTAGGGCTAGGGCTAGGGCTAGGGCTAGGGTTAGGGTTAGGTCTAGGACTAGGGCTAGGGCTAGGGCTAGGGCTAGGGCTACGGCTGAGGCTAGGGTTAGGGCTAGGCTTAGGGCTAGGGCTAGTGTTATGGTTACGGTTAGGGCGACGGGTTGGGCTAGGGCTAGAGCCAGGGCTGAGGTAGCATGAGGGTGAGGGCTAGGGCTAGGGCTAGGGCTAGGGCTAGGGCTAGGGTTTGGTTTAGGCCTAGGCCTAGTGCTAAGACTAGGGATAGGGATAGGGTTAGGGTTAGGGCTAGGCTTAGGCTTAGGCTTAGGGCTAGGGCTAGGGCTTGGGCTTGGGCTTGGGCTAGGTTTCGGGTTAGGGTTAGGGCTAGGGTTAGGGCTAGGGTTAGGGTTAGGATTAGGCCTAGGCCTAGTGCTACGATTATGGCTATGGCTAAAGCTCGGGCTCGGGCTAGGATTAGGCTTAGGTCTAGGGATAGGTTTCGGGCTATTTCTACATCTACGGCCAGAGGAGGGCTAGGCTGAGGGTGAGGGTGAAAGTGAGGGTTAGGGTTAGGGCTAGGTCTAGGTCTAGGCTTAGTGTTAGGGTTTGTATTAGCGTTCCGGCTTGGGTTAGGGCTAGGGTTAGGCTTAGGCTTACGCTTAGGTTTAGGGTTAGGCCTAGTGCTACGGCTAGGGCTAGGGCTTAAGCTAGTGTCAGGGCTAGGCCTAGGGAAGGGCTGCGGCTAGGACTAGGACTAGGGCTAGGGCTAGGGCTAGGGCTAGGGCTAGGGCTAGGGCTAGGGATAAGATTAGGGTTAGGGTTAGGGTTAGAGTTTGAAAGTGGACGGAAGCTGGATTAAAGCTCTGGTGTGACTGCAGCCAAAGTGAAGAGAAAATTATTGGTCACATGGCTGATATCTTCTGTGCCTATGAAAGTGGACTAAAGCTAGATTAATCCCTAGAAGAAGCAGCGTTGGCTTTTCTACCCCGCTTTTCTCACCCATTTAAGGGGACTCAAAGCAGCTGACAAACTTTCTGTTCTTCCCCCCACCACAGACACCCTGTGAGTTAGGTGGGGCTGTGAGAGCTCAGAAGAGAGCTGTGACTAGCCCATGGCCACCTAGCAAGCTTGGCTCATGTGAAAGTGGACGAAAGCTGGATTAAAGCTCTGGTGTGACTGCAGCCAAAGTGAAGAGAAAATTATTCGTCACATGGCTGATATCTTCTGTGCCTATGAAAGTGGACTAAAGCTAGATTAATCCCTAGAAGAAGAAGCGTTGGCTTTTCTACCCCGCTTTTCTCACCCATTTAAGGGGACTCAAAGCGGCTGACAAACTTTCTGTTCTTCCCCCCACAACAGACACCCTGTGAGGTAGGTGGGGCTGTGAGAGCTCAGAAGAGAGCTGTGACTAGCCCATGGCCACCTAGCAAGCTTGGCTCATGTGAAAGTGGACTGAAGCTGGATTAAAGCTCTGCTGTGACTGCAGCCAAAGTGAAGAGAAAATTATTGGTCACATGGCTGATGTCTTCTGTGCCTATGAAAGTGGACTAAAGCTAGATTAATCCCTAGAAGAAGCAGCGTTGGCTTTTCTACCCCGCTTTTCTCACCGATTTAAGGGGACTCAAAGCGGCTGACAAACTTTCTGTTCTTCCCCCCACAACAGACACCCTGTGAGGTAGGTGGGGCTGTGAGAGCTCAGAAGAGAGCTGTGACTAGCCCATAGCCACCTAGCAAGCTTGGCTCATGTGAAAGTGGACTGAAACTGGATTAATCCCTAGAAGAAGCAGAAGCAGCAATGGCTTTTCTACCCCGGTTTTCTCTCCCATTTAAGGGGACTCAAATCAGCTGACAAACTTTCTATTCTTCCCCCCACAACAGACACCCTGTGAGGTAGGTGGGGCTGTGAGAGCTCAGAAGAGAGCTGTGACTAGCCCATGGCCACCTAGCAAGCTTGGCTCATGTGAAAGTGGACGGAAGCTGGATTAAAGCTCTGGTGTGACTGCAGCCAAAGTGAAGAGAAAATTATTGGTCACATGGCTGATATCTTCTGTGCCTATGAAAGTGGACTAAAGCTAGATTAATCCCTAGAAGAAGCAGCGTTGGCTTTTCTACCCCGCTTTTCTCACCCATTTAAGGGGACTCAAAGCAGCTGACAAACTTTCTGTTCTTCCCCCCACCACAGACACCCTGTGAGTTAGGTGGGGCTGTGAGAGCTCAGAAGAGAGCTGTGACTAGCCCATGGCCACCTAGCAAGCTTGGCTCATGTGAAAGTGGACTGAAGCTGGATTAAAGCTCTGGTGTGACTGCAGCCATAGTGAAGAGAAAATTATTGGTCACATGGCTGATGTCTTCTGTGTCTATGAAACTGGACTAAAGCTAGATTAATCCCTAGAAGAAGAAGGTAGTGTCAGGGCTAGGCCTAGGGAAGGGCTGCGGCTAGGGCTAGGGCTAGGGCTAGGGCTAGGGTTAGGGTTAGGGCTAGGACTAGGGCTAGGGCTAGGGCTAGGGCTAAGGCTGAGGCTAGGGTTAGGGCTAGGCTTAGGGCTAGGGCTAGTGTTATGGTTACGGTTAGGGCGACGGGTTGGGCTAGGGCTAGAGCCAGGGCTGAGGTAGCATGAGGGTGAGGGCTAGGGCTAGGGCTAGGGCTAGGGCTAGGGCTAGGGCTAGGGTTTGGTTTAGGCCTAGGCCTAGTGCTAAGACTAGGGATAGGGATAGGGATAGGGTTAGGGTTAGGGTTAGGGTTAGGGCTAGGGTTAGGCTTAGGCTTAGGGCTAGGGCTTGGGCTTGGGCTAGGTTTCGGGTTAGGGTTAGGGCTAGGGTTAGGGCTAGGGTTAGGGTTAGGATTAGGCCTAGGCCTAGTGCTACGATTATGGCTATGGCTAAAGCTCGGGCTCGGGCTAGGATTAGGCTTAGGTCTAGGGATAGGTTTCGGGCTATTTCTACATCTACGGCCAGAGCAGGGCTAGGTTGAGGGTGAGGGTGAAAGTGAGGGTTAGTGTTAGGGCTAGGGCTAGGGCTAGGCTTAGTGTTAGGGTTTGTATTAGCGTTCCGGCTTGGGTTAGGGCTAGGCTTAGGCTTAGGCTTACGCTTAGGTTTAGGGTTAGGCCTAGTGCTACGGCTAGGGCTAGGGCTTAAGCTAGTGTCAGGGCTAGGCCTAGGGAAGGGCTGCGGCTAGGGCTAGGACTAGGACTAGGACTAGGACTAGGACTAGGGCTAGGGCTAGGGATAAGATTAGGGTTAGGGTTAGGGTTAGAGTTTGAAAGTGGACGGAAGCTGGATTAAAGCTCTGGTGTGACTGCAGCCAAAGTGAAGAGAAAATTATTGGTCACATGGCTGATATCTTCTGTGCCTATGAAAGTGGACTAAAGCTAGATTAATCCCTAGAAGAAGCAGCGTTGGCTTTTCTACCCCGCTTTTCTCACCGATTTAAGGGGACTCAAAGCGGCTGACAAACTTTCTGTTCTTCCCCCCACAACAGACACCCTGTGAGGTAGGTGGGGCTGTGAGAGCTCAGAAGAGAGCTGTGACTAGCCCATGGCCACCTAGCAAGCTTGGCTCATGTGAAAGTGGACTGAAGCTAGATTAAAGCTCTGGTGTGACTGCAGCCAAAGTGAAGAGAAAATTATTGGTCACATGGCTGATGTCTTCTGAGCCTATGAAACTGGACTAAAGCTAGATTAATCCCTAGAAGAAGAAGGTAGTGTCAGGGCTAGGCCTAGGGAAGGCCTGCGGCTAGGGCTAGGGCTAGGGCTAGGGCTAGGGCTAGGGTTAGGGTTAGGGCTAGGACTAGGGCTAGGGCTAGGGCTAGGGCTACGGCTGAGGCTAGGGTTAGGGCTAGGCTTAGGGCTAGGGCTAGTGTTATGGTTACGGTTAGGGCGACGGGTTGGGCTAGGGCTAGAGCCAGGGCTGAGGTAGCATGAGGGTGAGGGCTAGGGCTAGGGCTAGGGCTAGGGCTAGGGCTAGGGCTAGGGTTTGGTTTAGGCCTAGGCCTAGTGCTAAGACTAGGGATAGGGATAGGGTTAGGGTTAGGGCTAGGCTTAGGCTTAGGCTTAGGCTTAGGGCTAGGGCTAGGGCTTGGGCTTGGGCTTGGGCTAGGTTTCGGGTTAGGGTTAGGGCTAGGGTTAGGGCTAGGGTTAGGGTTAGGATTAGGCCTAGGCTGTCAAGAGATAGAGGAGAAAATGTGTAGATGTGAATAGGGAAAACAAATTCCACACAGGAAGTACAGAAGATAATCTAGTTAGCTTAGTATCTAGTAAGAAGACTCTTTCAAGGTGAAGATAGGTGAGGTGTTCAAACATCACCAGTTTCTTCTAGACAAATGACAACATCACAGGGATTGCAACAGCTTGCGTAAGACAGAGGGAAATGACTCAAGATCAGGAGTTTGTGTGTCATTTGAGTCATTGTGACCTCGCTAGTAAAACTATATAAGTAGGTGTGTAGCCAATGTATTGTTTACAATTTGATGGAGCGCTGGAGAGAGCGGGAGAGACTTTGTATATATTGATGGAAGCAATAAAACCCCCTTCGGTGATTGGCTGTCGGCGTGAAGTTCTTTTCTAAACTACGGCAGAGGTCTGATGGTGCTGAAAGAACAGCTCCCGAAGCCAGGACGAGGGGGAGAGTGGGCCAAAAGGCAAGCAGCGTTCCTGAAGCAACACAGAGAGTTGCTGATTCATTTATTGACAAGGGTTATGTTACCCAGAGCGTTAACCCTGCGTGTGCTGGACAGTTCAACTGACTGTGAGTGCCGAAAAGCTAAGTGAAAAGAGAATCGGACGGCTGTCTGATTGTCTAGTGTTGTGTGTCTGTTTTTTGTCACGTTTGACAGAAGAAGGAGAGAGGAAACTGCACTGCCTGAGAGATGGAAGCTGCACGTTTTCCAAAACTGGATGAGACGAACTTTTCTGCTTGGGCTGTTTACGCGGAAGCGCTGCTCACAAGGGAAAGGCTCTGGGATGTTGTTGACGCAGGCGTGGCAGCTGGTACGGTCGGAGAGGATCAGAGGGCAAGGGCAACCATTTTGCTCACGATCACGCCACCGCAAATCAACCACATCCGTGGAAAGGCAACTTCGAAGGAAGTCTGGGATACGTTGAAAGAGATCCACCAATCTCAAACAGCATTGTCCAGAATGATTTGGTGTAGGAGGCTGTATGCTTGCAAGATGCAGAAGGCGCAAGCTCCTGAGAAGCACCTGGAAATCATGGCAGACTTGTTCCAGCAAGTTGCAACCAGAGGGATCGAAATCAGTCCAACGCAGAGAGCATTTATCCTATTAGGAAGTCTGACTGATGAGTTTGAAAATATCCTGTGGAGTCTACAGTGTGTTGACCAGAGGCAGCTAACTCCAGAGATGGTGGCATCACGAGTCTTGGAGGAATGCCAGCGTAGGGACTACGAGGCGAAACTCCAGAGACAGGCAAAAGGAGTGATTCAAACCCACTCAATCGAGACTTTCAATGATGTTGAACCTGAAAAAGCATTTGTGTCCAGAGGGAGAAAATGCTTCCACTGTGGTGGAAAGGATCATTTCATTAAGGACTGTAAAAGGTTGGCTGAGGATAGAGCCAGGAAACAATCCAAGTTTGCTGCAAGCAAGAAAGGGGTTGTGAAAGTCGTGCAGAGCTGTGAGTCTGTAGCCTGTGTGGCTGCAAGCCCTAGCTGGGTGTTGGACTCGGGGGCAAGTTCTCACATGGTCAATTATGAAAAGCTCCTGAAAAATAAAATGCCTTCGAACGTACATTCAGTCATGTTGGCGAATGGCGAATCGAAACAGGTATGGGCAGAAGGGACGGTAAAAATACCATATTTTGAAAAAGTTTTTTCAAATGTATTGTGTGTTCCTGAGTTGCAAGACTGTTTAATCAGTGTTTCTGAATTAACAAACAGTAATTATACTTTGTGTTTCAAGGGGAATGATTGTACTATTAGCATAAATGATGAGATTTGTGCTAGGGCAGTCAAGCAAAACAAAGTGTATGTGATGACTGGCAGGGCAGAATGCGCGTTAGCTGTTAATGTGCCTAGGCACTTGAACTGCGCCCATTATTGCCAAGAAGCCAGAGGGCATGTGAACTTCACAAGTGTGGAAAAGCTAGGGGAAGTGTGTCCAAAATTTCAAATGGAAATTTGTTCAAGTGATTGGGATGATTCAGTTTGTAGCAAGGTGAAGCCTGAAGCTCTTCCTGTAGCCAAAGTTAACAAATGCACGACAGAAAGATTGTTTCGGACTGTGCAGGCAAATTTGGCTGACCCTTTAACAAAGCCTGTGGGCAAGAACCAGTACTTCATGGGCATTGAAGATTGTCCTACACAGTATTCGTATGTGAACCCTATGACAGGGAAAAGTGAAGTAGCTGAACACTTTAGAGACTGGGTCAACATTGGTGAAAAGCATGAAGGAATCTTAAAGCAAATGTGGGGGGAGGCAATTTTGACTGTTGATCATGTTGCTAACCATGCTTGGAATTCTTTTGTAAAGGAAATGCTTTATCATATGCTGTATGGTAGACCACCAAACCTTGAATGTGTAAGAGATTGTGGGCAATATGCAAATGTATATGATGTATATGTACCTGCAAATTTCTGGAAAAGGTTAATGTTTGTGGGATATTCTGGAAACAGCTATAGATTTTGTTCAAGTCATGGAGAAATCTTACTGTCCAGGAGTGCCAACTTTGAGAGATATTCCAGCTGGGAAAGGCTCCACATTAACAAGGAGGTTTTTCTCAAGCTAGGGCAGAGTGCCACAGATGCTGGAAATGGAGGGGCACTAAAGCAAGAAGGTTCTACAGATAGTGAGACTAACACTTCTGCAAATGAACAAACACAAACACAGCCTAGGTCAGAGAGTGGGAATGGCAAAGGAAGGACACAGGTGATCCTACCTAGGAGAACTCAGAGAGTTAGAAAGCCCCCAGATTGGTTTGTGGGACAAACTGCAAACACTTGCATAGTGATAGCAGGAGGCAAGTGGGTATTCAAGAGGCAGGAAAGGCCAGATGAAACCCAGAAACACAGAGGTAGAGACAGCAGAGAGGTGAATGATCCTGAAGTGCCTGGAGAGGACCAAGGAGGGAGAGTTGGTAATCCAGAGCAGTGGACAAGAACTGGAGCACTGTGTGGCATAGGTTGAAAGAGATAAAGTATAGATAACTTCGATACACATGTAAACATTTTGGAGGGGATTGTCAAGAGATAGAGGAGAAAATGTGTAGATGTGAATAGGGAAAACAAATTCCACACAGGAAGTACAGAAGATAATCTAGTTAGCTTAGTATCTAGTAAGAAGACTCTTTCAAGGTGAAGATAGGTGAGGTGTGCAAACATCACCAGTTTCTTCTAGACAAATGACAACATCACAGGGATTGCAACAGCTTGCGTAAGACAGAGGGAAATGACTCAAGATCAGGAGTTTGTGTGTCATTTGAGTCATTGTGACCTCGCTAGTAAAACTATATAAGTAGGTGTGTAGCCAATGTATTGTTTACAATTTGATGGAGCGCTGGAGAGAGCGGGAGAGACTTTGTATATATTGATGGAAGCAATAAAACCCCCTTCGGTGATTGGCTGTCGGCGTGAAGTTCTTTTCTAAACTACGGCAGAGGTCTGATGGTGCTGAAAGAACAGCTCCCGAAGCCAGGACGAGGGGGAGAGTGGGCCAAAAGGCAAGCAGCGTTCCTGAAGCAACACAGAGAGTTGCTGATTCATTTATTGACATAGGCCTAGTGCTACGATTATGGCTATGGCTAAAGCTCGGACTCGGGCTAGGATTAGGCTTAGGTCTAGGGATAGGTTTCGGGCTATTTCTACATCTACGGCCAGAGGAGGGCTAGGCTGAGGGTGAGGGTGAAAGTGAGGGTTAGGGTTAGGGCTAGGTCTAGGTCTAGGCTTAGTGTTAGGGTTTGTATTAGCGTTCCGGCTTGGGTTAGGGCTAGGGTTAGGCTTAGGCTTACGCTTAGGTTTAGGGTTAGGCCTAGTGCTACGGCTAGGGCTAGGGCTTAAGCTAGTGTCAGGGCTAGGCCTAGGGAAGGGCTGCGGCTAGGGCTAGGACTAGGACTAGGACTAGGGCTAGGGCTAGGGCTAGGGCTAGGGCTAGGGATAAGATTAGGGTTAGGGTTAGGGTTAGAGTTTGAAAGTGGACGGAAGCTGGATTAAAGCTCTGGTGTGACTGCAGCCAAAGTGAAGAGAAAATTATTGGTCACATGGCTGATATCTTCTGTGCCTATGAAAGTGGACTAAAGCTAGATTAATCCCTAGAAGAAGAAGCGTTTTCTTTTCTACCCCGCTTTTCTTACCCATTTAAGGGGACTCAAGGCGGCTGACAAACTTTCTGTTCTTCCCCCCCCAACAGACACCCTGTGAGGTAGGTGGGGTTGTGAGAGCTCAGAAGAGAGCTGTGACTAGCCCATGGCCACCTAGCAAGCTTGGCTAATGTGAAAGTCGACTGAAGCTGGATTAAAGCTCTGGTGTGACTGCAGCCAAAGTGAAGAGAAAATTATTCGTCACATGGCTGATATCTTCTGTGCCTATGAAAGTGGACTAAAGCTAGATTAATCCCTAGAAGAAGAAGCGTTGGCTTTTCTACCCCGCTTTTCTCACCCATTTAAGGGGACTCAAAGCGCCTGACAAACTTTCTGTTCTTCCCCCCACAACAGACACCCTGTGAGGTAGGTGGGGCTGTGAGAGCTCAGAAGAGAGCTGTGACTAGCCCATGGCCACCTAGCAAGCTTGGCTCATGTGAAAGTGGACTGAAGCTGGATTAAAGCTCTGGTGTGACTGCAGCCAAAGTGAAGAGAAAATTATTGGTCACATGGCTGATGTCTTCTGAGCCTATGAAACTGGACTAAAGCTAGATTAATCCCTAGAAGAAGAAGGTAGTGTCAGGGCTAGGCCTAGGGAAGGGCTGCGGCTAGGGCTAGGGCTAGGGCTAGGGCTAGGGTTAGGGTTAGGGTTAGGGCTAGGGCTAGGGCTAGGGCTAGGGCTAGGGCTAAGGCTGAGGCTAGGGTTAGGGCTAGGCTTAGGGCTAGGGCTAGTGTTATGGTTACGGTTAGGGCGACGGGTTGGGCTAGGGCTAGAGCCAGGGCTGAGGTAGCATGAGGGTGAGGGCTAGGGCTAGGGCTAGGGCTAGGGCTAGGGCTAGGGTTTGGTTTAGGCCTAGGCCTAGTGCTAAGACTAGGGATAGGGATAGGGTTAGGGTTAGGGCTAGGGTTAGGCTTAGGCTTAGGGCTAGGGCTTGGGCTTGGGCTAGGTTTCGGGTTAGGGTTAGGGCTAGGGCTAGGGTTAGGGCTAGGGTTAGGGTTAGGATTAGGCCTAGGCCTAGTGCTACGATTATGGCTATGGCTAAAGCTCGGGCTCGGGCTAGGATTAGGCTTAGGTCTAGGGATAGGTTTCGGGCTATTTCTACATCTACGGCCAGAGCAGGGCTAGGCTGAGGGTGAGGGTGAAAGTGAGGGTTAGTGTTAGGGCTAGGGCTAGGGCTAGGCTTAGTGTTAGGGTTTGTATTAGCGTTCCGGCTTGGGTTAGGGCTAGGCTTAGGCTTAGGCTTAGGCTTACGCTTAGGTTTAGGGTTAGGCCTAGTGCTACGGCTAGGGCTAGGGCTTAAGCTAGTGTCAGGGCTAGGCCTAGGGAAGGGCTGCGGCTAGGGCTAGGACTAGGACTAGGACTAGGGCTAGGGCTAGGGCTAGGACTAGGGCTAGGGATAAGATTAGGGTTAGGGTTAGGGTTAGAGTTTGAAAGTGGACGGAAGCTGGATTAAAGCTCTGGTGTGACTGCAGCCAAAGTGAAGAGAAAATTATTGGTCACATGGCTGATATCTTCTGTGCCTATGAAAGTGGACTAAAGCTAGATTAATCCCTAGAAGAAGAAGCGTTGGCTTTTCTACCCCGCTTTTCTCACCCATTTAAGGGGACTCAAAGCGGCTGACAAACCTTCTGTTCTTCCCCCCACAACAGACACCCTCTGACGTAGGTGGGGCTGTGAGAGCTCAGAAGAGAGCTGTGACTAGCCCATGGCCACCTAGCAAGCTTGGCTCATGTGAAAGTGGACTGAAGCTGGATTAAAGCTCTGGTGTGACTGCAGCCAAAGTGAAGAGAAAATTATTGGTCACATGGCTGATGTCTTCTGTGCCTATTAAAGTTGACTAAAGCTAGATTAATCCCTAGAAGAAGAAGCGTTGGCTTTTCTACCCCGCTTTTCTCACCCATTTAAGGGGACTCAAGGCGGCTGACAAACTTTCTGTTCTTCCCCCCACAACAGACACCCTGTGAGGTAGGTGGGGTTGTGAGAGCTCAGAAGAGAGCTGTGACTAGCCCATGGCCACCTAGCAAGCTTGGCTAATGTGAAAGTCGACTGAAGCTGGATTAAAGCTCTGGTGCGACTGCAGCCAAAGTGAAGAGAAAATTATTGGTCACATGGCTGATATCTTCTTTGCCTATGAAAGTGGACTAAAGCTAGATAAATCCCTAGAAGAAGAAGCGTTGGCTTTTCTACCCCGCTTTTCTCACCCATTTAAGGGGACTCAAAGCGCCTGACAAACTTTCTGTTCTTCCCCCCACAACAGACACCCTGTGAGGTAGGTGGGGCTGTGAGAGCTCAGAAGAGAGCTGTGACTAGCCCATGGCCACCTAGCAAGCTTGGCTCATGTGAAAGTGGACTGAAGCTGGATTAAAGCTCTGGTGTGACTGCAGCCAAAGTGAAGAGAAAATTATTGGTCACATGGCTGATGTCTTCTGTGCCTATGAAAGTGGACTAAAGCTAGATTAATCCCTAGAAGAAGAAGCGTTGGCTTTTCTACCCTGCTTTTCTCACCCATTTAAGGGGACTCAAGGCGGCTGACAAACTTTCTGTTCTTCCCCGCACAACAGACACCCTGTGAGGTAGGTGGGGCTGTGAGAGCTCAGAAGAGAGCTGTGACTAGCCCATGGCCACCTAGCAAGCTTGGCTCATGTGAAAGTGGACTGAAGCTGGATTAAAGCTCTGGTGTGACTGCAGCCAAAGTGAAGAGAAAATTATTGGTCAAATGGCTGATGTCTTCTGAGCCTATGAAACTGGACTAAAGCTAGATTAATCCCTAGAAGAAGAAGGTAGTGTCAGGGCTAGGCCTAGGGAAGGGCTGCGGCTAGGGCTAGGGCTAGGGCTAGGGCTAGGGCTAGGGCTAGGGTTAGGGCTAGGACTAGGGCTAGGGCTAGGGCTAGGGCTAGGGCTAGGGCTAAGGCTGAGGCTAGGGTTAGGGCTAGGCTTAGGGCTAGGGCTAGTGTTATGGTTACGGTTAGGGCGACGGGTTGGGCTAGGGCTAGAGCCAGGGCTGAGGTAGCATGAGGGTGAGGGCTAGGGCTAGGGCTAGGGCTAGGGTTTGGTTTAGGCCTAGGCCTAGTGCTAAGACTAGGGACAGGGATAGGGTTAGGGTTAGGGCTAGGGTTAGGCTTAGGCTTAGGGCTAGGGCTTGGGCTTGGGCTAGGTTTCGGGTTAGGGTTAGGGTTAGGGTTAGGGCTAGGGTTAGGGTTAGGATTAGGCCTAGGCCTAGTGCTACGATTATGGCTATGGCTAAAGCTCGGGCTCGGGCTAGGATTAGGCTTAGGTCTAGGGATAGGTTTCGGGCTATTTCTACATCTACGGCCAGAGCAGGGCTAGGCTGAGGGTGAGGGTGAAAGTGAGGGTTAGTGTTAGGGCTAGGTCTAGGTCTAGGCTTAGTGTTAGGGTTTGTATTAGCGTTCCGGCTTGGGTTAGGGCTAGGGTTAGGCTTAGGCTTAGGCTTACGCTTAGGTTTAGGGTTAGGCCTAGTGCTACGGCTAGGGCTAGGGCTTAAGCTAGTGTCAGGGCTAGGCCTAGGGAAGGGCTGCGGCTAGGGCTAGGACTAGGACTAGGACTAGGACTAGGGCTAGGGCTAGGGCTAGGGCTAGGGCTAGGGATAAGATTAGGGTTAGGGTTAGGGTTAGAGTTTGAAAGTGGACGGAAGCTGGATTAAAGCTCTGGTGTGACTGCAGCCAAAGTGAAGAGAAAATTATTGGTCACATGGCTGATATCTTCTGTGCCTATGAAAGTGGACTAAAGCTAGATTAATCCCTAGAAGAAGAAGCGTTTTCTTTTCTACCCCGCTTTTCTCACCCATTTAAGGGGACTCAAAGCGGCTGACAAACCTTCTGTTCTTCCCCCCACAACAGACACCCTGTGAGGTAGGTGGGGCTGTGAGAGCTCAGAAGAGAGCTGTGACTAGCCCATGGCCACCTAGCAAGCTTGGCTCATGTGAAAGTGGACTGAAGCTGGATTAAAGCTCTGGTGTGACTGCAGCCAAAGTGAAGAGAAAATTATTGGTCACATGGCTGATGTCTTCTGTGCCTATTAAAGTTGACTAAAGCTAGATTAATCCCTAGAAGAAGAAGCGTTGGCTTTTCTACCCCGCTTTTCTTACCCATTTAAGGGGACTCAAGGCGGCTGACAAACTTTCTGTTCTTCCCCCCACAACAGACACCCTGTGAGGTAGGTGGGGTTGTGAGAGCTCAGAAGAGAGCTGTGACTAGCCCATGGCCACCTAGCAAGCTTGGCTAATGTGAAAGTCGACTGAAGCTGGATTAAAGCTCTGGTGTGACTGCAGCCAAAGTGAAGAGAAAATTATTGGTCACATGGCTGATATCTTCTTTGCCTATGAAAGTGGACTAAAGCAAGATAAATCCCTAGAAGAAGAAGCGTTGGCTTTTCTACCCCGCTTTTCTCACCCATTTAAGGGGACTCAAAGCGCCTGACAAACTTTCTGTTCTTCCTCCCACAACAGACACCCTGTGAGGTAGGTGGGGCTGTGAGAGCTCAGAAGAGAGCTGTGACTAGCCCATGGCCACCTAGCAAGCTTGGCTCATGTGAAAGTGGACTGAAGCTGGATTAAAGCTCTGGTGTGACTGCAGCCAAAGTGAAGAGAAAATTATTGGTCACATGGCTGATGTCTTCTGTGCCTATGAAAGTGGACTAAAGCTAGATTAATCCCTAGAAGAAGAAGCTAGTGTCAGGGGTAGGCCTAGGGAAGGGCTGCGGCTAGGGCTAGGGCTAGGGCTACTGCTAGGGCTAAGGTTAGGGCTAGGACTAGGGCTAGGGCTAGGGCTAGGGCTAAGGCTGAGGCTAGGGTTAGGGCTAGGCTTAGGGCTAGGGCTAGTGTTATGGTTACGGTTAGGGCGACGGGTTGGGCTAGGGCTAGAGCCAGGGCTGAGGTAGCACGAGGGTGAGGGCTAGGGCTAGGGCTAGGGTTAGGGCTAGGGCTAGGGTTAGGGCTAGGGCTAGGGCTAGGGCTAGGGCTAGGGCTAGGGCTAGGGTTTGGTTTAGGCCTAGGCCTAGTGCTAAGACTAGGGATTGGGATAGGGATAGGGTTAGGGCTAGGGTTAGGCATAGGCTTAGGCTTAGGCTTAGGGCTAGGGTTTGGGCTTGGGCTAGGTTTCGGGTTAGGGTTAGGGCTAGGGTTAGGGTTAGGATTAGGCCTAGGCCTAGTGCTACGATTATGGCTATGGCTAAAGCTCGGGCTCGGGCTCGGGCTAGGATTAGGCTTAGGTCTAGGGATAGGTTTCGGGCTATTTCTACATCTACGGCCAGAGCAGGGCTAGGCTGAGGGTGAGGGTGAAGGTGAGGGTTAGTGTTAGAGCTAGGGCTAGGTCTAGGCTTAGTGTTAGGGTTTGTATTAGGGTTCCGGCTTGGGTTAGGGCTAGGGTTAGGCTTAGGCTTAGGCTTACGCTTAGGTTTAGGGTTAGGCCTAGTGCTACGGCTAGGGCTAGGGCTTAAGCTAGTGTCAGGGCTAGGCCTAGGGAAGGGCTGCGGCTAGGGCTAGGACTAGGACTAGGACTAGGACTAGGACTAGGACTAGGACTAGGACTAGGACTAGGGCTGGGGCTGGGGCTAGGGCTAGGGCTAGGGCTAGGGCTAGGGCTAGGGATAAGATTAGGGTTAGGGTTAGGGTTAGAGTTTGAAAGTGGACGGAAGCTGGATTAAAGCTCTGGTGTGACTGCAGCCAAGGTGAAGAGAAAATTATTGGTCACATGTCTGATATCTTCTGTGCCTATGAAAGTGGACTAAAGCTAGATTAATCCCTAGAAGAAGAAGCGTTTTCTTTTCTATCCCGCTTTTCTCACCCATTTAAGGGGACTCAAAGCGGCTGACAAACATTCTGTTCTTCCCCCCACAACAGACACCCTCTGACGTAGGTGGGGCTGTGAGAGCTCAGAAGAGAGCTGTGACTAGCATATGGTCACCTAGCAAGCTTGGCTCATGTGAAAGTGGACTGAAGCTGGATTAAAGCTCTGGTGTGACTGGAGCCAAAGTGAAGAGAAAATTATTGGTCACATGGCTGATGTCTTCTGTGCCTATTAAAGTTGACTAAAGCTAGATTAATCCCTAGAAGAAGAAGCGTTGGCTTTTCTACCCCGCTTTTCTCACCCATTTAAGGGGACTCAAGGCGGCTGACAAACTTTCTGTTCTTCCCCCCACAACAGACTCCCTGTGAGGTAGGTGGGGTTGTGAGAGCTCAGAAGAGAGCTGTGACTAGCCCATGGCCACCTAGCAAGCTTGGCTAATGTGAAAGTGGACTGAAGCTGGATTAAAGCTCTGGTGTGACTGCAGCCAAAGTGAAGAGAAAATTATTGGTCACATGGCTGATATCTTCTGTGCCTATGAAAGTGGACTGAAGCTAGATTAATCCCTAGAAGAAGAAGCGTTGGCTTTACTACCCCGCTTTTCTCACCCATTTAAGGGGACTCAAAGTGCCTGACAAACTTTCTGTTCTTCCCCCCACAACAGACACCCTGTGAGGTAGGTGGGGCTGTGAGAGCTCAGAAGAGAGCTGTGACTAGCCCATGGCCACCTAGCAAGCTTGGCTCATGTGAAAGTGGACTGAAGCTGGATTAAAGCTCTGGTGTGACTGCAGCCAAAGTGAAGAGAAAATTATTGGTCACACGGCTGATATCTTCTGTGCCTATGAAAGTGGACTAAAGCTAGATTAATCCCTAGAAGAAGAAGCGTTGGCTTTTCTACCCCGCTTTTCTCACCCATTTAAGGGGACTCAAAGCGGCTGACAAACTTTCTGTTCTTCCGCCCACAACAGACACCCTGTGAGGTAGGTGGGGCTGTGAGAGCTCAGAAGAGAGCTGTGACTAGCCCATGGCCACCTAGCAAGCTTGGCTCATGTGAAAGTGGACTGAAGCTAGATTAAAGCTCTGGTGTGACTGCAGCCAAAGTGAAGAGAAAATTATTGGTCACATGGCTGATGTCTTCTGAGCCTATGAAAGTGGACTAAAGCTAGATTAATCCCTAGAAGAAGAAGCTAGTGTCAGGGGTAGGCCTAGGGAAGGGCTGCGGCTAGGGCTAGGGCTAGGGCTAGTGCTAGGGCTAAGGTTAGGGCTAGGACTAGGGCTAGGGCTAGGGCTAAGGCTGAGGCTAGGCTTAGGGCTAGGCTTAGGGCTAGGGCTAGTGTTATGGTTACGGTTAGGGCGACGGGTTGGGCTAGGGCTAGAGCCAGGGCTGAGGTAGCATGAGGGTGAGGGCTAGGGCTAGGGCTAGGGTTAGGGCTAGGGCTAGGGTTAGGGCTAGGGCTAGGGCTAGGGCTAGGGCTAGGGTTAGGGCTAGGGCTAGGGCTAGGGCTAGGGCTAGGGCTAGGGCTAGGGTTTGGTTTAGGCCTAGGCCTAGTGCTAAGACTAGGGATTGGGATAGGGATAGGGTTAGGGCTAGGGTTAGGCTTAGGCTTAGGCTTAGGGCTAGGGTTTGGGCTTGGGCTAGGTTTCGGGTTAGGGTTAGGGCTAGGGTTAGGGTTAGGATTAGGCCTAGGCCTAGTGGTACGATTATGGCTATGGCTAAAGCTCGGGCTCGGGCTCGGGCTAGGATTAGGCTTAGGTCTAGGGATAGGTTTCGGGCTATTTCTACATCTACGGTCAGAGCAGGGCTAGGCTGAGGGTGAGGGTGAAGGTGAGGGTTAGTGTTAGGGCTAGGTCTAGGGCTAGGCTTAGTGTTAGGGTTTGTATTAGGGTTCCGGCTTGGGTTAGGGCTAGGGTTAGGCTTAGGCTTAGGCTTACGTTTAGGTTTAGGGTTAGGCCTAGTGCTACGGCTAGGGCTAGGGCTTAAGCTAGTGTCAGGGCTAGGCCTAGGGAAGGGCTGCGGCTAGGGCTAGGGCTAGGGCTAGGGCTAGGACTAGGACTAGGACTAGGACTAGGACTAGGACTAGGGCTAGGGCTAGGGCTAGGGCTAGGGCTAGGGCTAGGGCTAGGGCTAGGGCTAGGGCTAGGGATAAGATTAGGGTTAGGGTTAGGGTTAGAGTTTGAAAGTGGACAGAAGCTGGATTAAAGCTCTGGTGTGACTGCAGCCAAGGTGAAGAGAAAATTATTGGTCACATGTCTGATATCTTCTGTGCCTATGAAAGTGGACTAAAGCTAGATTAATCCCTAGAAGAAGAAGCGTTGGCTTTTCTACCCCGCTTTTCTCACCCATTTAAGGGGACTCCGGGCGGCTGACAAACTTTCTGTTCTTCCCCGCACAACAGACACCCTGTGAGGTAGGTGGGGCTGTGAGAGCTCAGAAGAGAGCTGTGACTAGCCCATAGCCACCTAGCAAGCTTGGCTCATGTGAAAGTGGACTGAAGCTGGATTAATCCCTAGAAGAAGCAGAAGCAGCAATGGCTTTTCTACCCTGGTTTTCTCTCCCATTTAAGGGGACTCAAAGCGGCTGACAAACTTTCTTTTCTTCCCCCCACAACAGACACCCTGTGTGGTAGGTGGGTCTGTGAGAGCTCAGAAGAGAGCTGTGACTAGCCCATAGCCACCTAGCAAGCTTGGCTCATGTGAAAGTGGACTGAAGCTGGATTAATCCCTAGAAGAAGCAGAAGCAGCAATGGCTTTTCTACCCCGCTTTTCTCACCCATTTAAGGGGACTCAAAGCGGCTGACAAACTTTCTGTTCTTCCCCCCACAACAGACACCCTGTGAGGTAGGTGGGGCTGTGAGAGCTCAGAAGAGAGCTGTGACTAGCCCATGGCCACCTAGCAAGCTTGGCTCATGTGAAAGTGGACTGAAGCTGGATTAAAGCTCTGGTGTGACTGCAGCCAAAGTGAAGAGAAAATTATTGGTCACATGGCTGATGTCTTCTGTGCCTATGAAAGTGGACTAAAGCTAGATTAATCCCTAGAAGAAGCAGCGTTGGCTTTTCTACCCCGCTTTTCTCACCCATTTAAGGGGACTCAAGGCGGCTGACAAACTTTCTGTTCTTCCCCGCACAACAGACACCCTGTGAGGTAGGTCGGGCTGTGAGAGCTCAGAAGAGATCTGTGACTAGCCCATGGCCACCTAGCAAGCTTGGCTCATGTGAAAGTGGACTGAAGCTGGATTAAAGCTCTGGTGTGACTGCAGCCAAAGTGAAGAGAAAATTATTGGTCACATGGCTGATGTCTTCTGAGCCTATGAAACTGGACTAAAGCTAGATTAATCCCTAGAAGAAGAAGGTAGTGTCAGGGCTAGGCCTAGGGAAGGGCTGCGGCTAGGGCTAGGGCTAGGGCTAGGGCTAGGGCTAGGGCTAGGGCTAGGGTTAGGGTTAGGGCTAGGACTAGGTCTAGGGCTAGGGCTAAGGCTGGGGCTAGGGTTAGGGCTAGGCTTAGGGGTAGGGCTAGTGTTATGGTTACGGTTAGGGCGACGGGTTGGGCTAGGGCTAGAGCCAGGGCTGAGGTAGCATGAGGGTGAGGGCTAGGGCTAGGGCTAGGGCTAGGGCTAGGGTTTGGTTTAGGCCTAGGCCTAGTGCTAAGACTAGGGATAGGGATAGGGATAGGGTTAGGGTTAGGGTTAGGGTTAGGGCTAGGGTTAGGCTTAGGCTTAGGGCTAGGGCTTGGGCTTGGGCTAGGTTTCGGGTTAGGGTTAGGGCTAGGGTTAGGGCTAGGGTTAGGGTTAGGATTAGGCCTAGGCCTAGTGCTACGATTATGGCTATGGCTAAAGCTCGGGCTCGGGCTAGGATTAGGCTTAGGTCTAGGGATAGGTTTCGGGCTATTTCTACATCTACGGCCAGAGCAGGGCTAGGCTGAGGGTGAGGGTGAAAGTGAGGGTTAGTGTTAGGGCTAGGGCTAGGTCTAGGCTTAGTGTTAGGGTTTGTATTAGGGTTCCGGCTTGGGATAGAGCTAGGGTTAGGCTTAGGCTTAGGCTTACGCTTAGGTTTAGGGTTAGGCCTAGTGCTACGGCTAGGGCTAGGGCTTAAGCTAGTGCCAGGGCTAGGCCTAGGGAAGGGCTGCGGCTAGGGCTAGGACTAGGACTAGGACTAGGACTAGGACTAGGACTAGGACTAGGGCTAGTGCTAGGGCTAGGGCTAGGGCTAGGGATAACATTAGGGTTAGGGTTAGGGTTAGAGTTTGAAAGTGGACGGAAGCTGGATTAAAGCTCTGGTGTGACTGCAGCCAAAGTGAAGAGAAAATTATTGGTCACATGGCTGATATCTTCTGTGCCTATGAAAGTGGACTAAAGCTAGATTGATCCCTAGAAGAAGAAGCGTTTCCTTTTCTATCCCGCTTTTCTCACCCATTTAAGGGGACTCAAAGCGGCTGACAAACTTTCTGTTCTTCCCCCCACAACAGACACCCTCTGACGTAGGTGGGGCTGTGAGAGCTCAGAAGAGAGCTGTGACTAGCCCATGGCCACCTAGCAAGCTTGGCTCATGTGAAAGTGGACTGAAGCTGGATTAAAGCTCTGGTGTGACTGCAGCCAAAGTGAAGAGAAAATTATTGGTCACATGGCTGATGTCTTCTGTGCCTATGAAAGTGGACTAAAGCTAGATTAATCCCTAGAAGAAGAAGCGTTGGCTTTTCTACCCCGCTTTTCTTACCCATTTAAGGGGACTCAAGGCGGCTGACAAACTTTCTGTTCTTCCCCCCACAACAGACACCCTGTGAGGTAGGTGGGGTTGTGAGAGCTCAGAAGAGAGCTGTGACTAGCCCATGGCCACCTAGCAAGCTTGGCTCATGTGAAAGTGGACTGAAGCTGGATTAATCCCTAGAAGAAGCAGAAGCAGCAATGGCTTTTCTACCCCGGTTTTCTCTCCCATTTAAGGCGACTCAAAGCAGCTGACAAACTTTCTGTTCTTCCCCCCACAACAGACTCCCTGTGAGGTAGGTGGGGCTGTGAGAGCTCAGAAGAGAGCTGTGACTAGCCCATGGCTACCTAGCAAGCTTGGCTCATGTGAAAGTGGACGGAAGCTGGATTAAAGCTCTGGTGTGACTGCAGCCAAAGTGAAGAGAAAATTATTGGTCACATGGCTGATATCTTCTGTGCCTATGAAAGTGGACTAAAGCTAGATTAATCCCTAGAAGAAGCAGCGTTGGCTTTTCTACCCCGCTTTTCTCACCGATTTAAGGGGACTCAAAGCGGCTGACAAACTTTCTGTTCTTCCCCCCACAACAGACACCCTGTGAGGTAGGTGGGGCTGTGAGAGCTCAGAAGAGAGCTGTGACTAGCCCATGGCCACCTAGCAAGCTTGGCTCATGTGAAAGTGGACTGAAGCTGGATTAAAGCTCTGGTGTGACTGCAGCCAAAGTGAAGAGAAAATTATTGGTCACATGGCTGATGTTTTCTGTGCCTATGAAAGTGGACTAAAGCTAGATTAATCCCTAGAAGAAGAAGCGTTGGCTTTTCTACCCCGCTTTTCTCACCCATTTAAGGGGACTCAAGGCGGCTGACAAACTTTCTGTTCTTCCCCGCACAACAGACACCCTGTGAGGGTGGTGGGGCTGTGAGAGCTCAGAAGAGAGCTGTGACTAGCCCATAGCCACCTAGCAAGCTTGGCTCATGTGAAAGTGGACTGAAGCTGGATTAATCCCTAGAAGAAGCAGAAGCAGCAATGGCTTTTCTACCCCGGTTTTCTCTCCCATTTAAGGGGACTCAAAGCGGCTGACAAACTTTCTGTTCTTCCCCCCACAACAGACACCCTGTGAGGTAGGTGGGGCTGTGAGAGCTCAGAAAAGAGCTGTGACTAGCCCATAGCCACCTAGCAAGCTTGGCTCATGTGAAAGTGGACTGAAGCTGGATTAATCCCTAGAAGAAGCAGAAGCAGCAATGGCTTTTCTACCCCGGTTTTCTCTCCCATTTAAGGGGACTCAAATCAGCTGACACACTTTCTGTTCTTCCCCCACAACAGACACCCTGTGAGGTAGGTGGGGCTGTGAGAGCTCAGAAGAGAGCTGTGACTAGCCCATGGCCACCTAGCAAGCTTGGCTCATGTGAAAGTGGACTGAAGCTGGATTAAAGCTCTGGTGTGACTGCAGCCAAAGTGAAGAGAAAATTATTGGTCACATGGCTGATGTCTTCTGTGCCTATGAAAGTGGACTAAAGCTAGATTAATCCCTAGAAGAAGCAGCGTTGGCTTTTCTACCCCGCTTTTCTCACCCATTTAAGGGGACTCAAGGCGGCTGACAAACTTTCTGTTCTTCCCCGCACAACAGACACCCAGTGAGGTAGGTGGGGCTGTGAGAGCTCAGAAGAGAGCTGTGACTAGCCCATGGCCACCTAGCAAGCTTGGCTCATGTGAAAGTGGACTGAAGCTGGATTAAAGCTCTGGTGTGACTGCAGCCAAAGTGAAGAGAAAATTATTGGTCACATGGCTGATGTCTTCTGAGCCTATGAAAGTGGACTAAAGCTAGATTAATCCCAAGAAGAAGAAGCGTTGGCTTTTCTACCCCGCTTTTCTCATCCATTTAAGGGGACTCAAGGCGGCTGACAAACTTTCTGTTCTTCCCCGCACAAAAGACACCCTGTGAGGTAGGTGGGGCTGTGAGAGCTCAGAAGAGAGCTGTGACTAGCCCATAGCCACCTAGCAAGCTTGGCTCATGTGAAAGGGGACTGAAGCTGGATTAATCCCTAGAAGAAGCAGAAGCAGCAATGGCTTTTCTACCCCGGTTTTCTCTCCCATTTAAGGGGACTCAAAACGGCTGAAAAATTTTCTGTTCTTCCCCCCAGAACAGACACCCTCTGAGGTAGGTGGGGCTGTGAGAGCTCAGAAGAGAGCTGTGACTAGCCCATAGCCACCTAGCAAGCTTGGCTCATGTGAAAGTGGACTGAAGCTGGATTAATCTCTAGAAGCAGCAGAAGCAGCAATGGCTTTTCTACCCCGGTTTTCTCTCCCATTTAAGGGGACTCAAAGCAGCTGACAAACTTTCTGTTCTTCCCCCCACAACAGACACCCTGTGAGGTAGGTGGGGCTGTGAGAGCTCAGAAGAGAGCTGTGACTAGCCCATGGCCACCTAGCAAGCTTGGCTCATGTGAAAGTGGACGGAAGCTGGATTAAAGCTCTGGTGTGACTGCAGCCAAAGTGAAGAGAAAATTATTGGTCACATGGCTGATATCTTCTGTGCCTATGAAAGTGGACTAAAGCTAGATTAATCCGTAGAAGAAGCAACGTTGGCTTTTCTACCGCGCTTTTCTCAGCCATTTAAGGGGACTCAAAGCGGGTGACAAACTTTTTGTTCTTCCCCCCACCACAGACACCCTGTGAGGTAGGTGGGGCTGTGAGAGCTCAGAAGAGAGGTGTGACTAGCCCATCGCCACCTAGCAAGCTTGGCTCATGTGAAAGTGGACGGAAGCTGGATTAAAGCTCTGGTGTGACTGCAGCCAATGTGAACAGAAAATTATTGGTCACATGTCTGATATCTTCTGTGCCTATGAAAGTGGACTAAAGCTAGATTAATCCCTCGAAGCAGCAGCGTTGGCTTTTCTACCCCGCTTTTCTCACCCATTTAAGGGGACTCAAAGCGGCTGACAAACTTTCTGTTCTTCCCCCCACAACAGACACCCTGTGAGGTAGGTGGGGCTGTGAGAGCTCAGAAGAGAGCTGTGACTAGCCCATGGCCACCTAGCAAGCTTGGCTCATGTGAAAGTGGACTGAAGCTGGATTAAAGCTCTGCTGTGACTGCAGCCAAAGTGAAGAGAAAATTTTTGGTCACATGGCTGGTGTCTTCTGTGCCTATGAAAGTGGACTAAAGCTAGATTAATCCCTTTAAGAAGCAGCGTTGGCTTTTCTACCCCGCTTTTCTCGCCCATTTAAGGGGACTCAAGGCGGCTGACAAACTTTCTGTTCTTCCCCGCACAAGAGACACCCTGTGAGGTAGGTGGGGCTGTGAGAGCTCAGAAGAGAGCTGTGACTAGCCCATGGCCTCCTAGCAAGCTTGGCTCATGTGAAAGTGGACTGAAGCTGGATTAAAGCTCTGGTGTGACTGCAGCCAAAGTGAAGAGAAAATTATTGGTCACATGGCTGATGTCTTCTGAGCCTATGAAAGTGGACTAAAGCTAGATTAATCCCAAGAAGAAGAAGCGTTGGCTTTTCTACCCCGCTTTTCTCATCCATTTAAGGGGACTCAAGGCGGCTGACAAACTTTCTGTTCTTCCCCGCACAAAAGACACCCTGTGAGGTAGGTGGGGCTGTGAGAGCTCAGAAGAGAGCTGTGACTAGCCCATAGCCACCTAGCAAGCTTGGCTCATGTGAAAGTGGACTGAAGCTGGATTAATCCCTAGAAGAAGCAGAAGCAGCAATGGCTTTTCTACCCTGGTTTTCTCTCCCATTTAAGGGGACTCAAAGCGGCTGACAAACTTTCTTTTCTTCCCCCCACAACAGACACCCTGTGTGGTAGGTGGGGCTGTGAGAGCTCAGAAGAGAGCTGTGACTAGCCCATAGCCACCTAGCAAGCTTGGCTCATGTGAAAGTGGACTGAAGCTGGATTAATCCCTAGAAGAAGCAGAAGCAGCAATGGCTTTTCTACCCCGCTTTTCTCACCCATTTAAGGGGACTCAAAGCGGCTGACAAACTTTCTGTTCTTCCCCCCACAACAGACACCCTGTGAGGTAGGTGGGGCTGTGAGAGCTCAGAAGAGAGCTGTGACTAGCCCATGGCCACCTAGCAAGCTTGGCTCATGTGAAAGTGGACTGAAGCTGGATTAAATCTCTGGTGTGACTGCAGCCAAAGTGAAGAGAAAATTATTGGTCACATGGCTGATGTCTTCTGTGCCTATGAAAGTGGACTAAAGCTAGATTAATCCCTAGAAGAAGCAGCGTTGGCTTTTCTACCCCGCTTTTCTCACCCATTTAAGGGGACTCAAGGCGGCTGACAAACTTTCTGTTCTTCCCCGCACAACAGACACCCTGTGAGGTAGGTCGGGCTGTGAGAGCTCAGAAGAGATCTGTGACTAGCCCATGGCCACCTAGCAAGCTTGGCTCATGTGAAAGTGGACTGAAGCTGGATTAAAGCTCTGGTGTGACTGCACCCAAAGTGAAGAGAAAATTATTGGTCACATGGCTGATGTCTTCTGAGCCTATGAAACTGGACTAAAGCTAGATTAATCCCTAGAAGAAGAAGGTAGTGTCAGGGCTAGGCCTAGGGAAGGGCTGCGGCTAGGGCTAGGGCTAGGGCTAGGGCTAGGGCTAGGGTTAGGGTTAGGGCTAGGACTAGGGCTAGGGCTAGGGCTAAGGCTGGGGCTAGGGTTAGGGCTAGGCTTAGGGGTAGGGCTAGTGTTATGGTTACGGTTAGGGCGACGGGTTGGGCTAGGGCTAGAGCCAGGGCTGAGGTAGCATGAGGGTGAGGGCTAGGGCTAGGGCTAGGGCTAGGGCTAGGGCTAGGGCTAGGGTTTGGTTTAGGCCTAGGCCTAGTGCTAAGACTAGGGATAGGGATAGGGATAGGGTTAGGGTTAGGGTTAGGGTTAGGGTTAGGGCTAGGGTTAGGCTTAGGCTTAGGGCTAGGGCTTGGGCTTGGGCTAGGTTTCGGGTTAGGGTTAGGGCTAGGGTTAGGGCTAGGGTTAGGGTTAGGATTAGGCCTAGGCCTAGTGCTACGATTATGGCTATGGCTAAAGCTCGGGCTCGGGCTAGGATTAGGCTTAGGTCTAGGGATAGGTTTCGGGCTATTTCTACATCTACGGCCAGAGCAGGGCTAGGCTGAGGGTGAGGGTGAAAGTGAGGGTTAGTGTTAGGGCTAGGGCTAGGTCTAGGCTTAGTGTTAGGGTTTGTATTAGGGTTCCGGCTTGGGTTAGAGCTAGGGTTAGGCTTAGGCTTAGGCTTACGCTTAGGTTTAGGGTTAGGCCTAGTGCTACGGCTAGGGCTAGGGCTTAAGCTAGTGCCAGGGCTAGGCCTAGGGAAGGGCTGCGGCTAGGGCTAGGACTAGGACTAGGACTAGGACTAGGACTAGGACTAGGGCTAGGGCTAGGGCTAGGGCTAGGGCTAGGGATAACATTAGGGTTAGGGTTAGGGTTAGAGTTTGAAAGTGGACGGAAGCTGGATTAAAGCTCTGGTGTGACTGCAGCCAAAGTGAAGAGAAAATTATTGGTCACATGGCTGATATCTTCTGTGCCTATGAAAGTGGACTAAAGCTAGATTGATCCCTAGAAGAAGAAGCGTTTCCTTTTCTATCCCGCTTTTCTCACCCATTTAAGGGGACTCAAAGCGGCTGACAAACTTTCTGTTCTTCCCCCCACAACAGACACCCTCTGACGTAGGTGGGGCTGTGAGAGCTCAGAAGAGAACTGTGACTAGCCCATGGCCACCTAGCAAGCTTGGCTCATGTGAAAGTGGACTGAAGCTGGATTAAAGCTCTGGTGTGACTGCAGCCAAAGTGAAGAGAAAATTATTGGTCACATGGCTGATGTCTTCTGTGCCTATGAAAGTGGACTAAAGCTAGATTAATCCCTAGAAGAAGAAGCGTTGGCTTTTCTACCCCGCTTTTCTTACCCATTTAAGGGGACTCAAGGCGGCTGACAAACTTTCTGTTCTTCCCCCCACAACAGACACCCTGTGAGGTAGGTGGGGTTGTGAGAGCTCAGAAGAGAGCTGTGACTAGCCCATGGCCACCTAGCAAGCTTGGCTCATGTGAAAGTGGACTGAAGCTGGATTAATCCCTAGAAGAAGCAGAAGCAGCAATGGCTTTTCTACCCCGGTTTTCTCTCCCATTTAAGGCGACTCAAAGCAGCTGACAAACTTTCTGTTCTTACCCCCACAACAGACTCCCTGTGAGGTAGGTGGGGCTGTGAGAGCTCAGAAGAGAGCTGTGACTAGCCCATGGCTACCTAGCAAGCTTGGCTCATGTGAAAGTGGACGGAAGCTGGATTAAAGCTCTGGTGTGACTGCAGCCAAAGTGAAGAGAAAATTATTGGTCACATGGCTGATATCTTCTGTGCCTATGAAAGTGGACTAAAGCTAGATTAATCCCTAGAAGAAGCAGCGTTGGCTTTTCTACCCCGCTTTTCTCACCGATTTAAGGGGACTCAAGGCGGCTGACAAACTTTCTGTTCTTCCCCGCACAACAGACACCCTGTTAGGGTGGTGGGGCTGTGAGAGCTCAGAAGAGAGCTGTGACTAGCCCATAGCCACCTAGCAAGCTTGGCTCATGTGAAAGTGGACTGAAGCTGGATTAATCCCTAGAAGAAGCAGAAGCAGCAATGGCTTTTCTACCCCGGTTTTCTCTCCCATTTAAGGGGACTCAAAGCGGCTGACAAACTTTCTGTTCTTCCCCCCACAACAGACACCCTGTGAGGTAGGTGGGGCTGTGAGAGCTCAGAAAAGAGCTGTGACTAGCCCATAGCCACCTAGCAACCTTGGCTCATGTGAAAGTGGACTGAAGCTGGATTAATCCCTAGAAGAAGCAGAAGCAGCAATGGCTTTTCTACCCCGGTTTTCTCTCCCATTTAAGGGGACTCAAATCAGCTGACACACTTTCTGTTCTTCCCCCACAACAGACACCCTGTGAGGTAGGTGGGGCTGTGAGAGCTCAGAAGAGAGCTGTGACTAGCCCATGGCCACCTAGCAAGCTTGGCTCATGTGAAAGTGGACTGAAGCTGGATTAAAGCTCTGGTGTGACTGCAGCCAAAGTGAAGAGAAAATTATTGGTCACATGGCTGATGTCTTCTGTGCCTATGAAAGTGGACTAAAGCTAGATTAATCCCTAGAAGAAGCAGCGTTGGCTTTTCTACCCCGCTTTTCTCACCCATTTAAGGGGACTCAAGGCGGCTGACAAACTTTCTGTTCTTCCCCGCACAACAGACACCCAGTGAGGTAGGTGGGGCTGTGAGAGCTCAGAAGAGAGCTGTGACTAGCCCATGGCCACCTAGCAAGCTTGGCTCATGTGAAAGTGGACTGAAGCTGGATTAAAGCTCTGGTGTGACTGCAGCCAAAGTGAAGAGAAAATTATTGGTCACATGGCTGATGTCTTCTGTGCCTATGAAAGTGGACTAAAGCTAGATTAATCCCTAGAAGAAGCAGCGTTGGCTTTTCTACCCCGCTTTTCTCACCCATTTAAGGGGACTCAAGGCGGCTGACAAACTTTCTGTTCTTCCCCGCACAACAGACACCCAGTGAGGTAGGTGGGGCTGTGAGAGCTCAGAAGAGAGCTGTGACTAGCCCATGGCCACCTAGCAAGCTTGGCTCATGTGAAAGTGGACTGAAGCTGGATTAAAGCTCTGGTGTGACTGCAGCCAAAGTGAAGAGAAAATTATTGGTCACATGGCTGATGTCTTCTGAGCCTATGAAAGTGGACTAAAGCTAGATTAATCCCAAGAAGAAGAAGCGTTGGCTTTTCTACCCCGCTTTTCTCATCCATTTAAGGGGACTCAAGGCGGCTGACAAACTTTCTGTTCTTCCCCGCACAAAAGACACCCTGTGAGGTAGGTGGGGCTGTGAGAGCTCAGAAGAGAGCTGTGACTAGCCCATAGCCACCTAGCAAGCTTGGCTCATGTGAAAGGGGACTGAAGCTGGATTAATCCCTAGAAGAAGCAGAAGCAGCAATGGCTTTTCTACCCCGGTTTTCTCTACCATTTAAGGGGACTCAAAACGGCTGAAAAATTTTCTGTTCTTCCCCCCAGAACAGACACCCTCTGAGGTAGGTGGGGCTGTGAGAGCTCAGAAGAGAGCTGTGACTAGCCCATAGCCACCTAGCAAGCTTGGCTCATGTGAAAGTGGACTGAAGCTGGATTAATCTCTAGAAGAAGCAGAAGCAGCAATGGCTTTTCTACCCCGGTTTTCTCTCCCATTTAAGGGAACTCAAAGCAGCTGACAAACTTTCTGTTCTTCCCCCCACAACAGACACCCTGTGAGGTAGGTGGGGCTGTGAGAGCTCAGAAGAGAGCTGTGACTAGCCCATGGCCACCTAGCAAGCTTGGCTCATGTGAAAGTGGACGGAAGCTGGATTAAAGCTCTGGTGTGACTGCAGCCAAAGTGAAGAGAAAATTATTGGTCACATGGCTGATATCTTCTGTGCCTATGAAAGTGGACTAAAGCTAGATTAATCCGTAGAAGAAGCAACGTTGGCTTTTCTACCGCGCTTTTCTCAGCCATTTAAGGGGACTCAAAGCGGGTGACAAACTTTTTGTTCTTCCCCCCACCACAGACACCCTGTGAGGTAGGTGGGGCTGTGAGAGCTCAGAAGAGAGGTGTGACTAGCCCATGGCCACCTAGCAAGCTTGGCTCATGTGAAAGTGGACGGAAGCTGGATTAAAGCTCTGGTGTGACTGCAGCCAATGTGAACAGAAAATTATTGGTCACATGTCTGATATGTTCTGTGCCTATGAAAGTGGACTAAAGCTAGATTAATCCCTAGAAGCAGCAGCGTTGGCTTTTCTACCCCGCTTTTCTCACCCATTTAAGGGGACTCAAAGCGGCTGACAAACTTTCTGTTCTTCCCCCCACAACAGACACCCTGTGAGGTAGGTGGGGCTGTGAGAGCTCAGAAGAGAGCTGTGACTAGCCCATGGCCACCTAGCAAGCTTGGCTCATGTGAAAGTGGACTGAAGCTGGATTAAAGCTCTGCTGTGACTGCAGCCAAAGTGAAGAGAAAATTTTTGGTCACATGGCTGATGTCTTCTGTGCCTATGAAAGTGGACTAAAGCTAGATTAATCCCTAGAAGAAGAAGCGTTGGCTTTTCTACCCCGCTTTTCTCGCCCATTTAAGGGGACTCAAGGCGGCTGACAAACTTTCTGTTCTTCCCCGCACAACAGACACCCTGTGAGGTAGGTGGGGCTGTGAGAGCTCAGAAAAGAGCTGTGACTAGCCCATGGCCACCCAGCAAGCTTGGCTCATGTGAAAGTGGACTGAAGCTGGATTAAAGCTCTGGTGTGACTGCAGCCAAAGTGAAGAGAAAATTATTGGTCACATGGCTGATGTCTTCTGTGCCTATGAAAGTGGACTAAAGCTAGATTAATCCCTAGAAGAAGAAGCGTTGGCTTTTCTACCCCGCTTTTCTCACCCATTTAAGGGGACTCAAGGCGGCTGACAAACTTTCTGTTCTTCCCCGCACAACAGACACCCTGTGAGGTAGGTGGGGCTGTGAGAGCTCAGAAGAGAGCTGTGAGTAGCCCATGGCCACCTAGCAAGCTTAGCTCATGTGAAAGTGGACTGAAGCTGGATTAACGCTCTGGTGTGACTGCAGCCAAAGTGAAGAGAAAATTATTGGTCACATGGCTGATGTCTTCTGAGCCTATGAAAGTGGACTAAAGCTAGATTAATCCCTAGAAGAAGAAGCTAGTATCAGGGCTAGGCCTAGGGAAGGGCTGCGGCTAGGGCTAGGGCTAGGGCTAGGGCTAGGGCTAGGGCTAGGGTTAGGGCTAGGACTACGGCTAGGACTAGGGCTAGGGGTAAGGCTGAGGCTAGGCTTAGGGCTAGGCTTAGGGCTAGGGCTAGTGTTATGGTTACGGTTAGGGCGACGGGTTGGGCTAGGGCTAGAGCCAGGGTTGAGGTAGCATGAGGGCTAGGGCTAGGGCTAGGGCTAGGGCTAGGGCTAGGGCTAGGGCTAGGGTTTGGTTTAGACCTAGGCCTAATGCTAAGACTAGGGATAGGGATAGGGTTAGGTTTAGGGCTAGGCTTAGGCTTAGGCTTAGTGCTAGGGCTTGGGCTTGGGTTAGGTTTTGGGTTAGGGTTAGGGCTAGGGTTAGGGTTAGGATTAGGCCTAGGCCTAGTGCTACGATTATGGGTATGGCTAAAGCTCGGGCTTGGGCTCGGGGTAGGATTAGGCTTAGGTCTAGGGATAGGTTTCGGGCTATTTCTACATCTACGGCCAGAGCAGGGCTAGGCCGAGGGTGAGGGTGAAGGTGAGGGTTATTGTTAGGGCTAGGGCTAGGGCTAGGCTTAGTGTTAGGGTTTGTATTAGGGTTCCGGCTTGCGATAGGGCTAGGGTTAGGCTTAGGCTTAGCCTTACGCTTAGGTTTAGGGTTAGGCCTAGTGCTACGGGTAGGGCTAGGGCTTAAGCTAGTGTCAGGGATAGGGCTAGGGAAGGGCTGTGGCTAGTGCTAGGGCTAGGGCTAGGACTAGGACTAGGGCTAGGGCTAGGGCTAGGGCTAGGGCTAGGGCTAGGGCTAGGGCTAGGGATAAGATTAGGGTTAGGTTTAGGGTTAGAGTATGAAAGGGGACGGAAGCTGGATTAAAGCTCTGGTGTGACTGCAGCCAAAGTGAAGAGAAAATTATTGGTCACATGGCTGATATCTTCTGTGCCTATGAAAGTGGACTAAAGCTAGATTAATCCCTAGAAGAAGAAGCGTTGGCTTTTCTACCCCACTTTTCTCACCCATTTAAGGGGACTCAATGCGGCTGACAAACTTTCTGTTCTTCCCCCCACAACAGACACCCTGTGAGGTAGGTGGGGCTGTGAGAGCTCAGAAGAGAGCTGTGACTAGCCCATGGCCACCTAGCAAGCTTGGCTCATGTGAAAGTGAACTGAAGCTGGATTAAAGCTCTGGTGTGACTGCAGCCAAAGTGAAGAGAAAATTATTGGTCACATGACTGATGTCTTCTGAGCCTATGAAAGTGGACTAAAGCTAGATTAATCCCTAGAAGAAGAAGCATTGGCTTTTCTACCCCGCTTTTCTCACCCATTTAAGGGGACTCAAGGCGGCTGACAAACCTTCTGTTCTTCCCCGCACAACAGACACCCTGTGAGGTAGGTGGGGCTGTGAGAGCTCAGAAGAGAGCTGTGACTAGCCCATAGCCACCTAGCAAGCTTGGCTCATGTGAAAGTGGACTGAAGCTGGATTAACCCCTAGAAGAAGCAGAAGCAGCAATGGCTTTTCTATATCGGTTTTCTCTCCCATTAAAGGGGATTCAAAGCGGCTGACAAACTTTCTGTTCTTCCCCCCACAACAGACACCCTGTGAGGTAGGTGGGGCTGTGAGAGCTCAGAAGAGAGCTGTGACTAGCCCATAGCCACTTAGCAAGCTTGGCTCATGTGAAAGTGGACTGAAGCTGGATTAATCTCTAGAAGAAGCAGAAGCAGCAATGGCTTTTCTACCCCGGTTTTCTCTCCCATTTAAAAGGACTCAAAGCAGCTGACAAACCTTCTGTTCTTCCCCCCACAACAGACACCCTGTGAGGTAGGTGGGGCTGTGAGATCTCAGAAGAGAGCTGTGAGTAGCCCATGGCCACCTAGCAAGCTTGGCTCATGTGAAAGTGGACGGAAGCTGGATTAAAGCTCTGGTGTGACTGCAGCCAAAGTGAAGAGAAAATTATTGGTCACATGGCTGATATCTTCTGTGCCTATGAAAGTGGACTAAAGCTAGATTAATCCCTAGAAGAAGCAGCGTTGGCTTTTCTACCCCGCTTTTCTCACCCATTTAAGGGGACTCAAAGCGGCTGACAAACTTTCTGTTCTTCCCGCCACCACAGACACCCTGTGAGGTAGGTGGGGCTGTGAGAGCTCAGAAGAGAGCTGTGACTAGCCCATGGCCACCTAGCAAGCTTGGCTCATGTGAAAGTGGACGGAAGCTGGATTAAAGCTCTGGTGTGATTGCAGCCAAAGTGAAGAGAAAATTATTGGTCACATGGCTGATATCTTCTGTGCCTATGAAAGTGGACTAAAGCTAGATTAATCCGTAGAAGAAGAAGCGTTGGCTTTTCTACCCCGCTTTTCTCACCCATTTAAGGGGACTCAAAGCGGCTGACAAACTTTCTGTTCTTCCCCCCACAACAGACACCCTGTGAGGTAGGTGGGGCTGTGAGAGCTCAGAAGAGAGCTGTGACTAGCCCATGGCCACCTAGCAAGCTTGGCTCATGTGAAAGTGGACTGAAGGTGGATTAAAGCTCTGGTGTGACTGCAGCCAAAGTGAAGAGAAAATTATTGGTCACATGGCTGATGTCTTCTGTGCCTATGAAAGTGGACTAAAGCTAGATTAATCCCTAGAAGAAGCAGCGTTGGCTTTTCTACCCCGCTTTTCTCACCCATTTAAGGGGACTCAAGGCGGCTGACAAACTTTCTGTTCTTCCACCCACAACAGACACCCTGTGAGGTAGGTGGGGCTGTGAGAGCTCAGAAGAGAGCTGTGACTAGCCCATGGCCACCTAGCAAGCTTGGCTCATGTGAAAGTAGACGGAAGCTGGATTAAAGCTCTGGTGTGACTGCAGCCAAAGTGAAGAGAAAATTATTGGTCACATGGCTGATATCTTCTGTGCCTATAAAAATGCACTAAAGCTAGATTAAACCCTAGAAGAAGCAGCGTTGGCTTTTCTACCCCGCTTTTCTCACCCATTTAAGGGGACTCTAAGCGGCTGACAAACTTTCTGTTCTTCCCCCCACAACAGACACCCTGTGAGGTAGGTGGGGCTGTGAGAGCTCAGAAGAGAGCTGTGACTAGCCCATGGCCACCTAGCAAGCTTGGCTCATGTGAAAGTGGATGGAAGCTGGATTAAAGCTCTGGTGTGACTGCAGCCAAAGTGAAGAGAAAATTATTGGTCACATGTCTGATATCTTCTGTGCCTATGAAAGTGGACTAAAGCTAGATTAATCCCTAGAAGAAGCAGCGTTGGCTTTTCTACCCCGCTTTTCTCACCGATTTAAGGGGTCTCAAAGCGGCTGACAAACTTTCTGTTCTTCCCCCCACAACAGACACCCTGTGAGGTAGGTGGGGCTGTGAGAGCTCAGAAGAGAGCTGTGACTAGCCCATGGCCACCTAGCAAGCTTGGCTCATGTGAAAGTGGACTGAAGCTGGATTAAAGCTCTGGTGTGACTGCAGCCAAAGTGAAGAGAAAATTATTGGTCACATGGCTGATGTTTTCTGTGCCTATGAAAGTGGACTAAAGCTAGATTAATCCCTAGAAGAAGAAGCGTTGGCTTTTCTACCCCGCTTTTCTCACCCATTTAAGGGGACTCAAGGCGGCTGACAAACTTTCTAAACTTCCCCGCACAACAGACACCCTTTGAGGGTGGTGGGGCTGTGAGAGCTCAGAAGAGAGCTGTGACTAGCCCATAGCCACCTAGCAAGCTTGGCTCATGTGAAAGTGGACTGAAGCTGGATTAATCCCTAGAAGAAGCAGAAGCAGCAATGGCTTTTCTACCCCGGTTTTCTCTCCCATTTAAGGGGACTCAAAGCGGCTGACAAACTTTCTGTTCTTCCCCCCACAACAGACACCCTGTGAGGTAGGTGGGGCTGTGAGAGCTCAGAAGAGAGCTGTGACTAGCCCATAGCCACCTAGCAAGCTTGGCTCATGTGAAATTGGTCTGAAGCTGGATTAATCCCTAGAAGAAGCAGAAGCAGCAATGGCTTTTCTACCCCGGTTTTCTCTCCCATTTAAAGGGACTCAAAGCAGCTGACAAACTTTCTATTCTTCCCCCCACAACAGACACCCTGTGAGGTAGGTGGGGCTGTGAGAGCTCAGAAGAGAGCTGTGACTAGCCCATGGCCACCTAGCAAGCTTGGCTCATGTGAAAGTGGACTGAAGCTGGATTAAAGCTCTGGTGTGACTGCAGCCAAAGTGAAGAAAAAATTATTGGTCATATGGCTGAAATGTCTTCTGTGCCTATGAAAGTGGACTAAAGCTAGATTAATCCCTAGAAGAAGAAGCGTTGGCTTTTCTACCCCGCTTTTCTCACCCATTTAAGGGGACTCAAGGCGGCTGACAAACTTTCTGTTCTTCCCCGCACAACAGACACCCTGTGAGGTAGGTGGGGCTGGGAGAGCTGAGAAGAGAGCAGTGAGTAGCCCATGGCCACCTAGCAAGCTTGGCTCATGTGAAAGTGGTATGAAGCTGGATTAAAGCTCTGGTGTGACTGCACCCAAAGTGAAGAGAAAATTATTGGTCACATGGCTGATGTCTTCTGTGCCTATGAAAGTGGACTAAATCTAGACTAATCCCTAGAAGAAGAAGCTAGTGTCAGGGCTAGGCCTAGGGAAGGGCTGCGGCTAGGGCTAGGGCTAGGGCTAGGGCTAGGACTAGGGCTAGGGTTAGGGCTAGGGCTAAGCCTGAGGCTAGGGTTAGGGCTAGGCTTAGGGCTAGGGCTAGTGTTATGGTTACGGTTAGGGCGACGGGTTGGGCTAGGGCTAGAGCCAGGGTTGAGGTAGCATGAGTGTGAGGGCTAGGGCTGGGGCTAGGGTTAGGGCTAGGGCTAGGGCTAGGGCTAGGGTTTGGTTTAGACTTGGGCCTAATGCTAAGACTAGGGATAGGGATAGGGTTAGGGTTAGGGTTAGGGTTAGGGTTAGGGTTAGGGCTAGGGTTAGGCTTAGGCTTAGGGCTAGAGCTTGGGCTTGGGCTAGGTTTCGGGTTAGGGTTAGGGCTGGGGTTAGGGCTAGGGTTAGGGTTAGGATTAGGCCTAGGCCTAGTGCTACGATTATGGCTATGGCTAAAGCTCGGGCTAGGATTAGGCTTAGGTCTAGGGATAGGTTTCGGGCTATTTCTACATCTACAGCCAGAGCAGGGCTAGGCTGAGGGTGAGGGTGAAGGTGAGGGTTAGTGTTAGGGCTAGGGCTAGGGCTAGGCTTAGTGTTAGGGCTTGTATTAGGGTTCCGGCTTGCGTTACGGCTAGGGTTAGGCTTAGGCTTAGGCTTAGGCTTAGGTTTAGGGTTAGGCCTAGTGCTACGGCTAGGGCTAGGTCTTAAGCTAGTGTCAGGGCTAGGCCTAGGGAAGAGCTGCGGCTAGGGCTAGGGCTAGGGCTAGGGCTAGGACTAGGGCTAGGGCTAGGGCTAGGGCTAGGGCTAGGGCTAGGGCTAGGGATAAGATTAGGGTTAGGTTTAGGGTTAGAGTTTGAAAGTGGACGGAAGCTGGATTAAAGCTCTGGTGTGACTGCAGCCAAAGTGAAGAGAAAATTATGGGTCAGATGGCTGATATCTTCTTTGCCTATGAAAGGGGACTAAAGCTAGATTAATCCCTAGAAGAAGAAGCGTTGGCTTTTCTACCCCACTTTTCTCACCCATTTAAGGGGACTCAAAGCGGCTGACAAACTTTCTGTTCTTTCCCCCCACAACAGACACCCTGTGAGGTAGGTGGGGCTGTGAGAGCTCAGAAGAGAGCTGTGACTAGCCCATGGCCACCTAGCAAGCTTGGCTCATGTGAAAGTGGACTGAAGCTGGATTAAAGCTCTGCTGTCACTGCAGCCAAAGTGAAGAGAAAATTATTGGTCACATGGCTGATGTCTTCTGTGCCTATGAAAGTGGACTAAAGCTAGATTAATCCCTAGAAGAAGAAGCGTTGGCTTTTCTACCCCGCTTTTCTCACCCATTTAAGGGGACTCAAGGCGGCTGACAAACTTTCTGTTTTTCCCCGCACAACAGACACCCTGTGAGGTAGGTGGGGCTGTGAGAGCTCAGAAGAGAGCTGTGACTAGCCCATGGCCACCTAGCAAGCTTGGCTCATGTGAAAGTGGACTGAAGCTGGATTAAAGCTCTGGTGTGACAGCAGCCAAAGTGAAGAGAAAATTATTGGTCACATGGCTGATGTCTTCTGAGCCTATGAAAGTGGACTAAAGCTAGATTAATCCCTAGAAGAAGATGCGCTGGCTTTTCTACCCTGCTTTTCTCACCCATTTAAGGGGACTCAGGGCGGCTGACAAACTTTCTGTTCTTCCCCGCACAACAGACACCCTGTGAGGTAGGTGGGGCTGTGAGAGCTCAGAAGAGAGCTGTGACTAGCCCATAGCCACCTAGCAAGCTTGGCTCATGTGAAAGTGGACTGAAGCTGGATTAATCCCTAGAAGAAGCAGAAGCAGCAATGGCTTTTCTATATCGGTTTTCTCTCCCATTTAAGGGGACTCAAAGTGTCTGGCAAACTTTCTGTTCTTCCCCCCACAACAGACACCCTGTGAGGTAGGTGGGGCTGTAAGAGCTCAGAAGAGAGCTGTGACTAGCCCATAGCCACTTAGCAAGCTTGGCTCATGTGAAAGTGGACTGAAGCTGGATTAATCCCTAGAAGAAGCAGAAGCAGCAATGGCTTTTCTACCCCGGTTTTCTCTCCCATTTAAGGGGACTCAAAGCGGCTGACAAACTTTCTGTTCTTCCCCCCACAACAGACACCCTGTGAGGTAGGTGGGGCTGTGAGAGCTCAGAAGAGAGCTGTGACTAGCCCATAGCCACCTAGCATGCTTGGCTCATGTGAAAGTGGACTGAAGCTGGATTAATCCCTAGAAGAAGCAGAAGCAGCAATGGCTTTTCTACCCCTGTTTTCTCTCCCATTTAAGGGGACTCAAAGCAGATGACAAACTTTCTGTTCTTCCCCCCACAACAGACACCCTGTGAGGTAGGTGGGGCTGTGAGAGCTCAGAAGAGAGCTGTGACTAGCCCATGGCCACCTAGCAAGCTTGGCTCATGTGAAAGTGGACGGAAGCTGGATTAAAGCTCTGGTGTGACTGCAGCCAAAGTGAAGAGAAAATTATTGGTCACATGGCTGATATCTTATGTGCCTATGAAAGTGGACTAAAGCTAGATTAATCCCTAGAAGAAGCAGCGTTGGCTTTTCTACCCCGCTTTTCTCACCCATTTAAGGGGACTCAAAGCGGCTGACAAACTTTCTGTTCTTCCCCCCACAACAGACACCCTCTGACGTAGGTGGGGCTGTGAGAGCTCAGAAGAGAGCTGTGACTAGCCCATGGCCACCTAGCAAGCTTGGCTCATGTGAAAGTGGACGGAAGCTGGATTAAAGCTCTGGTGTGATTGCAGCCAAAGTGAAGAGAAAATTATTGGTCACATGGCTGATATCTTCTGTGCCTATGAAAGTGGACTAAAGCTAGATTAATCCGTAGAAGAAGAAGCGTTGGCTTTTCTACCCCGCTTTTCTCACCCATTTAAGGGGACTCAAAGCGGCTGACAAACTTTCTGTTCTTCCCCCCACAACAGACACCCTGTGAGGTAGGTGGGGCTGTGAGAGCTCAGAAGAGAGCTGTGACTAGCCCATGGCCACCTAGCAAGCTTGGCTCATGTGAAAGTGGACTGAAGGTGGATTAAAGCTCTGGTGTGACTGCAGCCAAAGTGAAGAGAAAATTATTGGTCACATGGCTGATGTCTTCTGTGCCTATGAAAGTGGACTAAAGCTAGATTAATCCCTAGAAGAAGCAGCGTTGGCTTTTCTACCCCGCTTTTCTCACCCATTTAAGGGGACTCAAGGCGGCTGACAAACTTTCTGTTCTTCCACCCACAACAGACACCCTGTGAGGTAGGTGGGGCTGTGAGAGCTCAGAAGAGAGCTGTGACTAGCCCATGGCCACCTAGCAAGCTTGGCTCATGTGAAAGTAGACGGAAGCTGGATTAAAGCTCTGGTGTGACTGCAGCCAAAGTGAAGAGAAAATTATTGGTCACATGGCTGATATCTTCTGTGCCTATAAAAATGCACTAAAGCTAGATTAAACCCTAGAAGAAGCAGCGTTGGCTTTTCTACCCCGCTTTTCTCACCCATTTAAGGGGACTCTAAGCGGCTGACAAACTTTCTGTTCTTCCCCCCACAACAGACACCCTGTGAGGTAGGTGGGGCTGTGAGAGCTCAGAAGAGAGCTGTGACTAGCCCATGGCCACCTAGCAAGCTTGGCTCATGTGAAAGTGGATGGAAGCTGGATTAAAGCTCTGGTGTGACTGCAGCCAAAGTGAAGAGAAAATTATTGGTCACATGTCTGATATCTTCTGTGCCTATGAAAGTGGACTAAAGCTAGATTAATCCCTAGAAGAAGCAGCGTTGGCTTTTCTACCCCGCTTTTCTCACCGATTTAAGGGGTCTCAAAGCGGCTGACAAACTTTCTGTTCTTCCCCCCACAACAGACACCCTGTGAGGTAGGTGGGGCTGTGAGAGCTCAGAAGAGAGCTGTGACTAGCCCATGGCCACCTAGCAAGCTTGGCTCATGTGAAAGTGGACTGAAGCTGGATTAAAGCTCTGGTGTGACTGCAGCCAAAGTGAAGAGAAAATTATTGGTCACATGGCTGATGTTTTCTGTGCCTATGAAAGTGGACTAAAGCTAGATTAATCCCTAGAAGAAGAAGCGTTGGCTTTTCTACCCCGCTTTTCTCACCCATTTAAGGGGACTCAAGGCGGCTGACAAACTTTCTGTTCTTCCCCGCACAACAGACACCCTGTGAGGGTGGTGGGGCTGTGAGAGCTCAGAAGAGAGCTGTGACTAGCCCATAGCCACCTAGCAAGCTTGGCTCATGTGAAAGTGGACTGAAGCTGGATTAATCCCTAGAAGAAGCAGAAGCAGCAATGGCTTTTCTACCCCGGTTTTCTCTCCCATTTAAGGGGACTCAAAGCGGCTGACAAACTTTCTGTTCTTCCCCCCACAACAGACACCCTGTGAGGTAGGTGGGGCTGTGAGAGCTCAGAAGAGAGCTGTGACTAGCCCATAGCCACCTAGCAAGCTTGGCTCATGTGAAATTGGTCTGAAGCTGGATTAATCCCTAGAAGAAGCAGAAGCAGCAATGGCTTTTCTACCCCGGTTTTCTCTCCCATTTAAAGGGACTCAAAGCAGCTGACAAACTTTCTATTCTTCCCCCCACAACAGACACCCTGTGAGGTAGGTGGGGCTGTGAGAGCTCAGAAGAGAGCTGTGACTAGCCCATGGCCACCTAGCAAGCTTGGCTCATGTGAAAGTGGACTGAAGCTGGATTAAAGCTCTGGTGTGACTGCAGCCAAAGTGAAGAAAAAATTATTGGTCATATGGCTGAAATGTCTTCTGTGCCTATGAAAGTGGACTAAAGCTAGATTAATCCCTAGAAGAAGAAGCGTTGGCTTTTCTACCCCGCTTTTCTCACCCATTTAAGGGGACTCAAGGCGGCTGACAAACTTTCTGTTCTTCCCCGCACAACAGACACCCTGTGAGGTAGGTGGGGCTGGGAGAGCTGAGAAGAGAGCAGTGAGTAGCCCATGGCCACCTAGCAAGCTTGGCTCATGTGAAAGTGGTATGAAGCTGGATTAAAGCTCTGGTGTGACTGCACCCAAAGTGAAGAGAAAATTATTGGTCACATGGCTGATGTCTTCTGTGCCTATGAAAGTGGACTAAATCTAGACTAATCCCTAGAAGAAGAAGCTAGTGTCAGGGCTAGGCCTAGGGAAGGGCTGCGGCTAGGGCTAGGGCTAGGGCTAGGGCTAGGACTAGGGCTAGGGTTAGGGCTAGGGCTAAGCCTGAGGCTAGGGTTAGGGCTAGGCTTAGGGCTAGGGCTAGTGTTATGGTTACGGTTAGGGCGACGGGTTGGGCTAGGGCTAGAGCCAGGGTTGAGGTAGCATGAGTGTGAGGGCTAGGGCTGGGGCTAGGGTTAGGGCTAGGGCTAGGGCTAGGGCTAGGGTTTGGTTTAGACTTGGGCCTAATGCTAAGACTAGGGATAGGGATAGGGTTAGGGTTAGGGTTAGGGTTAGGGTTAGGGCTAGGGTTAGGCTTAGGCTTAGGGCTAGAGCTTGGGCTTGGGCTAGGTTTCGGGTTAGGGTTAGGGCTGGGGTTAGGGCTAGGGTTAGGGTTAGGATTAGGCCTAGGCCTAGTGCTACGATTATGGCTATGGCTAAAGCTCGGGCTAGGATTAGGCTTAGGTCTAGGGATAGGTTTCGGGCTATTTCTACATCTACAGCCAGAGCAGGGCTAGGCTGAGGGTGAGGGTGAAGGTGAGGGTTAGTGTTAGGGCTAGGGCTAGGGCTAGGCTTAGTGTTAGGGCTTGTATTAGGGTTCCGGCTTGCGTTACGGCTAGGGTTAGGCTTAGGCTTAGGCTTACGCTTAGGTTTAGGGTTAGGCCTAGTGCTACGGCTAGGGCTAGGTCTTAAGCTAGTGTCAGGGCTAGGCCTAGGGAAGAGCTGCGGCTAGGGCTAGGGCTAGGGCTAGGGCTAGGACTAGGGCTAGGGCTAGGGCTAGGGCTAGGGCTAGGGCTAGGGCTAGGGATAAGATTAGGGTTAGGTTTAGGGTTAGAGTTTGAAAGTGGACGGAAGCTGGATTAAAGCTCTGGTGTGACTGCAGCCAAAGTGAAGAGAAAATTATGGGTCAGATGGCTGATATCTTCTTTGCCTATGAAAGGGGACTAAAGCTAGATTAATCCCTAGAAGAAGAAGCGTTGGCTTTTCTACCCCACTTTTCTCACCCATTTAAGGGGACTCAAAGCGGCTGACAAACTTTCTGTTCTTTCCCCCCACAACAGACACCCTGTGAGGTAGGTGGGGCTGTGAGAGCTCAGAAGAGAGCTGTGACTAGCCCATGGCCACCTAGCAAGCTTGGCTCATGTGAAAGTGGACTGAAGCTGGATTAAAGCTCTGCTGTCACTGCAGCCAAAGTGAAGAGAAAATTATTGGTCACATGGCTGATGTCTTCTGTGCCTATGAAAGTGGACTAAAGCTAGATTAATCCCTAGAAGAAGAAGCGTTGGCTTTTCTACCCCGCTTTTCTCACCCATTTAAGGGGACTCAAGGCGGCTGACAAACTTTCTGTTTTTCCCCGCACAACAGACACCCTGTGAGGTAGGTGGGGCTGTGAGAGCTCAGAAGAGAGCTGTGACTAGCCCATGGCCACCTAGCAAGCTTGGCTCATGTGAAAGTGGACTGAAGCTGGATTAAAGCTCTGGTGTGACAGCAGCCAAAGTGAAGAGAAAATTATTGGTCACATGGCTGATGTCTTCTGAGCCTATGAAAGTGGACTAAAGCTAGATTAATCCCTAGAAGAAGATGCGCTGGCTTTTCTACCCTGCTTTTCTCACCCATTTAAGGGGACTCAGGGCGGCTGACAAACTTTCTGTTCTTCCCCGCACAACAGACACCCTGTGAGGTAGGTGGGGCTGTGAGAGCTCAGAAGAGAGCTGTGACTAGCCCATAGCCACCTAGCAAGCTTGGCTCATGTGAAAGTGGACTGAAGCTGGATTAATCCCTAGAAGAAGCAGAAGCAGCAATGGCTTTTCTATATCGGTTTTCTCTCCCATTTAAGGGGACTCAAAGTGTCTGGCAAACTTTCTGTTCTTCCCCCCACAACAGACACCCTGTGAGGTAGGTGGGGCTGTAAGAGCTCAGAAGAGAGCTGTGACTAGCCCATAGCCACCTAGCAAGCTTGGCTCATGTGAAAGTGGACTGAAGCTGGATTAATCCCTAGAAGAAGCAGAAGCAGCAATGGCTTTTCTACCCCGGTTTTCTCTCCCATTTAAGGGGACTCAAAGCGGCTGACAAACTTTCTGTTCTTCCCCCCACAACAGACACCCTGTGAGGTAGGTGGGGCTGTGAGAGCTCAGAAGAGAGCTGTGACTAGCCCATAGCCACCTAGCATGCTTGGCTCATGTGAAAGTGGACTGAAGCTGGATTAATCCCTAGAAGAAGCAGAAGCAGCAATGGCTTTTCTACCCCTGTTTTCTCTCCCATTTAAGGGGACTCAAAGCAGATGACAAACTTTCTGTTCTTCCCCCCACAACAGACACCCTGTGAGGTAGGTGGGGCTGTGAGAGCTCAGAAGAGAGCTGTGACTAGCCCATGGCCACCTAGCAAGCTTGGCTCATGTGAAAGTGGACGGAAGCTGGATTAAAGCTCTGGTGTGACTGCAGCCAAAGTGAAGAGAAAATTATTGGTCACATGGCTGATATCTTATGTGCCTATGAAAGTGGACTAAAGCTAGATTAATCCCTAGAAGAAGCAGCGTTGGCTTTTCTACCCCGCTTTTCTCACCCATTTAAGGGGACTCAAAGCGGCTGACAAACTTTCTGTTCTTCCCCCCACAACAGACACCCTCTGACGTAGGTGGGGCTGTGAGAGCTCAGAAGAGAGCTGTGACTAGCCCATGGCCACCTAGCAAGCTTGGCTCATGTGAAAGTGGACGGAAGCTGGATTAAAGCTCTGGTGTGACTGCAGCCAAAGTGAAGAGAAAATTATTGGTCACATGGCTGATGTCTTCTGTGCCTATGAAAGTGGACTAAAGCTAGATTAATCCCTAGAAGAAGCAGCGCTGGCTTTTCTACCCCGCTTTTCTCACCCATTTAAGGGGACTCAAGGCGGCTGACAAACTTTCTGTTCTTCCCCACACAACAGACACCCAGTGAGGTAGGTGGGGCTGTGAGAGCTCAGAAGAGAGCTGTGACTAGCCCATGGCCACCTAGCAAGCTTGGCTCATGTGAAAGTGGACTGAAGCTGGATTAAAGCTCTGGTGTGACTGCAGCCAAAGTGAAGAGAAAATAATTGGTCACATGGCTGATGTCTTCTGAGCCTATGAAAGTGGACTAAAGCTAGATTAATCCCTAGAAGAAGAAGCGTTGGCTTTTCTACCCCGCTTTTCTCACCCATTTAAGGGGACTCAAGGCGGCTGACAAACTTTCTGTTCTTCCCCGCACCACAGACACCCTTTGAGGCAGGTGGGGCTGTGAGAGCTCAGAAGAGAGCTGTGACTAGCCCATAGCCACCTAGCAAGCTTGGCTCTTGTGAAAGTGGACTGAAGCTGGATTAATCCCTAGAAGCAGCAGAAGCAGCAATGGCTTTTCTACCCCGGTTTTCTCTCCCATTTAAGGGGACTCAAAGCAGCTGACAAACTTTCTGTTCTTCCCCCCACAACAGACACCCTGTGAGGTAGGTGGGGCTGTGAGAGCTCAGAAGAGAGCTGTGACTAGCCCATGGCCACCTAGCAAGCTTGGCTCATGTGAAAGTGGACGGAAGCTGGATTAAAGCTCTGGTGTGACTGCAGCCAAAGTGAAGAGAAAATTATTGGTCACATGGCTGATATCTTCTGTGCCTATGAAAGTGGACTAAAGCTAGATTAATCCCTAGAAGAAGCAGCGTTGGCTTTTCTACCGCGCTTTTCTCACCCATTTAAGGGGACTCAAAGCGGCTGACAAACTTTTTGTTCTTCCCCCCACCACAGACACCCTGTGAGGTAGGTGGGGCTGTGAGAGCTCAGAAGAGAGCTGTGACTAGCCCATGGCCACCTAGCAAGCTTGGCTCATGTGAAAGTGGACGGAAGCTGGATTAAAGCTCTGGTGTGACTGCAGCCAAAGTGAAGAGAAAATTATTGGTCACATGGCTGATATCTTCTGTGCCTAAGAAAGTAGACTAAATCTAGATTAATCCCTAGAAGAAGAAGCTATTGTCAGGGCTAGGCCTAGGGAAGGGCTGCGGCTAGGGCTAGGGCTAGGGCTAGGGCTAGGGCTAGGGCTAGGGCTAGGGCTAGAGCTAGGGCTAGGGCTAGGGCTAGGGCTAGGGTTAGGGCTAGGACTAGGGCTAGGGTTAGGGCTAGGGCTAAGGCTGAGGCTAGGGTTAGGGCTAGGCTTAGGGCTAGGGCTAGTGTTATGGTTACGGTTAGGGCGACGGGTTGGGCTAGGGCTAGAGCCAGGGCTGAGGTAGCATGAGGGTGAGGGCTAGGGCTAGGGCTAGGGCTAGGGCTAGGGCTAGGGCTAGGGCTAGGGCTAGGGCTAGGGCTAGGGTTTGGTTTAGGCCTAGGCCTAATGCTAAGACTAGGGATAGGGATAGGGTTATGGTTAGGGTTAGGGCTAGGGTTAGGCTTAGGCTTAGGGCTAGGGCTTGGGCTTGGGCTAGGTTTCGGGTTAGGGTTAGGGCTAGGGTTAGGGCTAGGGTTAGGGTTAGGATTAGGCCTAGGCCTAGTGCTACGATTATGGCTATGGCTAAAGCTCGGGCTCGGGCTAGGCTTAGGCTTAGGTCTAGGGATAGGTTTCGGGCTATTTCTACATCTACGGCCAGAGCAGGGCTAGGCTGAGGGTGAGGGTGAAGGTGAGGGTTAGTGTTAGGGCTAGGGCTAGGGCTAGGCTTAGTGTTAGGGTTTGTATTAGGGTTCCGGCTTGGGTTAGGGCTAGGGTTAGGCTTAGGCTTAGGCTTACGCTTAGGTTTAGGGTTAGGCCTAGTGCTACGGCTAGGGCTAGGGCTTAAGCTAGTGTCAGGGCTAGGCCTAGGGAAGGGCTGCGGCTAGGGCTAGGGCTAGGGCTAGGGCTAGGACTAGGACTAGGACTAGGACTAGGACTAGGACTAGGACTAGGGCTAGGGCTAGGGCTAGGGCTAGGGCTAGGGATAAGATTAGGGTTAGGTTTAGGGTTAGAGTTTGAAAGTGGACGGAAGCTGGATTAAAGCTCTGGTGTGACTGCAGCCAAAGTGAAGAGAAAATTATTGGTCAGATGGCTGATATCTTCTGTGCCTATGAAAGGGGACTAAAGCTAGATTAATCCCTAGAAGAAGAAGCGTTGGCTTTTCTACCCCACTTTTCTCACCCATTTAAGGGGACTCAAATCGGCTGACAAACTTTCTGTTCTTCCCCCCACAACAGACACCCTGTGAGGTAGGTGGGGCTGTGAGAGCTCAGAAGAGAGCTGTGACTAGCCCATGGCCACCTAGCAAGCTTGGCTCATGTGAAAGTGGACTGAAGCTGGATTAAAGCTCTGCTGTGACTGCAGCCAAAGTGAAGAGAAAATTATTGGTCACATGGCTGATGTCTTCTGTGCCTATGAAAGTGGACTAAAGCTAGATTAATCCCTAGAAGAAGAAGCGTTGGCTTTTCTACCCCGCTTTTCTCACCCATTTAAGGGGACTCAAGGCGGCTGACAAACATTCTGTTTTTCCCCGCACAACAGACACCCTGTGAGGTAGGTGGGGCTGTGAGAGCTCAGAAGAGAGCTGTGACTAGCCCATAGCCACCTAGCAAGCTTGGCTCATGTGAAAGTGGACTGAAGCTGGATTAATCCCTAGAAGAAGCAGAAGCAGCAATGGCTTTTCTACCCCTGTTTTCTCTCCCATTTAAAAGGACTCAAAGCAGCTGACAAACTTTCTATTCTTCCCCCCACAACAGACACCCGGTGAGGTAGGTGGGGCTGTGAGAGCTCAGAAGAGAGCTGTGACTAGCCCATGGCCACCTAGCAAGCTTGGCTCATGTGGAAGTGGACGGAAGCTGGATTAAAGCTCTGGTGTGACTGCAGCCAAAGTGAAGAGAAAATTATTGGTCACATGGCTGATATCTTCTGTGCCTATGAAAGTGGACTAAAGCTAGATTAATCCCTAGAAGAAGCAGCGTTGGCTTTTCTACCCCGCTTTTCTCACCCATTTAAGGGGACTCAAAGCAGCTGACAAACTTTCTGTTCTTCCCCCCACCACAGACACCCTGTGAGGTAGGTGGGGCTGTGAGAGCTCAGAAGAGAGCTGTGACTAGCCCATGGCCACCTAGCAAGCTTGGCTCATGTGAAAGTGGACGGAAGCTGGATTAAAGCTCTGGTGTGACTGCAGCCAAAGTGAAGAGAAAATTATTGGTCACATGGCTGATATCTTCTGTGCCTATGAAAGTGGACTAAAGCTAGATTAATCCCTAGAAGAAGAAGCGTTGGCTTTTCTACCCCGCTTTTCTCACCCATTTAAGGGGACTCAAAGCGGCTGACAAACCTTCTGTTCTTCCCCCCACAACAGACACCCTGTGAGGTAGGTGGGGCTGTGAGAGCTCAGAAGAGAGCTGTGACTAGCCCATGGCCACCTAGCAAGCTTGGCTCATGTGAAAGTGGACTGAAGCTGGATTAAAGCTCTGGTGTGACTGCAGCCAAAGTGAAGAGAAAATTATTGGTCACATGGCTGATGTCTTCTGTGCCTATGAAAGTGGACTAAAGCTAGATTAATCCCTAGAAGAAGAAGCGTTGGCTTTTCTACCCCGCTTTTCTCACCCATTTAAGGGGACTCAAGGCGGCTGACAAACATTCTGTTTTTCCCCGCACAACAGACACCCTGTGAGGTAGGTGGGGCTGTGAGAGCTCAGAAGAGAGCTGTGACTAGCCCATAGCCACCTAGCAAGCTTGGCTCATGTGAAAGTGGACTGAAGCTGGATTAATCCCTAGAAGAAGCAGAAGCAGCAATGGCTTTTCTACCCCTGTTTTCTCTCCCATTTAAAAGGACTCAAAGCAGCTGACAAACTTTCTATTCTTCCCCCCACAACAGACACCCTGTGAGGTAGGTGGGGCTGTGAGAGCTCAGAAGAGAGCTGTGACTAGCCCATGGCCACCTAGCAAGCTTGGCTCATGTGGAAGTGGACGGAAGCTGGATTAAAGCTCTCGTGTGACTGCAGCCAAAGTGAAGAGAAAATTATTGGTCACATGGCTGATATCTTCTGTGCCTATGAAAGTGGACTAAAGCTAGATTAATCCCTAGAAGAAGCAGCGTTGGCTTTTCTACCCCGCTTTTCTCACCCATTTAAGGGGACTCAAAGCAGCTGACAAACTTTCTGTTCTTCCCCCCACCACAGACACCCTGTGAGGTAGGTGGGGCTGTGAGAGCTCAGAAGAGAGCTGTGACTAGCCCATGGCCACCTAGCAAGCTTGGCTCATGTGAAAGTGGACGGAAGCTGGATTAAAGCTCTGGTGTGACTGCAGCCAAAGTGAAGAGAAAATTATTGGTCACATGGCTGATATCTTCTGTGCCTATGAAAGTGGACTAAAGCTAGATTAATCCCTAGAAGAAGAAGCGTTGGCTTTTCTACCCCGCTTTTCTCACCCATTTAAGGGGACTCAAAGCGGCTGACAAACTTTCTGTTCTTCCCCCCACAACAGACACCCTGTGAGGTAGGTGGGGCTGTGAGAGCTCAGAAGAGAGCTGTGACTAGCCCATGGCCACCTAGCAAGCTTGGCTCATGTGAAAGTGGACTGAAGCTGGATTAAAGCTCTGCTGTGACTGCAGCCAAAGTGAAGAGAAAATTATTGGTCACATGGCTGATGTCTTCTGTGCCTATGAAAGTGGACTAAAGCTAGATTAATCCCTAGAAGAAGAAGCGTTGGCTTTTCTACCCCGCTTTTCTCACCCATTTAAGGGGACTCAAGGCGGCTGACAAACTTTCTGTTCTTCCCCGCACAACAGACACCCTGTGAGGTAGGTGGGGCTGTGAGAGCTCAGAAGAGAGCTGTGACTAGCCCATGGCCACTTAGCAAGCTTGGCTCATGTGAAAGTGGACTGAAGCTGGATTAAAGCTCTGGTGTGACTGCAGCCAAAGTGAAGAGAAAATTATTGGTCACATGGCTGATGTCTTCTGAGCCTATGAAACTGGACTAAAGCTAGATTAATCCCTAGAAGAAGAAGGTAGTGTCAGGGCTAGGCCTAGGGAAGGGCTGCGGCTAGGGCTAGGGCTAGGGCTAGGGCTAGGGCTAGGGTTAGGGTTAGGGCTAGGACTAGGGCTAGGGCTAGGGCTAGGGCTAAGGCTGAGGCTAGGGTTAGGGCTAGGCTTAGGGCTAGGGCTAGTGTTATGGTTACGGTTAGGGCGACGGGTTGGGCTAGGGCTAGAGCCAGGGCTGAGGTAGCATGAGGGTGAGGGCTAGGGCTAGGGCTAGGGCTAGGGGTAGGGCTAGGGTTTGGTTTAGGCCTAGGCCTAGTGCTAAGACTAGGGATAGGGATAGGGTTAGGGTTAGGGTTAGGGCTAGGGTTAGGTTTAGGCTTAGGGCCAGGCCTTGGGCTTGGGCTAGGTTTCGGGTTAGGGTTAGGGCTAGGGGTAGGGCTAGGGGTAGGGTTAGGATTAGGCCTAGGCCTAGTGCTACGATTATGGCTATGGCTAAAGCTCGGGCTCGGGCTAGGATTAGGCGTAGGTCTAGGGATAGGTTTCGGGCTATTTCTACATCTCCGGCCAGAGCAGGGATAGGCTGAGGGTGAGGGTGAAAGTGAGGGTTAGTGTTAGGGCTAGGTCTAGGTCTAGGCTTAGTGTTAGGGTTTGTATTAGCGTTCCGGCTTGGGTTAGGGCTAGGGTTAGGCTTAGGCTTAGGCTTACGCTTAGGTTTAGGGTTAGGCCTAGTACTACGGCTAGGGCTAGGGCTTAAGCTAGTGTCAGGTCTAGGCCTAGGGAAGGGCTGCGGCTAGGGCTAGGACTAGGACTAGGGCTAGGGCTAGGGCTAGGGCTAGGGCTAGGGCTAGGGATAAGATTAGGGTTAGGGTTAGGGTTAGAGTTTGAAAGTGGACGGAAGCTGGATTAAAGCTCTGGTGTGACTGCAGCCAAAGTGAAGAGAAAATTATTGGTCACATGGCTGAATGTTTTCTGTGCCTATGAAAGTGGACTAAAGCTAGATTAATCCCTAGAAGAAGAAGCGTTTTCTTTTCTACCCCGCTTTTCTCACCCATTTAAGGGGACTCAAAGCGGCTGACAAACTTTCTGTTCTTCCCCCCACAACAGACACCCTCTGACGTAGGTGGGGCTGTGAGAGCTCAGAAGAGAGCTGTGACTAGCCCATGCCCACCTAGCAAGCTTGGCTCATGTGAAAGTGGACTGAAGCTGGATTAAAGCTCTGCTGTGACTGCAGCCAAAGTGAAGAGAAAATTATTGGTCACATGGCTGATGTCTTCTGTGCCTATGAAAGTGGACTAAAGCTAGATTAATCCCTAGAAGAAGAAGCGTTGGCTTTTCTACCCCGCTTTTCTCACCCATTTAAGGGGACTCAAGGCGGCTGACAAACTTTCTGTTCTTCCCCCCACAACAGACACCCTGTGAGGTAGGTGGGGTTGTGAGAGCTCAGAAGAGAGCAGTGACTAGCCCATGGCCACCTAGCAAGCTTGGCTAATGTGAAAGTCGACTGAAGCTGGATTAAAGCTCTGGTGTGACTGCAGCCAAAGTGAAGAGAAAATTATTGGTCACATGGCTGATATCTTCTGTGCCTATGAAAGTGGACTAAAGCTAGATTAATCCCTAGAAGAAGAAGCGTTGGCTTTTCTACCCCGCTTTTCTCACCCATTTAAGGGGACTCAAAGCGCCTGACAAACTTTCTGTTCTTCCTCCCATAACAGACACCCTGTGAGGTAGGTGGGGCTGTGAGAGCTCAGAAGAGAGCTGTGACTAGCCCATGGCCACCTAGCAAGCTTGGCTCATGTGAAAGTGGACTGAAGCTGGATTAAAGCTCTGGTGTGACTGCAGCCAAAGTGAAGAGAAAATTATTGGTCACATGGCTGATGTCTTCTGAGCCTATGAAAGTGGACTAATGCTAGATTAATCCCTAGAAGAAGAAGCTAGTGTCAGGGGTAGGCCTAGGGAAGGGCTGCGGCTAGGGCTAGGGCTAGGGCTACTGCTAGGGCTAAGGTTAGGGCTAGGGCTAGGGCTAGGGCTAGGGCTAGGGCTAAGGCTGAGGCTAGGGTTAGGGCTAGGCTTAGGGCTAGGGCTAGTGTTATGGTTACGGTTAGGGCGACGGGTTGGGCTAGGGCTAGAGCCAGGGCTGAGGTAGCATGAGGGTGAGGGCTAGGGCTAGGGCTAGGGTTAGGGTTAGGGTTAGGGCTAGAGCTAGGGCTAGGGCTAGGGCTAGGGCTAGGGCTAGGGCTAGGGCTAGGGCTAGGGTTTGGTTTAGGCCTAGGCCTAGTGCTAAGACTAGCGATTGGGATAGGGATAGGGTTAGGGCTAGGGTTAGGCTTAGGCTTAGGCTTAGGGCTAGGGTTTGGGCTTGGGCTAGGTTTCGGGTTAGGGTTAGGGCTAGGCCTAGTGCTACGATTATGGCTATGGCTAAAGCTCGGGCTCGGGCTCGGGCTAGGATTAGGCTTAGGTCTAGGGATAGGTTTCGGGCTATTTCTACATCTACGGCCAGAGCAGGGCTAGGCTGAGGGTGAGGGTGAAGGTGAGGGTTAGTGTTAGGGCTAGGGCTAGGTCTAGGCTTAGTGTTAGGGTTTGTATTAGGGTTCCGGCTTGGGTTAGGGCTAGGGTTAGGCTTAGGCTTAGGCTTACGCTTAGGTTTAGGGTTAGGCCTAGTGCTACGGTTAGGGCTAGGGCTTAAGCTAGTGTCAGGGCTAGGCCTAGGGAAGGGCTGCGGCTAGGGCTAGGACTAGGACTAGGACTAGGGCTGGGGCTAGGGATAGGGATAGGGATAGGGATAGGGATAGGGATAGGGCTAGGGATAAGATTAGGGTTAGGGTTAGGGTTAGAGTTTGAAAGTGGACGGAAGCTGGATTAAAGCTCTGGTGTGACTGCAGCCAAAGTGAAGAGAAAATTATTGGTCACATGGCTGATATCTTCTGTGCCTATGAAAGTGGACTAAAGCTAGATTAATCCCTAGAAGAAGAAGCGTTGGCTTTTCTACCCCGCTTTTCTCACCCATTTAAGGGGACTCAAAGCGCCTGACAAACTTTCTGTTCTTCCCCCCACAATAGACACCCTGTGAGGTAGGTGGGGCTGTGAGAGCTCAGAAGAGACTTGTGACTAGCCCATGGCCACCTAGCAAGCTTGGCTCATGTGAAAGTGGACTGTAGCTGGATTAAAGCTCTGGTGTGACTGCAGCCAAAGTGAAGAGAAAATTATTGGTCACACGGCTGATATCTTCTGTGCCTATGAAAGTGGACTAAAGCTAGATTAATCCCTAGAAGAAGAAGCGTTGGCTTTTCTACCCCGCTTTTCTCACCCATTTAAGTGGACTCAAAGCGGCTGACAAACTTTCTGTTCTTCCCCCCAGAACAGACACCCTGTGAGGTAGGTGGGGCTGTGAGAGCTCAGAAGAGAGCTGTGACTAGCCCATGGCCACCTAGCAAGCTTGGCTCATGTGAAAGTGGACTGAAGCTGGATTAAAGCTCTGGTGTGACTGCAGCCAAAGTGAAGAGAAAATTATTGGTCACATGGCTGATGTCGTCTGAGCCTATGAAAGTGGACTAAAGCTAGATTAATCCCTAGAAGAAGAAGCTAGTGTCAGGGGTAGGACTAGGGAAGGGCTGCGGCTAGGGCTAGGGCTAGGGCTAGTGCTAGGGCTAAGGTTAGGGCTAGGACTAGGGCTAGGGCTAGGGCTAAGGCTGAGGCTAGGCTTAGGGCTAGGCTTAGGGCTAGGGCTAGTGTTATGGTTACGGTTAGGGCGACGGGGTGGGCTAGGGCTAAGCCAGGGCTGAGGTAGCATGAGGGTGAGGGCTAGGGCTAGGCCTAGGCCTAGGGCTAGGCCTAGGCCTAGGCCTAGGCCTAGGCCTAGGCCTAGTGCTAAGACTAGGGATTGGGATCGGGATAGGGTTAGGGCTAGGGTTAGGCTTAGGCTTAGGGCTAGGGTTTGGGCTTGGGCTAGGTTTCGGGTTAGGGCTAGGGCTAGGGTTAGGGTTAGGATTAGGCCTAGGCCTAGTGCTACGATTATGGCTATGGCTAAAGCTCGGGCTCGGGCTCGGGCTAGGATTAGGCTTAGGTCTAGGGATAGGTTTCGGGCTATTTCTACATCTACGGCCAGAGCAGGGCTAGGCTGAGGGTGAGGGTGAAGGTAAGGGTTAGTGTTAGGGCTAGGTCTAGGTCTAGGCTTAGTGTTAGGGTTTGTATTAGGGTTCCGGCTTGGGTTAGGGCTAGGGTTAGGCTTAGGCTTAGGCTTACGCTTAGGTTTAGGGTTAGGCCTAGTGCTACGGCTAGGGCTAGGGCTTAAGCTAGTGTCAGGGCTAGGCCTAGGGAAGGGCTGCGGCTAGGGCTAGGGCTAGGACTAGGACTAGGACTAGGACTAGGGCTAGGGCTAGGGGTAGGGCTAGGGCTAGGGCTAGGGCTAGGGCTAGGGATAAGATTAGGGTTAGGGTTAGGGTTAGAGTTTGAAAGTGGACGGAAGCTGGATTAAAGCTCTGGTGTGACTGCAGCCAAGGTGAAGAGAAAATTATTGGTCACATGTCTGATATATTCTGTGCCTATGAAAGTGGACTAAAGCTAGATTAATCCCTAGAAGAAGAAGCGTTGGCTTTTCTACCCTGCTTTTCTCACCCATTTAAGGGGACTCAAGGCGGCTGACAAACTTTCTGTTCTTCCCCCCACAACAGACACCCTGTGAGGTAGGTGGGGCTGTGAGAGCTCAGAAGAGAGCTGTGACTAGCCCATGGCCACCTAGGAAGCTTGGCTCATGTGAAAGTGGACTGAAGCTGGATTAAAGCTCTGGTGTGACTGCAGCCAAAGTGAAGAGAAAATTATTGGTCACATGGCTGATGTGTTCTGTGCCTATTAAAGTGGACTAAAGCTAGATTAATCCCTAGAAGAAGAAGCGTTGGCTTTTCTACCCCGCTTTTCTCACCCATTTAAGGGGACTCAGGGCGGCTGACAAACTTTCTGTTCTTCCCCGCACAACAGACACCCTGTGAGGTAGGTGGGGCTGTGAGAGCTCAGAAGAGAGCTGTGACTAGCCCATAGCCACCTAGCAAGCTTGGCTCATGTGAAAGTGGACTGAAGCTGGATTAATCCCTAGAAGAAGCAGAAGCAGCAATGGCTTTTCTACCCTGGTTTTCTCTCCCATTTAAGGGGACTCAAAGCGGCTGACAAACTTTCTTTTCTTCCCCCCACAACAGACACCCTGTGAGGTAGGTGGGGCTGTGAGAGCTCAGAAGAGAGCTGTGACTAGCCCATAGCCACCTAGCAAGCTTGGCTCATGTGAAAGTGGACTGAAGCTGGATTAATCCCTAGAAGAAGCAGAAGCAGCAATGGCTTTTCTACCCCGGTTTTCTCTCCCATTTAAGGGGACTCAAAGCAGCTGACAAACTTTCTGTTCTTCCCCCCACAACAGACTCCCTGTGAGGTAGGTGGGGCTGTGAGAGCTCAGAAGAGAGCTGTGACTAGCCCATGGCTACCTAGCAAGCTTGGCTCATGTGAAAGTGGACGGAAGCTGGATTAAAGCTCTGGTGTGACTGCAGCCAAAGTGAAGAGAAAATTATTGGTCACATGGCTGATATCTTCTGTGCCTATGAAAGTGGACTAAAGCTAGATTAATCCCTAGAAGAAGCAGCGTTGGCTTTTCTACCCCGCTTTTCTCACCGATTTAAGGGGACTCAAAGCGCCTGACAAACTTTCTGTTCTTCCCCCCACAACAAACACCCTGTGAGGTAGGTGGGGCTGTGAGAGCTCAGAAGAGAGCTGTGACTAGCCCATAGCCACCTAGCAAGCTTGCCTCATGTGAAAGTGGACTGAAGCTGGATTAATCCCTAGAAGAAGCAGAAGCAGCAATGGCTTTTCTACCCCGGTTTTCTCTCCCATTTAAGGGGACTCAAATCAGCTGACAAACTTTCTGTTCTTCCCCCCACAACAGACACCCTGTGAGGTAGGTGGGGCTGTGAGAGCTCAGAAGAGAGCTGTGACTAGCCCATGGCCACCTAGCAAGCTTGGCTCATGTGAAAGTGGACTGAAGCTGGATTAAAGCTCTGGTGTGACTGCAGCCAAAGTGAAGAGAAAATTATTGGTCACATGGCTGATGTTTTCTGTGCGTATGAAAGTGGACTAAAGCTAGATTAATCCCTGGAAGAAGAAGCGTTGGCTTTTCTACCCCGCTTTTCTCACCCATTTAAGGGGACTCAAGGCGGCTGACAAACTTTCTGTTCTTCCCCGCACAACAGACACCCTGTGAGGGTGGTGGGGCTGTGAGAGCTCAGAAGAGAGCTGTGACTAGCCCATAGCCACCTAGCAAGCTTGGCTCATGTGAAAGTGGACTGAAGCTGGATTAATCCCTAGAAGAAGCAGAAGCAGCAATGGCTTTTCTACCCCGGTTTTCTCTCCCATTTAAGGGGACTCAAAGCGGCTGACAAACTTTCTGTTCTTCCCCCCACAACAGACACCCTGTGAGGTAGGTGGGGCTGTGAGAGCTCAGAAGAGAGCTGTGACTAGCCCATAGCCACCTAGCAAGCTTGGCTCATGTGAAAGTGGACTGAAACTGGATTAATCCCTAGAAGAAGCAGAAGCAGCAATGGCTTTTCTACCCCGGTTTTCTCTCCCATTTAAGGGGACTCAAATCAGCTGACAAACTTTCTGTTCTTCCCCCCACAACAGACACCCTGTGAGGTAGGTGGGGCTGTGAGAGCTCAGAAGAGAGCTGTGACTAGCCCATGGCCACCTAGCAAGCTTGGCTCATGTGAAAGTGGACTGAAGCTGGATTAAAGCTCTGGTGTGACTGCAGCCAAAGTGAAGAGAAAATTATTGGTCACATGGCTGATGTCTTCTGTGCCTATGAAAGTGGACTAAAGCTAGATTAATCCCTAGAAGAAGCAGCGTTGGCTTTTCTACCCCGCTTTTCTCACCCATTAAAGGGGACTCAAGGCGGCTGACAAACTTTCTGTTCTTCCCCGCACAACAGACACCCAGTGAGGTAGGTGGGGCTGTGAGAGCTCAGAAGAGAGCTGTGACTAGCCCATGGCCACCTAGCAAGCTTGGCTCATGTGAAAGTGGACTGAAGCTGGATTAAAGCTCTGGTGTGACTGCAGCCAAAGTGAAGAGAAAATTATTGGTCACATGGCTGATGTCTTCTGAGCCTATGAAAGTGGACTAAAGCTAGATTAATCCCAAGAAGAAGAAGCGTTGGCTTTTCTACCCCGCTTTTCTCACCCATTTAAGGGGACTCAAGGCGGCTGACAAACTTTCTGTTCTTCCCCGCACAACAGACACCCTGTGAGGGTGGTGGGGCTGTGAGAGCTCAGAAGAGAGCTGTGACTAGCCCATAGCCACCTAGCAAGCTTGGCTCATGTGAAAGGGGACTGAAGCTGGATTAATCCCTAGAAGAAGCAGAAGCAGCAATGGCTTTTCTACCCCGGTTTTCTCTCCCATTTAAGGGGACGCAAAACGGCTGACAAACTTTCTGTTCTTCCCCCCACAACAGACACCCTCTGAGGTAGGTGGGGCTGTGAGAGCTCAGAAGAGAGCTGTGACTAACCCATAGCCACCTAGCAAGCTTGGCTCATGTGAAAGTGGACTGAAGCTGGATTAATCTCTAGAAGAAGCAGAAGCAGCAATGGCTTTTCTACCCCGGTTTTCTCTCCCATTTAAGGGGACTCAAAGCAGCTGACAAACTTTCTGTTCTTACCCCCACAACAGACACCCTGTGAGGTAGGTGGGGCTGTGAGAGCTCAGAAGAGAGCTGTGACTAGCCCATGGCCACCAAGCAAGCTTGGCTCATGTGAAAGTGGACGGAAGCTGGATTAAAGCTCTGGTGTGACTGCAGCCAAAGTGAAGAGAAAATTATTGGTCACATGGCTGATATCTTCTGTGCCTATGAAAGTGGACTAAAGCTAGATTAATCCGTAGAAGAAGCAGCGTTGGCTTTTCTACCGCACTTTTCTCAGCCATTTAAGGGGACTCAAAGCGGCTGACAAACTTTTTGTTCTTCCCCCCACCACAGACACCCTGTGAGGTAGGTGGGGCTGTGAGAGCTCAGAAGAGAGGTGTGACTAGCCCATGGCCACCTAGCAAGCTTGGCTCATGTGAAAGTGGACGGAAGCTGGATTAAAGCTCTGGTGTGACTGCAGCCAAAGTGAAGAGAAAATTATTGGTCACATGGCTGATGTCTTCTGTGCCTATGAAAGTGGACTAAAGCTAGATTAATCCCTAGAAGAAGCAGCGTTGGCTTTTCTACCCCGCTTTTCTCACCCATTTAAGGGGACTCAAGGCGGCTGACAAACTTTCTGTTCTTCCCCGCACAACAGACACCCAGTGAGGTAGGTGGGGCTGTGAGAGCTCAGAAGAGAGCTGTGACTAGCCCATGGCCACCTAGCAAGCTTGGCTCATGTGAAAGTGGACTGAAGCTGGATTAAAGCTCTGGTGTGACTGCAGCCAAAGTGAAGAGAAAATTATTGGTCACATGGCTGATGTCTTCTGAGCCTATGAAAGTGGACTAAAGCTAGATTAATCCCAAGAAGAAGAAGCGTTGGCTTTTCTACCCCGCTTTTCTCACCCATTTAAGGGGACTCAAGGCGGCTGACAAACTTTCTGTTCTTCCCCGCACAACAGACACCCTGTGAGGTAGGTGGGGCTGTGAGAGCTCAGAAGAGAGCTGTGACTAGCCCATAGCCACCTAGCAAGCTTGGCTCATGTGAAAGGGGACTGAAGCTGGATTAATCCCTAGAAGAAGCAGAAGCAGCAATGGCTTTTCTACCCCGGTTTTCTCTCCCATTTAAGGGGACTCAAAACGGCTGACAAACTTTCTGTTCTTCCCCCCACAACAGACACCCTCTGAGGTAGGTGGGGCTGTGAGAGCTCAGAAGAGAGCTGTGACTAGCCCATAGCCACCTAGCAAGCTTGGCTCATGTGAAAGTGGACTGAAGCTGGATTAATCTCTAGAAGAAGCAGAAGCAGCAATGGCTTTTCTACCCCGGTTTTCTCTCCCATTTAAGGGGACTCAAAGCAGCTGACAAACTTTCTGTTCTTACCCCCACAACAGACACCCTGTGAGGTAGGTGGGGCTGTGAGAGCTCAGAAGAGAGCTGTGACTAGCCCATGGCCACCTAGCAAGCTTGGCTCATGTGAAAGTGGACGGAAGCTGGATTAAAGCTCTGGTGTGACTGCAGCCAAAGTGAAGAGAAAATTATTGGTCACATGGCTGATATCTTCTGTGCCTATGAAAGTGGACTAAAGCTAGATTAATCCGTAGAAGAAGCAGCGTTGGCTTTTCTACCGCACTTTTCTCAGCCATTTAAGGGGACTCAAAGCGGCTGACAAACTTTTTGTTCTTCCCCCCACCACAGACACCCTGTGAGGTAGGTGGGGCTGTGAGAGCTCAGAAGAGAGGTGTGACTAGCCCATGGCCACCTAGCAAGCTTGGCTCATGTGAAAGTGGACGGAAGCTGGATTAAAGCTCTGGTGTGACTGCAGCCAATGTGAAGAGAAAATTATTGGTCACATGGCTGATATCTTCTGTGCCTATGAAAGTGGACTAAAGCTAGATTCATCCCTAGAAGAAGAAGCGTTGGCTTTTCTACCCCGCTTTTCTCACCCATTTAAGGGGACTCAAAGCGGCTGACAAACTTTCTGTTCTTCCCCCCACCACAGACACCCTGTGAGGTAGGTGGGGCTGTGAGAGCTCAGAAGAGAGCTGTGACTAGCCCATGGCCACCTAGCAAGCTTGGCTCATGTGAAAGTGGACGGAAGCTGGATTAAAGCTCTGGTGTGATTGCAGCCAAAGTGAAGAGAAAATTATTGTTCACATGGCTGATATCTTCTGTGCCTATGAAAGTGGACTAAAGCTAGATTAATCCGTAGAAGAAGAAGCGTTGGCTTTTCTACCCCGCTTTTCTCACCCATTTAAGGGGACTCAAAGCGGCTGACAAACTTTCTGTTCTTCCCCCCACAACAGACACCCTGTGAGGTAGGTGGGGCTGTGAGAGCTCAGAAGAGACCTGTGACTAGCCCATGGCCACCTAGCAAGCTTGGCTCATGTGAAAGTGGACTGAAGCTGGATTAAAGCTCTGCTGTGACTGCAGCCAAAGTGAAGAGAAAATTATTGGTCACATGGCTGATGTCTTCTGTGCCTAAGAAAGTGGACTAAAGCTAGATTAATCCCTAGAAGAAGCAGCGTTGGCATTTCTACCCCGCTTTTCTCACCCATTTAAGGGGACTCAAGGCGGCTGACAAACTTTCTGTTCTTCCCCCCACAACAGACACCCTGTGAGGTAGGTGGGGCTGTGAGAACTCAGAAGAGAGCTGTGACTAGCCCATGGCCACCTAGCAAGCTTGGCTCACGTGAAAGTGGATGGAAGCTGGATTAAAGCTCTGGTGTGACTGCAGCCAAAGTGAAGAGAAAATTATTGGTCACATGGCTGATATCTTCTGTGCCTATGAAAGTGGACTAAAGCTAGATTAATCCCTAGAAGAAGAAGCGTTGGCTTTTCTACCCCGCTTTTCTCACCCATTTAAGGGGACTCAAAGCGGCTGACAAACTTTCTGTTCTTCCCCCCACAACAGACACCCTGTGAGGTAGGTGGGGCTGTGAGAGCTCAGAAGAGAGCTGTGACTAGCCCATGGCCACCTAGCAAGCTTGGCTCATGTGAAAGTGGATGGAAGCTGGATTAAAGCTCTGGTGTGACTGCAGCCAAAGTGAAGAGAAAATTATTGGTCACATGGCTGATGTCTTCTGTGCCTATGAAAGTGGACTAAAGCTAGATTAATCCCTAGAAGAAGAAGCGTTGGCTTTTCTACCCCGCTTGTCTCACCCATTTAAGGGGACTCAAGGAGGCTGACAAACTTTCTGTTCTTCCCCGCACAACAGACACACTGTGAGGTAGGTGGGGCTAGGATTAGGGTTACGGTTAGAGTTAGGGTTAGGGTCTGGTTTAGGCCTAGGCCTAGTGCTACAACTAGGGCTAGGGCTCGGGCTTGGGCTCGGGCTCAGGCTCGGGCTAGGATAAGGCTTAGGTCCAGGGTTAGGTTTCGGGCTATTTCTACGTCTACGGCCAGAGCAGGGCTAGGCCGAGTGTGAGGGTGAAGGTGAGGGTTAGTGTTAGGGCTAGGGCTAGGGCTAGGCTTAGTGTTATGGTTTGTGTTAGGGTTCCGGCTAGGGTAAGGCTAGGGTTAGGCTTAGGCTTAGGCTTACGCTTAGGGTTAGGGTTAGGCCTAGTGCTACGGCTAGGGCTAGGGCTTAAGCTAGTGTCAGGGCTAGGCCTAGGGAAGGGCTCCGGCTAGGGCTAGGGCTAGGGTTAGGGCTAGGGCTAGGGCTAGGGCTAGGGCTAGGGCTAGGGCTAGGGCTTGGGCTAGGGTTAGGGTTAGGATTAGGCCTAGGCCTAGGCCTAGTGCAACGATTATGGCTATGGCTAAAGCTTGGGCTCGGGCTCGGGCTAGGATTAGGATTAGGGCCAGGGTTAGGGTTAGGGCTATTGTTAGGACTAGGGCCCTAGCCCTAATACTAACCCTCACCTTCACCCTCACCCTCACCCTAGCCCTGGCCTGGCCCTAGTCCTAGCAATAGCCCTAACCCTAATCCTGGCCCTAAGCCTAATCCTAGCCCGAGCCCGAACCCGAGCCCGAGCTTTAGCCATAGCCATAATCGTAGCACTAGGCCTAGGCCTAGGCCTAATCCTAACCCTGACCCTGACCCTGACCCTAGCCCTAGCCCTAGCCCTAGCCCTAGCCCTAGCCCTAGGCCTAGGCCTAGCCCTAGCCCTAGCCCTAGCCCTAGCCCTAGCCCTAGGCCTAGCCCTAGCCCTAGCCCTAGCCCTAGCCCTAGCCCTACTCCTAGGTCTAGTGCTACGACAAGGGCTAGGATCAGGACTAGGGCAAGGGCTAGGGCTGCGTCTAGGACTAGGGCCAGGGCTAGGGCTAGGGCTAGGGCTAGGGCTGTGGCTAGGGCTAGGACTAGGGCTAGGACTAGGCCTAGGGCTAGGCCTAGTGTTACGACAATGGCTTGGGCTACGGCTAGGGCTAGGATTAGGATTAGGGCTAGGGTTAGGTTTAGGGCTATTGCTAGGGCTAGGGCTAGGGCCAGGGCAGGGTTAGGGTGAGGATGAGGGTGAAGGTGAGGGTTAGTGTTAGGGCTAGGGCTAGGGCTAGGGCTAGGGCTAGGGCTAGGGCTAGGGCTAGGGCTAGGGCTAGGGCTAGGGCTAGGGCTAGGACTAGGGTAACCTTTAGAGCTACGGCAATGGCTAGCGCCTTGGGAGGTTTAGGTTTAGGGTTAGGGCTAGGGCTAGGGCTAGGGCTAGGGCTAGGGCTAGGAGTAGGGCTAGGGCTAGGGCTAGGGCTAGGGCTAGGGCTAGAACTAGGCCTACGGTAACCTTTAGAGCTACGGCAATGGCTAGCGCCTTTGGTGTTTTAGGGTTAGGGTTAGGGCTAGGGCTAGGGCTAGGGCTAGGGCTAGGGCTAGGGCTAGGGTTAGGATTGGGGCTAGCACTAGGGCTCGGGCTTCGGTTAGGGTTACTTTTAGAGCTACGGCAATGGTTAGGGCCTGGGGTGGGTTAGGGTTAGGGTTAGGGTTAGGGCTAGGGCTAGGGCTAGCGCTAGGGCTAGGGTTAGGGCTACGGCTAGGGCTAGGGATACGACTAGGACTAGAGCTAGTACTAGGGTTTGTGTTAGGTTTCAGGATAGGGTTCGGGCTACGGTTTGGGCTAGGCTTAGGGTTACGGTTAGGGTTAGGGTTAGGGCGAGGGCGAGGGCGAGGGCTAAGGCTAAGGCTAGGGCTAAGGCTAGGGTTTCTGTTAGTGTTCGGGCTAGGGTTCGGGCTACGGTTTGGGCTAGGGTTAGGGTTAGGATTAGGGTTTGGGTTCGGGTTCGGGTTCGGGTTCGGGTTAGGGTTAGGGTTAGGGTTAGGGCTAGGGTTAGGGCTAGGGCTAGGGCAAGGGCTAGGGCTAGGGCTAGGGCTTGGGCTAGGGTTAGGGTTAGGATTAGGCCTAGGCCTAGGCCTAGTGCAACGATTATGGCTATGGCTAAAGCTTGGGCTCGGGCTCGGGCTAGGATTAGGATTAGGGCCAGGGTTAGGGTTAGGGCTATTGTTAGGACTAGGGCCCTAGCCCTAATACTAACCCTCACCTTCACCCTCACCCTCACCCTAGCCCTGGCCTGGCCCTAGTCCTAGCAATAGCCCTAACCCTAATCCTGGCCCTAAGCCTAATCCTAGCCCGAGCCCGAACCCGAGCCCGAGCTTTAGCCATAGCCATAATCGTAGCACTAGGCCTAGGCCTAGGCCTAATCCTAACCCTGACCCTGACCCTGACCCTAGCCCTAGCCCTAGCCCTAGCCCTAGCCCTAGGCCTAGGCCTAGGCCTAGCCCTAGCCCTAGCCCTAGCCCTAGCCCTAGCCCTAGGCCTAGCCCTAGCCCTAGCCCTAGCCCTAGCCCTAGCCCTAGCCCTACTCCTAGGTCTAGTGCTACGACAAGGGCTAGGATCAGGACTAGGGCAAGGGCTAGGGCTGCGTCTAGGACTAGGGCCAGGGCTAGGGCTAGGGCTAGGGCTAGGGCTGTGGCTAGGGCTAGGACTAGGGCTAGGACTAGGACTAGGGCTAGGCCTAGTGTTACGACAATGGCTTGGGCTACGGCTAGGGCTAGGATTAGGATTAGGGCTAGGGTTAGGTTTAGGGCTATTGCTAGGGCTAGGGCTAGGGCCAGGGCAGGGTTAGGGTGAGGATGAGGGTGAAGGTGAGGGTTAGTGTTAGGGCTAGGGCTAGGGCTAGGGCTAGGGCTAGGGCTAGGGCTAGGGCTAGGGCTAGGGCTAGGGCTAGGGCTAGGACTAGGGTAACCTTTAGAGCTACGGCAATGGCTAGCGCCTTGGGAGGTTTAGGGTTAGGGTTAGGGCTAGGGCTAGGGCTAGGGCTAGGGCTAGGGCTAGGGCTAGGAGTAGGGCTAGGGCTAGGGCTAGGGCTAGAACTAGGCCTACGGTAACCTTTAGAGCTACGGCAATGGCTAGCGCCTTTGGTGTTTTAGGGTTAGGGTTAGGGCTAGGGCTAGGGCTAGGGCTAGGGCTAGGGCTAGGGTTAGGATTGGGGCTAGCACTAGGGCTCGGGCTTCGGTTAGGGTTACTTTTAGAGCTACAGCAATGGCTAGGGCCTGGGGTGGGTTAGGGTTAGGGTTAGGCCTAGGGCTAGGGCTAGGGCTAGCGCTAGGGCTAGGGTTAGGGCTACGGCTAGGGCTAGGGATACGACTAGGACTAGAGCTAGTACTAGGGTTTGTGTTAGGTTTCAGGATAGGGTTCGGGCTACGGTTTGGGCTAGGCTTAGGGTTACGGTTAGGGTTAGGGTTAGGGCGAGGGCGAGGGCTAAGGCTAAGGCTAGGGCTAAGGCTAGGGTTTCTGTTAGTGTTCGGGCTAGGGTTCGGGCTACGGTTTGGGCTAGGGTTAGGGTTAGGATTAGGGTTCGGGTTCGGGTTCGGGTTCGGGTTAGGGTTAGGGTTAGGGTTAGGGTTAGGGTTAGGGTTAGGGCTAGGGTTAGGGCTAGGGCTAGGGCAAGGGCTAGGGCTAGGGCTAGGGCTTGGCGTAGGCCTAGGCCTAGGCCTAGGGCTAGGGCTAGGGCTAGGGCTAGGGCTAGGCCTAGGCCTAGGCCTAGGGCTAGGGCTAGGGCTAGGGCTAGGGCTAGGGCTAGGGCTAGGCCTAGGGCTAGGGCTAGGGCTAGTGCTACGACTAGGGTTTGGGCTACGGCTAGGGCCAGGATTAGGATTAGGATTAGGGCTAGGGTTAGGTTTAGGGCTATTGCTAGGGCTAGGGCTACGGCCAGGGTAGGGTTAGGTTGCGGGTGAGGGTGAAGGTGAGGGTTAGGGTTAGGGATAGGGATAGGGATAGGGATAGGGATAGGGATAGGGATAGGGATAGGGATAGGGATAGGGATAGGGATAGGGATTGGGAAACCTTTAGAGCTACGGCAATGGCTAGCGCCTGAGGAGGGTTAGGGTTAGGGCTAGGGCTAGGGCTAGGGCTAGGGCTAGGGCTAGGGCTAGGGCTAGGGCTAGGGCTAGGGCTAGGGCTAGGGCTAGGGCTAGGGCTAGGGTTAGGGCTATGGCTAGGGCTATGGCTAGGGCTAGGGCTAGGGTTAGGGCTAGGGCTAGGGCTAGGGCTAGGGCTAGGGCTAGGGCTACGACTAAGGGTAGGGCTAGGGCTAGGGCTAGGGCTAGGGCTAGGGCTAGGGCTAGGATTAAGATTAGGATTAGGGCTAGGGTTAGGGCTAGGGCTAGGGCTAGGGCTAGGCTTAGGGCTAGCGCTAGAGCTAGGGCTACGGTTAGGGTTACTTTTAGGGCTACGGTGGAGCTAGGGCCAGGGCAGGGCTAGATTGAGGGTGAGGGTTAAGGTGAGTGTTAGTGTTAGGGCTAGGGCTAGGGCTAGGCTTAGTGTTATGGTTTGTGTTAGGGTTCCGGCTAGGGTAAGGCTAGGGTTAGGCTTAGGCTTAGGCTTACGCTTAGGGTTAGGGTTAGGCCTAGTGCTACGGCTAGGGCTAGGGCTAGGGTTAGGTTTAGGGCTATGGGTTTTGCTTGGGCTAGAGCCAGGGGTGAGCTAGTGTGAGGGTGAGGGTGAGGTTTAGGGCTAAGGCTAGGGATAGGCTTAGGGCTAGGGATAGGGATAGGGATAGGGCTAGGCGAGGATTAGGTTTAGGTCTTGGTTTACGTTTAGGCCTAGGCCTAGTGCTACAACTAGGGCTAGAGATAGGGATAGGGCCAGTTCTAGGGCTAGGACTAGGTCAAGGGTTTGGGCTAGGGTGGGGATTAGGTTTAGGGCTAGTGTTAGGGCTTGGGCTTTTGCTAGGGCTAGGGCCAGGGCAGGCTACTGTGAGGGTGAAGGTGAGAGTTAGTGTTAGGTCTAGGTCTAGGTCTAGGGCCACAGCTAGGGTTAGTCTTAGGGCTAGGGCTAGAGCTAGGGTTACCTTTACAGCTACGGCTAGGGCTAGGGCATGGGGTGGGTTAGGGTTAGGGATAGGGATAGGAATAGGGATAGGGATAGGCCTAGGGCTACCACTAGGGCTAGGGCTAGGGATAGGGATAGGGATAGGGATAGGGATAGGGCTAAGGGTAGGGCTAGGTCTAGGTCTAGGTCTAGGGCTAGGGCTAGGCTTAGGCTTAGGACTAGGACTAGGGCTAGAGATCGGGTTTGGGTTAAAGGTAGGGATGGGGTAGGGGTAGGGTTATGGCTAGGGCTAGGGCTAAGGTAAACTTTAGAGCTACGGCAATGGCTAGCGCATGGGGTGGGTTAGGGTTAGGGTTAGGGTTAGGGCTAGGCCTAGGCCTAGGCCTAGGCCTAGGCCTAGGGCTAGGCCTAGGCCTAGGGCTACGACTAAGCGTAGGGCTAGGGCTTGGGTTAGGGCTAGGGCTAGGGCTAGGGCTAGGGCTAGGGCTACAGTTAGGGTACTTTTAGGGCTATGGTGGAGCTAGGGCCAGGGCAGGGCTAGATTGAGGGTGAGGGTGAAGGTGAGTGTTAGTGTTAGTGTTACGGCAAGCGCTAGGGCTAGGGTTACCTTTAGACTTACGGCAATGGCTAGGTCCTGGGGTGGGTTAGGATTAGGGTTAGTGCTAGGGCTAGGGTTAGGGCTAGGGCTAGGGCTAGGGCTACAACTAGGGCTAGGGCTAGGGCTAGTACTAGGGTTTATGTTAGCGTTCGGGCTGCGGTTTGGGCTAGGGTTAGGCTTAGGGGTAGTCTTAGGATTAGGGTTAGGGTTAGGGTTAAGGTCAGGGTTAGGGTTAGGGTTAGGGTTAGGGTTAGGGTTAGCGTTATGTTTACGGTTAGGGTTAGGGTTAGGCCTAGGCCTAGTGCTACGACAAGGGCTAGGAATAGGGCTAGGGCTAGGGCTAGGGCTAGGGCTAGGGCTAGGGCTGCGTCTATTGCTAAGGCTAGGTCTAAGGCTAGGGCTAGGCCTAGGGCTAGGGTAACCTTTAGAGCTATGGCAATGGGTAGTGCCTGGCGTGGGTTAGGGTTAGGGTTAGGAGTAGGTCTAGGCCTATGGTTAGGGATAGGGCTAGGATTAGGATTAGGATTAGGGCAAGTGATAGGGTTATGTCTAGGCCTAGCCCTGATCCTAATCTTAATCCTAACCCTAGCCCTAGCCTTAGCCCTAGACCTAGCCCTACCCTTAGTCGTAGCCCTAGGCGTAGGCCTAGGCCTAGGCTTAGGCCTAGCCCTAGCCCTAGCTTTAGCCCTAACCCTAACCCAAACCCTAACCCTAACCCTAACCCTAACCCTAACCCTCCTCAGGCGCTAGCCATTGCCGTAGCTCTAAAGGTTACCCTAGCCCTAGCCCTAGCCCTAGCCCTAGACCTAGACCTAGACCTAGACCTAGACCTAGCCCTAACACTAACCCTCACCTTCACCCTCACCCTCAACCTAACCCTGCCCTGGCCCTAGCCCTAGCCCTAGCAATAGCCCTAAACCTAACCCTAGCCCTAATCCTAATCGTGGCCCTAGCCGTAGCCCAAACCCTAGTCGTAGCCCTAGCCCTAGCCCTAGCCCTAGCCCTAGCCCTAGCCCTAGCCCTAGCCCTAGCCCTAGCCCTAGTCCTAGTCCTAGCCCTAGCCCTAGCCCTAGACGCAGCCCTAACCCTAACCCTAACCCTAACCCTAACCCGAACCGGAACCCGAACCCTAGCCCAAACCGTAGCCCGAACCCTAGCCCGAAAACTAAAACAAACCCTAGTACTAGCCCTAGCCCTAGTCGTAGCCCTAGCCCTAGCACTAGCCCTAACACTAACACTAACTCTCACCTTCACCCTCACCCTCAATCTAGCCCTGCCCTGGCCCTGGCTCCACCGTAGCCCTAAAAGTAAGCCTAACCCTAGCCCTAGCCCTAGCGCTAGCCCTAAGCCTAGCCCTAGCCCTAGACATAACCCTATCACTTGCCCTAATCCTAATCCTAATCCTAGCCCTATCCCTAACCATAGCCCTAGACCTAGTCCTAACCCTAACCCTAACCCACCCCAGGCACGACCCATTGCCATAGCTCTAAAGGTTACCCTAGCCCTAGCCGTACCCCTAGCCTTAGACCTAGCCCTAGCAATAGACGCAGCCCTAGCCATAGCCATAGCCCTAGTCCTCTCCCTAGCCCTAGCCCTAGTCTTAGCCCTTGTCATAGCACTAGGCCTAGGCCTAGGCCTAACCCTAAACCTAACCGTAAACATAACGCTAACCCTAACCCTAACCCTAACCCTAACCCTAACCCTAACCCTAACCCTAACCCTAACCCTAAGCCTAAGCCTAAGCCTACCCCTAAGCCTAACACTAGCCCAAACCGCAGCCCGAACCCTAACACAAACCCTAGTACTAGCCCTAGCCCTAGCCCTAGCCCTAGTCGTAGCCCTAGCCTTAGCCCTAGCCCTAACCCTAGCCCTAGCACTAACCCTAACCCTAACCCACCCCAGGCCCTAGCCATTACCGTAGGTCTAAAGGTAACCCTATCCCTAGCGCTTGCCCTAACACTAACACTAACACTCACCTTCACCCTCACCCTCAATCTAGCCCTGCCCTGGCCCTAGCTCCACCATAGCCCTCAAAGTGCCCTAACTGTAGCCCTAGCCCTAGCGCTAGCCCTAAGCCTAGCCCTAGCCCTAGCCCTAACCCTAACCCTAGCCCTAATCCTAATCTTAATCCTAACCCTAGCCCTAGCCCTAGCCCTAGCCCTAGCCCTAGCCCTAGCCCTAGCCCTTGCCCTAGCCCTAACCATAACCCACCCCATGCGCTAGCCATTGCCGTAGCTCTAAAGTTTACCCTAAACCTAGCCCTAGCCCTAGCCATAACCTTACCCCTACCCCATCCCTACCTTTAACCCAAACCCGATCTCTAGCCCTAGTCCTAGTCCTAAGCCTAAGCCTAGACCTAGCCCTAGCCCTAGACCTAGACCTAGACCTAGACCTAGCCTTAGCCCTACCCTTAGCCCTATCCCTATCCCTATCCCTATCCCTATCCCTATCCCTATCCCTATCCCTAGCTCTAGTGTTAGCCCTAGTCCTATCCCTATTCCTATCCCTATCCCTAAGCCTAACCCTCCCCATGCCCTAGCCCTAGCCGTAGCTGTAAAGGTAACCCTAGCTCTAGCCCTAGCCCTAAGCCTAACCCTAGCCGTGGCCCTAGACCTAGACCTAGCCCTAACACTAACTCTCACCTTCACCCTCACCCTCACAGTAGCCTGCCCTGGCCCTAGCCCTAGCAATAGCCCTAACCCTAACACTAGCCCTAAGCCGAATCCTCACCCTAGCCCTAGCCCTTGACCTAGCCCTAGCCCTAGCCCTAGCCCTAGCCTTAGCCCTAGCCTTAGCCCTAGCCCTCACCCTCACCCTCACCCTCACCCTCACCCTCACACTAGCTCACCCCTGGCTCTAGCCCAAGCAAAACCCATAGCCCTAAGCCTAAGCCTAGGCCTAGCCCTAGCCCTAGCCCTAGCCCTAGCCCAGCCCTAGCCCTAGCCCTAGCCCTAGCCCTAGCCCTAGCCCTAGCCCTAACCCTAACCCTAACCCAAACCCAAACCCTAGCCCTAACCCGAACCCGAACCCGAACCCGAACCCTAAGCCTAGCCCAAACCGGAGCCCGAACACTAGCCCGAACCCTAATACAAACCCTAGTACTAGCCCTAGCCCTAGCCCTAACCGTAACCCTAACCCACCCCAGGCCCTAGCCATTGCCGTAGCTCTAAAGGTAACCCTAACCCTAGCGCTAGCCCTAACACTAACCCTCACCTTAACCCTCACCCTCAATCTAGCCCTGCCCTGGCCCTAGCTCCTCCGTAGCCCTAAAAGTAACCCTAACCGTAGCCCTAGCCTAGCGCTAGCCCTAAGCCTAGCCCTAGCCCTAGACATAACCCTAGCCCTAATCCTAATCCTAATCTTAATCCTAGCCCTAGCCCTAGCCCTAGCCCTAGCTTTAGCCCTAACCCTAACCCTAACCCTCCTCAGGTGCTAGCCATTGCCGTAGCTCTAAATGTTACCCTAGCCCTAGCCCTAGCCCTAGCCCTAGCCCTAGCCCTAGCCCTAGCCCTAGCCCTAGCCCTAGCCCTAGCCCTAGCCCTAGCCCTAGCCCTAGCCCTAGCCCTAGCCCTAGCCCTAGCCCTAGCCCTAGCCCTAGACGCAGCCCTAGCCCTAGCCCAAGACGCAGCCCAAACCTTAACAATAACCCTAATCCTAACCCGAACCCGAACCCTAACCCGAACCCGAACCCAAACCCTAAGCCTAGCCCAAACCGGAGCCCGAACACTAGCCCGAACCCTAATACAAACCCTAGTACTAGCCCTAGCCCTAGCCCTAACCGTAACCCTAACCCACCCCAGGCCCTAGCCATTGCCGTAGCTCTAAAGGTAACCCTAACCCTAGCGCTAGCCCTAACACTAACCCTCACCTTAACCCTCACCCTCAATCTAGCCCTGCCCTGGCCCTAGCTCCTCCGTAGCCCTAAAAGTAACCCTAACCGTAGCCCTAGCCTAGCGCTAGCCCTAAGCCTAGCCCTAGCCCTAGACATAACCCTAGCCCTAATCCTAATCCTAATCTTAATCCTAGCCCTAGCCCTAGCCCTAGCCCTAGCTTTAGCCCTAACCCTAACCCTAACCCTAACCCTCCTCAGGTGCTAGCCATTGCCGTAGCTCTAAATGTTACCCTAGCCCTAGCCCTAGCCCTAGCCCTAGCCCTAGCCCTAGACGCAGCCCTAGCCCTAGCCCAAGACGCAGCCCAAACCTTAACAATAACCCTAACCCTAACCCTAACCCTAACCCTAACCCTAACCCTAACCCTAACCCTAACCCTAGCCCAAACCGTAGCCCGAACCCTAGCCCGAACACTAACACAAACCCTAGTACTAGCCCTAGCCCTAGTCGTAGCCCTAGCCCTAACACTAGCCCTAACACTAACACTAACTCTCACCTTCACCCTCACCCTCAATCTAGCCCTGCCCTGGCCCTAGCTCCACCGTAGCCCTAAAAGTAAGCCTAACCGTAGCCCTAGCCCTAGCGCTAGCCCTAAGCCTAGCCCTAGCCCTAGACATAACCCTATCACTTGCCCTAATCCTAATCCTAGCCCTATCCGTAACCATAACCCTAGACCTAGTCCTAACCCTAACCCTAACCCACCCCAGGCACTACCCATTGCCATAGCTCTAAAGGTTACCCTAGCCCTAGGCCTAGCCCTAGTCTTAGACCTAGCCCTAGCAATAGACGCAGCCCTAGCCCTAGCCCTAGCCCTCTCCCTAGCCCTAGCCCTAGCCCTAGTCCTAGCCCTTGTCGTAGCACTAGGCCTAGGCCTAACCCTAACCCTAACCGTAAACATAACGCTAACGCTAACCCTAACCCTAACCCTAACCCTAACACTAACCCTAATCCTAAGACTACCCCTAAGCCTAAGCCTAGCCCAAACCGCAGCCCGAACGCTAACACAAACCCTAGTACTAGCCCTAGCCCTAGTCCTAGCCCTTGTCGTAGCACTAGGCCTAGGCCTAGGCCTAACCCTAACCCTAACCGTAAACATAACGCTAACCCTAACCCTAACCCTAACCCTAACCCTAACCCTAACACTAACCCTAATCCTAAGACTACCCCTAAGCCTAACCCTAGCCCAAACCGCAGCCCGAACGCTAACACAAACCCTAGAACTAGCCCCAGCCCTAGCCCTAGCCCTAGCCCTAGCCCTAGTCTTAGCCCTAGCCCTAGCCCTAGCCCTAACCCTAGCCCTAGCACTAACCCTAATCCTAACCCACCCCAGGACCTAGCCATTGCCGTAGGTCTAAAGGTAACCCTAGCCCTAGCGCTTGCCCTAACACTAACACTAACACTCACCTTCACCCTCACCCTCAATCTAGCCCTGCCCTGGCCCTAGCTCCACCATAGCCCTCAAAGTGCCCTAACTGTAGCCCTAGCCCTAGCGCTAGCCCTAAGCCTAGCCCTAGCCCTAGCCCTAACCCTAACCCTAGCCCTAATCCTAATCTTAATCCTAACCCTAGCCCTAGCCCTAGCCCTAGCCCTAGCCCTAGCCCTAGCCCTAGCCCTTGCCCTAGCCCTAACCATAACCCACCCCATGCGCTAGCCATTGCCGTAGCTCTAAAGTTTACCCTAAACCTAGCCCTAGCCCTAGCCATAACCTTACCCCTACCCCATCCCTACCTTTAACCCAAACCCGATCTCTAGCCCTAGTCCTAGTCCTAAGCCTAAGCCTAGACCTAGCCCTAGCCCTAGACCTAGACCTAGACCTAGACCTAGCCTTAGCCCTACCCTTAGCCCTATCCCTATCCCTATCCCTATCCCTATCCCTATCCCTATCCCTATCCCTAGCTCTAGTGTTAGCCCTAGTCCTATCCCTATTCCTATCCCTATCCCTAAGCCTAACCCTCCCCATGCCCTAGCCCTAGCCGTAGCTGTAAAGGTAACCCTAGCTCTAGCCCTAGCCCTAAGCCTAACCCTAGCCGTGGCCCTAGACCTAGACCTAGCCCTAACACTAACTCTCACCTTCACCCTCACCCTCACAGTAGCCTGCCCTGGCCCTAGCCCTAGCAATAGCCCTAACCCTAACACTAGCCCTAAGCCGAATCCTCACCCTAGCCCTAGCCCTTGACCTAGCCCTAGCCCTAGCCCTAGCCCTAGCCTTAGCCCTAGCCTTAGCCCTAGCCCTCACCCTCACCCTCACCCTCACCCTCACCCTCACACTAGCTCACCCCTGGCTCTAGCCCAAGCAAAACCCATAGCCCTAAGCCTAAGCCTAGGCCTAGCCCTAGCCCTAGCCCTAGCCCTAGCCCAGCCCTAGCCCTAGCCCTAGCCCTAGCCCTAGCCCTAGCCCTAGCCCTAACCCTAACCCTAACCCAAACCCAAACCCTAGCCCTAACCCGAACCCGAACCCGAACCCGAACCCTAAGCCTAGCCCAAACCGGAGCCCGAACACTAGCCCGAACCCTAATACAAACCCTAGTACTAGCCCTAGCCCTAGCCCTAACCGTAACCCTAACCCACCCCAGGCCCTAGCCATTGCCGTAGCTCTAAAGGTAACCCTAACCCTAGCGCTAGCCCTAACACTAACCCTCACCTTAACCCTCACCCTCAATCTAGCCCTGCCCTGGCCCTAGCTCCTCCGTAGCCCTAAAAGTAACCCTAACCGTAGCCCTAGCCTAGCGCTAGCCCTAAGCCTAGCCCTAGCCCTAGACATAACCCTAGCCCTAATCCTAATCCTAATCTTAATCCTAGCCCTAGCCCTAGCCCTAGCCCTAGCTTTAGCCCTAACCCTAACCCTAACCCTCCTCAGGTGCTAGCCATTGCCGTAGCTCTAAATGTTACCCTAGCCCTAGCCCTAGCCCTAGCCCTAGCCCTAGCCCTAGCCCTAGCCCTAGCCCTAGCCCTAGCCCTAGCCCTAGCCCTAGCCCTAGCCCTAGCCCTAGCCCTAGCCCTAGCCCTAGCCCTAGACGCAGCCCTAGCCCTAGCCCAAGACGCAGCCCAAACCTTAACAATAACCCTAATCCTAACCCGAACCCGAACCCGAACCCGAACCCAAACCCTAAGCCTAGCCCAAACCGGAGCCCGAACACTAGCCCGAACCCTAATACAAACCCTAGTACTAGCCCTAGCCCTAGCCCTAACCGTAACCCTAACCCACCCCAGGCCCTAGCCATTGCCGTAGCTCTAAAGGTAACCCTAACCCTAGCGCTAGCCCTAACACTAACCCTCACCTTAACCCTCACCCTCAATCTAGCCCTGCCCTGGCCCTAGCTCCTCCGTAGCCCTAAAAGTAACCCTAACCGTAGCCCTAGCCTAGCGCTAGCCCTAAGCCTAGCCCTAGCCCTAGACATAACCCTAGCCCTAATCCTAATCCTAATCTTAATCCTAGCCCTAGCCCTAGCCCTAGCCCTAGCTTTAGCCCTAACCCTAACCCTAACCCTAACCCTCCTCAGGTGCTAGCCATTGCCGTAGCTCTAAATGTTACCCTAGCCCTAGCCCTAGCCCTAGCCCTAGCCCTAGCCCTAGCCCTAGACGCAGCCCTAGCCCTAGCCCAAGACGCAGCCCAAACCTTAACAATAACCCTAACCCTAACCCTAACCCTAACCCTAACCCTAACCCTAACCCTAACCCTAACCCTAGCCCAAACCGTAGCCCGAACCCTAGCCCGAACACTAACACAAACCCTAGTACTAGCCCTAGCCCTAGTCGTAGCCCTAGCCCTAACACTAGCCCTAACACTAACACTAACTCTCACCTTCACCCTCACCCTCAATCTAGCCCTGCCCTGGCCCTAGCTCCACCGTAGCCCTAAAAGTAAGCCTAACCGTAGCCCTAGCCCTAGCGCTAGCCCTAAGCCTAGCCCTAGCCCTAGACATAACCCTATCACTTGCCCTAATCCTAATCCTAGCCCTATCCGTAACCATAACCCTAGACCTAGTCCTAACCCTAACCCTAACCCACCCCAGGCACTACCCATTGCCATAGCTCTAAAGGTTACCCTAGCCCTAGGCCTAGCCCTAGTCTTAGACCTAGCCCTAGCAATAGACGCAGCCCTAGCCCTAGCCCTAGCCCTCTCCCTAGCCCTAGCCCTAGCCCTAGTCCTAGCCCTTGTCGTAGCACTAGGCCTAGGCCTAACCCTAACCCTAACCGTAAACATAACGCTAACCCTAACCCTAACCCTAACCCTAACCCTAACACTAACCCTAATCCTAAGACTACCCCTAAGCCTAAGCCTAGCCCAAACCGCAGCCCGAACGCTAACACAAACCCTAGTACTAGCCCTAGCCCTAGTCCTAGCCCTTGTCGTAGCACTAGGCCTAGGCCTAGGCCTAACCCTAACCCTAACCGTAAACATAACGCTAACCCTAACCCTAACCCTAACCCTAACCCTAACCCTAACACTAACCCTAATCCTAAGACTACCCCTAAGCCTAACCCTAGCCCAAACCGCAGCCCGAACGCTAACACAAACCCTAGAACTAGCCCCAGCCCTAGCCCTAGCCCTAGCCCTAGCCCTAGTCTTAGCCCTAGCCCTAGCCCTAGCCCTAACCCTAGCCCTAGCACTAACCCTAATCCTAACCCACCCCAGGACCTAGCCATTGCCGTAGGTCTAAAGGTAACCCTAGCCCTAGCGCTTGCCCTAACACTAACACTAACACTCACCTTCACCCTCACCCTCAATCTAGCCCTGCCCTGGCCCTAGCTCCACAATAGCCCTAAAAGTACCCTAACCGTAGCCCTAGCCCTAGCGCTAGCCCTAGCGCTAGCCCTAAGCCTAGCCCTAGCCCTTGCCCTAACCCTAACCCTAGCCCTAATCCTAATCTTAATCCTAGCCCTAGCCCTAGCCCTAGCCCTAACCCTAACCCTAACCCTAACCCTCCTCAGGCGCTAGCCATTGCCGTAGCTCTAAGGTTACCCTAGCCCTAGTCCTATCCCTATCCCTATCCCTATCCCTAGCCCTATCCCTAGACCTAGACCTAGACCTAGCCCTAACACTAACCCTCACCTTCACCCTCACCCTCCACCTAACCCTGCCCTGGCCCTAGCCCTAGACCTAGCAATAGCCTTAAACCTAACCCTAGCGCTAATCCTAATCCTCGCCCTAGCCGTAGCCCAAACCCTAGTCGTAGCCCTAGGCCTAGCCCTAGCCCTAGGCCTAGCCCTAGCCCTAGCCCTAGCCCTAGCCCTAGCCCTAAGCTTAGCCCTAGCCCTAGCCCTAGCCCAAAACCTAGCCCTGATCCTAATCTTAATCCTAACCCTAGCCCTAGCCTTAGCCCTAGACCTAGCCCTACCCTTAGTCGTAGCCCTAGGCGTAGGCCTAGGCCTAGGCTTAGGCCTAGCCCTAGCCCTAGCTTTAGCCCTAACCCTAACCCTAACCCTAACCCTCCTCAGGCGCTAGCCATTGCCGTAGCTCTAAAGGTTACCCTAGCCCTAGCCCTAGCCCTAGCCCTAGCCCTAGCCCTAGCCCTAGCCCTAGCCCTAGCCCTAGACCTAGACCTAGACCTAGCCCTAGACCTAGCCCTAACCCTCACCCTCACCCTCACCCTCACCCTCAACCTAACCCTGCCCTGGCCCTAGCCCTAGCCCTAGCAATAGCCCTAAACCTAACCCTAGCCCTAATCCTAATCCTGGCCCTAGCCGTAGCCCAAACCCTAGTCGTAGCACTAGGCCTAGCCCTAGCCCTAGCCTTACCCCTAGGCCTAGGCCTAGCCCTAGCCCTAGCCCTAGCCCTAGCCCTAGCCCTAGCCCTAGCCCTAGCCCTAGTCCTAGTCCTAGCCCTAGCGCTAGCCCTAGCCCTAGACGCAGCCCTAACCCTAACCCTAACCCTAACCCTAACCCTAACCCTAACCCTAGCCCAAACCGTAGCCCGAACCCTAGCCCGAAAACTAAAACAAACCCTAGTACTAGCCCTAGCCCAAGTCGTAGCCCTAGCCCTAGCACTAGCCCTAACACTAACACTAACTCTCACCTTCACCCTCACCCTCAATCTAGCCCTGCCCTGGCCCTGGCTCCACCGTAGCCCTAAAAGTAAGCCTAACCCTAGCCCTAGCCCTAGCGCTAGCCCTAAGCCTAGCCCTAGCCCTAGACATAACCCTATCACTTGCCCTAATCCTAATCCTAATCCTAGCCCTATCCCTAACCATAGCCCTAGACCTAGTCCTAACCCTAACCCTAACCCACCCCAGGCACTACCCATTGCCATAGCTCTAAAGGTTACCCTAGCCCTAGGCCTAGCCCTAGCCTTAGACCTAGCCCTAGCAATAGACGCAGCCCTAGCCATAGCCATAGCCCTAGTCCTCTCCCTAGCCCTAGCCCTAGCCCTAGTCTTAGCCCTTGTCATAGCACTAGGCCTAGGCCTAGGCCTAACCCTAAACCTAACCGTAAACATAACACTAACCCTAATCCTAACCCTAACCCTAACCCTAACCCTAAGCCTAAGCCTAAGCCTAAGCCTAAGCCTAAGCCTAAGCCTAAGCCTACCCCTAAGCCTAACACTAGCCCAAACCGCAGCCCGAACCCTAACACAAACCCTAGTACTAGCCCTAGCCCTAGCCCTAGTCGTAGCCCTAGCCTTAGCCCTAGCCCTAACCCTAGCCCTAGCACTAACCCTAACCCTAACCCACCCCAGGCCCTAGCCATTACCGTAGGTCTAAAGGTAACCCTATCCCTAGCGCTTGCCCTAACACTAACACTAACACTCACCTTCACCCTAACCCTCAATCTAGCCCTGCCCTGGCCCTAGCTCCACCATAGCCCTCAAAGTGCCCTAACTGTAGCCCTAGCCCTAGCGCTAGCCCTAAGCCTAGCCCTAGCCCTAGCCCTAACCCTAACCCTAGCCCTAATCCTAATCTTAATCCTAACCCTAGCCCTAGCCCTAGCCCTAGCCCTAGCCCTAGCCCTAGCCCTTGCCCTAGCCCTAACCATAACCCACCCCATGCGCTAGCCATTGCCGTAGCTCTAAAGTTTACCCTAAACCTAGCCCTAGCCCTAGCCATAACCTTACCCCTACCCCATCCCTACCTTTAACCCAAACCCGATCTCTAGCCCTAGTCCTAGTCCTAACCCTAAGCCTAGCCCTAGCCCTAGACCTAGACCTAGACCTAGACCTAGACCTAGACCTAGCCTTAGCCCTACCCTTAGCCCTATCCCTATCCCTATCCCTATCCCTAGCTCTAGTGTTAGCCCTAGTCCTATCCCTATTCCTATCCCTATCCCTAAGCCTAACCCTCCCCATGCCCTAGCCCTAGCCGTAGCTGTAAAGGTAACCCTAGCTCTAGCCCTAGCCCTAAGCCTAACCCTAGCCGTGGCCCTAGACCTAGACCTAGCCCTAACACTAACTCTCACCTTCACCCTCACCCTCACAGTAGCCTGCCCTGGCCCTAGCCCTAGCAATAGCCCTAACCCTAACACTAGCCCTAAGCCGAATCCTCACCCTAGCCCTAGCCCTTGACCTAGCCCTAGCCCTAGCCCTAGCCCTAGCCTTAGCCCTAGCCTTAGCCCTAGCCCTCACCCTCACCCTCACCCTCACCCTCACCCTCACACTAGCTCACCCCTGGCTCTAGCCCAAGCAAAACCCATAGCCCTAAGCCTAAGCCTAGGCCTAGCCCTAGCCCTAGCCCTAGCCCTAGCCCAGCCCTAGCCCTAGCCCTAGCCCTAGCCCTAGCCCTAGCCCTAACCCTAACCCTAACCCTAACCCTAACCCAAACCCAAACCCTAGCCCTAACCCGAACCCGAACCCGAACCCGAACCCTAAGCCTAGCCCAAACCGGAGCCCGAACACTAGCCCGAACCCTAATACAAACCCTAGTACTAGCCCTAGCCCTAGCCCTAACCGTAACCCTAACCCACCCCAGGCCCTAGCCATTGCCGTAGCTCTAAAGGTAACCCTAACCCTAGCGCTAGCCCTAACACTAACCCTCACCTTAACCCTCACCCTCAATCTAGCCCTGCCCTGGCCCTAGCTCCTCCGTAGCCCTAAAAGTAACCCTAACCGTAGGCCTAGCCCTAGCGCTAGCCCTAAGCCTAGCCCTAGCCCTAGACATAACCCTAGCCCTAATCCTAATCTTAATCCTAGCCCTAGCCCTAGCCCTAGCCCTAGCCCTAGCCCTAGCCCTAGCTTTAGCCCTAACCCTAACCCTAACCCTCCTCAGGCGCTAGCCATTGCCGTAGCTCTAAATGTTACGCTAGCCCTAGCCCTAGCCCTAGCCCTAGCCCTAGCCCTAGCCCTAGCCCTAGCCCTAGCCCTAGCCCTAGACGCAGCCCTAGCCCTAGCCCAAGACGCAGCCCAAACCTTAACAATAACCCTAACCCTAATCCTAACCCTAACCCTAACCCTAACCCTAACCCTAACCCTAACCCTAACCCTAACCCTAACCCTAGCCCAAACCGTAGCCCGAACCCTAGCCCGAACACTAACACAAACCCTAGTACTAGCCCTAGCCCTAGTCGTAGCCCTAGCCCTAACACTAGCCCTAACACTAACACTAAGTCTCACCTTCACCCTCACCCTCAATCTAGCCCTGCCCTGGCCCTAGCTCCACCGTAGCCCTAAAAGTAAGCCTAACCGTAGCCCTAGCCCTAGCGCTAGCCCTAAGCCTAGCCCTAGCCCTAGACATAACCCTATCACTTGCCCTAATCCTAATCCTAGCCCTATCCCTAACCATAGCCCTAGACCTAGTCCTAACCCTAACCCTAACCCACCCCAGGCACTACCCATTGCCATAGCTCTAAAGGTTACCCTAGCCCTAGGCCTAGCCCTAGTCTTAGACCTAGCCCTAGCAATAGACGCAGCCCTAGCCCTAGCCCTAGCCCTCTCCCTAGCCCTAGCCCTAGCCCTAGTCCTAGCCCTTGTCGTAGCACTAGGCCTAGGACTAGGCCTAACCCTAACCCTAACCGTAAACATAACGCTAACCCTAACCCTAACCCTAACCCTAACCCTAACCCTAACCCTAACCCTAACCCTAACCCTAACACTAACACTAACACTAACCCTAATCCTAAGACTACCCCTAAGCCTAACCCTAGCCCAAACCGCAGCCCGAACGCTAACACAAACCCTAGTACTAGCCCTAGCCCTAGCCCTAGTCGTAGCCCTAGCCCTAGCCCTAGCCCTAACCCTAGCCCTAGCACTAACCCTAATCCTAACCCACCCCAGGACCTAGCCATTGCCGTAGGTCTAAAGGTAACCCTAGCCCTAGCGCTTGCCCTAACACTAACACTAACACTCACCTTCACCCTCACCCTCAATCTAGCCCTGCCCTGGCCCTAGCTCCACCATAGCCCTAAAAGTACCCTAACCGTAGCCCTAGCCCTAGCGCTAGCCCTAGCGCTAGCCCTAAGCCTAGCCCTAGCCCTAGCCCTAACCCTAACCCTAGCCCTAATCCTAATCTTAATCCTAGCCCTAGCCCTAGACCTAGCACTAGCCCTAGCCCTAGCCCTAGCCCTAGCCCTAACCCAAGTCCTAGCCCTAGCCCTAGCCCTAGCCCTATGCTTAGTCGTAGCCCTAGGCCTAGGCCTGGGCCTAGCCCTAGCCCTAACCCTAACCATAACCCACCCCATGCGCTAGCCATTGCCGTAGCTCTAAAGTTTACCTTAGCCCTAGCCCTAGCCATAACCCTACCCCTACCCCATCCCTACCTTTAACCCAAACCCGATCTCTAGCCCTAGTCCTAGTCCTAAGCCTAAGCCTAGCCCTAGACCTAGCCCTAGCCCTAGACCTAGACCTAGCCTTAGCCCTACCCTTAGCCCTATCCCTATCCCTATCCCTAGCCCTATCCCTAGCCCTAGTGGTAGCCCTAGGCCTATCCCTATCCCTATTCCTATCCCTATCCCTAACCCTAACCCACCCCATGCCCTAGCCCTAGCCGTAGCTGTAAACGTAACCCTAGCTCTAGCCCTAGCCCTAAGACTAACCCTAGCTGTGGCCCTAGACCTAGACCTAGCCCTAACACTAACTCTCACCTTCACCCTCACCCTCACCGTAGCCTGCCCTGGCCCTAGCCCTAGGAGAAGCCCAAGCCCTAACACTAGCCCTAAGCCTAATCCCCACCCTAGCCCTAACCCTTGACCTAGCCCTAGCCCTAGAACTGGCCCTATCCCTATCTCTAGCCCTAGTTGTAGCACTAGGCCTAGGCCTAAACCTAAACCTAAACCTAAACCTAATCCTCGCCTATCCCTATCCCTAGCCCTAGCCCTAGCCCTAAGCCTAGCCCTAGCCTTAGCCCTAAACCTCACCCTCACCCTCACACTAGCTCACCCCTGGCTCTAGCCCAAGCAAAACCCATAGCCCTAAGCCTAACCCTAGCCCTAGCCCTAGCCCTAGCCGTAGCACTAGCCCTAACCCTAAACCTCACCCTAAGCCTAAGCCTAAGCCTAACCCTAAGCATAACCCTAAGCCTAAGCCTAGCCATAGCCCTAACCCCAGCCCTAACCCTACACCGAACCCTAGCACAAACCCTAACCCTAAGCTTAGCCCTAGCCATAGGCGTAGGCCTAACCCTAGCCCTAGCACTAGCCCTAACCCTAAACCTACACCTACACCTACACCTAAACCTAACCAAAACACAAACCCTAGCTCTAGCCCTAGTCCTAGCCTTAAGCCTTAGCCTAGCCCTAGCCCTAGCCTTAGCCCTAGTCGTAGCCCTAGCCCTAGGCCTTGGCGTATTCCAAGGCCTAACCCTAACCCTAACCCTAACCCTAGCCCTAAGACTAACCCTAGCCCTAGCCGTAACCCTAGGCTAGCCCAAGCCTTAGCCCTTGTCGCAGTACTAGGCTTAGGCCTAGGCCTAGGCCTAGGCCTAACCCTAACCCTAACCCTAACCCTAAACTTAACGCTAACCCTAACCCTAACCCTAACCCTAACCCTAACCCTAACCCTAAGCCTAAGCCTAAGCCTAAGCCTAAGCCTAAGCCTAAGCCTAAACCTAAGCGAAACCCTAGTCCAAACCGCAGCCCGAAACCTAGCCCGAACCCTAACACAAACCCTAGTACTTGCCCTAGCCCTAGTAATAGGCCTAGCCCTAGCCCTAGCACTAACCCTAACCCTAACCCACCCCAGCCCTTGCCATTGCTCTAACGTTAGCCAAGCTCTAACCCTAACCCTAACTCTAGGGCTGGGGCTAGGGCTAGGGCTAGGGCTAGGGCTGGGCTAAGGTTAGGGGTTGGGTTAGGGTGAGGGTTAGGGTTAGGATTAGGGTTAGGGTTATTGTTTGGGTTAGGCCTAGGGTTACAGCTAGGGCTAGGGTTAGTCTTAGGGCTAGGGTTAGGGTTAGGGTTAGGGTTAGGCCTTGGAATAGGCCTAGGCCTAGGGCTACGACTAGGGATAAGGCTAGGGCTAGGGCTAGGCTAAGGTTTAAGGCTAGGACTAGAGCCAGGGGTGAGCTAGTGTGAGGGTGAGGGTGAGGTTTAGGGCTAAGGCTAGGGCTAGGCTTAGGGATAGGGATAGGGATAGGGATAGGGCTAGGCGAGGATTAGGTTTAGGTTTTGGTTTAGGTTTAGGCCTAGGCCTAGTGCTACAACTAGGGCTAGAGATAGGGATAGGGCCAGTTCTAGGGCTAGGGCTAGGTCACGGGTTAGGGCTAGGGTGAGGATTAGGCTTAGGGCTAGTGTTAGGGCTTGGGCTTCTGCTAGGGCTAGGGCCAGGGCAGGCTACGGTGAGGGTGAGGGTGAAGGTGAGAGTTAGTGTTAGGTCTAGGTCTAGGTCTAGGGCCACAGCTAGGGTTAGTCTTAGGGCTAGGGCTAGAGCTAGGGTTACGTTTACAGCTACGGCTAGGGCTAGGGCATGGGGTGGGTTAGGGTTAGGGATAGGGATAGGAATAGGGATAGGGATAGGCCTAGGGCGACCACTAGGGATAGGGATAGGGATAGGGATAGGGATAGGGATAGGGATAGGGATAGGGATAGGGATAGGGATAGGGCTAAGGGTAGGGCTAAGGCTAGGTCTAGGTCTAGGTCTAGGGCTAGGGCTAGGCTTAGGACTAGGACTAGGGCTAGAGATCGGGTTTGGGTTAAAGGTAGGGATGGGGTAGGGGTAGGGTTATGGCTAGGGCTAGGGCTAAGGTAAACTTTAGAGCTACGGCAATGGCTAGCGCATGGGGTGGGTTATGGTTATGGTTAGGGCTAGGCCCAGGCCTAGGCCTAGGGCTACGACTAAGCGTAGGGCTAGGGCTAGGGCTAGGGCTAGGGCTAGGACTTGGGTTAGGGCTAGGGCAAGGGCTAGGGCTAGTGCTAGGGTTAGGGCTAGGGCTAGGGCTAGAGCTAGGGGTAGGGCTAGGATTAAGATTAGGATTAGGGCTAGGGTTAGGGTTAGGGCTAGGGCTAGGGCTAGGCTTAGGGCTAGCGCTAGGGCTAGGGCTAGGGCTACGGTTAGGGTACTTTTAGGGCTATGGTGGAGCTAGGGCCAGGGCAGGGCTAGATTGAGGGTGAGGGTGAAGGTGACTGTTAGTGTTAGTGTTAGGGCAAGCGCTAGGGCTAGGGTTACCTTTAGACCTACGGCAATGGCTAGGTCCTGGGGTGGGTTAGGATTAGGGTTAGTGCTAGGGCTAGGGTTAGGGCTAGGGCTAGGGCTAGGGCTAGGGCTACGACTAGGGCTAGGGCTAGTACTAGGGTTTTTGTTAGCGTTCGGGCTGCGGTTTGGGCTAGGGTTAGGCTTAGGGGTAGTCTTAGGATTAGGGTTAGTGTTAGTGTTAGTGTTAGGGTTAGGGTTAGGGTTAGCGTTATGTTTACGGTTAGGGTTAGGCCTAGGCCTAGGCCTAGTGCTACGACAAGGGCTAGGACTAGGGCTAGGGCTAGGGCTAGGGAGAGGGCTAGGGCTAGGGCTAGGGCTGCGTCTATTGCTAGGGCTAGGTCTAAGGCTAGGGCTAGGCCTAGGGCTAGGGTAACCTTTAGAGCTATGGCAATGGGTAGTGCCTGGGGTGGGTTAGGGTTAGGGTTAGGACTAGGTCTAGGGCTATGGTTAGGGATAGGGCTAGGATTAGGATTAGGGCAAGTGATAGGGTTATGTCTAGGCCTAGGGCTAGGCTTAGGGCTAGCGCTAGGGCTAGGGCTACGGTTAGGCTTACTTTTAGGGCTACGGTGGAGCTAGGGCCAGGGAAGGGCTAGATTGAGGGTGAGGGTGAAGGTGCTAGTTAGTGTTAGTGTTAGGGCTAGTGTTAGGGCTAGGGCTACGACTAGGGCTAGGGCTAGTACTAGGGTTTGTGTTTGTGTTCGGACTAGGGTTCGGGCTACGGTTTGGGCTAGGGTTAGGGTTAGGGTTAGGGTTAGGGTTATTGTTAAGGTTAGGGCTGCGTCTTGGGCTAGGGCTAGGGCTGCGTCTAGGGCTAGGGCTAGGGCTAGTGCTACGACTAGGGTTTGGGCTACGGCTAGGGCCAGGATTAGGATTAGGGCTAGGGTTAGGTTTAGAGCTATTGCTAGGGCTAGGGCTAGGGCCAGGGCAGGGTTAGGTTGAGGGTGAGGGTGAAGGTGAGGGTTAGTGTTAGGTCTAGGGCTAGGTCTAGGTCTAGGGCTAGGGCTAGGGCTAGGGCTAGGGCTAGGGCTAAGGCTAGGGCTAGGGCTAGGGCTAGGGCTAGGGCTAGGCCTAGGACTAGGACTAGGACTAGGACTAGGACTAGGACTAGGACTAGGACTAGGACTAGGACTAGGACTAGGACTAGGGCTAGGGTAACATTTAGAGCTACGGCAATGGCTAGCGCCTGAGGAGGGTTAGGGTTAGGGCTAAAGCTAGGACTAGGGCTAGGGCTAGGGCTAGGGCTAGGGCTAGGGCTAGGATTAAGATTAGGATTAGGGCTAGGGTTAGGGCTAGGGCTAGGTCTACGGCTAGGCTTAGGGCTAGCGCTAGGGCTAGGGCTAGGGCTACGGTTAGGGTTACTTTTAGGGCTACGGAGGAGCTAGGGCCAGGGCAGGGCTAGATTGAGGGTGAAGGTTAAGGTGAGGGTTAGTGTTAGGGCTAGCGCTAGGGTTAGGGTTACCTTTAGAGCTACGGCAATGGCTAGGGCCTGGGGTGGGTTAGGGTTACGGTTACGGTTAGGGCTAGGGCTAGGGCTAGGGCTAGGGCTAGTACTAGGGTTTGTATTAGGGTTCGGGCTAGTGTTCGGGCTCCGGTTTGGGCTAGGCTTAGGGTTCGGGTTCGGGTTCGGGTTCGGGTTAGGGCTAGGGTTTGGGTTAGGGTTAGGGTTAGGGTTAGGGCTAGGGCTAGGGCTAGGGCTAGGGCTAGGGCTAGGGCTGGGCTAGGGCTAGGGCTAGGGCTAGGGCTAGGGCTAGGGTTAGGCTTAGGGCTATGGGTTTTGTTTGGGCTAGAGCCAGGGGTGAGCTAGTGTGAGGGTGAGGGTGAGGGTGAGGGTGAGGGTGAGGGCTAGGGCTAAGGCTAGGGCTAGGCTTAGGGCTAGGGCTAGGGCTAGGCGAGGATTACGTTTTGGTTTAGGTTTAGGCCTAGGCCTAGTGCTACAACTAGGGCTAGGGTTAGGCTTAGGGCTATGGGTTTTGCTTGGGCTAGAGCCAGGGGTGAGCTAGTGTGAGGGTGAGGGTGAGGGCTAGGGCTAAGGCTAGGGCTAGGGCTAGGTCAAGGGCTAGGGCTAGGGTGAGGATTCGGCTTAGGGCTAGTGTTAGGGTTAGGGCTATTGCTAGGGCTAGGGCCAGGGCAGGCTACGGTGAGGGTGAGGGTGAAGGTGAGAGTTAGTGTTAGGGCTAGGTCTAGGTCTAGGGCCACGGCTAGGGTTAGGCTTAGGGCTAGGGCTAGAGCTAGGGTTACCTTTACAGCTACGGCTAGGGCTAGGGCATGGGGAGGGTTAGGCTTAGGGATAGGGATAGGAATAGGGATAGGCCTAGGGCTAACACTAGAGCTAGGGATAGGGATAGGGATAGGGATAGGGCTAAGGGTAGGGCTAAGACTAGGTCTAGGTCTAGGGCTAGGGCTAGGCTTAGGCTTAGGACTAGGACTAGGGCTAGAGATCGGGTTTGGGTTAAAGGTAGGGATGGGGTAGGGTAAGGGTTATGGCTAGGGCTAGGGCTAGGTTTAAGGTAAACTTTAGAGCTACGGCAATGGCTAGCGCATGGGGTGGGTTATGGTTAGGGCTAGGGGTAGGGCTAGGGCTAGGGCTAGGGCTAGGGATAGGGATAGGGATAGGGATAGGGATAGGGATAGGATTAAGATTAGGATTAGGGCTAGGGTTAGGGTTAGGGCTAGGGCTAGGGCTAGGCTTAGGGCTAGCGCTAGGGCTAGGGCTACAGTTAGGGAACTTTGAGGGCTATGGTGGAGCTAGGGCCAGGGCAGGGCTAGATTGAGGGTGAGGGTGAAGGTGAGTGTTAGTGTTAGTGTTAGGGCAAGCGCTAGGGCTAGGGCTAGTGTTAGGCTTAGGGGTAGGCTTAGGCTTAGGGTTAGGGTTAGGGTTAGGGTTAGGGTTAGGGTTAGGGTTAGGGTTAGGGTTAGCGTTAGCGTTAGCGTTAGCGTTATGTTTACGGTTAGGTTTAGGGTTAGGCCTAGGCCTAGGCCTAGTGCTACGACAAGGGCTAAGACTAGGGCTAGGGCTAGGGCTAGGGAGAGGACTAGGGCTATGGCTATGGCTAGGGCTGCGTCTATTGCTAGGGCTAGGTCTAAGGCTAGGGCTAGGCCTAGGGCTAGGGTAACCTTTAGAGCTATGGCAATGGGTAGTGCCTGGGGTGGGTTAGGGTTAGGGTTAGGACTAGGTCTAGGGCTATGGTTAGGGATAGGGCTAGGATTAGGATTAGGATTAGGGCAAGTGATAGGGTTATGTCTAGGGATAGGGCTAGGCTTAGGGCTAGCGCTAGGGCTAGGGCTAGGGTTATGCTTACTTTTAGGGCTACGGTGGAGCCAGGGCCAGGGCAGGGCTAGATTGAGGGTGAGGGTGAAGGTGAGAGTTAGTGTTAGTGTTAGGGCTAGGGCTAGGGCTAGGGCTACGACTAGGGCTAGGGCTAGTACTAGGGTTTGTTTTAGTGTTCGGGCTAGGGTTCGGGCTACAGTTTGGGCTAGGGTTAGGGTTAGGGTTAGGGTTAGGGATAGGGATAGGGTTAGGGTTAGGGTTAGGGTTAGGGTTAGGGTTAGGGTTAGGGTTAGGGTTAGGGTTAGGGTTAGTGTTAGGGTTAGGGTTAGGGCTGCGTCTAGGGCTAGGGCTAGGCCTAGGGCTAGGCCTAGGCCTAGGCCTAGGGCTAGGGCTAGGCCTAGGGGTAAGGCTAGGGCTAGGCCTAGGCCTAGGCCTAGTGCTACGACTAGGGTTTGGGCTACGGCTAGGGCCAGGATTAGGATTAGGGCTAGGGTTAGGTTTAGGGCTATTGCTATGGCTAGGGCTAGGGCCAGGGCAGGGTTAGGTTGAGGGTGAGGGTGAAGGTGATGGTTAGTGTTAGGGCTAGGGCTAGGGCTAGGGCTAGGGCTAGGCCTAAGCCTACGCCTAGGCCTAGGGCTAGGGCTACGACTAAGGGTAGGGCTAGGGCTAGGGCTAAGGCTAGGGCTAGGGTTAGGATTAAGATTAGGTTTAGGGCTAGGGTTTGGGCTAGGGCTAGGGCTAGGGCTAGGGCTAGGGCTAGGCTTAGGGCTAGGGCTAGGGCTAGGGCTAGGGCTAGGCCTAGGCCTAGGCCTAGGGCTAGGGCTAGGGCTAGGGCTACGACTAGGGTTTGGGCTACGGCTAGGGCCAGGATTAGGATTAGGGCTAGGGTTAGGTTTAGGGCTATTGCTAGGGCTAGGACTAGGGCCAGGGCAGGATTAGGTGGAGGGTGAGGGTGAAGGTGAGGGTTAGTGTTAGGGCTAGGACTAGGTCTAGGGATAGGGATAGGGATAGGGATAGGGATAGGGATAGGGATAGGGATAGGGATAGGGATAGGGATAGGGATAGGGATAGGACTAGGGCTAGGGTAACCTTAGAGCTACGGCAATGGCTAGTGCCTGAGGAGGGTTAGGGTTAGGGTTAGGGTTAGGTCTAGGGCTAGGGCTAGGGCTAGGGCTAGGGCTAGGGCTAGGGCCAGGGTTAGGGCTAGGGCTAAGGCTAGGGCTAGGGCTAGGCCTACGGATACGACTAGGACTAGGGCTAGTACTAGGGTTTGTGTTAGGGTTCGGGCTAGTGTTCGGGCTCCGGTTTGGGCTAGGCTTAGTGTTAGGTTTAGGGTTAGTGTTAGTGTTAGGGTTAGTGTTAGGGTTAGGGTTGGGGTTAGGGTGAGGGTGAGGGTGAGGGTGAGGGTGAGGGTTAGGGCTAGGGCTATGACTGGGCAAAGGTTAGGGTTTGGGTTAGGGTTAGGGTTTGGGTTAGGGTTAGGGTTAGGGTTAGGGTTAGGGTTTTAACCCAAACCTGATCTCTCGCCCTAGTCCTAGTCCTAAGCCTAAGCCTAGCCCTAGCCCTAGCCCTAGACCTAGACCTAGACCTAGACCTAGACCTAGCCTTAGCCCTACCCTTAGCCCTATCCCTATCCCTATCCCTATCCCTATCCCTATCCCTAGCCCTAGTGGAAGCCCTAGGCCTATCCCTATCCCTATTCCTATCCCTAAGCCTAAACCTCCCCATGCCCTACCCCTAGTCGTAGCTGTAAAGGTAACCCTAGCCCTAGCAATAACCCTAACCCTAACACTAGCCCTAAGCCTAATCCTCACCCTAGCCCTAGCCCTTGACCTAGCCCTAGCCCTAGAACTGGCCCTATCCCTATCTCTAGCCCTAGTTGTAGCACTAGGCCTAGGCCTAAACCTAAACCAAAACCTAAACCTAATCCTCGCCTAGCCCTAGCCCTAAGCCTAGCCCTAGCCTTAGCCCTAGCCCCCACCCTCACCCTCACACTAGCTCACCCCTGGCTCTAGCCCAACAAAACCCATAGCCCTAAGCCTAACCCTAGCCCTAGTCCTAGCCCTAGCCGTAGCCCTAGCCCTAGCCCAGCCCTAGCCCTAGCCATAGCCATAGCCATAGCCATAGCCCTAACCCTAACCCTAACCCTAGCCCTAGCCCTAGCCCTAACCCTAACCCTAACCCTAACCCTAACCGAAACCCTAACCCTAACCCTAACCCTAACCCTAAACCTAAACCTAAGCCTAGCCCAAACCGGAGCCCGAACACTAGCCCGAACCCTAACACAAACCCTAGTACTAGCCCTAGTCCTAGTCGTATACGTAGTCCTAGCCCTAGCCCTAGCCCTAACCATAACCCTAACCCACCACAAGCCGTAGCCATTGCCGTACCTCTAAAGGTAACCCTAGCCATAGCGCTAGCCCTAAAACTAACCCTCACCTTAACCCTCACCCTCAATCTAGCACAGCCCTGGCCCTAGCTCCACCGTAGCCCTAAAAGTAACCCTAACCGTAGCCCTAGCCCTAGCCCTAGCCTTAGACCTAGAACTAGCCCTACCCTTAGTCGTAGCCCTAGGCCTAGGCCTAGGCCTATGCTTAGGCCTAGCCCGAGCCCGAGCCGTAACCCTAACCCTAACCCTAACCCTCCTCAGGCGCTAGCCATTGCCTTAGCTCTAAAGGTTACCCTAGCCCTAGTCCTAGCCCTAGCCCTAGCCCTAGCCCTAGCCCTAGCCCTAACCGTAACCCTAACCCACCCCAGGCCCTAGCCATTGCCGTAGCTCTAAAGGTAACCCTAGCCCTAGCGCTAGCCCTAACACTAACCCTCACCCTCAATCTATCCCTGCCCTGGCCCTAGCTCCACCGTAGCCCTAAAAGTAACCCTAACCGTAGCCCTAGCCCTAACACTAACCCTCACCTTCACCCTCACCCAGAACCTAACCCTGCCCTGGCCCTAGCCCTAGCCCTAGCAATAGCCATAAACATAACCCTAGCCCTAATCCTAATCCTGGCCCTAGCTGTAGCCCAAACCCTAGTCGTAGCACTAGGCCTAGCCCTAGCCCTAGCCCTAGCCTTAGCCCTAGGCCTAGGCCTAGCCCTAGCCCTAGACGCAGCCCTAACCCTAACCCTAACCCTAACCCTAACCCTAACGCTAACCCTAACCCTAACCCTAACCCTAACCCTAACCCTAACCCTAACCCTAACCCTAACCCTAACCCTAACCCTAACCCAAACCCTAACCCTCACACTAACACTAACACTAAGACTAACACTAACACTAACACTAAGCCTAGCCCAAACCGGAGCCCGAACACTATCCCGAACCCTAACGCAAACCCTAGTACTAGCCCTAGTCCTAGTCGTATCCGTAGCCCTAGCCCTAGCCCTACCCCTACACCTAACCGTAACCCTAACCCACCCCAGGCCCTAGCCATTGCCGTAGCTCTAAAGGTAACCCTAGCACTAGCACTAGCCTTAACACTAACCCTCACCCTCAATCTAGCCCTGCCCTGGCCCTAGCTCCACCGTAGCCCTAAAAGTAACCCGAACCGTAGCCCTAGCCCTAGCGCTAGCCCTAAGCCTAGCCCTAGCACTAGCACTAGCCCTAACCCAAGCCCTAATCCTAATCTTAATCCTAGCCCTAGCCCAAGGCCTAGCCCGAGGCCTAGCCCTACCCTTAGTCGTAGCCCTAGCCCTAGGCCTAGGCCTAGCCCTAGCCCTAGCCCTAGCCCTAGCCCTAGCCCTGGCCCTAGCCCTAGCCCTAGCCCTAGCCCTAGCCCTACCCCTTGCCCTAGCCCTAGCCCAAGCCCTAGCCCTAACCCTAACCCTAACCCTAACCCTCCTCAGGCGCTAGCCATTGCCGTAGCTCTAAGGTTACCCTATCCCTAGTCCTATCCCTATCCCTATCCCTATCCCTATCCCTAGACCTAGACCTAGACCTAGACCTAACACTAACCCTCACCTTCACCCTCACAACCTAACCCTGCCCTGGCCCTAGCGCTAGCTCCAGCAATAGCCCTAAACCTAACCCTAGCCCTAATCCTAATCCTGGCCCTAGCCGTAGCCCAAACCCTAGTCGTAGCCCTAGCCCTAGCCCTAGCCCTAGCCCTAGCCCTAGCCCTAGCCCTAAGCCTAGCCCTAGCCCTAGGCCTAGCCCAAACCCTAGCCCTAATCCTAATCTTAATCGTAACCCTAGCCCTAGCCTTAGCCCTAGCCCTAGCCCTACCCTTAGTCGTAGCCCTAGGCCTAGCCCTAGGCCTAGGCTTAGGCCTAGCCCTAGCCCTAGCCCTAGCTTTAGCCCTAACCCTAACCTTAACCCTAACCCTCCTCAGGCGCTAGCCATTGCCCTAGCTCTAAAGGTTACCCTAGCCCTAGCCCTAGCCCTAGTCCTAGCCCTAGCCCTAGACCTAGCCCTAGCCCTAGCCCTAGCCCTAGTCCTAGCCCTAGCCCTAGCCCTAGACCTAGACCTAGCCCGAGCCCGAGCCCGAGCCCGAGCCCTAGACCTAGACCTAGACCTAGACCTAGCCCTAGCTTTAACACTAACCCTCACCTTCACCTTCACTCTCAACCTAACCCTGCCCTGGCCCTAGCCCTAGCCCTAGCAATAGCCCTAAACCTAACCCTAGCCCTAATCCTAATCCTGGCCCTAGCCGTAGTCCAAACCCTAGTCGTAGCACTAGGCCTAGCCCTAGCCCTAGCCCTAGCCCTAGCCCTAGCCCTAGCCTTACCCCTAGGCCTAGCCCTAGCCCTAGCCCTAGCCCTAGCCCTAGACGCAGCCCTAACCCTAACCCTAACCCTAACCCTAGCCCAAACCGTAGCCCGAACCCTAGCCCGAACACTAAAACAAACCCTAGTACTAGACCTAGACCTAGACCTAGCACTAGCCCCAACACTAACACTAACTCTCACCTTCACCCTCACCCTCAATCTAGCCCTGCCCTGGCCCTGGCTCCACCGTAGCCCTAAAAGTAAGCCTAACCATAGCCCTAGCCCTAGCGCTCGCCCTAAGCCTAGCCCTATCCCTAGACATAACCCTATCACTTGCCCTAATCCTAATCCTAATCCTAGCCCTATCCCTAACCATAGCCCTAGACCTAGTCCTAAACCTAACCCTAACCCACCACAGGCACTACCCATTGCCATAGCTCTAAAGGTTACCCTAGCCCTAGCCCTAGACCTAGCCTTAGACCGAGCCCTAGCAATAGACGCAGCCCTAGCCCTAGCCCTAGCCCTAGTCCTCTCCCTAGCCCTAGCCCTAGCCCTAGTCTTAGCCCTTGTCGTAGCACTAGGCCTAGGCCTAGGCCTAGGCCTAACCCTAAACCTAACCGTAAACATAACGCTAACGCTAACCCTAACCCTAACCCTAACCCTAACCCTAAGCCTACCCCTAAGCCTAACACTAGCCCAAACTGCAGCCCGAACCCTAACACAAACCCTAGCCCTAGCCCTAGCCCTAGCCCTAGCCCTAGCCCTAGCCCTACCCCTAGGCCTAGGCCTAGGCCTAGGCCTAGGCCTAGCCCTAGCCCTAGCCCTAGCCCTAGCCCTAGCCCTAGCCCTAGCCCTAGCCCTAGCCCTAGCCCAGCCCTAGCCCTAGCCCTAGCCCTAGCCCTAGCCCTAGCCCTAGCCCTAACCCTAACCCTAACCCTAACCCTAACCCTAACCCTAACCCTAACCCTAACCCTAACCCTAACCCTAACCCTAACCCTAACCCTAACCCTAACCCTAACCCTAACCCTAACCCTAACCCTAACCCTACCCTAACCCAAACCCTAACCCGAACCCTAAGCCTAGCCCAAACCGGAGCCCGAACACTAGCCCGAACCCTAATACAAACCCTAGTACTAGCCCTAGCCCTAGCCCTAGCCCTAACCGTAACCCTAACCCACCCAAGGCCCTAGCCATTGCCGTAGCTCTAAAGGTAACGCTAACCCTAGCGCTAGCCCTAACACTAACCCTCACCTTAACCCTCACCCTCAATCTAGCCCTGCCCTGGACCTAGCTCCACCGTAGCCCTAAAAGTAACCCTAACCGTAGCCCTAGCCCTAGCGCTAGCCCTAAGCCTAGCCGTAGCCGTAGCCCTAGCCCTAACCCTAGCCCTAATCCTAATCTTAATCCTAGCACTAGCCCTAGCCCTAGCCCTAGCCCTAGCCCTAGACCTAGACCTAGACCTAGACCTAGCCCTAGCCCTAGACCTAGACCTAACACTAACCCTCACCCTCACCTTCACCCTCACCCTCAACCTAACCGTGCCCTGGCCCTAGCCCTAGCCCTAGCAATAGCCCTAAACCTAACCCTACCCCTAATCCTAATCGTGGCCCTCGCCGTAGCCCAAACCCTAGTCGTAGCACTAGGCCTAGCCCTAGCCCTAGGCCTAGCCCGAGCCCTAGCCCGAGCCCTAGCCCGAGCCCGAGCCCAAGCCCTAGCCCTAGCCCTAGACGCAGCCCTAACCCTAACCCTAACCCTAACCCTAACCCTAACCCTAACCCTAACCCTAACCCTAACCCTAACCCTAACCCTAAACCTAACAATAGCCCAAACCGTAGCCCGAACCCTAGCCCGAACACTAACACAAACCCTACTACTAGCCCTAGCCCTAGTACTAGCCCTAGCCCTAGCGCTAGCGCTAGCCCTAACACTAACCCTCACCTTAACCCTCACCCTCAATCTAGCTCTGCCCTGGCCCTAGCTCCACCGTAGCCCTAAAAGTAAGCCTAACCGTAGCCCTAGCCCTAGCGCTAGCCCTAAGCCTAGCCCTAGCCCTAGACATAACCCTATCACTTGCCCTAATCCTAACCCTAATCCTAGCCCTATCCCTAACCATAGCCCTAGACCTACTCCTAACCCTAACCCTAACCCACGCCAGGCACTACCCATTGCCATAGCTCTAAAGGTTACCCTAGCCCTAGGCCTAGCCCTAGCCTTAGACCTAGCCTTAGCAATAGACGCAGCCCTAGCCCTAGCCCTAGCCCTAGCCCTAGCCCTAGCCCTAGGCCTAGGCCTAGCCCTAGCCCTAGCCGTATTCCTAGCCCTTGTCGTAGCACTAGGCCTAGGCCTAGGCCTAGGCCTAACCCTAACCCTAACCGTAAACATAACGCTAACCCTAACCCTAACCCTAACCCTAACCCTAACCCTAACCCTGACCCTAACCCTAACCCTAACCCTAACCCTAACCCTAATCCTAAGACTACCCCTAAGCCTAACCCTAGCCCAAACAGCAGCCCGAACGCTAACACAAACCCTAGTACTAGCCCTAGCCCTAGTTGTAGCCCTAGCCCTAGCCCTAGCCCTAACCCTAGCCCTAGCACTAACCCTAATCCTAACCCACCCCAGGACCTAGCCATTGCCGTAAGTCTAAAGGTAACCCTAGCCCTAGCGCTTGCCGTAACACTAACACTAACACTCACCTTCACCCTCACCCTCAATCTAGCCCTGCCCTGGCCCTAGCTCCACCATAGCCCTAAAAGTACCCTAACCGTAGCCCTAGCCCTAGCCCTAGCCCAGCCCTAGCCCTAGCCCTAGCCCTAGCCCTAGCCCTAGCCCTAGGCCTAGCCCTAGCCCTAACCCTAACCCTAACCCTAACCCTAACCCTAACCCTACCCTAACCCAAACCCTAACCCGAACCCTAAGCCTAGCCCAAACCGGAGCCCGAACACTAGCCCGAACCCTAATACAAACCCTAGTACTAGCCCTAGCCCTAGCCCTAGCCCTAACCGTAACCCTAACCCACCCAAGGCCCTAGCCATTGCCGTAGCTATAAAGGTAACGCTAACCCTAGCGCTAGCCCTAACACTAACCCTCACCTTAACCCTCACCCTCAATCTAGCCCTGCCCTGGACCTAGCTCCACCGTAGCCCTAAAAGTAACCCTAACCGTAGCCCTAGCCCTAGCGCTAGCCCTAAGCCTAGCCGTAGCCCTAGCCCTAGCCCTAACCCTAGCCCTAATCCTAATCTTAATCCTAGCACTAGCCCTAGCCCTAGCCTTAGCCCTAGCCCTAGCCCTACCCTTAGTCGTAGCCCTAGCCCTAGCCCTAGCCCTAGCCCTAGCCCTAGCCCTAGACCTAGCCCTAGCCCTAGCCTGTGGGGGTGCAATTTGCCCATCTCAGCTAAAGCAACTCTTGCTAAGCTGAAAACAAGTAGGACAAAGGGTACATTCCGGGTCACTGTAACTTTCTTAATATCTCTCTGAAACAAGGTCTCAGAAAAGGCATAACACTTCTTATCATTTGTATAACACCTCTTATCATTTGTATAACATCCACTGTGTTTATATAAACAATGTACAGCACTCAAGGATGATAACATCTTATCCGGTGATGCCAAATATGGGCACACCGGGGGGAAATTTCCATGTTAATGTATTTTGCAACTGGGCATAAAAAGCCCCTAAATCTTCAGTAAAAAAGCAGACTCCTTTCACCTGGCAACCATTCTGCGTGTGAGCTTCAATTCATTACAACAAGTGACGACCAACGTGGGAGCCTCTGCAGCCTGGCCTAAAAGAGAATGCATGAAGATTCGTCCCAAGCTGTTCGTCCGGCAAGGATCAAAAGTGCGCACTACATTTCGGCCTGAGGAATGCGTGAGTATAAAACAGGCTTCAGGCAGCTATGGGAGCGAGTGCCTCAAGAGAGAAGAGACACTCAGAGGAAATAGAAGTACTTTTAAAAAGAAATGGTTACTTTCCTTCTAAAGGGCAAGTCCCTAGGCTGGTCAGAGAGATATTTGAAAAATGCCCATGGTATCCAAAAAATGGCTCCCTGCGTCTACAAGACTGGGAGAGAATTGGCATTGATTTGCATGCAGAACCTAGATCTCAGATTCCTGTATTGCAAACCTGGCATCAAGTTCGCTATACCATAGAGAAATGTACTGAGTCAATACCTCCTCCTGCTTCATGCTTTGACTTGGTTGGAAAGGGGTCTGATCACCCCCTTGAAACTAAGGCAGAGTTTTCTGATCTTTCTTTAAGCCAAACCTCTGCTTCAAGCAGATGCCAGCCGACAAGGCATTCAGAAGAATTTACAATTGTTGAATCAGCTCAAATTCAGCAAGAACCTTCCTTTCAAAGGAATTTCACTCCCACCGTTGTTAGCTCAGAGCTGGCGGAGCAGCAGCAAAATTCGGCAAAGCCTGCAAACTCAATGGAAGGAGAATTCTGTCCAATCACAAAGCCTCCAGCTATTTGGGTTACTGCCTTCTTTCAAACTGCGGAAGAGTGCAGCATCTGTGACCATCCTGGAGCCGAGAAAGAGCTGCCTTTCAAACTGGTTGTATCTTTGGGAACTGAACCGTTCCAACCCCCTTGAATGAGAAAGTTCAAATTGTTTCTTACCGTTTATCAGCAATTTAATCTGTTTGAATTTGGCACTTAGTCTGTTCTGAGTTTGTTTTCTTTCATCTATGTCATGAAGTTACTTCTAGAGTTTTCCTGTCCTATCCTTGCTTTGTTTTGAGTGGTCTAACTGTCTTTAAGTTTCATTGCAAAGTTAGCAGCTGAGCAATGATTTTAACTTTCTCTTTTCTAGTAGTACTGAAAGGTGAAAGTTAAGGTTTTTGTCTACTCCTCTCTCTGTGTGTGTGTCCTGAGTTTAACTCTGTTCTGAAATGTAAAAGTTTCTCCTTCGGCTTGGCGTGAAAATGCCTCTCTAGGGGTCCCGGTTCTGAAAACTCTATGATTGTCATTGTCTCTTGGTTTCTGAACTCTGCATGTTAAAAGTTAACTCTTGCAGCATCAGGAAGTCTGTTTTTCTGACTCTTTAGCCGCAAGTCTTCATTAATGAGATTCTTGCTGAAAGCTTTTGTTTAGCATTCTTGGAATTGTTCTGTCTTAACCCTAATTGTTCTGAAAAATGTAAAAAGCTGTGTTGTAACTTTGAGAACTCTTCATATGCCTCAGAGCTAGCAGGCACACAATTGCCTGACTGGGTATAACTTGAAGGTTTTAACCATTTATGTTACATTCCTTTCCCTCTCAAATTTTTAAGAGCATTTGCTATAACTAAGTTTTGCATTTACAGGTCTTGCTTGAAGAAAGCAAGGAAAAAAAAAATGCTTTTCCCTTCCACATCTTAGCCTTTTTCAGAGTAGTTCCTGGCCAGAGCTACGCTGAGAAATGAATTTCAATTTGATTTGAGATTGGCTTTTGGCCACAGCCAGTCTTGAAAAGAATTGAGATTTACTTTGTTTTATATTTCATTGTCTTCAGAGATTGAAGTTTTTTGTTTCATTGGTTATAATTCATGATCTTCTTTTCAGCAGTTTTGATGTTTAATAGTCTACTTCTTGTAAGAGAAAAAATTAAAATCCTATAGGTCCAGAGAAAGTGCAATGTTTATTCTCCCATGGGATTTCAAAGGGCCCAGAGGTTTCATTGGTGGATGAACAAACTGTATTTTCTTTGTCAACATAATTTTATTCTTTTTTCAGCAATTGGATGTTTGTTTTAATAGTTTAAGTTTAAAAAGTTTTACAGGAACATTCATTTCTAACATTTTCCTTTTTAAGCAGCATCATAGCAAGTTCATTCATTTATTTGTAGTCATGAACTTGTTGGGATTTTCTCCTTACCTCAACAAACAGCAAAAACAACTGGGTTTAAATTTCAATTGTAGATTTCTTATTGTGACTTTAAGAATGCAAGATTCTTATTTCAGCATATAGACTTGTCATCTTATTTTTCATAATTTTTGGTTTGTAGAAGTTTTGCCTTTTCTTCTTTTATTATAGGAAGATTTTAAATTAGGTCCCTATAGAATTCCAGAGAAAATGGAGTCCAGAAAAAGTCTGAGAAGAATTGGAATCATACATCAATATTGATTTTGTTTTGCAAATAACTCATTGCTTATGTCATAATCTTATGGTTTCTTATAATTATTGGTTCCATATTTTGGATTTAAGCTAATGGCTTTAATTCTAACCTTAATATTTAATTTCAGGTTTATCTTCAGAAATTTAGAATTATTGTTTTGATACATGCATTCTTGCAAGATTCTAACAAATTGAGTCTTTTCCTTCTGAAGACAAATGCTTAAGATGTTTAAGCTGTAATAGCAAATCTTTTGGTTAACAAAAATTTAATTTCAGGTTTCTTAGCACTTGGCTAAAAGTTTAAGATTCCTTTCCATTTTCAGTAACCCTGCACTTTCATGCAAAAGTTGCTTCCTATAGCTTTGGGAAGAACCTATGAAGTTTAATTGCTCCCATGAATTTAATGTGCATTAATTATGCTTATATTCCATTATCAACAAGATGGTTCTTTAAAAACCTGAACCAGGTGCTTTTGGAGCAAACTCATTGCAAATTTATCAATGGAACATTCTTATTATATACCCAAGCAGTGAGAAAGATATTGAATGATAGTTATCAATCTGACATGCATCTCATGAGAAAACAAAAAACATTTCCTTAAGCAGCATTCTTAAATGGGGCTGCTTGGCCTTCCTGTGCAAAGTAAAAAATTAAATCAGTTTGCCTTGCAGTCAAAAGCCATGAATGAAATCTCCACATTGGTCCTGTTTTGTAATTTTCTAAAGGTATTGATAACTAATCTGTTTTAGTTGTATTTTGTCAGTTTTCCTTTTTTCCTGAGCAAAAACCACAGATGTGCCTGAAATACCTGGACAAGGTGCGACAGCCATCGAGGAAGAAAGATCCAAGACCTAAGAATTGTACCTGGGGTTCCAGTCATACAAGGATTCACCTGTGTCTGTGTCAAGATTCTGCACCAGGCAACAGTCAATATGGAAGCAGCAGTTGCCTCATCCTTTTGGAGATCAAAGGACTTTTGCACCTGAGCTGAAACTTTAACCTGCCTTTTTCCTGAAAAGAAGATCTGTGACAAGATTCCAGTGCCTGGCTACAGTCATCGTGAAGGCCAAGATCTAAGAACTGTACCTGTGAACCAGCACCTGTGATGAACTTTCATCATCTGTGGTCACATGAACTTTTAAGCTTTGAGCCTGTGACTAAAAAATCCATCATTTGGTCACTGAAAAGACTTTGGAAATTTAATTCTTAGCAAGCATTGTTTGTGCCATCTTTATTAATGCTAATTGTGGTTTTATAATGGTTATCTTATTCCTTTTTCTGCATAATTGTGATATTGCTAATGTGGGTTCTTATTGTAATTGGATTTTGGTTTGTTATAATTGTCATTCAAATGTTTGTATGTTTCACATATTGGTCCCATATTGATAAGTTATTGCAAACACCATAAGTCCTCAAAAAAGTGGGCTTTAGCAAATTCATGCCATTGAAGCACACACATTTGTCCATGGTCCATCTTAACATGTCAATTGTGGCATCACACATTCATTTAGGCCTACAAAACACAAGTTTGAACACCAGTCATATATATACACAACAGCATATCACTCCTTATTAAGAAACTAAGGCCTGGATTGTTGAACATAATGCCATTTCTCCAGCATAAAGCTGATTGCTGTAAAATTTAGGTATTAAGAAAGATCCTCAATGGCTTCTGAACTTTGAAATCTTGCATAAATAAGCAAAGACAATATCCATAAGTGTCTATGCTTGGCCAGAAGGAGCCTAAGAGCTTATTCATATGTTTCACAAAGTCACACACACTGAATTTGATTCTGCATCAAAATTTGGTCATTTCAAAAGTTTCCCAAAAGGGAACACACATACATACACACAGATGTTGTTGCAACAAGTTTTCACTCATGTCATTCATAAAATTGGTCTACCAAGGAAGCAAAGTAATTTTGGCCAGTAAAAGGGACAGACACTGGGTGTTATGAAGCTGGGGCTTGGTGTCTTCCATGAACATATGTAGGAGAATTGGAATTAAGAAAAAAGAAAACCATACACCATAATTAGACCTCAAAAAATTGATTAGAAGGGGTTAGTAACAAATTGGGGTTCACATATTTTTAGGCTCACATTTTATTAAGGGAAAAGACGGGGAAAATAATGGGCACACAGACTGGCTCCTGACCAAACGGCGAGAAAACCCCACTGGAGGGCGCTTTTGTGTGTGGCCTTTGACCCTAGTTTTCCTTAAATGTAAACATGCATCACAGTTAAGGAATAGACTCATAAATTTGGCTGCTTGTAAAGTTGATTCATGAAGACTTTTTGCTCTAAGCTAAATGACATCTCAGCTTTCCCTGGCCACAAGAGCTTCCTCAAATTGACCCCCTTCATAAAGTAAGAAAAGAGAGAGGAAATGTGGGGGTGCAATTTGCCCATCTCAGCTAAAGCAACTCTTGCTAAGCTGAAAACAAGTAGGACAAAGGGTACATTCCGGGTCACTGTAACTTTCTTAATATCTCTCTGAAACAAGGTCTCAGAAAAGGCATAACACTTCTTATCATTTGTATAACACCTCTTATCATTTGTATAACATCCACTGTGTTTATATAAACAATGTACAGCACTCAAGGATGATAACATCTTATCCGGTGATGCCAAATATGGGCACACCGGGGGGAAATTTCCATGTTAATGTATTTTGCAACTGGGCATAAAAAGCCCCTAAATCTTCAGTAAAAAAGCAGACTCCTTTCACCTGGCAACCATTCTGCGTGTGAGCTTCAATTCATTACAACACTAGCCCTAGACCTAGACCTAACACTAACCCTCACCCTCACCTTCACCCTCACCCTCAACCTAACCGTGCCCTGGCCCTAGCCCTAGCCCTAGCAATAGCCCTAAACCTAACCCTACCCCTAATCCTAATCGTGGCCCTCGCCGTAGCCCAAACCCTAGTCGTAGCACTAGGCCTAGCCCTAGGCCTAGCCCTAGCCCTAGCCCTAGCCCTAGCCCTAGCCCTAGCCCGAGCCCGAGCCCGAGCCCTAGCCGAAGCCCTAGCCCTAGCCCTAGACGCAGCCCTAACCCTAACCCTAACCCTAACCCTAACCCTAACCCTAACCCTAACCCTAACCCTAACCCTAACCCTAACCCTAAACCTAACAATAGCCCAAACCGTAGCCCGAACCCTAGCCCGAACACTAACACAAACCCTACTACTAGCCCTAGCCCTAGTACTAGCCCTAGCCCTAGCGCTAGCCCTAACACTAACCCTCACCTTAACCCTCACCCTCAATCTAGCTCTGCCCTGGCCCTAGCTCCACCGTAGCCCTAAAAGTAAGCCTAACCGTAGCCCTAGCCCTAGCGCTAGCCCTAAGCCTAGCCCTAGCCCTAGACATAACCCTATCACTTGCCCTAATCCTAACCCTAATCCTAGCCCTATCCCTAACCATAGCCCTAGACCTACTCCTAACCCTAACCCTAACCCACGCCAGGCACTACCCATTGCCATAGCTCTAAAGGTTACCCTAGCCCTAGGCCTAGCCCTAGCCTTAGACCTAGCCTTAGCAATAGACGCAGCCCTAGCCCTAGCCCTAGCCCTAGCCCTAGCCCTAGGCCTAGGCCTAGCCCTAGCCGTATTCCTAGCCCTTGTCGTAGCACTAGGCCTAGGCCTAGGCCTAACCCTAACCCTAACCGTAAACATAACGCTAACCCTAACCCTAACCCTAACCCTAACCCTGACCCTAACCCTAACCCTAACCCTAACCCTAATCCTAAGACTACCCCTAAGCCTAACCCTAGCCCAAACAGCAGCCCGAACGCTAACACAAACCCTAGTACTAGCCCTAGCCCTAGTTGTAGCCCTAGCCCTAGCCCTAGCCCTAACCCTAGCCCTAGCACTAACCCTAATCCTAACCCACCCCAGGACCTAGCCATTGCCGTAAGTCTAAAGGTAACCCTAGCCCTAGCGCTTGCCGTAACACTAACACTAACACTCACCTTCACCCTCACCCTCAATCTAGCCTTGCCCTGGCCCTAGCTCCACCATAGCCCTAAAAGTACCCTAACCGTAGCCCTAGCCCTAGCCCTAGCCCTAGCCCTAGCCCTAACCCTAACCCTAGCCCTAATCCTAATCTTAATCCTAGCCCTAGCCCTAGCCCTAGCCCTAGCCCTAGCCCTAGCCCTAGCCCTAACCCAAGCCCTAGCCCTAGCCCTAGCCCTACGCTTAGTCGTAGCCCTACGCCTAGGCCTAGGCCTAGGCCTAGCCCTAACCCTAACCATAACCCACCCCATGCGCTAGCCATTGCCGTAGCTCTAAAGTTTACCTTAGCCCTAGCCCTAGCCATAACCCTACCCCTACCCCATCCCTACCTTTAACCCAAACCCGATCTCTAGCCCTAGTCCTAGTCCTAAGCCTAAGCCTAGCCCTAGCCCTAGACCTAGACCTAGACCTAGCCTTAGCCCTACCCTTAGCCCTATCCCTATCCCTATCCCTAGCCCTATCCCTAGCCCTAGTGGTAGCCCTAGGCCTATCCCTATCCCTATCCCTATTCCTATCCCTATCCCTAACCCTAACCCACCCCATGCCCTAGCCCTAGCTGTAGCTGTAAAGGTAACCCTAGCTCTAGCCCTAGCCCTAAGACTAACCCTAGCTGTGGCCCTAGACCTAGACCTAGCCCTAACACTAACACTAACTCTCACCTTCACCCTCACCCTCACCGTAGCCTGCCCTGGCCCTAGCCCTAGCAAAAGCCCAAGCCCTAACACTAGCCCTAAACCTAATCCCCACCCTAGCCCAAACCCTTGACCTAGCCCTAGCCCTAGAACTGGCCCTATCCCTATCTCTAGCCCTAGTTGTAGCACTAGGCCTAGGCCTAAACGTAAACCAAGACCTAAACCTAATCCTCGCCTAGCCCTATCCCTATCCCTAGCCCTAGCCCTAAGCCTAGCCCTAGCCTTAGCCCTAAACCTCACCCTCACCCTCACACTAGCTCACCCCTGGCTCTAGCCCAAGCAAAACCCATAGCCCTAAGCCTAACCCTAGCCCTAGCCCTAGCCGTAGCACTAGGCCTAACCCTAACCCTAAGCGTAAACCTAAGCCTAAGCCTAACCCTAGCCTTACCCTAGCCGGAACCCTAACACAAACCATAACACTAAGCCTAGCCCTAGCACTAGCCCTAACACTAACACTCACCTTAACCCTCACCCTCAATCTAGCCCTGCCCTGGCCCTAGCTCCACCGTAGCCCTAAAAGTAACCCTAACCGTAGCCCTAGCTCTAGCGCTAGCCCTAAGCCTAGCCCTAGCCCTAGCCCTAGCCCTAGCCCTAACTCTAGCCCTAATCCTAATCTTAATCCTAGCCCTAGCCCTAGCCCTAGCCCTACCCTTAGTCGTAGCCCTAGCCCTAGCCCTAGCCCTAGCCCTAACCCTAGCCCTAGCCCTAGCCCTAGCCCTAGCCCTAGCCCTAGCCCTAGCCCTAACCCTAGCCCTAGCCCTAGCCCTAGCCCTAGCCCTAGCCGTAACCCTAGCCCTAGCCCTAACCCTAACCCTCCTCAGGCGCTAGACATTGCCGTAGCTCTAAAAATTTCCCAATCCCTATCCCTATCCCTATCCCTATCCCTATCCCTATCCCTATCCCTATCCCTAACCCTATCCCTATCCCTAGCCCTAGCCCTATCCCTAGCCCTATCCCTAGCCCTAGCCCTAGCCCTAGCCCTAGCCCTATCCCTATCCCTATCCCTATCCCTATCCCTATCCCTAGCCCTATCCCTATCCCTATCCCTATCCCTAACCCTAACCCTCACCTTCACCCTCACCCGCAACCTAACCCTGCCCTGGCCGTAGCCCTAGCCCTAGCAATAGCCCTAAACCTAACCCTAGCCCTAATCCTAATCCTGGCCCTAGCCGTAGCCCAAACCCTAGTCGTAGCACTAGCCCTAGCCCTAGCCCTAGGCATAGCCCTAGCCCTAGCCCTAGCCCTAGGCCTAGGCCTACGCCTACGCCAAGCCCTAGCCCTAGCCCTAGCCCTAGCCCTTGCCCTAGCCCTAGCCCTAGCCCTAGCCCTAACCCTAGCCCTAACCCTAACCCTAACCCTAACCCTAACCCGAACCCGAACCCGAACCCTAATCCTAACCCTAACCCTAGCCCAAACCGTAGCCCGAACCCTAGCCCGAACACTAACAGAAACCCTAGCCTTAGCCCGAGCCTTAGCCCTCGCCCTCGCCCTAACCCTAACCCTAACCGTAACCCTAAGCCTAGCCCAAACCGTAGCCCGAACCCTATCCTGAAACCTAACACAAACCCTAGTACTAGCTCTAGGCCTAGTCGTATCCCTAGCCCTAGCCGTAGCCCTAACCCTAGCCCTAGCGCTAGCCCTAGCCCTAGCCCTACCCTTAGTCGTAGCCCTAGCCCTAGCCCTAGGCCTAGCCCTAGCCTTAGACCTAGCCTTAGCAATAGACGCAGCCCTAGCCCTAGCCCTAGCCCTAGCCCTAGCCCTAGGCCTAGGCCTAGCCCTAGCCGTATTCCTAGCCCTTGTCGTAGTCCTAGCCCTAGCCCTAGCCCTAACCATAACCCTAACCCACCACAAGCCGTAGCCATTGCCGTACCTCTAAAGGTAACCCTAGCCATAGCGCTAGCCCTAAAACTAACCCTCACCTTAACCCTCACCCTCAATCTAGCACAGCCCTGGCCCTAGCTCCACCGTAGCCCTAAAAGTAACCCTAACCGTAGCCCTAGCCCTAGCCCTAGCCTTAGACCTAGAACTAGCCCTACCCTTAGTCGTAGCCCTAGGCCTAGGCCTAGGCCTATGCTTAGGCCTAGCCCGAGCCCGAGCCGTAACCCTAACCCTAACCCTAACCCTCCTCAGGCGCTAGCCATTGCCTTAGCTCTAAAGGTTACCCTAGCCCTAGTCCTAGCCCTAGCCCTAGCCCTAGCCCTAGCCCTAGCCCTAACCGTAACCCTAACCCACCCCAGGCCCTAGCCATTGCCGTAGCTCTAAAGGTAACCCTAGCCCTAGCGCTAGCCCTAACACTAACCCTCACCCTCAATCTATCCCTGCCCTGGCCCTAGCTCCACCGTAGCCCTAAAAGTAACCCTAACCGTAGCCCTAGCCCTAACACTAACCCTCACCTTCACCCTCACCCAGAACCTAACCCTGCCCTGGCCCTAGCCCTAGCCCTAGCAATAGCCATAAACATAACCCTAGCCCTAATCCTAATCCTGGCCCTAGCTGTAGCCCAAACCCTAGTCGTAGCACTAGGCCTAGCCCTAGCCCTAGCCCTAGCCTTAGCCCTAGGCCTAGGCCTAGCCCTAGCCCTAGACGCAGCCCTAACCCTAACCCTAACCCTAACCCTAACCCTAACGCTAACCCTAACCCTAACCCTAACCCTAACCCTAACCCTAACCCTAACCCTAACCCTAACCCTAACCCTAACCCTAACCCAAACCCTAACCCTCACACTAACACTAACACTAAGACTAACACTAACACTAACACTAAGCCTAGCCCAAACCGGAGCCCGAACACTATCCCGAACCCTAACGCAAACCCTAGTACTAGCCCTAGTCCTAGTCGTATCCGTAGCCCTAGCCCTAGCCCTACCCCTACACCTAACCGTAACCCTAACCCACCCCAGGCCCTAGCCATTGCCGTAGCTCTAAAGGTAACCCTAGCACTAGCACTAGCCTTAACACTAACCCTCACCCTCAATCTAGCCCTGCCCTGGCCCTAGCTCCACCGTAGCCCTAAAAGTAACCCGAACCGTAGCCCTAGCCCTAGCGCTAGCCCTAAGCCTAGCCCTAGCACTAGCACTAGCCCTAACCCAAGCCCTAATCCTAATCTTAATCCTAGCCCTAGCCCAAGGCCTAGCCCGAGGCCTAGCCCTACCCTTAGTCGTAGCCCTAGCCCTAGGCCTAGGCCTAGCCCTAGCCCTAGCCCTAGCCCTAGCCCTAGCCCTGGCCCTAGCCCTAGCCCTAGCCCTAGCCCTAGCCCTACCCCTTGCCCTAGCCCTAGCCCAAGCCCTAGCCCTAACCCTAACCCTAACCCTAACCCTCCTCAGGCGCTAGCCATTGCCGTAGCTCTAAGGTTACCCTATCCCTAGTCCTATCCCTATCCCTATCCCTATCCCTATCCCTAGACCTAGACCTAGACCTAGACCTAACACTAACCCTCACCTTCACCCTCACAACCTAACCCTGCCCTGGCCCTAGCGCTAGCTCCAGCAATAGCCCTAAACCTAACCCTAGCCCTAATCCTAATCCTGGCCCTAGCCGTAGCCCAAACCCTAGTCGTAGCCCTAGCCCTAGCCCTAGCCCTAGCCCTAGCCCTAGCCCTAGCCCTAAGCCTAGCCCTAGCCCTAGGCCTAGCCCAAACCCTAGCCCTAATCCTAATCTTAATCGTAACCCTAGCCCTAGCCTTAGCCCTAGCCCTAGCCCTACCCTTAGTCGTAGCCCTAGGCCTAGCCCTAGGCCTAGGCTTAGGCCTAGCCCTAGCCCTAGCCCTAGCTTTAGCCCTAACCCTAACCTTAACCCTAACCCTCCTCAGGCGCTAGCCATTGCCCTAGCTCTAAAGGTTACCCTAGCCCTAGCCCTAGCCCTAGTCCTAGCCCTAGCCCTAGACCTAGACCTAGCCCTAGCCCTAGCCCTAGTCCTAGCCCTAGCCCTAGCCCTAGACCTAGACCTAGCCCGAGCCCGAGCCCGAGCCCGAGCCCTAGACCTAGACCTAGACCTAGACCTAGCCCTAGCTTTAACACTAACCCTCACCTTCACCTTCACTCTCAACCTAACCCTGCCCTGGCCCTAGCCCTAGCCCTAGCAATAGCCCTAAACCTAACCCTAGCCCTAATCCTAATCCTGGCCCTAGCCGTAGTCCAAACCCTAGTCGTAGCACTAGGCCTAGCCCTAGCCCTAGCCCTAGCCCTAGCCCTAGCCCTAGCCTTACCCCTAGGCCTAGCCCTAGCCCTAGCCCTAGCCCTAGCCCTAGACGCAGCCCTAACCCTAACCCTAACCCTAACCCTAGCCCAAACCGTAGCCCGAACCCTAGCCCGAACACTAAAACAAACCCTAGTACTAGACCTAGACCTAGACCTAGCACTAGCCCCAACACTAACACTAACTCTCACCTTCACCCTCACCCTCAATCTAGCCCTGCCCTGGCCCTGGCTCCACCGTAGCCCTAAAAGTAAGCCTAACCATAGCCCTAGCCCTAGCGCTCGCCCTAAGCCTAGCCCTATCCCTAGACATAACCCTATCACTTGCCCTAATCCTAATCCTAATCCTAGCCCTATCCCTAACCATAGCCCTAGACCTAGTCCTAAACCTAACCCTAACCCACCACAGGCACTACCCATTGCCATAGCTCTAAAGGTTACCCTAGCCCTAGCCCTAGACCTAGCCTTAGACCGAGCCCTAGCAATAGACGCAGCCCTAGCCCTAGCCCTAGCCCTAGTCCTCTCCCTAGCCCTAGCCCTAGCCCTAGTCTTAGCCCTTGTCGTAGCACTAGGCCTAGGCCTAGGCCTAGGCCTAACCCTAAACCTAACCGTAAACATAACGCTAACGCTAACCCTAACCCTAACCCTAACCCTAACCCTAAGCCTACCCCTAAGCCTAACACTAGCCCAAACTGCAGCCCGAACCCTAACACAAACCCTAGCCCTAGCCCTAGCCCTAGCCCTAGCCCTAGCCCTAGCCCTACCCCTAGGCCTAGGCCTAGGCCTAGGCCTAGGCCTAGCCCTAGCCCTAGCCCTAGCCCTAGCCCTAGCCCTAGCCCTAGCCCTAGCCCTAGCCCAGCCCTAGCCCTAGCCCTAGCCCTAGCCCTAGCCCTAGCCCTAGCCCTAACCCTAACCCTAACCCTAACCCTAACCCTAACCCTAACCCTAACCCTAACCCTAACCCTAACCCTAACCCTAACCCTAACCCTAACCCTAACCCTAACCCTAACCCTAACCCTACCCTAACCCAAACCCTAACCCGAACCCTAAGCCTAGCCCAAACCGGAGCCCGAACACTAGCCCGAACCCTAATACAAACCCTAGTACTAGCCCTAGCCCTAGCCCTAGCCCTAACCGTAACCCTAACCCACCCAAGGCCCTAGCCATTGCCGTAGCTCTAAAGGTAACGCTAACCCTAGCGCTAGCCCTAACACTAACCCTCACCTTAACCCTCACCCTCAATCTAGCCCTGCCCTGGACCTAGCTCCACCGTAGCCCTAAAAGTAACCCTAACCGTAGCCCTAGCCCTAGCGCTAGCCCTAAGCCTAGCCGTAGCCGTAGCCCTAGCCCTAACCCTAGCCCTAATCCTAATCTTAATCCTAGCACTAGCCCTAGCCCTAGCCCTAGCCCTAGCCCTAGACCTAGACCTAGACCTAGACCTAGCCCTAGCCCTAGACCTAGACCTAACACTAACCCTCACCCTCACCTTCACCCTCACCCTCAACCTAACCGTGCCCTGGCCCTAGCCCTAGCCCTAGCAATAGCCCTAAACCTAACCCTACCCCTAATCCTAATCGTGGCCCTCGCCGTAGCCCAAACCCTAGTCGTAGCACTAGGCCTAGCCCTAGCCCTAGGCCTAGCCCGAGCCCTAGCCCGAGCCCTAGCCCGAGCCCGAGCCCAAGCCCTAGCCCTAGCCCTAGACGCAGCCCTAACCCTAACCCTAACCCTAACCCTAACCCTAACCCTAACCCTAACCCTAACCCTAACCCTAACCCTAACCCTAAACCTAACAATAGCCCAAACCGTAGCCCGAACCCTAGCCCGAACACTAACACAAACCCTACTACTAGCCCTAGCCCTAGTACTAGCCCTAGCCCTAGCGCTAGCCCTAACACTAACCCTCACCTTAACCCTCACCCTCAATCTAGCTCTGCCCTGGCCCTAGCTCCACCGTAGCCCTAAAAGTAAGCCTAACCGTAGCCCTAGCCCTAGCGCTAGCCCTAAGCCTAGCCCTAGCCCTAGACATAACCCTATCACTTGCCCTAATCCTAACCCTAATCCTAGCCCTATCCCTAACCATAGCCCTAGACCTACTCCTAACCCTAACCCTAACCCACGCCAGGCACTACCCATTGCCATAGCTCTAAAGGTTACCCTAGCCCTAGGCCTAGCCCTAGCCTTAGACCTAGCCTTAGCAATAGACGCAGCCCTAGCCCTAGCCCTAGCCCTAGCCCTAGGCCTAGGCCTAGCCCTAGCCCTAGCCGTATTCCTAGCCCTTGTCGTAGCACTAGGCCTAGGCCTAGGCCTAGGCCTAACCCTAACCCTAACCGTAAACATAACGCTAACCCTAACCCTAACCCTAACCCTAACCCTAACCCTAACCCTGACCCTAACCCTAACCCTAACCCTAACCCTAACCCTAATCCTAAGACTACCCCTAAGCCTAACCCTAGCCCAAACAGCAGCCCGAACGCTAACACAAACCCTAGTACTAGCCCTAGCCCTAGTTGTAGCCCTAGCCCTAGCCCTAGCCCTAACCCTAGCCCTAGCACTAACCCTAATCCTAACCCACCCCAGGACCTAGCCATTGCCGTAAGTCTAAAGGTAACCCTAGCCCTAGCGCTTGCCGTAACACTAACACTAACACTCACCTTCACCCTCACCCTCAATCTAGCCCTGCCCTGGCCCTAGCTCCACCATAGCCCTAAAAGTACCCTAACCGTAGCCCTAGCCCTAGCCCTAGCCCAGCCCTAGCCCTAGCCCTAGCCCTAGCCCTAGCCCTAGCCCTAGGCCTAGCCCTAGCCCTAACCCTAACCCTAACCCTAACCCTAACCCTAACCCTACCCTAACCCAAACCCTAACCCGAACCCTAAGCCTAGCCCAAACCGGAGCCCGAACACTAGCCCGAACCCTAATACAAACCCTAGTACTAGCCCTAGCCCTAGCCCTAGCCCTAACCGTAACCCTAACCCACCCAAGGCCCTAGCCATTGCCGTAGCTATAAAGGTAACGCTAACCCTAGCGCTAGCCCTAACACTAACCCTCACCTTAACCCTCACCCTCAATCTAGCCCTGCCCTGGACCTAGCTCCACCGTAGCCCTAAAAGTAACCCTAACCGTAGCCCTAGCCCTAGCGCTAGCCCTAAGCCTAGCCGTAGCCCTAGCCCTAGCCCTAACCCTAGCCCTAATCCTAATCTTAATCCTAGCACTAGCCCTAGCCCTAGCCTTAGCCCTAGCCCTAGCCCTACCCTTAGTCGTAGCCCTAGCCCTAGCCCTAGCCCTAGCCCTAGCCCTAGCCCTAGACCTAGCCCTAGCCCTAGCCTGTGGGGGTGCAATTTGCCCATCTCAGCTAAAGCAACTCTTGCTAAGCTGAAAACAAGTAGGACAAAGGGTACATTCCGGGTCACTGTAACTTTCTTAATATCTCTCTGAAACAAGGTCTCAGAAAAGGCATAACACTTCTTATCATTTGTATAACACCTCTTATCATTTGTATAACATCCACTGTGTTTATATAAACAATGTACAGCACTCAAGGATGATAACATCTTATCCGGTGATGCCAAATATGGGCACACCGGGGGGAAATTTCCATGTTAATGTATTTTGCAACTGGGCATAAAAAGCCCCTAAATCTTCAGTAAAAAAGCAGACTCCTTTCACCTGGCAACCATTCTGCGTGTGAGCTTCAATTCATTACAACAAGTGACGACCAACGTGGGAGCCTCTGCAGCCTGGCCTAAAAGAGAATGCATGAAGATTCGTCCCAAGCTGTTCGTCCGGCAAGGATCAAAAGTGCGCACTACATTTCGGCCTGAGGAATGCGTGAGTATAAAACAGGCTTCAGGCAGCTATGGGAGCGAGTGCCTCAAGAGAGAAGAGACACTCAGAGGAAATAGAAGTACTTTTAAAAAGAAATGGTTACTTTCCTTCTAAAGGGCAAGTCCCTAGGCTGGTCAGAGAGATATTTGAAAAATGCCCATGGTATCCAAAAAATGGCTCCCTGCGTCTACAAGACTGGGAGAGAATTGGCATTGATTTGCATGCAGAACCTAGATCTCAGATTCCTGTATTGCAAACCTGGCATCAAGTTCGCTATACCATAGAGAAATGTACTGAGTCAATACCTCCTCCTGCTTCATGCTTTGACTTGGTTGGAAAGGGGTCTGATCACCCCCTTGAAACTAAGGCAGAGTTTTCTGATCTTTCTTTAAGCCAAACCTCTGCTTCAAGCAGATGCCAGCCGACAAGGCATTCAGAAGAATTTACAATTGTTGAATCAGCTCAAATTCAGCAAGAACCTTCCTTTCAAAGGAATTTCACTCCCACCGTTGTTAGCTCAGAGCTGGCGGAGCAGCAGCAAAATTCGGCAAAGCCTGCAAACTCAATGGAAGGAGAATTCTGTCCAATCACAAAGCCTCCAGCTATTTGGGTTACTGCCTTCTTTCAAACTGCGGAAGAGTGCAGCATCTGTGACCATCCTGGAGCCGAGAAAGAGCTGCCTTTCAAACTGGTTGTATCTTTGGGAACTGAACCGTTCCAACCCCCTTGAATGAGAAAGTTCAAATTGTTTCTTACCGTTTATCAGCAATTTAATCTGTTTGAATTTGGCACTTAGTCTGTTCTGAGTTTGTTTTCTTTCATCTATGTCATGAAGTTACTTCTAGAGTTTTCCTGTCCTATCCTTGCTTTGTTTTGAGTGGTCTAACTGTCTTTAAGTTTCATTGCAAAGTTAGCAGCTGAGCAATGATTTTAACTTTCTCTTTTCTAGTAGTACTGAAAGGTGAAAGTTAAGGTTTTTGTCTACTCCTCTCTCTGTGTGTGTGTCCTGAGTTTAACTCTGTTCTGAAATGTAAAAGTTTCTCCTTCGGCTTGGCGTGAAAATGCCTCTCTAGGGGTCCCGGTTCTGAAAACTCTATGATTGTCATTGTCTCTTGGTTTCTGAACTCTGCATGTTAAAAGTTAACTCTTGCAGCATCAGGAAGTCTGTTTTTCTGACTCTTTAGCCGCAAGTCTTCATTAATGAGATTCTTGCTGAAAGCTTTTGTTTAGCATTCTTGGAATTGTTCTGTCTTAACCCTAATTGTTCTGAAAAATGTAAAAAGCTGTGTTGTAACTTTGAGAACTCTTCATATGCCTCAGAGCTAGCAGGCACACAATTGCCTGACTGGGTATAACTTGAAGGTTTTAACCATTTATGTTACATTCCTTTCCCTCTCAAATTTTTAAGAGCATTTGCTATAACTAAGTTTTGCATTTACAGGTCTTGCTTGAAGAAAGCAAGGAAAAAAAAAATGCTTTTCCCTTCCACATCTTAGCCTTTTTCAGAGTAGTTCCTGGCCAGAGCTACGCTGAGAAATGAATTTCAATTTGATTTGAGATTGGCTTTTGGCCACAGCCAGTCTTGAAAAGAATTGAGATTTACTTTGTTTTATATTTCATTGTCTTCAGAGATTGAAGTTTTTTGTTTCATTGGTTATAATTCATGATCTTCTTTTCAGCAGTTTTGATGTTTAATAGTCTACTTCTTGTAAGAGAAAAAATTAAAATCCTATAGGTCCAGAGAAAGTGCAATGTTTATTCTCCCATGGGATTTCAAAGGGCCCAGAGGTTTCATTGGTGGATGAACAAACTGTATTTTCTTTGTCAACATAATTTTATTCTTTTTTCAGCAATTGGATGTTTGTTTTAATAGTTTAAGTTTAAAAAGTTTTACAGGAACATTCATTTCTAACATTTTCCTTTTTAAGCAGCATCATAGCAAGTTCATTCATTTATTTGTAGTCATGAACTTGTTGGGATTTTCTCCTTACCTCAACAAACAGCAAAAACAACTGGGTTTAAATTTCAATTGTAGATTTCTTATTGTGACTTTAAGAATGCAAGATTCTTATTTCAGCATATAGACTTGTCATCTTATTTTTCATAATTTTTGGTTTGTAGAAGTTTTGCCTTTTCTTCTTTTATTATAGGAAGATTTTAAATTAGGTCCCTATAGAATTCCAGAGAAAATGGAGTCCAGAAAAAGTCTGAGAAGAATTGGAATCATACATCAATATTGATTTTGTTTTGCAAATAACTCATTGCTTATGTCATAATCTTATGGTTTCTTATAATTATTGGTTCCATATTTTGGATTTAAGCTAATGGCTTTAATTCTAACCTTAATATTTAATTTCAGGTTTATCTTCAGAAATTTAGAATTATTGTTTTGATACATGCATTCTTGCAAGATTCTAACAAATTGAGTCTTTTCCTTCTGAAGACAAATGCTTAAGATGTTTAAGCTGTAATAGCAAATCTTTTGGTTAACAAAAATTTAATTTCAGGTTTCTTAGCACTTGGCTAAAAGTTTAAGATTCCTTTCCATTTTCAGTAACCCTGCACTTTCATGCAAAAGTTGCTTCCTATAGCTTTGGGAAGAACCTATGAAGTTTAATTGCTCCCATGAATTTAATGTGCATTAATTATGCTTATATTCCATTATCAACAAGATGGTTCTTTAAAAACCTGAACCAGGTGCTTTTGGAGCAAACTCATTGCAAATTTATCAATGGAACATTCTTATTATATACCCAAGCAGTGAGAAAGATATTGAATGATAGTTATCAATCTGACATGCATCTCATGAGAAAACAAAAAACATTTCCTTAAGCAGCATTCTTAAATGGGGCTGCTTGGCCTTCCTGTGCAAAGTAAAAAATTAAATCAGTTTGCCTTGCAGTCAAAAGCCATGAATGAAATCTCCACATTGGTCCTGTTTTGTAATTTTCTAAAGGTATTGATAACTAATCTGTTTTAGTTGTATTTTGTCAGTTTTCCTTTTTTCCTGAGCAAAAACCACAGATGTGCCTGAAATACCTGGACAAGGTGCGACAGCCATCGAGGAAGAAAGATCCAAGACCTAAGAATTGTACCTGGGGTTCCAGTCATACAAGGATTCACCTGTGTCTGTGTCAAGATTCTGCACCAGGCAACAGTCAATATGGAAGCAGCAGTTGCCTCATCCTTTTGGAGATCAAAGGACTTTTGCACCTGAGCTGAAACTTTAACCTGCCTTTTTCCTGAAAAGAAGATCTGTGACAAGATTCCAGTGCCTGGCTACAGTCATCGTGAAGGCCAAGATCTAAGAACTGTACCTGTGAACCAGCACCTGTGATGAACTTTCATCATCTGTGGTCACATGAACTTTTAAGCTTTGAGCCTGTGACTAAAAAATCCATCATTTGGTCACTGAAAAGACTTTGGAAATTTAATTCTTAGCAAGCATTGTTTGTGCCATCTTTATTAATGCTAATTGTGGTTTTATAATGGTTATCTTATTCCTTTTTCTGCATAATTGTGATATTGCTAATGTGGGTTCTTATTGTAATTGGATTTTGGTTTGTTATAATTGTCATTCAAATGTTTGTATGTTTCACATATTGGTCCCATATTGATAAGTTATTGCAAACACCATAAGTCCTCAAAAAAGTGGGCTTTAGCAAATTCATGCCATTGAAGCACACACATTTGTCCATGGTCCATCTTAACATGTCAATTGTGGCATCACACATTCATTTAGGCCTACAAAACACAAGTTTGAACACCAGTCATATATATACACAACAGCATATCACTCCTTATTAAGAAACTAAGGCCTGGATTGTTGAACATAATGCCATTTCTCCAGCATAAAGCTGATTGCTGTAAAATTTAGGTATTAAGAAAGATCCTCAATGGCTTCTGAACTTTGAAATCTTGCATAAATAAGCAAAGACAATATCCATAAGTGTCTATGCTTGGCCAGAAGGAGCCTAAGAGCTTATTCATATGTTTCACAAAGTCACACACACTGAATTTGATTCTGCATCAAAATTTGGTCATTTCAAAAGTTTCCCAAAAGGGAACACACATACATACACACAGATGTTGTTGCAACAAGTTTTCACTCATGTCATTCATAAAATTGGTCTACCAAGGAAGCAAAGTAATTTTGGCCAGTAAAAGGGACAGACACTGGGTGTTATGAAGCTGGGGCTTGGTGTCTTCCATGAACATATGTAGGAGAATTGGAATTAAGAAAAAAGAAAACCATACACCATAATTAGACCTCAAAAAATTGATTAGAAGGGGTTAGTAACAAATTGGGGTTCACATATTTTTAGGCTCACATTTTATTAAGGGAAAAGACGGGGAAAATAATGGGCACACAGACTGGCTCCTGACCAAACGGCGAGAAAACCCCACTGGAGGGCGCTTTTGTGTGTGGCCTTTGACCCTAGTTTTCCTTAAATGTAAACATGCATCACAGTTAAGGAATAGACTCATAAATTTGGCTGCTTGTAAAGTTGATTCATGAAGACTTTTTGCTCTAAGCTAAATGACATCTCAGCTTTCCCTGGCCACAAGAGCTTCCTCAAATTGACCCCCTTCATAAAGTAAGAAAAGAGAGAGGAAATGTGGGGGTGCAATTTGCCCATCTCAGCTAAAGCAACTCTTGCTAAGCTGAAAACAAGTAGGACAAAGGGTACATTCCGGGTCACTGTAACTTTCTTAATATCTCTCTGAAACAAGGTCTCAGAAAAGGCATAACACTTCTTATCATTTGTATAACACCTCTTATCATTTGTATAACATCCACTGTGTTTATATAAACAATGTACAGCACTCAAGGATGATAACATCTTATCCGGTGATGCCAAATATGGGCACACCGGGGGGAAATTTCCATGTTAATGTATTTTGCAACTGGGCATAAAAAGCCCCTAAATCTTCAGTAAAAAAGCAGACTCCTTTCACCTGGCAACCATTCTGCGTGTGAGCTTCAATTCATTACAACACTAGCCCTAGACCTAGACCTAACACTAACCCTCACCCTCACCTTCACCCTCACCCTCAACCTAACCGTGCCCTGGCCCTAGCCCTAGCCCTAGCAATAGCCCTAAACCTAACCCTACCCCTAATCCTAATCGTGGCCCTCGCCGTAGCCCAAACCCTAGTCGTAGCACTAGGCCTAGCCCTAGGCCTAGCCCTAGCCCTAGCCCTAGCCCTAGCCCTAGCCCGAGCCCGAGCCCGAGCCCTAGCCGAAGCCCTAGCCCTAGCCCTAGACGCAGCCCTAACCCTAACCCTAACCCTAACCCTAACCCTAACCCTAACCCTAACCCTAACCCTAACCCTAAACCTAACAATAGCCCAAACCGTAGCCCGAACCCTAGCCCGAACACTAACACAAACCCTACTACTAGCCCTAGCCCTAGTACTAGCCCTAGCCCTAGCGCTAGCCCTAACACTAACCCTCACCTTAACCCTCACCCTCAATCTAGCTCTGCCCTGGCCCTAGCTCCACCGTAGCCCTAAAAGTAAGCCTAACCGTAGCCCTAGCCCTAGCGCTAGCCCTAAGCCTAGCCCTAGCCCTAGACATAACCCTATCACTTGCCCTAATCCTAACCCTAATCCTAGCCCTATCCCTAACCATAGCCCTAGACCTACTCCTAACCCTAACCCTAACCCACGCCAGGCACTACCCATTGCCATAGCTCTAAAGGTTACCCTAGCCCTAGGCCTAGCCCTAGCCTTAGACCTAGCCTTAGCAATAGACGCAGCCCTAGCCCTAGCCCTAGCCCTAGCCCTAGCCCTAGGCCTAGGCCTAGCCCTAGCCGTATTCCTAGCCCTTGTCGTAGCACTAGGCCTAGGCCTAGGCCTAACCCTAACCCTAACCGTAAACATAACGCTAACCCTAACCCTAACCCTAACCCTAACCCTGACCCTAACCCTAACCCTAACCCTAACCCTAATCCTAAGACTACCCCTAAGCCTAACCCTAGCCCAAACAGCAGCCCGAACGCTAACACAAACCCTAGTACTAGCCCTAGCCCTAGTTGTAGCCCTAGCCCTAGCCCTAGCCCTAACCCTAGCCCTAGCACTAACCCTAATCCTAACCCACCCCAGGACCTAGCCATTGCCGTAAGTCTAAAGGTAACCCTAGCCCTAGCGCTTGCCGTAACACTAACACTAACACTCACCTTCACCCTCACCCTCAATCTAGCCTTGCCCTGGCCCTAGCTCCACCATAGCCCTAAAAGTACCCTAACCGTAGCCCTAGCCCTAGCCCTAGCCCTAGCCCTAGCCCTAACCCTAACCCTAGCCCTAATCCTAATCTTAATCCTAGCCCTAGCCCTAGCCCTAGCCCTAGCCCTAGCCCTAGCCCTAGCCCTAGCCCTAACCCAAGCCCTAGCCCTAGCCCTAGCCCTACGCTTAGTCGTAGCCCTACGCCTAGGCCTAGGCCTAGGCCTAGCCCTAACCCTAACCATAACCCACCCCATGCGCTAGCCATTGCCGTAGCTCTAAAGTTTACCTTAGCCCTAGCCCTAGCCATAACCCTACCCCTACCCCATCCCTACCTTTAACCCAAACCCGATCTCTAGCCCTAGTCCTAGTCCTAAGCCTAAGCCTAGCCCTAGCCCTAGACCTAGACCTAGACCTAGCCTTAGCCCTACCCTTAGCCCTATCCCTATCCCTATCCCTAGCCCTATCCCTAGCCCTAGTGGTAGCCCTAGGCCTATCCCTATCCCTATCCCTATTCCTATCCCTATCCCTAACCCTAACCCACCCCATGCCCTAGCCCTAGCTGTAGCTGTAAAGGTAACCCTAGCTCTAGCCCTAGCCCTAAGACTAACCCTAGCTGTGGCCCTAGACCTAGACCTAGCCCTAACACTAACACTAACTCTCACCTTCACCCTCACCCTCACCGTAGCCTGCCCTGGCCCTAGCCCTAGCAAAAGCCCAAGCCCTAACACTAGCCCTAAACCTAATCCCCACCCTAGCCCAAACCCTTGACCTAGCCCTAGCCCTAGAACTGGCCCTATCCCTATCTCTAGCCCTAGTTGTAGCACTAGGCCTAGGCCTAAACGTAAACCAAGACCTAAACCTAATCCTCGCCTAGCCCTATCCCTATCCCTAGCCCTAGCCCTAAGCCTAGCCCTAGCCTTAGCCCTAAACCTCACCCTCACCCTCACACTAGCTCACCCCTGGCTCTAGCCCAAGCAAAACCCATAGCCCTAAGCCTAACCCTAGCCCTAGCCCTAGCCGTAGCACTAGGCCTAACCCTAACCCTAAGCGTAAACCTAAGCCTAAGCCTAACCCTAGCCTTACCCTAGCCGGAACCCTAACACAAACCATAACACTAAGCCTAGCCCTAGCACTAGCCCTAACACTAACACTCACCTTAACCCTCACCCTCAATCTAGCCCTGCCCTGGCCCTAGCTCCACCGTAGCCCTAAAAGTAACCCTAACCGTAGCCCTAGCTCTAGCGCTAGCCCTAAGCCTAGCCCTAGCCCTAGCCCTAGCCCTAGCCCTAACTCTAGCCCTAATCCTAATCTTAATCCTAGCCCTAGCCCTAGCCCTAGCCCTACCCTTAGTCGTAGCCCTAGCCCTAGCCCTAGCCCTAGCCCTAACCCTAGCCCTAGCCCTAGCCCTAGCCCTAGCCCTAGCCCTAGCCCTAGCCCTAACCCTAGCCCTAGCCCTAGCCCTAGCCCTAGCCCTAGCCGTAACCCTAGCCCTAGCCCTAACCCTAACCCTCCTCAGGCGCTAGACATTGCCGTAGCTCTAAAAATTTCCCAATCCCTATCCCTATCCCTATCCCTATCCCTATCCCTATCCCTATCCCTATCCCTAACCCTATCCCTATCCCTAGCCCTAGCCCTATCCCTAGCCCTATCCCTAGCCCTAGCCCTAGCCCTAGCCCTAGCCCTATCCCTATCCCTATCCCTATCCCTATCCCTATCCCTAGCCCTATCCCTATCCCTATCCCTATCCCTAACCCTAACCCTCACCTTCACCCTCACCCGCAACCTAACCCTGCCCTGGCCGTAGCCCTAGCCCTAGCAATAGCCCTAAACCTAACCCTAGCCCTAATCCTAATCCTGGCCCTAGCCGTAGCCCAAACCCTAGTCGTAGCACTAGCCCTAGCCCTAGCCCTAGGCATAGCCCTAGCCCTAGCCCTAGCCCTAGGCCTAGGCCTACGCCTACGCCAAGCCCTAGCCCTAGCCCTAGCCCTAGCCCTTGCCCTAGCCCTAGCCCTAGCCCTAGCCCTAACCCTAGCCCTAACCCTAACCCTAACCCTAACCCTAACCCGAACCCGAACCCGAACCCTAATCCTAACCCTAACCCTAGCCCAAACCGTAGCCCGAACCCTAGCCCGAACACTAACAGAAACCCTAGCCTTAGCCCGAGCCTTAGCCCTCGCCCTCGCCCTAACCCTAACCCTAACCGTAACCCTAAGCCTAGCCCAAACCGTAGCCCGAACCCTATCCTGAAACCTAACACAAACCCTAGTACTAGCTCTAGGCCTAGTCGTATCCCTAGCCCTAGCCGTAGCCCTAACCCTAGCCCTAGCGCTAGCCCTAGCCCTAGCCCTACCCTTAGTCGTAGCCCTAGCCCTAGCCCTAGGCCTAGCCCTAGCCCTAACCCTAGCCCTAGCCCTAGCCCTAGCCCTAACTCTAGCCCTAGCCCTAGCCCTAGCCCTAGCCCTAGCTATAGCCCTAGCCCTAGCCCTAGCCCTAGCCCTAGCCCTAGCCCTAGCCCTAGCCCTAGCCCTATCCCTATCCCTATCCCTATCCCTATCCCCATCCCTATCCCTATCCCTATCCCTATCCCTATCCCTATCCCTATCCCTATCCCTATCCCTATCCCTATATCTATCCCTATCCCTATCCCTATCCCTATCCCTATCCCTATCCCTATCCCTATCCCTATCCCTATCCCTATCCCTATCCCTATCCCTATCCCTATCCCTATCCCTATCCCTAACCCTCACCTTCACCCTCACCCGCAACCTAACCCTGCCCTGGCCGTAGCCCTAGCCCTAGCAATAGCCCTAAACCTAACCCTAGCCCTAATCCTAATCCTGGCCCTAGCCGTAGCCCAAACCCTAGTCGTAGCACTAGCCCTAGCCCTAGCCCTAGGCCTAGCCCTAGCCCTAGCCCTAGCCCTATCCCTATCCCTATCCCTATCCCTATCCCTATCCCTATCCCTAACCCTAGCCCTAACCCGAACCCGAACCCGAACCCGAACCCGAACCCGAACACCAATCCTAACCCTAACCCTAGCCCAAACCGTTGCCCGAACCCTAGCCTGAACACTAACAGAAACCCTAGCCTTAGCCCTAGCCTTAGCCCTCGCCCTCGCCCTCGCCCTAACCCTAACCCTAACCGTAACCCTAAGCCTAGCCCAAACCGTAGCCCGAACCCTATCCTGAAACCTAACACAAACCCTAGTACTAGCTCTAGTCCTAGTCGTATCCCTAGCCCTAGCCGTAGCCCTAACCCTAGCCCTAGCGCTAGCCCTAGCCCTAGGCCTAACCCTAACCCTAACCCACCCCAGGCCCTAGCCATTGCCGTAGCTCTAAAAGTAACCCTAACCGAAGCCCGAGCCCTAGTGCTAGCCCCAATCCTAACCCTAGCCCTAGCCCTAGCCCTAGCCCTTGCCCTAGCCCTAGCCCTAGCCCTAACCCTAACCCTAAAACACCAAAAGCGCTAGCCATTGCCGTAGCTCTAAAGGTTACCGGAGGCCTAGTTCTAGCCCTAGCCCTAGCCCTAGCCCTACTCCTAGCCCTAGCCCTAACCCTAGCCCTAACCCTAACCCTAAACCTCCCAAGGCGCTAGCCATTGCCGTAGCTCTAAAGGTTACCCTAGTCCTAGCCCTAGCCCTAGCCCTAGCCCTAGCCCTAACACTAACCCTCACCTTCACCCTCATCCTCATCCTCACCCTAACCCTGCCCTGGCCCTAGCCCTAGCCCTAGCAATAGCCCTAAACCTAACCCTAGCCCTAATCCTAATCCTAGCCCTAGCCGTAGCCCAAGCCATTGTCGTAACACTAGGCCTAGCCCTAGGCCTAGGCCTAGCCACAGCCCTAGCCCTAGCCCTGGCCCTAGTCCTAGACGCAGCCCTAGCCCTTGCCCTAGTCCTCATCCTAGCCCTTGTCGTAGCACTAGACCTAGGAGTAGGGCTAGGGCTAGGCCTAGGGCTAGGTCTAGGTCTAGGGTCAGGGTCAGGGTTAGGATTAGGATTAGGCCTAGGCCTAGGCCTAGGCCTAGTGCTACGATTATGGCTATGGCTAAAGCTCGGGCTTGGGCTCGGGCTCGGGCTAGGATTAGGCTTAGGGCCAGGGTTAGGGTTAGGGATATTGCTAGGACTAGGGCCAGGCCAGGGCTAGGGTGAGGGTGAGGGTGAAGGTGAGGGTTAGTATTAGGGCTAGGGCCCTAGTCCTAACAATAGCCCTAACCCTAACCCTGGCCCTAAGCCTAATCCTAGCCCGAGCCCGAGCCCAAGCCCGAGCCCGAGCCCGAGCTTTAGCCATAGCCATAATCGTTGCACTAGGCCTAGGCCTAGGCCTAGGCCTAATCCTAACCCTAACCCTAGCCCAAGCCCTAGCCCTAGCCCTAGGCCTAGCCCTAGTCTTGCCCTAGCCCTAGCCCTAGCCCTAGCCCTAGCCCTAGCCCTAGCCCGAGCCCTAGCCCGAGCCCGAGCCCGAGCCCTAGTCCTAGTCCTAGCCCTAGTCCTAGCCCTAGCCCTAACCCTAGCCCTAGCCCTAGCCGGAGCCCTTCCCTAGGCCTAGCCCTGACACTAGCTTAAGCCCTAGCCCTAGCCGTAGCACTAGGCCTAACCCTAACCCTAAGCGTAAGCCTAAGCCTATGCCTAACCCTAGCCTTACCCTAGCCGGAACCCTAACACAAACCATAACACTAAGCCTAGCCCTAGCCCTAGCCCTAACACTAACCCTCACCTTCACCCTCACACTCGGCCTAGCCCTGCTCTGGCCGTAGACGTAGAAATAGCCCGAAACCTAACCCTGGACCTAAGCCTTATCCTAGCCCGAGCCTGAGCCCGAGCCCGAGCCCGAGCCCGAGCCCTAGTCGTAGCACTAGGCCTAGGCCTAAACCAGACCCTAACCCTAACTCTAACCGTAACCCTAATCCTAGCCCCACCTACCTCACAGTGTGTCTGTTGTGCGGGGAAGAACAGAAAGTTTGTCAGCCTCCTTGAGTCCCCTTAAATGGGTGAGAAAAGCGGGGTAGAAAAGCCAACGCTTCTTCTTCTAGGGATTAATCTAGCTTTAGTCCACTTTCATAGGCACAGAAGACATCAGCCATGTGACCAATAATTTTCTCTTCACTTTGGCTGCAGTCACACCAGAGCTTTAATCCACCTTCCATCCACTTTCACATGAGCCAAGCTTGCTAGGTGGCCATGGGCTAGTCACAGCTCTCTTCTGAGCTCTCACAGCCCCACCTACCTCACAGGGTGTCTGTGGTGGGGGGAAGAACAGAAAGTTTGTCAGCCGCTTTGAGTCCCCTTAAATGGGTGAGAAAAGCGGGGTAGAAAAGCCAACGCTGCTTCTTCTAGGGATTAATCTAGCTTTAGTCCACTTTCATAGGCACAGAAGATATCAGCCATGTGACCAATAATTTTCTCTTCACTTTGGCTGCAGTCACACCAGAGCTTTAATCCAGCTTCCGTCCACTTTCACATGAGCCAAGCTTGCTAGGTGGCCATGGGCTAGTCACAGCTCTCTTCTGAGATCTCACAGCCCCACCTACCTCACAGGGTGTCTGTTGTGGGGGGAAGAACAGAAGGTTTGTCAGCCGCTTTGAATCCCCTTTAATGGGAGAGAAAACCGATATAGAAAAGCCATTGCTGCTTCTGCTTCTTCTAGGGATTAATCCAGCTTCAGTCCACTTTCACATGAGCCAAGCTTGCTAGGTGGCTATGGGCTAGTCACAGCTCTCTTCTGAGCTCTCACAGCCCCACCTACCTCACAGGGTGTCTGTTGTGCGGGGAAGAACAGAAAGTTTGTCAGCCGCCTTGAGTCCCCTTAAATGGGTGAGAAAAGCGGGGTAGAAAAGCCAATGCTTCTTCTTCTAGGGATTAATCTAGCTTTAGTCCACTTTCATAGGCTCAGAAGACATCAGCCATGTGACCAATAATTTTCTCTTCACTTTGGCTGCAGTCACACCAGAGCTTTAATCCAGCTTCAGTCCACTTTCACATGAGCCAAGCTTGAAAGGTGGCCATGGGCTAGTCACAGCTCTCTTCTGAGCTCTCACAGCCCCACCTACCTCACGGGGTGTCTGTTGTGCGGGGAAGAACAGAAAGTTTGTCAGCCGCCTTGAGTCCCCTTAAATGGGTGAGAAAAGCGGGGTAGAAAAGCCAACGCTTCTTCTTCTAGGGATTAATCTAGCTTTAGTCCTCTTTCATAGGCACAGAAGACATCAGCCATGTGACCAATAATTTTCTCTTCACTTTGGCTGCAGTCACAGCAGAGCTTTAATCCAGCTTCAGTCCACTTTCACATGAGCCAAGCTTGAAAGGTGGCCATGGGCTAGTCACAGCTCTCTTCTGAGCTCTCACAGCCCCACCTACCTCACAGGGTGTCTGTTGTGGGGGTAAGAACAGAAAGTTTGTCAGCCGCTTTCAGTCCCCTTAAATGGGTGAGAAAAGTGGGGTAGAAAAGCCAACGCTTCTTCTTCTAGGGATTAATCTAGCTTTAGTCCATTTTCATAGGCACAGAAGATGTCAGCCATCTGACCAATAATTTTCTCTTCACTTTGGCTGCAGTCACACCAGAGCTTTAATCCAGCTTCCGTCCACTTTCATACTCTAACCCTAAACCTAAACCTAACCCTAATCTTATCCCTAGCCCTAGCCCTAGCCCTAGCCCTAGCCCTAGCCCTAGCCCTAGCCCTAGCCCTAGTCCTAGTCCTAGTCCTAGTCCTAGCCCTAGCCCTAGCCCTAGCCCTAGCCCTAGCCACAGCCCTTCCCTAGGCCTATCCCTGACACTAGCTTAAGCCCTAGCCGTAGCACTAGGCCTAACCCTAAACCTAAGCCTAAGCCTAAGCCTAAGCCTAACCCTAGCCCTAACGCAAGCCGGAACCCTAATACAAACCCTAACACTAAGCCTAGCCCTAGCCCTAGCCCTAACACTAACCCTCACCTTCACCCTCACCCTCGGCCTAGCCCTGCTCTGGCCGTAGATGTAGAAATAGCCCGAAACCTATCCCTAAATCTAAGCCTAATCCTAGCCCGAGCCCAAGCCCGAGCTTTAGCCATAGCCATTATCGTAGCACTAGTCCTAGGCCTAATCCTAACCCTAACCCTAGCCCTAACCCTAACCCAAAACCTAGCCCAAGCCCAAGCCCTAGCACTAAGCCTAAGCCTAACCCTAGCCCTAAACCTAACCCTATCCCTATCCCTAGTCTTAGCATTAGGCCTAGGTCTAAACCAAACCCTAGCCCTAGCCCTAGCCCTAGCCCTAGCCCTAGCCCTCACCCTCATGCTACCTCAACCCTGGCTCTAGCCCTAGCCCAACCCGTCGCCCTAACCGTAACCATAACACTAGCCCTAGCCCTAAGCCTAGCCCTAACCCTAGCCTCAGCCTTAGCCCTAGCCCTAGTCCTAGCCATAGTCCTAGCCCTAACCCTAGCCCTAGCCCTAGCCCTAGCCCTAGCCCTAGCCCTAGCCGCAGCCCTTCCCTAGGCCTAGCCCTGACACTAGCTTCTTCTTCTAGGGATTAATCTAGCTTTAGTCCACTTTCATAGGCTCAGAAGACATCAGCCATGTGACCAATAATTTTCTCTTCACTTTGGCTGCAGTCACACCAGAGCTTTAATCCAGCTTCCGTTCACTTTCACATGAGCCAAGCTTGCTAGGTGGCCATGGGCTACTCACAGCTCTCTTCTGAGCTCTCACAGCCCCACCTACCTCACAGGGTGTCTGTTGTGCGGGGAAGAACAGAAAGTTTGTCAGCCGCCTTGAGTCCCCTTAAATGGGTGAGAAAAGCGGGGTAGAAAAGCCAACGCTTCTTCTTCTAGGGATTAATCTAGCTTTAGTCCACTTTCATAGGCACAGAAGACATCAGCCATGTGACCAATAATTTTCTCTTCACTTTGGCTGCAGTCACACCAGAGCTTTAATCCAGCTTCAGTCCACTTTCACATGAGCCAAGCTTGCTAGGTGGCCATGGGCTAGTCACAGCTCTTTTCTGAGCTCTCACAGCCCCACCTACCTCACAGGGTGTCTCTTGTGCGGGGAAGAACAGAAAGTTTGTCAGCCGCCTTGAGTCCCCTTAAATGGGTGAGAAAAGCGGGGTAGAAAAGCCAACGCTTCTTCTTCTAGGGATTAATCTAGCTTTAGTCCACTTTCATAGGCACAGAAGACATCAGCCATGTGACCAAAAATTTTCTCTTCACTTTGGCTGCAGTCACACCAGAGCTTTAATCCAGCTTCAGTCCACTTTCACATGAGCCAAGCTTGCTAGGTGGCCATGGGCTAGTCACAGCTCTCTTCTGAGCTCTCACAGCCCCACCTACGTCAGAGGGTGTCTGTTGTGGGGGGAAGAACAGAAAGTTTGTCAGCCGCTTTGAGTCCCCTTAAATGGGTGAGAAAAGCGGGGTAGAAAAGCCAACGCTTCTTCTTCTAGGGATTAATCTAGCTTTAGTCCACTTTCATAGGCACAGAAGATATCAGCCATGTGACCAATAATTTTCTCTTCACATTGGCTGCAGTCACACCAGAGCTTTAATCCAGCTTCCGTCCACTTTCACATGAGCCAAGCTTGCTAGGTGGCCATGGGCTAGTCACACCTCTCTTCTGAGCTCTCACAGCCCCACCTACCTCACAGGGTGTCTGTGGTGGGGGGAAGAACCAAAAGTTTGTCAGCCGCTTTGAGTCCCCTTAAATGGCTGAGAAAAGCGCGGTAGAAAAGCCAACGCTGCTTCTTCTACGGATTAATCTAGCTTTAGTCCACTTTCATAGGCACAGAAGATATCAGCCATGTGACCAATAATTTTCTCTTCACTTTGGCTGCAGTCACACCAGAGCTTTAATCCAGCTTCCGTCCACTTTCACATGAGCCAAGCTTGCTAGGTGGCCATGGGCTAGTCACAGCTCTCTTCTGAGCTCTCACAGCCCCACCTACCTCACAGGGTGTCTGTTGTGGGGGGAAGAACAGAAAGTTTGTCAGCTGCTTTGAGTCCCCTTAAATGGGAGAGAAACCCGGGGTAGAAAAGCCATTGCTGCTTCTGCTTCTTCTAGAGATTAATCCAGCTTCAGTCCACTTTCACATGAGCCAAGCTTGCTAGGTGGCTATGGGCTAGTCACAGCTCTCTTCTGAGCTCTCACAGCCCCACCTACCTCACAGGGTGTCTGTTGTGCGGGGAAGAACAGAAAGTTTGTCAGCCGCCTTGAGTCCCCTTAAATGGGTGAGAAAAGCGGGGTAGAAAAGCCAACGCTTCTTCTTCTTGGGATTAATCTAGCTTTAGTCCACTTTCATAGGCTCAGAAGACATCAGCCATGTGACCAATAATTTTCTCTTCACTTTGGCTGCAGTCACACCAGAGCTTTAATCCAGCTTCAGTCCACTTTCACATGAGCCAAGCTTGCTAGGTGGCCACTAAGGCATAATGTGAACTCTACTTCTGCTACAGAGGACGATGCGATGCCGATATCAACGAGTACCATTTCCACCTAACCTCTACCTGGCTGTCCCAGTCAGATGCAGCACGGTGGGAAGGCCTCAAATTCTCTATTTCATACATCCCAGGGTAATGGAGTGGTGACAGCACGTTGAAAGGAGCAAGCCCAGAATGGTCAATGGTCAATGGGAGCTAGAGAAGAAAGCGTTCCGAAATAGACACTGACAATAGACTAGGTGCTAGCTGATCAGTGCCAGGCCACAAGAATACAATCCGTTGCCATCCTTTTTGGGGCATTGGCGAAAGACATTGTCCCGGCTTGGGAAGACTAAGGCATGGTGTGAACTCTGCTCCTGACAATGGGTGATCCCAAACCGGTCTCAGTCAGTACCATAAGAAGACGTGATCTACTTGGCTATCCCTGGCAGAGGCAGCACAGAGGAAGCCAGCAAACCCTCCATAGATAGAAAATAGGATATTGGACAGAATATTAAATAAGGCAAGTACATTGGAATGAGCCAGTCCAGAAAGGTCAATGGGAGCTAGAGTAGAGAGAGTTCCGAAAGAGATGCTAGCTCATTAGAGTAAGGCCAGAAGAACACAATCCGTCGCCATCCTTGACGGAGCATTGGCAAAACACATTGCCATGACTGGGAACACTAAGGCATAGTGTGAACTCTACTTCGGCTACAGAGGACGATGCGATGCCGATATCAACGTGTACCATTTCCACCTAACCTCTACCTGGCTGTCCCAGTCAGATGCAGCACGGTGGGAAGGCCTCAAATTCTCTGTTTCATACATCCCAGGGTAATGGAGTGGAGACAACACGTTGAAATGACCAAGCCCAGCATGGTCAATGGGAGCTAGAGGAGAAAGCGTTCCGAAAGAGGCACTGACAATAGACTAGGTGCTAGCTGATCAGTACCAGGCCACAAGAATACAATCCGATGCCATCCTTCTGGGACGTTGGCGAAAGACATTGTCCCGGCCTGGGAAGACTAAAGCAAGGTGTGAACTCTGCTCCTGACAATGGGTGATTCCCAAACCGCTCTCAGTCAGTACCATAAGAAGACCTCATCTACTTGGCTATCCCTGGCAGATGCAGCACAGAGGGAAGCCAGCAAACTCTCGATAGATAGAAAATAGGATATTGGACAGTATATTAAATAAGGGAACTACATTGAAATGAGACAGCCCAGAAAGGTTAATGGGAGCTAGAGTAGAGAGAGTTCCGAAAGAGATGCTAGCTCATCAGAGACAGGCCAGAAGAACACAATCCGTCGCCATCCTTGACGGAGCATTGGCAAAACACATTGCCATGACTGGGCACACTAAGGCATAATGTGAACTCTACCTCTGCTACAGAGGACGATGCGATGCCGATATCAACGTGTACCATTTCCACCTAACCTCTACCTGGCTGTCCCAGTCAGATGCAGCACCGTGAGAAGGCCTCAAATTCTCTATTTCATACATCCCAGGGTTAGGGTTAGAGTTAGGGTTAGGGTTAGGGCTAGGCCGAGGGCTACGACTAGGGCTAGGGCTAGGGCTAAGGCTCGGGCTAGGGCTAGGGCTAGGGCTAGGCTTAGGCTTTGGACTAAGTCTAGGAATAGGGCTAGAGCTCGTGTTGGGTTTCGGGGTAGGGGTAGGGGTAGGGGAAGGGGAAGGGGAAGGGGTAGCGGTAGGGGTGGTGGTAGGGTTATGGATATGGCTAAGACTAGGGCTAGGGCTAGGGTTAGTGTTAGGGTTTGTGTTATGATTTGGGCTACGGTTCGGGCTAGGGTTCGGGCTAGGGATAGGCTTAGGTTTAGGGCTACGACTAGGGCTAAGGCTAGGGCTAGGGCTAGGGCTAGGCATAGGCTTAGGAATAGGAATAGGAATAGGGCTAGAGCTAGGGTCTGGGTTAGGGCTAGGGCTAGGGCTAGGGCTAGGGCTAGCGTCAGGGCTAGGGCTAGGGCTAGGGCTGTGGCTAGAGCTAGTGTTAGAGCTCAGGCTCGGCCTCGGCCTCGGGCTATGTTACGGATAGGGTTTGGGTGAGGGTGAGGGTGACGGTGAGGGTGACGGTGACGGTTAGGATGAGGGTTAGGGCTAGGGCTAGAGCTAGGGCTAATGCTGGGCTAAGGTTAGGGCTTGGGTTAGGGTTAGGTTTAGGGTTACGGTTAGGGTTAGGGTTAAGATTAGGGTTAGGGTTAGGGTTAGGGTTAGGGCTAGGGCTAGGGCTAGAGCTAGGGCTAGGGCTAGGGATAGGGATAGGGATAGGGATAGGGATAGGGATAGGGATAGGGATAGGGATAGGGATAGGGATAGGGATAGGGATAGGGATAGGGATAGGGCTAGGGCTAGGCTTAGGGATAGGGATAGGGATAGGGATAGGGATAGGGATAGGGATAGGGATAGGGCTACGGGTTTCGCTAGGTCTAGAGCCAGGGCTGAGCTATCTATGGAGAGTTTGCTGGCTTCCTCTGTCCTGCCTCTGCCAGGGATAGCCAAGTAGATCACATCTTCTTATGGATGGCGACGGATTGTATTCTTGTGGCCTGGCACTGATCAGCTAGCACCTAGTCTATTGTCAGTGCCTCTTTTGGAACGCTTTCTTCTCTAGCTCCCATTGACCATTTTGGGCTGGCTCTTTTCAATGTAGTTCCCTTATTTAATATACTGTCCAATATTCTTGTGGCCTGGCACTGATCAGCTAGCACCTAGAATATTGTCAGTGCCTATTTCTTCTCTAGCTTTCTTCTCTAGCTCCCATTGACCATTCTGGGCTTGCTCATTTCAACGTGCTGTCACCACTCCATTACCCTGGGATGTATGAAATAGAGAATTTGAGGCCTTCCCACCGTGCTGCATCTGACTGGGACAGCCAGGTAGAGGTTAGGTGGAAATGGTACACGTTGATATCGACATCGCATCGTCCTCTGTAGCAGAGGTAGAGTTCACATTATGCCTTAGTGTGCCCAGTCATGGCAATGTGTTTTGCCAATGCTCCGTCAAGGATGGCGACGGATTGTGTTCTTCTGGCGTGTCTCTGATGAGCTAGCATCTCTTTCGGAACTCTCTCTACTCTAGCTCCCATTGACCTTTCTGGGCTTGGTCATTTCAACGTGTTGTCTCCACTCCATTACCCTGGGATGTATGAAATCGAGAATTTGAGGCCTTCCCACCGTGCTGCATCTGACTGGGACAGCCAGGTAGAGGTTAGGTGGAAATGGTACACGTTGATATCGGCATCGCATCGTCCTCTGTAGCCGAAGTAGAGTTCACACTATGCCTTAGTGTTCCCAGTCATGGCAATGTGTTTTGCCAATGCTCCGTCAAGGATGGCGACGGATTGTGTTCTTCTGGCCTGACTCTGATGAGCTAGGATCTCTTTCGGAACTCTCTCTACTCTAGCTCCAATTGACCTTTCTGGACTGGGTCATTCCAATGTACTTGCCTTATTTAATATTCTGTCCAATATCCTGACTATTTTCTATCTATGGAGGGTTTGCTGGCTTCCTCTGTGCTGCCTCTGCCAGGGATAGCCAAGTAGATCACGTCTTCTTATGGTACTGAGAGCGGTTTGTGATCACCCATTGTCAGGAGCAGAGTTCACACCATGCCTTAGTCTTCCCAAGCCGGGACAATGTCTTTCGCCAATGGCCCAAAAAGGATGGCGACGGATTGTATTCTTCGGGCCTGGCACTGATCAGCTAGCACCTGGAGCCTATTCGCACTTGGCATTTTTCTGGAGTATATCCCAGGATAGGGGTCTGTGGTCCAGATGCTAATGCAAACTCGAGCAGACTTCCCTTGGGGCCTGCTGAAGCCAGCACTAGCTATGGACAGCCAGTCCCTATTCCAGGATATAGTCCAGAATAAAGCCCAGTGCGAATAGGCCCCTAGTCTATAGTCAGTGCCTCTTTCGGAACACTTTCTTCTCTAGCTCCCATTGACCTTTCTGGGCTGGCTCATTTCAATGTAGTTCCCTTATTTAATATACTGTCCAATATCCTATTTTCTATCTATCGAGAGTTTGCTGGCTTCCCTCTGTGCTGCATCTGCCAGGGATAGCCACGTAGATGAGGTCTTCTTATGGTACTGACTGAGAGCGGTTTCTGATCACCCATTGTCAGGAGCAGAGTTCACACCATGCCTTAGTCTTCCCAAGCCGGGACAATGTCTTCCGCCAATGGCCCAAAAAGGATGGCGACGGATTGTATTCTTCGGGCCTGGCACTGATCAGCTACCACCTATTCTATAGTCAGTGCCTCTTTCGGAACGCTTTCTTCTCTAGCTCCCATTGACCATTCTGGGCTGGCTCTTTTCAATGTAGTTCCCTTATTTAATATACTGTCCAATATCGCAGTTTCTATCTATGGAGAGTTTGCTGGCTTCCCTCTGTGCTGCATCTGCCACGGATAGCCAAGTAGATGAGGTCTTCTTATGTTACTGACTGAGAGCGGTTTGGGATCACCCATTGTCAGGAGCAGAGTTCACACAATGCTTTAGTCTTCCCAAGCCGGGACAATGTCTTCCGCCAATGCCCCAGAAAGGATGGCAACGGATTGTATTCTTGTGGCCTGGCACTGATCAGCTAGCACCTAGTCTATTGTCAGTGCCTCTTTCGTAACGCTTTCTTCTCTAGCTCCCTTTGACCATTCTGGGCTGGCTCATTTCAATGTAGTTCACTTATTTAATATACTGTCCAATAGCCTAGTTTCTATCTATCGAGAGTTTGCTGGCTTCCCTCTGTGCTGCATCTGCCAGGGATAGCCAAGTAGATGAGGTCTTCTTATGGTACTGACTGAGAGCGGTTTGGGATCACCCATTGTCAGGAGCAGAGTTCACACCATGCCTTAGTCTTCCCAAGCCGGGACAATGTCTTTCGCCAATGCCCCAAAAAGGATGGCGACAGATTGTATTCTTCGGGCCTGGCACTGATCAGCTAGCACCTAGTCTATAGTCAGTGCCTCTTTCGGAACACTTTCTTCTCTAGCTCCCATTGACCTTTCTGGGCTGGCTCATTTCAATGTAGTTCCCTTATTTAATATACTGTCCAATATCCTATTTTCTATCTATCGAGAGTTTGCTGGCTTCCCTCTGTGCTGCATCTGCCAGGGATAGCCACGTAGATGAGGTCTTCTTATGGTACTGACTGAGAGCGGTTTGTGATCACCCATTGTCAGGAGCAGAGTTCACACCATGCCTTAGTCTTCCCAAGCCGGGACAATGTATTTCGCCAATGGCCCAAAAAGGATGGCGACGGATTGTATTCTTCGGGCCTGGCACTGATCAGCTAGCACCTAGTCTATAGTCAGTGCCTCTTTCGGAACGCTTTCTTCTCTAGCTCCCATTGACCATTCTGGGCTGGCTCTTTTCAATGTAGTTTCCTTATTTAATATACTGTCCAATATCGTAGTTTCTATCTATGGAGAGTTTGCTGGCTTCCCTCTGTGCTGCATCTGCCAGGGATAGCCAAGTAGATGAGGTCTTCTTATGTTACTGACTGAGAGCGGTTTGGGATCACCCATTGTAACGAGCAGAGTTCACACAATGCTTTAGTCTTCCCAAGCAGGGACAATGTCTTCCGCCAATACACCAGAAAGGATGGCAACGGATTGTATTCTTGTGGCCTGGCACTGATCAGCTAGCACCTAGTCTATTGTCAGTGCCTCTTTCGTAACGCTTTCTTCTCTAGCTCCCATTGACCATTCTGGGCTGGCTCATTTCAATGTAGTTCACTTATTTAATATACTGTCCAATAGCCTAGTTTCTATCTATCGAGAGTTTGCTGGCTTCCCTCTGTGCTGCATCTGCCAGGGATAGCCAAGTAGATGAGGTCTTCTTATGGTACTGACTGAGAGCGGTTTGAGATCACCCATTGTCAGGAGCTGAGTTCACACCATGCCTTAGTCTTCCCAAGCTGGGACAATGTCTTTCGCCAATGCCCCAAAAAGGATGGCGACGGATTGTATTCTTCGGGCCTGGCTCTGATCAGCTAGCACCTAGTCTATAGTCAGTGCCTCTTTCGGAACACTTTCTTCTCTAGCTCCCATTGACCATTCTGGGCTGGCTCTTTTCAATGTAGTTCCCTTATTTAATATACTGTCCAATATCGTAGTTTCTATCTATGGAGAGTTTGCTGGCTTCCCTCTGTGCTGCATCTGCCATGGATAGCCAAGTAGATGAGGTCTTCTTATGTTACTGACTGAGAGCGGTTTGGGATCACCCATTGTAAGGAGCAGAGTTCACACAATGCTTTAGTCTTCCCAAGCCGGGACAATGTCTTCCGCCAATACACCAGAAAGGATGGCAACGGATTGTATTCTTGTGGCCTGGCACTGATCAGCTAGCACCTAGTCTATAGTCAGTGCCTCTTTCGGAACACTTTCTTCTCTAGCTCCCATTGACCTTTCTGGGCTGGCTCATTTCAATGTAGTTCCCTTATTTAATATACTGTCCAATATCCTATTTTCTATCTATCGAGAGTTTGCTGGCTTCCCTCTGTGCTGCATCTGCCAGGGATAGCCACGTAGATGAGGTCTTCTTATGTTACTAACTGAGAGCGGTTTGTGATCACCCATTGTCAGGAGCAGAGTTCACACCATGCCTTAGTCTTCCCAAACCGGGACAATGTCTTCCGCCAATGGCCCAAAAAGGATGGCGACGGATTGTATTCTTCGGGCCTGGCACTGATCAGCTACCACCTATTCTATAGTCAGTGCCTCTTTCGGAACGCTTTCTTCTCTAGCTCCCATTGACCATTCTGGGCTGGCTCTTTTCAATGTAGTTCCCTTATTTAATATACTGTCCAATATCCTATTTTCTATCTATCGAGAGTTTGCTGGCTTCCCTCTGTGCTGCATCTGCCAGGGATAGCCAAGTAGATGAGGTCTTCTTATGTTACTGACTGAGAGCGGTTTGGGATCACCCATTGTCAGGAGCAGAGTTCACACCATGCTTTAGTCTTCCCACGCCGGGACAATGTCTTCCGCCAACGTCCCAGAAAGGATGGCAACGGATTGTATTCTTGTGGCCTGGTACTGATCAGCTAGCACCTAGTCTATTGTCAGTGCCTCTTTCGGAATGCTTTCTCCTCTAGCTCCCATTGACCATGCTGGCTTGGTCATTTCAACGTGCTGTCTCCACTCCATTACCCTGGGATGTATGAAATCGAGAATTTGAGGCCTTCCCACCGTGCTGCATCTGACTGGGACAGCCAGGTAGAGGTTAGGTGGAAATGGTACACGTTGATATCGGCATCGCATCGTCCTCTGTAGCCGAAGTAGAGTTCACCCTATGCCTTAGTGTTCCCAGTCATGGCAATGTGTTTTGCCAATGCTCCGTCAAGGATGGCGACGGATTGTGTTCTTCTGGCCTCTGATGAGCTAGCATCTCTTTCGGAACTCTCTCTACTCTAGCTCCCATTGACCTTTCTGAACTGGCTAATTCCAATGTACTTGCCTTATTTAATATTCTGTCCAATATCCTATATTCTATCTATGGAGGGTTTGCTGGCTTCCTCTGTGATGCCTCTGCCAGGGATAGCCAAGTAGATCACGTCTTCTTATGGTACTGATTGAAAGCAGTTTGGGATCACCCATTGTCAGGAGCAGAGTTCAAACCATGCCTTAGTCTTCCCAGGCCGGGACAATGTCTTTCGCCAATGCCCCAGAAAGGATGTCGACGGATTGTATTCTTCGGGCCTGGCACTGATCAGCTACCACCTATTCTATAGTCAGTGCCTCTTTCGGAACGCTTTCTTCTCTAGCTCCCATTGACCATTCTGGGCTGGCTCTTTTCAATGTAGTTCCCTTATTTAATATACTGTCCAATATCGTAGTTTCTATCTATGGAGAGTTTGTTGGCTTCCCTCTGTGCTGCATCTGCCAGGGATAGCCAAGTAGATGAGGTCTTCTTATGGTACTGACTGAGAGCGGTTTGGGAATCACCCATTGTCAGGAGCAGAGTTCACACCTTGCTTTAGTCTTCCCAGGCCGGGACAATGTCTTTCGCTAACGTCACAGAAAGGATGGCAACGGATTGTATTCTTGTGGCCTGGCACTGATCAGCTAGCACCTAGTCTATTGTCAGTGCCTATTTTGGAACGCTTTCTTCTCTAGCTCCCATTGACCATTCTGGGCTTGCTCCTTTCAACGTGCTGTCACCACTCCATTACCCTGGGATGTATGAAATAGAGAATTTGAGGCCTTCCCACCGTGCTGCATCTGACTGGGACAGCCAGGTAGAGGTTAGGTGGAAATGGTACACGTTGATATCGGCATCGCATCGTCCTCTGTAGCCGAAGTAGAGTTCACCCTATGCCTTAGTGTTCCCAGTCATGGCAATGTGTTTTGCCAATGCTCCGTCAAGGATGGCGACGGATTGTGTTCTTCTGGCCTGACTCTGATGAGCTAGCATCTCTTTCGGAACTCTCTCTACTCTAGCTCCCATTGACCTTTCTGAACTGGCTAATTCCAATGTACTTGCCTTATTTAATATTCTGTCCAATATCCTATATTCTATCTATGGAGGGTTTGCTGGCTTCCTCTGTGCTGCCTCTGCCAGGGATAGCGAAGTAGATCACGTCTTCTTATGGTACTGACTGAGACCGGTTTGGGATCACCCATTGTCAGGAGCAGAGTTCACACCATGCCTTAGTCTTCCCAAGCCGGGACAATGTCTTTCGCCAATGGCCCGAAAAGGATGGCGACGGATTGTATTCTTCGGGCCTGGCACTGATCAGCTAGCACCTAGTCTTTTGTCAGTGCCTCTTTCAGAACGCTTTCTTCTCTAGCTCCCATTGACCATTCTAGGCTGGCTCTTTTCAATGTAGTTCCCTTATTTAATATACTGTCCAATATCGTAGTTTCTATCTATGGAGAGTTTGTTGGCTTCCCTCTGTGCTGCATCTGCCAGGGATAGCCAAGTAGATGAGGTCTTCTTATGGTACTGACTGAGAGCGGTTTGGGAATCACCCATTGTCAGGAGCAGAGTTCACACCTTGCTTTAGTCTTCCCAGGCCGGGACAATGTCTTTCGCTAACGTCACAGAAAGGATGGCAACGGATTGTATTCTTGTGGCCTGGCACTGATCAGCTAGCACCTAGTCTATTGTCAGTGCCTATTTTGGAACGCTTTCTTCTCTAGCTCCCATTGACCATTCTGGGCTTGCTCCTTTCAACGTGCTGTCACCACTCCATTACCCTGGGATGTATGAAATAGAGAATTTGAGGCCTTCCCACCGTGCTGCATCTGACTGGGACAGCCAGGTAGAGGTTAGGTGGAAATGGTACACGTTGATATCGGCATCGCATCGTCCTCTGTAGCCGAAGTAGAGTTCACCCTATGCCTTAGTGTTCCCAGTCATGGCAATGTGTTTTGCCAATGCTCCGTCAAGGATGGCGACGGATTGTGTTCTTCTGGCCTGACTCTGATGAGCTAGCATCTCTTTCGGAACTCTCTCTACTCTAGCTCCCATTGACCTTTCTGAACTGGCTAATTCCAATGTACTTGCCTTATTTAATATTCTGTCCAATATCCTATATTCTATCTATGGAGGGTTTGCTGGCTTCCTCTGTGCTGCCTCTGCCAGGGATAGCGAAGTAGATCACGTCTTCTTATGGTACTGACTGAGACCGGTTTGGGATCACCCATTGTCAGGAGCAGAGTTCACACCATGCCTTAGTCTTCCCAAGCCGGGACAATGTCTTTCGCCAATGGCCCGAAAAGGATGGCGACGGATTGTATTCTTCGGGCCTGGCACTGATCAGCTAGCACCTAGTCTTTTGTCAGTGCCTCTTTCAGAACGCTTTCTTCTCTAGCTCCCATTGACCATTCTAGGCTGGCTCTTTTCAATGTAGTTCCCTTATTTAATATACTGTCCAATATCGTAGTTTCTATCTATGGAGAGTTTGTTGGCTTCCCTCTGTGCTGCATCTGCCAGGGATAGCCAAGTAGATGAGGTCTTCTTATGGTACTGACTGAGAGCGGTTTGGGAATCACCCATTGTCAGGAGCAGAGTTCACACCTTGCTTTAGTCTTCCCAGGCCGGGACAATGTCTTTCGCTAACGTCACAGAAAGGATGGCAACGGATTGTATTCTTGTGGCCTGGCACTGATCAGCTAGCACCTAGTCTATTGTCAGTGCCTATTTTGGAACGCTTTCTTCTCTAGCTCCCATTGACCATTCTGGGCTTGCTCCTTTCAACGTGCTGTCACCACTCCATTACCCTGGGATGTATGAAATAGAGAATTTGAGGCCTTCCCACCGTGCTGCATCTGACTTGGACAGCCAGGTAGAGGTTAGGTGGAAATGGTACTTGATATCGGCATCGCATCGTCCTCTGTAGCAGAAGTAGAGTTCACATTATGCCTTACTGTACCCAGTCATGGCAATGTGTTTTGCCAATGCTCCGTCAAGGATGGCGACGGATTGTGTTCTTCTGGCCTGTCTCTGATGAGCTAGCATCTCTTTCGGAACTCTCTCTAGCTCCCATTGACCATTCTGGGCTGGCTCATTTCAATGTAGTTCCCTTATTTAATGTACTGTCCAATATCCTATTTTCTATCTATCGAGAGTTTGATGGCTTCCCTCTGTGCTGCATCTGCCAGGGATAGCCAAGTAGATGAGGTCTTCTTATGGTACTGACTGAGAGCGGTTTGGGATCACCTATTGTCAGGAGCAGGGTTCACACCATGCTTTAGTCTTCCCAAGCCGGGACAATGTCTTTCGCCAATGCCCCAGAAAGGATTTCAACGGATTGTATTCTTGTGGCCTGGCACTGATCAGCTAGCACCTAGTCTATAGTCAGTGCCTCTTTCGGAACGCTTTCTTCTCTAGCTCCCATTGACCATTCTGGGCTGGCTCTTTTCAATGTAGTTCACTTATTTAATATACAGTCCAATATCGTAGTTTCTATCTATGGAGAGTTTGTTGGCTTCCCTCTGTGCTGCATCTGCCAGGGATAGCCAAGTAGATGAGGTCTTCTTATGGTACTGACTGAGAGCGGTTTGGGAATCACCCATTGTCAGGAGCAGAGTTCACACCTTGCTTTAGTCTTCCCAGGCCGGGACAATGTCTTTCGCTAACGTCACAGAAAGGATGGCAACGGATTGTATTCTTGTGGCCTGGCACTGATCAGCTAGCACCTAGTCTATTGTCAGTGCCTATTTCGGAATGCTTTCTTCTCTAGCTCCCATTGACCATTCTGGGCTTGCTCCTTTCAATGTGCTGTCAACACTCCATTACCCTGGGATGTATGAAATAGAGAATTTGAGGCCTTCCCACCGTGCTGCATCTGACTTGGACAGCCAGGTAGAGGTTAGGTGGAAATGGTACTTGATATCGGCATCGCATCGTCCTCTGTAGCAGAAGTAGAGTTCACATTATGCCTTAGTGTACCCAGTCATGGCAATGTGTTTTGCCAATGCTCCATCAAGGATGGCGACGGATTGTGTTCTTCTGGCCTGTCTCTGATGAGCTAGCATCTCTTTCGGAACTCTCTCTAGCTCCCATTGACCATTCTGGGCTGGCTCTTTTCAATGTAGTTCCCTTATTTAATGTACTGTCCAATATCCTATTTTCTATCTATCGAGAGTTTGATGGCTTCCCTCTGTGCTGCATCTGCCAGGGATAGCCAAGTAGATGAGGTCTTCTTATGGTACTGACTGAGAGCGGTTTGGGATCACCTATTGTCAGGAGCAGAGTTCACACCTTGCTTTAGTCTTCCCAGGCCGGGACAATGTCTTTCGCCAACGTCCCAGAAGGATGGCATCGGATTGTATTCTTGTGGCCTGGTACTGATCAGCTAGCACCTAAGACGTTTTCGCACGGGGCTGATTCGAACGCGAAAAAGCCAGCTGTGGACACGTCATCCGCATTGGCCGCGCGCGGCTTGCGTCCCGACGTGTCCGCAGCTGGCTTTTCCGCGTTCGAAATGTAGAGCACTTCGAACTGCTCTACACGCGTTCCAACGCGGACCAGCCGCCCGCAGGCGTTCGAAAGAGGTCTTGACAATTGACTAGGTGCTCGCTCACCCCTGTCAGGCCAGAAGAACTCAATCCGCCTCCATCCTTTCCAGGCCATTGCGGAATGACATTGCCCAGGTTGGCTCCACTAAGGCATAGTGTGAACTATGCTTCTACCACAGTGGGCTCTCCGAAACCGATGTTACTGGTTAGAATAAGCAACAGGGCTCTAGCTGGCTGTCAGTGGCAGATGCAGGAGGGCCGGAAGGCAGCCAACTCTCCACAGGAAACAACCCAGGGTAATGGATTGAAGACAGAAGCCTGAAATCATCACGTGCAGAAATGTCACTAAGGACCAATGTAGTACAAGTTCCGAAAGAGGCCCTGACAATTGACTAAGTGCTAGCTCACCCCTGCCAGGCCAGAAGAACGCAATCCGCCTCCATCCTTTCCAGGCCATTGCGGAATGACATTGCCCCAGGTTGGCTCCACTAAGGCATAGTGTGAACTATGCTTCTACCACAGTGGGCTCTCCGAAACCGATGTTACTGGTTAGAATAAGCAACAGGGCTCTAGCTGGCTGTCAGTGGCAGATGAAGGAGGGCCGGAAGGCAGCCAACTCTCCATAGCAAACAACCCAGGGTAATGGATTGGAGACAGAAGCCTGAAATCATCACGTGCAGAAATGTCACTAAGGGCCAATGTAGTACAAGTTCCGAAAGAGGTCTTGACAATTGACTACGGGCTAGCTCACTGCTGCGAGGCCAGAAGAACGCAATCCGCCTCCATCCTTTCCAGGCCATTGCGGAATGACATTGCCCAGGTTGGCTCCACTAAGGCATAGTGTGAACTATGCTTCTACCACAGTGGGCTCTCCGAAACCGATGTTACTGGTTAGAATAAGCAACAGGGCTCTAGCTGGCTGTCAGTGGCAGATGCAGGAGGGCCGGAAGGCAGCCAACTCTCCACAGGAAACAACCCAGGGTAATGGATTGGAGACAGAAGCCTGAAATCATCACGTGCAGAAATGTCACTAAGGGCCAATGTAGTACAAGTTCCGAAAGAGGCCCTGACAATTGACTAGGTGCTAGCTCACCCCTGCCAGGCCAGAAGAACTCAATCCGCCGCCATCCTTCAAAGTCCATTGCGGAAAGACATTGTCCCAGGTTGGCTCCACTAAGGCATAGTGTGAACTATGCTTCTACCACAGTGGGCTCTCCGAAACCGATGTTACTGGTTAGAATAAGCAACAGGGCTCTAGCTGGCTGTCAGTGGCAGATGAAGGAGGGCCGGAAGGCAGCCAACTCTCCATAGGAAACAACCCAGGGTAATGGATTGGAGACAGAAGCCTGAAATCATCACGTGCAGAAATGTCACTAAGGGCCAATGTAGTACAAGTTCCGAAAGAGGCCCTGACAATTGACTAGGTGCTAGCTCACCCCTGTCAGGCCAGAAGAACTCAATCCGCCGCCATCCTTTCCAGGCCATTGCGGAATGACATTGCCCCAGGTTGGCTCCACTAAGGCATAGTGTGAACTATGCTTCTACCACAGTGGGCTCTCCGAAACCGATGTTACTGGTTAGAATAAGCAACAGGGCTCTAGCTGGCTGTCAGTGGCAGATGAAGGAGGGCCGGAAGGCAGCCAACTCTCCATAGGAAACAACCCAGGGTAATGGATTTGAGACAGAAGCCTGAAATCATCACGTGCAGAAATGTCACTAAGGGCCAATGTAGTACAAGTTCCGAAAGAGGTCTTGACAATTGACTACGTGCTAGCTCACCGCTGCGAGGCCAGAAGAACGCAATCCACCTCCATCCTTTCCAGGCCATTGCGGAATGACATTGCCCCAGGTTGGCTCCACTAAGGCATAGTGTGAACTATGCTTCTACCACAGTGGGCTCTCCGAAACCGATGTTACTGGTTAGAATAAGCAACACGGCTCTAGCTGGCTGTCAGTGGCAGATGCAGGAGGGCCGGAAGGCAGCCAACTCTCCATAGGAAACAACCCAGGGTAATGGATTGGAGACAGAAGCCTGAAATCATCACGTGAAGAAATGTCACTAAGGGCCAATGTAGTACAAGTTCTGAAAGAGGCCCTGACAATTGACTAGGTGCTAGCTCACCCCTGCCAGGCCAGAAGAACTCAATCCGCCGCCATCCTTCCCCGGCCATTGCCGAAAGACATTGCCCCAGGTTGCCTACACTAAGGCATAGTGTGAACTATGCTTCTACCACAGTGGGCTATCCGAAACCGATGTTACTGGTTAGAATAAGCAACAGGGCTCTAGCTGGCTGTCAGTGGCAGATGCAGGAGGGCGGGAAGGCAGCCAACTCTCCATAGGAAACAACCCAGGGTAATGATTTGGAGACAGAAGCCTGAAATCATCACGTGCAGAAATGTCACTAAGGGCCAATGTAGTACAAGTTCCGAAAGAGGCCCTGACGATTGACTAGGTGCTAGCTCACCCTGCCAGGCCAGAAGAACTCAATCCGCCGCCATCCTTCCCAGGCCATTACGGAAAGACATTGCCCCAGGTTGGCTACACTAAGGCATAGTGTGAACTATGCTTCTACCACAGTGGGCTCTCCGAAACCGATGTTACTGGTTAGAATAAGCAACAGGGCTCTAGCTGGCTGTCAGTGGCAGATGCAGGAGGGCCGGAAGGCAGCCAACTCTCCACAGGAAACAACCCAGGGTAATGGATTGGAGACAGAAGCCTGAAATCATCACGTGCAGAAATGTCACTAAGGGCCAATGTAGTACAAGTTCCGAAAGAGGCCCTGACAATTGACTAGGTGCTAGCTCACCCCTGCCAGGCCAGAAGAACTCAATCTGCCGCCATCCTTCAAAGTCCATTGCGGAAAGACATTGTCCCAGGTTGGCTCCACTAAGGCATAGTGTGAACTATGCTTCTACCACAGTGGGCTCTCCGAAACCGATGTTACTGGTTAGAATAAGCAACAGGGCTCTAGCTGGCTGTCAGTGGCAGATGAAGGAGGGCCGGAAGGCAGCCAACTCTCCATAGGAAACAACCCAGGGTAATGGATTGGAGACAGAAGCCTGAAATCATCACGTGCAGAAATGTCACTAAGGGCCAATGTAGTACAAGTTCCGAAAGACGCCCTGACAGTTGACTAGGTGCTAGCTCACACCTGCCAGGCCAGAAGAACTCAATCCGCCGCCATCCTTCAAAGTCCATTGCGGAAAGACATTGTCCCAGGTTGGCTCCACTAAGGCATAGTGTGAACTATGCTTCTACCACAGTGGGCTCTCCGAAACCGATGTTACTGGTTAAAATAAGCAACAGGGCTCTAGCTGGCTGTCAGTGGCAGATGAAAGAGGGCCGGAAGGCAGCCAACTCTCCATAGGAAACAACCCAGGGTAATGGATTGGAGACAGAAGCCTGAAATCATCACGTGCAGAAATGTCACTAAGGGCCAATGTAGTACAAGTTCCGAAAGAGGCCCTGACAATTGACTAGGTGCTAGCTCACCCCTGTCAGGCCAGAAGAACTCAATCCGCCGCCATCCTTTCCAGGCCATTGCGGAATGACATTGCCCCAGGTTGGCTCCACTAAGGCATATTGTGAACTATGCTTCTACCACAGTGGGCTCTCCGAAACCGATGTTACTGGTTAGAATAAGCAACACGGCTCTAGCTGGCTGTCAGTGGCAGATGCAGGAGGGCCGGAAGGCAGCCAACTCTCCATAGGAAACAACCCAGGGTAATGGATTGGAGACAGAAGCCTGAAATCATCACGTGAAGAAATGTCACTAAGGGCCAATGTAGTACAAGTTCTGAAAGAGGCCCTGACAATTGACTAGGTGCTAGCACACCCCTGCCTGGCCAGAAGAACTCAATACGCCGCCATCCTTCCCAGGCCATTGCGGAAAGACATTGCCCCAGGTTGGCTACACAAAGGCATAGTGTGAACTATGCTTCTACCACAGTGGGCTCTCCGAAACCGATGTTACTGGTTAGAATAAGCAACAGGGCTCTAGCTGGCTGTCAGTGGCAGATGCAGGAGGGCCGGAAGTCAGCCAACTCTCCACAGGAAACAACCCAGGGTAATGGATTGGAGACAGAAGCCTGAAATCATCACGTGCAGAAATGTCACTAAGGACCAATGTAGTACAAGTTCCGAAAGAGGCCCTGACAATTGACTAAGTGCTAGCTCACCCCTGCCAGGCCAGAAGAACGCAATCCGCCTCAATCCTTTCCAGGCCATTGCGGAATGACATTGCCCCAGGTTGGCTCCACTAAGGCATAGTGTGAACTATGCTTCTACCACAGTGGGCTCTTCGAAACCGATGTTACTGGTTAGAATAAGCAACAGGGCTCTAGCTGGCTGTCAGTGGCAGATGCAGGAGGGCCGGAAGGCAGCCAACTCTCCATAGGAAACAACCCAGGGTAATGGATTGGAAACAGAAGCCTGAAATCATCACGTGCAGAAATGTCACTAAGGGCCAATGTAGTACACGTTCCGAAAGAGGTCTTGACAATTGACTACGTGCTAGCTCACTGCTGCGAGGCCAGAAGAACGCAATCCGCCTCCATCCTTTCCAGGCCATTGCGGAATGACATTGCCCAGGTTGGCTCCACTAAGGCATAGTGTGAACTATGCTTCTACCACAGTGGGCTCTCCGAAACCGATCTTACTGGTTAGAATAAGCAACAGGGCTCTAGCTGGCTGTCAGTGGCAGATGCAGGAGGGCGGGAAGGCAGCCAACTCTCCATAGGAAACAACCCAGGGTACTGGATTGGAGACAGAAGCCTGGAACCATCACGTGCAGAAATGTCACTAAGGGCCAATGTAGTACAAGTTCCGAAAGAGGCCCTGACAATTGACTAGGTGCTAGCTCACCCCTACCAGGCCAGAAGAACTCAATCCGCCGCCATCCTTCCCCGGCCATTGCCGAAAGACATTGCCCCAGGTTGCCTACACTAAGGCATAGTATGAACTATGCTTCTACCACAGTGGGCTATCCGAAACCGATGTTACTGGTTAGAATGAGCAACAGGGCTCTAGCTGGCTGTCAGTGGCAGATGCAGGAGGGCGGGAAGGCAGCCAACTCTCCATAGGAAACAAACCAGGGTAATGATTTGGAGACAGAAGCCTGAAATCATCACGTGCAGAAATGTCACTAAGGGCCAATGTAGTACAAGTTCCGAAAGAGGCCCTGACAATTGACTAGGTGCTAGCTCATCCTGCCAGACGAGAAGAACTCAATCCGCCGCCATCCTTCCCAGGCCATTACGGAAAGACATTGCCCCAGGTTGGCTACACTAAGGCATAGTGTGAACTATGCTTCTACCACAGTGGGCTCTCCGAAACCGATGTTACTGGTTAGAATAAGCAACAGGGCTCTAGCTGACTTTCAGTGGCAGATGCAGGAGGGCCGGAAGGCAGCCAACTCTCCATAGGAAACAACCCAGGGTAATGGATTGGAGACAGAAGCCTGAAATCATCACGTGCAGAAATGTCACTAAGGGCCAATGTAGTACAAGTTCCGAAAGAGGCCCTGACAATTGACTAGGTGCTAGCTCACCCCTGTCAGGCCAGAAGAACTCAATCCGCCGCCATCCTTTCCAGGCCATTGCGGAAAGACATTGCCCCAGGTTGGCTCCACTAAGGCATAGTGTGAACTATGCTTCTACCACAGTGGGCTCTCCGAAACCGATGTTACTGGTTAGAATAAGCAACAGGGCTCTAGCTGGCTGTCAGTGGCAGATGCAGGAGGGCGGGAAGGCAGCCAACTCTCCACAGGAAACAACCCAGGGTAATGGATTGGAGACAGAAGCCTGAAATCATCACGTGCAGAAATGTCACTAAGGGCCAATGTAGTACAAGTTCCGAAAGAGGCCCTGACAATTGACTAGGTGCTAGCTCACACCTGCCAGGCCAGAAGAACTCAATCCGCCGCCATCCTTCAAAGTCCATTGCGGAAAGACATTGTCCCAGGTTGGCTCCACTAATGCATAGTGTGAACTATGCTTCTACCACAGTGGGCTCTCCGAAACCGATGTTACTGGTTAGAATAAGCAACAGGGCTCTAGCTGGCTGTCAGTGGCAGATGAAGGACGGCCGGAAGGCAGCCAACTCTCCATAGGAAACAACCCAGGGTAATGGATTGGAGACAGAAGCCTGAAATCATCACGTGCAGAAATGTCACTAAGGGCCAATGTAGTACAAGTTCCGAAAGAGGCCCTGACAATTTACTAGGTGCTAGCTCACCCCTGTCAGGCCAGAAGAACTCAATCCGCCGCCATCCTTTCCAGGCCAGGGCGGAATGACTTTGCCCCAGGTTGGCTCCACTAAGGAATAGTGTGAACTATGCTTCTACCACAGTGGGCTCTCCGAAACCGATGTTACTGGTTATAATAAGCAATAGGACTCTAGCTGGCTGTCAGTGGCAGATGCAGGAGGGCCGGAAGGCAGCCAACTCTCCATAGGAAACAACCCAGGGTAATGGATTGGAGACAGAAGCCTGAAATCATCACGTGAAGAAATGTCACTAAGGGCCAATGTAGTACAAGTTCCGAAAGAGGCCCTGACAATTGACTAGGTGCTAGCTCACCCCTGCCAGGCCAGAAGAACGCAATCCGCCGCCATCCTTCAATGTCCATTGCGGAAAGACATTGTCCCAGGTTGGCTCCACTAAGGCATAGTGTGAACTATGCTTCTACCACAGTGGGCTCTCCGAAACCGATGTTACTGGTTAGAATAAGCAACAGGGCTCTAGCTGGCTGTCAGTGGCAGATGAAGGAGGGCCGGAAGGCAGCCAACTCTCCATAGGAAACAACCCAGGGTAATGGATTGGAGACAGAAGCCTGAAATCATCACGTGCAGAAATGTCACTAAGGGCCAATGTAGTACAAGTTCCGAAAGAGGCCCTGACAATTGACTAGGTGCTAGCTCACCCCTGTCAGGCCAGAAGAACTCAATCCGCCGCCATCCTTCCCAGGCCATTGCGGAATGACATTGCCCAGGTTGGCTCCACTAAGGCATAGTGTGAACTATGCTTCTACCACAGTGGGCTCTCCGAAACCGATGTTACTGGTTAGAATAAGCAACAGGGCTCTAGCTGGCTGTCAGTGGCAGATGCAGGAGGGCCGGAAGGCAGCCAACTCTCCATAGGAAACAACCCAGGGTAATGGATTGGAGACAGAAGCCTGAAATCATCACGTGAAGAAATGTCACTAAGGGCCAATGTAGTACAAGTTCCGAAAGAGGCCCTGACAATTGACTAGGTGCTAGCTCACCCCTGCCAGGCCAGAAGAACTCAATCCGCCGCCATCCTTCACAGTCCATTGCGGAATGACATTGTCCCAGGTTGGCTCCACTAAGGCATAGTGTGAACTATGCTTCTACCACAGTGGGCTCTCCGAAACCGATGTTACTCGTTAGAATAAGCAACAGGGCTCTAGCTGGCTGTCAGTGGCAGATGAAGGAGGGCCGGAAGGCAGCCAACACTCCATAGGAAACAACCCAGGGTAATGGATTGGAGACAGAAGCCTGAAATCATCACGTGCAGAAATGTCACTAAGGGCCAATGTAGTACAAGTTCCGAAAGAGGCCCTGACAATTGACTAGGTGCTAGCTCTCCCCTGTCAGGCCAGAAGAACTCAATCCGCCGCCATCCTTCCCAGGCCATTGCGGAATGGCATTGCCCAGGTTGGCTCCACTAAGGCATAGTGTGAACTATGCTTCTACCACAGTGGGCTCTCCGAAACCGATGTTACTGGTTAGAATAAGCAACAGGGCTCTAGCTGGCTGTCAGTGGCAGATGAAGGAGGGCCGGAAGGCAGCCAACTCTCCATAGGAAACAACCCAGGGTAATGGATTGGAGACAGAAGCCTGAAATCATCACGTGCAGAAATGTCACTAAGGGCCAATGTAGTACAAGTTCCGAAAGAGGCCCTGACAATTGTCTAGGTGCTAGCTCACCCCTGTCAGGCCAGAAGAACTCAATCCGCCGCCATCCTTCAAAGTCCATTGCGGAAAGACATTGTCCCAGGTTGGCTCCACTAAGGCATAGTGTGAACTATGCTTCTACCACAGTGGGCTCTCCGAAACCGATGTTACTGGTTAGAATAAGCAACAGGGCTTTAGCTGGCTGTCAGTGGCAGATGCAGGAGGGCCGGAAGGCAACCAACTCTCCATAGGAAACAACCCAGGGTAATGGATTGGAGACAGAAGCCTGAAATCATCACGTGCAGAAATGTCACTAAGGGCCAATGTAGTACAAGTTCCGAAAGAGGCCCTGACAATTGACTAAGTGCTAGCTCACCCCTGCCAGGCCAGAAGAACGCAATCCGCTTCCATCCTTTCCAGGCCATTGCGGAATGACATTGCCCCAGGTTGGTTCCACTAAGGCATAGTGTGAACTATGCTTCTACCACAGTGGGCTCTCCGAAACCGATGTTACTGGTTAAAATAAGCAACAGGGCTCTAGCTGGCTGTCAGTGGCAGATGCAGGAGGGCGGGAAGGCAGCCAACTCTCCATAGGAAACAACCCAGGGTAATGGATTGGAGACAGAAGCCTGAAATCATCACGTGCAGAAATGTCACTAAGGGCCAATGTAGTACAAGTTCCGAAAGAGGCCCTGACAATTGACTAGGTGCTAGCTCACCCCTGTCAGGCCAGAAGAACTCAATCCGCCGCCATCCTTTCCAGGCCATTGCGGAATGACATTGCCCCAGGTTGGCTCCACTAAGGCATAGTGTGAACTATGCTTCTACCACAGTGGGCTCTCCGAAACCGATGTCACTGGTTAGAATAAGCAACAGGGCTCTAGCTGGCTGTCAGTGGCAGATGCAGGAGGGCCGGAAGGCAGCCAACTCTCCACAGGAAACAACCCAAGGTGATGGATTGGAGACAGAAGCCTGAAATCATCACGTGCAGAAATGTCACTAAGGGCCAATGTAGTACAAGTTCCGAAAGAGGCCCTGACAATTGACTAGGTGCTAGCTCACCCCTGCCAGGCCAGAAGAACTCAATCCGCCGCCATCCTTCAAAGTCCATTGCGGAAAGACATTGTCCCAGGTTGGCTCCACTAACGCATAGTGTGAACTATGCTTCTACCACAGTGGGCTCTCCGAAACCGATGTTACTGGTTAGAATAAGCAACAGGGCTCTAGCTGGCTGTCAGTGGCAGATGCAGGAGGGCCGGAAGGCAGCCAACTCTCCATAGGAAACAACCCAGGGTAATGGATTGGAGACAGAAGCCTGAAATCATCACGTGCAGAAATGTCACTAAGGGCCAATGTAGTACAAGTTCCGAAAGAGGCCCTGACAATTTACTAGGTGCTAGCTCACCCCTGTCAGGCCAGAAGAACTCAATCCGCCGCCATCCTTTCCAGGCCAGGGCGGAATGACTTTGCCCCAGGTTGGCTCCACTAAGGAATAGTGTGAACTATGCTTCTACCACAGTGGGCTCTCCGAAACCGATGTTACTGGTTAGAATAAGCAACAGGGCTCTAGCTGGCTGTCAGTGGCAGATGCAGGAGGGCCGGAAGGCAGCCAACTCTCCATAGGAAACAACCCAGGGTAATGGATTGGAGACAGAAGCCTGAAATCATCACGTGCAGAAATGTCACTAAGGGCCAATGTAGTACAAGTTCCGAAAGAGGCCCTGACAATTGACTAGGTGCTAGCTCACCCCTGTCAGGCCAGAAGAACTCAATCCGCCGCCATCCTTCAAAGTCCATTGCAGAAAGACATTGTCCCAGGTTGGCTCCACTAAGGCATAGTGTGAACTATGCTTCTACCACAGTGGGCTCTCCGAAACCGATGTTACTGGTTAGAATAAGCAACACGGCTTTAGCTGGCTGTCAGTGGCAGATGCAGGAGGGCCGGAAGGCAGCCAACTCTCCATAGGAAACAACCCAGGGTAATGGATTAGAGACAGAAGCCTGAAATCATCACGTGCAGAAATGTCACTAAGGGCCAATGTAGTACAAGTTCCGAAAGAGGCCCTGACAATTGACTAAGTGCTAGCTCACCCCTGCCAGGCCAGAAGAACGCAATCCGCCTCCATCCTTTCCAGGCCATTGTGGAATGACATTGCCCCAGGTTGGTTCCACTAAGGCATAGTGTGAACTATGCTTCTACCACAGTGGGCTCTCCGAAACCGATGTTACTGGTTAGAATAAGCAACAGGGCTCTAGCTGGCTGTCAGTGGCAGATGCAGGAGGGCGGGAAGGCAGCCAACTCTCCATAGGAAACAACCCAGGGTAATGGATTGGAGACAGAAGCCTGAAATCATCACGTGCAGAAATGTCACTAAGGGCCAATGTAGTACAAGTTCCGAAAGAGGCCCTGACAATTGACTAGGTGCTAGCTCACCGCTGCGAGGCCAGAAGAACTCAATCCGCCGCCATCCTTCAAAGTCCATTGCGGAAAGACATTGTCCCAGGTTGGCTCCACTAAGGCATAGTGTGAACTATGCTTCTACCACAGTGGGCTCTCCGAAACCGATGTTACTGGTTAGAATAAGCAACAGGGCTCTAGCTGGCTGTCAGTGGCAGATGAAGGACGGCCGGAAGGCAGCCAACTCTCCATAGGAAACAACCCAGGGTAATGGATTAGAGACAGAAGCCTGAAATCATCACGTGCAGAAATGTCACTAAGGGCCAATGTAGTACAAGTTCCGAAAGAGGCCCTGACAATTGACTAAGTGCTAGCTCACCCCTGCCAGGCCAGAAGAACGCAATCCGCCTCCATCCTTTCCAGGCCATTGCGGAATGACATTGCCCCAGGTTGGTTCCACTAAGGCATAGTGTGAACTATGCTTCTACCACAGTGGGCTCTCCGAAACCGATGTTACTGGTTAGAATAAGCAACAGGGCTCTAGCTGGCTGTCAGTGGCAGATGCAGGAGGGCGGGAAGGCAGCCAACTCTCCATAGGAAACAACCCAGGGTAATGGATTGGAGACAGAAGCCTGAAATCATCACGTGCAGAAATGTCACTAAGGGCCAATGTAGTACAAGTTCCGAAAGAGGTCTTGACAATTGACTAGGTGCTAGCTCACCGCTGCGAGGCCAGAAGAACGCAATCCGCCTCCATCCTTTCCAGGCCATTGCGGAATGACATTGCCCAGGTTGGCTCCCCTAAGGCATAGGGTGAACTATGCTTCTACCACAGTGGGCTCTCCGAAACCGATGTTACTGGTTAGAATAAGCAACAGGGCTCTAGCTGGCTGTCAGTGGCAGATGCAGGAGGGCGGGAAGGCAGCCAACTCTCCATAGGAAACAACCCAGGGTAATGGATTGGAGACAGAAGCCTGAAATCATCACGTGCAGAAATGTCACTAAGGGCCAATGTAGTACAAGTTCTGAAAGAGGCCCTGACAATTGACTGGGTGCTAGCTCTCCCCTGCCAGGCCAGAAGAACTCAATCTGCCGCCATCCTTCCTAGGCCTTTGCGGAAAGACATTGCCCCAGGTTGGCTACACAAAGGCATAGTGTGAACTATGCTTCTACCACAGTGGGCTATCCGAAACCGATGTTACTGGTTAGAATAAGCAACAGGGCTCTAGCTGGCTGTCAGTGGCAGATGCAGGAGGGCGGGAAGGCAGCCAAATCTCCACAGGAAACAACCCAGGGTAATGGATTGGAGACAGAAGCCTGAAATCATCACGTGCAGAAATGTCACTAAGGGCCAATGTAGTACAAGTTCCGAAAGAGGCCCTGACAATAGACTAAGTGCTAGCTCACCCCTGCCAGGCCAGAAGAACGCAATCCGCCTCCATCCTTTCCAGGCCATTGCGGAATGACATTGCCCAGGTTGGCTCCACTAAGGCATAGTGTGAACTATGCTTCTACCACAGTGGGCTCTCCGAAACCGATGTTACTGGTTAGAATAAGCAACAGGGCTCTAGCTGGCTGTCAGTGGCAGATGCAGGAGGGCGGGAAGGCAGCCAACTCTCCATAGGAAACAACGCAAGGTAATGGATTGGAGACAGAAGCCTGAAATCATCACGTGCAGAAATGTCACTAAGGGCCAATGTAGTACAAGTTCTGAAAGAGGCCCTGACAATTGACTAGGTGCTAGCTCTCCCCTGCCAGGCCAGAAGAACTCAATCCGTCGCCATCCTTCCTAGGCCTTTGCGGAAAGACATTGCCCCAGGTTGGCTACACAAAGGCATAGTGTGAACTATGCTTCTACCACAGTGGGCTATCCGAAACCGATGTTACTGGTTAGAATAAGCAACAGGGCTCTAGCTGGCTGTCAGTGGCAGATGCAGGAGGGCGGGAAGGCAGCCAACTCTCCACAGGAAACAACCCAGGGTAATGGATTGGAGACAGAAGCCTGAAATCATCACGTGCAGAAATGTCACTAAGGGCCAATGTAGTACAAGTTCCGAAAGAGGCCCTGACAATTGACTAAGTGCTAGCTCACCCCTGCCAGGCCAGAAGAACTCAATCCGCCGCCATCCTTCAAAGTCCATTGCGGAAAGACATTGTCCCAGGTTGGCTCCACTAAGGCATAGTGTGAACTATGCTTCTACCACAGTGGGCTCTCCGAAACCGATGTTACTGGTTAGAATAAGCAACAGGGCTCTAGCTGGCTGTCAGTGGCAGATGAAGGAGGGCCGGAAGGCAGCCAACTCTCCATAGGAAACAACCCAGGGTAATGGATTGGAGACAGAAGCCTGAAATCATCACGTGCAGAAATGTCACTAAGGGCCAATGTAGTACAAGTTCCGAAAGAGGCCCTGACAATTGACTAGGTGCTAGCTCACCCCTGTCAGGCCAGAAGAACTCAATCCGCCGCCATCCTTTCCAGGCCATTGCGGAATGACATTGCCCCAGGTTGGCTCCACTAAGGCATAGTGTGAACTATGCTTCTACCACAGTGGGCTCTCCGAAACCGATGTTACTGGTTAGAATAAGCAACAGGGCTCTAGCTGGCTGTCAGTGGCAGATGAAGGAGGGCCGGAAGGCAGCCAACTCTCCATAGGACACAACCCAGGGTAATGGATTGGAGACAGAAGCCTGAAATCATCACGTGCAGAAAAGTCACTAAGGGCCAATGTAGTACAAGTTCCGAAAGAGGTCTTGACAATTGACTACGTGCTAGCTCACCGCTGCGAGGCCAGAAGAACGCAATCCACCTCCATCCTTTCCAGGCCATTGCGGAATGACATTGCCCAGGTTGGCTCCACTAAGGCATAGTGTGAACTATGCTTCTACCACAGTGGGCTCTCCGAAACCGATGTTACTGGTTAGAATAAGCAACAGGGCTCTAGCTGGCTGTCAGTGGCAGATGAAGGAGGGCCGGAAGGCAGCCAACTCTCCATAGGAAACAACCCAGGGTAATGGATTGGAGACAGAAGCCTGAAATCATCACGTGCAGAAATGTCACTAAGGGCCAATGTAGTACAAGTTCCGAAAGAGGCCCTGACAATTGACTAGGTGCTAGCTCACACCTGCCAGGCCAGAAGAACTCAATCCGCCGCCATCCTTCAAAGTCCATTGCGGAAAGACATTGTCCCAGGTTGGCTCCACTAAGGCATAGTGTGAACTATGCTTCTACCACAGTGGGCTCTCCGAAACCGATGTTACTGGTTAGAATAAGCAACAGGGCTCTAGCTGGCTGTCAGTGGCAGATGAAGGAGGGCCGGAAGGCAGCCAACTCTCCATAGGAAACAACCCAGGGTAATGGATTGGAGACAGAAGCCTGAAATCATCACGTGCAGAAATGTCACTAAGGGCCAATGTAGTACAAGTTCCGAAAGAGGCCCTGACAATTGACTAGGTGCTAGCTCACCCCTGTCAGGCCAGAAGAACTCAATCCGCCGCCATCCTTTCCAGGCCATTGCGGAATGACATTGCCCCAGGATGGCTCCACTAAGGCATAGTGTGAACTATGCTTCTACCACAGTGGGCTCTCCGAAACCGATGTTACTGGTTAGAATAAGCAACAGGGCTCTAGCTGGCTGTCAGTGGCAGATGCAGGAGGGCCGGAAGGCAGCCAACTCTCCATAGGAAACAACCCAGGGTAATGGATTGGAGACAGAAGCCTGAAATCATCACGTGCAGAAATGTCACTAAGGGCCAATGTAGTACAAGTTCCGAAAGAGGCCCTGACAATTGACTAGGTGCTAGCTCACCCCTGTCAGGCCAGAAGAACTCAATCCGCCGCCATCTTTCAAAGTCCATTGCGGAAAGACATTGTCCCAGGTTGGCTCCACTAAGGCATAGTGTGAACTATGCTTCTACCACAGTGGGCTCTCCGAAACCTATGTTACTGGTTAGAATAAGCAACAGGGCTTTAGCTGGCTGTCAGTGGCAGATGCAGGAGGGCCGTAAGGCAGCCAACTCTCCATAGGAAACAACCCAGGGTAATGGATTGGAGACAGAAGCCTGAAATCATCACGTGCAGAAATGTCACTAAGGGCCAATGTAGTACAAGTTCCGAAAGAGGCCCTGACAATTGACTAAGTGCTAGCTCACCCCTGCCAGGCCAGAAGAACGCAATCCGCCTCCATCCTTTCCAGGCCATTGCGGAATGACATTGCCCCAGGTTGGTTCCACCAAGGCATAGTGTGAACTATGCTTCTACCACAGTGGGCTCTCCGAAACCGATGTTACTGGTTAGAATAAGCAACAGGGCTCTAGCTGGCTGTCAGTGGCAGATGCAGGAGGGCGGGAAGGCAGCCAACTCTCCATAGGAAACAACCCAGGGTAATGGATTGGAGACAGAAGCCTGAAATCATCACGTGCAGAAATGTCACTAAGAGCCAATGTAGTACAAGTTCCGAAAGAGGTCTTGACAATTGACTAGGTGCTAGCTCACCGCTGCGAGGCCAGAAGAACGCAATCCGCCTCCATCCTTTCCAGGCCATTGCGGAATGACATTGCCCAGGTTGGCTCCACTAAGGCATAGTGTGAACTATGCTTCTACCACAGTGGGCTCTCCGAAACCGATGTTACTGTTTAGAATAAGCAACAGGGCTCTAGCTGGCTGTCAGTGGCAGATGCAGGAGGGCCGGAAGGCAGCCAACTCTCCATAGGAAACAACCCAGGGTAATGGATTGGAGACAGAAGCCTGAAATCATCACGTGCAGAAGTGTCACTAAGGGCCAATGTAGTACAAGTTCCGAAAGAGGCCCTGACAATTGACTAGGTGCTAGCTCTCCCCTGCCAGGCCAGAAGAACTCAATCCGCCGCCATCCTTCAAAGTCCATTGCGGAAAGACATTGTCCCAGGTTGGCTCCACTAAGGCATAGTGTGAACTATGCTTCTACCACAGTGGGCTCTCCGAAACCGATGTTACTGGTTAGAATAAGCAACAGGGCTTTAGCTGGCTGTCAGTGGCAGATGCAGGAGGGCCGGAAGGCAGCCAACTCTCCACAGGAAACAACCCAGGGTAATGGATTGGAGACAGAAGCCTGAAATCATCACGTGCAGAAATGTCACTAAGGGCCAATGTAGTACAAGTTCCGAAAGAGGCCCTGACAATTGACTAAGTGCTAGCTCACCCCTGCCAGGCCAGAGGAACGCAATCCGCCTCCATCCTTTCCAGGCCATTGCGGAATGACATTGCCCCAGGTTGGTTCCACTAAGGCATAGTGTGAACTATGCTTCTACCACAGTGGGCTCTCCGAAACCGATGTTACTGGTTAGAATAAGCAACAGGGCTCTAGCTGGCTGTCAGTGGCAGATGCAGGAGGGCGGGAAGGCAGCCAACTCTCCATAGGAAACAACCCAGGGTAATGGATTGGAGACAGAAGCCTGAAATCATCACGTGCAGAAATGTCACTAAGGGCCAATGTAGTACAAGTTCCGAAAGAGGTCTTGACAATTGACTAGGTGCTAGCTCACCGCTGCGAGGCCAGAAGAACGCAATCCGCCTCCATCCTTTCCAGGCCATTGCGGAATGACATTGCCCAGGTTGGCTCCACTAAGGCATAGTGTGAACTATGCTTCTACCACAGTGGGCTCTCCGAAACCGATGTTACTGGTTAGAATAAGCAACAGGGCTCTAGCTGGCTGTCAGTGGCAGATGCAGGAGGGCGGGAAGGCAGCCAACTCTCCATAGGAAACAACCCAGGGTAATGGATTGGAGACAGAAGCCTGAAATCATCACGTGCAGAAATGTCACTAAGGGCCAATGTAGTACAAGTTCTGAAAGAGGCCCTGACAATTGACTAGGTGCTAGCTCTCCCCTGCCAGGCCAGAAGAACTCAATCCGCCGCCATCCTTCCTAGGCCTTTGCGGAAAGACATTGCCCCAGGTTGGCTACACAAAGGCATAGTGTGAACTATGCTTCTACCACAGTGGGCTATCCGAAACCGATGTTACTGGTTAGAATAAGCAACAGGGCTCTAGCTGGCTGTCAGTGGCAGATGCAGGAGGGCGGGAAGGCAGCCAACTCTCCATAGGAAACAACCCAGGGTAATGGATTGGAGACAGAAGCCTGAAATCATCACGTGCAGAAATGTCACTAAGAGCCAATGTAGTACAAGTTCCGAAAGAGGTCTTGACAATTGACTAGGTGCTAGCTCACCGCTGCGAGGCCAGAAGAACGCAATCCGCCTCCATCCTTTCCAGGCCATTGCGGAATGACATTGCCCCAGGTTGGCTCCACTAAGGCATAGTGTGAACTATGCTTCTACCACAGTGGGCTCTCCGAAACCGATGTTACTGGTTAGAATAAGCAACAGGGCTCTAGCTGGCTGTCAGTGGCAGATGCAGGAGGGCGGGAAGGCAGCCAACTCTCCATAGGAAACAACCCAGGGTAATGGATTGGAGACAGAAGCCTGAAATCATCACGTGCAGAAATGTCACTAAGGGCCAATGTAGTACAAGTTCTGAAAGAGGCCCTGACAATTAACTAGGTGCTAGCTCTCCCCTGCCAGGCCAGAAGAACTCAATCCGCCGCCATCCTTCCTAGGCCTTTGCGGAAAGACATTGCCCCAGGTTGGCTACACAAAGGCATAGTGTGAACTATGCTTCTACCACAGTGGGCTATCCGAAACCGATGTTACTGGTTAGAATGAGCAACAGGGCTCTAGCTGGCTGTCAGTGGCAGATGCAGGAGGGCGGGAAGGCAGCCAACTCTCCACAGGAAACAACCCAGGGTAATGGATTGGAGAGAGAAGCCTGAAATCATCACGTGCAGAAATGTCACTAAGGGCCAATGTAGTACAAGTTCCGAAAGAGGCCCTGACAATTGACTAAGTGCTAGCTCACCCCTGCCAGGCCAGAAGAACGCAATCCGCCTCCATCCTTTCCAGGCCATTGCGGAATGACATTGCCCCAGGTTGGCTCCTCTAAGGCATAGTGTGAACTATGCTTCTACCACAGTGGGCTCTCCGAAACCGATGTTACTGGTTAGAATAAGCAACAGGGCTCTAGCTGGCTGTCAGTGGCAGATGCAGGAGGGCCGGAAGGCAGCCAACTCTCCATAGGAAACAACCCAGGGTAATGGATTGGAGACAGAAGCCTGAAATCATCACGTGAAGAAATGTCACTAAGGGCCAATGTAGTACAAGTTCCGAAAGAGGCCCTGACAATTTACTAGGTGCTAGCTCACCCCTGTCAGGCCAGAAGAACTCAATCCGCCGCCATCCTTCAAAGTCTATTGCGGAAAGACATTGTCCCAGGTTGGCTCCACTAAGGCATAGTGTGAACTATGCTTCTACCACAGTGGGCTCTCCGAAACCGATGTTACTGGTTAGAATAAGCAACAGGGCTCTAGCTAGCTGTCAGTGGCAGATGAAGGAGGGCCGGAAGGCAGCCAACTCTCCATAGGAAACAACCCAGGGTAATGGATTGGAGACAGAAGCCTGAAATCATCACGTGCAGAAATGTCACCAAGGGCCAATGTAGTACAAGTTCCGAAAGAGGCCCTGACAATTGATTAGGTGCTAGCTCACCCCTGTCAGGCCAGAAGAACTCAATCCGCCGCCATTCTACCCAGGCCATTGCGGAATGACATTGCCCAGGTTGGCTCCACTAAGGCATAGTGTGAACTATGCTTCTACCACAGTGGGCTCTCCGAAACCGATGTTACTGTTTAGAATAAGCAACAGGGCTCTAACTGGCTGTCAGTGGCAGATGCAGGAGGGCCGGAAGGCAGCCAACTCTCCATAGGAAACAACCCAGGGTAATGGATTGGAGACAGAAGCCTGAAATCATCACGTGCAGAAGTGTCACTAAGGGCCAATGTAGTACAAGTTCCGAAAGAGGCCCTGACAATTGACTAGGTGCTAGCTCACCCCTGTCAGGCCAGAAGAACTCAATCCGCCGCCATCCTTCAAAGTCCATTGCGGAAAGACATTGTCCCAGGTTGGCTCCACTAAGGCATAGTGTGAACTATGCTTCTACCACAGTGGGCTCTCCAAAACCGATGTTACTGGTTAGAATAAGCAACAGGGCTTTAGCTGGCTGTCAGTCGCAGATGCAGGAGGGCCGGAAGGCAGCCAACTATCCACAGGAAACAACCCAGGGTAATGGATTGGAGACAGAAGCCTGAAATCATCACGTGCAGAAATGTCACTAAGGGCCAATGTAGTACAAGTTCCGAAAGAGGCCCTGACAATTGACTAAGTGCTAGCTCACCCCTGCCAGGCCAGAGGAACGCAATCCGCCTCCATCCTTTCCAGGCCATTGCGGAATGACATTGCCCCAGGTTGGTTCCACTAAGGCATAGTGTGAACTATGCTTCTACCACAGTGGGCTCTCCGAAACCGATGTTACTGGTTAGAATAAGCAACAGGGCTCTAACTGGCTGTCAGTGGCAGATGCAGGAGGGCGGGAAGGCAGCCAACTCTCCATAGGAAACAACCCAGGGTAATGGATTGGAGACAGAAGCCTGAAATCATCACGTGCAGAAATGTCACTAAGGGCCAATGTAGTACAAGTTCCGAAAGAGGTCTTGACAATTGACTAGGTGCTAGCTCACCGCTGCGAGGCCAGAAGAACGCAATCCGCCTCCATCCTTTCCAGGCCATTGCGGAATGACATTGCCCAGGTTGGCTCCACTAAGGCATAGTGTGAACTATGCTTCTACCACAGTGGGCTCTCCGAAACCGATGTTACTGGTTAGAATAAGCAACAGGGCTCTAGCTGGCTGTCAGTGGCAGATGCAGGAGGGCGGGAAGGCAGCCAACTCTCCATAGGAAACAACCCAGGGTAATGGATTGGAGACAGAAGCCTGAAATCATCACGTGCAGAAATGTCACTAAGGGCCAATGTAGTACAAGTTCTGAAAGAGGCCCTGACAATTGACTAGGTGCTAGCTCTCCCCTGCCAGGCCAGAAGAACTCAATCCGCCGCCATCCTTCCTAGGCCTTTGCGGAAAGACATTGCCCCAGGTTGGCTACACAAAGGCATAGTGTGAACTATGCTTCTACCACAGTGGGCTATCCGAAACCGATGTTACTGGTTAGAATAAGCAACAGGGCTCTAGCTGGCTGTCAGTGGCAGATGCAGGAGGGCGGGAAGGCAGCCAACTCTCCACAGGAAACAACCCAGGGTAATGGATTGGAGACAGAAGCCTGAAATCATCACGTGCAGAAATGTCACTAAGGGCCAATGTAGTACAAGTTCCGAAAGAGGTCTTGACAATTGACTACGTGCTAGCTCACCGCTGCGAGGCCAGAAGAACGCAATCCACATCCATCCTTTCCAGGCCATTGCGGAATGACATTGCCCAGGTTGGCTCCACTAAGGCATAGTGTGAACTATGCTTCTACCACAGTGGGCTCTCCGAAACCGATGTTACTGGTTAGAATAAGCAACAGGGCTCTAGCTGGCTGTCAGTGGCAGATGAAGGAGGGCCGGAAGGCAGCCAACTCTCCATAGGAAACAACCCAGGGTAATGGATTGGAGACAGAAGCCTGAAATCATCACGTGCAGAAATGTCACTAAGGGCCAATGTAGTACAAGTTCCGAAAGAGGCCCTGACAATTGACTAGGTGCTAGCTCACACCTGCCAGGCCAGAAGAACTCAATCCGCCGCCATCCTTCAAAGTCCATTGCGGAAAGACATTGTCCCAGGTTGGCTCCACTAAGGCATAGTGTGAACTATGCTTCTACCACAGTGGGCTCTCCGAAACCGATGTTACTGGTTAGAATAAGCAACAGGGCTCTAGCTTGCTGTCAGTGGCAGATGAAGGAGGGCCGGATGGCAGCCAACTCTCCATAGGAAACAACCCAGGGTAATGGATTGGAGACAGAAGCCTGAAATCATCACGTGCAGAAATGTCACTAAGGGCCAATGTAGTACAAGTTCCGAAAGAGGCCCTGACAATTGACTAGGTGCTAGCTCACCCCTGTCAGGCCAGAAGAACTCAATCCGCCGCCACCCTTCAAAGTCCATTGCGGAAAGACATTGTCCCAGGTTGGCTCCACTAATGCATAGTGTGAACTATGCTTCTACCACAGTGGGCTCTCCGAAACCGATGTTACTGGTTAGAATAAGCAACAGGGCTCTAGCTGGCTGTCAGTGGCAGATGAAGGAGGGCCGGAAGGCAGCCAACTCTCCATAGGAAACAACCCAGGGTAATGGATTGGAGACAGAAGCCTGAAATCATCACGAGCAGAAATGTCACTAAGGGCCAATGTAGTACAAGTTCTGAAAGAGGCCCTGACAATTGACTAGGTGCTAGCTCTCCCCTGCCAGGCCAGAAGAACTCAATCCGCCGCCATCCTTCCTAGGCCTTTGCGGAAAGACATTGCCCCAGGTTGGCTACACAAAGGCATAGTGTGAACTATGCTTCTACCACAGTGGGCTATCCGAAACCGATGTTACTGGTTAGAATAAGCAACAGGGCTCTAGCAGGCTGTCAGTGGCAGATGCAGGAGGGCGGGAAGGCAGCCAACTCTCCACAGGAAACAACCCAGGGTAATGGATTGGAGACAGAAGCCTGAAATCATCACGTGCAGAAATGTCACTAAGGGCCAATGTAGTACAAGTTCCGAAAGAGGCCCTGACAATTGACTAAGTGCTAGCTCACCCCTGCCAGGCCAGAAGAACGCAATCCGCCTCCATCCTTTCCAGGCCATTGCGGAATGACATTGCCCAGGTTGGCTCCACTAAGGCATAGTGTGAACTATGCTTCTACCACAGTGGGCTCTCCGAAACCGATGTTACTGGTTAGAATAAGCAACAGGGCTCTAGCTGGCTGTCAGTGGCAGATGCAGGAGGGCGGGAAGGCAGCCAACTCTCCATAGGAAACAACCCAGGGTAATGGATTGGAGACAGAAGCCTGAAATCATCACGTGCAGAAATGTCACTAAGGGCCAATGTAGTACAAGTTCTGAAAGAGGCCCTGACAATTGACTAGGTGCTAGCTCTCCTCTGCCAGGCCAGAAGAACTCAATCCGCCGCCATCCTTCCTAGGCCTTTGCGGAAAGACATTGCCCCAGGTTGGCTACACAAAGGCATAGTGTGAACTATGCTTCTACCACAGTGGGCTCTCCGAAACCGATGTTACTGGTTAGAATAAGCAACAGGGCTCTAGCTGGCTGTCAGTGGCAGATGCAGGAGGGCGGGAAGGCAGCCAACTCTCCACAGGAAACAACCCAGGGTAATGGATTGGAGACAGAAGCCTGAAATCATCACGTGCAGAAATGTCACTAAGGGCCAATGTAGTACAAGTTCCGAAAGAGGCCCTGACAATTGACTAGGTGCTAGCTCACCCCTGCCAGGCCAGAAGAACTCAATCCGCCGCCATCCTTCAAAGTCCATTGCGGAAAGATATTGTCCCTGGTTGGCTCCACTAAGGCATAGTGTGAACTATGCTTCTACCACAGTGGGCTCTCCGAAACCGATGTTACTGGTTAGGATAAGCAACAGGGCTCTAGCTGGCTGTCAGTGGCAGATGAAGGAGGGCCGGAAGGCAGCCAACTCTCCATAGGAAACAACCCAGGGTAATGGATTGGAGACAGAAGCCTGAAATCATCACGTGCAGAAATGTCACTAAGGGCCAATGTAGTACAAGTTCCGAAAGAGGCCCTGACAATTGACTAGGTGCTAGCTCACCCCTGTCAGGCCAGAAGAACTCAATCCTCCGCCATCCTTCACAGGCCATTGCGGAATGACATTGCCCAGGTTGGCTCCACTAAGGCATAGTGTGAACTATGCTTCTACCACAGTGGGCTCTCCGAAACCGATGTTACTGGTTAGAATAAGCAACAGGGCTCTAGCTGGCTGTCAGTGGCAGATGCAGGAGGGCCGGAAGGCAGCCAACTCTCCATAGGAAACAACCCAGGGTAATGGATTGGAGACAGAAGCCTGAAATCATCACGTGCAGAAATGTCACTAAGGGCCAATGTAGTACAAGTTCCGAAAGAGGTCTTGACAATTGACTACGTGCTAGCTCACCGCTGCGAGGCCAGAAGAACGCAATCCACCTCCATCCTTTCCAGGCCATTGCGGAATGACATTGCCCAGGTTGGCTCCACTAAGGCATAGTGTGAACTATGCTTCTACCACAGTGGGCTCTCCGAAACCGATGTTACTGGTTAGAATAAGCAACAGGGCTCTAGCTGGCTGTCAGTGGCAGATGAAGGAGGGCCGGAAGGCAGCCAACTCTCCATAGGAAACAACCCAGGGTAATGGATTGGAGACAGAAGCCTGAAATCATCACGTGCAGAAATGTCACTAAGGGCCAATGTAGTCCAAGTTCCGAAAGAGGCCCTGACAATTGACTAGGTGCTAGCTCACACCTGCCAGGCCAGAAGAACTCAATCCGCCGCCATCCTTCAAAGTCCATTGCGGAAAGACATTGTCCCAGGTTGGCTCCACTAAGGCATAGTGTGAACTATGCTTCTACCACAGTGGGCTCTCCGAAACCGATGTTACTGGTTAGAATAAGCAACAGGGCTCTAGCTTGCTGTCAGTGGCAGATGAAGGAGGGCCGGATGGCAGCCAACTCTCCATAGGAAACAACCCAGGGTAATGGATTGGAGACAGAAGCCTGAAATCATCACGTGCAGAAATGTCACTAAGGGCCAATGTAGTACAAGTTCCGAAAGAGGCCCTGACAATTGACTAGGTGCTAGCTCACCCCTGTCAGGCCAGAAGAACTCAATCCGCCGCCACCCTTCAAAGTCCATTGCGGAAAGACATTGTCCCAGGTTGGCTCCACTAATGCATAGTGTGAACTATGCTTCTACCACAGTGGGCTCTCCGAAACCGATGTTACTGGTTAGAATAAGCAACAGGGCTCTAGCTGGCTGTCAGTGGCAGATGAAGGAGGGCCGGAAGGCAGCCAACTCTCCATAGGAAACAACCCAGGGTAATGGATTGGAGACAGAAGCCTGAAATCATCACGTGCAGAAATGTCACTAAGGGCCAATGTAGTACAAGTTCTGAAAGAGGCCCTGACAATTGACTAGGTGCTAGCTCTCCCCTGCCAGGCCAGAAGAACTCAATCCGCCGCCATCCTTCCTAGGCCTTTGCGGAAAGACATTGCCCCAGGTTGGCTACACAAAGGCATAGTGTGAACTATGCTTCTACCACAGTGGGCTATCCGAAACCGATGTTACTGGTTAGAATAAGCAACAGGGCTCTAGCAGGCTGTCAGTGGCAGATGCAGGAGGGCGGGAAGGCAGCCAACTCTCCACAGGAAACAACCCAGGGTAATGGATTGGAGACAGAAGCCTGAAATCATCACGTGCAGAAATGTCACTAAGGGCCAATGTAGTACAAGTTCCGAAAGAGGCCCTGACAATTGACTAAGTGCTAGCTCACCCCTGCCAGGCCAGAAGAACGCAATCCGCCTCCATCCTTTCCAGGCCATTGCGGAATGACATTGCCCAGGTTGGCTCCACTAAGGCATAGTGTGAACTATGCTTCTACCACAGTGGGCTCTCCGAAACCGATGTTACTGGTTAGAATAAGCAACAGGGCTCTAGCTGGCTGTCAGTGGCAGATGCAGGAGGGCGGGAAGGCAGCCAACTCTCCATAGGAAACAACCCAGGGTAATGGATTGGAGACAGAAGCCTGAAATCATCACGTGCAGAAATGTCACTAAGGGCCAATGTAGTACAAGTTCTGAAAGAGGCCCTGACAATTGACTAGGTGCTAGCTCTCCTCTGCCAGGCCAGAAGAACTCAATCCGCCGCCATCCTTCCTAGGCCTTTGCGGAAAGACATTGCCCCAGGTTGGCTACACAAAGGCATAGTGTGAACTATGCTTCTACCACAGTGGGCTCTCCGAAACCGATGTTACTGGTTAGAATAAGCAACAGGGCTCTAGCTGGCTGTCAGTGGCAGATGCAGGAGGGCCGGAAGGCAGCCAACTCTCCACAGGAAACAACCCAGGGTAATGGATTGGAGACAGAAGCCTGAAATCATCACGTGCAGAAATGTCACTAAGGGCCAATGTAGTACAAGTTCCGAAAGAGGCCCTGACAATTGACTAGGTGCTAGCTCACCCCTGCCAGGCCAGAAGAACTCAATCCGCCGCCATCCTTCAAAGTCCATTGCGGAAAGATATTGTCCCTGGTTGGCTCCACTAAGGCATAGTGTGAACTATGCTTCTACCACAGTGGGCTCTCCGAAACCGATGTTACTGGTTAGGATAAGCAACAGGGCTCTAGCTGGCTGTCAGTGGCAGATGAAGGAGGGCCGGAAGGCAGCCAACTCTCCATAGGAAACAACCCAGGGTAATGGATTGGAGACAGAAGCCTGAAATCATCACGTGCAGAAATGTCACTAAGGGCCAATGTAGTACAAGTTCCGAAAGAGGCCCTGACAATTGACTAGGTGCTAGCTCACCCCTGTCAGGCCAGAAGAACTCAATCCGCCGCCATCCTTCACAGGCCATTGCGGAATGACATTGCCCAGGTTGGCTCCACTAAGGCATAGTGTGAACTATGCTTCTACCACAGTGGGCTCTCCGAAACCGATGTTACTGGTTAGAATAAGCAACAGGGCTCTAGCTGGCTGTCAGTGGCAGATGCAGGAGGGCCGGAAGGCAGCCAACTCTCCATAGGAAACAACCCAGGGTAATGGATTGGAGACAGAAGCCTGAAATCATCACGTGCAGAAATGTCACTAAGGGCCAATGTAGTACAAGTTCCGAAAGAGGTCTTGACAATTGACTACGTGCTAGCTCACCGCTGCGAGGCCAGAAGAACGCAATCCACCTCCATCCTTTCCAGGCCATTGCGGAATGACATTGCCCAGGTTGGCTCCACTAAGGCATAGTGTGAACTATGCTTCTACCACAGTGGGCTCTCCGAAACCGATGTTACTGGTTAGAATAAGCAACAGGGCTCTAGCTGGCTGTCAGTGGCAGATGAAGGAGGGCCGGAAGGCAGCCAACTCTCCATAGGAAACAACCCAGGGTAATGGATTGGAGACAGAAGCCTGAAATCATCACGTGCAGAAATGTCACTAAGGGCCAATGTAGTACAAGTTCCGAAAGAGGCCCTGACAATTGACTAGGTGCTAGCTCACACCTGCCAGGCCAGAAGAACTCAATCCGCCGCCATCCTTCAAAGTCCATTGCGGAAAGACATTGTCCCAGGTTGGCTCCACTAAGGCATAGTGTGAACTATGCTTCTACCACAGTGGGCTCTCCGAAACCGATGTTACTGGTTAGAATAAGCAACAGGGCTCTAGCTTGCTGTCAGTGGCAGATGAAGGAGGGCCGGATGGCAGCCAACTCTCCATAGGAAACAACCCAGGGTAATGGATTGGAGACAGAAGCCTGAAATCATCACGTGCAGAAATGTCACTAAGGGCCAATGTAGTACAAGTTCCGAAAGAGGCCCTGACAATTGACTAGGTGCTAGCTCACCCCTGTCAGGCCAGAAGAACTCAATCCGCCGCCACCCTTCAAAGTCCATTGCGGAAAGACATTGTCCCAGGTTGGCTCCACTAATGCATAGTGTGAACTATGCTTCTACCACAGTGGGCTCTCCGAAACCGATGTTACTGGTTAGAATAAGCAACAGGGCTCTAGCTGGCTGTCAGTGGCAGATGAAGGAGGGCCGGAAGGCAGCCAACTCTCCATAGGAAACAACCCAGGGTAATGGATTGGAGACAGAAGCCTGAAATCATCACGTGCAGAAATGTCACTAAGGGCCAATGTAGTACAAGTTCTGAAAGAGGCCCTGACAATTGACTAGGTGCTAGCTCTCCCCTGCCAGGCCAGAAGAACTCAATCCGCCGCCATCCTTCCTAGGCCTTTGCGGAAAGACATTGCCCCAGGTTGGCTACACAAAGGCATAGTGTGAACTATGCTTCTACCACAGTGGGCTATCCGAAACCGATGTTACTGGTTAGAATAAGCAACAGGGCTCTAGCAGGCTGTCAGTGGCAGATGCAGGAGGGCGGGAAGGCAGCCAACTCTCCACAGGAAACAACCCAGGGTAATGGATTGGAGACAGAAGCCTGAAATCATCACGTGCAGAAATGTCACTAAGGGCCAATGTAGTACAAGTTCCGAAAGAGGCCCTGACAATTGACTAAGTGCTAGCTCACCCCTGCCAGGCCAGAAGAACGCAATCCGCCTCCATCCTTTCCAGGCCATTGCGGAATGACATTGCCCAGGTTGGCTCCACTAAGGCATAGTGTGAACTATGCTTCTACCACAGTGGGCTCTCCGAAACCGATGTTACTGGTTAGAATAAGCAACAGGGCTCTAGCTGGCTGTCAGTGGCAGATGCAGGAGGGCGGGAAGGCAGCCAACTCTCCATAGGAAACAACCCAGGGTAATGGATTGGAGACAGAAGCCTGAAATCATCACGTGCAGAAATGTCACTAAGGGCCAATGTAGTACAAGTTCTGAAAGAGGCCCTGACAATTGACTAGGTGCTAGCTCTCCTCTGCCAGGCCAGAAGAACTCAATCCGCCGCCATCCTTCCTAGGCCTTTGCGGAAAGACATTGCCCCAGGTTGGCTACACAAAGGCATAGTGTGAACTATGCTTCTACCACAGTGGGCTCTCCGAAACCGATGTTACTGGTTAGAATAAGCAACAGGGCTCTAGCTGGCTGTCAGTGGCAGATGCAGGAGGGCGGGAAGGCAGCCAACTCTCCACAGGAAACAACCCAGGGTAATGGATTGGAGACAGAAGCCTGAAATCATCACGTGCAGAAATGTCACTAAGGGCCAATGTAGTACAAGTTCCGAAAGAGGCCCTGACAATTGACTAGGTGCTAGCTCACCCCTGCCAGGCCAGAAGAACTCAATCCGCCGCCATCCTTCAAAGTCCATTGCGGAAAGATATTGTCCCTGGTTGGCTCCACTAAGGCATAGTGTGAACTATGCTTCTACCACAGTGGGCTCTCCGAAACCGATGTTACTGGTTAGGATAAGCAACAGGGCTCTAGCTGGCTGTCAGTGGCAGATGAAGGAGGGCCGGAAGGCAGCCAACTCTCCATAGCAAACAACCTAGGGTAATGGATTGGAGACAGAAGCCTGGAATCATCACGTGCAGAAATGTCACTAAGGGCCAATGTAGTACAAGTTCCGAAAGAGGTCTTGACAATTGACTACGTGCTAGCTCACTGCTGCGAGGCCAGAAGAACGCAATCCGCCTCCATCCTTTCCAGGCCATTGCGGAATGACATTGCCCAGGTTGGCTCCACTAAGGCATAGTGTGAACTATGCTTCTACCACAGTGGGCTCTCCGAAACCGATGTTACTGGTTAGAATAAGCAACAGGGCTCTAGCTGGCTGTCAGTGGCAGATGCAGGAGGGCGGGAAGGCAGCCAACTCTCCACAGGAAACAACCCAGGGTAATGGATTGGAGACAGAAGCCTGAAATCATCACATGCAGAAATGTCACTAAGGGCCAATGTAGTACAAGTCTTAAAGAGGCCCTGACAATTGACTAGGTGCTAGCTCACCCCTGTCAGGCCAGAAGAACTCAATCCGCCGCCATCCTTCACAGGCCATTGCGGAATGACATTGCCCAGGTTGGCTCCACTAAGGCATAGTGTGAACTATGCTTCTACCACAGTGGGCTCTCCGAAACCGATGTTACTGGTTAGAATAAGCAACAGGGCTCTAGCTGGCTGTCAGTGGCAGATGCAGGAGGGCCGGAAGGCAGCCAACTCTCCATAGGAAACAACCCAGGGTAATGGATTGGAGACAGAAGCCTGAAATCATCACGTGCAGAAATGTCACTAAGGGCCAATGTAGTACAAGTTCCGAAAGAGGTCTTGACAATTGACTACGTGCTAGCTCACCGCTGCGAGGCCAGAAGAACGCAATCCACCTCCATCCTTTCCAGGCCATTGCGGAATGACATTGCCCAGGTTGGCTCCACTAAGGCATAGTGTGAACTATGCTTCTACCACAGTGGGCTCTCCGAAACCGATGTTACTGGTTAGAATAAGCAACAGGGCTCTAGCTGGCTGTCAGTGGCAGATGAAGGAGGGCCGGAAGGCAGCCAACTCTCCATAGGAAACAACCCAGGGTAATGGATTGGAGACAGAAGCCTGAAATCATCACGTGCAGAAATGTCACTAAGGGCCAATGTAGTACAAGTTCCGAAAGAGGCCCTGACAATTGACTAGGTGCTAGCTCACACCTGCCAGGCCAGAAGAACTCAATCCGCCGCCATCCTTCAAAGTCCATTGCGGAAAGAGATTGTCCCAGGTTGGCTCCACTAAGGCATAGTGTGAACTATGCTTCTACCACAGTGGGCTCTCCGAAACCGATGTTACTGGTTAGAATAAGCAACAGGGCTCTAGCTTGCTGTCAGTGGCAGATGAAGGAGGGCCGGATGGCAGCCAACTCTCCATAGGAAACAACCCAGGGTAATGGATTGGAGACAGAAGCCTGAAATCATCACGTGCAGAAATGTCACTAAGGGCCAATGTAGTACAAGTTCCGAAAGAGGCCCTGACAATTGACTAGGTGCTAGCTCACCCCTGTCAGGCCAGAAGAACTCAATCCGCCGCCACCCTTCAAAGTCCATTGCGGAAAGACATTGTCCCAGGTTGGCTCCACTAATGCATAGTGTGAACTATGCTTCTACCACAGTGGGCTCTCCGAAACCGATGTTACTGGTTAGAATAAGCAACAGGGCTCTAGCTGGCTGTCAGTGGCAGATGAAGGAGGGCCGGAAGGCAGCCAACTCTCCATAGGAAACAACCCAGGGTAATGGATTGGAGACAGAAGCCTGAAATCATCACGTGCAGAAATGTCACTAAGGGCCAATGTAGTACAAGTTCTGAAAGAGGCCCTGACAATTGACTAGGTGCTAGCTCTCCCCTGCCAGGCCAGAAGAACTCAATCCGCCGCCATCCTTCCTAGGCCTTTGCGGAAAGACATTGCCCCAGGTTGGCTACACAAAGGCATAGTGTGAACTATGCTTCTACCACAGTGGGCTATCCGAAACCGATGTTACTGGTTAGAATAAGCAACAGGGCTCTAGCAGGCTGTCAGTGGCAGATGCAGGAGGGCGGGAAGGCAGCCAACTCTCCACAGGAAACAACCCAGGGTAATGGATTGGAGACAGAAGCCTGAAATCATCACGTGCAGAAATGTCACTAAGGGCCAATGTAGTACAAGTTCCGAAAGAGGCCCTGACAATTGACTAGGTGCTAGCTCTCCTCTGCCAGGCCAGAAGAACTCAATCCGCCGCCATCCTTCCTAGGCCTTTGCAGAAAGACATTGCCCCAGGTTGGCTACACAAAGGCATAGTGTGAACTATGCTTCTACCACAGTGGGCTCTCCGAAACCGATGTTACTGGTTAGAATAAGCAACAGGGCTCTAGCTGGCTGTCAGTGGCAGATGCAGGAGGGCGGGAAGGCAGCCAACTCTCCACAGGAAACAACCCAGGGTAATGGATTGGAGACAGAAGCCTGAAGTCATCACGTGCAGAAATGTCACTAAGGGCCAATGTAGTACAAGTTCCGAAAGAGGCCCTGACAATTGACTAGGTGCTAGCTCACCCCTGCCAGGCCAGAAGAACTCAATCCGCCGCCATCCTTCAAAGTCCATTGCGGAAAGATATTGTCCCTGGTTGGCTCCACTAAGGCATAGTGTGAACTATGCTTCTACCACAGTGGGCTCTCCGAAACCGATGTTACTGGTTAGGATAAGCAACAGGGCTCTAGCTGGCTGTCAGTGGCAGATGAAGGAGGGCCGGAAGGCAGCCAACTCTCCATAGGAAACAACCCAGGGTAATGGATTGGAGACAGAAGCCTGAAATCATCACGTGCAGAAATGTCACTAAGGGCCAATGTAGTACAAGTTCCGAAAGAGGCCCTGACAATTGACTAGGTGCTAGCTCACCCCTGTCAGGCCAGAAGAACTCAATCCGCCGCCATCCTTCACAGGCCATTGCGGAATGACATTGCCCAGGTTGGCTCCACTAAGGCATAGTGTGAACTATGCTTCTACCACAGTGGGCTCTCCGAAACCGATGTTACTGGTTAGAATAAGCAAAAGGGCTCTAGCTGGCTGTCAGTGGCAGATGCAGGAGGGCCGGAAGGCAGCCAACTCTCCATAGGAAACAACCCAGGGTAATGGATTGGAGACAGAAGCCTGAAATCATCACGTGCAGAAATGTCACTAAGGGCCAATGTAGTACAAGTTCCGAAAGAGGTCTTGACAATTGACTACGTGCTAGCTCACCGCTGCGCGGCCAGAAGAACGCAATCCACCTCCATCCTTTCCAGGCCATTGCGGAATGACATTGCCCAGGTTGGCTCCACTAAGGCATAGTGTGAACTATGCTTCTACCACAGTGGGCTCTCCGAAACCGATGTTACTGGTTAGAATAAGCAACAGGGCTCTAGCTGGCTGTCAGTGGCAGATGAAGGAGGGCCGGAAGGCAGCCAACTCTCCATAGGAAACAACCCAGGGTAATGGATTGGAGACAGAAGCCTGAAATCATCACGTGCAGAAATGTCACTAAGGGCCAATGTAGTACAAGTTCCGAAAGAGGCCCTGACAATTGACTAGGTGCTAGCTCACACCTGCCAGGCCAGAAGAACTCAATCCGCCGCCATCCTTCAAAGTCCATTGCGGAAAAACATTGTCCCAGGTTGGCTCCACTAAGGCATAGTGTGAACTATGCTTCTACCACAGTGGGCTATCCGAAACCGACGTTACTGGTTAGAATAAGCAACAGGGCTCTAGCTGGCTGTCAGTGGCAGATGCAGGAGGGCGGGAAGGCAGCCAACTCTGCACAGGAAACAACCCAGGGTAATGGATTGGAGACAGAAGCCTGAAATCATCACGTGCAGAAATGTCACTAAGGGCCAATGTAGTACAAGTTCCGAAAGAGGCCCTGACAATTGACTAAGTGCTAGCTCACCCCTGCCAGGCCAGAAGAACGCAATCCGCCTCCATCCTTTCCAGGCCATTGCGGAATGACATTGCCCAGGTTGGCTCCACTAAGGCATAGTGTGAACTATGCTTCTACCACAGTGGGCTCTCCGAAACCGATGTTACTGGTTAGAATAAGCAACAGGGCTCTAGCTGGCTGTCAGTGGCAGATGCAGGAGGGCGGGAAGGCAGCCAACTCTCCATAGGAAACAACCCAGGGTAATGGATTGGAGACAGAAGCCTGAAATCATCACGTGCAGAAATGTCACTAAGGGCCAATGTAGTACAAGTTCTGAAAGAGGCCCTGACAATTGACTAGGTGCTAGCTCTCCCCTGCCAGGCCAGAAGAACTCAATCCGCCGCCATCCTTCCTAGGCCTTTGCGGAAAGACATTGCCCCAGGTTGGCTACACAAAGGCATAGTGTGAACTATGCTTCTACCACAGTGGGCTATCCGAAAACGATGTTACTGGTTAGAATAAGCAACAGGGCTCTAGCAGGCTGTCAGTGGCAGATGCAGGAGGGCGGGAAGGCAGCCAACTCTCCACAGGAAACAACCCAGGGTAATGGATTGGAGACAGAAGCCTGAAATCATCACGTGCAGAAATGTCACTAAGGGCCAATGTAGTACAAGTTCCGAAAGAGGCCCTGACAATTGACTAAGTGCTAGCTCACCCCTGCCAGGCCAGAAGAACGCAATCCGCCTCCATCCTTTCCAGGCCATTGCGGAATGACATTGCCCAGGTTGGCTCCACTAAGGCATAGTGTGAACTATGCTTCTACCACAGTGGGCTCTCCGAAACCGATGTTACTGGTTAGAATAAGCAACAGGGCTCTAGCTGGCTGTCAGTGGCAGATGCAGGAGGGCGGGAAGGCAGCCAACTCTCCATAGGAAACAACCCAGGGTAATGGATTGGAGACAGAAGCCTGAAATCATCACGTGCAGAAATGTCACTAAGGGCCAATGTAGTACAAGTTCTGAAAGAGGCCCTGACAATTGACTAGGTGCTAGCTCTACTCTGCAAGGCCAGAAGAACTCAATCCGCCGCCATCCTTCCTAGGCCTTTGCGGAAAGACATTGCCCCAGGTTGGCTACACAAAGGCATAGTGTGAACTATGCTTCTACCACAGTGGGCTCTCTGAAACCGATGTTACTGGTTAGAATAAGCAACAGGGCTCTAGCTGGCTGTCAGTGGCAGATGCAGGAGGGCGGGAAGGCAGCCAACTCTCCACAGGAAACAACCCAGGGTAATGGATTGGAGACAGAAGCCTGAAATCATCACGTGCAGAAATGTCACTAAGGGCCAATGTAGTACAAGTTCCGAAAGAGGCCCTGACAATTGACTAGGTGCTAGCTCACACCTGCCAGGCCAGAAGAACTCAATCCGCCGCCATCCTTCAAAGTCCATTGCGGAAAGACATTGTCCCAGGTTGGCTCCACTAAGGCATAGTGTGAACTATGCTTCTACCACAGTGGGCTATCCGAAACCGATGTTACTGGTTAGAATAAGCAACAGGGCTCTAGCAGGCTGTCAGTGGCAGATGCAGGAGGGCGGGAAGGCAGCCAACTCTCCACAGGAAACAACCCAGGGTAATGGATTGGAGACAGAAGCCTGAAATCATCACGTGCAGAAATGTCACTAAGGGCCAATGTAGTACAAGTTCCGAAAGAGGCCCTGACAATTGACTAAGTGCTAGCTCACCCCTGCCAGGCCAGAAGAACGCAATCCGCCTACATCCTTTCCAGGCCATTGCGGAATGACATTGCCCAGGTTGGCTCCACTAAGGCATAGTGTGAACTATGCTTCTACCACAGTGGGCTCTCCGAAACCGATGTTACTGGTTAGAATAAGCAACAGGGCTCTAGCTGGCTGTCAGTGGCAGATGCAGGAGGGCGGGAAGGCAGCCAACTCTCCATAGGAAACAACCCAGGGTAATGGATTGGAGACAGAAGCCTGAAATCATCACGTGCAGAAATGTCACTAAGGGCCAATGTAGTACAAGTTCTGAAAGAGGCCCTGACAATTGACTAGGTGCTAGCTCTCCTCTGCCAGGCCAGAAGAACTCAGTCCGCCGCCATCCTTCCTAGGCCTTTGCGGAAAGACATTGCCCCAGGTTGGCTACACAAAGGCATAGTGTGAACTATGCTTCTACCACAGTGGGCTCTCTGAAACCGATGTTACTGGTTAGAATAAGCAACAGGGCTCTAGCTGGCTGTCAGTGGCAGATGCAGGAGGGCGGGAAGGCAGCCAACTCTCCACAGGAAACAACCCAGGGTAATGGATTGGAGACAGAAGCCTGAAATCATCACGTGCAGAAATGTCACTAAGGGCCAATGTAGTACAAGTTCCGAAAGAGGCCCTGACAATTGACTAGGTGCTAGCTCACACCTGCCAGGCCAGAAGAACTCAATCCGCCGCCATCCTTCAAAGTCCATTGCGGAAAGACATTGTCCCTGGTTGGCTCCACTAAGGCATAGTGTGAACTATGCTTCTACCACAGTGGGCTCTCCGAAACCGATGTTACTGGTTAGGATAAGCAACAGGGCTCTAGCTGGCTGTCAGTGGCAGATGAAGGAGGGCCGGAAGGCAGCCAACTCTCAATAGGAAACAACCCAGCGTAATGGATTGGAGACAGAAGCCTGAAATCATCACGTGCAGAAATGTCACTAAGGGCCAATGTAGTACAAGTTCCGAAAGAGGCCCTGACAATTGACTAGGTGCTAGCTCACCCCTGTCAGGCCAGAAGAACTCAATCCGCCGCCGTCCTTTCCAGGCCATTGCGGAATGACATTGCCCAGGTTGGCTCCACTAAGGCATAGTGTGAACTATGCTTCTACCACAGTGGGCTCTCCGAAACCGATGTTACTGGTTAGAATAAGCAACAGGGCTCTAGCTGGCTGTCAGTGGCAGATGAAGGAGGGCCGGAAGGCAGCCAACTCTCCATAGGAAACAACCCAGGGTAATGGATTGGAGACAGAAGCCTGAAATCATCACGTGCAGAAATGTCACTAAGGGCCAATGTAGTACAAGTTCCGAAAGAGGCCCTGACAATTGACTAGGTGCTAGCTCACACCTGCCAGGCCAGAAGAACTCAATCCGCCGCCATCCTTCAAAGTCCATTGCGGAAAGACATTGTCCCAGGTTGGCTCCACTAAGGCATAGTGTGAACTATGCTTCTACCACAGTGGGCTCTCCGAAACCGACGTTACTGGTTAGAATAAGCAACAGGGCTCTAGCTGGCTGTCAGTGGCAGATGAAGGAGGGCCGGAAGGCAGCCAACTCTCCATAGGAAACAACCCAGGGTAATGGATTGGAGACAGAAGCCTGAAATCATCACGTGCAGAAATGTCACTAAGGGCCAATGTAGTACAAGTTCCGAAAGAGGCCCTGACAATTGACTAGGTGCTAGCTCACCCCTGTCAGGCCAGAAGAACTCAATCCGCCGCCATCCTTTCCAGGCCATTGCGGAATGACATTGCCCCAGGTTGGCTCCACTAAGGCATAGTGTGAACTATGCTTCTACCACAGTGGGCTCTCCGAAACCGATGTTACTGGTTAGAATAAGCAACAGGGCTCTAGCTGGCTGTCAGTGGCAGATGAAGGAGGGCCGGAAGGCAGCCAACTCTCCATAGGAAACAACCCAGGGTAATGGATTGGAGACAGAAGCCTGAAATCATCACGTGCAGAAATGTCACTAAGGGCCAATGTAGTACAAGTTCTGAAAGAGGCCCTGACAATTGACTAGGTGCTAGCTCTCCTCTGCAAGGCCAGAAGAACTCAATCCGCCGCCATCCTTCCTAGGCCTTTGCGGAAAGACATTGCCCCAGGTTGGCTACACAAAGGCATAGTGTGAACTATGCTTCTACCACAGTGGGCTCTCTGAAACCGATGTTACTGGTTAGAATAAGCAACAGGGCTCTAGCTGGCTGTCAGTGGCAGATGCAGGAGGGCGGGAAGGCAGCCAACTCTCCACAGGAAACAACCCAGGGTAATGGATTGGAGACAGAAGCCTGAAATCATCACGTGCAGAAATGTCACTAAGGGCCAATGTAGTACAAGTTCCGAAAGAGGCCCTGACAATTGACTAGGTGCTAGCTCACACCTGCCAGGCCAGAAGAACTCAATCCGCCGCCATCCTTCAAAGTCCATTGCGGAAAGACATTGTCCCAGGTTGGCTCCACTAAGGCATAGTGTGAACTATGCTTCTACCACAGTGGGCTATCCGAAACCGATGTTACTGGTTAGAATAAGCAACAGGGCTCTAGCAGGCTGTCAGTGGCAGATGCAGGAGGGCGGGAAGGCAGCCAACTCTCCACAGGAAACAACCCAGGGTAATGGATTGGAGACAGAAGCCTGAAATCATCACGTGCAGAAATGTCACTAAGGGCCAATGTAGTACAAGTTCCGAAAGAGGCCCTGACAATTGACTAAGTGCTAGCTCACCCCTGCCAGGCCAGAAGAACGCAATCCGCCTACATCCTTTCCAGGCCATTGCGGAATGACATTGCCCAGGTTGGCTCCACTAAGGCATAGTGTGAACTATGCTTCTACCACAGTGGGCTCTCCGAAACCGATGTTACTGGTTAGAATAAGCAACAGGGCTCTAGCTGGCTGTCAGTGGCAGATGCAGGAGGGCGGGAAGGCAGCCAACTCTCCATAGGAAACAACCCAGGGTAATGGATTGGAGACAGAAGCCTGAAATCATCACGTGCAGAAATGTCACTAAGGGCCAATGTAGTACAAGTTCTGAAAGAGGCCCTGACAATTGACTAGGTGCTAGCTCTCCTCTGCCAGGCCAGAAGAACTCAGTCCGCCGCCATCCTTCCTAGGCCTTTGCGGAAAGACATTGCCCCAGGTTGGCTACACAAAGGCATAGTGTGAACTATGCTTCTACCACAGTGGGCTCTCTGAAACCGATGTTACTGGTTAGAATAAGCAACAGGGCTCTAGCTGGCTGTCAGTGGCAGATGCAGGAGGGCGGGAAGGCAGCCAACTCTCCACAGGAAACAACCCAGGGTAATGGATTGGAGACAGAAGCCTGAAATCATCACGTGCAGAAATGTCACTAAGGGCCAATGTAGTACAAGTTCTGAAAGAGGCCCTGACAATTGACTAGGTGCTAGCTCACACCTGCCAGGCCAGAAGAACTCAATCCGCCGCCATCCTTCAAAGTCCATTGCGGAAAGACATTGTCCCTGGTTGGCTCCACTAAGGCATAGTGTGAACTATGCTTCTACCACAGTGGGCTCTCCGAAACCGATGTTACTGGTTAGGATAAGCAACAGGGCTCTAGCTGGCTGTCAGTGGCAGATGAAGGAGGGCCGGAAGGCAGCCAACTCTCAATAGGAAACAACCCAGCGTAATGGATTGGAGACAGAAGCCTGAAATCATCACGTGCAGAAATGTCACTAAGGGCCAATGTAGTACAAGTTCCGAAAGAGGCCCTGACAATTGACTAGGTGCTAGCTCACCCCTGTCAGGCCAGAAGAACTCAATCCGCCGCCATCCTTTCCAGGCCATTGCGGAATGACATTGCCCCAGGTTGGCTCCACTAAGGCATAGTGTGAACTATGCTTCTACCACAGTGGGCTCTCCGAAACCGATGTTACTGGTTAGAATAAGCAACAGGGCTCTAGCTGGCTGTCAGTGGCAGATGAAGGAGGGCCGGAAGGCAGCCAACTCTCCATAGGAAACAACCCAGGGTAATGGATTGGAGACAGAAGCCTGAAATCATCACGTGCAGAAATGTCACTAAGGGCCAATGTAGTACAAGTTCCGAAAGAGGTCTTGACAATTGACTACGTGCTAGCTCACCGCTGCGAGGCCAGAAGAACGCAATCCACCTCCATCCTTTCCAGGCCATTGCGGAATGACATTGCCCAGGTTGGCTCCACTAAGGCATTGTGTGAACTATGCTTCTACCACAGTGGGCTCTCCGAAACCGATGTTACTGGTTAGAATAAGCAACAGGGCTCTAGCTGGCTGTCAGTGGCAGATGAAGGAGGGCCGGAAGGCAGCCAACTCTCCATAGGAAACAACCCAGGGTAATGGATTGGAGACAGAAGCCTGAAATCATCACGTGCAGAAATGTCACTAAGGGCCAATGTAGTACAAGTTCCGAAAGAGGCCCTGACAATTGACTAGGTGCTAGCTCACACCTGCCAGGCCAGAAGAACTCAATCCGCCGCCATCCTTCAAAGTCCATTGCGGAAAGACATTGTCCCAGGTTGGCTCCACTAAGGCATAGTGTGAACTATGCTTCTACCACAGTGGGCTCTCCGAAACCGACGTTACTGGTTAGAATAAGCAACAGGGCTCTAGCTGGCTGTCAGTGGCAGATGAAGGAGGGCCGGAAGGCAGCCAACTCTCCATAGGAAACAACCCAGGGTAATGGATTGGAGACAGAAGCCTGAAATCATCACGTGCAGAAATGTCACTAAGGGCCAATGTAGTACAAGTTCCGAAAGAGGCCCTGACAATTGACTAGGTGCTAGCTCACCCCTGTCAGGCCAGAAGAACTCAATCCGCCGCCATCCTTTCCAGGCCATTGCGGAATGACATTGCCCCAGGTTGGCTCCACTAAGGCATAGTGTGAACTATGCTTCTACCACAGTGGGCTCTCCGAAACCGATGTTACTGGTTAGAATAAGCAACAGGGCTCTAGCTGGCTGTCAGTGGCAGATGAAGGAGGGCCGGAAGGCAGCCAACTCTCCATAGGAAACAACCCAGGGTAATGGATTGGAGACAGAAGCCTGAAATCATCACGTGCAGAAATGTCACTAAGGGCCAATGTAGTACAAGTTCCGAAAGAGGTCTTGACAATTGACTACGTGGTAGCTCACCGCTGCGAGGCCAGAAGAACGCAATCCACCTCCATCCTTTCCAGGCCATTGCGGAATGACATTGCCCAGGTTGGCTCCACTAAGGCATAGTGTGAACTATGCTTCTACCACAGTGGGCTCTCCGAAACCGATGTTACTGGTTAGAATAAGCAACAGGGCTCTAGCTGGCTGTCAGTGGCAGATGAAGGAGGGCCGGAAGGCAGCCAACTCTCCTTAGGAAACAACCCAGGGTAATGGATTGGAGACAGAAGCCTGAAATCATCACGTGCAGAAATGTCACTAAGGGCCAATGTAGTACAAGTTCCGAAAGAGGCCCTGACAATTGACTAGGTGCTAGCTCACACCTGCCAGGCCAGAAGAACATAATCCGCCGCCATCCTTCAAAGTCCATTGCGGAAAGACATTGTCCCAGGTTGGCTCCACTAGGGCATAGTGTGAACTATGCTTCTACCACAGTGGGCTATCCGAAACCGATGTTACTGGTTAGAATAAGCAACAGGGCTCTAGCTGGCTGTCAGTGGCAGATGCAGGAGGGCGGGAAGGCAGCCAACTCTCCACAGGAAACAACCCAGGGTAATGGATTGGAGACAGAAGCCTGAAATCATCACGTGCAGAAATGTCACTAAGGGCCAATGTAGTACAAGTTCCGAAAGAGGCCCTGACAATTGACTAAGTGCTAGCTCACCCCTGCCAGGCCAGAAGAACGCAATCCGCCTCCATCCTTTCCAGGCCATTGCGGAATGACATTGCCCAGGTTGGCTCCACTAAGGCATAGTGTGAACTATGCTTCTACCACAGTGGGCTATCCGAAACCGATGTTACTGGTTAGAATAAGCAACAGGGCTCTAGCTGGCTGTCAGTGGCAGATGCAGGAGGGCGGGAAGGCAGCCAACTCTCCATAGGAAACAACCCAGGGTAATGGATTGGAGACAGAAGCCTGAAATCATCACGTGCAGAAATGTCACTAAGGGCCAATGTAGTACAAGTTCTGAAAGAGGCCCTGACAATTGACTAGGTGCTAGCTCTCCCCTGCCAGGCCAGAAGAACTCAATCCGCCGCCATCCTTCCTAGGCCTTTGCGGAAAGACATTGCCCCAGGTTGGCTACACAAAGGCATAGTGTGAACTATGCTTCTACCACAGTGGGCTATCCGAAACCGATGTTACTGGTTAGAATAAGCAACAGGGCTCTAGCTGGCTGTCAGTGGCAGATGCAGGAGGGCGGGAAGGCAGCCAACTCTCCACAGGAAACAACCCAGGGTAATGGATTGGAGACAGAAGCCTGAAATCATCACGTGCAGAAATGTCACTAAGGGCCAATGTAGTACAAGTTCCGAAAGAGGCCCTGACAATTGACTAGGTGCTAGCTCACCCCTGTCAGGCCAGAAGAACTCAATCCGCCTCCATCCTTTCCAGGCCATTGCGGAATGACATTGCCCCAGGTTGGCTCCACTAAGGCATAGTGTGAACTATGCTTCTACCACAGTGGGCTCTCCGAAACCGATGTTACTGGTTAGAATAAGCAACAGGGCTCTAGCTGGCTGTCAGTGGCAGATGAAGGAGGGCCAGAAGGCAGCCAACTCTCCATAGGAAACAACCCAGGGTAATGGATTGGAGACAGAAGCCTGAAATCATCACGTGCAGAAATGTCACTAAGGGCCAATGTAGTACAAGTTCCGAAAGAGGTCTTGACAATTGACTACGTGCTAGCTCACCGCTGCGAGGCCAGAAGAACGCAATCCACCTCTATCCTTTCCAGGCCATTGCGGAATGACATTGCCCAGGTTGGCTCCACTAAGGCATAGTGTGAACTATGCTTCTACCACAGTGGGCTCTCCGAAACCGATGTTACTGGTTAGAATAAGCAACAGGGCTCTAGCTGGCTGTCAGTGGCAGATGAAGGAGGGCCGGAAGGCAGCCAACTCTCCATAGGAAACAACCCAGGGTAATGGATTGGAGACAGAAGCCTGAAATCATCACGTGCAGAAATGTCACTAAGGGCCAATGTAGTACAAGTTCCGAAAGAGGCCCTGACAATTGACTAGGTGCTAGCTCACACCTGCCAGGCCAGAAGAACTCAATCCGCCGCCATCCTTCAAAGTCCATTGCGGAAAGACATTGTCCCAGGTTGGCTCCACTAAGGCATAGTGTGAACTATGCTTCTACCACTGTGGGCTCTCCGAAACCGATGTTACTGGTTAGAATAAGCAACAGGGCTCTAGCTTGCTGTCAGTGGCAGATGAAGGAGGGCCGGAAGGCAGCCAACTCTCCATAGGAAACAACCCAGGGAAATGGATTGGAGACAGAAGCCTGAAATCATCACGTGCAGAAATGTCACTAAGGGCTAATGTAGTACAAGTTCCGAAAGAGGCCCTGACAATTGACTAGGTGCTAGCTCACCCCTGCCAGGCCAGAAGAACTCAATCCGCCGCCATCCTTTCCAGGCCATTGCGGAATGACATTGCCCCAGGTTGGCTCCACTAAGGCATAGTGTGAACTATGCTTCTACCACAGTGGGCTCTCCGAAACCGATGTTACTGGTTAGAATAAGCAACAGGGCTCTAGCTGGCTGTCAGTGGCAGATGCAGGCCGGAAGGCAGCCAACTCTCCATAGGAAACAACCCAGGGTAATGGATTGGAGACAGAAGCCTGAAATCATCACGTGAAGAAATGTCACTAAGGGCCAATGTAGTACAAGTTCTTAAAGAGGCCCTGACAATTGACTAGGTGCTAGCTCACCCCTGCCTGGCCAGAAGAACTCAATACGCCGCCATCCTTCCCAGGCCATTGCGGAAAGACATTGCCCCAGGTTGGCGACACAAAGGCATAGTGTGAACTATGCTTCTACCACAGTGGGCTCTCCGAAACCGATGTTACTGGTTAGAATAAGCAACAGGGCTCTAGCTGGCTGTCAGTGGCAGATGAAGGAGGGCCGGAAGGCAGCCAACTCTCCATAGGAAACAACCCAGGGTAATGGATTGGAGACAGAAGCCTGAAATCATCACGTGCAGAAATGTCACTAAGGGCCAATGTAGTACAAGTTCCGAAGGAGGCCCTGACAATTGACTAGGTGCTAGCTCACCCCTGTCAGGCCAGAAGAACTCAATCCGCCTCCATCCTTTCCAGGCCATTGCGGAATGACATTGCCCCAGGTTGGCTCCACTAAGGCATAGTGTGAACTATGCTTCTACCACAGTGGGCTCTCCGAAACCGATGTTACTGGTTAGAATAAGCAACAGGGCTCTAGCTGGCTGTCAGTGGCAGATGCAGGAGGGCGGGAAGGCAGCCAACTCTCCATAGGAAACAACCCAGGGTAATGGATTGGAGACAGAAGCCTGAAATCATCACGTGCAGAAATGTCACTAAGGGCCAATGTATTACAAGTTCTGAAAGAGGCCCTGACAATTGACTAGGTGCTAGCTCTCCCCTGCCAGGCCAGAAGAACTCAATCCGCCGCCATCCTTCCTAGGCCTTTGCGGAAAGACATTGCCCCAGGTTGGCTACACAAATGCATAGTGTGAACTATGCTTCTACCACAGTGGGCTATCCGAAACCGATGTTACTGGTTAGAATAAGCAACAGGGCTCTAGCTGGCTGTCAGTGGCAGATGCAGGAGGGCGGGAGGCAGCCAACTCTCCACAGGAAACAACCCAGGGTAATGGATTGGAGACAGAAGCCTGAAATCATCACGTGCAGAAATGTCACTAAGGGCCAATGTAGTACAAGTTCCGAAAGAGGCCCTGACAATTGACTAAGTGCTAGCTCACCCCTGCCAGGCCAGAAGAACTCAATCCGCCGCCATCCTTCAAAGTCCATTACGGAAAGACATTGTCCCAGGTTGGCTCCACTAAGGCATAGTGTGAACTATGCTTCTACCACAGTGGGCTCTCCGAAACCGATGTTACTGGTTAGAATAAGCAACAGGGCTCTAGCTGGCTGTCAGTGGCAGATGAAGGAGGGCCGGAAGGCAGCCAACTCTCCATAGGAAACAACCCAGGGTAATGGATTGGAGACAGAAGCCTGAAATCATCACGTGCAGAAATGTCACTAAGGGCCAATGTAGTACAAGTTCCGAAAGAGGCCCTGACAATTGACTAGGTGCTAGCTCACCCCTGTCAGGCCAGAAGAACTCAATCCGCCGCCATCCTTTCCAGGCCATTGCGGAATGACATTGCCCAAGGTTGGCTCCACTAAGGCATAGTGTGAACTATGCTTCTACCACAGTGGGCTCTCCGAAACCGATGTTACTGGTTAGAATAAGCAACAGGGCTCTAGCTGGCTGTCAGTGGCAGATGAAGGAGGGCCAGAAGGCAGCCAACTCTCCATAGGAAACAACCCAGGGTAATGGATTGGAGACAGAAGCCTGAAATCATCACGTGCAGAAATGTCACTAAGGGCCAATGTAGTACAAGTTCCGAAAGAGGTCTTGACAATTGACTACGTGCTAGCTCACCGCTGCGAGGCCAGAAGAACGCAATCCACCTCTATCCTTTCCAGGCCATTGCGGAATGACATTGCCCAGGTTGGCTCCACTAAGGCATAGTGTGAACTATGCTTCTACCACAGTGGGCTCTCCGAAACCGATGTTACTGGTTAGAATAAGCAACAGGGCTCTAGCTGGCTGTCAGTGGCCGATGAAGGAGGGCCGGAAGGCAGCCAACTCTCCATAGGAAACAACCCAGGGTAATGGATTGGAGACAGAAGCCTGAAATCATCACGTGCAGAAATGTCACTAAGGGCCAATGTAGTACAAGTTCTTAAAGAGGCCCTGACAATTGACTAGGTGCTAGCTCACCCCTGCCTGGCCAGAAGAACTCAATACGCCGCCATCCTTCCCAGGCCATTGCGGAAAGACATTGCCCCAGGTTGGCGACACAAAGGCATAGTGTGAACTATGCTTCTACCACAGTGGGCTCTCCGAAACCGATGTTACTGGTTAGAATAAGCAACAGGGCTCTAGCTGGCTGTCAGTGGCAGATGAAGGAGGGCCGGAAGGCAGCCAACTCTCCATAGGAAACAACCCAGGGTAATGGATTGGAGACAGAAGCCTGAAATCATCACGTGCAGAAATGTCACTAAGGGCCAATGTAGTACAAGTTCCGAAGGAGGCCCTGACAATTGACTAGGTGCTAGCTCACCCCTGCCTGGCCAGAAGAACTCAATACGCCGCCATCCTTCCCAGGCCATTGCGGAAAGACATTGCCCCAGGTTGGCGACACAAAGGCATAGTGTGAACTATGCTTCTACCACAGTGGGCTCTCCGAAACCGATGTTACTGGTTAGAATAAGCAACAGGGCTCTAGCTGGCTGTCAGTGGCAGATGCAGGAGGGCGGGAAGGCAGCCAACTCTCCATAGGAAACAACCCAGGGTAATGGATTGGAGACAGAAGCCTGAAATCATCACGTGCAGAAATGTCACTAAGGGCCAATGTATTACAAGTTCTGAAAGAGGCCCTGACAATTGACTAGGTGCTAGCTCTCCCCTGCCAGGCCAGAAGAACTCAATCCGCCGCCATCCTTCCTAGGCCTTTGCGGAAAGACATTGCCCCAGGTTGGCTACACAAATGCATAGTGTGAACTATGCTTCTACCACAGTGGGCTATCCGAAACCGATGTTACTGGTTAGAATAAGCAACAGGGCTCTAGCTGGCTGTCAGTGGCAGATGCAGGAGGGCGGGAGGCAGCCAACTCTCCACAGGAAACAACCCAGGGTAATGGATTGGAGACAGAAGCCTGAAATCATCACGTGCAGAAATGTCACTAAGGGCCAATGTAGTACAAGTTCCGAAAGAGGCCCTGACAATTGACTAAGTGCTAGCTCACCCCTGCCAGGCCAGAAGAACTCAATCCGCCGCCATCCTTCAAAGTCCATTACGGAAAGACATTGTCCCAGGTTGGCTCCACTAAGGCATAGTGTGAACTATGCTTCTACCACAGTGGGCTCTCCGAAACCGATGTTACTGGTTAGAATAAGCAACAGGGCTCTAGCTGGCTGTCAGTGGCAGATGAAGGAGGGCCGGAAGGCAGCCAACTCTCCATAGGAAACAACCCAGGGTAATGGATTGGAGACAGAAGCCTGAAATCATCACGTGCAGAAATGTCACTAAGGGCCAATGTAGTACAAGTTCCGAAAGAGGCCCTGACAATTGACTAGGTGCTAGCTCACCCCTGTCAGGCCAGAAGAACTCAATCCGCCGCCATCCTTTCCAGGCCATTGCGGAATGACATTGCCCAAGGTTGGCTCCACTAAGGCATAGTGTGAACTATGCTTCTACCACAGTGGGCTCTCCGAAACCGATGTTACTGGTTAGAATAAGCAACAGGGCTCTAGCTGGCTGTCAGTGGCAGATGAAGGAGGGCCAGAAGGCAGCCAACTCTCCATAGGAAACAACCCAGGGTAATGGATTGGAGACAGAAGCCTGAAATCATCACGTGCAGAAATGTCACTAAGGGCCAATGTAGTACAAGTTCCGAAAGAGGTCTTGACAATTGACTACGTGCTAGCTCACCGCTGCGAGGCCAGAAGAACGCAATCCACCTCTATCCTTTCCAGGCCATTGCGGAATGACATTGCCCAGGTTGGCTCCACTAAGGCATAGTGTGAACTATGCTTCTACCACAGTGGGCTCTCCGAAACCGATGTTACTGGTTAGAATAAGCAACAGGGCTCTAGCTGGCTGTCAGTGGCCGATGAAGGAGGGCCGGAAGGCAGCCAACTCTCCATAGGAAACAACCCAGGGTAATGGATTGGAGACAGAAGCCTGAAATCATCACGTGCAGAAATGTCACTAAGGGCCAATGTAGTACAAGTTCCGAAAGAGGCCCTGACAATTGACTAGGTGCTAGCTCACACCTGCCAGGCCAGAAGAACTCAATCCGCCGCCATCCTTCAAAGTCCATTGCGGAAAGACATTGTCCCAGGTTGGCTCCACTAAGGCATAGTGTGAACTATGCTTCTACCACTGTGGGCTCTCCGAAACCGATGTTACTGGTTAGAATAAGCAACAGGGCTATAGCTTGCTGTCAGTGGCAGATGAAGGAGGGCCGGAAGGCAGCCAACTCTCCATAGGAAACAACCCAGGGTAATGGATTGGACACAGAAGCCTGAAATCATCACGTGCAGAAATGTCACTAAGGGCTAATGTAGTACAAGTTCCGAAAGAGGCCCTGACAATTGACTAGGTGCTAGCTCACCCCTGCCAGGCCAGAAGAACTCAATCCGCCGCCATCCTTTCCAGGCCATTGCGGAATGACATTGCCCCAGGTTGGCTCCACTAAGGCATAGTGTGAACTATGCTTCTACCACAGTGGGCTCTCCGAAACCGATGTTACTGGTTAGAATAAGCAACAGGGCTCTAGCTGGCTGTCAGTGGCAGATGCAGGAGGGCCGGAAGGCAGCCAACTCTCCATAGGAAACAACCCAGGGTAATGGATTGGAGACAGAAGCCTGAAATCATCACGTGCAGAAATGTCACTAAGGGCCAATGTAGTACAAGTTCCGAAAGAGGCCCTGACAATTGACTAGGTGCTAGCTCACACCTGCCAGGCCAGAAGAACTCAATCCGCCGCCATCCTTCAAAGTCCATTGCGGAAAGACATTGTCCCAGGTTGGCTCCACTAAGGCATAGTGTGAACTATGCTTCTACCACTGTGGGCTCTCCGAAACCGATGTTACTGGTTAGAATAAGCAACAGGGCTCTAGCTTGCTGTCAGTGGCAGATGAAGGAGGGCCGGAAGGCAGCCAACTCTCCATAGGAAACAACCCAGGGTAATGGATTGGAGACAGAAGCCTGAAATCATCACGTGCAGAAATGTCACTAAGGGCTAATGTAGTACAAGTTCCGAAAGAGGCCCTGACAATTGACTAGGTGCTAGCTCACCCCTGCCAGGGCAGAAGAACTCAATCCGCCGCCATCCTTTCCAGGCCATTGCGGAATGACATTGCCCCAGGTTGGCTCCACTAAGGCATATTGTGAACTATGCTTCTACCACAGTGGGCTCTCCGAAACCGATGTTACTGGTTAGAATAAGCAACAGGGCTCTAGCTGGCTGTCAGTGGCAGATGCAGGCCGGAAGGCAGCCAACTCTCCATAGGAAACAACCCAGGGTAATGGATTGGAGACAGAAGCCTGAAATCATCACGTGAAGAAATGTCACTAAGGGCCAATGTAGTACAAGTTCCGAAAGAGGCCCTGACAATTGACTAAGTGCTAGCTCACCCCTGCCAGGCCAGAAGAACTCAATCCGCCGCCATCCTTCAAAGTCCATTACGGAAAGACATTGTCCCAGGTTGGCTCCACTAAGGCATAGTGTGAACTATGCTTCTACCACAGTGGGCTCTCCAAAACCGATGTTACTGGTTAGAATAAGCAACAGGGCTCTAGCTGGCTGTCAGTGGCAGATGAAGGAGGGCCGGAAGGCAGCCAACTCTCCATAGGAAACAACCCAGGGTAATGGATTGGAGACAGAAGCCTGAAATCATCACGTGCAGAAATGTCACTAAGGGCCAATGTAGTACAAGTTCCGAAAGAGGCCCTGACAATTGACTAGGTGCTAGCTCACACCTGCCAGGCCAGAAGAACTCAATCCGCCGCCATCCTTCAAAGTCCATTGCGGAAAGACATTGTCCCAGGTTGGCTCCACTAAGGCATAGTGTGAACTATGCTTCTACCACAGTGGGCTCTCCGAAACCGATGTTACTGGTTAGAATAAACAACAGGGCTCTAGCTGGCTGTCAGTGGCAGATGAAGGAGGGCCGGAAGGCAGCCAACTCTCCATAGGAAACAACCCAGGGTAATGGATTGGAGACAGAAGCCTGAAATCATCACGTGCAGAAATGTCACTAAGGGCCAATGTAGTACAAGTTCCGAAAGAGGTCTTGACAATTGACTACGTGCTAGCTCACCGCTGCGAGGCCAGAAGAACGCAATCCGCCTCCATCCTTTCCAGGCCATTGCGGAATGACATTGCCCAGGTTGGCTCCACTAAGGCATAGTGTGAACTATGCTTCTACCACAGTGGGCTCTCCGAAACCGATGTTACTGGTTAGAATAAGCAACAGGGCTCTAGCTGGCTGTCAGTGGCAGATGAAGGAGGGCCGGAAGGCAGCCAACTCTCCATAGGAAACAACCCAGGGTAATGGATTGGAGACAGAAGCCTGAAATCATCACGTGCAGAAATGTCACTAAGGGCCAATGTAGTACAAGTTCCGAAAGAGGCCCTGACAATTGACTAGGTGCTAGCTCACACCTGCCAGGCCAGAAGAACTCAATCCGCCGCCATCCTTCAAAGTCCATTGCGGAAAGACATTGTCCCAGGTTGGCTCCACTAAGGCATAGTGTGAACTATGCTTCTACCACAGTGGGCTCTCCGAAACCGATGTTACTGGTTAGAATAAGCAACAGGGCTCTAGCTGGCTGTCAGTGGCAGATGAAGGAGGGCCGGAAGGCAGCCAACTCTCCATAGGAAACAACCCAGGGTAATGGATTGGAGACAGAAGCCTGAAATCATCACGTGCAGAAATGTCACTAAGGGCCAATGTAGTACAAGTTCCGAAAGAGGCCCTGACAATTGACTAGGTGCTAGCTCACCCCTGTCAGGCCAGAAGAACTCAATCCGCCGCCATCCTTTCCAGGCCATTGCGGAATGACATTGCCCCAGGTTGGCTCCACTAAGGCATAGTGTGAACTATGCTTCTACCACAGTGGGCTCTCCGAAACTGATGTTACTGGTTAGAATAAGCAACAGGGCTCTAGCTGGCTGTCAGTGGCAGATGAAGGAGGGCCGGAAGGCAGCCAACTCTCCATAGGAAACAACAAAGGGTAATGGATTGGAGACAGAAGCCTGAAATCATCACGTGCAGAAATGTCACTAAGGGCCAATGTAGTACAAGTTCCGAAAGAGGTCTTGACAATTGACTACGTGCTAGCTCACCGCTGCGAGGCCAGAAGAACGCAATCCACCTCCATCCTTTCCAGGCCATTGCGGAATGACATTGCCCAGGTTGGCTCCACTAAGGCATAGTGTGAACTATGATTCTACCACAGTGGGCTCTCCGAAACCGATGTTACTGGTTAGAATAAGCAACAGGGCTCTAGCTGGCTGTCAGTGGCAGATGAAGGAGGGCCGGAAGGCAGCCAACTCTCCTTAGGAAACAACCCAGGGTAATGGATTGGAGACAGAAGCCTGAAATCATCACGTGCAGAAATGTCACTAAGGGCCAATGTAGTACAAGTTCCGAAAGAGGCCCTGACAATTGACTAGGTGCTAGCTCACACCTGCCAGGCCAGAAGAACTTAATCCGCCGCCATCCTTCAAAGTCCATTGCGGAAAGACATTGTCCCAGGTTGGCTCCACTAGGGCATAGTGTGAACTATGCTTCTACCACAGTGGGCTATCCGAAACCGATGTTACTGGTTAGAATAAGCAACAGGGCTCTAGCTGGCTGTCAGTGGCAGATGCTGGAGGGCGGGAAGGCAGCCAACTCTCCACAGGAAACAACCCAGGGTAATGGATTGGAGACAGAAGCCTGAAATCATCACGTGCAGAAATGTCACTAAGGGCCAATGTAGTACAAGTTCCGAAAGAGGCCCTGACAATTGACTAAGTGCTAGCTCACCCCTGCCAGGCCAGAAGAACGCAATCCGCCTCCATCCTTTCCAGGCCATTGCGGAATGACATTGCCCAGGTTGGCTCCACTAAGGCATAGTGTGAACTATGCTTCTACCACAGTGGGCTCTCCGAAACCGATGTTACTGGTTAGAATAAGCAACAGGGCTCTAGCTGGCTGTCAGTGGCAGATGCAGGAGGGCGGGAAGGCAGCCAACTCTCCATAGGAAACAACCCAGGGTAATGGATTGGAGACAGAAGCCTGAAATCATCACGTGCAGAAATGTCACTAAGGGCCAATGTAGTACAAGTTCTGAAAGAGGCCCTGACAATTGACTAGGTGCTAGCTCTCCCCTGCCAGGCCAGAAGAACTCAATCCGCCGCCATCCTTCATAGGCCTTTGCGGAAAGACATTGCCCCAGGTTGGCTACACAAAGGCATAGTGTGAACTATGCTTCTACCACAGTGGGCTATCCGAAACCGATGTTACTGGTTAGAATAAGCAACAGGGCTCTAGCTGGCTGTCAGTGGCAGATGCAGGAGGGCGGGAAGGCAGCCAACTCTCCACAGGAAACAACCCAGGGTAATGGATTGGAGACAGAAGCCTGAAATCATCACGTGCAGAAATGTCACTAAGGGCCAATGTAGTACAAGTTCCGAAAGAGGCCCTGACAATTGACTAAGTGCTAGCTCACCCCTGCCAGGCCAGAAGAACTCAATCCGCCGCCATCCTTCAAAGTCCATTACGGAAAGACATTGTCCCAGGTTGGCTCCACTAAGGCATAGTGTGAACTATGCTTCTACCACAGTGGGCTCTCCAAAACCGATGTTACTGGTTAGAATAAGCAACAGGGCTCTAGCTGGCTGTCAGTGGCAGATGAAGGAGGGCCGGAAGGCAGCCAACTCTCCATAGGAAACAACCCAGGGTAATGGATTGGAGACAGAAGCCTGAAATCATCACGTGCAGAAATGTCACTAAGGGCCAATGTAGTACAAGTTCCGAAAGAGGCCCTGACAATTGACTAGGTGCTAGCTCACCCCTGTCAGGCCAGAAGAACTCAATCCGCCTCCATCCTTTCCAGGCCATTGCGGAATGACATTGCCCCAGGTTGGCTCCACTAAGGCATAGTGTGAACTATGCTTCTACCACAGTGGGCTCTCCGAAACCGATGTTACTGGTTAGAATAAGCAACAGGGCTCTAGCTGGCTGTCAGTGGCAGATGAAGGAGGGCCAGAAGGCAGCCAACTCTCCATAGGAAACAACCCAGGGTAATGGATTGGAGACAGAAGCCTGAAATCATCACGTGCAGAAATGTCACTAAGGGCCAATGTAGTACAAGTTCCGAAAGAGGTCTTGACAATTGACTACGTGCTAGCTCACCGCTGCAAGGCCAGAAGAACGCAATCCACCTCTATCCTTTCCAGGCCATTGCGGAATGACATTGCCCAGGTTGGCTCCACTAATGCATATTGTGAACTATGCTTCTACCACAGTGGGCTCTCCGAAACCGATGTTACTGGTTAGAATAAGCAACAGGGCTCTAGCTGGCTGTCAGTGGCAGATGAAGGAGGGCCGGAAGGCAGCCAACTCTCCATAGGAAACAACCCAGGGTAATGGATTGGAGACAGAAGCCTGAAATCATCACGTGCAGAAATGTCACTAAGGGCCAATGTAGTACAAGTTCCGAAAGAGGCCCTGACAATTGACTAGGTGCTAGCTCACACCTGCCAGGCCAGAAGAACTCAATCCGCCGCCATCCTTCAAAGTCCATTGCGGAAAGACATTGTCCCAGGTTGGCTCCACTAAGGCATAGTGTGAACTATGCTTCTACCACTGTGGGCTCTCCGAAACCGATGTTACTGGTTAGAATAAGCAACAGGGCTCTAGCTGGCTGTCAGTGGCAGATGAAGGAGGGCCGGAAGGCAGCCAACTCTCCATAGGAAACAACCCAGGGAAATGGATTGGAGACAGAAGCCTGAAATCATCACGTGCAGAAATGTCACTAAGGGCTAATGTAGTACAAGTTCCGAAAGAGGCCCTGACAATTGACTAGGTGCTAGCTCACCCCTGCCAGGCCAGAAGAACTCAATCCGCCGCCATCCTTTCCAGGCCATTGCGGAATGACATTGCCCCAGGTTGGCTCCACTAAGGCATAGTGTGAACTATGCTTCTACCACAGTGGGCTCTCCGAAACCGATGTTACTGGTTAGAATAAGCAACAGGGCTCTAGCTGGCTGTAAGTGGCAGATGCAGGCCGGAAGGCAGCCAACTCTCCATAGGAAACAACCCAGGGTAATGGATTGGAGACAGAAGCCTGAAATCATCACGTGAAGAAATGTCACTAAGGGCCAATGTAGTACAAGTTCTTAAAGAGGCCCTGACAATTGACTAGGTGCTAGCTCACCCCTGCCAGGCCAGAAGAACTCAATCCGCCGCCATCCTTTCCAGGCCATTGCGGAATGACATTGCCCCAGGTTGGCTCCACTAAGGCATAGTGTGAACTATGCTTCTACCACAGTGGGCTCTCCGAAACCGATGTTACTGGTTAGAATAAGCAACAGGGCTCTAGCTGGCTGTCAGTGGCAGATGCAGGCCGGAAGGCAGCCAACTCTCCATAGGAAACAACCCAGGGTAATGGATTGGAGACAGAAGCCTGAAATCATCACGTGCAGAAATGTCACTAAGGGCCAATGTAGTACAAGTTCCGAAAGAGGCCCTGACAATTGACTAGGTGCTAGCTCACACCTGCCAGGCCAGAAGAACTTAATCCGCCGCCATCCTTCAAAGTCCATTGCGGAAAGACATTGTCCCAGGTTGGCTCCACTAGGGCATAGTGTGAACTATGCTTCTACCACAGTGGGCTATCCGAAACCGATGTTACTGGTTAGAATAAGCAACAGGGCTCTAGCTGGCTGTCAGTGGCAGATGCAGGAGGGCGGGAAGGCAGCCAACTCTCCAAAGGAAACAACCCAGGGTAATGGATTGGAGACAGAAGCCTGAAATCATCACGTGCAGAAATGTCACTAAGGGCCAATGTAGTACAAGTTCCGAAAGAGGCCCTGACAATTGACTAAGTGCTAGCTCACCCCTGCCAGGCGAGAAGAACGCAATCCGCCTCCATCCTTTCCAGGCCATTGCGGAATGACATTGCCCAGGTTGGCTCCACTAAGGCATAGTGTGAACTATGCTTCTACCACAGTGGGCTCTCCGAAACCGATGTTACTGGTTAGAATAAGCAACAGGGCTCTAGCTGGCTGTCAGTGGCAGATGCAGGAGGGCGGGAAGGCAGCCAACTCTCCATAGGAAACAACCCAGGGTAATGGATTGGAGACAGAAGCCTGAAATCATCACGTGCAGAAATGTCACTAAGGGCCAATGTAGTACAAGTTCTGAAAGAGGCCCTGACAATTGACTAGGTGCTAGCTCTCCCCTGCCAGGCCAGAAGAACTCAATCCGCCGCCATCCTTCCTAGGCCTTTGCGGAAAGACATTGCCCCAGGTTGGCTACACAAAGGCATAGTGTGAACTATGCTTCTACCACAGTGGGCTATCCGAAACCGATGTTACTGGTTAGAATAAGCAACAGGGCTCTAGCTGGCTGTCAGTGGCCGATGCAGGAGGGCGGGAAGGCAGCCAACTCTCCACAGGAAACAACCCAGGGTAATGGATTGGAGACAGAAGCCTGAAATCATCACGTGCAGAAATGTCACTAAGGGCCAATGTAGTACAAGTTCCGAAAGAGGCCCTGACAATTGACTAAGTGCTAGCTCACCCCTGCCAGGCCAGAAGAACTCAATCCGCCGCCATCCTTCAAAGTCCATTACGGAAAGACATTGTCCCAGGTTGGCTCCACTAAGGCATAGTGTGAACTATGCTTCTACCACAGTGGGCTCTCCAAAACCGATGTTACTGGTTAGAATAAGCAACAGGGCTCTAGCTGGCTGTCAGTGGCAGATGAAGGAGGGCCGGAAGGCAGCCAACTCTCCATAGGAAACAACCCAGGGTAATGGATTGGAGACAGAAGCCTGAAATCATCACGTGCAGAAATGTCACTAAGGGCCAATGTAGTACAAGTTCCGAAAGAGGCCCTGACAATTGACTAGGTGCTAGCTCACCCCTGTCAGGCCAGAAGAACTCAATCCGCCTCCATCCTTTCCAGGCCATTGCGGAATGACATTGACCCAGGTTGGCTCCACTAAGGCATAGTGTGAACTATGCTTCTACCACAGTGGGCTCTCCGAAACCGATGTTACTTGTTAGAATAAGCAACAGGGCTCTAGCTGGCTGTCAGTGGCAGATGAAGGAGGGCCAGAAGGCAGCCAACTCTCCATAGGAAACAACCCAGGGTAATGGATTGGAGACAGAAGCCTGAAATCATCACGTGCAGAAATGTCACTAAGGGCCAATGTAGTACAAGTTCCGAAAGAGGCCCTGACAATTGACTAGGTGCTAGCTCACACCTGCCAGGCCAGAAGAACTCAATCCGCCGCCATCCTTCAAAGTCCATTGCGGAAAGACATTGTCCCAGGTTGGCTCCACTAGGGCATAGTGTGAACTATGCTTCTACCACAGTGGGCTCTCCGAAACCGATGTTACTGGTTAGAATAAGCAACAGGGCTCTAGCTGGCTGTCAGTGGCAGATGCAGGAGGGCGGGAAGGCAGCCAACTCTCCACAGGAAACAACCCAGGGTAATGGATTGGAGACAGAAGCCTGAAATCATCACGTGCAGAAATGTCACTAAGGGCCAATGTAGTACAAGTTCCGAAAGAGGCCCTGACAATTGACTAAGTGCTAGCACACCCCTGCCAGGCCAGAAGAACGCAATCCGCCTCCATTCTTTCCAGGCCATTGCGGAATGACATTGCCCAGGTTGGCTCCACTAAGGCATAGTGTGAACTATGCTTCTACCACAGTGGGCTCTCCGAAACCGATGTTACTGGTTAGAATAAGCAACAGGGCTCTAGCTGGCTGTCAGTGGCAGATGCAGTAGGGCGGGAAGGCAGCCAACTCTCCATAGGAAACAACCCAGGGTAATGGATTGGAGACAGAAGCCTGAAATCATCACGTGCAGAAATGTCACTAAGGGCCAATGTAGTACAAGTTCTGAAAGAGGCCCTGACAATTGACTAGGTGCTAGCTCTCCCCTGCCAGGCCAGAAGAACTCAATCCGCCGCCATCCTTCCTAGGCCTTTGCGGAAAGACATTGCCCCAGGTTGGCTACACAAAGGCATAGTGTGAACTATGCTTCTACCACAGTGGGCTATCCGAAACCGATGTTACTGGTTAGAATAAGCAACAGGGCTCTAGCTGGCTGTCAGTGGCAGATGCAGGAGGGCGGGAAGGCAGCCAACTCTCCACAGGAAACAACCCAGGGTAATGGATTGGAGACAGAAGCCTGAAATCATCACGTGCAGAAATGTCACTAAGGGCCAATGTAGTACAAGTTCCGAAAGAGGCCCTGACAATTGACTAAGTGCTAGCTCACCCCTGCCAGGCCAGAAGAACTCAATCCGCCGCCATCCTTCAAAGTCCATTACGGAAAGACATTGTCCCAGGTTGGCTCCACTAAGGCATAGTGTGAACTATGCTTCTACCACTGTGGGCTCTCCAAAACCGATGTTACTGGTTAGAATAAGCAACAGGGCTCTAGCTTGCTGTCAGTGGCAGATGAAGGAGGGCCGGAAGGCAGCCAACTCTCCATAGGAAACAACCCAGGGTAATGGATTGGACACAGAAGCCTGAAATCATCACGTGCAGAAATGTCACTAAGGGCCAATGTAGTACAAGTTCCGAAAGAGGCCCTGACAATTGACTAGGTGCTAGCTCACCCCTGTCAGGCCAGAAGAACTCAATCCGCCTCCATCCTTTCCAGGCCATTGCGGAATGACATTGACCCAGGTTGGCTCCACTAAGGCATAGTGTGAACTATGCTTCTACCACAGTGGGCTCTCCGAAACCGATGTTACTTGTTAGAATAAGCAACAGGGCTCTAGCTGGCTGTCAGTGGCAGATGAAGGAGGGCCAGAAGGCAGCCAACTCTCCATAGGAAACAACCCAGGGTAATGGATTGGAGACAGAAGCCTGAAATCATCACGTGCAGAAATGTCACTAAGGGCCAATGTAGTACAAGTTCCGAAAGAGGCCCTGACAATTGACTAGGTGCTAGCTCACACCTGCCAGGCCAGAAGAACTCAATCCGCCGCCATCCTTCAAAGTCCATTGCGGAAAGACATTGTCCCAGGTTGGCTCCACTAGGGCATAGTGTGAACTATGCTTCTACCACAGTGGGCTCTCCGAAACCGATGTTACTGGTTAGAATAAGCAACAGGGCTCTAGCTGGCTGTCAGTGGCAGATGCAGGAGGGCGGGAAGGCAGCCAACTCTCCACAGGAAACAACCCAGGGTAATGGATTGGAGACAGAAGCCTGAAATCATCACGTGCAGAAATGTCACTAAGGGCCAATGTAGTACAAGTTCCGAAAGAGGCCCTGACAATTGACTAAGTGCTAGCACACCCCTGCCAGGCCAGAAGAACGCAATCCGCCTCCATTCTTTCCAGGCCATTGCGGAATGACATTGCCCAGGTTGGCTCCACTAAGGCATAGTGTGAACTATGCTTCTACCACAGTGGGCTCTCCGAAACCGATGTTACTGGTTAGAATAAGCAACAGGGCTCTAGCTGGCTGTCAGTGGCAGATGCAGGAGGGCGGGAAGGCAGCCAACTCTCCATAGGAAACAACCCAGGGTAATGGATTGGAGACAGAAGCCTGAAATCATCACGTGCAGAAATGTCACTAAGGGCCAATGTAGTACAAGTTCTGAAAGAGGCCCTGACAATTGACTAGGTGCTAGCTCTCCCCTGCCAGGCCAGAAGAACTCAATCCGCCGCCATCCTTCCTAGGCCTTTGCGGAAAGACATTGCCCCAGGTTGGCTACACAAAGGCATAGTGTGAACTATGCTTCTACCACAGTGGGCTATCCGAAACCGATGTTACTGGTTAGAATAAGCAACAGGGCTCTAGCTGGCTGTCAGTGGCAGATGCAGGAGGGCGGGAAGGCAGCCAACTCTCCACAGGAAACAACCCAGGGTAATGGATTGGAGACAGAAGCCTGAAATCATCACGTGCAGAAATGTCACTAAGGGCCAATGTAGTACAAGTTCCGAAAGAGGCCCTGACAATTGACTAAGTGCTAGCTCACCCCTGCCAGGCCAGAAGAACTCAATCCGCCGCCATCCTTCAAAGTCCATTACGGAAAGACATTGTCCCAGGTTGGCTCCACTAAGGCATAGTGTGAACTATGCTTCTACCACTGTGGGCTCTCCAAAACCGATGTTACTGGTTAGAATAAGCAACAGGGCTCTAGCTTGCTGTCAGTGGCAGATGAAGGAGGGCCGGAAGGCAGCCAACTCTCCATAGGAAACAACCCAGGGTAATGGATTGGACACAGAAGCCTGAAATCATCACGTGCAGAAATGTCACTAAGGGCTAATGTAGTACAAGTTCCGAAAGAGGCCCTGACAATTGACTAGGTGCTAGCTCACCCCTGCCAGGCCAGAAGAACTCAATCCGCCGCCATCCTTTCCAGGCCATTGCGGAATGACATTGCCCCAGGTTGGCTCCACTAAGGCATAGTGTGAACTATGCTTCTACCACAGTGGGCTCTCCGAAACCGATGTTACTGGTTAGAATAAGCAACAGGGCTCTAGCTGGCTGTCAGTGGCAGATGCAGGAGGGCCGGAAGGCAGCCAACTCTCCATAGGAAACAACCCAGGGTAATGGATTGGAGACAGAAGCCTGAAATCATCACGTGCAGAAATGTCACTAAGGGCCAATGTAGTACAAGTTCCGAAAGAGGCCCTGACAATTGACTAGGTGCTAGCTCACACCTGCCAGGCCAGAAGAACTCAATCCGCCGCCATCCTTCAAAGTCCATTGCGGAAAGACATTGTCCCAGGTTGGCTCCACTAAGGCATAGTGTGAACTATGCTTCTACCACTGTGGGCTCTCCGAAACCGATGTTACTGGTTAGAATAAGCAACAGGGCTCTAGCTTGCTGTCAGTGGCAGATGAAGGAGGGCCGGAAGGCAGCCAACTCTCCATAGGAAACAACCCAGGGTAATGGATTGGAGACAGAAGCCTGAAATCATCACGTGCAGAAATGTCACTAAGGGCTAATGTAGTACAAGTTCCGAAAGAGGCCCTGACAATTGACTAGGTGCTAGCTCACCCCTGCCAGGGCAGAAGAACTCAATCCGCCGCCATCCTTTCCAGGCCATTGCGGAATGACATTGCCCCAGGTTGGCTCCACTAAGGCATATTGTGAACTATGCTTCTACCACAGTGGGCTCTCCGAAACCGATGTTACTGGTTAGAATAAGCAACAGGGCTCTAGCTGGCTGTCAGTGGCAGATGCAGGCCGGAAGGCAGCCAACTCTCCATAGGAAACAACCCAGGGTAATGGATTGGAGACAGAAGCCTGAAATCATCACGTGAAGAAATGTCACTAAGGGCCAATGTAGTACAAGTTCCGAAAGAGGCCCTGACAATTGACTAAGTGCTAGCTCACCCCTGCCAGGCCAGAAGAACTCAATCCGCCGCCATCCTTCAAAGTCCATTACGGAAAGACATTGTCCCAGGTTGGCTCCACTAAGGCATAGTGTGAACTATGCTTCTACCACAGTGGGCTCTCCAAAACCGATGTTACTGGTTAGAATAAGCAACAGGGCTCTAGCTGGCTGTCAGTGGCAGATGAAGGAGGGCCGGAAGGCAGCCAACTCTCCATAGGAAACAACCCAGGGTAATGGATTGGAGACAGAAGCCTGAAATCATCACGTGCAGAAATGTCACTAAGGGCCAATGTAGTACAAGTTCCGAAAGAGGCCCTGACAATTGACTAGGTGCTAGCTCACACCTGCCAGGCCAGAAGAACTCAATCCGCCGCCATCCTTCAAAGTCCATTGCGGAAAGACATTGTCCCAGGTTGGCTCCACTAAGGCATAGTGTGAACTATGCTTCTACCACAGTGGGCTCTCCGAAACCGATGTTACTGGTTAGAATAAACAACAGGGCTCTAGCTGGCTGTCAGTGGCAGATGAAGGAGGGCCGGAAGGCAGCCAACTCTCCATAGGAAACAACCCAGGGTAATGGATTGGAGACAGAAGCCTGAAATCATCACGTGCAGAAATGTCACTAAGGGCCAATGTAGTACAAGTTCCGAAAGAGGTCTTGACAATTGACTACGTGCTAGCTCACCGCTGCGAGGCCAGAAGAACGCAATCCGCCTCCATCCTTTCCAGGCCATTGCGGAATGACATTGCCCAGGTTGGCTCCACTAAGGCATAGTGTGAACTATGCTTCTACCACAGTGGGCTCTCCGAAACCGATGTTACTGGTTAGAATAAGCAACAGGGCTCTAGCTGGCTGTCAGTGGCAGATGAAGGAGGGCCGGAAGGCAGCCAACTCTCCATAGGAAACAACCCAGGGTAATGGATTGGAGACAGAAGCCTGAAATCATCACGTGCAGAAATGTCACTAAGGGCCAATGTAGTACAAGTTCCGAAAGAGGCCCTGACAATTGACTAGGTGCTAGCTCACACCTGCCAGGCCAGAAGAACTCAATCCGCCGCCATCCTTCAAAGTCCATTGCGGAAAGACATTGTCCCAGGTTGGCTCCACTAAGGCATAGTGTGAACTATGCTTCTACCACAGTGGGCTCTCCGAAACCGATGTTACTGGTTAGAATAAGCAACAGGGCTCTAGCTGGCTGTCAGTGGCAGATGAAGGAGGGCCGGAAGGCAGCCAACTCTCCATAGGAAACAACCCAGGGTAATGGATTGGAGACAGAAGCCTGAAATCATCACGTGCAGAAATGTCACTAAGGGCCAATGTAGTACAAGTTCCGAAAGAGGCCCTGACAATTGACTAGGTGCTAGCTCACCCCTGTCAGGCCAGAAGAACTCAATCCGCCGCCATCCTTTCCAGGCCATTGCGGAATGACATTGCCCCAGGTTGGCTCCACTAAGGCATAGTGTGAACTATGCTTCTACCACAGTGGGCTCTCCGAAACTGATGTTACTGGTTAGAATAAGCAACAGGGCTCTAGCTGGCTGTCAGTGGCAGATGAAGGAGGGCCGGAAGGCAGCCAACTCTCCATAGGAAACAACAAAGGGTAATGGATTGGAGACAGAAGCCTGAAATCATCACGTGCAGAAATGTCACTAAGGGCCAATGTAGTACAAGTTCCGAAAGAGGTCTTGACAATTGACTACGTGCTAGCTCACCGCTGCGAGGCCAGAAGAACGCAATCCACCTCCATCCTTTCCAGGCCATTGCGGAATGACATTGCCCAGGTTGGCTCCACTAAGGCATAGTGTGAACTATGATTCTACCACAGTGGGCTCTCCGAAACCGATGTTACTGGTTAGAATAAGCAACAGGGCTCTAGCTGGCTGTCAGTGGCAGATGAAGGAGGGCCGGAAGGCAGCCAACTCTCCTTAGGAAACAACCCAGGGTAATGGATTGGAGACAGAAGCCTGAAATCATCACGTGCAGAAATGTCACTAAGGGCCAATGTAGTACAAGTTCCGAAAGAGGCCCTGACAATTGACTAGGTGCTAGCTCACACCTGCCAGGCCAGAAGAACTTAATCCGCCGCCATCCTTCAAAGTCCATTGCGGAAAGACATTGTCCCAGGTTGGCTCCACTAGGGCATAGTGTGAACTATGCTTCTACCACAGTGGGCTATCCGAAACCGATGTTACTGGTTAGAATAAGCAACAGGGCTCTAGCTGGCTGTCAGTGGCAGATGCTGGAGGGCGGGAAGGCAGCCAACTCTCCACAGGAAACAACCCAGGGTAATGGATTGGAGACAGAAGCCTGAAATCATCACGTGCAGAAATGTCACTAAGGGCCAATGTAGTACAAGTTCCGAAAGAGGCCCTGACAATTGACTAAGTGCTAGCTCACCCCTGCCAGGCCAGAAGAACGCAATCCGCCTCCATCCTTTCCAGGCCATTGCGGAATGACATTGCCCAGGTTGGCTCCACTAAGGCATAGTGTGAACTATGCTTCTACCACAGTGGGCTCTCCGAAACCGATGTTACTGGTTAGAATAAGCAACAGGGCTCTAGCTGGCTGTCAGTGGCAGATGCAGGAGGGCGGGAAGGCAGCCAACTCTCCATAGGAAACAACCCAGGGTAATGGATTGGAGACAGAAGCCTGAAATCATCACGTGCAGAAATGTCACTAAGGGCCAATGTAGTACAAGTTCTGAAAGAGGCCCTGACAATTGACTAGGTGCTAGCTCTCCCCTGCCAGGCCAGAAGAACTCAATCCGCCGCCATCCTTCATAGGCCTTTGCGGAAAGACATTGCCCCAGGTTGGCTACACAAAGGCATAGTGTGAACTATGCTTCTACCACAGTGGGCTATCCGAAACCGATGTTACTGGTTAGAATAAGCAACAGGGCTCTAGCTGGCTGTCAGTGGCAGATGCAGGAGGGCGGGAAGGCAGCCAACTCTCCACAGGAAACAACCCAGGGTAATGGATTGGAGACAGAAGCCTGAAATCATCACGTGCAGAAATGTCACTAAGGGCCAATGTAGTACAAGTTCCGAAAGAGGCCCTGACAATTGACTAAGTGCTAGCTCACCCCTGCCAGGCCAGAAGAACTCAATCCGCCGCCATCCTTCAAAGTCCATTACGGAAAGACATTGTCCCAGGTTGGCTCCACTAAGGCATAGTGTGAACTATGCTTCTACCACAGTGGGCTCTCCAAAACCGATGTTACTGGTTAGAATAAGCAACAGGGCTCTAGCTGGCTGTCAGTGGCAGATGAAGGAGGGCCGGAAGGCAGCCAACTCTCCATAGGAAACAACCCAGGGTAATGGATTGGAGACAGAAGCCTGAAATCATCACGTGCAGAAATGTCACTAAGGGCCAATGTAGTACAAGTTCCGAAAGAGGCCCTGACAATTGACTAGGTGCTAGCTCACCCCTGTCAGGCCAGAAGAACTCAATCCGCCTCCATCCTTTCCAGGCCATTGCGGAATGACATTGCCCCAGGTTGGCTCCACTAAGGCATAGTGTGAACTATGCTTCTACCACAGTGGGCTCTCCGAAACCGATGTTACTGGTTAGAATAAGCAACAGGGCTCTAGCTGGCTGTCAGTGGCAGATGAAGGAGGGCCAGAAGGCAGCCAACTCTCCATAGGAAACAACCCAGGGTAATGGATTGGAGACAGAAGCCTGAAATCATCACGTGCAGAAATGTCACTAAGGGCCAATGTAGTACAAGTTCCGAAAGAGGTCTTGACAATTGACTACGTGCTAGCTCACCGCTGCAAGGCCAGAAGAACGCAATCCACCTCTATCCTTTCCAGGCCATTGCGGAATGACATTGCCCAGGTTGGCTCCACTAATGCATATTGTGAACTATGCTTCTACCACAGTGGGCTCTCCGAAACCGATGTTACTGGTTAGAATAAGCAACAGGGCTCTAGCTGGCTGTCAGTGGCAGATGAAGGAGGGCCGGAAGGCAGCCAACTCTCCATAGGAAACAACCCAGGGTAATGGATTGGAGACAGAAGCCTGAAATCATCACGTGCAGAAATGTCACTAAGGGCCAATGTAGTACAAGTTCCGAAAGAGGCCCTGACAATTGACTAGGTGCTAGCTCACACCTGCCAGGCCAGAAGAACTCAATCCGCCGCCATCCTTCAAAGTCCATTGCGGAAAGACATTGTCCCAGGTTGGCTCCACTAAGGCATAGTGTGAACTATGCTTCTACCACTGTGGGCTCTCCGAAACCGATGTTACTGGTTAGAATAAGCAACAGGGCTCTAGCTGGCTGTCAGTGGCAGATGAAGGAGGGCCGGAAGGCAGCCAACTCTCCATAGGAAACAACCCAGGGAAATGGATTGGAGACAGAAGCCTGAAATCATCACGTGCAGAAATGTCACTAAGGGCTAATGTAGTACAAGTTCCGAAAGAGGACCTGACAATTGACTAGGTGCTAGCTCACCCCTGCCAGGCCAGAAGAACTCAATCCGCCGCCATCCTTTCCAGGCCATTGCGGAATGACATTGCCCCAGGTTGGCTCCACTAAGGCATAGTGTGAACTATGCTTCTACCACAGTGGGCTCTCCGAAACCGATGTTACTGGTTAGAATAAGCAACAGGGCTCTAGCTGGCTGTAAGTGGCAGATGCAGGCCGGAAGGCAGCCAACTCTCCATAGGAAACAACCCAGGGTAATGGATTGGAGACAGAAGCCTGAAATCATCACGTGAAGAAATGTCACTAAGGGCCAATGTAGTACAAGTTCTTAAAGAGGCCCTGACAATTGACTAGGTGCTAGCTCACCCCTGCCAGGCCAGAAGAACTCAATCCGCCGCCATCCTTTCCAGGCCATTGCGGAATGACATTGCCCCAGGTTGGCTCCACTAAGGCATAGTGTGAACTATGCTTCTACCACAGTGGGCTCTCCGAAACCGATGTTACTGGTTAGAATAAGCAACAGGGCTCTAGCTGGCTGTCAGTGGCAGATGCAGGCCGGAAGGCAGCCAACTCTCCATAGGAAACAACCCAGGGTAATGGATTGGAGACAGAAGCCTGAAATCATCACGTGCAGAAATGTCACTAAGGGCCAATGTAGTACAAGTTCCGAAAGAGGCCCTGACAATTGACTAGGTGCTAGCTCACACCTGCCAGGCCAGAAGAACTTAATCCGCCGCCATCCTTCAAAGTCCATTGCGGAAAGACATTGTCCCAGGTTGGCTCCACTAGGGCATAGTGTGAACTATGCTTCTACCACAGTGGGCTATCCGAAACCGATGTTACTGGTTAGAATAAGCAACAGGGCTCTAGCTGGCTGTCAGTGGCAGATGCAGGAGGGCGGGAAGGCAGCCAACTCTCCACAGGAAACAACCCAGGGTAATGGATTGGAGACAGAAGCCTGAAATCATCACGTGCAGAAATGTCACTAAGGGCCAATGTAGTACAAGTTCCGAAAGAGGCCCTGACAATTGACTAAGTGCTAGCTCACCCCTGCCAGGCGAGAAGAACGCAATCCGCCTCCATCCTTTCCAGGCCATTGCGGAATGACATTGCCCAGGTTGGCTCCACTAAGGCATAGTGTGAACTATGCTTCTACCACAGTGGGCTCTCCGAAACCGATGTTACTGGTTAGAATAAGCAACAGGGCTCTAGCTGGCTGTCAGTGGCAGATGCAGGAGGGCGGGAAGGCAGCCAACTCTCCATAGGAAACAACCCAGGGTAATGGATTGGAGACAGAAGCCTGAAATCATCACGTGCAGAAATGTCACTAAGGGCCAATGTAGTACAAGTTCTGAAAGAGGCCCTGACAATTGACTAGGTGCTAGCTCTCCCCTGCCAGGCCAGAAGAACTCAATCCGCCGCCATCCTTCCTAGGCCTTTGCGGAAAGACATTGCCCCAGGTTGGCTACACAAAGGCATAGTGTGAACTATGCTTCTACCACAGTGGGCTATCCGAAACCGATGTTACTGGTTAGAATAAGCAACAGGGCTCTAGCTGGCTGTCAGTGGCCGATGCAGGAGGGCGGGAAGGCAGCCAACTCTCCACAGGAAACAACCCAGGGTAATGGATTGGAGACAGAAGCCTGAAATCATCACGTGCAGAAATGTCACTAAGGGCCAATGTAGTACAAGTTCCGAAAGAGGCCCTGACAATTGACTAAGTGCTAGCTCACCCCTGCCAGGCCAGAAGAACTCAATCCGCCGCCATCCTTCAAAGTCCATTACGGAAAGACATTGTCCCAGGTTGGCTCCACTAAGGCATAGTGTGAACTATGCTTCTACCACAGTGGGCTCTCCAAAACCGATGTTACTGGTTAGAATAAGCAACAGGGCTCTAGCTGGCTGTCAGTGGCAGATGAAGGAGGGCCGGAAGGCAGCCAACTCTCCATAGGAAACAACCCAGGGTAATGGATTGGAGACAGAAGCCTGAAATCATCACGTGCAGAAATGTCACTAAGGGCCAATGTAGTACAAGTTCCGAAAGAGGCCCTGACAATTGACTAGGTGCTAGCTCACCCCTGTCAGGCCAGAAGAACTCAATCCGCCTCCATCCTTTCCAGGCCATTGCGGAATGACATTGACCCAGGTTGGCTCCACTAAGGCATAGTGTGAACTATGCTTCTACCACAGTGGGCTCTCCGAAACCGATGTTACTTGTTAGAATAAGCAACAGGGCTCTAGCTGGCTGTCAGTGGCAGATGAAGGAGGGCCAGAAGGCAGCCAACTCTCCATAGGAAACAACCCAGGGTAATGGATTGGAGACAGAAGCCTGAAATCATCACGTGCAGAAATGTCACTAAGGGCCAATGTAGTACAAGTTCCGAAAGAGGCCCTGACAATTGACTAGGTGCTAGCTCACACCTGCCAGGCCAGAAGAACTCAATCCGCCGCCATCCTTCAAAGTCCATTGCGGAAAGACATTGTCCCAGGTTGGCTCCACTAGGGCATAGTGTGAACTATGCTTCTACCACAGTGGGCTCTCCGAAACCGATGTTACTGGTTAGAATAAGCAACAGGGCTCTAGCTGGCTGTCAGTGGCAGATGCAGGAGGGCGGGAAGGCAGCCAACTCTCCACAGGAAACAACCCAGGGTAATGGATTGGAGACAGAAGCCTGAAATCATCACGTGCAGAAATGTCACTAAGGGCCAATGTAGTACAAGTTCCGAAAGAGGCCCTGACAATTGACTAAGTGCTAGCTCACCCCTGCCAGGCCAGAAGAACGCAATCCGCCTCCATTCTTTCCAGGCCATTGCGGAATGACATTGCCCAGGTTGGCTCCACTAAGGCATAGTGTGAACTATGCTTCTACCACAGTGGGCTCTCCGAAACCGATGTTACTGGTTAGAATAAGCAACAGGGCTCTAGCTGGCTGTCAGTGGCAGATGCAGGAGGGCGGGAAGGCAGCCAACTCTCCATAGGAAACAACCCAGGGTAATGGATTGGAGACAGAAGCCTGAAATCATCACGTGCAGAAATGTCACTAAGGGCCAATGTAGTACAAGTTCTGAAAGAGGCCCTGACAATTGACTAGGTGCTAGCTCTCCCCTGCCAGGCCAGAAGAACTCAATCCGCCGCCATCCTTCCTAGGCCTTTGCGGAAAGACATTGCCCCAGGTTGGCTACACAAAGGCATAGTGTGAACTATGCTTCTACCACAGTGGGCTATCCGAAACCGATGTTACTGGTTAGAATAAGCAACAGGGCTCTAGCTGGCTGTCAGTGGCAGATGCAGGAGGGCGGGAAGGCAGCCAACTCTCCACAGGAAACAACCCAGGGTAATGGATTGGAGACAGAAGCCTGAAATCATCACGTGCAGAAATGTCACTAAGGGCCAATGTAGTACAAGTTCCGAAAGAGGCCCTGACAATTGACTAAGTGCTAGCTCACCCCTGCCAGGCCAGAAGAACTCAATCCGCCGCCATCCTTCAAAGTCCATTACGGAAAGACATTGTCCCAGGTTGGCTCCACTAAGGCATAGTGTGAACTATGCTTCTACCACAGTGGGCTCTCCAAAACCGATGTTACTGGTTAGAATAAGCAACAGGGCTCTAGCTGGCTGTCAGTGGCAGATGAAGGAGGGCCGGAAGGCAGCCAACTCTCCATAGGAAACAACCCAGGGTAATGGATTGGAGACAGAAGCCTGAAATCATCACGTGCAGAAATGTCACTAAGGGCCAATGTAGTACAAGTTCCGAAAGAGGTCTTGACAATTGACTACGTGCTAGCTCACCGCTGCGAGGCCAGAAGAACGCAATCCACCTCTATCCTTTCCAGGCCATTGCGGAATGACATTGCCCAGGTTGGCTCCACTAAGGCATAGTGTGAACTATGCTTCTACCACAGTGGGCTCTCCGAAACCGATGTTACTGGTTAGAATAAGCAACAGGGCTCTAGCTGGCTGTCAGTGGCAGATGAAGGAGGGCCGGAAGGCAGCCAACTCTCCATAGGAAACAACCCAGGGTAATGGATTGGAGACAGAAGCCTGAAATCATCACGTGCAGAAATGTCACTAAGGGCCAATGTAGTACAAGTTCCGAAAGAGGCCCTGACAATTGACTAGGTGCTAGCTCACACCTGCCAGGCCAGAAGAACTCAATCCGCCGCCATCCTTCAAAGTCCATTGCGGAAAGACATTGTCCCAGGTTGGCTCCACTAAGGCATAGTGTGAACTATGCTTCTACCACTGTGGGCTCTCCGAAACCGATGTTACTGGTTAGAATAAGCAACAGGGCTCTAGCTTGCTGTCAGTGGCAGATGAAGGAGGGCCGGAAGGCAGCCAACTCTCCATAGGAAACAACCCAGGGAAATGGATTGGAGACAGAAGCCTGAAATCATCACGTGCAGAAATGTCACTAAGGGCTAATGTAGTACAAGTTCCGAAAGAGGCCCTGACAATTGACTAGGTGCTAGCTCACCCCTGCCAGGCCAGAAGAACTCAATCCGCCGCCATCCTTTCCAGGCCATTGCGGAATGACATTGCCCCAGGTTGGCTCCACTAAGGCATAGTGTGAACTATGCTTCTACCACAGTGGGCTCTCCGAAACTGATGTTACTGGTTAGAATAAGCAACAGGGCTCTAGCTGGCTGTCAGTGGCAGATGCAGGCCGGAAGGCAGCCAACTCTCCATAGGAAACAACCCAGGGTAATGGATTGGAGACAGAAGCCTGAAATCATCACGTGAAGAAATGTCACTAAGGGCCAATGTAGTACAAGTTCTTAAAGAGGCCCTGACAATTGACTAGGTGCTAGCTCACCCCTGCCTGGCCAGAAGAACTCAATACGCCGCCATCCTTCCCAGGCCATTGCGGAAAGACATTGCCCCAGGTTGGCTACACAAAGGCATAGTGTGAACTATGCTTCTACCACAGTGGGCTCTCCGAAACCGATGTTACTGGTTAGAATAAGCAACAGGGCTCTAGCTGGCTGTCAGTGGCAGATGAAGGAGGGCCGGAAGGCAGCCAACTCTCCATAGGAAACAACCCAGGGTAATGGATTGGAGACAGAAGCCTGAAATCATCACGTGCAGAAATGTCACTAAGGGCCAATGTAGTACAAGTTCCGAAGGAGGTCCTGACAATTGACTAGGTGCTAGCTCACCTCTGTCAGGCCAGAAGAACTCAATCCGCCTCCATCCTTTCCAGGCCATTGCGGAATGACATTGCCCCAGGTTGGCTCCACTAAGGCATAGTGTGAACTATGCTTCTACCACAGTGGGCTCTCCGAAACCGATGTTACTGGTTAGAATAAGCAACAGGGCTCTAGCTGGCTGTCAGTGGCAGATGCAGGAGGGCGGGAAGGCAGCCAACTCTCCATAGGAAACAACCCAGGGTAATGGATTGGAGACAGAAGCCTGAAATCATCACGTGCAGAAATGTCACTAAGGGCCAATGTATTACAAGTTCTGAAAGAGGCCCTGACAATTGACTAGGTGCTAGCTCTCCCCTGCCAGGCCAGAAGAACTCAATCCGCCGCCATCCTTCCTAGGCCTTTGCGGAAAGACATTGCCCCAGGTTGGCTACACAAATGCATAGTGTGAACTATGCTTCTACCACAGTGGGCTATCCGAAACCGATGTTACTGGTTAGAATAAGCAACAGGGCTCTAGCTGGCTGTCAGTGGCAGATGCAGGAGGGCGGGAAGGCAGCCAACTCTCCACAGGAAACAACCCAGGGTAATGGATTGGAGACAGAAGCCTGAAATCATCACGTGCAGAAATGTCACTAAGGGCCAATGTAGTACAAGTTCCGAAAGAGGCGCTGACAATTGACTAGGTGCTAGCTCACACCTGCCAGGCCAGAAGAACTCAATCCGCCGCCATCCTTCAAAGTCCATTGCGGAAAGACATTGTCCCAGGTTGGCTCCACTAAGGCATAGTGTGAACTATGCTTCTACCACTGTGGGCTCTCCGAAACCGATGTTACTGGTTAGAATAAGCAACAGGGCTCTAGCTTGCTGTCAGTGGCAGATGAAGGAGGGCCGGAAGGCAGCCTACTCTCCATAGGAAACAACCCAGGGTAATGGATTGGAGACAGAAGCCTGAAATCATCACGTGCAGAAATGTCACTAAGGGCTAATGTAGTACAAGTTCCGAAAGAGGCCCTGACAATTGACTAGGTGCTAGCTCACCCCTGCCAGGCCAGAAGAACTCAATCCGCCGCCATCCTTTCCAGGCCATTGCGGAATGACATTGCCCCAGGTTGGCTCCACTAAGGCATAGTGTGAACTATGCTTCTACCACAGTGGGCTCTCCGAAACCGATGTTACTGGTTAGAATAAGCAACAGGGCTCTAGCTGGCTGTCAGTGGCAGATGCAGGCCGGAAGGCAGCCAACTCTCCATAGGAAACAACCCAGGGTAATGGATTGGAGACAGAAGCCTGAAATCATCACGTGAAGAAATGTCACTAAGGGCCAATGTAGTACAAGTTCTTAAAGAGGCCCTGACAATTGACTAGGTGCTAGCTCACCCCTGCCTGGCCAGAAGAACTCAATACGCCGCCATCCTTCCCAGGCCATTGCGGAAAGACATTGCCCTAGGTTGGCTACACAAAGGCATAGTGTGAACTATGCTTCTACCACAGTGGGCTCTCCGAAACCGATGTTACTGGTTAGAATAAGCAACAGGGCTCTAGCTGGCTGTCAGTGGCAGATGAAGGAGGGCCGGAAGGCAGCCAACTCTCCATAGGAAACAACCCAGGGTAATGGATTGGAGACAGAAGCCTGAAATCATCACGTGCAGAAATGTCACTAAGGGCCAATGTAGTACAAGTTCCGAAGGAGGCCCTGACAATTGACTAGGTGCTAGCTCACCCCTGTCAGGCCAGAAGAACTCAATCCGCCGCCATCCTTTCCAGGCCATTGCGGAATGACATTGCCCCATGTTGGCTCCACTAAGGCATAGTGTGAACTATGCTTCTACTACAGTGGACTCTCCGAAACCGATGTTACTGGTTAGAATAAGCAACAGGGCTCTAGCTGGCTGTCAGTGGCAGATGCAGGAGGGCCGGAAGGCAGCCAACTCTCCATAGGAAACAACCCAGGGTAATGGATTGGAGACAGAAGCCTGAAATCATCACGTGCAGAAATGTCACTAAGGGCCAATGTAGTACAAGTTCCGAAAGAGGCCCTGACAATTGACTAGGTGCTAGCTCACACCTGCCAGGCCAGAAGAACTCAATCCGCCGCCATCCTTCAAAGTCCATTGCGGAAAGACATTGTCCCAGGTTGGCTCCACTAAGGCATAGTGTGAACTATGCTTCTACCACTGTGGGCTCTCCGAAACCGATGTTACTGGTTAGAATAAGAAACAGGGCTCTAGCTTGCTGTCAGTGGCAGATGAAGGAGGGCCGGAAGGCAGCCAACTCTCCATAGGAAACAACCCAGGGTAATGGTATGGAGACAGAAGCCTGAAATCATCACGTGCAGAAATGTCACTAAGGGCTAATGTAGTACAAGTTCCGAAAGAGGCCCTGACAATTGACTAGGTGCTAGCTCACCCCTGCCAGGCCAGAAGAACTCAATCCGCCGCCATCCTTTCCAGGCCATTGCGGAATGACATTGCCCCAGGTTGGCTCCACTAAGGCATAGTGTGAACTATGCTTCTACCACAGTGGGCTCTCCGAAACCGATGTTACTGGTTAGAATAAGCAACAGGGCTCTAGCTGGCTGTCAGTGGCAGATGCAGGCCGGAAGGCAGCCAACTCTCCATAGGAAACAACCCAGGGTAATGGATTGGAGACAGAAGCCTGAAATCATCACGTGAAGAAATGTCACTAAGGGCCAATGTAGTACAAGTTCTTAAAGAGGCCCTGACAATTGACTAGGTGCTAGCTCACCCCTGCCTGGCCAGAAGAACTCAATACGCCGCCATCCTTCCCAGGCCATTGCGGAAAGACATTGCCCCAGGTTGGCTACACAAAGGCATAGTGTGAACTATGCTTCTACCACAGTGGGCTCTCCGAAACCGATGTTACTGGTTAGAATAAGCAACAGGGCTCTAGCTGGCTGTCAGTGGCAGATGAAGGAGGGCCGGAAGGCAGCCAACTCTCCATAGGAAACAACCCAGGGTAATGGATTGGAGACAGAAGCCTGAAATCATCACGTGCAGAAATGTCACTAAGGGCCAATGTAGTACAAGTTCCGAAGGAGGCCCTGACAATTGACTAGGTGCTAGCTCACCCCTGTCAGGCCAGAAGAACTCAATCCGCCGCCATCCTTTCCAGGCCATTGCGGAATGACATTGCCCCATGTTGGCTCCACTAAGACATAGTGTGAACTATGCTTCTACTACAGTGGACTCTCCGAAACCGATGTTACTGGTTAGAATAAGCAACAGGGCTCTAGCTGGCTGTCAGTGGCAGATGCAGGAGGGCCGGAAGGCAGCCAACTCTCCATAGGAAACAACCCAGGGTAATGGATTGGAGACAGAAGCCTGAAATCATCACGTGAAGAAATGTCACTAAGGGCCAATGTAGTACAAGTTCCGAAAGAGGCCCTCACAATTGACTAGGTGCTAGCTCACACCTGCCAGGCCAGAAGAACTCAATCCGCCGCCATCCTTCAAAGTCCATTGCGGAAAGACATTGTCCCAGGTTGGCTCCACTAAGGCATAGTGTGAACTATGCTTCTACCACTGTGGGCTCTCCGAAACCGATGTTACTGGTTAGAATAAGCAACAGGGCTCTAGCTTGCTGTCAGTGGCAGATGAAGGAGGGCCGGAAGGCAGCCAACTCTCCATAGGAAACAACCCAGGGTAATGGATTGGAGACAGAAGCCTGAAATCATCACGTGCAGAAATGTCACTAAGGGCTAATGTAGTACAAGTTCCGAAAGAGGCCCTGACAATTGACTAGGTGCTAGCTCACCCCTGCCAGGCCAGAAGAACTCAATCCGCCGCCATCCTTTCCAGGCCATTGCGGAATGACATTGCCCCAGGTTGGCTCCACTAAGGCATAGTGTGAACTATGCTTCTACCACAGTGGGCTCTCCGAAACCGATGTTACTGGTTAGAATAAGCAACAGGGCTCTAGCTGGCTGTCAGTGGCAGATGCAGGCCGGAAGGCAGCCAACTCTCCATAGGAAACAACCCAGGGTAATGGATTGGAGACAGAAGCCTGAAATCATCACGTGAAGAAATGTCACTAAGGGCCAATGTAGTACAAGTTCTTAAAGAGGCCCTGACAATTGACTAGGTGCTAGCTCACCCCTGCCTGGCCAGAAGAACTCAATACGCCGCCATCCTTCCCAGGCCATTGCGGAAAGACATTGCCCCAGGTTGGCTACACAAAGGCATAGTGTGAACTATGCTTCTACCACAGTGGGCTCTCCGAAACCGATGTTACTGGTTAGAATAAGCAAGAGGGCTCTAGCTGGCTGTCAGTGGCAGATGAAGGAGGGCCGGAAGGCAGCCAACTCTCCATAGGAAACAACCCAGGGTAATGGATTGGAGACAGAAGCCTGAAATCATCACGTGCAGAAATGTCACTAAGGGCCAATGTAGTACAAGTTCCGAAGGAGGCCCTGACAATTGACTAGGTGCTAGCTCACCCCTGTCAGGCCAGAAGAACTCAATCCGCCGCCATCCTTTCCAGGCCATTGCGGAATGACATTGCCCCATGTTGGCTCCACTAAGGCATAGTGTGAACTATGCTTCTACTACAGTGGACTCTCCGAAACCGATGTTACTGGTTAGAATAAGCAACAGGGCTCTAGCTGGCTGTCAGTGGCAGATGCAGGAGGGCCGGAAGGCAGCCAACTCTCCATAGGAAACAACCCAGGGTAATGGATTGGAGACAGAAGCCTGAAATCATCACGTGAAGAAATGTCACTAAGGGCCAATGTAGTACAAGTTCCGAAAGAGGCCCTGACAATTGACTAGGTGCTAGCTCACCCCTGCCAGGCCAGAAGAACTCAATCCGCCGCCTTCCTTCAAAGTCCATTGCGGAAAGACATTGTCCCAGGTTGGCTCCACTAATGCATAGTGTGAACTATGCTTCTACCACAGTGGGCTCTCCGAAACCGATGTTACTGGTTAGAATAAGCAACAGGGCTCTAGCTGGCTGTCAGTGGCAGATGAAGGAGGGCCGGAAGGCAGCCAACTCTCCATAGGAAACAACCCAGGGTAATGGATTGGAGACAGAAGCCTGAAATCATCACGTGCAGAAATGTCACTAAGGGCCAATGTAGTACAAGTTCCGAAAGAGGCGCTGACAATTGACTAGGTGCTAGCTCACCCCTGTCAGGCCAGAAGAACTCAATCCGCCTATCCTTCCCAGGCCATTGCGGAATGACATTGCCCAGGTTGGCTCCACTAAGGCATAGTGTGAACTATGCTTCTACCACAGTGGGCTCTCCGAAACCGATGTTACTGGTTAGAATAAGCAACAGGGCTCTAGCTGGCTGTCAGTGGCAGATGCAGGAGGGCGGGAAGGCAGCCAACTCTCCATAGGAAACAACCCAGGGTAATGGTTTGGAGACAGAAGCCTGAAATCATCACGTGCAGAAATGTCACTAAGGGCCAATGTAGTACAAGTTCTGAAAGAGGCCCTGACAATTGACTAGGTGCTAGCTCTCCCCTGCCAGGCCAGAAGAACTCAATCCGCCGCCATCCTTCCCAGGCCTTTGCGGAAAGACATTGCCCCAGGTTGGCTACACAAAGGCATAGTGTGAACTATGCTTCTACCACAGTGGGCTATCCGAAACCGATGTTACTGGTTAGAATAAGCAACAGGGCTCTAGCAGGCTGTCAGTGGCAGATGCAGAAGGGCGGGAAGGCAGCCAACTCTCCGCAGGAAACAACCCAGGGTAATGGATTGGAGACAGAAGCCTGAAATCATCACGTGCAGAAATGTCACTAAGGGCCAATGTAGTACAAGATCCGAAAGAGGCCCTGACAATTGACTAAGTGCTAGCTCACCCCTGCCAGGCCAGAAGAACGCAATCCCCCTCCATCCTTTCCAGGCCATTTCGGAATGACATTGCCCAGGGTGGCTCCACTAAGGCATAGTGTGAACTATGTTTCTACCACAGTGGGCTCTCCGAAACCGATGTTACTGGTTAGAATAAGCAACAGGGCTCTAGCTGGCTGTCAGTGGCAGATGCAGGAGGGCGGGAAGGCAGCCAACTCTCCATAGGAAACAACCCAGGGTAATGGATTGGAGACAGAAGCCTGAAATCATCACGTGCAGAAATGTCACTAAGGGCCAATGTAGTACAAGTTCCGAAAGAGGCCCTGACAATTGACTAGGTGCTAGCTCACACCTTCCAGGCCAGAAGAACTCAATCCGCCGCCATCCTTCAAAGTCCATTGCGGAAAGACATTGTCCCAGGTTGGCTCCACTAAGGCATAGTGTGAACTATGCTTCTACCACAGTGGGCTCTCCGAAACCGATGTTACTGGTTAGAATAAGCAACAGGGCTCTAGCTGGCTGTCAGTGGCAGATGAAGGAGGGCCGGAAGGCAGCCAACTCTCCATAGGAAACAACCCAGGGTAATGGATTGGAGACAGAAGCCTGAAATCATCACGTGCAGAAATGTCACTAAGGGCCAATGTAGTACAAGTTCCGAAAGAGGCCCTGACAATTGACTAGGTGCTAGCTCACCCCTGTCAGGCCAGAAGAACTCAATCCGCCGCCATCCTTTCCAGGCCATTGCGGAATGACATTGCCCCAGGTTGGCTCCACTAAGGCATAGTGTGAACTATGCTTCTACCACAGTGGGCTCTCCGAAACCGATGTTACTGGTTAGAATAAGCAACAGGGCTCTAGCTGGCTGTCAGTGGCAGATGAAGGAGGGCCGGAAGGCAGCCAACTCTCCATAGCAAACAACCCAGGGTAATGGATTGGAGACAGAAGCCTGAAATCATCACGTGCAGAAATGTCACTAAGGGCCAATGTAGTACAAGTTCCGAAAGAGGTCTTGACAATTGACTACGTGCTAGCTCACCGCTGCGAGGCCAGAAGAATGCAATCCACCTCCATCCTTTCCAGGCCATTGCGGAATGACATTGCCCAGGTTGGCTCCACTAAGGCATAGTGTGAACTATGCTTCTACCACAGTGGGCTCTCCGAAACCGATGTTACTGGTTAGAATAAGCAACAGGGCTCTAGCTGGCTGTCAGTGGCAGATGAAGGAGGGCCGGAAGGCAGCCAACTCTCCATAGGAAACAACCCAGGGTAATGGATTGGAGACAGAAGCCTGAAATCATCACGTGCAGAAATGTCACTAAGGGCCAATGTAGTACAAGTTCCGAAAGAGGCCCTGACAATTGACTAGGTGCTAGCTCACACCTGCCAGGCCAGAAGAACTCAATCCGCCGCCATCCTTCAAAGTCCATTGCGGAAAGACATTGTCCCAGGTTGGCTCCACTAAGGCATAGTGTGAACTATGCTTCTACCACAGTGGGCTATCCGAAACCGATGTTACTGGTTAGAATAAGCAACAGGGCTCTAGCTGGCTGTCAGTGGCAGATGCAGGAGGGCGGGAAGGCAGCCAACTCTCCACAGGAAACAACCCAGGGTAATGGATTGGAGACAGAAGCCTGAAATCATCACGTGCAGAAATGTCACTAAGGGCCAATGTAGTACAAGTTCCGAAAGAGGCCCTGACAATTGACTAAGTGCTAGCTCACCCCTGCCAGGCCAGAAGAACGCAATCCGCCTCCATCCTTTCCAGGCCATTGCGGAATGACATTGCCCAGGTTGGCTCCACTAAGGCATAGTGTGAACTATGCTTCTACCACAGTGGGCTCTCCGAAACCGATGTTACTGGTTAGAATAAGCAACAGGGCTCTAGCTGGCTGTCAGTGGCAGATGCAGGAGGGCGGGAAGGCAGCCAACTCTCCATAGGAAACAACCCAGGGTAATGGATTGGAGACAGAAGCCTGAAATCATCACGTGCAGAAATGTCACTAAGGGCCAATGTAGTACAAGTTCTGAAAGAGGCCCTGACAATTGACTAGGTGCTAGCTCTCCCCTGCCAGGCCAGAAGAACTCAATCCGCCGCCATCCTTCCTAGGCCTTTGCGGAAAGACATTGCCCCAGGTTGGCTACACAAAGGCATAGTGTGAACTATGCTTCTACCACAGTGGGCTATCCGAAACCGATGTTACTGGTTAGAATAAGCAACAGGGCTCTAGCTGGCTGTCAGTGGCAGATGCAGGAGGGCGGGAAGGCAGCCAACTCTCCACAGGAAACAACCCAGGGTAATGGATTGGAGACAGAAGCCTGAAATCATCACGTGCAGAAATGTCACTAAGGGCCAATGTAGTACAAGTTCCGAAAGAGGCCCTGACAATTGACTAAGTGCTAGCTCACCCCTGCCAGGCCAGAAGAACTCAATCCGCCGCCATCCTTCAAAGTCCATTACGGAAAGACATTGTCCCAGGTTGGCTCCACTAAGGCATAGTGTGAACTATGCTTCTACCACAGTGGGCTCTCCAAAACCGATGTTACTGGTTAGAATAAGCAACAGGGCTCTAGCTGGCTGTCAGTGGCAGATGAAGGAGGGCCGGAAGGCAGCCAACTCTCCATAGGAAACAACCCAGGGTAATGGATTGGAGACAGAAGCCTGAAATCATCACGTGCAGAAATGTCACTAAGGGCCAATGTAGTACAAGTTCCGAAAGAGGCCCTGACAATTGACTAGGTGCTAGCTCACCCCTGTCAGGCCAGAAGAACTCAATCCGCCTCCATCCTTTCCAGGCCATTGCGGAATGACATTGACCCAGGTTGGCTCCACTAAGGCATAGTGTGAACTATGCTTCTACCACAGTGGGCTCTCCGAAACCGATGTTACTTGTTAGAATAAGCAACAGGGCTCTAGCTGGCTGTCAGTGGCAGATGAAGGAGGGCCAGAAGGCAGCCAACTCTCCATAGGAAACAACCCAGGGTAATGGATTGGAGACAGAAGCCTGAAATCATCACGTGCAGAAATGTCACTAAGGGCCAATGTAGTACAAGTTCCGAAAGAGGCCCTGACAATTGACTAGGTGCTAGCTCACACCTGCCAGGCCAGAAGAACTCAATCCGCCGCCATCCTTCAAAGTCCATTGCGGAAAGACATTGTCCCAGGTTGGCTCCACTAAGGCATAGTGTGAACTATGCTTCTACCACAGTGGGCTCTCCGAAACCGATGTTACTGGTTAGAATAAGCAACAGGGCTCTAGCTGGCTGTCAGTGGCAGATGAAGGAGGGCCGGAAGGCAGCCAACTCTCCATAGGAAACAACCCAGGGTAATGGATTGGAGACAGAAGCCTGAAATCATCACGTGCAGAAATGTCACTAAGGGCCAATGTAGTACAAGTTCCGAAAGAGGCCCTGACAATTGACTAGGTGCTAGCTCACCCCTGTCAGGCCAGAAGAACTCAATCCGCCGCCATCCTTTCCAGGCCATTGCGGAATGACATTGCCCCAGGTTGGCTCCACTAAGGCATAGTGTGAACTATGCTTCTACCACAGTGGGCTCTCCGAAACCGATGTTACTGGTTAGAATAAGCAACAGGGCTCTAGCTGGCTGTCAGTGGCAGATGAAGGAGGGCCGGAAGGCAGCCAACTCTCCATAGGAAACAACCCAGGGTAATGGATTGGAGACAGAAGCCTGAAATCATCACGTGCAGAAATGTCACTAAGGGCCAATGTAGTACAAGTTCCGAAAGAGGCCCTGACAATTGACTAGGTGCTAGCTCACCCCTGTCAGGCCAGAAGAACTCAATCCGCCGCCATCCTTTCCAGGCCATTGCGGAATGACATTGCCCCAGGTTGGCTCCACTAAGGCATAGTGTGAACTATGCTTCTACCACAGTGGGCTCTCCGAAACCGATGTTACTGGTTAGAATAAGCAACAGGGCTCTAGCTGGCTGTCAGTGGCAGATGAAGGAGGGCCGGAAGGCAGCCAACTCTCCATAGGAAACAACCCAGGGTAATGGATTGGAGACAGAAGCCTGAAATCATCACGTGCAGAAATGTCACTAAGGGCCAATGTAGTACAAGTTCCGAAAGAGGCCCTGACAATTGACTAGGTGCTAGCTCACCCCTGTCAGGCCAGAAGAACTCAATCCGCCGCCATCCTTTCCAGGCCATTGCGGAATGACATTGCCCCAGGTTGGCTCCACTAAGGCATAGTGTGAACTATGCTTCTACCACAGTGGGCTCTCCGAAACTGATGTTACTGGTTAGAATAAGCAACAGGGCTCTAGCTGGCTGTCAGTGGCAGATGAAGGAGGGCCGGAAGGCAGCCAACTCTCCATAGGAAACAACCCAGGGTAATGGATTGGAGACAGAAGCCTGAAATCATCACGTGCAGAAATGTCACTAAGGGCCAATGTAGTACAAGTTCCGAAAGAGGTCTTGACAATTGACTACGTGCTAGCTCACCGCTGCGAGGCCAGAAGAACGCAATCCACCTCCATCCTTTCCAGGCCATTGCGGAATGACATTGTCCCAGGTTGGCTCCACTAAGGCATAGTGTGAACTATGATTCTACCACAGTGGGCTCTCCGAAACCGATGTTACTGGTTAGAATAAGCAACAGGGCTCTAGCTGGCTGTCAGTGGCAGATGAAGGAGGGCCGGAAGGCAGCCAACTCTCCTTAGGAAACAACCCAGGGTAATGGATTGGAGACAGAAGCCTGAAATCATCACGTGCAGAAATGTCACTAAGGGCCAATGTAGTACAAGTTCCGAAAGAGGCCCTGACAATTGACTAGGTGCTAGCTCACACCTGCCAGGCCAGAAGAACTTAATCCGCCGCCATCCTTCAAAGTCCATTGCGGAAAGACATTGTCCCAGGTTGGCTCCACTAGGGCATAGTGTGAACTATGCTTCTACCACAGTGGGCTATCCGAAACCGATGTTACTGGTTAGAATAAGCAACAGGGCTCTAGCTGGCTGTCAGTGGCAGATGCAGGAGGGCGGGAAGGCAGCCAACTCTCCACAGGAAACAACCCAGGGTAATGGATTGGAGACAGAAGCCTGAAATCATCACGTGCAGAAATGTCACTAAGGGCCAATGTAGTACAAGTTCCGAAAGAGGCCCTGACAATTGACTAAGTGCTAGCTCACCCCTGCCAGGCCAGAAGAACGCAATCCGCCTCCATTCTTTCCAGGCCATTGCGGAATGACATTGCCCAGGTTGGCTCCACTAAGGCATAGTGTGAACTATGCTTCTACCACAGTGGGCTCTCCGAAACCGATGTTACTGGTTAGAATAAGCAACAGGGCTCTAGCTGGCTGTCAGTGGCAGATGAAGGAGGGCCGGAAGGCAGCCAACTCTCCTTAGGAAACAACCCAGGGTAATGGATTGGAGACAGAAGCCTGAAATCATCACGTGCAGAAATGTCACTAAGGGCCAATGTAGTACAAGTTCCGAAAGAGGTCTTGACAATTGACTACGTGCTAGCTCACCGCTGCGAGGCCAGAAGAACGCAATCCACCTCCATCCTTTCCAGGCCATTGCGGAATGACATTGCCCAGGTTGGCTCCACTAAGGCATAGTGTGAACTATGATTCTACCACAGTGGGCTCTCCGAAACCGATGTTACTGGTTAGAATAAGCAACAGGGCTCTAGCTGGCTGTCAGTGGCAGATGAAGGAGGGCCGGAAGGCAGCCAACTCTCCTTAGGAAACAACCCAGGGTAATGGATTGGAGACAGAAGCCTGAAATCATCACGTGCAGAAATGTCACTAAGGGCCAATGTAGTACAAGTTCCGAAAGAGGCCCTGACAATTGACTAGGTGCTAGCTCACACCTGCCAGGCCAGAAGAACTTAATCCGCCGCCATCCTTCAAAGTCCATTGCGGAAAGACATTGTCCCAGGTTGGCTCCACTAGGGCATAGTGTGAACTATGCTTCTACCACAGTGGGCTATCCGAAACCGATGTTACTGGTTAGAATAAGCAACAGGGCTCTAGCTGGCTGTCAGTGGCAGATGCAGGAGGGCGGGAAGGCAGCCAACTCTCCACAGGAAACAACCCAGGGTAATGGATTGGAGACAGAAGCCTGAAATCATCACGTGCAGAAATGTCACTAAGGGCCAATGTAGTACAAGTTCCGAAAGAGGCCCTGACAATTGACTAAGTGCTAGCTCACCCCTGCCAGGCCAGAAGAACGCAATCCGCCTCCATTCTTTCCAGGCCATTGCGGAATGACATTGCCCAGGTTGGCTCCACTAAGGCATAGTGTGAACTATGCTTCTACCACAGTGGGCTCTCCGAAACCGATGTTACTGGTTAGAATAAGCAACAGGGCTCTAGCTGGCTGTCAGTGGCAGATGCAGGAGGGCGGGAAGGCAGCCAACTCTCCATAGGAAACAACCCAGGGTAATGGATTGGAGACAGAAGCCTGAAATCATCACGTGCAGAAATGTCACTAAGGGCCAATGTAGTACAAGTTCTGAAAGAGGCCCTGACAATTGACTAGGTGCTAGCTCTCCCCTGCCAGGCCAGAAGAACTCAATCCGCCGCCATCCTTCCTAGGCCTTTGCGGAAAGACATTGCCCCAGGTTGGCTACACAAAGGCATAGTGTGAACTATGCTTCTACCACAGTGGGCTATCCGAAACCGATGTTACTGGTTAGAATAAGCAACAGGGCTCTAGCTGGCTGTCAGTGGCAGATGCAGGAGGGCGGGAAGGCAGCCAACTCTCCACAGGAAACAACCCAGGGTAATGGATTGGAGACAGAAGCCTGAAATCATCACGTGCAGAAATGTCACTAAGGGCCAATGTAGTACAAGTTCCGAAAGAGGCCCTGACAATTGACTAAGTGCTAGCTCACCCCTGCCAGGCCAGAAGAGCTCAATCCGCCGCCATCCTTCAAAGTCCATTACGGAAAGACATTGTCCCAGGTTGGCTCCACTAAGGCATAGTGTGAACTATGCTTCTACCACAGTGGGCTCTCCAAAACCGATGTTACTGGTTAGAATAAGCAACAGGGCTCTAGCTGGCTGTCAGTGGCAGATGAAGGAGGGCCGGAAGGCAGCCAACTCTCCATAGGAAACAACCCAGGGTAATGGATTGGAGACAGAAGCCTGAAATCATCACGTGCAGAAATGTCACTAAGGGCCAATGTAGTACAAGTTCCGAAAGAGGCCCTGACAATTGACTAGGTGCTAGCTCACCCCTGTCAGGCCAGAAGAACTCAATCCGCCTCCATCCTTTCCAGGCCATTGCGGAATGACATTGCCCCAGGTTGGCTCCACTAAGGCATAGTGTGAACTATGCTTCTACCACAGTGGGCTCTCCGAAACCGATGTTACTGGTTAGAATAAGCAACAGGGCTCTAGCTGGCTGTCAGTGGCAGATGAAGGAGGGCCAGAAGGCAGCCAACTCTCCATAGGAAACAACCCAGGGTAATGGATTGGAGACAGAAGCCTGAAATCATCACGTGCAGAAATGTCACTAAGGGCCAATGTAGTACAAGTTCCGAAAGAGGTCTTGACAATTGACTACGTGCTAGCTCACCGCTGCGAGGCCAGAAGAACGCAATCCACCTCTATCCTTTCCAGGCCATTGCGGAATGACATTGCCCAGGTTGGCTCCACTAAGGCATAGTGTGAACTATGCTTCTACCACAGTGGGCTCTCCGAAACCGATGTTACTGGTTAGAATAAGCAACAGGGCTCTAGCTGGCTGTCAGTGGCAGATGAAGGAGGGCCGGAAGGCAGCCAACTCTCCATAGGAAACAACCCAGGGTAATGGATTGGAGACAGAAGCCTGAAATCATCACGTGCAGAAATGTCACTAAGGGCCAATGTAGTACAAGTTCCGAAAGAGGCCCTGACAATTGACTAGGTGCTAGCTCACACCTGCCAGGCCAGAAGAACTCAATCCGCCGCCATCCTTCAAAGTCCATTGCGGAAAGACATTGTCCCAGGTTGGCTCCACTAAGGCATAGTGTGAACTATGCTTCTACCACTGTGGGCTCTCCGAAACCGATGTTACTGGTTAGAATAAGCAACAGGGCTCTAGCTTGCTGTCAGTGGCAGATGAAGGAGGGCCGGAAGGCAGCCAACTCTCCATAGGAAACAACCCAGGGAAATGGATTGGAGACAGAAGCCTGAAATCATCACGTGCAGAAATGTCACTAAGGGCTAATGTAGTACAAGTTCCGAAAGAGGCCCTGACAATTGACTAGGTGCTAGCTCACCCCTGCCAGGCCAGAAGAACTCAATCCGCCGCCATCCTTTCCAGGCCATTGCGGAATGACATTGCCCCAGGTTGGCTCCACTAAGGCATAGTGTGAACTATGCTTCTACCACAGTGGGCTCTCCGAAACCGATGTTACTGGTTAGAATAAGCAACAGGGCTCTAGCTGGCTGTCAGTGGCAGATGCAGGCCGGAAGGCAGCCAACTCTCCATAGGAAACAACCCAGGGTAATGGATTGGAGACAGAAGCCTGAAATCATCACGTGAAGAAATGTCACTAAGGGCCAATGTAGTACAAGTTCTTAAAGAGGCCCTGACAATTGACTAGGTGCTAGCTCACCCCTGCCAGGCCAGAAGAACTCAATCCGCCGCCATCCTTTCCAGGCCATTGCGGAATGACATTGCCCCAGGTTGGCTCCACTAAGGCATAGTGTGAACTATGCTTCTACCACAGTGGGCTCTCCGAAACCGATGTTACTGGTTAGAATAAGCAACAGGGCTCTAGCTGGCTGTCAGTGGCAGATGCAGGCCGGAAGGCAGCCAACTCTCCATAGGAAACAACCCAGGGTAATGGATTGGAGACAGAAGCCTGAAATCATCACGTGCAGAAATGTCACTAAGGGCCAATGTAGTACAAGTTCCGAAAGAGGCCCTGACAATTGACTAGGTGCTAGCTCACACCTGCCAGGCCAGAAGAACTTAATCCGCCGCCATCCTTCAAAGTCCATTGCGGAAAGACATTGTCCCAGGTTGGCTCCACTAGGGCATAGTGTGAACTATGCTTCTACCACAGTGGGCTATCCGAAACCGATGTTACTGGTTAGAATAAGCAACAGGGCTCTAGCTGGCTGTCAGTGGCAGATGCAGGAGGGCGAGAAGGCAGCCAACTCTCCACAGGAAACAACCCAGGGTAATGGATTGGAGACAGAAGCCTGAAATCATCACGTGCAGAAATGTCACTAAGGGCCAATGTAGTACAAGTTCCGAAAGAGGCCCTGACAATTGACTAAGTGCTAGCTCACCCCTGCCAGGCCAGAAGAACGCAATCCGCCTCCATCCTTTCCAGGCCATTGCGGAATGACATTGCCCAGGTTGGCTCCACTAAGGCATAGTGTGAACTATGCTTCTACCACAGTGGGCTCTCCGAAACCGATGTTACTGGTTAGAATAAGCAACAGGGCTCTAGCTGGCTGTCAGTGGCAGATGCAGGAGGGCGGGAAGGCAGCCAACTCTCCATAGGAAACAACCCAGGGTAATGGATTGGAGACAGAAGCCTGAAATCATCACGTGCAGAAATGTCACTAAGGGCCAATGTAGTACAAGTTCTGAAAGAGGCCCTGACAATTGACTAGGTGCTAGCTCTCCCCTGCCAGGCCAGAAGAACTCAATCCGCCGCCATCCTTCCTAGGCCTTTGCGGAAAGACATTGCCCCAGGTTGGCTACACAAAGGCATAGTGTGAACTATGCTTCTACCACAGTGGGCTATCCGAAACCGATGTTACTGGTTAGAATAAGCAACAGGGCTCTAGCTGGCTGTCAGTGGCAGATGCAGGAGGGCGGGAAGGCAGCCAACTCTCCACAGGAAACAACCCAGGGTAATGGATTGGAGACAGAAGCCTGAAATCATCACGTGCAGAAATGTCACTAAGGGCCAATGTAGTACAAGTTCCGAAAGAGGCCCTGACAATTGACTAAGTGCTAGCTCACCCCTGCCAGGCCAGAAGAACTCAATCCGCCGCCATCCTTCAAAGTCCATTGCGGAAAGACATTGTCCCAGGTTGGCTCCACTAAGGCATAGTGTGAACTATGCTTCTACCACAGTGGGCTCTCCGAAACCGATGTTACTGGTTAGAATAAGCAACAGGGCTCTAGCTGGCTGTCAGTGGCAGATGAAGGAGGGCCGGAAGGCAGCCAACTCTCCATAGGAAACAACCCAGGGTAATGGATTGGAGACAGAAGCCTGAAATCATCACGTGCAGAAATGTCACTAAGGGCCAATGTAGTACAAGTTCCGAAAGAGGCCCTGACAATTGACTAGGTGCTAGCTCACCCCTGTCAGGCCAGAAGAACTCAATCCGCCGCCATCCTTTCCAGGCCATTGCGGAATGACATTGCCCCAGGTTGGCTCCACTAAGGCATAGTGTGAACTATGCTTCTACCACAGTGGGCTCTCCGAAACTGATGTTACTGGTTAGAATAAGCAACAGGGCTCTAGCTGGCTGTCAGTGGCAGATGAAGGAGGGCCGGAAGGCAGCCAACTCTCCATAGGAAACAACCCAGGGTAATGGATTGGAGACAGAAGCCTGAAATCATCACGTGCAGAAATGTCACTAAGGGCCAATGTAGTACAAGTTCCGAAAGAGGTCTTGACAATTGACTACGTGCTAGCTCACCGCTGCGAGGCCAGAAGAACGCAATCCACCTCCATCCTTTCCAGGCCATTGCGGAATGACATTGCCCAGGTTGGCTCCACTAAGGCATAGTGTGAACTATGATTCTACCACAGTGGGCTCTCCGAAACCGATGTTACTGGTTAGAATAAGCAACAGGGCTCTAGCTGGCTGTCAGTGGCAGATGAAGGAGGGCCGGAAGGCAGCCAACTCTCCTTAGGAAACAACCCAGGGTAATGGATTGGAGACAGAAGCCTGAAATCATCACGTGCAGAAATGTCACTAAGGGCCAATGTAGTACAAGTTCCGAAAGAGGCCCTGACAATTGACTAGGTGCTAGCTCACACCTGCCAGGCCAGAAGAACTTAATCCGCCGCCATCCTTCAAAGTCCATTGCGGAAAGACATTGTCCCAGGTTGGCTCCACTAGGGCATAGTGTGAACTATGCTTCTACCACAGTGGGCTATCCGAAACCGATGTTACTGGTTAGAATAAGCAACAGGGCTCTAGCTGGCTGTCAGTGGCAGATGCAGGAGGGCGGGAAGGCAGCCAACTCTCCACAGGAAACAACCCAGGGTAATGGATTGGAGACAGAAGCCTGAAATCATCACGTGCAGAAATGTCACTAAGGGCCAATGTAGTACAAGTTCCGAAAGAGGCCCTGACAATTGACTAAGTGCTAGCTCACCCCTGCCAGGCCAGAAGAACGCAATCCGCCTCCATTCTTTCCAGGCCATTGCGGAATGACATTGCCCAGGTTGGCTCCACTAAGGCATAGTGTGAACTATGCTTCTACCACAGTGGGCTCTCCGAAACCGATGTTACTGGTTAGAATAAGCAACAGGGCTCTAGCTGGCTGTCAGTGGCAGATGCAGGAGGGCGGGAAGGCAGCCAACTCTCCATAGGAAACAACCCAGGGTAATGGATTGGAGACAGAAGCCTGAAATCATCACGTGCAGAAATGTCACTAAGGGCCAATGTAGTACAAGTTCTGAAAGAGGCCCTGACAATTGACTAGGTGCTAGCTCTCCCCTGCCAGGCCAGAAGAACTCAATCCGCCGCCATCCTTCCTAGGCCTTTACGGAAAGACATTGCCCCAGGTTGGCTACACAAAGGCATAGTGTGAACTATGCTTCTACCACAGTGGGCTATCCGAAACCGATGTTACTGGTTAGAATAAGCAACAGGGCTCTAGCTGGCTGTCAGTGGCAGATGCAGGAGGGCGGGAAGGCAGCCAACTCTCCACAGGAAACAACCCAGGGTAATGGATTGGAGACAGAAGCCTGAAATCATCACGTGCAGAAATGTCACTAAGGGCCAATGTAGTACAAGTTCCGAAAGAGGCCCTGACAATTGACTAAGTGCTAGCTCACCCCTGCCAGGCCAGAAGAACTCAATCCGCCGCCATCCTTCAAAGTCCATTACGGAAAGACATTGTCCCAGGTTGGCTCCACTAAGGCATAGTGTGAACTATGCTTCTACCACAGTGGGCTCTCCAAAACCGATGTTACTGGTTAGAATAAGCAACAGGGCTCTAGCTGGCTGTCAGTGGCAGATGAAGGAGGGCCGGAAGGCAGCCAACTCTCCATAGGAAACAACCCAGGGTAATGGATTGGAGACAGAAGCCTGAAATCATCACGTGCAGAAATGTCACTAAGGGCCAATGTAGTACAAGTTCCGAAAGAGGCCCTGACAATTGACTAGGTGCTAGCTCACCCCTGTCAGGCCAGAAGAACTCAATCCGCCTCCATCCTTTCCAGGCCATTGCGGAATGACATTGCCCCAGGTTGGCTCCACTAAGGCATAGTGTGAACTATGCTTCTACCACAGTGGGCTCTCCGAAACCGATGTTACTGGTTAGAATAAGCAACAGGGCTCTAGCTGGCTGTCAGTGGCAGATGAAGGAGGGCCAGAAGGCAGCCAACTCTCCATAGGAAACAACCCAGGGTAATGGATTGGAGACAGAAGCCTGAAATCATCACGTGCAGAAATGTCACTAAGGGCCAATGTAGTACAAGTTCCGAAAGAGGTCTTGACAATTGACTACGTGCTAGCTCACCGCTGCGAGGCCAGAAGAACGCAATCCACCTCTATCCTTTCCAGGCCATTGCGGAATGACATTGCCCAGGTTGGCTCCACTAAGGCATAGTGTGAACTATGCTTCTACCACAGTGGGCTCTCCGAAACCGATGTTACTGGTTAGAATAAGCAACAGGGCTCTAGCTGGCTGTCAGTGGCAGATGAAGGAGGGCCGGAAGGCAGCCAACTCTCCATAGGAAACAACCCAGGGTAATGGATTGGAGACAGAAGCCTGAAATCATCACGTGCAGAAATGTCACTAAGGGCCAATGTAGTACAAGTTCCGAAAGAGGCCCTGACAATTGACTAGGTGCTAGCTCACACCTGCCAGGCCAGAAGAACTCAATCCGCCGCCATCCTTCAAAGTCCATTGCGGAAAGACATTGTCCCAGGTTGGCTCCACTAAGGCATAGTGTGAACTATGCTTCTACCACTGTGGGCTCTCCGAAACCGATGTTACTGGTTAGAATAAGCAACAGGGCTCTAGCTTGCTGTCAGTGGCAGATGAAGGAGGGCCGGAAGGCAGCCAACTCTCCATAGGAAACAACCCAGGGAAATGGATTGGAGACAGAAGCCTGAAATCATCACGTGCAGAAATGTCACTAAGGGCTAATGTAGTACAAGTTCCGAAAGAGGCCCTGACAATTGACTAGGTGCTAGCTCACCCCTGCCAGGCCAGAAGAACTCAATCCGCCGCCATCCTTTCCAGGCCATTGCGGAATGACATTGCCCCAGGTTGGCTCCACTAAGGCATAGTGTGAACTATGCTTCTACCACAGTGGGCTCTCCGAAACCGATGTTACTGGTTAGAATAAGCAACAGGGCTCTAGCTGGCTGTCAGTGGCAGATGCAGGCCGGAAGGCAGCCAACTCTCCATAGGAAACAACCCAGGGTAATGGATTGGAGACAGAAGCCTGAAATCATCACGTGAAGAAATGTCACTAAGGGCCAATGTAGTACAAGTTCTTAAAGAGGCCCTGACAATTGACTAGGTGCTAGCTCACCCCTGCCAGGCCAGAAGAACTCAATCCGCCGCCATCCTTTCCAGGCCATTGCGGAATGACATTGCCCCAGGTTGGCTCCACTAAGGCATAGTGTGAACTATGCTTCTACCACAGTGGGCTCTCCGAAACCGATGTTACTGGTTAGAATAAGCAACAGGGCTCTAGCTGGCTGTCAGTGGCAGATGCAGGCCGGAAGGCAGCCAACTCTCCATAGGAAACAACCCAGGGTAATGGATTGGAGACAGAAGCCTGAAATCATCACGTGCAGAAATGTCACTAAGGGCCAATGTAGTACAAGTTCCGAAAGAGGCCCTGACAATTGACTAGGTGCTAGCTCACACCTGCCAGGCCAGAAGAACTTAATCCGCCGCCATCCTTCAAAGTCCATTGCGGAAAGACATTGTCCCAGGTTGGCTCCACTAGGGCATAGTGTGAACTATGCTTCTACCACAGTGGGCTATCCGAAACCGATGTTACTGGTTAGAATAAGCAACAGGGCTCTAGCTGGCTGTCAGTGGCAGATGCAGGAGGGCGGGAAGGCAGCCAACTCTCCACAGGAAACAACCCAGGGTAATGGATTGGAGACAGAAGCCTGAAATCATCACGTGCAGAAATGTCACTAAGGGCCAATGTAGTACAAGTTCCGAAAGAGGCCCTGACAATTGACTAAGTGCTAGCTCACCCCTGCCAGGCCAGAAGAACGCAATCCGCCTCCATCCTTTCCAGGCCATTGCGGAATGACATTGCCCAGGTTGGCTCCACTAAGGCATAGTGTGAACTATGCTTCTACCACAGTGGGCTCTCCGAAACCGATGTTACTGGTTAGAATAAGCAACAGGGCTCTAGCTGGCTGTCAGTGGCAGATGCAGGAGGGCGGGAAGGCAGCCAACTCTCCATAGGAAACAACCCAGGGTAATGGATTGGAGACAGAAGCCTGAAATCATCACGTGCAGAAATGTCACTAAGGGCCAATGTAGTACAAGTTCTGAAAGAGGCCCTGACAATTGACTAGGTGCTAGCTCTCCCCTGCCAGGCCAGAAGAACTCAATCCGCCGCCATCCTTCCTAGGCCTTTGCGGAAAGACATTGCCCCAGGTTGGCTACACAAAGGCATAGTGTGAACTATGCTTCTACCACAGTGGGCTATCCGAAACCGATGTTACTGGTTAGAATAAGCAACAGGGCTCTAGCTGGCTGTCAGTGGCAGATGCAGGAGGGCGGGAAGGCAGCCAACTCTCCACAGGAAACAACCCAGGGTAATGGATTGGAGACAGAAGCCTGAAATCATCACGTGCAGAAATGTCACTAAGGGCCAATGTAGTACAAGTTCCGAAAGAGGCCCTGACAATTGACTAGGTGCTAGCTCACACCTGCCAGGCCAGAAGAACTCAATCCGCCGCCATCCTTCAAAGTCCATTGCGGAAAGACATTGTCCCAGGTTGGCTCCACTAAGGCATAGTGTGAACTATGCTTCTACCACTGTGGGCTCTCCGAAACCGATGTTACTGGTTAGAATAAGCAACAGGGCTCTAGCTTGCTGTCAGTGGCAGATGAAGGAGGGCCGGAAGGCAGCCAACTCTCCATAGGAAACAACCCAGGGAAATGGATTGGAGACAGAAGCCTGAAATCATCACGTGCAGAAATGTCACTAAGGGCTAATGTAGTACAAGTTCCGAAAGAGGCCCTGACAATTGACTAGGTGCTAGCTCACCCCTGCCAGGCCAGAAGAACTCAATCCGCCGCCATCCTTTCCAGGCCATTGCGGAATGACATTGCCCCAGGTTGGCTCCACTAAGGCATAGTGTGAACTATGCTTCTACCACAGTGGGCTCTCCGAAACCGATGTTACTGGTTAGAATAAGCAACAGGGCTCTAGCTGGCTGTCAGTGGCAGATGCAGGCCGGAAGGCAGCCAACTCTCCATAGGAAACAACCCAGGGTAATGGATTGGAGACAGAAGCCTGAAATCATCACGTGAAGAAATGTCACTAAGGGCCAATGTAGTACAAGTTCTTAAAGAGGCCCTGACAATTGACTAGGTGCTAGCTCACCCCTGCCAGGCCAGAAGAACTCAATCCGCCGCCATCCTTTCCAGGCCATTGCGGAATGACATTGCCCCAGGTTGGCTCCACTAAGGCATAGTGTGAACTATGCTTCTACCACAGTGGGCTCTCCGAAACCGATGTTACTGGTTAGAATAAGCAACAGGGCTCTAGCTGGCTGTCAGTGGCAGATGCAGGCCGGAAGGCAGCCAACTCTCCATAGGAAACAACCCAGGGTAATGGATTGGAGACAGAAGCCTGAAATCATCACGTGCAGAAATGTCACTAAGGGCCAATGTAGTACAAGTTCCGAAAGAGGCCCTGACAATTGACTAGGTGCTAGCTCACACCTGCCAGGCCAGAAGAACTTAATCCGCCGCCATCCTTCAAAGTCCATTGCGGAAAGACATTGTCCCAGGTTGGCTCCACTAGGGCATAGTGTGAACTATGCTTCTACCACAGTGGGCTATCCGAAACCGATGTTACTGGTTAGAATAAGCAACAGGGCTCTAGCTGGCTGTCAGTGGCAGATGCAGGAGGGCGGGAAGGCAGCCAACTCTCCACAGGAAACAACCCAGGGTTATGGATTGGAGACAGAAGCCTGAAATCATCACGTGCAGAAATGTCACTAAGGGCCAATGTAGTACAAGTTCCGAAAGAGGCCCTGACAATTGACTAAGTGCTAGCTCACCCCTGCCAGGCCAGAAGAACGCAATCCGCCTCCATCCTTTCCAGGCCATTGCGGAATGACATTGCCCAGGTTGGCTCCACTAAGGCATAGTGTGAACTATGCTTCTACCACAGTGGGCTCTCCGAAACCGATGTTACTGGTTAGAATAAGCAACAGGGCTCTAGCTGGCTGTCAGTGGCAGATGCAGGAGGGCGGGAAGGCAGCCAACTCTCCATAGGAAACAACCCAGGGTAATGGATTGGAGACAGAAGCCTGAAATCATCACGTGCAGAAATGTCACTAAGGGCCAATGTAGTACAAGTTCTGAAAGAGGCCCTGACAATTGACTAGGTGCTAGCTCTCCCCTGCCAGGCCAGAAGAACTCAATCCGCCGCCATCCTTCCTAGGCCTTTGCGGAAAGACATTGCCCCAGGTTGGCTACACAAAGGCATAGTGTGAACTATGCTTCTACCACAGTGGGCTATCCGAAACCGATGTTACTGGTTAGAATAAGCAACAGGGCTCTAGCTGGCTGTCAGTGGCAGATGCAGGAGGGCGGGAAGGCAGCCAACTCTCCACAGGAAACAACCCAGGGTAATGGATTGGAGACAGAAGCCTGAAATCATCACGTGCAGAAATGTCACTAAGGGCCAATGTAGTACAAGTTCCGAAAGAGGCCCTGACAATTGACTAAGTGCTAGCTCACCCCTGCCAGGCCAGAAGAACTCAATCCGCCGCCATCCTTCAAAGTCCATTACGGAAAGACATTGTCCCAGGTTGGCTCCACTAAGGCATAGTGTGAACTATGCTTCTACCACAGTGGGCTCTCCAAAACCGATGTTACTGGTTAGAATAAGCAACAGGGCTCTAGCTGGCTGTCAGTGGCAGATGAAGGAGGGCCGGAAGGCAGCCAACTCTCCATAGGAAACAACCCAGGGTAATGGATTGGAGACAGAAGCCTGAAATCATCACGTGCAGAAATGTCACTAAGGGCCAATGTAGTACAAGTTCCGAAAGAGGCCCTGACAATTGACTAGGTGCTAGCTCACCCCTGTCAGGCCAGAAGAACTCAATCCGCCTCCATCCTTTCCAGGCATTGCGGAATGACATTGACCCAGGTTGGCTCCACTAAGGCATAGTGTGAACTATGCTTCTACCACAGTGGGCTCTCCGAAACCGATGTTACTTGTTAGAATAAGCAACAGGGCTCTAGCTGGCTGTCAGTGGCAGATGAAGGAGGGCCAGAAGGCAGCCAACTCTCCATAGGAAACAACCCAGGGTAATGGATTGGAGACAGAAGCCTGAAATCATCTCGTGCAGAAATGTCACTAAGGGCCAATGTAGTACAAGTTCCGAAAGAGGCCCTGACAATTGACTAGGTGCTAGCTCACACCTGCCAGGCCAGAAGAACTCAATCCGCCGCCATCCTTCAAAGTCCATTGCGGAAAGACATTGTCCCAGGTTGGCTCCACTAAGGCATAGTGTGAACTATGCTTCTACCACAGTGGGCTCTCCGAAACCGATGTTACTGGTTAGAATAAGCAACAGGGCTCTAGCTGGCTGTCAGTGGCAGATGAAGGAGGGCCGGAAGGCAGCCAACTCTCCATAGGAAACAACCCAGGGTAATGGATTGGAGACAGAAGCCTGAAATCATCACGTGCAGAAATGTCACTAAGGGCCAATGTAGTACAAGTTCCGAAAGAGGCCCTGACAATTGACTAGGTGCTAGCTCACCCCTGTCAGGCCAGAAGAACTCAATCCGCCGCCATCCTTTCCAGGCCATTGCGGAATGACATTGCCCCAGGTTGGCTCCACTAAGGCATAGTGTGAACTATGCTTCTACCACAGTGGGCTCTCCGAAACCGATGTTACTGGTTAGAATAAGCAACAGGGCTCTAGCTGGCTGTCAGTGGCAGATGAAGGAGGGCCGGAAGGCAGCCAACTCTCCATAGGAAACAACCCAGGGTAATGGATTGGAGACAGAAGCCTGAAATCATCACGTGCAGAAATGTCACTAAGGGCCAATGTAGTACAAGTTCCGAAAGAGGTCTTGACAATTGACTACGTGCTAGCTCACCGCTGCGAGGCCAGAAGAACGCAATCCACCTCCATCCTTTCCAGGCCATTGCGGAATGACATTGCCCAGGTTGGCTCCACTAAGGCATAGTGTGAACTATGATTCTACCACAGTGGGCTCTCCGAAACCGATGTTACTGGTTAGAATAAGCAACAGGGCTCTAGCTGGCTGTCAGTGGCAGATGAAGGAGGGCCGGAAGGCAGCCAACTCTCCTTAGGAAACAACCCAGGGTAATGGATTGGAGACAGAAGCCTGAAATCATCACGTGCAGAAATGTCACTAAGGGCCAATGTAGTACAAGTTCCGAAAGAGGCCCTGACAATTGACTAGGTGCTAGCTCACACCTGCCAGGCCAGAAGAACTTAATCCGCCGCCATCCTTCAAAGTCCATTGCGGAAAGACATTGTCCCAGGTTGGCTCCACTAGGGCATAGTGTGAACTATGCTTCTACCACAGTGGGCTATCCGAAACCGATGTTACTGGTTAGAATAAGCAACAGGGCTCTAGCTGGCTGTCAGTGGCAGATGCAGGAGGGCGGGAAGGCAGCCAACTCTCCACAGGAAACAACCCAGGGTAATGGATTGGAGACAGAAGCCTGAAATCATCACGTGCAGAAATGTCACTAAGGGCCAATGTAGTACAAGTTCCGAAAGAGGCCCTGACAATTGACTAAGTGCTAGCTCACCCCTGCCAGGCCAGAAGAACGCAATCCGCCTCCATTCTTTCCAGGCCATTGCGGAATGACATTGCCCAGGTTGGCTCCACTAAGGCATAGTGTGAACTATGCTTCTACCACAGTGGGCTCTCCGAAACCGATGTTACTGGTTAGAATAAGCAACAGGGCTCTAGCTGGCTGTCAGTGGCAGATGCAGGAGGGCGGGAAGGCAGCCAACTCTCCATAGGAAACAACCCAGGGTAATGGATTGGAGACAGAAGCCTGAAATCATCACGTGCAGAAATGTCACTAAGGGCCAATGTAGTACAAGTTCTGAAAGAGGCCCTGACAATTGACTAGGTGCTAGCTCTCCCCTGCCAGGCCAGAAGAACTCAATCCGCCGCCATCCTTCCTAGGCCTTTGCGGAAAGACATTGCCCCAGGTTGGCTACACAAAGGCATAGTGTGAACTATGCTTCTACCACAGTGGGCTATCCGAAACCGATGTTACTGGTTAGAATAAGCAACAGGGCTCTAGCTGGCTGTCAGTGGCAGATGCAGGAGGGCGGGAAGGCAGCCAACTCTCCACAGGAAACAACCCAGGGTAATGGATTGGAGACAGAAGCCTGAAATCATCACGTGCAGAAATGTCACTAAGGGCCATTGTAGTACAAGTTCCGAAAGAGGCCCTGACAATTGACTAAGTGCTAGCTCACCCCTGCCAGGCCAGAAGAACTCAATCCGCCGCCATCCTTCAAAGTCCATTACGGAAAGACATTGTCCCAGGTTGGCTCCACTAAGGCATAGTGTGAACTATGCTTCTACCACAGTGGGCTCTCCAAAACCGATGTTACTGGTTAGAATAAGCAACAGGGCTCTAGCTGGCTGTCAGTGGCAGATGAAGGAGGGCCGGAAGGCAGCCAACTCTCCATAGGAAACAACCCAGGGTAATGGATTGGAGACAGAAGCCTGAAATCATCACGTGCAGAAATGTCACTAAGGGCCAATGTAGTACAAGTTCCGAAAGAGGCCCTGACAATTGACTAGGTGCTAGCTCACCCCTGTCAGGCCAGAAGAACTCAATCCGCCTCCATCCTTTCCAGGCCATTGCGGAATGACATTGCCCCAGGTTGGCTCCACTAAGGCATAGTGTGAACTATGCTTCTACCACAGTGGGCTCTCCGAAACCGATGTTACTGGTTAGAATAAGCAACAGGGCTCTAGCTGGCTGTCAGTGGCAGATGAAGGAGGGCCAGAAGGCAGCCAACTCTCCATAGGAAACAACCCAGGGTAATGGATTGGAGACAGAAGCCTGAAATCATCACGTGCAGAAATGTCACTAAGGGCCAATGTAGTACAAGTTCCGAAAGAGGTCTTGACAATTGACTACGTGCTAGCTCACCGCTGCGAGGCCAGAAGAACGCAATCCACCTCTATCCTTTCCAGGCCATTGCGGAATGACATTGCCCAGGTTGGCTCCACTAAGGCATAGTGTGAACTATGCTTCTACCACAGTGGGCTCTCCGAAACCGATGTTACTGGTTAGAATAAGCAACAGGGCTCTAGCTGGCTGTCAGTGGCAGATGAAGGAGGGCCGGAAGGCAGCCAACTCTCCATAGGAAACAACCCAGGGTAATGGATTGGAGACAGAAGCCTGAAATCATCACGTGCAGAAATGTCACTAAGGGCCAATGTAGTACAAGTTCCGAAAGAGGCCCTGACAATTGACTAGGTGCTAGCTCACACCTGCCAGGCCAGAAGAACTCAATCCGCCGCCATCCTTCAAAGTCCATTGCGGAAAGACATTGTCCCAGGTGTCATGGTCAGCCAGGATGATGACTCAGAGGATGAGGAGGATTCACTTCCTGAGGTACAGGAGGAACCTGAGGTGATGCCAGGACCCAGTTCTGACCCCCCAGCCCCATTGGAACCTGGGGTGCAGCAGCCCAGCCCTACCACAGCAGAGGTGCAGGATGTGGGAGACAGGGAACAGCAGAGCCCAGAGATCCCCAGCTTTAAGCAAAGGAGAGCAGAGAAGCAAGGGTTAAGAAGATCAAACAGGCTGGCCCAGAAACATGCAGATCACCTGCACCTGTGAACTCAATCTGCAAAGTTAAAACACGGGGCAAATGCTCAAGCCCTTTGTCAGAAACTATTTGTTCACCTTAAGAGAAAGCTGCTGTATCTGACTCCTGGACTGCTTGGAAACCATAGACCCTGGAACGTACCCGTTGACCACCCTTCTGGCTGCCCTGACCTCGGACTGGACTGTTTGTACGACCCTCATTAACCCTGGACTTGGACTGTTTTGGATTCCTGCTTTTCGGACATCGTTTGGGGCTGTATCTTTGTGGAGCAATCTCTTACCAGCTGTGTGTTTGTAGGTGAGCGGGCAGCTTTCCCGGACACCAGGTTGGCTCCACTAAGGCATAGTGTGAACTATGCTTCTACCACTGTGGGCTCTCCGAAACCGATGTTACTGGTTAGAATAAGCAACAGGGCTCTAGCTTGCTGTCAGTGGCAGATGAAGGAGGGCCGGAAGGCAGCCAACTCTCCATAGGAAACAACCCAGGGAAATGGATTGGAGACAGAAGCCTGAAATCATCACGTGCAGAAATGTCACTAAGGGCTAATGTAGTACAAGTTCCGAAAGAGGCCCTGACAATTGACTAGGTGCTAGCTCACCCCTGCCAGGCCAGAAGAACTCAATCCGCCGCCATCCTTTCCAGGCCATTGCGGAATGACATTGCCCCAGGTTGGCTCCACTAAGGCATAGTGTGAACTATGCTTCTACCACAGTGGGCTCTCCGAAACCGATGTTACTGGTTAGAATAAGCAACAGGGCTCTAGCTGGCTGTCAGTGGCAGATGCAGGCCGGAAGGCAGCCAACTCTCCATAGGAAACAACCCAGGGTAATGGATTGGAGACAGAAGCCTGAAATCATCACGTGAAGAAATGTCACTAAGGGCCAATGTAGTACAAGTTCTTAAAGAGGCCCTGACAATTGACTAGGTGCTAGCTCACCCCTGCCAGGCCAGAAGAACTCAATCCGCCGCCATCCTTTCCAGGCCATTGCGGAATGACATTGCCCCAGGTTGGCTCCACTAAGGCATAGTGTGAACTATGCTTCTACCACAGTGGGCTCTCCGAAACCGATGTTACTGGTTAGAATAAGCAACAGGGCTCTAGCTGGCTGTCAGTGGCAGATGCAGGCCGGAAGGCAGCCAACTCTCCATAGGAAACAACCCAGGGTAATGGATTGGAGACAGAAGCCTGAAATCATCACGTGCAGAAATGTCACTAAGGGCCAATGTAGTACAAGTTCCGAAAGAGGCCCTGACAATTGACTAGGTGCTAGCTCACACCTGCCAGGCCAGAAGAACTTAATCCGCCGCCATCCTTCAAAGTCCATTGCGGAAAGACATTGTCCCAGGTTGGCTCCACTAGGGCATAGTGTGAACTATGCTTCTACCACAGTGGGCTATCCGAAACCGATGTTACTGGTTAGAATAAGCAACAGGGCTCTAGCTGGCTGTCAGTGGCAGATGCAGGAGGGCGGGAAGGCAGCCAACTCTCCACAGGAAACAACCCAGGGTAATGGATTGGAGACAGAAGCCTGAAATCATCACGTGCAGAAATGTCACTAAGGGCCAATGTAGTACAAGTTCCGAAAGAGGCCCTGACAATTGACTAAGTGCTAGCTCACCCCTGCCAGGCCAGAAGAACGCAATCCGCCTCCATCCTTTCCAGGCCATTGCGGAATGACATTGCCCAGGTTGGCTCCACTAAGGCATAGTGTGAACTATGCTTCTACCACAGTGGGCTCTCCGAAACCGATGTTACTGGTTAGAATAAGGAACAGGGCTCTAGCTGGCTGTCAGTGGCAGATGCAGGAGGGCGGGAAGGCAGCCAACTCTCCATAGGAAACAACCCAGGGTAATGGATTGGAGACAGAAGCCTGAAATCATCACGTGCAGAAATGTCACTAAGGGCCAATGTAGTACAAGTTCTGAAAGAGGCCCTGACAATTGACTAGGTGCTAGCTCTCCCCTGCCAGGCCAGAAGAACTCAATCCGCCGCCATCCTTCCTAGGCCTTTGCGGAAAGACATTGCCCCAGGTTGGCTACACAAAGGCATAGTGTGAACTATGCTTCTACCACAGTGGGCTATCCGAAACCGATGTTACTGGTTAGAATAAGCAACAGGGCTCTAGCTGGCTGTCAGTGGCAGATGCAGGAGGGCGGGAAGGCAGCCAACTCTCCACAGGAAACAACCCAGGGTAATGGATTGGAGACAGAAGCCTGAAATCATCACGTGCAGAAATGTCACTAAGGGCCAATGTAGTACAAGTTCCGAAAGAGGCCCTGACAATTGACTAAGTGCTAGCTCACCCCTGCCAGGCCAGAAGAACTCAATCCGCCGCCATCCTTCAAAGTCCATTACGGAAAGACATTGTCCCAGGTTGGCTCCACTAAGGCATAGTGTGAACTATGCTTCTACCACAGTGGGCTCTCCAAAACCGATGTTACTGGTTAGAATAAGCAACAGGGCTCTAGCTGGCTGTCAGTGGCAGATGAAGGAGGGCCGGAAGGCAGCCAACTCTCCATAGGAAACAACCCAGGGTAATGGATTGGAGACAGAAGCCTGAAATCATCACGTGCAGAAATGTCACTAAGGGCCAATGTAGTACAAGTTCCGAAAGAGGCCCTGACAATTGACTAGGTGCTAGCTCACCCCTGTCAGGCCAGAAGAACTCAATCCGCCTCCATCCTTTCCAGGCCATTGCGGAATGACATTGCCCCAGGTTGGCTCCACTAAGGCATAGTGTGAACTATGCTTCTACCACAGTGGGCTCTCCGAAACCGATGTTACTGGTTAGAATAAGCAACAGGGCTCTAGCTGGCTGTCAGTGGCAGATGAAGGAGGGCCAGAAGGCAGCCAACTCTCCATAGGAAACAACCCAGGGTAATGGATTGGAGACAGAAGCCTGAAATCATCACGTGCAGAAATGTCACTAAGGGCCAATGTAGTACAAGTTCCGAAAGAGGTCTTGACAATTGACTACGTGCTAGCTCACCGCTGCGAGGCCAGAAGAACGCAATCCACCTCTATCCTTTCCAGGCCATTGCGGAATGACATTGCCCAGGTTGGCTCCACTAAGGCATAGTGTGAACTATGCTTCTACCACAGTGGGCTCTCCGAAACCGATGTTACTGGTTAGAATAAGCAACAGGGCTCTAGCTGGCTGTCAGTGGCAGATGAAGGAGGGCCGGAAGGCAGCCAACTCTCCATAGGAAACAACCCAGGGTAATGGATTGGAGACAGAAGCCTGAAATCATCACGTGCAGAAATGTCACTAAGGGCCAATGTAGTACAAGTTCCGAAAGAGGCCCTGACAATTGACTAGGTGCTAGCTCACCCCTGTCAGGCCAGAAGAACTCAATCCGCCGCCATCCTTTCCAGGCCATTGCGGAATGACATTGCCCCAGGTTGGCTCCACTAAGGCATAGTGTGAACTATGCTTCTACCACAGTGGGCTCTCCGAAACCGATGTTACTGGTTAGAATAAGCAACAGGGCTCTAGCTGGCTGTCAGTGGCAGATGCAGGCCGGAAGGCAGCCAACTCTCCATAGGAAACAACCCAGGGTAATGGATTGGAGACAGAAGCCTGAAATCATCACGTGAAGAAATGTCACTAAGGGCCAATGTAGTACAAGTTCTTAAAGAGGCCCTGACAATTGACTAGGTGCTAGCTCACCCCTGCCTGGCCAGAAGAACTCAATACGCCGCCATCCTTCCCAGGCCATTGCGGAAAGACATTGCCCCAGGTTGGCTACACAAAGGCATAGTGTGAACTATGCTTCTACCACAGTGGGCTCTCCGAAACCGATGTTACTGGTTAGAATAAGCAACAGGGCTCTAGCTGGCTGTCAGTGGCAGATGAAGGAGGGCCGGAAGGCAGCCAACTCTCCATAGGAAACAACCCAGGGTAATGGATTGGAGACAGAAGCCTGAAATCATCACGTGCAGAAATGTCACTAAGGGCCAATGTAGTACAAGTTCCGAAGGAGGCCCTGACAATTGACTAGGTGCTAGCTCACCTCTGTCAGGCCAGAAGAACTCAATCCGCCTCCATCCTTTCCAGGCCATTGCGGAATGACATTGCCCCAGGTTGGCTCCACTAAGGCATAGTGTGAACTATGCTTCTACCACAGTGGGCTCTCCGAAACCGATGTTACTGGTTAGAATAAGCAACAGGGCTCTAGCTGGCTGTCAGTGGCAGATGCAGGAGGGCGGGAAGGCAGCCAACTCTCCATAGGAAACAACCCAGGGTAATGGATTGGAGACAGAAGCCTGAAATCATCACGTGCAGAAATGTCACTAAGGGCCAATGTATTACAAGTTCTGAAAGAGGCCCTGACAATTGACTAGGTGCTAGCTCTCCCCTGCCAGGCCAGAAGAACTCAATCCGCCGCCATCCTTCCTAGGCCTTTGCGGAAAGACATTGCCCCAGGTTGGCTACACAAATGCATAGTGTGAACTATGCTTCTACCACAGTGGGCTATCCGAAACCGATGTTACTGGTTAGAATAAGCAACAGGGCTCTAGCTGGCTGTCAGTGGCAGATGCAGGAGGGCGGGAAGGCAGCCAACTCTCCACAGGAAACAACCCAGGGTAATGGATTGGAGACAGAAGCCTGAAATCATCACGTGCAGAAATGTCACTAAGGGCCAATGTAGTACAAGTTCCGAAAGAGGCCCTGACAATTGACTAAGTGCTAGCTCACCCCTGCCAGGCCAGAAGAACTCAATCCGCCGCCATCCTTCAAAGTCCATTACGGAAAGACATTGTCCCAGGTTGGCTCCACTAAGGCATAGTGTGAACTATGCTTCTACCACAGTGGGCTCTCCGAAACCGATGTTACTGGTTAGAATAAGCAACAGGGCTCTAGCTGGCTGTCAGTGGCAGATGAAGGAGGGCCGGAAGGCAGCCAACTCTCCATAGGAAACAACCCAGGGTAATGGATTGGAGACAGAAGCCTGAAATCATCACGTGCAGAAATGTCACTAAGGGCCAATGTAGTACAAGTTCCGAAAGAGGCCCTGACAATTGACTAGGTGCTAGCTCACCCCTGTCAGGCCAGAAGAACTCAATCCGCCGCCATCCTTTCCAGGCCATTGCGGAATGACATTGCCCCAGGTTGGCTCCACTAAGGCATAGTGTGAACTATGCTTCTACCACAGTGGGCTCTCCGAAACCGATGTTACAGGTTAGAATAAGCAACAGGGCTCTAGCTGGCTGTCAGTGGCAGATGAAGGAGGGCCAGAAGGCAGCCAACTCTCCATAGGAAACAACCCAGGGTAATGGATTGGAGACAGAAGCCTGAAATCATCACGTGCAGAAATGTCACTAAGGGCCAATGTAGTACAAGTTCCGAAAGAGGTCTTGACAATTGACTACGTGCTAGCTCACCGCTGCGAGGCCAGAAGAACGCAATCCACCTCTATCCTTTCCAGGCCATTGCGGAATGACATTGCCCAGGTTGGCTCCACTAAGGCATAGTGTGAACTATGCTTCTACCACAGTGGGCTCTCCGAAACCGATGTTACTGGTTAGAATAAGCAACAGGGCTCTAGCTGGCTGTCAGTGGCAGATGAAGGAGGGCCGGAAGGCAGCCAACTCTCCATAGGAAACAACCCAGGGTAATGGATTGGAGACAGAAGCCTGAAATCATCACGTGCAGAAATGTCACTAAGGGCCAATGTAGTACAAGTTCCGAAAGAGGCGCTGACAATTGACTAGGTGCTACCTCACACCTGCCAGGCCAGAAGAACTCAATCCGCCGCCATCCTTCAAAGTCCATTGCGGAAAGACATTGTCCCAGGTTGGCTCCACTAAGGCATAGTGTGAACTATGCTTCTACCACTGTGGGCTCTCCGAAACCGATGTTACTGGTTAGAATAAGCAACAGGGCTCTAGCTTGCTGTCAGTGGCAGATGAAGGAGGGCCGGAAGGCAGCCTACTCTCCATAGGAAACAACCCAGGGTAATGGATTGGAGACAGAAGCCTGAAATCATCACGTGCAGAAATGTCACTAAGGGCTAATGTAGTACAAGTTCCGAAAGAGGCCCTGACAATTGACTAGGTGCTAGCTCACCCCTGCCAGGCCAGAAGAACTCAATCCGCCGCCATCCTTTCCAGGCCATTGCGGAATGACATTGCCCCAGGTTGGCTCCACTAAGGCATAGTGTGAACTATGCTTCTACCACAGTGGGCTCTCCGAAACCGATGTTACTGGTTAGAATAAGCAACAGGGCTCTAGCTGGCTGTCAGTGGCAGATGCAGGCCGGAAGGCAGCCAACTCTCCATAGGAAACAACCCAGGGTAATGGATTGGAGACAGAAGCCTGAAATCATCACGTGAAGAAATGTCACTAAGGGCCAATGTAGTACAAGTTCTTAAAGAGGCCCTGACAATTGACTAGGTGCTAGCTCACCCCTGCCTGGCCAGAAGAACTCAATACGCCGCCATCCTTCCCAGGCCATTGCGGAAAGACATTGCCCCAGGTTGGCTACACAAAGGCATAGTGTGAACTATGCTTCTACCACAGTGGGCTCTCCGAAACCGATGTTACTGGTTAGAATAAGCAACAGGGCTCTAGCTGGCTGTCAGTGGCAGATGAAGGAGGGCCGGAAGGCAGCCAACTCTCCATAGGAAACAACCCAGGGTAATGGATTGGAGACAGAAGCCTGAAATCATCACGTGCAGAAATGTCACTAAGGGCCAATGTAGTACAAGTTCCGAAGGAGGCCCTGACAATTGACTAGGTGCTAGCTCACCCCTGTCAGTCCAGAAGAACTCAATCCGCCGCCATCCTTTCCAGGCCATTGCGGAATGACATTGCCCCATGTTGGCTCCACTAAGGCATAGTGTGAACTATGCTTCTACTACAGTGGACTCTCCGAAACCGATGTTACTGGTTAGAATAAGCAACAGGGCTCTAGCTGGCTGTCAGTGGCAGATGCAGGAGGGCCGGAAGGCAGCCAACTCTCCATAGGAAACAACCCAGGGTAATGGATTGGAGACAGAAGCCTGAAATCATCACGTGCAGAAATGTCACTAAGGGCCAATGTAGTACAAGTTCCGAAAGAGGCCCTGACAATTGACTAGGTGCTAGCTCACACCTGCCAGCCCAGAAGAACTCAATCCGCCGCCATCCTTCAAAGTCCATTGCGGAAAGACATTGTCCCAGGTTGGCTCCACTAAGGCATAGTGTGAACTATGCTTCTACCACTGTGGGCTCTCCGAAACCGATGTTACTGGTTAGAATAAGCAACAGGGCTCTAGCTTGCTGTCAGTGGCAGATGAAGGAGGGCCGGAAGGCAGCCAACTCTCCATAGGAAACAACCCAGGGTAATGGAATGGAGACAGAAGCCTGAAATCATCACGTGCAGAAATGTCACTAAGGGCTAATGTAGTACAAGTTCCGAAAGAGGCCCTGACAATTGACTAGGTGCTAGCTCACCCCTGCCAGGCCAGAAGAACTCAATCCGCCGCCATCCTTTCCAGGCCATTGCGGAATGACATTGCCCCAGGTTGGCTCCACTAAGGCATAGTGTGAACTATGCTTCTACCACAGTGGGCTCTCCGAAACCGATGTTACTGGTTAGAATAAGCAACAGGGCTCTAGCTGGCTGTCAGTGGCAGATGCAGGCCGGAAGGCAGCCAACTCTCCATAGGAAACAACCCAGGGTAATGGATTGGAGACAGAAGCCTGAAATCATCACGTGAAGAAATGTCACTAAGGGCCAATGTAGTACAAGTTCTTAAAGAGGCCCTGACAATTGACTAGGTGCTAGCTCACCCCTGCCTGGCCAGAAGAACTCAATACGCCGCCATCCTTCCCAGGCCATTGCGGAAAGACATTGCCCCAGGTTGGCTACACAAAGGCATAGTGTGAACTATGCTTCTACCACAGTGGGCTCTCCGAAACCGATGTTACTGGTTAGAATAAGCAACAGGGCTCTAGCTGGCTGTCAGTGGCAGATGAAGGAGGGCCGGAAGGCAGCCAACTCTCCATAGGAAACAACCCAGGGTAATGGATTGGAGACAGAAGCCTGAAATCATCACGTGCAGAAATGTCACTAAGGGCCAATGTAGTACAAGTTCCGAAAGAGGCCCTGACAATTGACTAGGTGCTAGCTCACACCTGCCAGGCCAGAAGAACTCAATCCGCCGCCATCCTTCAAAGTCCATTGCGGAAAGACATTGTCCCAGGTTGGCTCCACTAAGGCATAGTGTGAACTATGCTTCTACCACTGTGGGCTCTCCGAAACCGATGTTACTGGTTAGAATAAGCAACAGGGCTCTAGCTTGCTGTCAGTGGCAGATGAAGGAGGGCCGGAAGGCAGCCAACTCTCCATAGGAAACAACCCAGGGTAATGGATTGGAGACAGAAGCCTGAAATCATCACGTGCAGAAATGTCACTAAGGGCTAATGTAGTACAAGTTCCGAAAGAGGCCCTGACAATTGACTAGGTGCTAGCTCACCCCTGCCAGGCCAGAAGAACTCAATCCGCCGCCATCCTTTCCAGGCCATTGCGGAATGACATTGCCCCAGGTTGGCTCCACTAAGGCATAGTGTGAACTATGCTTCTACCACAGTGGGCTCTCCGAAACCGATGTTACTGGTTAGAATAAGCAACAGGGCTCTAGCTGGCTGTCAGTGGCAGATGCAGGCCGGAAGGCAGCCAACTCTCCATAGGAAACAACCCAGGGTAATGGATTGGAGACAGAAGCCTGAAATCATCACGTGAAGAAATGTCACTAAGGGCCAATGTAGTACAAGTTCTTAAAGAGGCCCTGACAATTGACTAGGTGCTAGCTCACCCCTGCCTGGCCAGAAGAACTCAATACGCCGCCATCCTTCCCAGGCCATTGCGGAAAGACATTGCCCCAGGTTGGCTACACAAAGGCATAGTGTGAACTATGCTTCTACCACAGTGGGCTCTCCGAAACCGATGTTACTGGTTAGAATAAGCAACAGGGCTCTAGCTGGCTGTCAGTGGCAGATGAAGGAGGGCCGGAAGGCAGCCAACTCTCCATAGGAAACAACCCAGGGTAATGGATTGGAGACAGAAGCCTGAAATCATCACGTGCAGAAATGTCACTAAGGGCCAATGTAGTACAAGTTCCGAAGGAGGCCCTGACAATTGACTAGGTGCTAGCTCACCCCTGTCAGGCCAGAAGAACTCAATCCGCCGCCATCCTTTCCAGGCCATTGCGGAATGACATTGCCCCATGTTGGCTCCACTAAGGCATAGTGTGAACTATGCTTCTACTACAGTGGACTCTCCGAAACCGATGTTACTGGTTAGAATAAGCAACAGGGCTCTAGCTGGCTGTCAGTGGCAGATGCAGGAGGGCCGGAAGGCAGCCAACTCTCCATAGGAAACAACCCAGGGTAATGGATTGGAGACAGAAGCCTGAAATCATCACGTGAAGAAATGTCACTAAGGGCCAATGTAGTACAAGTTCCGAAAGAGGCCCTGACAATTGACTAGGTGCTAGCTCACCCCTGCCAGGCCAGAAGAACTCAATCCGCCGCCTTCCTTCAAAGTCCATTGCGGAAAGACATTGTCCCAGGTTGGCTCCACTAATGCATAGTGTGAACTATGCTTCTACCACAGTGGGCTCTCCGAAACCGATGTTACTGGTTAGAATAAGCAACAGGGCTCTAGCTGGCTGTCAGTGGCAGATGAAGGAGGGCCGGAAGGCAGCCAACTCTCCATAGGAAACAACCCAGGGTAATGGATTGGAGACAGAAGCCTGAAATCATCACGTGCAGAAATGTCACTAAGGGCCAATGTAGTACAAGTTCCGAAAGAGGCGCTGACAATTGACTAGGTGCTAGCTCACCCCTGTCAGGCCAGAAGAACTCAATCCGCCGCCATCCTTCCCAGGCCATTGCGGAATGACATTGCCCAGGTTGGCTCCACTAAGGCATAGTGTGAACTATGCTTCTACCACAGTGGGCTCTCCGAAACCGATGTTACTGGTTAGAATAAGCAACAGGGCTCTAGCTGGCTGTCAGTGGCAGATGCAGGAGGGCGGGAAGGCAGCCAACTCTCCATAGGAAACAACCCAGGGTAATGGTTTGGAGACAGAAGCCTGAAATCATCACGTGCAGAAATGTCACTAAGGGCCAATGTAGTACAAGTTCTGAAAGAGGCCCTGACAATTGACTAGGTGCTAGCTCTCCCCTGCCAGGCCAGAAGAACTCAATCCGCCGCCATCCTTCCCAGGCCTTTGCGGAAAGACATTGCCCCAGGTTGGCTACACAAAGGCATAGTGTGAACTATGCTTCTACCACAGTGGGCTATCCGAAACCGATGTTACTGGTTAGAATAAGCAACAGGGCTCTAGCAGGCTGTCAGTGGCAGATGCAGAAGGGCGGGAAGGCAGCCAACTCTCCGCAGGAAACAACCCAGGGTAATGGATTGGAGACAGAAGCCTGAAATCATCACGTGCAGAAATGTCACTAAGGGCCAATGTAGTACAAGATCCGAAAGAGGCCCTGACAATTGACTAAGTGCTAGCTCACCCCTGCCAGGCCAGAAGAACGCAATCCCCCTCCATCCTTTCCAGGCCATTTCGGAATGACATTGCCCAGGGTGGCTCCACTAAGGCATAGTGTGAACTATGTTTCTACCACAGTGGGCTCTCCGAAACCGATGTTACTGGTTAGAATAAGCAACAGGGCTCTAGCTGGCTGTCAGTGGCAGATGCAGGAGGGCGGGAAGGCAGCCAACTCTCCATAGGAAACAACCCAGGGTAATGGATTGGAGACAGAAGCCTGAAATCATCACGTGCAGAAATGTCACTAAGGGCCAATGTAGTACAAGTTCCGAAAGAGGCCCTGACAATTGACTAGGTGCTAGCTCACACCTTCCAGGCCAGAAGAACTCAATCCGCCGCCATCCTTCAAAGTCCATTGCGGAAAGACATTGTCCCAGGTTGGCTCCACTAAGGCATAGTGTGAACTATGCTTCTACCACAGTGGGCTCTCCGAAACCGATGTTACTGGTTAGAATAAGCAACAGGGCTCTAGCTGGCTGTCAGTGGCAGATGAAGGAGGGCCGGAAGGCAGCCAACTCTCCATAGGAAACAACCCAGGGTAATGGATTGGAGACAGAAGCCTGAAATCATCACGTGCAGAAATGTCACTAAGGGCCAATGTAGTACAAGTTCCGAAAGAGGCCCTGACAATTGACTAGGTGCTAGCTCACCCCTGTCAGGCCAGAAGAACTCAATCCGCCGCCATCCTTTCCAGGCCATTGCGGAATGACATTGCCCCAGGTTGGCTCCACTAAGGCATAGTGTGAACTATGCTTCTACCACAGTGGGCTCTCCGAAACCGATGTTACTGGTTAGAATAAGCAACAGGGCTCTAGCTGGCTGTCAGTGGCAGATGAAGGAGGGCCGGAAGGCAGCCAACTCTCCATAGCAAACAACCCAGGGTAATGGATTGGAGACAGAAGCCTGAAATCATCACGTGCAGAAATGTCACTAAGGGCCAATGTAGTACAAGTTCCGAAAGAGGTCTTGACAATTGACTACGTGCTAGCTCACCGCTGCGAGGCCAGAAGAACGCAATCCACCTCCATCCTTTCCAGGCCATTGCGGAATGACATTGCCCAGGTTGGCTCCACTAAGGCATAGTGTGAACTATGCTTCTACCACAGTGGGCTCTCCGAAACCGATGTTACTGGTTAGAATAAGCAACAGGGCTCTAGCTGGCTGTCAGTGGCAGATGAAGGAGGGCCGGAAGGCAGCCAACTCTCCATAGGAAACAACCCAGGGTAATGGATTGGAGACAGAAGCCTGAAATCATCACGTGCAGAAATGTCACTAAGGGCCAATGTAGTACAAGTTCCGAAAGAGGCCCTGACAATTGACTAGGTGCTAGCTCACACCTGCCAGGCCAGAAGAACTCAATCCGCCGCCATCCTTCAAAGTCCATTGCGGAAAGACATTGTCCCAGGTTGGCTCCACTAAGGCATAGTGTGAACTATGCTTCTACCACAGTGGGCTATCCGAAACCGATGTTACTGGTTAGAATAAGCAACAGGGCTCTAGCTGGCTGTCAGTGGCAGATGCAGGAGGGCGGGAAGGCAGCCAACTCTCCACAGGAAACAACCCAGGGTAATGGATTGGAGACAGAAGCCTGAAATCATCACGTGCAGAAATGTCACTAAGGGCCAATGTAGTACAAGTTCCGAAAGAGGCCCTGACAATTGACTAAGTGCTAGCTCACCCCTGCCAGGCCAGAAGAACGCAATCCGCCTCCATCCTTTCCAGGCCATTGCGGAATGACATTGCCCAGGTTGGCTCGACTAAGGCATAGTGTGAACTATGCTTCTACCACAGTGGGCTCTCCGAAACTGATGTTACTGGTTAGAATAAGCAACAGGGCTCTAGCTGGCTGTCAGTGGCAGATGCAGGAGGGCGGGAAGGCAGCCAACTCTCCATAGGAAACAACCCAGGGTAATGGATTGGAGACAGAAGCCTGAAATCATCACGTGCAGAAATGTCACTAAGGGCCAATGTATTACAAGTTCTGAAAGAGGCCCTGACAATTGACTAGGTGCTAGCTCTCCCCTGCCAGGCCAGAAGAACTCAATCCGCCGCCATCCTTCCTAGGCCTTTGCGGAAAGACATTGCCCCAGGTTGGCTACACAAATGCATAGTGTGAACTATGCTTCTACCACAGTGGGCTATCCGAAACCGATGTTACTGGTTAGAATAAGCAACAGGGCTCTAGCTGGCTGTCAGTGGCAGATGAAGGAGGGCCGGAAGGCAGCCAACTCTCCATAGGAAACAACCCAGGGTAATGGATTGGAGACAGAAGCCTGAAATCATCACGTGCAGAAATGTCACTAAGGGCCAATGTAGTACAAGTTCCGAAAGAGGTCTTGACAATTGACTACGTGCTAGCTCACCGCTGCGAGGCCAGAAGAACGCAATCCACCTCCATCCTTTCCAGGCCATTGCGGAATGACATTGCCCAGGTTGGCTCCACTAAGGCATAGTGTGAACTATGCTTCTACCACAGTGGGCTCTCCGAAACCGATGTTACTGGTTAGAATAAGCAACAGGGCTCTAGCTGGCTGTCAGTGGCAGATGAAGGAGGGCCGGAAGACAGCCAACTCTCCATAGGAAACAACCCAGGGTAATGGATTGGAGACAGAAGCCTGAAATCATCACGTGCAGAAATGTCACTAAGGGCCAATGTAGTACAAGTTCCGAAAGAGGCCCTGACAATTGACTAGGTGCTAGCTCACACCTGCCAGGCCAGAAGAACTCAATCCGCCGCCATCCTTCAAAGTCCATTGCGGAAAGACATTGTCCCAGGTTGGCTCCACTAAGGCATAGTGTGAACTATGCTTCTACCACAGTGGGCTCTCCGAAACCGATGTTACTGGTTAGAATAAGCAACAGGGCTCTAGCTGGCTGTCAGTGGCAGATGAAGGAGGGCCGGAAGGCAGCCAACTCTCCATAGGAAACAACCCAGGGTAATGGATTGGAGACAGAAGCCTGAAATCATCACGTGCAGAAATGTCACTAAGGGCCAATGTAGTACAAGTTCCGAAAGAGGCCCTGACAATTGACTAGGTGCTAGCTCACCCCTGTCAGGCCAGAAGAACTCAATCCGCCGCCATCCTTTCCAGGCCATTGCGGAATGACATTGCCCCAGGTTGGCTCCACTAAGGCATAGTGTGAACTATGCTTCTACCACAGTGGGCTCTCCGAAACCGATGTTACTGGTTAGAATAAGCAACAGGGCTCTAGCTGGCTGTCAGTGGCAGATGAAGGAGGGCCGGAAGGCAGCCAACTCTCCATAGGAAACAACCCAGGGTAATGGATTGGAGACAGAAGCCTGAAATCATCACGTGCAGAAATGGCACTAAGGGCCAATGTAGTACAAGTTCCGAAAGAGGTCTTGACAATTGACTACGTGCTAGCTCACCGCTGCGAGGCCAGAAGAACGCCATCCACCTCCATCCTTTCCAGGCCATTGCGGAATGACATTGCCCAGGTTGGCTCCACTAAGGCATAGTGTGAACTATGCTTCTACCACAGTGGGCTCTCCGAAACCGATGTTACTGGTTAGAATAAGCAACAGGGCTCTAGCTGGCTGTCAGTGGCAGATGAAGGAGGGCCGGAAGGCAGCCAACTCTCCTTAGGAAACCCAGGGTAATGGATTGGAGACAGAAGCCTGAAATCATCACGTGCAGAAATGTCACTAAGGGCCAATGTAGTACAAGTTCCGAAAGAGGCCCTGACAATTGACTAGGTGCTAGCTCACACCTGCCAGGCCAGAAGAACTCAATCCGCCGCCATCCTTCAAAGTCCATTGCGGAATGACATTGCCCAGGTTGGCTCCACTAAGGCATAGTGTGAACTATGCTTCTACCACAGTGGGCTCTCCGAAACCGATGTTACTGGTTAGAATAAGCAACAGGGCTCTAGCTGGCTGTCAGTGGCAGATGCAGGAGGGCGGGAAGGCAGCCAACTCTCCATAGGAAACAACCCAGGGTAATGGATTGGAGACAGAAGCCTGAAATCATGACGTGCAGAAATGTCACTAAGGGCCAATGTATTACAAGTTCTGAAAGAGGCCCTGACAATTGACTAGGTGCTAGCTCTCCCCTGCCAGGCCAGAAGAACTCAATCCGCCGCCATCCTTCCTAGGCCTTTGCGGAAAGACATTGCCCCAGGTTGGCTACACAAATGCATAGTGTGAACTATGCTTCTACCACAGTGGGCTATCCGAAACCGATGTTACTGGTTAGAATAAGCAACAGGGCTCTGGCTGGCTGTCAGTGGCAGATGCAGGAGGGCGGGAAGGCAGCCAACTCTCCACAGGAAACAACCCAGGGTAATGGATTGGAGACAGAAGCCTGAAATCATCACGTGCAGAAATGTCACTAAGGGCCAATGTAGTACAAGTTCCGAAAGAGGCCCTGACAATTGACTAGGTGCTAGCTCACCCCTGTCAGGCCAGAAGAACTCAATCCGCCGCCATCCTTTCCAGGCCATTGCGGAATGACATTGCCCCAGGTTGGCTCCACTAAGGCATAGTGTGAACTATGCTTCTACCACAGTGGGCTCTCCGAAACCGATGTTACTGGTTAGAATAAGCAACAGGGCTCTAGCTGGCTGTCAGTGGCAGATGAAGGAGGGCCAGAAGGCAGCCAACTCTCCATAGGAAACAACCCAGGGTAATGGATTGGAGACAGAAGCCTGAAATCATCACGTGCAGAAATGTCACTAAGGGCCAATGTAGTACAAGTTCCGAAAGAGGTCTTGACAATTGACTACGTGCTAGCTCACCGCTGCGAGGCCAGAAGAACGCAATCCACCTCTATCCTTTCCAGGCCATTGCGGAATGACATTGCCCAGGTTGGCTCCACTAAGGCATAGTGTGAACTATGCTTCTACCACAGTGGGCTCTCCGAAACCGATGTTACTGGTTAGAATAAGCAACAGGGCTCTAGCTGGCTGTCAGTGGCAGATGAAGGAGGGCCGGAAGGCAGCCAACTCTCCATAGGAAACAACCCAGGGTAATGGATTGGAGACAGAAGCCTGAAATCATCACGTGAAGAAATGTCACTAAGGGCCAATGTAGTACAAGTTCTTAAAGAGGCCCTGACAATTGACTAGGTGCTAGCTCACCCCTGCCTGGCCAGAAGAACTCAATACGCCGCCATCCTTCCCAGGCCATTGCGGAAAGACATTGCCCCAGGTTGGCTACACAAAGGCATAGTGTGAACTATGCTTCTACCACAGTGGGCTCTCCGAAACCGATGTTACTGGTTAGAATAAGCAACAGGGCTCTAGCTGGCTGTCAGTGGCAGATGAAGGAGGGCCGGAAGGCAGCCAACTCTCCATAGCAAACAACCCAGGGTAATGGATTGGAGACAGAAGCCTGAAATCATCACGTGCAGAAATGTCACTAAGGGCCAATGTAGTACAAGTTCCGAAGGAGGCCCTGACAATTGACTAGGTGCTAGCTCACCCCTGTCAGGCCAGAAGAACTCAATCCGCCGCCATCCTTTCCAGGCCATTGCGGAATGACATTGCCCCAGGTTGGCTCCACTAAGGCATAGTGTGAACTATGCTTCTACCACAGTGGGCTCTCCGAAACCGATGTTACTGGTTAGAATAAGCAACAGGGCTCTAGCTGGCTGTCAGTGGCAGATGCAGGAGGGCGGGAAGGCAGCCAACTCTCCATAGGAAACAACCCAGGGTAATGGATTGGAGACAGAAGCCTGAAATCATCACGTGCAGAAATGTCACTAAGGGCCAATGTATTACAAGTTCTGAAAGAGGCCCTGACAATTGACTAGGTGCTAGCTCTCCCCTGCCAGGCCAGAAGAACTCAATCCGCCGCCATCCTTCCTAGGCCTTTGCGGAAAGACATTGCCCCAGGTTGGCTACACAAATGCATAGTGTGAACTATGCTTCTACCACAGTGGGCTATCCGAAACCGATGTTACTGGTTAGAATAAGCAACAGGGCTCTAGCTGGCTGTCAGTGGCAGATGCAGGAGGGCGGGAAGGCAGCCAACTCTCCACAGGAAACAACCCAGGGTAATGGATTGGAGACAGAAGCCTGAAATCATCACGTGCAGAAATGTCACTAAGGGCCAATGTAGTACAAGTTCCGAAAGAGGCCCTGACAATTGACTAAGTGCTAGCTCACCCCTGCCAGGCCAGAAGAACTCAATCCGCCGCCATCCTTCAAAGTCCATTACGGAAAGACATTGTCCCAGGTTGGCTCCACTAAGGCATAGTGTGAACTATGCTTCTACCACAGTGGGCTCTCCGAAACCGATGTTACTGGTTAGAATAAGCAACAGGGCTCTAGCTGGCTGTCAGTGGCAGATGAAGGAGGGCCGGAAGGCAGCCAACTCTCCATAGGAAACAACCCAGGGTAATGGATTGGAGACAGAAGCCTGAAATCATCACGTGCAGAAATGTCACTAAGGGCCAATGTAGTACAAGTTCCGAAAGAGGCCCTGACAATTGACTAGGTGCTAGCTCACCCCTGTCAGGCCAGAAGAACTCAATCCGCCGCCATCCTTTCCAGGCCATTGCGGAATGACATTGCCCCAGGTTGGCTCCACTAAGGCATAGTGTGAACTATGCTTCTACCACAGTGGGCTCTCCGAAACCGATGTTACTGGTTAGAATAAGCAACAGGGCTCTAGCTGGCTGTCAGTGGCAGATGCAGGAGGGCCGGAAGGCAGCCAACTCTCCATAGGAAACAACCCAGGGTAATGGATTGGAGACAGAAGCCTGAAATCATCACGTGCAGAAATGTCACTAAGGGCCAATGTAGTACAAGTTCCGAAAGAGGTCTTGACAATTGACTACGTGCTAGCTCTCCCCTGCCAGGCCAGAAGAACTCAATCCGCCGCCATCCTTCCTAGGCCTTTGCGGAAAGACATTGCCCCAGGTTGGCTACACAAATGCATAGTGTGAACTATGCTTCTACCACAGTGGGCTATCCGAAACCGATGTTACTGGTTAGAATAAGCAACAGGGCTCTAGCTGGCTGTCAGTGGCAGATGCAGGAGGGCGGGAAGGCAGCCAACTCTCCACAGGAAACAACCCAGGGTAATGGATTGGAGACAGAAGCCTGAAATCATCACGTGCAGAAATGTCACTAAGGGCCAATGTAGTACAAGTTCCGAAAGAGGCCCTGACAATTGACTAAGTGCTAGCTCACCCCTGCCAGGCCAGAAGAACTCAATCCGCCGCCATCCTTCAAAGTCCATTACGGAAAGACATTGTCCCAGGTTGGCTCCACTAAGGCATAGTGTGAACTATGCTTCTACCACAGTGGGCTCTCCGAAACCGATGTTACTGGTTAGAATAAGCAACAGGGCTCTAGCTGGCTGTCAGTGGCAGATGAAGGAGGGCCGGAAGGCAGCCAACTCTCCATAGGAAACAACCCAGGGTAATGGATTGGAGACAGAAGCCTGAAATCATCACGTGCAGAAATGTCACTAAGGGCCAATGTAGTACAAGTTCCGAAAGAGGCCCTGACAATTGACTAGGTGCTAGCTCACCCCTGTCAGGCCAGAAGAACTCAATCCGCCGCCATCCTTTCCAGGCCATTGCGGAATGACATTGCCCCAGGTTGGCTCCACTAAGGCATAGTGTGAACTATGCTTCTACCACAGTGGGCTCTCCGAAACCGATGTTACTGGTTAGAATAAGCAACAGGGCTCTAGCTGGCTGTCAGTGGCAGATGCAGGGGGGCGGGAAGGCAGCCAACTCTCCATAGGAAACAACCCAGGGTAATGGATTGGAGACAGAAGCCTGAAATCATCACGTGCAGAAATGTCACTAAGGGCCAATGTAGTACAAGTTCTGAAAGAGGCCCTGACAATTGACTAGGTGCTAGCTCTCCCCTGCCAGGCCAGAAGAACTCAATCCGCCGCCATCCTTCCCAGGCCTTTGCGGAAAGACATTGCCCCAGGTTGGCTACACAAAGGCATAGTGTGAACTATGCTTCTACCACAGTGGGCTATCCGAAACCGATGTTACTGGTTAGAATAAGCAACAGGGCTCTAGCAGGCTGTCAGTGGCAGATGCAGAAGGGCGGGAAGGCAGCCAACTCTCCTCAGGAAACAACCCAGGGTAATGGATTGGAGACAGAAGCCTGAAATCATCACGTGCAGAAATGTCACTAAGGGCCAATGTAGTACAAGATCCGAAAGAGGCCCTGACAATTGACTAAGTGCTAGCTCACACCTGCCAGGCCAGAAGAACGCAATCCGCCTCCATCCTTTCCAGGCCATTGCGGAATGACATTGCCCAGGTTGGCTCCACTAAGGCATAGTGTGAACTATGTTTCTACCACAGTGGGCTCTCCGAAACCGATGTTACTGGTTAGAATAAGCAACAGGGCTCTAGCTGGCTGTCAGTGGCAGATGCAGGAGGGCGGGAAGGCAGCCAACTCTCCATAGGAAACAACCCAGGGTAATGGATTGGAGACAGAAGCCTGAAATCATCACGTGCAGAAATGTCACTAAGGGCCAATGTAGTACAAGTTCCGAAAGAGGCCCTGACAATTGACTAGGTGCTAGCTCACACCTTCCAGGCCAGAAGAACTCAATCCGCCGCCATCCTTCAAAGTCCATTGCGGAAAGACATTGTCCCAGGTTGGCTCCACTAAGGCTTAGTGTGAACTATGCTTCTACCACAGTGGGCTGTCCGAAACCGATGTTACTGGTTAGAATAAGCAACAGGGCTCTAGCTGGCTGTCAGTGGCAGATGAAGGAGGGCCGGAAGGCAGCCAACTCTCCATAGGAAACAACCCAGGGTAATGGATTGGAGACAGAAGCCTGAAATCATCACGTGCAGAAATGTCACTAAGGGCCAATGTAGTACAAGTTCCGAAAGACGCCCTGACAGTTGACTAGGTGCTAGCTCACACCTGCCAGGCCAGAAGAACTCAATCCGCCGCCATCCTTCAAAGTCCATTACGGAAAGACATTGTCCCAGGTTGGCTCCACTAAGGCATAGTGTGAACTATGCTTCTACCACAGTGGGCTCTCCGAAACCGATGTTACTGGTTAGAATAAGCAACAGGGCTCTAGCTGGCTGTCAGTGGCAGATGAAGGAGGGCCGGAAGGCAGCCAACTCTCCATAGGAAACAACCCAGGGTAATGGATTGGAGACAAAAGCCTGAAATCATCACGTGCAGAAATGTCACTAAGGGCCAATGTAGTACAAGTTCCGAAAGAGGCCCTGACAATTGACTAGGTGCTAGCTCACCCCTGTCAGGCCAGAAGAACTCAATCCGCCGCCATCCTTTCCAGGCCATTGCGGAATGACATTGCCCCAGGTTGGCTCCACTAAGGCATAGTGTGAACTATGCTTCTACCACAGTGGGCTCTCCGAAACCGATGTTACTGGTTAGAATAAGCAACAGGGCTCTAGCTGGCTGTCAGTGGCAGATGCAGGAGGGCCGGAAGGCAGCCAACTCTCCATAGGAAACAACCCAGGGTAATGGATTGGAGACAGAAGCCTGAAATCATCACGTGCAGAAATGTCACTAAGGGCCAATGTAGTACAAGTTCCGAAAGAGGTCTTGACAATTGACTACGTGCTAGCTCTCCCCTGCCAGGCCAGAAGAACTCAATCCGCCGCCATCCTTCCTAGGCCTTTGCGGAAAGACATTGCCCCAGGTTGGCTACACAAATGCATAGTGTGAACTATGCTTCTACCACAGTGGGCTATCCGAAACCGATGTTACTGGTTAGAATAAGCAACAGGGCTCTAGCTGGCTGTCAGTGGCAGATGCAGGAGGGCGGGAAGGCAGCCAACTCTCCACAGGAAACAACCCAGGGTAATGGATTGGAGACAGAAGCCTGAAATCATCACGTGCAGAAATGTCACTAAGGGCCAATGTAGTACAAGTTCCGAAAGAGGCCCTGACAATTGACTAAGTGCTAGCTCACCCCTGCCAGGCCAGAAGAACTCAATCCGCCGCCATCCTTCAAAGTCCATTACGGAAAGACATTGTCCCAGGTTGGCTCCACTAAGGCATAGTGGGAACTATGCTTCTACCACAGTGGGCTCTCCGAAACCGATGTTACTGGTTAGAATAAGCAACAGGGCTCTAGCTGGCTGTCAGTGGCAGATGAAGGAGGGCCGGAAGGCAGCCAACTCTCCATAGGAAACAACCCAGGGTAATGGATTGGAGACAGAAGCCTGAAATCATCACGTGCAGAAATGTCACTAAGGGCCAATGTAGTACAAGTTCCGAAAGAGGCCCTGACAATTGACTAGGTGCTAGCTCACCCCTGTCAGGCCAGAAGAACTCAATCCGCCGCCATCCTTTCCAGGCCATTGCGGAATGACATTGCCCCAGGTTGGCTCCACTAAGGCATAGTGTGAACTATGCTTCTACCACAGTGGGCTCTCCGAAACCGATGTTACTGGTTAGAATAAGCAACAGGGCTCTAGCTGGCTGTCAGTGGCAGATGCAGGGGGGCGGGAAGGCAGCCAACTCTCCATAGGAAACAACCCAGGGTAATGGATTGGAGACAGAAGCCTGAAATCATCACGTGCAGAAATGTCACTAAGGGCCAATGTAGTACAAGTTCTGAAAGAGGCCCTGACAATTGACTAGGTGCTAGCTCTCCCCTGCCAGGCCAGAAGAACTCAATCCGCCGCCATCCTTCCCAGGCCTTTGCGGAAAGACATTGCCCCAGGTTGGCTACACAAAGGCATAGTGTGAACTATGCTTCTACCACAGTGGGCTCTCCGAAACCGATGTTACTGGTTAGAATAAGCAACAGGGCTCTAGCAGGCTGTCAGTGGCAGATGCAGAAGGGCGGGAAGGCAGCCAACTCTCCGCAGGAAACAACCCAGGGTAATGGATTGGAGACAGAAGCCTGAAATCATCACGTGCAGAAATGTCACTAAGGGCCAATGTAGTACAAGATCCGAAAGAGGCCCTGACAATTGACTAAGTGCTAGCTCACCCCTGCCAGGCCAGAAGAACGCAATCCGCCTCCATCCTTTCCAGGCCATTGCGGAATGACATTGCCCAGGTTGGCTCCACTAAGGCATAGTGTGAACTATGTTTCTACCACAGTGGGCTCTCCGAAACCGATGTTACTGGTTAGAATAAGCAACAGGGCTCTAGCTGGCTGTCAGTGGCAGATGCAGGAGGGCGGGAAGGCAGCCAACTCTCCATAGGAAACAACCCAGGGTAATGGATTGGAGACAGAAGCCTGAAATCATCACGTGCAGAAATGTCACTAATGGCCAATGTAGTACAAGTTCCGAAAGAGGCCCTGACAATTGACTAGGTGCTAGCTCACACCTTCCAGGCCAGAAGAACTCAATCCGCTGCCATCCTTCAAAGTCCATTGCGGAAAGACATTGTCCCAGGTTGGCTCCACTAAGGCATAGTGTGAACTATGCTTCTACCACAGTGGGCTCTCCGAAACCGATGTTACTGGTTAGAATAAGCAACAGGGCTCTAGCTGGCTGTCAGTGGCAGATGAAGGAGGGCCGGAAGGCAGCCAACTCTCCATAGGAAACAACCCAGGGTAATGGATTGGAGACAGAAGCCTGAAATCATCACGTGCAGAAATGTCACTAAGGGCCAATGTAGTACAAGTTCCGAAAGAGGCCCTGACAATTGACTAGGTGCTAGCTCACCCCTGTCAGGCCAGAAGAACTCAATCCGCCGCCATCCTTTCCAGGCCATTGCGGAATGACATTGCCCCAGGTTGGCTCCACTAAGGCATAGTGTGAACTATGCTTCTACCACAGTGGGCTCTCCGAAACCGATGTTACTGGTTAGAATAAGCAACAGGGCTCTAGCTGGCTGTCAGTGGCAGATGAAGGAGGGCCAGAAGGCAGCCAACTCTCCATAGGAAACAACCCAGGGTAATGGATTGGAGACAGAAGCCTGAAATCATCACGTGCAGAAATGTCACTAAGGGCCAATGTAGTACAAGTTCCGAAAGAGGTCTTGACAATTGACTACGTGCTAGCTCACCGCTGCGAGGCCAGAAGAACGCAATCCACCTCCATCCTTTCCAGGCCATTGCGGAATGACATTGCCCAGGTTGGCTCCACTAAGGCATAGTGTGAACTATGCTTCTACCACAGTGGGCTCTCCGAAACCGATGTTACTGGTTAGAATAAGCAACAGGGCTCTAGCTGGCTGTCAGTGGCAGATGAAGGAGGGCCGGAAGGCAGCCAACTCTCCATAGGAAACAACCCAGGGTAATGGATTGGAGACAGAAGCCTGAAATCATCACGTGCAGAAATGTCACTAAGGGCCAATGTAGTACAAGTTCCGAAAGAGGCCCTGACAATTGACTAGGTGCTAGCTCACACCTGCCAGGCCAGAAGAACTCAATCCGCCGCCATCCTTCAAAGTCCATTGCGGAAAGACATTGTCCCAGGTTGGCTCCACTAAGGCATAGTGTGAACTATGCTTCTACCACAGTGGGCTATCCGAAACCGATGTTACTGGTTAGAATAAGCAACAGGGCTCTAGCTGGCTGTCAGTGGCAGATGCAGGAGGGCGGGAAGGCAGCCAACTCTCCACAGGAAACAACCCAGGGTAATGGATTGGAGACAGAAGCCTGAAATCATCACGTGCAGAAATGTCACTAAGGGCCAATGTAGTACAAGTTCCGAAAGAGGCCCTGACAATTGACTAAGTGCTAGCTCACCCCTGCCAGGCCAGAAGAACGCAATCCGCCTCCATCCTTTCCAGGCCATTGCGGAATGACATTGCCCAGGTTGGCTCCACTAAGGCATAGTGTGAACTATGCTTCTACCACAGTGGGCTCTCCGAAACCGATGTTACTGGTTAGAATAAGCAACAGGGCTCTAGCTGGCTGTCAGTGGCAGATGCAGGAGGGCGGGAAGGCAGCCAACTCTCCATAGGAAACAACCCAGGGTAATGGATTGGAGACAGAAGCCTGAAATCATCACGTGCAGAAATGTCACTAAGGGCCAATGTATTACAAGTTCTGAAAGAGGCCCTGACAATTGACTAGGTGCTAGCTCTCCCCTGCCAGGCCAGAAGAACTCAATCCGCCGCCATCCTTCCTAGGCCTTTGCGGAAAGACATTGCCCCAGGTTGGCTACACAAATGCATAGTGTGAACTATGCTTCTACCACAGTGGGCTATCCGAAACCGATGTTACTGGTTAGAATAAGCAACAGGGCTCTAGCTGGCTGTCAGTGGCAGATGCAGGAGGGCGGGAAGGCAGCCAACTCTCCACAGGAAACAACCCAGGGTAATGGATTGGAGACAGAAGCCTGAAATCATCACGTCCAGAAATGTCACTAAGGGCCAATGTAGTACAAGTTCCGAAAGAGGCCCTGACAATTGACTAAGTGCTAGCTCACCCCTGCCAGGCCAGAAGAACTCAATCCGCCGCCATCCTTCAAAGTCCATTGCGGAAAGACATTGTCCCAGGTTGGCTCCACTAAGGCATAGTGTGAACTATGCTTCTACCACAGTGGGCTCTCCGAAACCGATGTTACTGGTTAGAATAAGCAACAGGGCTCTAGCTGGCTGTCAGTGGCAGATGAAGGAGGGCCGGAAGGCAGCCAACTCTCCATAGGAAACAACCCAGGGTTATGGATTGGAGACAGAAGCCTGAAATCATCACGTGCAGAAATGTCACTAAGGGCCAATGTAGTACAAGTTCCGAAAGAGGCCCTGACAATTGACTAGGTGCTAGCTCACCCCTGTCAGGCCAGAAGAACTCAATCCGCCGCCATCCTTTCCAGGCCATTGCGGAATGACATTGCCCCAGGTTGGCTCCACTAAGGCATAGTGTGAACTATGCTTCTACCACAGTGGGCTCTCCGAAACCGATGTTACTGGTTAGAATAAGCAACAGGGCTCTAGCTGGCTGTCAGTGGCAGATGAAGGAGGGCCAGAAGACAGCCAACTCTCCATAGGAAACAACCCAGGGTAATGGATTGGAGACAGAAGCCTGAAATCATCACGTGCAGAAATGTCACTAAGGGCCAATGTAGTACAAGTTCCGAAAGAGGTCTTGACAATTGACTACGTGCTAGCTCACCGTTGCGAGGCCAGAAGAACGCAATCCACCTCCATCCTTTCCAGGCCATTGCGGAATGACATTGCCCAGGTTGGCTCCACTAAGGCATAGTGTGAACTATGCTTCTACCACAGTGGGCTCTCCGAAACCGATGTTACTGGTTAGAATAAGCAACAGGGCTCTAGCTGGCTGTCAGTGGCAGATGAAGGAGGGCCGGAAGGCAGCCAACTCTCCATAGGAAACAACCCAGGGTAATGGATTGGAGACAGAAGCCTGAAATCATCACGTGCAGAAATGTCACTAAGGGCCAATGTAGTACAAGTTCCGAAAGAGGCCCTGACAATTGACTAGGTGCTAGCTCACCCCTGCCAGGCCAGAAGAACTCAATCCGCCGCCATCCTTCAAAGTCCATTGCGGAAAGACATTGTCCCAGGTTGGCTCCACTAAGGCATAGTGTGAACTATGCTTCTACCACAGTGGGCTCTCCGAAACCGATGTTACTGGTTAGAATAAGCAACAGGGCTCTAGCAGGCTGTCAGTGGCAGATGCAGGAGGGCGGGAAGGCAGCCAACTCTCCACAGGAAACAACCCAGGGTAATGGATTGGAGACAGAAGCCTGAAATCATCACGTGCAGAAATGTCACTAAGGGCCAATGTAGTACAAGTTCCGAAAGAGGCCCTGACAATTGACTAAGTGCTAGCTCACCCCTCCCAGGCCAGAAGAACGCAATCCGCCTCCATCCTTTCCAGGCCATTGCGGAATGACATTGCCCAGGTTGGCTCCACTAAGGCATAGTGTGAACTATGCTTCTACCACAGTGGGCTATCCGAAACCGATGTTACTGGTTAGAATAAGCAACAGGGCTCTAGCTGGCTGTCAGTGGCAGATGCAGGAGGGCGGGAAGGCAGCCAACTCTCCATAGGAAACAACCCAGGGTAATGGATTGGAGACAGAAGCCTGAAATCATCACGTGCAGAAATGTCACTAAGGGCCAATGTAGTACAAGTTCTGAAAGAGGCCCTGACAATTGACTAGGTGCTAGCTCTCCCCTGCCAGGCCAGAAGAACTCAATCCGCCGCCATCCTTCCTAGGCCTTTGCGGAAAGACATTGCCCCAGGTTGGCTATACAAAGGCATAGTGTGAACTATGCTTCTACCACAGTGGGCTCTCCGAAACCGATGTTACTGGTTAGAATAAGCAACAGGGCTCTAGCTGGCTGTCAGTGGCAGATGCAGGAGGGCGGGAAGGCAGCCAACTCTCCACAGGAAACAACCCAGGGTAATGGATTGGAGACAGAAGCCTGAAATCATCACGTGCAGAAATGTCACTAAGGGCCAATGTAGTACAAGTTCCGAAAGAGGCCCTGACAATTGACTAAGTGCTAGCTCACCCCTGCCAGGCCAGAAGAACTCAATCCGCCGCCATCCTTCAAAGTCCATTGCGGAAAGACATTGTCCCAGGTTGGCTCCACTAAGGCATAGTGTGAACTATGCTTCTACCACAGTGGGCTCTCCGAAACCGATGTTACTGGTTAGAATAAGCAACAGGGCTCTAGCTGGCTGTCAGTGGCAGATGAAGGAGGGCCGGAAGGCAGCCAACTCTCCATAGGAAACAACCCAGGGTAATGGATTGGAGACAGAAGCCTGAAATCATCAAGTGCAGAAATGTCACTAAGGGCCAATGTAGTACAAGTTCCGAAAGAGGCCCTGACAATTGACTAGGTGCTAGCTCACCCCTGTCAGGCCAGAAGAACTAAATCCGCCGCCATCCTTTCCAGGCCATTGCGGAATGACATTGCCCCAGGTTGGCTCCACTAAGGCATAGTGTGAACTATGCTTCTACCACAGTGGGCTCTCCGAAACCGATGTTACCGGTTAGAATAAGCAACAGGGCTCTAGCTGGCTGTCAGTGGCAGATGAAGGAGGGCCGGAAGGCAGCCAACTCTCCATAGGAAACAACCCAGGGTAATGGATTGGAGACAGAAGCCTGAAATCATCACGTGCAGAAATGTCACTAAGGGCCAATGTAGTACAAGTTCCGAAAGAGGTCTTGACAATTGACTACGTGCTAGCTCACCGCTGCGAGGCCAGAAGAACGCAATCCACCTCCATCCTTTCCAGGCCATTGCGGAATGACATTGCCCAGGTTGGCTCCACTAAGGCATAGTGTGAACTATGCTTCTACCACAGTGGGCTATCCGAAACCGATGTTACTGGTTAGAATAAGCAACAGGGCTCTAGCTGGCTGTCAGTGGCAGATGCAGGAGGGCCGGAAGGCAGCCAACTCTCCATAGGAAACAACCCAGGGTAATGGATTGGAGACAGAAGCCTGAAATCATCACGTGCAGAAATGTCACTAAGGGCCAATGTAGTACAAGTTCCGAAAGAGGCCCTGACAATTGACTAGGTGCTAGCTCACCCCTGCCAGGCCAGAAGAACTCAATCCGCCGCCATCCTTCAAAGTCCATTGCGGAAAGACATTGTCCCAGGTTGGCTCCACTAAGGCATAGTGTGAACTATGCTTCTCCCACAGTGGGCTCTCCGAAACCGATGTTACTGGTTAGAATAAGCAACAGGGCTCTAGCTGGCTGTCAGTGGCAGATGAAGGAGGGCCGGAAGGCAGCCAACTCTCCATAGGAAACAACCCAGGGTAATGGATTGGAGACAGAAGCCTGAAATCATCACGTGCAGAAATGTCACTAAGGGCCAATGTAGTACAAGTTCCGAAAGAGGCCCTGACAATTGACTAGGTGCTAGTTCACCCCTGTCAGGCCAGAAGAACTCAATCCGCCGCCATCCTTCCCAGGCCATTGCGGAATGACATTGCCCAGGTTGGCTCCACTAAGGCATAGTGTGAACTATGCTTCTACCACAGTGGGCTCTCCGAAACCGATGTTACTGGTTAGAATAAGCAACAGGGCTCTAGCTGGCTGTCAGTGGCAGATGCAGGAGGGCCGGAAGGCAGCCAACTCTCCATAGGAAACAACCCAGGGTAATGGATTGGAGACAGAAGCCTGAAATCATCACTTGCAGAAATGTCACTAAGGGCCAATGTAGTACAAGTTCCGAAAGAGACCCTTTCAATTGACTAGGTGCTAGCTCACCCCTGTCAGGCCAGAAGAACTCAATCCGCCGCCATCCTTCAAAGTCCATTGCGGAAAGACATTGTCCCAGGTTGGCTCCACTAAGGCATAGTGTGAACTATGCTTCTACCACAGTGGGCTCTCCGAAACCGATGTTACTGGTTAGAATAAGCAACACGGCTTTAGCTGGCTGTCAGTGGCAGATGCAGGAGGGCCGGAAGGCAGCCAACTCTCCATAGGAAACAACCCAGGGTAATGGATTGGAGACAGAAGCCTGAAATCATCACGTGCAGAAATGTCACTAAGGGCCAATGTAGTACAAGTTCCGAAAGAGGCCCTGACAATTGACTAAGTGCTAGCTCACCCCTGCAGGCAAGAAGAACGCAATCCGCCTCCATCCTTTCCAGGCCATTGCGGAATGACATTGCCCCAGGTTGGTTCCACTAAGGCATAGTGTGAACTATGCTTCTACCACAGTGGGCTCTCCGAAACCGATGTTACTGGTTAGAATAAGCAACAGGGCTCTAGCTGGCTGTCAGTGGCAGATGCAGGAGGGCGGGAAGGCAGCCAACTCTCCATAGGAAACAACCCAGGGTAATGGATTGGAGACAGAAGCCTGAAATCATCACGTGCAGAAATGTCACTAAGGGCCAATGTAGTACAAGTTCTGAAAGAGGCCCTGACAATTGACTAGGTGCTAGCTCTCCCCTGCCAGGCCAGAAGAACTCAATCCGCCGCCATCCTTCCTAGGCCTTTGCGGAAAGACATTGCCCCAGGTTGGCTACACAAAGGCATAGTGTGAACTATGCTTCTACCACAGTGGGCTCTCCGAAACGGATGTTACTGGTTAGAATAAGCAACAGGGCTCTAGCTGGCTGTCAGTGGCAGATGCAGGAGGGCGGGAAGGCAGCCAAATCTCCACAGGAAACAACCCAGGGTAATGGATTGGAGACAGAAGCCTGAAATCATCACGTGCAGAAATGTCACTAAGGGCCAATGTAGTACAAGTTCCGAAAGAGGCCCTGACAATTGACTAGGTGCTAGCTCACCCCTGCCAGGCCAGAAGAACTCAATCCGCCGCCATCCTTCAAAGTCCATTGCGGAAAGACATTGTCCCAGGTTGGCTCCACTAAGGCATAGTGTGAACTATGCTTCTACCACAGTGGGCTCTCCGAAACCGATGTTACTGGTTAGAATAAGCAACAGGGCTCTAGCAGGCTGTCAGTGGCAGATGCAGGAGGGCGGGAAGGCAGCCAACTCTCCACAGGAAACAACCCAGGGTAATGGATTGGAGACAGAAGCCTGAAATCATCACGTGCAGAAATGTCACTAAGGGCCAATGTAGTACAAGTTCCGAAAGAGGCCCTGACAATTGACTAAGTGCTAGCTCACCCCTCCCAGGCCAGAAGAACGCAATCCGCCTCCATCCTTTCCAGGCCATTGCGGAATGACATTGCCCAGGTTGGCTCCACTAAGGCATAGTGTGAACTATGCTTCTACCACAGTGGGCTATCCGAAACCGATGTTACTGGTTAGAATAAGCAACAGGGCTCTAGCTGGCTGTCAGTGGCAGATGCAGGAGGGCGGGAAGGCAGCCAACTCTCCATAGGAAACAACCCAGGGTAATGGATTGGAGACAGAAGCCTGAAATCATCACGTGCAGAAATGTCACTAAGGGCCAATGTAGTACAAGTTCTGAAAGAGGCCCTGACAATTGACTAGGTGCTAGCTCTCCCCTGCCAGGCCAGAAGAACTCAATCCGCCGCCATCCTTCCTAGGCCTTTGCGGAAAGACATTGCCCCAGGTTGGCTATACAAAGGCATAGTGTGAACTATGCTTCTACCACAGTGGGCTCTCCGAAACCGATGTTACTGGTTAGAATAAGCAACAGGGCTCTAGCTGGCTGTCAGTGGCAGATGCAGGAGGGCGGGAAGGCAGCCAACTCTCCACAGGAAACAACCCAGGGTAATGGATTGGAGACAGAAGCCTGAAATCATCACGTGCAGAAATGTCACTAAGGGCCAATGTAGTACAAGTTCCGAAAGAGGCCCTGACAATTGACTAAGTGCTAGCTCACCCCTGCCAGGCCAGAAGAACTCAATCCGCCGCCATCCTTCAAAGTCCATTGCGGAAAGACATTGTCCCAGGTTGGCTCCACTAAGGCATAGTGTGAACTATGCTTCTACCACAGTGGGCTCTCCGAAACCGATGTTACTGGTTAGAATAAGCAACAGGGCTCTAGCTGGCTGTCAGTGGCAGATGAAGGAGGGCCGGAAGGCAGCCAACTCTCCATAGGAAACAACCCAGGGTAATGGATTGGAGACAGAAGCCTGAAATCATCAAGTGCAGAAATGTCACTAAGGGCCAATGTAGTACAAGTTCCGAAAGAGGCCCTGACAATTGACTAGGTGCTAGCTCACCCCTGTCAGGCCAGAAGAACTAAATCCGCCGCCATCCTTTCCAGGCCATTGCGGAATGACATTGCCCCAGGTTGGCTCCACTAAGGCATAGTGTGAACTATGCTTCTACCACAGTGGGCTCTCCGAAACCGATGTTACCGGTTAGAATAAGCAACAGGGCTCTAGCTGGCTGTCAGTGGCAGATGAAGGAGGGCCGGAAGGCAGCCAACTCTCCATAGGAAACAACCCAGGGTAATGGATTGGAGACAGAAGCCTGAAATCATCACGTGCAGAAATGTCACTAAGGGCCAATGTAGTACAAGTTCCGAAAGAGGTCTTGACAATTGACTACGTGCTAGCTCACCGCTGCGAGGCCAGAAGAACGCAATCCACCTCCATCCTTTCCAGGCCATTGCGGAATGACATTGCCCAGGTTGGCTCCACTAAGGCATAGTGTGAACTATGCTTCTACCACAGTGGGCTATCCGAAACCGATGTTACTGGTTAGAATAAGCAACAGGGCTCTAGCTGGCTGTCAGTGGCAGATGCAGGAGGGCCGGAAGGCAGCCAACTCTCCATAGGAAACAACCCAGGGTAATGGATTGGAGACAGAAGCCTGAAATCATCACGTGCAGAAATGTCACTAAGGGCCAATGTAGTACAAGTTCCGAAAGAGGCCCTGACAATTGACTAGGTGCTAGCTCACCCCTGCCAGGCCAGAAGAACTCAATCCGCCGCCATCCTTCAAAGTCCATTGCGGAAAGACATTGTCCCAGGTTGGCTCCACTAAGGCATAGTGTGAACTATGCTTCTCCCACAGTGGGCTCTCCGAAACCGATGTTACTGGTTAGAATAAGCAACAGGGCTCTAGCTGGCTGTCAGTGGCAGATGAAGGAGGGCCGGAAGGCAGCCAACTCTCCATAGGAAACAACCCAGGGTAATGGATTGGAGACAGAAGCCTGAAATCATCACGTGCAGAAATGTCACTAAGGGCCAATGTAGTACAAGTTCCGAAAGAGGCCCTGACAATTGACTAGGTGCTAGTTCACCCCTGTCAGGCCAGAAGAACTCAATCCGCCGCCATCCTTCCCAGGCCATTGCGGAATGACATTGCCCAGGTTGGCTCCACTAAGGCATAGTGTGAACTATGCTTCTACCACAGTGGGCTCTCCGAAACCGATGTTACTGGTTAGAATAAGCAACAGGGCTCTAGCTGGCTGTCAGTGGCAGATGAAGGAGGGCCGGAAGGCAGCCAACTCTCCATAGGAAACAACCCAGGGTAATGGATTGGAGACAGAAGCCTGAAATCATCACGTGCAGAAATGTCACTAAGGGCCAATGTAGTACAAGTTCCGAAAGAGACCCTGACAATTGACTAGGTGCTAGCTCACCCCTGTCAGGCCAGAAGAACTCAATCCGCCGCCATCCTTCAAAGTCCATTGCGGAAAGACATTGTCCCAGGTTGGCTCCACTAAGGCATAGTGTGAACTATGCTTCTACCACAGTGGGCTCTCCGAAACCGATGTTACTGGTTAGAATAAGCAACACGGCTTTAGCTGGCTGTCAGTGGCAGATGCAGGAGGGCCGGAAGGCAGCCAACTCTCCATAGGAAACAACCCAGGGTAATGGATTGGAGACAGAAGCCTGAAATCATCACGTGCAGAAATGTCACTAAGGGCCAATGTAGTACAAGTTCCGAAAGAGGTCTTGACAATTGACTAGGTGCTAGCTCACCGCTGCGAGGCCAGAAGAACGCAATCCGCCTCCATCCTTTCCAGGCCATTGCGGAATGACATTGCCCAGGTTGGCTCCACTAAGGCATAGTGTGAACTATGCTTCTACCACAGTGGGCTCTCCGAAACCGATGTTACTGGTTAGAATAAGCAACAGGGCTCTAGCTGGCTGTCAGTGGTAGATGAAGGAGGGCAGGAAGGCAGCCAACTCTCCATAGGAAACAACCCAGGGTAATGGATTGGAGACAGAAGCCTGAAATCATCACGTGCAGAAATGTCACTAAGGGCCAATGTAGTACAAGTTCCGAAAGAGGCCCTGACAATTGACTAGGTTCTAGCTCACACCTGCCAGGCCAGAAGAACTCAAACCGACGCCATCCTTCCCAAGCCTTTGCGGAAAGACATTGCCCCAGGTTGGCTACAAAAAGGCATAGTGTGAACTATGCTTCTACCACAGTGGGCTATCCGAAACCGATGTTACTGGTTAGAATAAGCAACAGGGCTCTAGCTGGCTGTCAGTGGCAGATGAAGGGGGGCCGGAAGGCAGCCAACTCTCCATACGAAACAACCCAGGGTAATGGATTGGAGACAGAAGCCTGAAATCATCACGTGCAGAAATGTCACTAAGGGCCAATGTGGTACAAGTTCCGAAAGAGGCCCTGACAATTGACTAGGTGCTAGCTCACCCCTGTCAGGCCAGAAGAACTCAATCCGCCGCCATCCTTTCCAGGCCATTGCGGAATGACATTGCCCCAGGTTGGCTCCACTAAGGCATAGTGTGAACTATGCTTCTACCACAGTGGGCTCTCCGAAACCGATGTTACTGGTTAGAATAAGCAACAGGGCTCTAGCTGGCTGTCAGTGGCAGATGCAGGAGGGCCGGAAGGCAGCCAACTCTCCATAGGAAACAACCCAGGGTAATGAATTGGAGACAGAAGCCTGAAATCATCACGTGAAGAAATGTCACTAAGGGCCAATGTAGTACAAGTTCTTAAAGAGGCCCTGACAATTGACTAGGTGCTAGCTCACCCCTGCCTGGCCAGAAGAACTCAATACGCCGCCATCCTTCCGAGGCCATTGCGGAAAGACATTGCCCCAGGTTGGCTACACAAAGGCATAGTGTGAACTATGCTTCTACCACAGTGTGCTCTCCGAAACCGATGTTACTGGTTAGAATAAGCAACAGGGCTCTAGCTGGCTGTCAGTGGCAGATGAAGGAGGGCCGGAAGGCAGCCAACTCTCCATAGGAAACAACCCAGGGTAATGGATTGGAGACAGAAGCCTGAAATCATCACGTGCAGAAATGTCACTAAGGGCCAATGTAGTACAAGTTCCGAAAGAGGCCCTGACAATTGACTAGGTGCTAGCTCACCCCTGTCAGGCCAGAAGAACTCAATCCGCCGCCATCTTTTCCAGGCCATTGCGGAATGACATTGCCCCAGGTTGGCTCCACTAAGGCATAGTGTGAACTATGCTTCTACCACAGTGGGCTCTCCGAAACCGATGTTACTGGTTAGAATAAGCAACAGGGCTCTAGCTGGCTGTCAGTGGCAGATGCAGGAGGGCCGGAAGGCAGCCAACTCTCCATAGGAAACAACCCAGGGTAATGGATTGGAGACAGAAGCCTGAAATCATCACGTGAAGAAATGTCACTAAGGGCCAATGTAGTACAAGTTCCGAAAGAGGCCCTGACAATTGACTAGGTGCTAGCTCACCCCTGCCAGGCCAGAAGAACTCAATCCGCCGCCATCCTTCAATGTCCATTGCGGAAAGTCATTGTCCCAGGTTGGCTCCACTAAGGCATAGTGTGAACTATGCTTCTACCACAGTGGGCTCTCCGAAACCGATGTTACTGGTTAGAATAAGCAACAGGGCTCTAGCTGGCTGTCTGTGGCAGATGAAGGAGGGCCGGAAGGCAGCCAACTCTCCATAGGAAACAACCCAGGGTAATGGATTGGAGACAGAAGCCTGAAATCATCACGTGCAGAAATGTCACTAAGGGCCAATGTAGTACAAGTTCCGAAAGAGGCCCTGACAATTGACTAGGTGCTAGCTCACCCCTGTCAGGCCAGAAGAACTCAATCCGCTGCCATCCTTCCCAGGCCATTGCGGAATGACATTGCCCAGGTTGGCTCCACTAAGGCATAGTGTGAACTATGCTTCTACCACAGTGGGCTCTCCGAAACCGATGTTACTGTTTAGAATAAGCAACAGGGCTCTAGCTGGCTGTCAGTGGCAGATGCAGGAGGGCCGGAAGGCAGCCAACTCTCCATAGGAAACAACCCAGGGTAATGGATTGGAGACAGAAGCCTGAAATCATCACGTGCAGAAATGTCACTAAGGGCCAATGTAGTACAAGTTCCGAAAGAGGCCCTGACAATTGACTAGGTGCTAGCTCACCCCTGTCAGGCCAGAAGAACTCAATCCGCCGCCATCCTTCAAAGTCCATTGCGGAAAGACATTGTCCCAGGTTGGCTCCACTAAGGCATAGTGTGAACTATGCTTCTACCACAGTGGGCTCTCCGAAACCGATGTTACTGGTTAGAATAAGCAACAGGGCTCTAGCTGGCTGTCAGTGGCAGATGCAGGAGGGCGGGAAGGCAGCCAACTCTCCACAGGAAACAACCCAGGGTAATGGATTGGAGACAGAAGCCTGAAATCATCAAGTGCAGAAATGTCACTAAGGGCCAATGTAGTACAAGTTCCGAAAGAGGCCCTGACAATTGACTAAGTGCTAGCTCACCCCTGCCAGGCCAGAAGAACGCAATCCGCCTCCATCCTTTCCAGGCCATTGCGGAATGACATTGCCCCAGGTTGGCTCCTCTAAGGCATAGTGTGAACTATGCTTCTACCACAGTGGGCTCTCCGAAACCGATGTTACTGGTTAGAATAAGCAACAGGGCTCTAGCTGGCTGTCAGTGGCAGATGCAGGAGGGCCGGAAGGCAGCCAACTCTCCATAGGAAACAACCCAGGGTAATGGATTGGAGACAGAAGCCTGAAATCATCACGTGCAGAAATGTCACTTAGGGCCAATGTAGTACAAGTTCCGAAAGAGGTCTTGACAATTGACTACGTGCTAGCTCACCGCTGCGAGGCCAGAAGAACGCAATCCGCCTCCATCATTTCCAGGCCATTGCGGAATGACATTGCCCAGGTTGGCTCCACTAAGGCATAGTGTGAACTATGCTTCTACCACAGTGGGCTCTCCGAAACCGATGTTACTGGTTAGAATAAGCAACAGGGCTCTAGCTGGCTGTCAGTGGCAGATGCAGGAGGGCCGGAAGGCAGCCAACTCTCCATAGGAAACAACCCAGGGTAATGGATTGGAGACAGAAGCCTGAAATCATCACGTGCAGAAATGTCACTAAGGGCCAATGTAGTACAAGTTCCGAAAGAGGTCTTGACAATTGACTAGGTGCTAGCTCACCGCTGCGAGGCCAGAAGAACGCAATCCGCCTCCATCCTTTCCAGGCCATTGCGGAATGACATTGCCCAGATTGGCTCCACTAAGGCATAGTGTGAATTATGCTTCTACCACAGTGGGCTCTCCGAAACCGATGTTACTGGTTAGAATAAGCAACAGGGCTCTAGCTGGCTGTCAGTGGCAGATGCAGGAGGGCGGGAAGGCAGCCAACTCTCCATAGGAAACAACCCAGGGTAATGGAATGGAGACAGAAGCCTGAAATCATCACGTGCAGAAATGTCACTAAGGGCCAATGTAGTACAAGTTCTGAAAGAGGCCCTGACAATTGACTAGGTGCTAGCTCTCCCCTGACAGGCCAGAAGAACTCAAACCGCCGCCATCCTTCCCAAGCCTTTGCGGAAAGACATTGCCCCAGGTTGGCTACACAAAGGCATAGTGTGAACTATGCTTCTACCACAGTGGGCTATCCGAAACCGATGTTACTGGTTAGAATAAGCAACAGGGCTCTAGCTGGCTGTCAGTGGCAGATGCAGGAGGGCGGGAAGGCAGCCAACTCTCCACAGGAAACAACCCAGGGTAATGGATTGGAGACAGAAGCCTGAAATCATCACGTGCAGAAATGTCACTAAGGGCCAATGTAGTACAAGTTCCGAAAGAGGCCCTGACAATTGACTAAGTGCTAGCTCACCCCTGCCAGGCCAGAAGAACGCAATCCTCCTCCATCCTTTCCAGGCCATTGCGGAATGACATTGCCCCAGGTTGGCTCCTCTAAGGCATAGTGTGAACTATGCTTCTACCACAGTGGGCTCTCCGAAACCGATGTTACTGGTTAGAATAAGCAACAGGGCTCTAGCTGGCTGTCAGTGGCAGATGCAGGAGGGCCGGAAGGCAGCCAGCTCTCCATAGGAAACAACCCAGGGTAAAGAATTGGAGACAGAAGCCTGAAATCATCACGTGCAGAAATGTCACTAAGGGCCAATGTAGTACAAGTTCCGAAAGAGGTCTTGACAATTGACTAGGTGCTAGCTCACCGCTGCGAGGCCAGAAGAACGCAATCCGCCTCCATCGTTTCCAGGCCATTGCGGAATGACATTGCCCAGGTTGGCTCCACTAAGGCATAGTGTGAACTATGCTTCTACCACAGTGGGCTCTCCGAAACCGATGTTACTGGTTAGAATAAGCAACAGGGCTCTAGCTGGCTGTCAGTGGCAGATGCAGGAGGGCGGGAAGGCAGCCAACTCTCCATAGGAAACAACCCAGGGTAATGGATTGGAGACAGAAGCCTGAAATCATCACGTGCAGAAATGTCACTAAGGGCCAATGTAGTACAAGTTCTGAAAGAGGCCCTGACAATTGACTAGGTGCTAGCTCTCCCTTGCCAGGCCAGAAGAACTCAAACCGCCGCCATCCTTCCCAAGCCTTTGCGGAAAGACATTGCCCCAGGTTGGCTACAAAAAGGCATAGTGTGAACTATGCTTCTACCACAGTGGGCTATCCGAAACCGATGTTACTGGTTAGAATAAGCAACAGGGCTCTAGCTGGCTGTCAGTGGCAGATGCAGGAGGGTGGGAAGGCAGCCAACTCTCCACAGGAAACAACCCAGGGTAATGGATTGGAGACAGAAGCCTGAAATCATCACGTGCAGAAATGTCACTAAGGGCCAATGTAGTACAAGTTCCGAAAGAGGCCCTGACAATTGACTAAGTGCTAGCTCACCCCTGCCAGGCCAGAAGAACGCAATCCGCCTCCATCCTTTCCAGGCCATTGCGGAATGACATTGCCCCAGGTTGGCTCCTCTAAGGCATAGTGTGAACTATGCTTCTACCACAGTGGGCTCTCCGAAACCGATGTTACTGGTTAGAATGAGCAACAGGGCTCTAGCTGGCGGTCAGTGGCAGATGCAGGAGGGCCGGAAGGCAGCCAACTCTCCTTAGGAAACAACCCAGGGTAATGGATTGGAGACAGAAGCCTGAAATAATCACGTGCAGAAATGTCACTAAGGGCCAATGTAGTACAAGTTCTGAAAGAGGCCCTGACAATTGACTAGGTGCTAGCTCTCCCCTGCCAGGCCAGAAGAACTCAAACCGCCGCCATCCTTCCCAAGCCTTTGCGGAAAGACATTGCCCCAGGTTGGCTACACAAAGGCATAGTGTGAACTATGCTTCTACCACAGTAGGCTATCCGAAACCGATGTTACTGGTTAGAATAGGCAACAGGGCTCTAGCTGGCTGTCAGTGGCAGATACAGGAGGGCGGGAAGGCAGCCAACTCTCCACAGGAAACAACCCAGGGTAATGGATTGGAGACAGAAGCCTGAAATAATCACGTGCAGAAATGTCACTAAGGGCCAGTGTAGTACAAGTTCCGAAAGAGGCCCTGACAATTGACTAAGTGCTAGCTCACCCCTGCCAGGCCAGAAGAACGCAATCCGCCTCCATCCTTTCCAGGCCATTGCGGAATGACATTGCCCCAGGTTGGCTCCTCTAAGGCATAGTGTGAACTATGCTTCTACCACAGTGGGCTCTCCGAAACCGATGTTACTGGTTAGAATAAGCAACAGGGCTCTAGCTGGCTGTCAGTGGCAGATGCAGGAGGGCCGGAAGGCAGCCAACTCTCCATAGGAAACAACCCAGGGTAATGGATTGGAGACAGAAGCCTGAAATCATCACGTGAAGAAATGTCACTAAGGGCCAATGTAGTACAAGTTCCGAAAGAGGCCCTGACAATTGACTAGGTGCTAGCTCACCCCTGCCAGGCCAGAAGAACTCAATCCGCCGCCATCCTTCCCAGTCCATTGCGGAAAGACATTGTCCCAGGTTGGCTCCACTAAGGCATAGTGTGAACTATGCTTCTACCACAGTGGGCTCTCCGAAACCGATGTTACTGGTTAGAATAAGCAACAGGGCTCTAGCTGGCTGTCAGTGGCAGATGAAGGAGGGCCGGAAGGCAGCCAACTCTCCATAGGAAACAACCCAGGGTAATGGATTGGAGACAGAAGCCTGAAATCATCACGTGCAGAAATGTCACTTAGGGCCAATGTAGTACAAGTTCCGAAAGAGGTCTTGACAATTGACTACGTGCTAGCTCACCGCTGCGAGGCCAGAAGAACGCAATCCGCCTCCATCCTTTCCAGGCCATTGCGGAATGACATTGCCCAGGTTGGCTCCACTAAGGCATAGTGTGAACTATGCTTCTACCACAGTGGGCTCTCCGAAACCGATGTTACTGGTTAGAATAAGCAACAGGGCTCTAGCTGGCTGTCAGTGGCAGATGCAGGAGGGCCGGAAGGCAGCCAACTCTCCATAGGAAACAACCCAGGGTAATGGATTGGAGACAGAAGCCTGAAATCATCACGTGAAGAAATGTCACTAAGGGCCAATGTAGTACAAGTTCCGAAAGAGGTCTTGACAATTGACTACGTGCTAGCTCACCGCTGCGAGGCCAGAAGAACGCAATCCGCCTCCATCCTTTCCAGGCCATTGCGGAATGACATTGCCCAGGTTGGCTCCACTAAGGCATAGTGTGAACTATGCTTCTACCACAGTGGGCTCTCCGAAACCGATGTTACTGGTTAGAATAAGCAACAGGGCTCTAGCTGGCGGTCAGTGGCAGATGCAGGAGGGCCGGAAGGCAGCCAACTCTCCTTAGGAAACAACCCAGGGTAATGGATTGGAGACAGAAGCCTGAAATAATCACGTGCAGAAATGTCACTAAGGGCCAATGTAGTACAAGTTCTGAAAGAGGCCCTGACAATTGACTAGGTGCTAGCTCTCCCCTGCCAGGCCAGAAGAACTCAAACCGCCGCCATCCTTCCCAAGCCTTTGCGGAAAGACATTGCCCCAGGTTGGCTACACAAAGGCATAGTGTGAACTATGCTTCTACCACAGTAGGCTATCCGAAACCGATGTTACTGGTTAGAATAGGCAACAGGGCTCTAGCTGGCTGTCAGTGGCAGATACAGGAGGGCGGGAAGGCAGCCAACTCTCCACAGGAAACAACCCAGGGTAATGGATTGGAGACAGAAGCCTGAAATCATCACGTGCAGAAATGTCACTAAGGGCCAGTGTAGTACAAGTTCCGAAAGAGGCCCTGACAATTGACTAAGTGCTAGCTCACCCCTGCCAGGCCAGAAGAACGCAATCCGCCTCCATCCTTTCCAGGCCATTGCGGAATGACATTGCCCCAGGTTGGCTCCTCTAAGGCATAGTGTGAACTATGCTTCTACCACAGTGGGCTCTCCGAAACCGATGTTACTGGTTAGAATAAGCAACAGGGCTCTAGCTGGCTGTCAGTGGCAGATGCAGGAGGGCCGGAAGGCAGCCAACTCTCCATAGGAAACAACCCAGGGTAATGGATTGGAGACAGAAGCCTGAAATCATCACGTGAAGAAATGTCACTAAGGGCCAATGTAGTACAAGTTCCGAAAGAGGCCCTGACAATTGACTAGGTGCTAGCTCACCCCTGCCAGGCCAGAAGAACTCAATCCGCCGCCATCCTTCCCAGTCCATTGCGGAAAGACATTGTCCCAGGTTGGCTCCACTAAGGCATAGTGTGAACTATGCTTCTACCACAGTGGGCTCTCCGAAACCGATGTTACTGGTTAGAATAAGCAACAGGGCTCTAGCTGGCTGTCAGTGGCAGATGAAGGAGGGCCGGAAGGCAGCCAACTCTCCATAGGAAACAACCCAGGGTAATGGATTGGAGACAGAAGCCTGAAATCATCACGTGCAGAAATGTCACTTAGGGCCAATGTAGTACAAGTTCCGAAAGAGGTCTTGACAATTGACTACGTGCTAGCTCACCGCTGCGAGGCCAGAAGAACGCAATCCGCCTCCATCCTTTCCAGGCCATTGCGGAATGACATTGCCCAGGTTGGCTCCACTAAGGCATAGTGTGAACTATGCTTCTACCACAGTGGGCTCTCCGAAACCGATGTTACTGGTTAGAATAAGCAACAGGGCTCTAGCTGGCTGTCAGTGGCAGATGCAGGAGGGCCGGAAGGCAGCCAACTCTCCATAGGAAACAACCCAGGGTAATGGATTGGAGACAGAAGCCTGAAATCATCACGTGAAGAAATGTCACTAAGGGCCAATGTAGTACAAGTTCCGAAAGAGGTCTTGACAATTGACTACGTGCTAGCTCACCGCTGCGAGGCCAGAAGAACGCAATCCGCCTCCATCCTTTCCAGGCCATTGCGGAATGACATTGCCCAGGTTGGCTCCACTAAGGCATAGTGTGAACTATGCTTCTACCACAGTGGGCTCTCCGAAACCGATGTTACTGGTTAGAATAAGCAACAGGGCTCTAGCTGGCTGTCAGTGGCAGATGCAGGAGGGCGGGAAGGCAGCTAACTCTCCATAGGAAACAACCCAGGGTAATGGATTGGAGACAGAAGCCTGAAATCATCACGTGCAGAAATGTCACTAAGGGCCAATGTAGTACAAGTTCCGAAAGAGGCCCTGACAATTGACTAGGTGCTAGCTCACCCCTGCCAGGCCAGAAGAACTCAATCCGCCGCCATCCTTCCCAGCCCATTGCGGAAGGACATTGTCCCAGGTTGGCTCCACTAAGGCATAGTGTGAACTATGCTTCTACCACAGTGGGCTCTCCGAAACCGATGTTACTGGTTAGAATAAGCAACAGGGCTCTAGCTGGCTGTCAGTGGCAGATGAAGGAGGGCCGGAAGGCAGCCAACTCTCCATAGGAAACAACCCAGGGTAATGGATTGGAGACAGAAGCCTGAAATCATCACGTGCAGAAATGTCACTAAGGGCCAATGTAGTACAAGTTCCGAAAGAGGTCTTGACAATTGACTACGTGCTAGATCACCGCTGCGAGGCCAGAAGAACGCAATCCGCCTCCATCCTTTCCAGGCCATTGCGGAATGACATTGCCCCAGGTTGGCTCCACTAAGGCATAGTGTGAACTATGCTTCTACCACAGTGGGCTCTCCGAAACCGATGTTACTGGTTAGAATAAGCAACAGGGCTCTAGCTGGCTGTCAGTGGCAGATGCAGGAGGGCCGGAAGGCAGCCAACTCTCCATAGGAAACAACCCAGGGTAATGGATTGGAGACAGAAGCCTGAAATCATCACGTGAAGAAATGTCACTAAGGGCCAATGTAGTACAAGTTCCGAAAGAGGCCCTGACAATTGACTAGGTGCTAGCTCACCCCTGCCAGGCCAGAAGAACTCAATCCGCCGCCATCCTTCCCAGGCCTTTGCCGAAAGACATTGCCCCAGGTTGGCTACACAAAGGCATAGTGTGAACTATGCTTCTACCACAGTGGGCTATCCGAAACCGTTGTTACTGGTTAGAATAAACAACAGGGCTCTAGCTGGCTGTCAGTGGCAGATGCAGGAAGGCGGGAAGGCAGCCAACTCTCCACAGGAAACAACCCAGGGTAATAGATTGGAGACAGAAGCCTGAAATCATCACGTGCAGAAATGTCACTAAGGGCCAATGTAGTAGAAGTTCGGAAAGAGGCCCTGACAATTGACTAGGTGCTAGCTCACCCCTGCCAGGCCAGAAGAACTCAATCCGCCGCCATCCTTCCCAGGCCATTGCGGAAAGACATTGCCCCAGGTTGGCTACACAAAGGCATAGTGTGAACTATGCTTCTACCACAGTGGGCTCTCCGAAACCGATGTTACTGGTTAGAATAAGCAACAGGGCTCTAGCTGGCTGTCAGTGGCAGATGCAGGAGGGCGGGAAGGCAGCCAACTCTCCATAGGAAACAACCCAGGGTAATGGATTGGAGACAGAAGCCTGAAATCATCACGTGCAGAAATGTCACTAAGGGCCAATGTAGTACAAGTTCCGAAAGAGGCCCTGACAATTGACTAAGTGCTAGCTCACCCCTGCCAGGCCAGAAGAACGCAATCCGCCTCCATCCTTTCCAGGCCATTGCGGAATGACATTGCCCCAGGTTGGCTCCACTAAGGCATAGTGTGAACTATGCTTCTACCACAGTGGGCGCTCCGAAACCGATGTTACTGGTTAGAATAAGCAACAGGGCTCTAGCTGGCTGTCAGTGGCAGATGCAGGAGGGCCGGAAGGCAGCCAACTCTCCATTGGAAACAACAGAAGCCTGAAATCATCACGTGCAGAAATGTCACTAAGGGCCAATGTAGTACAAGTTCTGAAAGAGGCCCTGACAATTGACTAGGTGCTAGCTCACCCCTGCCAGGCCAGAAGAACTCAATCCGCCGCCATCCTTCCCAGGCCATTGCGGAAAGACATTGCCCCAGGTTGGCTACACAAAGGCATAGTGTGAACTATGCTTCTACCACAGTGGGCTCTCCGAAACCGATGTTACTGGTTAGAATAAGCAACAGGGCTCTAGCTGGCTGTCAGTGGCAGATGCAGGAGGGCGGGAAGGCAGCCAACTCTCCATAGGAAACAACCCAGGGTAATGGATTGGAGACAGAAGCCTGAAATCATCACGTGCAGAAATGTCACTAAGGGCCAATGTAGTACAAGTTCCGAAAGAGGCCCTGACAATTGACTAAGTGCTAGCTCACCCCTGCCAGGCCAGAAGAACGCAATCCGCCTCCATCCTTTCCAGGCCATTGCGGAATGACATTGCCCCAGGTTGGCTCCACTAAGGCATAGTGTGAACTATGCTTCTACCACAGTGGGCTCTCCGAAACCGATGTTACTGTTTAGAATAAGCAACAGGGGTCTAGCTGGCTGTCAGTGGCAGATGAAGGAGGGCCAGAAGGCAGCCAACTCTCCATAGGAAACAACCCAGGGTAATGGATTGGAGACAGAAGCCTGAAATCATCACGTGCAGAAATGTCACTAAGGGCCAATGTAGTACAAGTTCCGAAAGAGGCCCTGACAATTGACTAGGTGCTAGCTCACCCCTGCCAGGCCAGAAGAACTCAATCCGCCGCCATCCTTCAAAGTCCATTGCTGAAAGACATTGTCCCAGGTTGGCTCCACTAAGGCATAGTGTGAACTATGCTTCTACCACAGTGGGCTATCCGAAACCGATGTTACTGGTTAGAATAAGCAACAGGGCTCTAGCAGGCTGTCAGTGGCAGATGCAGGAGGGCGGGAAGGCAGCCAACTCTCCACAGGAAACAACCCAGGGTAATGGATTGGAGACAGAAGCCTGAAATCATCACGTGCAGAAATGTCACTAAGGGCCAATGTAGTACAAGTTCCGAAAGAGGCCCTGACAATTGACTAAGTGCTAGCTCACCCCTGCCAGGCCAGAAGAACGCAATCCGCCTCCATCCTTTCCAGGCCATTGCGGAATGACATTGCCCAGGTTGGCTCCACTAAGGCATAGTGTGAACTATGCTTCTACCACAGTGGGCTCTCCGAAACCCATGTTACTGGTTAGAATAAGCAACAGGGCTCTAGCTGGCTGTCAGTGGCAGATGCAGGAGGGCGGGAAGGCAGCCAACTCTCCATAGGAAACAACCCAGGGTAATGGATTGGAGACAGAAGCCTGAAATCATCACGTGCAGAAATGTCACTAAGGGCCAATGTAGTACAAGTTCTGAAAGAGGCCCTGACAATTGACTAGGTGCTAGCTCTCCCCTGCCAGGCCAGAAGAACTCAATCCGCCGCCATCCTTCCTAGGCCTTTGCGGAAAGACATTGCCCCAGGTTGGCTACACAAAGGCATAGTGTGAACTATGCTTCTACCACAGTGGGCTCTCCGAAACCGATGTTACTGGTTAGAATAAGCAACAGGGCTCTAGCTGGCTGTCAGTGGCAGATGCAGGAGGGCGGGAAGGCAGCCAACTCTCCACAGGAAACAACCCAGGGTAATGGATTGGAGACAGAAGCCTGAAATCATCACGTGCAGAAATGTCACTAAGGGCCAATGTAGTACAAGTTCCGAAAGAGGCCCTGACAATTGACTAAGTGCTAGCTCACCCCTGCCAGGCCAGAAGAACTCAATCCGCCGCCATCCTTCAAAGTCCATTGCGGAAAGACATTGTCCCAGGTTGGCTCCACTAAGGCATAGTGTGAACTATGCTTCTACCACAGTGGGCTCTCCGAAACCGATGTTACTGGTTAGAATAAGCAACAGGGCTCTAGCTGGCTGTCAGTGGCAGATGAAGGAGGGCCGGAAGGCAGCCAACTCTCCATAGGAAACAACCCAGGGTAATGGATTGGAGACAGAAGCCTGAAATCATCACGTGCAGAAATGTCACTAAGGGCCAATGTAGTACAAGTTCCGAAAGAGGCCCTGACAATTGACTAGGTGCTAGCTCACCCCTGCCAGGCCAGAAGAACTCAATCCGCCGCCATCCTTCAAAGTCCATTGCTGAAAGACATTGTCCCAGGTTGGCTCCACTAAGGCATAGTGTGAACTATGCTTCTACCACAGTGGGCTATCCGAAACCGATGTTACTGGTTAGAATAAGCAACAGGGCTCTAGCAGGCTGTCAGTGGCAGATGCAGGAGGGCGGGAAGGCAGCCAACTCTCCACAGGAAACAACCCAGGGTAATGGATTGGAGACAGAAGCCTGAAATCATCACGTGCAGAAATGTCACTAAGGGCCAATGTAGTACAAGTTCCGAAAGAGGCCCTGACAATTGACTAAGTGCTAGCTCACCCCTGCCAGGCCAGAAGAACGCAATCCGCCTCCATCCTTTCCAGGCCATTGCGGAATGACATTGCCCAGGTTGGCTCCACTAAGGCATAGTGTGAACTATGCTTCTACCACAGTGGGCTCTCCGAAACCCATGTTACTGGTTAGAATAAGCAACAGGGCTCTAGCTGGCTGTCAGTGGCAGATGCAGGAGGGCGGGAAGGCAGCCAACTCTCCATAGGAAACAACCCAGGGTAATGGATTGGAGACAGAAGCCTGAAATCATCACGTGCAGAAATGTCACTAAGGGCGAATGTAGTACAAGTTCTGAAAGAGGCCCTGACAATTGACTAGGTGCTAGCTCTCCCCTGCCAGGCCAGAAGAACTCAATCCGCCGCCATCCTTCCTAGGCCTTTGCGGAAAGACATTGCCCCAGGTTGGCTACACAAAGGCATAGTGTGAACTATGCTTCTACCACAGTGGGCTCTCCGAAACCGATGTTACTGGTTAGAATAAGCAACAGGGCTCTAGCTGGCTGTCAGTGGCAGATGCAGGAGGGCGGGAAGGCAGCGAACTCTCCACAGGAAACAACCCAGGGTAATGGATTGGAGACAGAAGCCTGAAATCATCACGTGCAGAAATGTCACTAAGGGCCAATGTAGTACAAGTTCCGAAAGAGGCCCTGACAATTGACTAAGTGCTAGCTCACCCCTGCCAGGCCAGAAGAACTCAATCCGCCGCCATCCTTCAAAGTCCATTGCGGAAAGACATTGTCCCAGGTTGGCTCCACTAAGGCATAGTGTGAACTATGCTTCTACCACAGTGGGCTCTCCGAAACCGATGTTACTGGTTAGAATAAGCAACAGGGCTCTAGCTGGCTGTCAGTGGCAGATGAAGGAGGGCCGGAAGGCAGCCAACTCTCCATAGGAAACAACCCAGGGTAATGGATTGGAGACAGAAGCCTGAAATCATCACGTGCAGAAATGTCACTAAGGGCCAATGTAGTACAAGTTCCGAAAGAGGCCCTGACAATTGACTAGGTGCTAGCTCACCCCTGTCAGGCCAGAAGAACTCAATCCGCCGCCATCCTTTCCAGGCCATTGCGGAATGACATTGCCCCAGGTTGGCTCCACTAAGGCATAGTGTGAACTATGCTTCTACCACAGTGGGCTCTCCGAAACCGATGTTACTGGTTAGAATAAGCAACAGGGCTCTAGCTGGCTGTCAGTGGCAGATGAAGGAGGGCCGGAAGGCAGCCAACTCTCCATAGGAAACAACCCAGGGTAATGGATTGGAGACAGAAGCCTGAAATCATCACGTGCAGAAATGTCACTAAGGGCCAATGTAGTACAAGTTCCGAAAGAGGTCTTGACAATTGACTACGTGCTAGCTCACCGCTGCGAGGCCAGAAGAACGCAATCCGCCTCCATCCTTTCCAGGCCATTGCGGAATGACATTGCCCAGGTTGGCTCCACTAAGGCATAGTGTGAACTATGCTTCTACCACAGTGGGCTCTCCGAAACCGATGTTACTGGTTAGAATAAGCAACAGGGCTCTAGCTGGCTGTCAGTGGCAGATGAAGGAGGGCCGGAAGGCAGCCAACTCTCCATAGGAAACAACCCAGGGTAATGGATTGGAGACAGAAGCCTGAAATCATCACGTGCAGAAATGTCACTAAGGGCCAATGTAGTACAAGTTCCGAAAGAGGCCCTGACAATTGACTAGGTGCTAGCTCACACCTGCCAGGCCAGAAGAACTCAATCCGCCGCCATCCTTCAAAGTCCATTGCGGAAAGACATTGTCCCAGGTTGGCTCCACTAAGGCATAGTGTGAACTATGCTTCTACCACAGTGGGCTCTCCGAAACCGATGTTACTGGTTAGAATAAGCAACAGGGCTCTAGCTGGCTGTCAGTGGCAGATGCAGGAGGGCCGGAAGGCAGCCAACTCTCCATAGGAAACAACCCAGGGTAATGGATTGGAGACAGAAGCCTGAAATCATCACGTGCAGAAATGTCACTAAGGGCTAATGTAGTACAAGTTCCGAAAGAGAGGCATTTCCGCACTGAATCGCGTTCCAGACGGAACGCGTTCAGGCGGAAAGCTTAAGCCAGCTTCGGGCGCTTTCCCCGTTCACACACAGACGCGCCAGAACGCGTGTAAATGCGTTCCGGAGCGTCTGGGTGCGAATGCTCAAAGCGCCCGAAGCTGCCTTAGCCGGCAAATGCCGGCAAGCGGCGCGCCGGCAGCCGCGGAGGCAGATCGACAATCAGCTGTTTGAGAAACAGCTGATTGTCAAAGCCGCGCGGCGTCGGAGGCGCGCCGGCAGCCGTTCGGGAGACAGAAGCGGCGCGAACGCTTCTTCTCCCGAACGGCTGAGGGCGGCTCGTCCGCGTTGGAACGCGTGTAGAGCACTTCGAAGTGCTCTACATTTCGAACGCGGAAAAGACAGCTGCGGACACGTCGGAACGCAAGCCGCGCGCGGCCAATGCGTATGACGTGTCCTCAGCTGTCTTTTCCGCGTTCCGATCAGCCCCGAGCGAAAACGTCTGAGGTCTTGACAATTGACTACGTGCTAGCTCACTGCTGCGAGGCCAGAAGAACGCAATCCGCCTCCATCCTTCCCCGGCCATTGCCGAAAGACATTGCCCCAGGTTGCCTACACTAAGGCATAGTATGAACAATGCTTCCACCACAGTGGGCTATCCGAAACCGATGTTACTGGTAGAATAAGCAACAGGGCTCTAGCTGGCTGTCAGTGGCAGATGCAGGAGGGCGGGAAGGCAGCCAATTCTCCATAGGAAACAACCCAGGGTAATGATTTGGAGACAGAAGCCTGAAATCATCACGTGCAGAAATGTCACTAAGGGCCAATGTAGTACAAGTTCCGAAAGAGGCCCTGACAATTGACTAGGTGCTAGCTCATCCTGCCAGACCAGAAGAACTCAATCCGCCGCCATCCTTCCCAGGCCATTACGGAAAGACATTGCCCCAGGTTGGCTACACTAAGGCATAGTGTGAACTATGCTTCTACCACAGTGGGCTCTCCGAAACCGATGTGACTGGTTAGAATAAGCAACAGGGCTCTAGCTGACTGTCAGTGGCAGATGCAGGAGGGCCGGAAGGCAGCCAACTCTCCATAGGAAACAACCCAGGGTAATGGATTGGAGACAGAAGCCTGAAATCATCACGTGCAGAAATGTCACTAAGGGCCAATGTAGTACAAGTTCCGAAAGAGGCCCTGACAATTGACTAGGTGCTAGCTCACCCCTGTCAGGCCAGAAGAACTCCATCCGCCGCCATCCTTTCCAGGCCATTGCGGAATGACATTGCCCCAGGTTGGCTCCACTAAGGCATAGTGTGAACTATGCTTCTACCACAGTGGGCTCTCCGAAACCGATGTTACTGGTTAGAATAAGCAACAGGGCTCTAGCTGGCTGTCAGTGGCAGATGCAGGAGGGCCGGAAGGCAGCCAACTATCCACAGGAAACAACCCAGGGTAATGGATTGGAGACAGAAGCCTGAAATCATCACGTGCAGAAATGTCACTAAGGGCCAATGTAGTACAAGTTCCGAAAGAGGCCCTGACAATTGACTAGGTGCTAGCTCACACCTGCCAGGCCAGAAGAACTCAAACCGCCGCCATCCTTCAAAGTCCATTGCGGAAAGACATTGTCCCAGGTTGGCTCCACTAACGCATAGTGTGAACTATGCTTCTACCACAGTGGGCTCTCCGAAACCGATGTTACTGGATAGAATAAGCAACAGGGCTCTAGCTGGCTGTCAGTGGCAGATGAAGGACGGACGGAAGGCAGCCAACTCTCCATAGGAAACAACCCAGGGTAATGGATTGGAGACAGAAGCCTGAAATCATCACGTGAAGAAATGTCACTAAGGGCCAATGTAGTACAAGTTCCGAAAGAGGCCCTGACAATTGACTAGGTGCTAGCTCACCCCTCTCAGGCCAGAAGAACTCAATCCGCCGCCATCCTTTCCAGGCCAGGGCGGAATGACATTGCCCCAGGTTGGCTCCACTAAGGAATAGTGTGAACTATGCTTCTACCACAGTGGGCTCTCCGAACCCGATGTTACTGGTTAGAATAAGCAACAGGGCTCTAGCTGGCTGTCAGTGGCAGATGCAGGAGGGCCGGAAGGCAGCCAACTCTCCATAGGAAACAACCCAGGGTAATGGATTGGAGACAGAAGCCTGAAATCATCACGTGAAGAAATGTCACTAAGGGCCAATGTAGTACAAGTTCCGAAAGAGGCCCTGACAATTGACTAGGTGCTAGCTCACCCCTGCCAGGCCAGAAGAACTCAATCCGCCGCCATCCTTCAAAGTCCATTGCGGAAAGACATTGTCCCAGGTTGGCTCCACTAAGGCATAGTGTGAACTATGCTTCTACCACAGTGGGCTCTCCGAAACCGATGTTACTGGTTAGAATAAGCAACAGGGCTCTAGCTGGCTGTCAGTGGCAGATGAAGGAGGGCCGGAAGGCAGCCAACTCTCCATAGGAAACAACCCAGGGTAATGGATTGGAGACAGAAGCCTGAAATCATCACGTGCAGAAATGTCACTAAGGGCCAATGTAGTACAAGTTCCGAAAGAGGCCCTGACAATTGACTAGGTGCTAGCTCACCCCTGTCAGGCCAGAAGAACTCAATCCGCCGCCATCCTTCCCAGGCCATTGCGGAATGACATTGCCCACGTTGGCTCCATTAAGGCATAGTGTGAACTATGCTTCTACCACAGTGGGCTCTCCGAAACCGATGTTACTGGTTAGAATAAGCAACAGGGCTCTAGCTGGCTGTTAGTGGCAGATGCAGGAGGGCCGGAAGGCAGCCAACTCTCCATAGGAAACAACCCAGGGTAATGGATTGGAGACAGAAGCCTGAAATCATCACGTGCAGAAATGTCACTAAGGGCCAATGTAGTACAAGTTCCGAAAGAGGCCCTGACAATTGACTAGGTGCTAGCTCACCCCTGCCAGGCCAGAAGAACTCAATCCGCCGCCATCCTTCCCAGTCCATTGCGGAAAGACATTGTCCCAGGTTGCCTCCACTAAGGCATAGTGTGAACTATGCTTCTACCACAGTGGGCTTTCCGAAACCGATGTTACTGGTTAGAATAAGCAACAGGGCTCTAGCTGGCTGTCAGTGGCAGATGCAGGAGGGCCGGAAGGCAGCCAACTCTCCATAGGAAACAACCCAGGGTAATGGATTGGAGACAGAAGCCTGAAATCATCACGTGCAGAAATGTCACTAAGGGCCAATGTAGTACAAGTTCCGAAAGAGGTCTTGACAATTGACTACGTGCTAGCTCACCGCTGCGAGGCCAGAAGAACGCAATCCGCCTCCATCCTTTCCAGGCCATTGCGGAATGACATTGCCCAGGTTGGCTCCACTAAGGCATAGTGTGAACTATGCTTCTACCACAGTGGGCTCTCCGAAACCGATGTTACTGGTTAGAATAAGCAACAGGGCTCTAGCTGGCTGTCAGTGGCAGATGCAGGAGGGCCGGAAGGCAGCCAACTCTCCATAGGAAACAACCCAGGGTAATGGATTGGAGACAGAAGCCTGAAATCATCACGTGCAGAAATGTCACTAAGGGCCAATGTAGTACAAGTTCCGAAAGAGGCCCTGACAATTGACTAAGTGCTAGCTCACCCCTGCCAGGCCAGAAGAACGCAATCCGCCTCCATCCTTTCCAGGCCATTGCGGAATGACATTGCCCCAGGTTGGCTCCACTAAGGCATAGTGTGAACTATGCTTCTACCACAGTGGGCTCTCCGAAACCGATGTTACTGTTTAGAATAAGCAACAGGGGTCTAGCTGGCTGTCAGTGGCAGATGAAGGAGGGCCAGAAGGCAGCCAACTCTCCATAGGAAACAACCCAGGGTAATGGATTGGAGACAGAAGCCTGAAATCATCACGTGCAGAAATGTCACTAAGGGCCAATGTAGTACAAGTTCCGAAAGAGGCCCTGACAATTGACTAGGTGCTAGCTCACCCCTGCCAGGCCAGAAGAACTCAATCCGCCGCCATCCTTCAAAGTCCATTGCTGAAAGACATTGTCCCAGGTTGGCTCCACTAAGGCATAGTGTGAACTATGCTTCTACCACAGTGGGCTCTCCGAAACCGATGTTACTGGTTAGAATAAGCAACAGGGCTCTAGCTGGCTGTCAGTGGCAGATGAAGGAGGGCCGGAAGGCAGCCAACTCTCCATAGGAAACAACCCAGGGTAATGGATTGGAGACAGAAGCCTGAAATCATCACGTGCAGAAATGTCACTAAGGGCCAATGTAGTACAAGTTCCGAAAGAGGCCCTGACAATTGACTAGGTGCTAGCTCACCCCTGTCAGGCCAGAAGAACTCAATCCGCCGCCATCCTTTCCAGGCCATTGCGGAATGACATTGCCCCAGGTTGGCTCCACTAAGGCATAGTGTGAACTATGCTTCTACCACAGTGGGCTCTCCGAAACCGATGTTACTGGTTAGAATAAGCAACAGGGCTCTAGCTGGCTGTCAGTGGCAGATGAAGGAGGGCCGGAAGGCAGCCAGCTCTCCATAGGAAACAACCCAGGGTAATGGATTGGAGACAGAAGCCTGAAATGATCACGTGCAGAAATGTCACTAAGGGCTAATGTAGTACAAGTTCCGAAAGAGAGGCATTTCCGCACTGAATCGCGTTCCAGACGGAACGCGTTCAGGCGGAAAGCTTAAGCCAGCTTCGGGCGCTTTCCCCGTTCACACACAGACGCGCCAGAACGCGTGTAAACGCGTTCCGGAGCGTCTGGGTGCGAATGCTCAAAGCGCCCGAAGCTGCCTTAGCCGGCAAATGCCGGCAAGCGGCGCGCCGGCAGCCGCGGAGGCAGATCGACAATCAGCTGTTTGAGAAACAGCTGATTGTCAAAGCCGCGCGGCGTCGGAAGCGCGCCGGCAGCCGTTCGGGAGACAGAAGCGGCGCGAACGCTTCTTCTCCCGAACGGCTGAGGGCGGCTCGTCCGCGTTGGAACGCGTGTAGAGCACTTCGAAGTGCTCTACATTTCGAACGCGGAAAAGACAGCTGCGGACACGTCGGAACGCAAGCCGCGCGCGGCCAATGCGTATGACGTGTCCTCAGCTGTCTTTTCCGCGTTCCGATCAGCCCCGTGCGAAAACGTCTGAGGTCTTGACAATTGACTACGTGCTAGCTCACTGCTGCGAGGCCAGAAGAACGCAATCCGCCTCCATCCTTCCCCGGCCATTGCCGAAAGACATTGCCCCAGGTTGCCTACACTAAGGCATAGTATGAACAATGCTTCCACCACAGTGGGCTATCCGAAACCGATGTTACTGGTAGAATAAGCAACAGGGCTCTAGCTGGCTGTCAGTGGCAGATGCAGGAGGGCGGGAAGGCAGCCAATTCTCCATAGGAAACAACCCAGGGTAATGATTTGGAGACAGAAGCCTGAAATCATCACGTGCAGAAATGTCACTAAGGGCCAATGTAGTACAAGTTCCGAAAGAGGCCCTGACAATTGACTAGGTGCTAGCTCATCCTGCCAGACCAGAAGAACTCAATCCGCCGCCATCCTTCCCAGGCCATTACGGAAAGACATTGCCCCAGGTTGGCTACACTAAGGCATAGTGTGAACTATGCTTCTACCACAGTGGGCTCTCCGAAACCGATGTGACTGGTTAGAATAAGCAACAGGGCTCTAGCTGACTGTCAGTGGCAGATGCAGGAGGGCCGGAAGGCAGCCAACTCTCCATAGGAAACAACCCAGGGTAATGGATTGGAGACAGAAGCCTGAAATCATCACGTGCAGAAATGTCACTAAGGGCCAATGTAGTACAAGTTCCGAAAGAGGCCCTGACAATTGACTAGGTGCTAGCTCACCCCTGTCAGGCCAGAAGAACTCCATCCGCCGCCATCCTTTCCAGGCCATTGCGGAATGACATTGCCCCAGGTTGGCTCCACTAAGGCATAGTGTGAACTATGCTTCTACCACAGTGGGCTCTCCGAAACCGATGTTACTGGTTAGAATAAGCAACAGGGCTCTAGCTGGCTGTCAGTGGCAGATGCAGGAGGGCCGGAAGGCAGCCAACTATCCACAGGAAACAACCCAGGGTAATGGATTGGAGACAGAAGCCTGAAATCATCACGTGCAGAAATGTCACTAAGGGCCAATGTAGTACAAGTTCCGAAAGAGGCCCTGACAATTGACTAGGTGCTAGCTCACACCTGCCAGGCCAGAAGAACTCAATCCGCCGCCATCCTTCAAAGTCCATTGCGGAAAGACATTGTCCCAGGTTGGCTCCACTAACGCATAGTGTGAACTATGCTTCTACCACAGTGGGCTCTCCGAAACCGATGTTACTGGATAGAATAAGCAACAGGGCTCTAGCTGGCTGTCAGTGGCAGATGAAGGAGGGCCGGAAGGCAGCCAACTCTCCATAGGAAACAACCCAGGGTAATGGATTGGAGACAGAAGCCTGAAATCATCACGTGCAGAAATGTCACTAAGGGCCAATGTAGTACAAGTTCCGAAAGAGGCCCTGACAATTGACTACGTGCTAGCTGACCGCTGCGAGGCCAGAAGAACACAATCCACCTCCATCCTTTCCAGGCCATTGCGGAATGACATTGCCCAGGTTGGCTCCACTAAGGCATAGTGTGAACTATGCTTGTACCACAGTGGGCTCTCCGAAACCGATGTTACTGGTTAGAATAAGCAACAGGGCTCTAGCTGGCTGTCAGTGGCAGATGCAGGAGGGCCGGAAGGCAGCCAACTCTCCATAGGAAACAACCCAGGGTAATGGATTGGAGACAGAAGCCTGGAACCATCACGTGCAGAAATGTCACTAAGGGCCAATGTAGTACAAGTTCCGAAAGAGGCCCTGACAATTGACTAGGTTCTAGCTCACCCCTTCCAGGCCAGAAGAACTCAATCCGCCGCCATCCTTTCCAGGCCATTGCGGAATGACATTGCCCCAGGTTGGCTCCACTAAGGCATAGTGTGAACTATGCTTCTACCACAGTGGGCTCTCCGAAACCGATGTTACTGGTTAGAATAAGCAACAGGGCTCTAGCTGGCTGTCAGTGGCAGATGCAGGAGGGCCGGAAGGCAGCCAACTCTCCATAGGAAACAACCCAGGGTAATGGATTGGAGACAGAAGCCTGAAATCATCACGTGAAGAAATGTCACTAAGGGCCAATGTAGTACAAGTTCCGAAAGAGGCCCTGACAATTGACTAGCTGCTAGCTCACCCCTGCCAGGCCAGAAGAACTCAATCCGCCGCCATCCTTTCCAGGCCATTGCGGAATGACATTGCCCCAGTTTGGCTCCACTAAGGCACAGTGTGAACTATGCTTCTACCACAGTGGGCTCTCCGAAACCGATGTTACTGGTTAGAATAAGCAACAGGGCTCTAGCTGGCTGTCAGTGGCAGATGAAGGAGGGCCGGAAGGCAGCCAACTCTCCATAGGAAACAACCCAGGGTAATGGATTGGAGACAGAAGCCTGAAATCATCACGTGCAGAAATGTCACTAAGGGCCAATGTAGTACAAGTTCCGAAAGAGGTCTTGACAATTGACTACGTGCTAGCTCACCGCTGCGAGGCCAGAAGAACGCAATCCACCTCCATCCTTTCCAGGCCATTGCGGAATGACATTGCCCAGGTTGGCTCCACTAAGGCATAGTGTGAACTATGCTTCTACCACAGTGGGCTCTCCGAAACCGATGTTACTGGTTAGAATAAGCAACAGGGCTCTAGCTGGCTGTCAGTGGCAGATGCAGGAGGGCCGGAAGGCAGCCAACTCTCCATAGGAAACAACCCAGGGTAATGGATTGGAGACAGAAGCCTGAAATCATCACGTGAAGAAATGTCACTAAGGGCGAATGTAGTACAAGTTCCGAAAGAGGCCCTGACAATTGACTAGCTGCTAGCTCACCCCTGCCAGGCCAGAAGAACTCAATCCGCCGCCATCCTTCAAAGTCCATTGCGGAAAGACATTGTCCCAGGTTGGCTCCACTAAGGCATAGTGTGAACTATGCTTCTACCACAGTGGGCTCTCCGAAACCGATGTTACTGGTTAGAATAAGCAACAGGGCTCTAGCTGGCTGTCAGTGGCAGATGAAGGAGGGCCGGAAGGCAGCCAACTCTCCATAGGAAACAATCCAGTGTAATGGATTGGAGACAGAAGCCTGAAATCATCACGTGCAGAAATGTCACTAAGGGCCAATGTAGTACAAGTTCCGAAAGAGGTCTTGACAATTGACTACGTGCTAGCTCACCGCTGCGAGGCCAGAAGAACGCAATCCACCTCCATCCTTTCCAGGCCATTGCGGAATGACATTGCCCAGGTTGGCTCCACTAAGGCATAGTGTGAACTATGCTTCTACCACAGTGGGCTCTCCGAAACCGATGTTACTGGTTAGAATAAGCAACAGGGCTCTAGCTGGCTGTCAGTGGCAGATGAAGGAGGGCCGGAAGGCAGCCAACTCTCCATAGGAAACAACCCAGGGTAATGGATTGGAGACAGAAGCCTGAAATCATCACGTGCAGAAATGTCACTAAGGGCCAATGTAGTACAAGTTCCGAAAGAGGCCCTGACAATTGACTAGGTGCTAGCTCACCCCTGTCAGGCCAGAAGAACTCAATCCGCCGCCATCCTTTCCAGGCCATTGCGGAATGACATTGCCCCAGGTTGGCTCCACTAAGGCATAGTGTGAACTATGCTTCTACCACAGTGGGCTCTCCGAAACCGATGTTACTGGTTAGAATAAGCAACAGGGCTCTAGCTGGCTGTCAGTGGCAGATGCAGGAGGGCCGGAAGGCAGCCAACTCTCCATAGGAAACAACCCAGGGTAATGGATTGGAGACAGAAGCCTGAAATCATCACGTGAAGAAATGTCACTAAGGACCAATGTAGTACAAGTTCCGAAAGAGGCCCTGACAATTGACTAGGTGCTAGCTCACCCCTGCCAGGCCAGAATAACTCAATCCGCCGCCATCCTTCCCCGGCCATTGCCGAAAGACATTGCCCCAGGTTGCCTACACTAAGGCATAGTGTGAACTATGCTTCTACCACAGTGGGCTCTCCGAAACCGATGTAACTGGTTAGAATAAGCAACAGGGCTCTAGCTGGCTGTCAGTGGCAGATGCAGGAGGGCCGGAAGGCAGCCAACTCTCCATAGGAAACAACCCAGGGTAATGGATTGGAGACAGGAGCCTGAAATCATCACGTGCAGAAATGTCACTAAGGGCCAATGTAGTACAAGTTCCGAAAGAGGCCCTGACAATTGACTAGGTGCTAGCTCACCCCTGTCAGGCCAGAAGAACTCAATCCGCCGCCATCCTTTCCAGGCCATTGCAGAATGACATTGCCCCAGGTTGGCTCCACTAAGGCATAGTGTGAACTATGCTTCTACCACAGTGGGCTCTCCGAAACCGATGTTACTGGTTAGAATAAGCAACAGGGCTCTAGCTGGCTGTCAGTGGCAGATGCAGGAGGGCCGGAAGGCAGCCAACTCTCCATAGGAAACAATCCAGGGTAATGGATTGGAGACAGAAGCCTGAAATCATCACGTGAAGAAATGTCACTAAGGGCCAATGTAGTACAAGTTCCAAAAGAGGCCCTGACAATTGGCTAGGTGCTAGCTCACCCCTGCCAGGCCAGAAGAACTCAATCCGCCGCCATCCCTCAAAGTCCATTGCGGAAAGACATTGTCCCAGGTTGGCTCCACTAAGGCATAGTGTGAACTATGCTTCTACCACAGTGGGCTATCCGAAACCGATGTTACTCGTTAGAATAAGCAACAGGGCTCTAGCTGGCTGTCAGTGGCAGATGCAGGAGGGCGGGAAGGCAGCCAACTCTCCATAGGAAACAACCCAGGGTAATGATTTGGAGACAGAAGCCTGAAATCATCACGTGCAGAAATGTCACTAAGGGCCAATGTAGTACAAGTTCCGAAAGAGGCCCTGACAATTGACTAGGTGCTAGCTCACCCTGCCAGGCCAGAAGAACTCATTCCGCCGCCATCCTTCCCAGGCCATTACGGAAAGACATTGCCCCAGGTTGGCTACACTAAGGCATAGTGTGAACTATGCTTCTACCACAGTGGGCTCTCCGAACCCGATGTTACTGGTTAGAATAAGCAACAGGGCTCTAGCTGGCTGTCAGTGGCAGATGCAGGAGGGCCGGAAGGCAGCCAACTCTCCACAGGAAACAACCCAGGGTAATGGATTGGAGACAGAAGCCTGAAATCATCACGTGCAGAAATGTCACTAAGGGCCAATGTAGTACAAGTTCCGAAAGAGGCCCTGACAATTGACTAGGTGCTAGCTCACCCCTGCCAGGCCAGAAGAACTCAATCCGCCGCCATCCTTCAAAGTCCATTGCGGAAAGACATTGTCCCAGGTTGGCTCCACTAAGGCATAGTGTGAACTATGCTTCTACCACAGTGGGCTCTCCGAAACCGATGTTACTGGTTAGAATAAGCAACAGGGCTCTATCTGGCTGTCAGTGGCAGATGAAGGAGGGCCTGAAGGCAGCCAACTCTCCATAGGAAACAACCCAGGGTAATGGATTGGAGACAGAAGCCTGAAATCATCACGTGCAGAAATGTCACTAAGGGCCAATGTAGTACAAGTTCCTGCATCTGCCACTGACAGCCAGCTAGAGCCCTGTTGCTTATTCTAACCAGTAACATCGGTTTCGGAGAGCCCACTGTGGTAGAACCATAGTTCACACGATGCCTTAGTGGAGCCAACCTGGGACAATGTCTTTCCGCAATGGACTGGGAAGGATGGCGGCGGATTGAGTTCTTCTGGCCTGGCAGGGGTGAGCTAGCACCTAGTCAATTGTCAGGGCCTCTTTCGGAACTTGTACTACATTGGCCCTTAGTGACATTTCTTCACGTGATGATTTCAGGCTTCTGTCTCCAATCCATTACCCTGGGTTGTTTCCTATGGAGAGTTGGCTGCCTTCCGGCCCTCCTTCATCTGCCACTGACAGCCAGCTAGAGCCCTGTTGCTTATTCTAACCAGTAACATCGGTTTCGGAGAGCCCACTGTGGTAGAAGCTAGTTCACACTATGCCTTAGTGGAGCCAACCTGGGACAATGTCTTTCGGCAATGGCCGGGGAAGGATGGCGGCGGATTGAGTTCTTCTGGCCTGGCAGGGGTGAGCTAGCTCCTAGTCAATTGTCAGGGCCTCTTTCGGAAATTGTACTACATTGGCCCTTTGTGACATTTCTGCACGTGATGGTTCCAGGCTTCTGTCTCCAATCCAGTACCCTGGGTTGTTTCCTATGGAGAGTTGGCTGCCTTCCGGCCCTTCTGCATCTGCCACTGACAACCAGCTAGAGCCCTGTTGCTTATTCTAACCAGTAACATCGGTTTCGGAGAGCCCACTGTGGTAGAAGCATAGTTCACACTATGCTTTAGTGGAGCCAACCTGGGCAATGTCATTCCGCAATGGCCTGGGAAGGATGGCGGCGGATTGAGTTCTTCTGGCCTGACAGGGGTGAGCGAGCACCTAGTCAATTGTCAGGGCCTCTTTCGGAACTTGTACTACATTGGCCCTTAGTGACATTTCTGCACGTGATGATTTCAGGCTTCTGTCTCCAATCCATTACCCTGGGTTGTTTCCTATGGAGAGTTGGCTGCCTTCCGGCCCTCCTTCATCTGCCACTAACAGCCAGCTAGAGCCCTGTTGCTTATTCTAACCAGTAACATCGGTTTCGGAGAGCCCACTGTGGTAGAAGCATAGTTCACACTATGCCTTAGTGGAGCCAACCTGGGACAATGTCTTTCCGCAATGGACTTTGAAGGATGGCGGCGGATTGAGTTCTTCTGGCCTGGCAGGGGTGAGCTAGCACCTAGTCAATTGTCAGGGCCTCTTTCGGAACTTGTACTACATTGGCCCTTAGTGACATTTCTTCACGTGATGATTTCAGGCTTCTGTCTCCAATCCATTACCCTGGGTTGTTTCCTATGGAGAGTTGGCTGCCTTCCGGCCCTCCTTCATCTGCCACTGACAGCCAGCTAGAGCCCTGTTGCTTATTCTAACCAGTAACATCGGTTTCGGAGAGCCCACTGTGGTAGAAGCATAGTTCACACTATGCCTTAGTGGAGCCAACCTGGGCAATGTCATTCCGCAATGGCCTGGAAAGGATGGAGGTGGATTGCGTTCTTCTGGCCTCGCAGCGGTGAGCTAGCACGTAGTCAATTGTCAAGACCTCTTTCGGAACTTGTACTACATTGGCCCTTAGTGACATTTCTGCACGTGATGGTTCCAGGCTTCTGTCTCCAATCCAGTACCCTGGGTTGTTTCCTATGGAGAGTTGGCTGCCTTCCCGCCCTCCTGCATCTGCCACTGACAGCCAGCTAGAGCCCTGTTGCTTATTCTAACCAGTAACATCGGTTTCGGAGAAACCACTGTGGTAGAAGCATAGTTCACACTATGCCTTAGTGGAGCCAACCTGGGACAATGTCTTTCCGCAATGGACTTTGAAGGATGGCGGCGGATTGAGTTCTTCTGGCCTGGCAGGGGTGAGCTAGCACCTAGTCAATTGTCAGGGCCTCTTTCGGAACTTGTACTACATTGGCCCTTAGTGACATTTCTGCACGTGATGATTTCAGGCTTCTGTCTCCAATCCATTACCCTGGGTTGTTTCCTATGGAGAGTTGGCTGCCTTCCGGCCCTCCTTCATCTGCCACTGACAGCCAGCTAGAGCCCTGTTGCTTATTCTAACCAGTAACATCGGTTTCGGAGAGCCCACTGTGGTAGAAGCATAGTTCACACTATGCCTTAGTGGAGCCAACCTGGGACAATGTCTTTCCGCAATGGACTTTGAAGGATGGCGGCGGATTGAGTTCTTCTGGCCTGGCAGGGGTGAGCTAGCACCTAGTCAATTGTCAGGGCCCATTTCGGAACTTGTACTACATTGGCCCTTAGTGACATTTCTTCACGTGATGATTTCAGGTTTCTGTCTCCAATCCATTACCCTGGGTTGTTTCCTATGGAGAGTTGGCTGCCTTCCGGCCCTCCTGCATCTGCCACTGACAGCCAGCTAGAGCCCTGTTGCTTATTCTAACCAGTAACATCGGTTTCGGAGAGCCCACTGTGGTAGAAGCATAGTTCACACTATGCCTTAGTGGAGCCAACCTAAGGCAATGTCATTCCGCAATGGCCTGGAAAGGATGGCGGCGGATTGAGATCTTCTGGCCTGACAGGGGTGAGCTAACACCTAGTCAATTGTCAGGGCCTCTTACGGTACTTGTACTACATTGGCCCTTAGTGACATTTCTGCACGTGATGATTTCAGGCTTCTGTCTCCAATCCATTACCCTGGGTTGTTTCCTATGGAGAGTTGGCTGCCTTCCGGCCCTCCTTCATCTGCCACTGACAGCCAGCTAGAGCCCTGTTGCTTATTCTAACCAGTAACATCGGTTTCGGAGAGCCCACTGTGGTAGAAGCATAGTTCACACTATGCCTTAGTGTAGCCAACCTGGGGCAATGTCTTTCCGTAATGGCCTGGGAAGGATGGCGGCGGATTGAGTTCTTCTGGTCTGGCAGGGTGAGCTAGCACCTAGTCAATTGTCAGGGCCTCTTTCGGAACTTGTACTACATTGGCCCTTAGTGACATTTGTGCACGTGATGATTTCAGGCTTCTGTCTCCAATCCATTACCCTGGGTTGTTTCCTGTGGAGAGTTGGCTGCCTTCCGGCCCTCCTGCATCTGCCACTGACAGCCAGCTAGAGCCCTGTTGCTTATTCTAACCAGTAACATCGGTTTCGGAGAGCCCACTGTGGTAGAAGCATAGTTCACACTATGCCTTTGTGTAGCCAACCTGTATCAATGTCTTTCCGCAATGGCCTGGGAAGGATGGCGGCGTATTGAGTTCTTCTGGCCAGGCAGGGGTGAGCTAGCACCTAGTCAATTGTCAGGGCCTCTTTAAGAACTTGTACTACATTGGCCCTTAGTGACATTTCTTCACGTGATGATTTCAGGCTTCTGTCTCCAATCCATTACCCTGGGTTGTTTCCTATGGAGAGTTGGCTGCCTTCCAGCCCTCCTGCATCTGCCACTGACAGCCAGTTAGAGCCCTGTTGCTTATTCTAACCAGTAACATCGGTTTCGGAGAGCCCACTGTGGTAGAAGCATAGTTCACACTATGCCTTAGTGGAGGCAACCTGGGGCAATGTCATTCCGCAATGGCCTGGAAAGGATGGCGGCGGATTGAGTTCTTCTGGCCTGACAGGGGTGAGCTAGCACCTAGTCAATTGACAGGGCCTCTTTCGGAACTTGTACTACATTGGCCCTTAGTGACATTTCTGCACGTGATGATTTCAGGCTTCTGTCTCCAATCCATTACCCTGGGTTGTTTCCTATGGAGAGTTGGCTGCCTTCCGGCCCTCCTTCATCTGCCACTGACAGCCAGCTAGAGCCCTGTTGCTTATTCTAACCAGTAACATCGGTTTCGGAGAGCCCACTGTGCTAGAAGCATAGTTCACACGATGCCTTAGTGGAGCCAACCTGGGACAATGTCTTTCCGCAATGGACTGGGAACGATGGCGGCGGATTGAGTTCTTCTGGCCTGGCAGGGGTGAGCTAGCACCTAGTCAATTGTCAGGGCCTCTTTCGGAACTTGTTCTACATTGGCCCTTAGTGACATTTCTTCACGTGATGATTTCAGGCTTCTGTCTCCAATCCATTACCCTGGGTTGTTTCCTGTGGAGAGTTGGCTGCCTTCCAGCCCTCCTGCATCTGCCACTGACAGCCAGCTAGAGCCCTGTTGCTTATTCTAACCAGTAACATCGGTTTCGGAGAGCCCACTGTGGTAGAAGCATAGTTCACACTATGCCTTAGTGGAGCCAACCTGGGGCAATGTCATTCCGCAATGGCCTGGAAAGGATGGCGGCGGATTGAGTTCTTCTGGCCTGACAGGGGTGAGCTAGCACCTAGTCAATTGTCAGGGCCTCTTTCGGAACTTGTACTACATTGGCCCTTAGTGACATTTCTTCACGTGATGATTTCAGGCTTCTGTCTCCAATCCATTACCCTGGGTTGTTTCCTGTGGAGAGTTGGCTGCCTTCCAGCCCTCCTGCATCTGCCACTGACAGCCAGCTAGAGCCCTGTTGCTTATTCTAACCAGTAACATCGGTTTCGGAGAGCCCACTGTGGTAGAAGCATAGTTCACACTATGCCTTAGTGGAGCCAACCTGGGGCAATGTCATTCCGCAATGGCCTGGAAAGGATGGCGGCGGATTGAGTTCTTCTGGCCTGACAGGGGTGAGCTAGCACCTAGTCAATTGACAGGGCCTCTTTCGGAACTTGTACTACATTGGCCCTTAGTGACATTTCTGCACGTGATGATTTCAGGCTTCTGTCTCCAATCCATTACCCTGGGTTGTTTCCTATGGAGAGTTGGCTGCCTTCCGGCCCTCCTTCATCTGCCACTGACAGCCAGCTAGAGCCCTGTTGCTTATTCTAACCAGTAACATCGGTTTCGGAGAGCCCACTGTGCTAGAAGCATAGTTCACACGATGCCTTAGTGGAGCCAACCTGGGACAATGTCTTTCCGCAATGGACTGGGAACGATGGCGGCGGATTGAGTTCTTCTGGCCTGGCAGGGGTGAGCTAGCACCTAGTCAATTGTCAGGGCCTCTTTCGGAACTTGTTCTACATTGGCCCTTAGTGACATTTCTTCACGTGATGATTTCAGGCTTCTGTCTCCAATCCATTACCCTGGGTTGTTTCCTATGGAGAGTTGGCTGCCTTCCGGCCCTCCTTCATCTGCCACTGACAGCCAGCTAGAGCCCTGTTGCTTATTCTAACCAGTAACATCGGTTTCGGAGAGCCCACTGTGGTAGAAGCATAGTTCACACTATGCCTTAGTGGAGCCAACCTGGGACAATGTCTTTCGGCAATGGCCGGGGAAGGATGGCGGCGGATTGAGTTCTTCTGGCCTGGCAGGGGTGAGCTAGCACCTAGTCAATTGTCAGGGCCTCTTTCGGAACTTGTACTACATTGGCCCTTAGTGACATTTCTGCACGTGATGATTTCAGGCTTCTGTCTCCAATCCATTACCCTGGGTTGTTTCCTGTGGAGAGTTGGCTGCCTTCCAGCCCTCCTGCATCTGCCACTGACAGCCAGCTAGAGCGATGTTGCTTATTCTAACCAGTAACATCGGTTTCGGAGAGCCCACTGTGGTAGAAGCATAGTTCACACTATGCCTTAGTGGAGCCAACCTGGGGCAATGTCATTCCGCAATGGCCTGGAAAGGATGGCGGCGGATTGAGTTCTTCTGGCCTGACAGGGGTGAGCTAGCACCTAGTCAATTGTCAGGGCCTCTTTCGGAACTTGTACTACATTGGCCCTTAGTGACATTTCTGCACGTGATGATTTCAGGCTTCTGTCTCCAAATCATTACCCTGGGTTGTTTCCTATGGAGAGTTGGCTGCCTTCCGGCCCTCCTGCATCTGCCACTGACAGCCAGCTAGAGCCCTGTTGCTTATTCTAACCAGTAACATCGGTTTCGTAGAGCCCACTGTGGTAGAAGCATAGTTCACACTATGCCTTAGTGGAGCCAACCTGGGGCAAAGTCATTCCGCAATGGCCTGGAAAGGATGGAGGCGGATTGCGTTCTTCTCTCCTGGCAGGGGTGAGCTAGCACTTAGTCAATTGTCAGGGCCTCTTTCGGAACTTGTACTACATTGGTCCTTAGTGACATTTCTGCACGTGATGATTTCAGGCTTCTGTCTCCAATCAATTACCCTGGGTTGTTTCCTGTGGAGAGTTCGCTGCCTTCCGGCCCTCCTGCATCTGCCAGTGACAGCCAGTTAGAGCCCTGTTGCTTATTCTAACCAGTAACATCGGTTTCGGAGAGCCCACTGTGGTAGAAGCATAGTTCACACTATGCCTTTGTGTAGCCTACCTGGGGCAATGTCTTTCCGCAATGGCCTGGGAAGGATGGCGGCGTATTGAGTTCTTCTGGCCAGGCAGGGGTGAGCTAGCACCTAGTCAATTGTCAGGGCCTCTTTAAGAACTTGTACTACATTGGCCCTTAGTGACATTTCTTCACGTGATGATTTCAGGCTTCTGTCTCCAATCCATTACCCTGGGTTGTTTCCTATGGAGAGTTGGCTGCCTTCCAGCCCTCCTGCATCTGCCACTGACAGCCAGCTAGAGCCCTGTTGCTTATTCTAACCAGTAACATCGGTTTCGGAGAGCCCACTGTGGTAGAAGCATAGTTCACACTATGCCTTAGTGGAGCCAACCTGGGGCAATGTCATTCCGCAATGGCCTGGAAAGGATGGCGGCGGATTGAGTTCTTCTGGCCTGGCAGGGGTGAGCTAGCACCTAGACAATTGTCAGGGCCTCTTTCGGAACTTGTACTACATTGGCCCTTAGTGACATTTCTTCACGTGATGATTTCAGGCTTCTGTCTCCAAATCATTACCCTGGGTTGTTTCCTATGGAGAGTTGGCTGCCTTCCGGCCCTCCTGCATCTGCCACTGACAGCCAGCTAGAGCCCTGTTGCTTATTCTAACCAGTAACATCGGTTTCGGAGAGCCCACTGTGGTAGAAGCATAGTTCACACGATGCCTTAGTGGAGCCAACCTGGGGCAATGTCATTCCGCAATGGCCTGGAAAGGATGGCGGCGGATTGAGTTCTTCTGGCCTGACAGGGGTGAGCTAGCACCTAGTCAAATGTCAGGGCCTCTTTCGGAACTTGTACTACATTGGCCCTTAGTGACATTTCTGCACGTGATGATTTCAGGCTTCTGTCTCCAATCCATTACCCTGGGTTGTTTCCTATGGAGAGTTGGCTGCCTTCCGGCCCTCCTTCATATGCCACTGACAGCCAGCTAGAGCCCTGTTGCTTATTCTAACCAGCAACATCGGTTTCGGAGAGCCCACTGTGGTAGAAGCATAGTTCACACTATGCCTTAGTGGAGCCAACCTGGGACAATGTCTTTCCGCAATGGACTTTGAAGGATGGCGGCGGATTGAGTTCTTCTGGCCTGGCAGGGGTGAGCTAGCACCTAGTCAATCGTCAGGGCCTCTTTCGGAACTTGTACTACATTGGCCCTTAGTGACATTTCTGCACGTGATGATTTCAGGCTTCTGTCTCCAATCCAGTACCCTGGGTTGTTTCCTATGGAGAGTTGGCTGCCTTCCGGCCCTCCTGCATCTGCCACTGACAGCCAGCTAGAGCCCTGTTACTTATTCTAACCAGTAACATCGGTTTCGGAGAGCCCACTGTGGTAGAAGCATAGTTCACACGATGCCTTAGTGTAGCCAACCTGGGGCAATGTCTTTACGTAATGGCCTGGGAAGGATGGCGGCGGATTGAGTTCTTCTGGCCTGGCAGGGGTGAGCTAGCACCTAGTCAATTGTCAGGGCCTCTTTCGGAACTTGTACTACATTGGCCCTTAGTGACATTTCTGCACGTGATGATTTCAGGCTTCTGTCTCCAATCCATTACCCTGGGTTGTTTCCTATGGAGAGTTGGCTGCCTTCCGGCCCTCCTGCATCTGCCACTGACAGCCAGCTAGAGCCCTGTTGCTTATTCTAACCAGTAAAATCGGTTTCGGAGAGCCCACTGTGGTAGAAGCATAGTTCACACTATGCCTTAGTGTAGCCAACCTGGGGCAATGTCTTTACGTAATGGCCTGGGAAGGATGGCGGCGGATTGAGTTCTTCTGGTCTGGCAGGGTGAGCTAGCACCTAGTCAATTGTCAGGGCCTCTTTCGGAACTTGTACTACATTGGCCATTAGTGACATTTCTGCACGTGATGATTTCAGGCTTCTGTCTCCAAATCATTACCCTGGGTTGTTTCCTATGGAGAGTTGGCTGCCTTCCCGCCCTCCTGCATCTGCCACTGACAGCCAGCTAGAGCCCTGTTGCTTATTCTAACCAGTAACATCGGTTTCGGAGAGCCCACTGTGGTAGAAGCATAGTTCACACTATGCCTTAGTGTAGCCAACCATGGGGCAATGTCTTTCCGTAATGGCCTGGGAAGGATGGCGGCGGAATGAGTTCTTCTGGCCTGGCAGGGTGAGCTAGCACCTAGTCAATTGTCAGGGCCTCTTTCGGAACTTGTACTACATTGGCCCTTAGTGACATTTCTGCACGTGATGATTTCAGGCTTCTGTCTCCAAATCATTACCCTGGGTTGTTTCCTATGGAGAGTTGGCTGCCTTCCCGCCCTCCTGCATCTGCCACTGACAGCCAGCTAGAGCCCTGTTGCTTATTCTAACCAGTAACATCGGTTTCGGATAGCCCACTGTGGTAGAAGCATAGTTCACACTATGCCTTAGTGGAGCCAACCTGGGACAATGTCTTTCCGCAATGGACTTTGAGGGATGGCGGCGGATTGAGTTCTTCTGGCCTGGCAGGGGTGAGCTAGCAACTAGTCAATTGTCAGGGCCTCTTTCGGAACTTGTACTACATTGGCCCTTAGTGACATTTCTGCACGTGATGATTTCAGGCTTCTGTCTCCAATCCATTACCCTGGGTTGTTTCCTATGGAGAGTTGGCTGCCTTCCGGCCCTCCTGCATCTGCCACTGACAGCCAGCTAGAGCCCTGTTGCTTATTCTAACCAGTAACATCGGTTTCGGAGAGCCCACTGTGGTAGAAGCATAGTTCACACTATGCCTTAGTGGAGCCAACCTGGGGCAATGTCATTCCGCAATGGCCTGGAAAGGATGGCGGCGGATTGAGTTCTTCTGGCCTGACAGGGGTGAGCTAGCACCTAGTCAATTGTCAGGGCCTCTTTCGGAACTTGTACTACATTGGCCCTTAGTGACATTTCTGCACGTGATGGTTCCAGGCTTCTGTCTCCAATCCAGTACCCTGGGTTGTTTCCTATGGAGAGTTGGCTGCCTTCCGGCCCTCCTGCATCTGCCACTGACAGCCAGCTAGATCCCTGTTGCTTATTCTAACCAGTAACATCGGTTTCGGAGAGCCCACTGTGGTAGAAGCATAGTTCACACTATGCCTTAGTGGAGCCAACCTGGGGCAATGTCATTCCGCAATGGCCTGGAAAGGATGGCGGCGGATTGAGTTCTTCTGGCCTGACAGGGGTGAGCTAGCACCTAGTCAATTGTCAGGGCCTCTTTCGGAACTTGTACTACATTGGCCCTTAGTGACATTTCTGCACGTGATGATTTCAGGCTTCTGTCTCCAATCCATTACCCTGGGTTGTTTCCTATGGAGAGTTGGCTGCCTTCCGGCCCTCCTTCATCTGCCACTGACAGCCAGCTAGAGCCCTGTTGCTTATTCTAACCAGTAACATCGGTTTCGGAGAGCCCACTGTGGTAGAAGCATAGTTCACACTATGCCTTAGTGGAGCCAACCTGGGCAATGTCATTCCGCAATGGCCTGGAAAGGATGGAGGCGGATTGCGTTCTTCTGGCCTCGCAGCGGTGAGCTAGCACGTAGTCAATTTTCAAGACCTCTTTCGGAACTTGTACTACATTGGCCCTTAGTGACATTTCTGCACGTGATGATTTCAGGCTTCTGTCTCCAATCCATTACCCTGGATTGTTTCCTATGGAGAGTTGGCTGCCTTCCGGCCGTCCTTCATCTGCCACTGACAGCCAGCTAGAGCCCTGTTGCTTATTCTAACCAGTAACATCGGTTTCGGAGAGCCCACTGTGGTAGAAGCATAGTTCACACTATGCCTTAGTGGAGCCAACCTGGGACAATGTCTTTCCGCAATGGACTTTGAAGGATGGCGGCGGATTGAGTTCTTCTGGCCTGGCAGGGGTGAGCTAGCAACTAGTCAATTGTCAGGGCCTCTTTCGGAACTTGTACTACATTGGCCCTTAGTGACATTTCTGCACGTGATGATTTCAGGCTTCTGTCTCCAATCCATTACCCTGGGTTGTTTCCTATGGAGAGTTGGCTGCCTTCCGGCCCTCCTGCATCTGCCACTGACAGCCAGCTAGAGCCCTGTTGCTTATTCTAACCAGTAACATCGGTTTCGGAGAGCCCACTGTGGTAGAAGCATAGTTCACACTATGCCTTAGTGGAGCCAACCTGGGGCAATGTCATTCCGCAATGGCCTGGAAAGGATGGCGGCGGATTGAGTTCTTCTGGCCTGACAGGGGTGAGCTAGCACCTAGTCAATTGTCAGGGCCTCTTTCGGAACTTGTACTACATTGGCCCTTAGTGACATTTCTGCACGTGATGGTTCCAGGCTTCTGTCTCCAATCCAGTACCCTGGGTTGTTTCCTATGGAGAGTTGGCTGCCTTCCGGCCCTCCTGCATCTGCCACTGACAGCCAGCTAGATCCCTGTTGCTTATTCTAACCAGTAACATCGGTTTCGGAGAGCCCACTGTGGTAGAAGCATAGTTCACACTATGCCTTAGTGGAGCCAACCTGGGGCAATGTCATTCCGCAATGGCCTGGAAAGGATGGCGGCGGATTGAGTTCTTCTGGCCTGACAGGGGTGAGCTAGCACCTAGTCAATTGTCAGGGCCTCTTTCGGAACTTGTACTACATTGGCCCTTAGTGACATTTCTGCACGTGATGATTTCAGGCTTCTGTCTCCAATCCATTACCCTGGGTTGTTTCCTATGGAGAGTTGGCTGCCTTCCGGCCGTCCTTCATCTGCCACTGACAGCCAGCTAGAGCCCTGTTGCTTATTCTAACCAGTAACATCGGTTTCGGAGAGCCCACTGTGGTAGAAGCATAGTTCACACTATGCCTTAGTGGAGCCAACCTGGGACAATGTCTTTCCGCAATGGACTTTGAAGGATGGCGGCGGATTGAGTTCTTCTGGCCTGGCAGGGGTGAGCTAGCAACTAGTCAATTGTCAGGGCCTCTTTCGGAACTTGTACTACATTGGCCCTTAGTGACATTTCTGCACGTGATGATTTCAGGCTCCTGTCTCCAATCCATTACCCTGGGTTGTTTCCTAAGGAGAGTTGGCTGCCTTCCGGCCCTCTTGCATCTGCCACTGACAGCCAGCTAGAGCCCTGTTGCTTATTCTAACCAGTTACATCGGTTTCGGAGAGCCCACTGTGGTAGAAGCATAGTTCACACTATGCCTTAGTGTAGGCAACCTGGGGCAATGTCTTTCGGCAATGGCCGGGGAAGGATGGCGGCGGATTGAGTTCTTCTGGCCTGGCAGGGGTGAGCTAGCACGTAGTCAATTGTCAGGGCCTCTTTCGGAACTTGTACTACATTGGCCCTTAGTGACATTTCTGCACGTGATGATTTCAGGCTTCTGTCTCCAATCCATTACCCTGGATTGTTTCCTATGGAGAGTTGGCTGCCTTCCGGCCGTCCTTCATCTGCCACTGACAGCCAGCTAGAGCCCTGTTGCTTATTCTAACCAGTAACATCGGTTTCGGAGAGCCCACTGTGGTAGAAGCATAGTTCACACTATGCCTTAGTGGAGCCAACCTGGGACAATGTCTTTCCGCAATGGACTTTGAAGGATGGCGGCGGATTGAGTTCTTCTGGCCTGGCAGGGGTGAGCTAGCAACTAGTCAATTGTCAGGGCCTCTTTCGGAACTTGTACTACATTGGCCCTTAGTGACATTTCTGCACGTGATGATTTCAGGCTTCTGTCTCCAATCCATTACCCTGGGTTGTTTCCTATGGAGAGTTGGCTGCCTTCCGGCCCTCCTGCATCTGCCACTGACAGCCAGCTAGAGCCCTGTTGCTTATTCTAACCAGTAACATCGGTTTCGGAGAGCCCACTGTGGTAGAAGCATAGTTCACACTATGCCTTAGTGGAGCCAACCTGGGGCAATGTCATTCCGCAATGGCCTGGAAAGGATGGCGGCGGATTGAGTTCTTCTGGCCTGACAGGGGTGAGCTAGCACCTAGTCAATTGTCAGGGCCTCTTTCGGAACTTGTACTACATTGGCCCTTAGTGACATTTCTGCACGTGATGGTTCCAGGCTTCTGTCTCCAATCCAGTACCCTGGGTTGTTTCCTATGGAGAGTTGGCTGCCTTCCGGCCCTCCTGCATCTGCCACTGACAGCCAGCTAGATCCCTGTTGCTTATTCTAACCAGTAACATCGGTTTCGGAGAGCCCACTGTGGTAGAAGCATAGTTCACACAATGCCTTAGTGGAGCCAACCTGGGGCAATGTCATTCCGCAATGGCCTGGAAAGGATGGCGGCGGATTGAGTTCTTCTGGCCTGACAGGGGTGAGCTAGCACCTAGTCAATTGTCAGGGCCTCTTTCGGAACTTGTACTACATTGGCCCTTAGTGACATTTCTGCACGTGATGATTTCAGGCTTCTGTCTCCAATCCATTACCCTGGGTTGTTTCCTATGGAGAGTTGGCTGCCTTCCGGCCCTCCTTCATCTGCCACTGACAGCCAGCTAGAGCCCTGTTGCTTATTCTAACCAGTAACATCGGTTTCGGAGAGCCCACTGTGGTAGAAGCATAGTTCACACTATGCCTTAGTGGAGCCAACCTGGGCAATGTCATTCCGCAATGGCCTGGAAAGGATGGAGGCGGATTGCGTTCTTCTGGCCTCGCAGCGGTGAGCTAGCACGTAGTCAATTTTCAAGACCTCTTTCGGAACTTGTACTACATTGGCCCTTAGTGACATTTCTGCACGTGATGATTTCAGGCTTCTGTCTCCAATCCATTACCCTGGATTGTTTCCTATGGAGAGTTGGCTGCCTTCCGGCCGTCCTTCATCTGCCACTGACAGCCAGCTAGAGCCCTGTTGCTTATTCTAACCAGTAACATCGGTTTCGGAGAGCCCACTGTGGTAGAAGCATAGTTCACACTATGCCTTAGTGGAGCCAACCTGGGACAATGTCTTTCCGCAATGGACTTTGAAGGATGGCGGCGGATTGATTTCTTCTGGCCTGGCAGGGGTGAGCTAGCAACTAGTCAATTGTCAGGGCCTCTTTCGGAACTTGTACTACATTGGCCCTTAGTGACATTTCTGCACGTGATGATTTCAGGCTTCTGTCTCCAATCCATTACCCTGGGTTGTTTCCTATGGAGAGTTGGCTGCCTTCCGGCCCTCCTGCATCTGCCACTGACAGCCAGCTAGAGCCCTGTTGCTTATTCTAACCAGTAACATCGGTTTCGGAGAGCCCACTGTGGTAGAAGCATAGTTCACACTATGCCTTAGTGGAGCCAACCTGGGGCAATGTCATTCCGCAATGGCCTGGAAAGGATGGCGGCGGATTGAGTTCTTCTGGCCTGACAGGGGTGAGCTAGCACCTAGTCAATTGTCAGGGCCTCTTTCGGAACTTGTACTACATTGGCCCTTAGTGACATTTCTGCACGTGATGGTTCCAGGCTTCTGTCTCCAATCCAGTACCCTGGGTTGTTTCCTATGGAGAGTTGGCTGCCTTCCGGCCCTCCTGCATCTGCCACTGACAGCCAGCTAGATCCCTGTTGCTTATTCTAACCAGTAACATCGGTTTCGGAGAGCCCACTGTGGTAGAAGCATAGTTCACACTATGCCTTAGTGGAGCCAACCTGGGGCAATGTCATTCCGCAATGGCCTGGAAAGGATGGCGGCGGATTGAGTTCTTCTGGCCTGACAGGGGTGAGCTAGCACCTAGTCAATTGTCAGGGCCTCTTTCGGAACTTGTACTACATTGGCCCTTAGTGACATTTCTGCACGTGATGATTTCAGGCTTCTGTCTCCAATCCATTACCCTGGGTTGTTTCCTATGGAGAGTTGGCTGCCTTCCGGCCGTCCTTCATCTGCCACTGACAGCCAGCTAGAGCCCTGTTGCTTATTCTAACCAGTAACATCGGTTTCGGAGAGCCCACTGTGGTAGAAGCATAGTTCACACTATGCCTTAGTGGAGCCAACCTGGGACAATGTCTTTCCGCAATGGACTTTGAAGGATGGCGGCGGATTGAGTTCTTCTGGCCTGGCAGGGGTGAGCTAGCAACTAGTCAATTGTCAGGGCCTCTTTCGGAACTTGTACTACATTGGCCCTTAGTGACATTTCTGCACGTGATGATTTCAGGCTCCTGTCTCCAATCCATTACCCTGGGTTGTTTCCTAAGGAGAGTTGGCTGCCTTCCGGCCCTCCTGCATCTGCCACTGACAGCCAGCTAGAGCCCTGTTGCTTATTCTAACCAGTTACATCGGTTTCGGAGAGCCCACTGTGGTAGAAGCATAGTTCACACTATGCCTTAGTGTAGGCAACCTGGGGCAATGTCTTTCGGCAATGGCCGGGGAAGGATGGCGGCGGATTGAGTTCTTCTGGCCTGGCAGGGGTGAGCTAGCACGTAGTCAATTGTCAGGGCCTCTTTCGGAACTTGTACTACATTGGCCCTTAGTGACATTTCTTCACGTGATGATTTCAGGCTTCTGTCTCCAATCCATTACCCTGGGTTGTTTCCTATGGAGAGTTGGCTGCCTTCAGGCCCTCCTGCATCTGCCACTGACAGCCAGCTAGAGCCCTGTTGCTTATTCTAACCAGTAACATCGGTTTCGGAGAGCCCACTGTGGTAGAAGCATAGTTCACACTATGCCTTAGTGGAGCCAACCTGGGGCAATGTCATTCCGCAATGGCCTGGAAAGGATGGCGGCGGATTGAGTTCTTCTGGCCTGACAGGGGTGAGCTAGCACCTAGTCAATTGTCAGGGCCTCTTTCGGAACTTGTACTACATTGGCCCTTAGTGACATTTCTGCACGTGATGATTTCAGGCTTCTGTCTCCAATCCATTACCCTGGGTTGTTTCCTATGGAGAGTTGGCTGCCTTCCGGCCCTGCTTCATCTGCCACTGACAGCCAGATAGAGCCCTGTTGCTTATTCTAACCAGTAACATCGGTTTCGGAGAGCCCACTGTGGTAGAAGCATAGTTCACACTATGCCTTAGTGGAGCCAACCTGGGCAATGTCATTCCGCAATGGCCTGGAAAGGATGGAGGTGGATTGCGTTCTTCTGGCCTCGCAGCGGTGAGCTAGCACGTAGTCAATCGTCAGGGCCTCTTTCGGAACTTGTACTACATTGGCCCTTAGTGACATTTCTGCACGTGATGATTTCAGGCTTCTGTCTCCAATCCATTACCCTGGATTGTTTCCTATGGAGAGTTGGCTGCCTTCCGGCCCTCCTTCATCTGCCACTGACAGCCAGCTAGAGCCCTGTTGCTTATTCTAACCAGTAACATCGGTTTCGGAGAGCCCACTGTGGTAGAAGCATAGTTCACACTATGCCTTAGAGGAGCCAACCTGGGACAATGTCTTTCCGCAATGGACTTTGAAGGATGGCGGCGGATTGAGTTCTTCTGGCCTGGCAGGGGTGAGCTAGCAGCTAGTCAATTGTCAGGGCCTCTTTCGGAACTTGTACTACATTGGCCCTTAGTGACATTTCTTCACGTGATGATTTCAGGCTTCTGTCTCCAATCCATTACCCTGGGTTGTTTCCTATGGAGAGTTGGCTGCCTTCCGGCCCTCCTGCATCTGCCACTGACAGCCAGCTAGAGCCCTGTTGCTTATTCTAACGAGTAACATCGGTTTCGGAGAGCCCACTGTGGTAGAAGCATAGTTCACACTATGCCTTAGTGGAGCCAACCTGGGACAATGTCTTTCCGCAATGGACTTTGAAGGATGGCGGCGGATTGAGTTCTTCTGGCCTGGCAGGGGTGAGCTAGCACCTAGTCAATCGTCAGGGCCTCTTTTGGAACTTGTACTACATTGGCCCTTAGTGACATTTCTTCACGTGATGATTTCAGGCTTCTGTCTCCAATCCATTACCCTGGGTTGTTTCCTATGGAGAGTTGGCTGCCTTCCGGCCCTCCTGCATCTGCCACTGACAGCCAGCTAGAGCCCTGTTGCTTATTCTAACCAGTAACATCGGTTTCGGAGAGCCCACTGTGGTAGAAGCATAGTTCACACTATGCCTTAGTGGAGCCAACCTGGGGCAATGTCATTCTGCAATGGCCTGGAAAGGATGGCGGCGGATTGAGTTCTTCTGGCCTGACAGGGGTGAGCTAGCACCTAGTCAATTGTCAGGGCCTCTTTCGGAACTTGTACTACATTGGCCCTTAGTGACATTTCTGCACGTGATGATTTCAGGCTCCTGTCTCCAATCCATTACCCTGGGTTGTTTCCTATGGAGAGTTGGCTGCCTTCCGGCCCTCCTGCATCTGCCACTGACAGCCAGCTAGAGCCCTGTTGCTTATTCTAACCAGCAACATCGGTTTCGGAGAGCCCACTGTGGTAGAAGCATAGTTCACACTATGCCTTAGTGGAGCCAACCTGGGACAATGTCTTTCCGCAATGGACTTTGAAGGATGGCGGCGGATTGAGTTCTTCTGGCCTGGCAGGGGTGAGCTAGCACCTAGTCAATCGTCAGGGCCTCTTTCGGAACTTGTACTACATTGGCCCTTAGTGACATTTCTGCACGTGATGGTTCCAGGCTTCTGTCTCCAATCCATTACCCTGGGTTGTTTCCTATGGAGAGTTGGCTGCCTTCCGGCCCTCCTGCATCTGCCACTGACAGCCAGCTAGAGCCCTGTTGCTTATTCTAACCAGTTACATCGGTTTCGGAGAGCCCACTGTGGTAGAGGCATAGTTCACACGATGCCTTAGTGGAGCCAACCTGGGACAATGTCTTTCCGCAATGGACTTTGAAGGATGGCGGCGGATTGAGTTCTTCTGGCCTGGCAGGGGTGAGCTAGCACCTAGTCAATTGTCAGGGCCTCTTTCGGAACTTGTACTACATTGGCCCTTAGTGACATTTCTGCACGTGATGATTTCAGGCTCCTGTCTCCAATCCATTACCCTGGGTTGTTTCCTAAGGAGAGTTGGCTGCCTTCCGGCCCTCCTGCATCTGCCACTGACAGCCAGCTAGAGCCCTGTTGCTTATTCTAACCAGTTACATCGGTTTCGGAGAGCCCACTGTGGTAGAAGCATAGTTCACACTATGCCTTAGTGTAGGCAACCTGGGGCAATGTCTTTCGGCAATGGACTTTGAAGGATGGCGGCGGATTGAGTTCTTCTGGCCTGGCAGGGGTGAGCTAGCAGCTAGTCAATTGTCAGGGCCTCTTTCGGAACTTGTACTACATTGGCCCTTAGTGACATTTCTTCACGTGATGATTTCAGGCTTCTGTCTCCAATCCATTACCCTGGGTTGTTTCCTATGGAGAGTTGGCTGCCTTCCGGCCCTCCTGCATCTGCCACTGACAGCCAGCTAGAGCCCTGTTGCTTATTCTAACGAGTAACATCGGTTTCGGAGAGCCCACTGTGGTAGAAGCATAGTTCACACTATGCCTTAGTGGAGCCAACCTGGGACAATGTCTTTCCGCAATGGACTTTGAAGGATGGCGGCGGATTGAGTTCTTCTGGCCTGGCAGGGGTGAGCTAGCACCTAGTCAATCGTCAGGGCCTCTTTTGGAACTTGTACTACATTGGCCCTTAGTGACATTTCTTCACGTGATGATTTCAGGCTTCTGTCTCCAATCCATTACCCTGGGTTGTTTCCTATGGAGAGTTGGCTGCCTTCCGGCCCTCCTGCATCTGCCACTGACAGCCAGCTAGAGCCCTGTTGCTTATTCTAACCAGTAACATCGGTTTCGGAGAGCCCACTGTGGTAGAAGCATAGTTCACACTATGCCTTAGTGGAGCCAACCTGGGGCAATGTCATTCTGCAATGGCCTGGAAAGGATGGCGGCGGATTGAGTTCTTCTGGCCTGACAGGGGTGAGCTAGCACCTAGTCAATTGTCAGGGCCTCTTTCGGAACTTGTACTACATTGGCCCTTAGTGACATTTCTGCACGTGATGATTTCAGGCTCCTGTCTCCAATCCATTACCCTGGGTTGTTTCCTATGGAGAGTTGGCTGCCTTCCGGCCCTCCTGCATCTGCCACTGACAGCCAGCTAGAGCCCTGTTGCTTATTCTAACCAGCAACATCGGTTTCGGAGAGCCCACTGTGGTAGAAGCATAGTTCACACTATGCCTTAGTGGAGCCAACCTGGGACAATGTCTTTCCGCAATGGACTTTGAAGGATGGCGGCGGATTGAGTTCTTCTGGCCTGGCAGGGGTGAGCTAGCACCTAGTCAATCGTCAGGGCCTCTTTCGGAACTTGTACTACATTGGCCCTTAGTGACATTTCTGCACGTGATGGTTCCAGGCTTCTGTCTCCAATCCATTACCCTGGGTTGTTTCCTATGGAGAGTTGGCTGCCTTCCGGCCCTCCTGCATCTGCCACTGACAGCCAGCTAGAGCCCTGTTGCTTATTCTAACCAGTTACATCGGTTTCGGAGAGCCCACTGTGGTAGAAGCATAGTTCACACGATGCCTTAGTGGAGCCAACCTGGGACAATGTCTTTCCGCAATGGACTTTGAAGGATGGCGGCGGATTGAGTTCTTCTGGCCTGGCAGGGGTGAGCTAGCACCTAGTCAATTGTCAGGGCCTCTTTCGGAACTTGTACTACATTGGCCCTTAGTGACATTTCTGCACGTGATGATTTCAGGCTCCTGTCTCCAATCCATTACCCTGGGTTGTTTCCTAAGGAGAGTTGGCTGCCTTCCGGCCCTCCTGCATCTGCCACTGACAGCCAGCTAGAGCCCTGTTGCTTATTCTAACCAGTTACATCGGTTTCGGAGAGCCCACTGTGGTAGAAGCATAGTTCACACTATGCCTTAGTGTAGGCAACCTGGGGCAATGTCTTTCGGCAATGGCCGGGGAAGGATGGCGGCGGATTGAGTTCTTCTGGCCTGGCAGGGGTGAGCTAGCACCTAGTCAATTGTCAGGGCCTCTTTCGGAACTTGTACTACATTGGCCCTTAGTGACATTTCTTCACGTGATGATTTCAGGCTTCTGTCTCCAATCCATTACCCTGGGTTGTTTCCTATGGAGAGTTGGCTGCCTTCCGGCCCACCTGCATCTGCCACTGACAGCCAGCTAGAGCCCTGTTGCTTATTCTAACCAGTAACATCGGTTTCGGAGAGCCCACTGTGGTAGAAGCATAGTTCACACTATGCCTTAGTGGAGCCAACCTGGGACAATGTCTTTCCGCAATGGACTTTGAAGGATGGCGGCGGATTGAGTTCTTCTGGCCTGGCAGGGGTGAGCTAGCACCTAGTCAATCGTCAGGGCCTCTTTCGGAACTTGTACTACATTGGCCCTTAGTGACATTTCTGCACGTGATGGTTCCAGGCTTCTGTCTCCAATCCATTACCCTGGGTTGTTTCCTATGGAGAGTTGGCTGCCTTCCGGCCCTCCTGCATCTGCCACTGACAGCCAGCTAGAGCCCTGTTGCTTATTCTAACCAGTAACATCGGTTTCGGAGAGCCCACTGTGGTAGAAGCATAGTTCACACGATGCCTTAGTGGAGCCAACCTGGGACAATGTCTTTCCGCAATGGACTTTGAAGGATGGCGGCGGATTGAGTTCTTCTGGCCTGGCAGGGGTGAGCTAGCACCTAGTCAATTGTCAGGGCCTCTTTCGGAACTTGTACTACATTGGCCCTTAGTGACATTTCTGCACGTGATGGTTCCAGGCTTCTGTCTCCAATCCATTACCCTGGGTTGTTTCCTATGGAGAGTTGGCTGCCTTCCGGCCCTCCTGCATCTGCCACTGACAGCCAGATAGAGCCCTGTTGCTTATTCTAACCAGTTACATCGGTTTCGGAGAGCCCACTGTGGTAGAAGCATAGTTCACACGATGCCTTAGTGGAGCCAACCTGGGACAATGTCTTTCCGCAATGGACTTTGAAGGATGGCGGCGGATTGAGTTCTTCTGGCCTGGCAGGGGTGAGCTAGCACCTAGTCAATTGTCAGGGCCTCTTTCGGAACTTGTACTACATTGGCCCTTAGTGACATTTCTGCACGTGATGATTTCAGGCTCCTGTCTCCAATCCATTACCCTGGGTTGTTTCCTAAGGAGAGTTGGCTGCCTTCCGGCCCTCCTGCATCTGCCACTGACAGCCAGCTAGAGCCCTGTTGCTTATTCTAACCAGTTACATCGGTTTCGGAGAGCCCACTGTGGTAGAAGCATAGTTCACACTATGCCTTAGTGTAGGCAACCTGGGGCAATGTCTTTCGGCAATGGCCGGGGAAGGATGGCGGCGGATTGAGTTCTTCTGGCCTGGCAGGGGTGAGCTAGCACCTAGTCAATTGTCAGGGCCTCTTTCGGAACTTGTACTACATTGGCCCTTAGTGACATTTCTTCACGTGATGATTTCAGGCTTCTGTCTCCAATCCATTACCCTGGGTTGTTTCCTATGGAGAGTTGGCTGCCTTCCGGCCCACCTGCATCTGCCACTGACAGCCAGCTAGAGCCCTGTTGCTTATTCTAACCAGTAACATCGGTTTCGGAGAGCCCACTGTGGTAGAAGCATAGTTCACACTATGCCTTAGTGGAGCCAACCTGGGACAATGTCTTTCCGCAATGGACTTTGAAGGATGGCGGCGGATTGAGTTCTTCTGGCCTGGCAGGGGTGAGCTAGCACCTAGTCAATCGTCAGGGCCTCTTTCGGAACTTGTACTACATTGGCCCTTAGTGACATTTCTGCACGTGATGGTTCCAGGCTTCTGTCTCCAATCCATTACCCTGGGTTGTTTCCTATGGAGAGTTGGCTGCCTTCCGGCCCTCCTGCATCTGCCACTGACAGCCAGCTAGAGCCCTGTTGCTTATTCTAACCAGTAACATCGGTTTCGGAGAGCCCACTGTGGTAGAAGCATAGTTCACACGATGCCTTAGTGGAGCCAACCTGGGACAATGTCTTTCCGCAATGGACTTTGAAGGATGGCGGCGGATTGAGTTCTTCTGGCCTGGCAGGGGTGAGCTAGCACCTAGTCAATTGTCAGGGCCTCTTTCGGAACTTGTACTACATTGGCCCTTAGTGACATTTCTGCACGTGATGATTTCAGGCTCCTGTCTCCAATCCATTACCCTGGGTTGTTTCCTAAGGAGAGTTGGCTGCCTTCCGGCCCTCCTGCATCTGCCACTGACAGCCAGCTAGAGCCCTGTTGCTTATTCTAACCAGTTACATCGGTTTCGGAGAGCCCACTGTGGTAGAAGCATATTTCACACTATGCCTTAGTGTAGGCAACCTGGGGCAATGTCTTTCGGCAATGGCCGGGGAAGGATGGCGGCGGATTGAGTTCTTCTGGCCTGGCAGGGGTGAGCTAGCACCTAGTCAATTGTCAGGGCCTCTTTCGGAACTTGTACTACATTGGCCCTTAGTGACATTTCTTCACGTGATGATTTCAGGCTTCTGTCTCCAATCCATTACCCTGGGTTGTTTCCTATGGAGAGTTGGCTGCCTTCCGGCCCTCCTGCATCTGCCACTGACAGCCAGCTAGAGCCCTGTTGCTTATTCTAACCAGTAACATCGGTTTCGGAGAGCCCACTGTGGTAGAAGCATAGTTCACACTATGCCTTAGTGGAGCCAACCTGGGACAATGTCTTTCCGCAATGGACTTTGAAGGATGGCGGCGGATTGAGTTCTTCTGGCCTGGCAGGGGTGAGCTAGCACCTAGTCAATCGTCAGGGCCTCTTTCGGAACTTGTACTACATTGGCCCTTAGTGACATTTCTGCACGTGATGGTTCCAGGCTTCTGTCTCCAATCCATTACCCTGGGTTGTTTCCTATGGAGAGTTGGCTGCCTTCCGGCCCTCCTGCATCTGCCACTGACAGCCAGCTAGAGCCCTGTTGCTTATTCTAACCAGTAACATCGGTTTCGGAGAGCCCACTGTGGTAGAAGCATAGTTCACACGATGCCTTAGTGGAGCCAACCTGGGACAATGTCTTTCCGCAATGGACTTTGAAGGATGGCGGCGGATTGAGTTCTTCTGGCCTGGCAGGGGTGAGCTAGCACCTAGTCAATTGTCAGGGCCTCTTTCGGAACTTGTACTACATTGGCCCTTAGTGACATTTCTGCACGTGATGATTTCAGGCTCCTGTCTCCAATCCATTACCCTGGGTTGTTTCCTAAGGAGAGTTGGCTGCCTTCCGGCCCTCCTGCATCTGCCACTGACAGCCAGCTAGAGCCCTGTTGCTTATTCTAACCAGTTACATCGGTTTCGGAGAGCCCACTGTGGTAGAAGCATAGTTCACACTATGCCTTAGTGTAGGCAACCTGGGGCAATGTCTTTCGGCAATGGCCGGGGAAGGATGGCGGCGGATTGAGTTCTTCTGGCCTGGCAGGGGTGAGCTAGCACCTAGTCAATTGTCAGGGCCTCTTTCGGAACTTGTACTACATTGGCCCTTAGTGACATTTCTTCACGTGATGATTTCAGGCTTCTGTCTCCAATCCATTACCCTGGGTTGTTTCCTATGGAGAGTTGGCTGCCTTCAGGCCCTCCTGCATCTGCCACTGACAGCCAGCTAGAGCCCTGTTGCTTATTCTAACCAGTAACATCGGTTTCGGAGAGCCCACTGTGGTAGAAGCATAGTTCACACTATGCCTTAGTGGAGCCAACCTGGGGCAATGTCATTCCGCAATGGCCTGGAAAGGATGGCGGCGGATTGAGTTCTTCTGGCCTGACAGGGGTGAGCTAGCACCTAGTCAATTGTCAGGGCCTCTTTCGGAACTTGTACTACATTGGCCCTTAGTGACATTTCTGCACGTGATGATTTCAGGCTTCTGTCTCCAATCCATTACCCTGGGTTGTTTCCTATGGAGAGTTGGCTGCCTTCCGGCCCTGCTTCATCTGCCACTGACAGCCAGCTAGAGCCCTGTTGCTTATTCTAACCAGTAACATCGGTTTCGGAGAGCCCACTGTGGTAGAAGCATAGTTCACACTATGCCTTAGTGGAGCCAACCTGGGCAATGTCATTCCGCAATGGCCTGGAAAGGATGGAGGTGGATTGCGTTCTTCTGGCCTCGCAGCGGTGAGCTAGCACGTAGTCAATTGTCAAGACCTCTTTCGGAACTTGTACTACATTGGCCCTTAGTGACATTTCTGCACGTGATGATTTCAGGCTTCTGTCTCCAATCCATTACCCTGGATTGTTTCCTATGGAGAGTTGGCTGCCTTCCGGCCCTCCTTCATCTGCCACTGACAGCCAGCTAGAGCCCTGTTGCTTATTCTAACCAGTAACATCGGTTTCGCCCACTGTGGTAGAAGCATAGTTCACACTATGCCTTAGAGGAGCCAACCTGGGACAATGTCTTTCCGCAATGGACTTTGAAGGATGGCGGCGGATTGAGTTCTTCTGGCCTGGCAGGGGTGAGCTAGCACCTAGTCAATCGTCAGGGCCTCTTTCGGAACTTGTACTACATTGGCCCTTAGTGACATTTCTGCACGTGATGGTTCCAGGCTTCTGTCTCCAATCCATTACCCTGGGTTGTTTCCTATGGAGAGTTGGCTGCCTTCCGGCCCTCCTGCATCTGCCACTGACAGCCAGCTAGAGCCCTGTTGCTTATTCTAACCAGTTACATCGGTTTCGGAGAGCCCACTGTGGTAGAAGCATAGTTCACACGATGCCTTAGTGGAGCCAACCTGGGACAATGTCTTTCCGCAATGGACTTTGAAGGATGGCGGCGGATTGAGTTCTTCTGGCCTGGCAGGGGTGAGCTAGCACCTAGTCAATTGTCAGGGCCTCTTTCGGAACTTGTACTACATTGGCCCTTAGTGACATTTCTGCACGTGATGATTTCAGGCTCCTGTCTCCAATCCATTACCCTGGGTTGTTTCCTAAGGAGAGTTGGCTGCCTTCCGGCCCTCCTGCATCTGCCACTGACAGCCAGCTAGAGCCCTGTTGCTTATTCTAACCAGTTACATCGGTTTCGGAGAGCCCACTGTGGTAGAAGCATAGTTCACACTATGCCTTAGTGTAGGCAACCTGGGGCAATGTCTTTCGGCAATGGCCGGGGAAGGATGGCGGCGGATTGAGTTCTTCTGGCCTGGCAGGGGTGAGCTAGCACCTAGTCAATTGTCAGGGCCTCTTTCGGAACTTGTACTACATTGGCCCTTAGTGACATTTCTTCACGTGATGATTTCAGGCTTCTGTCTCCAATCCATTACCCTGGGTTGTTTCCTATGGAGAGTTGGCTGCCTTCCGGCCCACCTGCATCTGCCACTGACAGCCAGCTAGAGCCCTGTTGCTTATTCTAACCAGTAACATCGGTTTCGGAGAGCCCACTGTGGTAGAAGCATAGTTCACACTATGCCTTAGTGGAGCCAACCTGGGACAATGTCTTTCCGCAATGGACTTTGAAGGATGGCGGCGGATTGAGTTCTTCTGGCCTGGCAGGGGTGAGCTAGCACCTAGTCAATCGTCAGGGCCTCTTTCGGAACTTGTACTACATTGGCCCTTAGTGACATTTCTGCACGTGATGGTTCCAGGCTTCTGTCTCCAATCCATTACCCTGGGTTGTTTCCTATGGAGAGTTGGCTGCCTTCCGGCCCTCCTGCATCTGCCACTGACAGCCAGCTAGAGCCCTGTTGCTTATTCTAACCAGTAACATCGGTTTCGGAGAGCCCACTGTGGTAGAAGCATAGTTCACACGATGCCTTAGTGGAGCCAACCTGGGACAATGTCTTTCCGCAATGGACTTTGAAGGATGGCGGCGGATTGAGTTCTTCTGGCCTGGCAGGGGTGAGCTAGCACCTAGTCAATTGTCAGGGCCTCTTTCGGAACTTGTACTACATTGGCCCTTAGTGACATTTCTGCACGTGATGATTTCAGGCTCCTGTCTCCAATCCATTACCCTGGGTTGTTTCCTAAGGAGAGTTGGCTGCCTTCCGGCCCTCCTGCATCTGCCACTGACAGCCAGCTAGAGCCCTGTTGCTTATTCTAACCAGTTACATCGGTTTCGGAGAGCCCACTGTGGTAGAAGCATAGTTCACACTATGCCTTAGTGTAGGCAACCTGGGGCAATGTCTTTCGGCAATGGCCGGGGAAGGATGGCGGCGGATTGAGTTCTTCTGGCCTGGCAGGGGTGAGCTAGCACCTAGTCAATTGTCAGGGCCTCTTTCGGAACTTGTACTACATTGGCCCTTAGTGACATTTCTTCACGTGATGATTTCAGGCTTCTGTCTCCAATCCATTACCCTGGGTTGTTTCCTATGGAGAGTTGGCTGCCTTCAGGCCCTCCTGCATCTGCCACTGACAGCCAGCTAGAGCCCTGTTGCTTATTCTAACCAGTAACATCGGTTTCGGAGAGCCCACTGTGGTAGAAGCATAGTTCACACTATGCCTTAGTGGAGCCAACCTGGGGCAATGTCATTCCGCAATGGCCTGGAAAGGATGGCGGCGGATTGAGTTCTTCTGGCCTGACAGGGGTGAGCTAGCACCTAGTCAATTGTCAGGGCCTCTTTCGGAACTTGTACTACATTGGCCCTTAGTGACATTTCTGCACGTGATGATTTCAGGCTTCTGTCTCCAATCCATTACCCTGGGTTGTTTCCTATGGAGAGTTGGCTGCCTTCCGGCCCTGCTTCATCTGCCACTGACAGCCAGCTAGAGCCCTGTTGCTTATTCTAACCAGTAACATCGGTTTCGGAGAGCCCACTGTGGTAGAAGCATAGTTCACACTATGCCTTAGTGGAGCCAACCTGGGCAATGTCATTCCGCAATGGCCTGGAAAGGATGGAGGTGGATTGCGTTCTTCTGGCCTCGCAGCGGTGAGCTAGCACGTAGTCAATTGTCAAGACCTCTTTCGGAACTTGTACTACATTGGCCCTTAGTGACATTTCTGCACGTGATGATTTCAGGCTTCTGTCTCCAATCCATTACCCTGGATTGTTTCCTATGGAGAGTTGGCTGCCTTCCGGCCCTCCTTCATCTGCCACTGACAGCCAGCTAGAGCCCTGTTGCTTATTCTAACCAGTAACATCGGTTTCGCCCACTGTGGTAGAAGCATAGTTCACACTATGCCTTAGAGGAGCCAACCTGGGACAATGTCTTTCCGCAATGGACTTTGAAGGATGGCGGCGGATTGAGTTCTTCTGGCCTGGCAGGGGTGAGCTAGCACCTAGTCAATCGTCAGGGCCTCTTTCGGAACTTGTACTACATTGGCCCTTAGTGACATTTCTGCACGTGATGGTTCCAGGCTTCTGTCTCCAATCCATTACCCTGGGTTGTTTCCTATGGAGAGTTGGCTGCCTTCCGGCCCTCCTGCATCTGCCACTGACAGCCAGCTAGAGCCCTGTTGCTTATTCTAACCAGTTACATCGGTTTCGGAGAGCCCACTGTGGTAGAAGCATAGTTCACACGATGCCTTAGTGGAGCCAACCTGGGACAATGTCTTTTCGCAATGGACTTTGAAGGATGGCGGCGGATTGAGTTCTTCTGGCCTGGCAGGGGTGAGCTAGCACCTAGTCAATTGTCAGGGCCTCTTTCGGAACTTGTACTACATTGGCCCTTAGTGACATTTCTGCACGTGATGATTTCAGGCTCCTGTCTCCAATCCATTACCCTGGGTTGTTTCCTAAGGAGAGTTGGCTGCCTTCCGGCCCTCCTGCATCTGCCACTGACAGCCAGCTAGAGCCCTGTTGCTTATTCTAACCAGTTACATCGGTTTCGGAGAGCCCACTGTGGTAGAAGCATAGTTCACACTATGCCTTAGTGTAGGCAACCTGGGGCAATGTCTTTCGGCAATGGCCGGGGAAGGATGGCGGCGGATTGAGTTCTTCTGGCCTGGCAGGGGTGAGCTAGCACCTAGTCAATTGTCAGGGCCTCTTTCGGAACTTGTACTACATTGGCCCTTAGTGACATTTCTTCACGTGATGATTTCAGGCTTCTGTCTCCAATCCATTACCCTGGGTTGTTTCCTATGGAGAGTTGGCTGCCTTCCGGCCCACCTGCATCTGCCACTGACAGCCAGCTAGAGCCCTGTTGCTTATTCTAACCAGTAACATCGGTTTCGGAGAGCCCACTGTGGTAGAAGCATAGTTCACACTATGCCTTAGTGGAGCCAACCTGGGACAATGTCTTTCCGCAATGGACTTTGAAGGATGGCGGCGGATTGAGTTCTTCTGGCCTGGCAGGGGTGAGCTAGCACCTAGTCAATCGTCAGGGCCTCTTTCGGAACTTGTACTACATTGGCCCTTAGTGACATTTCTGCACGTGATGGTTCCAGGCTTCTGTCTCCAATCCATTACCCTGGGTTGTTTCCTATGGAGAGTTGGCTGCCTTCCGGCCCTCCTGCATCTGCCACTGACAGCCAGCTAGAGCCCTGTTGCTTATTCTAACCAGTAACATCGGTTTCGGAGAGCCCACTGTGGTAGAAGCATAGTTCACACGATGCCTTAGTGGAGCCAACCTGGGACAATGTCTTTCCGCAATGGACTTTGAAGGATGGCGGCGGATTGAGTTCTTCTGGCCTGGCAGGGGTGAGCTAGCACCTAGTCAATTGTCAGGGCCTCTTTCGGAACTTGTACTACATTGGCCCTTAGTGACATTTCTGCACGTGATGATTTCAGGCTCCTGTCTCCAATCCATTACCCTGGGTTGTTTCCTAAGGAGAGTTGGCTGCCTTCCG